>OX596035.1:10017500-14817500 GCA_951394065.1 Venusia cambrica
TTTTTCAGTTAGAGGATTTACAGGTATATCAATATTGAAGTCACCGAGCACTATTATTGATTTATTACGACTGAATATTTTGCTTAGTACATTTTCCATAGTGGACTCAAATAGCGCGTAATTTGCTTGGGGAGGACGATAGACACATACCACTATGTGCTGCTCCAGTTCAACAGCTCTGGATCTGACAGCGGTGAGCTGACCACTAGACCGCAGCGGCGGTTAAATGATACAAGATAGCCAGTTCTGTTGAAGATTCTTAGCTTATAACTTACCTACTCAATAATAGCCCGTTTCGATTAACTCGCTGACATAATGAGGTAACTTACCTTACGTTTGCCTAAACGTTTGACGGTCGCTTACCTGCACACCAACAGCTCATACTGTAAAATATTAGCTACCCATACATTGTGATCAAATGTCTCCTTGTACTTTTGTAACAACTTCAAAATTGTTACAGACACCATCTACACGGAGCGCTACATGGACACGCCAGCGAACAATCCCGTGGGATACGGCGCTGCATCCTCTCTGCTCACTGAGCAAGTGGTAAGAAACCATACTCTTCCACCAGGACCCTTGGTTCACGATGGTGGCGTTCCACAGACATCCTCACGGTACAATTGTACAAACTTTAAATTTATATCGGTACAAAGTTTGGGCATGTAATCCCTAGTTGCGTACAGAAAAACAAAATGCGGGGTGACGATTCACTAGCCAATCGAATACTAGCTTCGCCGGCGACTAGTGCCCAAGCCAGGATTGTAAAATCGTTGATGGGGGGTGCTCTAGCTCAAAAATGCCGTCCTATTAAACTAGCTCAGCTTAAAACGCTAGCTTACTATTGCTTACTAGTCTAGAAAAGAAGCTAGTTCGGTATACACGAAGTTAGAGTTACTAGCCTGCTAGCTTGCTATCCTAGCTTGAAAAACTAGCCTCTTCTATCCCGGGCATAACTGATGAAAGTCGGTCCTGAAATAATAACAAAGCCAGGTGAAATATCTGCTAGCTTACTAGCACTAGCGGCTAAATACTTATTACTGGTTCTTCTTTTATACCAAGAAAATGCTTTCAAACCGTTAATGATGCACGCTACTAAACTTTGAATCATATAGGTACTATACAAGAAACGCGTTTTTTAATGTATTAGGTCCTTACATATGAAATTGGCGTTTTGTATGGGAGGAACATAAAGGCAATTTTTTCATATTAAAATATATTTTATTAATCAAAGTAATCAACCATTGCTATCTATACACTTTTGCCATCTCATAGGTAGTTCATTGATCCCTTTACTAAAAAAACCATTCGGACGGGAATCAATGAAATCTTTGAAAGCGGTTTGGACTGCCTCATCGGAATTGTTTTTTTTTCCTTGCAAGAAGTTATCCAAATTTCGAAAAAAATGGTAATCTATTGGAGCAAGGTCCGGAGAGTACGGTGGATGTCTTAGACATTCCAATTGAAGCTCCTCTAATTTGGTAGTCGTCTGTTGGGCCGTGTGTGGTCTAGCGTTGTCTTGAAGCAGCAGTGGCGTAGAGCGATTGAAAAGTCTCGGTTGTTTAACAGCGAGCTTTTCCATCATGGTTTGCAGTTGCTGACAATAGACATCAGCCGTAATCGTCTGACCAGATTTAAGAAAGCTATAGTGTACGACACCGGCACTAGTCCACCAAACGCTTACAAGTAACTTTTTTTGAGTCAATTTTCGCTTGGGGCAAGATTTTGCTGGTTCACCAGGGTTCAGCCATTGCGATGAGCGTTTACGATTATCGTACAGGATCCACTTTTCATCACATGTAATGATCCGATTTAAAATTCCTTCATTATTGTGCCGGTTTAGTAATGTAACGCAGCAGTCGACGCGCGTTTGTCGGTTTGCTTCACTCAATTCATGAGGTACCCACCTTTCAAGCTTTTTTCACCTTCCCAATTTGCTTCAAGTGGATTAAAACGGTTTTGTCACTAACACCGCAGCCTGCAGCTAACTGTGATGTGGTTTGCGATGGATCTGCTTCCACAATAGCCTTCAATTCATCATTATCGACCTTGGTCTCCGGCCGTCCACGGGGCTTGTTCTGCAGGTCGAAATTTCCAGAACGAAAGCGTTGAAACCAAAAACGCACAGCGTTTTCTTTTGCGACACCACCACCATACACATCATTAATCCTTCGAGCCGTTTCTGGAGCACTGGTGCCACGGTGGAACTCGTACTCGTAAATAATGCGATATTTTGAGTTTTATTTATTTATTTATTTATTTATTAAGGCACACAAAACAAAATACAACCAATTAAAAACAAAATATAGATAATCAGATTTACGGCTAGATTGTATCTCTAAAAATGTGTACACAGCATGATTACAAAAATAAAACGAGACAGTTCTGTGTTACACTGTAAGAAGAAAATAAAAATCGATACAAAATTATAACAAACAAAAAGAAGGAAAAAAATAACCATTTCCATTTCATTCAGTTTTCCATTTTGTGAAATGAGTGACGCAGAAAAAAAAAGCAAAAGAGAAAAAAACAAATGAATTACGGTTTTCGAAACACAAATGCATGAGTAAATAGCTGTTTAAATTTGAATTTGAAATTCCTAACCAAAGTGGAGATATTTAAGACCAAAGTGGCCAGTACGACAAAACGCCAATTTCATATGTAAGGACCTAATATTTTACTCTCGTTTATCTACTATCTGCTAACTCTACGTCTATCGTTGCGGACGGTTATCCTTAAAAATACCATTAATAATGATTTAGTGATATAAGATGAGTTCTTAACGTTAGGTGTAGCAAGAAATACCAAAAAAATTGCAACAATTATGAGACAGACCTCTAAAACTAAATGCTAAAAGTTGGCATTTTGTGGGTCGGAACCCACAGTGTGCGTGTTCGACGAAGTTTATCTTTTGCTAAGCTGGTTTGCTTAGCTATAGATTAACTCGTGGTAGTACAGCACAGTCCATTGATTTTAGGTGGAGGCATATCGCAACAAGAGCTACTTCCTGATCCACGGCACGGCAGACGACAACGTGCACTACCAGCATGCTATGCTGTTCTCGCGTCTTCTGCAACGCAGGGACGTCTACTTCACGCAGATGGTAAACAAACATCGATTCTGACGTAACTTTATCTTTAGGAAACACTGTTCCTTGGAAACGCTATAGGTGGATTACGGAGAGCTGGTAGAAAATACTTTCATACATTGCGCTTGTGTAGTGTCCGTGAATATGCGCGCGTCATGACAGACATATTAAATAACTGTAATAATTTATAATTAATGCATCTTCATTCATAAAAAAATGATGTGTGTATTTTACCTATGGACTTCAAAACGACAAGACCGATTTTTATAGGTGATCCTGGGAATTTTGGTAGCGATCGAATCGAAAACTTTGCGCAAGGGTTAATGCGTCAGCTAGTTATATTATTTTTTAATGTAATATTTTTTACACACCGTATAATAAAATTACAATGGTATGGATACTGTGAACGTGCCAGCTCTCCGTCATGCACTATATCCACGGTAAAGTAACGAATCTAGTAAATAACTGTGATAATACCCTAGTTTTCATGCAGCGGAGAGATCCATACACATTGAAATACAACAATGGCAGCCGATTTATTACTCGACCTTCAAAAAAAAGAGGAGTTTCATAATACGTCGGAATCTTTTCTTTTTCTTTTATTATGTATGTTACGCCTAGCCTGATTTGGATTTTTTTTATTTGAAAGGGTATATATACTTCAAAGATTATATTTGACTATTGACATCAGATCAGGATCTGATGATGGAATCCTAGAGAAATCGAGGGAACTCTTCAAATATTATAGGCACACTTAATTGTGTGCCTATAATATTTGAAGTGTATTATAAGTGATTTGGGTATTTTAGGGTGTATTACCTCAAAATTAAATAAAAAACTGACTCCTGTCATCAGGTTAGGATCTGGTGATGAGATCTTGAAGAAATAGAAATATTATATATTAAAATTAATAAAAAAATAAATTTTATTATTATTAAAAGTAATCTCAAGTCAATTACTTATTTTCTAAAATAGGTAATTAGCGGACATTGAAAATAGTTTGATTCTAGCATTCAAGCCGATTATTTTTCTGCCAGCTCCTATGGCTGAGCATTATCTATCAGAAACATATCTCACAAAAAACCGCCTCAGATATAAATAGCATTATGTTGCGAGTAAAAGCGATATCATTCCGGTGACTTAGTGGTACCTAAATTTTGCGGCCTCAAGCGCAATCGGAGAAAGGTTTCGCCATCCATTCACTTGACACAGGACGGCCTATGTCCGCTTCGAACGACACGCTATTTATATAAATTATGGCCTCTTTAGGACATTAGCTTTCTCAGCGAATTGATCCTTCGGGACGCTCCTTTGATATACCGCCGTACTTTTAGCTACGAGTAGGTACAAACTCTAAGTGTTCGATAAACCAAATACACTCAGTGTAGGTACTCAGGGTTACCTTACGTAGGTAGGTAATAGGTTAAATAGCCGTCTGACTATGTAAGGTACGAGTTTTTTTTGTATTTTATAGCTGGTGGTCAAACGACCACCAGCTAACTTGAAAAAGAAGTGTAGAAGTCTTTAAAAATCGAAAAGGCAACAAAATGTAAAGTTTGTAACATATTTTTTTTCATTCAGCCTATTTCCATGCTGATTGTTAGTACTTTTTATTGGTAGTATCGGTAGTGTGAATGCATGTCTATATATCTCAACAAGTACCGCCTCTGTGGTTTAGTGTTTCGCCCACCGGTGTTACAGGACAGGACATTAATTTCACACAACGCCATCTAGCCCCAAACTAAGAATAGCTTGTAATATGGGAAGTAGATTACGGGTAGACTACTTAAATACTTTTTTTTGTAAATACATACTAATCATACAATACAACACCCAAACACAGAACAAACATCTATATTCATCACACAAGCGTTTGTCCTGGGTGTGAATCGAACCCACAACCTACAGCGCAGAAGATCCAGAGGTCCCGGGTTCAATCTCTTAACCGAGCTCAGCTCATCTCTAGTGGAAACGGCTCAGCGGGGCGAGGTATTTGTACATACAAAACAAGCGAAGGATGTGTTAACGTAGTCTTAGAGGTCTCGGACTTTTAAGAAATAATCGGAGGCGATTGCTATTATTTCTGACTTTTTAAAATGGTACAAGCTAGTTGAGTTTATCTGAAATGTATATTTGCAGAGCTACACGGACGAAGACCATGGACTTATCGGAGTGCGGCCGCATCTCTTCCACGCGTTGGAAAAGTTCCTTCAAGAGAAAATGTTGTAAACATTTCCCATAGAATTTTCAAATATCGCGATTATCATATCATAATGAATACGAAGCATACCTAGACTCTCAGCGTCCTGGAACCTGGTTAAAACCGGTTGTTTTCTTCGAGGATACAGTGGGTGTGCCGTAATTAATGAACGCTGACTTTCCTAATTCGGAAGAAAGGTCAACACGACGAAAATAGCAGTGAATTCATCAGTTTGCTCTGTTGTAACACAGTCCAAACTGTCGGGAACATTAAAAGGTGTGCGCGATTAAGACCCGTTTTGTATTAATTATTTCTTATAATACATCTTAGTACTTACGAATACCAGTCAGTATGTAATATAGTCGAGAATACAAGTCGTTACCTGTATTCAATGATTTGTCAATCTAATCATTTCATATTAGGTCTAGTGGGTCGCCCATCGGTATCCCGGGTTCGATCCCCAGTGGGGTAAAAATTTGTGCTTGGTTTAGTTGGTGGTAGGACTTTGTTCAAGTCCGCCTGGAGCGACACCATGCTACATAAATCGTTCGCTATATCAATAAAAAATAAAAAATGTGTTCCGGCATTTAGAGGTAAGATAGAGTTCCTCAGACTGTTCAGGATTCCAGTTGAAAGGCGCTTCCTCCGACCCTATCATAATTTGATCAGGTGAGATGGAGGCCACACTTTCCCGTCATACAATAAAAAGAAGATTGTGTGGCATAACATTGCACAATTGTATGTCTAAGTACGACTTGCTTCAATACCAAAGTACCGACTTGCTTCTATTGAAGCAAGTCGGTACTTACCATATGACGTTTGTTTATCTTACATCTAGCATTCCTCAAAATAACTGTCCATATCGCCGTAAAATATAGGCTATCATTCAACAAGTGATTTTATTCAACGTTAAAACCAATATTCTATACGAAATCTAAGCTCAATATTTGGCTTCAGTAAAATGAAAACCCTATTAAAAATGAGCATTATTCAGAAGTTATTATTAAGTAAATTAAGCATTAGCGATTATCTTCTCTAAGAAAAATATTCATTATGTACATACCTTGATAAACTGTCTATAGTGCAATTACGAATTAATGACTTAAAATGATCACAGTCTAATTATAAAACCAACACAAATTTATAAATCCCAAAATACAAATAAAACTTATTTTAAGCAAGGAAACCAGTCGGATTACCTAAGGACTGTTACAAACATTATATAGGTAACATAACTGTTCCAGACCCTAACCCAGACCAGCTATGCTTATTCGATGCTCTCAATAAGAGCCAGCCCTTGAGTCACATGGCGCCTTAAACAAAAACCGCGCAAGTTTTTTTTTTTTAATTTAGACCCCAACGGATCCAAGGTCTTGACCACAAAAGGCTGAAATGAGTGAGCTCTGTCGATACCACTATATTTGCGCCTTTTGTGTTCCACGGCCGGATCAGTAGCCGCATCAGCCCTAACAGATGTCCCAGGCAGATGAGATGGTGCAAAGGTATCCCAAGGGGACACCCTTCAATCAAAAGCCAATACTTTTTAACTATTGTGTTGACCTCGGTTGTATGTAGGTACTGTATCTTCGGATATGTCACTTCGCGAGACACCCGATTATTAAGAAAAAATATATACCGATATGTATGGTATGATATTCTTACCTACAAATTAGTACTTTAGTACCTAGTTAGTATTTTACAGTTTTTGAAACATGCAAAAGTACGTAATTTTAGTAAGAAAAAATGCAGGAATAATTAAGATAAAAAAGCTGTGTTTTCAAGTGGCCAAATCTTAAAATATTACTTACTGTAAAACAGGGTTTGCGTTAATAATGATTATTTTTTATAATTTTTACAAGATGTTGTGTCAAGAAAGGCAAATTTGTGTTTTGATTAAAATCTTGATAATTTTGTAAATACCACTTAAATGCCTATTTAAGTAAGTTTAGTAAATCAATTACTTACGTACAAAAGGTTAAATAAATGTGTTTTCAATTAATACCTTCACTGTGTTTTTTTTAACTTCTTGAGTAGGTAGGTAGGTATATAGGCTGTTTATGTACCTTGGTTATACAACGAGGTACTTGAAAGTAAATAAAAAGGTAGAATAGTACCTATATTTTTACTTGTTTTTTCAAAACATAGTTATAGTCATAGTTATTTATTAATAACAAAATAATAGTTACAGGTCATAAAACATACGTTACATAATTAATCAAATAGAATAAAATAAAAATATACTTGATAAATTTTACATGATACTATGTCCTACTTATACAATTCATCTACCCTATAAAAGGTTTTATTTATTAGCCAGTTCTTGAGCCTATACTTAAATTATTGTTTGAGAATACCTTGGTTACGGTAGTCAACGGTCGTTCAAGTTTAACAAGCCTCACAGCTCAGTTGGTAGTAACTCTGCCTTCTGCGCTGTGGGCTGTGGGTTCGATTCCCACCCAGAGCAAACATGTGTGTGATGAATATAGATGTTTGTTCTGTGTTTGGGTGTTGTATCATATAGTACGTATGTATTTACAAAAAGTATTTAAGTATTCTATCCGTAATCTAGTTTCCATATTACTAGCTATGCTTAGTTTGGGGCTAGATGGCGCTGTGTAAAATTAATGTCCTATAATTTTTTTTTTTTTTTTATGTCAGCGGATACTCAAACCCCTTAGTTTTTTTACAACTTGGAGACGAAATAAGTAAGCAGCCCACCTGATTGTAAGTGCCATCTCTTGCCTGCATAACAAAGCCTGATTGCGTAAGTCACATCCACAAAAGAACATGGCCTACACGGCACTGCATTGCGCCCATCAACTTGAGGCATAAAAGTGTCTAACCTCGCGTGCCCATAAAAATAAGGAAATTAGGGTGGCATGGGACACCAAGGCACCCTAATTTCCTTATTTTTACAATACTTTTCTCCCGTATCTAAACTCGTAAATTGAATTCCTATGTTGCGTCATCTTTACTTCAGTAAGTACTCACTTTGTCACCGGTAGAGAAAAATAAAATGAAACGAAAATAACAAACTCTAAGCGGCTGTTTCAAACGCTTCTCGTCTTATAAGTTAAAAGCTTATTCTCTCCCGGGTTTCCATTAGCGAGGAAAACATAAATAACTTGGACGCCATTTTTGTGTAACTCCTTATCGACATCACGGGACACGCTATCTACTAAAGCTGATTTTTGATTAAAACAAGAAATATCAGTTTTTCAGGTAAACAGGTTATTGAAAGTAGGTCATTAAATGGATGAGCAGGACTTTCCTGCTGACGTTAATACACCAGCTCAGTTGGTAGGTAGCTCTACCTTCTACGCTGTAGGTTATGGGTTGCAATCCCACCTGGGCTAAACAACTGTATGATGAATTTATAGCTGTTTGTTCTGTTTCAAAGGTTTAATATTGTACCTAATTCACAAATAAAATTATGGTAGTTAAGTAAGTATCAAGTTGCCACTACAAGCTTGCTTAGTTTGGAGCTAGATCGCTAAAGATGTATCCTACCATTGCCGTTTTTAAACTGAAAATGAATTTAACACAATAACATGACGATTTAAATGCATTTTTTATGAAGTTTTTTTTATTATTATACGACGAGAAAGCGCTTGGTCTTCTACCAGGTGAGATGAAGGAAAGTTGAGATAAGGCCGAAGATGGAGGCGCACTTCACCCGGAATCCTGAGGAACTGGCTATCTTACCTCTGAATGCCGGAAAACAACATTTTTTTTAAGAATTGTTATTATGGCGACAGAATTAGGTAAGATGAATGATGAAGTAGGTTAGTTTACCTACGACAGAACCATAAAATCTTTCCCTAATGAACGATTCACAAAGTTATGGTTGTAGTACCTGTTGCAGCGTTTGATGTATTTCCTCAACCTCAAGCCACATTAATTATGGAATGGAATGCTTACGGACAACCATTTGAATTGTAAATGTCCATTATTATAATCAGTTGTCAGTGCGCTCCGTTTCTCACTAAAAGATCATGTGTCGTTTGTGTAAAGAGTATTGTTCAGATAGATTTTTCATTTCCACTTGATCGCAAAATAAGTGGCAAATGGCGCACGTTAATAATTTATAAAGTGTTGCTGTCTAATCTTAGAACCCTATCTTCTGACCTATAATATATTTATAGTCCAGTAGTATTACATTAACATTTATAGTACTTCGTATATATGTGTATTTATACTATATTATCATATATCTTGAACTACAGATATCAGAATACGCGTGTACGTCAAGAATTGTTACCGTCTGCCCCCACAAAAGACCCCACGCGGTGGCAGACGTTAATACTTGTGGCTATCCGCCCCCGCGTAAGAATTTTGGAGACACACGGGAATACATTACTACCACCTGCCACTGGGTTCAGCGCCACGGTGGCAGACGGTGACTATCTGAACTTTTCAACTGAACTTGTGGGAATAGAAGGTACCTTTAACTAACCTATTGAATAAATTTATCAATCAGCAGATTTCCTTCAAAATAAGGTATCGTCAAATGGGGGAAGGAACTAAGACGATTTTGAACTTCACTACCCGAATAGGCTCAAGAAACTTACAATTCTTTCGAGAGAAAATTGTTATTGTAGTTAGGTTTTAGGTACTTACCTGTCTACCAACTATAAAAAACCGCTCTGCTTTAATAATTGATGTCGGTTTTTGTATTAAACTATAAGAAAACTTTAGTTAGTGCTTATTTACGCGCTCACTCTTACTGAGAAAATCCAAGTGACGGCAAGATATAACTTTACGAACGCCTAAAGTAAAGTTTATGTCAAAATTGTAACTCGTACTCGCAAATTGCTTGATTCAACCAACCATGAGCGACAGCGTTCTCACTCTCGTCTCGATATTCGATGGTCGATATATAGAGTGAGTTTTTTTCCAGGGCCACTGAGGCGAAGTCTGAAACCGTGAGAGTTATCGAAATAGAGTTACGTGCTCGGTTAAAGAAAAAAAAGTTTTGCATTGAAATAAATATTTTTTCTTAAACTAAAAAAAAGAAAAACTATAAAGAATCATAGATTTTTTAAAATCAAGCACGTAACTCTTAAAATTACTTTTCAATAACTCTCACGGTTTCAGGCTTCGCCTCAGTGACCCTGGAAAAAAAACGCCATGTATGTGCCGTGAAAATCTTGCACTTGCAAATTGTGTTTCAGATTAATAAAACTAAGGCGATGTATTGGTGATGACTCTTGTGCACTTGTGTAAATATTTTGGTGCACTTTGTACTAGAAAGTATATAAAAAAAAGAAACCTCTGGTGCACTTTGATACATATTTTAGTGCACTTTGTGGGACTGTGTAACGGAATGACTCCGATGCAGTTGAATAGATGTTTTCGTAGGCCTTGTACAAATATATTAGCAGGAATAGTGTCTTTTGTTATTGATCGTGCGAGCGAAGCAAGTGAGAAAGCAACTCCAAGGTTTGTTGAAAAATCCGGCACTTTATGTATGTGGCGATGTTTGTGACAGTATAACTTTCAATTTTTAAAGTTATACTGTCAACTGACTAACGTCGGATAAATGTCGGATAGCCATTTGGTTATCCGATTAATTTTAAAATAAAACTCGATAACACAAATATAATTTGATTGTTGCGGGGATTTTTGATAACCGAGGTAGCTTTTGAGTTATTGGGATGAAAAGAATTTTAACCATTATTATGTAAATTGACAAAACCATTTTTAAAAAGTATGACATCAGTATACACGAAACTATGACAAAATGCAGCCAGAATGAAGTTAGAAAACTTGAGATTTTAAAATATGTGTTTATGACTGAAAGCGGCGAGCAAAACGAATAACATAAAATGTGAGTTTCTCACAAAAAGCAACTGTGAAACAAACGAATGTGTCAAAACACGATCGAGGCAAAACGCGATTCGGTAAATCAGCCTACCTGATGAGAAATGCGTTTGAGGCACCGATCTAACAAATCCACCATATGCACTAAGATTCACTAACACGGGTTTATAAAAGCAAATGCTTTACAAAAGGGTGACAAATACAGGTGTAAGATACGTTTATTAGCATATAAATATGTTGTCAAATACAATTCCATTATAATAAATAATATTTTTCATAAACAACAACAAAAAAATATCTTGTATCACCTACTGAGTACCTATTTATTACTAACTAGCTTTTTCCCGCCGCTTCATGCACCCGCTTAGAACCTACCTATACTTAGGTAGCCAAATATATAGTAGCCTACATTGTTTCCCATACAATATCTGTATGTAGTGTAACCATCAGATCCAGAGGTCCCGGGTTCGATTCCCAGGGGTAGTATAATATTGTGCTTGGTTTGGTTGGTGGTAGGACCTTGTTTAATTCTGCCTGGCTAGCTACCACCATCTTACCTAATCCGTTTTATGTATAGGTTAGATAGGCAGTTCCTCAGTTTATTGAGAATAATTAATAACAAAAACGGGTCTTCATCGCGTACCTTTTTATATTCCCGACAGTTTCGACCGTGTTATAACACGTGACCACGGCCGTTGTAACACGGTCGAAACTGTCGGGAATTTAAAAAGGAACGCGATGAATACCCTTTTTTGTTATTAATTATGTATAATAATCGCGATAATTTAAAAATGTTTATTGAAGATTTCGGGTGAAGTGCGCTTCTACCTACGGCTTTATCATAACTTGAAAAATCGAGTAAGACAAAGGTCAAGCATACCCGTAGTTAAATAAAAACAAAAGTAAGTAAATACATACTTATCATACAATATATATCATACCCAAATACAGAACAAAATTCACCATATCTTCATCTCACAAATGTTTGTCCTGGGTGGGAATCGAACCCACAACCACACAGAAGGCAACGTTACTACCAACTGAGCTATATATGATCCACGGATCTAAAGGTTAAATGCCAGATACGTTAAGCCGAGTCGTCGTGAAAAGGAGACAAACAGAGTTATTTTCGAATTTATATTATGTTATGGATAAAAATAAAATACCTTTACAAAGAGTACATACCTAACTATAATGTACTTAATTCAATACCTACCGTACCTACCTAACAAGAGAACGTTCAAATGTTGAGGTTAG
Source organism: Venusia cambrica (assembly GCA_951394065.1). Taxonomy (NCBI): domain Eukaryota; kingdom Metazoa; phylum Arthropoda; class Insecta; order Lepidoptera; family Geometridae; genus Venusia; species Venusia cambrica. The sequence goes on from OX596035.1 coordinate 10,029,869, forward strand.
TTCTTGGCAGTGTACCTAATTATAGGTTTGGAACCTCCATTTGTTGTGCAAGTGTTTTTTAAATCAAGACGCCAGTAAATATGTTATATAAAATGGTGATCATTTCTTTCGTGCTGCAGGGTGAGCGAAAAATGCTAGTTTAGTCTGTTGAAATCTTTGCAAATTTTTAAACGCTTGGAAATCTATAAATAATTATTTTATATTTTATTGAACAATTTTACCTTTTTATACATAAAAACTTTTATGTATTACTGACGTGTAGGTAATTTATATTACGATTTGGGGGAACTGAGATTAAATGAAAAGCGAACAACATACGTACAAGTAGGTACCTAAACACTTACTAAAGTCGAATTACCTAAGTACCGACAAACGGTCTTTATGTTTCGACATGTTTGGGTGTAGGTATTATTTTAAGACCTGTGTAATTTCTCAAAACTATTACACCTCAATGCCTAATAATCGTCGGGATATTACAGTTTATCGCTATGTTGAAAATTGTGAGTAAGTATTAGACCATATCTTTTGAACGGTTAATCCGATCCATTCAACATTTTGAATATGCAGATAATATATATGTTATTATCTCAATAAGATTTTTGGTTTGTTCGGAGTGTCGATAGAAAGGGTTACGGCTGCATATAAAAAAAAAACACTTTTTAAAAGCAGTGGTTTTTGTAACATAGTGGCACGTTAAGGATGGAATTACATTTTTGACCCGCTCGAATTTAGGTATCTAAACCAGTACACTACCAGCAAAGAGCCCACGCACACATCGAAACCGCTTGACGCCCGATTTAATGCACAAACAAACGAATCTTGATACTTGAAGGTTAAGTATGGTACATAAGGATAATAAAAATAAATAAAAAATCATTATTTCAGATACCAAAAATCCATATGGGTTAGTAAGAAAAGAAAACTTAAAACGAATAAATTAGGTGTTAAAATTTTGCAATAGCATGTAACACTCGAGTATTTATTTTCTTCCTCTTTCTATTCTATACTATAATCTATATTTATAAAATTTAAAGTCCTCACTGACTGTATTTAGCAGTCAGTGCATATTATCAACGTACAGCCTAAACCACTGGTCCTAGAGACATTAAATTTGGAGGGTATGATTGTCTTGGTGTGCAAACGCTCACTAAGAAAGCAATTTTGAAAATCTTCACCCCAAGGGGCTCAACATTGGGGCTCAATGTTCGAAGTGAAATGTTGCATATTTTCGAAACCGTACATGATAGACGTTTGAAAATTTGTATGTAGATTGCCCACATGAAATATTCAATGCTAAATTTAATTATAATAATTAGGGGTTCAAATATTTAAGGAAACAACATTTGAAGAGGTATATCTTTTGAACTGTAACAGGTAGCAGGTTTTAAATTTTCAGAATAAACGTATTATCACACGAAATAACCTGAAACAAAAAGGGGATACACATACAAGAACGCTTGGTATGTCTTGTAGGATATACTGATAAAGGGGGTTGTCTTCACAACTATCTTTTATTTTATTTTCTGAAACCACCCCTGTGAAATGCAAAAGGGGTAAATAAAAAAATAAAATAATTTAATAATAAAATATAGGTTAATAAAATCGAAGTTTAGGAAATTTGTGAAAATATGATATATCGTATGAAACGGGGAGTTGGACTTCAAAATAAGTTTATTTTTGCCCTTACTAGGGTCGGTACTTTAGTGAAGGGGCAAAGGATGATCATCAGGTCTTGCAAGATAAGAGACTATTGTATTATTGTAGGCTGTGGCAAACCAATGGCCCTTCACCCCGATATATATATCTATATATAAAGGTAAGTTTTCCCATTTTAAATTAAAATCGTTATATTCTATTTTAGCTGATGTGGTGCTGCGGAGTAATGCTGCGACACTTCGTTTGTACAAGGGGTAAGTACCTTTAATTAATTGATGTTGGGAGATACGGCACTGTACTGTTTATCGCGGAAATGTTAATTTGGGGATAACTTTCAAATGGATAATCCATTCATTTAAAAAAAACAAATATTAATACGTAAAATACGGTAAATAATTATCAGTGGTGCTTGTGACTATAATGATGACACTGTTTTATAGATCCGTGGACTGTTACGAAGAGGTCCTCATAGAACACGCCTATACCCTCCTGGCCTTGCCTTGCTACAAACCTGACTGCCCGAACTTGGTCTACACATTCGGATTTACTGGCGAAGCGGAAGGACCGAACACGAGGCTAATGATCAGCTCTTGTATGGAGGCTCTTTGTATCAACGTGTTTCTTTTTAACTGGCAGAAAGAAGCCAGCAAGCCACCTCTGTTACAAACATTGCCAAACAGTTTATCCGACCCCGCAGCGTACGTGCTCGACGGGATGCCAGCATATTTGTATGTAAGTATCAACGAAACAACAACAGAAGTGAAACCTTGAAGTTTGTCGTCTATAGGTAGAGGCAGTCTTCGGACGGTCCGTATAGGTAAGGACCGTCCTAAGACCTCTTAGAATCGTAAAGATAACGTAATAATGTGTTTAAGGCCAAATGTGTCAAAAGTGGTGCTGGTAAGGTGTTTGGTGTCGCGAGTTCAATGGTTTTTTCCGTCTCAAAAAATGCCGAAGGTCCTTAATTTCTATGCATTTGAAACGTAACTTCAAACTAAGATATACTATTATAGATCACGCTATTTTGGTACATCTATCTCTTCATTACATTATAATGACCTCTGTGGTCCACCACCCGGTGTCAGGTCCCGAGGTCCCGGGTTCGACCCCCAGGGGGAGTACAATATTGTGCTTGGTTTGGTTGTTGGTAGGACTTTGTTTAAGTCCGCCTGGCTAGCTACTATCATCTTAACTAATTCTGTCGCCGTAACAACAATGATTAAATTGTTGTGTTCCGGCATTCAGAAGTAAGATTGCCAGTTCCTCAGTTTGTTGAGGATTCCGGGAGAAGTGTGCTTCTACCTTCGCTCTTATCACAACTTGAAAAATCAGGTCAGATGAAGGACAAGAACATCCTCAAAATAAAAACTTGTGCTGTTTGAGTGAGGCTTGGTAGCTGGCGCAAGAGGCGGTGGGCGTGTTTAGGTTGAAATTATCGGGGAAAATTTACAAGATGCTCGTTACACCTGTCGATCATGGATCAGAGTTGGCTATGGTAAAGACGGATGAGAGGAAAATGCATGCTACTGAGATGTGAATGTCAAGATGGATGTCTAGGGTTACAAGGTTGGATAATATAAGAAATGAGTATATAAGGGGAAGTTTGAAAGTGGTGCCGAAAATAGAGGGAGAATGCTAATCTTTTGACCAAAAGGGTGGGCGTGGTTAATACAGGACAATACATGATACAATACGGGAACATACTAGCAGGGGATGGCCTAAGAAAAGATGGATGGATTGTGTAAAAGAGGACACGAGTATGAAATATGTGGGTGCAGGCTTGACGTCCGTTATGAGTGAGTGGAAGAAGAAATATGTCGGGCTGACCCGACCTAGAAAGACGTGGAAGCGCTTGGCCTTCTTCTCATCTCTTAGTGGAAAATGAGCAGGAGAATGATGATGAATAAACTCATAACTTTTATGCAAGTGAAACTGTGCGGGCTGAGCTGGTATTTTTATGTATGACGGGAAATTGGCCTTCTTTTCATCTGGTTTCAAGTTATGATAAGGCCGAAAGAGGAAACGCACTTCACAAGGAACAATCCGAGGAACTGGCTATCTTACCTCTGATGCCGGATTTTGTTTCAGATATAAAAGTCAGTGTATTAATTTCAGATGGGCGTTATGCTTGGCAAAGCATTGGCAAAGATGGCGGACACTGGATTATTTAAATTGGATTGTACCACTTTGGTTGGTCATTCGTTGGGAGCGCACGTCCACGGGATGGCAGGACGATGGCTGCTCTATGTTGGAAAACCCAATTTAGACCGGTTAAGCTCATAAATCATAATTTACCTAGATGACTGCTTTAAAGTTCATTTATCAAAATGACTGCTTGATGTCATTATAGCTCAGTTGGTAGTAGTTCCACTATCTGCGCTGTTGGTTGTGCGTTCGATTCCCACCCAGGACAAACATTTTGTGAGATGGATATACATTTTTTTTCTGTGTTTGGGTGTTGTAATGTATTTACATAAAAGAAAGTCGATAATTCTTAGCACAACATTGTTCGCATATTTTAGCTTTGCCTTAGTTTGGGGCTAGACAGACGGTGTTGTGTATTCACAGCTCACCCTTAATCTAATAAGTCAAATAAATAAATTAATAAAACACTCAAATGACGGATTACTTGAATTAGTCCCGAGCACATTTGCATTTTTCTGGCCCCGCTTCAGACATCATTTTCATCAGACATGTATAATGATAGTTTTTGGTAAATCTTTAAGTACATCATAAAAAAATCAACACATTTATTATTGCAGACTACATGTCTGTAATTGTGGCTATCAACTATTCAACAACGAATATGGGCTTTTCAAGATTATTTATACAGTAGTCTTTTTTAAACTTTCGCGATTAGAACACATTATTTTGATTTTAAAAACGTTTATCGCGTATTTTACCTATATTTGTCCCGAAATTTGGGCTGGGTGTGCAGCCCCAGAGTCTGCCCGCGACCACGGCTGGTGCAATCCCGCTGAAACATCGGAATAAGGTAAAATACGCGATAAACACCCGTTTCTCGAATCAAAATAATTATTATACAGTGTTAGTGTCTTCTTATAACATGAATTTGCGTGACAAACAAACATTCAAAAAGTAGTTACAAAGTTGAGATAATTGTAAAAGAAATCCTTGATCTATATGAATATGCGTTAAGTGGTCAGTACCACGACAAGCACAAGAACTCTTCAAAAAATACGGAAAATGTGTGGTATTTTGTCTTCCCCGCCCGAGGGAGCCAAGACCCTGTTAGAATCACCTTAGCTTAGGAGCCAACGGGGGTACCAAGTAGCCATTTATCGACGGAAAAAAAAACTTTTTTTATACACCTGAACTTTTTCACTTGCCACGGTGGAGTGTGATAGATTGTCTAGAGGGTTGAGACCGAGACTTGAGGACATTTAGCTCAATTTACAGTGTTTAAACGTATAAACGAATGAATTAAATGCTAGGAAAATCGTACCTGATTAGTAAAAGTGTAAATAAACTGTGTCATAGTGTATACTTCTATGCTAAATTATTGTCGGCGTAACGTACCGCCGCCGCTGCCGGTTCTGCTACGTGACTCATCTCTGGATTTGGAATCGTTACCCTGACTTGCAGACGATACCTGAGCTGCAAATTATTACCAAATATCCAGGGGGAGTATATTCTTTTTTAATTAAACATAACAACATACTTTTACATTCACAACATTACCTACATGACTCATGAATATGAGTCACTGACCCGACACACACAGGCACTGATGTGCTCGTATAACTTGACAATAATTCGTGGAAGTTATTTGGAGACTCAATCTGCCTCATACAGAATAAAACTACAAAGACACAGCATAAACTAACATTCTAACCTTATAAGTACTTTGTTTACATCCAATAGCTGTAATTGAAAACTTGTTTATCCAAATCACTAGATTTATGAGATAATTACAAAGAATCCATACAGTAATACTTACTTGCTGTACCTGTACAGACTTTATTTACCTACTTGGATACGAAAAAAGGGTACAAAAGGCACTGTAATATCACTCATCCAGAGCTAAGCAGGTACCTACCTATATAGGCACATCTCCAAGTGTAAAATCCTTTTCTTTTTTAGTTCTCTTCCCCTTATATCTTAATTCTAAAACTTTCTCAACTTACCTTTGTTTAAATCCCTAACTATTTTAATTTAAATCTTATCTACCACCCTTTTCTATATCTATCTATAATTATAAACTAACTCATACTTGCTTACCACTGTGTTCCAGAAAAACAACAATGCCTTTGACCCGGAGGCAATGTGATATGCAGACCAAGCTGTTGGCAGCCAAGTCGGAGCTAACTGAGCTCACTGAGGCTCATAAGCAGCTTCTTCAAGAGCAGGATGAGAGTGAGGCTGAGATGTTGGTGATTCTCGGCCAGAACAAGACTCTCAAGAGACAACTTGCAGATTTGCACAGCAAATATGAAGACTTATTGTTTGATCATGACCGCATCCAGTCAATGCTGAGTTCAGCGGACAAATGTTATGAAACTTATGAACTAGTGCTTCAACAAAATAAAGACCTACAGCAAGAACTAAATCAGTGCAGATCTAAAATTGACAATCTAGAATTAAGTCATAATAATATGCCCTCTGCAACCAACTTCAAAAGTCTGGATCTTCAGACAGAACTTCAAAACAGTGAGGCAGGCTTCTCTGTTATTAATCTCACCACACCAAACAGAATCTCATCAATAAGAGGAAGTAATAAAATAAAAAAATATGTAAAATTAAGTAGCTTTATAAAAAAATCTGAAAAGAAATTAAAAAAACACAAAAATGTATTTAGCGTTGCACAATTGAGTAAACAGAAATGTAATTTAACTGAGGAACTAGAATCTTGCTACAGCTTACTTGGACGGAACTCTAAAGAAATAAAATACATGTCAGACAAAATAGAAAGTTTGGAAAGGTCTTTACATGAGTTGACAGTGAAATACCAAAAAGCTAAGCAAGATTCCACTGAAAATATAAAAAAAATGAATAGTATTGTGGAAATGGTAAATAATGACAGTATTTATGTACAGATATGTAATAGGAGCTCACAGACCGACCCATGTACCATAGACCAGTCTGTGACTCATAGTATATCCCAGAGTGCTTCATCAGGACATGTGGAACCACCAATACCAGTGACTGCACAACCTGTTCCACCTGTAGTACTTCCTACACCGAATGTGCAGTTTGAACCTGCAAGTCTAGTACACAAAACACAGCCTCTGGTTAGGCAGACTGAAACCTGTCGACAGACCCAGAAAACTGTGGTGTTCTCAGACCGCCTAGGATTAGGTATGGGTCAGTTGCTCAATGATAGAATAGGAGACCAAGTGGTTACCAACTACTGTTTTCCAAACGCGTCTATCCATAAGTTAATAAAGACTTTAAGTGAGACATCTTTTGACAAACAAACCACATTAATAGTACAGTTAGGTAATAGTTATGGGGTCAAGCGTTCTGATGTCACTTATTTAGTGGAAATATTGTTACAAAAAGTAGACTTAGGGTTGTCAAAATTGATTCTATGTGCCTTCCCTTACTCCAAATTGTTATCTAGGGCTGATAATGTTAATATTTTTAATATTAATATGATTTTATACAACTTGACATGTCGTCATAGTGACGTTTTATATTTTGACACTAATATTTTTATTAGTGACTTTAGGTTAACGCAAGATACTTTGTATCTTAGTAGATATAGTAAGTTGAGTATTGCTAAATTGTTAGCATTTAATATTTGTAATAGGGTCATAGGTACTATGACAAAACACACCGACAGGCTTGCAGTTAGTTGCAGTACTAATGTGGGTGTTCGTACAGTAGGGTCAAATGACAAACATTTAAACTAGTTAAGAAGACAATGGGAAAGCCTAATAGTTTACATCTAGTCCATCAAAATATTCAAGGCCTTTCCAGCAAAAATTTAGAAGTAGAATTATTTTTAAGCAAGATGAACATCAGTGTTATGGGCATCACTGAACACTTTGTATTGGATCAAAAGTTACTACCTCTTTATAAAGATTACTGTATTGCTAGCGCATACAAGCGAAAGAATACCACTCAAGGTGGGTCTTTAATCATTGTAAAAAATTCTCTTAAATGTAAGGAACGTAAAGATATTGTGAAACTCACGATTGAAGAAGTTATAGAACTGTCATGTGTTGAACTGGAGCGACACATTGTGGTTTGTGTCTATCGTCCCCCCCGTGCAAACTACGTGCTATTCGAGTCCACTATGGAAAATGTTTTAACCAAAATTTTCAGTCGTAATAAATCAATAATAGTGCTTGGGGACTTCAATATTGATATCCCTAATAATCCATTGAGCGAAAAAATAATTAACTTATTTAAATGTTTCAACTTGAGGCGCCAATTCAATGAATCAACTAGGGTAACTCTTACAACTGCCACTTGCATTGATAATATATATTGTAGTGATACTCCCCTTCAAAAAGATATGTTTAAAAAATTTGACTCAGACCATTATGGTCAGAGTGTGATTTTTGATTGCAATTCGAAACAGGAGCTTCCGGAAATCACTTACAGGCCAATCACCGAATTTCGCATCATGAAATTTCAAACCAACATTGGTAAAATGATTCCCCTTATTCCATGCTTAAATGATCCGAATGAACTTTATAACATATTGTCTAACATAATACATACAGAACACGATGATATTTTCCCACTACTAACGTGTAAAGGTAAATCTGGCTCTGTGTTTGCAGACTGGGCTACAGCCGGTATCTATAAAAGTAGGAATAGACTATATGAACTCTACGCAGAGAGAGAGTTAAGGCTACATGATCTACCATTTATTAGTTTCGTCAAAAAATACTCTAAAATCTTTAAACAGGTATGTCATTCAGCAAAATCTTTGCAAATAAAAAGGAAAATAGAGAACTCAACAAATAAAATAAAGGCTACTTGGAAAATGATTAATAATGAAACCGGTAAAACAAAACCTCTAAAAAAACCAATAGCTTTAAAAGTAGATGATACAATTGTAATTGATAATTTAAAAGTTGCTAATGAATTTAACCGTTTTTTCTCTAGCATACCTAATATTGTTACTCGGCCACTAAACTCATCTGTTGATTGTGCGTTGGCTCTACTTGAAACAAGTGTTGAAAAGTGTCATGTTTCCTTTAGTTTTAGACACGTCAACTCTGACTGTATTGTAAAAGCTTTTAAGTCAATGAATATAAAAAAATCCGAAGACCTTTGGGGGATTTCCGTAAAGATATTAAGTACGATAGTAATTGATATTGCACCATGTCTGGCATACATATTCAATAGAAGCATCGACGAAGGAATTTTTCCTGATCTGATGAAACATAGCAAACTGATCCCTTTATTCAAGTCTGGTAATGAAAAGGATCCAGCAAACTATCGACCAATATCGATTCTGCCTGCATGTAGTAAAATATTTGAAAAACTGATTCTTATTCAGTTACAGTCACATTTTAACTGCAACAGGCTTTTGCATGAAAAACAATTTGGGTTTACTAAAGGCCGTTCAACGACCGATGCTGGTTCTATGCTGTTGAAGTACGTCTTTAAAGCCTGGGAGGGAAAACAGGATGCCATTGGAGTATTCTGTGATCTATCTAAGGCTTTTGACTGCGTAGATCATGACACCCTGATCTCAAAGCTTAAACACTACGGCATCCAGAATCAGGCAATAAACCTCATGCATAGTTACCTATCAAATCGCATTCAAAAAGTGGATATTAGCGGTATCAGATCTTCGGGAACCTCCACTAACATAGGTGTACCACAAGGATCGATCTTAGGGCCCTTTCTGTTTCTAGTCTACGTCAATGATCTACCATCCTATGTAGGGGACCTATGTGACATTGTATTGTTTGCTGACGATACTTCATTAATATTTAGAGTCGATAGGGCTAAAGATAACTATGATTGTGTAAATGCTTCTCTAGCTAAAGTTCTTGATTGGTTTACAGTTAACAACCTCCTACTAAATGAGAAAAAAACAAAATGCATCCGATTCACCTTGCCTAATGTTCAAGTCAGCAATGCTAACATTATCTTAAATGGGGAAATACTTAACTTTATTGAAGCAACTACTTTCTTAGGTTTAAATATTGATGCTAAGTTGCAATGGGGTATTCATATTGAGTCATTAGCTAGCAGATTAAGCTCGGCTGCATACGCTGTACGTACAATAAGGCATCTTACTGATGAAGCTACGGCGAGGTTAGTTTATTTTAGTTACTTTCATAGTATTATGTCTTATGGCATACTTTTATGGGGAAATGCAGCTGATATTGATAGCATTTTTATTCTACAGAAGAGAGCTATACGGGCAATTTATAAAATGAAAACTCGTGACTCTCTTAGGGAACGTTTTAAAGAGATTGGTATTCTTACAGTCAGCTCCCAATACATTTATGAAAACCTAATGCACGCTCACAGAAACATTGATGAGTTTAGTAAAAGAAGTGATGTACACCGTGTTAATACTAGAAATAAAAATAAACTTGAGATACCTAAGTTTCGCTTAGGAAAAGTAAATAATTCATTCTTAGGAAACTGTGTGAGATTTTATAATAAGCTTCCTCAAAGCGCCACCAAACTCTCTACTCGTAAATTCAAATTGTATATAAAGAATAATTTAATTAAAAGTGCCTACTACAAAATTAGTGATTATATCGACGATAAGAACGTGTGGCCCGATGTTGCTATACCAGTTGACAGCAAAATGGTGATTTCTCAATGTTAACAAATTGCCCATAGGTAGATAGGTAATAACAAATGTTTTAAGATTAAGTATTTAGGTTTTTGTTGTATCTACTTAGAATATAATTACAAATTGTGTATCTAAATGTTGAATGGATCATCAAAAAAATTAACCGGCCCGAGGTTCTTGCCTTTCTCCTTGTGTGCTGGTCGCGATTCCGAACAGGCGGTAAATTTGACGATTCAAAATGATCCTAAAAAATCTTAATGAATAAAGAAATTTTGACTTTGACTTTGACTTTGAGTGGAACCTTTGCAATGAAAAAAGCTTTCTGCTTTTTTGTGCTGAAACATAATCAGTAATGCCTGTCAATAACAGGTAATGACTATGGAATATAATTTATAGCCAGATAAGTCCCGTGTCTAGTAAATAATTAATAATTGTGTTGTGTAAAGTGGGAAGAAAGACCAGTAGCTCTCAAAAAGCATAGTCAGGCTGTGAACGTAAGCAGTGTAAGTAGTTTCTAAAGGTTTAAATTATAAAATGATTTCAGAATAAGTGGCTGCGACTGTGCGAGTGAGCTATTCGACCGCTATGTCGCTGCAATGCCGGCGCTGAACAAGGACTGCGCTAAATTTGTAGACGTAATGCACACGGACCCTTGTTATTCATCCAACGAGTCAATCGCGACGGCTGACATCTGGGTGAACAGATACATCTTCTTGACTAAACCCGAAGACCAGCAAGTTCAGCCAGGTTGCGGTCCTAGAGGGACAGATAGATTGTCACGAGGATGTAAGCCATTTTACCATAAATCGAACGCATGGTAGATACACATGCTGATGGAATACATATTTGTAATGTATTGCGCGATCAGTTCAAATATTCAGTGCTAATGGTAGGATTTCGCGCCACGCAATGCTTAATGACATTTTCTGTTGAGCTTTTAGCAGTTCAATATTCCAGCGGTTTTTGAGTCGAATGGTCTGTTACGTGATGATAGTAAGCGGTCGGACGGTATGACTCTTGGGAAATGGGTAGGATATTGGTGTCGACTCACAGAAGATCACAGAGGCGCAAATATAGTGGTCTCGATACAGCTTTCCTACTTGAGCCTTTTGGGGTCGAGACCTTGGGTCCGTGGGGAGCCGGTGCCCTCCGGCTACCCAAAAATATTGCAGGGCTTTTGATTAAGGCGAAACGTGGGCTGGTTCTTATTTAGGCCAGCGAATCAGAATAGATATTCAGCGTGGCAATGCAGACAGTGTCTTGGGCATGCTTTCGTCTGGTACTGGTCTGGAAAAAATAATTTGGCAAATGCGGCATTTATTATTGTTTTTGACAAGTTTTTCAAGGTACTCTCCTTTAAACGGACGGTGCTTATAATCTTATGGTGACATGTGTACAATATGTCGAGGCATATTACAAACGGACGGTGCTTACAATCTAACGCTGACATATATATATATATCATTCTGTGACACTGGTGTTAGAATTAACGTCAGTACGTCTAGCTGGTTAGTTTAAGTGTGTTAGTGGTGTAGTTTTTGAGATATTCGGGTGAAAAGAACAACAATATTTCGTCCATATTTTGAATGGTTGTTCAATCCGATTATTTCAATTTGAATTTTACTTAATAATTATACTGAATCACACTGAATATAACTTTACAGTATGGCTACCACAGGTTTATGCCAAATACATTCGCTAGCGCTCTAGAGTAAAAGTGTAAAAAAGATTTACAGCGCCTCTAGCATACCTTCTAAATTTGGCAGTTAAAGTCAGTGAAGTTAACTATCCTAAACCTATTGTGATGTTGTGATTTTTTTTTGTGTATACCCTCAAAATCTTTCTCAACATTTTGGTGTTTTCAGTTTTGTGCAGTCATACCCGCTGCGTTGAATTGTGGGCACAGTCCTTTAAGACTGTTCTTACAGCCAGTAAAGCTAAGGACAGTACGTGTATTGATTGTGAAATCCCCGCCACTACCACAGTTGGGAACATTATTGACAGATCGTAAGTGTAGTAGTAGAACAACTGCCGTCGGTTCAGTTTCTTTTTATTTATTAAAAGGAACTTAGCTACTTTACCTGTGTTAGTACAGATACAGAGCTCCATACTCTATAGAAAGCCGGTAAGACGGTAAGAAGGTACGAGGTAAAACCTGTAAAAACTGTGTCTTTCCTGCTGATAAGGAGGTGGTAAGTTCAATTCCTTGAGCACCAATGGACTTTTCAGTTGAATAGTTGATACATGCGCTTACGGTTAGATTGTGAGGAAACCAAAAGTCTTCCTGGCACGTATCACTATTGTTCCGGCGATAGGCCTGAAACCTTTCACGCATTGAATGTTTTGATTAATTAATAGAATAAATTAATTGGTCTTGTATCAGTAGTTCGGTTCTAAGTCCGGTTGACCAAACTAATGATACAGTTTGTGTGCTGTGCTGGCTACTTGCAAATCATCCTAAACCAATGTTGGAACGTAGGTACTTCTGATTTGACAAAGTTCCACACACTGTGTGTTATCAGTTATCAGATTGGTATGCTCGATAGGGCAAAAGAAGTCTGTTTATCGATTTTGTTTCATGTATAGCTCTTGATTTTTTAAATCACTTACCATGAAACCAAAACTTTGATATGGCCTGGAATAAAATGATAAATAATTCACTTTTAAAGAACGTCCGATTCAAACCCTGTTCATCCTATGCAGAATTATTCAAAACTTCACGATGTCTTACAAACTGAACCATCAGAATATCTGCCCTGAGCTTTTCCAAACACAGCTATGAACCATTACACAATGATGCTTTCATACAAAATTGCAGTAGAATAGGAGTATCTCCGAGCTACGTGGCGGCCAAATTCAGACAAAGACAGTTACATAATAAGGCCTCAAATTTACAGCACTCCCCCTCTTCATTAGAGGTTCCGCCCCTATATTTCAATGTAAAAATGCCGGCATTTTGTGCTGGAGCCCTGGTGCGGGGTCTATCCATTTATATTATATTAGGTCCTTACATATGAAATTGGCGTTTTGTCGTACTGGCCACTTTGATCTTAAATATCTCCTCTTTGGTTAGGAATTCCAAATTCAAATTTAAACAGCTATTTACTCATGCATTTTTGTTTCGAAAACCGTAATTCATTTGTTTTTTTCTCTTTTGCTTTTTTTTTCTGCGTCACTCATTTCACAAAATGGAAAACTTAAAATATCGCATTATTTACGAGTACGAGTTCCACCGTGGCACCAGTGCTGCAGAAACGGCTCGAAGGATTAATTATGTGTATGGTGGTGGTGTTGCAAAAGAAAACACGGTGCGTTTTTGGTTTCAACGCTTTCGTTCTGGAAATTTCGACCTGCAGAACAAGCCCCGTGGACGGCCGGAGACCAAGGTCGATAATGATGAATTGAAGGCTATTGTGGAAGCAGATCCATCGCAAACCACATCACAGTTAGCTGCAGGCTGCGGTGTTAGTGACAAAACCGTTTTAATCCACTTGAAGCAAATTGGGAAGGTGAAAAAGCTTGAAAGGTGGGTACCTCATGAATTGAGTGAAGCAAACCGACAAACGCGCGTCGACTGCTGCGTTACATTGCTCAACCGGCACAATAATGAAGGAATTTTAAATCGGATCATTACATGTGATGAAAAGTGGATCCTGTACGATAATCGTAAACGCTCATCGCAATGGCTGAACCCTGGTGAACCAGCAAAATCTTGCCCCAAGCGAAAATTGACTCAAAAAAAGTTACTTGTAAGCGTTTGGTGGACTAGTGCCGGTGTCGTACACTATAGCTTTCTTAAATCTGGTCAGACGATTACGGCTGATGTCTATTGTCAGCAACTGCAAACCATGATGGAAAAGCTTGCTGTTAAACAACCGAGACTTTTCAATCGCTCTACGCCACTGCTGCTTCAAGACAACGCTAGACCACACACGGCCCAACAGACGACTACCAAATTAGAGGAGCTTCAATTGGAATGTCTAAGACATCCACCGTATTCTCCGGACCTTGCTCCAACAGATTACCATTTTTTTCGAAATTTGGATAACTTCTTGCAAGGAAAAAAAATCAATTCCGATGAGGCAGTCCAAACCGCTTTCAAAGATTTCATTGATTCCCGTCCGAATGGTTTTTTTAGTAAAGGGATCAAAGAACTACCTATAAGATGGCAAAAGTGTATAGATAGCAATGGTACATACTTTGATTAATAAAATATATTTTAATATGAAAAAATTGCCTTTATGTTCCTCCCATACAAAACGCCAATTTCATATGTAAGGACCCAATACTTTTTTTACTCTACGATTGGGGCTTCCCAAAAACAATATGTGATAATACCTTCATTTCAATTCTTTGAGTGTCAAGTTATAATTTTTTTTATTTAGGAGACGGGACAAGCAAGTAGTCCACCTAATGTTAAGTGCATCTCTTGCCTATAACAATGCCTTCCTGCGTAGGTCTTATCCACAAAGAACATAGCCTACACAGCAATGCATTGCGCCCGTCAAGATGAGGCATAAAGCTTTGCGTGCCCGAAATTTCACTGGTAACCATACTCTTTAAACACGAACACAGCAATGCTGCTTGACGGCTGAAATAGGTATGGTGGTAGTAACTCCTCGGAGGAGCCCTTTCAACAGGGGCTCTACTACTCTTCTTTTTTTTATTAATAAGACCAAAGTTGGAAGCGCACTTCACCTGAAATCTTCAACAGCTCGAGGAACTGGCTATCTTACGTCTAAATCCCGGAACACAACAGTAAGAATTGATGTTTGACCAAATATCTGAATTGCGTCACCTTTCTTTTTCAGAGCCAGAGGAGATTACCTAATGGAAACAACGGGATCGCCACCGTATCAACCAGTTCCTACTCAATAATTACGGTACACTTTTCTGTGTCACACTTAGGTACTTACTGATAATTATAAGTAAACTATGAAAAGTACCTATGTTCTTATTAATTCGTACGTCTTTATCACCTATAAATCTTCGATAGAAGTCTGTTTTATTTTAATACTTTTTGGCAAACTTACATATAAGAACATATATTAACTAAATATAGGCACATTATAATTGCCGGCCAACTATACATTTCCACAAATAAAATATATTAGAAATAGTAAAGTAGACGACAGTATTATAATTTATTTTACAAAAAGAATTTAAGTATTCTATCCGTAATATAGTTCCCATATTATGCTTAATTTGGGGCTAGACGGCGCTGTGTAAAGTTAATGTCCTGTAATATTTATATAAAAAAAATTTGCAGTAGAAGTCAAGTTAAGTTAAAACAGGAAGTACAACTATAACCAAAATACTTCATATAAAAAACTTAGTTAAGCCATGTATGTGTGTATGCTGTTAATAATAAACAAAAAAAAGTGATAATTTAATCCATCTGGCTTTCAATTTAATTGGATGGGTGCTTTGGCACCTATCCAGCAAATTTCCAATATTGATGAGAACGACTTACAAGGTTTATTATAATAAAATAATGGAGGGTAGACCCTCCATTATCTCGATATTATCATTAGTTGCTATCAAAACTATTGCAATTATTGTATAAGAGAATAATTGCAACGGTTTTGCTAGCAACACTAAATAAACATAATTTTGGTTGTATTTATACATAACATATGATTTTAAGTATCAGGTTGGCCGAAATACCATATGGTTTTTCTACATTTTGAAAAACCATATGGTATTTCGGCCAACCGTAATTGAAAGCCAGATGGATTAAATTATCACTACATGAGTGAATAATTTTATTCTCTCGACTTAAGCCTACCCGACTGTAAGCAACGAAATAACGAAGTACCCACATGTTTAACCCTGTGATAGGCTCTTTCTAGACTAGAGTTCCTTGAACTATGGATTATATTAAAAAAAGTACACTTTTAGAAACATAATCCATCATTTACACAACATTCATGATTTTTTTAACACTTATTTACTTATCTGATAAATTGTAGCTTTCTAAATTTCTTCAACTTATATGTGTTGATGGATGTCATGCGTGCATCCGCTTAAAAACTGCATCAATACTCAGCAGACAGCGAGGTAGCACCAACACCATCCGGGTCAAAGCGGACAAAATTCATTTATATTGTACGAACCCGTTGTGTTATAATAACAATTCTAAAATTGTTGTGTTCCGGCATTTAGAGGTAAGATAGCCAGTTCCTCAGTTTGTTGAGGATTCCGGGTGAAGTGCGCCTCCACCTTCGACCTTATTTCAACTTGTAACCAGGTGAGATGCAGGCCAAATGCTTACCCGTCGTACAATAAAAAAAAAAGTGTTATATGTCTTATTATATCTCTCATTATATATCGTATTATATGTATTATTACTTTAAGCAATGATTCTGAATGATTGAATTTGGTTAGACATACTGGCTTCGCAAGGAATATTGCGGTGACTCCAGTACACAGCTCTCCTTTAATGTTTAAACTAAGCTTATTATTTTTACAATCTAACACAAAACAGGAAAAGGTTGCCACCCGCAGCTAAAGAAAACTCCAATTGAGGCTGAATAAAGGAAATGAGAGCCGAATTTTCCTTAACTCGGTTGCTTTTTGAAATCATTTAAATATGTTCCCTTCACTAATGAAGGTAAGCTTTTTTTTCTCAAGAATACCTTTCATTTCCTTTTGAGTGCCGTTTTGGAAGAGTAGGGGGATGGAGTGTAGGTTCCGGGTTCGAGCCCTGGCTGAGCACCAAATTGCAATTATACTAGTGGAGTCACTGTGGAATGGCATGTATGTAATTGTGTTATACGGCGGACCCACTTCAGATGATCTAAATTCAATATCAATATGAATATCAGGCATCCACCAGCAGTTTTCTTTGCTTTCGACAATGAGCTAGCTGACATCAGCACTACAAATTACTTACGTCTGGCCTTGCAGCGGGATATTCAGATATATCAGTTTTCCACTTATATTTTGTCTTCTCATTACACTTATCAATATCGTTGGTTAATATAGTATGTTCTTCTGATCTATAATATATTATATATTGTACGACGGGGAAGCGCTTGGCCTTCATTTCTTCATTCTATATCTATATTATGGATGTCGTAAAAGCCGACTACGGGATCTTACCAGAAGAAAGGCAGCAGCTTCCTTCTGTATATTCTGTAAATATTTAAGAATATACAGAATTTCTAGGTCAATGGGATGTATTCATAATAATAAATAATAATAATATTTATTTCAGACGAGGTCCATATATACATCCTTAATTACAATACAATACAATTACAAATTCAAGTTCAAATCAACACTAAAAAATATAAAATAAAATATTATTAATATATGGAGTATTATAATATGGTAGTAAGGAGCATAAAAAGTTTTCACAAAAAGGAAGGACTGTATATTGGATGATATTCTCAGGTTCGAAGAGGAAAATATCGAATATTCTTTTTCTATTTTTAGAAATGAAAAGCTATCTACGACTGCTAGACTGGTAAGCATAATTACAGGACACTGCGACCTGATCCACCTGTTCAAAATTGAAGTCACGGACAGCGCTCTGAGCCGGGGCTGCTTACAGGAGGAGGAAACAATAGAGCACGTGATCCCTCACTGCTCGGCTACAGAATCAGCTCGGGAGAAGACGGACCTTAGGGAAATGCTTGGCCTCGACTCGGAGCAAGTATCATCGTCGTCCATTTATCATTGTCATTTTCATTGTCACTGTCTCGAGCTCAGGCGCTCAATAAATGTCACCAACAACCCAAAGTCCTGCTCCGGTATTATAGGGAGCTGAGCTGGCTGGTAAGGCTAGTTCAAACTACGAGGGACAATGCACAATACACCCCAGAGCGGGACGTCAGTGCAGGTCACCCCTACTCAGAATAAGAATAACAATAGGTCAAAGAGAAGTACCATATAGGTTTTAATCCCTTTGTGAAATCGCGAAATATGCGACATAAACGGTCATATATATTGATCGTGTCGACTTGACAACTAGTTATTTATTTTTAACAATTTTTAGTTTGTCCAAATCATGTTTTATCAAAATTTACTACTAGGTAACACGATTTATTTAATTTAATTCATAACTTTATCGGCCATTCTCCGATTCGCTGGATTTTACATGTCCGGGCTTATATCATCAGTAATATTATCAAATTCAATAATGCAAATATTTTTTTAAGTTAGTTAGCATCCGTATCTAGCTATACATTTTATCATAGGCCTCTGTTTTAAGTAGTTGTGGCTAAATTAATTACACAAACCTCAGTTCTCTAATCACCGTGACGCGTTCACACACCAGCTTAATGCTTAAACCTGCTTGTAACTTTTTTAAAGTACTGATTTAATTTGTTCCATTCAAAATTTTAAAGGGTATTAATAAATGTGTGTTGCATTTTTAAATATCGATGCAATAGAACCAGTCTGTAAATAATTTACATTAAGTAACCACATGTCCGACCTAAAGTTCTGATTGCCGTGACATTTCCTGTTCCTGGATGCGCATCCCTGAATAACACCATTTGGCAAATCACTTCTCTGGGCGTTGCGAGCCCTCAGTTCATGCCGTGGCCCATCATCAGGTACACGTCTCTAACGTCGGTGTACCGCCAATAAAGCCAGTAAGTCTATAATTACCATAGCCTTGGTTCAAAGCTTTTCTAATTACCATGATCTTAATTTAATAATCGATATTTTAAGACCCTGTTTGCTTATGTAAATAGAGCCAGTACTTTAGCCTCTGTACGTTGTAATTAGCCAGTATTTGCATACTGGTTAGGTATTCGAAATTTTGAAGAAAATCTATCATTTTCTAATAACCGTATACTAATTACCATGTTTTTATAATGACCGTTGTATGAGTTTATTACTTCATTAATACATGATTCAACTTTAAGACATACTAGGTCATATTAATAATTAAGTAGCATCTTTAAAATAAAGTTCAAGTTGATTTACTAGAACATTTTTATTTGAGCTGATCTTAAGAGTTGTGAGAAGCTGAACTTATTGTTATTATTGATGAAGATTTATTATTGAAGAAGAGACCAGAACACTGGTCTTATAAGTTCCTTCCTAAAAAAGTCTGAATTTATATGTAAGTACGCGGTGATATTAATATAAGTGGGTCTTAGTAGCTGTGACCTGTTATAAGAAGATTTAAATGTAATAGTATCGATATATGAGATTTTACAAAACATGTTTGTAAGTTAAGTTATGTCGGACGACTCCTTCGCACGGCGGGATCCTGACACGCTGGCTGTGTTAGAATTGAAGCATCCGGGCTCTTCGCGTCCACTCAGTTTTCCGACGGTTTCTGCGGTACCAGTTACGATAGAGGACGTAATTTTAGCGCTGGGTTCTTTTAACACAGGATTAGCGGCGGGCCTGTACGGAATCCGGCCGGCACATATTAAAGAGTTGACCTCCATGTCAGTGGGAGAGAATGGGAGGCGCGTCATAGGGTGCTTAACCAGACTAGCAAACTTTCTGCTTAGTGGTCAGTTGAACCCTCTTGTGTATCTGTACGGGGCTTCTCTCTTTGCTTTGAATAAAAAAGATGGTAGGAAATGGCCAGTTACTTGCAGCCGCACCAACTGGGATTTGGCACACGCCTGGGTTACGAGGCTGCCATTCACGCCACACGATCGTTCCTCATGAATCCGGAGAACGAAGACTCTATCTTGCTTAAACTTGATGTTCATAACGCGTTCAACTCTTTGGAAAGAGACGTTCTATTGAGTCAAAGGATAAGGATACAATCACGTCTCTCTACCTTTTCCTTCATCAAGTCTATAATAGTCTACCGTGCAACCTTTTCTTCGAGAAAACTCGGTCCGCTTGTGTTTAGCCTGGCTATTCACAAAGCAATCCGTATATCCAAATCTCAAATCTGCTCTTAACGTCTGGTATCTAGACGATGGCACAATGGGGCGTAAACCGGAAGACATGTTTCAGGATCTGGAGGCCTAAGTTCCTCGCCTTAAAGACCTGCGTGAACCCCTCGAAGTGCGAGTTCTTCGCCTGTGGTATCGAGGCTCGAACACACTTTCTTTTCTACCTGGCCTCATGGAAATTTCTACTCTTGACTTAAACCTTTTAGATTCGCCAATTCTGCCAGCTTTCGTGGCGTCTGTCCACGGGGCTGCCAACCTAGTCACTGTATTACTTCTGTCTAATGGTAACGGGGGAAGCATACCTTTTGTGTCGGATACTGTGTCAGCTTGGTCGGCCCTTAACTGAGTTAAGGGCCGACCAAGCTGACAACAATCCCTGAATCAATCGACGCATGTTCAACGAGTGTGGTGACGTAGGGGTAAAGCGGGTCTCAACAACAATTGTTAGAGGGTGCGTTGGGAGTCGATAAGGCCAGACTGCGAGCTGTGTCGCAACCTGAGTCCGGGGCTTGGTTACAAGCGAGAAGAGAGAACATGATGTTTGAGAGCGATGATCCTTGGGCCACCCCAATGGAAGTCTTCAACGTCCTGGACGCAATTTCCTCCGTCACTTATGATGGTCTGATAGCGGTCCGTCATAAAATCTGGCAACAGTTCCAACGCCGGTCCATCCTAGCCATAGTGGCTCATTTTCACACATTTGTACACCTACAAATGTTTGTAGTACTTATCCTAGAAATGCTTTAATCTATTTAAAATTTGATTTATATAAAAGTTTAACAGTTTTGTTTTAGTAGACACCGAATGTGGAGTGATTATATAAAATAAGCCTAATTTATTTATATTGTCCTAATCACCACCAACAAGGATTAAAAATGTATGTGGGGTAACGCCATATTTTTTTTAATTATGAGAATATACCATTCGTATTTATAAATTAAACCTATTTAATTTACAAATCAGCAAATGTTGTAATTACACAAAAACTCATAAACCGCGAAGGGACTCAAACCCGCATCTTTTCATCAAGCTAGAGACGCTCTAACCAATTGAGCTAAGAAGGTCCTGACGCATGCTTGAGCTAGCTCTGGGTTTTCACAATCAGATAAACTACTGATACTAAAGGCTATATTGCACACACACATATAAATAATGATACAAAACTAATTAAAATACGAACTAAAAAAAAATTACGTCGATGGGACCACCTGTGAAGTACCCTTTCAAACAAAAAAATAATTTTCCAAATCGGTCAAGGCGTCTTTGAGTAATCGGGGAACATACATATATAAAAAAATCCGACAAATTGAGAACCTCCTCCTTTTATTGAAAGTCGGTTAAAAAGTATGGCAAAGGCGAAACCTGATAAGAGTTTTCACAATCCTAGACATAGCATACACTACACATATCTTATCTTAGTACTTAGGAACAAATGAGTAAGTGCTTACTCCACCACTAGACATTTGTGTAATTAATTTAAGTACGACGTGTAAGGTCGTTCCTTCTTCCAATGAAGACGGATGGCGGACGGCGCTTGGACCCTTGAAAAGGCCTTTTTCTTTTCATTTTCTTTCCATTCATTTAATTACGTATTTAGGATACATCTGGCGCGAATTTATCAAATCTGGTAAGACCATCATTAGTGAATGATGTTAATGGCAGTGAAGACATGTTCGGAAATATTTATTCATATAAGCTAATTCATCTTCGTGTTTTATAATAATAGGTTCTAAAATAAATGCGCTGGTATATTTTTGCTTGTGTTGTGTCTTTCATTTTATCTGGATTCATAAAATGTCACACATAAATGCACAGTTTTAATGCTGATATATGGTTTTATTTCAAAACGTAAATATTAGTTGTAAATAATTTGTAGATAAATTAATATAATCTACATAGGTACGAATTTACAAGGAGTTAAATTAAATATTTTATAGATAACCCAGTCGATCGTTGTCATCACCAGATTGTAACCTTGCCAGAATACTGGCGGCGTTACCACGCTGGCAATACTGCTGGCATACTTGCTAAGCAAAATACTGGTCTTCACAGCAGAGGGAATCTTAGTGTGAAGACCAAGCGAAGAAACCATCTCAATTTAATTCATCCTTCCTAACCCATAACATAATAATTAGGTACTTATCTAACTTACCCACTCAGCTTGAACCCTCATTTAAGCCGTATCGATTTTTGCCTAATCGAGGGTACTCAAAGCTAATTTTAATTTATTAGTTATTATAGTAAAAGTTCCCTTTTTTATTTTTGATTTCAGAAGTATAGAAATAGTTTTTGTTACAATAAAAACTATTTCTAAACTTATCTCTTTGCTACTGAACAATCACGTGACCTACCATGCGACCTTTGTAAATACGGGTTTCCTTAGCCGAGACATTATCACAAAGTGCTCTTCTACTTAAGCACTTACTTGCAAACTAATTAACCTTATATATACCTATATACCTGTATAGTGGCCCTGGAAAAAAACTCGACCTGTATATCTCGACGTTTTGTGATTGTGGGCAGACTAGAGACTTAAAATAATTAGTTTTTAATTGTATTTTATTGTGCGACGGTTCATCGCTTGACCTTCATCTCATCTGGTTTCAGGTGGTTCGTGACAAACCCTGCCTTATATGCTCAATATATGTAGGTATACCTTCTACTAATGTTGAAGAACACAAACAATAAATAAAATTTCGTTCGCAGTGTAGGGCGGTCGGCAAGTAATACTTATACCAGAGCATCCGTGACGAAAACAGACTGAATTACTGAGCTAACGATGAATTGGAAAGGCATGCTTCTGGCTTGTGGCCTGAATTCGAGATGAAGGCTTTTATTCCAAAACGTGCCAGGTAGACCAAACAAGTCCCACGTCATATTAAAAGCTTTTACAAGAATTGATCGACATTGTGTCACTGTGCTCATCTTGTATGCAAAAAGTATTTTCATTCATTCATTCGCTCTTTCTCAACATTTACTCATAGCTTGTAGAACTATGCTAGAAAAAACTATTTTTTTAACCAAGTCAAGTTGGTTAAAAAAATAGTTTTTTCAGTACTCTAAATTGGATTAACTGATAAATGTCTCAATTCTTGCTTCGGAAAAAAGCAAACCAATTGGGTATTGAGGCAAAAACTAGGACGGTCCAGATAGTGCGACAACTTGACAAATTGGATAACAGGTGCGAGGTTGACCCTTACTTTTACTAAAACATGATTAGTGAGTTAGGACGCCTGAGGGACGCAAATTCCATTTTCGTGTAATACGACGGTTGGTTTGTGGCCATTTTACCATAATTGGAAAAGGGGTCAAGCAATAGGTACTTACATTTTTACAGGATACCCGCCTACTTTTACACTTATCCCATGAACTGTGGTAGGCTGGGTGACCAGAATCCACATTGACTTTAAAATTGTGACACAAACTTAGCAGTAAGATAGATTGCTTTAGTGTTGCGGTGTGGTGTGAAAGAGTGACAAAGATTGAGATTGCTTAGGATGGTTTGTGCTTAGAAGATTATAACAGCTAGTTGACGAAACAAGATTATGATGTTGAGTTTGAATGGTACAGTTGATGCTCTGCGTTAAAAGCCTCCGTGGCCTAGTGGTTTGCCCACCGGTGTCAGATCTAGAGGTCATATACCAGAGATTCACTGAACTATAAGCGCTCAAGTTGAGTATCAATATGACACAAAAAATCGGAACCTGTGTCAGGACCTTCGTGGCTCAGTTTTTTAGAGCGTTTTCGGCTTTAGGAAAAGATGCGGGTTCGAGCCCTGTCATTCGTTAATGTTGTGACCAAGTCACTTGAAATACAAGCAAATGATTTCTTAAATTGTTGTGTTCCGGCCGGTTTAGGGGCTCTCAATTTGTTGAGGATTCTGGGTGAAGTGCGCTTTCACTTTCGGCCCTGATGAAAGCACCTCACCGTTGTACAAGAAAAAAAAATATGGAAAGGGAGTACCTCATGCGAACTTTCTCTGACCAAGTCGGTCTTGGAGATGTCTTCGAGATAGGACAGAAGTACCATAAGCCGAGGAGCTCGTATGAAGAACGTAGTGACAGTGAATGAGGCAAAAGCGGTGTTCAAGGAGCGTGTAAATGGAAATCAGTTGTCTTTGACAACCCATCTGAGAAACAGGCGTGAGTCTATGCTTGTATGTATGTGCATTTATTGAAATACTTATTATTTGTAATTCTTAGACTAACAAGGAGAAATCGTGTTTACTGATATATTGGAAGATATTCTTTGTACCGTGTTTCTTTTTCTTTGCCCCGTTCAACGCGGCAACGACCTCGCTAGAGCTTCGTAAAAAATATGCTCGTATTTTCATCGAACAATAGGTACCACTACAAGCTAGCAGTCAAAGCGAACTGACGTATGTAGTACGCTTGAAGCCGTAGGCACGTTTGGTAGTATGTTTCGCAATTTCCTGGCAGCAATAACATCGCTGCCCGGTACGGACAGACATATTGCAGCCAGATTATCCGAGACAAAGATAATCGTTTCATAGTGATAGTTCATTTCCTTTTCATAATCCGGCGAGCCAATTTCGGTAAGAGGCTTCCCTTTTCATGATATCGAAATTATGTATCACTTAGCTGGGTTTATTGACCGGGCGACCGTCTTATATTGCGTGTTCAATTCATTTTCTTTGTTCATATCTCTAAAACAATATTGGGCAAAATCAAAACGTTTAATAAATTATACACATAACACATCAAGTATAACGTATTACTTTCAGCAGCAGCGTAGAGCAGAGCCTCGTACAAAGCTGGAGGGTTTAGCCATAATTACTTCGCTTGGCAAGCTGATTAGTGATCGCAGTAAGGAGTAGATAATACACAGAAGAAAGCTGCTGCCTATCTTCTGGTAGGTTCCTTTTATTTTTCAACGGTGCATTTGAAATTAAACAAAAGCCGCGAGTATTGTCAGACGCCGCAATAATATACGTAATAACTGCAAAGCGACCCTCAAACGCTTTAGAAGTTTCTGAAGCTGTGAAAAATACTCAAATAAACTCTTCCCAACTTCGATAAACGTACCAAATAAAAATATGAGTTTGTCTTTCCACAACTGGACTTATGTCTCAAACATCAATTTTCACTTTTAATTTTAATTTACTATAATAAAAAGCTGTTTTTAGTAGCCTTGCTTTTTTATTGTCTCGCAAAAGGTGAGAAAAGTAGAGTACTCTCCTCGGGGATAAAGCTGTTTTTGTCTTGGGTGCGCTTGAACCCCTCAGTGCGCTCAGGACTCGTCTTAAATCCCTCGCTTCGCTCGGGAATTAACTCATAACACTTCGTTACGATCAGAATTCAATATCGCGCCCGTGACATAAAACAGTGCAACTATTTCGTATGTATTGTATGTATTTAATTAAATTACCACAATCCAAATGGGAGTTACTCATATATTTACCGCTGACTAAAAAGAGTGGTTGTTGTAAATTTTATCCCACAGCTAATAAGAGGTTTGTAAGTTTAGTATGCTTTTCTGTGGTATTCTTGTAGCATCGTATCTCAGAAAGTGGAGCTCTGATTTTATTGCGTGTACAGTAGAAATCGGATCGTTACTCTGAATATATTCTTCGGGGCTGAAATGGATTGCGGGCATCGTTGCCACCTTGGCGGTTTAGAACCTTAGGTAGGGATCTACTTTTGTACTTTATACCTACTTGCACACACTTAATATAAGCATACAAAGATATCATTAACAAGTATGGCAAAGGCGAGCTTAACCCTAAAAATGTTATCTTCCAGCAAACCAAGGCAGAGAGAAACATGTTTAAATAGTAAGTTTAAAAAGTAAGGTAATAGTGTACAACATTAATCAATTACATATACATACCTAACATTATATGATAAACTGCATTTATAAATACATATCTTAATAGTAAATACATATCTTAATAAACACAAATAAAGCATAGTAGCTTAGTACTGTTCTTATCTTACATTTAACTTGTATGATGATATCTCATTTTTTTTGTAGCACAGGAAGGTGCTATTGTTTGTTATTAATTTTCTAATACTTCATTTTGTTATCAAATGTAGGTATAATTATTCCACATAATATGAATAAAACTCAAGATACTCTTAGAACTCCGCTTCGAGTCCAGGCTGAAAAACAGTGCCCTCTGTATGCTACCTGTAGCACACACACACCTGTTACCATTACGAGTTTCATTTATTTTTAAGTACTTTCTTCCCGTTGCTTAAAATTATGTTGGTTTTTTAGAATAAGAGATGTTTGTTTTTTTTGTTTGCTTTCATCGTTTTGTCATGTTGTGTAGTATATTTTAAGGCCCTGTCATTAGACGTTTCCTCTTTTTCCAATGGAAAATTATAGTACTTTTGAACAAATCACGAGTCTATTTTTTATATATGTTTTACTTCAGGTACCTATCTACATTAAAGGTAAGCTGAAAACATAATAGCTGAAAAAATTATCGATAAAAATATTTATTGAAAATGGTACGTTTCAAAATTTACAAGAAAAATATTGTGATACCTACAATGAATCGACTTACGATTTACCGAATTCCGGCGCTGTATGCAAGATCGTCGTGAGAGGTTTCTTAATTTTTATTTGAATTATATAAAAAAAGACGCGCACGCTTTTTATTAAAACTGGTCTACTTCAATAGGATATATATTATAGTATTTCAATAGGATTGTCTAGCCCAGGATGTTGATAAGATCCAAGAACACTTTTGGGATGTCATGCAAGGGGTTTAACTGTGCACATCCCACATCAACAGCAAGTAATGTGTACTTGCTTAAAATGGTACGTTTCAAAATTTACAAGAAAAATATTGTGATACCTACAATAAATTGACTTACGATTTACCGAATTCCGGCGCTGTATGCAAGATCGTCGTGAGAGGTTTCTTAATTTTTATTTGAATTGTTTAAAAAAGACGCGCACGCTTTTTATTAAGACTGGTCTACTTCAATAGGATATATAATATAGTATTTCAATAGGATTGTCTAGCCCAGGATGTTGATAAGATCCAAGAACACTTTTGGGATGTCATGCAAGGGGTTTAACTGTGCACATCCCACATCAACAGCAAGTAATGTGTTTGGACATAATCACCGCGCTTGGCAGACAGTTTGACTTTTACGACTTCCATGGGCTGGAGGCGTTGATTTTTAAACCAAAATTATTACGGCAACGGTTATGAGAGCACTTTTCAATAGTTTTTACTTTAAGCTTTTCAAGTTAGTAAGGGGTGACTTATTCATCTAAATATATTCTGCCCACCCACTCAGTCAGTAGCTACTTTCTTTGTGAGAAATAATCGCTGTAGTTAAATACCTAAGACTAACCAAACATCACGAAATCTCATTTCGGGTTGAACTACTATTATAGTTATCTGGTTATGTAATTACCGTGTATTTGCTGTGGCGGTCGAATCGACCCCTCAAACTCAGCTCATAGATATCGCAAAAGCCGACTAAGGATTAAGGGATCTCACCAGAAGAAGGGTAGCAGCTTCCGTCTATGTACTATTTACACCTTGACTTCGATCACCAATCCGCCTGCAAAGCGTGGAGATGATGGCAAAACCCTCCAGCTTTGGAAGAGGCTCTATTCCAGCAGTAGAAACAAATGATCTATTGATGTGGAATTACCAGGCATTTCAATTTCAACCGAAAACTATATTTTGTTAGCCGGTAAAGGAAATGAAATAATTTGTAAGAAATCTGCTGTAGGTAATTATTAAATTCACTTGTAATTTTCAAGTGATTACCCATATTAAATTGGATCTATCCGATGGTAACTTGCATACCTAGTAGTTTTATTTAGTGGAAACATGTTTTTTTTTTGCTATTTTTTACTTGAAATAGGTAAGCTCTTGACCTGTCAACTTGCACAGGATGATGAGGATGAGGATGAGGTCTACGATGGGGTGAGGTAACCAAGAAGGTTCTAGCTCTCCGCCCACCAATAGGACACAGCGAACTGACCTGGCGCGTGACTTCGGCAGGACGGTTGGTTGCTATCCGACCTGCCACCAGTGTTTCCGCTACCCGAGGAATTTCAGATAGATCCCTACTCCGTATCTGATCATGTCAATGTATATACCACACATTCCAGCCAGGTGCTTGACTAAGCTAGTATCATCCAGAGAGGCTGTGTTGAAGTCCTCCATTGATTGCTGGTTCGGGGCAAAGCTGCCAAACAGAAACTTTGGCGCATCGTCCCAAAGTGGAACTTGGCCGACACAAGAGATTACCAGGTTTCTCGGTGCGTGGCTTAATCCAATGGGCGCAAGCTTGCAGTTCGCGCATAAAAGCCTACGACTTCTTTGTTCAGGAGAACAACAAAAGGAGTCTAGGCTGTGTCGGAATCTGTATTTTTAATTTATTAAGAACATTATTATTATTTTTTGATTAATGTAAGGCGAAGGTGTGACAAATAAAGTATGCTCTTCAGGACCAGTCTTCGTCTCTCTACGTAATGTCTAGTGCATAACCTCCTATATAATATTTTATATATTTTTGAATACCTTTCCGATAAGAAAAATGCATAGGATGCCTTGTTAAAATGTTCACATCACATAACTTGTACCAGAATCAACTTTTAGTAATCTGATGGATCCCCTGCTCCGTCTATGCGCTCTAACTAAAGCCGATAAGCCAAAATGGCTTTTGACTCAATGCTTAGAAGCAATGGATAGTGAAGGCAGGTACCTAAACTACTATATCTACGGAAAATATTATGCATATTATCACGAACTGCTATAATTATCTACCTATATATTTGAGCTCTCAGAATTAGCAAGATAAAGAGGCAGTAGACAGGCCGCATAGTCTCGCAGAACCGATAACCGCCGTGGAAAAACGTACTCGGATGGCGACCACGATTAAACGTGATACTTCCACGAGATAGACCGAATGCATTGTGACGGTCGTGGGAAATCTAAGTATTAGAAATTTACTCGTTATTTTATAAGAAAATATATCCGGAAAATGCCAGGGTCAATTTGCAGACTTGGTGATAAATAAAATGCTTGATAAATAAATAGGTATGTTCATATGAGTCTACGACGACTTATCCCTCAGATTCATAAAACATAGATTTCAGATCTTATGCTATTTTCATTGTATCTAGGCATGTCTATGTAATTAATTACCCAATCAAAGCAAGTCTATTGTTGCTGTTACCTGTTAATACATGGACTGTTTATTCAATTGTAATTGAAAGCCAGGCGTTGAAGCCATAATGTTATTAATGTACACACAATGCGTACGTAGATAGTATGAGGCGTAAATTTGATTCCATATTGTATTAGGTAGATTTCTAAGAAGAAGATATCTTATACAGGGTCTGGAAGAAAACTTTTATTAGGGTTAAGCTTGCCTTTGCCATACTTTTTATTAAGTGAAGTAAATTGCATCATTTTTTCTATGTGTGTGTGCAAAGGTAAGAGAGAAGTTAAAGAACAATTTTTTTTACTGTTAATCTACCGATATCGCTCTCAACGGATATCAGCAAATCTCCTTCAATTGAAGTCTGAATTGCATGATTCTTTTCAATTGATTCATTACTTACAGATACGTAGGTTGTCAACATTTTTTTTTGATGGTCGTGGGTCTGATTCCGGCCGTCGGCCGAAATCTTTGAGATTTGATATACATGCGAGTTGTTTTCCAGGGCCACTGAGGCGAAGTCGGAAACCGTGAGAGTTATCGAAAAGTCATGTTAGGAATTACGTGCTCGATTTAAGTACAACTAAAGAAAACCTATTTTCATAGTATTTCTGGATAAGTGAGTTTTTGAAAAACATTTTTTTTTTGCATTTTCGAGTTCCATGTCTGATAGTAAAACAATAATGTAGGATGACAATGGGTCCAAAGTTGTTGGATCACTTTCAAAATGACGATACGGACTCCTGACCTGATCTATGCTTTGTTATGTTACTGTTTTTTCAACGCTTTAATTGTTTTTCATGTGAGCTGGTGGTCAAACGCTTGGCTATCACCAAAAAAAAACAACTTTGTAAAGGTACGTTCAGGCCGTAAGCGAAGCTATCCCGTCCCGGCCAGTGTTGTAACCGCTAGCCATTTCTTTGCCCTCGATAGACTACAAAGATGTAGATCAAACCTACCTCAGAGGTAAGATAGTCAGTTCCTCAGGATGTTGAGGATTCCGGGTTAAGTGTGCTTCCACCTTCGGCTATGAAAAGGCCGAGCACCTGTCCGTCGTAAAAAAAAAAAAACCCCTAACGTCTACACAATGTAGAAGACATAATGAGATCTTAAGTAGGCACTCGGCAATAAAGGATGGATTTCAAAGTTCAGAACAAGTCGATCGAAGCGTGTCCATTGTTTTAGCGAACTAATTTAGTAGTTTATGCTCTCCAAAGTTATCATTTTGCTACTTAGAAACTTTGTAGAAAGCACTTTTGAAGTTCTGTAGGACCTAAGTACCTTTGCGGTGAAGTTACATGAATTAACAAGAAGCACATTGTAATCAGTCGCTAATCAATTCGGATCCGTAATCAGAATTTAAATTGCCTGGAGCAACAGGAAAACAACAATTTGCTAAATTTGCTACCATTGAGCTGATCTATTGATGGAGTCTCTCGAAAGAGCTGAGTATTGACTGTTGCCGTGACGGTCGCGGCTTAGTAATCAACCCCTCCAACTCAGCCCATGGATGTCGTAAAAGCCGACTAAGCGATCACACCAGAATAAGGGCAGTAGCTTATTTTTGTATTATTACACCTTTACTGCGATCACCAATCTGCCTGCCGAGCGTGGTGATTACAGAAAAGCCGTCAATAATCGTTTTCTTCCAGACCTACTGTCCTTTTACTTTTAATATAATTATCTTCTTCATAGGTATCTACTTAAATCCGTATCCGTAAAAGTATCCGTAATCTAGTTCGCATATTACAAGCTTTGCTTAGTTTGGGACTAGATGGCGCTGTGTGAGAGTAATGTCCTGTAATATTTTTGTTATAAAGGTGCCGATGATTTGCTATATGTTATAAGAGTAGTAGAACCCATTGTGAAATCGCTCGTCCAGAGAAACACTACCACCATACCTATGTCAGCTGCCAATCAGCGTTGCTGTGTTCTGGTTTGAAGGGTATGGTCGGCCATAGAACACAGTAAAGGTGTTAAGCTTCAAGATGACGGGTGCTATGCAGTGCTGTGTAGGCACTGGATTGTGGATGTGACCTCCGCAGTAAAGCATTGTTATAGGCAAGAGATGCACTTGACATCAGGTGGGATACTTGCTTGTAACGTCTCATAGTTGTATTAAAAAAACCGTCGCTGAGCAGGAGAGCCAGTGACATCTTGGACGCTTGCTCCATCGTAGAACTCAACCATACTCTAACCTAGAAACGGTCTAGACAAGCCTGGAGGTCATGAGCTAACCCAGCATTTATAATAGAAGAAGCATATCTGCCTGTGTCATAAAGTCTATGAAATATCCTACAATATTGATATGGCGGTTAAGGTTTAAAAATAGACCCTCAAACTAAGACCGCAGATTCCGTAAAAGTAGTCTATTGGACTTCACTAGAAAAACAGCACTAGCTCTCGTCGTTTCTACCTATACTACTATCGCGATCAACAAGATCCGCCTGCCAAGCTTGGTGATTTTGGTAAAACTCTCCATGAAGGAGACTCCAAAAGACGTCCAAAAGTTGTACATGACCGAACAACTTTGGCATGTACCTATTGTTTTTCTTGTAACGCCCACTACATTTATATCACAATTAATCAAAGTTTCTCAATAAGATTATGTTATAATCTTGATGAGAAATAAATCATCTTAATCTTAAACCGTGATGTGTTTTGCTCCGTTGTGCATACTTAATTATTTCAATAATATTTTAAGCACACTTGCTCATAAAGTGGCTCTATGGTCACCGCAATTAGGCACAGAATGACACCCATAATCAAACTGTGACTTTTTCATTGCTATAACTCACTAGTGAGTTATATATTTTTTTTAAAATTTTATTGGTTGTTTTTAATTGTTCTTAAAAATGTTTTTAATCATAAAAAAGATCGTGTTCAATAGAACAAATAAATTAATGTTCCTATTGCTTGCTCATTTCAAGCAACTTCTTATTTAAATAGATAATTTTTACTCGTACGTGTTTAATAAATAAAACTTTCACTCAAATATAACTTTTGTTTTCTCTTTAATAAGAGAAAACGTTAAATTTCGCATAGGAAAACTGATTAATTTTTCCCGCCATAGCGAAACATTTTTCACAAATCGTGTTCACTGTTGAAATTATAGATTTTATTGTTATTTTATTCACAAGTGTGTTGAAAAACGTCGTATGATACACGTGTGTATTGATGATTACTGTCCTCGGCTCTCTTAAGACCCTCGCCTACGGCTCGGGTCTCAATGGCGCCTCGGCAGTAATGATCAATGTTACATTCTAGTACCATAATGTACTATAAACTAACTATTTACAGGAATCAGTCAGGTTATTTAAGGACTATTACAAACGGCCTGTAGGTAACTCAACTTTTCAAACCGTAAAAAAGGGAGGGTGCCAAAGATACTGACTGCATTGCCACGATAAATGGCTGTACCAATTCGCAGGCCTAAATAAGTAACAGTCCTTGGCCACGCGTCACCTAAATCAAAAGCCTGCATTTCTTAAAACTCAGAGAGCGGAGAGCTCCTCATTGACCCAAGGTCTCAACCCCAAAAGGCTGAATACGTAAGCTTTGTCGAGACCATTATATTTGCGTCTTTTGTGATCCTCAGCTGAGGATATTATATATCTGTGTATTCTTATTATTAGATAATATTGTCATGGATCAGCTAAGTACGAAAAGGATAATAAAGCCGACTAACGAAATGAATATAAAAAGGTTCAGACGGGATGCGTATTATCAATCTCCGTCAAGCAATCTCGGTAACGATGAAAAATCAGCGCGATTATGAAAATATGAATCTTGCTGCTCTCACCCACTCGGATAGAAAGAACATTATATTGTAAACTAGCAAAATTTCCCTGGGAATATCCACTTTGCAACCGTCAACTTTAATTTTCGTACCTGACTTTACAACGTACCTAAGTTAAAAGTTAACTTAAGCTGGACGTCGCATTTTGCAAATAGAGTTTGTAAATTAGAATTTAAATTTCATCTCTTAGAGGATTCTCTCGGGAGCTGTTAAGTTTTACCGTCTATAAAATTTCAACGTTCTTATCATCGTCTATTAGGTACGTTGAAAAACATTAAATTTTTCTCTTAGTCCGCTAAGATAAAATCACATCTTTACATACAATTAACCTATGGTTATATATATGGGAATGGTTGAACAAAGTTAGCCGATTTAGCTGAGTCTGTCATCTTTGAATAGAAAAATAGATTTACTTATACAACAAATAATAACAAATATTACAGGACATTAACTTCACTCAGGGCCATCTAGCCCCAACGAAGCATAGCTTGAAATATGGGATCTAGATTACGGAGAATACTTAAAATCCTTTTTGTAAATACATACGTACTATATAATATAACACCCAAACACAGGACACACATCTAAATTACATCTATAAACTTCTATTTTAATTAATGGGGCTAAAATTAATGTCCTGTAATATTTATATTTATATTTATCTATATTCATCACACAAATGTTTGTATGGGTGGAAATCCCATAACCTACAACGCAGAAGGCAGAGTTACTACCAACTGAGCTATGGCCTGCTATATGTATATGTTATGTATTGTATAATTAGCAGAAGCACGTATCGATGATTTATACGCGATCATGCGTAAAATAACGATATTCCTGGTTGTCGGCCACATACGCTATAGCTCCCACAACCTCTTAACCGCGTTAACCTGGATTTGGGCTACCACGGCGGTCCAGAGTCATAAACCACTGGATGTCTCAATGAAAAAAGTTAAGAATGCAGATTTTAGAATTGGTCAATTTACTCTTTATTAGGGTAGTTTTTGACCGGATCAAGATCAGGTCTTGATCCGGTTCTATTTGCATCCTAAATTTAATATAAATCTGTTTTGTAGTTACGAAGGTACGTGGTAACAAAACAAAACATTCACACACACGCGCCATCACACATGCACTTTCGAATTTATAATATAAGTGTGATCAAGCAGAAACAGAGCGCCCAAATTATCTACTATTGTTTTACCAATACTATATAATATCTAATTGGGCGTTTCCTCGTGGTTGAACTATGTTGCATAACTGATTTAGCCAAGAGTTAATTATGGTTTTTCATGACTGTTGGTTCCTGTACCTACCTAACTAACATGACACGAAGTACATAAACCACATTTCTTGTGCTATATTACAGGTCAAAAGCATTTTCGTAATACTATGATGGATATTTGATTTAAGTTTCGCGAAGTTTGTCAACGCAGCTCTTGCCTCTATAGTTTGGGGAAATTAGTTAAACTTGTGCTAAGATATCACAATTCTTGGTCCTAATCTAAGTTTGTTTGCAGATGACGCCATCATTGAAAGACATTTCCTAAGTAAACTTATTTAATTACTATATAAATGTGCTGTGTGAGGGTAAAATTATTTTGCCATCCGGGACATTAACAGAACGAATATTTCGTTATATCAATTGCCCACCAGGAAGCCTATTTCGCTTTAACCACTATAGAAACTGCGGTCTGCGTTCGCAATCGGATACTTTGAAAACATTCCCTGAAAACGTCCCAGCGATCTTGGTATCATTGCTTGAATTTGAGTTGTGTATCAAGTCAAGACTGACTCGCTTAGCATCGTATAAAGCCGCTCTTTTGCCGTATTTGCTTTAGATCACTAAAACTACAAACGGTCATTTACTGCCCATATCGCAAATTGAATACTCTTTTTAAAGTACAAATATTTGACGATTTGAGTGGCCGAACTCAATTTTCTTAAACGAGGTACGTCTTCAGAAGACATGCAACTTAAAATTTTCAAAGAAAATGCAAGGAAAACGTTAATTTGAATTATCTTGAAAACTGACGTCTTGATTGGGCCAAGCATTTCCCTAAAAGACGAGAAGACGGGCGTCTTCTCCCTAAATGATTCTGTAACCGAGCAGTGAAGGAGCACATGCCCTATTGCTTCCTCCACCTGTAAGAAATCCCGGAACAGAGCGCTGTCCGTAACTCCAGTTTAGAACATGTGGTTCAGTTCGAACTGTCCTGTGATGATGCCTACCATGAGTACTAGATCACTGCGTTTCTTTTTGATAAGAATATTCGATACATTCCTTTTTGGAACCAATCATACAGTCCTTCCTTTGGTCACAATTTTTTTTGTGCTCCATATCCGTATGTTTTTGTCTTTTCTTTTAGTCCATCAATGACGGTCTTATTATGAAGTCGCGGTCACTACGTGCAAGATTTGCAAACTGGCTTACTTGTCTGCTTTTTTGTTTTCTGGGCATGTGCCGTGGCACTTAGACCATCGGACGGTAGCCTCATGCTCTGCAACGAGTTCCTGGTAGCGTTTAGAGACACTTTACAACCGTTTCCAACCTTGTGGCTAGTCCGCGAAGTGCGTTCATGATTGCACTATCGGTTGTGAATTTAAATTGTTTTCTCAAGTTTGAGTTTGAAGCAGTCGGTGTAGACCCAATTGATTTCGGTATGTCTTTTACTGCCAGTGTGAGTCCTATGTCTTCTGCTTAGAGAGCCGTAGTTGCATCGATGAAAGGCTGGGACTTTGAGAGTCCTGCTTTGGGCAGTGGTACCCCCAGTTTGCTCCGTTTGAGTTCCTCGTCCCGTCGGTCCCGACGGGGCAAGGAAATAAAAAGGGAAACTTTCCAGGCAAACATATACATGTAAGGCTTGAGAGTTTTATGCTGTGACCCTATCCGTGCCATAGTTGCCTTCCGGAATAATATTGTTGGCCCTGTCTAGTATAATCCAATTAGTTACTGTCTTGTTTTGACCTTTCCATTGACTTGTGGATCTAATCCTCTAGGCAGTATCTATCTACAGCCCAGGTGCATTGCCTTAGCACGTTTGTGGATTATGTAGTTACATGTTCTAATTATTAATTCCATAGAAGTTTAGTGTCCAGCCAGATTCCTAGGTACCTATTTAACTTCTTTGCTCAGTTCCCCTGGAGTTACCCATCTTTCGATTTAACACGTTTCAATCCATTCCATGTTGTCGAGAAAGCATAACAAACAAAAAAAACTAGCATTTGCATGAGTTATGTTAGTAAGAATTTCAAACTTTAGAGTTGCTACTTTAGCATAACTTTGTTTTTATTGTACAAAGTAATCTACGCTTGCTATCTCGAACAACCGAGTATCATCAATATTGGATGCGAGTTACTGCCACCGGAAATAAGATAGTTTGAGAGCAAAGAAATGTGAGCCGCACTTTGAAACCCAGCCGACTAAACATTTATCTTCTCATTTCTCATTCTATAGATTGGTACACAACACACATAGTAGTATTTTTCCTCATATCCCTTACATTTTCAAATTCTACACACGCTGAGGCTATTGAGTTGGTTAGGAAAGTAAAGGAAAAACCGCTCTTGTATATTTAGTTAAATTTTGATGGGTGCAATTTTTTTTAGTAAAAAAACAATGAATGTCGCTCGCCTTACTAGAGGTTTATACAGGTAATATACCGCAAAAATAGTTCAACAACGGATGATTTTGAACCGTAGCAGAACTAGTGTAAGAACAGTAGACCTCGCGATCCCTTATAAGCAATAACCGATGCTGTCCTCTTTCACTTTTCCTATTAGACCAAATAGGGGTATAAGTTTTAGCGATTACTCGCGTTCCATTGGTCTGAAGAGATCGAACCTGGTGTCTACGGATATGTCTTGCAAAGGCGGAGAGGACTGCGTAGTCTGATTAGTAAACGTAGGTTTTAATTACAAAAAAAAAACCTAGAGTAAACTTTTTCCCTTTTCCCCTTTTTGTTAATTTTTTTCACAACATCTTGTACAGAGTTAAATTCATAGTGTGTCTTTCAAATTTAATTAAAATCCATTGATAAATAACGCTACAGCAAACTTCCCCCCTTTCCTCCCCTATTTCCACCCCAATCGAAAATCTCGATCAACAAAAAAAAAAATCAAGGAACATGTGTGCCAATTTTCATCAAAATTGGTTGAAAAATGCGACCTCTGGGCGAGAACAAACCGACAAAAGCATTTTTGGCCGATTCGCTCGCTCGGTCAATTAAATTGGCAGCATTACACAACTTGAACGAAGGCTTCGTTGAATTTCTAGATGTTTAAATATTATTACAAATCGTACCATTTTACTGACGTTTTAAAAATACCGGATTGAGGTATTTAATCAACTCAGGTTTACAGGATGATCTCTTTACGTAGTCCAACTGAACTAACCTTTCGTCTCTATTAAATAAATATATTATTTTTAAAAATTTAGCCATAGCGGTTGTAGTTGTAGTGTTAGGACCACTAAGGGATGTCCAGATGAAGTACAGCTGCTCTCTTAGGTTTTACATTACGCTTTTAATGCTATTACCAAATCGCACGCCAAATATGATGATAATGTCAAAAAACGCTACTTTAAATGAAGAAAGAATGTTGATGTGAAGCCCCAACATACATTACATTTTTGTTTTGTTACGTAAATGCTACAAACCTCGATTATTTTACATAATAATTATAAGCGTATGTTTTGCATGCATGAACAATATTATACTATGTATTATTAAACTTATATAATTATTTACAAACATAAAAATAATATGTACAAAGGAAGCAGTCGGATTACCTATCAACCGTTACAAACGGTCTATAGGTAACTCAACTGTTCCAGACCAGTACCAGACCGAAGCGTGTCCGAGACACTGGCTGCATTGCTACGCTGAATAGCTATGCTAATCAGAAAAGATTAAAACGAACTATTTATACACAGTGATCAGTCTTAGGGCATTTCCGAACGGTCTAAGCTGATCGAGGCCAGTGCCAAACATTTCCGCCTGGTACTGGTCATGTATAAAATGTAAATTACATACATAACTGACCTTGTGCACTACATTAGAACCAAGGTTCTAAGTTGTTCACTATCATTTCAGTCCAAATAAGCCCATTGCTGAACAAAGGATTTTCTGGGAAGGCTTTTCCATTGTAGACCTCATTCTTGCCCAGGCAAGTCTCGCGGTCTTAAAAACAGGCCTCGCTAGTGAACATGAGCCGCCTCTGTCCATCAACTCCACGTGACAACACAGCCCCATAGGGTTGCAGCCCCTTCGTCTGCCAAGTGTGGTGTTTATGGCCAATGTTAATACGGTTCACGAGCTCACCTATTTCAAGTCAATAATAACTGTTTTCATGCTTCGGCCACAGAACGTTGGGTTAGCTTAAGCACTCTTAACATTTTGCAGAAATCGCTGGAGGTTTGCCTATATTCACATTTAAATTGGTTAAGTTTTTTTTGGTTTCATTTTATTGTGTGGAACTCTAAATCTTTTTCAAAAAATAAAGTATCCAAAGTCACTCCTTGATAAACTGATACAAACTTGTTTTTTTTGCAGATACACAAACAACACAGTGTATATAATCATCGTAATCGTCAGCGTCATCACACCCCGATAAAGTCCACTGCGGATCATGCCCTTTTCCGGTGCAAATTTATCATAATGACCACGTGTGGCAGATGGGTTGTTGATCGCAGTTGGTATTGAGTACAGGTTGATGCTGATACCGCTTGTATATATTTCTTGTACTTGCTTGTTTATTTTTTTAATTTGACACTATACTGCCTATCCTTACTTTGTTAATTCTTCCTCTTTTGTATTTATCTTGCTTCTTATCGTTGTCAAATGAATGATTCTATTTCTATTTCTGTAATTGTTGTGACAAGTATTTGTTTCAACCACCCTGTGTACACGAAGTACAGGTTCTGTTTCGTAAAGAACAACACAAAAACGAACTTGGTTTTATAATCACTTTAGCCGCTTCAATGCGTTAGCCACTGGATTATACGAACCACGTGTGTGAAATATGGATCGAATATTTTTTACAGTTAACGGAAATAAATGTTCTGGTAAGAAAATTTTATTATATCAGGGAACATCATACGTTACGTGTACATTTTTTTATAAGATCATCGTAATAATAGCCTAAACGTTTCAACAGGGCTTAACCCAAAAAAATAAATAAATAATAAAGTCGTACAGCATAGAATCAAAGACGGCAATCGCATTTCTAGATACATATTTTTCTCTCAATCGTGATTCGAGTTTGACGACTAGGATATTTTTACATCCCCAAATCGAATAAAGCCATGATGTCCTACTGAAATAATCTAAAAGTGAGCTGCCATTGATTATGCAATAGAAATAAGAGGTTTTCAACAGTCACACAATTTTAGGTATGTTATGTGACATCAGTAAAAAGGAATAAGAAACTGTTTATTTCAACCACGATCAAATCAAATTAAACTTATAGACTTGCATAAAAATAAATGTATGATGTACAAAAATAAATGTATGATGCATGTTGTATGTTGTGATGGTGGTGAAACTGTTCCTAGCTCAGCAAATGACAGCGTGTCGCCAGCTCTTGATCAAAAGGTCTATGATGGAATGAACCTAAACCTGAACCTGAAGGTGCCTATTAACTCTTTACGTGAAGACTTTAGGGATGTCTTCGTTTTCTTATTGGAGAGGGGTAGCCTCTGACCTCTGGCGAGTTGTTGTTGGCACGATCGACAATCATAATATGGGTTTTAGTC
Organism: Venusia cambrica; assembly: GCA_951394065.1. NCBI lineage: Eukaryota > Metazoa > Arthropoda > Insecta > Lepidoptera > Geometridae > Venusia > Venusia cambrica. Next base: position 10,069,857 of record OX596035.1, read on the forward strand.
TACACTCGAGGCTGGTAGTTTCAATCTTACCAAGCAGATCTTCCATTGGATCTCATTTTCTTTTCATTTCATTAGATCTTTGGATGTAAGACAGCGGAAATATAGTCGCAAGACAATAAGCAAGCGTGGTGATTATGGCAAAACTCTCAAATTTTGGAGGAGGCTCTGTCCAGCAGTGGACGCTAATGGGTGTTCATGTTGATACGACTTTGCTAATTGTACTAATTGACTGACACTGATTTCACCTAATGACGTTTGTCATTGTGTTCTTTATGTAATTCTGCTTGCTCTACGAAATGATTGAAGTTGAGTCCGTGGTTGTACCTTTTTACCAACATAAGTGCAATAAATAATTTGAATTTGAATTTGAATTTGAATTTTTACAGTGGGCTCAGAGCGAGATTCCGACACTTGTCTGAATGACTATATCCGCGATGTACTCAACCTGCGTGGGACTAAGTACATGTGCAAGGAGGGTGGTTGCGGGGCCTGCATTGTGGCTGTTACCGTCATTGAACAAGGCGAAAAGAGGACCTTTTCTGTCAATTCTGTGAGTAAAAGCCGGCATAGCGATAAACATATACCTACACGTTTTAGTAGTATCATCAACCTACGGTGTACGCAGCCAGGTTTTGATATATGTCTATTTTCATGTCTCAAGTGCCTGGTTAGCGTTTATTCAGCCCAGGGTTGGGAGATCACAACGATTGAGGGCATTGGAAACAGAGGAAAGGGATATCACCCATTGCAGAAAACCTTGGCTGAGTATAATGGTACTCAGTGTGGATATTGCAGCCCAGGATGGGTTATGAGCATGTACGGGTAAGTAAAGATTACTTTACACTAAATACTCATTGAGTAGTAATGTTACGTAACGTTTTTGTTTATATTAGTGTTATGTGCAACATTTGATAACAATATTGTGTCTAAACTATTAATTTATTAAATATACTTTACAGTTATATCAATAGAGTATGGTTGAGACGCCTTGCTTTTTTTTTATGCAACTAGGAGTCGGGACAAGCAAGTAGCACACCTTGGTGTTAAGTGCACTCTTGCACATCATCAGATCACATCCACAAAGAACATAGCCTACACGGCACTGCATTGCGCCCATCAACTTGAGGCATAAAGGTGTTAAGCCTCGCGTGCCCGTAATTTCACCGGCAACCATACCCTTCAAACCGGAACACCAATGCTGCTTGGCGGCCGAAATAGGTATGGTGGTAGTAATTCTCTGGCCTTTCACTTTTTCACTTTCTTTCTTTTTCAATTTTATGATTCGCCATCGAAATTAGTATCCAATTGAATACGTTTGAATTTAATTGAAATTAAAACGCAATTTCTTCTTCAGTTGGCTGTCAGCGAGGTGACCCTCTTATCCCGGCCATTTTTAGCTTTGCCACTCACCCAATAATTCAACGTCTGTTATCAAAATTAAATGTTTGGTATCTAGATGACGGAACCCTAGGCGGCGATACGGAATACCGAGTATTTTGACCTAAAAAATATCATACATAAATTTAAGCAAATTGACTGAAACATGTTTTTCGAAATGTGAATATATTTCAGATATACACACAATATACTTAACACCAAAAAACTACCTTTGCTTACCGAATTATGTAAAATTAATAAAATACTCCCAACATGCCCTTCACTATCACATATTCATATCATACTTACCTCGCTTACACCCTTACTCCTCCGCATTACTCCTCATATTATCAAACAACCAAAGCTCACTTTATTAAGTATTTAGTAACAATAAGTTCCTTCATGTACCTATACCTAAATTTTTTTACTTAGTTGACACGGAACATACGTGCTAGTGACTGGAGACCTACGGGCTGGCTCTTATTTTGGCCAGCGAATTAGCATAGCTATTCAGCTTGGTAATGCAGCCAGTTTCTTAGGCACGTTTCCGTTTGGAACAGCTCTGGAACAGTTGAATTACCTATTTGTACCGTTTGTACCGGTCCTTAGGTAACCCGACTGCTTCGTTGATTGTTAGTTTCATTGTAGGCATATTATTTTTATGTCTCTGTGAATAATTTACAGCTTATTGGAAGCAAACCATTATGATCTAACAAAGTTTGAGATAGAGAACTCTTTTGGAAGCAACACCTGCCGCTGCACAGGCTTTAGACCAATTCTGGATGCCTTTAAGAGTTTTGCCAAAGATGCCCCAAAGCCCATTACCAAAGCAGTTCATGATATTGAAGAACTAGATACCGCGAGATTTTGTGCAAACAAAAGTTCATGTGAAAAGAAATGTGAAAATTGGTGTTTTATAAGCCACAGTGACGTCGAACCTAACGCTATCAAGAAAATTCAGTTAAAAGATGGAAGTGTCTGGTACAGAGTTTATGAATTGAAAGATATCTTCGAAGTATTTGAAAGAGAGGGTGTTGATTCTTATATGCTAGTCAACGGAAGCACCGGGAGAGGTAATATGCTTAGACATACATAGTTCTTTTTATTTATCGACTAGAAAGCACTTGGCCTTGAATAAAGCCTTATGTCAAATTATGATAATGGCCGAAGGTGGAAGCACACTTCACCGGGAATCCTCGACATCAGACTGATGAACTGGCTATCTTACCTCTAAATGCCGGAACACAAAAATTCAGAATTGCTATTGAAAAGCGATTGACTGAGGTAAGATGGTGGTAAATGGCCAGGCGGACTTAAAACAAGTCCTACTACCAGCTAAAACAAGTACAAATTAGTACCCTCCTAGAAATCGAGTCCGGGACCTCTGTGTCTGATACTGGTGAGCAAACCGCTAGATCACGGAGGTGGTTCTGAATGTACTAAATATACTTTTCTGAAATAAGTATGAGTTTTGCGATAACATAGGCGCTTAATATTGGTCCTTACATATGAAATTGGCGTTTTGTCGTACTGGCCACTTTGATCTTAAATATCTCCTCTTTGGTTAGGAATTCCAAATTCAAATTTAAACAGCTATTTACTCATGCATTTGTGTTTCGAAAACCGTAATTCATTTGTTTTTTTCTCTTTTGCTTTTTTTTCTGCGTCACTCATTTCACAAAATGGAAAACTTAAAATATCGCATTATTTACGAGTACGAGTTCCACCGTGGCACCAGTGCTGCAGAAACGGCTCGAAGGATTAATGATTTGTATGGTGGTGGTGTCGCATAAGAAAACACGGTGCGTTTTTGGTTTCAACGCTTTCGTTCTGGAAATTTCGACCTACAGAACAAGCCCTATGGACGGCCGGAGACCGAATTGAAGGCTATTGTGGAAGCAGATCCATCGCAAACCACATCACAGTTAGCTGCAGGCTGCGGTGTTAGTGACAAAACCGTTTTAATCCACTTGAAGCAAATTGGGAAGGTGAAAAAGCTTGAAAGCTGGGTACCTCATGAATTGAGTGAAGCAAACCGACAAACGCGCGTCGACTGCTGCGTTACATTACTCAACCGGCACAATAATTAAGGAATTTTAAATCGGATCATTACATGTGATGAAAAGTGGATCCTGTACGATAATCGTAAACGCTCATCGCAATGGCTGAGCCCTGGTGAACCAGCAAAATCTTGCCCCAAGCGAAAATTGACTCAAAAAAAGTTACTTGTAAGCGTTTGGTGGACTAGTGCCGGTGTCGTACACTATAGCTTTCTAAAATCTGGTCAGACGATTACGGCTGATGTCTATTGTCAGCAACTGCAAACCATGATGGAAAAGCTCGCTGTTAAACAACCGAGACTTTTCAATCGCTCTACGCCACTGCTGCTTCAAGACAACGCTAGACCACACACGGCCCAACAGACGACTACCAAATTAGAGGAGCTTCAATTGGAATGTCTAAAACATCCACCGTACTCTCCGGACCTTGCTCCAACAGATTACCATTTTTTTCGAAATTTGGATAACTTCTTGCAAGGAAAAAAAATCAATTCCGATGAGGCAGTCCAAACCGCTTTCAAAGATTTCATTGATTCCCGTCCGAATGGTTTTTTTAGTAAAGGGATCAAAGAACTACCTATAAGATGGCAAAAGTGTATAGATAGCAATGGTACATACTTTGATTAATAAAATATATTTTAATATGAAAAAATTGCCTTTATGTTCCTCCCATACAAAACGCCAATGTCATATGTAAGGAACTAATATTATACATCTAGCTGCACGGGACTTCTGTTTCTCATACTAGTGGGCAAACCGCTAGATCAATGAGGTGATTCTAAATGTAATAAATAAACTAATTAAGCATGAGATGCAGATGCAGATGCAGTCTAGTGGTTCACCTTACGGTGTCAGATCCAGAAGTCCCGGGTACGATCCCCAGGGGTTGTTCAATATTAAGTTGTAACCAGGTGAGATAAAGGCTGAGCGCTTCCTGGCGTACAATAAAATCAAGAGTTTTGTGATTACATAGGCTCTATAAACTTCCAGGTGCATCACCGATCCTAAAATTTCCAAGGGTCCTTATTGACATTCGCCCGATAACAGACCTCAAAAGGTACTTATTAGACCAGAATCTGGTCGTGGGTGCCGGCATTACATTGACCGATGTCATGACCCTCTTCAAGACCATGGCTAATGAGAGAGTAGACTTTGCTTATCTGCAAAAGTTTTACGATCATTTGGATTTGGTCGCCCACATTCCTGTTAGAAACGTAAGTTCCAAATTATCATTATGCTGTTTCTATCTGCTGTCCTGCACCTTGAGTCCCAGTTCCTGCACAATGGAAGACCTGGGCCACCCAAGTGGACATTCATGCTGGTATGTTCTGATGTGGCTCCATCTAGCCCGGGCCATCGACACGAGGAAGATTTACTAGGGAATGGTATACATATCAATAGTATTGTTTCACAGATCAGTTGGTAATTAATATATATATAAAGGAAAGTATGCATTCACAATAAAAGGTTTACAATTATTATATTATTATTACAATCAAGTATAAGTCCTCATGTTACTTACCATTTGAGCTTGGTTTTTATTGGGACTAGATGGCGTTGGGCATTTTTTGAGATAGGAAAAACCATTGAACTCGCGACACGGTTAACTAACCGACACCACTTTTGACTGACACATTTGGACCGTTCGAACACTGCCTCTACCTATAAACAAACGGTTGGCAGCCGTAACAGATTGACGTCAGTTCTAAGAAGTCATGTGTCAGTTGTGTTGTAAAAATTAATAAATGTCGCGACCAACGCGTCAAAATTGAGAGTCAAGTACCAACAATATCATCTGGTCTTTTCGGCAAAGATCGACAACTTCAAGTTTTCACTTATGTTGGTACTCCCGGAGTGCTACTGTTTTTTTTATTTGTTACTGATCAAGCGTTTATCAGGGTCTTCGTTCCGGTCATCCCGTGGGAATTTCTCAAAATCCTTTCTTATTGCACGTAGTCGAATTGCTCGAAAGGAGGTTAGCTAAAATTATAGATATGTACACCATATTGGATTGGAAACTAATTATTTTTCTAAAATAAAAGTAGCCTGTAATTTAGTGTCTTTATATAGACAACATGGTTCAAAATGAATTTATCATATCTCTGTGTACTTATCTTATTCTGCTTCCATAATTTACGATCAAATTCGATCGATAATTTAATTTAATGGATGTTTCTAAACAGGTCACCTCACTATGAAGCTAAGACAGACAGATGTCAAATGTGATCTATTAAATTTGCCCTAATTTAGGTTACTCTTTATAACATCAACTATCCGCCAGTGAAAATCCCGCCATAAGGAGTTTTGGAGATGCACCGGAACAAATAGATAGACATAAATGTTAAAAACTGTTTAATTGTCTTAAGTTCACTTCATAAAATTGCAGTTAGTAAAAAGCTGTTATTTTGACATTACACTATACCTAAACTTCAATTTTATTTATTTGCATATACACTGGACAATGGACATAACTAGAGAAATTCAACAAAAAGATTTTAATAAAATAGATTGCACTCTTCTTCCAGTGCATTTTGAGATCTTATCATATCGTTTGACGATACCGGCAGGCTGTTCAGTACACGAGACGTATTCATACACACCGTGACTTCTTCAGAGGTCAAGACTACGCTTCAGGAAGTTTGGCAAGTAACAGTTAGCACCTAACCGTAGAAAGAAGACTCAAAAAGGCTAGAATAGGGACACAATTGCCAGCTAGAGGCCCCTTACTTACCACAGATCATTTAGTAGCTTGGGCCAAATTTGCTCGTATATACCGAAACTGTGATGATTGGAATACACTATCTATAGTTGCATTTTTATTTTTCAGGTTGGAACTATAGCAGGCAATTTGATGGTCAAACACCGACAACCCACGTTTTCATCTGATGTGTTCCTGTTATTAGAGTCGGTTAAAGCAAGTTTGGTTATTGGTTAGTATTATACTGTTTTATGTGTATAGGCTCAAATTATTTTTACATGAGTACCTACAGTTAGTTGCCCGACTAAAAATATTAATTACGTAAGCTGATCCCGCGTGATCGAACGGCCTCAGTTGCCTAAAGGTAAATTTTGATTGAGCTAAATGGCAATTAAAACAAAAGGTTTGTCCCTATTTTACAGTTTAAAGTAAAAGACTGTCGATTTTTTTCCTACATATTCACCTTTGATCACTACTCAGGGCGTGCATCAGCTTTTAATGTATGAGTTCTAAAATAATCCCGTGCTGGTACTGGTGTAAGAGTTGCATTTGGCATCGGTTTGGGCGGAATACTAGGATATTCTATCATAGGACTAAAACCACTTACTATTTTACCTACTAACAGCTATTCTAATTTGATGCTTACACACTTTTCAGCGAACAAAGACAAGTTAGTTGAAATGACTCCTGAAGAGTTTATCTACACTGACATGACCGGAAAGGTTATTGTCCAATTCAAACTACCACCGCTCTCAAAAGACAGTAAATTTGTATCCTTCAAAATAATGCCGCGGGCTCAGAACGCACATGCTCAAGTTAATGCAGCGTTTCTTTACACATTTGATCCCCAAGATAAAGACGTCGTACTGTCAGCTAGGATAGTCATCGGAGGACTGTCAGCTCATTTTGTGCACGCCAAGAAAACAGAACAATTCCTCTGTGGGAAAAAAGTTTTCACCAACAAGGTCCTGCAAGAAGCTTTGCAAATCCTGGATAAAGAAATGATTGTTGATGATATCGCGGGGGAAATGAAGCCCATGTTTAGAAGAAAATGCGCTTTAGGCCTTTTCTATAAGGTTTGATTTTATTGATTTCGGTGAAGTACCCTAGGTTACATTTATAATATTTTGCATCTAAATTAATTGGTTTCAGAGTCTTCTTGTATTGATCCCAGACTCCAAAATCAGTTCCAGATACCACTCCGGTGCTAAAGATTTAAGAAAAACTAGACCACTTTCAAAGGGGATAGAAGTTTATGACACTAATCCCGTAATCTGGCCTGTAAATGAACCTATGCCTAAGCTAGACGCATTAGTTCAATGTTCTGGAGAAGCTAAATATGTGAATGATTATCCATCAGAAGCTAGAGAAGTTTTTTGCTCATTTGTAACATCAGATATAGCAAAAGGGGAGCTTCTTGACATAGATCCTTCGGCAGCATTGGTAAAATTTTAAGAATATCCATTGTAGTTTGTAAAAATGCTAAAAAAATAATAATATCTAAGGTTTCAAATAATTTATTTACAGAAAATTCCGGGTGTGTTGGCATTTTTTTCAGCAAAAGATATACCTGGCGATAATAATTTCCTCTCACTGAAATCTCCTCTGATTAACTTTCCTGAAGAAATCTTTGTTTCAAAGACCATTCGATTTTATGATCAAGCTATAGGCTTGATCGTGGCTGAAACTGACATTCTCGCTCATAGAGCATCTTTACTAGTGGAGGTTACATATAAAAAGGATATAGCTAAGCCATTGTTAACAATCAATGATGTTAGAGAGAAGGATCCAGGTCGGGTTGCATTATTCTTTTTAAAACCAGCTACTGACAGAGGATTCAACGTAAAGAAAGTGATATCAGGTTGTGACAATATATTTGCTCAATACCATTTCACAATGGAAACTTTATCAAGTATAACGAGACCTAGTGAAACAGGCTTGGATGTGATATCTGCTACTCAGTGGACCGACACCATGCATCTTAGTATATCTGATGAATTAAAAATAGAACAAAATAGGTACGTTGATCACATCACAAAATATTTACAGTTTGATAAAAATGTAGATATACAACTATTTTTTCAGGATAAGCCTTACAAGCCCTCGTTGTGGAGGCGCCTATGGCCTGAAAATAACCCGAGCTAATCATATAGCATGTGCCAGTGCATTAGTCACTCACCTCTTGAATCGCCCGTGTCGGTTCGTATTAGGTATCCAAGCCAGTTTGAGAATGATTGGAAAACGATTGCCGTGTACTAGAGATTTCGAGGTACTTTTTTAAATATAAGTACATAATTCGATTCGTATAATGCTGCGGCATAAGCAAATGTTGCTGATCATTATTATGTACCACTAGCTACACTAAAGTGTACGGTTATTTATTATCCCTTATGATTGATCTATAAATAAACAAAACGTTGGCTTTTAGGCCGGTGTGAGTGACTCTGGTGAAATCCAGTACATGGAATACCATCTATACGAAGACAATGGATACATAGTTTCCGATCCCATCACACCACTTGCTAGCGCAGGCATCAAGAACTGCTATGATAGTAGACGGTGGTCTTTCAAAACTTACGATGTCACTACAGACACCCCTTCAAATACTTACGCTAGATCACCAGGTAAGCTACAGAAGTTTATCAGGGCTATAAGTAACGAACCTTTTATGTATTCATTAATAACTGCGCTTTTACAGGATCTCTAGAAACTATTTCAATGACGGAGCAAGTGATGGAACAAATTTCATATGAAATTAACCGTGACCCTGTCCAAGTGAGGCTCGTAAACCTTAGTCCAGAGATGAATGACGTAGCTGAAGTGGTCCAGACTCTGTTGAAAGATGGGGAGTATGAAAAACGAAAGAGAGAAGTCGAAATATTCAACAAACTGAACAGGTGGAAGAAACGCGGCCTCCGGATAGCTATGATGAGTTGGCCCGTACCTGTTCTGGTAGATTACTGTGTTCTGTTGTCCGTTTATCACGGAGATGGCACTATAATGATCACTCATGGAGGAATTGAGATGGGTCAAGGTATTAACACTAAAGTGGCTCAGACCGTAGCATATACGCTAAATATATCTCTAGACAAAGTTCGTTGCACGCCGACAGATGTAGCATCAAGTCCAAACAACTTCGCCAGCGGAGGCAGTAGAACAACACAAGCTGTGTGCTACGGAGTCATCAAGTGCTGTCAAATTATATTAGACCGTTTATCAGCTTTAAGAGAATTATTAAATAATCCCTCGTGGGAGTTATTGATTGAGACTGCCTTTACCAGAGGTATTAATTTACAAGCATCATATAAAATCAATGGCAATGATCAAGAAGTTTATAGATCGGCAGGAGCATGTTTAGCTGAGGTGGAACTCGATGTGCTAACAGGGGAACATGAGATATTACGAGTCGATATAGTGGAAGATGTTGGGACTAGCATCAACCCTGAACTTGATATAGGACAGGTAAGACGTCAGAGAAATATGTTATATCTCTAAAGCCGGAAAGAACAAATTGACCAAATTCATAATCTGTTTTAGATCGAGGGAGCATTTATGATGGGCGTTGGATATTGGACACACGAGGAGCTCATCTATGACGAAAAGACCGGAGAACTGCTAACAGACCGCACCTGGTACTACCATGTGCCACTTGCCAAGGACATACCGATCGATTTTAGGATACAACTGAGAAGGAACTCGTACAATCCATTGGGAACTTTGGGTGCTAAAGGTGAATGACTCAGTTTACATTTTTCAAATTAATAATATACATACTTTAATGTTAGTATTATGATCACATGTCATTGAATATCATCTGCAAGCAAGCGCGTTCTACACAGCGCGATACCACGTCAAATTTTCGTGCGATACTTTTGCTATTGCCCAACGAAACTACTAAACGAGCAAATACCTTTGTTCTGCATTAGGTTGCACCACCCAAGTACCTACCTAGGTACTTGAGAGAATTAAAGGTGGGTGGCGAGGTTTTTTTGTAATAATGTAGCAGCCTTACCATACCTTGCCTGTACCTTATTTTAGCTGTGGCTGAACCTCCAACATGCTTAGCAATCGCCGTAGCGTTTGCACTGAGAGAAGCGCTGGTCTCTTCGCGCGAGGAGACAGGCTTTCCTAGAAACAAGTGGTTCAGCGTTGGTAAGATCAACTTATACAATCTATATTTTCTATTCTATACATTTTTAAATATATAAATAATATTATTAGTGGTTTATTATGTCAAAATAACAAAATAACTTTAAACGAAAAAAAAAAAAATTTTTCGTCTGTTTGTGTGACTGTTGGTTCCGGCTAATCTCCGAAATGGTTGGACCGACTTTTATTTACAAACATTATTCTGTGCAAAAAATAAAACCCATAAGTCCTACATCATTAATAAAAACCATTGAGTAACTTCTTTTCGTGGTAAAGGGGGCAATAAGAAATAATTTTGGGTTATTCCCATCCCGTGGGAACGAACTGCAATTGGGCTGGAACGAAGTCCCAGGCTAGTTTAATGATATGATTCAATGCCTCGGGTTTTATGAGTGTTTCATTATAGGTAATGTCTTATAGTAATTTTGTTATTCGCAGATGGTCCATTTACACTACAGGCTAACTTGCTGAAAGCTGATGTTGCCCTAGAGGAATTCCTGTTTAATTAGAATTTAGATAAGGTAATTATTATAAGTGTTTTTATATTAAATATTTTGATACAACCGTAGTATGTGCATGTAAAAATTGTCCCAGTATCTAGAAAGATTAGTTTTTAACCAACTTTCAAAAAAAGGAGGAGGTTCTCAATTCATCGGAATCTTTTTTTTTATAAGTTTTTTAGTAGTATTTCTTATTATTAAAAAAAACTGAGTCATTCAGCATCAAAATCATTTGTGCCAAAATCATTTTCAAATAGCATCATTTGTGTTGACGATAAATATAAATATTTTCATTATCATTCTCCTTGTGTGCTAGTCGCGATTCCGTAAAAGCGGTAGATTTACCGTTTCAAATTACTAATTCTCTAAAATGTTACTGAAAAAAAACAATTGACTTTTGACTCTACACTGGCTTCTACTTGTAAATACAAGATGCTAAAGTTTAGAATTGTAAAATTGTTTTAGGTACATTGTAGCTCCAAAGCACATTCTGTATTCAGGATAGTGAAATTATGTCACAATAAGACATAACTAATAACAAGATGAGGTTTTTTGGCTAGATTATACCTGTATGTTTGTAGCTTCCTAAACTCAAGCCGTAGGTTTAGTAGCATCATCATAACCGACCGACAAAAGTCCACACCACGACATGTGCCTCCCGTAAAGTAGGTAGGTATTCCTCAAAATGGGGGGTTTGCCATGATCACCACGCTTGACATGGATGCTGCAGCAAATCACTATCGTTGCCAGTGTCAAAATAAATAAAGTCAGATAAACAATATCAAGAATTCAGTGTTATTGCAAATTTCAATTTTATGAACGCTCGTCGAAAAGTAGGTATAATTCACAAAAAAACTGAACCCGATCTTAACCCGACACATCCACCTCAACGACGTCAGTGACTAATGGAAGCAATAAAATAAAACTGTAAGAACAACTCCTTCGGATATAAATCCTAAGTGATTGACAAAGAAAAACGATCACCCATCAAGTCACCCACCGGACAAAGACTGAAAACATTGCCGCTTTTACGTAAAAGGACCTACTTTGCTGGCAATTCTAAACCCGACTGCATAAAACGCGACTTAGGCCCTCAACGCATAGGTACACCAATTTGAAAGGGAGAAAGACGGCGTGTCAGAACAACAACCAGGCAAGTAAAACATTGAGCAGCACCCAAGGTATTTCCATGCAATTGCCTGGTTCTAGACTAATTGAAGACACCGTCCAGAAAAAAAATGTTTATTCATACCAAATGCAATATAAATGCTCTGGATTCATTAAGGTCGCTCAGTTGTCTGAGCTTGGAAGTGCATCCCTATTTACAATTCAAATTACCCGACCCGGACAAAAAGAATGAACAAATAAGCTTGGTAACTGGGGCAGAATAGGAGTGTGTATCACAGTTTGGCGCATTAACACACTCCAAGAATTGATTACTAATATAACTATGCACCCAGATTTGTTTATAAAACACAACTATAAAAACTAGAGGACTGGGAGTCTTCAAGTCAAGACAAAATGGCTGCATCATTGCTTAAAATCAAACGAGACAGAAGTCAAACGCAAGCCTACGTAAAAAAAAAGAATAATGATTTGTGTTTTCATTAGAAAATTTTATCCCGACTTCGGCAGAGCAAGAAGTTGAGATAAAAGGAGAGTTGTGATTTTCACCGGAATGTATGTTGTACGTATGTAAGGTTCCCCTCTATGGAACATAAAGTCAAATCGTTAGCGTGAAATTATAAAAAAAAGAGAACTATAAGAAAAAGTTAGTTCAAAAACTAAAACCTGACTACTGGAAAATCACACTCCAAAAAGTATGAAACAATATTCTCATCTGAATTGTTATGTACAAACTTTTCAATATTTTTCGTATATACGACTTACACGTTATATATTATAATGTATTTAATATATTGCCATAGTGGTGTTTCGAGGATGGCCGTGGTCTAGGCTATAGGTCTAATATATTTAACAGGTAACGCCCAGGCAAGCCTCAAGTCATTCATATATATATAATGTATTTTAATAATAGCAAACGTATCTCTTTACTTGTTGATTAATTTCTCTATTTTAGAATGCCACCAAAGAATGATGCCCCGGTGTCCATCCTTAGTATAGTCAAGTGATCCCTAGGGTATGAAATCTGTTTAGGTAGGTAAGTACTTTACTTACCAATCTATATGGTAGATTATTGTTTAGAGCTTCCAGCACTATTTGCTACACTATATACTAGTTATATAGATATCTAATTGGATAATATGGGTTGTTTTTTTCCGAGGAATTGTTATTTGCTATGAGCGATGCTTCTGCATCAGTGTTTGTAATTTTACAGATATGGCAGGAGCTAATTGGAATTATGTTCCGAATAGCCCAAAAACATGATGAAAATCCTTCTACCCACTAAAAAATAAAAAAATGCCGTCTAAAAAGAGCTAGAAATATACTAGTAAAATCACAATGAGACGCAAACAAGCATGACATAACGCAATATTTACAAACTTTAAAAAATCAGGCGTTTCGACAAGAAGAAGGTACAACACATTACCTTTACATTTACCATACTCTCAGCAATGGTCGCAAACAATATGCGTATATACGACTGGTTGTGAGAATCGCTAGCAACCTCAAATTTTGACAATGACTTTTTTTTTATACAACAGGAGACGCAACAAGCAAGAAGCCCACTTGATGTTAAGTGCATCTCTTGCCTATTAGAATGTCTTACTGAGTAGGTCACATCCACGAAAAACATAGCCTTCACATGCAGCACTGCATTGCGCCTGTCAACTTGAGGCATATAGGTGTTAAGCCTCAAGTTTCTGATATTTCACCGGCGACCCTTTAAACCGGAACACAGCAATGCTGCTAGCCAGCTGAAATAGGTATGGTGATAGTACTTCCCGGACGAACCCTTACATAATGGACTCTATAACTCTACTACTAGTGTAACCCTACCTAAATGTTGAATGGATCTTCAAAAAATTAACTAGCCTAAGCTTCTTGATTTTCTTCTTGGTCGCGAAGAAAAAAACATATGACTCGGTCTTTGACTTTGTGAGCATCATTAATGTCCTGTTATATTTTTATTTGTTTATTATTTATTTATCTATAGTGTCTGTAGGTATGCGTCGGTTTTACATCTGGCGGGCCGTATTAAAGTTTGCCACCTGTATAAAAAAAAAATCAATAGAGTATGCCGATCACACATCATGATAATTTATTAATTAATCATCAATGCTAATCAATCTCTAAAGAATTTAGAAGTTTATAATCCCATTAAAAAATATAAACTTTCCTAGATCCTTAACTCGTATCGTAGTTCAAGCATAGACGAAATAATTGTATTAATGTATTTCGTATATGGTTCAAGTAATTATTTACCTAAGCACTTTCACAGATGGCATGCAAGCAAAACCGACGGTTAGAGCCTCGCTCACTAAAAGCTCGTAAACAGATAGATGCCTTGGAAGCAGGATTATGTTTCAAGCCTAATCCACACTTAGCCACCCTTAAACCGCAAGAAAGTTTCTTATTTTATTTTCCTCACTTTCGGTTTTGCTATCGCGAGTACTGACACTCAGTCTAGGCGGTTTTGTTTATTGAATTACACATTGAGGTACTTCAATGTTTTAATAAATAATAAAAACAACTGTTGACATTTTATACTAAGCCATCTAGCACCAAACATACTAAAGGTAATGGAATAACAACCTACTAACTAATACTACTGTAACTAGATTACGAATATGAATACTTATTTTAAATATATTATTAAGATACCATATAACTAATATAAATATTATTCATTACACAATTGTTTGTCTCGGGTAGGAATTGAACCCACATCACACAGCACAAGGCAGAACTCTACCAACTGCGATATGAGGGCAATAATGTTAGTCATTGATAATGTAAAGCCACAGATTATATAGAAAACCTTTCATGTGTACCATTGAACATCGTTAAGTAGGTACGATAAGTGGGCTGGTGCCCACTTCTCGTACCTACTTTACAGCTTCATAAAAAAAAACACTGCTAATGTATTTTATTACCTAGAATTGATGGAGACAAGTAACTAGATAACGAATGTATAATGTTTAAGTTCAAATCATTTATTTAGAGTCCTTCATACTATTTACAACAGCAATCAATATCTAAGCTTTGTAGTAGACTTTGGCGACAACGTCAAATTTACTACTGGTGATGGTCTGAAACAAAAATACTTAATATGCATTTTATATAACACAAAAATTCACAACCAGCGACGGATATGACGTCATTATGTGACCAATATATCATTGTGACCAAGTGCAATCAGTACATGATATAGGTGAATTGGGATAATAAACAATGTGTTTTGATGCTGCAAGTAACTAAAACCGTTAATGCGTATTTTACCCTAACACAAGGTATACAGTTAAACTGGCTAGATATTATCCTCTGTCCAGCCAGCATATTATAGTTGACCTTCAAAAATAGAGTTAATAGGCATTTTCATTTTCATTTTGGGAAGCCTTGCTCCATCATAGACCTCAATCACAGAATAACTTATAGTACCACGCTCATCCTAGCAGACAAGCCTAAGGATAGCTGGGCTTCCCAGTATTTGTCGACCTAAGCAAATGTAAGATGTAGGTAAGTTACCACAACGAGGTCTTGGCTGCTGAATTCATTCTTGAAGGTGACAGTGGTGCCTTTGTCGCTCTTGTTGACCTGAGTGATTGTGTTGCCATCAACGGTGTAAGAAGTCTTAACCTGAAATTTATAATGATTATGTACTATTTAGAATGTCAGTGCAAATCATCATCACTATCCATCACCTAGATAAGCCGATTTACCCGACTCTGTGGTCTACTGGTTCGCCCACCAGTTTCAGATCCAGAGGTCACAATACTGTGCTTGGTTTGGTTGGTAGGACTTTTTTTAATTCTGCCTGGCTAACCATCTTATCTAATTCTGTCGCCATAAAAACGATTCTTAAAAATGTGTTCCGGCATTTAGAGGTAAGATAGCCAGTTCCTCATATTGTTGAGGATTCCGGTTGAAGTGCTTCCACCTCCGGCCTTATCATAACTTGAAATATCTGGTGAGATGAAGGCCAAGGACATCCCAGTCGTGCTGTAAAAAAAACCAAGCATTCGTAGACCGCTTGCGCGACTCGTAGCGACGTCGGTTAATCATCTCTCGTGGATGGCCCTGTCTCCCCCCCATCGCCCGAGGTCACTCCGTGAAGCCTGTGTAGAACACAGGAATATTCTGCACTTCTGGTCGGAGTTAGGCTGGCTATTCCAGCTGATCATTCCTCACGCACAATAGACCACTTGGGAGTCTAAGTGTGGAAACGGGAGTCTTTTTACATTACTTTACATTACCCCCCCATCGCACTGTTTGTGATAATATGGGGTAAGGAGGCTTACCCCATAGAATATTTAACTCTGTAATGATGGTACTGATAATATTGGTGGTGTTTTTGTCTCTGATGAATATTATTTGCTGTAGCTTAAAAAATGTAAACAACATTATGCTACAAAAAAAAAGAAACTCACGGGCGTGTTTTCTGGTCCGGCAACATCCTCAAATTCGACTCCTGACTTGAAGGTAGTGTTCTTAGGTCCCCTGGGCGAGGAATTTGTCACGACGTATGAGTCACCGGTCTGGGTGAACTTCAGAGTCGGCTTGTACGAGAGCAAAGCGGTAATAGCGTTGTCGGAAACTCCTGGAATAACATAATGGTGCTAGTATCTAGACGCCCAGTTGCATACCTATATCAATCTAGCAAGGCATACATTACATGTACCTTATCCTACTTAATTAGTTTAGTTAGTTAGTAACCTACCATAGTACGAAGCAGCCCATAAAATGCCGGCTATTTATAGATTCGATTTGGTTGAAGGAAAACATAAACCATAATGATGTTAATGCTTTTATTGCAAGTCACGTATGATGAGATATAAAAAAAAGGAATAAATATATCAGGACATTAATTTTACACAGCGCCATCTAGCCCCAAACTACAAAGTAATATTTAAGTACAAAGTACTTAAATGAATTGAATTGAATTATGATACAACACCCAAACACAGTACAAACTTCTATATTCATCGCACAAATGTTTGTCCTGGGTGGAAATCGAACCAATTATGAAACATTACAATAGATCATTACGTTTTGAAAATCAGCATGAAAGAAAACCGACTTCAATAAAGAATAATGATACAATTTGTACGTATTTTTTTCCAATTGTTTTGATTTGAAAACCAAACTATTAACCGATTTTGATGATATTTCTATGAGACTAATTTAAAAGTAAGTACACAATTATACTCAAATTTTTTTTTTACAATCGTTTGATAAGTGACAGATTTCTAAGGTAATAAACATAAGGTTCGTTTTTCCTTGCTTTTGAGGTAACACCGTAAAAACAAATTTCTTCAAATTTGCGTTTAATATTTGAAGAGTTCCATCGATTTCTCTTGGATCCCATAATCAGATGCTGACCTGATGGTGATGGGACCACCTGTGAAGTACCCTTTCAAACAAAAAAATAATAAAATCGGTCCAGGCGTCTTCAAGTAATCGGGGAAAATACATAAAAAAATATTCCGACCAATTGAGATCCTCTTCCTTTTTTTGAAGTCGGTTAAAAATAACATAGTTTATTACTTGCACAAATAAAGGCGATATGAGACTATTTTTTTTATAAATAATTATATTAGATTATGAATTTATCTCATATCCAATTAAATGAGCCTTGTGGATCTGAATGCACAATCTAAGAAAGACAATCATAGATTTAGATAGACTCAATCATTTTGTTATCGTAGAAAGGAATTAATTGATTATGAATCACTGAGTATGCGTCATTGCTATATCAAGGTTAGATTATTAATTTGTACTATCATATTGGTATCTAAAGCAGATTATTATAAATCAGATTATATTTTCTTCCCCTGCACGAGTTCTGTTTCAAAAAGCACACTTTTGAAATTTGGTATTTGAACAGTTCCCATCTTTTCACATCTGTTCCATTTATCAGTTCACATCTTTTGAACAGTTGACTGAACTACGGGGTTATTTTTCATAGTAGTTCTTTTACATATTTGTCCTATATTATTATGTTTCACAGCAGAATCTTGGTTTCAAAATTAACCGAATCCTCTGTGGCAGCCACTGATCACAGGAGTATTTTTTTTAGTACCTAATTAAAACGGGTATGAGATAACTCCAACGTACGTTAACTGTTAAAATAAACTGACTTTGCCTATTTTAAAGTTTGCCAATGGTAAGGTATGATATGGTTACTGGTTAGGAATAATCAATATATTTTTTTATAGGCATGGCTGGAAATGGAACGGCACTACATCTCTTTGATTCCCAGGAGAGATTGCGTTGTTAAAAGAAATTCGGTGGTAATCCTAGCTCTGATGGTAGCAAGTGGTGAGTTAGGTAGACTATCCACGAAAGTTAGGGCTGAGTGCCTAGTGCGAGTTGCAATTGAATTAACTCGATTCGCGTTTCTTCACCGCGAATAGGTATTAAATATCAAACAAATCGTGGTATACGCAAACGCATTTGAGCAGGTATGGAGCAAGTTGAAAACTCGCAATTGACACACTGAGCACCTGCAGCAGCAGCAAGGTACCTATAGCGTAACATAAATGAGATCCTAGACCCCGTGGTATTTGGCGGAACGAAAGCATAGGAGCGTTAGTTCCGCCAAATACCGCGGGATATTTTTTGACAGTAAGAATTTCAGAGACAGAAAGAAGGTAACATACCATCAGCTTTGAGGAACTCGTCCAACCTTTCGTTCTTGACTATTGTGTACTCAATTCCGTTGAACGCCATTTTGTTGGAGGTTTTCCTTGGACGGGAAATCACGAATAATGCCCGCCGCTGCAGTTAACTTCTTTTTATTTGATACTATTTATTTGCGGATGCTTATCGTGATATAATTTATCTGTTTAATGACTTGCATAGTATAATTTGAGTGTTCAGAGTTGGGCGTGGTTTTGGGTACTTATGTAAGTGGAATTTATTTTTAATCAGTGGATCTATCATGGATATCAGTATTAACTTATAATTATCTTACATTCCAGATATTACGAGATAGAGTCGCCAGGTGGGTCGGACATGGTGAAAATCGGAATAGGCTCTTGAAAGACTTATTAACTTCCGAAAGAAACGTGTTGACCAGTTTATTACGTATGGTGGTAGTACTTCCCCGGACGAGCCCTTTCACTAGGGGCTTCTACTACTCTTAGATAGATAAATATGCTAAAACAAAATATTACAGGAAATTAATTTCACACAGCGCCATCTAGCCCCAAACTAAGCATTGCTTGTAATATTGGAACTAGATTACGGATAGAATACTTAAATACTTTTTTTATACATTCTTACCATACAATACAACTCCCAAACACAAAACAAACATCTATATTCATCACACTAATGTTTGTCCTGAGTGGGAATCGAACCCACAATCCCACAAACTACAACGAGAAGGCAGAGCTACTACCAACTGAGCTATGAGGCACGTGCAAATGACTTGATTATCCTTCAAATTGGGAGCATTATGCTTTAACTTTGGGTTCAGTCATATTTATATGTATTCTTAGGTATATATTTATATGGCCCGTAGTATAAGTTTTATAACATCTGTAGTTATTCTATTGTTGCCAGAATTAAAAAAATATTATTATTATAATTTGAGGGGATCATCTCGTATTTGTTTACCGTATAATCAGTAGGTACACCTTTACGATAAGTTTGTGTAAGACACCGAGGTCCATTCGTTTGTACGTCGTTTTTAACCGCCCCTGTGGTCTAGTGGTTCAACCCACCGATTTCAGATCCAGAGGTCCCGGGTTCGATCCCCATGGGGAGTATAATATATTGTGCTTGGTTTGGTTGGTGGTAGGACTTTATTTGGGTCCGCCTGGCTAGCTAACACCATCTTACCTAATTCTATCGCCATAACAACTACTCTAAAATTGTTGTGTTCCAGCATTTAGAGGTAAGATAGCCTGTTCCTCAGTTTGTTGAGGATTCCGGGTGAAGTGCGCCTCCACCTTCGGCCTTATTTCAACTTGTAACCAGGTGAGATGAAGGCCAAGTGCTTCCCCGTCGTACAATAAAAAAAATGTTAATGTTTATGACAGAATATAATACCTCTAACATACAAATTCAGAACAATTGGACCTAGTTATGCAGAAAGCAGCCATATGCCACTTTTTCCAAAAATGAGTTATGAATACAGCCATATTAATTTCGGCATTGTGGATTTTTTGCAAAGACAGCCATGTCGATATCTCTATTAGATACGGAGATATAAGCTGTCCAATGCAGCCATCTCAACAATATTTTTTTGTATAAAACAGTCATCATGGTGTTGAATAAAGCCAATTTCGACATTAACTAAAATACCTTTATTGCAAAATCAGTCTACCATTTCCACCCGGGACAAACATTTATTTGAAGAATTATTCTTCAAATAAATGTTTGTCCCGGGTGGAAATGAAATCCACAACTCTTTCGATTGACACCCTACAGACTTGTTATCGCTTCCTGCGTCCTACATCGTTAAAAGTTACTGTCAAAGTTGACAGACACTTGCTTAGTTGCTACCTACGTACATAAATACTTACCGCCTTATTTTTTAATTTGAAAGGCAAATATTCCGTAAGGCCACTTACTTTAAAAAAAAAATACATGGGTATGATGTTTTTTTTTCAGAAATAGTTGGATAGGGACATTTTGTGCCAGTGGTGCGTTACTTTTTTTTAACAGATAATGCTCCTCTGATAATCTGTGTTTGTAGTTATCAGATTGGTAGGTACTACGACGGGTTTTTGGAGGTTTAGTTGCAAAATGAGAGAGACTGCTCTAGTCATACTTTGAGTCTATACTCAGCTACGTGCAAGTATGAAATCTTCTTTAAGTACGGAATCACTCCTTCGATAGCAAAGGAGTGATTCATTATTTATTTAGCACTTTATTGTAAAAATCGTTTAAAATATTGCACACTTGGTTGGCCAAGGCATTTTGTAATTGCTAACCAACTTTCCAGAAAGCACCGTAAAATTGAGGGCGTATTATTTTAAATAATTCAGGGATGGTTTCAGTAAATAAATAAACAAATAGTGAATTGTGAAGTCAACCTCCTTTAACATTATAATCCTACAAGACAAACAGTTTAACCCTCTTAACCATGTTACAGAAACCCTTAGTAAGAAAAACCCTTTGTTTGAATGTCGACTGCACATTACTCATTTCATGAACACAGTTTTTTTTTATTGTACGACGGGGAAGCGCTTGGCCTTCATCTCACCTGGTTACAAGTTGAGATAAGGTCGAAAGTGCAAGCGCACTTCACCCGGAATCCTCAACTAACTGAGGAACTGGCATCTTACCTCTAAATGCCAGAACACAACATTTTTTTGAATTGTTGTTATGGCTACAGAATTATTTCAGATGGTGTGGTGGTAGATAGCCAGGCAGATTTAAACAAAGTCATATCACCAACCAAACCAAGCACAATATTGCTTCCCCTGGGGATCGAACCCGGGACCTCTGGATCTAAAATCGGTGGGTTGAACCACTAGACCACTGAGGCGGTTAAACAGATATTCATATCTCACTTAAAACCCTACTTCTCAAAAATAACCTTACGATTAAAAAAATATGTATGAGTGTAATCACTGCAAATTAAAAATTTCAAATTGATTGGATCAACTTTTCAATAGATATGAGCGTAATATTGTAGTTCTTTACATTCAGTTTTCAAAAATCCCCCTCGAAACATAAAGTGTCGGATTTATAATCTGTTCGCTACGCTCACTCAAGCTTCATCATAAACCACCGCGATGCATGTTTTTTTTTTCTTAGAAGACTAATTATTTAATAAGATGTGTAGATTTTACAAGCACCGATACCTTTGTACCCAAATGCCTCAGAAAGACTGTTATGTTTTTCGAGTATGTATGTGATTTCTAACTTCCACTCTGCAGCCTTAACGGTTTGATGAAATTTGGCTTCTGACATAGGCTATATTATTTTTATATGGGAGGTGTACATCAAAAGTGGACACAAAAAAATGTTCTATTACAACAATATCAAATAAAAATATGTCAATTTTAAATATATACACACATCAACATTGTCTAGGGATATTCCATTTCGAAATTATTTGCTTACAAACTATTTGCCTTTTAGAAAAAGTTTATAAATGGAATTAAACCTCTTTTGTACCCTTTTCAAAATTTAGAAAAAAATAAAAATAGAACGCAATAAACAAAAGATAGAATGGGGACTCCAATTTAAATTAAACAACGTGAATTTTGCCTAACACTAAGATAAATTAACTTTTATTTAATTATCAATTAGTGCTATCTAAGTAATTTTTAATTTTAACGGATCTTGTGATATTCGTAATGTCATGGAACGTCGACATTTAAGCAGAGAAGAAATTATAAGAGCGATAGGCATGTTACAAGCCGGTGCTATCCAACGCGTGGTTGCCAATACCCTAAACACCAATCAAAACGTAATTTCTCGATTGTGGTCACGTTATCGTATTACTGGGGATGTAAGAGAGCGCCACACTGGAAAAAAACGAGTAACCACCCCTAGACAAGATAGTTTTCTCCAAAATTCCGCCAGGAGGGAACCCAATCTCACAGCAAAGCAGCTAGTGCAAAGACTTCAGTCAGACCATCAGCTGTCAGTCAGCGACCAAACCGTCAGAAGAAGGCTACATGAAGTCGATCTTCATTCTCGTAGGCCGCTTCGTGTGCCAGCTCTACGACGAGGCAATCGCGGAAGGCGACTTCTTTGGGCTCAAGAACATTTGTTATGGAACAATGGCCAATGGACAATGGTTCTCTTTACTGATGAGACTCGGTTTGGATTCCACCCCGATTCACGAAGAACACGTGTTTAGAGAGTTCCAGGCAGAGAAATTCGCCTCCAGCAGCCACAAGAGGTCCATTCGTACCGAGGTGGGACAATCATGGTTTGGGCGGGAATTCGTATTGGCGCGCGAACCGAACTCATTTGGATAAGAGGCAGCATGACTACACTAAAATACCGGAACGAGGTCATAGAACCTGTGGTCATCCCTCAAAGAGTTCAAATTGGCCAGGAACTTCAGCTCATGTATGATAATGCCCCTCTACACACGGCGCGTTTGGTGTCAGCTGCCCTTCAGGAACATGATGTCGCGGTTTTGGACTGGCCTGCACAGTCACCCGACTTAAACCCAATTGAACACGCTTGGGACATGTTACAGCGAAGGGCTTTCAGCAATTTGCCATCAAATTTTACCACAGAAGACCAACCTTTTTGCCATTTAAAAAGAACATGGGATCGCATACCCCAGCGAGACTTTGACACCCTAATTTTGAGTATGAATAACCGGTGCAGATGTGTTATCAACGTCAGGAGGCAACTCCGATTATTAAATTGTAAAAAGGTAATTTTATAAAGTCATGGCAACGTAAAAATAGTTTTAACACAATTAACCGAACCTTGTAAATTTTCTGATTTTTCGAGATTTTGTTCCTACTTTAATGTTTATTAAAAAATATATAAAACTGTTGTTTTTATTATTCTTAATAAACAACACAAAATAAAGATTCTTGCCATACCTAGTTTTGTAAAGAAATTATTTTCGGTTTTTGTAAAAATCAACAAAATGTTGATATCCCTAGACAATGTTGATGTGTTGTATAAATATTTAACCACGTGTATGCGTCCACAGTCAAAAATTACGTTTAAAGTTTTTCACTCGTACCTTGAATTTATTGTTAAATTTCTCGTTTGTGTAAGCTTTCATATAAATGTAGGTAAACACATGCTTATCTACTTAAAATGTTACTTATTAAAATTTAAAACTAGATGTCACCAGTGAAAAATTAGCAAGCGTTCAAAATAAATAATCTGAAAACAGAAAAATAATTTAGTAACAAATCCGCTGAAATAGTTTGAAAAAAAATATTTAATGATAAAATTTCCGCAAAATAACGCCTGAAGCAATTAGCTAGCAAGCGTTTTCAAATCATTGCGGCTATTTAATTTATTTAAGTAGCCCCATCTGGTGCTAAGTGCATCTCTTGCCTATAACAATGCCTCACTGCATAGTTCATTCACAAAGAACGTAGCCTACACGGCACTGCATTGCGCCCGTCAACTTGAGGCGTAAAGGTGTTACGTCTCGCATGGCCGTAATTTCACCGGCAACCATACCCTTCAAACCGGAACACAGCAACGCTGCTTGGCGGCCGTGACAGGTATGGTGGTAGTAATTCTCCGGACGAGCCCTTTCACAAGGGCGTTCTACTACCTATACACACAATCTTAAATGTAAAAAAATTCAATCGCCTTTGACAAAAAAATGACACGTGTTTCATTACACGAAGTATCCTCAAAAAATATAGTCTTGCTGCTAAATTGAATTAATTGAATTGAATTGAAGTTTGAGTGCCCTCCGAGCACTGCGCTGCAAGCGGATTAATTGTAATTGTTTATATAACAAACGACTGTTACTAGGTACCTAACGCCCCAGTGATCTAGTGGTCCGCCCACCAGTGTCAGATCCAGAGGTCCCGTGTTCGATCCCCAGGGAAAGTACAATATTGTGCTTGGTTTGGTTGGTGGTAGGACTTTGTTTAAGTCCGCCTGGCTAGCTACCACCATCTAACTAATTCTGTTGCCATAACAACAATACTTATATTGTTGTGTTCCAGCATTCAGAGGTAAAATAGCCTCAGTTTCTTAAGGATTCCGGGTGATGTGCGCTTCCACCTTCGGCCTTATCAAATCTTTAAAAAAAATTGGTAAGATCTCCCCGTAGTACAATAAATAAAACCTACATATTCAAAATCTACCTACTTTAAATTTATTTTTAAACAATGAACAGTGAATTTAGTGTGGGTCACCTCACAGTGGTCTACCCAGGGTAACGAAATCGTGGACCTTTAGTCAACGTTTTCGGCTGAATAGAATCGCAAGAGTTTTACTTTTATATATTTTTTTACTTGAAATAGGAAAGAAAAAAAATGCTTCACTTTTTATTTAAAATTGAACACAGTTTAAAATTCTAATGGATTTCTTTGAGCGGGCCCGTTCGAGGATTCGCTCTGGGTAAATTGATCCAGAATCCCGTACAATTTGTTACGCTAATCCAAAACATTTGCAATGAAAAGGCTCTCATAAATCTAAACTCATTGCTTTTCGTTTGCTTTTTGTACTTTACAATACAAAAGTGACTAAAAATGGCCTAATAATCTAGATATCTAAATTTGAAGGTGTATAATAACTGTTTTCATTCAATCACAGCACAGAATTGAATCAATTTTGTAGTTACATTAATTTACTAAGGCGCCTTTCTTCACAAACACGTCCGAAATATTTTAATTCGGATTTGCATGTAATTTTAATGGACTGGGATGAACATCATAGATACATAACAAGATTCGAAACTTTTTAGTACCTACCTATTCAGTTTGTGTATTTTGTGTGCAATCAAATTATCATTATAAAAGTTTTCACACAATCACACGCGACTTCGAAAGTAAAGACAGGTACGCATCTTATCCGAGAATCACGCTCATCCTATCGAGTTCCCTGGGAAATACGAAACAAAGTTGGAACCCTCATTCCGAATAGGCGGTAGATTTGACGTTTCAAAATTATCCTGAATAAAAATATTTTACTTAAACTTTTACTTCATCAACTACGTATAGGTACCTACGTGAGTAAAATCCTTGTTTAGATACGTACAATCATCATAATGTGTGTGTATGATGATTATACGTATCTAAACACGAATTTTACTCACGTTAGTTTTGTTTTGTTACAAAATGTGCCTGTCTGAATAAATGTACTTTGTTGTGGATTTTGATATGCGAAGAGCTTGGCCTTCATCTCACCTAGGTGTCAAGTTATGATAAGGCCGAACGTGGACCCGTACTTCATCCGGAATCCTCAACATATTGAGGACTGGCTGTCTCACATATACATGCCGGAACACAACAATTATGTAATGGTTGTTGTTTTGGCGTCTTACTTAGCTAAGATGGTGGTAGCTAGCCAGGCTAAAAAACAACAAGTCATAGCATCAATCAAAGTTTTTGTATTATGAGAATCATTATGTACCTAGCTCTTAACCTTCCGAGAAGATAAGTTAATCTATTAAAGACTTGAATGCAGCTCTTCATTTCTTAAAATAATAGTACATTATGGTACTAGTGTGTAACATTGGTGATTACCGCCGAGGCGCCATTGTGAATCTTAAGAGAGCCGAGGACGGCAATCATCAATACACACGTGTATCATACGACGTTTTTCAACACACTTGTGAATAAAATAACAATAAAAACCATAGTTTTAACAGTGAAAACTAGTTGTGAAAAATGTTGCGCTATGGCGGTAAAAAATAATCAGTTTTCCTATGCGCGCGCATTGCGATCGGCCACAGACTAAAGGGATGAGGTTTTTTTTTATTTTCCGCGCATAAGGTTTGCGCCTATTCTGACACGTACAAAATGGGGAATTTAACGTTTTCTTTTAACTTCTTTTAACTTTTGTTTTCTCTATAAGAGAAAACAAAAGTTATATTTGAGTGAAAGTTTTATTTATTAAACACGTACGAGTAAAAATTATCTATTTAAATAAGAAGTTTCATGAAATGAACAAGCAATAGGAACATCAATTTATTTGTTCCATTGAATACGATCTTTTTTTGATTAAAAACTTTTTTAAGAACAAAGAAAATCAACCAATAAAATTAAAAAAAAAATCTATAACTCACTAGTGAGTTATAGCAATGAAAAAGTCACAGTTTGATTATGGGTGTCATTCTGTGCCTAATTGCGGTGAATCTAGAGCCACTTTATGAGCAAGTGTGTTGAAAAAGATTTTATGAAAGAGTGTTCTTGTTATATGTGAGCGAAACTGACCAATTATAGAGAATTGTAAGCTAGTGAGATTAATTAATTAATTCATAAATATTTTTTATTTAACTCTTTGGGAGCTGAGGTCTGAAATGAAAAACATACCGTGAGTACTTTACAGCACCCAACGAGCTAACATAATAAATTAATTAATTAATAATTAAATATATATAACGGGACATTAATTTCACACAGCGCCATCTAGTCCCGAATTAAGCAAAGCTTGTAATATGGGAACTAGATTAACGGATTACTCAGGTATCTACTTTGTTTTTGTAAATACATACTAATCATACAATACAACACCCAAACACAGCACAAACATCAATATTCCTGACACAAATGTTTGTCCTGGGTGGGAATCGAACCCACAACCTACAGCGCAGAAGGCAGAGCTCTACCAACTAAGCTGTGAGGCTTATTATAGGTATAATTTGAGTCTTGACCGAACGGAAAATAAATCTGTTCATAATACCTATTTGAAGACACAGCCCTGAACTTATTATATGTGCTATTTTATTAAATAGGTATATATTTATTATTGGTTTGCATAGACACCTACATAATGACACCTACTTTAAAAAAATATATGTTTCAAGACATATTATACTTCCAGCTAGCCCCATACTAGAGTAGTAGAGCCCTTTGTGAAAAGGCTCGACTGTGAAAGTATTGCTACCATACCTATTACGGCCACCAAGCAACAGTGTTTGACGGGTACGGCTGCTAGTGAAATTACGGGCTCGCGAGGCATGCCTCAAGATGACGGGCGCAATGCTGTGGGCGCATAGGCCCTGTTCTTTGTAAATGTGACCTAGAGAGAGAGAAGAGTACAATCAATTAACATCAGGTGGGATGCGTGCTTGATCTGTCTCCAAGTTGTATTAAAAAAAACTATGCAATGTTTGAAATATGTATGGGAACTAGATTACTGATACGATTTATTTTTGTTACCATCAAAATTCCAAGTTCCCAAGTAAATTTTTGAAACAAACTACACTGTGGGATCTTATAATTTATTATTATATTTTCAAACAATACTAAAGCAGAGAGCTGTGTGGCCAAGTGAGTATGGTTCCGCCTTCTGATCCGGAGGTTGTGGGTTCAAATCCAGTCGTGGGCTAATAGAATTTTTGATTTTTCGGAAGTTTTTGTGTGCATTTGACACATTGTACATGCTTTGACAGTGAAGGTCACATCGTGAGGATCAAAAAAGTCCGAATGACATGAGAGTCACTGGCTAGTTTTCTGCTAAGCGGCGATTGTCTTGCAATCTGTCACTTGTTGAATACTAGCTACTTGTAAATGTGTAAATGTGTAAACTTGTAAATGTGTTACGTGGGCATGTGCCGAACGTAAGTTTGGAATTGCCTCTAACTACCCCCTAGTAGGTGATCCTCATAAGATCCACGCTCTGAGTAGTGATCAGAGGTGAATCCTTGAAGGGGAAAAGTCATGAGTCTATTTATTTATATTATTTTAAAACAATACTAGGTAACATACTCGTACAGACCCGTGTTTTTAATGTATCGTTAGATGGGGAAGCACTTGTTAATAAAAGACTGAGCTAGGCCGCAGACATGATGAATCAAAAAATATCAAATAAACGTTACCTTCCTATGTGTGGTGTAGACCAGTTATAGAGTCGGCCAATCTATGCAATAATTTTAACATTTGAGCGAAACAAAGCCTTATGCTACTGCGATAAGGTTCTTTGATATCTAGCACAATTTTTTGGGCTCGGGTCAGCCCAAGGTTAGTGGAATAGTATTTTGTTTTGATCCGCGTTCGCTAGTGTGCACGGTAAAGCCAGTGAGTGACATCTGCCCTAAGGTACCTACTATAGAGGTGTGATTGTTGATATTTATTCGCGATATCAATGTCTAGTTCACGCTGATAAGATATGATTAATATAAGCACTATTATATATGCATAATAGTGTTATTTAGTAGTGACGGTATTCTGTATTCATGCGTGATAATCTCTCTCTCTCTCTCTCTAATCAACTTGTATATATATAACAATTTGTTTGCTGTTGTGATTGTGATACAAAGATGCGCTCTTTATTATTTCGTCCAATTTTTTACGTTTCTGCTGTCAACAAAAACTTGATAAGGTAAGTTGCCATACTATTTCTACTTTTGCGTGTTGGTAAACACACCATGTGTACAGTCTACAAAGATGTCGTTCTGTTTCATTATTGGGTTTGCGCTTAATAAGTTTATTTCAATTACCGTCTCGGTGATGATGGTGAGTTGTATCGCTGGAGTATTACGTAATGCGTTCAGTAGATTAATATCTACGTAAATACTGTAGCTCAGCACTAGTTAGGTAGGTAGGTCTTGAGAAATCCCAGTAGTCTCACTTTCCCATACAAGCGTAGGTCCATTTTCATTTCGAAATGACATGTCTGATTCAAAAGATTTTTTGCAGATATATTCGTATAGAGGTCATGTGACTCTGTTTTGCGTTACTTTTCTAAAAAACCTCATAAATACTAAAAGAGTTTTTCCATATGTTTTCATTGTTATTGCGATTTAAGATAAAGTAGTGCGCCACAGACACAGATTATCTGTTTCCGATTATACCTGCAAAATTTCATGTGAATCGGACTTACCACTTCGAAATAAAAAAGGAACTACGTTTGTACTGGAGAGCGAAAATCAGCAGTACTCCGGGGCCCTCTCAGTTTCATTAACTCGTTAGGTGCTGAGCGTCCCACTTATGTCAAACACACCGTGAGTATACAGCACTCATCGAGTTAAAGTCAGTTCATATCTAAAAAGGGTAGCATATCATGATGTAGCTGTGTGGGTAAAATTTTGGCCCCTACAGGGCACCTTTTCTTTTGCAGTTAGAAAGTTTTGATCTTAGAGAGTATTTTTTTTGGTGAGGTAATTTCATATTCAGTATTTACGTTTGATCAAATGATTTGTGTATATATATATGATGTATGTATGATAATGATAAGTAGAAACGATATTAGTCAAAAATCATAAGTTGTTTTTTTCATTTTGAAGATAGTTTAAACAAACGTTTTCCATACTTTTTCTACAGTATAGGTATTCTATCAGCTTCACTGAAAATATCATTGTAATTGATTACAACAATTAATGCACATACTAACAAGCCTCATAGCTCAGTTGGTAGTAGCTCTGCCTTCTGCGCTGTAGGCTGTGGGTTCGATTCCCAACCAGGACAAACATTTGTATGATGCATATAGATGTTTGTTCTGTGTTTGGGTGTTGTATCATATAGTACGTATGTATTTACAAAAAGAATTTAAGTATTCTATCCGTTATCTAGTTCCCATATTATAAGCTAAGCTTAGTTTGGGGCTAGATGGCGCTGTGTAAAATGAATGCACTGTAATATTTATTATTATTTATTATTATACAAAGGAATCAGTCAGATTACCTAAGGACCGTTACAAACGGCCTATAGGTAGCTCAACTGTTCCAGACCAGTACCAGACGGAAGCGTGCCCAAGACACTGGCTGCATTGCGACGCTGAATATCTATGCTAATTCGCTGGCCTAAATAAGAGCCAGCCCTTGGGTCACGTGTCACCTCGATTATTATATAATAATAATAATAATAATAATAATCATTAATTATTATTATGCTGATTTCCACAAGAGTAAATAATGCCAACTGTTTATATGTACAGGACAATAACGGCGACAGGCGAAGTAATACATGGAAACGAAAACGTCCCACTAAAATCATGGAAAGAGATACCGGGCCCAGAACATCTTCCTTTAATAGGCGCCATGCATCACCACTTGCCTGGAGGTATACAATTTATCCCATAAATAATGTATCTATTCGTTGGAATCACATATTTAATGTTTTTGTACGTTTTATAGGTCAGCTGTATAACTTGAACGGAAAACACATGGTAAAGGTGTTGTTTGATAACTACGGACCAATAATACGGCTGGATGGAATGCTCGGGATGGATCCTATTATTTATCTCCTTGACGCAGAGAGTTCTTCACAGGTAAATAACTGAACGAATGACTGCACGAATGAATGAATGAATGACTGAACGAATGAAAGCAATCATTTGTTGCACACCTTAAAAGTAAAACTGGATTAATTAAAAAAATATGAATATACAATGGGCAGTTATCGCTAAGAAACGATTTCAACTAGGTTATATAAAGGTAGGTTTAAGTAAAAACAATTAGGTAACGTATATATTGTACTCCCAATGGGCATTGAGCCGGAGACCATTGGATCTGAAATCGGTGGATTGAACCACTAGACTACAGCGACGGTTAATGCCATATGAATATGAATATGTCATTGGTGTGGGATGCTACCTGTATCGACACCCTTGCGCCATCTAATCTGCCCAGGACATCAGTAAGGGCATCAGTTAGTTACTTATAGACCATTTGTTTGACCACTACCCGTCTGCTTCTTTATATACACTTAATACACCTTGTACATTTTTTTATTGCTTGTGAATAAATATGGCTGGTATTATTATAGGTAGGTACATTATTATTTTAACTAGTAACATTAGTATATTACCGTAGAACTTGAGGGATGAAAAAAATAAATAAAAATTGATTTAATTACTTTTATGTAGGAACTTAACCAATGCTTGTAAAGATTTTTTTCACAAAACAAACATATATTTGCTCATATGGTACCTAATAAAAAATATATTATAGTTATTAATATTCACCATATTTATTCATTTAACATTCCTCTTGGCTTCGAAACTTTTCAAGGATGATTAACTCTGTTCTCGAAGACATTGTTTGGTGGTAGGTCTTTGTTTAAGTCCGCCTGGCTAGCCACCATCTTACCTAAGTCTGTCGCCATAACGGTCAGACACCCATAAGACTATCAAACATGCTTCCAGTGAAACAATAGATTTTAAAAGCCTAAGCGCTTTTAAAATCTATTGTTTCACTGGAAGACATCCCTTAATGGAATATTAACCAGCTGGGAACCCATCAGACTATCAAGAATGCTTCCAGTGAAACAATAGATTTTAAAAGCGCTTAGCCCTTAATGGAATATTAACCAGCTGGGAACCCATCAGACTATCAAGCATGCTTCCAGTGAAACAATAGATTTTAAAAGCGCTTAGCCCTTAATGGAATATTAACCAGCTGGGAACCCATCAGACTATCAAGAATGCTTCCAGTGAAACAATAGATTTTAAAAGCGCTTAGCTCTTAATGGAATATTAACCAGCTGGGAACCCATCAGACTATCAAGAATGCTTCCAGTGAAACAATAGATTTTAAAAGCGCTTAGCCCTTAATGGAATATTAACCAGCTGGGAACCCATCAGACTATCAAGAATGCATCCAGTGAAACAATAGATTTTAAAAGCGCTTAGCCCTTAATGGAATATTAACCAGCTGGGAACCCATCAGACTATCAAGCATGCTTCCAGTGAAACAAAAGATTTTAAAAGCGCTTAGGCCTTAATGGAATATTAACCAGCTGGGAATGATAATTAGCTGAGTCTGAAATGTGTATGAGGTTATAAATTATTTAGCACATTCACTGAAGCAGGTACATTCTGTAAAGAAACCGACAAACACATAAACTCGCGTCGACGGCTCAAACCAACTTGTAACTCATAAACCACATCAAAATCCATTTTCGCGCTTAGAATACAATAAGAACGATGTTTTAGTCTAATAACATCTGAGAATGTATTGACGTTATGTTTCGTCAACCCGGCTTGCGTTCCGGCATTTAGTGGAAAGATAGCCAGTTCCTCAGTTTGTTGAGGATTCCGGTCGAAGCGCGCCTCCACCTTCGGCCTTATCTTAACTTGTAACCAGGTGAGATGAAGGCCAAGTGCTTACACACCGTACAATAAAAAAAAACCCCTTCAACTGACGGATAGCTTAGTTACAAGGCCACTATTTGTGGTCTAAGAAGTATACTGTCTAGACTAGAACATACAATTACATAGACCAGAAAATGGGTAGATAGCCCTAATTGGTGTGTATTTTCAACACTGAGATACCTATCTCAGTCACCTGCTAAGTGGAAAAATGAGCAAAACCCTAGAGCCTTATTTCGCTTAGGCGATCAGGTTCATCATACTTACAATAGTTTCATAAGTTGATAGTAATAATGATTACTTATTATCACAAAACGCGCAAATATAGTGGTCTCGACAGAGCTTTACCTATTTGAGCCTTTTGGGGTCGAGACCTTGGGTCCGTGGGAAAACGTGCCCTCCGGGTTTTCAAAAATCTTGCGGGGCTTTTGATTGAGGCGACGCGTGATCCAAGGGCTGGCTCTCATTTAGGCCAGCAAATTAGCTATTCAGCGTGGCAATGCAGCCAGTGTCAGTTGGACACGCTTCCGTCTGGTACAGGTCTGGAACAGTTGAGTTACCTATAGGTCGTTTGTAACGGTCCTTAGGTAATCAGATTGCTTCTTTTGTACATAGTTACTTTAATTGTACATTTTATTTATTAATTTTGTTTTTCATCTCATAATGATATTTTATAGGTCTTGAGAGGTGAAAATGTGATGCCAGTGCGGCCAGGATTTAAATCTCTCGATTACTACAGAAACACTGTGAAAAAGAACAGAAGTCCGGGAAGACCTACTGGATTAATTACTGAGTGAGTTTGAGATTATGCATCCCCATTTTATCATTAAAACGTTTACTCTACCGACTTCGCACTGTCATCTCACAAACTGTAGATATATAATTATTTACGGGAGTGCAAAGTCGAAAGCAGTTTTTTATCGTTGTGAACCTAATTGTGAACAGGCCGAATGATTGCCAAATTTATTTTTATTTGTTTTTTTAGTCACGGAGAGCTCTGGAAAGAGTTACGGACAACAGTCAATCCGGTTTTACTTCAGCCCAAAACTATGAAGCTGTACGCTACAGTACTTGACGAAGTCGCATTGGATATGATTGAAAGGTAGCCAATGTTTGAGTGCTAGCGGTATTTCCACATAAACATCAAACTGATGGTTGAAAGAAACATAAAAGGATCTTATGTATACAGAAGTCTGAATATCTCCAAAAGTGCCGTTTTTGCCCCATTTAAAAACCCCCAATGCATAGTACCTACAGGCTATTTTTTTTCATAAAACCTTGCGACAGCAGGAATCAAATTACGTCAACAGCCCTTTAGTATCCACTGCTTTATAGAGCCTTCTCCAAAACTGGAGGTTTTTGCAATAATCACATAGCTTGGTAGGCGGATTGGTGATCGCAGTAAAGATTTAGATTATACACAGAAGGAAACTGCTACCCTTCTTCTGGTAAGATCCCTTAGTAGGAGGGGTCAATACTTATGCCACGGCAAGTATGATTGCTTTGTATTATCATTGCTACGTTTTAGATTAAAGTCAATGCGGGATGTTAACAACAGGATTCAAGGAGATTTTGATCATGAAATGAATAAGTGGTCGCTAGAATCAATTGGTGTTGTGGCGTTAGGCTGCAGAATCAATTGCCTAGACCCCAACCTTCCAGATGATTCTCCAGCTAAAAAGCTTATTAAATGTGTTCACGATTCATTCGTTATTGCTGAGCAACTGGATTTTAAGCCAAGTATCTGGAAATGGTATGCCACGCCTACTTACAAGAAAGCAATGAAACTCTATGAAGAACATGAAAAGTAAGTTGTATTTTTTTGAACAGAAGATTGTACATATAATATAATAACCCCTCTCGAAATAAAAGTAAGATTCATGGTACTGTCGTATACTATAAAACAGTAGAGAGAGCGTGGCCTGCGATTCTCCATACAAATATATGCAACTAGTTTTTTATTTTATTGTACGACGGGGAAGCGCATGGCCTTCATCTCATCTGGTAACAAGTAAAGATAAGGCCGAAGGTAGAGGCGCAGCTACTAGAGGGAACTAGCTACCTTACCTCTAAATGCCGGAACAAAACAATTTTAGAATTGACGATTCCTTCTGGATCTAATCTAGAGCAATATTCATTTTCATAAAATCTATGATTTTGCGTTAGATACGCTCGCGTTATCTTATTTTTTTAGCAACTAATTACAGAAAGTAGGTAAAGATTTTAACATAAAAGAAATTTATCGAAGCCCAGACACAACCTTTCTTAATATTTGAATGCCAAAAAATATTGTATCGGCTCAGTTTTGAAGAAAAAAACAGGGGAATACGAAACGTCGATCTCGTCAAGGTTTTTGTAGGTATAATCGGTTTGAATACGCTCATGAACAAAGACTATCCATTCAAATATTCATAGCTCGGTTGACACAGTATCTTCAAATACCTATTTTTCAAATTCCTTGCCGGCCGGTATCTTAAATACATTCGATATTTCGGAAATGATACTCGTACTTACGTACTTACACAATGTTTGAAAGCACATTTTTTTATTTTAGCTTATCAAAGTTTTTCATCGACAAAGCAATGCAAGAATTTAAAACGAAGACGAAAAATGATGACGAAAAGGGCATTTTGGAGAAATTACTTGAAATAAATGAAGACTTCGCTTTTATTATGGCATCTGATATGTTATTTGCTGGTGTTGATACAGTAAGCTACGCATATAAATATACATATATCAATTTTTCCCGTGACTTAAGTCACTGGTGCAACCAATATCATCGCACCTTTTCCACACATTAACACACAACACATCAATTCGCTTTTTAATTCCTTAGATGGTTACTTAAATTTACTTTTTTACTACAACGTCTGACTTTCTGCCTTAGTGGGGTGGCCCCCAGGATATGCAAGTCTGGCATGTCAATGACATGGCCCACTGAGTAGCCACACCACTAGCATGCCATCCTTACATTGATCAATTCAACTCAGGGCAAAGGTATAAAATCCGTTGAGTTGTCACCTGAATAACGGAAGGTCAACTTGCAGACATACTATGTTTCAGGCTGCAAACTCCATAACAGGAGCCCTATATCTACTAGCGAAGAATCCCGAGAAGCAAAATAAACTCCGCGAAGAAGTTCTGTCGAACCCTGAAAAGAGACCGTATCTGCGAGCAACGATGAAGGAGGCCATCAGAATGATGCCGATCGTGTCAGGAAATATGAGACGTACAACAAAAGAGTACAATATTATGGGATACAAGATACCAAGTGGTGTAAGTCATTGGAATTGTTCAATTCTAATAAATTGCCTTATATTCAATAGTAAATTGTCTAATAATATGGGTTAAATTAGAAAAACATGCTCCATCTGAAGGTCAATTATTTTTTCAGGCTTTTTAAGTGAACAATTTGTGGTTAAAAGCTTGGCTATCAACCATATTATTAAGCTCAAAAATTAAATGTATTGAACAAAACTTTTTTTCAGATACAAGTAGTTTTTGGTCACGAAGACATGTCTATGATGGAAGAAAACTTCCACCGAGCCAATGAGTTCTTACCTGAGAGATGGATGGCTGACAAAGATGATCCACTCTACCATAGAAACGCTCATCCATTCGCATACAATCCATTCGGTTTTGGCGTTCGCAGCTGTATCGGTAATTTATAATTCACACCCTAGTTAACAATTCAATCAATAAGTTTATCACAGAGCATCCACACCCGAAAAGTCGTTATGTTTTTAACTTTCTTTCACACACGGGGTTCGGCTAAGACGATACAAATTTAGTTTTTCTTGGCCGTAGTCTTACTTTTTATTACCTACGTTTTTATTAACTCCCTTAACTAATCAACTTATACCGCCTCTGTGGTCAAGTGGTTCGCCCACTGGTGTCAGATCCAGAGGTCCCGGGTTCGATCCCCAGGGGGAGTACAATGTTGTGTTTGGTTTGGTTGGTGGTAGGACTTTGTTTAAGTCCATCTGGCTAGCTACCACCCACCATCTTATCGAATTCTGTCGCCCTAACCACAATTCTTAAATTGTTGTGTTCCGGCTTTTAGAGGTAAGATAAGTGCCTCAGTTTGTTGAGGATACCACCTTCTTTAGATGAAGGACTAGCACCTCTCAGTCGTAGTACAAAAAAAAGCTCCCGTTTCAAGGGTTCATACGAGTATCATTAGTTATAGCTATAACTCAGTTTGTAACTAATGTACCTAATGGTTTTTACCATGGCCCAGGTCGGAGGATTGCAGAGTTGGAGATGGAGACATTCTTGGCGCGAGTAGTAGAGAACTTCCACGTGGAATGGTTTGGGGAGCCGCCCAAGGTTGTGCAAACTTCCCTTAACTACATTAAAGGGCCGTATAATTTTATATTCACAGATGTTAAAATATAGTGGTATTTTTTTTTATATTTCTGAAATTATACTTTTAATTTGATCATAAATTTCGTTTCAATATTTTGACTGTTACTATATAGCAAGATCAGAATTGAACTCCTAAGTACTAAGTCAGAGTAACCATATTGTTGATTAAAGCGAGTGGTCTGACTAGCGCGAAGTTCCAGACTACCACCAGAAACCAAATGTAGAAGCCAACAAGCGAGGCAAGCCGCAAAATATTTATCTAAAAAGCACACGATTCACGCATTCAACGTCTGTAATACACTTTACAATGTAGGTACACACTCAGGAGATCGATAAGATATAAAACAAAATGTTAATTCACAATATTGACACCAATATAAGTCTGAAAAAAAAATAGTCAGTAAATGTTAGGGTTTTAAAATTTAAACAATTAAATTGATAAGCGGATAATGACACAATCATAATTATTTTTACAAAATATCGGTCTAACTTGTCTCCGAGGGCTCGAAAATATTACTGTCCTGTTTTTTGTATTGTTTTTGTTTTTCAAGTTTTAATGTGAATAATTATATTTATTATCATGATTGTTTCTAGTTTATATACGTTTTCTATTGTATGTATAATATAACAGCTAAAACTTAACTGTTTTCTGTATCTACATTTTATTTGATTTTATTGTATCCATTTGATCTGTTTTCCCAAATAAAATGAAATGAGCCAACACCAACAACAACTGAAAAACTAGACCGAATCTAATACGAATGGTGACGTAACGTAACGTAAAAAACAATGTCATTCAAAATTTCAAAAATATTTATTGCGTTCTATAAATGTTACGGTAAATACGCCATAATTGTAATAATGCAAAAGTTTGATAAAAACTGAGTAGCGAAGCCATATTTCTGTTATAAACAATATAATTATAACATTGTTCATAACAAAAATATAGGTACGAAACAGCAAGAAACTACTGTCGATTACGCAGGAATAATCCAAGGTAAACACTTGTAGTGAGTTGTCAAACAATGATTGTATCAAAACACTACGCCACCACAACCACATCCATCTACTACAATTCGCGTACATAAGCATAGTAGCTATATATAGCTACCAACATCTACCTGTTACGTTACGGAGCCCGTCTAATATGCATATGATAATGTAAACCTTTTGCTACCGTGATAGCAGTGTGTCTGTCACACTACATAAACTGCTACGAATACCATGACATTACGCTATGTGCTCGGTTCTTCCTATTATTTTTCTGTGGCCACAGTAAGCGTTTATATGTCATATCACCTCTATTACTGGGGGGCGAAGGCGGTGGGGCTTCGCTGATTTCATTATTGTTATAACTCCTTCGTTTGTTGATTGTTGTGTTTATTTTATACCTTGATATTCTTATTTGTGTCTAGTTTATTCCGATAACATATCAGTAAGAGCTATTTAGAGCTATTGAAATCACTTTGTTCTGTATACTCCAGAGACAAATACCTAGTTTAAGTTATTAAACGGTGGAGTGATATGAAAATTATGCGGTCTGTATCATTACGTCCAATATTACATGTGCCTACGGTAAATGCCTATTTTATAAGGTAAGACATAATATTTAATATTTTCTATTTTATTCAATTAGACCTCGGTTTACGTGATGTTTATTTTGTGCTGTAAATACATACATTACATTACGTACTTAGATTATAATTCTTTCATCTAATTATTCATCTAATATTTTATTCCCTAGTAGGTGATCCTCATAAGATCCAAGCTCTATGTAGTGATCAGAGGTGAATCCTCGAAGGGGAAAAAGTCGTAGGTCAGCTACTTTTTTTACCATGTAAAAAAAAATTCTAAGCATGAATACGAGACAGGTATTTATTGCGCGTGTTTCTTCATCTCACTTAGAATCAAAGTATGATCAGACCGGACAGGCGTAAGCGCACTTTAACCGGAATTCTCAACAGGCTGAGGAGCTGGCTATGATACCTCTCAATCTCATACTACAACAATTATATTTTATTGGCGACGGACTTAGCTAAGATGGTGGTAGCTAGCCCGGTGGACAAAAATTAAGTCCAAACCAAACTGAGCACAAGCTGATTTGGGGGGATAGTTTCCTTAGCTTAGGCCGCAGCGGCATACATGTTATTTTTGTACAATGTTCTTGCATTCACCACAACCTGATTTGGGGAGATAGTTTCCTTAGCTTAGGCCGCAGCGGCATACATGTTATTTTTGTACAATGTTCTTGCATTCACCACAAGCTGATTTGGGGGGATAGTTTCCTTAGCTTAGGCCGCAGCGGCATACATGTTATTTTTGTACAATGTTCTTGCATTCACCACAACCTGATTTGGGGGGATAGTTTCCTTAGCTTAGGCCGCAGCGGCATACATGTTATTTTTGTACAATGTTCTTGCATTCACCACAACCTGATTTGGGGGGATAGTTTCCTTAGCTTAGGCCGCAGCGGCATACATGTTATTTTTGTACAATGTTCTTGCATTCACCACAAGCTGATTTGGGGGGATAGTTTCCTTAGCTTAGGCCGCAGCGGCATACATGTTATTTTTGTACAATGTTCTTGCATTCACCACAACCTGATTTGGGGAGATAGTTTCCTTAGCTTAGGCCGCAGCGGCATACATGTTATTTTTGTACAATGTTCTTGCATTCACCACAAGCTGATTTGGGGGGATAGTTTCCTTAGCTTAGGCCGCAGCGGCATACATGTTATTTTTGTACAATGTTCTTGCATTCACCACAACCTGATTTGGGGGATAGTTTCCTTAGCTTAGGCCGCAGCGGCATACATGTTATTTTTGTACAATGTTCTTGCATTCACCACAACCTGATTTGGGGGGATAGTTTCCTTAGCTTAGGCCGCAGCGGCATACATGTTATTTTTGTACAATGTTCTTGCATTCACCACAAGCTGATTTGGGGGGATAGATTCCTTAGCTTCGGCCGCAGCGGCATACGTGTTATTTTTGTACAATGTTCTTGCATTCACAGTAAATACATTTTCTGTGTTGATTTTAAGGTCAATATCGGCGACCACTGAAGAAATAGATGTTAAAGAAAACGTTCCTCTCAAATCATGGAAAATGATTCCGGGACCAAATCATCTGCCGTTGATTGGCAGTATGCACCATCACCTACCCGGGAGTAAGCAACGCTAAGCAGAAAATTTACACTATCGTAAAATTATTCCAATTATTTTACACCATTTTTTTTTTGTTTTATATAAAACTAGCTTCTGCTCGCAACTTCACCCGTGTGTTTACCCATCTTATTTGTAGGTAGTGTAGTATATGTTGCCGTGGCCAAGACCAAAATATGTACAAAATTTTATCTCGATCAGTTCTATAGGTTTTGCGATGTTTAACATATCACTCCTCATATCTCATATCTCACAGTAACTGATCGTTGGGGTAAAAATAGCCTTGCTGTTGTTGTATATCATTATAACAAATTCGTTACACCAATTGAGCAACTGAGTGACAAAAATATTTTAATTATTTGGTCATCCCACGGGAACCCTGCACTTTTCCGGGATAACAGAAGCCTACGTAAAAATTCCAGGGTAACATTAAAAAAAAAAGCTTTGATTTATTTCATAAAAATGCGCAGGTTGCAGTGATCCGCTTTGGACTCTCGCTCTGATAATAATTTAATAGAGATGTGTTAGAGTTTAGTAAAGGTTGCAATTGTGTACGACTGGGTATATGTAGCAAGTTAAATGATGTGTGTGTGTATGAGAGAGTGTGTGTAGATGTGTTAAATCTCTGGGGAGGTTAATCAATAACAGCTAGAGCTAGGAGGTTCTCTGAGTCGTATGTCATTTGAAGTAGCGTTCTTCTATTATTTTTTAGTTTAAGTAACAAGATCTATTGTTTTGCTCAGTCCATTGGATAATCGGGGCCTTAAAACTTTTACACACTTAGATCCAAAATAAGTCGATACTATGCTAATATCTTTTATCACTTGAGCACTAGGTACCTAATAAGTAGCTATTATGGCTAATATTATCATACCAATTGTTCAGGCTGAGTCGCTGCATTAAATTAAAATATTGTAACCAAATCATTTTCCGTGATATTGTACTTAATTAGTAAAAGAAAAGCGAATAGCGAAAACGTACTATGCCCCTATCGGTAGAAATTAATCTACAAAAACGTTGCACTTATCCCTATCAGTGATAAGTGTACTAGCCGTATTTATCGTGTATATGTCACCGTGAGATGGTAAAACCCTTCCGTTTGTAATATGCCTCGTCATATTGCAAACGGTCGGCAAATTGTCAACAGCAACTAACATTTGCAATTTTACGCATAATTTATATCTTCTCTAGTTCTGCCGCTTGCTTTAGCATAGTCACAGACCTGCCTCACTCTCTCCTCAAGAGGGTGAGGTGAGTAAATGGCCTTACAGGAAAGTACAATCGAATCCTGTAACGCAAACCTACTAGTTATCCTTCACGCGGTGGGCCCCGTTATCGATCTAGTTCCCTCAGAAATAGAGTTAACTGAAACAGAAGGACGACTTCTGCCGGGATCGAGAGGTCATGTCCCGACAGGTTCATCATCGGTCACCAATTTTGCCGACCGTTTACAATATGCCGAGACATATTGCAAACGGACGGTGCTTATAATCTAACGCTGACATATATATTGCATTTTTTTTATTATTAGGTACATTTTGATAAAATCTTGTTAATAATTTTATAGGTTTACTTTATAATCTGAACGGGAAAGAGCTGACAAAGGCTTTGTTTGACAAATACGGACCAATAATAAGGCTGGACGGAGTCATAGGGATGGATCCTATTGTATTTCTTTTCGATGCAGAAAGTTCTTCTCAGGTAACTTCAATCTAAACGACTACATAAGCGTGAACATACGTTTGAATAAAAGCCTTCTTTTAATTTTGGACTTCATACATTTTTTTTATGTATGTAGAGTTGTAAGTGTGAAGGCTTAACCGCCTCTGTGGTCTAGTGGTTCAACCCACTGATTTCAGATCCAGAGGTCCCGGGTTCGATCCCCGTGGGGAGTACAATATCTTGTGCTTGGTTTGGTTTGTGGCAGGACTTTATTTAGTCCGCCTGGCTAGCTACCACCATCTAACCTAATTCTGTCGCCATAACAACAATTCTTAAAAAAAATGTTGTGTTCCGGCATTTTGAGGTAATATAGCCAGTTCCTCAGTTTGTTGAGGATTTCGGGTGAAGTGTGCCTCCACCTTCGGCCTGATCTCAACTTGTAACCAGGTGAGATGAAGGCCAAGCGCTTGCACGTCGTACAATAAAAAGAAAAGTTTAAAATGTCAAAACTAGTCTAGCTATATGCCAGAGAATGGATGAGGTCTACGATATACTATCTACTATGTCTCCCTTGCAACCATGGAACACGACAGACCATTCGGTCGCCAGTAAAACTATAGACACTCCGAGTGTCTAGTGCGAGTTTTACACTTACTCAATACCTGCTCGAACGCGTTTAAGTTTACGGCGATTTATATGAAAAACAATACCTATTCACCATTCACGGTGAGCAAACGCGAATCGATTGCAACTCGCACTAGGCACTTGGAGTGGAGATAGATTTCGTGAGCAGGATGCAGAGGATTGTAAGGATACTACGTTTAGTCTAAAAATGAAAATGTATTGTGTAATTACAAATGTTATTATGACACAAAAATTCACAACCCACGACGGGACTCGAACCCGCGTCTTTTGCTTAAGTTAAAAAGCAAAAACGCCATTTCTCGCTAGTGATTTTGAGTGTAATTACAAACTCTAGGGCAGATCACAGTTCAGTGTATTTCTGCTAGATGACGTTATCAGCGCTTTAGCTGTGAGACATGACACAAAAATTCGGAATCTACGTCGGTACTCCCGTAGCTCAGTTGGTTAGAGACGCGGATTCGAGTCCCGTCGTGGGTTGTGATTTTTTTGTGTCATAATAACATTTGTAAATGTTGTGATCAAGTGCACTTGAAATACAAAAAAAATAATTGTGTATTTCCTAAAGATTCTCCGTGGTGAAAATTGGCTCCCAGTGCGGATAGGATTCAAGTCACTCGATTACTACAGAAATAACTTGAAAAAGGACAAGGCACCTGGCAGGCCTTCGGGATTAATTACTGAGTAAGTTAATTTGCCGAGATAACTCCTTTCCTTTAATCTACATAATATTATTTAGGTATTTTCTACTAGCAAACGCCTGGGACCTCGCTCCCGTCATTCCGTAGGAATTTACCACAATATTTTCTTAATTCA
Organism: Venusia cambrica; assembly: GCA_951394065.1. NCBI lineage: Eukaryota > Metazoa > Arthropoda > Insecta > Lepidoptera > Geometridae > Venusia > Venusia cambrica. Next base: position 10,113,078 of record OX596035.1, read on the forward strand.
TCCTTAAACCACGAAAGGAAGCCACTCTCAAAAATCTAGTCTACATTCGATTTCATGGGTTTTGATGTTATTCGCAGAACCGGCTGGGCCGTTTTGGAGATCAGCCTGAATGTGCAGACAGAGAGACAATAAATAATAGTTTTTTGTTTCTTGTACCACAAAGACTTTCATATACTTACTTACTCTTAGGAGTAAGTAAGTCGTTTTTCCGGACTCTCCAGCTGCCATCCTCCCTTATCACTGGACCCAAGATTTTCCGGAGATTTTTTCTCTCTGTTACTAAAAGCTGGTTCTCCTCCTTAAAGGTTAACGTCCAGGCTTCAGAACCAAACAGCAGAATAGGCCTTATAACGGTTTTGTAAATGCGAACTTTGGCCCTTCTACTGAAAAGCTTAGACACTAATTGTGTAGTGCCGCACTGCAACGTAAGGAATTCTGAATGCGTATTTGTACTTCGCGGGTGTTTGTGTCTGTCACAGTACAGCCCAGGTATTTAAATTTGGCAACTCCCTTAAACACAATATCTCCAACGGGCAAGTCTTGACGCTGTATCCCCGTATTTTTAAAGAGTTTCATATGAATATACTCTGTTTTGTCATGGTTTATCTTGAGTCCAACCTTCCCCGCATCCTCTTCCAATACCCTGGCGGCCTCTCCAACATCTTCGCAACTTTCTCCAAGAAGAGCTTAGTCGTCAGCATAACCAATCACCTTATACTTTCCTTCAAGTATCAGACCTTTCTCCAGTGCAAGCACTTTCCTGAGTATGTATTCTAGAACTAAATTGAAAAGCACTGGTGAAAGAGCATCACCCTGTTTGAGTCCAGTAATCACAGCGAAGTCATCGGTAAGTTCACCTCCTATTCTCATCCGCATTTTACTCACGCCTGTGGCCAGAAATATCGTATCCACGAGTTTTTCTGGAATTTATAATTCTCTTAGGATTACATACATAGGGCATCCCGATCTATACTGTCGTATGCTTTTTTGAATTCCACAAACAGTGAATGGATACTCTGAGCGTATTCCCACTTTTTCTCCATAAGTTGTTTCAAGAGAAAAATCTGATCCACCGTACTGCGATTTCGTCGAAACCCACACTAAAAATCACTAAGGACTTGTTCCGCATAATGGCTTCAGCCGATCCAACAGCACATATGATAGGACCTCATACGCTGTTATAATATAATATAGTGGTAATAGAGCTATTCCTCGATAATTGGTGCACTGCTTTTTTGATCCCTTTTTGTGTACTGGGCAGATAACCCCGATATTCCACTACGTCGGTTGCTTTTCTACTCTCATAAGTTCGAATAACTTGAAATGTATACCTCCTCCACCGTACTTCCATAATTCGGATGGTATGCCGTCAATGCCTGAAGCTTTATTATTCTTCAGCCTCAAAATTGCCCTCTTGACTTCATCAACCGTGGGTGGTACCACCTCATCAATGTTGTCTTCTAAAATGCGGTGTATAGTTGCTTCGGGTGGTGGACAGTTCAGCAAAGTATGGAAGTAGTCGCGCCACATGGTCTTGATTTCAGCTAGATCAGTAACAAGGTTCCCACTTTCATCTTCCGATATTTAACTCGTAGGTTGGTAGCCTTTCTTGATGCTTCTAACTTCCTGATAGAATTTTCTAGATTCATTTGAGCGAAGAAGTTCTTTCATATGCATTCAGTAAAAAACTGTTATTTTTGTCATTTTATGCAATTCAATGTTATTAAGATATATGATTGGGGATGATGATGTAGATGGCGATGTAGATTAGATATTTTCGAAAAGATATACATTTTGAAAACCAGATCCCATTTTACAACGCCATCGTGGTATAGTGGGAGCATATTCGGCATTTTCGGCATATGTATATCCGGTGGTCCGGTGTTCGATTCCCGGATATCTAAAACACTGAACTGATATTTTTTATTGTTGCTTAATATTTTAACATGACTAACATCTAAGCGAAGCTAAAATCACCGATCAAACGCCCCGAGACATTGTCACCGTTTCCTGCGGGATATTCCTGAAATCCAAGATTAAAAGGAAGCTTTCCTGAAAATGACAAGTGATTGTCAGTCAGTTCCACCAAGTTGTTATATGTTTAGATTTGTTTATTTATAGCCAAGGAGAGATCTGGAAAGAGTTGAGGACAACAGTCAATCCCATCTTATTACAGCCCAAAACTATGAAGCTGTACGCTACAGTACTTGACGAAGTAGCAATGGATATGGTTGAAAGGTAAATAATAATAATAATTAATATTACAGGTCATTAATTTTACACAGCGCCATCTAGCCCCAAACTAAGCATAGCTTGTAATATGGGAAGTAGATTACGGATAGAATACATAAATACTTAAACACCCAAACACAGAACAAACATATAAGTAAAATAAATATTTCTTGTTGCCAGAAATATTTATTTATAGTTATGAAGACATATCTTTTAAGCAATATTTATATTATATATATTTCTTTGGTAAAAGCTTAAAAAAGATAAATGTCCATACTCATAATAAAAAATCGAATGTTTAATCAGATCACTGTATCATTTCATATTATTATTTTAATATTAATTATTTTAGATTGAGATTAATGAGGGATGAGAACGGCAGAATTAACGATAACTTCGACCAAGAAATGAATAAGTGGTCGCTAGAATCGATCGGCGTTGTGGCGTTAGGCTGCAGACTCAATTGCCTAGACCCCAACCTTTCAGACGATTCTCCAGCTAAAAAACTTATCCAATGTGTCCACGATTTGTTCGTTATTGCTGATCAACTCGATTTCAAGCCTAATATCTGGAAATGGTATGCCACTTCTACATACAAGAAAGCTATGAAACTCTACGAAGAACAGGAGAAGTAAGTCTTATTTTGACTCATACTTACCTACATTAGTTTGTACATATCTCATAAATCAACATCCCATTAGTGACCACTACTGTACAGAGTATCCTCTATAGCTGGAAGTTTTTGCCATAATCATGAAAATCTTGATAGTAAAAAAGGTGTACATTATACTAAGAAGAAGAATGCCCTTCTTCTGATGAGATCCCTTAGTTGGCTTTTACGACATCCATGGGCTGAGTTGGAGGGATACATTCTTAAGCCGCGACCTCCACGGCAAGTTTGTTTCGCACTTCACCCGGAATCCTCAACAGTCTAAGGAGCTGGATATCTTACATCCAAATGCCGGAACACAACAATTAAGAATAATTATAATGCGACAGACTTAGGAAATATGGTGGTAGCTAGCCAGGTAGACTTAAACAGTCCCAAGTCCTGTCACCAACCAAACCAAGAACTATATTATACTCCCCTGGGATCAAACCCGGGACCTCCGGATCTGATAACGGTAGGTGAACTACTAGACCAAAGAGGTGGTTAAACATCTTCTGTCTAAGTGAGAGACATTTTATTAGCCTTAAAGATTTGGTCACTGACACAAGAAGTGTTTGACGATAAGACGAGTAGATTAAAGGTTTAAAGTTTAGTTAGCAGACATAGACACTTAGTAATTTTGCCTTCTTGCAGATTAGCAAAAGTTTTTATCGATAGAGCAATACATGAATTCAAAACGAAGACAAAAACTGCTGACGAAAAAGGCATTCTGGAAAAATTACTTGAAATAAATGAAGACTTCGCTCTAATCATGGCATCTGATATGTTATTTGCTGGTGTTGATACAGTAAGTAGATTTCTGAAGATCTGTAAAACACATATAGATACTCTTTACCGTCTGACAGTGAGAACGGTGAGTGTCTTCGCATTGTCTGTCAATGGTTTTTATTGAGACTATAATTTCTTGTTTAATAATGTACAGTGCCTGATTCGCTTTTGGACAAAAACGTAATAAGTTCAAGTCTCACTGTGCCAGATTCGGGCTATGTCAAATAATTGCAACGTCAATTGCTTGCCCATAAAAGTCGAGTACGAACTACTTCGATAAACTTTTGAAAAAATTGGTTCTTGGAACATATTGTAATGTTCATGATTGTTACGTGAGCGCTAGAAGTCGCCATCCATCACAGCACTATTGATGTTTAAACTATATTCAGTCTTCAGGTTAATTCTCGTAGACAACAAAGTATTGGTATGCATGTTTCAGGCGTCTAACTCCATAACAGGAGCCCTATATCTACTAGCGAAGAATCCTGAGAAGCAAAATAAACTACGCGAAGAAGTTCTGTCGAACCCTGAAAAGAGACCGTATCTGCGAGCAACAATGAAGGAGGCCATCAGAATGATGCCGATCGTATCAGGAAATATGAGAGTTACTACAAAAGAGTACAATATTATGGGATACAAGATACCAAGTGGTGTAAGTGATTATGATTTTGTCTGTATTACGTCGGTGTCGTCGGCCCACCGAGTCTTCCCACACATCGCGAGAACCTTCACTACTGCCCTTCTGCAATGGAAATATCTTTTACAGAACCAAAGCTACTGACGTAGTTCTCAGAATTTATAGGCCACATAGTTCCCAGGACCGGTAACCGCTGGGGAGTAAAATTTATTGGAATCACAATTAAATGTGAAGCGAAGTGTGGGACGCCGAAGCAATGCTCTCTTCATATAGCGCTAGCTGGAGACTAAAAAAGTATAGCATTTACGAGTTTTCACTTTCGAGGTTACACCTCTGACTACTCATAAAATGGATCTTATAAGAATTACCTGCTTGGTGGTAGTCAGAAGCATCTCCAAACTTACGTTCTGCACATGCCCATCGTTTGCAAGTAGCTAGTATTCAATTAGCTAGCCAGTGATGCTGCAATACTAGCCAGAGATGTATCACTTAACTAGTAACACATCACTGGCTAGTATTGCGGTGATGGGCTTCAAAAATCAATGTGATGGGCAAAAATCCGAATCGCAAGTTATTTTTTAATGTACGGGGAAGCGCTTGGCCTTCATTTCACCTGGTAGCAAGTTAAGATAAGGCTGAAGGTGAAGGCGCACTTCACCCGGAATCCTCAACAAACTGAGGCTATCCAGTATTTAAAGGTAAGGACCTTTAAATGCTGGAACACAACAATTTCAGAATTTTTGTTATGGCGACAGAATTAGGTAAGATGGTGGTAGCAAAGTCAAAGCCGAAGTCAAAATTTCTTTATTCATTAAGATTTTTTAGGATCTTTTTGAAACTTCAAATCTCCCGCCTGTTCGGAATCGCGACCAGCACACAAGGAGAAAGAATAGATGGTTCCACATGTACTGATGAAGCACTCTGGGATATACTATGAGTCACAGACTGGTCTGTGGTACATGGGTCGGTCTGTGAGCTACTATTTCATATCTCTACATACATACTGTCATTATTTACCATTTCCACAATATTATTCATTTTTTAAATATTTTCGGTGGAATCTTGCTTTGCTTTTTGGTATTTCACTGTCAACTCATGTAAAGTCCTTTCCAAACTTTCTATTTTGTCTGACGTGTATTTTATTTCTTTGGAGTTCCGTCCTAGTAAGCTGTAACAAGATTCTAGTTCCTCAGTTAAATTACATTTATGTTAACTCGATGCATAGCATGTGTGCCATTCGGATTTTTGGTACCTACCTGGGTCATCGCCGGTTTCTTCTTCACGGCCAGAGGTCTATGTCAAATGCGAACATAAACTGCTGAAAACTCAAAAAGTTCATTGGTGCGCGACTGGATTTGAACCCAAACAGCTCTGAGTATTATATATCTAACTATAAATGTGTTTTTCAGATGCAAGTCGTTTTTAGTCACCAAGACATGTCAATGATGGAAGAGCACTTTCCCCGAGCCAATGAGTTCTTGCCTGAGAGGTGGATGGCTGACAAAGACGACCCACTCTACCATAGAAACGCTCATCCATTCGCATACAATCCATTCGGCTTTGGCGCTCGTAGCTGTATCGGTAATTTTCCAAGAAATGGCTTGAAAGAAATCTGAATATCTGATAAATTAAAATTTCTACTTCTAAACGATATTTTATAAAACCATTGGCCAGTTTTCTAGCCGAATAATAATAATAGTATAGCTATAGTTATAGTATAGTGTAGTATGGATAAAATTAAATATTCATGCCATGTCAGAAATAATATACCTACACAAATACACAACTTTATACACAATCTAAGTTTTGCAAAAGATCAAATTCCTAAAAAATGTAGATACCTACCTATTTTCGAATATTTGATCTATCACATCTGATGATTTTTGTCAGCAGCTTTGCAAGTGGATTATGATAGATATTTGTAGGTAGATTTTTCAAATATTAACCTCTTATCATAAAAGAAACAAGTCGTAAGTTGAAAAAAACGAAAACCCGTCTGCAAAATATTTTAATAAGATTATGTGTATAGGTTGCGACAATCTATAATATAAGACAAAAGAAAAAGTATTTAAGTAATCCATCCGTAATCTAGCTCCCATATTACAAGCTATGCTTTGTTTGGGGCTAAATGGCGCTGTGTGAAATTAATTTCCTGTAATATTTATTTATTTATTTAAACTTGCTACAATTCATAAACACCTCGACCACATACACAAAGTTACCACATAAAGTTCTCGCAGACGTTGAAGCTTTTTCAATTAATTTGGAATGAATTTTCGGTAGATAAGCATGTTTTACATTTCAATGAAAACATGTGTTCAATATTATAGACATTACCAGCTTACACAGACGATAATTTTAACAATAGATGCAAGGTAACGAGTAATCGCCTCTGTAGTCTAGTGGTTCAACCCACCGATTTCAGATCCAGAGGTCCCGGGTTCGATCCCAGGGGAAGTACAATATTGTGCTTGGTTTGGTTGGTGGTAGGACTTTGTCCGCCTGGCTACCACCATCTTACCTAATTCTGTCGCCATAACAACAATTCAAAAGATTGTTGTGTTCCGGCATTTAGAGGTAAGATAGCCAGTTCCTCAGTTTCTTGAAGATTCCGGGTGAAGTGCGCCTCCATCTTCGGCCTTATTTTAACTTTTAAGGTGAGATGGAGGCAAAGCGCTTACCCGTTGTACAATAAAAAATAAAAAATGTGGCATAGAATTGCCTTTTTACAAATCCAATGTATTTCGTCATGGCGCAGGTCGAAGGATCGCTGAGTTGGAGATGGAGACGTTTCTGGCTCGAGTGGTAGAGAACTTCCACGTTGAATGGTTTGGAGAGCCACCCAAGGTTGTGCAGACTACCCTCAACTACGTCAAAGGACCCTTTAATTTTATATTCAAAGATGTAAAAAAATGATGCCTTTAATACAAATAAGTGTGCGGTCGTCTGCATTTAGGCTTCTGCACCTATATTTATACACTTTATAATTATCGAAAATGTTTGTATTTCATAGATATGTTATCAATTATTACAAAACGCAAATATTATTGAAATGGCTTCATTTTGAATATCAAGAAGTGTATTTATGTTACATGAATAATATATTACAGTAGTACAGTTAGTACATTAGTGCGAATATATTTATAACCTAGACTTAATTAAAATTTGCATTAGAGTACAAAAACAAATTGTTGTTTTACTTAGATATAGCCTTATGTAATATTTTTATTAAATATATCGGTATGACACACAAATAAATTAAAATTATTTGATGAAAACGGTAACGTTTCAAATGTAAATAATTTGAAATGAGCCATTAAACTCTTACAATTTTTAGCTAGGTAACAACCAGATTAAGATTGCTACCTAGAAAAGTTATAAAAGTTTTCTAGTTTGCTTACTATGCTAATAATCAATTAATTGAAGTCTGTTGCAGCTTGTTCTGTGCTGCTTTCAGCTGTTTCTGTGTCCATGTCAGCGTCAGATTATAAACACCGACCGGTTGTAATATGCCTCGACATATTATAAAAGGTCGGCAAATTGTCAACAGCCTGCCGAAATATTTTGTTTTTGTTTTTTTAGTTTTTTAACCGACTCCTAAAAATTGTGGAATTTCTCAATTCGTCGAAAACTTTTCATAGGAAAAAATATATGCACTTGTGTTAAATCCAAAAAAAAATTAAATGCGCTGATCCTGATCTATTCACGTTATTTTTTGTCATTGTCTCGTTTAGACCTAGAATATTAAATAAATATTATTTTATGGGCATTTTGTATTTATATGTGTTATACAGCATTTTAATTGGTCTGTCCAAATTGGACCCACAGCCTTACCTATGCGCAGGCAGAGATACTACCAAGTGAGCTGTGAGTGATATAGGTATATAGGTACCTAGGTACCTATTACAATTTAGGACATTTTGTTAGGAAATTTTAGCTGTGCGAAGAGAGTCCGAGATGTCTTGCTTATTAAATTATGATAATGCATAATATATGCAAGATATTAAAGCATGCAAAATGCATTTAATTTCAGGCAGTTTTATAATATTTCTTAGGTATTCTCTTATGTGACGGTGATGTGCTAAGGTATATTGTCGTTTTTGTTTGCTTCAAGTTGTCGTGTTTGAGATGAAAATGTGCTCGGCAATACTACGTCCGATGTTTAAGGTTTCTACTGTTGATAAACAATTAATCAGGTAAATTGATTTTGATCACTTTCAAAATTTCATTTCCCCATTGGAATATGAATATCACCTAAATAATAATTGTTTATTTTGTATGTTCATGTGCTTATACACAGTACCTCCTATATTTTTTATAGGAAACTTTCCTTTAGGTACTTTTTATCCGGGTAGCAGTTAAGCCGAAAGCTCATACAAAACGTATCCTACATACTACCTTTGTCCAAACCAAATACCTACATTTGTATTGTATGATAAGTATGTATTTACAAAAAAAAAGTATTTAAGTATTCTAACCGTAATCTAGTTCGCATATTAGTTATGCTTAGTTTGGGGCTAGATGCCGTTGTGTGAAATTAATGTGCTGTAATATGTATAATATTATTTATTTGAATAAAGAGTAATGCAAGAGCAATTAAGGGCTTCCTCGTGTGTTTGTCTACTCATCTGTCACACATATATTCTATATAAACTGTTCAGGACTTTATCGGCGACCGGTAAAACAATAGATGTGCAAGAGATTTTTCCATTAAAACCATGGAAAAATATTCCTGGACCAGAAAAATATCCTATAATAGGCGCCATGCATCACTATTTACCTGGAGGTAAGTAAAAATACAGTCATGAAAATAGCGTAGATATAAGTTGTCAGATTATTTCTATAATAACTTGTCTACGTTATTAACTTAAAATAATTATTAGCTCTTATTATTATTTTAGGAAAACTGTACAATCTGGACGGAAAAGAAATAACAAAATTTCTGTATGACAACTATGGGCCAATAATAAGGGTGGATGGGATAATTGGGATGGATCCTTTTATTTATCTCTTTGATGCAGAAAGTACTTCACAGGTAATGATCACCGACAAGGACTATATATATATATATATATATATATATATATATATATATATATACATTTATAACAATAAAAAACATATTGTCCAAAACAGTTGCGCTATTACGTAAAGCAGTGACAGCAATAGCAAAGTGTCAGCAACCACAACGCGATTAGTTCCGTATTACTGTCTGCTCTGTAGCTACTAATACATAATACAAAGTGACAACAACCACTACGCTATATGTACCGTATTACTGTCTGCTCTGTAGCTACTGATACGTAATACAAAGTGACAACAACAACAATGCTATTGGTACCGTTTAATGTCTGCTCTGTAGCTGCTGATACGTAATACAAAGTGACAGCAACAACAATGCTATTGGTATCGTTTAATGTCTGCTCTGTAGCTGCTGATACGTAATACAAAGTGACAGCAACAACAATGCTATTGGTATCGTTTAATGTCTGCTCTGTAGCTGCTGATACGTAATACAAAGTGTCAGAAACATCAACGCTAGTGATACTGAATTACTGTCTGCTCTGTAGATACTGTAACGTGATTCAAATTGACAGCAACCACAATGCTATTGGTACCGAATTACTGTGTGCTCTGTAGCTAGGTAATTAAAAGTATCTATAAAATAGTTTTAATGCTACTTCTTAATGCAAACGATCTGTATTTAAAGATTCTCCGAGGTGAAAATTGGCTTCCTGCACGGATAGGGTTCCAGGCACTCAGTTACTATAGGAAACATGTGAAAAAAAATATAAATCCAGGAAGACCTTCCGGGCTACTGACTGAGTGAGTACTATATTTTAAAGTAGAAACCTTTTTATATGTATAACATATACTTACTAGTGGTTCTGTAAGAACAGTAAGACCTCGCGAGCCATTATAACCATGCAATGCAATAACCGATGCTTCACTTTTCCTTTTAGACCTTTGAACAAATAGGGGTATAAGCTTTAGTGATTACTCGTATTCCTCTGGTCCTAGGAGGGCTGGTCAAATCTGATGCCTACGAGTTCGTCTTGCAAAGGCGGAGAGGACTGCGTATTCCGATTAGTAAACGTAGGTATACATTTTCCGGAAAAAAAAAAAAATCTTACAGCAACCCCCTTTTCCCCTCCACTTCACCTCTTTGTTTTTTTTTCAACAACATCTTGCGTAGAATTAAATCCTTAGTGTGTCTTTCAAATTTAATAGAAATCAGTTGATAAATAACGCTACAGCAAACTTCCCCCTTTCCCCCCTATTTTCCACCCGATCAAAAATCGCGATCGAGAAAAAAATACTTATAAATCAAGGAACATGTGTGCCAATTTTCGTCTTAATCGGTTGAAAAATGTGATCTATAGGCGAGAACAAACCAACCGACAGCTGACAGCCAGCGGACAAAAGCATTTTTGGCTAATCTCGAAACTGAGACGATTCGCTCGCTCGGTCAAATACTCCGAATAAGTATATTACTCTTCTTACTACTTCATCTACTCCAACTTTTCCGACTGCTCTGATTTGTACGACTTTTCATCTTCTCTGACTTTTTCAACTTTTCTAACATTTCCGACTTCACTGGCTTCAACAACTTGTCCAACTGCTTCAGCCGAATTACATAAATAAAATAAAAAAATAAATAAATAAATATTATAGGACATTAATTTTTACACAGCGCCATCTACATAGGAAGGTACTGTTAATGTTCAAAGCGCGTTTAATCTCAGATTTCCGCAGGCGGTGCATGTGGAATGAAATGATGATTACAAATAACCATTTTGGGGTTATTAGTTAACGATGTAATCTTGGTTAATCTGTATGGATAGCACACATTTTGTTGATGGCGAGAGTCAAATGACCGAAAGGGAATGATTTCATTCCTTTTTATAAGCATAATAACAGCCAATTCATTTTGCTCTACTCTGATTAGATGACACTTTTGCTTTATTTAATATATTAGTAATCAGCATGATCAGTTTCTTTACCTACCCATATTAGGTAACCATAAAGAAATATTTAGTATTCCTGATGAATGACAAATTTAAAAAAAATCTAAGAACAACATTTCAGACAACATGACATTTTCGTACAGATTCTAAAATTCTAAAATTGTTGTGTTCATTTAGAGGTTAGATAGTCAGTTCCTCAGTCTGTTGAGGATTCCGTGTGAAGTGCGCCTCCATCTTCAGCCTTATCTTAACCTGTAACCAGGTGAGATAAAGACCAAAAGCTACCCCGTAGTACAATAAAAAAAATAGTTTTTTTTTTATTGTACTACTAATGGTTTATAATAACTATTTATTGGCACATACAGGCTAAAAAAAACAAATAAAATAAAATATAGGTACTTATTAAAAAAAATATTAAAATTAAGTTTTTTCTTAATATTAATATTTTGTTTTTATTTTTTGCCAATTTTCTCACTTATGACTATTTATAGTAACGGAGAGATCTGGAAAGAGTTGAGGACAGCTGTCAATCCTGTTTTACTTCAGCCCAAAACTATGAAGTTGTACGCTACAGTACTGGACGAAGTTGCAATGGATATGATTAAAAGGTAGCTAGCCAATGTCCACGTATTTTAAAGCTTGATTTGTTATATTTGGCGTGTATATTTAGTGCGATTGATCTTCTGCAGTAATATTCATCATAATTATAATTTCAGCACATTATGTCCACTGTTGAACATAGTCCTTCTCGAACCGACGCCACAAATAGTTATCCAGAGCCGCCTCCATTTAACGACTCCCTGCAACCGCCACCATGTTGTTGCGTTGTCTGCAGTTGGAGTTTTATAATATTATTATGTAGATTATAATGATACAGCCTTTTATAAAATATAGAGAAACCAAACGACACCTCACATGTCAAAATCCATTAAGACTGCAGAGCGTTACATTAAAATGGACATACATACATACTTCCTCCGAATTACTCCCATTACTCCCCTACCGAGGCAGTCGGGTAAAGGATGTTTATTAAATGGCATGCTCAAAGATAAAACAACAATTTGTATATTTTGTTTTAGATTGAAATCAATGAGGGATATTAACAACAGAATTCAAGGAAATTTCATTCAGGAAATGAATAAGTGGGCGTTAGAATCAATCGGCGTTGTGGCTTTAGGCTGCAGACTCAATTGCCTAGAGCCCAACCTTCCAGCGGATTCTACAGCGAAAAAACTAATCCAATGTATCCACGATATACTTATAATCAATGATCAACTAGAGTTTAAACCTAATATATGGAAATGGTATGCCACACCTGCCTATAAAAAAGCGATAAAACTGTACGAAAGACAAGAGAAGTAAGTAGTATCATAGACGAAAATTTTATTTTCATCTTAGTTATAGACGAAAATACAATTTTATTTTCATCTTAGTTATAGATGAAAATAAAATTTTCGTCTCATAAAAGTTTCGACCTAAAAGATAGAAGCAAACCAAAGGAACAAAGAAAAGTCAAATCCCCTTTTACTTGGTCGTTTGAAACTAAATTATAACTCACAAAACTAGTAGTTTTGTGAACGCTTTTTGCTGTACCTGCTACAATTCTGAGTAGTCAACGCCCCTTACATTGTAACAGAGCAATATGTGAGAGACAAAAATGAGGACCCTTTTTCACCTCATTCTTGGTATGCAACATTTTTTACTGCTATGGTAATTGCTAGTTTATTGCTGTGAATTCACTGGCCTAAATAAAAGTTGGGTGACGTGTTGCCTCAATCAAAAGCCAGGGCACCGGTACCCAACGGACCCAAGGTCTCGTTTTTATTGTTTTATAGAATTAAATGCATAATTATATCTTGTTTGTTGTTATATGTACTAATTTATGGTTTTATATTTTATGTTTGTACTTAAAATTATTTTCCATAATTTATGCGCTACCTTCTGTAATGAATTTATATTCTTTTTCTCCTAGATGTCGTAGATTTTTTTATCCATTTTAGCCATAAGGTCGCCCATTGCACTTATACACCGTGTATTACCAGTGTGTTTTCGAATTCATTTTGTCTACAGTAAGGTGTTATTCAATTCAGTCTCAACTGCAAATAGCATATGAGCCTGTCTCATCTGCCCTATGCAGATGAGGTGGCGCAAGGGTGACGGTCCCACACCAAAAGCTTACCCGTATCCCAAGGGACAAGAGTCACACCGTCAGGTCACTAACCATCATCACGCAACATTACATTGACACTGGTAAAAGCTAGACAGATAATGCGTGGTGCGAAATTCTGCCGGCAGACCTAGTGCATGAAAGTCCGTGATACAATGATTTAAATTATATAGCATTTGGTTACAAAAAAAAAATCGGTCGCAATTGGTTTTGTACAAAGAGGAAAAAGTCTTCGATCGCAACTGGTTGTAAAGCTCAGCACCAGCTCTCCCACGCACCCACGATGACGAAATACGGTAAAATATTTGAAGCCAGACTTCGACATGAGGCGCTCCAAACGGACCTCTGCAGGTCCGTCAAGTACCACTAAGTATTGAGAATGTTATTCATTCAGCAGTAACCGCTCACAAAAGTTAGCGATGTATTTTTCCATTTACCCCGAGAAATACATAGCTAGGAGGCAGATATCACCAACTGTAACTCTAACTTCATAAAAATCATGAACTATCTCTTGATCACTTTCATAACATTTTACAGCTTAGCAAAGATGTTCATTGATAAAGCAGTGCAAGTATTCAATGCTCAGACAAAATCGAATACCGATAAGAGCGTTTTGGAAAAGTTACTTGATATAAATGAAGAAATTGCACTAATCATGGCATCTGATTTGTTATTTGCTGGTGTTGATACGGTGAGATATGGAATGTTTTACAGATTTTCAAAAACCCTTGTTCAACTCCTGTTCGGTTGGCATTAGATATCTACCTCATTATCTTCAATCGCCACCATAATACAACTAATTGTTGCTATATATCGAGTACTACTTACTACTACTACTCCTTCATCAGCCAATTGACCATCCGGAAAATCTATGACCAATTTATCGTCGCTATCAATGGCATGATAATTGTATGGATGTACGGTCATATATAAATATATACATGTCGTAGTTTTTATGAATGTTGTCGAAAACTGGAGGAATGATGCCCAAGCTTGGGAAGTTGGAGGGAGTGGGGACAGGCCTTTGCTCAGCAGTGGGACACTGATGGCTTAGTATAATAATAATTGTTTCAGGCTTCAAACTCCATGACAGGAGCCATTTTTCTGCTCGCAAAGAATCCAGAGAAGCAAAACAAGCTTCGGGAAGAAGTTCTTTCTCACCCAGTAAATAGGCCGTATTTGCGAGCGACTGTAAAAGAAGCTATCAGAATGATGCCTGTTGTACCAGGAAATATACGACGTACCTCAAAAGAGTATAATATCATGGGATATAAGATACCAAGTGGTGTAAGTGCGTTTATTGTGTGATTATATTCCTACCTATCTTCAACTGAACTAGGGTCTAGTTCAGGTTCTTTTAATTAGCGGTGATAGACTTTCAAAGTAACGTATTGAAACTAGCTACTTGCAAACCGTGGGCATGTGCCATATACGTAAGTTTGGACGTGTCTTTGAATATCCACTAGTAGGTGATCCTCATTAGATCCACGCTCTGAGTGGTGATCAGAGGTGAATCTTGGAAGGGGATAAAATTGTGAGTCTGTTACTCAACTTTTTTTAATTGGTGATAGTTTACCACCACTTCACATTAAAAACAAATAAGTAAAGAAGTAAAAAATACAGCACCTAAGATGGAACATGGCTTGAAGACTCCAATTTTGTACTGGTGCGGAAAACAGATTAGTACCAATATAACTAATGATATGAAAGTATTTGAAGAAATTCCTATGGGATGACGGGAATTAAGTCCTGGGCATTTTACTAGCAATATCATAATCACAAAAAAAAACGAATGAACCATCCAGATTCAAGGGGGAAACTGTCTTGAATGAGACCAGGGAAACCAGAAAAAATGCAAAATGTTAAATTCATCATTATCGTTTCAGATTAACGTTGTTTTATGTCACGAGCACATGTCAATGATGGAAGAACACTTCCACAGAGCCAATGAGTTCTTGCCTGAGAGGTGGATGGCTGACAAAGACGACCCACTCTCCCACAGAAACGCCCATCCATTCGCATACAATCCATTCGGCTTTGGCGCTCGTAGTTGTATTGGTAACTTACAAGTATCCTAGTAATCATTCTCTTGTCTTTATCTCATGCTAGGTGGCTCCTCTTTTCCTCACTAATATCAGCTGTCAACTCTCCCTCCTTTTCACGCTTTTCATTACCATTCCTCTTACACACAATCCATCCGTTTCTTCTTCGGCTTTCCCATACTTGCACGTCCAACTACGCTCATATTCAGTACCCATTGTTATGTTAACATACCTATGCCATGATATTCTACACTCACGCCTTGTTTTTTGTAAACTGGCGCACACTCAAACTTCCCATTATATACTAATTTCTTATCTCATCTAATCTTGTCACCCGACACATCAAAATTAGCATTTACATTTTAGTAAAATGTATTCTCTTCTCATCTTTAGCTTTTTCAAAGTTCTGATCCATACAACGCGATAGGTATGATGACCGTCAAGTAAATTTTCCCCATTAGTTTAAAATACATCCATGGGTCACATGTTATACCCGTATTATGTTATACGAGGGACGCCTTTTACGTTTTGTGTTCTAACATCATCAGTTGTGACAAGTCTTGGAACTCAATATTCATTTGAAAACTAAAACATATTAAGTAGCAAACTTTAATTCAAATATTTAAAATATTGTAGTCTTGCTGCTAAGCAGACGAACTCTATGTCAAAGTATTGCTGTTCCGATCGCTGCGCTGCAAGTGATATTTTGGATCCTGATTCTAAATAATGATCTACAATCTGGGTCGAATAAACCGAGCTAAAGCCAACTAAAGTAACAACTTTAGTTGGCTTTAGTTCTCGAAGCCCTTCAAAGAAGAGGATGACCACGTTTGTTGAGAGAACCGGTCGTTTTGCGACCATTGCACTTAAAGATCGTAGACCGGTTAATGCAGACTGGTACACAACATTTATTTACCACAAGTCATCGCCGAACTTCGTAAATCTAACCCAAAGCGACACATCATCCTACACCATCACAACGCAAGCTCGCACAGCGCTCGTCAAACGATTCAGTGTTTGGAGCAGGAAAATGTAGAAATTCTTGACCATTTGACATTGACATTTGACTTGATCTTGACAAATCTAACGATTTCTTGAAATTTCCTAAAATTAAGAAAAATCTTCGTGGTCAAAAGATCCAGTCAGTTGAAGAAGAAGCAGTCGACGCTTCTATATTTTAGCAATATTGAAAAACCCCTTTTTGGAATTGAATATCTAAATGTTGTGATAAGTTTTTTTTTTTTCACGACTCTTTATTCAATAAAAAGTACAATTAAACTAACTATGTACAAAAGATCAGTCAGATTACCTAAGGACGGTTACAAACGGCCTATAGGTAACTCAACTGTTCCAGACCAGTACCAGACGGAAGCGTGCCCAAGACACTGGCTGCATTGCCACGCTTAATAGCTATGCTAATTCGCTGGCCTAAATAAGAGCCAGCTCTTGGGTCACGTGTCGCCTCAATCAAAAGCCCAAGTGATAAGTGTATTAAACTACGTGGAGAATGTTTAGTAAAGAAATAAACAGCACTATACACGAATTATAGTAGTGTTTTTTGTTTCCATCGACAAAACTTAAAATGCACGCCATGTATAACCTAGTCAAGCTTGACAGAAAATGCATTAGTCATGCCTATTCTTCAGAAAAGTCGTCACTCGTACTTGTTAACAACCTTGCAACCTCAACGAAAATTGCTATTATAATATATTGCTTATTGTTATTATAATATTGTCTTTATTATGTAAATTGTTTATTATGTATATAGAAAACATTTTTTTACAGACCGTGACAATATATTTCTACTTTAGTTTCGAAAAATTGGTAAATAAAGTGATGTTCGATATACAAGCATATCTGGAACGGATTATAAATTAAATACATCTCCAAGGCTGTAAGCACAAATTAATAACAAAAACGGGTCTTCATCGCGTACCTTTGTATATTCCCGACAGTTTCGACCGTGTTACAACGGGCGTGGTCACGGGTAGACTAAAAAACGATATGTACGCACAAAGTACCTAGCTCTAACACTTTTAATCGAATTCGAATCGTAGCGAGAGCAAAAACAGAATATAATTTTATTCGTGGCATTAGAAATAATGATATTTACTGCCAAGAATTTCACAGGTCGCAGGATCGCTGAATTGGAGATGGAGACGTTCTTGGCACGAGTGGTGGAGAGCTTCCACGTGGAATGGTTTGCAGAGCCACCCAAGGTTGTGCAAACCTCTTTCAACTACATTATAGGACCCTTTAATTGTGTATTCAACGATGTCAAATAATTAAAATACGACGCCTTAGAATGATTACTTATTACAGAAAGTCAATTTGATAATGTTTTTGGTGTGGTCCTTATTAAGCCACCTAGGTTTAATAGGGGCCAAAGAACGGGTTTAAAAAAACCTAATATTTACGAAGAATTGTGACAGACACCCAAAAAAATGATTAATTTTTAGATTCTTAATAAAGATAACATACTTAAATCGCCCTGTTTTTTATTAATATTCGTTAGATATTCAAAATATTTAGTTTAGGATTAAGATGGCCCTTGTTTACCGCAAGTACCTTAATTGTAGTGTTGGTGTCTCTATGAAAACCGTGGGAGGCACGTGAGTGTGACTGGGGGATTTGCCATTACCACCACGCTTGATAGGCGAGTTGATGATGACAGTATTTATGTTTAGTACTAAAGAGTATTGCCCAGATGGGCAACATACGATAGAGATACGATATAGAGCGGTGATAGTGCATTACTCTTGTTGGGAGATAATGCACTATCACCGCTCTTGACAGGTGAGTTGGTGATCACATGTTGGTATTGGTGTCAGGTCGGTTCTTAGATGGATGGAAGCTGCTGCCCGTCCATCGCCTCCTAAAATCCCTTAGTCGAATCTAATGACATCATCGGGCGGGTCAAAAGTATCTTTGCTTGGAACTGATATAATAGTCTTTACCGCGCTACTGCTGCCACGACGATGTTTAAAGTGAAAACATGTATTTACGGCGTCATATGTTGTGTAAGTGAAACTGCACTGGCACAGCTAGTAAATGAATAAGTCACTTTATGGGGTAACTTATTCATAAATCAACCTTTTGATTAGGTGTAATATCTGCAAATTTCAAATGTTTAATTGATCGGATTAACTATTCAAAAAATATGGGTGAATCACTGTTTTTCTTTTAGCCTCAATATCTCAAAATCTATCCCAGTAATCAAAAATCTCCCGCATTTATATTTTTTAATTTTTTAATCATGTGATGTAACGTTTGATTAAAGATTTGCAACATTTTTTTCTGAACCTCCACCCCAATTCTTAATCCAACACTACAAAAGGAACCCTGAAAATCTCTAGGACCTCTAGTTTGGACTGAGTTGTATGTTAGTCAGTCAGTTATACGACGATTTTATATGTTTTATTTTTTATAAGTACTTTAGGTCGGAGGATTGTTAACTTGGAGTTGGAGCCGTTCTTGGCGCGAATAGTAAAATACTTCTGTGTGGAATTATTTCGAGAGCCGCCTAAGGTTGTACAGACCACTATATAAAAAGCCTATTAATAATAGGCTTTTATATATAAAGAAGAAAAGGTCAGCAGCTCACTTTGTAGCGATCACCAATCCATCTGAGAAGCGTAGTAAATATGGCAAAAGCAAAGGCAAGTAAGTGTTTTAAGTATGACAGAGTTTGTAAAAACTCGGTAATCGGTATATTGTCCTCTTTGCTGATTTCAGCTAAATCAGACAGCTATAACAGCTATTTAACTTGATTATACCCTGATTTACATCAGAGGCATTTGAATATATTATTCGTAAATTTACTTACTAAACAAATTAGAAAAGTCTAATATAAAGCTATATCTAAGAGTATCAAAGCACATTATAGTTAATTAACATATATAAAGTTTATTTATATACGTGGAATATCAACAGATAAATCTGCGATAACGTAAGAGACCGCAGCCCAGAACGCGGCGCACTCGATAACATCAGCCTTGTTCTGAACGTTCATTGTATCTCCTTCGCTGTGATGGAACCAGAAGTAACGTTCATTGGCATTTAGCAACGACGCCCCGGGCACCCCTTTTCTTATAAATAGTGTAATATCCGACCCCGGACCGCCACTTTCCGTCATCTCGTCTAATGGAGCGAATTGTTTCAACACTTCCGCAATTATGCATCGGGCAGTTTTCGACCCCGCTACGTCCAATCCCTTAGGCTTAAATGTTCCTTCGTCCGATTCCATTATAAAGTTAATATTATCAAGCTCATTCATATGTTTAGTCAAATAGGCTGCAGCGCCCACTAAACCAGGCTCCTCGGAAGTCCATAATATGGCACGGATAGTCCTTTTTGGTTTCAAATTCATCCTTTTCAGAACAACTGGCACAAACCAGCTGATCATCATTCCACCTCCGTCATCCATGGCGCCAGTACCCACATCCCAACTATCAATATGCCCGGAAACTATGACAAGCTTTTCATAATTTTCTTTTCCCTTGAGATCGATAAGGGTGTTTCGGGATTTCTTGATGTCAAAAGTACTGAACATTTTGATACTCAGAACGATTTTTTTACCTTTATCCTGAAGCTTTCTCAACAAGTCAGCATCTTCATGAGTGATCGCAGCTGTGGGTATTTGAGTGACGTTTTCTCCATAGTATTGGGCACCGGTATGAAGTGAGTATATGGAGAAAGGTGTTATACTTCTTACAAGAGTGGCGATGGCACCTTTTTTCGAAGCTTTTGTGGCACCTTCAGATCTGTATATAACTGTGTCTCCGTAACTGACATAATGTGCATCAAACACAACAATTTTTCCTGTAATTATACTGCTGTCAAGGTTTTCGAGTTCATCAAAACTTTTGACAATAATGGCTTCAGCTACAATGCCTCCAGGAGGAGTGCTAACACTAGTCCCAAATCCAAGTATTGCTATGCGTTTATTGTAAGGCTCTATCATCTGACCTGATTCACTGCCACGGTCCCAGTGCGGGGCCTGAAAAGTTAGAAGATCACGGGTAAGCTTATTTATTTTATTTGTTTGCTAATATCATATAGCCTATCAGTGATTTAGTTACCATTTACAAGATGAGTTGAGTTAAATTTAGGGCTAGATGGTGCATGTAAAAATGTCCAATATTATATAATTTATTTATAATGAAACAAGATGATGTGTGATGATGTTGACGGTTGATAGAAGTGAATAGAAGAAAATAACATAATATGAAATGCCGACCCTGCCTTGAGCAGGATATACGCAGGAAGATGCTGATTATTATTTCAAGGCCCGTACCTCTACGTCTTCTGTATAAACATCATTGATTCCATTTTGAGTAGTCAGATTTATCATGTGATCAATCGCTCGCTCCAGCACATCACTTCCTGATAGGCGTGCCCCAAAAGTATCGATAAAATTTTCATATCTGTAACATCATACTGTTTTTTGTATCTTTTGAACATAAAACAACTTTTAATTTAAAACGAAAAGGAAAAAACTTACTCTCTATACATTTCAGCTCCATACTCACTTACAATTTCATGCATTATTCGTTGTGTAATATTTTTGTAAGACGCAATTTCCTTAATCAGTTTTGGATCCAACTCGCACCCTTCGGATCTTTTGATAATTACACTTGTTTTTATCGGAACACATAACAATAACGTATAAATCACTCTTCGTAACATTACGTAATTAAATAATATGGACTTATAAAATAAGTGCTCAAGCTCACAGGAATTTAATAATTCTGCGAGTTATCAGCGTACGTTGAACTTTGAGCCACGAGTGAGAACCAGACTAATTATTGAAATGTTCGTTCACTAGTTCCAATTATTCAAATGATAATTACAACAGTCTATATGTATCT
Organism: Venusia cambrica; assembly: GCA_951394065.1. Lineage (NCBI taxonomy): Eukaryota > Metazoa > Arthropoda > Insecta > Lepidoptera > Geometridae > Venusia > Venusia cambrica. Next base: position 10,134,432 of record OX596035.1, read on the forward strand.
CTCTCTATCAAACGACATATTTGTAAATACACTCGAGGGCCAACATTTCGGGTCAACTAAAAAACTTTAATATCTCGGAAACCATGAATGCTAGTTTATGATGTATGCTTGTTTGAATCGTTCCCTGGTCTATTATTCACTTTTGTTCTTCCGTCGCGCTTGTAAAGCATATATTTTGATTTGTTTGTTTCATTGTACGGCAGAGAAGTGCTTGTCCTTCATCTCACCTTAATTTTTCAAGTTCACTTCACCCGGAATCCTCAAACTGAGGAACTGGATATCTTACCTCTAAATGTCGGAACACAATTCAAGAATTGATGTTATGGCGATAATTAGGTAAGATGGTGATAGCTAGCCAGGTGGACTTTAATAAAGTCCTACCATCAAGCTAACCAAGCACAATATCGTACTCCCCCTGGGGATCGAACCCGGGACCTTTGGATCTGGTGAATTAGTAATATTGTCTGAGAACATGGCTCTTGATCAATCAGCAACGGTTTGATCAATTCGATCTCGAGCATATCTTTATCTTGAAATACGATGACCACGCTCTAAGTAATAATAAATCAGTCTAAATGCTTTTAAATTAGCTTCTGCAAGTCGTCGTCTCACAGACCATGCACTAGGATTAGCTGCAGATTAGTTGGTGTCTAAATGCAGCTCCCATGAGAAATTGATTTCAAACATAATGAAGACCAAAGATCGTGTTATTCCTCGGCCGTGTCCGTTATGATAGCGTACACATAATCGAATTTACGCTCGTTGTTATGCCAAATAAATTCTGCGTAAATAGAGCATAATTAGTGCAAAAATGAAACAAATAATGCCCCATTTGTTAAGAAATAATGACCATTCTTAGTGTGTACGCCCGCGTAACGATCAAGCTAGCGTACACATGACCGTACTCGAAAACGACTTAAACTATAGTAACGAAATTTACACACAAAAATATTGCACAAATATTGCCCCAGCTATACAACATTTCATAATGATTGCTTATAGGAACGGATATATTGAACAATACTTTTGAATATCATTCCGAGCTGGCGTTATGGCAGCGTACCCATTAAACAAAGTTATAGTTCTTATAGAAGACGAGCTTTTCTTATTATAAATGCTATACGTATAAATAGTGTGTGAAATACTGCCTCTGCCAGTAGCCTCTCATACTGCCTCTGCCAGTAGTCTGCCATACTTTATGCAATTTCGTAGTGAAACAATATAAAAAGTCTATATGAAGTTCTAGGAACAAATGCATTTTGGTACAGTCGCACACAAACAATTATTTGTTTGTGTATTGTTTGAGTAATTATACACCGAACAAGTAGGTAGGTGAGTACTTTTACCCATAGTTAGCTACTTATTAAGCAAGGCATTCATAAGGTTTTGTTGATTTATGTATCTACGTACCTATGTAATTTTCATCCACCAAAAGAACCAATCAACATAATATAAAACTATTTATCCACTGAGCTAAAAGTGTAGGTTCATTTTAATTACAACTATTTACTATTTACGCATAATTTACTAGGCGTAACAACGAACGTGAATTTGATTACAATGTCTGCGCAGGTAAGAGCCAATGTTTTCGTTACGTTGAAGAACTCATTGTAATGTTGACAGAGATACACCGACTGTTCTTGCTATATCACATTGACTCCGACTGTTGTCCAGCGTTGTGAGAATTCTGTTAGGTACTTCAGGACTTCGGGTGTAAGCGACATTGTAATAGCTTAATGTTATATTTAATTTTATTTTATTCGGGTAACATACAAATACAATGTACAAATAAATATTTAACATTAGTAAGTTTTTCATGTACATATATTGTTTTTCAAAATGGAAACAAAAGCAGATCCAGTTGCATAATGCCGTTTCCAAAAATATTTTTATTATATGTTATTTTTGAAGACATAACCGTAATGCTTTAATAGTAAAAAATAAAGTAACTACCTACCTACAATATAATTACAATTGGGTGTATTGTATGATAAGTATGTATTTACAAAAAAAAGCATTTAAGTATTCTATCCGCATTCTAGTTTCCATATTAAAAGTTAAGCTTAGTTTGGGGCTAGATGGCGCTGTGTGAAATTAATATCCTAGAATACTTCTTTACTTATTTAATAACAAAGAACAAACGAAACATTATTATTTACGGCATGTTACAAGTTACAAGTTTTATGATTTAAAAAAAATCTGGCTCATTTAAGGCACCTGTAAACTATTTTACATTCTACCTACACTCGAGAGCAAAAATTACAGGTCATTTATAAAAACTTCCAACATTGCACAGTGTTTAAACAATTAGCTATCACTGTCATACAACAAATTTTCAAAACACATTTACCCTAAAGATAATGCTCACAAATATTGAAAAGGCACTTTATCTAGTGGCGCTACCACGGCATGTAAAATAGGTAGATATAAAATATTACGTGGCGAGGATACATCGGAGGCCAACGTGCTCATACTAAATCAAGTTAATAAATAATACAGGTATCAGCCAAAAGAAATGGTGTACCATTTCATTTTGCTTCGCTATCGAAAAGTTTTTGCTGTTCTTTACGGGTTCACCATAATAATGTGAAACTACCTACGTACCTACTCGTAGTATAATATTTTAGTAGCTACTTTACCTTACTTTTTGGTTCTGTACTTTAGTTACTTGTTATGCTTGGAGCTCCACTACTTACGTGATAAAATCCAGAACGTGAATAAAATAAAAGAACCAAAGTTGCTGACATAGCTTTCAGAATTTAGCAAGTTGAAGTAGCAGCTTTCAGGTCATACATAGTTTGCAGAACCGATAACCACTGGGGAGTAAAGGCCTCGCTTGGCGACCACGAAGAACCAAGTAAATGCGAAACTAAGTGTTGGAAGACCCCGACTGATGACATTATGGCGGTCCGGGATGTATAGTCGCCATTTTTGGCGGGTGCTCAGCAGTGGAATATTACAGGACACTTTCAGACAGCGCCATCTAGGCCCAGACCAAAAGTACAATATACTAATAATGCTTATTTCGGACTTAAAAACTTTCGTAATAATAAAACTTTTCGGTTTTTTTATAGCATACAAACTATGTTTCGGTTCTCCGATTTCCGAAAGTTTTTTCCTTTATCTACATAAATACGTGAGTATTTATGTTGATAAAGCTTTTCCTGCTTTTCATTTTCCATCTGTAATGTTCTACACATATTTTGTACAAAAATTCTAGATTTTACAGAATTCCCGGTTCGCCAATTTATACTAAGCTCCTATTTGTGCTGGGTTTTCTGTTGATAGGCTTGTATCCAATTATGAAACAAATACCTACGTGGCAATACCTAGCTACTGCCATTTTAGCTGAAGAGGATGATTTTTATGTCTTGGTTTGTTTGGATTCGTTCTCATAACCTATCGATAACCTAACCTAGGTTAATATAACAGAATGACGATCAATGCAACGTGTGACCCGAGGGACTAAGGAGTCAGCATTGCTATTCAGTGGGTCAATGCCGCCTCAGCCACTCTTCTGTCTACTACTACTGGTCTCTATCAGCCGAGTTTTTCCCTTAAAAATAGGCAGTGTTACATGGTATACGTATCGTTAACATATAGTAACAAAATGTTAGTACAATGTAATCGAGGTAAATTCGCCGAGGGCTTATCCGCCTCTAAGGTCTAGTGGTTCAACCCACCGATTTCAGATCCAGAGGTCCCGGGTGCGATCCCTAGGGGAAGTACAATACTGTGCTTGGTTTGGCTGGTGGTAGGACTTAGTTTAAGACCGCCTGGCTAGCTACCATCATCTCACCTAATTCTGGCGTCATAACAACAATTCTAAAATTGTTGTGTTCCGGCATTTAGAGGTAAGATAGCCAGTTCCTCAGTTTGTTGAGAATACCGGGTGAAGTGCACCTCCACCTTCGGCCTTATCTTAACTTGTACCCAGGTGAGATGAATGCGCTTCCCCGTCGTACAATAACAAAAAAAAACAAGGGAAACAGTCTGGTTAAATCAGAACATTAAGAACGGTTAGGTAATTAACTTTAAATTAACTAATTGATCTGGACCAGTACTTACCAGACGGAAGCGTGCCAAAAAATCTGTCTGCATTGCCAAGCTTTATAAGAATACTAACTAATTCACGGCCTAAATAAAAACCAAACTTTGAATAAAAAACGTATGCACAAATTACTTGAAACTGATACAAATGACAGGACATTCATCAAATCAACAAAATCTCATTATTCTGTAACACCTGAAGGATTTCCAAAGGTATTCTACCTTGTTAAGGAGTTACAGGAATTTTAGATATTTCGTTTTATTTGGAAAAACCTACACAAAAAAATACGAGGGTTCCCAATGTTACGGGACTCGTGTCAATAGTGGGAATTTATGAGAAATTGTTGTTTACGACCAACGAAATTCCTTGCCTTGTGCTGCTTCGCTACATACAACAAATAAATACTGTTTGGCGAATAAAAGTCGAGCAGTTGGCAATACATTTATATTTCCGTTCCTTCGATTTTTATTGGAACCATTTGAATGAACGGAGGCTCAATCGAAATCCACAGCTGTGAATTCCAAGGTGGGTAAAACAACCATTATATTAATTGAAAAAGTTATGCAAACTCTCCCTAAACGCTTAATCAAACCGATGGGCAAAAGTTTGTTTTCTAACTTTCAGTACCTACTAAATTTAAACCCACTCACAAAGTACACAGTACCTATTTTTCCCAAGTATTGCGATCAGTTTCTACAGATAATTATAAATTGAAGACACGAGAAAAATGAATCTGAGAACTTGCCGTTGCTGAACGTGCCGGCTTGCGCCCTATTCAATGCGGACGTGTTACAGAGTGCCGGCTTGCGCCCTATTCAATGCGGACGTGTTACAATCTATTCTCTCGAATAATATTCTAAAAGTGAGCAAAAAGTTATTAAACTCACGTAAAATTTATATCAAATTGTGCAGTTTTAAACATACAATCATATCCTAAAAGTGTTACTGAATCGAACAGTTAAGAAAAAAGTTATAATCAAATCTATTTCTAAAATAGCATTCGTGTTTGTGCCGTTGACTTACCTAAATTTCAAACAAAGGTGACAATACCGGTCGGCAGTGAGATATCTATGCGTCATCGAGCTTGCGCTTACTGTGCCTTACATTACCTAACTTTACTTTGTACTGCATCTTTTCGAAGCCCCTTCAACTGACTCGGTGGACGAGTGGTTCACAGTCGCAGAGAGACGTAGCTTTCGAGCCGGCTGCGCTAGTTCAAACCCTAGCTTGCGATTGTCTTTTTGCTTTTTTTCTTTGTTGTTTGCTGCTTATTAGCTACATTGCGATCAACTTTCTACAATGGCAACGAAGTGTACGGCTTGCGGGAAATTTCTTTCATCAGTAGGGGCTGCCGCCTGTAAGTTATGCCCTTCGCTGTATCACAGGGCATGCGTGGGTCTCGCAGACTACGGTACTATAAGTAAAGACTGGAACTGTCCTGAGTGTAAAAAGAAGCAAAGAAAGGGGGACAATAGTAGCACTCCAGTTAGAAGCGTGACTGGGTTGGCTGCGAGTGGCAGCGTTATCCCGTATGAGCTGGCTGCAGGACCGCAGTCGATCAACACCACTGACGCTACTGTTTCCGGAGTTATAGACCTGCGTCGAGAGTTAGCAGAGTGCCTCGAAGAAATGCGTGAGTTTCGAAGGGAGATGGCGGATTTTCGAAGCTCAATTGATGGCATAACTGCGCGTATGGATGGCCTAGAGCGTAGAATAGAGGTGGTGGAGCAGCAAGCGGCAACTACATCGCCTGCGTCTGGAGTAGTTGCCGAGCTGGAGCGTACTGTGACGCAACTTAAGTTGGAGCTTAATGATCGCGACCAAGACCACCTGCAGTCGGATCTGGAGATAGGGCATCTCCCAGAAGAAAAAGGGGAGAATATTCTCCATACCGTAACTGTGCTCGCCGCTAAACTAGGAGTGACACTCGAAGAGCGTGATGTCGTGTTCGTGGAACGTGTGGGCGTGGCTCAGGGTGCGGCGGCTGGAGGTGCGGTACCGCGCGAACGTCGCGTCGTGGTACGGTTGGCAAGGCGCCACCTGCGCGACCAGTTTCTGCAGGCTGCGCGTGTGCGCCGGACGCTGACGGCTGCCGATGCTGGGAAAGCGGCCAATGCAGGATCGCGCGGTCGCATTTTCATTAATGAGCGGCTTACACGTACTAACCGGCTCCTGTTTCATCGTGCTCGTGAGGAGTGCCGCAAGCTCCAATGGCGTTTCTCTTGGACGAAGCGTGGCCGCATATACGTCCGGCAATCCGAAGGGAAGGTAGCTCATCAAATACGGCATGAGACAGACTTCCCGCGGGTTTTTGGGCAAGCCGCAGTTTGAGAGTCTGGTATGCATTGGGTAAACATTTGCATGATAGTGTAGATTTGAATTTTTGTATAATGAGGTGTAATATTATGCAGAGTGCATTGTTTTATGTATTTACAAGTCTAAGTTTCCATCTAATATTCTGTGAGAGACAAAATGTCTGTGAAGGTTCTGTTATGGTTTTGATGAGTATAGCATTTACTGCGATTTTTTTCGCACTTAATCATGACATTATTTGTTACTGCTTATTCTGTTCTTGCAAAGTCTTATTATCGTATAATAATGATTAATAAACTTCTTAGAGTTGGTTTGTTTAACCCTGGTTCCCTCGGCACAAACCATGATAATTTTATTTCATCCGTAGAGCGTCACGATATTGATGTACTGGCAGTAAATGAAACTTGGCTTCGCGAAGGTCAAGAAGATAAGGCCCCTGTTTTACCAAATTATAGGTTGCGTCATACCCCCCGACCGCGAGGTAAACGAAAACGCGGAGGTGGTGTTGGGTACTACATAAAACGTGGTATTAACGCACGCACGTGGCCCCACCCAGTAGACCCGTCGCATTCAATGGTAGAACAGATGTGGATTACTATAACAGTTAATGGGAAAAGACTGGTAATAGGCACGGCATACCGTCCTAGCTGGATAGGCATTGATTTGTTTTTCGACACGCTGTCTGACTCAATAAATGCGCTACCGAGTCATGACCATATAATTTTATTAGGTGATTTTAACGAAATTGAAACCAAGTCTAAGTTGGACATCTTCTTATCTTGCCTTGGACTATCACAACTTGTCACATTTTCGACACATTTTACAAAAACCTCGGATTCTCTTATTGATCTTGTATGTACAGATTTGCGAGCAAGAGCTATATCTAATGATATGGTTGGTAGGCTTTATGGTCATTGTCTCATAGTTTGCGAATTCAATATTAAACGTGAGAAACCCATACCTACAACTGTTACTTATAGACCAATCAAAAACATCTCCCTGCAGGATTTTGATAAGGATCTGCAGAATATCAATTGGAATGAAATTCAAAAGGTGGAGAACGTAAACGAAATGGTCAAAGCCTTTAGCCAATGTGTGAATTCCTTATTCGATAGACAAGCTCCTGTAAGGTCTATAACTATAAAAAAACCCTCTTACCCATGGATTACTGATACGATTAAACATATGATGAAGCTACGTGATAAAGCGGCCATAGAATATCACAAGACTAAATTGATAACTAAAAAGGAATATTACAATGATCTCAAAGCGGTCGTCAATAAAGCTCTTTATCAGGAAAAAGTAGCATATTTTAAATTCAATATTAATAATAAGATAAGTTATCCTAAGCAGTTATGGAAGAACTTAAAAAATACGCTACTACCGAAAAAAGATACGGATCTTCCAACACATTTTCAAGATCCAGATGCTATAAACAGTCATTTCATGAATATTCCCGGTGCATTTAATACAGACATTTCGCAACTTACCTACTTTGAATATCATAGTTTTGGTGATGCAACATTTGAATTGGAGCCAGTTAGTTTAGATAGAATTATTAAAATTATAAAAAGTTTAAAATCCAATGCTATAGGTTGCGATTTCATTAATCTTGACATGATTATGATGACGCTTCCTCAATCATTGGATACCATTCACAGAATTGTTAATACATCTATATGCATGTCCACATATCCTGATCTTTGGAAACTAGCAATAGTTCGCCCTCTACCTAAAGTCGCTAACCCTGTAGAGCTAAAGGACCTTCGCCCCATCAGTATTTTACCATGTATATCTAAAGTTCTCGTTAAAGCAGTTAGCTATCAATTAAATAATTTTCTAGAAAAAAATGGTATATTGCCAGATGTTCAGTCAGGTTTTAGAAAAGGGCGTGGCACGGTAACTGCTTTGCTGGATGTGACTGACAGTTTTCTTGTCGCACAGGATAAGGGAATGTGTACTTTGTTAGTGCTTTTGGATTTCTCTAGGGCATTTGACTCTATAAATATCGATCTACTCATCTCTAAGTTGGCATATTATGGTTTCGAACACAACACTCGGAAATGGTTTACTAGCTATCTTTGCCATCGATCACAATATGTTAATCTTGCTCGTAGTGGAACTCCAAACCTCTCAGGAACAGTTTCAGTAAATAGAGGAGTGCCCCAAGGATCTGTCTTAGGTCCAATTCTTTTCATTTTATACGCAGCAGACATAAGTTCTCACATAAAAAACTGCCAATTTCATATTTATGCAGATGACATACAGGTATACATCTCATGCCTCCCATGTGATATTAATAGTGCAATTGACAAACTGAATGAGGATCTTGCAAGTATTGCCTTATGGTCTGCAAAAAATAGTTTACTGCTTAACCCTAATAAAACTAAATATATGATTTTTGGCTCCCTTAATCAGCTAGCGAGTATTGGTCCATGTTCGAATGTTATATTAATGGGTGAACCCGTTGAACGAGTCCATAAAGCTCGTAACTTGGGTTTGCTAATGGATTCCAGTCTTCGGTTCGAAGAGCATATTGCCGAGTTGGTTAGGGCTTGCTTCTATAAGCTAAAAGTATTATATAAAATAAGGTCATACATGTCAGAAGAAATACGAATTCAATTAGTAGAGTCACTTGTTCTTTCCAAGCTGAATTACACGGATGTGGTTTATGGTCCTCGCCTTTATGGAAAAACTAAGCGTTTAATACAGAGGGTGCAAAATTCGTGCGCAAGATTCTGCTTTGATATTCCGCGGAGAGGCCATGTCAGTCCTTTTCTAAATAAACATTCGCTACTAAAGATGGGACATAGGCGCAAACTTCACTTAGCGTGTCTTCTTTTTGGCATATTAAAGTACAACGAACCTCCTTACTTATACAGTAAACTTGAGAATATGTCAAATTTTAGATCCTGCGAACGTAGACTTTGTTCGGTGCAGTTCTCAACTCAACGACACAGAACAGTAGCCTTCAGAGGTAGTTTTCGTTATGCTGCATCGAAATGCTGGAATAATATTCCCCCGCCCTTAAGGAACCTACAAAGTGTTCAAAGTTTTAGGTTAAAACTTAAACAATATTTACTGGTTTGGCAAAAAGAGCAGGAGTTTCTCAGTCATGACACGAGCGCTATTTAACTACCTTCACAGATATTTATATTTATATTGATATTATATATATTTTCTCTAAAGTGTGATATATTTAAATACATGTGTTTTTAAATATATTAAATTGGTATATATTTAAGATTTGAATTGTAATATAATAAATTGTCATTGGTATATTTATAAATTGGATGTTTCGATTTAATTTAAATTTTTTGAACTGTAATTTTAATTCAATTTCAATGTCAATATTAATTCAATGTTTTATTACTATTTTCTTTTGTTTAATTTCTAATTTGTTTGTTCTGTATGTGTATAATTTATTAAGTCTAAGCACGTCCAACCGGGTTCTCACAGGCCCCAACGGAAGACCAGCGCAGGCTTCACAGCCTGCATTAATGCTGAGTTGGGACCTTTCTGGGATTACCCGCCTTTAAAAATTTTATTGTACCTACCTATTTTGTGTTTTGCAATATCCCAAATAAATAATTTTGATTTGATTTTTGATTTGAACTTCACTACTTACAAGATGCAGTAAACTATCGCTCTCTTTGTACACACTATGACATCGTGAATGAAAATCAAAGTGTTCATAAAGCTTTTGTTGAATTTTTGTTCTAAATCTTATTTAGGCAAGTTGTAAATTTACATAGTTATTTTATATTTATTATCTTAGTTTCTGTGTAGATTTTAACTTTTGGAGTCAAGAATGGATAGTTAAAAAGGGTTTTAATAATTTGATTCTGTATATTTTTTTTAAATTGTACGACGGGGAAGCGCTTGGCCTTCATCTCCCGGTAACAAGTTGAGATACGGCCGAATATGGAGGCGCACTTCACCCGGAATCCTCAACAAACTGAGGAACTGGCTATCTTTCCTCTGAATGCCAGAACACTACAATTTTAGAATTGTTATTATGGCGACAGATTTAGGTAAGATGGTGGTAGTTAGCCAGGCAGACTTTAACAATGACCAACCAAACCGAGCACAATATTGTACTCCCCTTGGGGATCGAACCTTTGGATCTGAAATCGGTGGGTTGAACCACTAGACCACAAAGGCGGTTATTCTCTGTAGTTCATTAAGTTTAGTTTTTGTACCATTACCCCATATTACAATTAGGTATATCAGGTGAGATTTGACCAATTGTATATGGTTGTTCGGACTGATTTTGGGTAGCATCTTATGGTTTTACGAAGCGAACCAGCTAGTGATGACAGTTTAGATTTTTTTTTTTTTTTTATATATTTTTTATAAAAAAAAAAAAGACAGTTTAGATTTGATGTGTTATATTTATCAATGCCAATCAAGCTTTGTGTCCAGTCTTAAACCCTAGTATTGTTAACACTGTTTTTCTTAAAAGTCTATTCCATTTATTTTAATGCAGTGTGCGGCGGTAGTTTCTTATTTTTGGCTTTCAATATTAAGTAGCAGGTTTTTGATACATTTATGGTTAAAATATTACATTGAGACCATGTATTGAGTTTATTGAGGTCTTCTTGGGTATAATAACGATTTTGTATAAGGAAGACCTATAATAGAAAAGACAAGTGTCGTCCGTATAGGCCTAAATCATGCTATATACTAATAATAAGGGTGCTTTGTAAAAGCTCATTCCCGTCATAGAGCAGTGAATTTTCGGGCTGTAATGATAATGATGATTTACTGTGGCTCTCCAATATGACTAACATAAAAAATAGGCAAAGTTATAATTAGGTTAGGGGTTACTTTGCACAGGGCGCGGCGCAAAGTAATGGGACTTTGGTTGTGTCTGGTTATGTTGATGAAGTAAACAAGAAGAATACAAACTGTCATTCAAGAATGAAGTTGTTCTGACGAACATTTGATGTGTCCTTGCTGGTAGCAGGTGGGCTGAGCAGGAACCAAACTTTATTTTCTCTTAAGATATTACTGTGTCATTTTGGTTTTATGGTAAAACCAGCTTTTGCCCGCGGCTTCACTCGCGTTAAGAAGTATTATTATTAATTAGGTATAGTTTTTGCGGCTTTACTTTTGTTTAGCGTGTGTAAAATAAATAGGGCCTACAAAACTTAAAAACGACAGTACATTCTTCAATGGTTAAAGAAAATCTGAACGTTAATGGAGAAGCCATTAACGTTCAGATTTTCTTTAGCCATTTTAAAAAAGTCTAACCGACAAAACCTTTTCTTAAACCAAACGAAAACAAAACAAATGCCAAATACAAAGCAGAGTCTATAACCAAAACTACTAAACCGAAACAAAACAAATGCAAAATCTCAAAATCCTTTCTTAGGGGATGCCTACGTCATAGTAGCTTTATGCATGCAAAGTCTCAGCCCGATCGGTTTAAAATTGACAACGTTTCATACAAACTTTCATCCCCTATTTTATCCCCTTGGGGGTAGAATTAATCAAAATCCTTTGTTAACAGATGCCTACGTCATAACATCTACCTGCATGTCTAATTTCAGCCCGATTTGTCCAGTGGTTTGGGCTGTGCGTTGATAGATCACTATGTCAGTCAGTCAGTCAGTCAGTCAGTCACCTTTGAGTTTTATATATTTAGAAGAAGAAGATTGTTTTGAAAATACCAATAATGGGTATAGAGGCAGTGATAGTCAAAATCAAAATTGATTTGATAAGATTTCTAATAATCATTTTGAAACGTCAAAATCTACTGCCTGTTTGGAATCGTGACCAGCACATAAAAAGAAGAGCAAGAACCTTGGGCTAGCTAGTTATGAACAGAGTTTTGTATATTTTAAATTACATTTATAAGTGTTTGAAGAGAGTATTTAGGTATTTGATGTATGTACATCATTAACCTAAATACTAAATATTATATTGGTTGTTTTTTTTTTATGTTTAGTTTACTTATTAATTTATTGTCTGGCACAATAAATTAATAAGTAAACTAAAAACAACCAGAGATGCAATAGCCAGAACTATATTAATTAACATATGATTTTTGGCCAGTACTGTCATCAGTCATGCCTGGCAATGTTATGTCCACCAGTTAAACCGTCAAACGTGGCGCGGTTCACAAATAAACCCCTCCATCTCAGCCTATGGATATCGCAAAAGCTGACTGAGGGATCTCACCAGAAAAGGCACCAGGGCAGCAGCTTTCTTCTGTGTATTATAGACCTCTACTGCAATAACTCAACCGCCTGCTCAGTGTGGTGGTGATGGCAAGCCCTCCAGCTATGGAGGAGGCTCTGCAGCAGTAGACACTAACGGGCTGTTGATGTGTGATGATGTGATGTCCAGGATTATACGTGTGAAGATTCATAGATTATAGGTACGTATAAGAAGAGATTTATTTTGATTATCCTATGTGTATGAAATATGTAATAACTTTTGGTGGTATTTTCGCATCGATTTTCCTTGTGGGTATTCTATGAAAGTGTACTTCCAACTGCAAAATATATTCATGGAAATCAGACAAAATTCGGTAGCTAATAAAATGCAAATAATAAAAACGTAGCTTTGCGCGATGTGTTAACATTTTTCTTTTTCTCACTATCACATGTATCTACCCAGCATATACCTGTATATGCTAGGTCACATAATTATTATTTCATTGTGCAAAACTGGAGAATCCAGAAACTTGATCCATGACATGAAACCAACATTATTATAATTTTGAAATGTATGAGTAATTCTGTTTTCAAACGCTAAAGTTGTATCTTCGCATTCGGCTATACCAAGCTTTTTGAAGACATTCCGATTTTAAAAACTTCTTCACTAACAGCAAAACAGTATTTAATAGCTTCGCTTACGCATTTTAGACTATGCGTACAACCTTTACTAAATGCATATAGATGAATTTATAAATTTTCAATTTTGAAATTGTTACAACAACATAGTCATTATAAACTATTTTTTTTTATTATCAAACAAAAAACTCAGATATGCAAAAATTTTTTTTTTTCAAAATCTCACTTTTCCAGTAAAACTATTAACATAATTTGATTTTCTTAAATGCAGAATATTTTTTTTTTAATCGAGTACGTAACTCCTAACATGTCTTTTCGGTAACTCTCACGGTTTCAGACTTAGCCACAGTGACCCTGGAAAAAAACTCACCCTGTATACTACTTATGTATCTATAAATATGAATATCTAAGAATATATTTATTTAAATATGAATATACTTATTATATGTATACATAACACATTTTTTTTGAGAAAATCGTAATTCGAGTTTCGTAAGACACATTTTTATACAGCGCATAACCTTCGTCTCACCTGGTTTCAAGATTTGGTAAGGCCGAAGACGCACTTCTCTCGGAATCCTCAACAGTCTGAGGAACTGGCTATCTAACCTAAGTTTTTACGTTATAAGTATTAGCTAGATACCACCATCTTTCCTAAGTATATCGCCATAGCAACAATTCTGAATTGTTGTGTTCAGGCATATAGAGGAAAGATGGCCAGTTCCTTAGACTGTTGAGGATTCCGGGAGAAGTGCGGTTCCATCGTCTTATTATAACTTGAAAATCAGATGAGATGAAAGCACCTCCCCTTCGTACAATAAAAAAAAGTCCTAGCTTCATCCAAACCAAGCGCAATGTTGTACTCCCCTCGGGATTGCACCCGGGACCTCTGGATCTGACACCCAGTGGTCGAATCACTAGACCACAGAGGCAGTTAAAATACTTGCTATTCTAATTATTATTCATATTATTCTAATGTGTCTGTCTGCCTGATTGTCACGTTTTCCCGACCTAGTAGGGGAGCGGATTTTGATTAGATTGGTCAAGATATGCCCTGAGAAAGGATTACCTAAGATTTTTGCAAGTTGCTACACAAAAAATAGTATTCAATACATGACAGGTTGCAAGCCCATACCCGCTTAGCAGAATACTAGCCGGTGACACAGTCATGTAATTTGGATTTTTGGTCCTAGGAACACGCCGGTTTCTTCACGAAGGTCACACTTCACCGTCAGAGTATTTGTATGAGTCAAATGTGCAAACAAACTTCCGATATCAGGGAAAAGTCCAGAGGTGCTCGACTGAATTCGAACCCACAACCTCCGGATCAGAAGGTGGGCCCATACCCACTTGGCCACACATCAATTTGTGACATATAATGTGTAATCTGAACTAATTTGATTTCACAAAACTTCTGTCGTTAAATCTTGCTCAACCACATATAGGTAGGTACATTGAATAAACGAAGGTAGGTACATATTGTGAATTATTTTTTGACTTCATGTCCCGGTCGTTACACTCTTGACGGAGTGGTCGTGGTCACTAGATACTATTTCGGGCCAATGTGGCTCGCCTCACCATCATGTACCTACTTGTGCGTAAAGGAGGTTGTCCTTTGAGAGTAAAATGGATTGAGACTAACTTACCAGCGCAAGTATTTACCGAATAGTATTAAAACAGAAGTGTCGGCTCTAGGCTCCGGGAAAGCTAGTAGCTATCGGAAAACATTTAGTACTATCCACAATCGGCGTACGGCTCGCTTAATGTACTTGCCCCGATTTACACCGGGTAGAACGAACTAACCACCAATCTCTGTCAAATACTGGTACTGAAATAAAAGTTTATATTATTGTGGCTTCCTAGTCTTGTTTCCCAGTAAAAGGCTTCAATTAGACCAGGGACCTACTTACCTTTAAACGAAATCAGTCAAAGCTACCACCTTGCCCTTCCTGGCATAGAATTGAAAGCGCAAACTGCGGCTCAAGCTCGATCTTATATGCAGTATTGCAGTCACCTCTGGGGTGGTTTAGTGTGTCTGTTCCATCATGGACCTCATCACCCTTGCCTATGTAACTTTCAAGATCAAAAGACATTAACAACAGATCCATTACAACTAAAATATAAAGTTTTTTCTTTGTTTAATATTCGATCCATTTCAAATAAAATATAAAGTTTTTTCTTAGCTTTATATATTTGAGTGTTTTTTTTAACTGGGACGGTACGAGGGCCCATGACCTGAGGAGATACAGGTGCAGTTTCTTTTGAAACGGCTTCTTTTTGGATCAAAACATTTTGTCATTCAACAATTTTTGATCAAGCGTGAATAGCGGTTTAAAATGAATGAAACTGGTTCAGAAAAAATAATTTTGCCAGGGAGGTTGTTTTCAGCCCATAAAGAAAAGAACCAAAAAAAATAGATTAGTTCACAACCACTGATATCTTGGGGTTTTGATGCCTATTCAAAAGCTTACGAGAAGCATCTATTGAAATAGATTTAATACCGTTTTTGTACCAGATTATTGAGAAATTGTATGAGAATACATTTTATTAAATTAGACTTACTTCCGCTGCTCATATTTTTTCATTCTGTACAAAAATATGATCCTTACAAGGGACTAAGTCGATTGGCCATCAAAAATTTTTTTACCAATTTCAATAATTTTAAGGCGCTACTCACGCTTGACCAAAAAATGATGTATTCCGAAAAGGAGCTAATGTTTTAAAATAAACTGCACCTGTATCTCTCTGTATACATATCTCGGTTCTGATGGTATTTTAAGGGTTCCGTATCCCTAGGGTGCCAACGGAACCCTATTAGGTACTAAGCCTGTGTGGTCTGTCCATTCGTCTATACGTCCGTCCGTCTGTCAGTCAGCGGGCTGTACCTCATGGACCGTAATAGACAGTTGCAATTTTTGCAGTCTTTCTATAATTTTGCCAGCTTTCTTTAATCTATTATATTGAAAATATGAATATATATTTTTAATATTATAAAAAATAAAATCCCATCCCTATTCAATAAAAACTGATGGGTCTACCCTCGGTGACTAAACTGGACTAAAGTAAGCCGGCAAGTGCGGATACGCACCGCACTTTACTTTACTGCAGGTTTACTTTACTTCCGTTAGTATTTATCGTTCCTTCTATCGCTCTCATAAATAACTTTCCTATAAAATCGTTATCGTTGGTAAACCTTTCTTGGATCAGAGCATTGGTCCGTCCAGACGCATATAGCCTCAGCTATATGCGTCTGGACGGTTTGGCTCCAGTAACCATGCAAGGCATCAAAATGAAAATTGCTGTGTCGTGCAGTTGCCAGAGCTGTAAAATCAGACAATAAACGATTTGCAGCCAGATCAATAATCTGTATCTAAATGCCAGCTGCAAACGGACAAAAATCACGATTAGATATGAATTAAATTTACGATAAAAAAAAAGTATTTGCAACGAAGGTGCCCAAATAGATAAAAATCTTCCAAACGAAGTCAAGCTATTTCAAAGTTCCAATATATTTAAATCAAAACTAAAACAACATGTAATGTGAAAACTCTAAGACTCCGACCCTGGTTGGATAGACTGGAATGCACTCATAAAATCACTGGCCGGCCTACTCATTACTATATATACTACCCTCATTGCTCAATTTTTATTCTTACTACGCCAAACTGTTTACTAACTACCTATAAAATTTTTAGTAAAGATTAAAGAGAGTACGGTAAGATGGTGGTAGCTAGCCAGGCGGACTTAAACAAAGTCCTACCACCAACCAAACCAAGCACAATATATTGTACTCCCCATGGGGATCGAACCCGGGACCTCTGGATCTGAAATCGGTGGGTTGAATCACTAGACCACAGAGGCGGTTAAAATCTGTATGCTCACCAATCTATTTTGTACTTTATATTAGTTGTAATTTCTCATGTAGTGAATTAGCATGTAATTCTTTTAAGATAATAAATGTAATCAACCCGAATTTGTGATATTGATCATTATCGCGTGTAAACGTGTGACCGCGCGACGTAATAGCAGCTTTTTTGCAAATTATATAGCCGAGCTTTCGGCTAGGATATATGTGAATGTCGCTCTTGGTGTGAATAAAACTATCAGCACCCACCAAATCTTTAGAAGTCTCAAGTCAATAAAAGTAATTGCTTAGCTTTTTATTTGACAGCATTTTGCAGAATGCAGCTTTAGCTAAATCTTGATTGTAAAAATAATTTCAGATCCCTTTTGTTGTTTGTAATATGTTATTAAGGCAAGGAATTATAAGCAGCTCCCGTCGCCAATATAAGATTACTATACCAGAAGCATCATTCGCGCGTTGCCAACCCTATTAAATGTGATTTTTGGTAGGGCGGAAACATAATGGGTGTCGGTGATAGCGTCACCGACATGCAAATGTGACGTGTTGCTCCAGTATGGCAGCCGTAGAGTAAAACAGATTTTAAAGTTTAAAAATGAATTTAAGGTATCAGTAGCGTTCTATGTACCCATTTTTATATTTGTTTAGGTCCTCGATCCTAAAAAATATGTTTTATTTGTTTGAGTGAATGGGACAGTTGGGAGGGGAAGACCTCAAATATTTTCTGATCATGTCGGAGGTCTTCTTGAGAAAGGTCAGGTCAGAAGTACCCTAAACAGCCTATATAAAGAACGTGATAAGGGTGAATGACGGAAAAGAGGTGTGCCCTATACCCTATGCCTAACCATGAGTCTGTATTGTAGACCTCCTTATTGATTAGAAATCATTGGAAGCATAATCAATCACAATAATATTCTTCAGGCTTAGGCACGCGCAAATGGTTTCGGTAATTTGTAACATCAAAAAAGGTTTATATATGTTTATAAATGTGAAATATTTGAACTTGGCCAACTTTTCTCGCAAACATTCAGTCAGTAAAGGAACGAATATGAAAACAATGAAACAAACTTTTTTTTACCCGACTACGGCGAAGCAAAAAGGATTTCTTGTGCTGTTATACCAACCAACAAATACGTATCAAACGTTTGGACTCGTTATGTAAACACCCACCGGCTTTGCACCTTCCAGGTAAAGATCGAACAGCGGGTCCCACGAGGATTATTAGCACCACGAAGACACGGGAAAAAATCGGTTTTGGCTGATGAGGCTGTTTCTCTTTGTTTTTCCCATCAAGTATATTTGTGTGCCACTGCGGCATTAGGGCCGCAGATAGGTAGATGTGTAGGTATCGTGGGTGATTAAAACAATATTTAGAATTATAAGCCTCACTTTTCATAAATTCTGTGTAAATTTATGAAATTCGTACAGATTTCGCACTCTACAGCAGTTCCACACAAATCACTAGCCTGAGCACGCGAGTCCTCAGTAGCGCTGCTTCCGGTCATGCTAGGTACTTATGAGCATTTTTTTCGTCTTCGCATTTTTTTGTCTACAAAATCAAATGGAAAACACATTGATATAGTAGGTAGGTCTTAACTACAGTATCGAGTAAGCACAAAGCGTTATAAATTTTAGCTAGTTTTTCCCATTTTCAAAACAGCTACAGCTGTTTTGGAATGAGAATGGGAAAAACTTCCCGTTGTTAAAAAAGTTTTTGTAAAACTTCTAGGTTATATGAGTTATCTATCTAATAAATAATATGAAAATGTTATTCAATAAAATGTACAATTAAATTAACTATGTACAAAGGAATCATTCAAATTACCTAAGGACCGTTACAAAGGTAACTCAAATTTTCCAGACCAGGAACTGACGGAAGCGTGCCCAAGACACTGGCTGCATTGCCACGCTGAACAGCTATGCTGTTTCGCTGGCCTAAATAAGAGCCAGCCCAGAGCCAGGCGACACGTGACCCAATCACGTGTCGCCTCAATCAAAAGTCCTGCAAGGTTTTTGAAAACCCGGAGGGCACCGGCTCCCCACGGACCCAAGGTCTCCACCCCAAAAGGCTCAAATAGGTAAGCTCTGTCGAGACCATATATTTACGCCTTTTGTGATCCTTGGCCGAATCAGCCGCCGCACCAGCCCTAACTGATGTCCCAGTTAAAATGAAAATTATATAATATTCATTTATAATTTCCCAAAAGAGTTGAACGATAATCGCAGGCTCCCACTTGGTTTCCCCTGTCTTCACGCAGTCATTTGTTTTCACGGTTATCCATCATTTGTTTCCTTTATTCACATATAACCACTGCTCGTTTGTATCTTAATATCAACTGGCTATATCGCTTTTCTGTAAGAAACGTGTCTTGTTCGGGCGAAGATATCGAAAAATAATTACGATATCCTTTCGTATTTTGTACATTTTATTCTTACGAGTACAATGTTTATTTCCTGTTAACTAAATAATTAGTGGCATGTCAGAATTAGAAACGATTATAGTATATATAGTATATATAGATACTCATATAGTAAGAGTAAGTCAGATATTGTTGGTCACGTCAAGTGGATAATCATTGTTCAACACATCTCCGGCACAACCGTTTTTTTTAACAAGCATTGACTTATCTTGTAAGGCCAGATATCTTCAAAATGAAATACACAAGCCTACAGATTTCAACTGGTTGCAAACCTATCGTAGCGTATCAGAATATAAGCCAGAAGTTAGTTTGAGTTTAGAGTTTCCGTTTACTTGACAAATTGCTCAGGCACAGATGCAGACTACGCAAGACGGATACATCTGCTGTAGATTTTGATAATTGTTACTATAACTTGTTCGATGAGTTATGAGTGAGTGATGTGAGAGGCATTAGTTGTCGATGCTTATGTAGCGGAAATGTGACAAAGATTGTTCACAACCCACGACGGGACTCGAACCCGCGACTTTTCCTAAAGCCGGAATTGCCGGTTTCCGTTTTCTTTTCGGCCCGTCGTGGGTTGTGAATTTCTGTGTCATAATAACATTTGTAAAGATTGGTGTTTGTTACTAAACGGTGAGCAAATACCACCGTCTTAAATATTATTTTTCACCAAGTAACTATCGAGGATCTTAACAAAGTTAAATCGTTTATGAATCATAATAATAATATTAATAAATGTTACAGGACATTAATTTTACACAGCAACATTTCAAACTAAGCAAAGCTTGTAATATGGAAACGAAATTACGTATATAATACTAACATACTTTGTTTTTTGGAATGAATGGATTTAAAGACCATTTGCAATACCAACAATACTTTATTGGTAACGTTATGAAACGTAAAACGGTAAAAAAATCTTGATTAAATTGAATGATTACAAATAATCATTTTGCTAGAATTTACAAAACACGTACATATCTGGTAGTAAATTTAATTTTGAGATATTAAATTGGTAACGTAAAAAAATCCGTGTCAACTAGAAATCTGTTTTACCCAAGGAATGTGTAAATTGTACTACTACGTACAACTAACAACTTACTTTACAGATCAATAACTATGTATTCTACGTACATAACGGTAGTTTTACTTTAGTATGTCAGTGCTACTGTCACATCACTGACATACTGCTTTGACATTATGACATTAAGAGTCTATGATACGTGCGATCATATACTCCACAATACTGTAGCATTTACTTTACAATGAATATATGTCATAGTTCAGGATTGATTCTCGAACGCTAGTGTTTCGAAAACACGATGACATAAAATTTTCTCGATACAAAAAAAAACAAAGTTGACTCTAATTTGTACCAAAAATGTTCGCCATTAAATAAATACGCGCAATCAGGCCTTGACACTTTGTACAGTAAATAAACACAGTATACAGCAGACGGTCTGTGTTTTAGATTTTCAAAATTCATATTTGTTTTAAAATACGCGCATATATCTGTCATCTGGTGGTCATAAGCGCCGTGGTTGAGCGCAAAGCAATGTCACCTTTATTAATACTACATCTTAGTTTGAAACTAGAGTAAAGTTGCATTCAGTTGCTAATCTGAGGTACTATAACGGCCGTTATAGTACCTCAGATAGGTATATAGGCCGTTAACGCAAACCCATGGTAGGTGTGAAACTTATTATGTTTCACTCCTACCAAAAAATCTCCCAACGCGGCTAAAAAAGGTTTTACTTCAAAAATGAAGGAAAAAACTATTTATTATATCATTTTGTACTGTAACAAAATGCATGATTCATAGATGTACAAAATAATACAACCCGCCTTTACATGGGATAGTAAATATTATTTGTCACTGTCCTTAGACAGTTACAAACCCTCTTTAGCATAACTTAACTAATGTAGGATGATAACTAATGTTCCTTTAACTCTGTAGGTTATCGCCCAACGTTTACCACTTGATAAAACTACGATGACGACGCATACAAAATCAAAATTCAAGAAAAAAACCAATGGCCATAAAACTAAATTCAACCGAGGTAGATGCCATAGAAACATGTAACATTTAACATTAAACCGAACAAACCCGACAAAATCACAACCAAGGTCGTTGACAAGGGACGTAATTAATAATGAAGAACTCAATTGATTGGGTATAATAAAGCATAGAATATAACCTACTACAATAATGCTATGCAAATATTTCATTACTAACATGCGTGATTTTTACTTTTTGTGTAACCTGATTCTGCGTTTTGCGACGAAACCGTGCGAGTGCAAGCAAACCGACAAGTGGTTTTTTAAATTTATTTGCTTTCGACTCACACTTAATAAATTGATAACTTGATAAGATTTTAGTAATTTTTATTACGTTAAGTTACGGTACTTTTTTATTAGATTTAATAGTATTTTTATTTACGTTATCCTATGATTACGTAGAAACAAAAATTTGTATCAGCAGGAAAGAAACTTAAAAACTAAAAAAAAATACTTGGCTTGTACTTTTTTTTTTTTTTACCACATTTCTTTCAAAGAAGTTTGGTGTTTTGTTCGAGACTAAAATTAAATGTCGGAGTTATAACCGGAAAAAGGGATATTAAATAAAATATTAATCATGAAATGGTCAGCTAAAGAAATGGTAATTTAAAGAGGTTTTGTTCGGCTCGTAAATGTTTTTTGTTAGCAAAATGTGAATAAAAAAGGAAGTTGTTTCTAGGTGCAATCCACCATAAGTTCGAATTATATACTGTCAAAATAAATTTTAATCTGTCTTTTTTGCTGACCGCATATAAAAGACAGATTTTTTGTCAACATCATGTGAGCTCCAAAATTAGAATTTTCGTTACCGAAGACCCTTTCTTTTACATGACTGCCTCAGAAAAAGGGTTAAGTTTTTTCGATGAATTGATTTGTGAGGTGGAAGTGATATAACATATTATTTATGAAAAACTTAGATAAAAATAACAAAGGACACGCATCCGCCTGAATGTATTTTATCCAGATAGAATATTTATTCCAGAGAAAAGCAACGGAATAGCAGTTTAAAATGATACTTGTTGTCTGTTATTTCGTAACGAACAGTAGCTTACTTCTCATTTTAAGCCCTAATTTTGGTCAAGTAAGAGAAGCGAACAATGAAGTTGGGAAATCCCGCACTGTATATAAATATGAATGTATGTGAGAATGTTTGTGATGGCATACCTCTCGAACATATCCGATTTTAATGAAATTCAAATAGTAAATAATAACTGGAATGCCATTTCAATAGTAAATGCAGTTGCATACATACTTGCATACACTTAGCTAACCACCATAGGCAAAAACTTTAAATAAATATTACAGGACATTAACCGCCTCTGTGGTCTTATGGTTCAACCCACTGATTTCAGATCCAGAGGTCCCGGGTTCGATTCGATCCCCATGGGGAAAACAATATTGTGCTTGGTTTGGTTGGTGATAGGACTTTTTTTAAGTCCGCCTGGCTAGCTACCACCATCTTACCTAATTATGTCGCCATAATAACAATTCGAAAATTGTTGTGTTCCGGCATTTAGAGGTAAGATAGCCAGTTTGTAGAGGACTCCGGGTGAATTGCGCCTGCAAGTTGAGATAAGGCCAAAGGTGGCTTTGGCCTTATCTCAACTTATAACCAGGTGAGATGAAGGCCAACTGCTTACCCGTCGTACAATAAAAAAAGGTGGAGGCGCACTTACCCAAAATACTCAACAAACTAAGGAACTGGCGACCTTACCTCTACAATTTTAGAATGTTTTTTTTGTATTACAAGTGGTTGCACTTGGTCACAACATTTACAAATGTTATAATGACACAAAAATTCACAACCCGCGACAGGACTCGAACCCGCATCTTTTCCTAAAGCCGGAAACGATATATCTAATCATCATATTAGCAAGGGGTGACTTTTGCACTAATTGTATTCGGCCCTCATCATACTGGCCTAGAAAATAGGGAG
The DNA here is from genome assembly GCA_951394065.1 of Venusia cambrica. Lineage (NCBI taxonomy): Eukaryota > Metazoa > Arthropoda > Insecta > Lepidoptera > Geometridae > Venusia > Venusia cambrica. The sequence continues at coordinate 10,157,875 of OX596035.1, forward strand.
AGTTAGAAACGGGATTGCGCATTAAACACTCAGGTGAATAGAGATTGAGAAAAAGTGTTCTCAGAGTAAGGTGTAGTAAAAGTGCACTTTAATCGTATTTTCGACAACTTTTGTGAGATAATTTCCGTGGTTTAAAACCTAACACAAAGCAGACATCACGAGATCTTAGTTCGGGCCGAACTACTAGTTATATAAGAGTTACTTTTTGCTTGAAAAGCAGTAATTATATATGTTGCTACCTTTTATTAGCATCGCATGACAAAATACACTATTTTCGCAATATCCTTAGTTATCTATGGGTGCAATTCAAAGAGGGCAGAAGGGTGGAAGAAAAATAAAAAAATATTTTATTTTAACAACATGAGTAAGTATCGTTATTTTATTGAATACTATTCAAATTCAAATTCAAAACTTTTTATTTCGGTCAATTTAGATCCATAGAGGTAAGTAGCACGTATAAATAAAAAATCAAAGAATAGAGAGTTAGTAAGACACAATAAAATATAAAATAAAATAAAAATAATAAAAGGAGACACTGATTCACAGAGTGATCACCAGAGTACCGAATAGTTTTCTGGGATCACTCTGTGTACCAGGCTTTCCCACATCGGTGACGAGTACCTACCTATCCGCTCTAGTTTTCAGGATGCTGTTGTGGCTGTCTTGAATTCTACGAATCAGGGATGCAGATTTCTTGCGAATAAGAGCTTCAAAGACATCAGTTTGGTATTCAGCAAACATCCCCGAAACACTGCAGTATTGCTCAGTGGGTATTAACCGTGTTATTCACCTCTATAATATTACCGGTGTTTCAACCGGGTTGCACCAACCGTGTTCCCAGACTGACTACAATATAAAATAATATGATCAGAAAGTTTAGAAAAGAATCTGTTTATCAAATGAGAGCAGCACAAATTTCAGAAAAAGAGTAGAACATACATTTCAATTTAATAATACTACGTATCAAATTGAAATGTATTTGGGTTGGCCATAATACTTTTTTGAAGTTCCGACAGCGGGTAGGCCACATAGCTCACAGAACCGATAACCGCTGGGAAGAAAAGGTTCTCACGGACGCGAAACGGAGTGTGGAAAGACTCGATGGACCCACGATATCGTGGCAATGCGTATGGAATGCGAGTTATCGCTAAAACGTATACCTCTATTTTATCAAAAATCTAAAAGGAAAAGTGAAAGATCAGCATCGGTTATTACATGGTTATAAGGGCTCGTGAGGTCTACTGTTATTAAAGAACCACTATTCTATAAATACAACTCAGTCAGTCAGACTTGTGTTGCTTGCCGCACAATATCGTTCGGAGCTTATATTCTAAGTGAAGCTCGATTGCTATGGAGGATCACACTGCGACGTTATGCTAAGCCAGTATTTTAAAAACAAACCGTTCCGTGCTCTTTCAGAAAATAACTCAAGTTGATTGAGCAGTAATTCGCACAAACCTACATGTTAGCATTGAGGTGTAGATGACAAGCGTTGCGATCTTGTTTTTCAGTGCTCTCTTCAATTCAAAACGCACCGAAAAAGCGTGCTAAGAAAATATTAATAGATGTGTCAACATAACGAAAACATATATAGTAGGTAGGTAAAAAATATCAACACCTTATGTCGACCAGACAAGGGCAAAATAGTTGATTGTTAAACAAGGGACTAAAACGACACATTATATAGGTACGAGGTTGTTTTACGCGAGCGAGCCTACCCAGAAAGTGCCTATTAACTCTCTTCTTGAAGACATTAGGCTCGTGAAAAGGTATGTGGATATATAAGCTTTTGTTTATATAAAAAAAACCTCAAGAATGATCATCAGTGATTCCCATTTTATTCCCAATTTATTCAAATGAATTCAGTCAGTCAGAGTTATGCAATTCTTGATGCTTCATAAACACATAATAATAGGCTGCTCCCTATGTTTTGATGACTGGCGCTGAAGAAACGGCAATATTTATACTTGAACCGTACGTCTACAAAGGGCTACACTCTGATCTACTAGATACCTGGCCTCGTTGGTAAAAATAGCACTAATATCTCTGATTCACACTAAAAAGGTCACCGTTGTTTATCCTCCATAGTATGGGCCCTGATTGATATCAGGCATGGCGTGCAAGTATTGTGATGCTCGCGTGAAGGGCAAGGTTGACTCTCTAATAATACTAATGGATATGGGGAGCCTCTACTATTTTCTTAGTATGTAATGGTTCAGCGAAGTGACCATGGGATTACTCCGAGAGAGGAGATATCTCCCCACCAAAACTGTGGCCATTATGGCAAATTTGATCTTTGTGTGTGCATGATCTATTCCAATTAGGTGAGTGCAGACTGATGATTGTATATGGTGTAGGCTTTTCAATTCAAATAAATAGTGACTTTTGAATTAATGCTCGTCAAAACAACTATGGGTAACTCTATTAAGTTGTTTGCTAAGTTATTGTTTGAGAACGGTTTGATATTCTTGCAAAGCAATTTAGTTTACGAAGGTAGCGTAAATAAATAGATGTCGAAATGTAAAGTAATCAACGCCAACACAAGTTTATGCATCACATACCTACATCACGGGTGACATCGGTTGCAGACTATGAGGCGCAGGTGGTAGGCAAATGGTAGGGGGTAAGTGCGAGTTGGGGACGTAGGGGTAAAAACGGCTCGCGTGCCGAAGGCCATGGCTACTCGCCATGCACGATTATCGACAAATCCATCAACTTCACTGGACACAAATCATTCATGCATATAATTATTATCATCGATTACCAGGTAGGCTGCGTCTTTGGACCATGAATGAAGCTGAAACCAAAGTAGTCATTAAAAAAAATGTGTTTTAGGCTATTTTAATATTTGCAAGTGTCCAATGTGTATACCTACATTGTAAATAGCTGGGGAACGTGTATATAGTCTGTGTACCATCTCGGAGATCAGAATACTAACAAAACACGAAATGAATTATTCATGGCTAGTGCCATTCGCTTTGCGGCATGTATTTAATTCAGTTAGTGCATGCGATTGTGAGTATATTCGTGTGCAAATTCATGTTTTATTCCCTCATTATAATTTTTTGCACTCAATGGCATACGGTGACTGCCTCATCTGACGGCCAATAGTGATCATCCACAACACTTTGTCCTAGAAGTATTGATGAGAAAATACATTTTGCAATACAGGAACCCACATCCAAAAATATTTATTGGTCATGTATAGCTGTGGACACTAGCATCAAATTTGCACTTGAATATGTACCCGAATATAATTATTGAGAACTTTCTGCTTCAATCTAGTTTGCAGATTTTAACCTACCATAATTTCGTCATTACCTTAAGAAAACGTTCTCTCATAAGCTCAGCAAGATACGTGCTCAATATTTCAAAGCAGAGCTTAACCCCGTATAATAATGAAAGTCTCCAAAAATGTAACGTTGCAAATATTGCGATAAGTAGGCTGAGCATGTCTAAGGAGCTTTAGCGCAGCCAATGTATACTGGAGCTTAGTAACAATAACAACTGTGGTGGAATTAGAGCAGTGGCAACGACCGGTGAATAATGCATGAACGGCTGTCGGCCGAACTGAATAATTTTCATGTGGACATAGGTGCTATATCCACATCACTTACTGCTACTAGCTGCGGCAGCTTTTTACAATGTTAAAAATTCGATCAAATAATATTGTGTTGTAATTTAATAAAACCGACACAGTATATATTGTGTCAACCTTTTAATTCGTGTAATGCTGTTGGTTAAAATTCCGTTTTGTTATGTTTGCTGTAATTAATATTTAAATTAGGCAAACAACGTAAACATATCTGCAGGAATCTAAATTACCATTTTTCTTGTTGCCTTTGGTACATTGACTAAATTTAGTTTATTGTAAGTTTAAAAAAACATTCTGAGACGAAATATTGTGTTATTTATAAGTCCCTTGAGTCACTATGATTTAGTGCGAAGACCATCTGAAAAACATTATGTACAAGCTGTATCGTATAGAAGGAATAATAGTAAAATAAAAGATATGAACTAGAAAAAGTATTTATGGTAAAAGTCGGATAGGCTTTTATATAACTTCTTGCTATATTACCAGGGAGTTCAAGTTGATTTTCAGCTACAAACTGCTAATACTGCCGACAAAAATTTTCGACGCGGATTGGTAGATGGCTTGAAAATTTCAAATTTGGTGGGCTTAGAATACCGGTTTCTTCACGAAGTTTTCCTAAATAGAGGAATAATTTTAAAGCATGCGTAGATGGCCAACACGTTAACACATTTACACACACTCACACACTCGGAGGTCACCATCTCATGTCATTATCATTATCATGAAAGCCGAAAAATGTACAGCACAGGTTAGGTACTCAGAATGCAATGATGGGAATTGTCATAACGATATTGTAACATTGATATGATACCTTGCATATCTAATCTATAACAATGCTGCAGCGTATTAACTGTTGCTATCTCTGAGTCGCTTTTCATGTCATTAATGGTAAGATTGGGATGATAATGATATCATCATTATGAAAGACGAAAAATTTACAGCACAGGTTAGGTACTCAGAATACAAGAATGGAAATTGTCATCGCGATATTGTAATATTGATATGATACCTTGTATATCTAATCTAAGGACAATGCTGCTGCCTATTAACTTGTCCTACATCTGAGTCGCTTTTCATGCCATCAAAGGTAAGATTGGGATGATATGATATCATCATCATCATCATGAAAGACGAAAAATGTACACCACAGGTTAGGTACTCAGAATACAAGAATGGAAATTGTCATAGCGATATTGTAATATTGATATGATACCTTGTATATCTAATCAAAGGACAATGCTGCTGCCTTTTTACTTGTCCTATATCTGAGTCGCTTTTCATGTCATCAAAGGTATGATTGGGATGATATTATATCATCATCATCATCATGAAAGACGAAAAATGTACACCACAGGTTAGATACTCAGAATAAAAGAATGGAAATTGTCATAGCGATATTGTAATATTGATATGATACCTTGTATATCTAATCAAAGGACAATGCTGCTGCCTTTTTACTTGTCCTATATCTGAGTCGCTTTTCATGTCATCAAAGGTATGATTGGGATGATATTATATCATCATCATCATCATGAAAGACGAAAAAGGTACACAACAGGTTAGGTACTCAGAATGCAATAATGGGAATTGTCATAATTATGTAATATATTAAGATATCTTTATCTAATGGACAATGCTGCTGCCTAGATACTTGTGCTATATCTTAGTTGCTTTCCATATTACAATGGGCTGGGTTGAGCTTCAACTTGTGTGCTATGGCCGGTATAGCTAACATTTCATATGTATATACACAAATGAATGAAGTAAAAAGAATTAGCTAGCAAGTCTGCGATAAAAAGTCGAGTAAATTACTCAAACTTCAGTAGACACGAGTCAGTGAATGGAGGAAACAAGTCAAGCAAACGTAAAGCTAACGAAGCAAGAATCTAAAATTTATTCCACCTTCAAAACAATTCGACGTAATTTTAAAGTTTGCGAGGGTAGTCAGCTTTAGTACTTATTTCAATCCAGTGAAAACTAATTTCCAATGTCTTTGAATAGTGGCAAATTACTTTCTTAGAAATTGTCCCTTTGATATTTTCATGTTTCTTAGTTTTTACATTTACAGTGCTGGCTTTTACAAAACAAAATCCATATACCTACGTGATGTACACAGTATTCATTATGTGAAGTCAATGACAGAGAATATTTTTTAATATCTTAGTAAGATAGTGCTTCTCTTGCGTAGCACCACATAAATGAACAAAAGTAGCAACGCAACATTTGGAGCGATAGTCTTTTTTAACAACTACCCTCAGCTTGGTCTTGATTATTAGAATAGGCCACATTTACACCAGCACGACAAACAACACTGACAGTATCAAAACAATTTTTCTTAGGATCAAATATAGAGGTAAAAATATAGAGGTAAATATAGAGGTAAAATACGCGATAAATACCCGTTTCTCGAATTAAAATTATTTGGAGCGATCGTAGCAGGCAAAGCATACCTCACAGCATATATTAGGAGTAGCCAGAGTTCCTTGTGGATGGGTTAGTCCGGGAAAGTACTACCACAGAATAACTAATAGTGTACTACCACCATACCTATTTCAGCCGTTGAGCAGCATTGCTGTGTTTTGGTTTGGAGGGTATGGCCTATCATTATGCGTCTATGCCTCAAATTGAATTTATGTTGTATTTTATGTCTATATATATTTAAGTCCTTTTATTAATATACTTGAAGTTTTGGTAGGTTATTTTTTTGACAAATAGTTGCTAAGCAGACCTACATCAGCTTGTATTGTACACCACCGTCCTTGAAAGCTTGTTGCGTAGCGTTGGATGGAAGACATCGCTTTCAGCGATAAGGTCACCCATTGTTTTACAAGTGTCGCTTAGATTAAGTTTTCTTTTATCAGTATTTTGTTATGTTTTTATGTCAGTGGTGAACAATGAAGAGTTATCTATGTATATATCTATTGATGTGCGCAATGAAGAGCAGCGTAGGTGCCATGACTTAGGACGTGCGACGCAACACGTGCGAGCCTAACACTCGATATATACGTTGCAATCGTAGCACACGTAGCATTCAAAGCACTCGGAACAATAGCGTTACACTCGAAGTATCCGTTGTCGTGGATTCAAACGTAGGTATTCATCCGTAGCACTACCCTATCATCGTTAACACATTATCATCATTCTATTTTGTGTATTTTTCACTTTAAAAAATGTGGGTAACTACTCGATTTTATTGTAAAAATATCGCGCAAGTATTACCGTCAAGTTAACCACAACGATAAGCTTACTATTTGAAGGCATTCCACGTTTCTCGTTGGGATTCTGCGCGTGATGTGAACTGCAATGAGGACAAACAAAGTATTTTCATATTGCACTTTTACCTTAGATTTCTGCAGAATTTAAAGGTTTTCATTTGAAGCACTGGAGTGGAGTTAGGAATCGTTTTCAGAGGTCACCGTGCAGTGCGTGCGAGGCCCCGGCGGCGGCTAGATCAATTTTTTGGTATAAAAAACCCAGAACTTCTGAACTTGTAAACAGTTGGCTAAGCTTTTTTAAAACACTACTGTGTTGATTTCAGCTTCACATTGATCACGGAGGAACATTAAATTCTACTTAAGTACACGCCTTGTTGAATTAAAATTAAAAACGATGGAATGGAGCGATGAAATTTCTCATGTGAGCTCGTTGTAAATCATATTAATGGTAAAATTAAATTTGAATAGCGAGCTCCGATTTAATTTGTAGGTACCTAGGTAAAAATGTAAGTTCTCAGGCTCGCCTGTATTATTTACTTTTAGTTAGCAAGTATTTTCGTACACTTACTTAACCATGTAGAGCGATGGAATAATATTACGGCTTTTTATGGAAATAATTTAAAACATGTAATATCATCCCTCTCATACAGGATGATTCAAAATCGAATTTGGTTAAGGAATCTTAAAAAAAACCTCTAATCGACGTAGGTACGGCAGCCTCAACCATTCTATATGAAAAATATAAAACTCCACTATTATAATTTTGGTACAATAAACAATAGGGAGGAATGTTTTTTTTAAGTACGATAGCGGCGCTTGGCGTAGGCCAGGTTGAGATGTAGATCTGGTGTCAAGTTATGATAAAGCTCTTCACTCGTAATCGTCAGACAAAGGATCTGGCTATCATACTTATAATTGCCGGAACACACCAATTATAAAAGGTGATGGTGTCTGGCGAAAAACTTAGGTAAGATGGTGGTAGCTAGCCAGGCGGACTGAGCCCTGCCACCAACCAAACCGAGCGCTAATTTGTGTGAACATTAATGTGTGAGGAGTTTGATATCATCAGAACTTGGTCGTAGTACAGCAATTAAAAAATACCTAGTAGTACGATGCATACCTCTATGACAAAAAATAAACAAAAGGAAAAGAACACCCTTTGCTTGTTAGATACCGCCAGCTGTTATAAAGTGGACTCCACAATTCACTTACCCGTACAGTTTAGAGCCATAATTTTGCCGAACCTGCTTCACATTGCGGTTTGTGATTTTTGCTGTTCTTGCGGTGAATACCTAGGATTTATATTATTTAGATTCATACCTAAAACAAGAAAGCACAGACATATTAAACATATTTCATTATTCCAAGCGCATGGCCTTCATCACACCTGGTTTCATGATAAGGCAGGTCTATGATATGTTTTGATTTAACGATAGTATTGCTGTTAAAATAATTAATAACTAGCCTTTGCCTTTGCCTCACCATGGATAACAAAACGTTATTCTTCCCCTTAGCCAAATGATCAAACCCACATAGGTTGGTCATATATGTTTACTATTGTTTTTATTTTTTAATTTAAACGTGGGTGCCTACTAACATATAAATTGTATAGCGAACGCTGTAATCATGCTGATATTCGTTAAAATCCGTTTAGTCTTTTAGTCGTGTAGCTTGACATTCACCAAATAAATAAATGGAGCCAAATTTATAACTTCGAAATAAAAGTATCATATATTCGAAAACTTACTGCGCTATAATTTTCTAATGCCGCGTTAGTGAAACATTAAAACCAAAAGACGCGGGTCAGAGAGGAGAAAACCTTCAATTGTCACAAGCACCTTGCGAATGACGAGTTATATAGTTTAGATTTTTTCTTACATTAATTTTAAATATCCTAGAAAAACAAATATAAATAAATTATATTCAACTAAAAGCATGCGTATATGTGCATTACGAAAAGTTGTAGGTCTACTACGAAAATCGAAACATGACGGGTCCGTTGACGGATTGCACGTTTTTCAATATAAAAATGACAGAAGTTCTTTCGGATCTGACGACTTTCGATTTTCATAGTAGGGCACGTACAACACATTCACACATTGCTCTTTTGTAGTTTTGTATTTGTGAATTAGCAAACGACTTGTGTGACGACATGACACTTCTTAATTATAATACTATATTTTTAAAGCACACATGTATGATAAAGTTGCTTCAGTGTGTGTACTGTGAACGTATCATCACCTTCCTGTCCATTTTCCCACACTAGGTGGGGTCAATGCAACATGTATTCTACCTCCACTTCAAGGATATGGCCTTGAAGTGGAGGAAGAAGACATGTAATACTTTTGACTGAAATTTTAAGATCGGCCATGTGCCTGATATCTATCCTCTTTGGCAATACTCAGTTGTGGATGTCTATATCCATTTCCCCTTAGCCCACATTTTATTCCTTATCTATATAAGGAGAGATGAGGATAATAATGTCACGGAAGAATGGTGATACATTTATAGCAACATGATTCTGAACCCTTACATTAATTTAACCACTCAGCTACTTATTTCTACTTCTTAGCTGTTGGTGATAGTTTGTCTCGCTACATAATGAACTCGTAGAGTTATTCATGTCAACAATAATCTACCTCGAACGCAATTTTCCACAACGGTTGAGGCCTTACATTGGAGAATGCATCTGTATATAACTGTTTTATAATACGCAAGCCAGTTTCGACTATATTAGAAGGAGTTAGGGTTCGATATTGTGCCTAGATCCTAGCATCCACGGTCATCTTGGGCGACTGGCTTTTCACGGCCAGTGCACTGACAAGTCTTGGCTCGGCATTTAATAGATGTTCCAGATATAAATAAATAACGGATGTTTTTTATCAAAGTCATTTTAATCTTAATCACTAGTTGATGAGGCCTGCAGTGGATTTCCCATTGCAGCTGACCTTTTGCGAAGAGTGTAATATTGATAGGATATCGCAGTTTTAGTAGTACTGAGGTGGATTCTGTTGCCTATCTCCTGAGGGTAGTTTTTTTAGCTCCATTACAAGCTCCACGGGACATAAGACACCCATGCAGTGCTATTAGTTATTCTGTGCCCGTACTTTATAATTAAATATTATTGGATGAACATTACTGTGACTTTCGTTTCAAACAATTTTTAGAACAATTTCGAGTTTTTTTTCTCCATGTACAAGTTTTTGTTGCTTTCCTGGGTAAGATTGAGATCTACGATCGAGCAAGCCTTATCAGAAAATCCCAACTCTTTTTAATGATTTTGGGGTCGTAAGTTAGTGGAAAACAACATTCGGCACAAAAACCAGCCGGCAGCTGATTCCAAATTTTGCAGTGATTTTTGGTAGAGCTTTGTCAAAATGAATGGAATATCAATCAGGTGTAAAATACGTACATCTACTATGGTAGAACCTGTAGAATACATGCAAATAAGACAATTTCATATTAAAAATGAAATGCATATATTGAAATAATCTATTGAATTGTTTGTACATTAACTTATATAATCTCTAAATCGTCGGTGTTGTTGAAATTGTATTGATAGATTTTTGTCAGCTGTCATTAAATTTTGTGCCATAATCTAAGTATGCATTTCTGCTTTTGTCGATATACGGTTTCGCCAAAAATGTTAGTTATATAATTCTTCGCCTGCGCCGACGATATATACAAGTAATTTTAAATTAACCGTTTTCAGTAATATCTAAAAAGTTATTAAGTGCGATATTTATAAAGCTGCTGCTGTGAAACTCTCATAATACAGTTGAATCAAGAATAACATAGGCTTCCCAAATCTTATCCAATCTACATGAGACGAAAGAAATAAAAGATTTAAAAGTTTTCTCCGCATTACGGAATTCAGAAAGCTAAATTGATTTAACGATAGACATAACTTACTTTTCTTATTCCGAAACAGTCGTTAAAAAGTTCTTAGCTAAATTCAATTGTTACTCAACAAAAAGTTCCAAATTCGTTAGATAATTTAGGTTAAAAAACTCGTGCTTGATTTATAGGTGAGTGTTATTTTACCTTCATCATCATCATCCAAACCAGATGACACTATACCAAATGTATTAACCCATAAACGTCCACTGCTGAAATTACCTGGCACTTTATGCCTTACCTTAATTTACGTGACAGAACCGTGTGGGCTATATGTATGTGCCTTAAGCAGCAGGTGTTAGTATTGAATCACATTTTACCCGGAATCATCCACAATCTGAGGAACTGGCTATCTTGCCTCTATATGCCGGAACACAACAATTCAGAATTGTTATGTCGACAGACTTATGAGTGATGATGAAGATGGACAAGCAATATTGTATTCCCATCGTGATCAGACCCGGCACCTCTGGATATGACACCGGTGAGCAAACCTCTACATCACAGAGACGATTAGCTAAAGAATCATGATAAACAATTAGTAGGTAACCCTACCTGTATAACGTGTTAACGTTATAAATAATTTGCCGACCATGGATTAGGCTCGGATTTGGCCTTAAACAAGGGCAATGGGCAGTGCTTGCTTGTTCATCCAACGAGTTGGGTAAAATAAACTCTTCTTGTAAAAAAATGGAACCGACTTCACCACTAAAAACTTACAAATAACTCTCAGGGTAAGTTCATATAATTTGAAGTTGGTACCGAATTGCCAAGCACAACAACATGTTTATTGTATGGCACCGCCTTCAAATTAAATAAACTTAAAGAGTTATTTATTTATAACTGAAACCGTCCCCGTTTTGGTTAAACGGCTAAATTGTGGCAAAGCCTTATGAATAAAAAAATACAGCACATTCAAAGTCGCAGATCATATCTGCGTTCGACTCATCTAGTTGATCACCTTTAAATGCTAAGGAAAATATCAGAATTATTTTATATTCCGTCTACTTAGATTCACAATATTTTATCCACCATTTTGTTTACCTAAATGGCTTTTATGTTAATGAAGCCATTTAAGTACTCAGTAAAATAACAAAGCATGACCCTGGAGGCACTTACCTGAACTTTATTTGGTAATTTGATTAATACGGGCCCACCTTTGTTTCTCCTGTAAGGTAATATTAATAGAATCATGTTGAGGCTTAAGTGCTATAGAATTTAATAAGGAATAAAATTAGGTACCTACCTAGCTAGAAGCTCTGGGTAGTAGCCAGTAAAATTGCCGGAATATTGACTGTGTTACAAAACACAAAATTGGCATAATGTCAGTTAACTATGTGCAAAAATAAAAAGTACAATTAAACTAACTATGTACAAAGGAATCAGTCAGATTACCTAAGGACCGTTACAAACGGCCTATAGGTAACTCAACTGTTCCAGACCAGTACCAGGCGGAAGCGTGCCCAAGACACTGGCTGCCTTGCCACGCTGAATAGCTATGCTAATTCGCTGGCCTAAATAAGAGCCAGCCCTTGGGTCACGTGTCGCCTCAATCAAAAGCCCCGCAATATTTTTGAAAACCCGCAGGGCATGTGCAAAAATTGAAGAATACTCTTCAATTATATGTATCATATTTAACTCGTTGACTCGTTGTCGTTACCAATCTTACGTTATTGATACCTACTACGTATGCTTTTAAATATCAACTCACAAAGTCACGCAAAAGCGTCTGCTCGAACCTAACATTTTAGAATAATTGGCTGAATCGTTAAACTTTGTAGTTGTAGTACAAAATAGAGTAGATACAAAATATAACAAATTATATTGGACTAAATTTGAGCAGTGTCTTGATGCTAAATAACTCTTCTGTGGCGGTATATGAGTACACTACTGGAAATAGGATGACAACTTTCGTTTACTATGTAAGTAGTGACGGTTTGCCAAGTTTACCCCCAACAAAGCGTCATTGTTTCGAAGTAAGTAGAAATTAAGTCGAGTGCTGTGGTTGCAATCTTACCCTCAGGAAATCACTTTTAATAGCAACATTTACAACCGCCGAGTTCTCATTGCTCTGAGTATGCTTTAGTAGAAAATGATTGATGAGTTGGGTTTACCTTTGGAAAACAGAAACGATATAAAATCTTTTCAAATATCTGAGAATCTATTTTATTGCAAAAAGGGAAAAATACCCGTGCAATGATTTTTAATTATGAGCTCAATCAGAACATTTTTTTTTTACTATGATTTTTATTATTATTTTTTATTTTATTGTTTTTATATTATTATTATACGACGGGGAGGTGCTTGTCTTCATTTCACCTAATTTTTTTAACCAACTTTCAAAAAAGCAGGTGGTTCTCAATTCGTCGGAATCTTTTTTTTATGGTTCCCTATGAAATTACGGGCACGCGTTGCTTAACTTCTTTATGCCTCAAGCTCACGGGCGCAATGCAGTGACGCGTGGGCCATGCCCTTTGTGGATTGACCTACACAGTAAGGCAAGAGATACACTTAACATCAGATGGGCTGCATACTTGTTCCGTCACCAAGTTGAATAAATATTTTTTAAATGTGACCTACTTTTTTTATTCAAAAATGAAATATAATATTAGGAAATCAGGAGAAAAGGAATATAAGGGAAGCATTCGGAGCATAGGATCGTTATAAACGGTCTAATTATACGTAACTCAACAGTTCCTTTCGTTGGTTGATCCGATCAATTCAAAATTTTGAATATGCAAAGAATAATACTCATCAATCGGTATGAGGTTTTTATTGACACTAGGGTTGTTTTTGAAAAAAAGGGGTGTTAAGTGAGACAAGGAGATTTTTTATTTTTGGGGTATCATACGAAAGAGGGTTATAAAATAAAATAAAATCATAAAAAAGGCTACATATTCTAAAAAAAAAATAACTTTTTAATATGGGTGGTTGTGTAACTTCTGAAATTATCTTGAAAGTTTGTGAAAATATGAAATCTCGTATGAAACGGCGGTGTTAATTGCAGATTTTAAAATTAGTTCATTTTTGCCCTTATTAGGTGTGGAAAAGAATGATCACCAGGTATTGCAAGATAAGAGAGTGGTATATAGGGCTACCACAATAGGGTTTCCAAACGATAAAATCCAAGAATAACTTTTGGGATGTCATACAAGGGTATCTGCGCATATCCCATATCACTTCATACAAGACATACAAGTATTCACTTCACACAGTTCATTATTTTCGACCACAATGTGGAACCGTTAAAGTTTTCTCTACACTTAGAAAAAAGCTGCTGCCTTTTAGGGGAAGCCCCTTGGTTAACTTTACGATATCCGTGAGCGCGAGGGGTAGATTTTTAAACTACGAGTCCTAAGGCAACGGTTTTGAGAGCACTTATCAAAACGACATCAACTTTTGTTTCATCTTAGTAAGGGGTGACTTAAGGGGTGTTTTCTACCCATCAACGATAAAATCGAGGCTCATAACGTGCAATCGCTCGTTTGGTGCTTTTTGCTCTCATTTTGACTTAATTATAACGAGAGTTAGCAGCGAGTGAGAGCCTTGATCACTCACGTGAATAAAGAGAGTTTGAGAAAAATAGTGCTTTGGTCAGGTGTAATAAAGCACACTTTAATCGTTTTAAACAAACGTTTACGTTATATTCGAGAAATATTCTCCGTGGTTAAATATCTAACACAAATCCGGGCCCTTATTCACTATGACCAATTGTGACTGTATTTCGATACGATGATTCCAGCAGGTATCGTAACACGAATAAGGGCCCAGAAATCTGTATATTGGAATTGGAATAGTAATATTCAGAATATAAATATTCCAGTTACTAGGCACAATCACAGAATGTAACAAGCTTCATAGCTCAGTTGGTATATATTAGCCATGCCTTCTGCGCTGTAGGTTGTGGGTTCGATTTCCACCCAGAACAAACATTTATGTGATGAATATAGATGTTTGTTCTGTGTTTGTGTTGTACAGTTTGATAAATATTTATCAAGAAAAAATTAAGTATTATATCCGTAATCTAGTTCCCATATCACAAGCTTCGAACTAGATGAAAAGATAAATGAATGTCCTGAAATCTTGATTATTTATTATATTTTAGCCACAAAGCATTCGTAAATTGTGTAAAGTGAATATATATTTACATAATTCAAACATACTACCTTTGCCATCATATTCTAATGTCAATGGGTATAAAATTATATTATTTAATAGCTAGTAAACCCTTTGCATGGTAGGTCTTTGGCACATTAGCCATCAGTGAATGAATTATTTGTTTATAGTAAGTAGTAACCAAATTGTTTTCAAACGTCAAATTAGCTGTAGGTATGTTCCTCGGTTATTTAAAAATATTATGCGCTTTATCCCTAACTCTAAATAACCTTACTGTGACAAAATAATGTGGAAATAGCCAAGATAATTAATTGGTCAGTGGTCCTCGACGCTTTTAATTTCGTTCGGATTTTAATTCGGGAGTTCAATAACCAACGATTGCCGTCGGCTTAAAAAAACTCAGCTATATTGCATTCCAGTGGCCACCTTTTGTTTTGGCTGCACCGAAACGTTTGGGAATCCGATAAAGAGGAACTTAATACGTAGAGCCAGCGGAGTGGAATGGCGTGGATGTTTTTTTGTGTACAGCTTAGCGAGCAAATGGTTTTAAATTAGCTACTATTGGCTATGAAAAAACTGACTAGCCCGAGTTTATTGCCTTTTTCGTTGTGTACCGGTCGCGATTCCGAACAAGCGGTTAATTAGACGATTCCAAATGATCCTATGAAATCTTACGTAATATAAGATTTTTTGTTTAGAATAAAATAACAGTTTTTTCGTAGCAACTCTACATGAACATAATGGATGCAGAATAGAAAAAAAAATGCTCATATAAAATTACCACGAATACCCAGCATCCAGTGTTAGACATGTCTTTGGAGGACTCCAAAAAATGGAGATTTGTTACGTCCATGTGAAGTCAATATATATGCAACAATATAATTATAATAGTAAACGTCTATTAGCTAAAACGTCTTCTTTGTAATATTGTGCCATAATTGAGTCCTAAAATAAAATTATTACCAATGTCTATGTTCACTTCTCGTTAAAAAAAACTGTTAAAAGGTTTTTTGCGAGACAAATGAAAAAAACCTATCTGAGCTCATTTATTTGACCTTTGTTTGTGATTTTGATATGCAAAAAACTTTTTGTAATGTAATAACATAAAACAAAACTTTTCCCAGTCTTCCAGATTGCATGACATCGTGTAATCAAGAAGAACGCATCAAGGTTTTCTACATAAATGTAGTATATTTCTTTGTGCTCAGGATTATGTTGCAAAGTAAAAATATAACATTGTTTTTTCCCCATGAAAATACAAAGTAATATGTTGATTTTCACGACTAAATTACGGAGATTGCATTTGCGTCGCCGCTTTGAAGGAATTCGCCAAGAGCTGAAAGGATTGATTTACTTAATGCAGAAACAATATGATAGAAACTCAACTGACCCACATTTACTTGTCAACGGATGTGCCGATGATACTGTCTGCAACGATTAAGCAAGAATCAGCCTTTGGGTCACGCGTCAATTCAATCAAAAGTCCAGCAAGATTTATGGATACCTCAAACCTGAAATGTTTATATCGTAATATTACGTTAGGAAGCTACTCAAACAATTCACTCAACTAGCGTGGTGACTACTTCTAGACTATATAGCGGATAACTATAAAATAGTAGATAGGAATGTAAAGCGCACCTAATGTACCTTATGTAAAGGTACCTAATGGTATATAGGAGAGTCTTTCTTGTATTCTGTCGCGCTTTACATTCCTATCTACTATTTTATAGTTATCCGCTATAAACCAGTTCCCAACGCAGACAGGTACTAATACGATAGTGCGATAGTACACGGTTGTAAACGAAAACGTTCATGGACCATCTTAATTAAATCAGTATTTTACTCCAAAGGGAAGAGGAAAATATTATTAATTTATTCCACCCACGTAGCGGGCCATGTTTCAATTGTTAGAAGCCTTTGATCACCGAAAAAATCACACAAATCGTACAAACACACCCTTATACCTACTATTAGGCTATGAGACTCGAGAGAATATCAGTCATGTATTTAATTATTGTCATGTCCAGTAAATAGACTCCTATTCCAGCGTGCTTAATATTTGGTTTCCAAATATTATATTTATTTTGGTCTTTATGTAAGTTGGTGGTCAAACGTTTATCTACTCCAAAAAACTTTTGCGAACATAGCATGACACTATCTCTAGTAAAAGGATTTGTTTTTACCCAACTGCCTCAAAAGGAGGGTAACGTTTTTTGTGAGGGTAATGAACGTTTGTGTTTCATTCTATTACTAGGTATTCTAGGTGTTTGTTAAGTGAGGTATCGATTGGTTCCTCTTAATAGTGGAATTACAGGGACTATATAATAAAAATATACATATATCCATTTTTATGCAATCACATTGAATGAGTAATGAATTGAGTGATTGTATAAATGCATGTGAGGCGAGTGGACGCGACTCATATTTTTTTGTGGAAAATGAGAAAATTCAGTGCCGACCATTGTGTCGGCACTTCGTTTACTCATTCTTCGATTGCGTAACAAAAGTCATCAATTCAACATATTTTTTTTGTAACTAGATATCACCACAGGAAAAAATGCGCTATCATGGGATTTTTGATGCTATCTGATTTGTAGCAAATTATGTAAATTAGTGTTGAAATGTGTACCCCACAGCATATAAAATCTTCTTGTCTCACCCCTATTTCTCAAAAACGAAACCAGTGTCAAAAAAATGCTGATACCGATTAATGAGTATAAGTGTTATCTCTGCATATGTCAAATTTTGTTTTGATCGGATCAACCATTCAAAAGATATGGGCGAAACATTGTATTTCTTTTCACTCTCATATCTCGAAAACAACCTTTTTCTATCAAAAAAATTCCGCGATATCAATTTGTATTTATGTTATCTTTTAGTTGTTTAAATTTCATTAAAATCACATAACCCGTTCAAGAGTTATGCCGTCACAAACATTGCCACATACATCCCTCATTGACAAGCCTCATAGCTCAGTTGGTAGTAACTCTGCCTTCGGCGCTGTAGGCTGTGGGTTCGATTCCCACCCAGGACAAACATTTGTGTGATGAATATAGATGTTTGTTCTGTGTTTGGGTGCTGTATCATATAGTACGTATGTATTTACAAAAAGTATTTAAGTATTTTATCCGTAATCTAGTTCCCATATTACAAGCTATGCTTAGTTTGGGGCTAGATGGCGCTGTGTAAAATGAATGTCCTGTAATATTTATTTATTTATTATTTATTTATCCATACATATTGACCGGATTTCCCAACTCAACTCTGAGATCTCGTTCGCATCGCTCACTCGATCAAATATATACGATATTAGTGTATTTTTTATTATCCCACCTATATAATCTTACACACTCATCTATTTATTATCATCGTACGAGTGTACGCATTATGAATATAACCCAACCCGACCTTTGCTCAATTCGATTTGGAAGATTTATGCGTGGAAAATTAATGAATCCAGATTATCTTCCATTACACGCGTGCAATCACCGTCTCGCACTCATGCGATCAGGTTCTCAAGTAATAAATCAGGTTTTCCAGCAAATATTCTATATTAATTAAAGCGATAATTTTCTGGTTACGCCAAAGCTCATACATGAATAAGTACGTAGATTTACTTACAATGCACGTATTTTCATGGCCATTTTTTATTATACAAGAAAAATAAAACGCGTAAAATCCGCACCGACCTATAAGTTTACCGATATGTTTAGCGACCAATAACTTATAAACAGTAGGTATGTCTGCTCTGTGGTAGGTACACTGATTATGTATAAGTTAAATAATTATATTTATAAATAACAAGCTTTGCTTGGGACTAGATAGCCTGTGTAAAATTAATGTCCTGTAATATTTGTTTATTTAGTTATTAATGGTCACAGACCAAGGTCATGTCTCACCGCAGCAAGTCCAGGATAACAGTGAATGGAGAAGATTTAGATCATGCATCCAAAAATATGTCCACTTGGGCCAAATAGTCATTTTCGAGGACAGGCAGCAAAAGGAGATTGTTTGGCGAACCGATAATGTCTGGAGCAGCTAGAAGAGGTAGCTTGGGAGACATAATGAAAGGAAATTAACCGCTACCCCATAAGCTAATGCTAATGGACACATGCATCTTTCCCATTCTGACGAATGGTGCGCGAACCTGGCCTCTTGAATTATGTTCTCAAGTTCAAACTCAAAGTTGCCAACGCGTGATGCATCGAAGCATTCGAAACAGCAAGTAGGCTTCGCGGCAGACCAAAACACAGATGGTGGGACAAGCCAGACCAGTTCCTCGAGAACTGGAAAAGTTTAGCTCAGGGTAGGACAGTCCAAAAGGAGTGGGGGAGGCCTTTGCCCAGCAAGGAGACACTAATTACATTTTTTTTATTCGCCCTAGTCAAACGTTTGACCATCAAATTACTTGAAATAAAGAAAAGATGTGGCCTAAGTTACAGCACGCTCGTCTTAAAACCTATTCTCTATGGAAAAACAGTCGAGGACAAGGAGTTCCATTCCTTACCGGTATTAATGATATAGGTGGAGGTGAAAAGATGAGGTCGACACAATGGAACATTTACAAGGTACGGTACTGCCATACGTCTACTAGTCCGGTGGTGGAAATGGAATGGAGGGAAAAGATATCTAGCGCTTGCCGAAGTGGAATATATAGAACATAGACAGACTGGCAACCCGCCGTCTATGTTCTAGGTTCTGCAAATTGGCCTCAACAAGCGAATCATTACCTATGAGCCTAGCAGCACGACGCTCAATCAAAACCAGGGCTTCTAGCTGATACTTGGCTGAGCCATCCTAGAGATCGCAGCAGTAATCCATACAAGATCGGATCTGAGTTTTGTACAAACTTATTTAAAGCTGTCCCGGTTTGAAGTACCGTTGAACCATATCCAGAAAACCCAGCTTCATTAGCAGCGAATTTGGCCTTTGACTCGATATGGGAGCCAAAGTTCAAGTTCGATGAAAGTTCAAAGGCCGAAAAGGGTCGAACTATCTTTGAACTGGAGCGTAGTGCCGTTAAAAATGTGTACGGGAAGAAATTGACTTTTTTTGGCAGAGAACACACACGCCTGAGTTTTGGAAGAATTAAACCGTATAAGATTTGCGTCACCCCATTCAGACACAAAGTTAAGCTTAAGGTTCAAACTCAATCATCTCACTACGGAGGCAGAAAACTTCGTCCGCACTAGCACTTCTAGATTTTTTCTAGATTTCACCTCCTCACAGGTCCTTAGCGTGGTAGGACTTAAAGTCCTACCATCTTACCTAATTGTGTCGCCATGACAACGATTTTAAAATTGTTGTATTCCGGTTATTGTTGTATTTTAGAGGTAAAATAGCCAATAGCTCAGAGCGTTGAGGATTCCGGGTGAAGTGCACTTCCACCTTCGGCCCTATCATAACTTGTAAACCAAAATTAAGCGCTTTCCCGTCGTACAATAAAAAAAAAAACACAACTTTTAAAATATGTTGTACTACATTTAAGCACCAGGATGTACAACAAATGCCTTTAAGATGGTCTTCACCTTAGGGGAGCAAAAACTAAACGTCCCGGTTCGGTATTATGACCGTTCAAATAATATTCGCCCCGCAGGCGGGAGTCAATAATTTATTTAACAAAACCAACACGTCCGCCTACCGAATGGCTGCCGCCATTTTCAGAGCCCTAAATGATGATTTAACCAATTACTATTATTTAAAATGATAGTAACGGAACTTATGGGAGTTATGATTTCCTATAAATGTTATTATGATAGAACATTGATTATATGATACGGGTAGAATCAATAGATGATAGGGAAATGCAGAATTTGTTGGAATGTAAAATCTCTTAGAATATGAGGCCGACTGTTTTATTATATTTGTATTTTATTTATTTCGACTGTAAGGTATTCTGGGTAGATAACCAAGTCGAGAAAATCTTACAGTTAATCGAGATAGAAAATACATAATAGCATAAATAAAAAAAAAACATGTATATTTTTTTTATAATAGTTACTTGTAAGCCGTGGGCATGTGCCGAACGTATGTTTGGACGTGACTCTGCCTACCCCCTAGAGTGTTATCTTTACGAGAGAAGAATATGAGAAAAAAATCAATCCATGCTCTGAGTCAGAAGTGATTTCTTGAAGGGGAAAAAGTCGTGAGCCGGTCTGCTTATATTACTTTGTTTTTTAATTGAAATGGTCAAGCTCTTAGGCTCGAGGCTCGCCTGGGTATTATCTGGGTTCATCCTCGTCTACAATGGAGCGAGCTTTCCCAGAAGCTGCATATTAGAGGCAATGGCACTTCCATGCACCGATGAAAACAGCATACTACTTGGCGCCGGACTTCGGTTGGAACCCTCTTCGTCGCATGCCAGTTGGAACTTTACAGTTCCTACCACCAGCAATAGGATCGCCCAGCCATTACCTAATAACAAACCGTAATTACCATAATTCAGAGGTAAGATAGCCAGTTCCTCAGTTTGTTGACGAATCCGGGTGAAGTGCGCCTTCACCTTCGGCCTTATCTCAATTTGTTACCAGGTGAGATGAAGGCCAAGTGCTTACCCGTCGTAAAACAATAAAAAAAACCCGTAACCGTAATAAAGGTCAACGATAGGGTAGACCGCTTGGAGCAAGACCCCACCAACCCCGTTCCTTACATGGACAAACTTTATGCTATGAAGCATTTATTTTCCAGATAATCTTTGTTCTATTGATTGAGTGAGTGGTAGTACTACTTATGTAAACGCTTTAACCCATAAAAATCTTAAAAATATATATATTTGAGTTATCTCATGATTAATGAGCAAAATGTAGAAAGTGTAAGTAGTTTCTTAATGCAAAAGAAAGGGATAAAAGGCTATTACGATTTTACATTACAATACTAATGTGTATCTTATGCTAGTGGTTCATATAAATGGTTAACGAGATAAGTATATTTATTATTCAGCGTGATCTCTCACGCTGAATAATAAAAAGAGACTTCTCAGTCTCTTCTGTACAGTGGCATTATTCCAGAGTTGTTAGCTCTAGAGGGACCGAATAGGTACAAACACCACGCCACCGTTCAAATAAACTAATGACAAGTAATTTACTTCATAATGTAAATGGCACTTCCCGACCCTACGCTGTAACATGTTTTGTATCCGGGATATGTAAATGAAAAATGATTGGCTGAACTATTAACGACGGATATTACCGCCAAGTGTGCTTGAGGTTTCATTTATTGACCCCTAATGGAGTAGATACGACGTTGTTTTGTTGTTTCATAAAACTTGGTTGATGATAGGACTTGCTTCAAGTCCGTCAGGCTAGCTACCACCAAATAAACATAACGGACTTAGGTAATATTTCAAAACCTTTTTTCATATATCATATAAATATATTTTTTTCTGTATGTTCCCCAATTACTCAAAGAAGCCTGGACCGATTTGGAAAATTCTTTTTTTGTTTTAAAGGGTATACTTCACATGTAGTCCCTTTGTCATCAGGTCAGGATGTCTGATGATGGAATCCTGGAGAAATCAAGGGTACTCTTCAAATTTTACAATAATTAATTTTACATTTTAACCGCCTCTGTGGTCTAGTGACCACAAAAAAGGGTTCAAATGACCGCTTTCAGATCCAGAAGTCCAGTGTTCGATCCCCAGGGACAGTACAAAATTGTACTTGGTTTGATTGGTAGTCGGACTTTTTTTAAGTCCGCCTGGCTAGCTACCACCATTTTACCTAATTATGTCGCCTTAACAACAATTCTAAAATAAAATGTTGTGTTCCGGCATTGAGAGGTAAGATAGCCAGTTCCTCAGTTTGTTGAGGATTCCGGGTGAAGAGCGCCTCCACCTCCTTATCGTAACTAGTAACCAGGTGAGATGAAGACCAAGCGACAAATTCATCAACTTCTCAAGTCAAAACTTTATGCCAAAGTACTTGCCTACTTGAGACAAAACACAATAGAGAAACACATACTGACTTAGTTCTCAAACATGAAAAGGAAAACTGGCATAAGTTTTGACAGGTATATTGCTTTTGGAAGTCAAAAATACTTTCTCTGAAGTGTAACTTTTGCAGAAAGACGCAATAACAAGCTCAGTTGGTAGTAGTACCTACTGCGCCTCAAGTTGTGGGTTCGATTTCCACCTGCGACAAACATTTTTCAGATTAATATTGATGTTTATTCTGTGTCTAGGTATGGAGCAAAACAAAACTAAATAGATACCTACAAACTTTGTACTGCAAGCTAATCTCAGGACTTAGTGATAATGGTTCCATGTTCATAGCTGGTTACGAAACTCAGCTACGAAAGTGGATTATTTCTTATTCAATAACCGGTTACGAAAAAATTTGTAAAATTCAATTTTTGTAGCTGGTTACGAAATTTTAGTAACGAAAATGGGCCAAAGGATTTGTTTTGGTATTGTAAAATAATTATGTACATTTACCTATAAAAAAGGATCTGAGCATTCTATCCATTGTTTAGTTCCCTTATTGCTATGTTTAGTTTTGGGCTAGATGTCTCTGTGTATATTTAATGTCCTGAAATATTTATTTATTTACTATTTATCAAGTACTCATACATAAATAAACACCTAAGCATTTTTCGGTGAATCCTCGAAGGGGAGAAAAGTCATGAAGTACCTTCTTAGTTACAATTTTACCCATTCATTATAATTTTCTTCCTCAGCAGAATATCATTTGAGCAAAGCTCAAGAGTAGGTATTATTTGAAAACGACCGTCAAACCCTCCTTGACATTCTACTGGTAGAATTTAACAGAGATATAAAATAGGTTTTACGCATGCAATCTCCATAATAATGGAGTTCTTTGAAGATGGCATCCGATAACAATGACAATAGAATGGGGAGCGTTCTACGCTATTCACGATATTGAAAACTAGACTATTTATTTTTTAGGTTAGTATTTTCCGGAAAAGCTCCGATAAGTCAGTAATACATTATTAATTAGTACCGCTAGTACACCATCATCTTCCATTAGTCATTTGTAGAAATTTTTAACTATGGCATCTGTTGAAAAAAAAGACTAAATACCTTACACGCATCACCAACCCACCAGGCAGATAGCTACTGTTAAAACCCAGAAATGCCTTCTGGTAGGAACCCTTAGTCAATTTTTACACATCCGCTGGCAAAGTTTGCCCATAATTATGAACCCTAAAACATCAGAGGGCCAACAAATTATAAAACAAAGAAGCAGCTAACTGATAAAACAGACCTTTTCAGACAATCAAAGCAAACTTTGCAACATTACTTTCAACGCAGAGAATAGTTTGCTATCCTTTAATCTCCGAAAAGTTAAATGAGTTGAAAAAATAAACGTCTCTCAGTGACTTCACAATGGGATTTCACAATAAGGGATGAGGCGAGTAAAAAGTGTAGAGCATCTAATCTAAATACAAATATAGGTGACTGAGATTATGTGAAGCATATTGAATTGTTTTCAGTGCCTACGTTTTAAAGCTGTCATAACAAAAAACATGTAGATACCTATCTAGCGTAATGAAAAAGCAGCAATGGTAGTCGATTGATACCAGTAATTTGTTTGACATCGATTAAATGATTGCGGTGAATTTACCAATATGTATACAAGTCGCACAACGATATATATCTGTAATTAGGTATAAAACGCTTGCAATATTATTTGAATTGTTTTGTGAATTGTGGCCTGTCCAATGATGTATTTTAGTGATTAGAATGTGAAATAGCGTTAGAATGGGAAAATCGTGACTATTTTGGTTATGGGTGTAAATTAACTCGTAGTGTCATTAGTTCACCCTGAACATGAGCATGATCTCACGATTTCTAGTGTGAATTAGGTATTTAGCTTGTCGGTTAGGTTGACTATGAGAACTATCATGATTGTTGTAACTATGTCAGATTGTTGAGGATTCCGGATGAAGTGCGCCTTCAGCTATATCATAACTATATCCAAATAACCAATTATATAACCCGTTCGAGAGCTATTCAAATACAAATTTAAATTCATTTAACATTGAACAAAATAGAATATAAATAAAATAAATAAATAAATATCAGGACATTCATTTTACACAGCGCCATCTAGTCCCAAACTAAGCATAGCTTGTAATATGGGAACTAAATTACGGATAAAATACTTAAATACTTTGTGTAAATACATACGTACTATATGATAGAATAAAAATAATATACCTTAATAAAAATCAAAGTCACGCAGTTCATTACAAATAAAAAAAAATCCGTAACAAATATTGCCACACAACTTAATGCATGTGCCGAATCTCTAACTCTGAGATCCCACTCAACTCGCTAGATTGCTCGAAGAAAAGATACATTAAAAATGCAAGCAAAAAAATACGAGTAAACAAAGTCCCACAGCACCTTAATCCAAGGTGCCGTGAACAATGAGATTTACATGTAGTCTCGGGGCTTATGACCAATTTCTCACCCGACTAATACAAGAAGATCACAGTCATTTTCCTTTGCTTTACATACAGCACTTTCGCAAATACTATATTTTCACACATTCAAACATAAATAAATGTTCATAATTATAAAAATAATTCTATGGCTTTTTCAGATCGACGTTTTACATTTTACATAAGTGTTTAATCGTGATGTACAATGAACGGAATTTGTTTACAAGCCACATCTGGATATGATTACGGTAATCCAACGTCAACTTTATTGTGTCTTTGAAAAAACCTTTAAACAAATATTAGCTTAATAATATAAAATATTTAACTTCGACGACCTTTGGTCTTTAACACAATTATTTTCTAATAGTAAGATTGTTGAACTTTTATTAGAACTGGGTCCATCCTATTTATTTCAATAAACCAATTAAATTAAGCCGGAGGGTAGTCGAAACCCCGATACAATACAAACGGATTTTGCTGGTAAATCTGATAATAGAGGACCAAAGTGTTAGCTGGATGCAGAAGTCCTTTGAGTCGGGTCTTTAGATAAAGCCCCTTTACCCTAAATATAAGTCTGCTGCCATACGTGATCCTCACTATCACTTAGAGCTGACAGTAGAAGAAAAAATAAAGCTTGTTTACAAAAAATCTAGAGACACATAGACTGATTATTTGTATTATTAGCGATGGATATGACAAGGTGTTGTAGTATCTACTAATATTTATTTTCACATCATACGAATTTGATTGCATAAGTGCTTATAGAACACGACAAAAACAATTTTGAAGAAACTTACATTCTAAATAACATATGTGCTTTTTTGATATTGCAAGGGATCAATTCCATATTGGATTCCGATCATAGTGTTGAATAATTTCAGAGCGGGAAGAATAAAATAAGATTCACCATTTAACTTGTTAAAATCCAAAATGTGCCTAAATTTTAAAAGTTTCCAGTTCTTCGTCATTTTCCCAATAATAACTGAATGGCTACCAATTTAAACTAATTGACAACACTTAATTGGAATTGGTTAAAATTTTCATTTGAAGCGTAAAATATTTCTTCAATACCTACAAAGAATGGCCCGCTTTGTTTACGTTAATGTGAAGTTTTTCTTGATAATTATAGCTTCACTTATGGGTGTTAATAAGTCTGCTGGGTATAGTCCATTTTAACCGAAATTTAACCTGTAAGTTAAGATGAGGATTCAAAGCCTTGCAAGTAGATGTTGTAATAAACATTATTTCAGACATAGACTGCTCTAAGGTTAAAAAAAAACAGTTAGACCAATGAAAAAGTGTATGAGTGTGTATAAGAAGTGTGAGACAAGAGGTGTGTGTGTGTAGAGTGTTACTATCAGGAGTTGGTAGTGTAGACACAGATATGAATAAATAAATATTTAAATTGCATGCGCAGAATAGGGTGTAATGAAAACACACTTTTATCGTAGTGTTAATAAAAAAATGGTGGGATAATTTCCGTGGTTAAATTCCTAACAAAAGACAGATATCGCGAGATCTCAGTTCGGGGCGAACAACTTCTTTCATATTTCGGTGAAGACCTGTGAGCCTCTGTGAGTTTTTCTAAAGAAGTATAAAAACTGATTGCGCATTCATACATCAAAAAGTAATTTATGAGGTAGAAACGAAATAGGGTCGAGGCGAGGACGTGTCACACCGATAGCCATTTAGCATAAAAATTCGAGCCATAAATCATAAAGTTCTTCGGAGTCGATTCTCCGAAGGAGATAGGCACTTTAAGTTTGTCTAATGTAGCATCCAGAGCTGCAAGTTGGCAAACTTAGTTGCAACTTCCACACAGATAAGGCCCCCATATTCACAAAGCAGTTACGACAAAGATTTGCACAGCTATACATTTGGAGTACATCAACTATGGGATCTGATCAACAGAAGAGCTGCTTACTTCCGTGTTGATATACCTACAACTGTTTTATTGTTGTCATTATTTTATTTTATTTTCATTCTAACACTTTAACTGCGATCGCATATTTAGCTGCCAAGCTTGGTTATTATGGGAAAAACTCTCCGGTTTTAGAAAAGGTTTTACTAACAGTGGACATCAATGGGTTGTGATGAGACGTGAATAGCTGATTGGTGCTTAAAAAATAATAATTCTAGGGAATGATCGAAAGACACCAACGTGCCTTTAGAATTAACCTTAAACCTTTAACCACCTCTGTGGTCTAGTGGTTCGCTTACCAGTGTCCGATCCAGAGATCCCGGATTTAATCCCCAGGGGGAGTACAATATTGAGCTTTGTTTTGTTGGTGGTAAGACTTTGTTTAAGTCCGCCTGGCTACGTGCGTTTCCACCTTTGGCCTTATCATAACTTGAAAATCAGGTGAGGTGAAGGCCAAGCATCTCCCCGTCGTACAATAAAAAAAGGACGTTCTTAATAACATTTTATAGCTTTTGCTTGATCCACGCTTGATCCAAGGGCTGGCTCTTATTTAGGCTAGTAAATGAAATAGCTGTTCTGCGTGGCAATGCAGCCAATGTATTGGGCACGCTTCCGTCTATTACAGGTCTTGAGCTGTTGAAATACTTTTATATTGTTTAAATTAAGTTTGTTTGTTTGTTTTGTCCTTATATAGCTACTTCCCTTGTGAATAGTAAGTTAAACAAGCCTCACAGTTCAATTAGTAGTAGCTCTGGCCTTCTGAGCTGTAGGTTGTGGGTTCGATTCCCATCGAGGACAACATCTGTATGATGACAATTTTAGATGTTTGTGTGTTTGGGTGTTGTATTGTATGGTAAGTATGCATTTATAAAAAAAAGTATGTAAGTATATTTGCGTAATCTAGTTCTCATATTAGAAGCTTTGCTTGTTTGGTTCTACCTATTTATTTAGAGTAAATAACATAGTATTCAACGATGCTGACCGCAAATATTAGTAAGCTGTGTCGCGGCCAGTATCGCCCTTCACTTGAAAATTATTTTAATTATCCGCACGATCTAAACGATAAATTCTAGCAGTAAAGAAATATTACATATTCAATTCATAGGTATATGTATAGTTATTGCCTACATAAGTAATGGCTAATTCATAAAAATTACCTAATTGACTGTACCAAATGCAAAAATGATCTCGACGTATTGGTATCGGTGATATAAGTAGGTATATTTTATATTTTATGGTACTGGTCTGGAACAGTTGAGTTACGGTCCTTTGGTAATCTGACTGATTCCTTTGTACATAGTTAGTTTAATTGTACTTTTTATTGAATGAACTTTATTTTTTATAGAGTAGTAATGCCCTGTCATGCATGCCATCATTAATTGGCCTTCAAGACAATAAGAGATTTTGTACGTTTAATGATATATTTAGTATTTTAATATTATAAAAGCAGTAAGTTTTCCTAGAAGTTTTAAAATAAAATAAAATAAATGTCCAAAACTATTATAACTCATAAAATTATTGCACCTCTACATTTAAAATAAATAAACAGTATGTAAACATTATAGTAGAGCGTAAAATAACAGTACCTGTAGCTTAAATCGTTACTATTAGCTGACCCAGTGCCGTAACACTTGCGCCAAGATTCTAAGTCATTACTTTAATTTCAGGCCACATAAGCCATTTGCTAAACAAAACATTTACTATCGTAGACCTCTTTTTTTAGAACCATATGGTGGAGGGTTAGTTTTTATTGCGTTCCTCTAATTAGATAATACTGCCATGAAGGATCGATCTGGTTTGAATTTTGAGAAACTATCCTGAGAATATTCCTTTTAAGGGGTCGATTCAACCCTTCAAACTCAATCTGCGGATGGCGTACAAACCAACTAAGGAATCTACCTTCTTGTAGTCTACTCCAGGCATCATAATCTCTGGCTTTTGCTTTCGGGTACGGTTTTATGATCACAATACTGGTTGTCTGTAAGATCGAAGTCCGGCGCCAAACGGTTCGCCGTGTTCTGTCGTTTAAGTGTGAGTGGCCTCTGCCTTCTCGGAATGTTCACTGAATCTTTACCATATCCCTATGCCTAGAGCTGTCATGCTTTAACCCGAGAGCCAACCTACCAAGCGTGGTGATGATTATGGAAAAAAACCCTCCGATTTTGGAGTCAGCTCTCTCAGTGGACATTAGTTGGGAATCAATTTGAGTTGAAAAGTTGTTGCGATAATTAAAAGTTATAACATATGCAGATTTAATTAAAACATGAAATATGTACTGTGGTGCTGGTTAACCGCTTATTTGCATGATCCCTGGTATTTCAATAAAATCACGCTCGCTCCAATAAACGCTTGATATATATTTAGTTTGTACATTTTTCGGTAAAACTTTCGGGTAAAATTGACCGAGATCCTGAACAAACAAGGGCTGAGTGAGCCATCTTCGATATCTTAAAAGTAGGGTCTCCACCGATTTTATCAGCCGCCCTATGAAAATACGGATAAAACTATGGGTAAGCTATACAACGAAGCAATAATGGTTTGATAGGTATCAAACCATTTCACAATAACGACAACTTACTCTTATTAAACACCTCTAGCAAAATTATTATGTATTAATTAATGATTAAAATTATTATTTCTTGCGAAATAGCAAGTTGTTTGTAGTCAACTAATGATGCCGCTAGACCACAGGTATTCCGAATCCTGGGAGGAATCCAAATCCCAAACGGATTTGGGATATTTATATATCCCAAATTCTATTATCTTTATCATAAATACGATGAGAATCTTCGTCAGGTCGAAAGTCGTCTCTTTTGTTTTGCCGCAAAAGTACAATCTTGGAGTCTTTTAGTCCTAGACTAAATATGATTTTAGACAAAACTCCATTTTAGGTTACTTCTGTGCCAGCTTGGTTATCTAAAAATGACCCTAGAAAGTGAGTTTGGGTAGAGTGATAGAATTATATTTTTATATAATTTTTGTATTTCAAGTGATTGCACTAGGTCACAACATTAACAAATGATATAATGTTTAAGTGTATTTCTTGCTTGTCTGTTTATTTTTGTTTTTTGGTGTACAATAAAGAGTTCTAGAAGAATCTATATATCTATCTAATGTAACAAACATTGAGATTTGGCTCTATGGCTTTGACGCGATGGGATTTGAACCCGCATCTTTTCCTTAAGCCAGAAACGCTAACCAATTGAGCAACGAGGGTTCTGACGCAGTTTCGAGTCATACTCAACTCAACTTAGAAAGAGATTGCTGTACGTCTATCTGCCTTACTGTGTAAGACAGAATTAACCTATTAATAAAAAAAATTGTTACTCAATTAATAAAGCTTATTTTCTATTTGTGCAGAGAAAATATTAAATTTCCTCACATCGCTTTATGATAATACACACTTTACTTGTCAGCAGTAATGAAGTTGGCCCGACGTTATGAAGTTTTTAATAAGCGGTTAGCGTGCAGCGCCATACCTAAATACGTGTTTATGTGAAGCCACCATTATATGCATATTTTTTTTTATAATTTCCGTCAAAGACCCCGTTGTGTCTGAAGAAAAAAGTTCGTAGCATGTGCATGTCATGTCAAATGCGCACATAAACTTTCGTAAAACTGAAAAGTATATTGGTACACGACTGCATTTGATTCAACGACCTTATACTGACCTGGCCACACAGCTCATTTTTCTTAATAATAATTATATAAAAAGCAAATACCTACCTACCTCCCTACTTACTTAACAAATTCGTTGAGCGTACAAAATAATTTCCGTGATAAACTGCTGAATGTTTGCCTATATTGTGGGAACACAATATATTGCAATATCCTTCAGTAATCATGAAAATATGTCCAGGACCCTTTTTTATTGTACGACAGGCAAGCACTTTGCCTTCATCTCACTCTCCTGGTAACAAGTTAAGAAGAAGAAGAAGAAGAAGATGGCCGAAGGCGGAGGCGTACTTCACCCGGTGTCCTCAACAAACTGAGGAAATGGTTAACTTACCTCTATAAATGCCGGAACACAACAATTTTAGAATTGTGGTTATGGTGACAGAATCAGGTAAGATGGTGGTAGCTAGCCAGCGGACTTAAACAAAGTTCTACCACCAACCAAACCAAGCTCAATATTCGATCGAACCCGGAACCTCTGGATCTGAAATCGGTGGGTTGAATCACAAGAACACAGGGGCGGTAAAATTATCGCAAAACAACTGATAATATTGTTCAATTGATATACTCATCATAACATTCGTATATAAAAAAGTTTTTTTTATGATGTACAAATTATTGTGGAATTTTCATAAGCCAGACCAATATGGTTTTTTAACCACTAGATTTTTAATCACTAAAGGCTGGCCTATATTGGTGCGCACGGTACGGTTGAATGACGTTTTGCATTTTTTGCCTTATTATTTTAATAAATGAACCAATTTTGCTAGCTAAGATAAAGTAGTGTATGAACTGTTTATAACTAGGTATTCAAACACTATTTTTATTCTATCAAAACCAAGGCCCTGATTTTAAGGGTATGATTAATAACTTAATATCCAATTACAAGTTCCCTAACAAAACCATGTTCTATAGCAATATTAATTCCTGCAACGTTGTCGCAAACAATGTGTTTATCGACGTCAACACATATATTGTTTTGTAGCCTTTTCCACATACCTGGGGCCGTGGAAACTCAATTTAGGAAATTCCGTTCTTAATCAAAAACCTATAGCTACAGGTGCGTAGTCTACATAGTTGGTACGTAGCTGAATTTATTGTACGGCTTGCTAGGAAGGTACGATGTCGCGAAGGGGCACGGCGATTGTATTTCCAAGGTTCTCATACAAACTTGGTAAAAACATCGCGTTGCCGTACTTTGACTGACTTGTGAAAACCCGCATGCTTTGACAGAATTCTGTGAATAATGTTTTTAATCGACTTCAAAAAAAAAGGAGGAGTTTCTCAATTCGGGTGTTTGTTTTTTTTGTTTGTTTGTTTGTTACTTGATTTCTCCGCCACTTGGAAATAAATTTTGATAATTATTTTTTGCCAAACTCAACAAACTGAGGAACTGGCTATCTTACCTCTAAAAACCGGAACAACAATTTTTGATTTTTTGTTAATGTTATAGAATTAGGTTAAACGATGGTAGCTAGTCAGGTGGACTTAAACAAATTAATCATCATCGTTATCATCAACAGCTCATTAGTATCCACTGCTAGACAGAGTATTCTACAAAGGTGGAGGGTTTTAAGCGAAGTCCAACTATCCACCAAACCAAGCACATGTTGTACTCCCCCTGGGGACTAAACGCGGGGACCTCTGGATCTGACATCGATGGGCAAACCACTAGACCACAGAGGCGGTTAAACTTTGACTGTTGTTGTTATAATTTCTGATAAGTGAAGTTCACTAGAAATCTATAGTGATAGTCGCGATAGCAATTTGACGCCAAAATAAAACCGTAAAACTTCGGCAAATTACGCACTATACGCACAATATTTCTGAAGAGAGGTACGAAGTTTTCTCGTAACAAAATCTTTTACATGTTGAATTTATATAAGTGCTGATGAGATATTATCATCGGCCACGAATCATTTTTTTAATTGTACGACGAGGAAGCGCTTGGCCTTCATCTCACCTGGTAACAAGTTGATATAAGGCCGAAGGTGGAGGCGCACTTCACCAGGAATCCTCAACAAACTGAGGAACTGGCTATCTTACCTCTGAATGCCGGAACACAACATTTTTTTTAAGAATTGTTATTATGGCGACAGATTTAGGTAAGATGGCATTTATTTTCCGTACGTTTTACCACAATTTACCTGTATCGGATATTATAAGTCTACAGGTACTTGACATCACGTTTGAAATCATTTTGTAGTATTTCGCTCGGCTTCAAGGATCGAGTGCACGCAATGTTGCCTCATTTCGCCATCCACTAATAAAAAATAAATAAATACCATATCGATATACTCACTAAATTGGACTAAAGAAATAGCTGTAGTTTTGTAGTGGACCATTTCTTAAATCGCTCTGATTCACTCATTCAATGGTTGAACAAAAGAAACAAGTTGAGCAATAGAAAGAACTGCGAGCCTCCGTTTGA
This sequence comes from Venusia cambrica, assembly GCA_951394065.1. Classification (NCBI taxonomy): domain Eukaryota; kingdom Metazoa; phylum Arthropoda; class Insecta; order Lepidoptera; family Geometridae; genus Venusia; species Venusia cambrica. Next base: position 10,191,129 of record OX596035.1, read on the forward strand.
GTGGCTCTAATGAGTCCGTCTCCGCGTCATTACTCACGGCTATGTTTCCTCGTGACGGTGGTTCTCCAGTATATGCGACGGAGATATATCTACCTGCCAACATTATATGTCTATGTTCCTGAAACTTTGTTTATAGGACAAGACTGATGTGAAGAAGTTGTGACTAAGACTTTATTTCTCAACAAGTAATATGACTTGCATTTTTTTATTGCACGAGGGGTAGCGCTTGGCCGTCATCCCACCTGGTTACAAGTTAAGATAGGGCCAGGTGGAGGTGCACTTCACCCGGAATCTTCAACATACTAAGGAACTGGATATCGTACCTCTAAATGCCGGAACACAACAATTTTATAATTGTTATTATGGCGACAGAATTAGGTAAAATGGTGGTAGCTAGCCAGGCGGACTTAAACAAAGTCCTATTACCAATTAAACCGAGCACAATATTTTGTACTCCCCTTGGGGATCAAACCCGGGACTTCTGGATCTGAATACGGTGGTTGAACCACTAGACCACAGAGGTGGTTCAAGCATGAGCATGAGAGCATGAGAACACACTTTATAATACAATTTCTTTATCTGTTATAAAACAAATATAACAATATGATTAATAGGTACCTACAACTTGAGGGTAGACACGTACAGGTGAAGTATTTGCTATCAAGTAAGTAGTTTAGCTGAAGTGCATTACATAAACGAAGATTACGTGCTTGCAGGAAAATCGCTTGCTGGAAACGACACGGACGCACGATTCATATTATGTTTCTATTCAATTTTTATGTTTTGTGTATCGAATGTAGGCTTGCGCTTGTAAGCTGTAATCAATATGCTTAGTATACTATCTGCTTGTAAACCTAGGTGTATACAAATGATTGGCAAGAAATAAAATGATATATGACGATAGTCATATAATGATATGGACGCCATTAAAAGTTTTCCAAACAAACTTGTTTCTCTGCTGCCTTCAGAAAGACGTCATACACTAACAGCTACGCCTCTACGTCGTAGAGGCTCTACATTGAGAGTCGTAGATCCTCAACACTACATCGTAGGCCTCTACAAATGAATGAATGAAACTACTTTGATACACAACTTATAAATAAGACTTATAATGACTGGATAACTTAAAAAAATATATAAATGGCATTATTGCTCAGAAGCGATTTCTGCCAGACAACCTTTTGATGGAAAGTATTTTAAGTTTAAATGTATCTATTCTCATAGAGACTAACATGTCGTCACTAACATGAGAAAAGTTAATTAACTAAAGTGATAATACGATTAGGTTTTACAAATTTAGTTAATCGCTCGATTTAAATGTTAACATTACACAGTCAGGTCATAAATTCTGTCACAAGTTTAATATAAAATAATTGAAACAAGTTTATTCATTATGTAACCATTTATATACCAAAATGAACTTAACGAAACATAGATTCTTATGACAATAAAGTTTATTCAAAATGACATCCGTGATTTTGAATACAGGCCTTCAATCTGCGCGGCCAGTCGTCTATCGCAGCATGAACGAGGTCCATGTCAATATCGGCGGCTGCCTTAATCAAGGATGTCTTGAGTGACTCCAAATTGGGATAAGGCTTTGAGCACGCCTTTTCCTCCAAGTGTTGCCATATCTTGTAATCTAACGGACTCAAATCTGGACTGGAGGAGGGCCAGTCTTCGTGCCGGATGAAGTCGATTTCACGCGCCGCCAGCCAGTCTTGTGAGCTCTTCGCTCTATGAGCTGGCGCCGAATCTTGTTGGAATACCCAGTGCCTGTTATTGAACATGGTATGAGAAACAGGTTCCACGAGGTTCGTCAGGACTGTATTTTGATACACAACTGCATTCGTTTTTACAAGTTTCTCACAAAAATGTACCTCTGTTAAGCCCCAATAAGAAACTCCCAACCATACCATGAGCGAGGATGGAAAATGACCTCGTTGGACACGCGGAATACGGTTGCTCGCTTCTTCACTACTGTGTGCGTACACCTTATCATTTTGTTTGTTGTAGCTCTCTTCTACGGTAAATTTTTTTTCATCCGAAAAAAGAATTTCCCGATATTTTTTTCCCGCGTACCGCTTCAACAAAGCGCGGCATCTCTTCAGTCTCAGGTCCATTAGACGAGCATTTAAACGATGTCCCGATTATGTGATCACGATAAAAATGGACCACTGAACTAAAAGGGCATGAAATAGGTGGATAATGAATTGACGGCTGATAGTAGGGAATGGTAGGGAAGAACATCTTACGACCCAGCTTAGAGCAATAAAAGAGTAGAAAAATGAAGATGACGATGATATAAACGGTATAGGTATCGGTATAGGTATATATATATATATATATATAAGGTAATATTACAACTCTACTCAGTTTCACCAATATATGTATTATTCATTTTAACAATTTATATCTTTATTTTATACAATATTACAATTCAGTTAATACAAAAACACCTACTTAATTTTTACACCACTACTAACAATCTAAAGCTCCATAATATTTTAACTTTATTTACAAGCAACAAGCTTATCTAAGGTTCCAACTTCCGGATAACATTAAGATATTAAGATAAAAAAACAAAGATGATAATATGTTAAATTAATAAATTAATACAAATGTTACATCAACAAACTAAACGTAACAACATTTATTTTTGTAAATGTTACAATGACAACAAATGTAAATGTTGTGACCAAGTGCAATCACTTGATATACTTACAAAAAATATTTAAAAATAATAATTAATTAAAAATAAATCATAAGGTTTAGGTTTAGTTACTAGGCAATCGACCGTTTCCCGGACGGAGCAAGTTTTAGCTCATTATTCGGCCGATCGTTACCTGCCATGATCCGTATCTATCATCAGATGGTTAATTGCCTAAACAGGTAATACGAGTATAAACTCGATTTGTATTTTTTATAGGTAACAAACACAAAAACAAGTATTTAATTAATATCAAATAGACCACATTAAAAACACATGAGTACATCAAATTATTATAATTAATTGTGAGTATTTAATAAGCCATGGTTGCTAAGACACAACGTAGAAAAAAATACAGCTCTATGTAGGTTGGGTACCTATTATGCGACCCAAAGGTAACTTTATTTGCGTACAAGAGTTCGTTACGACGGCTGATTGCGAAGCAGGATCTAATTTGGTTTAAATAACATACCAAGTGCCGATCCAATTTACAAGACTGAGGAAGCATAGAAAGAAGTACATTCCTAAATGTGCCTAAATTTGGTAAAGTTAGTGAAAACTAAACTACTAAGATGCTTATACAGTGTACACTACACACATAAATACACAAATCAGACAACAGTTTTATCCTTCAAATTGAGTATCACAATGTTACTGCTTGACATCTTGTACCAAGTCGAATGATTAGTGAAGGGGACTCCCTCTGGGCGAAACCTAGAGAAGTTTCAGAGTATGCTCGTAGCTAATTCAGATTTGCATGCCTTGGAGCGGAGTCAACTTGCTAAACATTTAATCGCGACTTCAGCTTCGGATATTTGTAGTACACGTGACATGGTAACTATAATTAAAGACAGGTCACACTTCATGGAGACTAGCGTCCGTATCGCTCTCAGCGTAGCCGAGCAGCAAGGTGGATTCACAAGGAGGGGTCGGCTGTCCAGCACGTGGTGCCTGGCCGGCCGGCAATAGTCACAGTTCGATGGCCGCTGCACCCTTCCACGTCACACCAGCCCGCAGAAGGTGATACAATCGGAGTACGCAGTACAGGCAGAGGCACTGAAATAAAATCAAACCATTTTATGTATATAGATTTTTTTTTATATATATATTTTATATGGTCTGGTGACCATTGTTTTGACCCGGGTTCGATCCCCAGGGGGGTACAATTTTGGGCTAGGTTTGGTTGGTGCTAGGGCTTTGTGCAACTCAGTCAGTCAGTTTCGGCACTCAGAGGTAAGTAAGGAAGTAACTAAAGGAAAAATACATAAATTATTTAAGATAGACTATTTATTTCCAATGATATATTTCCAGAACTATAAGGCACGCAAAGCCTTACATATTTGTCTCGAGTTGACGTGCGTATTACGGTGCTGCATAGTTGTTTTTTTTTTTTTTGAAATAAATCTAATCAAATCATTTATTTTCAATCAACACAGGATCATAGAATACACAAAATTTACATAACACAAGATACAGAACACAAAAATTGGGAAGGTATCAAAATAAATAAAATTCAAATTCAAATTAAATACTAAACGTCGAACGTCGAAAATGAACACATGAAAATAAAGAGCAAGATTATAAACTTTCCTATAGAAACAATAAAATATAAGCGAAAGCTTAGGTTCCTTAACAACGTTAAGCGTAGAGTAGAGTATAATTACTATTTAGTTACCTTTTTTAGAAAGATTATTACTTTGTAGAAAGTGGTAGTAAAAGCCTCCATTAAGGGACATCAAAATAGCAATTATTATTGCATATTTTGATATATCCAATCACCAAAGGTCACGTAAAAATGGTTACGTACTAGTAACTTAGCTAAATATATTACAGGACATTTTTTCACATAGCGCCATTTAAACCCAAACTAAGCAAAGCTTTTAGTATGGGAAATAGATAAGGGATAGATTTTTTTAAGTAAAAACATACATACTATACGATACAACACCCAAACACAGAACACAAATGCTTAACCTTAGTGGAATTCGAACCCACAACCTACAAGCGCAGAAGGCAGAGTTAAACTACCAACTAAGCTATGAAGCCTGTTAAATAATTTACTTAATGTTTCTCCGTCAAACTTTTAGCTATTGGTTACCTAGCTACTGTTTCAAATCAATTTTATGCAAAACGAGGGGCTAATCACAACGTTCGAAAGCTAAAAGTGAAAAATAAAATGTGCCCTCACTCAATACACAACAATAAACATTTTTACCGAAAGTGTGCAATTTTTGAGATGAGGCATGCAACCTTAACTGAAAAATATGTATTCAACAAGAGTTGAAATGCTACTATTGTTGAGTAAGAACTCAACAATAGTAGCTGTACATAGCTTTTCCAATTATTTTTTTCACATTACGTGAGATCCTTTCAGGCCAGCTATGATCGAATATGATCAAATGACCAAATGGTCATCAATTAGTTGATGGTGACAAAAATACGCTAAGATCTACCTGTGATAACCTATATTATAATATACCTTCAATTTGGTTCCATAAAATCAGAGATGCTCAAATGATCGCATATACGTCTTAGAAATCTATACAATAGTAAACTACTTACATTAACAAGCATCCTAGGTATTAGAAATGATATTTCTGCTTTGCAAACAGAGTCGAATTGCTGTAACAAAAGAAAAACATTAATAGAAACTCTACCATATACTCGCTACATATCCTCCTTATACAACTGAGTATCAACACATCTTATCTTTTTAATCAAATTCCATCAGCACTTTTGACTTTTGCTAGTACGTAGTTTAGTCAACATTATATGGTGACAAAATCAAATGCAACAGTAAGTTTTTTAGGATTATTTTGAAAACCAAATCTAACGCCTGTTTGACATTGCGACCAGCACACAAGGCGAACGGCAAGAAGTCGGTCCAGTTTGTATTTTTTGTGATCCACTGTCAAAAAATTAACAAAGAATGATAGAAAGATACAATTTATAGCAACGTAACTTCTTCTTACTTCTAAATCAAATTCTAAAACATCGCCTAATGCTTACTTAACAGGTCATTGTGTCATGTTAGACACATTGTGTATGCCAACCATAATATAAGTACATAATCCCCCGCGGTCAAGCAGACACCAACACCGAACATTGCTTGCTTCGTGACAACGTGATTATGCGGCTGCAGCGGCCAGCACCCCTGCAGCCCCTCACACAATGGTGAGGAAGCAGAACTGTGGACCAGTTCGCAGCGCTGCACCCGCTAGAGCTCCGCTGAAGGATGCAGAGGGCTTCACGACGGTAGTAAGGAAGCGGAAGCCTTCTAGAAACCTATGCGGTACACCCATAGTTAGTGATGAGGCTTTCTTAGGCAACTTACGCGTTACCGTGCCCATGACACTGTACGTGTCCCGACTTTACCACTCCATGAAGGTTGAAGATGTAGTGGAGTATGTGAGGCAGAAGACGAAGTTTTTACTGAGGATTAAGCAGTTGGAATCTCGCCACAATGATTTTAAATCGTTTGTGTTGCGAGTCCCAACTGAACATCTATTGATCTTCAATAAAGAAGAACTTTGGCCGAAAGGTGTTGTGTTTAAAAGGTATCGCGGACTACATTAGTAAGTCGCGTCCAGACTATACGTGCTAATAAATAGTTAAATTGTTATAGTTACTTATGTATGTTAGTTTTTAAGGTATATAATACTATGGGCCGTAGACTAAGTTAGAATAAGATCTATAATTTTTCTATTGTTGCCTGAAATATTTTTTTTATTATTATTATATAATAATGTATTAACGTGTAGGTAATTTTACATTATTATGGTTACATTTTAAGCGAAATGGCGAAAATTATTATTGTATTTATAAAACTTATAAAAAAAAATAAACGAAAGATAAATACAACAAGGGTCGGAACCCATTGCTTTCTTGGTTAGATGAGAATTATGATATTTATTAATATAATTTTCACTAAGTATATCGTTCTCATTCGGATCCACATTTGGATTTTAACAATTTAACAATAAAAACCAATAACTTCAATCTGCAGGCCTTCAGAAAAATGGGTTTTTTACATAGCATATACAATGTAAAAATTCGCTTTGTGCAGACAAAAATATAACACACCGTGAAACAGGTATTTGTCAATCCTATCTTTATCATTGTTGCTGGGGACATCTCTGACAAAAACAGCATTAGTAACATTTGTTGAAAATTTGACAAAGGGATTTGTGAACAGCCCCAACGTAAAGAAACCGCATAATGGTCCAGTTTATACTGTTTTTGCAAAGGCCATTGTATTTGTGTGACGGGCAGTAAATAGAGTTAAGAGGAGCTTTTCAGTGTCAGTGATCGTTCTGTTAATTTTAAAACTAAGAAGCTTTCATTTTTCCCGAGTTGTGCCATACAATTTATTTTATAGTGCAACCGCTAAATCTTTTTTACCCAACTGCCTCAAATGGCACATACATTATTATGCTGCCGATCTCACTAAAGTATGTGATAGGGGAAGGAAAAATAAAATCAGTATTTCTAAATTTACTTAATAAAGCGCTATTGTTGCGTTTTTGATGAAACATGCGTGTCTTTTTATAAACATTTTTATTTCGGGCTACTTTTAAGCGGTTCAGGTTACGTTTAGAAGATTACCATTAAAATGTATTTGTTTCACTATTCCGCTACATTACGTTTAATTAAAATCACTTGAGTATTTTTTGCGTATAAGAGTAACAAATATCTTCACATTCTAATAAATTTCAACATTTATAATAGAAGTAGGAAATTTCCTATCGCTTTCAGCCTTGTATACATTGTTCCCTTTGCAGGTCGAATAGCGTAATGTACTAACAGATTTTATTATAAGAACTTTTTGAACGATAAGTTTTTTCTTCGTTTTAGTGATATACCTAGTCAAGCGAGTCAAACATATATTTGTTATTTTACTACGTAAATACTCCACCCTCCATTATTACCGTCAAGCGTTAGCAAACAGATAGTTAGGAACGCCACACAAACATAATTTGTCGTGTATTTACTACCACCCATGTTAGGTATGATTGGATTGGAGATAGTAGAGACGTTTTTGTCGCACGCAAAGTGTATTAAACTATGTTGTTTTTATTGAAACTAGCTACAGAGGTCATTGGTATATTAAATATACACAGTCATAGTATGCTTTTAAATTCTAGATCACTTAAACGCAAGGCATAGCGGATCTTAGACATAGTGTGATATGGGACACAACACTTTTTGTAAGGATAGCACGTGGGCAAAGCCACGGGCAAAATCCAGCTTTTTAATAGTGAATTGTGATTTTATTGAGTTGGTAACTTTTTCTATATAAATGCTGGGTTAACTCTTTACCTCGGCTTGTCTAGTATGCCAGAGCAAAGAAGAAGAAGAGCACTAGCTTGAATCAATAGGAAGGTCGAAAACTTCAACTGTTTCATTCAACCTTCAGTCAAGTGGAAAACATTTTCTAGCCATTGATAAAATGTAAATAGAACTATTTTCATCAGAAGACGTAAGAACTGCTTGGTCTAGAATCACACGACTATCGTGCTCTGAAACCGACAGTAAGTGGCTAATACAATAAAACGTTGCAGCTGGAACTCTAGGACGTGGCTAACCGTATTTGCGCCAGCATGTTCCGATGTGATCGCCGAACGGTTACTGGCTGCAAAGACCTAATATTACTTACGTCTGGACGTGACATGGTTATCCTATTTTTCGCGCTACGGTATTTTATTTCAGGAGGATATTTTAAAACATGCTGCACCCTTATACTGTAAAAACAAATTACAAGAGTAGCTGCGTCACATATCGATGACTAATAGTGTCATAACGCGCCAGCGTTACGATATCTGTATGGAATCATCGTATTTGACATATCGTAACGCGGGCGCGTTAAGACACTATTAGTCATCGATATATGACGCAGCTACTCTTGTAATTTGTTTTCGTACGTCTTATAATGTCTAAGTATTTTAAAAGATTTATAAGTAATATGTTATAAGATTTGTAATCTGACTGATTCGATTACTTTCGAGCCACGTCAGCACGCGTTGAATTGCAATGATCGCTACATTAAATGAGCGCAAAATACTTGCTTGAGATGTCCTTCCACCTCAGTGACTGGCAGTTGAATCTAGCCCGGACTAAATTGGTTTTTACATTACATGACATTACACGTAGATTGTAAATAAAATGAGCGATGTCATTTTACGGTTCTGTATCCAAAAGAACCAATGGGACCCGTCTGCTAAGTTGTTGTTGTCGGTCCGCATCTGAGTCCATCTGCCCAAAAATGACAAAAGTTCGCACCTTTTGAACCTTAATGGGTGTTAAAATTTTAGATAAAATGAGTGATATATAATAAACTGTTTAAGGTATTTTGTTATACCGATAAGACCTTAAGACTTTTGGTTGGTGTTAGGGTTTTGTTTCAGTCCGCCTGGCTAGCTACCATCTTACTTATTCTGTCGTCATAATAACAATTCCAAAAAAAAAGGGTAAGATTAAGATAAGAGGATAAGATAACCAGTTCCTCAGTTTGTTGAGGATTCCATTTGAAGTGCGCCTCCACCTTCGGCTTCATCTCAACTTGTTATTACCCAGGTGAGATGAAGGCCAAGCGCTACCATGACATACAATAACAAAAAAACGACAAAATTCAAATTTGGTATGATTATAGTGGTTAATTTTGGTAATATCTACATATTAAAAAAAAAAGCGTGAGTCGTACCTGCACTAAGTATCCAGAACTTTATGCAAAAAGCCCTAATTTTTAGCCATATGTGGGTTGGGACACTCGGTGTGCATATCTGACTTCCACTTAGCTGGTTTATTCAGTAACACCATAGCGCGTTGGTTTTGTTTTTTTGCCAGGGTGGTGATTTCCTAAAAAAATTGCAGAATATACGCTGTGGCATTATAATGCAATATTCGTGTAGTAGGTTTTACCTTACCAAACACTTTTCAAAGGTTAATTCGTTCAGTCGTTGTTCATTATGACACAAGAGATCAAGCTAAGACATATACTTAATACTTCTTCTAAAAATAGGCACGTAGCCCGTACTTAAAGCTACAATTGTTATCGTTCTAAACAGCATTGGCTTAACAAGGCCATAACAGCACGTAGCTTGTTGACTGCAATCATACGGATTGTCTGTAAGTGCTTGTTAAGCTGTCTATTTACACTTTAAGCTCGTTCTATCGTTGTTGTTGCACACCAAGAAAGCCCTCGTTGATAGCAGTGCTATTATACCATATCGTATTGGATGTTCTGCCAAGCAATATAATAAATAAATAGACTGGCTGCAGCGATAAGAACAATGAATTTCAGAGGAAGTAAGTGGCAAAGTTTGAAAGGGTAAAGCATCAGAATTGCGGTTATTATAAACAGCCATTTGTTTGCTCCGGAGTGGATATGACACATGTTTGGAATGCGAGGAACGTGAGCAAACAATACGCTTATGGCAGTAAGGACTTATGACATATAATACCAATTCGAAGTACAGTCGCCTGCAAAAATAGGCACTTCTTCTTAATGAAGCTAAAAATTGTATATTCGCGTCTGGTAAATTATGTGATATCTTTTGTAGGTATTTAAGACTGATTGCTATATCACACTTGAATAATATTTATTTCTGTCCTTATCCCACGATAGGAATCGGCACACATGTCGTTCTTGAATAGGTAAAAAGCCATTAAGATATCAATATTAATAATATCATAATTTGAATATAAAACCATTTTAAAAATTGTTAACGGCCTATTCTACCTCAGATTAGCAACTCAACGCAACTTTACTCTAGTTTCGACCTAAGATGTAGTTGTAATAAAGGTGACATTGCTGTGCGCTCAACTAGGGCGCTTATGACCACCCGATGACAGAACTACGCGCGAATTTCAACGTTTTTAATTTTTTTACGGTAAAACAAATATTAATTTTGAAAATCTAAAATGCAGAGCGTCTGTTGTATTTATTGTTTCTTTTCTGTATAAAGTGTCAAGGCGTAATTGGGCGTATTTAATGAATGGCGAACCTTTTTGATACAAATAAGAGTTAACTTTGAATTTTTTTTATACAGAAAATTTTATGTAATCGTATTTTGCAACACTAACGTTCTAGCATCAATTCTGAACATATATTCATTTCAAAGTAAATTCTACAGTATTTTATTAAAAAATAAAAGTATAATACTTGTATTTTTTATTTTTTTTTATATCGGATAGTACTACAGATATCGCCTGATGTTAAGCAATAGTGCAGCCAAAAACGATGGAGCACGCTTACCAAGAAAGAACCTATTCACTCTTGACTCTAGGTTAAACATAATTATACAAACAATATGTACCTATAATTAAACTAATTATAGGCAAAAGAATCAGTCGGGTTATTTATGGACTGTTACAACTATTCCAGACTTGTTTTACTATTTTGACTTTTGTTATGGTATCTTTTAAACTCACTGTATGTCTAATCGCTTATTTTATTTCTGTTTTTGTAACAATACAAATTAAGTATAGTAGGTATGTATCAATTATAAAATATAATAGTATCACTTTGTTTTTCATAACTTTTTGAATACTTATTTACTTTGTCATCATGATATACTTATTTACTTTGGCATATATTTTTTTTACATAATTTGAATTTTACAGAAACGTATTTGGCTTACATGTTAAAGTAGGCATAATAATCATTTGGGCTATATTATTTTGGACTATTATGGAGTCGCATAAAAGTTATCACGCATATTATTTATCCGTGTAATTGATATTTGCTATGAATCTTAAGAGGCATAATTAAATTTGTGTAGGCACTCTAAATATAAACGAAGTTTATTATAATATTATTATAAATATATTATGTATATTATATCGTTAGACTAAATTAAGTAAGTAAAGTTAATTATAAAAAGATAAATAATAACTATATTAGACAGAGTTAGTACTAGAAACATAATAAACTTGATATAGCTAGCTATCGCTTACGAAAAGTAAATTATTCATTCCTAGGAAACTGTGTACGATTTTTTTATAAGCTTCCTTTTGAGGGCGCCACCAAACTTTCTGTTCGTAAATTCTAATGGTATAGAAATAATTATTTTATTATTTACTTATTACAAAATAAGTGTAAATAAAATTATAATAATAGATCGGCGATAAAAATGCGTGACGTAACCCGATGGCTATACCAGTTGACAGCTTGATAAATGTTATAAGATGTATATTTAGTTAATATATTTAGATATAATAACTAAATATTCGATGTATCGTCAAAAAAATAACTAACCCGAGGTTACTCTTCTCTGGTATTTATTGTATTTCACCTTGTGTGCTGGTCGCGATTCCGCTAAATATGTAGATTTGACGTTTCAATATTATGCTAAAAAATGTTAACGCATGATGATTGAACTTGACTTGTGTATTCACTTATAGAGAGTATATTTTTTGGGCATTTTATATTGTATGCCGATGGATATTATGCTTTAATATCGTTATATGTTTATGATATTATGCCACTAAATAATATGCTCATTTATAGTTATGCTTACTAACTTAAGAATTGGTAAACACGATTATCCCTTAACATTTATGCATAATTATTATTTTGTTTGCACATTATTGGGATTAGTAAAATTATGCCACACTTAATTATGACATTACATTTTATGCGTATCGATAGAGAACCAAATATAATATGTATAAATATGTATGACCTACCTTATTCACGTGATCCCTTAAAATGTTTGAGTAGACCATCGCCATAGCTTCCAAAGCCATAAATGTCATACATCCAAACACCCAAGGCACCAGAAACGCCACATTTTCCTGTAATAATGTACATATTATAGAAAAGTACCAACAACGACAATACATTAATATATGACGATACGATATGAAAACGTAAGATGGATAAAAATCTTTGACGTCTACAATCCGTAGGCGTATTTTCAGGGATGGTAAAATGAATATTGGAATTTAATAATAAAAGTCAAACGCGGGGTATTTCCTATAAGTAAGCCGAGGACTTGGGAATAAGAGTTACAACTATTTGGGTACGGAACCCCCAAAATCTATCATACCCTAATTAAGACTAAAAAATAAATTAAACTTTTTTGTTTTTTCTCAATTTTGGCGAAAAATCAACGTTCCTACTGTCATGTGGTTGGGCTTGCAACTGACTTATTTTAGAACAATAATAAGACTAGGTATTGTTTCAAATAGTTGTTGGCAACAACAGCTAGGAATTAAGTATATACTAGGCTTTTTTTTATTGTTTGAAGGCACTTGGCCTTCATCTCACGTGGAGACAAGTTGAGATAAGGCTAAAGGTGGAAGCGCACTTCACCCGCAATCCTCAACAAACTGAGGAACTTGTTATCTTACTTCTAAATGCCGGAACACAACAATTTTAGAATTGTTATAATGGCGACAGAATTAGGTAAGATGGTGGTTGCTAGTCAGGCGGACTTAAATAAAGTCTTCCCACCAACCAAACCAAGCACAATATTGTAGTACCCCTGGGGAGCAAACCAACCTCTGGATCTGACACCGGTAGGCAAACCACTAGACCACAGAGGCGCTTAAAATATGTGTAGGTAATCAGGCAGTATATCAATGCATCTGTAAGTAATCAGGTAGTAGGTATATATCAATGCATTTGTAGGAAACCAAATACTATATTAGTACTTCTGTAGGAAATCTGGTAGTATATTAATGCATTTGAATGTAATTAATGAAATAGAGCCACGTTATTGAATGTAACTTTATGTAATCAGGCAGTGAATCAATGCGGCAGAGACACGGTTATTAATGCACCTATAAGTAATCTGGCAGTAAATAAATGCGGAGAGACACGTTTATTAATGCATCTGTAGGTAATCAGGCAGTATATCAATGCGGCAGAGACACGTTTATTCCGTTCTTTATTACTCCAAAAGCTTTTAGATAGGAATTTTAGAGTGTCATAAAGTAAGCTTTACTAGAGAGGAGTGTAATGAAAAGGGCTTAGGGGGTCGTGACTCTTATTTGTAGAGCTCATAATTGTTTGTTTAATCTTCAGCTTTGGCAAAGAATAGAATTTCACTGGATTAATCCCAAAATGAGTTTCGTACAAATTTGGAGTCACGATTTTAATGATTAATTTAATGAAGTATATGTTTTGGTTCCGGCGTCGCATTTTACAAAAAAACACTTCTCCTTCTACTACACCTTATAAGGTTAATGATCTTCAAATTTAAAGTAAATAGGACGCCAATATTTTACACCCGGGACCTCATTCTAGCAACACATTTTTCGTTTCTCCTTTCAGTGTTTTTTTTTGTACGACGGGTAAGCACTTGGCCTTCATGTCACCAAGTGGAGGCGCACTTCACCTGGAATCCTCAACTAACTGGAGGAACTGGCTATCTTACCTATAAATGCCGGAACACAACAATTTTAGAATTGTTATTATGGCGACAGAATTAGGTAAGATGGTGGTTGCTAGCCAGGCGGACTTAAATAAAGTCTTACCACCAACCAAACCAAGCACAATATATTGTACTCCTCATGGGGATCGAACCCGGGACCTCTGGATCTGAAATAGGTGGGTTGAACCACTAGACCACAGAGGCGGTATGTTGCTAATTTTGCTAAATGACAATCACCGCACAGACCAAACCTGAGAACCTACACTGAAGACATGAAATGATGTTGTGTTGTAACTTGTTGATAAGGGTGACTAAGGATAGGTTTTGGGCTATTCCCTTGGGATTACGGGAACGGATTACCGGGTTATCACAAGATATAACAATAGTTACCTTAAGTAAATGAAGGTATAACACTATTTTTACTTACTTTATAAATCCCGTAGAACAGAAATATGCTTAGTATGATCATAAACATTTGCGTTCCTATAATTGCAAAATACGCTATCTGTACACCTGTAACAAAGAAAATATATATCTCAATTTTGTGTGTTCCATACCCTCAAATAAGACAAAAGCCTTAAAAGATATATATTTTGTTTACGCAGTCACACTCCATGTTCTCTTAAGTGTATGGAAGGTGATTAATCATATACCCACATGTAGCGAACTAGCGAATTCTGATTTAAAGACATAATGCGAATTCACTTATTTACGAAATTAAAATTATTATTTTGCTTCTGCGTCATATTGCCCGTTACGAAATAGAGAAGAAGAAATATGTTGCATACCCGTTTTATCAGTCTATTGATCATTCAAAAAGTATAAACCGTAAATTGTTTTATTTGCCTTTATAATGCTTTATTTAATACATGTACCTTACATACTTATGTGGGAAGATTACAGTTACGTTAAAGCACGAAATCCTCTTTACGCCAGCCGTATTAGCATTCTACCAGCTTTTCGTAACAAACAAATATCCTAATATCAATTCGTTCAGTGATGGAATTGAAAAGGGCAATGAATTTCAGTGAGGTATAGGCATCCGTTTGTTGAAGGACAAACGATTGTCGCTCGGTTGGGCACAAAAGGGCAAAACCTTTCTTGTTTCGCTGTAGCGTTTTTCTACTGAATTGTAAATACGAATTTCCAAAATACGGTTCCGTGAAGAAAAACCAGTCAATTTAGACTCGTTTGTGATGCTACAGTGAACATCGTTTTAGAAAATGAAAAAATAAGATAAGTAATGTTTCTGTAAATGCATAGAAAACGCTCAAATGTGCCTTGGCAATTTCTTCGTTTCAGTTTTATGGAAAACAAAATGTGAATTTATTCATACTACATCAGATTTCTTATTTCCTTATTCGTAAACACATAAAAAGAACTAGGAAGAAAACCACACTACTTTTTCGCTCATGGTTCCGTACTCAATGCGACCCAATTATTTTGGACGTTTGTCTGTCCGAGCTTTAATGGAGCTGGTTAAAATTTTGGAAATATGTGTTTTGGCATTTCAGTTCATTCTTTATTTTTTATGCCGTATGACGGGGACGGTTTCATCTCACTTTGGTTTCAAGTTATGATAAGGCCGAAGGTCTTGATAGTCTGAAGAGTTGGCTACCTTACCTCTAAAATGCCGGAACGCAACAAAGTCCTTCCACCAACCAAACCAAGCACCTATTGTGCTTAAATTTTATAGCATAGTATACAGTAGGTAGTTCATATAGTTAGTTTACAGTTCACATAAAATAAACATGACATTTTAAACAGTGAACTAGCAAATGATAGAAATAGCAGCCGGCGGAATCTCGGGTAGATTGCGACAGCCGTCGACAGTGGCAGCCATCCGATTTTTAAGCGAAAATTGCTTTTTTCTTTTCCCAGCTGTTAGGTATTATCGGGTCGTTCTAGAAAGCGGTTAGTGGTTACGCAACCTCATGCTCGGGTATCGATATACAACAGATTCACTCGCTTGAGGGTATCAACCGCAATATTTGCCTTTACTGGCGAAACTAAGGAATATAGACAGAACGTGAAGCAATCTGAAACAGTATTGTGGTCTGGATGTATTTACCCGAAATATAGATGAATTTAGAACAGTATTTTGACATTATATCTATACAGTAAGAATTCCCTAGATTGGTCTATTTTTGCGATTGAATAAGAAGCAACACATTAGGTACATGCTCGTAAAATTAAACAGTAAATAAATCAACTAAAACATTAGATATGTTTTCGACAAACTGAGTATGGGTCCCTCTAACGCTATGCGGTGGCAAACGTGGACGGCCTAGAAAGAGGTAGTGTGAATTTGCAACGATTTACAGTTGCATCGCTGACAGGTTTATAGGGAACAGAGGAAGGACTGAATTGGCTGAAAAATTATGTACTTCTTAACGTTATAGGTATTATTACCTTGCGTCTTGAGTATAAACACCTACAGTATTTTGGTGTCTCATACCATAAAATATTTTATTATATACAATTAAAATAAAATCAACCACCTACATACACAGTTACTTTTCGTGGCTTAAACATGTCTTAGAAAAATAAGTTAAAATTTAAAAAACTAAAACCCGACTACAAAATTTCAAATTTCATGATTTACAAGAACATAGCCTACAAAGTATGTTTATATCATCTATGTTTTTATTATATCCAATATCTAGCCTTTTTATCAACAAGAACACCAAGAATGCCTGTTGCTTGTTCATGCCTTTTGTTTTCAATAATTTTGATTGTCACAGTTCGTGTATAGTATTAAAAATAAAATAAAAATAATAAGAAAGAGACTCATAGATCAGCCCGTGGTCATAGCATGAGACGTTTAGTCTGACCCTCCAAGAACAAGAATGCTGCATACTATTTCCTTTGCAATCGAGTAGTACGAAACTGGAACCGTTTACCTGAAGAAGTTGTTACTGCCTCCTCTATAAACAACTTTAAAAACAAACTGGACAACTGGTTACAAACCAATAAACTATTTCCTACAAGGAATAATCAAGTGTAGTGACTCTCTTCTAAAATCTAAGACCAACACTGTGAAATAGGCACATCAGCCCCAGTGCTGCTCGCCTATCATTATATAATAATAATAATAATAAGTTTTATAGATAATGTGACAAGTGTAACAACCCTAGTCATTTTTTATTTTCACCTCCCATAGAGTTTACATTGAACCCAACAACGGGATGTATAGTAATATCGTGTATTTTTGTATTTTTTGCAAGATTTTATGATAACTCTAACTAAAAGACAAAATTTTGTCCTTGGGGAAATTGTTAAAAAAGAAGCAGGGGCAATATTAAAATGTAAAATTCAAAATGGTTTCTCATAGGGACGTCAGTGCAGGCCTTGGTCACCCCCACTCATAATAAGAATAAGAATGGTTTCTCATCACCCCAATCTACTTTAATTATATTCTGTGTAAATTGTTCATGCCCTACACTTGAAGAACGTAATATTATCAGATCTTTGCCAATCAGTCAGTGTTGTACATAAAGTGGTTTACCCGCTCCATTTAAACCGTTACCACAATATTTCTAGTAAACAGGGACGGCGGTGGACAAATGGAAATAGTTAATACCAAGTGGGTCGCGTCGCAACACAAGCTGTTACGGAAACCCCTAAAACTAACGGAACAATTCCGTCTACAATCGAATCTCTTCATTGGTTGTTTGTACTGTGACTATGTAATCTAACGTATACACGAACCTCGAATGACGTCAACTTCGGAATACAATACTGAAGGAAAGTGCCAGTATAGAGAGAATAGCGCACAGATTAGAGCCTGGTGAGGTACTAATCTGTGCGCTATTTAGGTGGTATATCTAGATGATGAACTAGATTGTTACTATTGTATTGTTTACTAGCTTTTGTCCGTGGCTTCACCCGCAGTGTACATTTCTAACGTATGCTGGTGGTTTCCTTGGTAAAAAAAAATCACGAAAAAAAATAATGGTGCAACAATTAGGTATGTCGTTTATGGTGTTCTTCTGCAAACATACAACTAACTCACAGGCCAATTTCTATAAGATTCGTTCAGTTGTTCACTCAGATAATGAAATGGATATAAACAAACATAATACTGAGTTACTTTCGAATTTATGATGTTTTTTTATCAGAATACCGCGCAGGCGAAGCTGCGGGTAAGAGTTAAACAACATTTTTAAATTGGAACGTGAAATTGTGTAGAATATTTAAAATTGCACTCTCAATTACAAAGCGTCATTGATCAATTTAGGTCAAAATGAAACATTTTCGACGGAGCAGTCGGTAGTTTAAATTTTCACAAACATTTTGTGAAATACGAAAAGCTTTTTCCGAATTACACCTTTCCATTTCGACCCTTATCACTTCGATACTCGGAGGCAGTAATAACAGCATGTGCCCAAAGCGTTTTCTATTTATAAGCGGCGTCTATCCTTTGTATTATTACTTGTATTCTGCTCATATAGAAAAAATGCATATTATAGGTATGCATAAAGAGGCACAAGTATTTATTTAGGCGCTCTATGTTGTTGCTAACTTATCGTAATATCCCTATATACTAACTAAAATACTAAACTAACGTGCTCTCAAAACTTTTGCATAGTAGTCGTGGCTTAAAAATGTACCTCTCCAGCCCAGCGATGTCGTAAAGTCGACCAAAAAGGCAATAGCTTTTTTTTGTGTTAACAAAACTTTAATTGTGAGCACCAATATGTCTGCTAAGCGTGGTTATTATGACCAGACCTTACAGTTATAAAGGAAATTCTTACCACATTGTGATGGACAATAATCTACTGTTGTTATGGAATATGCGCAAAACCCTTACATGACACCCCAAAAGTAATTCTTGGATTTTATCAACACTCTTCCATATTGACTGAATAACAAAAAATGAATTGACCAGTTGTAATGAGATTTCGAATACCCTCTCTTGTCTAACAAGACTTTGCCCCCTTCATATTAAAAACCACCCCTAATAAGGGCAAAAATTAACTTATTTTTAATTCTGCTGTCTCAACCCCTATTTCATATGATTGATTGAATTGAATGAGATTGAAGTCTTGAAAATGTGTTGAAACATGAATTCATGTAGTAAGGTTACTACGACCTTGACAGGCAAGGAGTGAAAAACTGCTGCTCTGGTGGTATGTTCAGGTAAAACACATTTAAGCAGATTGTGAAAAATCCTTTGATTATTTGAACTGAGAGTATAGAATAGTACATTGTATGTAAAGTGACCGTGACACTGACATTGCGAATTACGCCATTGGGTCTTTGATAAAAATAACAAAGACGCCCGGACCTCAGTTCTATTTAATAAATAGAACTGAGATCCGGGCGTTAGCTAGTTGTTATATAATATATAACAACTAGCTGACCCAGCGACCTTTGTAACGTCAGAGAATCAATTAATGTTGTGAATTATTACTTTTTACTCATTAATAACTGAATGAAAAAAAAACATCGAAATCTGACTGATTTCCGTTTTCAAGATATCATCATTAACGTACCAAAACGTACGTAAAGAAAATAAATTTTGTGATACATTTTGAATAGTATCAGAAAATTATTTCAAAATGTATTAGAAAAAATATTTTCTTCATAGGTATATATTTTTGTGGTGAATTTTACCGGTGTTTACATAGGTATAGTTACTCTGCAAAAAATAATGGCTTATATGGCAAAGACAAATCCAACAAATGCAAGACCATAAAAATCGGTCCATACGTACTAGAGTCAGGATTTCTTGTTTTGTATCAAAATATGAAAGTAAAACAAATTCGGGTCAGTTATACCATTTATTGTTATAAATGGTGTTTTTTTTACATATTACTAACTGAATCTGAAATTTACACATTTGTACTACCTACACATTAGGTAAAGGGCATAAATTCGAACGAAATCATCCATCCAACCTATTGTTAGTGTACCTACTTCAATAAACCTTTCTATCAATGGCTCACGTGGGGTTTCTCCAGAGAGCAGGTTAGCACACTAATAAATCTACTGATACAGCTTCCCGTACAATTATTGTACAAGGTTGAGAATTGCGAACAAGCTTATGTTCTTAGTGAAATAATGAATGATATGAATATACTTTATTTTACACCTTGTTCACAAGTAGTTCGCCCCGAACTGATGTCTGGTTTGTGTTTTTTATTTATCTATTTACAAAATCAGCAGTCCTTATTCTAAAATAAACTTAACATACATGTTTTTCTTAAGAGCAATAATATATTTACATTTTATAGAAATATAATTTTAAATAGACAGTCAAGGCAAGAATATTATCATTTTAATACAAATTGAGAAACTACATACATATAATAACAATGAACAATTTATCTAAAATAATGAAAATGTATACAACATTTGAATTTGAATATATATACTACATAATTTAAATAAATAAATACCTAACAGATATAATTTAAAAACTTACTCAATTCATAAATACATACATTGAATTGTATTGTATAGAATAAATAAATACATATATACATAATGTTTTAATTAAGTGTTAGGTATTTAATCACAGATATTATCACTATAAAATAAATCTATTAACACTACGATAAAAATGCCATTTCATTACCTTTCTCTAAGCACATATTTTCACCGAGAGTTCAATTCACTCTCACGTAGCTTGCAACTTTCATTCTATGCAAAGCCAGAATGAGTGCAAAGTACCATAACATTGACCTTACGTCATAGTGGGTGGGTAGATATTTAAAAAAAAGACTAGAAATGAAAACAACCCTTACTATTATGAAATGGTTGATATTTGTTAAAAGTGCTCTCAAAAATGCTGCCATAAAAAACGTGGTTTACAAATTTACCCGTCCAGCCGGGCTTAGTTTTTTTGTTTAGAAACTAAATTCCTACAGCAATTAATGTGTAAGTGCAAGTCTGCAAATAAAAAAAACATGAAATGGATACTGATCAATATTACCGATCAAAACTATGAAATTTTGAATTTGCAGAGATTTGAAATCTCAAATACTACCCCAGTTATCAAAAATCTAAAAGCAATCATGCTTCAATTATTTAAGCTGACTGTTTGTCTCTCCAAGCTTTACTCCAAAACAGCTGACCCGATTATTCGATACTTTAATTCGAAGACAGTAGATAGCATATTCTAGCCTACCTAAGTATCTCGCTTTAAATCTTATCTCAAATCCCCAAGATAACATGGAACATAAGCGTTACCAAGTTTTAAATACAAATTAAAATATACGAAAAAATTAAGTAGGTAAGTATAATTCAGTCTCATTTGTACATTCACTGTTCCGTAAGTGGATCCTTGAAAGACAATACCGGAGATTCCTATCTCCCCGCAAATAATGAGCATTCTTTTCGCGAATATATGCGTGCACGATCTATAAATCGTTCTTGATGGAGTGGACGCCCATTTGGACGGAAGCAAAGGTATTATTCGTTTGTAAGCTGTGTGGGTGAACCTCTAGCACAACGCCATCTAGCCCCAAAATTAAGCAAAGTTATTATATGGGAACTAGATTATGGAGAATATTATTTTTTTTTTTTTATATTTATTCAATAAAATTTACAATTTAACTTATAATGTACTTAGGAATCAGTCAGATTAGTCAGATACATTACAGAACAGACATCTATATTCATTACGCAGTGGTTTTCCCGGGTGGGAATCGAACCCACTACGTACAGAGCAGAGAAGGTAGAGCAACTACAACAGAGTTATGAGGCTTGGTTGCTTTGTTCTTTTCGTGAACTAGAAAATGGTAATTTAGTTGTTGGCAGTCAATTTTTTTTATTGTTTTTAGGTAACGAAACCCTATTAGCGATAAGTATACTGTGTATATTTTTAAAAATTTTTTTTTTAGTTCAACCGCAGAATAAACAAGGTATTATAGCCGGCTCGTAAGCTAAAATGTTGTTAATTTTACAAATGTGCTTTTGAAATTGTTTGCCATTTCATTCTAAATGCAGCAATAAAATAAATTGAACATCATTTTGCGATATAAATTCGCCGTTGACAGTTTTATTGGAGTCCTTTCATTCCATTTAATTAATAGTATCGAACCAATTAAAGCGAGGACGATTAATTATTGTTCAGGTTCCATTCTTAAATATTGCGTGTGCTTGTTCCATTTCAATTAAACAAAGAAACAAGTTGAAAGTTGATTAACTGAAACCCAACCGCAAAATTTCAAACATCATGTTTTTACGTTTTAGGAAACACGAGTATTAAATTATTAAAATTACCTAGATATGTTTGAAATTGGAAATTTAAAAAGATTTAGAAGAAGATTAGATTTGAAAAACCATTCGTTTTCCACTCATATTGTTAAATATTAAATATAACAGGACACTCATTTCACACAGCGAAATCTATTCCCAATAGTCCCAATGGGATTATTGATAAAACGGGCATAATACTCAAATATTTTTCTTGAAAATTAATACTTATCATACGATATAACACCCAAACAAAGAACAAACATCTATTGTTACAATAAAACAATGTATCTTATCCCCCTACGTTAAATGTCAACGTTACAAAGATATAGACATACATACCCGGCATTCAGAGGTAAGATAGCCAGTTCCTCAGTTTGTTGAGGATTCCGGGTGAAGTGCGCCTCCACCTTCGGCCTTATCTTAACATGAAGGCCAAGCGCTTCCCCGTCGTACAATAAAAAAAAAGACTCGTAAAACATGACCCTCCTAGAGGCAGTCGGAAAAAGCGGTGAACAATAAGCAACCTATGTAGTAAAATTAAATTGATGTGGTACCTTCATAGTTCATAATTTATTTTTATCCAAAACAACTAGGTATTGACTGTAAGAATCATTCATTTGAATCACATACAGAATCTGATAGCTTGAAAGAAGCAAGCTCGAAAGAATATAAAAACATTCTAACTGGCTTACACCAGTTTATATATCTATATATATTATGTATCGCGACCACGATTGTGGTGGTGCCCACGCCTATTCCGAACAGTTATTTATTACAAAAAATACATAAACTACCCAAACATTCCGTAGAACCATTTATATCGGAAACTTTCTTTAAAATACGAGACTTTTCGCCGAGATGGTTGGAATTACTTCAAGAGACGAATGACCTGACTCACGGAACGCGGCAATATTTTATTCGACGTAGGAATTACCTTGCTCTAACTCTAATATACGAGTTAGACCAAGTAACAAAGGCTATGCCTAGCTATTTGTTTCAAAGCGTTTACATTACTAACACTTCGTTTTGTTATAGAAATGCGACCTGAGAGTTTGTTTGCTCGAAGAAAGCAAATTTGCAGGACAGGAAAAGGCTCTTCCTAAGCTTTTACTTCACCCCTCACTGCGAGACGTTACAAACCCACAGCTATTTATGACAAATGCCTCTAGAAGGTTTAGATGCCACTTGCGACCCACACATTAAACGAAACGCTGATAGTACCTATGTGTTTTATATTTTATCGTGAGATAGCGACTTTTTGGTCTAGCTAAGCGTTTGGTTCTCGATCTGACGGTTCTGGGTTTGATTTCCGGGCGAGTCACTCTTTATGCTGTCTGTTTCAGTTCGATTTGGACACACATAAATATTACAGGACATTAATTTCACACAGCGCCATCTTGCCCCAAGCTATCTTGTAATATAATATATATCGAAGGATTGAGAAGATATCTGAAATGTAAGATGACTGCGAGTTGAGCTATCGGTCCCGGGTATTGTATCTAGAAGTAGTGATGAAAGAGCCATGTCAGACCCCTTCGGCGGTTCGAGAAGGTCAGATCTCACTAAAAAAAAAAAATCGTGAAATAATTCAACTGAACATTTATTATTTATTTATCTACATTACACTATTATTACAGGCTTAACGTAATGTAACAGCGTAGTTATCATTATCAATTAACAGTTAAACAATATACTTAATTTAAATCTAAAACTATCACAAATAATAAAAATATGTCGTCAATTAGCCATGATTAAATTCAATTATAATACAATTCAAAAATTCATACGCATAAAACAAATAAGGCTACTCTTGCGAATTCGTTCAGAGAACAATGGAATAGGTCCATAGTCTCGGCCACCAGATTTACCATGTGCAAGGTGCGCGTCAACGGAGCTTTGCCGAGCAAGTTGGTCTACCCGCTGGTCACGACGAACAGGCGCGGTCTTCTCCGACGGTGCACGTATTCGTTTGGCACACACAAACACATCAACTCTAAGACTCGGGTTATTGATGGTACCCCGGAACACCTTCATCACATAAAGAGCGAGCGCCATTTCCCGCCTCACTTCCAGCTTGTTGTATCCCACCATACCCAAAACAAATAAAGTGGGATACATCAATGGATAAAATGGGTACACTCCATAAAGTTTGAAGTACAAGTAACGGGTGAATTTGTTTGATATCCGCTCCAACATGAGACTATACTTAGTTTCATGAGGAGCCCAAACTGCTGCGTTACTTTCTAAATGGCTTCTTACCAAGGCGTTGTAGGTGTTGCTGTTAGTGCTTTTATGTTTGTAAAACAGTTTGCTTGGCGAAGTAAATAGCCTAAGCATTTAATTGCTTTTTCACAAACATTATCCGCCTGTACCTCAGTTCCTTGTCCAGATGAACACCCAGATCCCTAACGAAGTTCACGCGCCTCAAATGTGAGCCATCCGCATGGTAGTCATGGAGAAGTGGTTGCTTGGCCCTGCTAAATGTTATTATCGAACATTTGTCCACATTCAATTGCAGTTTGTATATCCGACTCCACTCCACCACTCTCAGGCGCTCACAATCACCAACTGCCCTCACTGGTAGAAGCAATTTCAGGTCATCCGCAAAGAGTAGGCATTTGGATTCCGAAACAACCTCTGGCAGGTCATTAATCATGATGACAAACTCCAAGGGACCCAAATCGCTACCTTGGCTCACTCCACTTCTTGTAAAATATGGCTCAGAGAACATAAACCGTGGCAGCTTATCTCTAGATTCATTTCGATTTCAGTATTAAATTTGACAGTGTCCCGTTCAAGAGAACAAAGCACTGATTTATCAAATAAATTGATCTCTCCCCATTCTGTCATCAATTTTGTGAAAAGCTTGGATTGTAAAGGAAAAGGGATGAATATGGAATCCCTACGTGATAAAAGGTTCTTCTGTATAATTCATTTGCGGGAACACAAGTACGTAGAGAGCTAATGCATTAGTAAATAGGTCTGGATCCTTGCGTCGATTATATCTCAAGTTAGACCTTTGAAAAGCAAAAACAATTTGTTCTCTAATACTTGAAAATTACTTCCATTTTCAACCACATTTTGCTCATTCACATTTACTAAATGCTATGCAGAGGTCAAAATAATTAACCGTGAAAAATATTTGACGAAAATTTATATTTTTCTAATAATTTTTCTCATTCATTTAATCATTATCTATATATGCAATAATTATCGAACTAAACAATGTTGTGTATTTTTTCTCGTCACCCGTTGTTTTAAAACCGACACCCACTCAACTTTATTGTTATTGTATATATATATATACATATACTTTTTTGTAAAGGTATCCCTTTAAAAAAAACCGTATATTACCGACAAACCAGGTTGTCCTAGTTGATCGGTTGGTATTTTTAGGGTTCCTTACCTCAAAAGGAAAAGACGGAACCCTTATAGGATCACTTTGTTGTCCGTCTGTCAAGACCCTTATCAGTAACGCATGGAGGTAACGAGTTGAAATTCATGTCAAATACTTAGATCTACTTTCCCTTGGAGCTGTGAAATATTTTTTTAAGCCATCGCAATCAAAAGATGCTGTATCATTTATGCCGCAAATTTTCGACACACGCAAGGGAATCTAAGCCTACAGAGTACTTCCCGTGAACTCAGAATCTTGACATTTGGTACGAAGCAACGATTTATAGCTTAGATACAGGAAAAATTGCGAAAAGCTTTTTTTATAATTAGAAACGGTAAAGAGAACCTTGTCTTAAATTTACGCTCCTCCAGTTTTTCACATTATAATGTTGTGGATTTAATTTAGCAATAAAAAATACCATAACTTTACTTCTATACTAACAGGTCTGTACGGAACCATCGGTCCGCGAGTCCGTTTCGCACTTGGCCGTTTTTTTTTCTTAACCAACAACCAGGTTTGTCGGACTTAAAATAAAAAAAAATCTAAATATTATATTTAACATAAAAAGGTGAACTGATCTTACTAACGGCAGAGTCATCTTGCCGTTAAAGATTAATTAAATTTTTGAAAAGTAGATACATTTAGAGAGAGAGAGATAGTATATCGTATAGTATAGATGCAGATAATATATACATTCATTCATTGTTACGTGATGATGGTAAGCGGCCCGACGGTATGACTCTTGTCCCTTGGGAAATGGGTAGGCCTTTGGTGTGGGACGCTACCTGCGTCGACACCCTAGCGCCATCTCATCTGCCTGGGACATCAGTTAGGGCTGGTGCGGCGGCTGATTCGGCCGAGGATCACAAAAGGCGCAAATATAGTGGTCTCGACAGAGCTTACCTATTTGAGCCTTTTGGGGTGGAGACCTTGGGTCCTTGGGGAGCCGGTGACTTCCGGGTTTTCAAAAATATTGCGGGGCTTTTGATTGAGGCGACACGTGACCCAAGGGCTGGCTCTTATTTAGGCCAGCGAATTAGCATAGCTATTCAGCGTGGCAATGCAGCCAGTGTCTTGGGCACGCTTCCGTCTGGTACTGGTCTGGAACAGTTGAGTTACCTATAGGCCGTTTGTAACGGTCCTTAGGTAATCTGACTGATTCCTTTGTACATAGTTAGTTTAATTGTACTTTTTATTGAATAAATGTAGATCTTTATATTCATCTTCTGATGCAAGTTATATTCTCTCAAGCTTGTGTCCTCTTGTCAACCTTTTATGACTGAACAACTTTTAATAAAAGAGCAAAAAGAGCTCGACTATTCTTCTTAGAACGGAAGCTTATGCTTTGTTTATGTTTGCAAATTATTTGAATTCGAGAAACGGGTACTTATTGCGTATTTCACCTTTTTCTTTGTTTTTTTTATTTACCTTTATTTATCCCGACGTTTCGGCGGGAAAAAATGTGTTTATACTGTCAGTGTTGTTTGTAGTCCTAGTGTGAATGTGGCCTATTCTAATAATCAAGACCAAGCTTAGGGTAGTCGTTAAAGACGCCTTCACTTCTCGACGATGGCTTCAAATTCCAGTCTGCCCGCAACCGCGGCTGCTGCAACCCCGCCGAAACGTGGGGATAAATATAGGTAAAATACGCGATAAATACCCGTTTCACGAATTAAAATAAAGTGTTCTAATCGCGAAAGTTTAAAAAAGACTGTTTGCAAAGTTCGTTTTTCACTTAAACATTGTAAACATTAAAATATCTTTAAAAATCGGTGAAATCAGTCTTTTTAGCGTTTATCGACTCAACGAAATACTGATCTATTTCATTTTTTCCAAATAAAAGAGCAAGGATTGCATTTACCATTTACTACCAAATGCAACGAATTTTAAATTTCGAAGTGTCCTTTGCTAATCTACTGGCTATGATATGTATCAGAATTACTGCAGCTGGAATGAATGAATGAATGAGGTTTTCCTGAGCTCAATATTTTGGCACTGCATTCGGCATCCGAATACCTTATGCAGGCGTTGGGCCAGTAAAACAAACACAATATGACACAAAAATTCTCTTATAATGCTTCATTCTTCATTAGTTTTATGTCGAAGGGTAGGCATCTTGCCCTACATAATGTAAAGCCTATCACAACTACGAGTTTGCTGGAGATTTTCCAGCTCAGTCGTTTGTAAAATAGACATACATATAAGGAGTCTATCCATTTCAGCTAACATGATAATTACCTGACCTTTAAATAAGAAAAGTTGTATGTGAAAAAGTGGAAAGAAACGAGACGATACAAAAAATATGAAAGTTTAAGGTAATCAACAAACTTTTCCACCAAACATTCAAACTTTCCCTCATTCAACAACTCCAGTTAACATAGCAACTAATAGTAATTATGATTCATGGAATGCTACAAGGCTACAAGACCAACATTATAATTGATCGAGTGAGCGAAGCAAACGAAATCTCCGAGTTATGTTGGAAATCAGGCACTGTATGTATGTGGCAATGTTTGTGGCGGTATAACTCTCGAACGGGTAATTCGATTTTAATTATATTTACACTGTAAGGAGGTTAATTGATAAATGTAAATTGATATTTGGGATTTTTAATAAGTATATAAAGTATATTTATATAAAATAGTTTGTGAGATATTAGGGATTATTAAAACAATATTTCGCCCATACTTATCTTTTGAATGGTTAACCCGATCAATTCGAAATTTTAAACATGAAGAGATTTACTTACACACGATACTAGGATGGTTTTTGAGAAATAATATAACACCCCGTTAAGTGACACAAGAAGATCTATGTCTTATGGGGTGACAAGACATTTCAAATGAAATATTTTTTTGTAGCATTTGGGCGCTTTAAGAGGGTATAACGCATGGTATATTATGTAGGATATAATGTAGTCGGGGGTTGACTTCACAATTTGCTGTTTAATTTATTTTCCTGAAATCACCATTGACGTTCTGGATTCCAAAAGGGGTAAATAATATTGATGTCATACTTTTTTTTTTTATTTACGACGAGGAACCACTTGGCCTTCATCTCACCTGGTTTCATGATATGATATGGCCGAAGGTGGATACTTCACTGGTGGATACAAGGTGGATACCGCACTTCACCCGGAATCCTGAACATTCTGAGAAACTGGCTATCCGACTTCTAATTTCTGAACACATCAATTTAAAATTGAAGACGACAATTAGACAGCCTATTTACAATGTAGTTGATTTTTTCACAAAAAAAAATATATTGCCATTAAAACACTCCTTCGTCATTCTTTGCAACCCTTTTTCTTGAAAACCAGGAATATTTTCAAGATACAAGGTTACAAAGGGTTATCAAGTCACGCAAGATAGTGATGATTTGACTTCCTATTTAAAATAAAAACTGCTTTGTTTAATTGTGTTTTTCTCCTAATAGGGTTGCCAAGCCAAGGGTGTCGATATGATCTAAGGAAAACTTTCGAGATGTCATGCAAGGGGTTCGACTGCGCACATCCCACAATAGCAGCACATTATTGTCCACCACAATATGCTCCACTACTATATTGTATATAATATACAATGTAGTAGGTTTGGCTACTATCCCACGCTTGTCAGACATATTGGTGTTCGCATTTATAGTTTTGTTTATACACATAAATATTTATTTATTTAACACTTTATTGTACAAAACTTATAGATAAATATTGCACAAATGGTGAGCATAATATGCTGCTGTCTTTTTAGTGAAGCCTCTTGGTTGGCTTTTACGACACCCGTGGACTAGATTTTAAAACCATGATAAAGGCAACGATTTTGACACAAAATAAGGAACGTCACCCCTTTGTAACTTGAAAAGGTTCATCAACCTTTTCAAGTTACAAAGGGGTGACGTTCCTTATTTTGACATTTTCACGTATCGTATTCTGCTCACCTGTTTTTTGGTTTAATACCTAACACAAGCCAGATACCACAAGACATCTTACTTCGGGGCATAGCTACTACTAGTTACTTTGGTTCTCACTGTGTTTTCAAAAACTTTTATTCTTGCTTAAGTTTCATAACCTGTGAGTTTTATAGTTTGTCAACACTCTAGTTAACAAAATTCATTTCTCTGTCATTGCGCTCAAAATAAAAAGTTTGTGTGAATGTCATTATTACAGGACATTATTTCAGGACGTTAATTTCACAAAGCGCCATCTAGCCCCAAAATAAGAATAGCTTGTAATATGGGAACTGGATTACGGATAGAATACTTTTTTGTTTTGTTAATACATACGCACTAATAATACAACACCCAAATATAGAACAAAAATCTACATTCATCACACAAATGTTTGTTGCTGGGTGGGAATCGAACCCACACCCTACAGCGTAGATGGCAGTGTTACTACCAACTGAGCAATGAGGCTTGTTAATATCAAATTAGTAGCAACGGTAAAGTATTTTCAGACTTACCATAGTAAACGTCGTCTAGCTCCTTATACCTCTTTGCAGTGACGCCTATTCTCCAACTATATAAGAGTACCACCAGAATTGAAATATTCTGAAACAAAAAAACTGCTTGTCTAAAGTCATGCAAAAAGTCCATAATAGATATAGATATATAGACCTGCCAAATAACTTTCAAAATAATTAAAAGCGTTGAGATTATGGATTTTATAATATGAGATTATTAAATATTAACCGCCTCTTTGGTCTAGTGGTTCAAGCCACCGATTTCAGATCCAGAGGTCCCGGGTTCGATCCCCATGGGGAATACAATATATCGTGCTTGGTTTGGTTGGTGGCAGGACTTTGTTTGAGTCCGCCTGGTTAGCTACCACCATCTTACCTAATTATGTCGCCATAATAGCAATTCTAAAATTGTTGTGTTCCGGCATTCAGACGTAAAATAGCCAGTTCCTCAGTTTGTTGAGGATTCCGGGTGAAGTGCGCCTCCACCTTCGGCCTTATCTCAACTTGTTACCAAGTGAGATGAGGTCCAAGTGCTTACCCGTTGTACAATTAAAAAAAATGGATGTGAAATTTTGTTTGGGTAGATGTTTGTAACTCCTTCACTTTTTAGTTTTGTTATAATATGTTCTACCAATAATCATGATCGATTACCGGTAACTGTCCACTCGAAGACTTATCAGAGGCGGATTAAAACATATCCTCATTCTTCAATTCAATTCAATTCAATTCAATTTATTTGTTGTTTTGAATTGAATTGAATTGAATTCTTCACGCGGCATACTCACAAAGTGAGTTGGAAGGACAAATATAATTAAATTTATGTAATGTGATGAGTGCTTTGGCTGTCACATTTAGTTTTAATAAAATGAGCCAGGGTTATTAATATAAATCTGAAATTGCGCAAAATTGGGCACGCGATGTGTGCAAACGAAAACCCTCGTCTTGAAAGTGACAGTTGGTATCAAAGATAGAACTAGGGTCTGAACTGAATCACGACCCTGGGTCGCTTACTTTGGAGGCAATAAGCAATTTTTTATTAGAAATTGGCACGATTCCAAACAATATCAGTTTGGGCTTCGACTTCGATATTTATTAATATTAAACTGTTATCTTATTTTTGTATCCCTGGTGTGCTATGTTGTCGCTGATCAATACCTCTTTCTCTTTCTATCTTTTCATCTTTTGTATCAGACAGTATCGAATTACATTCAGCCATTGGCTTTTGTTTTGGTAGGAGCGATAGTAATAATAACATGAAATAGCTTCATCTATTCAAATCGGTTCATTTTACCTCTTAGTATGTATAACATGCTTGAGCACAACGTAAGTTTAATGAATTTATGGGCGTTGTAGCGTGTATTATAATGCAACATAAAAAAAGGTATGGTTTGACCTTATTTTTTTTTCACACATAAACTACTACCACAGGTGTATGCCAACTATATTAGCTAGCGAGGGCAGAAGAGCATTATGTATAGCTCTGCGTATGGAATATACAGTGCTGCTCAATCGTATGGAACAGGTACTATATTTAGCAGTATAAAGACAGTGAAGTAAAATATCCTACACAACAGCATCATCATTTTTCTGTCCTTATCCTACGTAAGGTGGTATCTGCACAACACTTTATCTTCTTCCACTCACTCATATTATCCGTCAACCCTGTCTACACACCTTTATACCCATGGCTTCTTTTGACCAATTTTTGACCTATTTTCGGCCTTCTACTCATAAATACAATTATAGTTAGTAGCGTAACGCTCATAATCAGAACCCTTTTGGCCAAATGACTGTCATCCCTCCTCATTACATGCCCGTAATTACCCTTGCACCTCGCATCTTTTCTACAACTGGCGCCAGTTTAAAGCATCCCCTTTTATACGATTTTTTTATCTTATCCTACATTGTCACCCTATACACATCCTTCTTTACATTCTTCACTGAGTAAGATGCATGCACTCAAATACCTCTTTTTCAAAGCCCAATACTCAAATATAAACATTATGACATGTCCGATGACCATCTTGTAGATTTTTACTCGTTCGTGGATCACATGTCGTTCCCGAGACCGGTCGGCACTTTATCCATCCCGCATTCAATCACGAATTCACGTCACGATTGATATTACCATCGTCTTGAAGAAGTGAGCTTAAAAGTGCCTACCTCACGTATTAGACTGTTTAATTCCATGAGAACTCTGCTGAGATTCTGTGTTAGGCACACTGGTTTGGAATAAGGCTGACTGCTTGAAGACAATTTCGCTATTTATTAACTCACTGCGGTGACGATGATTGTCGAGAAATGTATGAACAGTGAAAATAAGAGCGTGAGCGTGTTCGATAGTTATAATACAATAGTATCGTTAACGCTTAGCATTGTATTCACGCGTACAACTACAGACCTTAGCAGAGGCCTGAGAGAGTCCTTGCGAGAATTAAGAACATTCATTGTAAATTAAATGTCCTGTAATAAATGTTTTGCAAAGGTATCAGTGTCATCAATGTAGTTCGACTAGTTTAATTTACTATGATTTTTACCTCGGTACACTTTTGAGTAATCGATTATTCAAAGTTATTTTAGAGGTTAAAAAACCGAGTACGGCTGTGTTGGTCGCTTTTAGTTTTTAACACCACTGAAGTGTACTAAGTGGACCTGGGTTCAAATCCCGTATGAGGTAGGCACATCTTTGCGATGTCTGTTCCTAGCTTATATTACAGATTTGTATCACATGATTGTCCGATAAGTAAAGATGACTTTGTGTCGTAGAAGTTTCTGTCGAGACAAATAATATGCTTTATAATAATTAAGTTTTAATAGCTTATGTTTCCACTTAGTGATTCTCCCGAAACGATCTCTCTAGCTCGGCGCCGGGCATTAGTTTAGGGTACGTGCTTTGGTTATAGACTCCTCTATCCAACGATAGGCAAGGTGTGAAAGTATAGCGTAGTTTTCTAGATTACCTAGAAAACATACGCTATATTTTTCGTACTATTTTGTTAGTTTTAACTTTTGTAAATATCCGATTCCAAACAGGCGGTAGAAATGACGTTAAAAAGGATCCAAAAAAAATTGACTTTGACTTTGACTTATGTTTACTTTTATCATGCTAGAAACCTAACAAAGTTTATTGTTCCATCATATCAAATGTCCATGATAACAAGTTGTCACCCGAAATATATATTATATACATACAAAGTTACATTTTGATACGCCAGTGCCCTCCGGGTTTTCAAAAATCTTGCGGGTATTTTGATTGAGGACACACGTGACCCCAAGGGCTGGCTCTTATTTAAGCCAGCGAATTAGCATAGCTATTCAGCGTGGCAATGCAGCCAGTGTCTTGGGCACGCTTCCGTCTGGTACTGGTCTGGAACAGTTGAGTTACCTATAGGCCGTTTTTAACGGTCCTTAGGTAATCTGACTGATTCCCTTGTACAAAATTTACTTCATAGTCCTATTACATGGTTTGTTACAAGTTTCGCTAATAAAAGCGTGTTATGATAAACTTGAGCTACTAAGATGTCAGAAAATGTGAAACTTTTTCACAAGTCTGTTGTAGCCTACTTTTATCGTAGAATGCCTGTTGTTTTACGATCGAGTAAGATTTAGGACGGCAATTAGCCCGCTACGACTCGCTATTCTGAACTGTATTCTCTGTAATAACCGTAAACATTGCATTTTGGTAACTTTACCACACATTTTCAAAATTGTAGAATCAGTTCAGTGTGACACTCAGTGAGGCGTACAAGAGCTGGAGCCCATCCAGTGAGTTAAGTACTATATCATGACTCTCAAGCAAAATAAATAAAATTAAACACCTACTTGGTCTAGTGGTTCGCCCACCGGGTCAGATACAGAGGTCCCGGGTTCGATCCCCAGGACCTACAATATTTTGCTTAGTTTGGTTGGTGGCAGGGTTTTGTTTTAGTCCGCCTGGCTAGCTAATACCACCGTCTTATCTAATTATGTAAATTCTTAAATTGTCGCGTTCCGGCATTTTAGAGGTAAGATAGCCAGTTCCTCAAACAGTTGAGGATTCCAGGTAAAGTGCACTTCCACCTTCGGCCTTATCATAATTTGGAGGTAAATCAGGTGAGATAAATGCCAAGCAAGTCCCCGACGTACAAAAAAAAAACAAGGATCGAAGCTAATGCTAATCACGTTTCTGCATAGTTTTTACAAAATACCCAGTAGTTCTTATGAAGAAATCGTAAATAAGTTCACGGAGTAATTGTGTGCTTTCTTATCTTATCCACGAGTCTCACGAGGCAGGCATAAGTATAACGCTCTTACGCTTCAAGGGTCCTATTCAACTCCGCTGATAACGAGTTCATAATGGCAAAAAACAAAGACTCCACTGAAAAAAGTGTCATTTAAACGAGAACAATACGTTTTCTGCATTTGAAAATATATTCTCAGCACTTATTCAAAATGCCTTTCGATTAGCATTGTTAGGGCTTATAAACTTGTGCCGATACCACAAGTTTCTTGAACTATTAGCCAGCCAGGTACTTTCAAATTTCAAACAGTTTTAAGTCGGGCTTACGATAGTATTAAAATGATGGATAATGATGCATTGTTGTTTAACTACCAAAACATTTCTAGACATTCTTTCCAGGTCCATCGTTACAAACGCAATTCTGTGCTGATAAAAACTCGTCAAAAGCCAAGTGTGATCTGTGTGTGATTAAAAAAACGCTCAATAATCTTATCCTATTCTGTTTTCAATCAGCTTGTAGTTGTAGGAGCACCAGGCAGTAGTAGTAGTGACAGGCACCTATGACGGGCTGTTACACAGAAAAAAAAACAAAGAAAGCAGGATTAAACTTTAGCTATAGCCAAGCGTAGCTAATCAAATGAAGCCAAAACTATGTTTTATGGCTCTTGTTTGTTGGCCTGTAACGTCTGGTAATACTCTGGTAAAACGTAAAACAATATCCACAAGGCCACATTCCATACCATTATTCAATCAGAATTACTGGTGAAACCTTAGGCACAATGACCAACGAGAAGGCACTTACAGCAGATAATGGAAGCTCAGATTTATGTGACCCGATTCATCGAAGATTGATTGCCAGCTACGAACAATTAATAAGCACAGCACGAATATATTACTAAGCCCGTATCACTTACGTAAGACGCGTCATTAGAGGCGATTAGCAGAATGTAGGAGGGAACAAATCATCGTGAGGATGTAGGAAGAAACACATAATGGTGAGTTGGACATCTCCTGTGCTCAACACGACACGGTATATATATTTGAAGATAAATATATTCATCTAATAAACCCTCAGAACCCTAAAAACCAAATATCTACATTTAGAAAGGTAAATCAATTCACGATATCGTAGGACGTGAATTGACATACATAACATAGAAATATTATGTAGAAAAGATCAGTATAATTTCTCCAAAAACACTGCAGGACTATCACAAATCAAGAACTTTTAACAACTTCAACTTATAGTTACATTAAGA
The DNA here is from genome assembly GCA_951394065.1 of Venusia cambrica. Classification (NCBI taxonomy): domain Eukaryota; kingdom Metazoa; phylum Arthropoda; class Insecta; order Lepidoptera; family Geometridae; genus Venusia; species Venusia cambrica. The sequence goes on from OX596035.1 coordinate 10,226,754, forward strand.
TGAAGATAATATTACACGTTCATCATCGTAACTATTATCAAGATAAGATAAGATAAATGAATAACTGTTTCCAATAGGTATTGAAAAAGTACCTACTGTTTCATTATAATATTCAAATGTTATTTTCGTAATTAGTTTGAGATACTTAAACAATACATTAATTTACCCATATAATTATTTTAAAGTATCTAGTGAAGACGCTTTCATTTAAAAAATAATAAATGAAATTCATTTATATATGTCGGCGCAACGGTTTTTTAGTTGCTGCTTTTATTGATAAGATCCTTTGAATCGCAAAAAAAATAGGCTTAAAAATATTCAAATAATATAAGAACACAAAGTTCATTCATGAATTTGTGTTTTCAACGATTTTATTTAATTAATGTGAATTTGGTTGACTCTTCATGTTGACGGTTGATAAAGTGTTAGTGAATCTATGACTGCTTCTTGACAATAATTGATTGCCTGTAAAATTCCTTTTTTTTTTTAAGTCGGTCTGTTATTCTATATATTACAAACATTAATATTAAAACAATCATCTTCATACGTCACACAAAATTCCTAGTTGATTTACTAATGATTTATAGAAGTAGGAATTTCTGTATTTCAGGAGAATTCCAAATTCAAATGAACTTGGTTGGTAGACTAAAAATCAATTTAATTAAAGTGGCTTCCTGACACTTGTGATTGTAAATGTACCTAGGAATAGTGTTTGTGTTTTTTTCAGAACATTTAAATGATATTATATATAAGGTATTCTGGTAATTTTATTAAAGGAAATCCTTATAACTGTTTAGCTTAGTTTCAATACTTATTAGTAGGATTTATTCCTTAATTACTAGCAAAATCATTGGTCTAGTGCAACATCAACGATTCTGCCTGCCTTTTTAAAAACTGAGTTGATCCCTTTACTGCGATATATAAAACGATATTTACAATGTATTAATGTAAGTATCTACGAACAATCAAACAGTATTATTCACCCACAATTTCCAATGTATTGACTTTAACGTTGACGACTGTTCGTTCAAAAATTTGTCCCAGATCACATCGACATGACAATAGCTAGTGCTTTATGCTCCTAACCATTTTTTGCGACTTTGTCAATGTATGAACAAGCAGGACAAGTGCCTATCTTTCACTAAACGTAGAAATAGGTGTTGCTAATTGTTTATCAATTGATCACATAAAACATTCGGTAAAAACGTAACAAGTTTTTAGCCTGTAATAAGATTAGTAAATGGCCTATGCCTATGCTGGAAAGCAAAACAAGCTAACTACCAATGTCTAATTTTATTTGTATTATGTAACACTAGATTAAGTTTGTTTAATAAAGGCTATTGAAATTGAAATTGAAAGATTAGTAAATGAAAAAGTAAATGGAAAAGTAAATTTATTCCAGCAAAACTTAAAACATAAAACAACATGCTTCTGTATGCAAAATTCACTGTAGTTTTAAGTAGGCATCTGTGTTGGGAGTTCCTCGCTCTAACTATTTTTTTTTTATACTACTAGGAGACGGGACAAGCAAGTAGCTCACCTGGTGTTAAGTGTAATCTTGCCTATGATAAAGCCTTACTGCAGAGGTCACATCCACAAAGAACATAGCCTACACGGCACTGCATTGCATCCGTCAACTTGAGGCATGAAGGTGTTAAGCCTCACGTACCCGAAATTTCACCGGCAACCATACCCTTCAAACCGAAACACAGCAATACTGCTTGGCGGGTGAAATAAGTTTGGTGGTAGTAATTCTCCGGACGAGCCCTTTCACTAGGGGCTTCTACTTCTCTTAAACTTCTACTGAGTGAAACAAGTTACAAGAAGTCTATAATAAGTAGGATTACCGGTATTAATGTTCGTCATATAATATATCCGCGACTCCCCATGTGAGTCGTGGAGCAGAGCGTGTAGCAAAAGATTTACGTAATGCGCCACGTCGTTATGATAATGAGATAACAGTATTATGGTTCGTATACTCGCATCGGCGGTTCAAGATTTCCTATTCCTAATCCCGTTCACATCACTTTATCACAATGTCGTCCTCTGCTTACCGTGGTTGCAAATTCCTCAAATCTAAAACGGTACAGTGATCCTGAACGACGCTTGTTTGATGAAAAGCGGATTTAAAGACCGGCACCAGTACGGCTTAACCAGAACGAAATGTATAATCAGTCATTCATCATTCACTCAATAAACATCCATTGGTCAAAATTTCACTTCGATCACTAGTTATCTACGTTTTGATTTTTTAGCTGTGAGCGGTGAAACCAACACGTCCAGCTTGTGTCCACGATAGTAGCCGGCAATATCATATGTTGCGATACTTACTGCAGACTTGACCTGAGATTCGACCTTCGATTTATCAATAATTCTTACCAAGGTATAGAGGGCGCTGGCGTAGGCCGCATGCTTGACATGCAGTGTGCGACAGCATGATAGAGCAGTGTCGTGGTCGTGCGAAGTCCACGCTTTCATCTGCCAAATATATAATAATATAATATGATTTAAATAGCATAACAAAGCATCACGAAAATGTTTTAAGAATCTGATGAATTTAATTGAAATAACATTTTATTGTACACAAAAATTATATAGACACAGTGTATAGGTACAAAATGCGGCGATCTTAGAAAAAAAAAGTAGGTATTTAATAGTTTTTTTTATTTAATTAAATAAAAGAAAAAAGAGAGAAGTAGAATCCGTTATGAAAGGGCTCGTCCGAGGAGGTACTACTAACACTACTAATAGGTATGGACCTATTTCGATCACCAAGCGGCATCGCAGTGTTCAAAGGAAACAATTGAGTAATAAATCACCAGAGATATTTTACAATCCACTATTAATACAATTATCAATATGAGCATAGACCAGTCTAGACAGGGACATAATTAAATAGACACCTGCCTTATTCTTGACGATGTAGGACAAAGTTAACTTTTATTTTTTCATTTTTTTTGTTGCTAGGTAGTGCTTCATAGATTCTACTGAATTTATCAAACATTCACCTCATGGAGTGACGTTTCTGAGAAACTATCACAGTGTTTTCACAATACAGTATGTGTGGAATTTTGAGAGGGCAGATGCGTTATACTATTGTAGCTACAGGAAAACGTTATTATAGAATATCCTTAACGTTTGATAATATTATGATCTGCATTTACAGTACATTTGAAATTAAATGTACAGTCAAGGACAAAATGGGCAATTTACATAAAAAAATATTGATGCCATCAATCGATCTCGTTTTGTAACTCCTCTTCACCAACCGGTTAGAATAACATGTCAGAAATTGCAAAAATATATTCAGTACATTTCGGGAGAAATGAGCCTCCAACTTACTTATACGTAACAAAACTTTTAATCCTGGGTAAACCTACAACTGGTCGACAAAGAAAACTGGTTTACTCTTTCAAAGGCCACCATTTAGCAAACCAGTTTTCTTGTTTACTAAATGGCCTGGTTTCCTGCTACCCATAAACTATATTGGAAACAAGAACATCCGATCCACACAATTATTTGTCAATAATAACAGACAGTTTGTCTGCAATAATAAGTATAGGTACTCTTCATAACTTTTAAAATGAATTAATTCCCTTTATTCTCGAGTCTGCTAAATTATTATTTTTACGACGGAGAAGCGCTTGGCCTTTTGTCAACTGGTTACAAGTTAAGATAAGGCCGAAGGTTCACATCACAAGAAATGGTTAACTTACCTATAAAGGTCGAGTTAAATAAGATGGTGGTAGGCGTCAGGCGGACTTAAAATCATTCTTACCGTCAACCAAACCAAGGACAATGTTGAACCCCCTGGGGATCAACCCCGGGACCTCTGGATCTGATATCGGTGGGCAAACCACTAGACCACAGAGACGGTTAGTTCTGACAAATTATTGCAGGCGTTTGAACATGCGTCGTGTTATATTTTTATTTATTTTTTATTTTAAGAGATTGCACTTGGTATTTTTGTGTCAGTCATAACATGTGTAATTTGTCTGCTTTTGTGAAAATACACAAATAATAAGGAATAAATATGCATAGAATAAAAAAACAATCAGATTATGTTGGTGGTATCGAATCTGTTTGTCCGTGGAATAGTGAATAAGATTTTTCATTAAGACACGATTGTGTCCCGAATGCATATTCTGGTGTATTTTATGCTGTAACGATAAAAGGTACGAGTTCAACACAGCAATATTTACAACAGAAATACACCTATCGAGGAGTTTTACCTAAAAAACAAAACAAACCATAATCCCTTACATCCAATATGATGAAGAGCTTGTTAAACATTCTGGGGAAAATATACTCTTGTTTACATTACATTGAGCTATCTACGCATCTACTCCGCGTCCTTTTATCAGAAATTTGATTTCGCTTTGATTCAAAAGTTAACCTTATAATGTAGGTGCTGTACGTCTGAAGTTTCTACAATACATTGGACGGTGAATAGTGCACATGGACACTTTCCGAAAGACTCCCTAAGATCAATCACATAACTCACACATCTGTTTAGCTTTTGCTTTGCCATGATACTCATGACCAATAAGCCTCCTGGCGCTGCAGTCCACTGAGTCTAGTGCGATAAGTTTCGTCAAGCATTTTCGTATGCTGAGATTATGCAGTACCCATACGAAAAGCGTGTTTCATGCATGAGATTGAATGATAAAATCAACTCATAGCAAAAAACTCAACTCAACAAGTCTTGGTTTTTTATGGAAGCTTCTATTTGCAGAAAATGGTGCTGAAGTATTTTGGGAAATTCCCACGGAATATAGGGAGCGAAGATATTTCTATTTGTTTTTTTTTTATTTTACGACGGGGAAGCTTTTGGCCTTCATCTCACCTGGTTACAAGTTGAGATAAGGCCGAAGGTGGAGGCGCACTTCACCCGGAATCATCAACCAACTGAGGAACTGGCTATCTTACCTCTTAAATCCCGGAACACAACATTTTTTTTAAGAATCGTTGTTATGGCGACAGAATTAGGTAAGATGGTGGTAGCTAGCCAGGCGGACATAAAGAAAATCCTACCACCAACCAAAACAAGCACAATATTGCTCCCCTGTGGATTGAACCCGGGACCTTTGGATCTGAAATCGGTGGTGTGAACCACTAGACCACAGAAGCGGTTAAAGATCCGAGCGTTCACTAGTCATATTATCGTCTGGGTTCATAAGTTCATTTCAAATTGATTTTATCCTCATTTTACTTTATCAGTCAATAAAAAGAAATGAAATGCTTCAAAGCACTAACTTGTTTGATTCGAGTTAAAAATAAAATGGACTTAAAGTAATGTAAAATGTAAAGTTGAGTTGAAAAGTTGGTAGCTGCATTTAAAATACCTACTGCAAATAAAAATGCAAACTTAAAACTGAATTGTGAATAATGTATTTAAATCATGAAACAAATATTTTTTAAAGGATTTCTGTGAAATCTTAAATACCTATGATTTTGATGAAATTAACTATTTTTGAAAATATCACCAAACAACTATATATTTTATAAAACAGCAGTTATATATTAATCCTGGTACCATTAGCAAGGATCATGTAACCTTATTACATATATTTGTCAAGTTGAAGGATAGAGACGGCTTCTGTCGAGTGGAAAAGTCTGTTTTTTGATATCGAGGTTGCCTATGGGCGATTCTTTCAACAGTAATTAGAATGCTATAGTATCACTAAGTATCAGGCTATTATTAGGGATCCTTACCAAAACTCGAATTATTTAACCCAAGGTGAAGAAAATTTCCAAAAAAAATCCATACATCGCGTGCGCTGCAAAAGCTACTGATGATAGAACAAAGTAATCTTCTACAGTTTTAAAGAATACATTGATATCTGCAAAAAATCCGCCTGCCATAGTTATGTTAATTAAAACTATATTGTTTATCTCTTTATCGTTATATCTCTTTATTTAGTTTAGGTGACATAACTATACTCTATGTTATTTATACCTTGGTATTAATCCTTATCCAAATAAATTACTTTCTATGTTTTATATTTTATCTCTTTATTTAATACCTACCTGTAGACTACTTTGAGTTATTCAAATCGAACCAATCCGCTCAAAAGCTGTCACGAAACATATTATCAAAAGTCATACAGTCAAACAAATTATCATTCAAGTGAATCGGTTTTCTTTGTGTAGGTTAAAAAGTTAATAGACCAAAGTGTAACATTGATTTTGCAACATCATTCTACTCGTATATTCTCGGGTAGGGTGGCGTCTGGGCACTCGCACTCTCACACTGTTATAGCTTAACGGCTGTTTAGCGTCACACTATATTCTCCACATTTAATTATTTTTCCTTTTGTAGAAAACATTTTCCATGACCAACGAAAAACTTTTAAAAACTTGCGCTAGTGTGCGAAGTCAGCTAAATGAACCGGCCATGTGTAGAACAGAATTGTGCGTCATGCTCCGTACGCATTTTGCGTACCTATATGTAGGTATAGGCACATTGTATAAATATGTATTGTCGTAACCCATAAACGTAAAAAGTATGTGGGTATTTCCATAGATAATGTGTTTTCTTTCATTCGGTTTGAGAAGTTTGTTACTATTTACTTAGGTGCTGAACAAACCAGGTTGATTATACCTCCTCAGATTGTGTATTCTTTGATTGCCTTGTTATTTGTTATCCTCTGTAATAATTTATCTCTTTATTTTTGTAAAAAAATATAGCCCGACATTAAAATATACGTAGGTTGGCAGACGACAGAGTGGTAGTCTCTGGCGGCAGATTTTTTTTTTATTTCCCTAAAAACTAAGAATGATATATTATAACAGAATTATAAATAAATATTGTGAAACGTTTTTGGTACTTGGATGTTATATATCCAATTCCGCGTGTGATCGAGAGAACGTTGAAATATCAGCGTTTCGGAAGATTTTTAAACATTTTAAAATATGTACTTGTACATATTTTAGTAGCAGGTATAGTCTAAGATGGAGCCCTTTAGGATCAGAAAGTTGAATTCTCATAAAGTTGAAATCCCAAAAAGTATCATTTCCCAGAGTAGCTAGCTTACACACCTCAACGAAAAGGAAGTTGAGGTGTGCCACTGTTTTCACCATACGAAAACCACAAAAACGCGAAATGTTTGTTTCATCTATGGAAATCTACCAGTAAATTAATTTACGCAGTCGCGCACGGTTTCGGAAATGTATTTCGTGAGGCTGTGTGTTGTCTCCTAGCGAATCAGTAAAGACAAATATTCGTAGATGGATCTGGAAGCCCACTTCAATTTTTTTTTATATATATCACAGCACATATCACTCAGCCCCATCTAGTCCCAAACTAAGCCAAGCTTGTAATATGGGAACAATAATACGGATATAATACTTAGATACCTTTTTTTGTAAATACATACGTATCATACAATACAGCACCTAAACACAGAACAAGCATCAATATTCATCACACAAATGTTTGTCCAGGGTGGGAATTGAACCCATCTACAGCATAGAAGGCATAGCTACTACCAGTTGGTAGCTCAGTTGAGCTGTGAGGCTTGTGTGGAGAACTTACATATTATTACAGGAGGCTGTAATAATACTATGTACTATAAAGGCTCTGTTTCATGGACTGTAAAATATACCTTTCTTCGAATTAAAACTGTTTTCGTTGTTTTTCGTTTTCAACCCGGCTATGTAGAAGCAAAAGAACTGACAACGCAACTATTAGTTGCTGAGATGAGCGAAAATCCTTTTAAGCAACTGGTTGGCAAATCAGTGACCATGTGTCAAAACGTGTGCCTACTAATAGAACTAGTACCAATTGTCTTACAAATACCGAGCAAATAAAAAATATTATTTTGTATTTCATGGCACATCGGTGCGCGAAAAAAGGTAAGTTGTTACAATTAAGATAATATTAGAATAGCATGTTTTTGAATGTCGAATTCGCGCTTGGACAGCTTTGTAATTTGTAATTATTCAATGCTTTTGGTATTAAATGGTGAGATTTTCTAGATTGGTTACTGAACTGACTGAATATTTTCGACAGCAGCTCACTCAGTTCAGAGACCAATATAATAAGCATTAATACCGAAAATATTGCTGTAATTAGGTACTTGGATATTGATATTAGATTACATATATCTTGGATACTGTGGTAAACATTATTTAAATTAACCCGCACGATGTATTTTGAAGCACAATAAATCAATAAATCATCCCACTAAACAGATCCTTTAAATTGTACTGCAAAAATTGTCATTTTAAATTGTACTGAATTTAACCATTTTTACAATTCACAAAATATGTTTTTTGTACTTTTTTAGGCATGGCTTATCATTGTAAATCATTGATTTAATAACGACATATTAATTTAAAAGTCTTGGAACAGCCGTTGTTTTTAACTAACGCGTACAAACTAGTAAAATATATTTTACCTTAGTGGTAGCTCAGAAGCGGCTCTTCGAATAAAATTTCATAATGCACCAACTTTAAATAACGTGTTTAGTTTACGGTACTCGTAATTAGATAATGATTCTCGCGACAGTCGGGACGGGACGTGTGGCGTTAAGTAGCGCCTCTCGGCAACTGGGCGTCCGCACCTCGACCATGGGCGAAAATGCTACGAAAGCTGTGTTCCGTAGACGCTTTACGGAACGTAGCTTTCGTAGCATTTTCGTAGACGCTTTTTGCTACGAGGTATGAACTTTTCATTAAATTAGAATACTTCGCCTTTGTTATTTTTCTGTAGCGCACTGTAGTTTTTAGGATTCCGTACTCAAAGAGTACCAACTTGACTGTTACTAAGCACCCATTACAACATAAATCTTATAGCTTTATTATATGTATAAAAGATGAATTAAACCATTGCAAACCAAGGTACATTATCCGTATTCAATTATAATTATTTGTTTTTAATCAGACATTCAAAATGAACGAGATACTTACTAGGTTTATGTCGAATAGGTAAAATCATCATTATTCCAGGGCCTTATTCTGACTATTCTTTCATTCATCTAACGTCAATCCGATCTGAATCTTCAGCAGAATCAGTAGCCAATATATAATTTTACAAATTTGGGTTGCTAAAAAACCCAACAAAAAAAAACCTAACTTCATATTGCTACGTTTTTTCAGCGACTTCAAAAAAAGAGTAGGTTCTCAATTCAGATGAATGTTTTTTTTGTTTGATTGACACTCGATCACTCCACCAATTCGAAATGTATATTGATGATTCTTATTACGTTTGGTAGGTTATACTTTTGAGATAGTCCCATATAAATTTCAAAATCAGTATAGTAGTTTGGTTTTTGTAGCAAAATAACTGGAAAAAATATGCCATCCAAGTAAACGAAATTGCGTATTCTGCATTCCTGTGGTTTTTACGATCACTGGAGTAGTCCTATTGAACTGCTTACTTTCTAGTATCATCTGATGCTAGAAGGTAGGCAATTCACCGAAATTCTGTAATAATACAATTTATCATCATCATTACAGCCCACAAAAGTCCACTGCAGACCATGTGCCTCTCCCAATGCTACAGAAAGCAATGGAGGGTTTTGCCATAATCACCACACTTGGCAGGCGTATTGGTGACGTAGTAATGATGAAACGTAGTAGTACCACTGAATTGCCTGCCTTCCGGTATCATCGTCATCTGATGATGAAGCCAAAGGGTAGGGCAGTTCACCGAAACTCGGTAAAATAACAATTTAACCTATCATTGTTTGGGCTTAGTGGAAATGTCTTAACATGCATTCTGGCTAATAAGTGCCGTATACTTGTATTATCATCATCATAACGGCCCATAAAAGTCTAGTTCAGGACATGGACCTCCCCTAATGATAAAGAAAGCTATGGAGGGGTTTACCTTAAAAACCTCGCTTGGCAGGCGTTTTAGTGATCGCAGTAATAATATTTGTATACATTTTTAACTGATTATATATCAAAAACAATTCTTCAAGAAAACTATCTAGGAAATATTACGCAACAATTAAAAAATCCAGAAAAAAATAAAAATAGTAAACGTAACTCATAGAATGTTTGTTTATAATTTGTATCATATTCTTCATTGAAGTCGGTAGTCTCTTTAGTTTTTAAAACGTATTATTTTATTTATTCTCAAACGTCACATGATTTGGCGCTTGTACAGGTAGGCTCGTAGTAAGAGTATGTCAAACTTTATGTAGTTGTAGTAGGTAGTTACTTAAAACAAACGAAGTATGTAAAACAGCGAATATGATAGTGAGTGTGGAAGTCCCTTTATTTTAATGTTCTCTGCTACTACGCATATATAATTAATTAATTATTCAATTTAATTTGTTTAAAGATATGAACGTAAAATATATAGAAATCCTTAAACTCTTTTGATCTGCTTCATAAATAAATTGAAGACGCTCAAAATGAACAGTTTCAATTATCAGGGATAAAGGCTTGGCTTAGGACTCAAACTCATCAACGAGATGCGATGCGACGCGAAGTCGCACGTCAAAGTACGCATAAATAAGCCACATAGCTCAGTTGGTAGTAACTCTTCCTTCTGCGCTGCAGGTTGTAGGTTCGATTCCCACCCAGGACAAACATTTGTGATGAATATATATGTTTGTTCTGTGTTTGGGTGTTGTATTGTATGTAAATACATACCTGTATTTACATAAAATAAAAATATTCTATCCGTAACCTAGTTTCCATATTACAAGCTATGCTTAGTTTGAGGCTAGATAGCGCTGTGTAAAATTAAAGAGTACTACTATTAGTTATTCTGTGTTAATGTCCTGTAATATTTATTTATTTTAAAAATCAAAAAAATTACATAGCTCGGTCGGCCGTGGGTTTTACATTAAAAAAATCTGATTAAATATTACCAATTCTGTCGCCATAACAACAATTCTAAAAAAAATATGTTTGTATTTTCGAAACAGAAAATCAGAAACATTTAAACAATTCAATCAATGGTAATATTCAAGTAGTATTCAGCAAACATTGGTGCCAACATTATTTGACATTTAAACATGCTCTGACAATGAATGTAACGATCACTCACGGTACCCATGGTGGGGAAACCAAAGAGGAAACAGATTTGTCCCTAGGATCAAAAGTCCAAATGACATGTGTCACAATGAAACCAAAGAGGAAACAGATTTGTCCCTAGGATCAAAAGTCCAAATGACATGTGTCACAATGAAACCAAAGAGGAAACAGATTTGTCCCTAGGATCAAAAGTCCAAATGACATGTGTCACAATGGCTTGTATTTTGCTAAGCGGCGACGGGCTTGCAACCTGTCACTTATTGAATACCTACCTACTAGCAACTTGTAGCCGTGTCATGTGCCGAATTTAAGTTTGGACAAGCTTCTGACTACAGCTTAGTAAGTAATGCTCATAATATCCATAACATCATCAGAGTATAATCCTCGGAAGGAAAAAAGTCTTGGATCTATCTATTTTACAATCAAGTTTCACGTTTCTAGCACAGATAATAAAATAGTTCTAGGGAAGCTATCTCCCAGTTTCTAGAGATGCGACGCCGCATCGCATTTTTGAGTTCGAGTCTTTAATCTTGATACTACTAGGTACTATAGTATTGGATTTAAACAAGTAGACGATCTCTTAAACTGCTAGAAATGGCTTGTACATAAATTTTGGTACAATAATAAAATGATTGTGCGAAAAAATAAATGTAATCGAGATGTTGCTGCTACAAAATACGTTTGCTACGAGTATTTTAGAGAGGTGTTACATTTGAACAGAGAAGAAAAGGTCTCTTTTGAGATACCATGTTCAACTGTATCTCAAAATGTGGAAAACAAAACAGTTTGATTTGGCTTTATATAGGTATCTTACTTGTTTGAAGGACGACGTGAAGAGAGGAGACAAGTTAGGTATATATAAAAACATTTTTAGCAGATTGCTCACTTCGTTTAAAGGTCGTTTAAATATTTAGGTCTAATAAAGATAAGCTTTATTAGACCTAAATATTCAACAGCCTAAGTCACTTTTTGCCTAAATGCCATAGAATACCTAAAAACTTCTTTGTCGTACTTACTCATTGTACTGGTACTTAAAAATATTTTTTTATTTTTTATTCAATAAAAAGTACAAAATTAAACTATGTACAAAGGAATAAGTCAGATTACTGTTCCAGACCAGTACCCGACGGAAGCGTTCCCAAGACACTGGCTGCATTTCCACGCTGAATAGCTATGCTAATTCGCTGGCCTAAATAAGAGCCAGCCCCAGGTCACGTGTGGCCTCAATCAAAAGTCCTGCCTGATTTTTCGAAACCCGGAGGGCACCGGCTCCCCATGGACCCAAGGTCTACACACCAAAAGGCTCAAATAGGTAAACTCTCGAGACCACTATATTCGCGCCTTTTGTGATCCTCGGCCGAATCAGCCGCCGCATACCAGCCCAAACTGATGTCCCAGGTAGACGAGATGGCGCTTCGACACCCTAGGTGTCGACGCAGGTAGTGTCCCACACCAAAGGCCTACCCATTTCCCAAGGGACAAGAGTCATACCGTCGGGCCGCTTACCATCATCACGTAACAGACCATTCGGTTCAAGAACATTGACACTGGTAAAAGCTCGACGCATAATGTCATTTAGGTTTACGTGTCTCGAAATCCTGCCGGCAGACCTTGTGCACGAAAGTTCGTGAAAACCAAGTTGATCGACAGCCGCACCGCACCGGCACTGGTGAGAGGCGCAGTATCTTGCACCCAACCGAAGACAAGTGGCAATACGGAAAGTTACAGGATCCATAAGTGTACCGGTATTGCAAGATGGATGTGCTTGTAGCCAAAGACCTGATTCCCATTTTGACACAACAGCTAAGAGACGAACACGTATGTAATAGATAATTCCGTGTCAACTCGCACAGAGGCCAGTCTCACTGCCGTTGTGCCGAAAAGTGTTTTGGGGGATCGGTGGTATTATGACAAGCAATAATCCAAGCATTTCGAGCCTCGTCAAGATAAGAAATTTGGAGTATATTGCCAGGAACAGCATATTTTAGAATTTTTCCAGCCAAAGAATGTGTACTATAGACGGAAGACAAGAACGCTGGCAAAGCAACAATAGAAATTTTGCGTATACCTATAAGCCGCCCTATCGAACAGGCAATGAGGCCTGCGTCCATGCTCTGGCATCCAACTCAATATTAAAAAATATAAAGTTCTTAAATATGGCAGGTGTCATCCAAAATATAGATCTCAATGCTACCTATCATTTTGTCCGAAGACAGAGATACGTTGGTCTGCAATTTACTTTTTTGGAAAAAGTAAATTCAAAACGTTTACGGTACTTGACAATTTGGCTTCAAAGTGTAAACTAGCAAATTACCTGTTAGCCAATGATAAGCTTATTTTTATATGACAATAAAAAAAATTTATGGAATCATGATAAACTTGCGACTTCTGCTAAAAAACTAAGTGGGTAGGTGTAGCTGTTGAATTGTAACCCAGCATGTCTATGAATCTCTTTGCCTTTCTCTCTTCCAACCTATATCGCGATAGATCTAACTAACTTTATTGTCTACTACGCACTATAGTCATAGTATAGTCATAACGAGACTAAGCCCCTCTACGCATTACGTACACCAGTCTTAAATGGTATATATTTAGGAATTCAAACTAAACATGACCATAATATTTGCTTGGGCTAATTACAAATCACAGAAAAAGTAAAGTGAACTACAAAGTCCGAGCAGTAAAGCTTAGATTTGCCTGTAATTCATTCGAATAGTGTCGGGTACGTGCCCGAATCTTGTTCCTTAATTTAATGGTTTGGGCGGGACACACCTTACGTTTGAAGGTTGTGCGAGATTTAGCTTTTGGTGTAGTTCAATGACTGGGCCGTAGACCTCGGTCATGAATCTATAATTCAAAAATACCAGCTATAAGATTAAATTCTTTTACTCGGCACATTTCAAAAGTTCAACTAGTTTAGATCGTTGTATCATAACTACCTTCAAACTAACTAGTTTGAAGAACCGTTTGAACATTTTATGAGATAGTTTTCTTTGAGTTCGGCGAAAATATGACCAAATTGTTACATGTATATCTTTAAGCTATTATGTTCAAAAATGATAAGTCTTAAAATAAAGAACACAAAGCTCAAAAATGGTTTATAGAATTATACTTTTATTCAACTCAACAAACCTCATAGCTCAGTTGGTAGTAACTCTAGCCTTCTGCGCTGTAAGCTGTAGGTTCGATTCCCACCCAGGATAAACATTTCTGTAATGAATGTAGAATGTAAGTTTGTTCTATGTTTTGGTATTGTATCATATAGTATGTATGTATTTACAAAAAGTATTTACGTATTCTATCCGTAATCTAGTTCCCATATTACAAGCTATGCTTAGTTTGGGGCTAGATGGCGCTGTGTAAAATTGATGTCTGCACTAACTCTTTCCTTCTTTCTTTTAACCAAAGCACGCAGCAGACATAAGTCTAACAGAAAAAAACGAATTATAAATAAATGAAAAGAGATAAATGAATAAATATATTTATTTTATATATTTATTCAATAAAATAAATATCTACATTTATTTATTCATTTATGAATTTTTCTATATCACTTTGATTTAGCGAAAACAAGATAGTCATTTTACAAATCACAAACAAAGGATAGGTAAAATAATCACTGAAGTAAATATTAATGTCTCGCAAAACCTTGAGCGGAACCACACTTTCCCTTCGAAAAATGAAAACCAAATACTCGAACATCAAGAGGCAAATAGGTTTGAAGAAATCGTATCCGTTTGTTATGAATACGTTTTACTTATAACGCTGTGGAAACGCATGTAGGGTAAACAGTCCACGCTTTCATATTCGTTATCTTATTCACATTATAACGCGTAACCTTATTTTCGGATGGGGCTTAAAATAATTGAAATATTCTCCGAAGAACCCGCCACTACCCTAATCTTTAAGAGTGAATTCGTTATTTATTAATTCAAAAACAATTTGTACAATACAAAGGAAAAGCAGTCATTTCAAAATACTAGTAATTTTGTTAAGGTAGACTATGCAAGTTGAATAGCCAAGTGAAGGCGTATATATTTGGGTGTGCAATAATATAAATAAAAATGTTGAAGAGGATTAGTCGTTATTTACGTATATTTACGTTTTACAGTACATGTGATATTTATCTTGAAAACTTTGTCCTTTATGGTCTCTTTTTACATTTAAATGACAAATATAATTAAAACCAAACAAATACCAACATAATGAAGAACGAGCACTTGAATATTTTTTTACATAAATAACCCTAAAAAATCACTCGTCGCTACCACAGAGTTCACAATTTAAATAATATTTTATTCATTTTGAATTTACAGTAACCGACAACACCAAACTTAATTTTCATGCTGAATATTTAATCAAAAGATGTTTGTCTTCGACAATATTGTTCGCCGAAATCTAAATCCAAGTAAATTTTCCGAATAACAATCAATTTTCACGTCTGCTTTTACACAAATATGCGTGTACTAAGCTTTCAGGTCTAACGTTTTCGAATAGTATGTTTTTTTATGGTACGAAGATGAAGTGCTTGGCCTTCAGTCTCACCTGGTAACAATATGAGATAAGGCAAAAAGTGGAGGCTCACTTCACCCGGAATCCTCAATAAACTGAGGAACTGGCTATCTTACCTTTAAATGTCGGAACACAACATTTTTTTAAGAATTGTTATTATGGCGACAGAATAGTAATATGGTGGTAGCTAGCCAGGCGGACTTAAAAAAAGGTGGGTTTAATTGTACATTTTATTTAATAAATTATATCGATTATTTATTCCAATGTGGGTTATATACCTGGTTCCTTATTTTTTAATGGTGATTATAAGCAATAGATACTTCGGAAATATATAGCCGAACAGCTATATGTAGCACCATATGTATTTTTATATGTAATTAGTAAAAAGCTGTTATTATGACTCTACAAATAGACATTTTTACCTGGGCTAGGATGCACCTGTGCGGGGTCAGCATTATCTATTTCAAGTCAACCCTTTAGTACATATTTGTGATTGATTTGAATTGAATGTATGGAAAGAGCCTGCAGTTTAGAACCCGGGCACGTAGTAAACTCTTTGCACATAGAGCTCAGATAAGGCCGGTTAATTTATTTCAAAGCCTTTCAAAAGATGACTGTCACTCGTAAAACAAATGTTTCATAATGTATTTATTATATTATCCTTAGATTTATGGCAACTTTCAAGGCAATCCGTCGATGTATTCAATTTAATAAATAATTGCAACCCTGTAGTATTCCAACGCGGTAGATTGTCAAGAAATTAATTGCTGGGGTAAATTAAAGTTAATATTAAATCAAATTTACACTTAGTTTCATCAAACGTTTTTACCCCTTTTCACCCTTTTAGAGGGGGGAGGAGGTGATAAACAGTTTACCTAATTATAGCCAATAATATTAGTAATAATTATGCAAAGTTTAATTACAATCCTAATTAATAAAAGTATAAATAGTAAACTAAAAGTTATAAATATATTTAATGTACATATATTTTGACCGCTTGCAGTTTTTTTATACGTAGTAGATATAACAGCGAGACCATACTGAACCTTCATTTTCGGTGAGGGAACAAGCTTGTGCCGACAAACGTCCGACACCGTCCGACGCCGTTCACGTATATGTCGGTGGTTGTTATCCACCGACATATACGACATATACGTATTGAATTGAAAATTGGTGGTTGTTATCGGCCTTACAAGGAACCCTACCACATTTTTTGCGTCGCTGCAAAATTGTCCTTTCCGAGCATGGAATACCAACTCTTCTAAGGATAATAAAAATCGAAGGGAATTTGGAGCTCATAACTTTTTAACCGTCATACTTTTTACAGCTCCTTACGCGTTTGGTTGTAAAAGTGTCTCATACTGCTAGTAATCCATAAACCACCTACTTATACGGTTTAGGGTGCTAAAAAACCTTTTACTCTTATGTTCTATAATAAACATTCTGCTTCAAATGCTTCAGATTCCATTAGGAAAAGAGATTAACTGGCTGCATTGCGAATCCTAATCTTCGGCTACTGCTCGACCCAAGGCAATTTAGCTTTAGACAGTATCAATATAGCGCACTACTGGTCTACTCTACTTTACTAGCTGAAACACTAAATACTTTTCCTCAAACTACACAGAATAAACTTATATAGTTGATTTTTTTCTCGTTATAAAAATATATATATAAATTTATATATATATATTTAGTGGGGTTCACTGCTACATAAAGTTAAAAAACTGACCTTGGGCCTAAACACAACGTCTTATAGCATTCTCATTTTGATCTTACATTACTCTTGTCTCGTTTTTTCTACACTGTATCTCTATCTAGAAACAAAAGTAATTACTATGTCAGTCATTCACTTAACTTCACGATGCCACATGATAGCTACGAATCATGATCGTTAAATTTTTAAAGTAGATGTGAAAAAATGTGCAGACTTACCACATAAAATTCATTTGCTTTGTTACCTCTTAATATTTCCTAATACTCACCTTTAAAGAACTCTTGGTCTTATATAATAGAACCTTCAAATATAAATCGACAACTACGTAGGCACCTACAAATGATTTCGAAATAGCAATAGCATACGGTGTATCTGCAAACATTTCCCGATTGCCTTAACAGATCAAGAAGCGAAGTTCTACTTAAAGAAGAAAGAAAGAAAGAAAGAAAAATATTTATTTGGCACCAAGAACAAACACAGCGCATAAACACACAGTAACACATAAACACACGTAGGTACTAACTTAAATCTAGTAACAATAGGTAAAAAATAAATAAATAAAATGAGTAGGTAAGTACGTAGGTAAACATATTATACTGCGCCGGGCGGCCTGGGCCAAAAAGGTACCACCTCAGCAAAAAGCCACTCCACCATGGAGTGAAGAGGCGCTGATTTTCAGGTGGAACCCTCTCGAGCGAAATCACGCATAATAGCAATTAAAATAAGATATAATACATTTAAAGATATTATTACGTATATAAACAATAATAATAGTAAATATTAAGAAGGAGTTTGGATAGGATTGAGTAGGAATGCGTATGCTATATGGATTCAGCTTTAATTATCTATGTTTATTGAAAAAATAAGGATTAAATTTATAGTCTATGGTCGTGATCGTGGGCATCACAGTCTCATGTGCAGTGTAAAATATAGATGTTGATTAAATAATATTGTTTTTGATCAGAGTCTATTCAAGAGAGTGAAAATTAGAAAAAGAGCTTACGAGGACTTTTGTAGTAAAAGAAAGTGTTTTTTGAGTGCAAATCTAAACGTACTAATGGTCTTTATTGAACGAAACGGAGGATCTAGGGAGTTCCAACAATGCGTAGCAGCATACCGGAAGGATCCTCGGAAAGCAACAGACTTGTGACGTGGCGTAAGAAAGACGTTAGCACATTCTCGCTTTGAATAGCGTGAGTTACTTTTAGCGAAGGTAAGTTTAGAGTACAAGTATTGAGGTAATTTATTTTTAGTGAGGTTAAAGAGAAGAGTTGCTAAATGGATTTTTCTGCGCACCGCCATCTTTAACATGTTTCCCGAGTTAAGGAATGGTGTGACGTGTGTGCGAGGCGGAATATGATAACAGAAACGCGCACAAGCATTTTGTACCCGTTGGATCAGCTGTTTGGTCCTACTCAAGAGGCACGGCCCATACACAACGTCACAATAATTTAGGCAAGAAAGTATCAGAGATTCACACAGCATTATTCGAATACTTTCACATAAGTAGGGGCGAATCTTGTAGAGCAGTTTCAACCTATAAAAACAGTTTCGTACGTTTTCTGCCACATGACTCTCGAAACGAAGGTGGCTATCAGCCACCTTCAAAATTTTCAAATCAGCGAAAATCAGTATTTCACCAGCTTCCTTCTTGTTTGGTAAAATATTGGTTTTTAAATTTTTCCATAATTTTTTCGTATTTTTCCTATAATTATTTATGTTATTTGTAAAGAAAGCGGTTTTTTCACTTTCTAAGGCTGCATTGACAATATGCTTCATGTTTTTATAACATGCCTTTAGATTGTCAGTCTTATTTATCCTATATCTGTCATGATAACCGTCCCTAATCTTCATCATCTCCTTAACAGTATCTGTTATCCATGGGTGGGGAGAATTTTTGAAGCGAGATGTTTTAATTGGTGCATGCAAATCAAATAGAGTGGTAATAGTACTGGTAAAAATTGATACTAATTCATTAATATTTTTTGTAGTGGAGAAATAGTCCCAATTAATAGAGTTTAGATCGGCAGAAAACAATTCCATAACAATGTTATTTAGAGGTCTGTATGTTACATAGCGAGCTGGGATTTTTTCTTTTTTAATATGAAATTCCACCATTATCATTGCATGTTTACCTAGCTCTGGTTTATATTTTACTGTGATCTTTTTAGCCTTAGCATCTGTACACACAATATCAATTAAGGTCTCTCGATGAGTAGTAAAGTGGGTTGGTTCTGTAATTAATTGATTAAGACTAAGAGAGTGTAGAAATTGTTGTAATAGCCGAAACTTTGCAAAACCTGGTTCCAGCATATTAATGTTGAGGTCCCCCAACAGTATTACATTATCGCATTTAGCAAAAGAGGCAATGGACTCAGTAATGATATCAAGAAAACCGGCAACGTCTCCCTGGTCTGGAGGTCGATAAGCAGTACCTATAACCACACACCTACCAGCCACGCTCAGCTGAAGCCAGAACTGCTCCACTAAATTGTCAATTGGGTAGGGGCATGATCGAGCTCTAATACCTTTTCTTATATAGAAACCAACCCCACCACCTTTGCCACCCTTAATACTGCTAGGTCTTGGCTGATAGATTAATCGATAGCCAGGCAGCTTCGGAGCTTTATCACCTTCACCCAGGCCAATCCATGTTTCATTCAAAGCTAAAATATCAGGTTTCAACTCCTCAATTGCAACAATAAATTCCTCATGCCCAGTATTAAGAGACCCTACATTAAACAAACCAACTTTTAAATTTGTCAGAGAAAGTTTTGTTTGAGTTGTTGGCATTTTCTGGATATTGATACCTGGGGATAACTATTAGTAATAAGAGCAATAAGTATAATAAAATAACAAATGTCATAAATAATATTGAATGGGAGAGTCATAATGTAAATAAGTTTATGGTAAAAATATATAATAAAAATATAAGATATAATTGAAGCATTAGTTAATAAGAAAATGTATCTAATCAGAACCATAGTGACATACCCTATATTTAACATAAAGAGTTGAATGCACATATATACCTTATTTTGATTTTTTTGTTGTTTTGATAACAAAAATAATTTCCATAATAATTGCCATTTTAAATGGTCATCAACCTTTACAGAAAAGTAGTAATTGACATATAACCCTAGGTAATATAATACTAAACATAACGTTGTATAATCTAATTGAACATATTTAAAAATAAAGCTGTTAAATAATACTATGAATATGAATATTTTATACGAATTTAAATCTAATGTATTAATAGAAACTTGTGACATGAAAATAATAATACACCAATGCAGAGTAAGCCCAATACTGATAGAAATATTATTAACTATTGAAATTATAAATTTACAAGATGTTATAAAGTTTTTAAATCGGTAATATAGTTGTAAACGTAGGTACATTTTCAAAATTTTACAGGCCTCTTTTGATATTCCTAGAAAAGCCCAAACAATTAAATATTTATACTTAATTGTTTAAGTATATTTAAATACTTAAATATTTATTTTAGCATTGCGATGTGGACAAGTGAACTACTTTGAGACTGACTTGCTAACGGACAAGTCTCTTGGGCAGTATGTTGTGGGTTTGATTCCCACCAATATTATACGCAATTTTGTTCCTATATCACATGCTTTGCATAATTTGGGACTAGATAGTGCTGTGCAAAATTAATGTCCTGGTAAATTTAAATAAAAAAATAAGCTTGTGTACTAGTTCTGTTTTTGTACATTTCCAACAACCAAAGTACAAATACTAAAAATAGTAAGACAATGCTTCGAATGTGTGGTAGTGCTCGGGAGAGTAAAAGTGTCTGTAATCACAGGGTATCGTGTAAGGCGACTAATGCCTTAATGACAGGTAGACCGGAAACTCTGTAGCCCAAAAAATGGGTAGTAGTGTTTATTTGGTGTATCAATTTTCACAGTACTGATTCAAACCAGCGCCTTCCAAAGCGTGTTTGTCTCCTAAAATGTATTTTAATCATAAAAGTCATCAAACAAGAATGCTTCTAAATTACCAACAGATAATATTAGATATAGATGATAGATTCTCTTTCGATTCACAGATCTGTAGATACATTATATTAGATTACATGCCTCACAGCTCAATTCCTACCCGGTACAACACTTTTCTGTGTTTGGGTATTATAATGTACTTATCATGTGTATGTTATTACAAAAAAATTGTATGTTAGTATTCTATCCATAATGAAGTTCCCATATTCCCGAGCTCTGCTTAGGTTGGGGCTAGATGGCGCTGTCTAAAAATCATAAGTGGGTAAATTAACAACATACTACATTAAAATAAGAATACATTAACATAATACCTACAAAGGAACTTGTAAATTTATCAGCTGCGATATAGGTAGTTATAACGTATTATGTTATTTTGTTATGATAATTTCTAGAATAAATCTTAAATACCATTTCCTGCAACGTTTTTCCAAAGTCAAAATCCAAAACTATATATAAGATTGTAAAATCATAAAAGATTGAAACTGTTTTTTTATCTCTTGATTAAGGAATAAATCGATTTAAATAAATTAATATTTTCAGATTCTACAATGAAAACGTTTAGAAAAACGAAAAAACCGTCCAAAACAAAAGAACAAAGATTAATTTACTGGCAGCATTAGCTAGGCGATATTAATTGTAATTTTGCGCGATGGAGCATAATAATAAATGACGCTACGTCAAGCTTTACTCCTAATTACAACACTGCTTGCCTCTGATGGAAAATTCTCACCAACTGGAAAATAATATTCGTTAATTAGTTATTTCATTTCATATTATCTTTACAGTTAAAGATAATATGCGCGTGGCACGCGCGCATCCACGCGCGGAGATTATTGCATAATCTGATCCTTTGACTTTTGCGATGGTTTGTGCTACTGACCCAACGGTATGACGTTTGTCCCTAGGTAGATGGGTGGGCCCCAGATTGGGAACCTATGTCTACGCCCTTTCGCCATCTCAGTGGCTAATCTACTAAAGCTAGTGGAGTGGTTGGTACAGCTGAATGTCACAAAAGGCGCGGTGCTTATGGGATCTTCTTCCTAAAAGTCTACCCGGAAGCAGGACTCTCCACCCCGAAGCAGGACTCTCAAAGTCCCAGCCTCTCAACGACACGACTACGGCTCTTCAACAGAGGCCATAGGGCTCGCACTAGCAGCAAAAGACATACGGGAATTAATTGAGTTCAATTCAATTCAATTCATTTATTGTTTGTGAACCTAGGTATAATAGATGTTATAACTTAAATGAGAAACGACTAGGTCCTGCTAAGGAGCAATACAAATATTACAAAGTTACATAATAATACAAAACAATTAGTTAAATTCAATATGTACTGTCAGATATGTAATAAAAATTTCAATCGTAATTAATAATTATTCTAAGATAAAACAAATGTATATTTATTCAATAAAACGTACAATTAAACTAACTATGTACCAAGGAATCAGTCAGATAACCTAAGGACCGTTACAAACGGCCTATAGGTAACTCAACTGTTCCAGACCAGTACCAGACGGAAGCGTGCCCAAGGCCCAAGATAAAACTGTAATAAAAATGTCAAATTAGATTAATGAATAAAAGTCATGCTTAACAAAATAAACATAGTCACATCAATGTAGTCTGTCAATAATGTTAAAGTCGTTGTGAGTCGTTTAGTTATAGTTCGTCGAGAGTTGAGTCTGCACCGACTACTTCAAACTCTAACTCAAACTTGAGAAAATAATTTATTTTCACAACCGAAAGTAATGAATGCACTTCGTGGACCGGACACAAGGTCGGCAACGGTTGTAGAATGTCACTCATCGCTGCAGAAACTCGCTGCAGAACATGATGTCACCATACATACATAGGATATCAAAGCGCCACAGCACGTGCCCAGGAAACAATGAAGCTGACAAGTTAGCCAGAGCAGAAGCAAATCCTGCACCAAGTGACCGCGACCTCAGCCTAACAAGACCATCAACGATGGAAATAAAGAAAATACTAAAACTACACTCTGATATGGAGCACAAAAGGCTTTGGTAGAAAAAGAAGGACTGTAGGATATCAAAGATGATGTTCCCAGGTCCGAATAAGAAAATATCGAAATGAAACGCAGTGATCTACAGCTGATGGTAGGCATCATCACAGGACACTGCAACCTGAACTACCACCTGTTCAAAACTGGAGTCACGGACAGTCCTCTCTGTCGGGGCTGCATACAGGAGAAGGAATCAATAGAGCACGTCATCCTTCACTGCTCGGCTACAGAATCAACAAGAGATAAGACGGGCCTTACTGAAATACTTGTCCCTTTGAGCAAGCATCATCCCCCACAACATGTGTTATTTTCATTGTCGCTGTTGCGAACTCAGGCGCTAAATAAGTGTCACCAACAACCCAAATTCCTGCTCCGGTATTTTAAGAAGCTGGGCTGGCTGGGGTAGGGTTAGTTAAAACCATGGGGGACCATGCACAATACACCCCACAGCGGGACGTCAGTGCAGGCCTTGGTCACCCCCACTCAGAATAAGAAAAATAATAAGTCTACCCGGGCAACCGAATCGTTTACCTTTTATCAATGGGTACAGCTGAATGATTCTATTGCTTGTTGTAGGATCTGAAAGATCTGCTTGGAACACATTACAAAAGCTGAAGAAGCTGCTGAAGTTGTGTCAATCAGTTCGCTGCATTCCGTACGTATGTGTAAAGTATGCGGTACCAATAATAGGCAGCCTCTCGGAAAGCTCGCTTCATTATAGAACTCAAATTTGCCCAGGTAAGCCTCAAGTTCAAGAGTATTTCATATAAAAAAAATGTTTCAACAGACGCTACAATTTGAGCTTCAGGCTGATTCACAAGGATCTTGTTTTCCTGGGACCACCGGGGTTTTCTCAAATATCTTGCGAGATATTTTATTGCGGCTTGGGCTACCCAACTTATGTTTTCTTTTACATGTTCTTATTTCCTCAATTGACGCAAATATTTCATAATGCATTTATTAGTATATTATGTTTGCGATAACTTTGGGTACAAAGATATTACAAGCAAATTGTGCATTTTAAGCTTTCATTTCTGGTTCAAGAGCTCAAGTCATAATATGCAAATTAGTAATTTGAATTAAAATGGACCTACGTCCTCTCTCCCCCTCGTCTAAAACTTTTATGCACGTTTCAATTCCAGTGGGAAATATTTTCCACTGGTGGAACATTTGAGGGGTATCTGCGTCATTTCACAGACGGTATCCGTTTTTTCTATTTAATTTAGTCTTACAAATAAATAAAAAGGGATAAATATAAATTGTACTATTCTATATTAGGTGCATTTTTGCAGACTGCTAAACAATCCGGCACTCGAATATTTTGATAAATATTTTAGGGGTAGCTTAGTAGTGTGATCTAGGTAGATCCCACTACTAAGGGTATTCTACTAAGAGGTCCTAGGGGCAACGGAATCGTTGACTTTAAGTCAACGGTTATATACGGCTGAATGATCCCATCGCTGGTTTTTGTACCCATAAAGGTCTACCTGGCTTGCGACCATACTCCCGAATCCCGGCGCTATGCAGTTAGCTGTGTTCCGTCGGTGAGCTGGATTGTTTTAAAGAGGCAGCTTCTGAAAAAGCTCGATCGACCTTATTTTTACCCAGGTCATGGCCAGGCAAATCCATTCAAAAATAACAGATTTTTGAATGAACTACTCCTCTTTCCTCTCAGTACAGTTGACGAAACAATTGATGAATTATCTGTTACTTATTTTTTTATACAACTTGGAGACGGAACAAGCACGCAGCCCACCTGATGTTAAGTGCATCTCTTATAACAAAGCCGTACGTCGTAGGTCACATCCACAAAGAACATGGCCTATGCGGCACTGCACATTGCACCATCAACTTGAGACATAAAAGTGTTAAGCTTCGCGTGCCCGTAATTTCGCTGGCAACCATACCCGTCAAACCAGAACACAGAAATGCTGCTTGGCGGCAGAATTTGGTATGGTGGTGGTACTTCAGCGGACGAGCCCTGTCACAAGGGGCTCTACTACTCCTGTTACTAGCATAAATGGCACAGTGGTAAAAAAAAACCCGTTGTATCTAAGGGACATGCTAATTGTATGAATTAATGAATGAATGCATGAAAATGCTGTATTGCACACCTTAAATATAAAACTGGATAACTTAAAAAAAAAGTAAAGACAATGGGCGGTCTTATCGCTAAGAAGCCATTTCTTCTAGACAACCTTTGGATAGAGAGGATTTAATGGCTAAAGAGGTGGGGTTGGTGGTGCACGTATCAATATGGTACTACAACGAATTCGCTGACAAAGCCAGTATTCTGGTGGGCGACGTTTTAAGAGTAGCTTAACTGCTTAACGTAAGTCTGTTATTTAAGCAGAGGTCGTTTAATTATGGACTTAAATGAATTTCTCGACATGTTTTGGTTTGATCGTGGCAATGCGAAAAAAAAATCACTTAACCAAAAGAATGTATGAATGTAGACGGACTTAAGATATATCGTATGAGTGATATGCATGTAAGAGAAGTGGATGCTGAGTTGACGGGTGACAGGGGAGAGTTGAAGAGGAGAATTCATGTGAGAAAAGGGCAGGAAGAAGAAGAGGAATATGGAAACAAAATACTTTGTCGTAGTCAAATATTAGGGTATTTCCGTACCTAAACGTTCCAGTCAAGGGAAATTAGGTCTTTTATTAACCGACTTCAAACAAAGGAAGAAGTTCTCAATTCTCAATTTTTTTGTTTGAAATGGCGTTCTAAACAGGCTTTCCCATCGTCATCAGATCAGGATCTGATGATGAGATCCTGGATAAATCGAGGAAACTCCTCAAATATTATTGACACATTGGAAGCGATTTGGGTATTTTTAGGGTATCTATCTGCCCGTCCATTTGTCATCAAAATAGTTGGAAAAAATACTTCATCCTGGTAAACGAAACTATTTTATGTATGTTTCTTCATTGAAGTCGGTTTTATTTTTATTTTTCAAAACGTAATTATGGTCAAGGAAAATGTTTATTTCACACCTAAGTTTCCCCGATTCGTGGAATATTTCAGGGACAAAGATATAACTTTTAGTAAATGTTGCCCGACAACGAAGGCCACTATACTAAATTATTCATACATGTAATCAATTGATCGAATGATTAGGCGGCCGTCTTTGTTTATTTGAGCGATCCTGCATTGTATTTCTCTAAACTGTGTAACAACTTTGAATGACAATCAAAATTATTATTTTAGTAGCAGAACGTAGAATTATTATCCCTACTGACTGCATATCAAAATAAACTATGCCGGATATGGAACGGCAGGTTTTGAAAAATAAAATCGGGCACCAACAGAGAGTAAGTATATAATGGATGTCCAAAAAAATTTAATTATTCAACTGAAGTTGGTCTAGTATTTCTAATTTACTTCCATTTATTTATTAAATTATTCATTGGAAAACTAATAGCTAAAAATGCAGAATAAAAACAAATTGAGATAACAGTGAGCTAATAATAAGTTTTCATGAGTAGAGACATTTTATGAATGTGAAATTTAAATCTATCTAATTTTCTATAGTATTTTAGTTCAGTAAAATTACATTGCAATCAACTTCTCACCGAAGAACTCTCCGTTCAGCCGCTGCCTTGCTGAACTGACTTATGTGCAGAATGAGTCAAGTTCTAATCGCTTAGTTAGCTCATTAAAATTGTCACTTGCTCGCCACAGAAATGTATTTCTCCGGTAATTAGTGCCAGCAGTTGGAAGATGAATGACAGGGTTAAATAGTAAACGTCAATAATGACAAATAAAATTAATTTTATTAAGTAGCTCGGGCCAGTTATTATCATTGGAGGTTATTTTAAGCAGAAAAGATCGGCGATCTCGCGCCGCTTATTGAGAGGAAGAATATGGAATTGCTTACATAGATTAATGTAATTAGATGACTATTGCGCCACATACAACTTTGTGATAAAAAAAGCTCTTATATAGTGCTAAATTAACACATCCTGGCCACGGAAATGTTAATTTAGCACTGTTTAGACAGGGCGTATAATTCTCAATCCATATACATTTCATTCTGTATTAATAAATTATATTTTATTGGGTCTATAACTATTGTGACTGGGTGGGGCTATAAGAATCTTATATAAAAAAGGTTTAACATCACTTAACCAATTCCAAATTATAGTTTCTTACAAAATAGATCGTACTTGATATCTGTCATAAAGCTTCATCGACCGGTTTTTTGCTTTTAGGTTTGTAAATCATTTATCGGAAAGTTGATAGCATTTCCAACGAAAATTTCCCTACCCGGCCATGTAGATAATATTTATATTCCAGTCTCGTTTATTTGTCCCTACGCTTATGCTTCAAGCTGAAATATGAGGCGTAGTGATAAAAGATTCATGCCCAAATTGATTTAAGGGTAGCTTTAAGAAAATTGATAAATATTATTCAAATCTGCCAGAACGTATACAGGTGTTTATTTATTTCTATGGTAGATATTATAAAACGGAATATAACCAATACACACAACAATTAACTACTGTAATATTATGTGGTATAGATAATCATCGCGGTATATCGTCAGATAAATCAGCAATGATGTACGCGACCGCAGTCCAAAAGGCTGCTCCCAGGTCGAGTTCTCCTGGACTCTCCACATTCATAGTGTCGCCTTCGGTATGATGGAACCAGAAGTATTTCTCATTAGCGTTCAATAAACTGGCACCTGGAATACCAGTGCTTGTCAGTACTGTAATATCAGAACCAGGACTATCATCCTCCACCAATGTGGACGCGTTCATCGAAGTAAACAGCTTCAAAATTTCTGCAACAATGCACCTTGCTCGCTGATTCCCACTAACTGCTAAACCTAAGGGCGCAAAAGTGCCTTCGTCAGATTCCATAATAAAGTTGATATTGTGACTTTCGCTTCTGTGTTGTTTTTCGTATGCAACCGCGCCGACTAGTCCTAATTCTTCAGCTGTCCAGAATATAGACCTTATTGTCCTCTTTGGTTTTAGTCTTAACTGATGGAGGATCACTGGAGCCGCCCAGCTGATGAACAGGCCACCCCCGTCATCCATAGCCCCTTGGCCAACATCCCAACTATCAATATGACCAGACACTATCACTAACTTTTCAGGTAGTTCTGAACCCTTCAAGTCGATGAGGGTATTTCGCGAAATTTTTGTATCATACGTCGAATGCATTTGAATGTTCAATACAATTTTTTCTCCTCTGTCATACATTCTCCTGAATAGATCTGCATCTTCTAAGGTTATTGCAGCGGTTGGAATTTTCGTGATATTTTCGGCATATGTTTGGGAACCAGTGTGAGGTGTATCAATAGAGAATGGTGCAATAGATCTGACTAAAGAAGCTGCAGCACCTTTAGCAGATGCTCTACTAGCACCGGTTGATCTGTACGTAACAGTTTCACCATATTTAGTAAAAACGGGGTCATAAACAACAATTTTGCCCTGGATTTTTTCGTTGGGCATATTTTCAAGTTCGGTAAAGCTGGACACTACTACGATTTCGGCGGTGAGTCCTTCGGGTGGGGTGCTGACACTTCTTCCTAGTCCCAATAAGGCAATGTTCTTTTTACGTGGCTCTAGCATGGTTATTTTCTCTTCACCTCTTACCCAATGAGGAACCTGAAAAAAAATTGAGCCGTCTCTATAAAATACTAAGCAATGGAGGACTAATGGTCTATTGTGGTACCTAGTAGTTTCAAGTTTCAACACTTTAAGATTCTTTCATTAAGATGTGTGAATTATCTGCTATTGAATATTCTTTTTTTTTATTGTACGACGGGTAAGCGCTTGGCCTTCATCTCACCTGGTAACAAGATAAAACAAGGCTGAAGGTAGAGGCGCACTTCTCCCGGAATCTACAACAAACTGAGGAACTGGCTATCTTACCTCTATATGCCGGAACACAGCAATTTTAGAATTGTAGTTATGGGGACAGAATCATGTAAGATGGTGGTAGCTAGCCAGGTGGACTTAAATAAAGTACCAGGCACAATATTGTACTTCCCCTGGGGACTGAACCCGGGACCTCTGGATCTGAAATCGGTGGGTTGAACCACTAAACTACAGAGGCGGTTAATAAAACATTCGTTGTATGTTCACCTCAAGCTCTTCAGTGGTTATGTCATTCAAATCCTCATCTTTTGTTAGCTGTATCATGTAATCAATAGACTGCTCCAGTACTTCAGATCCAGACGGGCGAGCTCCGAACTTGTCCACAAACTTTGCAAGTCTGGAAATAAAATTAAATGAATTTACATCGGAATAATAAAGAAAATCACAGAAACGTTACTTAAGATTCCACCTCACATCGACTTCCCTTTTCGTATAGTGACGTTTTTTGATACCAAAAACAATCATCAATACCAGAAAAAGTCAATGCCAGGTCGCATCTTTTACTCTAAAATGGGATATAGTCATCGGGTGGAGCATATTTTTTTTTATTTGATTGATGGCATTGCATTAAAGCATTATTATTTCTTTAACGAAAACTGACAAAATATCTTGCGAAAATTCTTGTATTTTATATTATTTTTTAACAACATAACCCGTTGATAAACTTACTCATCGTAGGTTTTTCCCTTGAATTCGCCTTCAATTACGTATTCCACAATTTCGTTTTTAATTGATTCGTAGGACTTGATTTCTTCAATCAATCCCTCCCCTAAAATATCTTCGCAGAGTTCTGAATGTCTTTCTAATACCTTAGAATCGCTTTCTTGTAATAAAACGACAAGTGTGAGCAAACTTATGCATAGTAAATTCATCTTGCCAGAAACTGAACGAATAATACGTTCGGCTGAGTGACTAGACAGGGCTCTTTTAGATCGGGATCAAGTATCACTTCATTTTATCTTATCGTTCCTTAAAATCATCATACTATCAAACAAGTGTACTTCACAGAGATACACGACTTGACGAGTAGAGCTGGGATGATTGAGTGGAGCTCAAATGTTTATTACGTCTCAAATATTTTCATATTTACATATTTTATATTTTCTTGGATAATATAATAATAATACTAATAATAAAGCCTTTTTTATTTTCCTTAACTAAAATAAAATTACTTAATAGCATATTAGATAGATAAGTTTAAATTAAATTAGTCTAAGGCCCCTTTCGAGTATAGGCCTCCACCAAAGCCTTCCACGTGTCCCGGTCTTGAGCTCTTTGCATCTATTCTGGTCCAGCCGCTTTTTTTATATCGTCCACCCAGCGTTCTTGTGGACGCCCTCTAGGTCTCTTTCCCATTGCCATTGTTCTTTGCGTCCTTATCTTGTCCTGTAAACGTGCTATGTGCCCATTTCCACCAGAGGCTCTATGTATATGATAGCGCATCTATAACATTGGTTTTCATTCGTACCTATGGAATTACTTCAACTTCGTCCTTTAGCTTGATGTTTAAGGTGCTTCTTTCTATTGAGCGTTGTTGCTTGCATTTTGTGACGGGCTTGGATAATATACCGTTTATCGTAAAATACGTATAATAACAATAATAGCAGTCTACCTGCTATTGTTATTACTTTTATTTTATTTTATTCGGGAAACATACAGATACAATATTATAAAATGGTAAGATACATTGAGTGAAATTAAATTAAATTATATGTTTTATTTCTCCGATAAACAAAGTATACATAATAATTTGTGGTAGAGCTAGTGCTAACAAGTTTGTATAAAAAACCTGTTTGGTAGGTTACCAGGCCCCGTAGATAGAACTACAACTAGACCAAGTAGATCGCGGGTTTTATCCACTTCTCTACTATTCTTAACCGTATAGTAAAGATACCCGGTAGTAAAATGTTGCACCAATATGGGAATGGTGGCTCTTCATATCATTATTATTATGTTTATGTATTAAGGTACGTAATAATCGCACACTACTAAATCAAGCTACTGCTTTAAGCTTGTCAATATATCATATTTTTGTCATATAGCGACAATGTCGGCGTCGCAACGTAAAAATAATAAAAATATGAGGTAGTCTCTATTAGATAATCACATCATATTACTTACTCATTGTAAGTCTTCCCTTTGAAAGGTCCCGTAACAGCATAATCTATTATATCCTGCACGACGGACTCATACGAAGCGATTTCATCGGCCACATCCTTTACATCACAATGTTTTATTTCCGAATAACTTCTCTGCTTTTTTGGAGCACAGATAACTCCCAAGACCAGGAAAAATAAACATAGCACAGGGATCTTCATCTGCGAGTCTGTTTACTCTTACAGATGCACTTTTACTTTATCTCGGTGCGGGCATTCGCGGTCAACTGCGATAACTGAATGCACTAGTTAAGTCTATTATAGTGCCCAGTACACTGAATAATAAAGGAAAAGGTGTGTCATGCCGATGCGAGCGTACCATGAGTTGGGAAGAAATAAAATTAATAGACACTACCTAAGATCCTACCTAACATCGAATTTTACGATAGGAACGTTTTTTGATACCAAAAACTATCATCAATACCAGAAAAACAAAATGCTAGGCCGCATCTTTTACTCAAAAATGGGATCCAATATAACCACCTCTGTGGTCTAGTGGTTCAACCCACCGATTTCAGATCCAGAGATCCCGGGTTCGATCCCCATGGGGAGTACAATATGTTGTTCTTGGTTTAGTTAGTGGTAGGACTTTTTTTAAGTCCGCCTGGCTAGCTACCACCATCTTACCTAATTCTGTCGCCATAATAACAATTATAAAATTGTTGTGTTCCGGCATTTAGAGGTAAGATGGCCGGTTCCTCGGTTTGTTGAGGATTCCGGATGAAGTGCGCCTCCACCTTCGGCCTTATTTCAACTTGTTGCCAGGTGAGATGAAGGCCAAGTGCTTACCCGTCGTACATTAAAAAAATATATATATCGGGAGGAGCGGAAAAATAAATCATTATGATTTATTGGCATTGCATTAAATCCATTGATGATTGATGTACCATGAGCTGGGATGGCAATCCGGTATTCCCGATCCAGCATCACTAGACGTATACCAGATGTCAATTTTTGTCAAAACACTAAAACCACCTCTGTGGTCTAGTGGTTCGCCCACCGGTGTCAGATCCAGAGGATCCCAGATGAGAGATCCCCAGGGGAGCACAATATTGTGCTTGATTTGGTTGGTAGTAGAACTTTGTTTAAGTCCGCCTGGCTGGCTGCCACTATCTTATCTAAGTCTGTTGCCATAACAATAATTCCTAAGAAAAATATTGTTTTCCGGCATTTAGAGGTAATAATATCGCCCGTTCCTCAGTTTGTTGAGGATTCCGGGTGAGGTGCGTTTCCACCTTAGGCCTGATCATATCTTGAAAATCAGGTGAGTTGAAGAACAAGCAACTCCCCGTCATTAAATGAAAAAAAAGCTATGTACAGATTTTGAAAAAAGTACTGAAATTAAAATGAAAGGAAAGGAGTTCAGAAAGGGCTTTTTCTACTGCTGACTATATTAGAATAAATATTTAAGTAGAAAATGCTTTGGTTAAAGACGTATCTCTACAAAGCGCTATGTATCCTAATATATACAAAGAGCTATTCTTATAAACACATAAATCTATTACGTGTATCTCGAAAACGGCTCTAACGATATAGCTTATTCCAGATATCCCCTGCAATGATCTCCTGCGAAGGAGATGTATCATATTTTTGTATAGATTTTGCTTTTTAAGTTTACCAATATTCTTTACTATAATTATAAAATCGATTTACCAT
Source organism: Venusia cambrica (assembly GCA_951394065.1). Lineage (NCBI taxonomy): Eukaryota > Metazoa > Arthropoda > Insecta > Lepidoptera > Geometridae > Venusia > Venusia cambrica. The sequence goes on from OX596035.1 coordinate 10,259,723, forward strand.
TGACGTGATAGGTAGGTAGTTTGGTATAATCATGCTAGCGCCGAAACTGTAAGACCTACGGACTTGTAATTTGGCCAGGGTGTTCATTGTAATATTTAAGTGCTCAATAAAAATTGTTTGGGAAATTCCTTCCCTGAGGGGGTGAAATGGGGTAAAATTGTTTGGCTGCAAAATCTTTATTTATAATCCAATCGAGTTAAATTTAGTATGTGTATTTGTAATAACTTTGAGAGGTTTCTTTAAAGCCTTTTAAATTATGATTATTATCACAACTCGTTAAACTAATACAAATGTTGAACCTGATACAAATTTTGTACAAATATTCACAACCCGCAATGGGACGCACCTTTTCCTCAAATCGGAAACGATTTAACGAATTGAGCGACGAAAAGCCTGACGCAGATTCCGAATTTTTGTGCCATAACCAACTCAGCTTAAGCGCTGATTAACCAAATGCTTCATAATTTACTACATAAAATATTTAATTTATTAAACAACTTTGCAACCCCGTAGAACTTCAGCGGGGTAGATTTTCAAGAAATTTGAATTATGGGGTATATTAAGTTTAAATATACTAAGATACTTTATAATACTTTATTTTATTTTATATTCGCCGTAAATATATATACGTATATAAATGAAAAAAAACTACTGTTTTAGCTCTCACTTTATCGATAATGGTGTTTTCTCCCATCCTTGAATCGTTGAGGAGATAGATTGTTTACTACTGAAATTTTAGACACACGCACTTAATTTTTATTACATTTTCAGGCATTTGTATGGGTAGCTCAATTTTGTCCTGTACAAATACAAATGCAAATACTTTATTTGTCCGAAACACAGGTGTACAGAAAGTTCTTATAATTTTCTAGTTTGCTCGCCCATGTTCCGTCTTTGCAGGCATACAAATACTAATTAATTAATCTCGAACTGAACAATCAATTAAGTAGGTAGGTACTCGCAATACTATTTTCATGCATAAATATCAGAATGTTTCAAATAAAAATATAAATGTTACTTATCACTACCGCTACCAGTCAATTCATTTTACAATCCATCTGTCAGATATTCCTGAATTTTAGAATATGCTTTGTTTCACAATAATTGGGTTACTTTATTCTTAAATAAGTTTAAATTGTCCACTTCTTTAATATCATTCTGTAATTTATTGTATCACCTTGGTCCCATACAAAATATACTTTTATCGAGCCGGGCTGTATTTTGAGATGTCATACAAACTTTATGCACACGCTGACTCTGAAGAATACCAAAACGTTCAATATAAGTATTTAATTTATTTATTTTATTTAAAAAAAACTTACAGCTAGGCTTATACAATTAGGTGTATGTTTTAGATATCATGCATAAAGTATACATGATATGCTGCTGAAGGCCAATTAAAAGTTTCCACTTATAGCTATTTTGTAGAAAATCGGATGTGAAAGTAAGTAAGTAGGCAGAAAAAGAAATAAGAAAATAAGTAGGTACTAGATTTAAGGATTTAGTTTACCTATAGAATTAAAAAGAGATTTTTTAAGTATTCTTCAGAGTCTTCCTTTTTTAGTAAACACTAAGCGTTACCATAGGTTTTTTGAACACACAAAACCTTCTCTGTAAAGCGACAATTGGCATTTTAATTGGATAAACTTTAAATGGTGATAGTTGGTTCCAAACTCGAAGAGTGAGGGACAAATATCGGCTATTAGCGCGTGGGATAGTCGTTGGATTTAAAAGCGATACCTTTATTCTACCGATTTAATGAGGGTCGACCACACGTTTGTTCCAACAAAACAAATGCTAACATTTAGTACCTACCCAAGACTCTACTAAAGGTTATCTTATCTTTCGGACCTTCGTTGTTTACATAAATAGGTTGTTCTATGTTATAGACAATACAAACACATTAACAAATGGCAAGATAGAACCGCTTCTGTGGCCTAGTAGTTCAACCTACCGATTTCGGATCCAGAGGTCCCGGGATCGATCCACGCAGGGTTGTGCTTGAATTGGTTGGTGGTAGGTAGCCAGGCGGACTTAAACCAAGTCCTACCACCAACCAAACTAAGCAAAAATATTGTGATCCTCTTAGGGATCGAACCCGGCAAACTAGACCATAGAGGTGGTTATATATTTTATGTTTGATGGTTGATATTAATTACCTTGAAAATGAGTAGCTCCAATAAATGCGGCGAATTATGGTAGGTACCTGACATTAGGTAGACAATATGAATAGCGCTTAGCTGTTTTACTCCACAGTTCCCAAAATATCCCATCATTGTTATTTCTCTCGAGCTCGAACAACAGCGATTATGCCATATTAGTAGAATTAGACTCCGCTAATGAAAATACACAGTCAGACACAGATCTGATAACAGCAGTGACGATGTACCTTTAATTGAATGACAGCGTCAAGGACATACGTATGATTTGTTAGCTCTCGGTCCAATAAACAGTACGTCCGCTTCGCATTTTGCCGTTCGTCTACTCCTCAGTTCGTCCATAATTGGATTTATCCATTTCGTTGACTTGCAGCAGGATTTTGGTACTAAACCTTTGCAGTTGTATGGACACATATTGCGGCAAATGTGCAGATCAGCAACGCGAAAGCGATGATTAATTGGATGTATTGTAAGACTAGTTATAATAATAAATCCCACTCAGATATGGTTAAGTACACGATTAATGAGTCTCACAGCTCAGTTGGTAGTAGCTCTGCCTTCTGCGCTGTAGGTTGTGGGTTCGATTCCCACCCAGGACAAACATTTGTGTTATGATTATTGATCCCTTTAATATTAACAAGTTAATCTCATAATAATCTTTTTTTCTGATATCCCTTAAAATATATTGGAATACTAGACATTTTTCATGCGAGTCGTGTAGACCCAACCTGACTATCATTGTAACAACTTCCTACCATACTGACGCCGGGTTAACCGTAGTTATGAGTTACAAGGACGTAGAGTAGGTACACCTAATCGTTTGAGGCATCCGAGTAACTTTTTTGAAAGAGAACTTTTCTACGGGTAAGTACATTTCATCATTAACGGATATATCGCGTTTATGTTGAATCTTTGGGTGGAAAAGACAAACAAGGTATACAAAAGTTCGTTTTTTGACACACTTTGTAAACGTGTAGTAATGCACTTTGCATTATGTGAATGAATGAATGAATGAATGAAAATTCTTTATTGTACTTACACCAAAAACATATCGAACAATTTTCAATTTAAAACTAAAGTAAACAGTACAATGCGCTGTATGTGCTTCATCTTATACTTTAATGTATTAAAAATATGTAAATTTAAGCAAGAGACATTCATTTTAGTGAAAGGAAATAAGACGAACAACTTCTCGTATTTCATTTCCCCGGCTGCCCCGAACCGGAACGCAGTAATGAAAGCATTATGATTTGCGACTGAAATACTAAGCAACACAAAATGAAACCACCCAAAGCGACTGCACGCCCTGGCTTATATTCTCGCCGACTATATTTTTGGATGATGCTATTTCCTCTCCTTTGAAGAATAGTCCATGGGCCGCGCATAATTAATCGTCCTCTATATCTACGATGGAAACAACAACGCCGAAAGGGTAACCAATATCATCTACTTTACAAAATACCTTCAAAAACGTAACAGCCTCCGTGGTCTGGTGGTAGTTTGTTATGATATCGATCTGGAGGTTCTTGCTTCGGTCTCCGTGTGTAAGGATTCATATCTCATTGATATATGATATTGCAGACTAGAAATCATCTGAACATCAGAAAAGTAAGATATACCCGGATACTGGAATTGGTAGCTAAAACGCTAAACAGCCGTGTTAGACGGCTCGTTAAGTCAGGGCTATTAGGTGTTTTTTTTTAATAAAATAGGCCTTAAAATAATCTTCAAGGGCCTAGAATCTTCGTATTTAAGTAATTGTATAGAATTACTATTATTAAGGCTCCCGTGCGGTTTCCTATTAAATTATTCACAATATTTTCGGTTAAATTCTTCGGATTTTAGCTAAGACGTAGATTAAAATTCGAATTCTCGTAGTTTCGAAGAAGTTTGCAGTAAGTTCGTCTACTTACGTCCACTTGTATTGAGTTTGGTCGAGTTTCTTCGCACAATTTTCAGGCCAAGGTATTTCCATTACTGCTAATAACATTTCAGTATTAGCGGCGGGCGAGACAATTTACCAGGCAATTATGGCGAAAATTAAACTCACGACTGAATTATTGTTTGTTCATTAAAATTAACGAGTGGTAATTACAGCAATAATAAACACCCGTCGCCCTAAGTTGAATTTAGAAGACAGCGTAGCTGTGCTGTGAAAATTCAATGCTCTACATTTATATTTAATAAATGTAGAGCATTATAATAAAATACGCTGGAAACATTTTTCACCATAAGCTACCTACCTTGATTAGGTACCATAATGTACCATAATGATGCTTGCTGTACTGTACTCAAAATAACCATTAATATTAGCTAGGTAAATTGAAATTATAAATGTATTTAAAAGTATATGTGTGAGGTCAATTATTTTTTTTCAGTTAATCGACTATGTGAAATTAATGTCCTGTAATATGTATTAATCTTATTTATTATTACAAAAAATTACTGAAGACTTCGACCACTTAATACGGCTCAAAAGATACGAGCACTCGAGCAACGAAGTCTTAATAATAGAGTCTCGTTGGCACGGTACGAAAACCTAAACAACTTTCAGAGAAAAGTATGTTTTTCCAAACCCAGAGTCAAAACTCTTTTAATTGACATCCAACAACACATATATCTTTTAGACCCCATTTACATCCATAATTATTATGTATTATTATGTATTATTATGTACGATATTATGTATGAACACAAGCCGAGTTAAAAAAGAAATAAAAAGATTGGTTTGCCACAGGGGTCTGTCTTGGTTTTTAACCTGTACACACGTGACATCCCAAAAACCCAGAGTTGAAAGTTTATAGACGTTGACGATATTGCCATTACAAGCCAACATAGCTCCTTTGAACCATCAGAAAAGATCATGAACTATGACCTACATAAACTCGAAAACTATTTCAGCGAGTGGCGCCTGATACCCAATGCCACAAAAACAGATGTAACGACTTTCCATATGTGCAATAGAGAAGCCAAATTTGAACCGAACATTCAGTTTACAGGAACTAGACTCAAATATAAACCCATCACCTAAGTATTTGGGAGTCACCTTCGACCGCAGTCTCACTTACGCACCACATATCGAGAAGCTAGGAAAGAAGCTCCAAACCAGAAATAACATATTGCAAAAACTTGCTGGTACAACATGAGGAGCAAAAGCAAAAGTACTTCGTAACACCAGCATTACCCTGTCTACTCGACAGCTGAGTTTTGCGCGCCCGTATGGCTAAACAGCGCGCATACGCAGCGCGTAGACATGCAGCTCAATCAAGCTATGAGGTATATATCAGGGACTATAAAGAGCACCCCAACACAGTGGCTGCCCACACTTAGCCACATAGCCCCTCCGCACCTGAGAAGACAACAGGCCTTACTATGTGAAGCTCAAAAAATCCTGTGTAATCCTGTTTATAAGTCCTCCTACACATAGACTAAAATCACATAACTCCCCGTACCGGCTGCTACCTCTTCAAAACAGCCTTTAACAAGACAAGGTGGACACTGGAATGGGAAGCCAGACAATCAAAAGCCTTGGAAACAAATCTCAATCCTATTGTGAAACCGTCAGGTTTTTGTTTGCCAAGAAAGGAATGGTGCCAACTCAAGCGAAGGAACGGGCTGTGGTCGTAGTCGAGAATGTATGCATAGATGCGGACGGATAGAGTCACCAGCGAATGCGGAGCTGCAGTACAGGAAATAGCGCGCATTATTAAAGCTTGCCCACTTACGAGATATCACGGTAGCCCAGCAGAGTTGTTCGCCTGCGAAAATGACACGATCCAATGGATTCAGCAACTTAAGATTACTTTGTAAAGCAGCACAATCGTTCGCAATGTAGGTGTCTAACCTACGTGCTAATAATGCCATACGAATAAATAAATAAATTATGTACGATAGGCTGGTATCAACATGAGGCTTCATGGAAGTCTCGGCAATTTTAAAATCGATTTCGTCTTTACATGTGCAGTTTGCAGAGATAGGGCGTCTGACGTAATAATAATAATAAACAGGACATTAATTTTACACAGCGCCATTTTGTCTCAAACTAAGCAAAGCTTGTAATATGGGAACTAAATTACGTATAATATATATAAATCCTTTTTTTTTGTTGTGAATACATTGGTACCTACTTATTACACCCATTTACAATACTTACAATACATTGCTCATGTCTCGTCTTAGTAGGTAGAGGGTTGGGTTCGTGGATCCACCGGCTGTGGGCGCTCAGATGTATGGAATCTCTTTAGCATCTATCTCTCTTAAGAAATCGTATCTTTTATCTTTTTATTTTGCAACTAAAAATATTCTCTCCAATGCTTCACCCGGGAATAAGGTAAATAGTAGTTAGGTAACAGGTAATTAGTAGTTAGTTGTATTTTCATTTATTTCTAGCGCGTTCAAAAATGTTTTTTGTCTGTAGTACTGAAACTGTGGTTAATCAGCAAAATTACCGTTTATTGTATCGTTTATCAGTATAATCTGGATAATATTCGTCTCTGTTTCTCAACAAAATAATGAATGCACCTAATATTTACCAAAACTCGTTTCCGAAGCTAATTTAAACTTTGGGTCATAATTTACGCCGTTCAGAATAAAAGTTTGTTTACAAATTTGTTCCCAAATCTCGCCACTTAAAGAGACCATTAAACACATTCCAACACGATCGGGGTCCGAAGTTGTTTCTCGTAAAAGCATTAACGCATTAACACACCGTAGAGAAGTGATGTCCATCCGAACTCTGGTACACTTCGCAACAAGTCGTGTAAAACCACCGCTAATCTCGAAACTTTGGTAGGTGAGGTAAAGCCTCATAGCCACGTACGATGTTTGAAAAGTAAACGCAGTGAACCGAAATGTAAGTGACTTTGAAAACTTCGACACAGCTTGTGTTTGCGTTGTACCTTCTGCGATTCCAAACAAACTCGCAGCAAATAGCCTAGCAACAGACACTTATTTCATTTTACATTTCAATATAGTCATTTTACTGCCTTGTCATTATACTGATCAATTTCATGTTTAGGTTCATAGCACAACAACAAAAATAATGTCAATTTATTGGCATATTTTAAAATTTATTTTATTATTTTATGTATTAACTTTTTATATAAACATTGTACCTATCTGTATGTTTTCCGAATAAAAAAAATATTAAAAAAATGTAGTTCGCATCCCTATTTTTATTTGATTTTTTTATTAGTGTATTAGTGATTGAACTTGGTCACAACATTTACAAATGTGACAAAAAATGACACAAAAATTCACAACCCGCGACGTAGGTAGGTAGGCTCTTCTGCGATGTAGGTTGTGGGTTCGATTCCCTCCCGGAACTATAGATGGTTGTTCTGTGTTTGGTTGTTATATTGTGTAATTAGTTTGTATTTATTCCATAATCTAGTTCCCATTTAACAAGTTTTGCTTAGTTTGGGGCTTAGATGGCTGTGTGAAATTGATGTCCTGAAATATTTATTTTTTTAATTAATTACTCTTTCATACTCACATTAGAGGAGGCTTTGAATTTCGCGGCGTCTAACACCAATTTCCGTTCATATTTCCAGCTCAGAAACGTCATCACCTACTCCTCATATGATTAATCGTCGATAATTAATATCTGAGGAGTGAAGAGCGCTACACCAGCCAGCCGGGTGTCGGCTCATTTGTAAGACAGAATTTGAACTAAGCCGTAAACCAAGTGTAATACTGATGCGGCTGTACAATACAGCCGTTTCGCCCTTCTTCTTTAACCACTCCCATGTTTTAATACTTCACAACAGGTATTTTAATGAAACAGAATAAACTTGGAACGCTGAAAGAAATAATTCTACATTACTAGAACATTTTATTTTGATTTAATTGAATTAATGAATGACTTAAGACCACAGCGGGTGCAACCCCTTCAAAACGTCGGGAAGAATAAAGGTAAAATATATAATATATTTTTTAATGAAAATAATGAATACAATCATATACTCTTCTGCTGTTTAATGTGTGCCATGTACAGTGTGTTAAACACCTACCTACGCATTAAAATTAGGAAAAGAAATAAAATGTAAACGTTACCATCTAGAAGAAACATTTATATGATCACGACACAAGCAAGATAAATACAAAAGAAATTGAAACAACATATTATGTCAACAATAAAAAAATACATCCATTAATACATAATTAACCATATGTCAAAATAAAAAAATCATCAACAAACTGAGGAACTGGCTATCTACTATTATATTAACTTTGAATGCCGGAACAAAAAAAATTATTAAGAACTGTTATTATGGCGACAGAATTAGGTAAGATGGCGGTAGCTAGCCAGACGGACTTAAGCAAAACCCTACCACCAACCAAACCAAGCACAATATATTGAACTGCCCCTAGGGATCCAGGGGGAAATATTGTTCTCCCCTGGCGATCGAGCCCGGACCTCTGGATCTGAAATCGGTGGGTTGAACACTAGACCACAGAGGCGGATTCGAGGTGAAGTGCGCCTCCACCTTCGGTCTTATCTCAACTTGTTACTCGGTGCAATGAAGGCCAAGCGCTTCCCCGTCGTACAATAAAAGTTGCGTTTGCTAAGTTGCTAAGTTTTCAGTTTGCCTTGTCTAGGCCATTTATTTATTTTAATTATAAATATATATAAATTATATGCATGGACTATTACAATATGTTGTGTAGATCAACGTATAATTACCTCTTAAGTACCTTATCTAGGTACTAGGTAGGGTATTTACACTATCTTACTACTATAACTCTAGTTGCGAATAAAGATAGGACCAAGATGTATTACAACATAAATTACAAATTCGGAGCACTGTTTGCATGGTGTTGTGCCATATCCTTATATGGCTCTTATTTATTATGTCGCAGTAAAGTGTTTTCACTTAGGTATGTAAAGTTCGTCAAACCAAGCAGCACTTAAGGGTCCCGAAGGAATCTTAATGTCATTTATTGGGAAAGTGTTTTTGCGGATGGAACTTGAGACATGAAACGAACAAAGGATATTTGACAGAAAAACTTTTTTTCATAAATAACCGTAAGTTTTAGTAATTTCCTGATTGGAAGTACTCAACTCTAGTTTTGTTTAAATTCGTAGACTATAGTAACATCATCAAGAGGAGTTTTTGAAGGACGGATAAGCTCTTGGCCTTGTCACCAGGTTATAAGTAACGAAGGCCGAAAGTAGAAGTTATAATTAATTTCAAATCAGAAGGTTTGAAACCATAATAACCCTTGTTGTCTAATCAGAGCATGTTGCTTTGAATATTAACCCAGGGTTAAATTTCAAACCATCACAATGTTTTGAGGGCAAACTATTCGGCAAATTGTATTATTTTGTCCTAATTAATCTCAATTCAATAAATAGCGTTAAAGAACTGATGACGTAAAAATTCTTGACTTTATACAGGGTAAATGTACTTTTAAATTTAGTTTAACCGCCACTGTGGTTTGGTGGTTCGCCCATCGGTGTCAGATTAAGAGGTCCGGGGTTCGATCCCCATGGGGAGTTCAATATTGTCTTAAGTTTGGTTAGCGGTAGGACTTTGTTTAAGTCCGCCTGGCTAGCTACCACCAACTACCTAATCCTGTCACCATAATAATAATTCAGTAATTTTTGTGTATCGAAATTCAGAGGTAATATATCCAGTTGCTCAATTTGTCGGGGATTCCGGATGAAGTGCGTTTCCACCTTCGGCCTTATCATAACATGAAAAATCCAGTGAGATAAAGGACAAGCATCTTACCGTTGCACAATAAAAATAAAATACTAGCAGATAGACCCCTCTTTGTGTCTGCGTCTAACAATAGGTTTATTCAAAGTACTTTTGGCATTATTCAAAATAGAGTTCGTCTTTGAATGCACAGGAGCGTGTAGCCTGTGGGTGTTCGCAATCACTATGTGCTACACAAATATTTGACTTCGTGTTCAATTCGGCACACCTGCTCATTATGTACACGCCCTTATAAGCTCGCGTTCAAATAAAACGTATTATGTACCGAGTACAAAGGTTCTGTACAAAGCTTGTATCAGAATGAAAGTCGTGAGCCTAATTGGATTTATTGTATTTGCCAAGTTCAGGCTTTACTAATTTAGACTTAACCTGACCCAAGAATTTATATAACTATACGAGTATAGTCAGGTTCACATGCTCCCGAATGAACTTCTAGACAATCGATAATATTATGCTTTTGACGTTTTAATTATCAATGGCAGATGTATAATATATCCGTATATATATTATGTATGCTCAGGATAACTATTTAACTTTTATAAAAAACTCCCTGCTTCGGCTGTCGTAGTCGCGAGTCGCTTGCTAAGCGTAGCCCATGTTCTGCAGTACTTTTTGAGCAATTATGATGACTTTACAATTTTCCGAAAATGACGCCGAAGAAAAAAAAATCTTATGTACAAATTCAAATATCTTCAGAGCGTATGTGGCCACCTCCTACACGACCAAATGTAAGGAATCAAGAGTATAGACTCCCAAAAAATTAACATTACCTATGTCCCAGAAAATAACTGTTACCCGTAAACTATGATTTCTCCTGCCTGCTCCCTTAGAAAGACGTGTGATTTTACACCACTGACATCATTATTATCTAATGCTAGGTTTCTAGTTTATGGTGGCGACCCGGCAGTGATTAGGTATGGGTCCAGCTGTAAACGCCCGTGGATGTCAGTAGATGAATGGATTTCACCAGGGGTTGGGCAGCAGATTTTTACCTTTAGCACCTATATAACAGCGATTTTGCGATTATCAACTCTCCTGTCAAGCGCAAGCACAGAGACTGTGTTGAATTCCCCGTTACTCTTGTTAGGAATCTGGTTGAGCATCAACTTCACTTAGGTACTATAAACCAATACTGCGATTACCAAATCGTTTGTCAAGCGTGGCCCGTTTCCTTCAGTGGTACTATTATTAAACTATGATATACTCGTAGATGCGTATTCCAAAAAACTATGTAATCCAGGAAAAAAACTCCATATTATCTCTCGTTTGATTATGAACTAACATTTTTATAAGCAATTCTAACCATTTTTCATGTTCAATAGTACCTATACCAAATGTATGTATGTACCAAAAATCTCCATCATCGTTTTTCTTAAACATAGGAGCGAAATTAATTGTTAACATTAAAACGTCTCTTTGACCACGCTTATCTCAGAAAGTGCTAAACCGATAAGAATAAGATATTTTTATAGATTGTGTAATGTCTTACATCTTGAGTTTAATTTAAAAAATCCAATTACATATAAAAAAGATATGCAAGCAACGAAACAAAATGCAAGAGGTTAATAATATTAAAATAAACACAACTTTTTTATGTGTCATATATTTCTTCAAAAAAATAGATCGTAAAAACACCATCGAAGACCACAGCCGTTCCGGTAATACGCGTGCACAATCAAACAGACATAATTTTTAAATGCTTGTCTTCATTAGATAACACCAATGTTTACTTGAAAATTCTCGTTTATTACTTATACGTATAATAGGAGTAACTGCGTCCCGTCAAACTAAAATCCCTGCCTCCCTTTTTGCTCGCTATAAAATGATTTGCTCATTCTTTAGTCCGGTTAAAATAGACATTCAAGCTCTCAAATTTTACAAACAAGCTAAAAATAAGAAATATTGAGAACCATCATAAAAAAATAAAAATAGCCATCGACCGCAAAATAGGAAAAAATGTATAAAAATATTCGAGATGAAAGTTAAAATATAGGATTTTTTTAATTTGTCAGCCAAACGGTCAGTTTCATCTTATAAATAGGTCAGACGAAAATATAATAATTACCTATCTATAATATGCGGGGCTTTTGATTGAGGCGACACGTGACCCAAGGGCTGGCTCTTATTTAGGCCAGCGAATTAGCATAGCTATTCAGCGTGGCAATGCAGCCAGTATCTTGGGCACGCTTCCGTCTGGATACTGGTCTGGAACAGTTGAGTTACCTATAGGCCGTTTGTAACGGTCCTTAGGTAATCTGACTGATTCCTTTGTACATAGCTTAATTATACTTTTTATTGAATAAATGTCTACTTCAATGTACCAATCTATTAAAATTATTCTAAATTTTTTTTTTTTTTGTACGACGAGGAAGCGCTTGGCCTTCATCTCACCTGGTAACAAGTTGAGATAAGGCCGAAGGTGGAGGCGCACTTCACCCGGAATCCTCAATAAACTGAGAATCTGGCTATCTTACCTCTGAATGCCGGAACACAACATTTTTTTTAAGAATTGTTATTATGGCGACAGAATTAGGTAAGATGGTGGTAGCTAGCCAGGCGGACTTAAACAAAATCCTACCACCAACCAAACCAAGCACTATATATTGTACTCCCCATGGGGATCGAACCCGGGACCTCTGGATCTTAAATCGGTGGGTTGAACCACTAAACCACAGAGGCAGTATTTGCACGACGGGAAAGCGCTTGGCATTCATCTCACCTGGTTACAAGCTGAGAAAGGGCCGAAGATGGAGGCGCACTTCACCCGGACTCCTCAACAAACTGAGGAACTGGCTACCTTACCTCTAAATTCGGGAATACAACAATTTTAGAATTGTTTTTATGGCGACATAATTAGGTAAGATTGTGGTTGCTAGCCAGACGGATCCAAACAAAGTCCTACCACCAACCAAACCAAGCACAATATGTACTCCCCATGGGGATCGAACCCGGGACCTCTAGGTTCAACCACTAGGTTCAACCCACCGATTTTAGATTCATGTGGTCTAGTGACCACATAGGCGGTTTATTTCCATTTCTGAGTTTTATATATTAGATATAAAACTCAGAAATGATATGATAGTTCTTAAAGATGAAAAAGACATGCATGAATACTCCGCTGCCTTGATAAAGGTATATATCTTCTTAAGTAGCTCTATAAATGATACGAATCTCATGCAAATAGAGTTTACCAGTTAAAAGTTCAATTTGCTGATATGGAGGTGCTGAACGAAACCATTACAATTGTGGTGATATCATCAGCAATTCCAGTGATCGGAGTAAAGGTCTCACTTCACTCACAATTGCAATTCAAGGACATCTAACAAATACCTACAAGCATACCGGGTGTTCTAATACACATTAAAATACTAAAATGCGGTTTAACTCATTTTAACTCATTCTGGAGCATTCGTGTGGGTTCGAGTCATGTTTGGTCGTTTTACAGTACCCTACCTACCTAATATTTTTATACATCAATATATGGATTATCACATCAAGTTTGAATTTTAAAGACTTGCCGATTTACACCGGAACTTAATAAAATCGTTGAAAAAACACGTTTGTTGTGAAATACCCCCATATTTTTTCATGTTTTTTATTATTTTAGATAATTCACTGTAGTAGCACATAATTTACGAAAAAAAAGATCATGCAAAGAGGTCGAGAGTCTGTACCCTTTAACCTGAGGATACGATCTACAGAGAGGGTCTTCTCAAGACAGCACTGATCACTAAAATTACTATAATCGTAACATTTTTTCCATCGTATTTCGTATTGTTATTCGTTCTTTTGTGGCATTAGGCAAGACAATCCGGTTTTGGTGGTAATCTATAAAGGAACCCAAAATGGAAATTGAAAGTTCATTTATTGCCTGCCAAACCAGCTAATAGTCGACATCAATAAATAAATAAATATTACGGGACATTAATTTCACACAGCGCCATATAGCTCCAAACTAAGCATAACTTGTAATATGGGAACTAGGTTACGGGTAGAATACTTAAATACTTTTATTTTTTGTAAATACATACATACCATATAATACAACACCCAAACACAGATTATCTATATCCATCACACAAATGCTTATACTGGGTGGGAATCGAACCCACAAGCCCACCCAACAGCGCAGAAGGCAGAGTTACTACCAACTGAGCTATGAGGCTTGTCACAAATGCTTATCCTGGGTGGGGATCAATGGGCTGTCAATGTGACAAAATTAAGAATGGCCGTTAAAGCCAAACAACAAATTAGGTCCTCAATAGGTACAAGCATAATAATGATGTACTTAATTACATGTAATTTCAGTAATTATATAAACTTGAGGGTTGTATAATTTGTGAGTTCGCTAGCTCTAACACTAGGAAAGCCTGTGTTATGGGTAGTATTTTTTTCCCATAAACAGTGGTTCCAAAATATCTTATAAAGCCAAGGTTAGACACAGCATTTAAAACAACGACAGCATCAAATTAATTTCCACGAAACAGGTGTGTTGTTAACAACTTTTATTACGTTTGTCGCTTGGCAAATTAAACAAGCTTGTCTGTTTAGATACAATCTCCCTCCAACCCCAGGGATTAGTCACTTTGTAAGTAATTTACCAAAGATTAGATAGTAAACAGGTCAATAATAAATTGTAGATACTTTTAATAGCAATTTTTTATAATACAAGTACATAAATATATTTATAAGTTTCAAAGAGAACTTTAAATCATTAAAAGCTTAGTAGTGTCCTATTTTGTAAGAAGCAGATGCCTTAAATAGGTATTTTTTATATGTACAGGCAAGCTCCATCTTACTCTACGTCGTACATACTTACCACTAATATGGTCAAGTATATACATATACAATACATACTAAGCTATTATGTAAGTATTGATAAATAACAGAATAAGTAAAGTATGTGTGATGTTTGTTTGTGTAGCATAAAAGTAGTCAAGTTTTAGGTGTTGTGTGTGCGTGAGGAGTTATGAGGGTATGCGAGGAAGCGAAAATGAAAATGTCAATATCAATATATCAATATAGATCTAACAATCAATATGCTTCACATGATCTACCTCTATACTTAAAAAAATAACTTAAAACAAAACATAGGTACTTTAACTTTACTTATTCAAATGAACTAAATACTAAATATCACAAAAGACAGCGTCAGCTAGTCCCAAACTAAGCAGAGTTTTTATTATGGGAATAACAACTTCACTAAATAAATAATAAAGAATAAAAAAAAATGATGCTACGCTTAAGCTGGATGCTTGCGCTTTTGGGCATTTCTAGTTATCCTCGCACTAGGCATAGCCTGTATCGCAGGAATTGAGTACGATTTCCAGACGGGCCTCAGATTAATAGTAGCGAGGGAATGTAGATGAGGTAGAGAGTGAGAATGTGATGTAAGTAGCTGGATACTATAGGGAGAAGAGCCTCCAAATTAGTTAAAGAAATGATTTTGGTAGATGCTGGAAGAAAAAACTTAACAATTAAAATGGTGATAAGTAGAGATAAATGTTACGAATACTTAGTTTGCTAGATATCTAAATTTAGTACTCATACCTCGATTCAAATATATTCCAGTATTTTATGTTATATACTTATTCAATGTATTTTATTTGATTGAGGCGACACGTGACCCAAGGGCTGGCTCTTATTTAGGCCAGCGAATTAGCATAGCTATTCAGCGTGGCAATGCAGCCAGTGTCTTGGGCACGCTTCCGTCTGGTGCTGGTCTGGAACAGTTGAGTTACCTTTAGGCCGTTTGTAACGGTCCTTAGGTAATCTGACTGATTCCTTTGTACATAGTTAGTTTTGTACTTTTTATTGAATAAATGTATTTTTATTAAAAAATCTTGTTTTCAAAATATAATTATAAACATTACATCTGCCTCAAACTGAGCATAAAATATATGTAGGATGATAAAAATAGCTGCCATCATCCGTCATCCGTGAAAGCGTGCATTCCTCGCTCGATTTTCACGCGTGGTTTGCCTCTGATCCTGTATCGTCTTGCAATTCTGTAGATACCGGATGAACCCTATATTGTAGGATCTCCTTATTCAGAAAAATACCTTGGTAATGGTTTGCTTTAGTCGCTCATTTGAGCATTTCATTAGAACATTATTTATCGTTGTTCCTTCAGGGAGACCCTACGTGGTCCCAATACTAACGGTATGTCATCTTTAGATGTGATGTTTTCCTCATCACAACAGCGTTAACAAGCAATAGACTCGTTATTGTGAAGAGGATCTTGATAATTTGTACCTTGATAATGCCTTGCTCCAGCATTAGCAAAGCCTTTTCTGAATATATAGATTCTTATTGTTTGTTTTTTTTTATTTTCATATCTGTTTGTCTGCTGTTGACTGAAACAGCGAGTTTTATTTATGTCAGTCAGCAAAAATGTTTTCAAAACTCGAAAAACACAATTGTGTTTTGTTTGAATGAGTTATGTCACAGTTAAATTAAATTTAGGATAAGCCGGCTTTTGGATGATTTACGACTGGCGGCTGTAAATCATTACTCCATCCGATGGCTGCATTCACATAGAAAGCACACTCGTACTGACATAACCTACATTACTAGCCTACTTCTAGGCTAGCGACAATGGACGACAATCACAGTTTTCAAACCAGATATCGTATCCATTTTAATTCCGATACCCAAGCATTTAGCATTGTTCTCCTGTCTTAAAAAAAAACTAAAACTCTCAGTCACATATTTTAAGCCCTAATACTTAAGTTAGAGTTGCTTTTGTTGATTTATTTGATAAACAGTCAGTAGATGTAGGCCAAGCGCTTCCCTGACGTACAAAAAAAAAATATACCTATATTATATGTAGCTATCTATAACTAGCATCACATGACAAAATGTGCCACTATTTTCGCAGTGCATATAATAGTAAGGCGTGGGATATCCTTTGTTTTATTATCTAAGTTCTATGTATAGTTAAAAAACAAACTTTATAACAGAGAAGAACTTGACAACGACACTTGGTTAGGTCAGTTTTGAATTCAGGCGAGACATGTAACAGACATCGTATAGATATATCCAAGGACGAGAGATCAAATGTATTTGAAAAGTCGTGCGGCTGAGTGACTTACTGGCTGAAAATAAGCGTAATCATATGGACATTAATAGGGTACTACTGCATATTTTATTACTTGAATTATATACCTAATTGACGGACACTTTAAACGTGACCCAATTTTCTTGTTCAAATGCAGTGCAACCCTTACTCTTGGTTAGAATCTTTTTCATTTACATTTAGGTGTTGCCTCATATAATATTTTTAATTACTAAGCCGTGGTCGGTTGTGATTATTATTTACAGTGGTTTGGAAGAAAAAACATACCTATGGCGATGGTTACCACAATAAAGCCTCAGGCCCTAGAAATATGAAATTATCTGGATAGCTATGTAGGTTTTGATATATAGGGGTACTCTCTAATGTAGTTTAGGAAATTCCTTTGGGTCGACAGAAACAAAATCCCGGGCGATTAAATACTTAAAATATAATTCACGCTTGCAAAGATAGGCTATAAATAGGTATGTAAAACTTTTTATTGAAGTAGGTGAACTTTGTAACAATGCTTTTAGCATAAATTTAGTTAGATTTATGAGAATCATTACGCACCAGGTCAGCTGTAACGATATATTAGATGATTCTCTGTTACCTGTTTAAATATACTTCAATGTTTTCATCCAGCGTTTGTTGAGTGTGAATGATCATATATGTACGGAATTTAATCTTTTCGAGTTATTTTGCTGGCAGGTTTGTTATAACTACAATTGTACTGTCATGTGAAATTTGGTGTGTCGTGTCTTGTGGAGGTTGGGAACGATTCTGCTATATCAACGAAGGCAAATTGAACACCACTAACCTTGATGGTTCTGAAGATGTACACACGTGCGCACTGTTATACGGGGTCTTGAGAATCACTTTTAAAAAAAAGAGTATTTTTCTTACACGAACTTATTTTATTTTATTTAGGATTTAGTAGAACTTAAATTAGAAATTGATTTAGAATAAACGATTTAGAAATGAATACGGATTTAGAAAAGACAAGTATCTGGGTTAGCTGCCAGTAATGGAGTGTGAGAGTCCATTGTCTAGAATGATTACTCGCAATATAAAAGTAGCAAGGGTTGCACTATTCGGCTTAATCCTATATAGTAGTTAGGGGTATAACAACCCCCACGTTAAGAGGAAACTTACAGAAAAGTAAGTTTTCGTAAAGGTTATTGTTTAACCTATGCGTAATTGAGGTTGATCTAATTCTATTTCATGATCTGAGTTTTCATCTTTGTTGATAACTATTTTGTTAGAATTTCTGCATAATTTTCCGAAATACTTGCCCTTTTTACACAAATATAAAATTAAGCAAAGACACAATATAAAAGATGTTATACTTAAAATAGGAAAGCTAACATGATTATGATTCCAATTGTTAGGAGATTTGACAGAATCTAAGTCTTTAATGATTTGATTTGATTCTACACTCAAAGCTCTTAAATTATCCAAATTAATATTTTGTAACCTGGAAGTTGGTAGACTTAGTTCTTTAGCATTGTTTATATTACAGCAACTATCATTAAGAATATTAAAACGTGGCGTAATATTAGGAATACTTATACTAGACGAAATCTTTCTTACAAATCTATAATTCTTATGGTAGGCTACACAAGCTAAAGGAATATCAAGTACACCTGTACCGGATATGACAAGTTCAGTAATGTCATTGTTCTTACATTCAACTGAGAGTTTATCAGGTTTTGATTGAACAAATATCCATTTTCCATTATTTAATTTATGCCAAATGTCTACATCACCACGCAGGATTTTGTATTGACAAGAATCAGTTAACTTTGTTACAGCTTTTGTGATTATTTCAATTTCATAAGATGGATTTCCAGGTACAGTATACACATCAGTCATTTCACAAAGGTAAGTTTTAGTTATAAAAAAAGAAAAGAAAAAAAAAAAAGGAGCCACTCAACATTAAAAGAATATCTGAAGTCCTATGTAAATGAAAACCAGTCCAACTGGCACAAATTTGTGTATACCGCCATGTTAACTTATAACAGCACTGTCCACAGTACAACGCGCTTCACTCCGTATGAACTTGTATTCGGGCATAAACCGTATATCCCAGATTCCATTTTTGAACTCCGCGCTGATCTAACATACCCTGAATATATCAAAATGCTTCATCACCGGCTCAAAATATTTCGTGAAAAAGCTCTACAAAACATTCAAGCCTCTAAAGAAAGATCAAAAAACTACTATGACAAACACAGTCGCACTGTTGAATATAAAGTTGGCGAATACGCATATTTAAAAAATCATTTGAGACTCCGAAAAGCCCTATCTCCACTATGGAAAGGTCCATATAAAATCGTAAAAGTCAACAACAACAACAATACCCTGACTCTGCTTATAAATCGACGTCATATCACCCATCACTTCGATGAAGTAAAACCTGCAAGTCAAATTGATTAACTAATTAAATACCTAGCATCTAAGTGATTTACAAACTCTACTATTATACAATATACTTTTACAAAATCTTTTATGTAGGCAGTGTATTCAAACATATATGTGTATTAAAAAGTGATTCTCAAGACCCCGTATAACATTGGTGGCAGCGTAAAGGGATTTTAAATATCCCCGGTATCCAAATCAGTGATAAAAGTGATACATAATTCACCATTTTTCAACAAGAGTTTTATGATATAGGTAGGTAGATAGAACGTCTATCAGCATGAGGAGAAAACACGAACACAGTTGGACAATATATGGAACGTCCACTAGTCACAACGCGCGAAGGCTTTCTCTCGAGCTCTCGAAGTGAGCCTGAAAGTGAGGGTTAGTGGTTGTTTACCAACTACCCTCATCTCAACAGCAGGAATCGAACAATATACTGAGATTAATGTTCACCGGTATGCATTTTACGAAGAACAAGGATATTTTTTCTATATAGTTGTTCTCCTCTTTCTAGGGTCTCCTTATTCTCGGGTTCTACCAGAAGAGGGGCAGCAGCTAGCTTCTGTATATTATCTAGTATCTTCACTGCGTACCAACAGGCAGTGATCGCAGTAAAGATAAGACAAAGCTGGAGGTGTTGCCATAATTACCACCACGCATTGTTATGCGTGGTGATTATGGCAGCACCAGCTTTGGGGGAGCAAGAGTTGTTTAAGAGGCATTTAGTTCCATTACAACCCCTAAGCACCTCCAGCTTTGAGGGAGCAAGAGTTGTTAAAGAGGCATTTAGTTCCCATCGAAACACCTAGGTTAAGAGGGTAAGTTTGATTAAATTGCGTTATTTTTAGCACTTTTATAAAACAAAGTTGTCAAAATGCGCCATTTACGAAAGTAAAGCACCCACTTGGCCAACGATACGCCCCTGTCGTGATCAAAGACTGTCCGAGTAGCCATCATCGCGCTCTCTATCCGAGCGGACTTTGATGTTGGCTTGACAACGTGGACTCATACCGATAACATGTTGATAACAAAGCTTATACCATTATTATAATTTGTATTATTATTTATTTGTATTTATTATGTATACATTACAGGCACTTTCTTGGCATATTTTGTATTGATTTTATTTATTTGGTATGTCACAAATAGTCTTATATTATTATTGTTGTGTAGTATTTTCTGTATTTATTTATTTTTTATTAAATTTTCAGTGGCATGTATGTAGGTACTTTCATACTTTCATTTATTTTTTAGTAGTATCTTGGTATCGTATTCCTGTTTTTATAATGTCACCATAGCCTTGTGCTGAAAATCAGCGCTGTGGACTCGTTCGCAGCACATGCTGCCGTGCTTTGTCACGCCTTTGTCACAGTGTTCTATTTTCTTGTCGTCAGCTCCCAGTCACGTCACTTATGCAAATAATATATATTTTTTTTAAATACCTTTCTTTTGATGTGTAATGTCATAACTGTCATGTCTGTTGTTTATTTTTTACTGCATGTGTGTTTTGAGTTTGTGACTACGAAATATTGAACACTATACTCGCATGCTTTCCATATGGCGATCTACACTTGCTACAATCCTCGAACACCTTTTTTGCTTCATGCTCTTTGTGGGATGGTGCCGTCAAATCACGAAGCCGTGTTTGGGACGAACACTAGTACAACATTCTAGTAGTTTGCCACATACCTATTGTACATATCAATTTTTAAGATTCAACGTTTCACAAACATTTAGTAACAATAAGGTTTATAAGAATATCCTCAAAGCAATCTATCCAAGTATTCAAAGCGTATGTTAGAGGACGTAGAACTGCTGACAATAAAGAGAGCGCCCAGTATTCGTAGGCCCACAAGTAAACCTTATATTCCTTGAAAACCTTGAAATTTTTATAGTAGTATTAATAACGATTCTCTATCGATACGTACTCATAAAATGTCATGTAATAATTAGGTTTGGCATAATTTTACTTACGCATCGTGTTTACCATATCTAAAGTAAGCATACGAATAATTCAACAAGCATATTATTTTGTAGTATTACCAATATATATAAAGCTGCATTATATTATAAACACACACAGCGCCATCTAGCCCTATAATGTCCATCGGCATAAAAACAATACACCCGAAAAATTAACTCCTTACAAGCTAATACACTATCGGACATTCATAAATTTTGCTCTAATAAAATACGTACCTACCTGCCTATATGCAAAACTAACATGTTTGCGGGTTAAGGGTGGCCGAAGCACCTTAATCTACTGTCACAGTAGTATCTAGATTATTATAATTTTGTGTATATTTATATAATAATCAACTTAAATGCGTTTATATTTAGAATACAAAAAATAAACTATGTCTCTCAAGATTTAAACCAAATAACTATTACCCGAATAAATAATATGCCTAGTAACTATTATGCTACTCCATAGAAGTCCAAAATAATACAGCCATAAGTAATTTTAATAATATGTCATTAAAAGCTATGTCTAACTCATAATGCCAAAGTAAATTATAATGCGAAAGGGATACCACAAAAACATTTGAGTATAAACAGAAATGTTCTTCTTATTATTGTAGTTTCGTGTGTGTCGGTGTATATATCTAAACGGCTATAGAAATTAAAAATATGGTTAGGGGTGACGAGCTTGATTTTCAAAAAGAGCAAACTGCATGTAAAACATATGAAAACCTCTTTTTTACGAGAAAATGTTTTCTTTTAATGAAAACATTTTCTCTCAACTTGTTATCCTTATACCCGATAACAAATAAATACAATAACTATGAGTCAAATGTTGTTTGAACATGTATAAAATCCTAATCTTAGTTATCATACGAAAATAAAGGGTAGAAAAGATTTTCTCCAATAAAAAAAAATACATTTACAACAAATTAAATACTTATATCTTAATCGAAGCTGTATAAATTTTGCCCTCAGAGGGCCTCCCAGAAAACTTACCCTGTAATCAAATAATAATATGTAAAAAGTAAACATCTCGCATTCCTCCTGACACCAGAATAAATGACCCAACGCAACGTCAAGAAAATAAAATGTCTCCATTTATAACCCTGCGAGCTAACATAAATAAGTAGTTTTAAATTAACTACGCTTCTTTTAACTAGCAATTTATAACCTCCGCAGTACAAGATACCTCTGCTCAGGTCAGCAGTCAAATATAGTACCTTGATATTGCTGCTTCACATAATTATACTTCAAGCGTGTACGCTTTTTACTTCTCTGACTTACATTACATCTGACTTCTCATTTTATCAGTTTCGATTGTGACGGGCCTTTGAGAGTAGCAATGTTGTTTTAGCTATATATATATCTAGCACCAGTTTCTGAATAGCACGGAATGTCTTCTTCTTTTTCAACAGCCCACTTGGACAAGCGAAATTGGAGAGTCTTGATAGTCACCACGCCTTGCAGCCGGATTAGTCATCGTATTAAAGGGGTTAGATAATACCCAAAAATAAGCTGCTGCTCTTCTTCTGATGCGATACAGGCCTATTTCATCTATTCCCTGGAAGTTATCCTTGTCAGATGGAGTTATACTGTCTATCCGGAAAAGTGTTAACTTAATATAGGGTAGGAAAGTTGACTCATACGATATAATAAATAAATAAATATTACTGGGCATTAATTTCACACAGCGCCATCTAAGCCCAAACCAAGTACAGCTTCTAAGTAACTAGATTACTGATATAATACTGATTTTTTTTGTGAATACATGCCTATGACACATTACTACACACATAAATGGATAAACGTTCGTTTATCCGGGTGGGAATCGAACCCACGTAAGCGTGAGACTTAGGTGAGATGGTGGTAGCTAGCCAGGCGGATATATACAAAGACCTATCACCAACCAAACCAAGCACAAATGTGTACCCCCTAGGGATGGAACCCTGATTCTGGTAGGCGAACTACTATACCACACAGATGAGTAAAATAATGTATCACTACTTTAATCGTGGTTTATGAGCAGTTATGAGCAATGGATGGAGCTAAATTACCGGAAAGATAGTCCATCTTTCATTGCTCCCATTATAATATTGCAGTGTCTCATCGACGACAGAAAATGATAACTTTTCTAAAGTCGTTTATAACAGTCGATGTCTTTTTCTTGTTGAGACCGATCGGTTTTTCCAAGTTTTATTATTTCAGTGAGCGAGAAATCGGTCGAGATTTATGCTGATAGACAACTCGTCGATTTTAATAGTATTCAAGTTTGAAGGTAACCTAGCTCTTGTTTGGAGATTTATTACACAGATTGTGTTACTTGCGTCGCGATGCCGTGGCGCGACCCTCCAACTCAGCCCATGGATATCGTAAAAGCCGACTAAGGGCCTCACCAGAAGAACGGCAGGAGCTTCCTTCTTTGTATTATCTACACCAATCTCCCGCCAAGCGTGGTAATTATGGCAAAAAAACATAATCACTTTAAAATCATAAGCTTGAGAGGAGGGTTTGTCCAGCAGTGGACACTAATGGGCAGTTGATGTGTGTCGCGATGTGAAAAAGTAGGATATTATATGGCTACATTACGTTTTATTAGATTTATATGCGCTTCTTAAATTCCAATCATGAATCTGTAGAAAATATAAAAAATTCAAGCGTTGAAGTATTTTTAAATATAATTTGACTCTCCAGTCACGGTTCCCGCAGGATTTCAATTGAAACAACGTTACAATCCATGGACTCGAACGTAATATTCAAGCGCATTGAATCTCATCTGGGTCAAATGTGATGCTGCATTGTGATGACAGTTTGGTTTCAATTTTAAATCGTGAGGCATTTTATTTTTGTAATGAAAACGTATGCGTTTTAGCCTGGCACAACGTTCCTGTCATCAGATAGGGTTTTTTTTTAAACGGTTAGGTTTTTTTGTTTACTAGTTGACCCTTTCACTACAAAAAGAAGCGAGGTGAAAAATTTGAGGTTTTTTTATTTTTTTATTGTACGACGGGGAAGCGCCTGGCCTTCATCTGGTTACAAGTTAAGATAAGACCAAAGGTGGAAGTGCACCTCACCCGGAATCGTACACTAACTGAGGAACTGGCAATCTTAGATCTAAATGCCTCAACACAACAATTTTAGATTATTGTTATGGCGACAAAAAGTTAGTAACCAAACTAAGGACGATATTGTACTCATCCTGGGGATCGAACCCGGGACCTCTGGATTTGACACCGGAAGGCGAACTTAATAGACCACAGAGGCGGTCAAAACACACAATGAGGAAGTGTGGGCAGTTCGTAAATTTGAAGCCAGACATTCAGGCTATATTTACTACAGTTGTTTCAATGAACGAAACGAAGTACTTTTTTGTGTTCTCTTGTCCTATAAACTACAAAGCTACCCAACTGTGCAAAGACGGAAGATAGGGGAGGTCCAGGAGGTATAGATTAAGTTTTGTAACTAAGCTGATGGTAGAAAAATTTTTTACCCGTACCGCTGATGGTTTTCTGATCTCAAACCACATATTAATTATTTGAAAAGTTTAACAATTTGAGTATTTATATAGTGTATAACATTCAAAGCGGTGGGTGCATAATCTCAAATATAGTGTTCTAATCCAGTGAAGCTTTTACAACGATTTATAATTTTGATCTTTTCAGATTTCCAATTCAGTTTCCATCTTGTCAGTTTGCCATCTCGCCATTCGCGACAGTTTGACACTAATTGACGAACAGATTTGAAGCATCGCATTTGTTTTGGCCTGATACTAATTGTAAGAAACTAGGTTTGTAGGTGAAGGTTTACTTGGCATCGAGACAATCGAGACATTCAAGGCCTCTAAACGCCTGGATAATTTAATGATGTAATTTTCACGTGTTTGTATTTCCTAATCATATAAATAAGTTATATTAATATATTTATAATAATATTACTTTTACCTATCCAAAAACACTCATATTTCGTGTATCTCGAGACCGGGTCTAACGATCGGGATCAAATTATGTGTTAAGATAGGGTTTGCTTTGTTAACCTTTAAAAGTTGTAAGTACTTGAAGTTAAAAGCATTTCTAAATAATCGCAATTTTTTAAACTAATATAATTTTTGAAATCGAACTGTTCTTGAAAATATTTTTGAGATGGCGCTACATGACATGTGTTCTGTGGCGCTACATGACATTATTAGCATGAAACTTTTTCATTTACCTATTGATATCTCAAAACTTTTGTATTTTATACTTGTGTGCCTACTGGTATCTCAAAACTTAGTGGGATGGCAACATTACCGAATTTAGGGGTCACATCAATGTGAACTCTAACAAGGTTTTAAGTGTATGTACATAAAAATTGTATACTTGAAAATGCCCATTATCATAATGTAATAAGTAGATATGTGATTACAATCTAAAAAAGTATCTCATCCTAAAAAAATACTTGAACTAAACCTTTTTTAAAAAAAAGTGAATCTTTCCAAAGTAATTACGGCTTTGGCGAAGGATTGGGCACAAATTCACATTTTCAATATCTCTTGAAGGTCAAAAATACTTGCTCATATACAAAACAAACGTAGACGTAGACTACGAGTGTATTATAAAGGCTCGTCGGTCATAAAATCAGAGCAAGCTTCAGTACATTACTTCGCGGAGTACCGCTGTATGCATTACCATAAGCTCGAACCATAACGCTGGGTTCGCTGTGAAACAATGGACCGTCTTGATCCGCGATAAGAGCTTTCAACAAATACTATCCGAAGGGATCAGGGCTGTCTCCATCATCACGTACAGCTAGGGATGCCAGATGGTTCGGTTGAAAAAACCAGACATTTTTCATCAAAGATTTTCAGATATGAATTTTGTTTGTAAAAATGAAAGGAAACCTTTGACTTTCAAATGTGCATAATGTTTTATGAATAGATAGGTTGAAACGACGTTTTAAAAAATAATTGTTTTCATTATTATCTATCGATAATACCTCACACGAATGTCGCAAACTAAACTGTCTACTGTTTTACATAGGTATTCATCATTTAATAACACTGCTTTTAATTAAGGTTTTATTGCCTGAGATGGCATCTTTGAATTCAGTGCAATTGACATTTACATTAAAGAAAACATTCACTTTCCACCGTGTTTACAGCGAGACGATTTCTTTCGTCTATCCATAAATGTTTTATTACACTGAAGATAATTTCCACAAAAGCTTTAGGTACAGGAATACAACACACATATTAGGTACTCATGTTCATTCGGAAAAAAAATATATCTACCACTTATTAAGGGAGTTGCCTTCAAATGACGGGAACACAATTTGAAGTGCAGCCAGTTTTTCATACAGATTTTCATATTGCTTCTTCCACGGAGATAATAAGCATAACTCAATCGATCTAGCGTCGGCAATTTTCCGTGTTCGATATCTTAATAACTAAAATTCTTGTAACTGTTGTTTATGTACACTTCTCTATAAAAACCCAGTGCTCTTTTATGCACATTTAGAGCATTTTTAGTAAATTATTATACCTATTTGGTAATATGAAAGAAAGCCTCTTCTTATTGCCATCTACACGTCGTCGCTCGGGTGACCCAAGCGCCAGATATTATAAGAAAATTTACCAAAACCGGATTTCTTTTGTCCGGTTTACCAGGATTTAGTTGACCGGACAGACCTGCAGAAAACCGGACTGTCCAGACCTACGTACAGCGCCCCTTTACGGGCAAGTACCAGTGATTACGTGCTAGCTTACTTGGAAAATGACAAAATTATATTGCTCAGCCCGGCATTTTGAGACACACAGTGTCTTTTCACTATGATTCAGTCTCAACTAATCGGTTTCTTTTGTTAATCGTGCGACCATAAAAACCTACATGATACATTATCATTGTAACATTTTGTTCTGTGTTTGGTTGTTAAATGAATATGTACGTTTATATGATACATAGTATATGTATATGTATATGTATCATATGTATGAATGAGTGAATGAAAATTCTTTATTGTACACCAAACTCATATAGGATAATTTGTCATTTTTTAAACTAAAGTTAACAGTGCAATGGGCGGTTTTATCGCTTAAAAGTGATATCATCCAGACAACCTTAGATTGGAGAGGATATTACAAGTAAGGTTGATAGTAGGAGGGTGCACATAATAAAATATAATACAGTATGTTAGTGTATACTATCCGTAATTTATGCCATATAACAAGCTTTGCTTAATTCAAAACAATTTTAACAAGCCTCACAGCTCAGTTGGTGGTAGCTCTGCCTTCTGCGCTGTAGGTTGTGGGTTCGATTCCCACCCAGGACAAACGTTTATGTGATGAATGTAGATGTATGTTCTGTGTTTGGGTGTTTTATTGTATGATAAGTATGTATTTACAAAAAAAAAGTATTTATGTATTCTATCCGTAATCTAGTTCCCATATAACATAGCTATGCTTAGTTTGGGACTATTTAATGCGAAATTAATGTCCTGGAATATTTATTTATTTAATTCGGGACTAGATAGCGCTGTGTGAAATAAATGACCTGTAATATCAATTTATTTAATAATTTGTTATTTAATCGGCCATAGGTATAGCCGCTTACCTTTCACATAGAAAGCTGCATTTGTTTTTATTGTACGACGATGAAGCGCTGGCCTTCATTTCACAAGTGATAGCATATAGTATGGCAAATGTGCTACGACCGTAGAGGTGCTACGCGTAAGCTACGTAGCAGAGCTTAAAAGTGCTATGCAATGTAGCAGACCGTAGAGGTGCTACGCACAAGCTACGTAGCAGAGTTATTTATATTGAGCGTAACCTTACTGTACAATATATTTGGATGACTATGTATGGGTAAAGAAAACCATAAGCTTATGAAGCTTCAACAAACTTATGGCCCAATATCTCATGAAAATTGCATTACGTAGAACCTGTACCGTGCCTAATTCACCATAGTTTCGTAGCATTTTGTAGCTCGTGGCCCAATGCAGCACATGTCACGTGTCGCCAATGGCCTCGGGTTATTAGCTGTCCAACTTTAAGCTGGCGGACATTAGGTACTCGACCACTATTGTGACGTGTTATGTCGCTCGCACGTAGAGCACGTATCCTATTACATCAGGTTTACGTACGTAGTGGCGTTTTATTATACGTTTCAGTTTATTATGTTATTCACTGTGTAGAAAGAAATATATATTTCATGTGAATTTCATGATATCATTCACACCGCGAGTAGTAAAAGTAATTGAAGATCAGTAGAGAAAAGTTATACATAGAGGTCACGACCAGAGGGATTTTCAAATATAAAATATTACAGGACAATTTGATCGGAATTTGTGTATGGAAAGTCACTACAAAGTAAAATCACTATATTTATGACTCAGGCTGATGGTTGGAAACTAGCTCTACGTATATTAGTGGTGGAATGACGTGAGACGATGAGTGGAATTTCAACCCTTGATGCGGTAAAACCCCCTTTTCACAGAAATGCTGTGTTGAAGTTATTCATTCACATCGTTATAACATCCTGTAGCCTGCTTTCATTTGACATGCTCAGAGAGTAAGAGATAAACTCGGAGGAGTTAGATTAGCTAGAAACCTCAATAATTACCGATTTGGAAAATTTGCTAACGTAACAGAATTGACGCTCAGCGCAGATAAAACAATATAATATGTGAGCTATAGGCATGAACAAAGCTCTATATTAAATAAAATAAATACGCTACACGAAATCGCGGCCATGCTAGTGATATATATATTATTTTGATTCGATAAACGGTTATATCACCTATAGGTAATATATCGTAATCATATAAATCGTGATGTATATAAAAATAATAAATATTACAGGACGTTAGTTTCACACAACGCCATCTCAAACTAAGCATACCTTGTAATATGGGAACTAGATTACGGATAGAATACTTATATACTATATATCATCGTCATGTATATGTAATGTTATAGTCCATATATACTATATCGTATTTTATCTATATTTTTATCAGTCTACCTGTGACCTCGGCTGCTGCAACCCCTCCGAAACGTCGGGATAAAATGTATTTTAAAATAAGCGATAAACATCATATTTTTCGAATTAACATTATTTGTTCTAATCGAATATAAAACTTGTTATACATAAGTTAAACGACAGAGTTGGTTGAATATTTGTTGAAATAAACGAAAGGGTTCAAGGTTTACAAGGTGCACTCATCCCACTGTCGATAATCCCGCAGAAAATAGCCTGGGACAGACAGATTGTGCTCTACAGCCGAAATAACCCTTAGCCTGCCAATGACAATTATGTCCTCCGGCAAATTCAATTAAATGACTTTATTCAAAGGCTATCTGTGAATTATGCGGTTTATCATTTGGGAGCTGGATATTTTGTTCATTTAAATTGAGTTTAGTACATATCAGTCTGCAGATAGATGCTACTCGTATGTTTATTTTATTTTATTATACGACGGAGAAGCGCTTGGTTTTCATCTCACCTGGTTAATAGATAAGATACGGCTAATATAAGACCTATAGATGCCCGAACACAATAATTTTTGAATTGTTGTTATGACGACTGATCGTAGATAGGCAGACGGACGTAAATAAAGTCCTACCACCAACCAAACTAAGCACAATATTTGAATTCCCCCTGGGTATCAATCCTGACCTCTGGATCTGACGTCGGTGGGCAAACCACTTGACCACGGAGGCGGTTAAATTGTCGTGGCGCTTCTCAATGACCTGACAATTATGCCTATGCCTCTAATATAAGCTATACAAAATTCAATTCAATTATAGTACTTAGTAGTCTGCACAGGTCAAGAGACCAATAGTTTCCCCTTACCCATTTTTTTTGAATATCACCAACACATTAATCTTGCACCAAATGCTCATTGGGTATAAACGGATGCACATCCCACAGAGTCACCGCAATGCGAACTAATGCTAATGCTTACTCTCTCTGCACTTCCGCTGCTCAGCGTTCTAATGCAAATTGAATACGTGGCGATGGCATTTCAATTGAACCGAGTGACCGCGATTCTCATCCATTACTATAATTCTGTAGCTTAAGCTTAGCTTCGTGGCTCGCCCACTGGTCTGGGTCCCGGGTTCAATCCTCCCGGGGGTACAAATTTGTCTCGGTTTGGTTGGTGGTACGGCTTGTTCTAGATCTGACTGGCTAGCTACTACCATATTATATACCTAAGTCTGTTGGCATAAAAACAATTATATACCTCAAGCATTCATACCTCTAAATCAACCTTCGGCTTTATCATAACTTGAAACCAGGTGAGATGAAAGCCAAGCGCTGCCCCATATTATTTTAACAAGTGAATCCAAATTAACCATTTTATTTTGTTAGCGGTTATTTTCCATTTATTTTTATTTTTTTAGTAAGTATTAGATATTTTATTATTTATTTTACATTTTGTTGTTTTTATGCTACCTATATAAATTAATGTTTATTTTAGCATTTTAGTACACCGCTTTGTCTGCTCTTAGCTATCCTTTCCACCCAAATGATGTCTGGAAGAGATCGCTTTCATTGATGAGGCCACACATTGTACCTAGTTTAAGAGTTTTTTTTGCTTGTCTGTTTAGTTTTGTTTTTGGTGTACAATAAAGAGTTTATCTATCCATCTGTCTATTAACAGACAGCCAAACCATGCACACGACTTTATTATGATGTAGGTTTGATTAACGAAGGGATAGGCAATATAGTATTACTGAAAGCAACCACGTACAACACATTCATACAATGCGTTTGTTTGGTTCCGTTTGTATTGGATTTACTAAGTAACAACAAATAATATATTGGAAACAGTGTGCTTCACATTTAATATAATTGCATTGGTTCGAGTTGTAAACATTCCAGCTTAGAATAAAGGATCCAATAAGTGGTGTGATTATCTGCTATTGCTAGCTTCATTAAACTCTCAAAGGTAGGTATTGCACGTTGTATTTAGCTACATGTGAAAATAGCTACAAAACTTGGGTGTCTTCGTGTATGAGTTACATTCAGGTCACATTTAACTGAAAACAGCAGTATTTTTGATAATTCGGTGCCTTGATTGAAGCCACACGTGACCTTATTTAGGCCAGCGAAGTAGCATAGCTATTCAGCGCGGCAATGTAGCCAGGGTACAGGGAAGCAGTTGGGTTACCTAAGGACTGTTACAAACGGTCACTATGTAACTCAACTGTACTAGACCGGATCCAGATCGAAGCGTGAATAGAGTTTTTATCCTTATATCCGACAACACAAATAAATGATTGATGGTAGGGCTTAATTGTTTCAAGTCCCCATGGCTAGCCACCACAATCTTACCTTAGTATGCAATAAATATTGAGAGTTAAGAGATTCAGTTCCTCAGTCCGTTGAGGATTCAGGGTGTAGTGCGCCTCGGCCTTGTAATAGCTTTATAGGTACCAGGTGAGATGAAGGTCAAGTGCTTCCCCATCGTAGAATAATAAAAAGAAACTTCTTCTTCTTTGCTCGGCCTTATCCCATTTCGTTATTTGGGCTCGGCTCTCCTAATCATTTTTCGCCTGAGGTGAGAAATACTGGTCTGGGTCGTCGTTGGGTCTACATTGTTGTTATCTAGGTCCTTCCGAATTACAGTCATCCATGTAAGTCGGGGTCTTTCGTTTCTCGGTTCGGTCTTATTGTCCTTGAGCACCATTCTGGTCATATGGTCCTTTGGCCTCATGACATGGCCATACCATCGCAGCCTTGACTCTGTGAGCTTGTCCTGTATTGGCCATTTTGAAGAATAATAATAAAAATAAACAATTAACAATCATATTACTTTACACAGTTTTTAAGTTACTTGCTGGTTTGTATCTCTCCCAAAATTAATTTTCAGAATAAACATAGCCCAGTACTTACCGAGCCATTCCTTGTTAATTGTGTTTCGATCTAAAATTCTTCTAAAAGTGTTTATTTTGGTCGAAGTGGTTGCGTTGAACATTTAATTGGTTTCCCTTGTGTGTTTAGGTTCAACATTTATAACTAGCATAATTGAAGTGTTTTTATATTTGATCAAAAGGCGGGGAAATTTTAGATTTACAGCTGGGTGTTTGGTAGCTATGTTTGGAGGGGCCTTTTCTTATTTAGGGTTACCTCAAAAAAAATCGGTACCCTAATAGGATCACTTTGTTGTCCGTCTTTTTGTCTGTCTGTCAAGACCCTTTTTCTCAGGAACGCGTGGAGGTATCAAGCTGAAATTCATATCAAATACTAAAGTTTACTGTCCCTTAGAGTTGTAAAAAAATCAAACTTCTAAGGCATCGCGATCAAAAGATACAGCCGTTTGTGCCGCAAATTTTCGACTCTTGTAAGGAAATCAGTGCTCCTTCCGCTTTCCACATTGTAATATTATGGATTTCATGAGAATACCCTGATAGCAGAATAATGATGAATAAAGTGATGCTTTCCGAAGTACAATTTGTAAAACACCGACAATCAGGCAACCTTGGATGCACAAAGAAAAGATTTCGAAGAATGAAAATTCTATGGGTACAAAACGCACGGGGTTTTTACTAACATTAGCTAAGAATATATTTTTATATACAGACCAACTTCTCAGTAGAAAAAGTAATTGTTATATTCAACTGGCTATTGAAGATTCAATTTACAGTAAAATCAACTCAAATGTTAATTAAAACTGAAACGAAGATTTGCAGAACACTGAGTAAAGTTTGTAGATTACTGAAACGAACAGTTTTTATTTAAAATAACTTTATAGATTGTACTGAACGATTTTATTATTAACACTTTTAGTACTTATATAACTAGCAGGCAGAATAATAAACATAGGTACCTACCACAAAAAATAATAGTTTATGTAAAATAATAGGTACATTTAGATTAAATAATGGTCCCTATTTCCCCTTTTTTTCGCTTGCGGGTATTTTTTTATCGTTTATCGGGAAAGCGGGCCGAAGGAGAAAGCGCACTTCACCCAGAATCCTCAACAGACTGAGGGACTGGCTATCTTACCCACCTCTAAATGCTCAACAATTTAGAGTTGTTGTTATGGCGACAGACTCATGTAAGATTTAGTAACTAACCAGGCGATCATAGACAAAGTCTTACCACTAACAACGCCCCGGTACAGAATCCCAATCCCTTGGGATTGAACCCAGGACCTCTGGGTCTGATATTCGCGGGCAAACCGCTAGACCACCGTCTATGCGTCGTGAAATCGCGTGTAATGTCGAAAAAAATACGCAAGAGAAAAACGCGACGGCCGACATCCTCTCTATCGGTCATCAATTAACGGCAGTTCAACTTGGTGAACAGCACCAATGGAGAGAAGTAGCTCTGGATGCAAGGTGAACTCTGGAGGTCTAACTTCCCTACCAACAGAACAACTCCTTCCCGAACATGATCTGGTCCAATTTTGAACTCCTTCAACCAGCTTCGTATCCAAGTAGGTTGCTACCCATCGATTGCTAGATGGGGACACGTGGATCTATCCTTATGTCAGTGTGTCTTTGGAGCTCTCACTGACCCAGGAGCAACCGCAACAGCAGGAGGCGACCAATAGAGGGTTAAAGGACAAAAATCTAGATTTTGTTATTGTCGAATATTGAAACAAAAGAAGTAAAAGAATAATGGTACCTATCTCATCTTTTAAGTTAGTTAAAACCCAAATATCTGATTAGCAAAAAATTATAAGCAGAAGATAGAACATTCTTTGATTTTTTTGACCGATACATATACCCCTTGTTATCTGGTAGGGAAGATTGGATTTTTGTTCCCCTGTTCGCAACCTGGTGGCACACTTTTCCGCTTAACTCCACCATGTTGTAATTATTCAAGACATACGTACCATCACATTAAAAATGTGCGAGTGCTTCTTTGAGTGTTTTGTTGTACTTATTTTGGGATGGACAAAAAAAATCGATGAAACATTAATTTGGACGCAGATTACCCACAAATACAGATACCGAGTCACAGTCATGCATAGACAAGATAGTATGTAGATAATACCTACCACAGATACCAACAGACACTAACTGCACAATCAAAGACGCAAGTAAAGTCTTGGCAGATCACAAGCTACCTAAATCCAAGACTTGATCATCAAAATTAAGACCCACTATGGAACGCGGATTTTCATCGATTCATATAAAATGATTTAATATTTTAATATTACTGTGGAAGATAAATATAGTCAACATAAAAATCAACAATATCCGAAGTACTTAAAGCCAAGGGAAGTCGAAAATGAGTCAGCTTGGATTTCTGCAAACCACCTCGTAAGTTCACTCGGTACAAGCGTACTTACGTGTGAACACTTCCTTGGAACTTATCATCCTTGCTCGTTTCAATATCCTACAGAGTTATGAAAATCAACTTAACCACACCATTGAATAAAAATGAATCAGAAGGGAAAAATCCAATCAAGGTGAATATAGTGCGCTCTTGAAAACTTTATTAAAATTAATGCAAAAAAAATATTTAAATCATTCGATTCAGCTCGTTAGGTTGGTCTGATTATAATAACGGTTTAAGATTATTTATTTCTCATCCAGATTAACATAATCACTTACTGAGAAACTATAACTAATTGTAATTTAAATGTAGTGAGCGTTATAAGATGAACAGAAGCTATGTATATCCAGATTACGTCGAGTTTACAAAATAGCATGCAATATTAATCACATTCTAGTATAATACGCTTCAATTTGGGCTTAGCTTGTTATTAGAGTTCCGTATTCTTTGGGTCCAATGCCAATCAACGATTATTATGATTTACACTCAGTACTAAGAGTAAACGCTTTGGTTTTTTCATGCGTACGGCTAAGTAGTAGAATATTACAAATAAATAAATATTACAGGACATTAATTTTACACAGCGCCATCTAGCCCCAAACTAAGCATAGCTTGTAATATGGGAACTAGATTACGGATAAAATACTTAAATACTTTTTGTAAATACATACGTACTATATGATACAACACCCAAACACAGAACAAACATCTATATTCATCACACAAATGTTTGTTCTGGGTGGGAATCGAACCCACAGCCTACAGCGCCGAGGGCAGAGTTACTACCAACTGAGCTATGAGGCTTGTTAGTTGAATACGTTGACTTCGTCTGTTTTCCCTGAAAATTACAATAGGGGGCCTCTTCAAGGCCAGAGTGAATAGGTGTCTTCTAGACCGGCGTGCAGGCCACATCGTCGCTTCCCATCAGGCGAGATTGTGACCAAACGTATGCCATCATAATTAAAAAAAAACACTAAATTTTTCAGTATTGCTCGTTACCATCAATCTGGGATGAAGATTGAAATCGAGAAAAAAACGTTAGTTGTTTCACGTTTATCGGGTGTCTTAGGTCACCTAACGTTTCTTATTGCACAAAATCAATCAAATAGATTTATGTAATCAACATTTACAAATGCTATTATGACACATAAATTTACAACCCACGACGGGACTCGCATCCGCGTCTTTTCCTAAAGCTGCAAACGCTCTAACCAACTGGTTGTTACAGCTGGTTGTACAACTGGGTGTTGTGGCCAAGTGCAATCACTTGAAATACAAAAAATAGAATAGATTTATGTAATAATCAGTCATTCTTATAAAATCAGTTGATGAGGCCATGTGTTCTCGCCTTGTCGAGCCAATCGGAGCGCGACACGTAGCTCCCACAAAGAACCCTCCGTCCGGAAAACCCGGTTCTTCCATGCAGAACCCTAAAGTTATCCATCACCGCCACGGTACCTGGAACAATCGATCACTTTTATACAGAAATGGTGGAAAAGTTTGTAGCTTTGTTTGTCTCTTTCTGAATGTATCGGGTACCTATAACGTGAAGTGTAAGTTTAACCGATAAAAGAATAAGATTAAGAATATTTATGAACACAACTTATTGCCTATTTTTTTCTGAGAATTCATACTAAGATACAGAAGGTACGATCTAGTAGTAGGCTAAATTAGTAATTTGACATCAATCTAGATTTATACGAGTTAATTAACATACTTATCATATTTTTCGTTTTTTTGTGAATATTTACTATTTACTTATTAGATGCATAGTCTACTTTTTTTTCTTTTGTTGTATATTAGTCTATTTTCATATTTTTTTATTTTTTATTTTATTAGATGTATACATAGCTATAAGTTATTATTGTAATCTTAAATTTCGATCGAATGTGCCCACACAAACCAACGTCAGTTTTAGGCCCCATAAAAAAAACTTTTCTTACTGTCTCAATTTCGGCTTTCTATTTTGTTCATGTGTTTTTAAAATTAGCATTTAGTCACTAAGATTACAGTATCGTATTCTTTTACTACACTATCTTGAAAAGTTTAGTTCTATTGAGTCTTCTTACTATGCCCGTGCTGTCAAGGAAATGGATTGCTTCGAAGTTAGATTTCAGATTTCATTTATTTGGCCTTCTTAAAACTATGTTCGTTATTACTAGGCACGTTATTTTACAGAAGTAGGTACATTTCAAAGAAATAAATAATCATAATCATACATAACACACGACAAACTTATAACTAACTATTATTTCGAAACAAAAAGATTAAATTAAAAGAACAGTTACAATATAAACAAAGTAGGTAAAAGAAAGAAAAAAATCATGTCAGATTTTGTGATCAAAAGAATGAATATTTTAACTACCTCTAGTACCTTCTAACTTCTTTTACTTACCTTCTAAATCTTTGCTCATGCAAACTTTTTTACAAACGATTTTAGATATTCTAGATACGACGTTTCTATTGAGGTCCCGATGGAGAATGTAGTTTTCAATATACCTGGTAGCGTTCATAGCTTCATTTAGTAGGTACTTTGTTTTGGAATCATTGCATGATGACAATAAGTCGATATTGGCATGAGGATATCACGTTTAACGTTCAACATAATTTAACTTAACATTTTGCCACGCCTTGTCGAAAGCCTGTGCTATATCGAGGAAAACAGTAGAGCAGAATTTACACTCTAGAGAGTAAAAACTCTCTAGAGTGTTTTTTTTCTGAAGCCAGACTGGTAGTCTGTAATCAGATTATTTATCACAGTCTTTTATGCTGTGCTTCATTTATTTTTAAGTACTTACTTCCTTGTTGCTAATAAATTTGTGTGCTAAATAATATATATTAAGAAACAAAATATGTTTTTATTGCTTTGTCAGGCTGTGTAGTGTTCTCTACATACTACATACTACATACTTATCAAACAATGCAACACCCAAACAAATGTTATCTATCTATTTATTTTAAGTATAATTTTTTAGTAGTAGTTTCTCAAAGAGCTTAGACATAATTAGTAGTAGAGAGGTTGGTTTATATGATGTAACTTCAAGGGGCAGTTTTCTTGGTTCGACTATCATTATTACTTCAGCCACTTACATGATGTTACTTACTCCAGTGCCAGTATTTTTTATTTATTCTTTAACTACCTTTTAAGTATCTACTCTTCTTTTATTGTAGATATACTGATTTGTTCACACTTTTTTATGTTATCTATATTGTTTCCTATACTTATGATTATTTTCCTATGCTTCGGCCTTATCTCAACTTGTTACCAGGTAAGATGAAGGCCAAGTGCTTACCCGTCGTAAAATAAAAAATATACGTGAAAACCTCTTCTTTGGCCTAATGTTACTATTTCTGTTTTTCATTTATGTTGTATGTGCAGTTAGTTTTCCTAGAAAATAAATAAATATATATATTTTTAATAAGAACATAATAAGGTTAAACTTACCCTAGAAAAACAAATTACCATATTGTGAAATCTAAGTAAATCTATTTGATATCTACTGTCGTCACGTCACAGGAAATGATTTACATCTTTCTATATCTACTTAGGTTGAGAGCTTCTTAAAAGACCAATTTTCTAATGATTTTTTTTTTATTTTAACCGCCTCTGTGATCTAGTGCTCCGCCCACTGGAGTCAGATTCAGAGGTCCCGGGTTCTATCCCTAGGGGAATACAATATTTTATTTGGTTTGGTTGGTGGTAGATGTCTCCATAACAACCATGCTAAAATTTTTGTGTTCCGGCATTTAGAGATAAGATAGCCATTTCCTCAGTTTGTTGAGGATTCCGGGTGAAGTACGCTTCCACCTTCGGCCTTATCTTAACTTGTAACCAGGTGAGATGAAAGCCAAGCAAATCCCCGTCGCAACAAAAAATAAAAGATGTTGTCATAACAAGAATCCTTAATTATTGTGTTCCGGCAATTACAGATAAGATAGGCAGTTCCTCAGTTTTTTGAGGATTCCGGGTGAAGTACGCTACAACCTTCCGCCTTATCATAGCTTGAAAAATCATGTGAGATGAAGGCGAAGCACCAACCCGTCGTACAATTAAAAAAAAACGATTTGACGCGTCACTTTGATTTACCTGGACTGAGTTTGAACTGCCACTGGCTATCGGGGTCTTCGTAGTATTGACTGAGATCCCGAAGTGAGCGGTAATAGGAACGGCAATCGTCTGGACAGCTGAAGGCCATAGGAGAACGGTCGTAAACGTTGAATCTAGATTAAAAAAGCTTGATGTTAGTAAACGCCTTATAATATCGGTAAAATAAAATAAAACATCTTGTGAAAACTGACATATAAAAGAAAAGTATTTCTGAATCTTTACCTCGATGCTTGCGTAGGCAAGGATAAGATCTACGACGAATCGAGCCTACTCAGAAGGTACCAATTATTTTAATTATCTGGACTTTAGGGTAGTAAAGCGGAAATACAGCCGCCGGAAGTGGTTCCAAGTTTTTTCAGTACGGCAAATGAAACTATTTGAAGGTGCTTGTATAAATGGAACTTAGCCTCTGTAGTCTACGACAAATCTCGCCTCCTCTGATAATATCTATTATTTTGATTCTCTGGACTTTAGGGTAGTAAAGCACAAATACAGACACTGAGAGCTGATTCCACGTTTTGCGGTACGTAAAATAAAATGATTTGACTTAATAAATAGAACATTAACCAAATTCTGATCCACCATGACAAGTCTTATGTTAGTGTTACGCCAATCAGAAACGTCTAGAATATTCGCGAGCCTTCGCATAGTTCCGAGAAAATAAGACAATAACAACTTGTTTATCAATAACACAAAAGGATGATTTATGACCGCCGTGCCAGATTACGCAACAGTTAGCGGCGCGACCATTCCCGCGCTTACTAGAGTTTTCGATAAAGTTGGATATAAATTGACGCGCGATTCGGAAGCAAGTCAGTATTCGATTACTGTACAGCGAGTTAACATCAAGTGATATTTGAGTGCGATAACAGTGTTTAGTTATTCGGTAGTATAACTAAGTAGTGTTGTACTGTGTTTGAGAGTAATTAGTTTGGTGCTGAATAAACGTGTCTTATTTTGAGTAATAACCGGTTGCTTTTAATTCTTACGAACCCCAGCTCGTAACATTATGTTGTTTTCTGAGTTTAGCCGCCGTTGCAGTACCTACCTACTGCGCGAACTCGACCACACATGGTGATTCAATTCAATTCGGTTCATTCATCTAAATGTTAACATAACAGTTTAACCAAATGTATGTACACAAAAAATATAGAAAACTTATAAATCACATATCACACATACATTTACAAAATATAAACCATACCCTACACAAAAGATTATTCACTACAATTGATTAATAGTAGATTGTTTTACAAGGGACTAAACCATCCATTATATAAGAGGTTGTTATACTCCTGAGCGTAGCGAGGGAGGATGACAAGACCGAGTTATAATGGGTGGTTTTGGCCCGAGTAAAACACTCTACTTTTCACTTCGATTGCGAGAAAATAAAACAATTCAAAATTAAACAATTTTCACTAATTTTATTAAAAATTAAAGGCGCAGTTAGAGCAATTTTGAATGTTTAGTGATATGTTTTTCCCGGGAAATTTTATTTCGGTTCTCTGTGATTGGGATGTGATAATATTTTGAGTTGATTGTTGTGGAGTAAAAGTTGGAGATACTCGACTCATGCTTGAGTTTCCTGCATTATTAAGATCTGAGTGCGGCTTCAGCTGAGTTGACATATTCATCCAATCCCGCGATGTAGATGCTTGGGGTTCTGTAATGTTTGGTAGAATATTGATTCCTTCCGTAATCCGCTGCGTGACGTGATACTTGTTTTGTATAGAGTCCTCTATATAACCTTCAGCCACTTGATGGGACCTCCATCCACCGTGCCGTTGTAATGTCGTTATATTCGCACCAGAGTCCGCCAACAGAGTCGCAGATGTTCTGCGGAAACAATGGCCCGTGTAGAGTTCCGGATTTGGTAAATTTAGATAAGTGGCAATATCTTTATGTGTATATATATTCATGTTACCAAATTTATTTTTGCCTATGACTTGCCTTGTGCATTTACCATTTTGATAATTTAGAAAAAATCTTCTCGTTGAAACATTAGTGGGACGTAACTCCTGATAGGCTTTAACTATATTAAGGTATTCTCCACTGATGACAAATTTACGCTCTTTGTTTGTTTTCGTGTTCGGCAGACTCACAGCTTGTAGGTTTGTATCCGTTTCTACGTCTTCTAGCGTTATATTAGCAAGCTCTATTCCTCTGCATGCACCGCTGATTCCATAAATTAAAGCAACCTGTTGAACAAAAAAATAAGTGTGTTAATAATCGTTATAACCTATTTTAGGTATGTAGGTAGGTATCTATTTATTTAGTTTGAGTAGAGTAGATAAGTAGGTTACCTTTGTTGCCAAGTATTGTTTATTTGGAGCGTTATTTAAAAATGTTTCGATTTCTTGTGTCGTCAAGACTTTTGATTTTTTTGCCTTGTATCCAGTGGACAATTTCTTCAGTAAAGCCGTCAAATTTACATATTTTTTAATATCGACGTCGTGTCTCGTTTGTAAGGTCATTCTTAACATTGAATATGTGCTCCAAAGAGTCGACGATTTGAATTTTTTCGATAATTCATCAAAATAAGTGAGAAAAACCCATTCAGTAAAAGAATCCACACGTTTCTCATCTCTCCATTCTATAAAATTTTCGTAACTCTTTAAATGTATTCCACGCGATTTTGTCGGGAACAGATTCATAATTATTTATTTGCCCTTTTCTTCCATTTGCA
Source organism: Venusia cambrica (assembly GCA_951394065.1). Taxonomy (NCBI): domain Eukaryota; kingdom Metazoa; phylum Arthropoda; class Insecta; order Lepidoptera; family Geometridae; genus Venusia; species Venusia cambrica. The sequence continues at coordinate 10,301,105 of OX596035.1, forward strand.
TATTAGCATCTTCACTATCACTGATGACATTTTTCACGTTCACAATTTGGAAGTAAAAGTCGGGAAGTTATACGTAAAAGTTTGTGATTTAAAATTAAGAAAATTAAATTTAAAATTGAAGATCTAGCGCCAATTCCATATTTTTTTTAAATCTCTATCTGACCCGCAACGAAACAGTTCGCATTCTATCGTGAAGGGAAGAATCAACCTTTATAAAACATCACCAAGAAGGTTCTATTTTAAAAAAAAAAGATTGACGGAGCACCAAGAAGTCGAGTTTTTATGTAAGATACCGAATGCTTTGTACGGGCTGATGATTTTAGACAAAAAATAAAAAGAAAAAATACTTTTTAGCCCTAGGTATTAAACTCGAGTTTTAGGCCCGCTAAGCTACCCTATTATGATACACTTTTTGAGCAAGAGAAGTGATATATATATATATATGTATATCATTTACATATAACCAAAAAAGAGAAGTTATACGTTCGATGTTGTTCAACCCCTCTGCAAACGCGTCAAACTGGGGATAGATAGCAATAAGCGCGTTGAGATTGCGTGATCATGGATCATATCATTCTTTATATGCGTCTGGAAGGTGAATACGACTATCGCCATATCGTTGACCTTATCCTTTACAAGTTACGGCAATGGCATCGTTGGGTTCTCAATTTATTTTATTTCATTTAGTAAACAAATAGTACGAACTAAAGAAATAACGAACCATTCATAGATTCTCGCATTATAAAACCAAAGTTTAGCTTAGAAACATAGTAGACAAAAATTCTTACTTTACATAATATAAGAATAAAAACTAACAGAAGAACTTATAAAATACGTCCTTACTTAATACGCAAACAATATGTGCCATGAACACAACCAAGTTTCAAGAGAAGCAGTCGAGTTTCCTGAGGACCTTTGCAAACTAGATGAAACAACTGACTCAGACCAGTACCAGCTGGAAGTATGGCTACAATACTGGCTGCACTGATACGCTGAATAGCAGTGCTAGTTCGCTGGGCCGAAGGTGGTAGGACTTTGTTTAAGTCTGTCTGGCTAGCTACCACCATCTTACCTAATTCTGTGGATATAATAACCATTCAAAAATGTTTGTGTGCTGACATTTAGAGGTAAGATAGCCAGTTCATCAGTTTGTTAATGATTCCGGGTTAAGTGCGCTTCCACCTACGGCCTTATCTCAACTTGTAACCCGGTGAAATGAGGCTAAGCGAATACCCATCGTACAATAAAAAAAAACAAGTCAATTGACTTTGCATCGTATCCGTACTTGACATGAGTGTCATGGCAAACGGATACGGGACGGGTGAAACCAGAACCTCTAAAATTCTTGCTTTTAAAAATATTGAAATACTGTCACGTTTTTCTGGATAGATATTAGCAAAGGTTTGGTAACACTAAAACAATTATGCTTTAGGAGGCCGTGGTACCAGCCCTGTTGCGACCGACCTGATTTGTTTCAGGTTCCCTGTCTTCTTATCCACATTGATGACCGGCGCAGAGTAAGTATGATGGTGTCCAGCTTCAATGTACTCCGCTTCTACGTCGAAAGTTGTGAGGAACTCGTAGCTTTTAGGACTCTCCTGCTGTAGCCGCCGAGCTCCGTAGAAACCGTCTACCAGTATGGTCTCCCCACCTACAGGATTTAGGTGTTCGAGGCAATGGAGCACTTGAAGGCTGCAACGGAGATTTTAGAATATTAACTATCTTTTGCCCGTGGCTTCGCCCGCGTGGTACTTGGATAATAAGATTTCTAGCGCCATCTAGTCTCAAACTAAACAAAACAACCGCCTCTGTGGTCTAGTGGTTCAACTCACCGATTGCAGATACAGAGGTCCCGGGTTCGATCCCCAGGGGAAGCAATATTGTGCTTGGTTTGGTTAGTGGTAGGATTTTTTTAAGTCCGCCTGGCTAGCTACCACCATCTAACCTAACTCTGTCGCACCTTGTCTGAACAATTCTTAAAAAAAATGTTGTGTTCCAGCATTTAGAGGTAAGATAGCCAGTTCCTCAGTTTGTTAAGGATTCCGGGTGCAATAAAGTGCGCTTCCACCTTTGGCCTTATCTCAACTTGTAACCTGGTGAGATGAAGGATAAAGTTAAAGAGGAAAATGTATTCGTTGGAAATAAATGTATATTTGCGACGACGAGATTAGTTGGATGATTCTGTGTTGGATGTCTCCGTCGCAGTTCTGGCATTGACTTGCGTTCCGTTTAGGTGAGGCGTGCTAGTGTCGACGTATGTAGCGTCCTACGCAAGAGGTATTTTTATTTTCAATTGTTTAGTTTTCAGTTGAGTTACCTATAGGCCGTATTTGTAACGGTCCTTAGGTAATCTGACTGATTCCTTTGTACATAGCTAGTTTAATTGTACTTTTTATTGAATAAATATAAAAAAATGGTTTAGGGTTTAATACATAGTTACCTATAATTTTGTAGACCAGTTTACAAGATCAGAGTGACCTTTATAATCCATGTTGCAGAACGAAACCCTTCCAAATTTGTAAATGGGAAATCTCTGCATTCGGAAGTAAGATAGCGAATTTGCCGATCGAAAAAGGCAAATCGAGACCGCCATAATTTGAACCCCGAAATCTTCGCAGCCGTGAATGAATTACTAAACAGATTTTGAAATCGACCAACACAATTCGCCAACAACGGATCCTCAATAATTATGCCTGAAGGACCTTTGCTTTAGAAAAACCTTGTTGAGAAAATATCTCATGTAAGTATTTAGTTTGAAAGGTAGTTTTAATTGTACGAATATTGAATTCAATCTAAAGATATTGTGACTATGAGTACAAAAAGTTCCCAAGCTTACAAATCTGTTGGTGGTCATTATTTTCAGAATTCATTTTCTAGAACCCTATTGAAAAGTGTTTATGTAGGTAACAGAATACTAGCATGAGTAGGTAAGTGGAACCTACTTACCTGCTCAGCATTATGCTGAGTTAGGACCTTTATATCGCGACAGAAGCCTGGTTTACCAATTTATTTTGCCAACAAGTGGATAGGTGTAGGGTAGGTATGGGTTTTCATTTATATATATTGCTTATTGTGTTATCGTTTGCTTATATTTCATGTATTGATAAAATTTGTAACAATGTTGCCTACCCTATAATATATCTTATTGCTTCCTTATTTGTATTTATCTTGCTTGTGTTGTGATCAAATAAATGTGATCTACCTGTAAGGCTGAAAATGCAAATCGCAAACAAAGGGCCATCCCAAATCGTATTTGTTTCGAATCCCGCGAGGTCCGGGAAGCGACAAGCCGAATCAGGATAATACTTAGGGAAAGGACCTCAGCACTCACTTTCGCTTATCGATTCCCAGAGGGCTCAGCTCCTTACCTTCATATATAATATTGTCTTAGTCCTTTGCATCAATAACCCCATATTTGTATGCACCACCCTTCCAAGGTTAATTAGAACCCATTTCCTTACAAAACGATAAGCGTATAGTTGATTTAGGACTAAATTAACCCCGATCGTACTCGGCATAACATACCACTACCAACGATACGAAGTATATATATATATAGTTATAGCATACAAATCTTACTCAGTTTAATTAAAAAAATATAAAAAGTGGGTTTGTTGTTTGTGGCTTTATTATTCTTGCTTCTTGTACCCCCCATTTTTCTACTCTAATTTCATTTTTTTTTACTTTGAATAGACCTCAAAACTGGCAAGGATTTGTCAGGTATTCCGCCTTAGTAACACATATTTTCTGAACATTTAAACTGGCTTCCTGTAACGAAACAAAAGATGTAGGCAGGTGACAACAATGTAGGACAAACATACAGACAGCGTAGGCTTAGTAATACGGCATCCTTTGGGTGCGGAACGAAAAAATAATGAGATTTATCCGCTTTCTTCTTTTTGCTGCTTATAAATGTTATGTCTCATATGTTATATTAAATATTCTATGGTAATGTGCTAACTTACTGCTAGCTAAGAGGCACAAAACGTCTGCCATTCGCTAGTAGACTATGACGTAGGTACACTTTAAAACTCTAGAGGACTAAGTTAAAGATTTAAAGTAAACTAGCAGACTTTTTCCCTACGAGGATTCACCTCTGATCACTAGTCAGAGCGTGGATCTTATGAGATATGAGATCATAAGCACGGTCGTTATACCTGGCATATTAAGAAATAATGATTAACTAATAAAATTCGTATACCATTATATAGCCAATGAACATTTAACAAAGTTAAACCTCAGATACTTTGAAAGTGACTTGAAAGTTCTCAATAACGTTTTCCAGTGAACATTGAATGGTGAAACTTGATCGGCCGTATTGAAGTTTCTCATCAAATTGCTCATTGTGTCATTAGCAGTATCTTGAATGGTTTCAGAAACTTAGAAAGCTCTTTATTACACTTAGTATTATTTTCCCTATTCTTTCTTTTTTTTTTATTGTACGACGGGTAAGCACTTGGCCTTCATCTCATCTGGTAACAAGTTGAGATAAGGCCGAAGGTGGAGGCGCACTTCACCCGGAATCCTCAACAAACTGAGGAACTGGCTATCTTACCTCTGAATGCCGGAACACAACAATTTTAGAATTGTTATTATGGCGTTAATTGTTATTTAGAGGTAAGATAGCCAATTCCACAGTTTGTTGAGGATTCCGGGTGAAGTGCGCCTCCACCTTCGGCATTATCTTAACATGTAACCCGGTGAGATGAAGGCCAAGCGCTTCCCCGTCGTACAAAAAAAATGTTTTTTTCATAATAACTTATGCTGTTTTTGTTGCTCACACATGTTTATTTTTAATTTCTCTATGAACGAAATTTTATCGTCAACGCAGATGAAGTCATGGGCAGAACCTAGCCAGCCAAATAAAATCCGATATAACACTAAAATATGACTTTCTATTGACACTCCTCACCGTCACAAATCGACTTACCCAGCTGCCTCGGTGAAGTAAGTGTTATCATTGTGCACGGCTAAAGGCAGGTTAGTGTAAGCCGTGTCTGCGTGGTCGGCGACAGTCGTGAACCGCCACATGCCACCGAATAGTGTTGATTGAACGCCGCCGAGACCTTTGCACACTTTCTCTGTTGATTCCACAGTTGGATCCACCTATTAAAATTAGTTTAGTTACTTATAATACTGATAATTTCATATGCACACCTACTTTTCATTTAGCGAGAAGCGCTTGCTAAAATGGCATCCTCAGTGGCTGTATTTCCACCGATTCACTCTTAAGAAGAGAAAGTAAGAGTAGATACCTAATCTCTCCTAGTAAACATACATGGAAATAATGTCTTCAAGAAGTGTTAAGATGTTGGTTGAACACATTTTTCATAAGTATCTATTAATAATTTGATACTTACTTATGGCACCAATTAATTAATATGAAAATTCAGTTCGAATAAAAAAAACACTCATTTTACTATTACTGCGAGCTAGCGAGACATAGTATATTTTATGCTGTAAACCTTATAAGCGAAAACCCAACGAATGACTTTTTGATATAAAGTTATAGCTTGCATTTGAAATATTGCTGGTTCGAATGCCGACCAAGGCGTGCCGAGTTTTCTTGAAATCTATGAAATTAGTCTATTTTGTCATACCACCCCATTGATGGAAAACCCTATATCTCAAACCTCGAGTTAATATTTAGGAGAACTCATCACATATGTTTGTAGGATTCCCTGGCTCGCTGTTGAAACTCATTACGTATGCTAGGTATCAAGTTTTAAAACTTTATTTAGGGGCTTTCATTTAACAACTTTGTTGTAGTAACTCTGAGCACTAATTATGGCGGCTAATCATATTATCAAATAATTAGTGGTATATATTATAGAAGTGGATCACAATTACGTGAGGTTTTTTTTTATTGTACGACGGGTATGAACTTGGCCTTCATCTCACCTGGTTACAAGTTGAGATAAGGCCGAAGGTGGAGGCGCACTGGAATCCTTTAACAAACTGAGGAACTGGCTATCTTACCTCTAAATGCCAGAACACAACAATTTTAGAATTGTTATAATGGCAACAGAATTAGGTAATAAGGCGGTAGCTAGCCAGGCGGATAAAGTCCTACCACCATACAATATATTGTGCTTGGTTTGGTTACCCAGCACAATATATTGTACTCCCCATGGGGATCGAACCCGGAACCTCTGGATCTGAAATTAGTGGGTTGAACCACTAGACCACCGAGGTGGTTTGCTCATACAAGTAACTTTTTTTCTATAACATGATAAAAACCGTTATAGCTACAACCGTGTAACTTAAAGCGTTCGGAACACTGGGTGTGTGAATCTCACCAAGACACAAAAAATCGATCCTTTGACGCCAAACGTAAATATCGTAGCAAACTACAGCCAGGGAAAAATGAGTCACGTTTCATTTTCCCAACATGTTACCAAACATGATCAAATCAGCTCCGCAATATGTCCTCACTGTTGGCAGAAGTGTACCCACTCAACAAATCTATTTACCCGTTATTTGGCATCCAATTTTATTTGACGGAGAAGCAAAATTGAATTTTCAACATAAATATCATCTGGCTGCAGGCGCGATCAATACTCATTAATGTCGATCGACAACCTATTAACTACCAACGTATCTACTATGTAAGCAAAGTCATTCAATACTGCGCAAACTAATTACCCCCTCGATCAATGAGATTCCGTAGTCGAGAAGGGACTGGAACACAGTTCTCGAACCTTCCTCGGTGTTAAGGAATGTTGCTAAGTTGACTCGTGCAACTTTGTGGGCGACTTTGGGACCTCGCCACAGAATAGGGTTCAGTCTTCGGCGGCTCGTCCATGTTTTAAAGTCAAACTGTATCAAGAATTCAGCATTGTAAGTGCTTTCGTGACCATCACTCCCTGTAAAGATCAAATCTCTCATTACTTTTTGCTCAATCCGAGCAAATCTCTTGCACCGTGTTTGGTAGGTAAATCCAGGTCTATCCTTAAATAAGATATCAAGTCTAATATAGGTATTTAACTATTTCCTACAAGGAATAACCAAGTATAATTACAATATAACCCAACAATGTGAAATAGGCACATCAACCCCAAAGCTGCTCGCCTATCAACAAATAATAATACTTAATAAGGATAGTTCCTACAAAATACGTAGCTGTACCTGAGCTCATAGGTATGTAATGAATCTAGAACTAATGGATAAGACGCACAGTATAATGTAGATTTATAAATACAGAGATCACAAATAAATACTCACATTTTATTGAAGTTTCGGTATTTCTAAACTTAATTTCTTCGATTTTCGTCTCAGGTATTGTTAGCAAGTGAATTGCTCTCTGAAATGTGTTAGCGTGGTAACAAGATGGGCACCTGGAATATTATGTGAGAATTGCTTTACAATATAATTTGTATCGAACGATCAAATAACTTGGACTTCAAATGAAAAGAAAAGCGAAGCAACTAAGTCATGGCGGCTATCGCAAAGAAATGGGGCCCTTCCCAAGCCCCCTTGAATGATGTGGGTATGACTCAGGGATCACTAGAGGAGATGGGCAGAAACATCCACCTAAGACCTCTAAGCGTTTTGTGGTGGTTATGGTTAATCTTACCATCGCAAACAACAACTAGTTACATAATTACTTTACACATTTAGTGTTTTGTTACCTCATCACGGTCACTCACCTGCAGTGATCTCGGAGCCAACAATCTTCAAATCTAGAATGTGTCCCATTTCCAAAATGTACTTCAATTGCTTCATCAATTTGCTTCACTTTAATAACTGCAAACATGATGTAAGCGATCACACACAACACAACTTATTAAGTAATATTATTCATGAAACTATTTTAAACTCAAAAATACCAACTTGTATTCAGCGTATCCATAATAGGAGACGAAGGTCGGTTTCAAACTTTTCGAACTGGCAATATCCACCTAAATTATACAAACAAGACAATTATATACCTATGTTTGATAGGTATCTACCTAACTAGCAGATTATGTTCTTAAGAATGCACAAGAATTGTGTATCCAATAAGTGAAGTTAGTTATTTACTGACGCTTATCGGAAAGCAGGTCAAAGTTTGCATTTGCCTCTTAAACTAAAACGATAAGACCTCTTTCGTATCGACCGGTGCCTATACCGGTTCGATGATTCGAAATGTGGTTCGTTGGGAAGTAGTACCTACTTCTTCCATACTAAATTGAATAGATCGTAGCTTTTAATGAATTGATCGTAGATGGGCCTACGAATTTATGGGTATGATAACTTTTTAATGCGAAGGCTTACAGCAATTTCCGATAGAAAAGTTTATCTACGAGACGATGGTGACGCTCGAAGTCATTCCAGTATAATTTGATTGGAATTTGACAGCAAACGGGAGCGTTCCGTTTTATGTTCATCGCTCGGGATGCCTCACATTGGGACATTCCCCAAATTGTTACCTATCGGAATTTAGTACCTCCTTGGAAACAATAAACGTCATATTATTGGCAATGTGAGTTACATACACCAAAATGATCTCTTATATTCCTTGATCTCGTTAAATTATTGGAATACTTGAAAATTTTTCAGAGTAGGTTTGAGGCCTTTTTAGTGATAAATAGGTCCGATTCTTGGCAAGAAAAAGTATTTTCCATAAATGTAAAGATGCGGTCGTAGTTTTTATCAATTCGGCCTTTGAGCTGTGAACATTATACATTTTTAAACACAAGCTTTACCCACGTATAAGATTGTTGATGAAAGCACCCACTGTGACTGTAAACGTGACCGCAATCTGAACAAGGATTCACACTCACCCTGATGATGGTACTCTGGGAGAACGGAAACCAAAATGGTGTTTCATTTTAAGGTACATTAGAGTAAAAACCGCGTTTATAAATGTATCATAATACCTACGCAAGTTTTGAAAATTAAATATAACTCGAGCTTACATTTTTGAACCTTTTGGGGTGGAGACCTTGGGTCCGTGGGAAGCCGGTGCCTTCTGGGTTTTAAAAAATCTTGCGGGGCTTTTGATTGAGGCGACACGTGACTAAAGGGCTGGCAGCGAATTAGCATAGCTAATTCAGCGTGGCAATGCAGCCAGTGTCTTGGGCACGCTTACGTCTGGTAATGGTCTGGAACAGTTGAGTTACCTATAGCCCGTTTGTACCGGTCCTTAGGTAATCTGTCTGATTCCTTTGTACATAGTTAGTTTAATTGTATATTGAAAAATACATCATATATTTAGTAAATTGGAATGTGTCACATTATTCGATAAGACTTTATAAATTCAACCAGTTCGTTGAACGACATGATTGCAACATGGGCTAAAGATAACCCGCTTAAAATCACTTACCCTGTTAGATATTTGTGATATAAAATGAGCCCGGCTGAAATAGAAATAAGTGAACTTTTAAATCCGAACAGCAGAATTCATAGATGTAAGTATTTATTAAACAAACACACCAATAAAGGAAAAAAAAATCTGTACAATTAAACTAACTATGTACAAAGGAAGCAGTTGGATTACCTGAGGACCGTTACAAACGGTCTATAGGTAACTCAACTGTACCAGACCAGTACCAGACGGCAAGCATGCCCATGTCACTGGCTGCATTGCCACGCTGAATAGCTATGATAATACAAGTATGCTGACCTTAATAAGAGTCAGCCCTTGGGTCACGTGTGGCCTCAATCAAAAGCCAATCATTATCAATTAATTCGAATATAATTTTATGTATCGTTTTATATTTTGGTAATGTTTTAGTTAAACTGAATTTCATCCCATTTCATTGTTTGAATGGATTGTATTGTAGTACTAGATTTGTATAATAATTTGAGTTCATACATTTTTCACTTCAGTTCAGAGCAAGCGTAATGAATAAGGGTAAGTCAGCCACTTGGAAGTTATTAAGGGTCAGTCCAAATTAATTAAAGTTTCACTAAACACCGTACTAGGGCGTAAATTTAATCCGGCGTGAAATTCGAGCAGACTTGAGCCTAGCATGAACTTGCTAATTGGACTAATGGACAATTCAATTGCCGCTACTGGGTGCCACAGAATGTGACCATTTTGTCGCATAAGTATGTAATCAAATACAATAAACAAACATCAGACTGTTATCTAACAAAAAAAATATAAGCCGGTCAAGTGCAGACGCGCACCGAAGGTTTCGAACCACATTTTAAGGCATAAAATCACGTTAATCTTATTATCGTTATTGTTGTTATAGCGGCAATAGACTTTGATTACTTATAGTCAAAGAGAAAATTGATTTTAAGTAATACGTGGAAATTTTATCTGCTTACCAATACCTAACACTATATATGTAATTTCTATACAGCCCGCTGACAGCCAGACGAATGGACAGCGGAGGCTTAATATTAGGGTCCCGTTGGCACCCTTTGGGTACGGAACCCTATAAACTGCAGTTTGGTAGGTATTTCACTTGCACAAAACTTTTGTCAGAATTAGTTTCAAATCAGTCAAATCTATAAAGTTTACTACTGTAATATTCCTCGTCTTGAACATATTTGTGTTGATTCATTTATCAGCGATTCAGCATGACTTTAAATAATTATTATTACCTATGGACCGTTACAAATGATCTATAGGTAACTCAACTGTTCCAGACCAGTACCAGACGTACGCGTGCCCAAGACACTGGCTGCATAGCCACGCTGAATAGCTATGCTAATTCGCTGTCCCAATTAAGAGCCAGCCCTTGGGTCACGTGTTGCCTCAATCAAAAGCCTCGCAAGATTTTTGAAACCCCGGAAGGCACCGGCTTCCCACGGACCCAAGTTCTCCACCCCAAAAAGTTCAAAAAGGTATAGGCTGGCATAAGGAAAAATGCATGCCGCTCTCATTTTGCAAATTAATAAAAGTAACATCTTGACAAAAACTTGCCAGCCCAAATATTTATTTCAAAACAAACAGCATTGTTTGAAAATCCCATCACCAACAGCCCGCGTCTTCTCCAAAACAGTTGTTTAAGTACATTAAGTAAAACGATTGAATGAATTGAAATTTGTTTATAAGAAGGTAAGTACTAGCTAGTTTACTTTCATAACGGTAAACAGACAATGCCTACTAGGTTTGTTGAAGAAGGTACTGTGGAAGAATTTAATATTCTGAGGGACCGCAGCTATGAAAACAAGAATTTTTGAAATGGTAAGTACGCTGTAAACTCAAATTATCATCTGAGTAACCCACATTACTACAGCCACATTCAGAAGTAAAATTCAAAGACTCGCAGCGCATTAAGTCCGTCGTATAATAAAGAGGTTCGCTTTTTATAGCAACAGTAAAATATCACCAGATTTTATGTGAATACGATAAGAGGAGAAAACACCTTTGGGTGTTACTGTTGATATCTATCTTTTGCAAGGCTTTTGAATAAACAATAAAGTTAGGACTTTATTGTATTTTCAAAGCTGTCTGGCACGGCAATTGCGGTGTTAGCGCGGCGGCGGCGCGGCGCTGAGATCAATTTCCCCGCTTTATACATTTTTGACAGATTCTTCAATGTAGCCAGATGGAAAATGGTAATAACGATTACCATTTTCCATCGGGCCCGAAAAGTTTGAAGTACTACCTAAATTAGTCTAGATAAACTGCTTTCATAATATTTGGTTATCCAAGTAACAAAAAAAACAGTGTTTTTATGTTGACAGTTGAAACGTTATTCCTTCGTTGTCTTTTGTTAGTTCTTCATTGGTCCTTTAATATGATAAACGTTTATCATTGTCGGTATATACCGCGATACAGGGTTTTTTCTGGTGCGGGTACCATAGCTTATCACCTCTTAGTAATGTGCTTTTCTTGGAATAAATTTTTTGCTACGAAAGCCCTCTCATACACCAGGCTAAGGCTTCGGCTGACCTAGAGGCTTCGACCAATGAGTAGGACAACAAGAACTTTGAATATTCGGGCCACCGCATAGGAAACCCAACAACTCCACATACACATTCCACCAAATGAAAGCGAACAAAACTATGTTGGAGGTACCTACTTAGTAGCGCGAATGAACCCTGTTACAAAGCCTTCGCTGTCTGTCTGTTTGCCTGTCCGTCTGCCCTATTTTTAAAGAATTGATTTGAATAACGCATTATTGTTCACAAATCGACAATGGTTAAGGTTATCTTCTGATTCGTATTAGGTTAATTATAATTAAAATTTCCAGAGCATGACTGTTATTATGAGCTGCCAAATTATTAAAAATGTCTTTTTTTAACTTATTTTTTACTATTTTTATTTCCGCGCTATCTTGAAAACGGTACATAAGAGTACTAAAATGTGTCATCATACCCTGAAATAAAAACAAAAAACTGCTAAGTATGAACCTTACCGACAGGCTCCAAAAAGAAATTAATATAAATTCGCATAACTTAAATCACCATCATCATCATCATTTTAGTTCCAAAATCTGAGCAGCCTCCATCCTTTGACACCCCGCTACCGCCAAAATGGCAGAATTTTACAGTAGTTCTTACCACACAGCGTTTCGAGTTTTTTCTTTAAGTAGCAATGTATGCCTACCTACTGTATATTTAAGTATTCAGTGAACCACAAACTTTTGGGTTCATTTTCATACGAATGGAGTTCGGCAACTATTTTGGCAAACTAGTGGACAAATCTGTTGGTTGTCCCTTTTCTGATTTAAGTAGATAGGTAGCTTAGCTACCAAAATTGGATTAGGAAAGTTATCTTATTTGAATAGGGGTTTCACTAAAACTGAATAAATTAGTATAGCTAGCGGTCACGGAGTGGAATTGATATCATTACATTAGGCATTGAGCTAGGTGTTGGATTATTCTAGGCTATATACATTCTTTAGGGTTCTAAATTCGGTGCAATGACAAGCTCAAAATTACTTTTAGTTTAAAAATACACCGGTGTTTCGATATTAAATTTAACACTAATAAACAAAATTAATTTCAAAAATATATTTATAATTAAAAATAAGGTCAACAACGAAAACCCGACTAATTAGATCACGCTCTAAAATTATGAAACAAGATAATACCTCTATATATACCTACCATAACTCTTATAAAACAACAAATCATGGTCAATATCCCGTTAATATTAGTAAAAGTGTTCATAACCATGATATTTTCAAAAGATAATACCTACCTATCTATGCGAAATAAAAACAAACAATTCAATATTTATCGTCTATTAAATAAACAACTTACACGTTATACAAATTCATAGTTATGCTCAAAAGATAGCCGTCAATAACGATATACCTATTTGCTTCGCAGTAGTCTTGTAAAATATGTTCAATATGTCACAACTTCTCTTCGCATGGGTGCATTTTACAAATGAAATATCTTCGTCATAATAACAATTCAAAAATTGTTGTGTTCCGGCATTCAGAGGAAAGATAGTCGGTTCCTCAGTTTGTTGAAGATTCCGGTTGAAGTGCGCCTCCACCTTCGGCCTTATCCTAACTTGTTACCAGGTGAGATGAAGGTAAATATTCATGTAATTAAGTTTTATATTTTATAAGTTAATAAGTAGGTATCTTATATGAGAAATTGGCTAAAGTGGAAACTTTATCATAAATCTGACATAATAGATGTAGATCAAGGTCTCCCGGTGCAGACAATGAAACTCTCATTAGGTATTTACTTTGAGCATTAATATCATAGATGGTATTTTATGTCACATCATTTAACAATTGTCATAAAAGAGTATCAATTCAATACGACCAGAGATAAAATATTTTCAATGATGCATTAAATTAAAAAAAATAGCTTCGCAAATAACCTATAAAAAGTTTTAAGTAATCTATCTGTTCAAAGATTTTTAACAATAGTGATTGTGAGTGTACCTTAGAAAATACAAATCTCCTAGGTACGTGTATGAGGAGACACATATCATGTGTTTCGCTTTTTTAAAACTTAAAATTTTCTAGCAGGTAAATTGACATTAAAATAGAAAAATTATCCGGTCATTAGAAGTAAAACAATATGCTATGTTTTGTATCTCTATGATTTGGCAAGCGTTAGCAAAACGACAAAACACATCAGTTATCGTTCAGCCCACCGAACACATTGATTAGATTCATTGTTCTGTGATTCAGCCCTTATATGATATACATATAATCCTTCTTCGTTTTTTATCGTTTTTTTGATACTATTTAGATTTAGGGAAATAATTACCCGCACACCGGAAAAATACTTATTCGAAGATCTTAGTACGAACACATAATAAATTGCATGAACACCAAATAAAAGATTGCACTACTAATTAACTAATTCATTAGCAAAACTATACATGTAAACAGTAATTAGGTTAGGTTATGTTTGAACAATTAATAAAAAATGCACGATGCGGGCAGTGGCCGCTGACTACAATAATAATAATTGTTCAAAGCACATGAAATGTACGTCGAGTCCATTTTGTTTAGATATGCAAATTGAATGGGCAAATAGTATTTTAGTGAACGTTTAGCATATTCTGAAAATAGGTAGTTTAAAACCTTTATTTTGAATCTTGTTTTCTTTTGCCATGTAGGTACATTTTTTTTTCTATTTCTATTTTTGACAATATTTTGTTATTTTCTCGGCAACAGTCGTACGAACACACCATTTTTCGATCTGAGGATGAGGTCCGCGCAGAGCTGAGGCTCTACGTCCGCTGGGAGAAGCCTGAAGCGTCTCATTATCTCGGAGATGGTCACCTTCATTTCCATCATGGCGAACTTTTGACCTGTGGAATACATTTAGTTTTCACTATGATTTGATCGAGCAAGCTAAGCGAGAAATTACTCACAGGATCTGAGGTAAGGGGCGCAATGCGCGTGTGATTTGGGATTTCATACGCTTGGATCATTTACACACCTAGAAAAATGCTGAACAATTTAGAAACATTAATTAAAACGTACAATTTAACTACCTAACTATTACCAAGGGAACCTATGGACCGTTAAAAACGGTTTAAAGGTACCTCATGTGTTCCAGACAAGTACAAGATGGAAGCGTGCCCAAGACACTGACTGTATTTCCACGCTGAATAGCTAATGTAATTCGCTGGCCTACATAAGAGCCGGCCCTTGGGTCATGCGTCGCCTCAATCAAAAGTCATCAGAGAATGAAAACACGGAGGGACCCAAGGGTCGCAACCCCAAAAAGCTCAAACAAGTAAGCTCTGTCGTGAACACTATATTTGTACCTTTTGTGATCCTTGGCCGAATCAGACATTCTAGCATATTATTTTTATCGTCGGTCTAGTCTTTGGTTTAAAATTATTTTTTCTACGTTATGTAAGTATTGAATGAAACTTCAGCATAATAACACCATGCTTGGCGGCTATTAAGCCTATATATATTTTTCATTTTTCATACCTACTCCTAAGAAATCAATAATTACAAAAACAATATTGAAGTAGATTCCTTAGATTCATTAAACTCAAGGTAAGGCCTGGTATTCACTATTAACCTACGATACAAAAACTTGGCTGCCTACCGATACAGTTCCTCGGCCCAGCGCTGAACACCAGGTAACTGAATGGGTTCCTTTTCTCGTTTGTTTCAAACCGCTCCGGTTGGAACTCCAGCGGATTCTCGTAAACCGCTGGGTTACGCTGCATTTGGAAGATGTTCAGCGTCACAGATGCCCCTGGTAGAAGGTTCATTTCTCCCAGCTCTGTAAACGTGGTTCAGGTTCTTTCATTTAATTAGTAGGTAGGTAGGATCAATCAACACCGTGATTCTATTTTATTTTTCTTAATTTACATTGCTCGTGACTTCGCCTCCGTGGCACCCAGTTAAAGGCCTACCTGGTGGAAACTGTATAGAAATAAGCCTATTTCTGGCCTAGAACAACATCTTTGCGATTCAGCTCAATTCATTGAGTGGTTTTGGTGTGAAGGAAACAAGCAACAGATCGAACTGAAACTTTGTAGTAGATATATTGCTCTAGACTGGCAATGAGACAAAAGCTACCTATTCATCCCATAAATCAGTTCCCGTGGGATGAAAATGAGATACCAAGCATCGCCATACACAACTGATTCGTTCTATGTTGCTCCTCTGGGAATGAGGCTTTAATATTTTAAGAGATTTTAACCGCTTCTGCTGTCTAGTGGTTCTACCCACCGATTTCAGATCCAGAGGTCCCGGGTTCGATCCCCAGGAGAGTACAATATTGTGTTAGGTTTGGTTGGTGGTAGGACTTTGTTTTAGTCCGCCTGGCTTGCCATCTTACCTAATTATGTCGTCATAAAACAATTCTAAAATTGTTTTGTTCCTGCAATTAAAGGTAAGATAGCCAGTAGTCCTCAATTTGTTGAGGATTCCGGGTGAAGTGCGCTGCCACCTTCGGCCTTATCTTAACTTGTAACCAAGGTGAAGAGCAACGCAACCCCGTCGTACAATAAAAAATGAGGCTACTTTTCACCCCGTAATCAGTTAATTTCACCCAGAGGTACCTACGCAGAGTACCTCTCTCCCTACTTCTATTAATTCTGTGCCCAGTTAGAGCCACTATTTGTACCAACTAGATAATAATTAAATAAATATAAATGTATTACAGAACAAATTACAGGACATTTATTTCATACAGCGCCATCTAGCCCCAAACGAAGCATAGCTTGTAATATGGGAACTAGATTACGGATAGAATACTTAAATACTTTTTTTTTGTAAATACAAACGTATTATGCGATACTTAAACACAGAACTACAGCGCAAAAGGCAAAGTTACTAATACCATGGCTAATACGCAATCTAGTTCCCATATTACAAGCTATGCTTCGTTTGGGGCTAGATGGCGCTGTGTAAAATTAAAGTCGTGTAATACTTATTTATTTGATATTTATTAAGTACTATCAACTGAGCATTGAGGCTTGTTGATGTTGAATCTGATGTTACCTAGATATTTTATTGCTAACGGTAACGGTTGAATGTTCACAACTCCGGACCAGTAATGATCCACCTGGCTAGCATCCACACTCCTTCCGAAGTCCGGTACCAAACAGTTTTCTTTAGCCTGTAGGCGCGCGGGAGAGCCAGTGCCTTATGGAAAAGCTAGCTGCATTGTATCGTAGACCTCAACCTTTTTCGACCTTAGAGCTAGACCAGCCAAGAAAAAAAAAATACGAAGAAGAAGAAGGTCAAGAACTAACCCAGCATTTATAAAGAACCAGTTTTTCGAGTTAAAATAAGGGGTTCCAATCGCGAAAGTTTAAATAATTACGTTTTAAAGACAAAAAACAAAACCGACTTCAATGAAGAATATGATACAATTTCGATTACATGGATGACGTATTTTTTTCAATTAGATGACAGATGGAAAGACAGACGCGTGATCCTTCCTATATGGGGTCCGTTTTTCCTTACTTTTGAGGTAATACACCCAAATCGCTTCAAGTTTATTATAATATTTGAAGATTTACATCGATTTTTTCTGGATCCCATCATCAGATCCTGACCTGATGACGATGGGATCACCTGGGAAGTATACCGACCCTAAAAAGACCCAAATCACTTCAAGTGAGCATAAAATATTTGAAGAGTTCCCTCGATTTCTCCAGGATTCCATCATCAGATCCAATGATGTCAATGGGACCACCTGTGAAGTATATATCCTTTCAGAAAAAAATAATCCAAATCGGCTAGGCGTCTTCGAGTAATCGGGGAAAAGACATAAAAAAAAATATCTCTAAGATCTTTTTTTTCCTACTTTTTTTAAGTCGCTTAAAAAGACTATTTATAAAGCAGGTACAAATTTTACCAGTTTCCTTGGTGATGGCTCGCTCAATCAAAGGCACTGAGGGGTAAAGTCGTAGCGACTCCTTGATCACCAGATCCAAATATTTCATCTGATTTAGTTCACTGAAATATGTAATTAACTGCATCCATATTAGTTTGCATGGCTTAAGTTATAAGCTACGATAACAAATAATAAATATATAAATATTACAGGACATTAATTTTACACAGCGCCATCTAATCCCAAACTAAGCATAGCTTGTAATATGGGAACTAGATTACGGATAGAATACTTAAATACTTTTTGTAAATACATACGTACTATATGATACAACATCCAAACACAGAACAAACATCTATATTCATCACACAAATGTTTGTCCTGGGTGGGAATCGAACCCACAGCCTACAGCGCCGAAGGCAGAGTTACTACCAACTGAGCTATGAGGCTTGTTAAATATTACAGGACATTAATTTCACACAGCGCCACATAGCCCTAAACTAAGCATTGTTATGTGGGAACTAGATTTTTGACTTTGACTTACTTGTATGTTGGGTCTCTTCCCAGGTCATCGGCAAAAATACTCTTCTGTTCGTCGTATAATTTGTCCTGAACCTCTTTGTGCCTGGATATGCACAGAAGGCTGAAAACAATACCTGAGGTTGTCGTGTCATGACCCTAAAATAAAAACAATAATCCCGTATATTACAAAATTATGCGAAAGTTTCTTACCATGTACCTTTTGCTCCTTCATGCTAAAACTACCTTATGCATATGTACTGAACGGCTTAAGTATATATATATAGAGACTACTCAGGCATAGCCGCTAGCACAAGCTAGTAAACCCTACTAATATTATCCTATCGCATTCTACAATATTATAAATTTGAAAGTTTGTATGTTTGGATAATTGTATGTTTGTTACTCTGCTGCTCGGATTTGGGTGAAATTTAGCATTAATCATGGTAAAACAAAAATAATCCCACGATTATGCGTGCGCATAGACGAACATTATTCCGGAATAAAAGTAGATACTCATCGCTTATCGTAATCTAGGTAAAAACTAGCCTGGCTCAGGCTAGTAATAATAGTAAATATGTAGTAATAGTACAGTAATAATTAATTATGTTGAAATATAGTAGTTTAAACTTAATTAATTTAGCCGTTTTTGCATTTTGTTGATGTTTGTACAGATAAAGTACATTGTTCACATCGCAACAGCCAATCAGAATCGCGGGACTAAAGCCTCTGTTCTAAAAATCCACTCAAGCTTGGGCATCCGCTTCAGCAATGATTATCTGTCTCTGATCTCCACTAGAGCGGTTTCCTGGAATATCGGCCTAAAACACAAAAATTCCGCGCGGCTTTGCTATAGACAGGTACCACCTCCGGCCCCAATTGTTTTTGGTGGACAGGTCCGCGCAAAGCTGTCGCCCAGGCCAGCGTATTGACAATATAAAAAAAGAATATTCGGTTCTGGAGCATCTACAACCTCGTTTTGATCTTACATTACTTATGTCTCGTTTGTATATACCTACTGGACAGATGTTGCAAAAGTAAAGTAATATAAAACAATAATGCTATAAGAGGTCACCCCCCAAGCTTCGGTCTCCTGATCACAACACCCGATCAGGCAGGTACCTACCATTTTCCCTCCTGCATCTATCAGCCTATTGGCGTAAATGTCTTCATTCGCCAGACGTGTTATTAAGTAGATAAATGTTGTAACTCTACATTTACCTACCATATAAACTACCTAATCTATAATCTATATGATAATACTATTGTTTTTTTTTATATTCACACTGCAACGGGTTTATTTATTTATTATAATATATGTAATTATATGTTTATACAACATGCATCCCAATAAAAGAAGAACTCTACTCAGAGTTCCATTAAAATTTATAAATGATTTAAAGTAAAATTACTCAGATAAAACAGGTTATCTAACTTCTGAATTCTGAATTCTTAACCGCCTCTATGATTTAGTGGTTCAATTCAACCCACCGATTTCAGATCCAGAGGTCCCGGGTTCGATCACCAGGGGAAGAACAATATTGTGCTTGGTTTGGTTGGACTTTGTTTAAGTCTGCCTGGCTAGCTACCACCATCTTACCTCATTCTGTCGCCATGATAAATAAATAAATAATGAATAAATATTACAGGACATTAATTTTACACAGCGCCATCTAGCCCCAAACTAAGCATAGCTTGTAATATGGGAACTAGATTACGGATAGAATACGTATTTATTTACAAAAAGTATTTAATACTTTTTGTAAATATATACGTACTATATAATAAAACACCCAAACACAGAACAAACATCTATATTCATCATGCAATGTGTTTGTCCTGTGTGGGAATCGAACCCACAACCTACAGCGCAGAAGGCAGAGTTACTACCAACTGAGCTATGAGGCTTGTTCAAACAATTCTAAAAATGTTGTGTTCCGGTATTTAGAGGTAAGATTGCTTTGAAAACAGCATTAAGTCACATTAGCATAATAATAGTACAAGCTAGGCCGAGTTTGTGGCTAGACGGCGCTGTGTAAAAGGGCTCATCATGTCTATTTATTTTATATATTAGACTGCAATCGGCTTCATACGTTGAACAGATTGGTTAGGGGAGTACAATTGTACTTCCGATTGTACGCGCACTTCACCCGGAATCCTCAACAAACTGAGGAACTGGCTATCTTACTCCTAAATGCCGGAACACTTTGTGCCTGGTTTGGTTGGTGGTAAGGACTTTGTTTAAGTCTGCCTGGATTGCTACCACAATCTTACCTGACAGTGACAGAATTATTATGTATCTGACACCGGCAGGCAAACCAATAGACCACAGAGGTGGTTTAAGAATAAAGGTTACATTAGATTTACCTCAAACATAAACGTATCTACTTCTTCTCGTATGCTCTCTTCGTCCAATTTTTTTCCATCAACTTCGGCTAAAAGTAGTAAGTCCAAAAATGCATATCGATTTTTAATACCTGAAATCATAGGTACAAATAAAGAACCATCAAATGCTTTGTAGCTGCTGGTATTTATACTATATTGTTCAATGTCTTATATTAGCCGACTTCATAAAAAGGAGGAGGTTCTCAAGTCGTCGGACTCTTTTTTTTTATTGTACGACGGGGAAACGCTTGGCCTTCATCTCACCTGGTAACTTGAGATAAGGCCGAAGGTGGAGGCGCACTTCACCCGGAATCCTTAACAAACTGAGGAACTGGCTATCTTCCCTCTAAATCCCGGAACTCAATGTTTTAAGAATGGTTATGATGGCATGAATTAGATAAGATGGTGGTAGCTAGCCAGGCGGACTTAAACAAATCCTACCACCAACCAAACCAAGCACAATATTGCTCCCCTGGGGATCGAACCCGGGACCTCTGGATCTGAAATCGGTGGATTGAACCACTAGACCACAGAGGCGGTTAAAAAGTTTTTATGTATGTGCCCCGATTACTCGAAGACGCCTGCATCGATTTGGAAAATTCCAATTTTGTTTGAAAGGGTATACTGCTGCAGAGTTAGGATCTGATGATGTGATCCTGGAGAAATCGAGAGAACTCTTCAAATATTGTATGCACACTTGAAGTGATTAATACGTCATCTAGGTAATCGAGATTGTATCTTATTCTTCATTGAAGTCGGACTTATTTTTAGTTTTTAAAACGTAATTATGTTTAATAGAAACCCAGATATACGAAACAGTATGATAGATATTTTATTATTTTAACCCCTTGATACGCGTGATTCGTAATACAATGCATATGAAACGCAGGGTTTGAGGGTTTCCCATGGCGAGGGAAAATGAAATTGGAAATGGCTCCGATAAAAAATCGTGATACAAAAAACTATACCATCCACCAACGTTCCAAGATTTTCAAGATTCCAAGCTATATCAACTTGCCTATCTATTGGATATATATTCTAGTACTGGTCTGGAACAGTTGAGTTACCTATAGGCCGTTTGTAACGGTCCTTAGGTAATCTGACTGATTCCTTTGTACTTAGTTAGTTTAATTTATTCTAATATATATATAGTTATTATTTTAATTTATTAAAAAATACAAATTATAGGTTTTCTATCGTTGGTTGATATAGGTATAAAAAGTAAGATCGCGCAGGTATCAGATAGGTAATAAGGTAATGAATGGTAAATAAGGTGGGCTGGGGCGCATTCAACTTATTTTTTTACAATACATTTTTTTTTATTGGAATTCATTTTAGTCTTTTTTAAACGTTCGCGATTAGAACACATCATTTAAATTCTAGAAACGGGTATTTATCTCGTATTTTACCTACATTTATCCCGACGTTTCGGCAGGGTTGCACCAACACAGGGTTGTCTGCCCGCGACCACGGCTGGTGCAACCCTACCGAAACGTCGGGATAAATATAGGTAAAATTCGCGACAAATACCCGTTTCTCGAATTAAAATAAAGGAATTCATTTTCTTCTATAATAATGTATTTTACCAATATCGTCAGTCGCAGGTAGAGTGTTGATGTTCATTTCGATGAGGTCCCGCCTCCTTGCTGCGATTACGTTGCTTGTTTGCGAGTGAAGCACGTGTAACGCCTTGTCTTGCGCTTTTTTGTAGGGCAATAGATTAAACACCACGTCATCTCCGATTATAGGCACTTGCATGCGCAGTGCCATTATCTTTGTGAGGCTGAAATAAAAAATAATGGTTATGGAACACTGATAGTGGTAACCTACACTACACCCGACAACCATACAGTCCTTCTACTATTTTTTTAACTTGCGAGTTTTAAATATTCAAGTAACACGTAAAACGCAAACCTGTCGTTTAAAAAAAAAGTTTTAAATATTCATGTAAAACGTAAATCGCAATACCATCAAATTAAAAAAAAAAGTTTATGCCTACCCCGTCAATCAAAATAGCAATATGCACAGGCAAAATGTAAAAGATGAAAAAAGTACATATATAAATAAACACAGAAAAATATTACACACAATAGTTGATGGTAGTTTAAATCCGCCTGGCTAGCTACCACCGTCTTACCTAATTATGTCGCCATTACGACAATTCTAAAATTGTTGTGTTCGGCATTTAGAGCTCAAAAATGATGGTGAGATGAAGACCAAGCACTTCCCCGTAATACAATTAAAAAAAAAAAAAAGTTTTTAGTTCCAACAAGGAAGCTGATCATAGTATATTCCATACTATGATCAGCTTCTTGGCCTCACAGTAAATGTGGTTGATATTTTGTTCAGCATTAGGTACAATAAGAAGTCAACTTGGTCAATCGAATAATGTTAGATGTACACAGTCACGTTTCGATAAAGTTGCAGCTTGCACTTACATTTCTATTGATTTCACATATTCTGATTCACTGTTCTTTTGTATGTTCATTGGAACACCCATGATGGCCTCTGAAATATTTCAATGTTTAGTTTCGTTCAAACATATATTACTGAATAATTTCTGCATAATAAACTAACTTCAAAGTACTGGCTTACGTACGGATTGGCATCTCGTTTGGACGACTATTTATTGAATTTGTATGGAAAAGATATTGAAATATACAATTATTGACAAAAGTGTAACCAGTTACTACTTACAGCGAACCTATATCTGACTAACCGAATAAAGGTCTTTATGTTACCCGACTGTTTCCCTGTAAACAGTTAGCTTTTATACATATTGATTGTGTAATACAATTCTAATCTCTGTTTTTATTGCCATTAGGTGTACCTAAGCCCAATCTCCCGATATTTCCCCAAATTACCTGTGACGTTATCCAAGGCTGCCAAAGCAATTACAGGGAATAGATTGATCGGTGTCCCGTCAGCTAAGAGATCCAGTTTTTCCGTCAGCACTCTACCGTTTTTGCAAAAAATCGGATAAAAGTTTTGCAGGATATTGAAATGAAACGCAGGAGTAAGGAATTTGCGATGAGTTCTCCATCTTTGACCTAAATAAGAGATACACAATTTTATTTTATTTACACATATTTTTATGAACACAGGAACTAATAGTAAAAACATTTATTCACACGAGTTATTTAAGAAGAAATACATAATTTTTGTTTTTTAATTACCTGTCGCTGTGAGTAGACCCTTTCCCAACCAGATTTTCAGAAAATCATACGATCGTCCTTTTGTGATTACTTCAGAACTGGTAACTATCGGCTGGAAATGGTATACAAGTTAATTTATTATCATCACTTTATCAACAGTATTTTTCCCTAATAGGGAATATAATAAATAAAACAAATAAATAGGATAACTATTAGTTGACCCCTTGTACCTCATAAGCTCTCCCTCTTTTTAACTTGCTTCCAAAAGGGAGGAGGTTCATAATTCAGACTTTTTATGTATGTCCGATTACTCGCGATTTCTTAACAGATTTTCGTAGTTATTTTTTTCAGTCGATAAAGGTAGGTCTGAAAATCTGGTAAGAATCTGATGAGATTATCTGACTTGGTGACCAAAACTACTCAACGGTCAACAGCAAATCAAATCATGATATCTTCGCTAATTGAAGTCCGATTTACTAGATTTTTATTTGATTTGATACTTACAAAATGGTGATTTTGAATACATTTTGAGATCGATTCTAGCTGGACAGCAATGTCTTTTTGGTGGTGAATCGTGACTAAGTACTACAAGTAATAAAATCGTGTTTAAATTTAATATTCAAACAGCTTCTCTTTATTACCAAAAAATGCTACACTAAAAACTTGAAATTGATTGTATGGGTTTGTTCACTTATACTTTGGGTTTGTTCACTTATACGTGTATACTTTGAATGACGGTGCCTATCATTTTTTTACTTGGCAAGTAGGCACCGACTTATAAAACATATGATTTACGTAATTATCATATTTCTGCTTATCTGGCTCTAATTTGTCATTTTCATATGAACTTACGCGTAGAATTAATATCAAGTTTTTAGTGAAGCAGGTTCCAATTTTTTTAATACAATAAAATATATAAATAAATAGACTCGTGACTTTTTCCCCTTGAGAGGATTCACCTCTGATCACTACGAACGTGGATCTTATGAGGATCACCTACTAGGGGGTAACAGAGACACGTCCAAACTTACGTTTGGCACCAATGTGCCAAAGTAGTAGCACGTAGCTCGTATTCAATAGATACAGGTTGCAAGCCCATCGCCGCCGCGCCGCTTAGCGGAATACTAGCTAGTGACACGGTCATGTCATTCGGACTTTTGGTCCCAGAGACATGACGGTTTCTTCACGAATTTTAAACAGTTATCCAGAATAGGTTATCCTCAGTCTGCTCCAAGACTTACAAAAAGTTTTTTTTTATAGTAAGATGGGGAGGTGCTACACCTTCATCTCACCTGATTTTTCAAGTTATGATAAGGCCGAAGGTGGAAGTGCACTTCACCCGAAATCCTCAACCAACTGAGGACCTGGCTGTCTTACCTCTAAATGCTGGAACACAGCCATTTTTAAGAATTGTTGTTATGGCGACAGA
The DNA here is from genome assembly GCA_951394065.1 of Venusia cambrica. NCBI lineage: Eukaryota > Metazoa > Arthropoda > Insecta > Lepidoptera > Geometridae > Venusia > Venusia cambrica. Next base: position 10,326,269 of record OX596035.1, read on the forward strand.
CTTAGGTAAGATGGTGGTAGCTAGCCAGGCGGACTTAAAAAAAGTCCTACCACCAATCAAACCAAGTACAATCATGTACTCCCTATGGGGATCGGACCCGGGACCTCTGGATCTGATACCGGTGGTTGAACCACTAGACCACGAACGTATAATACCTACCTCTATAAATTTTGGATGGCTCAAGATCACGTAAGGAGATGTAAAGAAGTATACGATGTACGCATCCCCGTACTTCTGGGACAGCCGGTGTAAGAGATTCAAAAACTCTGAAAAAATTATGAAGCTTAGGTAATTTCATTAATAAGGTACAGTAAGTTTATGAATAAGTATCATCTGTAGTTACATACGTCCATATTATTTCAAAAGTATTTTTTAAACTTTTACGCGATTAGAACACATTATTTTGATACAAAAAAAAAGGTTAGGACCTAGTTACTCTTATCGCGTATTTCACGCATATTTATCCCGACTTTTCGGCGGGACCCGTTTTTTTTTGTATTAAAATAATATTTTTTAGTAGGTACCTATTGCTGAGCAGACATATCACATGCAGATCAAACTTGACATTGAAAAATATGTAAAATGAGCACGTTTTTTAATGACACAATAAGGTGGCGTTTTGTTGATATCATCGTTTTGCTAAATGGGTATTATGATAGGCACCCAAGGTTTCCAAATTTTTTAAAGCTAACATTATTTGAACCCTTTTGTCTGGGGAGCCGGAGACCCCGGGTTTTCAAAAATCTTGCGGGGTTTTTAGTTGAGGCGACGCGTGACCTTATTTAGGCCAGCTAATTAGGATTGCTATTTAGCGTGGCAATGCAACCAGTGTCTTAGGCACGCTTCCGTGCTGTTGAGCTAACTAGAGACCGTTTCTAACGGTTCCGACTGCTTCACTTTTAAATAGTTAGTATATACCTATTGTCTATATTGCTTGAACTTATGAAATTAACTTGTGAAATAATAACGATAACGAACATTTCGAAGCAGTTGCATGCGCCATGATCACCGAGACACGGAAATATTACATATTTTAAAAGCACAATACGCTAGCCGGTTCTGAACCGAGAGGGCGCCAGTTACGCGCGGCCCTGAACTGGTATGGCAAGTAAAATGTTTTTTTTTTACGACGGGGAGTTGCTTGGCCTTCATCTCACCTGATTTCAAGTTATGATAAGGCCGAAGGTAGAAGCGCACTTCACCCGGAATCCTCAACAAACTGAGGAACCTGCTATCTTACCTCTAAATTCTGGAACACAAAAAAATTATAATTGTTGCTATGGCGACAGAATTAGGTAAGATGGTGGAAGGTATAACGTATCTATGCGAGACCACAAAGCAGACAGCACCGAGAACAGACTTTTAGATGCTGTAATATTACGCCTATTGAATAATAGCCACGTATGTTTCAAGGCGTTTGTGATCGTGCAAAACATAGATGTTGAATTTTTTGCCTTGACTTTACCTGATTAAAACCAGTTTAGCTAAAATCAAAGCTGTCCATTGCCTTCACCTCAAAACAACAACCTTTCCGACATAAATGTTTTAAAAACGTTTTTTAATCAACTACTTGGGAAGGTAAGCACAGGTACTTTTTTGACTAAACTAATAGTATAATTACCGGAACTTACTGGTATTCAAAGATATTCAGGTAGGTATGTTGATAACAGTAGATAATAATTAGATAATAAAGCATAGTTCCTACCTATCTCCGTAAGTACTATATTATCTGCATGTTCTTTTATGTTTTCTCTGATAGCACTAGGAGCCTCTTCTCTGTAGGTACTATTTTTGGAAATAGTTTGATTATTAGCTATTAACTATTAACTAATCCCAAACTGAGCACCAAATTAAGTGCTAAAAGATTGGTGCTATTTTTAGGAATACCTACCTCAAATACGATAGGTAACAATGGGTATTATGTTTTGTATGATTAGTATGTATTTAAAAGAAGTAAAGTATTTTTATCCGCAATCTCGTTCCCATATATAGCTTTGCTTAGTTTGGGGCTAGATGGGGTTGTGTGAAATTAATACCCTGCTAGATTTATTTATTTTACTATGAGAGTAAAAGTCGGTATTCACTTCAATGATCTCAAATAGGATTATTATTATGGATAATAATAATCGTGGGAGATTTTTGAAACCTCGGGTTATTTATGAGAAATTTGTGTGGAAGAATCTACAATATTATTCAACCCATATCTTTTGAATGGTTGATCCATCCAAAATGGTTAATAATGTGGGTAATGTAAAAATATGAGTTAAATAATACAACCATGTAGGTTTTATGTAGATAATACAAAATAAATTATATAAGTAATTTTTTGTATAAATTATATGAATATTTATATAGCTTATATATATGTAGGTATGTATGTAATTCGTCTTGTTATATTTAAAATTTTATTAAATTGGTCCGCCCGTTCGAGAGCTAAGCCGCCACAAACATTGCCACATACACAATACATACAGACAGTATCGGATATTTACTCGGAGATCTTACTAGCTTCGCTCACTCGATCATTAAGTTAAGTTTGGACCGACTACTTATTAATTGCAGGTAATTTTGAATCAGTATTGGTTTATTCGAGATCGATTAGGGGTAAGGTAACTGTAACCAGAGGCCTTAGTATGAGTTTCTGATAGCTAACTGAAACTATTTTCGTTTTCGTATAGGGCGCTTATTTCCATACATTTGGTTCGCGGAATAGTAAAGCAACTGTAGTTTTTTCTCAAGTCTGTCCCTATATTTAGGTAAAAGTTTGGTTACACAGCATTATTTACCATCATCTTAAATCACATGTGTTTATTTATTATTTTAATCTTTCGTATGTAAATACTATATTCGTATTGTTATAATATCTCCTATAAAATATTTACAGTATATATTTTTATCTTATGTATTTATGCTTATGAAATAGGTATGTATTCTATTTTATTTGTTATCTATGTATGTTTATGTATATTGTATTGGAACTTGTATTATTTTTATCTGCGGTTGCTAGTTTTTAGTATAAGTCGTATTTTTTTTCCAAATATTTAATTTTGCGCCTATATGTCCATATTAACATCCTCCTGGTTCTGTCCATGCAAAGGTTGTCTGGAAGAGATCGCTTCCAGACAACCTTTTAACGAAAAGACCGCCCATTGTGCATTATTTTTATTTTTTGTAAGATGAATTAGTTCATAATTTTATTTACATTTGGTGTTCAATAAAGAATATTGTATTGTATTATGTTTTTATGTGTTTACCTTTCAATGTCCGCTAACTAAATGTATGGAAATAAGCGCCCAGAATGTAGCTACACTCGAGAGCGAAAATCCGGGGTTACCTATTAATTACTTGAATATCTTGGAAACCATGAAGCTAAGTGAAATAATGAATATCAGATAAACAATTAAATACTCCTAATTTGTTGTAAAGTCATGCATCAAAAATGTCATAATTCTAAATTCAAGGTTATTTGGAAACGGATTTATTAGTGTACCTAAATTCATAAATCCGTGATACAGCATGAACAGTCGTCGGCGTGACGCTGACTGTACACCGAGTTATCCAACGTTACGAGAAAACCGGATCAAACCAACGCAGACCAGATAATGGCAGGCCTTTTTTGTTTATTGTACGACGGGGAAGCTTGGCCTTCATCTCACCAGGTAACAAGTTGAGATAAGGCCGGAGGTGGACGCGCACTTCACCCATAACCCTTAATAAACTTGAGGAACAGGCTTTCTTACCTCTAAATACCACAACCTTTTTTTAAGAATTGTTATTATCGCGACAGAATTAGGTAAGATGGCCCCGCCTGGCTAGCTACCAGCTAGCCAGGCGGGCTAAAACAATTAGGATATTGTTATAACCAACCAAACCAAGCACAATATTGCTGTCCCTGGTATCGAACCCGGGACCTCTGGATCTGAAATCGGTGGGTTGAACCACCAGACCACAGAGGCGGTTAGAAGGTTAGGTGTACGAGAAGCACGAGAAGATATATATGGTTTATAGCTTTGTAATAAGGTTCCACTGGCATTGGATTGCCTACCTATACATAATTATGTATGTACATTAACATACACATCGCCAATTAGCCGCAAACTAAGCATAGCTTGTAATATGGGAAATAGATTACGGATAGTATACCTAAATACTTTTTGTAAATACATACGTGCTATACCTATGATACAACATCCAAACACAGAACAAACATCTATATTCATCTCACAAATGTTTGTCCTGGGTGGGAATCGAACCCACAACCTACAGCGCAGGATGCAGAGTTACTACCAACTGAGCTATGAACAGTCTTTAGTAAAACAACCTTCCAATGAAAACTCCTAAAGTATATAAATGAAGTAAATCTTAAAATTACCTGTAGATCTGACGATGAACAAATGTACACTACCGAGCAAAGGTAAAGGCGTGGGTCCTTTAATGTTGAACCTCCTTTGACTCTTCAGCAAGTTGGTCCACGAAGACAGTAAATATATCACTATCACAGCAACCAGAAGCCATATCAATATCATTTTAATGTATCACAGAAAGGTAAATAAACAAGCTGCTAACTCGACTATCAACGCAGGACTGGCCACCAGTTATTCACATAGCTGTCTGACACAAGGTAGGTAACAATCCGAATCAATTTTAAGGCCGGAGGTTGTGTGGATCGCACGTTGTAGGTACCAAATGGAAGCTCATGCAAATGCAATTATAATCTAATTATCAAGATAAGTACAACACTCATTACTACACGATCTATTATCTGACTGAGATGACAAGACTTCGCGGTAATTAGGTACGAGTATACCTATTCATGATGTTATTTATCGCATTTATTTTCGCCGTCCGTCTGTCCTTCCGTCTGTTTACAATCTATAATGTATTTAGATAAAATCGGCATGTATGATACACAAGATGTTATTAAAAGAAAAAGGGGGAGTGGAGGGGAAAAGGGGAGAAGTTTGCTGTTAATTTTTTTTTTTTTCGGAAAATTTACACCTACGTTTACAAATCAGACTATGCAGTCCATTCTGTCTTTGTTAGACAAATCCGTAGACACCAGATTCGATCTCCTCAGACCAAGGGAACGCGAGTAATCCCTAAAACTTATACCCCTACCTATATGCTCAAAAGTCTAAAAGAAAAAGTGAAAGAGGTTATTGTATGGTTATAAGGGCTCACGAGGTCTACTGTTCTTACAGAACCACTTGTTATTTTATCTCCAAAATCAAAGTCATTATCTTCTTAATGAATATCTTAAGCATATTAGCATACAGTACAATCACAATTATTAATATGCATACTATTTAAATTTAAGTTAAAATGAAGTTCAAAAACTAAAACCCGAAATATCACGCCCTAAAAAGTATGAAACAAGATAATTTATCTTATTTAATGCTGTCTAATAAATAAACAACCTACATGTAATATTTCCAATGTAAGTACTATTTAATACTTATTCATAGTGATGTTAAGAAGATGGTCACATACTCCGTAATCTGGCGGATGTGTCCAAAATCCAATAACTACTTACCCCAACTTATCAAAGATCTGCAATCAATTTCTATTTGTTTTATCTCTCTATATAGTAAACTTAATCGAGAGATGAAGTCCAATATGCCACAAAACTCGTTAACATTGCCACATACATAGGTAGTTACATTGCCAGATCACTTTGATTCGCTAGCTCGATAAAAAAATCACATAACTGCATTAATTGAAAATTCAAACCTTTTAGAGCAGGCGTATTGAATTTAAAGTTTGTATCCAACTCTAAAGCCTGCCTTTGCGAGTTTTCAATGATCGTACCTTTAACATTTATATCTACAATAATAAAGTAGCCGCGGAATCCTGGCAATTTACAATGAATAAAATAATAGTAGGTACTTACAACGTTACGTACGTAGTAAGTACCATTACGTACCATTTGGTAAATGCTTAAGTGAATCTCATGCTGTGTCCCCTCTTCATAAAGCTGCCGCTACCCACGTTACCACGGTAAGTGCCGTCCGTTAAGTTTTACGACCCCAGGGTAGGTTTCTGAAGAAACTGTTGTTGAAGCATGACGGTTTGGAGGTTCCGTTGTAATAGACGAGGGTGCCCTGTCCATGATATAGGGGAATACTTGATCCCCATTTTAGGCCATATATCACAAATAAGAGATTTTTTTATTTTTAGTTTATTGTCACTTAAAAATATATCAAGAGCGTATTTTTTTTACTTTTTTCCTGAATGAGTCAGGGTAAATAGCTGAAATTAGGGGGATCAAGTATACCCTGTTGGCTTTTGGTATGGCTAAAATAAATAATAAAAGCATTTATCAATTTATTTTATTTATTTAATGTCCTGTAATATTTATATGTTACTGCAGTTACTTGCGATGTAAACTATATTTTTTTATAATGACAACTGAGGTACCTATCTTAGGTTTTAAAAAAAATATACAATAAAGTGAAACATAAAATAAATACACTCATTAAAACTAAAACCACAACTGTACCTACTACTCCGAAGTTAACCTTTCACCGACAAAATTATACCTATTTGGTTGTTAATCATCAAAGGAATGTGCTGACAGCTTAGAATTAAAAAAAAACTGCGAAATGCTACCACAGGGTCAAGTCTCCTAAAGAATGCGGTGTCCACCTCCTTCCTACAAGAATATTAAACGTCTTTTTTTTCATTATCATAATATGGTATAGTTGCAGTTATTCAAACTTTAATTTAGTGTATGTTTTAAGTTCCCTCTTTTGTTTTGTAAATTGCCATCTTTAGAATGATTACTGTATATAAGTATATATATCAGTGTCGGTATTTTATTTTTTATTTTTTTATTGGTGATAATCAAGCGTTTGACCACCATCTTACATGTAAAACAAGTAAAGATGTGGCCTAAGATAGAGCACTCTTGAATTGGTATCCTGCGATACAGGGTTTTCCTAGTTTTTTTTTTTTTTTTTTTATAAATAAATATTACAGGACATTCATTTTACATAGCGCCATCTAGCCCCAAACTAAGCATAGCTTGTAATATGGAACTAGATTACGGATAAAATACTTAAATACTTTTTGTAAATACATACGTACTATATGATACAACACCCAGGGGGGGGGGCTTGTGTGTATGTTATTAGTAGTTGTAATGCCTAGCTTGCTGTTCTGCTTTCTAGCCTCTCTAGTTCTGCCGCTTGCTTTAGCATAGACACAGGCCTGCCTCACTCCCTCCTCAAGAGAGTGAGGTGAGCAAATGGCCTTACAGGAATGTACAATCGAATCCTGTAACGCAAGCTTAGTGGTTATCCTTCACGCGGTGCCCCCCGTTCTTGATCTAGTTCCATCAGAAATAGAAATAACTAAAACCACAGGACGATTTCTGTCGGGATGGAGAGGTCATGTCCCGACGGGTTCATCATCGACTGATGACGTATCGGTGGTGGACAGCAATGACCTCCTGCGTGTTTGTGCCGTGCGCAGGAACCCGTACAAGGGGATGAGGGAATCCTGGGGGCTGAGATGGCAGTTGCCTAGCGATTTAAACGTCCTAGACATCTGTCTGCCTTCAAAACGTCTCTTTGGTCCCAATTTCTCTACACACGGGCGGTCATAGACTAGCCACCTATGATCAATCGGCTGTTGCGCCCTATCAGGGGGGCGCATGGCGAGGTTCCCTAACTAGCGGATGGCAGGCAGCGCAGCGCGGGACCCGGGGACACATTTGCTAGACGGTTTGGTTCACCGTGGCAACCCTGGAATCCTTCGCGGCGTGCAGTCTCGCTACTCTTACAGGGCGGGGACCTAAGTCTATGAAGTAACTCTGGCGGATGTGCGCAGACCAATCTGACGTACAACGTCCCCGTTGAGGACTCCGTGGCGGGTGGAGCTCTTCATAGACGACGCATAAAAAACCACTTCATAACATGCAAAATCAAAAAAAACAAAAACGAACCACTCAAGGCGTTGCGTCTCCGGACGTGACACCTTGCCCTAGGGCCTCGCCCTCTGACGGACAAGTTCCGTCAACCTCAAAGGCTGCGCTTAGCGCGCCACAACACCCCAACCAGCTTCCTAAAGCGCTAGAGTCCTACAAGGCCAGGGCTACGACAACGCTAAGCAGGGGTACGGCTGGCTCCATGGAGACTTTGAACCCTACAAAGGTACCGTCTCTGACGATACCAAGCAAGGGAGCAACGTCTTCAATGGATGCGCCAACCCCTGCCAAGGCGAGGCCTGTGCCCTTGCCTTATAAGACCCAGGCAGCTACTCCAAGCACCAAACCTAGCACAGTCTCGAAGGAAGCGCCTACCCTGGGCCTAGCATCCTCCGAGACAAGCATCGAACTTTCGGACCTGAGGAATGCCATTCCTGGCTTCGAACAGCCCAGCTGCCAAAAGTGGACCCTAGTTTCCCCACGCAAGAAAAAGGGGAAACAGCCAAAACTGCCTAAAGCCGTCTACCAACAGGCACGAACGGAGGCAAGGCACAAGGTCACCGACGGTGGGCGTCAGCTTCACCATGGAGCCGCACCCATGGTCCAACTAGGTGGGACTCGTCCCGCCGAACGGACCCAGACACCGGCGCAGCCCACGGCAGCGCCAACGTCAAGCGTTGGTGGCCAAGCCCCTCGCCGTCCAAAGCCAAGGGGTAAACGAGCCGGTAAGCAGATGGCGGCTAGGAATGCCCTTAAAGCATCCAACCATCCCCCCAGTGGGAGCACTAAACGTCCCCGACCTGACGACACTACTACGCCCACCGGCGACAGTAAGCGCCCAAAGCCGGGGACGAGTACCACCAGGAACACCATGACCTACGCAGATGCCTTCAGAGCAAACGAGCTCTGCGTAGCTGTCATAGTTGAACCCTACCAAGACCTTACGGCGGAGCAAGGCACGGAATTGCGCGAAAGTATGGAGATGAAGTTCATGGACGAGCTCTGCGATCCATCAACCCAATCCCAAACTGGTAAAGTGCACTTCCGTGGCAAGGCGCATTATAGCGAGGGTGTCCTCAAACTCTGGTGCGAGGACGACTACGCGCTGGCGTGGCTCCGTCGCACGGTCGACAAACAAACCTCACCGATCGCTGGCACTAAGCTGGTGGTGAAGAGGCAGTCGGAGATCCAACGTAGGATTCTCTGCGGTCTCTTCATACCAACACCCAACCTGACGGACATGGACAGACTACGAGAAATGCTCGCGACTAGCAACCAGAACGTCAACGTCCGCTCTTGGAACCTTATCAAAGCGGAGAAGCAGACTGAAAAAGAGAAGCCGGGGATTCATCTGCTGCTGCGGACGTTGAGGTTCTAAGGCAACAGGAGCGACGGTTGTATTGGCTTTTCGGCAACATATACCTGCGAATCTTGGAGGGGGATTCAGTGGAAGGCCAAGACAATCAGCGCACCGACTCTGCCCAACCAAAACCGGCTGAACCCTTAAAGGCGACCACAGAGGAGATGGAAGTGGGGATCGACCCTCCATCGACCCCACAAGCTGACATCGAGGAGTGCTTTCTCGACATCGAGGGGAGTGATTCCAGCGAAAGCTGTCTCAACTCCTCTCCTATTAAGCACTCCTAGATCCATCCTACCCTCAAAAATCAATCCCCAGTGCTTCTCTGCTGCAGCGGCTCTTCTGCGCAGACCACTGGGAGAAAACCCCAAACCACCACATAATCCCTCTAGTCCAAATCCTAAAATCCCCATCCCACTTCCCACCCCATCACCTAAGTCCATCCTCCAAGCAAACCTGCAACACAGCTTCCTCGCGACGGCCTCACTGCGCAAGGAACTAGAAACAAATTCCGAAACCATTGCCCTAATCCAAGAGCCGTGGATTAGAAAAAAACAAATATGTGGACTGAAAACCACCGAAAGCCGCCTTCTTTTGGACACAACCGTAAGCAACCCAAGAACATGCATAATTGTTCCAAGGCATGCACAAATCTTACTACTAACCGAACTCTGTTCCAGAGACTTAACAGCTGCTAGACTAAACTCGTCTCCCGACAACACCATCACTCAATCTGAAAAGGATTTTAGCTTCTCGATGTTATGGTCGGCGAGACCCCTACAAATCCCTTGAGTTTAATAAATAGGTAAGTATATAAAAGTCTGGTCATTTTGACAAATTATATTGGTTTGATTCACTTAGCACTAACACTCTAAATAATTATTACTGCTAAATGAATTATGGTTATGAGCCGCTCTGGTTGATGGTAAGACGCGAACTGATTTAGATTTACTTGATTCGCAGCAAACTGCCATTGTGAACGCTTACAATGCACTATGCGTTTTGCTGCGTGTTCAAATATCTTGAACATACTCCCGAGACCGAAATGAGATGTGGGATGGAGTTAACATCTGGTGAATGATGAATACCTTACTTACAAAACATGGTAATTTTCTTAAATTTATGGTATAACAGTTCAACCTTAACATAACTTATAAAACACAGACATTATGAATAAACAATATGGTTATGAAATAAAATTAAAGTCTTTATATGCCTATGTTACTAATTAATTATGACTTATCTCCTCTAAAGTAAAACCGTCATTATTGTGGTCCATGTCCGTGTCCATTTTGCCTTGTTTTCTTGCACTATAACCTACACTAGGCCAACGATTGGCATAATTGTGAAGCGAACACTCACTTTTATGGTTAAGTTCACTTGCACTTAACACTTCACTGTGGGCACTGGTGGGCCCCGGCGGCGCGGTTGTCCCGACAGCCTCCTGTCGTTGGGGACATTCGCTTCGACGCCGGGGTCTTGGAGACGGCGGGGTCGCCGCAGACTCCTGTCGGCGGTGACCCTCGCCGCGATGCTCGTAGGCAGGAACCCGTTGCCGACGGCACCGACCGCTCCTCCATATCCAGGCTGCACCCATGCACACTACCCCCGCTAGCGTTAGATAGCCGAGTGCGTAGTGGTGGATGTCATGAGCGGATATGTCTTCTATATCTGCGTTGCTCTGTTTCAGCTTTTCTATGGCGCTTCCTAAACTGGCCATTGATATGTTTAATCCCTCGCTTACTTTGGTTGATGTGTCATTGGGGATTTTCACGTTGATAATATGATTTATCTGATCCAGTTCGGGCATGAAGATGGATGGTGTAAGGGTTTTCTGGTATGAGTGGTGGCGGATCGAGTATAACAAGAAATCATTGCCCTTGATTAAGCAATCTTCACTTGTGGCAATGACCCCACTTCGTTCTAGCTGCTGTAGTGTAATTTGATCCCCACATATTATTTTGATTGTGCATTTATCGCAACAAAAGAATAAGTGCTGGTGCAAGTGTAACTCTGCCCATATGTTGGTGCAGGTCAGTTCCTCTACTGTGCACTTATTGCTCGATTTGTCCATTACACAAAAACTTTCGTCATTTTTAATGGTAAAGATAGGTTTTGCCAGCTGACAAAGATATGCGGATTCATGCTGTAAGCACCCTAGTATCTCGTTTGGAGCGACGTAAAAATATGAATCTTTTTGCAGATTTACCGCTACGTATTCAGATGCTGGTATTATTCTGATCATGTTGGTATTTGTTTGTTGGGGTATAGGTAGCAGCTTGTATAATTGAAAGCTTTCTCTACCTATAAGCGGGAAGGTGACTTCGATAAGTACGTACCTTTTGGTAGCCCTAGCCTTGACCTTCAATGTTTTGTAGATATAGGGAAAATCTGTATCTATATCGCTTATTGGTAGTGTGAGTTCGCTTGGCATCTTGCCGTATATTGTTTGTAACTCGCGTTTGAGTTGTGCTGGTGTTAGCAGATGCAAGCTTATTTGCCCGTGATAGATATCAGCGATGGTGTCCAGCAGAGTATCTTGTAGTCGTTTGAGCGCGAGAAGAAGATTATTTGCGGCCATTGCTGACAACGTGAAGTCTTGAATGTACGATATGTTTTGAATTTCACGTTGAACGACATTGGCATTGTTTTGGAAGACCAGAAGTTTTCTGTTTGCTTCTTGATTTTGTTGCGCTACAGTTGTCTCCATCTTCTTCATTAGATTAAACTCCGCTTCAATTATGGAGGTCTGATTTTTCCACAGGTTTGACAGATGCTTTTCATTCGTTTTTAAGATATCAATATCCTTGATATACTGCTCCGCAAAGCGTGAGTCTAAAACTCCAAACAAATCATTCGCTAGATAGCCAACAGCATTAATAATTCCCCGCGGGAGGCGCCTCGCTGTCTGGGCCGTGTCGCGACGCCGCCGTCGTCTAGCGTGGACGCTGAAACGCTGTGTCAGCAAAAGTTCGTTGTAGTAAGTCATTTCTTGGAAATCATGGTTCGCCTGCTGGAGGATATTATTACACTGCGATGTTTTTTCAATCACTTGGCATAGTTTTTCTGTATAATTCATCATTTGCTTGTATGTTTTTATGCCTCCCCAGTATGGTCCCATATCGTAGTATACAACTATGGACCATTTATCTCTGATTAGATGTAACTTTGATATAGGATCGAAATATAAATTTTGGTTGGTTGATAGTTGTTTTATTTCGTGCAGACTTTGAGCTGGTGTGAATAGCAAGGTGAGACACAGAAGCGTGGTTGCGATGGTCGTCATTGTGGATCTTGCTATACTTTTACGTTTTGGTTCTGGTTTTGGTTCTGGTTTTGTTTCTGGTTTTGATTCTGGTTTTGGTTTTGGTTCTGGTTCTGTTTGTATGTCATTGTTGTTAAGAGGCAACACAGAAAGTTTCACAATCGGCCGTTTCATGACCCCGTTTTTTGTTTTTAGCGAAACAGCCCTGACTAAACCTTCATCCCCCGGGTGCGTGTCTATAACCCGACCAAGAGCCCACTTTCCTGGAGGTAGATTGTCGTCATGGATCACAACCAAGTCACCGATGCTAATGTTTTTCTGTGGTTTGCGCCACTTATTTCTGGATGATAGCTGCACTAAGTACTCAGCCTTCCATCTCTTCCAAAGATCTTGAAACAACTTCTTTATCAGATGCCATCTGGTTCGGGCATCGTTTTCTGTTTCTATGAGCACTGTCCCTGGTTTTCCTGATAGAAAGTGTGCTGGCGTAAGAAAATCTAGGTCGTCCGGTTCTTCTGTCAAGGCACATAGAGGGCGAGAGTTGAGGCATGCTTCTATCCTAGCCAACAATGTGGTATACTCCTCGAAGGTTAGTTTCTGCTGCCCTACAACCCTCCTAAGATGCCCCTTAAGTGATCTAACAGCTCGTTCCCACAGACCGGCTGCACTTGGCCAGCTAGGCACATTGAAATGCCACTGGATTCCCATTTCTGCTATTTCAACCAGGCAACTTTCGCTGAACACTTGCATCAGCTGGTCGTGCTCTTCCTTTATTATTCAGTTTGCTCCAACGAAATTGGTTCCGTTGTCGCTGTAAATATGACGTGGGACTCCTCTCCTGGCTGTCATTCTTGTTAGTGCTGCCAAAAAAACTGCACTGCTCATATCTGATACAAGCTCTAGGTGGACGGCTTTTGTAACCATACACACGAACACCGCAATGTAACCCTTTGTGGTTTTGATCCCACGCCCTTTGTTTGCTTTCACCTCGACAAACCCTGTATAGTCCACCCCGCAGTGATGAAATGCATGTTCAGGATTAACTCTGGCTTCCGGCAAATCTCCCATAAGCTGGTTCTGCTTTCCAGGATCCTGCCTTTTGCATATAACGCATCTTCTCACATGCGCTTTTGTTGCACTGTATCCCCCGATAATCCAATACTGCTGGCGGAGAGTAGCCAAAGTGAGACGCGTTCCTCCATGAAGGGATGATTTGTGGGCTTGATCTATCATCAATGTGGTAAGGCGGTGGTTATGCGGCAAGATGATCGGATGTTTCATCTCTTCACTTACATGAGCATTTCTTAATCGACCTCCGACGCGTAGTATCCCATCTTTGCCTAAAGTGGGATTCAAATTAAGAATTCTGCTTTTATTACCTACATTTCCGCGTTTATTTATAGAATTAATTTCATCAAAAAATTCAGCTGACTGTATGCTTTTGACTATCAGCATTTTTGCGCGATTGAGTTCATGTGAATCTAGGTAGCCTTGGTAACCTCGTTTATTGCAAACTGGCACTCGTAGTATCCATGCGATAATGCGAATTATTTTTGTTATGCAGCTATATTTTTGCAATAAATCAATTATTATTTCACTACCACTTGCACCATTGTTATCCGTTTGAGTAACTATATTGCAAAACGACGCTTTTATTTCTAGCTCGGTTTCATAAATGGTTTGATTTTTCTGATTGGTATGTGATGGTAGCCACGATGGTCCGTGCCACCACAATGTGTGATCTTTGAGCTGCTTGACCGTTAATCCGCGGCTTGCGCAATCAGCTGGATTATCTGTGGTTTTGACATATCGCCACCTGTCCGCAGGTATTGTTTTGGTGATGAACTTTACCCGATTAGCAACAAATGGCTTCCAGCGAGCAGGATCTCCGTTTAACCATCCTAACACCGCGGTCGAATCGGTCCAGCAGTGAACATCAATCGGATAATCCGCTTTTAACTCAGCGCACTTCTCTAGCTTTCTCTCCATACTACGGAATTGAGCCAAAGCGTGCGGCTTAGTAACACCTAGCTTTTCTTTCATGGAGGGCTTAAATGGTAGTCGGACTTCATATTTTCCTCCTTCAACCCTCTTAGTGGTTTCTAAAAAATACTGTAGGCACTCGTGGTCGTCGTTTGACATCTCTACCTGTTGATTTATATCCTCATTTTCCCAATATTTCAATAAATCTTCAGTGTGATTGAGAACGACATTACAATGGTATTGTGGTTTTGTGGACCCACAGAGCAGCCATCCTAATAGTGTCTGTTGGGCCAATGGTTGATCATCTTTATCTCCTCGTAGAATGCCGCCTAACATAATCTTGCTGTATATATCGGCCCCGAAGAGTAAATCTACTGGTCTGCTTACATTGAACTTTGGATCGGCCAATTTTATACCCTGGATATGATGCCATGATTCCGGCATGATAAACGAATTATTTGGTAGCTGTTTCATCAAATTATTTACGATGATAGCGTTGATGTTCAGGGAATAATCACTGTGGCAGGATTGGATCGATAATTCTAGTGTGCCCTTTGCGTTATTTTGCTTCTGTCCTAGACCGAATATTTGACCTTTAAAACTGTTTCTCTTCAACCCTAGGACTTGCGCCGCTTTTTCGCTGATCAAGGATACTTGAGATCCTTGGTCGACTAGAGCTCTCATCTCATGCTGACTGCCATCAACCCCTATGACTTTAACTATGGCAGTGGCGAGAAGTATTTCAGAAGATTCATCCCAAGACAAGTTGGTTGTTCTTGACACCATTTCCTTGCCACTCGTGTTCGTCTTCGATCTTGCTGACGGAGATGGACCTTGATTAACTAGGGCATCGTGTAAAAAACTGTTGTGTGGACCTAAACAAATCCGGCACCGTTTGGACGATTGACACGGTTTTTTGTGATGACACATGCAAATTTTACAATAATCTAAATGCTTGATTGTATTTAATTTTTGCTCATTAGTCATCTTGTGAAAATCAGGGCACTGCCATAATCCATGCTCAGCATTGCACACTCCGCAGGTTGGAGACCTAGATACGTGAAATGCGTTTGAACTAGGCCTTGAGCTTTCTTTGCTCACTAAATGGTTTTGTTGAAAACTTTTCTTATGGTAATGGTAATTTGATTTTGACGATTGAGGCGTAGCTTTTTGGTTAGCGACCGGCTCTTGCTTGCGACGGGATACCTCCAAAGCTGTAAATTTCATCTCTAGGAATGCCAGGAACTCCTGTAAAGAGGGCAGCTCTCTGGGCATTTTCACAGACTCTACATACTCTTTGAAGGTCTCGTTATCCAATTTTTGTGCTAAAAGATGAACTAAAAGTGGATCCCACGAATCGACGTCGACGCCCAAGTTCTTAACTGCATGAAGGGTTTCTTTCGTCACATCATGCAACTTTTTTATCGTCGGCATCGACTGTTGTGTCATGCTTGGGACCCCAAGAAGTATGTTGACATGAGACGTAAAAATAAGCTTCTTGTTCTCATAGCGGTGGTTTAAAATTTCCCAACATACATGATAATTATCGGAGCTAATCTGCAGATGATGTATCAGACGCTCCGCCTCTCCGGTCACCTTACTCTTTAAGAACTGCATCTTTTGCGCGTTGGACATTGCCGGGTTCTTATCGATTGCCTCACTAAACAAATCTTTAAAAGAGACCCAATGGTTGTAGGTCCCGTTAAAAACAGGAATATTTATCTGAGGAGCTGACTTCTCGCGGTGCTTTACTGCCCACATCTTGGTATTGATGCTGTCCGTCAACTCACAGTACGTTTTTTCGTGTTTGCAGAAATCTTCTTGGTATGCGCTGTCGCAGCCTCCGTCCTCACTTTCGATCTCCCAATGGAGCTTATCGATATCACTCCAACGGCTGTCCAGTGATTTCAGAGCGCTTTCGAACTGCCACTTGTTTTCGAACTTGCCTATGTCTATCCGAACTACAGTTCTTTCAAACGCTTTGAAGTTAATAATCTGCTTTCTTATTAAGTGATCTAGTTTACTTCTTCCCCTTGATGGAGACGAAGATTCTCGCAAAGGGAAAATTTCCTCATAACGAGAAGCAGTGTCTTGGTGCAGCCGCGAAGCCTCCGTATCTGGTTGACGTTGACTCACGCTGAGCTGCCTGGTGCAGACACTTGCTGATGGTTGCTGTGGCACCTCTACCTCTGGTTGGCAAAGATTCACCCCTGGTTGATCCTGCCTGATGCGATGGTTCCTCGCATACAGACTAGGCGATGGTAATGGCTGTGCCCCCGTCCCTGGTTGACGGGGGGTCACCTCCTGTTGACCTTGGATAATGCTGCGCTGCTCCGCGTAAATGCTTGGTAATTGTTGCGGCGGCGGTGCCTCCACTTCTGGTTTATGGGGGCTAACACCTAACAGCTTCATTTTACCTAGTTGGTCAAAGGTTTTATCTATGATCTCTCTAATACGCAAGTAAACCTCTCGGGCAATGTCATAGCACCCTTTCTCGAAGTACGCGTGATTAGGAGACGCAAACTCACACAATCTACTATGGTTGTCTTGGTAATCTTTCCAATAAGCTTCCAACATGTCAGCCTTCCGCT
This sequence comes from Venusia cambrica, assembly GCA_951394065.1. NCBI lineage: Eukaryota > Metazoa > Arthropoda > Insecta > Lepidoptera > Geometridae > Venusia > Venusia cambrica. The sequence goes on from OX596035.1 coordinate 10,343,395, forward strand.
TATAAATATCGATGGTCTTCCGCTCAGAACCATCTTTTTTTATATTAGTTAACAACTTTATCAGAGCTTCGTAGATCTCCGTCTGGTTTATGAAGAGATTTTCTACGTCCATCGTGTTGCTGGTATGCTATACAATACACAAACAATGTAGATATAATAAATGGATCGCTCTGACCTTGTCTGCTCCAAACGATAGTCACCGCAGCCCTCTTCTTGGTGATGCAGGTACTGCAGCCCCCAGCTTTGTAGCACTGTACACTCGACCGACACTGGTAATTTTTATTTTCGAAGGACCATGAAAAGGTTTCCTTTGAAATTAATAAGTCGAAGGACCATGAAAAGGTTTTGTGGACCCACAGAGCAGCCACGCAGTTTTGCTGCGTGTTCAAATATCTTGAACACAATCCGATTTAGTCCTGGCATCAGCCTATCTAGCAAGCGACGAAACTATACCAACACCAGAGCTGATATCGCTCGTCGAGTACTGCGAGAGGGAGAAGCTAGAACTCGTCATCGGCACCGACTCGAATGCGCACCACACCCTGTGGAACAGCGCTAAGTGCAACGACCGAGGGGAGGAATTGGTAAACTATTTAATTACTACTAACCTCCGACTTATAAACCAGGGCTCAGAACCAACTTTTGTAACTAAACGAGCTCAAACCATAATTGACCTTACGCTATCCACAGAACAGATATCAAACTCCATCGTGGGCTGGCACGTCTCCAATGAGGCATCATGCTCAGACCACAGATGGATACGATTCTATCTCAACATACACCTACTAACACCTCAACCAAGGCGCGCCCCGCGAAAGACAGACAGACCTAAATTTACTAGCATGGTCAAACAAGCCCTCTCGACCGAAAATGCGCCGCCAGAAAATCTAAAAGTACAGGACATTGACCACTATGTAAATACACTAACACAAATTCTAACCAACAGCTATGAACAGTCCTGCCCACTGGTGATACCCAAGGCAGGCCCCAGGCGTCACTGGTGGGTACCCGAACTCTTGAAACTACGCCACAAAGTAAGGAAACTGTTCAACAGAGCTATAAACACCAGACAAGACAGAGACTGGGAAAACTACCACACACTGAAAAACACCTACAAGAAGCGTTTACGACTACAGAAATCGGAACGATGGAAACGCTTCTGCACAAACATCGAAGACAACAACCAAGCTGCACGCATCAAGGGCATACTATCGAGCGAACCAGAACGCGTACTCGGTTGCCTCAAAAAAGCAGACAACACCTACACAACAACAGACAAGGAAACCAGCAAACTACTGCTGGAAACTCACTTCCCTGGGTGTCATATATCAGAGTCGCACCACTGGGAAGTCATCTCGGAAAAACCACCGACTGACCAAGACTGGACCGTAGCCATAAACTTAATCAATCGAGAAAAAGTATTATGGGCAATCAACAGCTTCCTTCCCTTTAAATCAGCGGGGCTTGATGGAATTTTCCCTGGCTTACTGAAGTGGAGCAGCGAACTACTAGCAGACTACCTAGTGAATATTTACAGGGCTTGTATAGCCCACCGATACATCCCCCTAAAATGGAGGGACGTTAAAGTAGTATTCATACCTAAACCAGGGAGAAGCGATTACACACTGCCAAAATCCTTCCGGCCAATCAGCCTAACATCGTTTCTCCTCAAAACCATAGAGCGGTTGTGTGACTATGACATACGAAACAACTCACTACTCCACAACCCGCTCCATCCGAACCAGCACGCATACAGCAAGGGCAAATCCACAGAATCCGCACTGCACAGCGTGGTATCGCGCATCGGAGGAGGACTAACCATAAAACAATCAACACTAAGCGCCTTTATAGATATAGAGGGAGCCTTTGACAAAACTACATTCTCCAGCATAAACAGAGCTCTAATAGAAAATGGAGTGGCGCCAACACTGGCTGAATGGATCAACAACATGCTGAAATATAGAGCAATACAACTAACAATCAACTCAACCACCAATGGCATTGTGGCCAGAGGCTGCCCCCAAGGGGGTGTACTCTCGCCACTTCTATGGAATATAGTCGTGGACGAACTCATTCGGAAGCTAAACGGCCGTGGACTTATCACGGTAGGATATGCAGATGACCTTGCTATTCTCGCTACAGGATGTTTCGAGAGCACGCTATGTGACATAATGAAAACCGCCTTCAAAACAATAGAATCCTGGTGCACAAACCACGGCCTGACTGTTAACCCTACTAAAACAGAACTAATAATGTTCACAAACAAAAGAAACTTCGGACGTATCAACCTACCGAAGTTATTCGAAACCGAAATCAAACTCACAAACGAAGTCAAATATCTAGGGGTCATACTTGATAGCAAACTACTATGGAACAGGCACATTGACTACAAACTACAACGAGCTTGCGCTACTTTCTTTCAATGCAGCAGAATGCTCGGTAAAACCTGGGGTATCTCACCAAAAATAACCATGTGGCTATACACTGCCGTCATAAGGCCGACACTAGCATACGGAGCAATCGCATGGTGGCCGAGAACCGAACTAAGTACTGCCATAGCGAAACTACAGCGCTTCCAAAGACTGGCATGCTCTGCCATAACTGGCTGCATGAGGTCAACACCCAGTGCCGCTCTCGAGATTATTCTGGGTCTAGCGCCACTCGACCTATACATACAGCAAGAAGCGACAATGTCTGCAATCAGACTGAAACACTTAGGACTCTGGGGAAACACTAGTAGTCCACACGCAAAAATTCTAGACCAGGTGACAGCTTACCAGCCGCTAATAGCTGCGCCATGCGATAGAATACCTACCTTACAAATAACAAAGAAACACTACCGAATACAACTGTGGGAGGACCAGAAAGATGAATCCGGAATTCACGAAGTCCGTGTCTACACGGATGGTTCTAAGACCAACCAAGGCACAGGCGCTGGAATCCACTCTCTGGACCTCCACATTAGCATATCCATGTCACTAGGCATACACAGTTCCATCTTTCAATGCGAATGTGCAGCCATCACCGAGGCCGCAAGAGCAATATGCAGACGAGGAATCAATGACTACAGAATACGAATCTTCTCTGACAGCACGGCCACACTCAGAGCCTTGGAAAGCAAAAACTGTAATTCAAAGCTCATTCACGAATGCCACCTAGCATTGGAAAGGGCCGCCACTAAGAACAAGGTGACCCTTCAATGGATTAAGGGACACAGCGGGTCACTGGGCAATGACGCCGCCGATGAACTGGCTAGGAGAGGGTCGGAAACCACCACAGAAGGCCCGTCTCCGACCCTCCCCCTCCCATTCTCACAGATCCGCACATGGATAAGGCTTCACACCCGGGACCTACACACCGAACGCTGGACCAACTCTACTACTGAATGTCGACAGGCCAGAGCAGCACTACCGACTTATTCACCAAAACTGACACGACGACTCCTAAACCTTAAGAGACAAGATCTCAGAATCATAGTGGAGACACTAACGGGCCACTGCCCACTAAATAAACACTTGTGCACCACTGGAGCAACGGACAGCCCCCTATGCAGAGGGTGTCTAACCGAAGAGGAATCAGCTGCCCACGTAGTCCTGGAATGTGTGGGAGTAACAGCACAACGCAAGGAAATCCTCAACAACCCGAGGTCACTCTGTGAAGCCTGCGAAGACCCCAGGAGTATTCTGCGCTTCTGGTCGGAGTTAGGCTGGCTACACTAGCCGGACATATAATAAATAAGACGCACAATGGACCACTTAGGAGTCTAAGTGCGGAAACGGGAGTCTTTTTACATTTACATTTACATTTACAACACCCAAACACAGAACAAACATCTATATTCATCACACAAATATTTGTCCTGGGTGGGAATCGAACCCACAGCCCACAGCGCCGAAGGCAGAGTTACTACCAACTGAGCTATGAGGCTTGTCGTTGCGGTACCATTGTTTATCACCCCTCGCTACTATGTTTTTTTATTTGTGTTTTTATTAATTTTTACTTCACGACTCAATGGCTGGATGGTTCATGAGTACCTACTTAAATTTGTCATGGATTGGATACCTATATTGTATGCCATAGGACACAAGGAAGAGTGGATATAGGAGTACCCTTTGGCTGAAGTCGAAAATCTAAGGAGATGGAAGTAAAAAGTCTGCAGATATAAACGACGGATTTTTTCATCTGTACCTATGTAAACAAAGTTGTCTCAGTACAAACCTTTCGTCAGTCGGATGAGTCTGTTGTGATGCGATGAGAAGCACGAAATAGAGGCATTTTGAACTTAGCTTCGTTTGAGTGCAACACTAATTAAGCTGCGCTAGAGACCTCATAGCACAAATTATTCAGCCCTGTAATTTGAATAAAAAATTGTACAATGTTGCGCTGACACAGTACAGCTTGTGTAATTTGAACTTTTTAATGTAAAAAAAAGTGCGCTAATATTGTACAGCTTGTGTAATTTGAACTTTTTTTGTACATTGGTGCGCTGACACTGTACAGCTTGTGTAATATTTGAACCTTTTTTTGTAAAATAGTGCGCTGATACTGTACAGCTTGTGTAATTTGAACCAATTTACAAAATATAAAGTTTCTCAATTTATAAAATTTACAAAAAGTTGTTTAGTTGCGATAAAGAGAAATAATTGTACCTACTTACGTTTCTGTTTTGAGTACTTAGTGGAAGTCTTCCGTGGCACAGGCTAGCTCTAGTGTGAGGTCCTCTAGTTATAATTGTATAACTAAGTTTAACCTATTGGCAATAAAAATTAATTTGAATTTTTAAGGTACCTACCACTTTCCTATACGTAGAGGCTTGTTACTCCTACATAAGTAGGTAGGTATGAGCGGAAAAACTAGTTAAGTTTTTTTTTTGTCCAACTAAAATGGTAAAGCTGCATCTCCTACTAATGTTATATCATACAGACTAACCAACACAAAACACGAAATAAAAACATTGTTACGCCACGGAGCTTTGAAGAGGTCTTCATATTAAATGAATGAATGAATGAATGAATGAAAAACACTTTATTGCACACCTTAAAAATAAAAACTGGATAACTTAAAAATAAATGTATTTACAATGGGCGTGTTACAAAATGTCTTATCGCTAAGAAGCTATTTTATTAAGACAACCTTTGGATGGAGAGGATTTCATGGTTAAAGAGGTGGTTGGTGGTGCACATATTAATTAGGGTCTAGCTAAATTAACTATACGTATATCATACATTATAAGTAAAGCTATGCTACAAATATACACATACACTATGTACTTACATACTATACTATACAAATATAATACACAAATATAAATATATACATATATCATATTATTTGTATAATTACATGTATACACATGCGGTTTTATACAGACTACCTACTTATATCACAGGACATTAATTTCACTTATTAATTTCAAACTAAGTATAACTAGATTACGGATAGAATACATAAATACTTTTTTTATGTAATACATACGTAGGTAGGTACTATTATGATACAACACCCAAACACAGAACAAACATCTATTAGTATTCATCACATAAATGTTGGTCCTGGGTGGGAATCGAACCCACAACCTACAGCGCAGGAGGCAGCGCTACTACCAACTGACCTATGAGCTTGACTACCTACATAAAATACGAAATAAAAACATTATATCGCCACGGATCTCGTGTCAACAAATGTCTGTCTTCACTTCATTCGTGAGACACGCGGTATCCTGCTCAAGCTTTTCGATACAATTACAATTATCGTCCTATCCAAACAAAAACATTAAAACCCCCCTGATGATATTTCCTACAACTTAACTACTTTCATTCTCTACATAACTGCTCTACAAGTACTTTGGATCCTGTTTTTCGTTTGCTGGTCATATTTTATATATTAGAACCTCCGTTGACGAAATTCGGCTACCTATTAAATATTTTTGGGGCTAATAGAAAAACCATAGGCTTTTTCAAAGGTTTTGATTTTTATTGAATATAATTTCATAACTCGGAATAATTGATACTTACCCCGATTTTACAAGAAGACCAAGGTAAATTAAAAATAACACCCATTTGTCCGGGAAAAACACTCCCCATGTCCGACTAGTACCTATAGCCATAGCCAAGCCTCACTCCGACCAGAAACGCAGAATATTTCTGGGATCACATGGTGGGGGCACGGTGTGCCCCATTTCTCATACGTATGATAACATACGATAATTTGTAATTATATCTGCTCCCACAACTAAATCTTGTCAAAATTAACTTCAGGTACTCTTTTGCAAATAAAATACTATACTTGATAGTAGGCAATATAATAAAATAAGTACTAGTAGTATAAAAAAACATTTTGAAAGGGCGAAATATCCCTTATCCCAAGATAACGGCGCTACCGGAAAATTAAGCGTACTGGGCGCGCTAATAAAGTGTTAACTTAATAGTCGTCATCTCAGCGTCCCGAAACTGAGACCACGATCCCTTACCTTGACACGTGAGAACAGCTGGGTTGCTGGGCTCAAGACACCATTATACTGTCTAAAGTTACGTTTAAAAGAAAAAGAGGTATTATTCGAGTATAATAGTAGCGGTCCTATGATCAATTTTCCGACCGAGACCAGAGAACTAAGGGGTGGTTCTCTGTCGGATTTACCTCATTACAACTAGTGGGTAATATTCAAAAAATCCGAAAATTGGTAGCCATTTGTGAAAGGTAAACAGTGGTTCACGGCCTCAGGTGTATAATTCCAGTAAAAGCGAGCTACTTATTAGTTTTTAAGGCGGGATCTAAATACTACCCAAATGTATCTACCGGGTCAATATAGGTGGTACAACTCTCAAACAAGTCTCGAACTTCAAGTACCTGGGGCATTGGGTCACTGATACCCTAAAAGATGTTATGGGCATTGTTAGAGAGCGGAGGGCTCTGACTGTAAGGAGAGGTAATATGTTGATTCGGTAAAGATCATACTATCGACAGTTATGCCGTCACAAACATTGCCACATAGGTACCTACCTACATACAGTGACGGATATCCGAACTTAACTCAAAAACTCGATATTACAATCGAATAATTTTCCAAAAATTGTAAGTTAAATGCTTAAAATCAAACAAATCTTTTTAAATTTTTCAAACAACCCTAAATTGTGTTTTGATTTAACCATATGTTTACTTAAGTGTTATTTTTGCACCATTTTACTATGTAGGTATGACTGCATTTTAGAGCAGATTCACTGCATGACACTCCGAGACAAACTGGCGAAAATGAGCTTGTTTTTTATGCATGTATGTGCGTGAGTGCGTCTATTTAATTTACTAGATGAGCCGGGTTTTTTTCGGCTTTTTTATTGATCTGAGCCAAAGGTCAGCCATAGGTCACCCAAAAAAAAATTGCATCACTAGGTACTTATACCATACCTACCAGCCGTTCATATTTGGGCTACCTGCTCATAGTATTAGAGCACGAAAACCACAAAGTTTAATTAAGGAGGTACCTACTATATCTAGGCACCTTGCAATATCAAACCTAAACAACCAGCACAATAACGAGATAAATTCCCAGCTGGGTGACGAAGACCCATAAAAGGGACTTACTAAGGTACGTATGTACTTACCTACCATACCTACATAGGTGCCTAGTATGGTTACTTACTTCGTAGGGTTATACCTAAGCACTTCATTACGCTGCGGTATGTGCCGCACCCACATAAAGATAGGTAGGCAGGTAGGTACCTACGTAACGTATGTATGTACATAATATACCTACCTACCAAGGTAAACAAGCCTCATAGCTCAGTTGGTAGTAACTCTGGCTTCTGCGCTGTAGGTTGTGGGTTCGATGACCACCCAGGACAAACATTTGCGCGATGAATATAGATATTTGTTCTGTGTTTGGATGTTGTATTGTATGATAAGAATGTATTTAAAAAAAAGTACCTATATAAGTATCCTATCCGTAATCTTGTTCCCATATTACAAGATATGCTTAGTTTGGGGCTAGATGGCGCTGTGTGATATGGATGTCCTGTAATATTTATTAACAAACCAGCTTTGGTATGTTACCGTACATAAGCACAATAATAGCTACCAAATACTGATAATACAAGACAAAAACTGAATGATGACATGGTACTAATTGGAGCTATTTTTAAACTTTTGGTTTAATTTTATATTTTGAAAGCGCAATACTTCCCTTGTACCAAGGAACAAGTAGGTATTGCCCTTTCATTTTTTCTTTGAGGGTAACACTGAACTTGTTTTTTATTGTACTACGGGGAAGCGCTTGTCCTTCTTACATACCAAAATGGTTTCACAGGCCTGATAATTTTAAATTTCTATCACCATTTACCACATATTGATTACTATGACATAGTAATCAATTTTAGAATACATTGTATTCTACCATTACTTACCGTTTGAGAGCTAGACGGACGATAGAAAGATAAAAACTTCCGGCCAGTTTTAGGTGTAATAATCTTTTGATCCTCGCTCAGCACAACTTTCCCGACCATGTGCCATCCATTTTCATTTTTATCGTGATGTGATGACATGTGAATGTGACGAAGGCGATTTTCGAGCGGGCTCACCGACTCACTAATTTATTTAATAGATGTCTGTGATAGATGTTGAACTAGTGGGCATAGAGTACTACTAATAAACTAGTAGGGAGCAGCCAAAGACCTTATATTTACTAACTAGACTGTGTACCAAAAATGTTTGTTTAGCTAAAATTAAATCTATTTTTACACAAGGTATCTATTCCCATACAAGCGGTAGCTAGCTAAAAGCGGTCCTGGCAGAGGGCTCCCGCTGGTAGTGTGTCCTTGTCTGACTTACGTAAAAACGAACAAATCATTGACAATGAAACGGCAAAAAATAATAAAATATTGATAAACCAATATGTTTTTCATAAAAAAATATGAATTCATTTTGAGTGACAGGATGCAAAAATGAGTCTTATCCCGGTGGTGGTAGCTTTTCTTTCCACGGGTAAGTAAAAGCAAAAATTATATTCTTTAGGGTTACCATGATTTTGTTGGTCAATGTTTTTTTTACAGTTTAGACCGATTTTTCGCCATAATGCAGTCTAGTTAGTAAGTTTAATGGTCTTTGTGTTGAATTAGTGGGCATAGAGTACTACCACTATATAAAACCCAATAAAATACGTACTACTAATAAACTAGTGGGGAACACCACTGAAGTGATCGTTCCTAAGTTAAAGCAAAGAGTAAAACAGTAATTAGGTTTTTAGCAGAATATACATACATGTATCTTCTGCTAAAAACTCTTTGAGTCAAAGACTGACAGACAGCCCTGACAGTGAGCCTGTCACTGTCAGGGCTCAGGGCTGTCAGACACAGAAATGATTATGATAACATATCAGAAGGATAGCCTCGACGTTGACGGTCGAAGGAAACGCGGTCTGTCTCAAATCAAATTGATTTGAGAAAGTTTTCAAAAAATAGACATGTGCGACTACTACCATATAGTGCCATGGTATAACACTGCGGAGTGGCATACCGCTTACAGTGCTATTTATTCAGTAAACAGTAACAAACAGTATGCGCTCAACCATCTACTGTTGTGGAAAGCCCGGTGCCCTTCCCTGCCGTCAGGTATTGAATCCACATTGAGCTTGTTACAAGTCCGCGTTCTAGATTTATCTAGCAGCGACAATGTGGCTTCTGATCAAATCTTACGTCTGGCATACTCTTCCGCGGTTATGCGGTTTGTGAATCACATGCTTGATTCAGAAACTGCACGAGGAGCCAGTTTGTACCAAGCTGCCAGAAACTTGGGTGTCCCCGATTGGGTTATCGATTTGAGACATGATACAGCACACAGTAACAATCTACCATCTCTTACATTGCTCAGAAATGCTTGCGAGATAAGTTTAGAGTGGCTTCAAAAAAATTACTGGGACAAACATAGAGAATTCATTCAAGATTATGCAAGTGGCCAAAAAGATATTGATAATAATGAGGAGATCAAAATAAATGCATTGATATATTTCTATAGTTGCTTGAGTATTTGCAAGCACTGCAAAATAAAGAAGATATCTGACATTCCTGATGTGAGCATGCAAGAATCAATAATCAATGATGCTAAAGATTTGCTTGGATTTCTCATTGATCTCTCTAATGTCAAAACAGTTTCTGTTGGCAGCCTAGTCAATGCCCTTGATGCTCAGGCTAAACAGTTTTTAAAGGCGAAGGATACAGTTTTATTTGTAAATAAAGCCTTGCTTGGGGAAGAATCTCTATTACTTTCATTAGATCTTGTTGACTTTCTAAGCAACAGCGAATTTAAGAAAAATAAACTTAGTAGAAGATATGTGCACTGTTTTGAAGTATTGCTCACCTTTCTGCACACCAATGATCTTCTCACAGATTTTGTTTTAGCCCTCATTGAGCTAGCACAAAATTCTGAATGCACAAAAAAAGCCTTACTTGCCGCTTTATGGGTTTCTGAGATACTAGGATCTATGAAAAAATCCAAACAGTTCCTAGTAAGAGCTCGAAGGTAAATTTATCTCTATAAATAAAATAAAATATATTTTTATCTCATTGTATACAGAGTTATGTCACATGTGTATCATGTAACTCAGTATGCAATAAGTCTATTCAATCAATGTAATTAAATTATGCATTTATTTTCCAGAATGAGCGCTGATAATTCTTCAAATAAAAAGAAAGACTTGAAACAGCTATACTTCCACTGGTATCCTAATGAGAGAACTACTGGGCTTATTTTAGATTTACACAAGCCTGTCTCTACAAAGCTAACAGATATTAAATTTCTGGAACCTATCATTTCATCTTACAATCCATATTTGACTTATTTCGTTAGAGATCTTCTGGAGTTTGTGGAGCCAGAGATCCCTAAAGAAGTCTCGGACAAGATATGCAATTTGGCAAAACTGATATCTGCCCCAGAAAAGTTTCCAGTTGAACAATCACTAACAAAAATATATACTGTAGCCGATGTGAAGGCTGGTGATGATGTTCGGATGCCCATGTGCCAATTACAAGATGATAATGAACCATCAAATGATATGGGTGGTGCAGAATACATATCTAGTATTTGGAAAATTGCAGCCAAAACATCAAAACAAATTTGGTCATCATGTCCAATAGGACAGTTTCCTGAGCTGCAGCAATCCTAAGATGTAGAAATGAAGTAAAAGCCAAAAGAACTATGAATTTGTTGTATTAAACCAACTAGTTGTAAATTAAAACAATGTTTCCACAGAAATGCTTACTATTTATTTATATTTTGAATAATGTTTTGGTTACATTTCAATATAGGATTCCTAAAAATACAACAATATTTTTATCATATAACAACAATATTGTTATATGATACAAGATTCATTATGAATGTTTATGAATGGTATAATTGAACTTCATGCATATTTATTCAAACATCTATTTTAGCTGAGCTGAGTACATAAGGAAGTATAAAAATGACCATTTAGAATAGTTACTATGAATTTATTGGTCCTTAACAACTTTATATAGTTGGTTACACTTAGCAGTTAAAATTTAGTTTTTAATATAACAATTTCACTACAGACAACACAAGCACTCATATTCTCAATTTTATGTATAGTTTGTAGATAATACCAATTCGTTAAAAACCATGTCCGTTTCTCAATCTGTTACAGATGGAAACAAGTAAAAATTTACAATGCACCAATAAACCAGATTATATTACAGTCATTCATTTGTTAGGCACATCTACAAAGTAACCAAACAAACCTAATAATCTGTGGCAAAAGATAACAATTTACATGGTAAAATAGTAGGTACCTTTCTTAAAAATATCGAAATATATTTACACAGAACAAGCATTCAATTATATAGACCTTTCAATTTTATCTACATTCACTTCTAGTGTCTTTAGATTGTGATAGCACACATTGTCCGAAATAAAATTATATTTTATACTTGAGTAGGGCTATTAGGGAAACCGTCTTGCAAAGTAATATTAATGTGATAGATAAAATGGTTAGAGTATTGAATTGGACTCTTAGGCTACAAAGCATGAACTAGATACTAGTTGTGCCCATGGCTGTGTGGCTTTTTTTTGCCCGCACAACAACTCGCCAAATTTCACATAATTTATAAATAATTATTGGATGAGTACTTCCCAATATTTGTTTGTTTATTAAATATTGATACCCGCCGAACTGAAAAACTTTCAGTTCATTCACATGAGTGCCTAGGAATTCAACAAATATTGATGCCCACACAACAACTCACTAAATGAAAAGCTTTCATCGTAATCTGATGAATGCCTTGGAAAACAAACAAATAAAAATGTTAACATATTATTAGATTACATAGCATTAAACTGGTTATTCTGAAGCCATTTTGTGCTTCTGCAGACAAAGACTGAAGCCAACTCTTTGAGCATACACATAATATTTTTAGGACACAACTAGAATCGAAAATTTAATAATAAATATAATCGTTTAGTGTAAAGGAAGTACGCAAATTCGCGTACTTATTTATAAAAATAACAAAATATTTTTGTAATAAATGCAATATCAAGTACAGAATACCTTTGAAATGATTTATTTCAGAAAAAAAATAGAACCTGAGATTCAAGACTTCATACTTCTAACCTGATTTAAAATTATAATAATAGGTTTCATAAGTGTGAGCCTCCAGTATCATCTACATTTGGACTGGTAGTGTTTATTATAACGAAGAAATATAAATACGCCTTACAAGCTTTTAACAGGAAATTCATTGTCAGTTAGTAAAGATACATTAATATTATTAAAAGTACCTACCTATGTATAGTGGTTAAATGTTAGAACAGTTTTGTGACTTAAAAACAATTATTATTACATAATGTTGATTCAATGCAAAATATCCAATAGACGCAAAAATTATCCTTTTATTTTAGAATTTCAAAAAGTTTTCAAAACAATATTAGCACCAATTAGAATCTGAGAACTACTCACAAAACCTAACATAGTTTGCTTACTAGACAGTCTTTTAGAATATAAAAGCAGAAATGCTTGAATATTGATTGATAGACATTTTAATTGGGTAAATATGGACAAACGAGAATGCACAGTCAAATCCAGTTCTTGCAGCAAATATAATACTGTAGGTATCAATTGCAGTTAAGTGCGTATGAAGACCATATACACTCAAGTGCATTTGATACTGTATCTCTTTAATATATTATGTGTATGCGACATAATGTGCGAAGAGCACATATGAGGATTTGCTTTAATTTAGTAAATAAGCAGGATTTTTGTGGGAATTTTATGCAAAACCTGCAATATTTTTCGTTACCATGGATACATCAGCGTTATCTATTTAAAATATTTTGTAGTAACTACTGAATTTTCATGAAACAAAGGAATGTTTCAGAGTTTTTTTAGAATAACGTTTTATAGAAATAATAACAATTTTGACCTTACTATATACCTAGCAGTAATATTTTATCTTACAAACTAATTAAGTCTGTACGTCCTGGAATCTCAAACCTTTTCATAAAATTAGGAATTAAAATTAAGGATACACTGTTTGTAATCTTATAAAATAAAAATAGGTATTTTGATAATTGGAACAAAAAGTTAATAGGCAATATTTAAAAAAAAATCACAATTAGACAGAACTTACATATTTACAGTTAGTAATAAATCTGCGTAGTTTCGCAGTTTTCGTATAAAAATAATTTTGTTTGAAAAAATTCGTTATAAAAGATCAACATTAAAATGACACATGGTCTAACATTGTTTATGAATTGAACATTTTAAAAAACGTGTTGTCTATCCTAATGAGGAGAGTCAATGCATATTGTCAGATCAAATATGGATTTCTCCGATTGGTAGCCGGAATTTACACCTTCATAAACAGCAGTTTACAAAAAAATATTTGGCATGAACGTGCCACAACGAATTTAGGGCCTAAAAACAATAGGCCTATCACCTACCTTGTATATATATACCTTGAACCAATAATTTTAACAGACGGCAGTGTTTGTGATCTTTAGAATCGAGTTTAGAAGGCCAAGCGGTATCTTAGCGTCAAGTTTATGATCAGAACCTCTTTACAGGTTAAAACTTCGCAACATGCAACTCAACTATTATCTATACAATGAGTTTCCTGCATAGTAACAAGTAAAACCCCGCTCAACTGTTTCTTGGTGTTATAAATCATAGCGATATCACACATCAAGTAAGTGCTTACAGCGATTTCCGACGTATCGTGGAAGGCGTGTTCCGACAAGCGCTACACCATGATGGGATCGTCGGAGGACAGTTGCCGGTGGAGCCGCTGCGAGCGAATGGAGCCGCCGCCGGTGCTGAGGTCGTCGGTGCTGCCCATCTCGCCGTCGTGGTCGGTCGTCGATAGAAGATCGTCGTCCGATGTTGCTCTGTACACAAGATCAGAGTGAGTAACGTTACGCTGCATTGGAGCGGTTTGGTTACCATCATCAGTCACGAAAATCCCAAACTAAGCATAGCTTGTAATATGGGAACTAGATTACGGATAGAATACATAAATACTTTTTTTTTTTTTTATACATACTTATCATACAATACAACACCCAAACACAGAACAAACATCTATATTCATCACATAAATTTTTGTCCTGGGTGGGAATCGAACCCACAGCCTACAGCGCAGAAGGCAGAGCTACTACCAACTGAGCTGTGAGGCTTGTTAAAGTAGTACTAGTAGTACCGCTACTGAACAGGGCCGTTTCGCGTTGTTTCCCTTTACTTATCCCTATTTACAAGCTTCACAGCTCAGTTGGTAGTAGCTCTACCTTCTGCGCTGTAGGTTGTGGGTTCGATTCCAACCCAGTATAAACATTTGAATATTATAAATATGGATGTTTATTCTGTGTTTGGGTGTTGTATTGTATATAAGTATGTATTTACAAAGCATTTAAGTAATATTTACTATGCTTAGTTTGTGGCTAGATGGCGCTGTGTGAAATTAATGTTCTGTAATATTTATTACTTGCAAGAATTCTTTGATGTGGACATGTCATTTCGAAATGAACGACAAACTACGATAGAATGTGAGAGGGGAACGAAGTGGTCGCCCTCAATCCCGGATACTGAGTCAAGCAGTGGTCATCAAAGAGTAGATACTATCTCTGTACTCTCTGACACCAGGGTCACACAAAGAAAGAAAGCCCGAATATATATTCTACCAGGACATGGGCCTCGCACAAAGAGTGCAATAGAGGCTTGTCATCATCTCCTCAGACGGGTGTATTTGTGTAAAGTATTCAAGTGGATGTTGCCCACATCCTGTTATCTTCCTTAGACGTACGACATCCACGGGAGGATAAGGGTCTCAAATGCCAGGACCATCGAGGCAAATATCAAATACATTTAAAATAATATTTTTTCATTAAACATATGAAAACATTTTTTTTAAACGCATTTAGCGGATTTATTACTAAATCTTAAATCTTTCTGTTTTCAATCAATTAGCTATCAAATACACCTTCTTCAAGATCAATATTTTACTTCATAGGCCCATCTATATGTATACTTATATCAATGTTAAGAGCTCGTTAATATTACAAGATGCAAGGAGCACAGCAAGCTGTCTACACCAAAACCTGGCTAAAGTTTCTACAATAACATGCACTGTTAGTTTAGCTATATATAATTATCTGAGTACTTAGTAAGTTCTACAATTATAGTGCAATATATGAAGAATTTTGGGCTCATAGCTCTACTATCAACTTCAAATGAAATAATCTCCATGCATTACCATCACCGGTAATAATAAAGTACCTCGCACATCCTCGTATGATCGCATATCACGAAAATAGCAGACTACCGCCTACTTCATCACTTTTTTTTATTTTTAATCAAGTAAATGGAATGGTCCTGGATCTACATCTTTTTAGTTCCTTACAAAGGAAAACTGTCAATTGAGCATATCGACATTCAAGGTAGTAAGACCTGTAATTTAGGCTGTACGTACAATGTACATTGGTACCAGGAAACGAGGTGTCATTCTGAGAAATGATGGTCACGTGGGACATCAAAATTGGTTGAACCAATCACGTTAGTCAATTGACACTGACCAATTTCTGGGTGATCAGACTGTTTATCTGCTTGTGCAATTTTTACATGAGAGATACGCATCTAGAAGAAATCGCTTTGAAGCGATAAGATCGCCCATTGTATATATATATATATATATATACAGTGTACTCATTTTATTCTATGTATCATACATACGGTCATTCAAGAAAATAAATTAATTACGCACTTCAAAAACGAAATGAGTCGCTCAATTCAAAAATCGCACTCAACATGGACGATGGAAAGATAAGTCTGTCTCCACCACACATTTGTGGATCGAACCACAAAACGACACCTAAGCACTTCGAATTCATCTCGTTTTTTATTTTTGCGTCTTCATTAATTTATAAATCACTTCTGGGACCTTGGTCCCATGAAAATAACCAAAACCATTTTACTGTCTTTTTGTAAGTGCAATAAAATTTGCCCTACTTATATTATTATAGAGTTTGGTCAATAAATATGTTCTTATTCGCGTGTTTATTTTTATTACAATAGCAACTGGATACTGACGTAGGCAAGTGTCACTACAGAGTGACACTTGCCGTCAAGTGTCACGTCGTACAGAATGCCATATCTTGTTTCCTTGTACCATAAGCTAACAAACGTGGCCAAAAATTTAACTAACGTAACCAAGGCATGAAACGCCACTTGCGCAGTTAGGAGAAAACGTGCGCAGGCGGACTTATAACAAGTCCTAGCGACTTGTTAAGCTTCCACCATCTTACCTAAGTCTGTCGCCATAACACCGATTCTAAATTGTTGTGAAAACAGCCAGTTCCCCAATCAGTAGAGGATTCCGGATGAAGTGCACTTCGGCTGTATGATAACTTGACATCAGGTGAGATGAATGCGCTTCCCCGATGTACAATAAAAACGGTGTGTTACAGTTACAGCCCCCGACTAAGTGTAAAGTAGTTCGACGGGAATCTGCTACGTCCGCGACGATAAAAGTCGATATACAAAAATGTTTGTACATACGTGTTGACAGAGCAATACCTAATGAGAGTAGGCAGATTGGATTGCAGTATGAACTTCTCCTTTTCGATCTCGTGGATGCGTCCGACGAGGATCTTCTCCTCGGGGCGAGGCGCGGCGCCGCGGGGCAAGTCCGCGAGCCGCTTGTTGGCGGTCTGAGCGGCTATCTCGAGCGTGTTGATGTCGCTCAGCATCACTCGTACCTGGGGGTGGAGCAATATCTATTGAACACTTGAGCGACATACAGACTGTATGTATCAACATCAACAGCCCATTAGTGTGCACTGTTGGACGAGCCTCCTCCAAATTTGGAGGTTTTTGCAATAACCACCACGCTTGTCATACGGACTGGTGATCGCAGTAAAGGTGTTGGGTAGTACACAGTAAGTTGCTGCCCTTCTTTAAAAAATATCCCTTAGTCGGCTCTTACGACATCCGCGGGCTGAGTTGGAGGCTTTACCATAACTACCCCTCAAGGCAGAAATAGCTCAACAAATTAAATTAAAATACTTTATTGTACACCATATAAATACTTTAAACAGTATATTTAAATACATATATACAAAGGTGGTCTCTTTCAGAAAACCTTTGGATAGAGAACTCTGAACTTAGATTCGAACGTAAAATAAAGCCGGCGCCGAATAGAACATAGGTGTAAGGTTTATGATAAGGATTACTTTACCCGTTAGGAAACCCACTGCTGGAAATACACCCAGCACAAATCATAATGAGCACAGCAGAAATTGGAATCAGCTGCTATGCTGCTAGACAGCGACAATCTCCGTACAGTGGCAGAGAGTGGATGAGAAAGGCCGTAGATAGGCGCACCTTGGGAGAGACCTACGTCTAACAGCGGACTGCGATAGGATGATGACGTACGACCCTAACCTTCAAAAAGAGAGCTATAGGCATTTTCTAGGAGGCTCGCTCTATCGTAGTACCAAATGTATATCAATACAAATAAATACAATTTGTGTGTCTGTTTGTAATGTCAAAATAGCAGCCTTTAACTAAATGTATACTTATGAAAGTATTAAGTACTTTACAAAAAAATGCTTTGTCTGTCCGTTTGTTCCGACTAATCTCCGAAACGGTACCAATTTCGATACTTTCACTGGCGGAAGTACATGTTAAAAGGACTAACATAGGCTACTTTTATTTAAGGAAATGAATCAAGGATTCGAGCAAAAAAAAAATACTAGACTTTTTAAGGTTCTTTCGTGCTATGCAATGAGAAAGGGTTTTGGGAAATTCCTACAGGGCGACGGGAACGAAGTCCCTTGCGTTAGCTAGTAGTAAATGTACTCTCAGTAACATTTAAAGAACTGGTTCCAGTTTTTTTTTATCTAAAAAATGTTTCGTGGTCAAGAGCCGACCCAAATTTTAAATTAAAAAAAAAAAGTACCTAGTTAGTTTTGTAGTTATTTTTACATCACACTTACCGTCTTCATCTTATGAACGAGGATGGCCTCGATGCAGGACGTCTGTCGCGCGATATCGTGCAACGAGTCTTGCGCCGGCTGCACTTTCTGCGTGCGTAGGATGCACGGAGCGAACACTATCGCAAGCGCGTTCGGGCCCATTCTGTGCGAACGAAACGTATGTCAGCTGGCGGTTCAGTGGTACGCACACCGGTGTTAGATCCCCAGGGGAGTACAATATTGTGCTTGGTTTGGTTGGTGGTAGGACTTTGTACAAGTCCGCCTGGCTAGAAACCACCATCTTACATAAGTATGTCGTCATACCAATAATTCTAAATTGTTGTGTTCCGGCATTTAGATGTAAGATAGCTAGTTACTCAGTCGGTTGAGGATTCCGGGTGAAGTGCGCTTCCACCTTGGTCTTGTTTGGTCGGTGGTAGGACTTTGTACAAGTCCGCCTGGCTAGCTGCCACAATCTTACCTGAGTCTGTCGGTATTAGCAATCGTTCTAAATTGATGTGTTCTGGCATTTAGAGGTAAAAGCCAGATTTTCAGACTGTTGAGGATTCCGGGTTAAGTGCGCTTCCACTATGGGCCTTATCAAAACTTGTTAACCTGGTGAGATGAAGGCCCAGTGCTTTTCCGTCTTACAATAAAAATAACATGTTTTACAGTGTGGGTAAAGTTAGATCGGTGGCGACAGACAATTACTTTTTAGCATATTTTATGCGGGGTAATTTTTCATGTCTTATTTCTTTTTTTTTTTATTGGTTGTAGATAGCCAACCTTTTGAGGAGCTCATTTGAAAAACAAGTTAAGATGCTAACAGGACCTATTTACAGGACTTGAAGACTCCAAGATTGTAGTGGTACTGAAAAGCAGACAGGGGCAAGGAGTGATTTGGAGAACCTCACCACAAATACAATCTTTTTTTTAATAGTATCATTATCCACTACTGACTACTGGTCTAATAATATTTCCAAAATGTTTGTACCACATACTGACTTGGGCAAGTTAAATTACAGCTTATCAGTAATTCACCAATCACACAAATCTTGCACCGAGACCCTAAGATCGCTGTTACTAATGGGGGGTAATTATTAAGTATGGAAGCGTTTTCAGGTAAAGTAAAAGCTTTTCATTACCTGTTGTGATTTTCTCCTAATGCCACCCTCGCCAGATGAAATATTAACCTCTCCACGAGATCGAAATTGGGTTTGGGGATCTTTTTCAGTAGTCCGAAGATTGTTTGCACTCGTTCCTGGAAAAGAGGAGGAAAAATATATATTACAGGTATATCACTTTCAAAACTTGCGTGAGTCGTAATATGAATTTTGAAACACGGGTTTTACTCACGTATACGATTATGTTGATGTAGGCACCAACGGTTTCAATTCAACAGGTGGATCATCATCAGGGTGAGAGTGACATACCGGTAGTTTGCGATCGCGGCGCGCGCAGCTCTCGCGCCTCACACGAACGAGAGGGCTGCGCGCGCCGCGATCCTACTATCACGTTACCTAGATGGCGCTGTTTACGTCAAGTTACTTTTTTTTTGGTGGGAAAGTGCTTGACCTTCATCTCACCTGATTTTCAAGTTTTGATAAAGACGATGGTGGAAGCGCTCTTCACCCGGAATTTTCAACTAACTGAGGAACTGGCTATCTTACCTCTTAATGCTTGTTCTAGCTCTAAATTGTTGTTACGGCGACATACTTAGCTAAGATGGTTGATGGTATTTAATTATATTTAGTACTTACCTGCGGATCAGAGATCTCCGCAGCCATAATGAAGTCATCGTACAGATCGAATGTAAGCAGTGGCTCGGGCAAATCTCTAAAGAACCCTTTTAGTACGGATGCCCGTACGTGCACCGCGTACGTGTCCAGTAGATCTATTCCTTCTTCCGGTCGTTCGTCTAACAGCTCTCTGAGTTCCCGCACCTGGGACGAATACATTTGCATGATAACTTAGTATCGACAATGCGCGCATAGTGAGAAGACTTAAAAGCACTAAGCCCTTTGAGAAGTGTAGTATAAATAATACGATAATGTAGTGCAAGTAACTTTTAAAATAATCCAAATAGAGACAGCAAGGAAAGTGCCGATGGACATATTCTTAGTCGTAGCTCGATGTATAAATCAAGGTCATTGTTAAATTATGCATTAGCTTGCCACTTGGCTAGATCGTAATAATAATTGGAATGAATTATATGTATAATAAAAAAACATAGGAAAAAGGTATGTGCGGCGAAGTGGGCGGACCTTCGGATTTTGAGGTCGTATGTTCATATCACACAACAAACACAAGACCTAACTTTTCGGTTTAGATGTGCGCATTTCATTCCAATGCTCTTATAATAATAAAATAATAATAAACGTTTAATTCAGGTAACATAAGAATAGTACATGATGTTAAATACTAATTCTAGGACCCATAAAATATATACCTTAAAACTAAAATACATACAATATTTATTAAAACTTATTTAATCTAGGTTACACGTGTAGTCGCCGACGTGTTGCGGTGCGGGGGGTCGTGTGGCAGACGGCCTCTGAACCGCCGGAATTTCACACCTTTCGGCCAGAAGTCAGGGCTCAGGAAGGTCGAGATGCGTGCAGTAGGAACCCTCACCATAAATTAACTGAAGCTCACATTATGACGAGAGTCCAGTTTCTCTACTCTCAAACCCACTCCAGCTTTCTTCTTGATATATTCCACCACCTCTACGGTCTTCGCGTCGTAGTGGACTCGGGACACGTAGATCTGCGTGGTGGATACTTCTGCTCGGAAGAGCTGGTCACTGCATGCTGCAGTGCCGCACTGATTCCTACAAGGCTTCCGCTTCTTCACTACTTCCGTGAAGCCCTCTGTATCGCAAGGCTTCCGAGGAGCCTTTGCGGATGCTGCGCTACGAACAAGTTCACAGCGCTGCTTTATCCCCTGTGTTGGAGGGGCTGCAAGGATGCTGGCCGCTGCAGCTGCGTAGTCACGTTTTTGTCGAGGAGCGGACAACGTGACCGGTGCCGAGGTATGGGCGGCGGGCGGCGGGTCGCGGGCTCATGTTCGCTGCACTCGGGGCAGCGACCGGTGACTCGTTCGGAGTCGCGCATTCCGCTGACTCCATACTGCATACCGAAGCGTTTTGCGCACCACGACATGTGTTAACATTGTTAGAGGCCTCTGGTGACCTACATACCGAATTAGTGTTACGAAGTAAATCTAATTCGGTACGCAGCCCACAGATGGTATTATCTGAAGCCTCTAACCTTGCCTGCACATCTGCCAAACTCGTCTTCAGGAACACGATGTCCTTCAAGAGCCTGGTGACGTCGACGTGGTCGAATCCCACCGGTGGGAGCTTGTGGCAGCTCCTTCGCGACGAAATCCGGCACATCGTCTGGGTCGGTCTCTTTGAGCAGGGTGATGACATCCTGGAGACTTTTCTCTCCTCCATCCTTCCTGCGGGATGGCATCTGGGCAGTTTTCCCCAACGTTTGGAAGATGAGCGCCTTCCCACTGCAGATCTCCGCCTCCTTGAAATTGGACTTACAGATCTGCAGAATGCTGACCTCATCCATTGTGTCGATGGCATTCTGTATGAATGCCAACAACTCGTTCACGATGACAGGCTTCGTAGCCATCGCGAAAAGATCGGGCAGCGGCACGAGCCGCGCGCAACGCGAATAATTAAATACGTGACTGTGCTAGAGCAAAACGCGTCCGTTTCCGAGCGCGCATCGCACTGCGTGTCTTATGGTGAAGGTTCCTATCGAAAATCATGCAAATATTGTGTAAAAAAACAGTGACATAGCAAAAAAAAAAAATGCAACCACGCGCAAGCACTAGCGCGCGCCTCCATAGGCCATAGCTAATTTAATTAAAATAAGTAAAAATTTCTGTGGTCTGCTTTGGCCCGAGTGTATATTAATGAAAAAAATCCCTTTCTTGTGACGATCGACGGAAAAAAACTACATTAAAAACCATTTTTTAAGTTATTAAGCTACAATATGAGTAGTACAATGTAAGATTAATGCACGCAATACAATGTAACGCATAACAATGGTGTAGAAATGATTATAAGCTCTCTTACCTTAGAACTGAGCCCGCTTTTTCTGTACAATCCCTCAGAATAAAGGCCAACCATTTCTAATGTTATGATCAGTCTGTCCACTACTATTGGAATATTGCTATCACCCGTCGGCAGTTCTGTTAGCGGCACTCCAAACACCTGCAAAGCAAACACGACATATACCTCGACTTTTCAAAACCATATCGATGTACTGTGAAACGAAGACAACTAAACGCTAAAATACAACACCACCCCTACTCACTACTAGGTCACGAACAGACTCGTATTAAAATAATGTGTTCTAATCGTGACTTACTTCACGATTATAAATAATAATAATAATTAATATTACAGGACATTAATTTCACACAGCGCCATCTAGCCCCAAACTAAGCATAGCTTGTATTATGGGAACTAGATTACGGATAGAATACATAAATGCTTTTTTTTTTTTAATACATACTTATCATACAATACAAAACACCAAAACACAGAACAAACATCTATATTCATCACACAAATGTTTGTCCTGGTTCTTGGTTTGTGGTTTTTCTTGTGTCCTGGTATGATTAGAACACATAATTGTAATACGTATCTAATATCTTCACGATTAGAACACATTACATACAGTCAGAATACAGTATTAGTTTTTTTTACCTTTCCTCTCCTTGGAATGACACCAAATTGCTCCCGCCCTCCCGCGTCCAACATTCCGACTATCGAGGCAGGTTGCGTGTTGTTTTTAAGGCACACCGTCGAAACCTGATAAAATATAAGTAGATATATGTATCAACCTATGATAGAATGGGTACTTTTGATTAATTCCAGCAAAAATCGTATCGTAATGTGCTTGGTTTGGTTGGTGGTAGGACTTTGTTTCAGTCCGCCTGGACTAGCTACCACCATCCTACCTAATCCTGTCGCCATAATAACATTCTAAAATTGTTGTGTTCCGGCATTTAAAAGTAAGGTAGCCTGTTCCTTAGTTTGTTGAGGATTCCGGGTGAAGTGCGCCTCCACCTTCGGCCTTATCTCAACTAGTAACCAGGTGCGATGAAGGTCAAGAGCGTACCCGTCGTACAATAAAAAAAAACTTTTTTTTTATATATATATACACGTGATACAATACAACACCCAAACACAGAACAAGTATTTATATTAATCACACAAATGATTGTTCCGGGTGGAAATCCACAACCTACAGCGCAGAAGGCAGAGCTAATAGCAACTGAGCTGTGAGGCCAGTTAAACTTATTTTCCAATCATGTGATCATGTGGTCTGTGTATGTTTGGTATGTCCTATTCTAAATAGAATTTGAACCTAGAACCTCCGGATCAAGAGTCCCACGCTTTAACCACTATATGACTGAGATGTTACATAATACATAGATAGATAACTCTTTTTTGTTCACCATTTACAAATAACATAACAAAATACAGATATTGGAAACTTAATCTAAGGGTCACTGGTAAAATAATGGGCGGCCTTATCGCTGATAGCGATCTCTTCCAGGCAACCGCTGGATGGACAGATAAGACAACGGCTCGGACTATACGAATAACGAATATAAAACAAAATATACATACATAAAATTTCATCAATAATAATCATGATAATAATAATAATGAAGGATAAAAATGATAATTTAAGAATAAACTGATAGATAATACTGACAAACTTAATAAACACTGATATACATGTGATAGCCTAGCGTTTAACCATCAGAGCCCACTTGAAACAGTGGATTAAAGATGGAGTATGCTTGTATAAAAGTATTTGTATAAATATTACAGGACATTAATTTTCCACAGCGCCATCTAGCCCCAAACAAAGCATAGCTTGTAATATGGGAACTAGATTACGAATAGAATACTTAAATAATTTTGTAACTACATACGTACTATATGATACAACACCCAAACACCGAACAAACATATATATTCATCATACAAATGTTTGGCCTGGGTGGGAATCGAACCCAGAACCTAAAGCGCAGGAGGCAGAGCTACTACCAACTGAGCTATGAGGCTTGTAAAGTATTGTATTCAAGTACTATTACATTAAGCAGAGTTTGAGAACATCTTTAAAAACGCATACCTTTGTGTAGCACTTCTTGTGTGAGGCGAGTTTACACGTCTGGCAGATGAGTGAGCGTTCGATCGGCCACATGAAGAATGTTTTGCAAATCTCACACTCCGTCGGAATGTTGATCATGGACAGCACGAACGTATGCCCTTTGTAGTGTATGTCATCCCCCTGAAAATATTACTCGATTAAGGGTAGTCGTGTCGTGCGTAGTTTAGAACTACTGAGATTTAATAAGTTACTATAAGAAAAGTGTTCCTGGTGGAAAGAAAGTCGATTGAACCAAATTGTTTTTTTTAATGCAGAACATTCGAACCCACAGCCTACGGCGCGGAAGGCGGAGTTGCTACCTACTGAGCTATAAGGCGTGCTATCTATCTATCTCAAAAATATACTAATATCTTTATCACAAAAAAAAAAACAACAACTTATGTTAGAAAAGATGGCTAGCTAGATACTAAACGAACTCAACTTCCAAACAGCCACATCCATTCTCAACCTAATCCTTGTAAATACAATGGTCTTGTCTTGTATCAAATTAAACAAAACTACCCACATATTTTATTAGATTTAAAATGTTATGCACTGTACGCAAAACTATGATAATTATGTTACTACGTTTAAGTTCTCATGTAAGTGAATTTTTCTAATTCTTTTTGAGAATAAAGCGTCTATAAACCTAACATTTTATAAAAATCTGAATTATATTTCTCTTCAAAACTTTCCTACCTTTTCCAACATATTGCCCCACCCTGCATGGCTGACAGATTCAGGTATAGAAACATCACACACTCACCTTTCGCTTCTTATCCTTTTTCCTCTTAGTCCTGGTCTTATCCAAGTCGTGCTGGCTCATAAACTCGTCCATGAAACCTCGAAACGCGTTCACGCCCATCGTGATAGACAACGTAGAGCCCTCTCTCGCGCAGACCGTTTCCATCACGTGAAGGAAATTCCCGATGAGGTCTTTGTACTTGAGCGCGGAGCCGCGCGTCTCGACAATGCTGTACGATGCTACCAGGTTGTCTTTGAACTCTAATAGCGCGTGTTTGAATACCCTGTCGACCTGCGATTGGCAAATAGTCGGGAGTCAGTATATGTTTGAACTAATGTAAATTTTGATTGGACAATGTCGCAAGATCAAGAAAGATTATTGAACTCCATCGCGGATGTCACATTTTCATGACCCGACCTGAGTACAACGGCAATACTGCGATCACCAGCCCGGCTGACAAGCGTGGTGATTATGGTCTTCTCTTTGGGTTGCTTTGGGAAAGGTCTATATCTAGCAGTGGATTTGATCGTGCTTTAATGATGATGATTGGTGGTAGGATTTTGTTTAAGTCCGCCTGGCTAGCTACCACCATCTTACCTAATTCTATCGCCATAATAACAATTCTTAAATAAATGTTGTGTTCCGGCATTTAGAGGTAAGATAGCCAGTTCCTCAGTTTGTTGAGGATTCCGGGTGAAGTGCGCCTCCACCTTCGGCCTTATCTTAACTTGTAACCAGGTGAGATGAAGGCCAAACGCTTGCTTTTCGTGCAATAAAAACAGAATTACATCAAAACAAATTAGGAAGAAGAGAATTTGAATGATGCACAAAAACATTGACGTACTGTGTAGTGAATAACAAACATACCTCGGACTGCTTTTTATTTTCGTTGGATTCCATCTGGTAAATCTTCTCCGTGATGAAATTTTGCATCGCCTGTAACTCCGTGCCATCCGATATGATCTTATCCGTTCGATCCATAAACTCTGACGTCCCGGTGAGATTGAAGTTTGAACTGGCGGAGCTTTTTGAGAGGTCTAGCAAGTTGTTTTGATTCGGTATAATTCGCTTCCGGTACTTGTGGCGCCCTCTGTTTCCGGTGCTGGTGCAAGGCATGTTGATGACGCCCTTGTTCTGTATACATTTCGTGTGGTACAGCTGTTTGCAGTCGATGCATCGCTGGCCTTGCGTGACGAACGCGTCGATAGCTTCCTGGCAGTACACGCACTTGTCCGCTTTACCAAAACGGGTGCCTTTTCGAAACCTGTCGAAAAGATATCAAGTTGTGACCTATAAAGTCCATTTAAGGTCTTTAACGATCCAATCGTATCGAATATGAACTCTTAAATCCGGGAAATTTACGCCTTATACCGAATAGCCTGTCTTTATTGAACTATGAACGTGTAATACCAGTCAGCGGTCACGTGACACTTGGCCGACTACTGAACGAGACATTTATATCTATGTTTATCCATCAAATTGTAACTTACCAAACAATTCTGTTTACTCTGCGAACATAGATCTTGTTTTGAATTGTTTTGGATGTTTGGTGGTAAAAAACATTGTTATTTTTTTGTTCTAACCCAAAACCTGAGATCTCAGGCTTTCATTGTGAAGGCAGAATGTAAATAGCCATAGCCTGTCCAGGTTTATATAACTGATTTTAGATACTGCTCTATGATTTAAATAACACGATGCGACTAAGTTTTTTTTTTTTGGGCGTAACAAGCTGTTCATTTGTAATAATGGTTTTTTTCTTTGTTTTGTCCTTTCGGTTATATGGACTGAAACATATGGAAGCGTGATGTATGTAGAAGTGTCCGGTATACCTATGCCCCGCGATACGGAACAGTCCGTTCTCGGTCTGTCCGATGAAGCCTGTGGAGCGCGGGTCGAGTGGACGCAGGTCACCGGGCGCCGGGTCAGAGTTCCGCCGCCGAAGCGAACTGCCCACGCCGTAGCTCGACTCGCGGATCTCTATTGGCAGCTTCACCCTGTCACATTAAAATACATACTATACTTCACGCCTATAAGAGTAGTCGGCAAGTCACGGTGGAGTATGCTCCGAAGATCTATTCTGTTTTAAAATCATTTTTTTTTTAATCAACAAGGCATATTACTCCATCAATGAATACCTTGATGATAGAGATAGCTAGATACCCTATCAATCTTTATAACTGGTTGCATCTCTTTGCCCTACTGCTCCCTGACTTAAATGTATTATTATGTAAATTGTGTGGTATATAATTTATTCTTAATTTAATTTATATTTAATAAATTGTATTTTTTTTCATTTTAATTATGCTATATTATTAGGTATTATTATTATTGTACGCCCAGAATGGGTAGAACACAGTGGACATTTTAATTATTATATTTTAAGAACTGTTAACTTTACTTGTGTATCGCAATAAACGATTTCTGATTCTGATTCTGTTTCTGAAGAATGTATGAAAGTGAAACTTGGGTGTGACAGAAGAAATAAAATATATTATATGCAGTGGTGATGAGAGATGGTGTGGTGTTACTTTGATAGATAGAGTAAGAAACAGTGTGGTGAGATAGCGGTGTAGTGTGTGAGAGGATGTAGTGGCGTCATCGAAGTGAATGAGGCGAGAGGCATGAAAGTAGTGTAATAATAATAATAATAGACTCTCGACCTTTTCCCCTTCCAGGATTCACCTCTAATCACTTCTCAGGGAATTTTATGAGTATTACGTACTAGGTGATTGTCAGAGGCACGTCTATACTCACTATCGTCAGATGCCCATGGTTTACAAGTTGCTAGTGTTCAACACGTGACAGGTTGCAAGCCCATCGCGCGGAATACTAGCCGTTGACACATTGCATTAGAACTTTTGTTCCTAGGGACATGCCGGTTTCCTCAAAACCGAAAGCCGATAAGTCCATTGGTTGGCACGACTGGATTTGAACCCCCATCCTCCAAGTGGGTGTGGGCGGGCCCATGCCCACTTGGCCACACAGCTCTTCAGGAGCGTAAAAAGTGGAAATCCGTTCTCTACCTTCGTCTACCTGGGAAACAGGCTTGAGTCTATGTGTGTTTGTACTTATTGATTTGGCAACACAATAACACAACTTGTACTGGTGTTTAGTTAAGTAAGGTCACCTTGTAGTTCTTTCGACATCGTCCAGATGTCGTGGTGTGTCGACGACGAGGTCTGGCGGCGGATGGCGCGGCGAGCGGCGCGGGGAGCGGCGCGCGGAGCGGACAGGCGGCGCGGGCGGCTCGGCGCCGCTAGCCGACGCGACGCCAGCTCGCGACGTTTCATACGCTGACATAAAACCACATACATTATAATACTATACACGGATCAGAGCATACAACACATCTTACCATTTGGAAACACTATAACGTAATTAATAAAGTGAATTTAAATGATATTGGTAGCTGACATGCTAATTTAAAAACCTCACAAAAAATATTTTAAAATAACATTGAAACAAGGTCAATTCAAGCTTATACAGTGTATTACGATTATCATTAAAGCAAGAAAACCGAGCTAAGAATATGTACATTTCTCTAATAGCACACTTTACATAGACCTTTGAAGTGGTCAGGTCAATCCTCGAAGGGAAAACTGTCGTGAGTCTGTTACTTTTCACTTTATACCTGTCCGAGCCAGTGTGATTCGTACTGTCACTGTCACTGTACTGTATATGTGTATGTATTAAAGTAGAGTGCTAGATGATGATGATGATGATGAGGAGAAACACTGTCGACGATCAGTAATACGTTTTATTATTACGTAATTATGTTAAGTAGATAAGTTTGACCATTCGCGACCGTCTCGTAGATTGTTTTGCTTAGCACTGCTCTGCATCAAAAGTGCAGAGCCGAGTTAAAATGCTGACGGCAAATGTATGTCATCATACAATACCATACTTTATACCTTTTATGGACCCGTATTGTATAAATGTTTAACAAATTTTGTCCCTTTTTAATTACCAATATAATTTATCGACATATCATACGATCAAATCTATTTTGTATTTCTAACAAAGGATACTTTATGTCTATCGGGTCGGGAATATTTTTATGAATATTGTGGAAATCTTACCGCTATAGTAAAACAATATCTTCAAACACATTGTCAAATAACCCATAGCTATCAATAACCAAACCACAATCACACCAACTAACACCAAACACCGTTCTACCCTAAGTTTTCTCACAATCACAAATGAATCGGACATCTTACAGTAAAGATGTCAACACTTCTCAAAGTTATTACCACAAATGGTAGTGAAATTAAAATGGTTGTTTACGGCAAATTAGGGATTGTTGATAATCTATTAGTCTAATTACTGTTGTTTCCCGAGTTTTTGTAGGTATTAAATAATGAGTTCACAAACTTGAGTTATGTATACAAACATTATGTTGTTATTAGGTACCCCTCTACCTGCCGCATAAACGGTTTTTTTTTATACTAAAATATTTTGAGTCCGTCGATAGGGCTGATAATCAACGCACAGCTCAAAATCTCAGCTACATCCTATATGCAATGGAAAGTATTTGATGTATTGTATGATAAGTATGTATTTAAAACAAAGTATTCAAGTATTATATCCGTAATCTATTTCCCATATTACAAGCTATGCTTAGTTTGGGGCTAGATGGCGCTGTGTGAAATAAATGTCCTGTAATATTTATTTATTTATGTAAACCATGTTTTTTATGGGGGCGAATTCCGACTTGTAAGGCCGAAGCAGGAGTGACAGACTTGGTCGGACGGAAGGAATGGATATTAATTTGATAGTTTCCCGGAGCTGGTTGTTGTTATGGCGACAGAATTAGGTAAGATGGTAGCTGCTGATAGGGGTGCAATAAGTGAATTCGCACGGGGTGACGGGAACAAAGTCCCGGGACTTCTTGCAAATCTCGCTTTTCTTGGAAATCTTGCAGCGCAGAGCTCGGAGCGACAACACGTCCACAGAGGGCTAGTCAGTGAGCAGCAAGACTATATTTCCTGAGGATGCCTCGTGTAGAGGCGAAACACGTGTCGATATGATTTTTTCAGAGAGACTTAGCGGATTAATTTAAAAAAAAAAAATATATTTTTTAAATAAAATTTTATTTTGAAAGTCCCGGGAGTTTAGTAGTACAACAGTATACCTGTGTCTAAGCTGGTGCCGGTGGCAGTGGCGCTGGGCTCTTGGGCGCGCGGGTCGCGACGTACCGGCGGCAGCGAGACGAGCCCCGCGGTAGACGCGGAGCGGCGATATGTTTGCGGTGAACTTTTTCTGCAATAACATAACACAGGTTATAAAAAAAAGAGGAGTTCCTCAGTCTGTTGTCACTTCCACACCGATGATGGACAGCATTTTTTTTTATTGTACGACGGGGAAGCGCTTGGCTTTCATCTCACCTGGTTACAGGTCGAGATAAGGCCGAAGGAGGCGCACTTCACTCGGAATCCTCAAACTAGGAACTGGCTATCTCATCATCAACCAATTGCAGTCCACAGCTGGACATAGGTATCTAAAGTTTCCCAAGTTTCCAAAGTTTAGATCTAGCTTCTTCGGTTCTACGGTTGGCCCAAAACTAATGATTGTACAGCTACAAAAACTGAAGGTATTAAATAAAATTATCGTTCTTATACGTTGTGTTGTTTTAAAAACGTGCGGATTTTTTTAATATGACTAGGTTACTCAAACTGAACAAGCCTCATAGCTCAGTTGGTACTCTGCCTTCTGCGCTGTAAGCTGTGGGTTCAATTCCCACCCAGGACAAACATTAGTGTGATGAATAAAGATGGTTATTCTGTGTTTGGGTGTTGTATCATATAGAACGTATGTATTTATAAAAGTAAATATGTATTCTATCCGTAATCTCGTTCCCATATTACAGGCTATGCTTAGTTTGGGGCTAGATGGCGCTATGTCTTAATGTGCTATAA
The DNA here is from genome assembly GCA_951394065.1 of Venusia cambrica. Taxonomy (NCBI): domain Eukaryota; kingdom Metazoa; phylum Arthropoda; class Insecta; order Lepidoptera; family Geometridae; genus Venusia; species Venusia cambrica. Next base: position 10,374,711 of record OX596035.1, read on the forward strand.
TATTTATTAGTATTAATAGCAGCGTTTTACCTGAAATAAAACGCATATTAAAATACTTACCTCACTGGAAGCTATTTATATGAGAAGGTATATCCGTTTCCGTCGAATAGTACATAAAGCCGGTACGTATTTCCGGTCTCAGTGGTGACACCTGGCGGCCGCGCGCCTCTTTTAGTTTCGTAAATCTGTGAGCGCCATTTTTAGTTAATTGGCTTAGTTACACCAGGCAGCGATAAAAGCCTAGCTTCCAGTGAGGTAAGTATTTTAATATGCGTTTTATTTCAGGTAAAACGCTGCTATTAAAAGTACTTGACCGTCACTGGAAGCTATTTATATGAGACCTGTTTGTTATCGCCTGGTGTCGCCACTTATGAGGAAAGTTAATCTAGCGCCAATGTGATGTCATTATTAACTAGGTAAACGTAATATAGAAAAGCTATGAATGACGAATACTGGAATGGACATCAGTATTTATATATCAATCAGATTAAACCATCGAGAAATTAATTATAGGCACTAGAAAACTAATCAAGAATTCGAAATATTTCATTGAATGAGTTCAATATATCATATTATCAATAATAATTTGCCATTTAGGTTGCATTGTTAGGTTTAATGCACATAATTATCGAACCATTCTGTATGGTATTGCTCATTATTTTGAACCTGAAAAACTTTTGAATGTGCTTAATATCAATGGCCACTATCCTATTGAAAATTTTGTAAATTCTAATTCTAGCTTAAGCTAGAAGATGATTTTCCAGCTAGCTTATAGGCAACAGGGCACACCACTCAACGGTGCATGAATTAGGTTCAAGTTTTTGGTCAAACTGTAACGAATCAGCTGAACCATTGAAGTCAACTCTAATGGAAATGTTAGGCTTTTTTTTTTTTAGCCGCCGAACCTACATCTTTTAGTAGCATAGAAGCAAGTAGTTTCTACAATACCCACAGTAAAAGGGATTGGTTAGGTTAGGTTACCGACTAGCATTTTAAACAACTACTATATACGTTATGAACAAATATTGGCCAAACCAAATACAATCGTTGGTCCATGATACCAACATCATGATCGTGATGGTTAGATCAGGATCTATTGTAAGTAGTGTTTGACAAAGATGCATCTGCCTGAGCAGAGTGTAAGCTCGAAGTACGACACGACGCTTGCTCAATTACTGATTTGAAACTGAAATAAGGAACCTACAACAGAGTACAAACATCCCAAAAAGGTAGCTATGAAACCTTTGAGTTTGAGCAATCGATTTGAAGACACATTTAGTATCATAATAAGTAGGTACTGTTCATTAATTTCAAGTGAGATAAAATCAATCATTTAAAACACGAGTAAAGCAGTTATGGGGTTATTGCTTGTTGTGTCAACGTTATTGACATTAGTTAGACCATACATTCTAACACACATCCTCGTAGGCTTAATAATAAATTTATTCTATAGGCTAGAACAATTTTGTTCGGTGTTGCATGTTTTTAGCTTGACTGTAGATGGTGGTATCCTCGTAGAAGTTAGGGTAAATTAGTTATTTCTGAAGGTTTACAAATAAAAAGTAATAAAATTAATTATTTAGTCAACCATTCCATGTTTAGAAGTTTAGAGTGGGATTAGCTGATTAAAGAGCCTTTCCAACGCTGAAGTTTTGACTTCAGCGCGTGTTTCGGAGTTTACCTTCTCCCATCGGGGTATGTACCCCTAAGAAGTATATTACTGTAGATTTATTCAGATAAATCAACACTTTGGTACTAGGTAGTATAATAATTAGAAAAGCTGTCTAATACCCATACTAGACGGTTCATGGAACACTGAACGCATCTTGAACATACCTAGCTTTTTATTTGTAATGTCTCTTACTCGTATAAGGAAGGTACATTGTTGTAACTTTATGCGCGGTCTTTGAGGCAGTATGTCTACTCGGGGTACCGAGTATCGCAAACACTATGTTAACACAGGCTGGTAAGTAGATACCATTATGATGATGTGCGTCAAAGCGCCAAGTAGAACTTGCCTGGAATATATTCTACTTCCATTTTGAGCAATGACTTTGTACTCTATTTTAAATGAAAATTCTGAAAATTATCCGATTAAAAATCTGTTGCACTAATTACCACCAATCTAACGCATGTGGTAAATTTGGTTATACCCGGGTTTTTGGGGATAGCCAGTATTAAATTTTTATTCAGTGGCCCTCTGTGGAGTATGTATGGTATATGCAAGAGACATCTAATACTCATCTGTGAATGATGATGATGATGATGGCGCTCCACTGCAATAAAATATAAAAGGTTGCCCGTTTGCAGAGCGACTTGTCCGAATGCCAGATCATTTTAGTTGTGTTCTCGCTGCTAGGTCATGCTAGGCTTGATAGATGTGTAACAGAGACGTTAGTCGGAAGACAAATACTCAGAGACCACCCAACTATAGTTTTATTGTGATTTATTTTGGAGGGTAGATTTTTAATAACACTACTGGTATATATAATGGTAACAAAAACAATTGTCGGTGATTATACCGTTCTTGAAGGATGTCAAAACTGGCAAGGCTTAGAATTAATCTTCCGAGATTATACATACCTTGGCCAGCCAACCTTTATTTAGAATCCGCTGTATTTCTACCTAAGCAAATTAATGTTTTGTTGCGGTCTTAGAACTCATATCCCGAGATTTACATTTCACCGATACAGAGTGATTGAACCAAACGATTGACTGACGTGCTTGCGGAGTAGGTAAGCACGTCTACATTCCGATATACAATCAGGAAATTGAATCTCATGTTGCAGTGTTATCACAATAACAGGGTCAACCCATTCATTAAAAGAAAAAAGGGTTTTGTCCAAACGCTTCAGTCGAAGTCATTGTCGTCTCTAATTGTTATTTATCTCATTGCTCGTTCAAACAAACAAAGAAAGTGCCCGTGAGACTTTCATATTTAAAAGGTTCAAGATAGGATGAACAGTAATTTCTACAGTCGCAGGAGATTGTAGCAACTCAATAATAACAAACAATTATGAAACACTTAAAGGTTTCGTCACTTCGTAATCGTTTAGCACAAGCACATAAAGATTGACTAAAATACATGTTAACATTTCGATGTTGGTACCAGAAATATGAGGGTAGCCGGTATACACACACATGTACATTATACAGGTACAAGTACGAAACTCTGTGATTGGGGAGCTACTTTTAGGACCCCTTGTTTGTTCGTTTGTGAATCATAGCAAAATTTTTTGAGGGTTTCTTTTTATTTTAGCTTACACTAGGTATATAAGCTACATAAGATTTTTTCTAAGCGATGTAGTGGATATACATAATTGCATTGACGTAAGGTGTCATATATTTTTACCCTTTTGTTTGTCTTCATGTCTATGAAACCTGAAGTATAAAGTAAAACGAATTCTGAGTATGTATCAGAATAATGTTTTGACCGATGATGACTACAGCGTTGGTCATCAAGAAGCATTAATGGAAAACCATTTGAGTACCGTAACGAAGCTTCAAGTAGCCTTTCGATTTGCATTTGCAATTTGCAATTTTTATCAGAATACCCATAGGTATATTTATGTGAAATCGTGAACGGTTTTTCACTAACCCGACAGGGCAGAGACAATAATATTGTTCATATAATTCCCCACTTACCTCATATCATAGCAGATTGATTTGCGATTTAATCTTCCAATATAGCTAGAGTTTTGTGCATATTCTCAATTAGTTCTCTCAGCGTATGGTCAGTGCGCCAAGCGCTATACTTTTTCTTACGGCGGTTTCGACAGTGCCGTACCGTGCTGATTCACCCGCCGACACACATGGGTCTGCTCAGATGAGCATTAGTGAAGACTCGATTTACATTTTGATAAGTAAATGGGGGTTTCGAAAATGCAGTATGCAATACCAAATACTGGTGTTCATTACCAAACAATTATGGTAGATCCCTTAAGATGGACATTATTAATTTGAAATGGTAAACTATCTGACCTTGAATCGTTTTTAATTCATATAAGGTAGGCTTTAAGAGAGCACTCGTGCGTCCTCCGCAATATCCCCTTAAGATTGGGCCGCGAGCCTCTGTTGAAAATGGACCTTTCTCACTAGAGTAATGGCTCACGTAGTAAGCACTTGAGGGTTGACCTCCGTAATAGTTGTTATTCACCCCGCGAGGGTGTGTTACTTACGTGCTCACCTGCATGATCACCATATGCACACGTATAATTGGGAACCAGAGTTCTCTAAATGTGTATGTAAATCCAAACGATGGACCTGCTTACTAGGCCGAGGCCTGCCCCCGCGAGAAGCAGATGTTGTTCTGGCTATCTTCCTACTCGTTTAGAAGAGCCAAAAAGCTTTGATTACGCCTTTTATAGCGTTACTAATTTGTTCAGCGGAGAAAAGAGCGTATTTCATGATTTCAGCATAAGTGCCGCAGCGGCTAGTGCAGGAGATCAGAGTACTTACTTTTCTATTTTACTTAGATCAAGTATATCTACTTATGTTTTCGCTCAAGATAAAATATAATAACAGCGTATTTATTCGTCACGTTTACAAGCACTCGTGCTCGGGCCAGCTGCGCCAGCAGCCCGTACAGACTTGTCCTAAAAAGGATACTGAAAAAGGTAACAGTTAATATCCGAGACATAAATAGGTATACCCTTTAAAATTCCGACGTACAATAAAATAATAATCACATCTGAAAATAAAATCACCAGTAGTACGAAATTCTACGGCTTCACCGTTAAATATTTCACACGTACCAACAGGAATTACAATCAAGACAATAATTCTTAGCAGAAAAATTGTTAAAATATTTTTTTCAAATACGTACCATATCCGAACGGCAAAACCGTTTATAGTGTGGATTGCGTAATAACGAGGGTAGTGTGTAGTATCAAGAGACTTACATCATACCCCGAATCACTTTTAAAAACAATCGCCTACAAAACTTAGTAATTTTGTAGCGTTGAATATTCTCTTAAATTTGTTCTATTTTAGCAACGGCGTAGAGCCTGAGCAGCTGCGCACAAGTTGCTTCGACGGGAAACGAAACGCCAATGAACTAAAAATGGCGCTCACAGATTTACGAAACTAAAAGAGGCGCGCGGCCGCCAGGTGTCACCACTGAGACCGGAAATACGTACCGGCTTTATGTACTATTCGACGGAAACGGATATACCTTCTCATATAAATAGCTTCCAGTGACGGTCAAGTACTTTTAATTATATTTACCGAGCATAAGAATCGATAAGCCAACACTATGTTTCCGAACCCTGCACAGCACTAGTCATCCAGTACTCAATGAAACCGATTAGCCAATCGTCGAATGCCCTCTGCGGCACGTGTTCAATACACTTGACGTGATCGCCCCACTCCGTAAATTTGGGGACTATTATGAAAGTGGGAAAATCCCTATCTTTTTTTTTATTGTTCAACGGGGAAGCGCTTGGCCTTCATCTCACCTGGTAACAAGTTAGGATAAGGCCCGAAGGTGGAGGCGCACTTCACCCGGAATCCTCAACAAACTGAGGAGCTGGCCATCTTACATCTGAATGCGAGTTATGCGACATAACGTCATTAAATTATGTTAGACTAATGGTAAATGGTAGGATGACCTAGTATATTTTATATGACCATCTTCTTCAATGTCCACATGTCTTTTAAATTCTGCACGTATTTAAAACGTCACATTGTATGAAAACAGTTGAAGATAGCTTACTTGGAATTGCTCTTGTTAGTTTCAGTCCCGCTGTCCCCGGGCTTCCACTTGCCGAACCGCCGCAAATACTCCTCGCTGTTGCTCATCAGTTCAACGAGCTCCTCTAGCTCCTTCTCACATTTCTACAACACATGATGAAACGTATTGAATACTACTTACTACGCTACCTGCGAACCGAGGGCATGTGCCGAATTTATGTTTAGACGTGCCTCTAACTACTAGGGCTACCCGTAGTAGATGATCCTCAAAAGATCCACGCTCTGAGCAGTGATCAGACGTGAATCAGGGAAAAGTCAAGTCCTAGGGAAACCTACGTAGACTTAACATTTTCAAACGTACCTATTATATGTTACTCGTGCGTGTCGACGCACGAGTAACATAGCCCTGCGATTTACATGTAACTAATCTGGGCCCCATCAACAGCCCATTAGTGTCAACTGCTGCCTCCTTCAAAGCTGGAGTTTTGCCATAATTAACACGCTTGGCAGCCGGTATGGTGATCGCATTAAAGGTGTAAATAATGCACAGACGGAAACTGCTGCCTTTTCTTTCTGGTGAGATCCCTAATGTGGCTGAGTCGGCGGGGTCGATACTTAACCCACGACCGCCACAGCAATAGCAGTAAACTGGGCCCCGTAAGCATCCAATGGATAATTGTGAGATTCTATATATGTACGCCTGCAATATAATGTATACACTTTACCATTTTTAAAAATGAATCCATTATTTTTATGTTATTTTCTTGTAAATTCTATCATTACTTTTGTATTCAAGTCTGATAAATATCATCACACTTTAATACTGATTAATAAAATATCTACAGTTGTGTACAAAAAAAACACTGAAAATTATGAAATAAAATAAATAAAGAAATATTACATGACATTTATTTATAAATGTATACATATTAGTGCAGGTGACTGTACATGTAGAAGTAACTACATAAATTGGTCTGTCAAGGATAAAATCTGTCTGTATATTAAAGGTGTCCAGAAGTTTTGAGTTTAGAACTCTCTAGACTTATGAAGGCCCAGTTTTTTATCATATTTTAATAATATAATCCAATTTTCAATAATAAAAAATACAAATAATACAATCCAGATACATCGGATAATATAGGTTTGCAGCGCCATTCTTTTGAATCTGATATGCCATGTCGAAATGAACACTACACACTACGTTTGTTGGAAGTTTGAGTGAATTGAGAGAACGCTATTACTATCATCAAGAAAATATCAACCTTGGTAACTTAGAAACAAGAACTTAAACCTTCTCGGCAAGTGGTCGACTACATGTTTCGTCGACTCATTGGTATTGGATTGAACACCATGATTTTCTATGTTTTGAAACTCTCATGCACACATTTACCATCATGATATTTTTATTATGTTAAACGACGTGGAAGCGCTTGGCCTTCATCTCACCTGGTTTACAAGTTATTATATGGCCGAATGTGGAAGCGCACTTCACCCAGAATCCTCAACGGTCTGAGGAACTGGCTATCATACATCTAAATGCCGGAACACAACAATTTTATAATTGCTATTATGGCGACAGAATTAGGTAAGATGGTTGTAGCTAGCCAGTCGGACTTAAACAAAGTCCTACCACCAACCAAACCAAGCACAATACTGTACTCCCCAAGGGGATCGAAACTGGTACCTCTAGATCTGACACCGGTGGGGCCAGTAGACCACAGTGGCTGTTTACGAAACAAAATACCAACGCACACAACGCAAAATACGAACGCACTGCACTCCGTCCCCGACCCTTTTAGACCTGGACCGAACTTCATACTACGAGGATTCTTTTCTATTCATTATTTCGTATGAGGACACATCGCATCTACCTTTGTTTTCATTTATGCATATTAAGGTTCACTGTTTGATTTTATCGGTTTACTTATTTCAATATTATAAAGGGATCATCCATGTAAACTTGGAGTTTTACTTCACCAGCGGTAAATATGTCGATAAAAGATGATTTAAGCAGCGTCCATTCAAGAAGTAGGGCACTCGCACCTGTGGCTGGTAAGTCCGATACGGAAGCTAAATACTCCGACCGCACAAGTGGCATACAAATTGTGTTCCTGGTGAAGCTGGAGGCAGATTAGAGTGATAATGACGTAGCTCGCGCTGGTAAGTGTATGTATGTGAAGAAAACCACACATACCTTATCCATATTGTTCGCCATCAGATAGCTCTGGTCTATCGTAAGCCAAAGGATCTCGTTTGCTAGGTCTTCTGCCGTGATCTTGTTCGGCATGGAGACGCCTGGCGGTGGGTACTTCGTGTTGCTGGTACTTGAATTCCATTGGTTGGTATCCGGCGAGAGTGATTTACTTGATTCTTGACTGAAAATTAAACGTTAGAACTAAAAATACACAAAAATGTTATCGAATAATACAAACCTAATGTAACACCGCATTATCATAGCGACGAGCTCAACGCTCGTCGTGATTATTTTAGGAGCAAAAAGTGTGTGAATAGGAAAGAAAGTGTGAATGGGCGTGTCTTACCTAGATGAACTAGCAGGTTTCAGCGACTGCTTTGACACATTTTGTTCTTTCAGTATCTTATCTTTCTTCTTCTGTAATGCGTATATCGTGTAGTCTATTACATTCTTCAAGCTGCAAAATATGATTAATTAGCTTGTTGAACGTGCCAATTATTTCTACATTTACAGTTTCTCTAATTTTTAACGCGAGGGCCTTGACTGCAGTCATCTAATAGGTCTTCTTTTTATAATTATAATACTAATGGGAAGAATTTGCACCAGCAAAGTCAGGTAAGTCTATTGGGATGAAAATCCGAAAGCTAAATTGGTAAGACTATTCGGTAGAACCAGGGACGTTACCGCCGACGGCGAAGCCGATCTCCATTGATGGCTTTAAATTAGCTCCATGAGAACTAGAAACGATTTTTACCGATTTAGGTATGTGTCATATCCGAAATGGCGTATCCCATCTCAAAAGTGTACACATGTTATGAAACCTATCCGTTCAGTACATTTGACGGTAAAAATCGTTTCTAGTTCTCATGAAGCTAATTTAAAGCCATCAATGGAGATCGGCTTCGCCGTCGGCGGTAGCGTCCCAGCTTCAGCAATCGGCTTTGCCTCTGTGGTAACCGGATAAAAACAGCTTATATCCTATCTTGATCATGCACAGTATTTGTGCAAAATTTCAGCTCATCCGTTCAGAAGTTTCCGAAATCGAAACATGCAAACAAGCATTTGCTTTAATTATAACTCATAGGTATTCCATTCCTATCACACCTATGAGTTATTATAAATGCCAAAGCTAGAGGTCAAGAACACGTTGAAATAAACTTGACTTGAAAAATAATAAATTTTGAATGACTTAAAATATGTGAGAAATAAATACTTACTCTGATGATATTGGTAAAGACTGCGTCTGTCTTAGTTGTTGTCTTGACTTTTCCGTATCCAGTTGTAAAATCATTTCTCTAAAATAAACAAAGTCGATTCAAAAAAGCTTAAACAACATTTAAATGTTCACAGCTCGTTAACCCGCCATTTCATTGTTTTTAATGCAGATTTAAGAAGGTATATCATTTTAACGAGCTAGTTTACACCATACTGTAGCCTATAGAGAAAATTTGGCAGGGAGACTATTACACAACTCAATTATTCGCGGGAGAAGTTCCTCTTGAACCTCGTAAGGTTCCTCCAAAGGCTCCGTAGAGCGCGAAGCTATAGTCTCCAAAGTGTGGACGGTATCTCTGTCGACGGCAAGCGGTGCGAAGGTAGAAAGGGGCTGCAGGCACCATCTCAAACAATTCCTTCGAACACAACCCGTTACTTGCAGGGAGACTATTACACAACTCAATTGTTCGCGGGAGGAGTTCCTCTTGAACCTCGTAAGGTTCCTCCAAAGGCTCCGTAGAGCGCGAAGCTATAGTCTCCAAAGTGTGGACGGTATCTCTGTCGACGGCAAGCGGTGCGAAGGTAGAAAGGGGCTGCAGGCACCATCTCAAACAATTCCTTCGAACACAACCCGTTACAAAAGTGGTCCTACTACTCACTCACCTAGGAAAAGTCTCTCCCGAGAATACCATTCTCAATTTTTTTTCTGTATATTACTTCCTGTGTCATCTTAATATGACTCATGACAGGAATACAATGACTCATTTTTTTTTTTTTACACAGCGCCATCTAGCCCCAAGCTAAGCATAGCTTATAATATGGGAACTAGATTACGGATAGAATACTTAAATACTTTTTGTAAATACATACGTACTATATGATAAAACACCCAAACACAGAACAAACATCTATATTCATCACACAAATGTTTGTCCTGGGTGGGAATCGAACCCACAGCCTACAGCGCAGGAGGCAGAGTTACTACCAACTGAGCTATGAGGCTTGTTTATATGCAGGGCTAGTATTTCACATTGTTTTAGGCGTTCTACATTTCATTTGGTAGCCAACAAACTACAAAGTTCATTCAAGGCAGATGACCAAAAAGTACTTACAATTGCTTATCAATAGTTGACTTGGCTCTATCTCCGACCGGCTCTCGCCTCGTGAACACGGAGTCATCGTCAGGGATCTGCGTTATGCCATCATGCTGTCAATACAAACACACCCAACACATTGTACTCATTGACAAGTTGACTTGAGACTTATGCACTCTGCATAGAATACATTTTCGTTTGTTCAAATAACGTGAAAGCGTTCTCGGGTGCCGTGATGAAGAACTCAAGTCAACTTACTCCGCAGATTTACGCACTAATATATTAGTATCCATTTTGTTAGCTTGAACTTTGTAAATGAGAGGGTAATTATAGTGGGAAAACAAATAAAACCTTGTAGCGAATAATTAATGATCGGGTACAATGGAAAACATTATTTTTTTATCTTAAACATCTCAACATACCTCAGTCTTTTCTCTAGGTGGTGGAAGCGGTAGCCGTTTCCGCAGTTCGGGCAAAGTCCTCCGCCGCAGTAAGTACCCCCTGGCGGCGGATTGGAATATCACAAGCCCTCTGCAGAACTTATTGTACCACAGCCTTCCGCGAACGGCTCGGAACCATGACTGGACCCTTACCGCGGCGTCGTTGCGAGACTGTAGCCATTGTCTACAACAGCAAGAGTGACAAATAAATATTACAGGACATTTCATTTCACACAGCGCCATCTAGCCCCAAACTAAGCATAGCTTGTAATATGGAAACTAGATTACGGATAGAATACTTAAATACTTTTTTTTGTGAAAACATACTTAAAATACTATACAACACCCAAACATAGAACAAACATCTATATTCATCACACCCCTATCAAACATTTGTGTGATGATAGAACCTCGCGACACCTTACCGACAGTACTTTTGACTGTAAACACATTGTCACATTATCTTAACGATCCTCAGAGGTACGGGTAAGGAAGGATCTTTTGTACATAATAAACCCTAATGTGGTTTATATTACAAGGTAAGTTATAAGGTAAGTATTCACCTGCAGTGGAACTGTATAGTAATTGTAGCTTTCCTCAAAGCGAGGAACCTTCTCCTTTCTAGCACCGCCCGGAACCACCGCTGGATTGTGATGATGGAAGCCATGATCTGCTGGTGAAGTCGGTATTCTAACTTCGTCTGTTCGCTTTCACGCATGAAGATTTTTGTAGCACCTTTAAAGTTTTAATAATTTGGTCAATTTTACACACATCATATGAATAAAACAATATCATACACTTCCTCATAATCTAAGAATTATTTAAGATTTTTTTATGAGTTTAACTCGCATCATACGTAACTCAAGAAACAAGAGTTATTACGAGTGTTGCTGTCTTTTTAACAGCAAATCCGCTTCACATTGTCAGCACCAATTTATAACAATACTTCACGTTAACTAGCGCAGCCGGTGGGATACCTCACTAGATACGGTCAGATAAATCCGCTTCTGATCATAGAAAAATGTATACGTATATAGGTATCGTTATTTTACTCACCTAATTGATAATTATCTCTATCCAAGTTCAACGTAGCCAGAAAATGCCTGACGTCTGATTGCGAGCTCAATAATCCCTTCGGCAATAATATCCTATACAATTGAATGAACTCCTCGTAAGTCAGTCGTACGTTGTAGCCCGCTTGGCGGATGCGGACCGTTTCTAACATGCCCGTATAGCGGAGTTGTCGCTGGACCGTTTCCTCGTCAAAAACATGCGGGACTTTATCGCTGTTTGATTTTATACACCTGAAACATTTGCTAAATTAACACGAAACTGAAAGAAGCTCAAGCATTTGGATTTAAAGTCGAAATATTCTGTTTTTATTTGCATATGTTATATTTTTAAACACATCAGAGCTGAAGAGGGTCTGAAAACAGACTACTTTACTCAGTTCTGTCATTTATTCTCTGAATACAGACATAAACAACGTATTTCTATTAACTACGTTCCTTGCGTACTGACGTTGACCTCATTCACTCTTTCTTTTTTTGACAGTTTTTGTTGTTTATTGACGGCAGTTGTACATACCTAATAAAGAACGGGTTGGCTTGATTGAGCGTTTCCATCAGCGCCGCTAGCGAATGTTGAAACTGTGCCGCGACAGTCTGCGGCTGTTTTCGTTTGCCGGTTGGCGCAGCCGTTCGTCCAGCGAGCGTTTTTACACTCTGCAAGTTTTTTAGACCTTTCTTTGCTCGCTCTCGAGGCCTGAACGATTTGTTTTTCCTGCAGAGATTTCCAATGTCAAAATACCGACAGTCGAAATGTTGTTCTATGAGAGATCTAAGGGTATTCCGTTTGATATAGATAGATAGCTAGATTTATTCACTGAAAGTTTAAGCAAACATTTATCAGTCGTGTTTTAAATAAGCCTATTTAAGGTTTAAAGTTTGTGTAAAGTTAAAGTTGTAAGGACGAAATATTAGGTTCTCACTGACAGTTCCTATCATAGATATGTACTTTCAAACGAGTGAGTATACAACATATCTATCAATGATAACGATAAACGACATATATTCGGCTTCAATGTGTCTTTATTCGTGATCGGATTTAAGTAATTCAGGATAAATTTATAGTGCTATTGGATAGCATTTAACATATTTTATTTAAGTCTAAATACCTCATTTATAAAAGTTGCAGCGTAAATTATGATCTCTCAAGGAACAACTTCTGGGTTACCAACACCTAAAATGCGTTTTCAGCGTAACGTGTGCGTTTTATTTACAAACATGCTTCTACTGATTGTTTAACTAAATTGGATTAATCAAAATAAAACAAGGCTGTAAACATTTTATTAGAAAAATAAACTATAAGACAATCTATACTGCTTTGTAGACTAAACACCAAAATACCCAGTAATTACCGCGTAAGCTAGTAGACAATGCAACAAAAAAAGCAAAAGTAGAAAGCTTAGCCGCAAGAATTTTACTGAACAATAAAAAACTAACATTGACAAACATAGAACGAATGAAAATTGCGCAGAAAATGAAACACCCATTGCCATCACCGTGATAGAAGAGACAAGAGAACCCAACCGGATAACGCACATTCACCAAACAAAATTGTTTGAACTACAAACTACTAAAATAGAATGTTTTCAAAGTACAGTAAGTGTCATCGAACAAACAAGTGGTCCTCTGACGTTCAAAATGTAGTAAAGGTAACGCAAACTGTACAAGATGTATATAGTTGGTAGTAGCTCTGCCTTCTGAGCTGTAGGCTGTGGGTTCGATTCCCACCCATAGCAAACATTTGTGTGATGAATGTTGTTGTGTTTGGGTGTTGTATTGTATGATAAGTATGTATTTACAAAAAAAAAAACTATACGTAATCTAGTTCCCATATTACAAGCTATGCTTAGTTTGGGGCTAGATGGCGCTGTGTAAAATTAATGTCCTGTAATATTTATTATAGTTGCCGTCAAATATTAGTCTATTTAGTTGTAATGAAAACAGTGTTTGTTTCAGGAAAAGTACTTCAGTAAGAGGCATATTTGTTTGGTGAATGTAGCGCGTGCGAGAGAGAGACAGAGCAATCACGTGTTTCCCAAGACGTACATAACAATCTGGCTGGCGCGCTGCATTACGTCCGTGTCGTCGAATCTCTCCTCTCGCTCGACGCGACGCGTTCGCGTCTCGGCGATTCTGTAATTCTTTGTCCCTTTCCCACCGACCCGCGCAGGGCTTGCCGTCTCCGTCTTTTTGCAATCACCCAATGCCCGAGTGGGTGTTTCCCGCGCTTTACTCGCCCCTCTGTGTGGCGTTCTACTACCCCCAAGTCGAGTGAGAAAGGAATAGACGATAACAAAATTAATGAAAAGATTCAGATCAACTAAAAATAAGGCATGCTGAAGTGGCGACATGAATGTACACTTCTACAGAACTAATAGATACATGTAGCGTGATGTACTGGGTATAGACTTGAGGCGATCCGGTACTAAAAATAAGCAGATATTCGCAAAGACGCCACAGGGGTGATACAGTTCGTCTAAATCGCAGACGTCCATGCGTTAGGTGCACATAGAACATATAGTAAGCATGCCGTAACATCGGTGACTTACGCAATGCGGTTGATTGCTAGATTGATTGACGACACTGTCGCCAGTTGGCTGAGCAACAAGACAATTTCATTACGTCACATAACTTGGCTTGCAAAGCATGTACTATTCAATATCGAGTCAGTCCGCGGCAAGATGGAATGAATCACAAAAACTTAGAAATCCAGAATTATGAACACCTAAATTTATGAACCATTCCATTACTTGCAGCAACTTCACAACAATTATACAAAATATTTGATGTCTTCTATTAAATTATTTTCATCTTCATGCCTTTCAGTTACACGATGTTAGTAAATACATTTTCATAAAGCGATATTTTTCATACATAAATTGAACACAATAAAGTACGTTTTTTAAAATAGACACTCACCTGATAAGACTATCGTTAGGCGCGTGTATTGAAGCACGAGGTAATTTTGAGGGACCTTCTATCCTTTGAACCCGATGCCTTCTACCTGCTTCTAAGAAAGCAAAATAGCCCCTGAAAATATAATGGAAATAAGGTTACCATGATCCCAATTAATAAATAAAAAAAGGGAACATATCAGCGCCATCTTTCGGCGACCCAAGTTACCTGAAGAATGCTCGTACGATAGCCCACCGGAACACAGCCACTGGGTCGACGCCTACCAACTCCCTGACGAACGCCAGCGATGAGTTCTTCAGAACGCTCACAATATCCGGCCTCATAGAGTCGAGGTTCTTTTCACGCATTGCTGTCACCTGTAACGATAACAATGACGGGATAATTAGAGTAGGTCCCATTTGTTCTATGGAACATGACGTCATCAAACAAAATGAGACATTTTCTTCCCATTTTTTTCCATAGAACTACATACTAGCTTTTCACCCGATTTTCATGCCATAGAACAAAATGCAAATCAGATTTTCCCAAAATCTTCCATGAATCTGCCTGCCAAAATGACACTGATAATGACAATTATTCTGTCATACCTGAATAAATAAAAATAAAATACGAATAAAATAAATTGGAAACGTGGGGAGGACTCTCCAGATTATGTAGAGGATTCTCAATCTCAGAGCATTCTAGTACCACCAGTTCACAAGAAATATAATCTTAAGAGGTCTCATTTACCTTGTCCTATAGAACAATTTGAGAAATAAAAGTATTACATGTTCTATAGTACAAAATAAGAAAAAATATCGAATTTTGTCCTATGACGTCATGTTCCATGGAACAAATGGGACCTACCGATAATTAATATTGATTAGCATTAGGAACGGTCAATACATAATATTTTTTGGGTTCACTCTCTGACATAAGCGACTATAAGAAATCCCGAAGTATGTAAACTTCAAAGCATTGCACTCAATAAGGCAAGTGATCTGACAACTAGCAGTAGTTTAAAAGGCTACGAGACGAAATAACCTCACGTTTATCCTGAGTTGACATATAGTTTTTTTAAACTCAAAGACTTCGTAATAAGTTGACATAGAACACAACATCTTTTTTTTATTGTACGACGGGTAAGCAAGTTGAGATGAGGCCGAAGGTGGAGGCGCACTTCACCCAGAATCCTCAACTAACTGAGGAACTGGCTATCTTACCTCTGAGTGCCGGAACACAACAATTTTAGAATTGTTATTATGGCGACAGGATTAGGTAAGATGGTGGTAGCTAGCCAGGCGGACCTAAATAAAGTCATACCACCAACCAAACCAAGCACAATATATTGTACTCCCCATGGGGATCGTACCCGGGACCTCTGAATCTGAATTCGGCGAGAGGCGGTTAAATTTAATCTAGTCTTTAACTTGGTAAAAGTGTTGCTATAGACTAGTTCCGGAGTTAATAGAGATAAGTTTACCTATCTAATACTTACTTTCATCAACACTAAGCCTTTGCATTTTATAAAAACCTCCCATTACCTTACAGTGATACATGTTTTTGTTAGAAAGGAATACATTTGATTTGTCTTGCCTGATATTTCACTTTGCCTGCGTAATGAACTACTACGAAGGCCGGTTCCCGCCGTTGGGGCTTCTCGTAAAAGTGGTTGTTTTCATGCGCCGAGTTGAACTTTTGTAAGATAGTTTCATTTGTCGCCCAAGGGAAGCTGAAATATATAAAAAAGTTGCAAGGTGAAGAACTAAATCCCGATTACAAATTATCCAAATTTTAGGTTTTACCTGCACACAGCCTTAAGAAGTATGAAATCTGTACATATACGCTCAACAATAATAATAATATTAGATATTACAGGACATTAATTTTACACAGCGCCATCTAGCCCCAAACTAAGCATAGTTTGTAATATCGGAACTAGATCACGGATGGAATACTTAAATAATATTGAATATTGAATACTTCAATGTCTATAAAAACAACACATCTTTTTATAATCCAATTGTGTCGTCTTTATAATGATTTACTGGATAGCCATGGTGCCGCTTGTTTTTGGTTGGTTGACGTTGATATATTTAATGGTGGTCATCTGCATAAGTTTAAAAAACTTGCTTATGTCATTAATTTTCTTCTTGTTATTCTTGTACCTAAATTTGTTTAATCGTGATGTGTACACATTTGGAATACCACCTCGTTTTTTTTTTTTAATTATTTATTTTAAAAGCTTACAAACAATAACAATATGTAGACACTAAAAAACTAATATTGGTTTGTGGTAGCATCCTAAGTCGCCACTGTGACACTCTTCCTAGTTTAAAAGTTCTTCTTAGTTTAAAATGTATGTTTCCTTTTTGTATCTGATTGTTTGGTTGTATTCTGTTTCATGTGCCATATGTAATAAAATAAAATAAAACATGTTAATATTAAAAAAAAACTTTTTGTATATTAAAAAAAAACTTTTTGTATATGTACTATATGATACAACACCCAAACATCAAAAAACAAACAAATTCATCACACAATTGTTCGTCCTGGGTGGGAACCGAACCCACAGCCTACGCAGAAGGCAGAGTTACTACCAACTGAGCTATGAGGCTTGTATGAGCATAGTGAACTCACTTGCACTGATCGTCCAAGAGCGGCAGTAGCCCGTTCAGTTTCCCCTCGATCAACTGCAAGCACCCTGTATTGTCGGAGAATCCGATGTCCGTCCACCGAATGCCCTCCCTTCTGTACTCCTCTTGCTCGTATTTGAACACATGCTGTAATCGTTGAGACATTACATAACATTTTTTATTTACATTTTTTTTTTTTATTGCACGACGGTTAAGCACTTGGCCTTCATTACACCTGGTTACAAGTTTGAGATAAGGCCGAAGGTGGAGGCGCACTTCACCCGGAATCCTCAACAAACTGAGGAACTGGCTATCTTACCTGTAAATGCCGGAACACAACAATTTTAGAATTGTTATTGGGAAAAAACAGTTTCAGTTTATTCCAAAAACAACATTAATTCTATGCGGAATGTCACATAGAATCAGTCTTTCCTGCTACTTATAACTTGGGTCTTATAAGGCAAGACTGAATAGGTGTCTTCTAGACCACCGTGCTACATCGTCTGCTACATTGACCTAAACAAAAATAAGACAAACAAATGTTTGACAGCCGAAGTCCTTTGCAAAGAGTGAAATTTACCAGACTCTAAGGTCACATCAAACCTACACCAGTGAAATCGTTCCTATTATCCAGTGAGAATAGTTCTAAATCCTTACATAGTGCACCCCTACACTATAAAGGAATGTACACGGAAAATGTCAAGCCTCCAGGGCTAGGGTCTCTGGTTTGGACTGAGTGTTGATGGTCAGTCAAATCGGTCAGTGAGCATTGACACGATTTAATATTAATATGGATAAGCATTATTGATACTTGTTACATTGTTACCATTGAAATATAAGTTACATATTCTGTTTGCTTATAAGAATGTTTCGGAATCGTTAATTTTTCATTTCTATAACAGCTTACCTGGTTGAAATAGTACTGTAGATGCTCATTGGCGTAGTTTATGCACAGCTGTTCGAAGCTGTTGTTAGGACCGAAGTCTTCAAAACCGAAAATGTCGAGGACGCCTGAAAATAACATCATTTTATGTAATATTTTTTTAAAGGAATCCGATGGATCTTAATAGGGTACGTAGGAGACCGTCATACTTTCACCGCTGACTATATTCAGAGTCCCCAATCGAAGCCACAAATAGTGATACTAAGCGATGTAGGTGACATCGACTCCTCGCTACCGCCACAATTTCAAGGGGGGGGAAATCCCCCTTCCCACACTCCATCTGTCGTTTAATAGTGATCTCCGTGCGATAGTTCTTTCTCCCCAGCGGATTTAAGTTCTGCGAGCTTGTGGCCTGCCCATTACAACCACCGCTTGCTAATTTTAGTTATGCATGCAAGTCTAAACCTACATATTTACTTGTACAAAATAGCATTGTGTCACCATTAGGTCTGTTTGTAAAATAAGGTGTACTTTAAAACTGGGTAAGTAGTGCGTTTTAAACTTCAAAACCATTAAAAATTACGTAAACGCTGTCCCAAAGTCGTTTGGCACTAAGTGAAGTAAATAAGCATTAAAAAAATATAACATAAAAATAACAAGATCGTACCTATGCTGTGGCCCTGATGCTCCCTCAGCGTATCTTTCTTTGAGAGTAACGCGTGGTTCACTTGCATCACTATCCAATCGAAAAGAGCTCCGTACAGACATTTCGCGACCGCGTCTCTCGTCGCTATTGCTTCTGGCAGTCTGTGGAATTAACATATTACAAATTAAAATACAAAGACTTCACCTGTTTCCCAGAGTCAAGGACATAAAACGGATTTCCACTTACTACGCACCATTAATTGCACACACATTTTACCTCTAATATCTAACACATATAAAATGTCCCTAGGAACAAAAATCCGGACCATCCGGATCATATTCCACTAAGCGGGGATGGGCTTGCAACATGACACGTAACGAATACTAGCTACTTGCAAACCATGGCCATGTGCCGAACATGAGTTTGCCTACTACGAGTTAGAGGCACGTCCAACCTCACAAATCGACGCTCCGAGTGATCATCAGCCCATGGAAAGCCGACTGAGGGATCTCTCTAGCAGAGGTGCAGCGGCTTGTTTCTGTGTATTATATACAACTATACTGCGATCATCAATCCGCCTGCCAAGCGTGGTTATGTCAACAATTGCCAGCTTTAAAGAGGCTCTATCCAGCAGTACAGCTGATTACCCGACAAACAAGCAACGCGCAGCCCAAACCAGAAGTCCTAGGGACTCCAAAGCATATGCACAATGCAATTGTATTACATTTAACCTATTACAGTTAGGTTAGCTCTTTTACCGTACCTATTTGAATAATACAATTTTTAATTTAAACCATTATTTTCCTGTTTGATCCAATAAATTCCATTTTTATGGCCAGTAGGGCCCTAAAAATTGTAACATAATTTTGGCATGTCAACCAAATACAATAATAGCGCTAAAGGCACAGGATTTTTTTGCACTTCAGTACAAACGTAGTTTAGTAGTAACAAGCCTCATAGCTCAGTTGGTAGTAAGTCTGCCTTCTGCGCTGTAGGCTGTGGGTTCGATTCCAACCCAGGGCAAACATTTGTGTGATGAATAAAGATGTTTATTCTGTGTTTGGGTGTTGTATCATATAGTATGTATATATTTACAAAAAGTATTTAGCTATTCTATCCGTAATCTAGTTCCCATATAACAAGCTATGCTTAGTTTGGGGCTAGATGGCGCTGTGTAAAATGAATGTCCTGTAATATTTATTTTTTTATAGTTCCCCGTTCAATTCGAGATATGCATGTTTATTGTTTAAAAATAGCTAAGTAGGGACAATAATATAGATATTCTATCTATGATAGAATATACCTAATAATAATGATAACCATTAATAGCCATTGTATCTAAGCAACAAATCACCTCAAGCAAAACTTTTGTAATGAACTACTACTTAAGTGAAAATTGCTGTTGGTAATTATGTAAACTTGAGGGTATTTAATTTGTGAGTTCGCTAGCTCCCACACTAGGAAACCCTGTGTTGTGGGTAGCAAGATGGCAAGACCGATTCAAAAGAAAAATCACTTATCTCTGATGCTTAACTGTCTAATCTGGCTGACTCAGAATGAAATGCTGCAGCAAGCCCTCTCCTAGCTATCGCTGTACAGAGCTAAAGACACTATCTTTAGTATGCATTTTGAAAACTGTACTCACTAGCGTCTGCGGTGAAAATATGTATGAAAGCTTGCACATCACCTCCGTATAGTAAAGAACTAATATGCACAGATCAATAAATAGGAATGCACAGACTGCTCAATACGCGACCGAAAGTATACGAGTCCCATCGAACGGCAAGGATTTGAGATACAAAGACAGAAAAGAGAAACTGGTGTAAGCTGTGTGCTATTCAGCAAACTAGTTTAGTCAGACGATTTAAGTTCAGTAACCTATGTTGAGGCTACAAATAAATGAGAAAAACAGAACAGTAGATATATTATATGAAACAGTACTATAGTTAAATTAAAATTAAATATTACAGGACATTAATTATACACATCGCCATCTAGCCCCAAACTAAGCATAGCTTGTAATATGGGAACTAGAATACGGATAGAATACTGAAATACTTTTTTTGTAAATACATACGTACTATGATACACCACCCAAACACAGAACAAACATTCAAACAACAACAGCTTATTCAAAAAAATAGCCTAGCGTAGATATTCCTATATTGTGTTTGTTATTTGTCTTAATGAGTTTTATTAATGTTTCGTAAGTAGGTAGTACCTCTGCATGCTGTGTTCTCGTCAAGTTGGTTGTACACTAGCCTATGATCAATGCCTTTTTGCAAAACATCTATAATATTCATCACACAAATGTTTCACATACTTACTTGTTATAAATAAGGATGGTTTCCCCCGATGCACGCGGCCGCCTGGTTGTAAGCGCGGCCATCAGCGTCTCCTGCTTGACTCGCAGCAGCGAAGATATCTGTGAGACCACTTCGGGGTTCTTCACGCCTACCGCTTCGTCATGGTGGTAGGATTTACGGTGCGGTTGAAACTCCACGTTACCTGGTGTTGAGTATTCAAAAATATCAGGACGGACACAGCTGGATCAGTGAAAGCCTCGGCAACTTCTACTCAGAGGCTCAAGTCACACGGTAAATTCATGGGCACTTCCATTGGAAATAATTGTTTTTGGAGTCTTACTGTGCTATTAAATAATAATAAAACGTTTATTTCCGACCATTGATCCATATTATACCTATGTTAGTAACAATTAAATAACTTATATATATTAAAGCCGACATAGGTGCAGGCTATAGAAGTAGCTTGCGTAAGCGATTTCTGCTGGGAAATAAATCATCCAAATTCTTGAATTTAAACCAAAATTGTACTTGTTTACTTACATTTTTCTTATCATAGGTAATGGCTGCGTGTTAGTAGTTGGAAGCGACAAAATAACGTTTTTTGAGTTTAAAAATGAGCATTCGGCAGTAAATGCACTCTGGCTGTTATTATGATACGAGAACCAGTTTTCAGCGGGAAGGCACACGTTACGTGCTACGCTGGTGATACCAGCGACAGCGACCGGGAACCACGACCTCTTATAACTTTCTTGATTTATATGACTTTACTATTGTCACTATCTGTCCAGTGTCCAGTTCACCGCCTCTGTGGTCTAGTGGTTCAACCCACCGATTTCAGATCCAGAGGTCCCGGGTCCGATCCCCATGGGGAGTACAATATTGTGCTTGGTTTGGTTCGTGGTACAACTTTGTTTAAGTCCGCCTGGCTAGCTACCACCATCTTAACTAATTCTGTCGCCATAATAACAATTCTTTAATTGTTGTTCAGGCATTTAGAGGTAAGATAGCCAGTTCTTCAGTTTGTTGAGGATTCCGGGTGAAGTGCGCCTCCACCTTTGGCCTTATCTTAACTTGTAAACAGGTGTACAATAAACAAAGTAGAACCAGCACATTCAATGAGTGAACATTCAAACATTTTGTTGTTTGGTTACATTCGGTCTGATCAGAGAATTGGTTATTCATTGCGTCAACTGATCCCGCAGGTTAAGTTACAGCGGCCTCAGTTGACTACCAACCATACATACTGTTACAAAGCTCATTTTCCTGACATGTAAGAATATGCTAGTTTACATTTATCATTACATGCATACATAATCCATACTCAGATATTGTTTTGTTTATCACTAAATTAGTATACAATTTACCAATGTTAATATACGATAAATATATTGAACGATAACATGTTATCACAAAATGCATAGAGCCCAATCTCTATATGATAAGTGGACACTTCACCAAAGCGTTTTTAGACTTATAAAACATGAACCTTACAGCCACTTGAGAAGCACTTACCCAACAGGAGAACGGCTGAAAGAACGGCGAAAAGTCTTCGCTGCTTGTCCAAAGTGAAGCCGACCATCTCCATAGACTGCTTCAACCGAGAGAACTCGTACTGTTCATCAACACCCGGCACTTCACTGCACCCGTGCCGCGATAAGTAATTGTACTTTTCAACACTAAGCAAATGCAACTGTTCCTTTTCCGCGTCCGACGCGCCCGCCAGCAAATAGTAAAACACGTGATAGTTCCTCTCGTTCCTACCCTGACTGCATATCCGCGACTTTTCCAAAAGATATTTTTGCACAACCGCCCCGTGGACCATTCCATTCTCCTTGTAATTCACTTGTATGAACTTGCCGAACCTACTCGAGTTGTTATTGTGTGCAGTTTTCGCGTTACCGAAAGCTTCAAGAACCGGACCGGCACTCAAAATGGTTTGCTCTACTCCGCTGCCATGGGACCCCTTTTGACTGAGCGCTGTGAGATGATGGAGGAGGAAGTTCGTGCTCTCTGTTTTGCCCGAACCGCTTTCTCCGCTGATCACTATGCATTGATTGGTGCGTTCTCGGAGCATGCAGTGGTAGGCCGCATCGGCGACTGCGAATATGTGCGGCGGCAAGCTGGAGCCTATCCGTTTGTTCTGGTACAACTTCACGTATTTCGGATTGTAGATCGGATAGAACTTGAACGGGTTGAGCGCTATCAGTATAGACCCGACATACGTGTATATGTAGCCGGCCGTGAACCTTGCCTTGAGGTTATCCAGCAGCGTCTGCTCGTTGAGTTCCGGCAACTGACACAGATCGGGGTACTCCCGGTCCTTCGGCTGATAAAGGAACCTCTGGAAGTAATCTTTGATCAGCTGAGGGTCCACGGAAAAGTTCTCCATCCATGGTTCGTCTGATATTTTTTCGCGGAGATAAAACCTGAAAGATAAACAGGTAGCTCAGTGAAAGCTTAGTTGCGGTCAGTCGGTTCTAAGTCTTAAAATAGTTATACTTCTGCGTCATGTTTACGATGAACAAGTATAAATATTGACTAGCAGCGGTGCTTGTGAGTGCATAGATCGGACGGCAATGTTTCAGTGTGATTGGCAGGATGGAGACGTGTTATCACGCCGCGGCAGCAGGAAGAGTGAGTCACGCGTCGTGAGGGACATTATCCCCAATCACTGCTACTATACTACACTACCGCCCTTCATTAATTTGTTGCTACATATTTTCTAAGCAGTCCGAGACCGAGAGTCGATTGACTGCAATACTGCTAATCACAGCAATACCTTGATATTTAAGACGACATCACGACATTGACGCGTAAGACTATAATGCAAGACGATAAGCATAAAGGTTAGACACAGGTGCGAAATCACCCGTAATCTATCGTCTAAGGTAAAAATGTGAATCATCAGATTACGAGGATCAAAGTAGAGCCGAGCAAATAGTATTACGGTGACCAGCCACCAATGAATGGATGTTATAGTACAGGTAGTTGGCTTGCAGGTGTGTAGACAAGGTTAGACGTGCGGCCGACGGTACATAATCCGTCATACTAGGTCCAAGCACTAGATAATTACATGTCTGTAGCTGAACCAGATTCGATATTGTGAGCATGTTTTGCATTACATTATTGAGGAAAACAACGGTATGACTAAAATAAACTATATAACCATCATATTAAACCCAATACCTACTTTATTAGATCATTTTAATAATTCGTTGCCAATTAAAATGCCTCTTATTTATGTTTTAAGTAAGGTCAAGGTTTGTTGCGCATCAAGTTTGACCCATGCATTGACACCAAAACGAGCCTGCAAGGAGCTATCAAAACAATGAGTAGTTTACGTAACATGGTATCAAATTATGTGTCATATAAATATCAATGCATTGTACAATGAGATGACTTCTGTCATTGGAATCTTCAAGATGAAAACAGGTCAATAAAATGAAAACAAACTATAGGCCTATTTTTTCTGTTACATCGGGCGGAAGTTTATTATAGGGTGATATGATGACAGATTGAGATATCGGTAGTTGCAATAATATGGGACGGAAGCTCACCTGTAGAATTGGCCGGTGCTATTGCTGGCCGTTCTGTTATTAGGCCACAACAACATGACTCCAACCGGCGACTCGTCAGGCCCGAGCCGTCTCTCCTTGCACTCCCCGCTAATAGTGTCCCCCACCACCTATCGAGGAAAATGGTTTGAACATTCCGATTGTTTTCAGCGTTAAATCTATAGATATATTGTAATAAAGTAGAGTGATTGCCTGACGCGCACGCAATTTACTACAACCGAAAGCCCATAATATATTGGTAGGGAAACATTTGATTGCATTGAAGGATTCAATAACTAATAAGACTACTTTATAATGGGACAAGGAAACTATGGGGCCGCTCATATGTATGAGATTTCAACCAATAACGAATTCACGAGTCAAGTTCGAATTGCATTAAAAAATTAATACGCAGTACCAATGCGATATTCATGGCGCGTTACTAAAACTACATAATATGCCATAAATCAATTGCAATATTTTATGATTCCTCTCTGGCCATAACTCGTATCCAATCTTCAAGGGATGAATTTTCTTTAACATACCAAGAAAGTCTTACTAAGCTTACTTTACTAGGTGAAATATAGATTCACGCTCGTTTGAAAACCATATTATATATGATCATCGTGTAGCTGATTGAATGACAATCAACGCACAGCTAAAGCCAGAGGTTTTGAAAGACTTTTTGAAACCACTTGTTTTCTAAAGACTTGAAATTTTCAGGGTAGCTTCCTTTTGTAGTTTAGGGGTACACTCATAAAGCATTTCAGGGAATTCCTACGGAATGACGGAATGAAGTGAAACACCCGGGGCATTTTACTAGAATACAATATTTTAAAGAAAAGTAAGCAAAGACTATGTGTTAACGTTCACTACATTTCTTCATTTCTTGGGATTAAATAGGAGAAATAGTATGCAAGGTTATTCATAGACAAATTCCTACTAAAGATGAATATGTAGTATATATATATATAGCTATATAGCATACTATAGCTTGCCACCATATAATTTCGCGCTTATCTGGGCCAGATAAGTGCGCGAACATACACAATACCTTGTTTGAATGAACTACCTTGAATGGCCTAAAAACCGAATATATTTTAAAATTTTCTACTTTTATACTTTTATTTCTACTTTCAATGAAGCTATCCAAATCTATAATCATGAATCAATGGCTAAAGGTGGAAGCTCACTTCACCCGGAATCCTCAACAGCCTGAAGAACTGGATATCGAATTGTAATAATGTAATATTAGAATTGTTGTTAGGGCGACAGACTTAAGTAATAGTTGTAGCTAGCCAAGCGGACTTTGAAAGTCCTATCACCAACCTAATCAAGCACAATATTGTACACCCTGGGGATAGAGCTCGAGGCCTGTGGTTCTGAAACCGGTGGGCGGACCACAGAGGCGGTTTAACCCAGACTTAAAACTTAGTGTTCATATTGTAAGCTATGCTTACAAGTGAAATCAAGTTCTTGGCGCCCATAATACTACCATAAGGTTATTAAGGATAGTGGAATTGTACAATCTCACAGATGACCAGGCATAGGAAACAATCTTCTCAGGGGCTGACTCATGTAGCAAAAAAGTAATTGACATTACTGAGACTGTCAATGATACATACTTATCTTTAATGGTAATTATTCTTAGATTATTGTTTTTGTATGACGGTTTTATTGTAGTAATGTAATGCAATTATACTTGTGTCAAGTAATTTGGTAGCTGTGGTGTATATATCTCTCTACTGGTACCCACACCCAAACGGTTTTAGATAAAGATTGTCCTCGCAGCTGTATTTGTTGGGAAATTTGTTATTTATAAAAGTTAGGTACAAACAACGCTGCCAAAATAAAGTCTAACACTCTCTGGTGGATGCACCAAGGTTCACAACTGTCACAGAAATCCACGACTACCTTGAAGTCCCCACTGTTGACGAAGAGATCAAAGTCAGAGGGAAATGATACATCGATTGTCTGAAATGCCATGTCAACCCATTCAATCACAATCATTTGCTGTTTCAGTATCTATAGTAGTGAAATGGGTTTATTCAACAATGACCGCTTTTTTTTTTAATTGTACGACGCGTAAGCACTTGGCCTTCATCTCATCTAGTTACAAGTTGAGATAAGGCCGAAAGTGGAGGCGCACTTCACCCGAAATCCTCAACTCAGTGAGGAACTAGCTATCTTACCTTTACCGCCGGAACACAACAATTATTAAAATTGTTATTATGGCGACAGACTAAGGTAAGATGTTCATAATGGTTCAGTAAAAATACAACAAACTTACCTCAGCCAACTCATATGGTCCTCCAGTGCCATCTGTGAGGCTTAGCTTTTCAGTGATGCAGTTGACTATTTCATCCGAGCTTGTCTGCTTGGATGCTTCCACAGAAAGTGCTTCATAGTGTGGTGACAATGCACCAACAAATACCTGCAAAACAATAGACAAAAAAGTTTATTTTGTCAGTAAATTATAAATAAACATTCTATTCTTTGATGTCTTTGATTTTCACTACAAGTGTGAAATTTGCAACTGTAACTATTTATATGGAATTAATGCATGAATTATACACTAATTTAATATAAGTAGCCATAAAAAACAAGAGCTCAAATATTTATTTGTATTAGAGTATATATATATTTTTTATTAGTATGATTGATTATTTTTGAAACAAACATTACATCAACAATGTTCATTACAGTTGTATGAATATTTAAGATCAAGCTATTTTTTATTCAGTTCAGTCTCAGACACTTTTTTAATATTTTTCAAGATATTCAAGTTATCCATTGTAATTAATAAATTGGCATGATATTTGGCAGGAAATGGCATTCCTGGCTCACTTCATTTAAAGTTGGTTATTATGAGTTAGTTCTTGTAAAACTTTTGTGGAATCACAAACCTCAGTGGAAACAGCTCAATATACCTACATATTTACAAAATTATGTGGTTTTATTGGACATACTAAATACTAAATCAATGGTTGTTTATATTACTAGCATCTTAAACAACTTGTTAAATAAATAAATATGGGACATTACAGGCAAAGCATTATCTTGTAGCAGATAGCTACAAGCAAGTATTGAATATTTTGAGCAAGAATGAAGTGTCTGGCTTTGCCTTGCTTCTTTATAATAAACTTGATAAGGATCCATCCCATTCTGGCTGCACACAGATTATACTTAAGCTTAAATACCTGACATTATCTAATTGAGGAGGGCCAGATATCCATTGCAACTTATTTCATATCATAACACTATTGCGAATAAACCTATTCTCTTTTATTGAGTGTGTAGACTAGATTATTCACCGATTACAGGATCTTTGAATTGTTATTCACAGAATGTTATATATTACTTTATGTTAAATGTGTGGTAGCTTACCAGCTACCACAAATACTAATACTACTACACAAATACAACTGGTAAGCTTGCGGATAGTGTAGTTGTAGTAGTGTTATTGATCAGTGGCAGCTGGTCAATAACACTACTACTTTACTTTTTTTGTTTTTATTACTGGAGTAATGGCTACACAAGCTTGCATTTTACTCATAGACTATACCTTATATGTTTTCACTGTACATAGGAAGCCATGGTATGGGCATGATTAATACAGATTGTCTAGGGCCAACAATGTCGCAATCCAGATAATGATAAATACTAGAATAGTATTTGACTGAAGGTAATATAATTAAAGCCATTTAAAACAATTGCATCACAATAGAAAGGGGTTTGCTGTACTTATACTAACCTGTACAATATATCTGTGGTTTTCAGGCAGAGCCATCATGCATCATTGTTTTATGCTTTACGTTTATTTGATGAAGTGTTTACTTATTTCTTCCTTGCAGCAAACACTGCGGTTTTTGACATAATTGCTTTTGTTTTTGTTTGAACCATGGTTTCCAAATTTAACCAGTTTGTTATGTGAAATATTCAGAACAAGCAGAGTTTCATCTGAGGTTACATGAGGAGCTTTTAGCGAGCACCTGACCCCCGCAGAGATGAACAGGTAGTCAACCGTGACAACTGCTATCTATCACTGTTATATTATCGGCGGTAGATTTATACTACTACGCCGTTCTTCCAGTCACAACTAAAAAATTTCGATGTATACGAAGAACTTAAATAAACACAAAGAAGAGAAATCTTATATTTGGGTCACATGCTGATTGAAAATACTTGTCCAGCTTGCTGCAAACTTTTCATTTAGGAACTGGTTTCGCTGATACAATATTTTTTCTCGAATAACCAGTAACAAATAGACGTAGATCACTTTACGCACTCCTTCCTCTGCTATGAGATAAAATCAACAGTGTAATGTTGATTGCTGCTAAATCGTTTTCTGTTTCCGAGTCTTGTCTCCGACAACCTGTTATTTTGTCACACGCAACTCTCCTGAATGCACTACACAACTGCACCAACTAAGCGTTATATCCACCAAATTACGTTAAAATATTTACGAGTTGTTTCAATAAAGCTTGTACGTTATCTTTTAGGGTCTGTTCAATACAATAAATTATATTTATTCAGAGAAAGGAGAAACTTTACTCTGCAGAATAACCACCATTTTTATTTGTGTCGGGCAGGCAGGCAGGCACAGACATACAGAAAGTCAGAAATTGATGTTGCCAGCTGGATATTTTGCTTTCCCTGCCAAAGACTAATCGCCGCCGCCGCCATGCCGCCGCTGCCGCCTAATTCCTCGAAAAATCCAGTACTCGATCTTTGTCGAAGAAGACTTGAGCTTGAAGAAATTCTTTTGAAGAATTTCTAAACCATCCCCGAACTCGGTATCTTTAGTCTACCATTTTGGTATTTTATAGACTTTAATTACATGATTGAATGAGGTCTAGTCGAGGTCGAACACCTGGAATAACTGACTACGTTCCAATCCCCGTTCCCGTGGGATTTCACAACATCTTTTCCTAGTGCAAAAAATTAGTTAGAATAGTTTTTTTCGAAAAAATTAACCACCTTCATTACTAAAACGTAAGAATTTATTGCAAAAGGTACTCATAAAAAATAATTAAGTCGGTGCTTTAAGTTGCCGCCTACAGATAAGATGATTCAAGTAGACATTCTAATGCTACTTATCTAACCCTATTTTTGTATTTTGTTTTGTCTGTTGGACGTCCATTTTTAAAACAAATGCTTGGCACCAACCTCACTTCTATGTTTTGAAGTTGGTGCTGTGCTTAGCAACTAACATATAAAAATAATTTATTGTTATTGGTGTCACCGTTTTCATCAGACAATAGTGCTATTTTCATTGGCACTGTTGCGAACTCAGGCGCTCAATTAGTGTCACGAAAAATCCAACATCCTGTTCCAGTATTCTAAGCAACTGGGCTGGCTGGTAGAATATGTGAACATGGGGGACTAACTTCATAAACACAGAAGCACGTGCATAGGCACTCAACCTACTCACCAGAAACTTACCAGTTGCCTATAATCTTAGAGCGATCAACACTTGCAATAAAGACGTTATAGGTAAGACTCGGTTATTCTATATTAAAATAAGTGCACGACGAAAAACTAACCAAGTAGGTTTCACTAAAGAGACAAAACTTTAATTGTGAACACCAATTTGTCGCGTGGCGATTATGGCATTACAGTTTTGGAGGAAGTTCTTTCCACATCGTGGTGGACAATAATGTGCTGTTGATCGATATGCACAGTCAAACCCCTTGCAAGACATTCCGAAAGTAATTCTTGGATTGTATACACACTCTTGGTTTTGCAACCTTAATGATTACATAAGAAAAAAATATACATCAGTTTTAATGAGACCTGATGATTCGATCTTTTACTACGTGAAGTCCTAAGTGGTCAAAATATTAAGAATAAAGTAGCCGGATTATTTCTTAACCTGTTTTCAGCCTTTGACACGGTTAATCAAGGTGTTCTTCTTTCAAAACTCGAACATTATGGAGTAAGAGGTAATGCGCTGACCATCATAAGATTTTATCTTACGAATAGAAAACAAGTTGTAGAAGTTAAAAACGTTATCGGCAGCAAGGAAGTTCTGTCAAAGTTTAAGGCAGTCAATGCCTAATGCGGAGTCCCATAAGGATTATTTTAGATATTAATTATATTTTTTCTTAATGACCTTGTTAATTACGTTAAGAATGCTTTACCCTATACACAGCTAGTCCTGTATGCAGATGACACAAATCCAGTAATCCCAGCATCATCTCTACATGAGTTACAGCAAAATATGTTGTGTACTTAGTGTTTTAAATGATTGGTTCAGCGCTAACAACCTTAACTGAAATGTCAAGAAAACCAATGTTATTCTATTCAGAACCACCGCCAAATCTCAGAAACTACTGCAGGTCTATAACAATGGGCATAATCTAGGTGTTTTTGAACTGGAAGGTTGAGCTGGAATCCATAGAAGCATCGATTAGTTCTGCATGCTATACTATTAGAAGCCTGAGAGACAAAGTCAATATTCGTCATTTAAAAATGGTTTACTAAGAGTCAAAACTACGATACAGCATTAAATTCTGGAGTAACAGCTACGAAAATAATGTTAATAAAGCTTTTATGATACAGAAACGCGCTATACGTACCATGGTGCGAATATCACATGGGTATCATGAATAGAACATTTCCTGAATCTGGAAATTCTAACTGATGAAATTCCCTATATATTTTGGCAGTTCTTATGGATATGGCGAAAAATCCACTGAAATACGAAACTATAGAGCAACGAAACCACAGGTTAACGACTAGACGCAGGAATCTCTAGGCGGTCGAACTTTTCAACTCGTTGCCTGTGGAATTAAAAACTTTTGACAGTCCGTTCAAAGTTAAAAACAAACTCAATAAAGATCATTTAACACTGTAAATGATTTTACATATGAGAACATACTATTGACCTATAAAAATTAAGAATCTTTGTAATTTGACATTTAAACCGTGTTTTACATATGACTAAAATTACCCATGTAATTTTTTATTATTTCTATTCAATTATGTATCACTATCCTTTTTAAATTCACTAATCTTACTTATATTCCTTATATTGATATTCCTGTGTTATCTTGTACTAACCATAACTGTAACTTTTAATAATAATAATCTAATTTGTAGTTTATAAGTAGTTTATTTTTTCAATACGATTGTAAATAAAATGTTTTTTAAATAAATGAAATGATCATCTTTTGCCCCTTAATTGTTTTTTTTTATTGTACGACGGGGAAGCGATTGGCCTTCATCTCACCTGGTAACAAGTTGAGATAAAGCCGAAGGTGGAGGCGCACTTCACCCGGAATTCTCAACAAACTGAGGAACTGGCTATCTTGCCTCTGAATGCCGGAACACAACAATTTTAGAATTGTTGTTATGGCGACAGAATTAGGTAAGATGGTGGTAGCTTGCAGGCAGACTTAAATAAAGTCCTACCACCAACCAAAAAGTTGAAGAGGCAAATATGATCAAACCACCCCTAATCAGGACAAAAATAAATGAATTTTGATATGATATTTTTCATATGATATTTCACGAATTTTCAAGACTTTAATATGATCTCTCACTTATTCAACCCTTAATTTAAATACAGGGGTGGTTTCAGCCAATAAAAAATAATAATTGTGAAGTCAACCCCCTTTAAGAGTCTATCCTACAAGACATACCAGTGTTTTACCCTCTTAACGCACCCCTTTGTTTTATAACAAAAAAAGTAACATATATTTTACTTTACTGAAAAGTAAAATATATATTTTTGAAAATGCCTCTTCCAAATGACACCCTACAAGCCAAAAATTGTCATAGTTCATGTCATACTTAACACCCCTATTTCTCAATGATTACCCTAGTGTCAAAAAATGCTTATACCGATTGAAGAGTATCAATATATTCTCTGCATATTTAAATTGTTTAATTAATTGGATTAACCATTCGAAAGATGTGGGCGAAAAATGATTTTTCTTTTCACCCCAATGTCTCAAAACTACCCTACGTATCAGAAATCCCCCGCGATAATCAGTTTCTAATTATTTTATCTTTTTCCATCTAAAATTTCAGCAAAATTTAATAAACCGTTCGATAGGTGTGCCGGCACAAACATTGCCACATACATACATACAATACATGCATATATACAGTGCCGGTTTTCCAACAGAGCTCGGAGATAAAAAACAAATAAAAATGATCAAGATTTACAGTTATCCTCTAATCTACTAAGCTACTTAAAACAGTTAAAATTTTTATCACGAATACTTACAATAAATTATCATTCACCACCATAGATAATTTAAAATCACACAATTAAAAATGGATATTCCTGTATGAATATATTTTTGTCTTCACTGATATAAGACACGTATTGTATATTCATAAATTTATGAATATCTAACTCCGAACTGAATCTTTAAACTACCTTGAATATAGCTATCAATTACCAACCAACTTCATGATGTCGCTATTAGGTGTCGGTGTGCGGTCGCATCGTAAAAAAAAATCTCATCATATTTCCAAAACGCAACCAACTTCATGGTGTCG
Source organism: Venusia cambrica (assembly GCA_951394065.1). Classification (NCBI taxonomy): domain Eukaryota; kingdom Metazoa; phylum Arthropoda; class Insecta; order Lepidoptera; family Geometridae; genus Venusia; species Venusia cambrica. The sequence continues at coordinate 10,407,846 of OX596035.1, forward strand.
CTTTAAAGAGTCGGTGTGCGCGGGCATCGTAAATAAATCACTCATCATCCTAGTACTTACAGTACCTACCTATACCCACGTTGCTCATATCCAACCAAATAGGCAAATAGCCAGTCAAGCCACAAACCTTTGCGCAATCATGTACCAGCAGTCGATTAGCACCTGCGGTATGACCATAGATAATACCATTTTAAAATAGCCACTGTTGCACCGATACTTAGATACTTATGTACATAATATTTTTGGAAAAGCAAAATGTCCCTTGATGAAAATACACGTAGGAATAAAATAATCATGAACATTATTTTCGAGGACTCTTGGAGTTTTCATGATTACAACAGGTTTTTTTTATTCAAGATTTCAACAGGTTTTTTTTTTAATAGTTGAATTAAAGTTATATTTTGTCAACGTCACAACATTCAATGCCTGGCACAAATTTATGTCAATGTCATTGTCACATTGTCAGCAGCTGTCAACAATCGTTGTCTTTTCGTAGTAGTCGAGGTCGAGGCGGATATTTTTAAATCTTGAAGTTCAAACGATAACAAAACAAAACGAAATGTTGTATAGTTTTATATTAGCTGATAATTCTGTAAGTGGTAGGTAGGTAGGTAAAGTTATAAAAAGTTTCTCAGTGAATAGTAGGTACCTACTCTAGGTACTCTGTGTATACATACGGTATCTACATAGGTAGAAAGGTACCTACACTACAACATAATACGTAAATGTACATACAGGCGTCTTCTTTTAATTTTGACTGAATGCGTGGGCGATAGCTGGAGCGACGTCGCAGATCCACAATATGGTACCTTGGGTAAGTGGTGTTCTCTTAACTTCGAACTACTGTCGGGTACCTACCATCTTGTACTTGACCTACTGGTTGCTGGTACTGGTACTGGTCTACTGGCCTACTAGGTACCTAGGTAGGTAGGTACTAGGTACTCTTGTGATTTCTCAATGGCGTATACGGCTTGCTCTGATCCGTTGGTGCGTGGGAGAGCCTGGGCCTTCTGGGAAAGGTCACTACATATTGTGGACCTTATCCTTGCTCTGGCCTTGAGAGTTCAAAAGCTAGCCCATCAGTTACAAAAAAATAATGTTCTAATACCAAACATTAAGCATGCAGATCACAATTACAACTGTTTCGAAAAACTTTCTTTTTACCTTACGGAAGGCATTTCTGAGCTGTTATTTAGGTAACATAGGCATTCAACGTCTATCCATTCAATGGTACAAATCGACCAAGGTGGATTAGGTGGTTATGGTTATGGATATGGATAGGAATATGGCAGCACAAAAAAGCCGATTTAAGGGATCTCACTAGAGGAAGCGGTAGCTTCCTGCTGTATGTTACGTAACACCTTCACTGTGATCAGCAACCCACCTGCCAAGTGTGGTGATTATGGCAAAACCCTCCCGTTTTTGGAGGGGGCTCTGTCCAATATCCAATTAACCACTACATAAATGGGCTATTGACGTGACTGTATTTACGACCCTTGACTAATGTAACTTGACTACTTGATACATAGTAATCTTCTAATGCATAAAAGGACAAGTCCTGAGTGGCTGACTGACTGATTCAACTAGATACAACGCACAGTCTAAGCCGCTGGGCGTACAGACTTGAAATTTCAAGGGCATGTTTGTCTTGGTGTGTAAACGCTTGCTAACAAAGGAATTTTGATTCCCCGAATTCGCGCCCTTGGGGTTCAAAATGGGGTTCAAAGTTCGGAGTAAAATGTTGCATATCCCTGAAACCACAAATGATAGGCACTTGAAAATGAGTATGTTGAAGGAATAAGCTATGGCATATTTTCGGTTTTTAATAATTTTCAGAAATAAAGGGTGGTGTATCTAATATTCAGACCTGACTACATAAAAAAAAAAATATGGGGTTCCCATACATGATACGTTTTTACAAATTATTATTTTCGACCTGTATAATAACAAAGTTGGTGTGAGTATATAGTGCTTACTTTGTGGTAAATAAATAAATGAATATTAAAATCTGGCCAAACGTGAGTCGGACCGGCAGTAAGACTTTAAATAGCCTGCATTTTATGTCTGGGAATGTGGGTCAAAACCCTCGGTGTGCGTGTCTCTACACCATGTAGGAGCTAATCGGTCAAATTAATCCAGATATCCAACAAATATATATATTTATAATGTAATACTTGCATCTATTTAAAAAAACCAATACACGGACAGAGTCGCGAGTAAAAGCTAGTCATCAATATTTATCATCATTGCAATAATTAAACCGTTGGGGCCATCAATGTAAAATGTATACTTATGCGAGTAAAACCTATGTTTTAAAATGTAACATAAGTATTAGAAAATCATAATGCTTTAGATGAGGTTTGTACCTATGCAAAACAACAATATTGTAAGTACTAAGAATAGATAGACTAAGAAGTACCTATGGTTGCTATCCATATTTTTAATATCTTGCATACTACCTATGTAACCCTCTATGCCACTAACAGATAACTTTAACAAAATACAAAAAATCATTGACACTAATTATCTTGAATCTTGATTTCATAATAGGTAAGTATCAGAAATAAATGCAGGTCAAACCTAGATTACTTACTGGTAGGACTGTGGTATGAAAGAACATAGTTTGGTTTTACTACTAAACTGGTTTTTGTGGTTTTAATTTAATTGCATATTGTTAATTGCAGTGGCAAGTAAGTACCTAAATAGGTACTTACTTGCCATATATCTAGCAATATTCATTTCTAAATAGAAATGAATATTGCTAGATCATGGCAACTCAATTAAAAATTGTTGTTTTACCTAATAAGTACAAAAATGTATGTGGGACAAGTGCAGGAAGATTATGATCTACAAAAATGATCTCAATAAATTAAACTGTATGATTTAATAATACTTAAACCACAAAACTGAATAACTTTTATAGCTTTACTTGTTTAAACCTTCATTAGAGGTAGAGGCAACCTTATTCTATGAATTCTCTTACAAGTATATGCCTGTAGTATAACTATCAAATAAGTTGGATTTGGATAACTAACTTACCTACACCTACTAAGCTAAAAGTCTATTAAGATTCTAGTACTCCAGCATAGATCTTTCTTTCTTTAAACAGTCTTAAAATCCATGCATCAGGTCTTGATTTGTTTTGATCAGATCTTTGGAGTATTAAGGTAGGTACAGAGTAGGTAGGTATAATGATTAACTATGACAAAATGTTTAAAGTAACTATACCTATCTTCAAAAGTTTCAGGTTTTCAAAATATCGTACCTAAGTAGGCTTAGGTACATAGATCCACGCCTGTATCCTAGAGGGCCGTGCATATACATCGGAACTCCACTAACAAATCCTTGCATGTTGCACACATAATGTAACACTTTTAAAACATAACAAAATAAACGTCGGTACTTAATTGATGTGAAACTTGTATGACAAATGCACAGAAATAGTTTCGGTAGGGGGGTTACCTACTTCCAAATTCTAGTAGCCCTATTCAATTCAGACCAAGATAATGGAAAAGGCTCATGTCCCATAGGTCACAAGCTTTTGATTTGATTGGGTACCGGAAACTGTACCTATCTTAGGTCGATGTTATATGTTAAATGACCTACTTATAATGAATTTATAGGATTCTTAACACAACACACAACACAAGTTCTTTGTACTAAAGTCTCCCAAATATCATCAAGAAACCACAATGCCTCTCGCGGATCTTCGATAAGATTGCGGCGTGTTAGTAGCACGCCTCGCCGCTGCCGCAGCGACCGCGGCTCGTCGGGCGTGCACTTTCCCGTGTTTCGCAAGGTGATCAGACCTCGCGAATTTCTTGCCGCATTCATTGCACCTGTAAGGCTTGTCCCCAGAGTGGCTGCGACGATGCCGCGCCAGCTCATCGGAGCGCGCGAATCTCCACATGCATTCTCCCCACGTGCACCGGTACGGCTTCTCCCCACTATGACGTCGCAAATGAGCTCGGACGTGTGAAGCCTTCGCGTAAAGTTTCCCGCACGCCACAACTGGACAACGGAACGCACCTTGCTCCGGACAAAACTCTGGCTCCCCGAACGTCTGGGTCCGAAACGCACTCTCTTCCGGCGCGCACCATTCTCTCCCAGCGGGAAGATAATCATGAGTCTCTAAAGCGAACGTCGAATCACTGCTATTTGGGGAACTCGTTCCCGAATTCGAAGTGTCGTCCTTCCAACTATCACCAGACAAAGATTCAAAAAGGTACTGGTCTATAATACTGCTATCGAAATTATCGAAATCGAAAACTGGCAAAGCGTTGACGTGATTGGTGTCTTCCTCGTTTAAATCACTAACACCGATTACGAAACTGTCACAATTGAGATCCAAATCATTGAGCTCCCAGTCACCGGGCTCCGCTGAGCCGATTGACGGTAATTCGAAGTTGATGAGGCTCTCAGCCGGAGAGACTTCGAAAAATAGTTGATCGTTGAGGAGAACATCTTCTAGCAGAAAGTTGTTGCCGTCGCAAAACATATTCAATCTGAAAAAGAATACATAAAAACATTATGACATTGAAAATGTAATAAACATTATCAAACAACATAAAAGACTTGAATAGGAACTCACAATTGCCTTATTGTTTGCCAGTTTTATACAGGAGTATAGCGTAGGGGAATAGTAACGTACAAATTGTCAATTGATTGTTACTTTGGGATGACACAGCCGCTATTGTCGAGTCCCAGGGATGGAGTGAATGTGGTCTCGATGTCCGGCACCGGGTACTGCGGACGGCGCGGCGCGTGATAACGGCCGGCGCTCGCGACGATGACAGATTATCGCAGGATCCGCACATGTGTCGCTCTCGGACCACAAGCACACCATGTCCAAGCATACTATTATTTTATCTGTTACCCAGGTCGAACTTAACAAAGGCAATAACTCATCATAGTTATCGATTGACATGGCACTCTCTTCTTATTGGTTCATTATATACCGTTTTTACCAGAATAACTTATTTTGTGCGTGAAAGATTCTGGTTTGGTCTAGGTTTGGTCACCCGGCAGAAAGTTAATTTTAACGCAAGTTGCACAAATCACTATTTGTAGAATACTGGACTCTATAACTCGCCGATTGGTAATTATTAGAATTCAAAGAATCACCTATCTATTGACTTAATAACTCAATTTCAATCATTTGCGTTCCTTGTGGACACTGAAGTAGATAATAAACAATTAACAGAAGCATTATTGAATTGTTATTAATTCTTTCGATCATGCATGCTGTTATCAGGCGTTTGACCGGCATATCCTACAGTTCTTTTACCTAAGTAACTTTGTAATGAAGTTAATGTTCAACATAAGCACTTATCTGCGTTAACATAACCAAGCATTGAGGTATAAATAGTTACCTCTAGACAAATTCGCGCAATTACATAAAGAAGAAAACAATAATTGTGTACTCATATAGGTAATTGAAATAAATTCGAACATTTCCTGGTTGATAGCAAATTTTTCAGGCTAAATTATATTCCTTTATTACTTTTATTGTTAGTAGGTACAATGACCAATACCGAGTAGATATCTCGCGTAGATTCCATTCATCGGAATTGTTGGCTATTTTCGCAAAGCTTCCCTTCGACTCGATAACAATTCAGATAAAATTCTTTGGTTTGTGTTCGTAAACAAGTGCGTAACATAAAACTGAATTGTGCTTGTAGCAATGTGATTTTTTTCATTGTAGATGGAGTAGTTTTTTCCTTTCGCCATTCCCTCACTTCTGAAAATGGTGACTCCTTTGTTTGTCTATGTCTCAAGGAGCTGTGATGCGCTGTCTGACATCTCCAGGATTTTTGAGAACTGTACATGGTCTGGTAGATTTCGGACGGGAGGCCTTCCACTTTTTCGTTAGGTAATCATTAAATTGATCAGTTTAAAGTTTTTCCCTAATTTGTGCGGCATCTGCAATGTTTTTTACTTTCTGGTCCTCCCAAGTTTCCGTCCTGTTTCAGTCAACCTTAAAGGCCTTTCAGTACTTATGCATACTTTAACAAATGTAAATTATATATTTTCCTATATCTGCAGGATGCATTTATGTGTGACGTCTAATTCGCCATGACGAATAGGTCAAAGGTCAAGTCAGCATCGGAATCGGCACCGCTATGGACGGAATTACACATCCGCTAAAAACAAACAAAATCCCATATTGATAGGTGGGGCATATCAACTGGATTTTTAATACTAAGGGAGTCTGTTTTTGTTTTTGCAAAGCCTGCTTGTTTTTTGTGCTGATGTCTCGTACTTTGCAACGATAGAAGTTTGTATGTATTTTATTTTTTATGTTTCATGTTATACCTTACATACATTTTTTTACATACAATTATTGGTTGTGGTATTATTATACCTTTACAATACTTACTCCACAGAGATTTGAAAATAGTTTTGATGTACAAAACTATTTTAAAAATATTTTTTTTCCTGAGATAAATCTGGCATTTCGGCTATTAGGGTGTGTTTTGTAGTATTACATTAACAAAACTATTTTCTTTAGCTAACTCGTGCATCGTAATATTAAAGCTGGCCAAATCTTAGAGTTAACGTGTACTTAACAAAACAATATAAAGGAAAATTATAGGTCATGAAAAGGCCTTTATTCAAGAAACATGTAACCTTATGCATTGAATATAGATTGAATTTTCTTTTACACTTTCTTTTGAAGATACAGATCCTAAATTACGTGCAACCAAAAAAAAACGCACTTTCTGTTTTTTGTGGGTTGGTTTACGTAGGTCACGATAGGATCTTAATATTTTTATTCGAAAAACGGGTATTTAACGCGTATTTTACCCTCCCCTAATGTTCTTCCGTGAGTAAGCTCGGAATCAATACGTAATACTAATCCGTCTGATTATAATTTCAAGAAGGGGGGATGTATTATGCACTCATCCTTCAAATTAGGTATATTGGTGTTATGCCACCAACAAGCTCACATACCCAAAATAGCGGAGTAAGATGACAGCATTGCAAAGCTCCTAAAATGCACTATAAGAATGCAAGTTTACCTAGCTTTGCTTGTAGGCCTTATCTCCTGCCATAACGTCATTGCCCTGTGCATTAACAAGTATAGCTAGATGATAGCAGTTTTGTTATTTCGCCGCGTAAAAATGCGGCTCTACTTCGTTAAAATAAAACTAAAATACTTCATAGAGCAGACCATGCAATGCACATGGTATGTATGTATGATGGTTGTTGTGTATGGATGTTTGTTTACATTGGTGTTTGGTGTTATGCTCATTATTGTATTTTTCTGTTGCGTCACACGAATGCGTCTAGCCAACGCTATCGGCGTCGGCGGCGAGCGGTGCCAGCCACTGCCAGCATCTGGCGTAGTAAACATCACTTTACGCAGTAACTATAACTGACTCTGGCCTTACATTGGTATTCCACTTTTTATTACAAATATACCTACAATACAAACCAATTAAGCTTTATAAATTGTATCTTACCTACTGGGGTTTATCCTATTAATGAATCTTTCCTGCGCACAACAAATTACGTATCAGCGCAGCACTTCCTTTGAAAGAATGTAAACAACATCTTTGTAGTAGTCAATTATGATATTTCTAACAATCGTAAACATCACGAAAATACAGATTATAAGTAAGGTACTATACCTACCATTGTGACCTAGATTTAAACTTCTTCCGTCACAAAAATAAATGCACTTTACTGGATATCTATATCTATCCATGTTTCTTGGACAATTTCCTGTCAAAAGTTTTATAATGACGTATGGAAGTACAAATTACTATGAAAGTTGGCAAACGTCATATAGTTTACTTATATGTATTAAAAATATACGTGTTGAGTAGGTATGTTTTTCTACATTGAAACTTTGAATAAATCGGTGGCTGGCCGTACCAGCGTCTGTTCCCCACGCTCCAATTACCTACACTACACCAGATAAACGACAAGATAAATGCATACAATTTTGACTCTTATATCCGACTTCAATTTGTTATAGGCACTTGGATACTTAATTCCTGAAGCACATTCACTACAATCTTGGAGTCTTTATGTCTAGAGTGAAAACGTTTTTTTATTTGAGTCCAGCTTACATAGTTTCACTTGTCTCCAAAAAACTACCTAAGTAATCAAGTCAAGAAGTTTTACACAGGATTGGTAATATTACGCTATTCCACAATACGGAAAATAATATAAATATGAAACAAATAAAAAGGCAGGCGAAAGATGCGGGTTTTGAACTCACCGCGGGGTTCGAACCCGAACCTCCTCAGTCGTTGTTCGGCGAGCTACCGAGGTTTTCAACGTTCCATGTTTGGTATTTCTGTTTCGCGCCCCTCGAAAAAATAACTATCCTGGTTTCAGCCTTAACAAGCCACCGTCATTTAAGTATGCATCTTACCATGATTCTTTGTCGAATACTTTCAGCGGCAGTGTCCGGGGCTGCTAAGCTTTTATCAAAACAGGACAAGAGCAGCGAGCACCGTTCTACTATACTAGTTACTAGTGTAAGGACACCAGTCCAGTACAGTACCAATAGTTGTAGTAGTAGTAATTATAAGGTTCCTTTTGGATAGGTTTCAAATCTTCAAAACTTGCTTCCAGATGAGCTGGTGGTGAAATGCTTAACTATCACCAATAAAAAATAAAAACAAATCTCGATCAATCTGTGTCATCAGTTCATTTATTGGATAATCTGATGATTTTGAGCCTGCAGGCTCCCGAGGATCGACATAAGTACCTACAACAAATAGACCGTATATTTTGCTGTGTAGAGTAGTGTAAAATGCACTCTACGTCTCCAGGTCGTCGTCGTCAGGTTATCTCTCAGGTCTGGGCTTGAATGCGGTCGCGCACCGATGGTCTTAAATATTTTTCGGAAGTTTATGTGCGCATTTGACAAATGCTCTGATTCGCCGTGGCAGTTACGGTTTAAGAATCGACCCCTCCAACTCAACCCATGGTTATTGACTTTAACGACATCCATGGTTTGAGTTCTTTCTGTGTATTATCTACATTCACTGCGATCACCAATCCGCCTGCCAAGCGTGGTGATAATGGCAAGCGTGGTGGTAGTGGACACTATTGAGCTCTTACTTGATATGCTCTGATGATGAAGGTCACATCGTGACCGGCATACCGGCATGCCCTTGGACCAAAAATCAGAATGGCACGTGTCACTGGTTAGTAGTCCGCTAAGCGGCGATGGACTTGCACATCTCGCCTATCACATATTGCATACTACGAGTAGCTACTTGCAAACCGTGGGCATGTGCTGAACGTAAGTTTGGACGTGCCTCTGAATACCCCCTAAGAGCGATCCTCATAAGATTCCACGGAGTGGATTCAAGAGAGTATTTTATTCTTCAACATTGCGGTAACCAATGCACACAGCCTTTGGTTTACTGCGATGTCGTTTCAGGCGTGTAACAGTTAGTCGTACACGTACCCTGTGGTTTACTGCGACGTCGTTTCAGGCGTGTAACAGTTGGTCGTACACGTAGTCTTTGGTTTACTGCGACGTCATTTCAGGCGTGTAACAGTTTGTCGTACACGTAGTCTTTGGTTTACTGCGACGTCGTTTCAGGCGTGTAACAGTTGGTCGTACACGTAGTCTTTGGTTTACTGCGACGTCGTTTCAGGCGTGTAACAGTTGGTCGTACGCGTACCCTGTGGTTTACTGCGACGTCGTTTCAGGCGTGTAACAGTTGGTCATGCACGTAACCTTTTGGTTTACTGCGACGTCGTTTCAGGCTTGTAAACGTTGGTCGTACACGTAGCCTTTGGTTTACTGCGATGTCGTTTCAGGCGTGTTGGTCAATTGTGTATGCAAAGATTATCTTACGACATATCGATCCTGTGGTTTTGCTTGACAAGTCAGCACCAACATCAAAAATATTATAAACCTAAAAAAGAACTTGACAATTAGTATTTGGGTACTTATTCTCGAGTTTTTATTTAGTTCGGTTTCTTTTTTTAAAATTAGTTAGTAACACTTTATTTACTATCGTTTTTTATTCGTCTGTTCTGTTTTTTATCATGTTTGTAAATTACCATTCATCTGGCAATTCCCAATCGAAATATTTCGGCGACATTTCAGAATAGATAACAACTTCATTAGTCAACACATGGCGTTGGTGAGTGAAAAATAGCAATCCTAATGATTGTTTTTAAGGTCAAATTTCTGTCACTCCCGGCGATTATCTGGGTACTAGAACTTTAGATGACGTGTGCGTGATTTTGTATCCGTTCACTTGATTTTCTATTGATAATGTGTTTTACTCATATTATATTGTCCATGTCACCCTTGCATTTTCCTTTTTATTTGCTTTGTATAGTTTTACCTGATTCAATTCAGAGAAATAATACTCGTAGGACGCCCGTGATGTCCACAATTTCACTCGCTATCCTGCGTTTCAAAATCGTGCCTAGTATTTTTTCTTAATAGGTGATTATCATTAAATGTTTTAGTCTGAGGTGTCTCACTGCAGGGCAAAGGCACCCATTCCTCCTTCCAATTGTCTCCACTGTTGGCTAACTGGGCACATTTATTTACGTAGGAGTAGACCTTCCACGAGACTTTTGTCTGTTGGGAACCCATTTTGTTTGTATTTTTTAATTCACTTTTTTAGTGTATATTTGTAGTCTTCGTTTATTTTATTATTTTCGTTGACCTATATTATGATTCATGTATTAGTTTGTACACCGCCATCTTTGAAAGTAATTATCTGTCCATCCAACGGTTGCCTGGAAGATATCGTTTTCAGCAACTTATTAGGCCGCTTATTGTTTTACCAGTGTCGGTTAGATAACGTTTCTTCTAACGGTATTTTGTTATGTTTTTGTAAGTGTTGAACAATAAAGAGTTGTCTGTTACTTATATCTAAAAAAAATATGTAAAAATAAAAATATTTTATTTGGGATCAAACAAGTAATAATAAAAAATATTCGAAGACCTCATTTAAAAAAAAATTACTTGCAGTGTCTACGCTAATTTAAAAATGTGTCGCAGACACCTTCGCGGTGTCTGCAACCTTTAAGATTAATTATTATTCTGAATTTAATACAATCATATTTTGAAGATGCATTCCTACTTAAAATTTCCTTTCAGTAGTTCTTTTTGTGAACGAAGAGCTTGCATACTGGAAGCACATCGCAGTCAGCATACAGGGTCAGTTGTTGGGAATCTATAAGGTTTGTATGTAGCTACTTTTAAAACTGCTCTCTGCGCGCGCTCTGGGAATACTATGTACGTGTGATGTACCTACTGCTGTCCCCAGGCGGAGTCTACAATATGTTAGGACGTATTGGATTTAAAAATGTAAATTAATCTACATTTCTAATCATCTGTCTATTTGTTGTGTTTTTTGCACATAGTTCATCTGACATACGGTACACATGTTCAGCTCAGTCCCATGACTCTCGGGTCGTATGACCGAGTTTCTTACACGACTTACGAGATTTATACCGAGGATGCTACGCGCACTCATTTCTGTTTGTGTTGCATATATTTGTAATGAAATTCTGTACGACCCAAGGGCTTCTTCTCTTGCAACTTCTTACGCTGAACATAGCGTCTGTTGTCTAGTTGGTGATTTCAGGAACAGCTTCATAAGCGTACCTACTTCTGCGCGTTTCTGTCTCAGGATTCTTAAAGGGAAATGCAGTGTTTCCTTGTCATACTCGTTATGTCGTGTGTGCGCTCTTGCCTGGCCTGGCAAAATACCAATTTGCCCATGTAAACGTTAATGGACATATTCAATAGTCATTAATAGTCATTTATAGTCAGTAAAGACGTATTGGTATTTTATCCATTTTCTTGTAGAGAGCAATCTTAGGATACAGGATTGGGAGCAGCGATGTATGGAAAAAGGAATCCACAGGAACCTTTCAGACGGCGTCATCTTGGAGTAGATTGACTTAAAAGTTGATGTACGTAGGTACAGTTTTATCACACCTCAATATAAAATTACTCCGACGTTTAACTTAGGTTGCACTACACATAGCAAACAGTGGTTTGAACTGTTTTTTCATCGATGATAAAGTTTCGTTATGATGGGATACTGAAGTATGAGGTGAATAAGTAACAAGAAAGAAGTTTGCGCATATCTTTTTCTTTAATACGAGCATTTTACAACAATATTGAAACGAAATCATTATTTTGAGATCTGCTGCCAACATACACTACGGGCGCTCAACAAATAAACATAAAACGCGCACACTAATCTATATAAACAAGTCGCATAAGTACATACAGGCTTCCAGATATATTCTATACATACACTAAAGCTATATCACCGCACTACGTTCCCGGAACGTTCATCACTCACTAAAACAGTCACTTGATCGGATTTGTTCGCTTGTTCTGTTTGTCTTTGCACTAGTAAATCACTTCGTAGACTGTGGCTTTTTTGTCGCCGGAACCTGTTACGATGTATTTGTCGTCTGACGAGATGTCGCAACTGAGGACCGATGACGATTCCTTAGACTGAAACAAGAATAAGTCCATATTAGTAACTAGCATAAGTCCACGTTAGTAACAAGAATAAGTCCATATTAGTAACAAGGGTAAGCTGATATTAGTAACAAGAGTAAAAGTCCATGTCAGCAACAAGAATAAGTTCATATTAGCATAGTCTATGGTGGTTACTAGTGGCTTTAGATAGGTCGCTCAAAAATCACAACATTGACAAACATGTCTGCTTCCCCGAGCCAAATGGTAATGCTGTTTGGAGTCATCTCCTTTTTGACGAGTCGAAATGAGATAATAAAAGACATCTTAAAATAGTAACTGATTCTTTGACTTTAACGTTTTAGTATCTCTAATTTGTAAAGCGGAAAATAATATACGGGGTAATTATTAGTCCAAAATCCTGAATCCAGTTTTTGATTTATACTATCCTAATGGACCTAATATCTGTAGGTACTTATGATTGGTCTAGTTTTCGTGTGATTAGAAAATATGATTTTCATGAGAATTTGTGCGCATCCATCTCACTAGCTCTCGACCGGATTAACATTGCGCTATCCTTCTCGCACGATTTGCTCGGACTGGCGCCTTGTGCGTTAGTTTGTTGTTTGTGAAAGGAAACATTCACACACGTCATAACATCTGTAAGCGGGGTTACCGCATAACTCAATGCTAACAAATGAATGATAGACCCTTAAATAAGAAGCAAACGAAATACAAAATGATGAGACATCAACATACCTGGAATATACTAGCTCCATATGGTGTGCGCCACGCATTTAACAGATTATCTTTGCCAGTAGAGACGAACCATTTGCCGCATGACGCGAACCGTAATGACAAGACACACGACTCATGAAGATGTAACTGATATTTGTCTGGTTTGACTGCATGGAGGACCTCTACGTTGCTGTTTTCCATGCCTACTGCTAACCATTCGCCTGGAAACAAAGACACTGTTTAGATTTTGCTTGGAATTTGACTAGAGCTCTAAACCTGAAGAACCTGTGTGCTCACAGTTTTTCTGTAACAGGATAATCTAGATTCTTCAATTAAAAGAGGGACAGCAACAAATTAATTGTAGGAGTAGGTCATGCCACTTTTTCAGGTGAAGTGGTCGTTACACCGCCGTTACACCGGACAGAACCGTAGTCCATTGTGTGAATAGGTTGAAAATTGAATTTCACTTTGCAATTTATCAATCCAAATGTAATGCAAATAAAAACATATCAACTATTTTTTTTCCAAGAACTTTACAAACAAACTGGGAGCCGGTGACATTTAAATACTTTATGTTTGTACTTCGGTGAAGGAGCAACTATTTATATATTAATATAGTATTCTTAGTACAAATTTAGTTAAAAAGAAAATTATTAGTTTACCTGTAGGGCAATATCCTAATGAGAATATCTGTGAACTGAAGTCGTGTTGTTGTAATTGTCTGCCTTCTCGCAAGTCCCAAGATCTGGAAACAAAAATGTAATAATGTTAGTTATTGTCATTGATTATTAAATATATTGATATACACAAATTGTAAGAAAACAACTTAGGTAATAGACTCGACGTTCAGTGATAAAGTAAATAAAAGAAGGCAAGTATACGAAGATGACTTCAATGAACAAAAATCTGGTGCAAGTACGACCTGAGTCAGTCTCACTCTCACAAAATCTTGAAACATGAACAGAAATACGCATACATCTATAGACATAACCACCAGGCACCATTCAACCATTCGAATATGGGGACAAAAAATTGTTGAAAAGATCTTCAATTTACTCCATCGATTCGCCTCAACCTTTTACATTAGTGGTGGTAAGGAACAACGGTATATAATATTGGAAGATCACACGACACGAGTGAATAGGTTCCTTCTTAGATATGCGTGCTCCAATCTCAGACCACATTTTCAATTGATTGCAAGTGGTCAAATGCTTGACTATCTAAACAATCAAAAATATGTCATAAAAGGTTTTCTATTCTGTTTTGCTTCATCTTCTCGGGTTGTTTAAAAACACAAGAATGATTTATTAGTATCCTACTGTTTTAACCCATTTCTTGTCAGCATATCTCAAGAGCTTGGTTATGTAGCACAATTATATCGTTGGTTGATTTTTGAGATCGCTTACCGCACTGTGTTATCAAGTCCACCAGTCCAAAGCTTGGTGCCGTCGGCAGAAATATCTATGCAGGAGGCGCCGTCTGTGTGTCCCTGGAACTGTCGCACCAAGGTCTGGTTGTGTAGGTCCCATACTGCTATGTTGCCATCTGAACAACAGCTGAAGCATACCTGAAATTTAAAAATGTTCTGGTAACCTTTTGTCTATATCTGATAGCCATGGTTTGAACATAATTATTTACAAGGTCTTTCTCATGTAGTATATTTTTGAATTATTAAGTTCATTTTAACAAAGTTATGCGTGATAAACACCCGTGACTAGTAAATAATTATGGTCCAGGCACTCACCATGATAAAAGGAAAATATCTTTGTGTTTATTCGATGAAATGCTTTGAAACTTCGTAGTTGAAAGCATAACGATTTTAACGAAGTTAAAAGTGCGTATATTTTAGTATGATTTTTTCGGATTATTTTGACGTCTAATCCGACAAATCCCGTCAAGCCTGTTCGAAATCGCAGCATACAAGGCGAAAGGCAAGAACCAGGGGCTAGGTAGGTTTTTGATGATCCATCTGATCATGATGAACATTTATAAGTATATATATATATATATATATATATTACAGGACATTAATTTTTACACAGCGCCATCTAGCCCCAAATTAAGCATAGCTTGTAATATGGGAACTAGATTACGGATAGAATTACTTAAATACTTTTTGTAAATACATACGTACTATATGATACAACACCCAAACAAAGAACAAACATCTATATTCATCACACAAATGTTTGCTCTGGGTGGGAATCGAACCCACCATAAATCTAAATAATATCATAAATCTAAATTCTTAATACGTCAAAACGATAGAGTAACGCATCCTTATTAATACTATTGGTTGTAAGGTTGAGAGTAAGTTTTCCCATGTTTGACGTTCGTACTTCAAAGATCCATCTTGACAGAAATAAAATAATCCATACCTTAGAATCAGGACTAATTGCAAGCGCATAGCAGGCGGGGGCCGATGAAGTGAGCTCTGCCTTGATTCTAGGCGTTGGCGAAGCCAAGTCCCAGATGGACAGGTTGGACGCCTCACCTCCTACGATGAGAGTGCGACCGTCGGGAAGTAATTTCACTGATCGAATGTAGTTGTCTCTTTGCTGAAATGGTTATGAAAAATTAAAATTAGTAAATACAACTTTTATTTTAATAATTAAAGCTTCAGTTTAGCACAACTATATTATAATTTACTACAAAATAAAAAATAAATAAACGTTGTAATACATTGCACAGAGTCATAGAAGAGAAGATAATAATAACTTAGAATTTCAGAGTTACTCATAAACCAAAGTAAAAGTGCCAAAAAGTGTCGACGACAGTTACCCACTCACCAAACAATCCAGTTGGCTGACTGGCGACTTGCTGGACGAGCTGATGTCCCACACCTTGACGCAGCCCTTGCCTCCGGTGTACACATATTTGGTCGGCGAAGATACAGTAACCGCGCAGACAACTTCGCCGTGAGCTAATGCTTGGACTTGCCGCGCGTGCCTTGGTATGCCGGGACCTATGAGGGCATCAGGGGGAAAAGGGACCGGCTGCATTTGACCCTCAGCCGATACGTGAAATGAATATGCCCTGAAATTGAGAAATAAAAATATTAATACCATCTCGTAATAAGTATGTTATTGATATGGAACACAACTTCTGTTGTTTCTAATTCGAACCAACCAACATCAACATGATCGGATATTGTCATGTTTAAATAAAAACAAGAATAACAACATGTTCGTTTGCCATACAACATTTTTTGTCGAGACGATGAATCAGTGAACGACATCGAAAACATGTTCAATTAAATTGGGCTATGTTTGTATCAACTTACGGTTTCCCTCCAGGAATAGGCGCCAGCCCCGCTGGTCCAATTGGAGGACGTAGCGGTTCGTATGCTAGCGCCGCTCTTGCTGAGTATCCTGCAAGGCCGTAGGCATCATGTGCCCCGTTTCCCATGTACGGGTACTGCAGTGCTGGAGGTTTGACTGAGGCCTTCATAGGGGGCCCCGCAGAACCCGCGCCGCTTGCTCCCGATGTGGGGGTCACTGGCTTGGAAATTGGCGTGCTGGGTTTTTCATCTAACTTTTTTGCCGAGGGTGTTGATGCGTTACTTGATGTGCCAGATCTGAAATAATACAATTTACATATATTAAATCGTTTCGTTTCAACCTTCTCGTATTTTTCTGTCATTCACTGTTATTGGTCCAGGCCAAAACTAGTTTATATCGATGATAAACCATCCGTATCCATCAAACCGCCTAATCTAATTGTTGTTAATAGGACTAGAGAGCTTCGGCCGCGTATTCCGTAATTGATTCAGCTCGGGAGGCGGATTAACTTTCGACTCGGACAGCTCGCCAGCGCCACATGTAGTACGACGACCTTACAAGTAACAACTAGTTTTCTTAAGGCTTCAATTAAAAGGATTAAGCGATTACCTATAGGTAAGCAGTTCAGTTACAAAGTGTGAATTATATATATATAATTCACACTTTGTAACTGAACTGCTGCAAAATACTATAAATAGTGGACGATAGTTCGCATGATTGCCAAATGATAGTTGAAATAGTTTGGTGATTATTAATCTAGTCTTGTTTCATGACAAGATTCTGAGATTTATGGTCAGCTTTTGAAATGCATTTGGTTAGCAGTAATGTAAATGCAAATCAAGCTATGCGTTAGTCGATGAATTGCATTCTATTATAAATGCAATACGTTGGTAAGCTATGTTGAAATTTTAAACATTATAAGGCAAGCAAAGGCACTTACGACTAATAGTGGTCGATAAATGTGCATAATTTATGTAACTCACCTTAGCTATTAAACGATCGATTGTTAAGTGAATGAAGTTATTACCTCGGGCTATGTGGGGGGTGCTCTTTCTTGGGCTGCAGTTTATCAAGTCCATTTTCACGTGGTGAAGGAGCGCCGTTGTGAGGTGATGTAGGCTCCTCGCTGGCATCGTCTACCACCAATTCGTGGCCCATGTCTTTCTCTTCTTTTTTAAGCTTCTTATGGTCCGGCTCAGCTGGACTCCGCGTTCTGTACTTCTCTCTTTCGCCAGGCGAAATAGAATTTCTCTGGAACAACAATACAATCCTCAATAAAAAATCCCGCAAACCAATCGGAATTGGCAATATTGGAAATTGTTAGTTCAATGAAATGTAAACATAATCAAAACGTTTACTGGTGGGCTTACGCGCCTACAGCAATCAATCGATCATTGTTCGCAAATAAATCGGTGCGCAGCGAGGCGAGCACTACAGTCAATATCAATATCAAAACACGCTGAGGCAGAACAAACTGACCGCATGATTAGCTCCGGGAGTGGTCATCGCTCCCTCGCTCTAGAGAGGCCTGGGGGGTGGGAGGGGGAGGAGGACCGCAACATTTGGATGAGCGCGCAAATACGGACTAATGAAATAATCATATACGTGACGAACAACCGCCCTGCGCTCCAGCGATTCTCGTGTTGACATAGCGTACATTCGCGTGTACACATTATAGGCACCAACCCGACCCAACAGCACGCGAGGTAACAAATATACGGATTTATCAATATTCGGTCGAGTGCTCACAGCTAGTTGTGTGTTAGACAGATGCTATTTCAAGTGTACTCTCGCAGCTATTGCCAATCCGAAAAAGCTCTCGGGAACAATAGATACATATTTTTAATTCTACTTGAAATCAAAGGATTGCTTTGATATATATCTGCAATTATCGCACTTTTATTTGCGTTATTTTAGTTAGTAGACGAATGAACCTTAGTATTTACGTAGGTATGTCAACTAACTATTGTTAGAAAATCAGAAAATTGTTAGAAAGTCTCGAAGTTTATATGGAGCAGGATTGTCCTAAGGAACCTCTCTAGACTTGCAAGACTCCAAGATTGGTGCGTGTCGCTTAAAATAGGTGCTTACGGGATGAAATTGACATCAAAACAATAGGTATCCTTGATTAAATTTGATTATATTTATTGCATTAAAAATGCGCTGAAGAAGCAGAGCGGTCATGTTATAAATTTACAATTTAGACATGTTCCAAGCTAAGCGGAACCGCAAGGTCGTACTTAAACTGTAAGCCACTCAAAGACTCAAAGATTAGATTTCAACGCGCGTTTCTAACGTCAATTACGCTAGTGACTCGGCTCACTATGCCCGAATGAGAAACTACTCGGGAGTTAATCCTGCTTCCTCAGGGAGCCAAGCTCTCGCAGGCTCGGCTCGCTAGCGCCTAGAGGGGTGTAACAGGCCTAATTTTACGAGGCACTAAGTTAGAGGCGAGAGGCAAGCGGCTGTTAATTTGCTCGACGCGGCGATCTGTCGCCATTCGCCGTAACTTACTGCCCTCTTCGGCCAGCTCTCGGCAATAACGCTTTATGTTCTGATCTTCATATACTTTAATATTTTTTTACTTGTAATGCTAACTTCGATTATTATAAATCTATCATAACTGCATTTGTTATATAGTTGTTCACAGATCTATATACGATTTTGAGATGAACCATCACTCTGTAGTATAAACAAGTCGACACGGCTTATTGCGGCCGATGTTATTGGATACTTGATAGGAGAGATGTAGCCAATAAACTTTTATTATTGGCACAAGTCGTGTGGAACGGAACATAAACCGGTGTCTATGCTTCGAACGACCCAACGTTATCCGCACCGCACACGGCATGGATACACTGTAGTGTAGGTTAGTATGCATGGGTAGAAGGGTACCTATACCCGAGGGGTTCGTGTTTTCGGGGTCTAATTTTACGATCACTCGGTCTCTACAGAGTTCGACATCGAAATTCAAGTGACGCTATTCGTATCGTAGTTCGCTACGGGCGTACGGTAATGTGACGTGTCGGGTTCGATTGGATGGATTTTATGTGAGCGTTCGAGTCGTTCAACGGAGAGCTTTTTCGTCATTTTCAGGTAATTTTGTTATTTATTTTAAAACATACATCGCATATGTTTAATCTTATTGATATAGTTCATGTATTAAAGTTGTGCATTCATAATTAATTCAGCAAAGGTAGTAATTTCAAAGCTTACTTATATTTTGATTACTTTACCTAATATCTTACCAATATAAAGGATAGCCATTGGGTATTCAGAGGAATAGCAAAGCAGCCTGTTATTTTTATATACATATAGTGAACAGAGCTAATCTTAATCCGATTACATAGGGGCGACCTCAAGAGGCAAGTCAACTAAGGACGAAGCTGGGAAATCCGTCTAAATCAGTAAAATATTTGAAGACATGACGAGTAAGTAACACAGGGTTGCCTGCAAACACGGAGTATCTTAAACAAATACATGCGAGACATGTGTTGGTAGCTCTAAGAAGTATTGTATAAGTTTTAATGTCACACTAAAACATGAACAGCTGCAATTGTAAACACTGCTGTTGTAAAATACAAAGTTGCTCTTTTGCCATACGAGTTTGTTATGTGCGAAGTTTGGACAATATTTCTTAAAACATTGCTCTAACTTTATGGTAGCGCTGTGTACCCAAGAAAGCATTCACGGGCGCTCTTACGGCGTCACCGGCAGCATAAGTCCTGAGAAGTGGTGTGGCATCCCTGGCACGGTGCGCGCACACAAGTGTCGCGTCGCGTCTGGTGGTAGGAGGGCCGTGGGAGTGAGAAACTGACGTAACATATAAAGTGGCAACACACAGGCGCGCTGTTAACGCCGCCCGGGCTTATTGTCTGCGGTCACGCGACGAGCCGTTTAGCCGCGCGCGCCGCGCCGCCACCGCCGCCCGGTTAACCGGAAGGGGGGTGGTTAACCGGACGCTCAGGGGCGGAAGCGGGGGAAATAGATAAATAGACCGCCCGCCGCTCGGAAATGTACGGATTGAGTTTGGACTATATTTCAGCCATAATAGTTTTGAAAAGTTACGTGATTTACACGCGACGTTTTCAACTTTTATCGAGACTACCCATTTTATACGACTTCGTTTTATGATACTGTCATCGAAAGTTTTATAGCGTATTTTACTTTTAAGCCCCATTATGTTGTCAATTTATAACAAACAATATCGTAACATCGCGGTATACGGTATAACGACCGTGCACGTAAGGAGCCCTGATCGTAAAGGCACGCGTGCCTTGGTGACGTCTACGCCCCTCAATATGATAATGAATTCAGAAATGAGAATTGAAGCTCCTCGGAAACGTACACGAACCGAAACGTAGTTATACAAAACGTAGCAAAACTTTAATCGCCTGTGATCGGGTAAACCGCGGGCGCTGCGACTTTAAAATTAACTTTACCGGTTCATTCGTATACATAAATAATGGAGGAATTTCTGAATACACATTAAACTCCTATAAAGAATACATTAGCATAAATTTATGGTAGCGAGTCGGCGTTTCGAGCGCGTTTTTACGTGACTCGTAAAGTTTATAGTCGCGAGTGGAGGATTGCGTTTACTGCGCTCGCTATCGGTTTATGGCCCGACCCCAAATAACCGAATTGCCTGTTGGTTGTCGAGGTGCTCGCCAGAAGATGGTCTCATTCCGCTCATCGCTCTGCTTGTGAGTGTACTCACTCAATCTGTTCCCAAGTGCATAGCCATTATGCCGCCACTCCGCCTTCACCACTTCGCGTTATAGCGCTCTTCGCGGAAACTCAGTCGTACGCTATGCCACTAACAAAATACGCTTGGAAACTTGCCCGATGTAATTGATGTTCATTATTGCAATGTTTGTTCACCTTTACAAATCCGACCAAAGTGTACCCAACTAACTAACTTTGAGTACAATCATACTGTGATTGATTTATGTGCTAGTGTGTACAGATAAAATAGTATTTGATAGTTCAGTTGATACAGAGAGGGCAAAGTGGACTAGGTGCATATCAAATTAACGCTGAACTCGGACAACTGTATCACACAAAGTAAATTCCGGAGAAGCCGTCGATAAGCAATCTCACCCCGCCCCTTGCTCCATTACAGCAGTAATTAGCACAATTAACAGGAGCAGACGACGAGGGTGGAAAAGGGGGGGCGCGCCGTGATCGCTTTCACGCACGCAAACAAATGTCACGTGGCACGGCCGCCTTAATTAAAACGATAATTGAGTTGACTTGCGAAACTCATCCGCCATTTCGACATTCCGAGAGAAATTTCATGAAACTTCCATCTCCAAACTACGAAGCCCTTAAGTGTCGACGACTTTAATTTTGTGTTTGCGTCTACTTTGCGGTTTCGAGGCAAATTTTAATACGTTGTGGGAACGCCGCTTCGCTCTGTAAAATTACTTAAATAGATTACCTCGAGCTTCGTCGTGATGAAAGGCAATTCGCTTAGGAAATCGATGTCGGCAAATTAGGTGTTGGTTCAGTTCGATTGGAAGTTTATGCTCGAGGATATAATGTTCCATATTGAACAAGATATTGTTCGCGGCTTTGATGAACCTTGTTTTCGAATAGGTACCTACATAACTTCCATACGCATGATGTTCTATGTGATGTGTTCATATTTGCACACCTTTTATACCTTTCGGGTCATATTTGCTAATATTCCAGGTAGCAAAACTTTTCTTTTTCTTCTCCAGGTTTTGTTCGTCTAAATTGTGGGAGTGACAATGACAACCTATGTAATTTATTATACATATCTGAGTACCTAAAAGTAATAATTTTAAGGGGCCATTCAATGTATTCAGAATCTACCTTCATGTAGGAATTGCTATTTATGATACCCATTCACACCTCTGGAAACAGACATAAATACATTTAAATATAATAAGATAAATAAACCTAGTTGAATTGTCAAGATGATTTTGATTTTGAAATGTAACCAAAACTGTCATTATTATTTATTCAATCGCTTCGATGAATCATGTTGACGTAGCTAAGTCGCTTTAATTGTTATCCCCTAGTTTTAATCGAAGAGGGTTCGGGTGCTCACCCCTCGCAGTTTCCTTAGGCTCCATATGCGCGTCAATGCCACTACAACTTAAACCGGTTATAAGCAATTCGAAACACCTTAACGAACCATTCATTTTAAGCCTCACGAAAAATAGTTTGTTAAGGTCATCGGCCAACATTTTCACGTAACAGAATACGTACCTACATCGCTTACTTTGTTACTTTCACAACACAGTACAGTACATATTACAGTACGCATACAGTTGGATACTGAAACATTTCAGCTGTAACGTATTGTAATATAAAAAAGTGTGTTTGCTTTTTATGAGATTTGCTTATTCAATAGAGTTTACTTGCAAAGAGTAAGAGATAAATCTAAAAATACGAGATGTTATCATATAACGTTATAAGTGAATGTGGATATTTTTTTTCGTACGACGGGGAGGCGCCTTACCTATGTCAGTTATGATATAAATGACCGAAGGTGGAAGCGTACTTCACCCAGAATCCTCAACAGACCGAGGAACTGGCTGTCTTAACTCTAAATGCCGTAGCTAACACAACAATTTAGAATTGTTTTTATGCCGACAGTCTTAGGTAGGATGGTGGTAGCTAGCCAGGCGGACTTGAAACAAGTCCTACCAACACTCAAACCTTATACAAATTTGCAATCTCTTGGTGATCGAACCCGGGATCTCTGGGTCTTATTTCTTTATTTGTTCATTTGTTTTATTGAGTTTTATTTGTTTGTTCTGTGTTTTGGGTGTTGTATTGTATAATATGTATGCATTTACAAAAAAAAAAGTATATAAGTATTATATCCGTAATCTAGCTCTCATATTACAAGCTTTGCTTAGTTTGAGACTAGATGGCGCTGTGTAAAAGTAATGTCCTGTAATATTTATGTATTTACTGGTGGGCGAACCACTAGAGCACAGAGGCGGTAAAGGTATGTTTTGCCTCGGAATATTTGTATGAGTGTGATATCGTGTATGACGATAATAGCCTCTGTGGGCCCGCACGAGGATCGCGGGTCGCAGCCGGCGCTCGGTTATTTAAATGAGAGCTCCCTCGCCTCCCGTCAATAAAACATTAAACACGTAACAAGTTTATGCTGCGCGACAACCCTAGCGGATTCCGCCACTTCGTTAATCCGGGGCGGGGGCAGCCCTAAATTAGGGTCGAGACAAGCCGTAATCCCCCGCTCGGCGCGACGGGGGATTTATATTGTTATTGCTCCGCGTCCGGAATTATACGAGGGTTGAGGGACTAATGAAAGGGGAAATTTAATTCCTAATGATTCTCGTCTTAGTCCGTAACGAGGAAACTCGAAAAAGGGCTGCGACCCGCGTGTTTTTTTGATTAATCGCTTCAAGCTCACCGAATATTATTAGATTCGATTTGTTTGTTTCTCGATTTTTGTGTTTCGTTTATTTGATGCGGGACAACGTCGACGTGTTTGTCGACTCAGAAGTTAACGACCAAATTGGATTACAAATTTATTCATGAAACATTTTCGATGCTCGTACACGGCGTGAGCAGGCGAAGCATATGTAAATGCGTGATAAGCACGAAGGAGGACGTGCGGCGAATGCACGCTGCGCGCTCGCGTGCGCGTGCTCCGTCGGCCGTCGTGTCGAACCGACGCTACACTACACCGCACACCTACTACATACCAAACCAATATGCTGCTCGCTTGCCCAGAACATCGTTTGCTCGCATTGTTAAACAAGGCCCCAACAGAAACCGAGTCACTACTATATCTTCCTATGTATGTATAGACCGTGCAAGGTTTAGCTATATTATATGTAACTTTAAGAGAGAACAAGATTCATTCTGTTACATATTTCTATTTTCCTGTACGACGGGAACATGTTTGACCTTCATCTCCCCTGATTTTAGTTATGATAAGGCCGAAGGTCATCCACCTTCGCACTTCAGCCGGAATCCTCAACTGAGGAACTGGCTATCTTACCTGATGTTATGACGACAGAAATAGGTAAGATGGTGGTAGCTAACCAGGCGGACTTAAACAAACCCTCCAAACCAAGCACAATATTGTACTCTCTTTGGGGATCGAACCGGGTCCTCTGGATCTGACACCGGTGGGCAACCACTAGTCTACGGAGGCGGTTAAAAGGCTAGCTTTTTGCCCTCGACTTCGCCTGCGTGGTACCTACCGATATAAATTAGCCTATGATATTCTCGATGGCATAGGTACACTATCCATGCTAATGTTTTTTAAGATCCGTTCAGCTCTTTAGTCGTGAAAAAGTTAAAAACAAATACTCCTTTCAACAGCCCATTCGAATTTATAGTATCTAACTAATATCAATCCTCAGGATGGATGTGCAGGTTAATAAAAAAAAATGTGCACCAACTATGATGCACGGCTTAGCGTGACAAATAACCATCTCGTAGGCACTCGTCTTTATCAGAAAGGCATCACAATTGTCGACACATTTACTGCACTATCACAGGCAATTCAGATCTCAATCAAGGAACTCTGCGACTGCGTTCCGTGCCGCTAAGTGCAATAGTAAGTACGAGAACGGTAGCGGGTCCGCCGCCGCCCTTCCGCTCATTACATCGCCGGCGACTAATTGAGATAAATTATGAAGACGTGCACCGAACCGCGAGCTACAGTCCCCACCTAACCGCTAATTACATGCAACCATTTCAATTAACCACCGGTTCTAGCGTTTGTGGCCGACCGCCGACGGAGTTCGTTTTTATTTACGTTATCCGCTCACGGGCAGGGGCAGGTCTGCGGCGATTTAATCACAATTAACACAAATAACACACTGTAAAAACATTATGACGCTCCGATGCAATTAGATGTTAGCGGCTATGGCGCATCGTAAAATCTGAACGCAAGGGTAATAAATAAGACAAAGGGTGTGGTTTGTGTGGACGGTGGGAGCGAAGCGAGTGTCGTGTATGCGGGAGTTGAAACTGGGCCACACACGGCGTCGGAGACAGAGACCATGGAGCGATAGCTGACAGACCGCAACAGAGACGCGTGTGGTGCTGGAAAGCACATGCAATGCAGGCTCGTAGCCGACCGCAGCCCGTGCGGCTACGCGACACAACTTCTGTTTCGGACATGCGACTTACTTCGCATTCGCCGCACTCTAACAAACCACCACGTTCTAGCAAATTTTGACGCTCAGTCGAAAGTAATGTGAACGTATAAAGTGCAAGCTGAACTTCATTGTTTACGTACATATAAAACTCGATACTTTCCGTATGAAACGGCTTTGCATCAGAGTATTGAATATTTCATTTCTGAATATTTAATTCTGCGGGAACCTGGAGCACAGATACTCTTTAGGCTGATACGACACTAGCGGGCTCAAAATTGGTAACTCTGACTCTCCGATACGCAACAATGAATCGATGTGCCGCGATTGACATCGCAATATTCATAAAATACTGACGTGATACTCACTTATATGACTACAGAACACGCAGTTTATCTGCTGTCATAAATTTACATCCTGATATTAAGTCTTATTTGCACGTGCTGTAAAATAAATAACTACTAATTGCAGTAACTGCAACCATAATTTTTATAGCGTCGGTATACATTAATATGAGCTTGATACGAATAAGGCAAATGATCTCAAGATGTGATATTCTATATGAGATGACATGAGATGATATGATACATAAGATGTGATATTATGCAGCAAACGCAGGCTCAATTTATTAGTTACATCGAATTCAACTGAAAATGCTTGTTTTCAAGTTCTGTAATGGCAAAACTATTATACATGGATAAGTTTCTTCTCTATTGAAGACTATGCGGCATTCGAGGTAAACATAATAATATTATACTCTTGATCGTGAGCTGGCTGCATCGTTGACAAGCGAGTATCAGAGCTGAGAGGGGGTCGGCTGACGGAGGCAGGCGCGATTCGATCAAGCTTGCATAAATCGATGCGATACGCCCGGGATCGGGAACAAAGCCGCAAGCCGAGAGACGCAAATACCCCACCTGCCTTCTTCACCTGGACTCCTTTACTCGTCAACAAAGAAATATTTTGTTAAAAATATCTTTTAACTCTCATTTTTTGCATCACACACAAAGGAGTCGCTTGCAAAGAGGTAATAAACTTGCTAAAAGTTTTAAACGAGCGCTTTAAGTAGACGCGTCTTTGAGTTACAGGACTTGTATAATGTTATACTATTAAAACTTCGTAATAGAGACATGTATTTTTCTTTCGATTAATTAGTATCTGGCAGAACATAAAACAGGCGATAGTAATTATTATAACTCACCGCTTACACTACCTTAGTCATGATTAATTCTGTATGAGGGGCTTATAATTTGTGAGGCAGAGGCTGACTGCGACACGACAGATAATCCGTTTGGAATAATGTGGATGCACCGACGTAATCTATGTGTTTCTCTATCAAGGCGAGGAGTAAGGAGATTAACTACTTAGGTATCGCATGGAGACGAGTAATCAAACGTTTCAGGAACATCACAGGCGGATTAATTGAACAATAGCAACCTTGATGTTGGACCATGTCGATAAACTTAACATAGGTCGGTTATTATAAGCGAGCAGCATGTTCAGATTTGAGAATTTAATGCTTAGTACTGTGCCGTTAGGTTAAAGTCCGAAGATTTTTCAGGAAATCATATTATGTTTGATTTATGTAAGCTCCGAAGGCAAAGGAATATGCAAGCACATATATTCAAGAATACCGTTATGCCATCTATCATCCCGTTGGGAATGGAAAAAGCAATTCCATTGCAATCAGATTAAGTCAGGGAAATAGCTTCAATGGTAGACAGTCTTCCAGCAAATTGATAGACAGAGCTTCGCGCTTAAAGACTTAGATCATTATCTACACTTAGGTATTTGGTTGGAACTGCTTTTCTGGCATGTAATTGTTGTTGAATTAGAAATGTTGGTGTTAGTTGAATATCAAAATTAACTTAGTTATCCAAAATTAACTTTCATCAAACGATTCAGAAGAAAACCGTTGTTTCCTAAACTTAAACTTTCAGAGAACCAAGAAAAACTCTGTTTCATTGCGTAATCAACAAATTAAACTTTGTATCAAGAGTTTTAACAAAAAATAAAGTACCGAGAAAACGACTACCGCGCAATCTGTTTCACTTTAGGGCGTCTTAATAATTACAAGTGGCCATTCTTTCCAATTAAGAAAAGTCTCGAGCTATAAATTGTGAGGGTTGTCGCGGGCGAGATGCGAATGCGCTGTAAACATGCTGCTCTAGGGTTGCCACCGAGCGCCAATACAGGGCTCCACCGCCTGCTGCGCCTCCACTTTTGTTTTTGTTGTTTAATAAAGCACTCAATCTTCACTTCTGAAAACACAAGTCGTATTTACACCGGTCGCTCTACCTTAATTAAAGGAGCGACCTTAAAAAAAAGTAACGACCGAGTATATCGGGGAACAAACGCAAATTTATTCTGACCGGAGTTTTTTCGGCATCTATTAAATAAAGAAGTCGAGGAGAATGCTAAACAAGGTTGAGCGGCCCCTTTTCCACTTGAAGTGGTGTGCAGGGGCGCCGCGCAGGGGGTGGGCCGGGGTGTGTTATTCAGAGTGGCTTAGATAAGGTAAGGAGGATGAAGAGGCGAGATGCGCGGCGTAATGAACCGGCTCCGAGCAGTTTTTGTGTGGTTCGGGCGCCCAAATTGAATATTAGACACGATTTCAGAGCGAATGAACGGGGGCCAGAAATAAATCCGCGGTTATTATGTTACCCAAATGAGCTTGTGGAAGGGCCCGCTCTGTTAAGCTTAGAGGCGCTGCTCAATTTCGCGTTGGTGTAAATTGGCGGTTGGAAACTTAGTTATTCCACGGGAGATTAAACATCTTTCTCGAAATTAATGAAACTGAGTAAATTGTTAAACATGCGAGAGAATCAACCTTATTAACGCTAAAAGAGGCTCTGTGTCGGATGAGAACAACGAAGTAATTTTGTTTTAATAATGTTAAAATTGCAATTAATGTGTCTCAAGTAGGCATGGGTACTCTACATGTAGTCAAGGTACATGCCTACATGTAGGGTTAGGTAGGTACCATAGAATAATAATAATAATATAATTACTTGGAACAAAATGACATTGGAAGGTATCCATTTTCAAATGTATACAATAAATGATAACTGCAGAAGTAAAAATACTGTGCCGCAGCTACCAACGCCCACCTCTGGAACCAGGGTGAGTCATTGTTCCTCAAAAAAAAACTAAAAATGAAACGTGCTAAATTAACCTTATACAAATAATACATATATTATGGAAAA
Source organism: Venusia cambrica (assembly GCA_951394065.1). Classification (NCBI taxonomy): domain Eukaryota; kingdom Metazoa; phylum Arthropoda; class Insecta; order Lepidoptera; family Geometridae; genus Venusia; species Venusia cambrica. The sequence continues at coordinate 10,436,629 of OX596035.1, forward strand.
GTATAAAACTTATCAGAATAAAACTCTTCAACCATAAATTTCGCTTAAACTTGCAGGATAAATATCGACTGATGTATCGGAAATTTAAACAGACGTGCGATGTTTGTAAATAAACGAGCTTGCAACTGTGTATCGTGATTCGCAGTAAAAACATCGTCGTACTGACGGGCTCGGGAGAAGTGCAGACGAAGCGGTGTAACCCGACGCCCTCTGCCGCAACGCAAGACTGTTTGTGTAAACTTTATTAGAGAGTGCACTTCTCCTGCTAGCTACCTGCTCGCTCGGCTCGCTTCTCGCTTCCCTCGCTTTACGCGTCCGTGCAGCAAGTTCGGGCAAACATTCACAGCCACGGTGCGGGAAGACGAGCGTCAGACTTTCAGCGCATGAAAAGGTAGACTTCGTAAAATGGTGAGGCAACTGTACATTTTACGTAGAGCTGTCTCGTCATAAGAAACATTGCGGCAAAGAATGATTCTAAACCGTATCAGACATTAGGTAATTGAATTAATGAATGAAGATACTTTATTTCAAACCTTAAAAATGAAACTGGATGACAACCTTTGGATAGAGAGGATTTTATGGCTAAGCAGTGGTTGGTGGTGCACATATGATAATTTACTTTTTTTTTACGTCGTGGAAGCGTTTGGCCTTCATCTCAACTGGTTGTAAGTTAAGATGAGGCCGAAGGTGGATGCGCACTTCACCCGGAATCCTCAACAACTGAGGAACTGGCTATCTTACCTCTAAATTCCGGAACACATTTTTTTTTTATAATTGTTGTTAAGGCGACAGAATTAGGTAAGATGGTGATAGCTGGCCAGACGTACTTAAACAAAGTCCTACCACCAACCAAACCAAGCACAGTATTGTTCTCCCCCTGGGTATCGAACCCGGGACCTCTGGATCTGACACCGGAAGTCGAACCACTAGACCACAGATGTGGTTAAAAACGAATTATGATACGGTGGTAATCGCTCATGCATTGTCACTCCCGAGTGCTAGAGGCTCAAGTCTCGCCATGGCTTACTCAGCTCCCCGTGTTTGCACAGATCGAGACGGCTTCGTGTGCGGACTGCCAACGTCGCCGTATCGGGGTCACACTGAGATAAACTCTTCACGTGCCGTGCGGTGGGTGTGGGTACCTACTCTTGCAACTTATAAACTTGCGAACGCCACTGTTGCTTTTGTAACTAAGTTTAGCCAAGTATGCTTTACGGTTTCAGCGGCTATTGCGGTAATGTGATAGTTTGTTTTGTATTTATGAAGATTCAATTTCATGTACTTGTAATACCTAGTAGTTATTGCAATTATATTTACTTTAATGTATGTTCATTATATAGTATTTTCTTTGATTCTTGACGTATTTTCCATGAAGCTTCGATCGCGCAAAGCTTTTAAAATATGTTGTTACAAAAAACGTTTTAAAAAAATAATATGGTATACGTTTAAAATGGAAAACATTTTTATTTTGCAGAATTTCCGCGAATTCGTTATGACTTGTCTGGAATTTCTCCGATGGCTATGCGATATCCTTTTGTATTGCATTTATATATGCGAAACATTCAGACATAGGTATGTATTTGTTATATAGCATAGAGAAATCAATTGAAGAGCGTAGATATTCTACATCAAACAAAAGTAGGTGACTACAACAAAGACAATATGAAGTTTGCTACTAGGCGAGGTATCGATTCATTTCGGTTGCAGAGAGAGGCGCATCTGTGCAGTGCGGTGCGGTGCTGCTGCGTTCAGCCGAGCACAACAAGGGTGGCGGGCGCCTTGCCACCCCTATACCCGACATTCCCGACACCTCACGAACGCACTCGGTCGCGAGCTCACTCCACATTAGGGTTGGCAAATTGCATTTATAAATGTAGAGCCATTGAGTGGTTCGAGTTAATTAGTAGCAACCGGATGTTCTGGCGAGTTTTTTTAGTGCTTAATTGTTTTGTTTCCTGTTTTGTGGGTGAAACCTCTTATTACGTAATAAGTATGTTATAAGGTAGGTACAGTCCATTGTTTGCTCCAATATGTAAGGCAATTGTAATTTATAAATTAAAATTATCCATATATGTAATCAGCTTTATGCTAGAAATGTTGAATCGACTTTATGATTCCACCGTATGATTTAAGATGTTCTGAATATAACATACTGATCTAGTTAGAGTTACTCGTACTGTCCAACTCAGCTTACGAGATTTGTGTACCAAAGTACCAAGCCAGTGTGTCACTTGCCTTATACCCACTTGTTCCGACCACGTCGTGTGTCGGTGTTATGAAATCAACGTGCTCGAGCGAAACACTCTACGTTCGCATTCCCAAATGGAAAAGGCAGCTGCTACCCACTACCACTCCTGTTGGGGGAATTTTTCAAAGCAAAATTTTGCCTGTGGAATTTTAACAACTCGGGCGAAATTGGAAAAAGTTATGCGGTACTCACATGTCTCTCTTCTGCTGAACTGATACCTGTAACAGGAAAATATTATTTGTGAGGTAGAAATAAAGGCATATTTGGATATCCGATTCATGTTATTGGTTTCGGGAAATAGTTACTTTTGGGACCCGGAGAAACTGGATTGATGTAACACAATGGATAAATCAGCATAATTATTAAGATTTGGATATGGTTCATTCAGGAGCAAGATTTAGGTTATGATACACATTTCATTATTTTGCTAGAAATAGTTTTATTCTTCTTGTGGACTCTGTAATCATAAAGCAACTAATCATTACTTTACGAGACGCCGCCGTTTAGGTACAATATAAATAGTCTGAATTGGTCAGTTCAAACGGAATATGATGTCTAGTCTATGAACACTCAAGAGCAATGACATCAAGCTACAAGATTAGTGTCCAGCATTATTGAAGAACAAACGACAGTTATTGTAGCATACACGGGTAAAAAAGTAGACAAGACGTTACTAGACAGCAGCATTAGCTTGACACGTAGGTACATGTTACGTAGGTACTATGTGTATTTAGAGAACAGTCGGCAGGTAGTGCTAGTATAATTGAGGCCGGGTCGGAGTGTGAAGTGGTCGATGAATATTGCAGAGACTGTCGCGTCACGCGTCCCTAGGGGTTGCCACCCACCTCACTCGCCTGTTACAGGAAGTTGGCACAATGACTTCAAATAATATGTAACGTAGGTACAAGCAAGTTCACACATTTGAGAGTGCTTTGAGCTGCTTATGTTTCAGTTCTGAACTCGCACGGTAAATACTCGTAGCTGCTTTATGCAGAACTATTATGATGTCATGTATTACTGCATTGATTTTTTACTTGATATAAGGAAGTTCAGAACGGTTGTTACACTGGTTTTAATCGATAGATAGGAGATTTCCAGAATATTACGGATATCTGCTAAGTATTTTCGGAGATTTCGTAGAAAATATATAACAGACTTCCGTTTATTCCACGAAATCTGACGATATCACTAGCCAAAGGGTATACCTCTGGCAACGCTTTAGGCTACCGGTTTTCATTGTTTATATTAGTCTCTGTGTGCCAGGAACGAACTCATTGATGGTAGTTATACTAGTATTTATTTTTCCTGTTTCGCTAAAATTTAATTTATCTACAAAGGGAATTGAGAACAAAGGTTCCAACAAAGGTTTTTTTCGTGTTTTTAGTTAAAAATCAACTGCGAAATCCTATGCAAAATTTGAAACATAATGCATTCTGCGAATGGCACTCGACGTCGAAATTCCTACATTTGACGTTTAATTCAAAAGACACAGTTCAGTGACGAGCGCATTAGAGCGCAAATTGTAGTATCTAGCTAGATGGATATCACAAGCACGACCTATAGAGGAGCCGGTTGAATGTCACCATGGAATTAACATCCTCTCGGTAATCTAGACTTCTAGAGGATACTACAAATTGTAGTATCTAGCTAGATGGATATCACGAGTTCGACCTGTAAAAGAGCCGGTTGATGCCACCTTGGAATTCCCCTTACCTTCTCATCTCTGATCTAGAGGATACTTACAAAATTTTTTAAGACTTCGATTCACGTGACATGTAAAAAAACATTGAATCATATAATATATCAATTTCATATTATACCGATATAGTTGATTGATATGTCAGCTTCATGGACCAATAAGTCAGCTCATTATGGCGCTTGAGTATGTTTTTGTCTGAGAAAGTTATTTACGATCATAGGAGATTTAGCAGTTTTGAATGTGGTTAGTTTTTTAAAGAACGGTAGCGTGTTCAATCGAATTACCTTTTAGCCACAGAATATTGCGTTCTGCTCCATCGGTATTCATATCTATGTACGGTACGTTGGTTACGGAATTGCATGCATCAAAGGCATTACGCTTCGGCTGATTCGTCTCAAGTTTGTGAGCAATTTCAGGCAATCCTATTACCATTCACGTACAGTACATAATATGTACGTACATAGCCACATAGATATCAGACGGTTGTATTAACACTGCATGTAGGTACCTAATACCTACCCCTATTAATTTATTTGCAATTGCATCAATAATTGTTGGCAAACTATTTATCAACAGTAGGTATCGTACACGCATGGTTACGCTTAAAAATCAGCGTAACAATTGCAATCGTGCTGAAACAAAATAATGAATAACGTTTTCGCGAGCTTATAGCTTGATGTTAATTAGTGAGCCGATCGTTTCTAGGCAGCTCAGTCCGCAGCGAACCGAATGATTAAGTCGAATGTAATTTGGCGACTATCAAAACGCGGCGTATGTCGGCCTGCGACCGCGCACACTCAAGTCACCCGCAAAATTACGTTACTAATTGACTAAAACACGCGAAGCTCACACCAGCAAGGAATAATTAATTGAGCGCGGGCAAGGTGCTGGAGGGATGGGGGGGCCATCTGCGCGGTAACTCTTACATCAGTACACCGATAATGGCACAAATTAGCCGGGGAAGTGGCGGGTGGAGCGGCGGCGGGTGGACGGGGGCGGGGGGCGCTAAGCCGGAACATCCCGGAGCGCAGATTACCGCTTGCTTTTGTAATTAACCGGAGCGACGGGCGGCTTCCAAATCCATTTCTGTGTTACATTTTCATTTGTGGCGCACTCGTCCCCGCGCCCGGATTAACTCGCAACCGCGCGCCGCTCAAACTGAAAACTCCCACCCGATTTATAAGCGGCATGATACCGTTGACCCGTCTAGTTTAATCGCTGTTCTCGCGCGATAAAAATGTTTTCCATCAATTCTGTTTACACACTCTGTCCAAATACGCGCGATAGGCACCGATTCATGGAATTGACTTATTCATGCTCTCGAAGCAATATCGCAGCCGTCAGCGATCCGAAAACACGCAAACAGTGAGCGAGTTCAAAAAGCCTCTCGAACCTGGTAAATATTGAATCAGAAGTGGGATCGGCGAAGTCTGCCGGCGGGGGCGGCCGCGGTCGCGGGGAGGGCGGAACTCGAGAAGGTACTAATAGTCTCCAGTGGCACACGGCAAACAAGACGAATACACAAACAAGCGGCAGCCTTATTAAATATTCATCTTTGTATTGAACCGTTACTTATACTTAGTGTCACTTCTACTTCTTATGTAAATTACGGTGTTCCTTATTTTTCATGCCTTAACTATCTTTTACTTCGTCAACAAAAAAAAATCTTACCATTCCCTTTGTCATCAGGTCGATGTAGGTCTGGAGGTTTGGCTAACACTGAGAGGGGATGGTGTGGGACTCCTAGACCCAGTAACCCCGCTGGAGGCAGAGCCCCCTGGCCCAGTAGAGGTAAAGGGGGTGCTCCGTGGGCTGGTAGGTGCGCCGCGTGCATCTGTTGTAACAGCCTGGGCAGATCTGGCCTTTGTTGCTGAAATATGATAGAAACACATTAACATTGAACATCTTTTTTTATAATTTCACGATAGGATAAAACGTTAACGCTCGAATAAACCATAGTAGATGAGGTCTTTAATCGACTAATGTAAGTACACATATTTTACTTAACAAAGACACCACAGCATTTAGCGAAAACTAAACCATCTTTTTAGAGCAATAAAACATCAGCTTTTAGGAGCCATTTTGTCTTACAAAGTTGCTAAGTTTACACATAAAGAAAGTTTTAATGCAAATGCCGAAGTAAACACGTGCGTTAAATTACGGTATGTTTAAACTCGTCGCCGACCAAATACATAAAGCAATGCTCGTAGTTCGAGCGGTGACGGTAAAAGTGGATTGATGTGTCGCCGCCGAGCGCCGTGCATTTTTAAAACGGAGCGAAGCCAAATTAAAAAGTCCTCGGCGAGATCCCTTCCGCGCTCCGCACCACGGTATTTTAAATTTTAAATGAGACCTACGCCGGCGGCGTCGACTGAACGAAATTGATTACTCCTTCTCCATTATTCCTCTTTTCCACTTTCCCCGTACTTTCTGGGCCTATCTCGTCTCGTTTAAAGATATTATTATGCATGGAAGATCGCAGCCGCAGGTCGCGCCAGGTCCGCTGCCGCTCTCGTCTTGCGCCGCTTGCTCGGCTTTTTCCGCTCGGACGGGCACGTTCATTTTTTTAGCCGCCGAAAATTAATTGGATTTTCGCCGAGGGTGGAACATATTTTTTATTGGCCGCTCACGGCTGTGATTTATTGTGTGTCAAAAGGTGGCGAGCGCCACTTAGTTGAGAGTGCTTTTTTTACAAAAGGGGAGTTTTTTTAATTTGTATTAGTCGTATTCGAATGTTTACGCTACTACGCTTGTTTTTAATTGAAAATATTATTTGAATTTGAATAGACTTCTTTGTTATTGGTGATTCATAAGTAAAGTATATATCCAAGGGGATTTTTTCACTGATGATTAGATAATTAAAATCAATTATAACACTGGGCATTTTACACAGTTTTGTGTAGAAAACATAGAGCCAAAATATATGTTAATCTCACAAATCCCGGGTGGGATTCGAACCCACAACCTACGGCGCAGAAGGCAGAGCTACTACCAACAGATGCCTGTTGACCGAGGCGAGTTGAACATGTTTAGTTACTTCAATCACCCAATAACTGTGGAAAATATATTTCTAACAATATTGTTACTACCTACTTCAGCCAAAACTGGAATATTAGGTACCTACTTTATCTTTGAAAGGATCTTCGTGACCCGAGACACCTCGATTAGACTTGACCTTCTTGAACTACGAGAGTAATTAACACCGATAGACACTTACCTATCTACCTAAGACCAAGATTGAGAACTTTACACTTTACATTCCTCAAGACATCGATTGCACTTAAACTATGAACTAGCTACAATTACTTAGCTACAATAGGTATACATGTTTTTAAAAGCGTTAAGTATAACAAACTTATATCTAAGTAACAAATTATGTTTCAGAGTAACAAAATATCACATTTAATCGCCGCCTCTGGGTCTAGTGTTTCGCCTAACGATGTCAGATCCAAAGGCCCGGGTTCGATTCCCAGGGGGAGTACAATGTTGTGCTTGGTTTGTTTGGTGGTAGGACTTTTTTTTTTAATGTACGACAGGAAAGCGAATGGCCTTCATCTCATCTGGTAACAAGTTGAGATAAGGCCAAAGGTGGAGGCGCACTTCACCCGGAATCTTCAACTAACTGAGGAGCTGGCTATCTTACTTCTAAATGCCGGAATACATTTTTTTTTTAAACTGTTATTCAGGCGACAGAAGTAGGTAAGATGGCCAGGCGGACTTAAACAAACCCTACCACCAACCAAACCAAGCACAATATTGCTCCCCTAGGGATCGAACCCGGGACCCCTGGATCTGAAATCGGTGAACCACTAAACCACAGAGGCGGTTCAACTGCGACACTGTGGTGACTGGCGCCATTTTACAAACACAACAGCGTGTTCCGGAATTTAAAAGTAAAATAGCCAGTTCCTCAGATTGTTGAGGATTCCTAGCGAAGTGCGCTTCCACCTTCGGCTTTATCATAGCATGAAACCCAAGCGAGATAATAACAATTCAAAAATTGTTGTGTTCTATTTAGAGGTAAGATAGCCAGTTCCTCAGTTTGTTGTGGATTCCGGGTGAAGTGCGCCTCCACCTTCGGCCTTATCTCAACTTGTAACCAGGTGAGATGAAAGCCAAGTGCTTACCCTTCGTACAATAAAAAAAATTGAAGGCCATTTAGAGGTAAGATAGCCAGTTCCTCAGTTTGTTGTGGATTCCGGGTGAAGTGCGCCTCCACCTTCGGCCTTATCTCAACTTGTAACCAGGTGCGATGAAAGCCAAGTGCTTACCCTTCGTACAATAAAAAAAATTGAAGGCCAAGCAACTCCCCGTCGTACAACAAAAAAAAAACATTTATCGATGTAGAAATTGTAGTCCAAACATTGATTCGGCAACCTCTCACAACTTGGCAACACTGGCTCGCAGCGAAAAACAACTAGGTATTGAATTTTGTTAACCCCAAAGCAAATATTAAATGTATGAATACGTATATAACAAACATTTCGCACGAACCCAACTTTTCCCTCGTTACTGTGCGGTGACGTGATCCGCCGGGTGTCGGTATCGAGTGGGTTCGGCTCACCTCAGCCTCCTCTCTCCCACCACCCACTGCCTGTTATGAATGACAATATCCCACCGCGATACCTCACGATATTTTTTCCATATTTAGCCGTGATTAAACACTCTCGATAAGGTCTCCCGGGATTAAAACTCGTTCTGACGGTTTTCTCATCCGTTCACTTATCTCTGCGAACTTCGCTGCTTGCATTATCAACCGAATTAAACTTTGATTAAGTTTCTTTGGAATAACAAGGGCGTCTAACGATATTATTTTTCATACTTATTTGTTTTGGCAATTATAATGTCGCGTAAATATTTAAATTTGTGTATCAGAATGTGAATTAGTTTTTTGCTGGCGTTAAAAAAATAATTCCATTAGATATTCTGGTTTGTAATTGGAATTCGTTTCTCATCGGCATTTACCTCATTGTAGTAAAATAGTACTGTCTTGAAAAATATACTATTTCGGATAAAAATTCAGATGAATTCTTAATGTATATAAATAGGTCAAATAAATTTCGGTGTGTACCTCCAGAGCAACGCCAGACGTGGGCTGTCTCCCAAAGCTATTGTCACGAGAAAAATGCTTCGCCGCGCGGGTTTCACGCCACATTTGCCACGTCTGTACGCCGGGATTATTCGCCATTTATTAATGGATAGCGAACGCCAACCGCACAGATTTCTACGCATAAATATTCTCTCGTGGTTTAGCAGTCGATATTTTTTATCCGGTACATTTTTGCTGTTTGTTTGTAAGCTGCTTAACGATATTTATTCTTCCTTCACTTTTAGAGTTAACGACGCGAATTTATGGTATAATTCTGTTTACTTTACAGAAAAGTTTTTTTTTTGTTATATGTATATAACTAGTAGAACAATCGGGACTTGTTTACATGATTCTTTGTTGTCTTTAGATTTCATGGGTTTCGTCGTTTTTTTTGCGCGGAACTCTTATTATTTTTCTCAAATAAAAGTACAAATCACTCCTTAGGTTAAATCAGCTATCGGCCAGTGAAAGTCCCGTCCAAATAGGTCCAGCTGTTTCGGAGTCTATAGGGATCATACACACATCTACTTTGATATGTTGACGTGTACGTGGGATTCACGCACACGTTAATTATATTAGAATATGCTTTGACGGTAATGATTTTTACAATTTGTATGATAGCGGAAGGTTCAATGGCACTAAAACAGGATTACAAAAACCTATTTCAAAACGATTAGCTAAACAAACACCAATTACTCGTATTTTGTGTTCATAGTAGTCGTCATTTAAAACCCCTTGAAAATATTAGAGCAATGCAGTGTTTAAATATTGTGCAAAGGCTATTAATTATTCTGTGTAAACAAGCCAATTTAGACTTGTGAGTAAGATGTTCATTTTTAAATTATTAATAAAGAAAAAATAATATTGTATCATATGTATATAGAAATGTATATTTGTTAATAAATATAATTTGCCAGACATTTGACAGAACCCGGTAATCTAACGCCAAACTTAGAAAACCTTATAATATAGGAACTAGATTACGGAGAATATGAGTAAGTTCTCATACATTTTTTTATAAACACACTCTTATGATACAATATAACAACCAAACACAGAACAAGCATTAATATTCATCACACACAATACCTACAGCGCAGCTGAGCCAACCAACGAACAAGTCAAAAAAAGTATAATATCGACAACTACTACTTGTCGTAAGTCATAAGGTAAGGATAATTTCAGTAAAACCGCCTCTGTGGTCTAGTGGTTCAACCCACCGATTTCAGATCTAGAGGTCACGGGCTCGATCCCCAAGGAGAGTACAATATTTGATTGGTGGTAGGACTTTGCTTAAGTCTATATGGTTAGTTCCACCATCGTACCTAATTCTGTCGCCATAATAACAATTCTCAAAGTTGTTGTGTTCCATCATTTAGAGGTAAGATAGCCAGTTCCTCAGTTTGTTGAGGATTCTGAGTGAAGTGCGCCTCCACCTTTGGCCTTATCTTACCTTGTAACCAGGTGAGATGAAGGTCAAGGGCTTCTCCGTCTTACAATAAAAAAGAAACCATTTAATTTCGAGGACAAAAAATAATTGAAGATTTTCAGAAACAAATTAATAATAATTGCGGCATTCACAGATATTTTCCAAAACCCGAAAAAAATATTCGAGTCAATAAGTCGAGTTACAGTCACTGTTGTTAAGAACTTCTTATTTGGTTTTAAATCACTATATTGCTTCCAAAGCATGGGTTTAAATTAGGATATTAAAGAAAAAGGTTTTTTTTAATGATATTGTAACAATAAATGTCAGGGGTCAAAAGCCTAAAAGTTAAATGTGTTTGTGTAGTTATCGTATGATATTAGTGATTAGAAGCAATTATGTTGAAATGGTAACACGTGTCGCGTGAGGCCCGCCGGCTGCCTAATGGTGCGTGAACCGCCCGCTGCACCCTCTCACTACCCTCTCTACGTTTCAATAGAATAGTGATGTGCCATGGTTGTAATATGAAGAATCATATCAATGTTTTATTGCTCGATGGGGAAGCGCTTGGCCTTCATCACTCTTATATATTGGCCTTCATCTCTTCTATCTGCTACGATGATTCCAAGCAGTAATCGTAACGCGGGCGCGTTAAGACACGATTAGTCATAGTGAATATGGGCCCTGGTGACAAGTTATGATAAGGTCAAAGGTGGCTAAACTAACCTCTAAATGCTTCACAACAATTAGATTTATTTTATTGGCGTCATACTAAAATAGCGGAAATAAGATTTTGTCTCAAAACATTTATATTAATAAAACTTCATACAGGTTAAGACATAAATCTATCGTGATTACATAAAAAATATGACCCAAAGGTTTGAAATTAAAATTTAATTTTAGACAAAACTTTTCGATACAAACATTTCCTCAAGTGTCAAATAAATGTTTAATAAACAGTATTTTTAAATACATTGTCATTTAATTTACATTTGAGGTTTGTGGAAATAACGTGAGTGACGATTGTTATCTACGTATACGGCTCTTGTATAACTCAAGATTTTGTTCTTTGAGTTCTTGGCTAAATATGTATTTAATTTACCTGACACAACACTATCACACAAAACACCATTACACCCAACGCTCACAGTATAAACGACTCTGTGCAACGTCGTGTAAATAATTATTAGCGCTGAACTTTAAACCTTTTACGAGTGTGTCTCACGCTTTATCTTCATAAATGTAGTTACCGAGAACAATGGGGGCTTTATACGATTGCCAAGTTAAGCAGATGTAATGGCTTTTTGTAATTGCATATTTACTGGTCGCCATCCTATGAAGAGACATAAAAGTGTATGCGTCTACACAGGGTCTACGCCGTAGCATTACGTAGCACGCTATACTGTCGAGAAAACGTATGACCTTGAAATTGATTCACTTTTGAAATGGTTTTCCTTGTCAAAACATTATTTTTTGTTTGTTGTCTGAATCTAAAAAAGCGATGACAAGAGTTATTTCATCTCACCATGGTTAATGCTCTAACAAACTCATAACTTTGATATTAGATTACGTACAACTTCAAAGAAAAACTCAACAATAACAAGAACAATCTCGTAGGCCGGATCGCTCGTAAAACTGATTACTTAATTTCATTGAAAGCGACGACAGAACGGCCCCTAACTGAGTTCCGCGCGTTGAAAAACAAGGAGTCGTCTAAGCGACAACCCGACAGGGGAAAAGTTAATGCGGCTCGTCGCGTCCGAGAGCTCGCAAGAACCCGAGGGCCTGCAATGCAATATTTATCACCCGTCCGCGAACGTGCCTGGGAAAAAATGACAAATTCATGTTTCCCTCCCCGCGGCGCCCGCTCTCCCCCGATTTATTCTCCTCGTCATTTTTATCAGAGGGAGCGCGACCCGACGCAAACTAGATAGAAATGTTTTCACGACTCGCTTGTTTATAAAGCCATCGACGGGGAAACAGATACGCTCTATTTACACGCTGAGCGCGCGTGTTTGCTCACCTATCTCGCGAGATAATGTTGCATAAACGATGTTCGTACGCGTAATACATATGTTTATTTCGCATGCATGTCACTACGGCTTTTCAATTGCTGACGCTGTGGACGTAAATAAAGGGATGCCACAATCGGATGCAAGCTCGTGTTACAGATTCGCATCGTATATTTGTGACACGAGGTCGCGCGGATGTATCGATCAGCTTGTGAATATTGTTCCAATGTGACAGTGAAGGTGAGTTTGGGAAGAGGGGTTATCGTATCTGGAAGCTATTACCTCCGCATCCTCCCCTCAGGGTTGTGGCGTGGAATAAAATCACATTGAGAAATGATTTATACGGCAGCGATAACGCGGCGTCGACATCTACGCTCTCTTCGCTTCCTTGTCGAGTTTACGTACTACATCGCTCAAACACAATGCCGGCTGTACCAGCGCCGTATCAATCACACTCGAATAGCAGCACGCCACGCACTCGAACCGCATTCTCGGATTGCGGAGCTCATTATGTCACGAGTACCTTACTACTAATTAACTCACGTTTTCAAATCGTAAAAAAAACTACGCAAAATGTTAACAATGCTAATAAGATATTATTCGCAAACAAAGCTTTAATAAAAGCGAAGCGTTAACGAAACAAAGAACCCGGAATGGTGAGTGATTTTAATAGGCGGGCAAACAGACCCCAATTTGAGGAGTAAGTATTCCCTCTTCACAAATCGGCGCGCGGCAGAATCGTTGCAAATCAGACGCGCGGCGCGGGCGCTCCCAGGGGAGATCCCTGAGCCCCTTTGATCCTAAGCTGACCCGAAAATAAAAAAGGTTTGTAATAAAAAAAGGACCGACATACGGAAGGTGGCGCCGCTTTTTATTTAAATTAGAGTGTTTTATAGGGAGATGGTGATATTGCGTTTTGCCGGTGTCTTGGAGGATCTGACTTTACCCGCACATGTAACTAAATCCTTTAGAAAGGAGAGATAACCTTACTTGGAGTCTTTTTTTTAAATGGTGGTTTTAAAAATGTCATATTTAAGCAACAAAAATATTGCTGAATTGTGACCAGAATTGAATGAGCACCCGATATTACTAGATATCCGGTATCTGTGATATCGATGTTTATGATCGTGGCTGCTGAATTAGCATCTCCAATGTCAACGTGCGATGTTTAGCAATTAGAGAGTTAATGGCGTGAGCGGAGCGTTCGAGTGTGTTTAAATAATTCATGAGATTATTTGATTGGCGCCCAAAAGTTATGTTACATTCTAAATTCTAAATGTTGGTAGTTCGGATACCGAGTCGATTAATATATTGTTTGTTGCGAGCTGGCATTTAAAATAAGTGTTGTCGAGCGAGCGAGCAACAACAATGTGATGTGACGTAGTGTGTGATCGAGTTGGCTGCGCGCCAAAGAGCCCCGCTCTTTGAGTCTATCGGCCGCAGACGGCTGAGCGAGGAGTGACTTCCACCGTTTTATTTTCGCTCTCATTATCTTCAAGTGATTTATTTCGGAACATCTATTCACATATTTCGAACGTCAAACGTTAACACATCACGAGAATGGGCAGCACTAACGACTTGGCAGCCGACAGAGAATGGGCGCATTGAAATAATAGGTGGCTATGAACGTCCGCACGACACATTTACCCACAAAAATGCGTTATAAGATATCTTGTGAAAGAAGAACACCATTTTGAGAATAGTTTATTACGAACGAGTGAAGATATTGTTAACAGTCATGCTAAATGTGTGTAGTTTGTAACAGCGTATAAATAATAGCGACCGTGGAACGTGTAGGTAGATTTACGCTTGCTTTACGTATGACAAATTCGTAGCGTAAATTAAACACGTTAAATCGCGGTTTAAACTGCTAAAATCATGGGTTTTCGTGCTCTCAAAATATTAAATTTATATAGTTTGTAGCAATTTTATCAGGAAGAGGGTTGGAATGCGGCCAACTCGTCTTGCGCAGCTTAGATCATTTAATTAACGACCGTCGAACTTTCGACCTGTTGAGAGCCCGAAGCCGTGCTTTTAGATCGTCTCACTTCTCACGTACACTCGAGGCTGTTTCAACAAGTACTTTCGTTACAATTTTATTATCCTTAAGAGTTGATCTCATTTTATTTTTAACAAATATGTTAGCTGCCGTTTAAGATGGAGACACGTGCTTGAATATTATTTGCTGGTAATTTACAAAGTCATTTTCTAGCATTATCATATAAAAAACTTAATTTTAGTTAAGAAATGACTCGATCACAAAGCTTCTACATAACCATTTTAATACTATAACTAAATATTAACGGGATACTTACCATGATTTGATAATCATCACCAAGAATGAGAAATTCAATATTTCGACATTCATTTAGATTTTTTTTCGTTTCGATTTATAACTCATTCACCAACAAACTATGGTGAATGTCCCGTTAATATAAGTTAAAATAAACATTATAATAGTGATTCCCCTTATAAAAATATTATTACATTCCCATTTGTCTCACTTGCATTAGTGAAACTAAGCAATGAGTTGAGGACATGGCATCGTGAAATGTTTGGACAGTTGCCACGCCACCTTTGCACTACACAAACCTACACACAAAAAGTAGACATTGCTTAACATTCCGCGTTTACGAGCCAAAGAACAAACAACACATGTTTGGATCGCTCAACAGTAAATTATGCACAAAGATATTAATTTACAGAGAATTTCCGAAGCATGAATAACGTAATTAGATCCAAAGATATTCAGCTGTCGAGATAACAAAACGACTTCGGCCCACGTTCGCGCCATAAAAGCTATTGACGCTGAACAGATTTATTTATTTCGTATACAAGCAGGCACTTACCCCAATAATGGCGTTGAGTTCCGTCATCGTGACCTGTTTCGCTCTCTCGACGGCGGAGGCCACTTGCTGCTGATGCTCCTGCGACAGGAACGGTAGTATCTGCGCGATTATCGCATTCAGCCTTTTTGCAATCTCCGTCTGCAATCAAACACTGCATCAGACAACAGAACCGTATATACTAAGGAAGGTCAACTTTTTAATTGCGACTCTCGACATTATTGAACTTTATAGTCGAATGTCATGAATATTTAAATTAAGTAATCCTTCAGAAATTAAGCATTTAAATTAAAGTAGGTCAGCTGTGAAGTAAAACGAACAACCGCTATCGACAGTATTTAACATATAAATAGACGGCCGAATAATGTTTCCACATTCAGATGCATATGAAATTCAATATCAACATTTATAATTAGTTGATAAGCTGGCTGGAGAGCAACAAATAAAATTAACACGATAAACAATAATGCGCGGTTGAACGAGATGATAAATCGGCCCGACCCGGCCGTATTTATTGCCTTTGTATCTACGTATTTTCCGTTTAAATGAACATTAATTTTATTCGCAGATTCGCACTGAATCGCCGACGAATCACCATAATTGAGTGTGTTGTTCTGGACTCCAGTCAATAGTTCTACTATTTAATTTGTCAGTCAATCAATATAATATTACCTTATTGATTGTATACATTCGACTTTGCGTATGGGTGTCAATTTCGGCTGAAAAATAGGTATATCTAAAGGTATATCCGAAAATAGAACGCGGGACTCGTTAACGCAATCAAACGTCGACACGTTTCAATTTCGAGTTTAAATTACAATATTGTCGGAGCAGTACGCTCCATTAAAGGCAAAAGCCGGGTACGTTACACAGCCAGGACATAATTACTTCGGTAAACTTCCACGCGATGCTAAAAACGTTTATTTTGTTAGGCTTTGTTTCGTGGTAGCTCCGAACATGGAACACGAAAAAAAAACTGAAATTCCTGTAATAGGTAGTACATAGTTTAACACTGTAATATAAACATGAAACGTCGCACGTTATTCAATATGGCCAGCGAGGGCGAGCGCGGCGCCGCAATGAGCCCGCTAATTGCACTTTGATACAGTTTTGTTAAATAACCTGTTTGTCACTTTAACACGGGCTGTGGTTTATTACTAACCAAGCTTAAAAGACATTTTTGCAATCTAGTAAGTAATAACCTAATAAAAACAGGTAACTTGAGATTTCATAAAACACGAAACGAAAACAGAAGTATTGTTATCTGAAACTGGAAAACAAAGGGCGGTTCTCCGCTGATTGGATAAACATCAGAGTTCGTGACTGTTGGCTGGTATTGGTATATTTGCAATAGCAAATTTCCTATCTCAACATGCTAATAACGTTGCCAATGGGTCACTGGTGAAATCATTTGGAGTGTGGCAAATGCGTATAGCGCTGCATTATTTGCATTTATTTGCGGTCGAGTAATTAGAGTTTGGCGGATGTTGTAGTTTAATTTGATTACTAAACAGAATAATGTGTTTTATATAGGCGGGTGTTTCACTGTTTCTACCTACCTTTTTTATAAAAGCGCTTGGATGTGAAATTTTATTGCTGTTTTCTTCTGCGCAATAAAAGTGCTATCAAAATGTTTATCACTTTTCTAATGTAACGATGCCGATTGAGTCATTATCATTACTCTAATAATGCTCTAGAGTATTAAACTTTAATGATTAGCTTTGCCATGTTGAATAAAACAGAACAAAGATTTTTAACCTTTTGTGTCTTTTAAGGCCACATTATTTATTATTGGTTTTGAGGAGTGCTAAAATTAACGACTCATGCTACTCCTAAATCATTCTGAATGCGAATTTACCCCGTATCTTATATATTAACCGCCTCTGTGGTCTTGTGGTTCGCCCACCGGTGTCAGATCCAGAAGTCCCGGGGTCGATCCCAGGGTGAGTACAATATGAGGATTCCGGGTGCGCTTCCACCTTCGGCCTTATCTTAACTTGTAACCAGAGCCTTTATTCTGTATGACCAATCGTCATACAGAATAAGGGTGCAAGTGAGATGAATGCTAAGGTCCTTTACCCGTCGTCCCCAAAAAAAAACTGACTTATTAATTTTTATTAATGATGTAAAAAAACTATGTTTTAATCATAAAATAAGTTGGATATGTTATATAACGAGTTGGTTAATTCAAAGGGAGGAGGGTAGTGGCTAGTGATGCAGACAAGCCACGAAAGCCGCAGAGCGAGCGCCTGACGCGCCAGAATTACCGCAAATTACATTTTGATTCGCCCACCGCCGCCGCCGACCTCGCGGCTATCATGTTACTAGTAAACTGTAAAATAAAAAACGAGTCCGACTTTTGCATATCGGCGTGACCTACCTTCTCACTGGGCTTTATTCCTGGTTTGGAATCTGGTTTTCCGGTGGATAAGGCCGAAGGTTGAAGCGCACTTCACCTGGAATCCTCAGCAGTCTGAGGATCCTGCTATCTTACCTCTAAACACCGGAACACAACAGTTTTAGAATTGTTGTTATGACAACAGAATAAGGTAAGATGTTGTTAGCCAGGCGGACTTAAACTAAGGCCTACCAACCAATCCAAGCTCAATATTGTATACACCTGGGGATCGAACTCGGGGCCTCTGGATCAGACACCAGTGACCGAACCACTAGACCACAGAGACGATTAAACTGGGACCGAGTGCATTATCCGTTCATTATGTTATTGAGTTTGTTTTTCAATACTTACATCTTGATGAAGATACAGGCAAATGGTGTGGACAACACCCTAGTGTATTGAAAAACACGTTTCGAACAACAAAGACGATGCGGTTCTGGCACTGAACCAGCAGCTATTCATTCAGACTGGAATAAAAAAATAAAAACTGTTCAAAATATTTCCGCAACGATGCGTCTAATTTACATCATAATGTACTTTGCAAGAGTTCACACATAAATATGTCTCATTCAAGACTGTTGAACAAATAAGAACTTCTTAAATGAAACGAATTGTGGTTGAATTCACATGTTCGAAATCAAGTTTTTCTTTTTCCATGAAATAAAAGCAATCTGACACTCAATAAAAACAATGAAATCACAATCCAAGCTTTGGATTCGCGCAAAAATACTTAGCTAGGTTTTATATTTTTTGTTTGATTCATTGAATCGTTCGAATTCGCCGATCCGTATTCCAATCAGGGTTTCGGTTTTCTTATTGCCACGAGTCCAACAATCCCCGTTTCCATCTGCATCTAGCGAACAGGACGGTGGAATAAAAAGCGGGCGCACAAAAGGGCCGCAAAATACGTACTTTTTCGAGTTCTCCACAAAAGATATAGTACGGTTTGTCATTAAGGAGTTCATCCCCGCGCGAGAAATAAAAGAGGAACGTTGGTTTCGGGGTGAGTGCCTGAGGCTGGGGGGGTAGAAGTGGAGGGAGGGGGTGCACTAATGGCTCCAACACTCATCCGCTAATGCCGCGGGTGACTCCTCTTTTTGCGCGATTTTCACGTGGTTTAGTCGTTGGAGCTTTTAATCTGGGTTGCATCTTGCCATGACGTCTATCTGTGCCGCGCTGCATCTGCTTTATTGTTGCATTCGTTTTGTGAGAGTATTTTTTGTTCACCAAGCTAAATGTTTATTTTTAAATATTTCAGCAACGAAGCGTTTATCGCTACGAAAGAGTATTTTGGTTAAGCCAACACTAAATAGATCAACGTTTTAACTAAAAAAAAAACTAAAACAATACGAAACATCTTTCACATTTATTTAAATACAACTGAGCGTCAAAAATAAGTAGACTTAAAAACATGCCCAAAACAACGAGTAATAATTTTAAAAGCTTTTACATTCGCATTTCGTGTAATGGTAAATTGCAGTTTTAAGTGAGATGGAAGCGGCACGAAGGTCTGTAGAGTTTCTCCTTGAGGAGTGCGGCGCGAAGGATTTACCGCGTATTCCTCGCTTCCAGGAAACAGATAGCCGGCACTGGCTTGCATGGCCACGCACGATTTTAAAACTATGCGGATGTTCAGGGGCCCGATTCTACTAAACCAATAGTCACTATGACAGTGGTATCATCGCAGAATGACCACTGACGCGCAAATACCTATAATGGCAATTCTAAGACAATACTATTATCATAGAAAAGATATTGTTTTAGTAGAATCGGGGCCCTGATGACTGGTTTGTCGCTGGCAGCCGGCTTCTAACGTGAATGTATCCAGGCACCACGGTGCGGTGCGGTGGTGACCTAAATGCGGGTCGCGGTTGCGGCCCCAAGCCGCAATTTATTGTCTCTCTCAGAGAATGCTCACGCTTGCGGTCGCGTACACAGTAACGACATTAGCGAGCGCGGAATACTAACAACTTTTGTACCGTGAACCGACTCTATTTCGATGACATACTCCTATTACGTCAAGAATAATGCGGTAAAGTTCCGGAAAGGAGTCCGCAAATCGACTTTAAAGTTATCCCGCGACTTAATGAGCTGAGGTCGCTAGGAAAACTTTACCGCTTTCGCTGCGATTGAATTTCACAAAAGAAAGGCCGCGCTTCTGTCGTGGTCTCGACCTCGGTTAATGACTTCCAACTCTTTATGAATTATTTATGCGCTCCGCGTTATGCTTATCTGCCAGCACTCTCGCGGAGTTTCCACTTTATTAAAGCAAACAGTCGAAAAGGCACGCTATTGTATTGAAAGCGACGTCGCTCTTATGGCGAGGCAATAAATAATTCCTCCGACGAAATGGCAGTGGAGTCGATAAATGGGCTATTATTGCAGGAGACAGAGGCCAACATTAACATCGATTCGTATCGCATTCGTGGAGCAATAATTGTTTAAACATAGCTTACCGCGGAACATTAGCGGCCGGGACATCGATAATGCAAAGAAAATACAGAGTGCTGTATTTTGTCGTCGTTTCTCGTTAGCTTTCTAATTGCTATACCGGCACTATGACCTCTTTGATGTTCGTAAAATAACAAGTGTGAAATGGGGCAAGGCAACAAGAGAAATACTTTTTGTGTATAATTATCCACGTATTTAAGTGAATGGCCTGCAAACAAAAGCAATGGAGTTTACTTAAAATAATTGCCACTCAGCCGTCGATACTTATACATAAACAAAATCGTTGGAAAAGGACGGTCGTCATTAATATTCATTATAAACAAATGGATATAATTACTTTGCAAGAACAAGTTGACTGGAGAGCTGTCAAGTGGGTGTGGTGTAGCGTAGTGCGGGGCACGTCGTTATCGATATCGAGTATCGAGTAGTGCGGGACCGGTGTCGCCTCGTAATCAGATTGTAATTGCGATCGAGAACGAGTCACGCTTGAACGACCACCACCTGTCAATTTAAAGCTCGTTGCTGACACAGTGTAGTTTACTCTGGTACGTTTCTTGTCGATCCTTTATTGTATCGCCATTATAATGTTGAATTTTATTTGCTTTATTAAACCGCTAGCCAATTGGAATTGTTCTTATCAGCGTTGCCAGCAGGCATATGGGTTTGTTAATGTTATGAGCGTTACTCTGTATCAATCAGTTTGGACAGCAAATTTTCGTTGGAGGATTTGCATTTAATTAGTTGAGTTCGATTTGCAGATTAGAGCGTACATACTTGGAGACGAGACAAGCCGGGGGACTGCGGAGGCGGGCGACCTATTGAGTGGAGGCTCTGTTGACTCGCATGTTTCTCGCCAAACAAAGCCAGCTTCCTAGCTACCCCTGTTTGTTTAGGTCCACGCCGAACGTTTATTGCCCTTTGTGTATCTTACCTCTTGGCAAAGCGTGAAGCCTTTTTGACTCGGCACTTTTTACAAGAGCGCTTATAAACGTGTAGATTACTCCGAACGAACTCCTAAAATAACGCCAGTATTTATTTATGTAAGCGAGCAGCTTTTATGTTTGCTAATGTAATCGTCGGAGCAAAAGCACTGAACAAACACGAAGGTGCTACATCATAGTGGTTCGTCGACGAGGAGAAACCGCACAGCGCTTACGTGATACTTGACTAGAACAAGTTTCCCGACATTACTCTACTCGTACATGAATTGACCAATTTGTTGAGATGTATTTTCTCAAGTCGTTCTATAGATAGACGAATCAATCATCGCATAGTGCGCCGAACTTTTTTGACGGCTTTAACGAGGCAAGTGGTGATGACTTTGCATTTCCGGCGCCCCGTGTGCCGCGCCCTGCCGAGAACACAATAGAGCGCGGTTACAACACAAATACAAGTCTATTTGGCGGTGTTATAGAGCGGCAATTAGCGGAGTTAATACAGTACTAATTTATGCAATGTGCAACGAAGCCTTCCCGCGCGCACATATGTACATACATACGTAGATACTCGTAACTTCATACATACGTCGCCTGACACGAGTACGAACAGCGAATTGTTTGGACATTCGTGCTTTCGCTTCAAATTATTTTCGCTTCGACGCGCGTCGTTTACTTTTTATTTTCAACGATGATAATTCGACATGGTATCGTGGATACAACTCAAATCATCCGCCCATTTTAAATTTACAGTTTTTTTGGCAAATGCGATACCTACCTTTATGCTACAAATCGATCCTTATCGCATGTAATCGTATATTCGGACTGTTATTGTGTATGGTTTTTATACTCGCCTGTCTTGCTTTTGTTTCAACACGCTAGTGAGCTATCTCGGATTTTGTACTTAAATTGGTAGGACTGATTACAGCGGTTTAGGTGATAAAATCGTACCTATATCTGTATTATTTTTGTTTGCTCAGTAAAGTCGATGATAAATTATTAGATAAAAGCCATGTTGTGATAACGGTGCGTATCAGTACTTAAAAATATCAGACATTCTCGGCGAGTTAATCGCCTTCGACAGCCAAAATGATTTATGTTTCGAGATGATCTCAGCAGATAAGAAAACAACCTTGTACCATCTGCTACTAATAATAATTTGCTTGATGTATTATTCGAAGCCAAGCGGAGCGTATCGAAGTAGAGATTTATCGAAGATATTCAAGTTGGGTTGCAGATATCGAGGAGCTATTGGGAGAATACTCGGATTATACGAGAGAATGTCATGCACAAGGTATACAGTCGTTTGCGAGATAGAAGCGTTCATATTTACAGAGACCGTTTGCGATGTACTGTTTGCTATCTCGTTGCAGTTGCCGACTGCTGAGAGCGTACATTCTTAGGTTACTGGTAGGTATGCGACAAGCGATCCTATTCCTTATCAAAGAACATCGCACAATGTAATAGTTTTCATTGTCGGGTATTATAAACCACATAGACGTAGACAATAAAATGCTTGCTTTTGCATTTGTATAGCAACAGAAATACAAAAGCATTTTATTATTATAGGTATCCTTACCGTACCGTAGCTTTCTATATTATTGAGTGCGACAAAAATAAAAAGAAGGCATAGTGCGATTTAAGTTATGGAGGTTTCAAAAGGTTGGCATTGAGCTACCGATATCATTAAAGTATTTAAAAGTCAACTAAGTGCGACAGTAAGCAAAGTGCGACCAAATCTTATAAATGCAGCTTGTATTTATTTTTTTATCGCGGGTCATATTGTTTACAAACCGAATAAATGTGGAAATTGCTTAAAAGCATCAAAGAATTTAGATTTTAGCGAAAAAAAATCCTGTTTTAGATACGCAACTTTATAACAGTTGAGTCAAATATTGAATTGCTCTGTAGGCGCGGCGCGCAGTGGCGGCGGACGGGGGGTTGGTTTGCAAGTTTACTCAGCCTGTGTTTGCCCAGCCTGTTTGTCTGATGCTTATTGTGCTCGATGGAACTGTGTTCACGAAGTATATAGAACAGCTAGGTCACTGTTCATTTTCTTAAACATTTTAAGTTTTGTTTTATTGTTAGGAATAGATTACTTTACATGTAATCGAGACTTTACTTCATGTCTTGAAGTAAAGTCTCGACTCGAGTAAGCTAATCGATGGTCAAAATGACACAAACTATTATAAAACACAATCTATTATTTATATCCTTAAATAATCATATAGAGGAGATTGCTAGTTGCATCATTAAATAAATGTGTCAAAGTATATGATTATTAAAAATGGCTGTCCAAATGCAGCAAAATGTATGAAATATAAAAGGTATACGAAATTACTCCTTTGCTTAGGTATTTTATAAAAGTTACACAGTTACAAAAGTACAAAATGAAAAGTTGTCCAAAAGTATCAGGATATGACCCTTATTGACATCTAAATCAAAGTTAGTCAGCATAAATAAATAAATATTACAGGTTATTAATTTATAATATTATGAATACTGAATGTATATTAGTAGACGCTCTCTACGCCGTAGACGCGACCTACCTTTCTACAGAAGTAATAAGGTAGCTTTGTAAATAAAGCTTGAACATTCGTTTGAGCTAGCTAAGTTTTATTTGCTACGGTTGCTGCCGTCGGAACGCCAGCTCCGAGAGGACATGAATATTGTTTAATTTGTTAGATGCGCTACTGCACTCCTGTTTCGAACGAGTTCATAAGTTTAATTTCACGCTAATGTGAGTTCCTAGTATTCGTACGAGTTAATGTTTGTTTTAGTTACGGAGCTAGTTTAGAATATCGAATTATATTTTTAGAGATGGTAGATTTGAAAGATACGCTGCAGGCAGAAGTAAACCTAGTATACAATAAAAATAAATAAACTAGGTAGTTATAAATGTTATAATAACACAAACATTCAAGGGAAAATTCAGAAACTCCGTCAGGACCCTCGTTACTCAATTGAGCGTTTCCGGCTTGAGGAAAAGATGCAGGTTCTTTTTTTTTTTTATTGTACGACGGTTAAGCACTTGGCCTTCATCTCACCTGGTTACAAGTTGAGATAAGGCCGAAGGCGGAAGCGCACTTCACCCGGAATCCTCAACTAAGTGAGGAACTGGCTATCTTACCTCTACGTACCGGAACACAATTTTTTTTTTAATTGTTATTATTACTCAACAACGGGAAATAATTCCTGGAATTACTATATTCCGAATAAAAGTATTTATCCGCAGCCACACGAACGTAAAACAACTACCTAAATGACTATCTTCAATCGAGGCGGTCCATAAAAGGTTTTACTACTTTTGTCGTTGCATGGTGAAATTACCGCACAGTTGAAATCCTTTCAGCTGTACAACTTTATGCTTACCGTTTATGATTGGAGCTTTACGATGGTGTCTTGTGATTTGTGGCCATGAATATGGTGAAGGAGCTTAAGTACCTCATATATTAAAAGTATTGCGTTTTTGAAAGAGCAACTTACTAATTCATCCGAAATGCTGATGGTATGAGATACCGGCTACTTAAATTGAAGAGTACCCATGTATTCAGTATCGATAAGTACTGAAAGACTTAAGTTTTTTTAATCATATGTTTGAGTGTACCTATATATGACATCTGATAAACGTTACATATTTTTAGAACTTAGCGTTTGTCATAAGCCTATCCATAAATAAAAGTGTAGTTGGTTTTGATTAAATTAAACGTGTAAATACAGTATTCACGTACAAAAGAGCGTAGTGTTTTCGTAAGGCATGGGTAGCGAGGGTTGGGCATGCGCCGCGGTCGCGCGACCACAAGACCGCAAACCGTGGCCGACCGCGGCCACAGCCAGCCCGCCCACCCTGCTAGCTCCTATTCCTACCCTGACACCGAAGCCTCAGGGCTGAACATATACGAAACTTCACAACGTTTAAAATAAACTACAGGCTCTATAAAAACTGTCAACATTCAGCATTTAAATATTTTAGGCAATACTTATAAATCATGATAATGTGTTTTAATCGTAATAGTTTGAAAAATATCGTTAGATATTATCTAGTTAAGTTCTGAATTGTTCAGACTCGCTAAGTTCCGGGCCCTCTAGTCTGGTTGGTAGTAGTTATTAAATAATGGTAACAAATGGGTGTAGCGGCAGTTATTAAAATAGCGGCTGTTTCAAGTCCACCCGATAAATAAATAGCCTGCAAGATGGCTGACACTAGTCCATTGATAATGTGATTACGTTGTTTTGCAACAGTTGTATGTGATTGATATTGTTAGGAAGTATATATAACTGAGTTGTGAGTAGTATTTAATTCATGAACAGCTCACAGATTTGTTGGCGCTGTTACTAGTCATTAGTTGAATGCTATGTTGCGTGCAACGGCGTAGGTACAAGTATATTGTTCTATGTTTGTTGAAATAACGACACGTACGGCGCCGCACGAACACTTGTTTAGGGCTCAACCTCGTCGGACCACCAACTACCAATATATTTGATAGCATGTTTTGAATAAATATTCCATGTTATTGGATACCAACAAAGGCGGGGTGGTAGCTTTCTTGCAATATCAACGAATTGATAATACTATAAAATATGTGTAACAGTCTAAGGTCCGTATTCCAAGAACTAAACCTATACGCAATAAAGGATATCAATAATCTTTTTTTACAAAAAAGCAACCAATTAAACTATGTACAAGGGAAACAGTGGCTTGTTCCTCATGGCCAAACTATTTCGCATAACTGATTTGGCTACAAGAACTAACATATCCTCATGGCCGAACTCGTGTCAAAATAGGCAAAGTACACTCGCCACCGCAGAGAGGATACTTAGAGGATAACTCGATAAATAATGTTGCTCAATAATGAAACTAAATAAAAACAGGCCTTTGACGTTGTTAAGGTTACTGAATATTATATGTGATATGGAAGAGCATACTACGGTATCGTCACCACGAGAAAAGGAATACATTGAAAAAGACGATTTCGTTTTAAATTGCCAACTCGAACTTTTGCACAATAAAATCACCATTGGACATTTCTTGGAAAAGCTCAGATATTTTTTTTCATCACGTTTTTTCATTATTTTTCACCTATTTTTTTTTTACCTATATCTTTTCGGCAATAGCAATTATGCACTCACTATGTGTGAATTGTGTTTTGGATCTAACTTAAAAGACCAGGACACCAGAAACGTTGCAGAGTTGCAGGTTTTTTTCACATGCTTAAATCAAAATACTTACACTTAGGCGAAAAAGTTTGGCCATGAGGAACAAGCCGAAACAGTCGCTTAAGGACGCGTCACCTAAGGACCGTTACACGGTCTATAGGTAGCTCAACTGTTCCAGACCAGTACCAGACGGAAGTGTCTCCAAGACACTGGCTTCGTTGCCACGCTGAATAGTAATTATATTCACGGGCCTTAATAAGAGCCAGCCCTTGGGTAACGTGTCTCCTCAATAAATTAAGTAATTAGGTACACGATTTCAATCTGTACTTCTAATAAGCTAAAAGCATAAAAATAACATATAACAAAAAACATGTACGTGAATAAATTCACTATAAGTACTTGTAAGTACTCATAGTACAGTTGGTAGTAACTCTGCCTTGTGCACTGTAGGCTGTGGGTTCGATTCCCAGGACAAACATTTGTGTGATGAATATAGATGTTTATTCTGTGTTCGGGTGTTGTATCATATATTAAGTATGTCTTTACAAAAAGTATTTAAGTATTCTATCCGTAATCTAGTTTCCATATTACAAGCTATTCTTATTTGGGCTAGATGGCGCTGTGTAAAATTAATGTCCTGTTATATTTATTTTATTTATTCAGAAAGCCTCACGTGTGGATAAAATATAGCAGCCGGCAACCCTATACGTCCAGCATTCAAGCCATCAACCTACAAAGCGAACCTCGTAAATGGCGAGCACACAAATGCACTGTTATTTAGTGCACGATCACCTTTACGTGATCACTTGCTAATTAAAAGGTGTTTCTGAACAATTTATGTCAACTGTTTAATAGAGGTACCTACGTATTTTAATTACTTTATATGTGTGAGTACTTTTTTCTACTTAATTACAAACTTTTAAAAGGTCTGCTTTAAGAAAGCTAGTGTTAAGTTCGTTAATTATTAGAAAACCTTTGCTAATTTGACTTGAATACTTCTGTTTGTTTAATTTGAAGATTTATCAAACTCAAACCTCAGTTGGTTCAGTAGAGACTTTTGATCCTCATAAGAAACAGAATCGATTGACATCAAAAAAGGTTTTGTGTAAAATGGCCATTTTCTTGCTGACTGTACATTTTATCCTAAATCTGAGAATGCAGTTCAGAATATCTTAAAAAAATATGGATAGTCTCCTAAAAACGTTTTCCTGTAACTATAACGGTTAAGGTACCTGCACTTACTGTCCCGTCTCAAAAATTCAATCTGTATATAGATATTCGATTCCAATTCTTTTGAAGCAAGTAAATTTGATTCGCCGAGCTAATCGAGCGGGGTCAGCTATTAAAAATAATTCTTAGATTTGCTGATAGCGATTGCCACAGGAAACACGTGCGGTGCGGCACCCAAACATTAAGGAAGTCGACGTTATTACGGCACGCTGAAACATGAACCGAATAATAACAAATGCACTCCAACGGTTCGAGACCATTTTAATTGCGAAATGATACTGCGGATTTTACCCATCGTATTTATAATAAAATCCAATAGAGAATTAAAGGTACTTACTGGACAAACATCCAGATCCAGTTGTTATTGAAACGTTGAAACGAAAGAATAACAAGATAAAGGAATTGAAATGCCGCGTGTTGTCTGGCGGAGTAAATATTTCTGGTCACTGGTGGTCTCTTAGAGATTTTTCACTTAAATTTACCAATAAAATATGATATTCGCCGAGATGGTTCCGGCTAACGAATAGGACCCCTCCATTTCCCCCTGAGGATGTCGTAAAAGACGACTAAGGAAATCAAATCACCAGGGGTGGGCAGCAGCATCCGCTTGAGTATGTAACACCAATACTGCAATCACCAATCTGCATGTCAAGCGTGGTGATTATGGCAAAACCCTCTAGTCTCGGAAGAGGCACATGTCAAATAGTGGACGTTTACGGGCTGTTATGATGATGATTATGATACCAATAAAAATCTATAAAGTATGTGTTCTTCATTTTCATTTGCTATTTGCAACCCACCAACCATGACAAGTGTGGAAATAATTGTAGAACCTTTTTTATCTACCTATATCATCAGTACTGATAAGGAATGAAACTCCTTGCCCTCATCTGTTTTTCCGCTCCAGTACAATCTTCGAGGTTTCAAGTGCTGAGTTAAAATAATTTCTTTTAGACAAGTGTGCTCCATATTAGGCCTCATGCTTAGCCTGGGCTCACACTAGTAATAGAAAAAAAAGGGTCCTGTCCAATATTGGGCGGGTATAAGGGCTGTTGATTTAATTTGATTTTATGTAAAACGATAGGAATGAAGTTAATCTAGGAACAGGCATCATCTTTTTTTGTTACTCATGCTAAATCGACACTTTTACCAAGTACAGTAAGGTTAGTGATTTTTACCCGTTACGTCCTTTTCCTGTAATTACCCTTCGCGCCTGTCAGTCTCAAGATGTCAACTGGTCGAAATAGGTTTTAAATTTAAATCACAAACTCTTGTCTGGGTAATGTATAGCATTACGTTAACAAATTTAGAAAAATACTGTATCAAAATTTATCCGATATACACAGATGAATAGTTCTGTTAGACTTAATGACCGAATTGAATTACTAGGCTATTTATTTCGTTGGTAAGTGAGTAGCTGTGTTTATTATAGGTACTTGAATTGTTATTTGTGGACAGTGCTGTAATGTAAAATAACCACAGTAATTTTTCATACAATTATCGTGGTATTGAAACATTCAATAACTATTGTTGTTTGTCCTTCTACGAACCATAAAGATACCTATGGTTTATTTAAATGTTCTAACTATAAGTTCGAAATAGGTTAAACTGACAAATAAATTGGTAAAATTTTCGTGAAAATAACAGGAGAGTATGATAATATTAAATCTTGATCACCTTTAAACAACAGGTGGTAATGGTTCTACAAAATACTATTACTAAATTATTTTTTGAACTGACAGAATAGAAATCTAATAATTATCAATTTAGCTTGGAATATCAATGAGCAAAAATGGTAATATCGCTTCGCAAAGTTGATCATTATGCAAAATATCCAATTTATAATCAGCTTCATTTTATGTTTTTTTTTTAAAAACAACATGTAGACGAAACAAGCAAGCAGGCCACCTGATGTTAGGTGCATCTCTTGCATATAACAAAGCCTTTTTGCATAGGTCTTATTAAAAAAGAACATAACCTACGCTGCACTTCATTGCATTCTATCAACTTGAGGCATAAAGTTGTTAAGCCCCGTGTGACTGTAATTTCACTGGCAACCATACCAGCAAACCGAAACACAGCTGCTTGGCGGCTGAAATTCCCCGACGAACCCTTTTACTACGAACTCTACTACCCTTCTAACCACTCAGTGATGTCCGTACATTAGTTATTTATTTATCACTTATGTATTTCTGGATATTATAATTCGACATTTGTTTACGAGTATACTTAACATTATCAGGTTAGTTCTGTTTGATGTAGATTATTTATTGAAGTTGTGGATTAAGGTCAAATCTTATAAATCACTTGTATTAGCAGCTTTAGCACCAAATAAAGATAAATTAATTCGGTATTGTACAATTTATTTATTTTCTACAAATACTCAGTGCTGTATATACTCAGGCCAGTATTATGGCAATTTGACTGTGTTTTCATCGAGGATAATATAAATTTTGGTATTACAATTTTCCCGCCTCAGAAGATATATATTGGGTGAACAGCTATGTTATTACTATCATCTGTAAATATCATAAAATCTGGACCCTCGCGTTATTTTATTTAATATCGGGCACAATGCTGAGTCCCCCTCATGTCTGAGGGGGGACCCAGTATTGAGTATGAAGTATTATGACTGCCGAGATAGTTCATGCTCGAACAGACTGAAGCTATAAAACATAATGGTATGGGACACGGGTTAATTATAGATCAAATTCATACCTAACATAAATATCAAAAAGCAATTTAACCACAGCACTGCCAATGCTTACAGACACAATGCTTTCTAAAAAACTGGCTGTAAAAATCGATACTGCTACCATTCGCGTAGCGCTAACCTAAAAAAGTCACCGATTTTTATTCCACACACGCCCTTATCGAATTCCGTTTGAACAGTTCTCGACACTCACAAAGTGCACTCTAATGCCTACAAAACCAGCAAGTGTAGTGCGGAGCAACTGTAGCTGGGATCCAGCCGTCAATAGCTCTGGAGGGTCGCCACCCCGTATTTGTTCTTACCCCTTCACCCTTGTTTGCATTGTTTCACTCTATTTGAATAGACTACGCGGCGACCCACCGTACAACGGTTACCGTTTTCATGATAATGTAAGCGAGATTTAATGATAGTCTCTCTATGCATATCAGTGCGGTGCCGCGTGTATTTATATGTAGGTACATGTCGTCATATTGTTTAGTATGCGAAGCAAAAACGCCGCTTCTTTAAATTCTTGGTGCGCTCCGGCTGCAGTTTTACGGGTTATTACATTGAATGGGGAATGAGTGACTCATAGGCGTGTCGTTTACGAGTCGAATAGAAATCGTTCGTTTTAAATGAGGAGTCAAGGAGCGAACAAGGCGTCCATTATTCATGAGGAGGTTTCACGGCCGAGCACTGCCGCTACCGCGCCCGCAGCTCGCACCAACACACGGCAGACTGTTCCAAATCAATATCCGTGTCTCAATCAGTGCAATTAACTCGACCCGCGGTACAGGGGCCGTATTCAATGTAATTAGTTTCACGCCGTCACTCGCTGCCGAAGGCGAGGGCGGTAAATAAACTACCTACGACGTCGACTACTAAATTATAAACGTACTGGATGTGAAGGGAACGAAGCATTTAAAACGGAACGCCGTTTAAGGCTCTTTACAAATTGAAAAGCCGGGTAATTATTTTAAACGGTTTACTGATTTCAGTTGATAATGTTAATCACCAGCATTAATTATGGAGCGAGTAGGTATGTGGAGCGGTGTTTGTATCATAATAATTATAACACCTTGAATAATGAATCACAACACGTAAGAACATTTTGGGATTAATGTGTGCGTCGCTGGGAGATAGCGCCTCGAGTCGAGTGGAGCGCGCCCCGAGCGTCTACTAAGCGCTAACACACATTATTATTATTTCGTACCTCGCGTGGTTTAGGCGGGCCATAAAACTATGTTTATTAGTCACGACTCGGCCGTTCACGGTTTCATTACACAGATCGACTCAATACGCACGAACGCTGATTACAATAAATTATAATATATAAATATAATTTCTTCGAGCGAACGGTAAGAGAGTATTTAATAAGCGAGGGGATTCCACCCTATTTTTTCACATGGCGCAGCATATCGTGCCCGGTATTATAGGGGCCGCATTTGAAAACACAATTAGACTTAATACAGAGGTGATTGTTGGCGGGCGAGGGTCGCCGGCGAGGGTTACGGCAAATCCTTTAATTTGGCTCTGCGATCAAATAATAAAGCGGAGGGGCATAGCGGCGATATCGCGTTTAGTGGTTTTATTGCAAGCGCCATCTGCCGCCTACTCGTCCCGGTAGCAGGCACCGGCTCCCTCGGTGCGTTCGTACACTACGAGTAGATGGAGAGATAATTTCTGTTTTACAGTGAGGGGTCGCGAGACCCAGCGCTCATTGTGAGCTGTTGCGCGTTTTGACAATTCAAAACAGTGTACGATGTAGATGTGCGAGATAGCGCCTCCATTGTGCTGAACCCTAGCGACTTCACGTACATGGGACACTCGACTGTCATCATTTGATAAGGCACGGTGCGCGTTCTATTTTAGCCGTTTAAAGACAGATGTGACTTTATACTTATATCTAAGTTTTATTTGAGAGGTTATGCATTGTAGGATTTCCTACTCATTATTTAAGCTGCTCCTCTGGGGAAGTATATATCCGCCTAGCAGAATATGGTATTCTTATTTTATTGTACGACGGGATGTGCTTGCCCTTCATCTCACTTGATTTTTCAAGTTAAGATAAGGCCGAAGTGGAAGCGTACTTCACCAGGAATCCTCAACAAACTGATGAACTGGCTATATTACCTATAAAATGCCGGAACACTACAATTTGCATTTTATATTTTTTGTTATGGCGACAGACTTAGGTAAGATGGTGGTAGCTAGCCAAGCCAGGTCCTACCACCAACCAAACCAGACACAATATTGTACTCCACATGGTGATCAAATCCGGGACTTCTGGATCTGACACTGGTGGGCGAACCATTAGACTACAGAAGCGGTTAAACGTAGACAAATAGCAGGAGGTAAGTACCTATATCTATATAGTGTTGTATTCCTGCGGTGAGTAAGGTCGGCATTAGAGCTCCTTTAAGAGTCGGCAACGCAGGAGTAGTCCTTCTGGTGCTGTAAGCGTCCATAGGTAACTGGTAGCCTCTCACAATTAGGTGAACTGTATGGCTTTTTGCCACCATAGTTGTATAAAAAGAACCGTTGTGTAGTAAGCATTAATCTTGTAAGTGATAACACATGGATTTCTATCGAACTGAGTACAGTGCAGCGGCATTTCCGGCGATAAAAACACCAAATTTTGTGATTAAACTACTAAGTATAGTGAATTATTAATTACGGATTTGCGTCAGGGGCTCAGATAGCGATATTATTTACCGATGTGGATAAAAAGATATAACAAAAATTGATAAGTGGTAGGTACAAAGCACTACACGCCACGTATTCGATATCGAAAGCACAAACAAACAGTATAATAGGAGATTGGAGGCATCATCCCCTCGCTCCATTATAAATGGTAGGTAAGCGGATAAGGCACGTGCAGGTCGTGCATTTCATCAATGAGGGTGTGTGAGGACGCACCAACGCTAGGGCTGTACCCAATTTTCCATCCTATCTAATGAATTCAAATATTATAATGCAAAAATATTGTGTGTTGAGACGTCCATCCAAGTAGATGGACGTTCGCCTTTTGTTCCAGAGATCGTGGGTTTATTAAATTCGGTGGGGCACTAATTTACTTTCTAGTGCCGCTATTAACAAGCTAACTTGCCCGAGTTTCTTGCCTTTTTTCTTGTGTGCTGGTTTGCGATTCCTAACAGGCGGTAGATGATTAAAAATAAAAAAAATCCTACTGAATAAACGATTATTGATTTAGATTTTTTAAGTACGCGTTTTGTTACAAGCACACGCTTTTACATTTTTTTTTCCTATTTACGAACATACATTATAAAGTTAAAGCACTCAAATTATCTTTGAAGAGTCGAGCAAAGGTCAATTTGGGTTCTAAATATCTAAATATCGATTGGGTTATAAATATGCTAGTGATGATTTGTAAAAGTATTTGCGACGCCCGTATGTGTCGTAATATATAAATCCTTTGTCTCTCTTAGTTTTTGAGTCAGTGACCAAAATTTTGAAAAAATATCATTTTGGAGGCCTTAATGGCTTAAGGAGTAAAAAAACACGATGTCAACGAAAGACATCCCTAGATTAAACTTGGGAGGGGACCCCCTGACTCCGGCATGCATGAATAATTTGCGCACATCAAGCCGAGGAGGGGACACCGCATCGCAATAACTCCGGGGTTATTAAATTATACAGACACGTAATGCCTTCGGATTTCGGAGTTGTAACTGGGTTAGCCGTTGTACCTACTGACTTTAGCAATCAGATGAGTGCTATTGAAATTGTTTAGAAACAGCTTTTTTGCTTTAAGCGTATTTAGATATTTGATCGGCCTTATCATAACTTGAAACCAGGCGAGATGACGGTCAAGCTCTTACCCGTCGTACAATAAAAAAATACTAGTAATGGCTTAGAAATCTTAGCAAAATGATTTAACGATACTAAACAAAAATATATTGACATAAAATAACGAAACTACAGAATTCCACGATGAAACTAATCATTATTAGATCTCAGTCGCGTGTTTCGCACGACGGCGATAAAAAACTAAATCAGCTGGCAGCATGGTGTAAAAAGTTGAAACAACAACTGGCACACATCTAACTTATATATTTATACAGCGATGTGAGTTCCCGCTATTGATATTTCATAACAAGCGAACGTCAGCGGAGGGTGGCGAATGCGTGCAGTGGAGCGAGCTTCACAGGGGTGTCAATATTCGTAAACCTCGACAAAGTATTCCATCGACAACCCACCGAGCGCGCACCTTTCAGCACGACCCTGTATTGTCTCCTCTCGACATTTGCGACACTTCATAAAATCATTTCACCGTTATGAGTTCACAGCTCGATTGTAATCAGTTGACGGGTCGTCGATTCGATAGTCGTAGGTATCTTATTGTAGCTACGATAATCGCTTTCCGGTTTCAAGGATATGCGCTAACGTATCTAAATGAGGAAACCGTGGCGATAATCGGCAGCGTGAAAGTCAGTTCGGGCGTGAATAATAACTCGGGGCATAGAACAATAAGTCTCCGTGTCGATACAGGCACACAATGACGAAACAATCAATTCACGGCGTAAGTAGGTGTAATTCGACACGGTCGCACTACAGTCAGGCCCCGCGACTAACAAAACAAAATCTAAGCAATTAGTCGTCGTCAGAAAGAGCGGAAAACGCGCGTTAGTCGCGGTCACGCCAGCTACGCGGGGCGGTCACGACGCAGGCTCCGACTGCTTCGAGACAATCAACCGCTCTGGTTCCCAATTCTACTAAACTAATCGCTTCAATATGACAATGGTATGTTTCAAAATGGCCAATAGATTGCCAAAAGGCACCATTCTGCAAGGACACTTTAGTAGAATCGGGGCTCTGATCGGTCTTCATGGACCTCAAACACAATCAACTCACAACACAACCTGGAATTACATATCGCGCTTCATCTAATTGAATGTTATTATAATTACGCCGAATATCGAGAAAAACAAGCATGAAAGTGAGCAAAAAAGGTAAAAACATTGTTATTCTATTAAGCTCTTCGTTATAAAAGCTAACAAAGTCTATGGGTTCGTTTCTCATTCTCGCTCGGTTGAGCGTGTTAAGTGCTAATGTAATAATCCATTACAATGAAGCGCGGCAGTGTACGCTAAATAGCGCATTCAACCATTGAGTTGAGTCGGCCATCTGTCGGCCGCAGCGGCTAACAATAAGACCCTTCGTAATCACCCCTTGTTGCTAGTTTGCCAGACCCTAAACAAATATTGCCAACAGTACAGCCGTTGCCTTAACATATTCTGCGGTCTTCGGATTTCAAACAACGCATTGTCCTTAATTTTATCGTTTCATAAAATGTAAGATTGCAATCGCTTTTTTGTCATTTGCATTTTACGAGCGTCGAATGCGGTCACAATAAAATATTGCCTGCAATCATGGCATAATAAAATGCAAGTCGGTGTTGATATTGGCCGATATTCAATTTTCAAGTATGTAAATATTAATGAAAGCTGCTTTTGCTGGAGTTTGCGTGCGTGATCATATTGCGCATGAGATAAATTATTATGTTATAATTCAATAACTAAATTTTCCGAAATTAAAATTTAAATGAAAAATCAGCATGGCGCCGTAAAGGTTGTCATGAACACCGTTAAGTATTCGAATACCGACTCCAACCCAGGGGTAGGTGACTGTTCCGGCGTCTCATTATTTTCAACAACATCAAACAGTCCCTTCAAAACAATAACACCGTGATTTCCATTCCCAAATTGATTTTGAAAACGTGTTAAAGTATAGCCCTATTATTAAAAAGCTTGTGCAAAGGGGCAGAGAGCGTAAAATCTACAGATTACCGAAAACCCCCCCGTAGCTCGTCTCACCCTCGGGGTGTACGGCCCAGTTGGATATAATAATAGCTACTATTTGTTACGATAGCTATTGTGCCGACGACGGTCAGGGTTGTCGACTAAACTAATCGGGATTTAGTAGGTAATACTGTTTATTTGTTCTAAAGCCAATGGTCGATTACAAAGTTTTACGAAATTTTAAATATGCAGGTATTTTTCGAAAGAATAATTATAACAACTTTCTTTGACAAGTGTTAAGAAAATTTTGATTAATATATAATATGTATTTTTTTTTAATAATATAAAACACAAAGCAGTTGTTGGGAAAGTTTTCGTTACAACAAAAAAACAAACATATTAGCACAAAGAATGTGTAAATTACATCAATTTAACTAAACTTGTTTTAATTTAAAATGCAGAACTTTTTTTTTATCGAGCACGTAACTTCTAACATGACTTTTCGATAACTCACACGGTTTCAGAATTCGCCTCAGTGTTTTTGGAAAAAAACTTAGCTATATGTATGATTATACTGCCAAGCAGATATTTACTGCTTGATTATTATCGGATACCCTATCGTGATGAAGACGTATGAGATTTCTCTTGATAGTTTCCGGCCCTGCTTCGGTAAATTACTATATTGTTATGTTACCTCAGTATGATTATTATATGGCTTGACTATTTTTTGTGATCTTATCTGAAAGCTGTAAATTGTAGCAAGTACACTTACAGAGCCAACCCTATTAAAAAAAGCATAGTGATTTCTACTAAGCGTCAAATTCATAGTACATTTTCCTCGCTTAATGTTGCACATGTTTAGGGGAGGCGCGCTCCCCTCGCCCAACCATATTTCGACGATATTCCCATTGAGAATGAAACCCTACCGTAACATTAACTGGAACCGCATTCGGTTTACGTTACATGCATAACGGATTCACAAATGAGTTTGGAAATGTGAGAGTGAAAATTGCGAAAACACAAAACGTATTTCTGGCAAAATTCACGGAAATTAAAAACCAAATGTCAACAACGCGGTTTGACTGAATCGTGGTTAACTGTTGTCCCCCCATCCCTAAACAACGCCCCCTGGCCGTCAAACAACGTTTATCAAATAAACTGGCGCAGCGCAATAACACGTTTTTATACTTCTACAACATTCCCTGTGCGCCAATTTGACCCCTTAAAATTCGTCCCTTTCATCTCGCCTGACATTTTTATATCGGAATGCGGAAACATTATTACTTCAAACATAATTTGGTTCTCTATTGTGTTTGAAAGTTAAGTTTGACTTGAATACAACTAAAACAGAAGTGGGCTACATACCTGCTTGTGCATTTCCACGTTGAGTCCATACGACATTTCATAGTACTGAAACATAAAAGCTTGCTTTAGCATAATCGATTAGCAGTAAACTAATGCGCGAAAGTGCCTTGCCGTGACACGGAAAGCTTTTGGCACAGATTAGTTTCCTCAAATTGTAGGAGTCGAGTGACTAAACATCCGCACCAGAACTGTTTGGACTCAGGCCAGAAGTGTTTCCGACACATAAAAATCCTCGCGAAAATTCGCCCCGAGCGTATTAAAATAAATTGCGAGCGATTTGGCAACACTTAATCGTGATTCATAACTGAATGGAGAGAACATGCGGGGATTAAGGCATGCCAAAATATCTGTTTGTTATATGTATTGCAAGCTAGCGCTCGACGATAATACGTTTACCCCACGCATGTTTTTGACGGAAAACACGCTGTTTTGATCGGCGCTCGGCTTGTATACATTACATACATCTAACGTTTTATGGATCCAAATTAGTGGTGTGTCTGTAACAGTTATCCGAACACGTATAATTAGTCAATGTAAACAGTACATGTACTGTCACATGCACAATTGACTTTAATAAGTGTCTCGCTGGCAGCTGATGGACTGATACAATAATCATAAATAGACATGCGGGCGGTGAATAAAGTAACGTATTATTGATTTCACACGACAACGCACATGTGCATGCTATAATTATCTCGATCGAGGTTAGTTACTTAGTTTTCCAATTGCCACCTGCTATTAATGGCTTCTGACTGATCGAGGCATATTGACAGGGACCATAATGATAGAAGCCTGCATAAAAACAATGTAACGCAGCATAGGAATGTTAAATAAATTGACTAAGCATAATGTTT
Organism: Venusia cambrica; assembly: GCA_951394065.1. Classification (NCBI taxonomy): domain Eukaryota; kingdom Metazoa; phylum Arthropoda; class Insecta; order Lepidoptera; family Geometridae; genus Venusia; species Venusia cambrica. The sequence goes on from OX596035.1 coordinate 10,474,793, forward strand.
ACTTACCATTACATAATGCCTCTGTATTTCAATTTTTTCACTAGCAAGTTTTTCGCATTCTAATTTCAAACTGAAACAAAAAAGGGTACATTTTGCTAACATCTTACGACTACTAAACATAATTGAGCTGTGGTTGCTATAGATATTTTATACACTGCCGCCTCTACGTTTTTGCTAGAAGCATAAAATAATTCACTTGAACATAATGTAAGTGTTCACAGAGTGCTTGTTCTATTTAAAGAGCACTTGTAATATTAAGATAAGGGTTTTATAGCTGTTATCGGTGCTGGGTCAGAACTGTTATTGTACTATAGTTATTACTGTTTATCGTTTCGGTTAGCTACTTATCAACTTAATTTTAGATATTGTTAGCATGTAAAAACTTTATACCTAAAACATACTTTTTTATTAAAATTACACTCACATTACTTCTATAGGTTTATGTATAGTCAATAAAATATTAATTGTAAACGTCCATTAATCTTATCTCTCTACACCATGAATGCCCATAAAAACCACTCACAAGTTATCTACGTTTAAGAGAACAAATAAATAAATAAAGCATTGTGTCCCCTCTTTCTACAGATAACAATGGAGGGTCACAAAAAGGCAGCATAAAAAGGGACGGTTGAGTTCTCAAAGGGATGTAGACTCTGATTGCTGGTGACATGAAATATCGGATTATTCACTACATTTGGATTTATCCCCTGGTCTATCAACATATAAACTGACAACCATTAAAATGACAATTGACTTTGCGAATGTAATTATGTGTATTCTTGATGTCTTTAACAAAAGTTGTGTAGGTTTGCTCCATCGTAGATAACATCCTTGCCTGTGCAAGCTTTGGGGCCCTTTTAATATAAAAGTAAAAAATAAAGCTAGAAGTAAACATTTTAAACGTGATTTGTAATGTAGCTTAACTGTGAAAAGGCTTTTGATTAAAGGTAAAGAAGGCGGATAAAGTTGCAGTTTGTTGATCCGGTTGGATTTCATTTTAAAGCTATTATTTTACTTTTGAATACATTACGAATTCCAATTTAAAATCACCGGATTCATAAATCATAGCCTAGCTCAGTGGATTAGCTATAAAACAGTTAAGATGTCTTTTGAAATGTTAAAAGCATCGTCCGAAGCGAAGTTATTTTATAATCTGTGTTTCAAGCGTCAACTCATTAATCATACAGGGAACTTGAGACACGGACAAAAACATTTGCCTTTTTGTTCCGGCTTTTTGTGAACAAACGAGTATAGCCCCTAGTTCTTTTTAACAAATTATAACTGTTCAATTATGTTTTGACGTATGAATATAAATTAGAAACGCATAAATAACTTACTTGTGATATTGAGCCTGGAGAAAGTTAAATTCTTCTTTGATTCTATCACAGGATTCTCCAACTGTGAATTTGATAGGTTGTCCAGGCTGTGGTGGACCCTGAAAACAAAGGGGATCATGTAAATAAAAGTTCTAAGTATGCGCTTGGTGAAGATCATAAATGAACAGAAAATAAATGTCTTGAGAAGGGACCCTTAAAACATTTTTTTAAATTACCAACTAGAAAAGTTTTAGCAACGTTTAACTCGACACAAAACCGTAAAAAGTAAATCTACCGAAACATTCCACGAGCATTCCTATCACGATACAAAAATTATACGCATCCCAAATTACCATTAAACAAATTATCCTTTAATGACCATAACTCGGTGTGAGTCTCGATTAATGAAAAAACAAGACAGACCACTCGCCTCTTAACACAGAAATAAAGCAACGAGAACACGCAAGCACGTAATAATAAACAAAAAAGAACCAACTCCATAATAAGAAGCACTAAAATAAAAATAAAGCGAGGGACACAACAACACACGGTCGCCGGGAGGCTGATGGCGACGGCAAAAAATAAATAACCGCCGCACGGAGCCGGCGCGAGGAACAAACGGACTTTAAAAATAATAAAAGGAGCGTAAATAAAAGCGTAAAAGGAACTGGCGCGGGCGTGTAGACGTTGTAAATGGAGCTGCGGACAATCGGGCTCGAGAAAAATGTGGCCGGGAATTTAGTGAATGTAACCACCACCGCACCGGGAGATAGCCTTGCGGTCGCGCGCCTCCGCTGTCTCACGCTGTAATCATGTCATCTCTGATCGCACTTAATATCGTAATAGGCTGTACCTTACCTACCGACTCGCGGTCTGCTCTGAATAAACTAACCGCAACAGTCCATTCTCTACCTACGTTTGGTGCCATATTTAACATGAATAATTTAAGTCGCATAATAAATTGCCGAAACATTATGAATTCAGATCAGATCGCGATATTATTATACCATAAATTGATGTTGAAATAGCTATCAAAAAATGCTAATTTGATAGCATCTTGTGTTACTATTAATATATCAGGGCAATAAAAACAAATTATCATCTAAAAGCATTCGTGCTCCGAGATGTCAATCGCTTTGAGCAATTACTTATCTGTGTTCATATCGTTTGGAACGAAAAATAAAATAACGATGTGAAAGTTACGGTGCAACATTAAGTGGTGTTTGAAGGCGAAGTTAAAACAAAACAATGGCGGACAGTAGCGATCGCTAGACGTGGCGCCCTGTGCATGTGTGGCATCGCGATGTGACACGTCGCGTTGCGCTCGCGCAGCGCCCGGTCCATGAGTACCTGCGTACATGGATACCCTATATTCATATTTCATTAGCGTTTGGAACTCGATGAAACGAAAAAAAAAAGTTAGTTAAAGGGTTTTTTATACGACATAGAGACGAAACAAGCAAACAGCCCACCTGATGTTAAGTCTTGCCTATAACAAGACCTTACTGCGTACGTCATATACACAAGGAACATGACCTACGCGGCACTGCATTGCACTCGTCAACTTGAGGCATAAAGTTGCTAAGCCCCGTGTTTCCGTTATTTCACCGTGAAAGAAAAAAAAATAAAAAAAAAATAAGGTAGTTTACGTTTGACCACAAGTCAAACGTAATTTTTTAAAACGTATTTTTTTTTTAAGTATTGTCGTCGTACTTTCCCGGACGAGCCCTTTCACAAGAAGCTCTGCTACCCTTTTACAAATAAAAATAAAAATACCATAATTTACTCAACATTAACCAATTTTAATTATCAATCTGATAGACTCGCATGTATAATACTCAATTACCATAAATTATTGCGTTCCAATGAACCTCAATTAACAATTAAACTGTTCAGCGTATATTTAACCCTGCATTTATCTCGGAACTTGTTATTCATACCTGTGAAAATTATAAATGTAGATATTTGCATATTATAATATGTCAAACCCCGCGGCTACCAGAATCAGTGTTTCAGACGATCATCGACAGCTCATTACCGGCAAGTGTTTTATGACTACGGTGAAATCACTATTTAATATCATTACAACAATTTGTTTAAAGTTGTTTAACATGTCCGTTGATTTCCATTCTACTCGTATCTGCGGGAATGGGTTTACGTAATGATTTTGTGGGCTCTGAATCTGGCTATCAAATTAACCAACCGATGTGATTGTATTTGTAATTAGCTTTATTTTATACGTTTAATTTGTTTTTGTCGACGGTTGTACATTTCCATTTTACTGTCATGGTCAATATTGCCGTAAGTACATTTTACCGGGCGTCGGTTAATTTGAAAATTATTTTGCCACATGATGAATGTTTGAATCTGTTTCTTATTAGCTTACCTTTGTAATTGGCAGGGGCATGACAGCTGATTGCTCTATTTGCCAAGTAAAGCATCTTTAGCTACCAATACGTAGACGTTTTGTCCTAATTGATACTTTCCCACGAGACATAATATAAACACCCTTCGATAAATGGCTCAAGATCGATCCAAACTCAAAACCGATCACAAAAGAAACGAAAATAATTCCCGTCAATAATAGACAGAGTAAACGTTCCCCTTCAAGAAAAAAAAAATCCCATAAATTATCGCCGAAAAGGTCAAATTAAAATACAATGAACAGTTTTTGAGTGGCAGTATTGTGTAGAGGGCCGGATGAAAGGCCCGCAGCCAGCGGCGACCGCTCACAAAAACAACTAAACAGAATGCGTTTAAACGGATATAAAAAGAAATACGTGTTCTTATTTCGAATTATTGAATACGTCTGTCTGCCCACGTCTACCTGCTGTACAATCCGAGGAATTATTTTCTTTTTATTGGAACTGGAGAGTATTATGCTCGATCTTTAAATTGAATCGAATTTCAACTCATAATTTAAAGTTGACGCAGACTTCAGAGTAGATCGATGTCAACTATTTATTATTAGAAGCCACACGCAAGTTCAGCGGCTCGGTAAACATCTAAACACCATTCGCACTCACAAACCAAACAAGTATAGACAAATATTTGAAGTTCGATATTGTAACGCAACGCATTCACGTTAAAATACCGCAAGCTGAATTCTGCTTTATTATCTTAGGTTTAAGTTCATAAATCGGGTATCGTAAACATAAAAAAATGGTAAACTGATATGGTAGCACATGCGAGGATCAGAAAGCTGATTTTCTTTTCTCGGAAATATAACACTACAGCGCCCTCCCAGTGTGTTGAGGTTGAGGTAAGCTGGTATTTCGCATTGCCTTTTCCTCGAAATCCCTAAAGATAGTAAGTAGATACTCGTACAAAAAACTCATAGCTGTAATTTTGTTTCAACAAAAGTTACTCAAATCACTTTTTACTTTAACGGTCCATTGTTGCAATTGCTTGAAATGAAGGGAAAATCTAAAAATTTGCATTTCAATGGACTGTCCGATATGACAATAGCCCAGCCAAAGCATCAATTTAGACTCAATGTATTCTGCGCTTTAACATAACATGATTATTTTCATTACATCAAGTGCTCTACTTCACTTAAAACTTAAACAAACTAATTAGCTGTAACTTAAATATGTAGCGCGGTTATCTTAATTGTAGATATTAACGCACACATGCCTGTTTGTAATTATCTAAATATAAATTGAGATTAAGCCGCAGATGAAATGGTAGTCGCTACAGCTATGCCAGTGAACATCGATGGCATGATTGTAGTGTATTTGCATACTCCAAATATCTTGTTTGAGTTCTGATACCGCGTTATCAATGTACAAATGTTGGGATTCCTTTTAGGTGAACATTGACTCAAGGCGCTCTTTATCAGTGCTTGATAATCCTGACATGTTTCCGTTGACGAATAACTGTAGTGAGCTATATCACTATCACTACATTACACAGTTCAAAGTGACGTCTCATGTTGCGATTCTCTGTCTCTGTGTTTCTCTGTGTGTATGACATGCCCGTACAGCACAGCTGCTGTACGGGCTATTAGTATATTAAGTCAAAAGTCATTAAATATTACCAAAATTTAGAGTTTCCGAATACCCTTGACAAACTGAAATATTTATAAATTTTGATAATACCCTTGATAAATTGATGAATGTATAAACTTTAAAACTGGTATATATACCTCTAGATAATATACCAGTTTTCAAGACGCAACACTATTTATGTGCCTTAGTCAAATTTAAAAATGATTGGGTTTTTATGAAATAAGTAAGACATACAAATTAACTTACTGAAACAGTTAACGTACACAAATTTGGTTTTGCTGTTTAAAAATTAAAACCAAAGGGTACTTACTACATTATTTTTTTTGTCCGACGACGGGACATGCTTGGCCTTCATCTCGCCTAATTTTCAAGATGAGATGAGGCCGAAGGTGTAAGCGCTCTTCACCCGGAATCCTCAAGAAACTCAGGAACTGGCTATCTTACCTCTTAATGCCGGAACACAACAATTTAAAAATAGTTGTTACGGCGGTAGAATTAGGTAAGATGGTGGTAGCTAGCCAGGCGGACTAAAACAAAGTCCTACCACTAACCAAGCCAAGCTCAATATTGTACTCCCCCTGGGGATCGAACCCGGGACCTTTGGATCTGACACCGGTAGGCGAACCACTAGACCACAGAGGGACCATACCTTTAGATTTTTTTTAAATAGCTCAATGCATATGCAATGTGGGCAATGTACATTTCTAGGAATGCTAATATCTGTTTGGGAGTTTGATTTAGATCATTGTATAGTTCTGTACTTACATATAATATGTAGACGCAAGGTATGTAGTCTGTCAATGGCTACTGATCGTGTTAATTTCAACCTCATGTTGATATTGTAATTGAATTAGACATTAGTTTACAATATTAGAGTTTAAGCTATGTTGTTATTTTCCACTCGTTTGGGTGTCGTCGTTTACCGCCAGCGGTTTGTACTCGGGAAAACGCTTGAAAAAGTTGAGAACAACAGTTATTGTCAAGTTCCTTTTGTCTTTATCCAAGGAAGAGATAGAATGTCTGAACGCCAGCTGAACGAGAATATTCAAATAAACCCATCTCATTTGTACGTAGCGGTAATTTTGTCGGTCAAATATTGACCGAGCTGGACGCGACACAGATTTTGAGCAAATAGACAAATAGACATTTACATTAGCACCCTACTCCCACCACTCGCTGACACTCATAAACCCGAAGCGCGTCGTAAAACAAAATGCCGACGTTGTACGTAAAAGTACAGTCAACTTGAAAATCCTAGGATCGGACATAATATATCCATCTTCAAAAAAGTACGAGATTGTCTATTTTTGGAAGTGAACATTTTTATGGGAAGGTTTGGATTCTGATCCGTGACTTTTTTTGATACGTAATGTGTTGGATAGAGTGGGAGATAATTAAAATGTTGTTTTTACATATGAACATATGAATGATATGCAATTAGTGAACAAACAATTTAAATGCTTGGTGCTACCAGTTTCCTACTCAAAAACTAGTTTCCATAGAAAACCTACGGATCATTTACAACATAAATGACAAATGCGCTTAATAATCGTAAAGCATCTAATCGACATTAAATATAACAAATTTCAATGCTAACAGCCTGACAGAAGCTATTATTACAGTCCTTAAACGTGAATTAACCCACGTCGCTACTTATGAATGCTATGGACGCACGTATCTATATAGAATCATTGCATCGAGTAACCGAGGCGACGCGCGATTTCCTGCCACTCCGAGGACCAGCTTGAAAAGACCTTAAAAATATTGATGTCACTTACGGTTCCAATGGAAAGGATATGAAAGGGGGAGTCCTGTCTTGAGTGGTCGTTATTCCACTTGTAAAGTGGCTTAGGAGTACTTATACTGCGAGTTGTACGACGCGGGGTTGTTAGCTTTGGATACAGATTAAAAGTAATATTTACATCAGCAAAGACGGACATTTATATTTTCTTATAATGGGGACAGTAGACGGCACCCTCGTCGTAATTAAACTTGTTATTTTTGAAATTGACTGTAGTTTATGTAAAACCTTGTTTTCAACAATTGCTAATTAAATTTTACACACAGTATGAAGGTAGCTTATGATATACTTGCTTTTAAAATAGATTTTGCAGTCTCTAAGAATATAATCTTGTAATATTATATGGCAAGCCTTTAATATATATAAAGAGTTTCCGTAATCTACTTATGTTTCTAACCCTTTGTGCGAAGCCATACAATTGTTTGCCATGCTTAGTGAAAAAACTAAAAGAGGAATAAAAGTTAAAAACCACGCCTTTCATAGGTTATAAAAAAGACACGTTTACAAAACCATTGAAATTCTTATCTGCTTAAATAATGAAATTATATAAATATCATTCATGTTTATTGTTAAAAAGGCACAACAGGTTCCATTATAAAACCGCACACTGTTTTGCGTCAGAATAACACTTTAATTCTTTCTTAGATTGTGGTTAGTTCAACGTCGGAAAATGCGGCGACAGATGCGATGTGGTTTTGTGGTCGCTTTTTTACAAAACTCCAGCTGCATTCGAAAACAAGTACTACTGCGACGTTTTAAAGTTCATTTTAAAATAAAACCTGACACACTATTGTTATAACACATGGTCAGTCAGTATTTAAGCTAAAAAATTACATTCCTGTAATCAAATGTGCTTTTATGAATCTTGTTGCCTTAATTTTGTGACTATTAAGTGAATTGACCTCTTTGCCTGACCAATATGGTTATTCATGACATAAAATACCTACGAAAACGTCGTTTTTTTTCGGTTTTTGTTATACCTGAATGTTACAATCTGTGAATCAAATTCACATAATAGGAAAGTTATATTTTGTATGTCTAGCCTACCAAACAATTTAAACATCACTATCCACAATATTGTAATTATGTAAGTGTATACCTACCTGTATTCCAAAACATTGTATCGTTCACCATCCCTGACACAAGAGCAAGTAATGTTGGAGTTGAACAAAAGGGCGCTGACAAACTCATGTGGGTTACTATGCAGGTACTTACCTATAGGTGATTTTTACAACTCAAACAAATTACAGATTTGTCTGTGGGGGCATAAATTGCAACGCGAACAGTGAACGCATTTACGAAGATCAGTATCATACTGTTAGGTTTAATTAATGTTGTGTTAATTTTAAGCTTTTATTTTGATAATATATCTAGTTGTGATTTAATAAATTATGAAGTAAATTACGAAGTAGACGTTGCACGAATTTGTAGTTGGCAATCGCGCGAGTTGGGAGCTGCGATACGGCTCGGTGGTGGGGGGGAAGCGACCGGAAGGCATTCGGTCGAGAGCGAACGACATCACGAGTCGAGTGCGCGGTATCGCAGATCTGAACCACGTGGTTGTTATTTTTTGGGAGAATATTCAGCTTGGATTGTTGTTGAATTTGGAGCAAAGGACCTGAGATTGTATCTTTACTGGAATAAACAGAGTTGACAGAACGAGAGGAGTTTTATTACATATCAGAAGTGGGATGTACACGCCCGTTTTGATATATTTTTACAATTGATTCATCTCATGATCGATAAGAAACTCCTTGCTATTGGGGATCAGTTCGTAAGTTAAACATCACTCGTAGTCGTAGGTAGGTTGGGTACCTACCTAAACACTAAGTACACAATTCACTAAAACTTTATGTAAGTTCCTAAGAAAATGGTCACTGATATGTCTCACTCACTACCTACCTGTACAGGTAGGTAGGTAAGAAGTTAGGAACTAGTTTTTGGTGAACTATTGTGCCACTTCTTTTGCCATCAAAAGTTTTAAATGTTGTTACAATGTAAACGACAGGTGCGTTATATAAACGTTACTTTTGTTTGTTTGACTGAGGCCATGTAATGTAAAAAGACTCCCGTTTCCGCGCTTAGACTCTAAAGTGATCCATTGTGCGTGAGGAATGCCCGGCTAGTATAGCCAGCCTAAAGCGCAGAATGTTCCTGGGGTTCCTTGACTGAGGCCATGTAAAGTTTGTAATGTTGTCATGTAGGTAACTTTCGCGTGATCGTTTTATTTTATAAATTACAAGATGCTAAAGACGTCATCAATAGATATATTTTTATTTGATTTGGTTTATTAGTTGTTTTTCTGTATCTGTTATAGATTTTGTGTTATAGCTATTTTTAACTCAAGTCCTGTCTATGTATGGGTAGGGCTTGCATTATTCGTACATCTTTGGTATCCGGACGCTACTATCAGTACACCGGGCTCGCCCTTATATCAGGTCTATCCACATATCAGACTAACCCGGGTTACCCGGGACCCATATGTCCGGACTCCCGGATACCCGGATGGCACGAATACCCGGATACCCGGATATCCGGGTGACAGATTATATCCGGATGATCCGGATGATCCGGATATCCGGATTTTCTTATAATTTTGCGCATGATATAAAATCTGTTGCATCTCTATTTTACATACTAAAAGTGGTCGTATATCCGGACATCTCAATTTCAAACCTTATGAATATCAAGAGGAGTCGGCGACGTGGTTTCTTTGACTGAATTTATCACTGTCTACGAGATAAACACAATCTTGTGTTGTTACCAGTATATACTTTATTTTATTATCAATTAACAGTAACACGACTTTATTTCCGAGTTCCAGACAATGCCTGACGACACCGATAGATGTCGCCTGAAGTCGCCAGCACGGCGCGCCGAAGAAGGCTTGAGAGAGGGCAGCCGCCGTCGTAGCCGACCAAGTAGTCGGCATCGCAGTTTACGGAGCAGTCGGCATCGCAGTCGGCAGAGCAGTCGACGGAGCAGCCGGCATCGCAGCCGAAGCCACATTCGCGTCAGCAGCCGGGAGCAATCTCGGGAGCGTAGCTGTAGAAGCTTGCAGGAGCGAGAAAAGGAAGTCGAACGTGAACGCGAGCGGCTATGCATATTGGAAAACGAGGTACAAAAGGCCCGAAGCCGTTTTTTATCAGGTCATCGTTATCAATCCACACGTAAAACTTCACCAGTGCGGCGTCACTCTTCTCGTTCACCGAATCGTGAGCGCAAGAGAAGCCGAAGCAGCAATAATTTGGCTAATGCTGCAGATAAACCAACAGATAGTGCTGGTGACGTAGAGTTTTCCACTAAAGATGTGATGAACCTTCTAGGTACTATTAAGTCATTGTCGTCACAGCCAAAAATGACGAGCGCATATTCATATCCTAGAAAAGATGCTCACAATATTTTACCCGAGTTTAATCCCTCGGTGAAAAATCAACGAATTGATATATGGCTCAAAAAGGTCAATGAGTGCGCTTCCGTTTATGGCTGGGACGACAAAACCACTGTACATTTTGCAATGCAAAAACTTCAAGGATTGGCCAAAACTTGGTACGAGAGTCTCAACTCCATTTTGTTCAGTTGGTCAGAATGGCAAGACAAATTATTGAGTGCTTTTCCGTTTGAACAAAATTATGGCCAATCCTTGGAGGATATGCTCAAAAGAAAAAGTAGGTACAATGAACCCATTGAAGTGTACTTCTACGAAAAACTTAGTTTACTTAACCAATGCGATATTACTGGCAAACGAGCTGCTGAATGCATTATTCACGGTATTAGTGACAAAACTACAAAATCAAGTGCCCTGGCATTACGTTGTGTTCACCCGGATCAATTACTGAAATTCTTAATGAGCAATAGGGAAAATCATGTTCCGTCTTCAGAACCAAAGAGCAATTTTAGACCAAAAAATAGTTCAGTTGGTAATGCAGGTGTCTATGATAGGCCTTATAAAAAATTTAACAGTAACAGCAGCTTGTACTGTTTCAACTGCAAGGAAAAGGGACATCCATACCTGAAATGCCCAAAGCCCTTGATAAATTGTACAAAATGCAAAAAAGTTGGTCATGCTGCGGAAAACTGTTATACTAGGGCACATGACAAAACCAACGAAAACGTTAGTAAGACTATGCGCATTTCAGCAACCAAGCCAAATTCAAAATTCACTAAAAAGGTACTTGTAAATGGTTTCACAGTAGAAGCGTTTGTAGATTTTGGTAGTGAGGTAACGTTGCTCAAACAGTCGTGTCTTCTGGAGCTTGGTCTTGAACACAATGGGGTGGCTACCGCTTTAAAGGGTTTTGGCAACGAAATAGTGCGCTCAAAAGGAACAACTTGCGCCGACCTATGCATAGACGGTGTTCATGCTAAGGTAAACTGCTGCGTAGTAGATGACCAGTTTCTAGAAGTGCACATGCTTATTGGACAATCTTTTACCGAGCAGCCTCACATTGTTGTGTTTAAGAATGCCAAAGAGCTAAAATTTATTAACCTAAACGACGAAATGCCGTTTTCAGAGGCTGATGGGTATGTAAATAACAACACTGTGTGTCTCAAACTCAACGATAATGTGAGGCTAAACGGGAAGGCGACAGTTAGGGCGTTAGTTGAACCAAGCATCGACGGACATGTCTTATTAGATAGTGTGGTGATTGGAAAGCCCAATGAACAGTGTGTTGTGATAGGCGGTCTTTACCCAACAAAGAGTGGCGCTATAAATGTTGGCATGACGCCAGCTCTAGACTCTTGCGTGGTCCGGAAGGGTACGGTAGGACGTGCAACGGTAGTTAGGGTGGTGAATAGGATAGTGCCAACAACGACTGAAGTAATTCCAGAGTCGATCAAGGATTTCGATGTAAGCCAGGTCCACGTGGGGGCATCAGTCAACGAAAATGATAAAAATCGGCTCACCGAGATACTGAAACAATATGGGCATTGCTTTGCAACATCCCTCAAGGACTTAGGATGTACCAACGTTTGCGAAATGTCTATAGAAGTTAACAGCAAGACTCCGATTGTGTATAGGCCATACCGACTTTCGCCTAGTGAAAGGCAGAATGTACGAAGCATGGTTGAGGAAATGCTAGAATCCGGGGTTATAAGGGAATCAGTATCCGAGTATGCAAGTCCTATTATTTTAGTGCGCAAAAAGGATGGAAAGCTCCGTATGTGCATTGATTATAGGATGCTCAATTCGGTTACTGTGAAAGAGCGATACCCAATGCCAATAATCGAGGATGAATTAACCAGGTTGTCTGGGCATGCATGCTTTATTTCCTTAGATCTGGCATCAGGCTATTACCAGGTACCCATAGCGGAGAGTTCTAAGCCACTGACGTCATTTGTCACGCCAGATGGGCAATATGAATTCAATCGCATGGCTTTTGGCTTAGCCAATGCTCCAGCAGTCTTCCAAAGAATGATTAACAGGATGCTAGGGTCGGCACGATTTAGTGAAGCTACGGCTTACATAGATGACCTCCTAATTTACGGGAAAGACATAGATGACTGTTTAGAAAAATTGAAACATATCCTACAACTTATAGAACAGGCAAATTTGACACTGAACCTGGCAAAATGCGAGTTTTTAAAAGACAAAATCGACTATTTAGGCTATGAAATCAGCGCCGCTGGGGTAAGGCCAGGGAGTAGAAAAATACAATCTGTTCAAGATTTTCCCCGCCCCACTAATGTGCATGGTGTGCGCCAGTTCTTAGGCTTAGCAAGTTACTTTCGTAAGTTCATTAAAAACTTTGCTCAGCTGGCGCACCCTCTTAGTAAACTTCTAAAAAAGGATACGACTTGGTCATGGGCTAGCGAGCAGGAAAGTGCATTTGTTGATCTGAAGGCTAGGCTAGTAAAGAGGCCGGTACTGACAATTTATAATCCTGATGCCGAGCTAGAGTTACATACTGATGCTAGCAGAGTTGGAATCGGGGGCATTTTAATGCAACGTGCCAACAGTGATGATTGTTTTCGACCCGTAGCGTTTTACAGCCGCCAGACTTCTCCGGAGGAAAAGAATTTCCACTCTTACGAACTCGAAACCTTGGCTGTAGTGTGTTCCTTAAAAAAATTTAGAGTTTACTTGCTGGGACAACAGTTTAAGGTAATCTCTGACTGCAGCGCATTACGCACAACCTTTACCAAACGTGACTTGATCCCTCGTATTGCAAGATGGTGGTTGATGTTGCAGGAATATAATTGTTCAATAGAGTATCGCCCTGGGACTAAAATGGTGCACGTTGATGCACTATCTAGGAACCCTGTGATGACTCAAGAGTCTGGCCAGGTCGAACAATATCCAATGGTAATGGCGATAAGTCAAGAGGATTGGTTGCATACCCTACAGTTAGGCGATTCTGAATTAAATAGGGTACGTAATATTCTCACCTCTGAACTAGATCCAGAAGGGTTAAAGTACATCAAGGATAATTATATTATAAAAGACAATGGACTATACAGGTGTTTGAATGGAGATAAGAATAATATTAGGTGGGCTGTCCCGAAGGGTGCAAGATGGCAGTTGTGTCGATTAAATCACGACGATATAGGCCATTTTGGTATTGAAAAAACATTAGAACGCATAAAAAAGAGTTATTGGTTTCCGCGGATGTCTAAATTCGTAAAAAAGTACGTGAGTGCGTGTATAGAATGCGCATATTCAAAAAAGGGCAACCACAACTCTGAGGGATTGTTGAACCCCATAACAAAGATTGAAGTTCCCTTCCATACTCTACACATTGACCACTTGGGACCCTTTGTCAAATCCAAAAAGGGAAACAGCTACATGTTAATCGTAGTAGATGCCTTTAGCAAGTTTGTTATTGCCAAACCAGTAAGAAACACAAAGTCCATGACTGCAGTAAATGTTCTCAAAAGCATATTTGACCTGTTTAGGACACCAGATCGAATAGTTAGCGATCGAGGAACGTGTTTCACGTCACGATTGTTCAAACAATTCTGCGCCGAAAGAGGCGTCAAGCACATTCTCAATGCTGTTGCCAGCCCACAATCAAACGGGCAGGTAGAAAGGTACAATCGTACCATCCTAGATTCCCTGACAGCACAGAATCTGAATGGGAATGAGAAAGAATGGGATCTGAAGGTGGGCCGAATTCAATGGGGACTTAATAATAGTATCCAAAAAACTACAGGAAGAGCCCCTTCAGAGATTATGTTTGGTACGCAGATGAATAGTGAGATTGATCCAAAGCTTAATCAGGTTAGAGAAGCTACAAGGGAACATATAGGGTGTACGGAATTACGTGAACAAGTCAAAGATAGGATAGATCAAGAACAGATAAAACAAAAACAACATTACGATAGGGGTAGACGTTCTGCGCATAGGTATTCGGAAGGCGAACTTGTTAAAATCACTAAAACTAATTTTGTGAATGATGGAAATAGTAAAAAACTCTTACCCTCATACGTAGGACCGTATCGCGTTGTATCCGTATTAGATAAGGACCGATATGAATTGGCTGCTGTGCCAGGACTTAGCAGTAGTAAGCATTCGCGCAAAACAACAGTAGCTGCCAATCGTATGCGTCCATGGGTTCATGTGGCAGCTCTTGAGCTTAATGATAATAATAATGATGATGAAAGTTCGATGTCTAGTGATCAAGAAGATCATTAAAATGTTGAAATAGCGTAAATGATAAGAAAATAAAATGTTGAAATGTGTAAGTCAAGATTGTTACACTTATAAATGTATTTATAAAAATCAGATCCTGTATCAAAATTGGATATTTGACTACAATAACGTAACAGAAGTTAAATTTATTTGTTGTGAAATTATGTTTATTTTATAATTATAAATGAAGGGACTAATGTTATTTTACAAAATATAGTTTGTGGCGTGAGAATGGATGGGTTCACGCCACTAATGGAATAGATTGCAGTAAACATGAGAATGGATGGGTTCATGCTTTATTGTAATGTAGTTTATCTTCCTGAAGTTCATATGAGAATGGATGGGTTCATATGGCTACAGGGAGAGGCTACGATGAAAACGATTACCTATGTAAAGACAGGGTGGATGCGATTGTGACTGCACGTGAGAATGGATGGGTTCATGATGCAGTGCAAACAAATCCAACTAGCCTGTAGATTTTGTGAGAATGGATGGGTTCACAAAGTCTCATTATATGAATATTCTGATTGAGAATAATTAATGGATTCATGTCAACACTGATAACCAGTTGGATGCGATTGTGACTGTACATGAGAATGGATGGGTTCGTGATGCAGTACAAACAAATCCAACTGGCCTGTAGAATTTGTGAGAATGGATGGGTTCGCAGTCAAAAAAAAAAAAATTATGAATATTATTGATTAAGATGATTTGATTGAGAGATTCTCAGATAACTCTAATTTGTACTTTTTATAATGTGTTAATTTTGTTTTTCTGTCTTACACTTTTGTCTGACTACGCAACCGTGTGTTAGGTTTGGTATTCACTTGATACGTGTATGGGGACATGCACGTTGTCAGGACGGTCGAGTGTTAGGTTTAATTAATGTTGTGTTAATTTTAAGCTTTTATTTTGATAATATATCTAGTTGTGATTTAATAAATTATGAAGTAAATTACGAAGTAGACGTTGCACGAATTTGTAGTTGGCAATCGCGCGAGTTGGGAGCTGCGATACGGCTCGGTGGTGGGGGGGAAGCGACCGGAAGGCATTCGGTCGAGAGCGAACGACATCACGAGTCG
Source organism: Venusia cambrica (assembly GCA_951394065.1). NCBI lineage: Eukaryota > Metazoa > Arthropoda > Insecta > Lepidoptera > Geometridae > Venusia > Venusia cambrica. Next base: position 10,490,635 of record OX596035.1, read on the forward strand.
AGTGCGCGGTATCGCAGATCTGAACCACGTGGTTGTTATTTTTTGGGAGAATATTCAGCTTGGATTGTTGTTGAATTTGGAGCAAAGGACCTGAGATTGTATCTTTACTGGAATAAACAGAGTTGACAGAACGAGAGGAGTTTTATTACAATACGTGTAATGGAAGATAGGAATTGCTTCTTCATGCATGCAGTAGGTAGACACAACGATATTTCGCTGGCAATTTCACGGGTAATTGAGTATCTGACAAGTCGCCGTCGCCGGGCTTGCCTCGGCGGGGGGCACTCTCTCATTTGTTTGTTACACCCAACTGCTTTATTACTATAGCTTTTATTACCACTCCACGTTTCTCGTTAAATCTTTTGTTACTAGTATTGTCAGAAACTTTTGATGTGTTGCATTGTTGGAGTTGTCTTGTTATGTGACCAAGCAGTGCGCTACAAGATAAATTTGTATGGTTTAATGTTTAGTAAAAGTGCTACGAAAATTCCAACGCTACGCACGCAAGCTGCTACGAATAAGTGAAAACGCGTTCATGTCTTTTGTGCGGGCGGTAATTCCTAACAAAAGATTTCAACGCGTTCGCGCTCTAATTAACAAATGACGTTGGAGTTCGCAAGTTCTCGTTGTTTATAGTTGCCTTTTTATCGTGGGAACAAGAAATTAAATGCGCTATTATAAATTATTCATGAAAAGATCTACGTGTACCAAATTAAAATTGCAAACTTTCTCGCGCGATTCGCAACGGAGTGCGAGTTAATCGTTGCTAATCCAATGATTGGAAGTGTGATGAATAAGATTGTTTGGTTACCGGATGCCTGGCGGCCGCCACGGCAGCGGCGGCGGCGGCGGCGTTCATTGCGCCCGCGCTGGGATACATAATCCTTGTTAAACACTGACGGTCATCGTCTGACACACAACAGAGGAACACACCACACACTCCACTAGATCCACACAACACTAGCACGAACTCCGCACTCTCAGTCACACGCGGTTTACTATTTACCGGAGCGGGTGACACACGCCCAGCCGACTCGAGCGCTGCGAATGAACTGGCTGGCGGGGGGAGCGCCACCCCCCCACCCCCCGCGGACCGCCGCCCGCCCGCGACCCCATGAGACCCCGCATGCCGATTGCCACTGCCATACATATTTTCTCCACTCGAATTTTTCGTCGACTATCTTCATGTTTGAGGAATACTTTAGTCGAATCGGAGATATACGCTCTAATAGATACGTATTATTTGGGGATTTTCTAGAAGGGGTGAGTTGGGGTGTCGGTGTCACGGTTCAACGGGCTGCTGCGGCTGAGTTATTTGGTGTTATATCTGTTCGCGATATGCAATTTTAACTAGGTATTGGTAAGGGTGAGGTTTAATCAAGTGGGTAGTTTTTCAATCTGGTTAGATTGAATAGAACTTGATTATCATCTACCGTTCTAAGAAAACAAGGGTAGGCATTGGTGGGTAAACTTTTACAGGTTAAAATAACAAGATTATCTGTAAACATGGGCGGTGGTGATAAATGTGGGTGGTCAGTCGTTTGGTTATCCGCGGGAACTGGGGTCAGCGTAAACTGATATCGGGAGGTGGTTAAAGCGACCTAGAGCTTTTGGTGCCAACAAATTAATGCTATGCGTGATAGATGTTTTACTGCTTTGATCATTTAATGATTAAAGACATATTATTATTATTATAGCCTTTATTCAAATACTTAAATCTAATACATAATTACATATATATAATAACACGTAATTAAAATTATTTAGTTGCAATTTACATAGCACCGGCAGCTGTCGCTTTATCTGTGTGCCTTACTTCTGCAAAGGCCTCCACTAACTACCTCCACTCCTCTCAGTCTTGTGTATTCGGCTCCAGGTATTCCCCAGGCAATTTCTGTGATCTCATCTTCCCACTTTCTATGTTGTCTTTCTCCATTTCTTTTTTAAAGACATAAGTAAAATTACAATTTAAACATACTCAGGTATTAAAAAAATATGCAACATTTAACTTATGAAAGTTAAATTACCTAGGTACTTAAGTACCCGCATTTATTTGCTACTGGGACTTCCTTTAAACCCTGTGAAAATCTTAAACCATTATAATGTACACTCAATAAGAAACCGCCTATACATTTATGGCTACATTTTCCTCTGCGTTACATTGTACATGTTGGCAAGTAAGACTATAAGTAAAGTATTTTACCTAATTATACTTATGAAATATTCAATATAAAGTAGTAGTATTCGTTTTAAGGTGTGCAATAAAGTATTTTTCATTCATTCATTGATTCACTATCTTTACTTATTTCAACTTTGAATCGTACTTACTACAGGGTGGGCCAAAAGAAGTCATCCGATGTTGTTTGGCTCTCTTTTTTTTTCTAAAAGAAAAACTTCGATTCTGTTTTTTGATTATGTTTATTTGAACCTTTAGAATTGTATTGGTTAAGTCGAGAAGATGATATCGGCTAAATGGGCGCCGTCACAATTGATTATCATACGGGCTCGTTTTATGCCATTTTTCATCACTTCAGCGAGAACTTCGGGCGACAGATTCTCGCACTCGTGTCGAATGTTGTCCTTGAGGGCTTCCAGAGTCTCGGGCTTGTTCACGTAAACACGGGACTTCAAAAAACCCCACAAAATAAGTCTAAAACGGTTAAATCGGGCGATCTTGCGGGCCAGTGCAAATCGCCAAAACGAGAGATGAGGCGACCCGGGAACGCCGCCTTCAGAATATCGGTTGTGGGTCGCTCAGTGTGTGCCGTTGCTCCGTCCTGTTAGAACCACATGTCCTGCAGTCCTAATTCATCCAATTGCGGCAGAAAAAACTCGTTCAACATGGCCCTATAGCGCGCACCGTCCACTGTTGTCGTTTGGCCAGCGGCGTTCTCGAAAAAAATGGCCCGATGACTCCTCCAGCGTGAACAGCACACCATGCAGTCACTTTGAGCGGGTGTAATGGCTCCTCGTGCATTACTCGTGGATTTTCGGTGCCCCAGAAGCGATAGTTTTGCTTGTTCACGTACCCGCTGAGGTGGAAATGAGCCTCATCGCTCATTATGACTTTGGTCGAAAAATCGTCCACTTCTTCCTCGAGATTGAGGATGGCTTGGGCGTAGGTTACGCGCGTTTGGCGGTCGGCAGGCAGCAGCTGATGCACGGACTGGACTTTGTACGGGAACATGCGCAGGTCTTTGACCAAAATTCGCCTTAGGGACGTCCGGCTGATGGCTAATTGCGTGGCACGGCGTCTGGTCGATGTTTCCGGCGACAGCTCGACATCCTCGGCAACAGCGGCGATATTCTCGGCAGAACGGGCGCTCCGGGGCCGGTCACTCTTGGCAACGTCTCGTGTGGTCCCATACTCTTCAAGGTTGGTGGCCAAACGGCGCAGTGTTTGCGCAGTCGGTGTCGGACGGCCGGGGAATCGGCGACGGAATTCGCGCTGCGCCAACACCACAGACGAATTGTTACGCAAAAAAATAGACACAATTATTCCGCGTTCTTGGGGAGTATATCGCTCCATGGCTTGTTCACTGGTATTCTGCATCTGTCTAGTCCACAAATGTCAAAACAGATTTGACATTGGCGGCCATTTGCAAAAATGAGAGCATCTTCTAGTAGGGTGATTTCTTTTGGCCCACCTAGTATAAAGGTACGCAACCTTGTACCTATTAACTTGCTAACCTATTCTTCTTAGAGGAAATAAACGGAAGTTTGTTGATAAAACGTGACGCATCTTGAAGTACTACAACAAATTAAAGGTAGGTACTATCATTTAAGTATTTGTCATATTTTATTCGTATAAATTCAAAGTAATGTTTATTTTCTATTGTACTACGAGAAAGCGCTTGGCCTTCATCTCACCTGGTTACAAGTTATGATAAGGCCGAAGGTGGAAGCGCATTTCACCCGGGATCTTCAACAGTCTGAATAACTGGCTATTTTACCTCAAAATTTTTACTAAATGAATACTAGAACACAATAATTTAGAATTGTTGTGCTGGTAGGCGGACTTAAAAAAATCGTACCACCAACCAAACTAAGCATAATATTGTACTCCTCTGGAGATTGAATCCGATACATCAGGCGAACCACTAGACCACAGACGAGGCATCGATCCACGGCAAATGACCTCAAAGTTGACGCTTGTTGCCTTCCAATTTGTTTTTCGTCCAATTTTCTCTTGGCCGGAACCTTTTTAATTTTTCAAGTGGTCCGTTCTGCTGCGGCGCTGCCACATGTCAGGGGCCTTACTACGAAAGTCGAACGTCGTCGGATCCGAAACGATTTCTGTAACATTTGTTTTGAAAAACGTGCCATCCGCCAAAGAATGCGTCGTGTTTCGTTTCTCGTAGTAGCCCTTCTGGTTCTGGTGTTCGATGTCGCGATACGATACAAGAGAGATCACGTGACAATAGTTTTACGTTATTCGACACGCATGTAAAATAACACCTTTATAATAATTAATTTGTTTTATAGGAGGAATATGAAGCCAAGTTTATGTACCATAACTGTGTAAAACATTTAGCACAATTACAAAAGAGTAAAAGCAAGAAAAAACAAAAATAAAACCCTCTAGTTCCACGCATCTGCCTTATAAAACATCTGTCTAAGCCTACTGGAGAATCGACAGCAATTTATTTCCTAGCTTAGAGATCATTCCGATACAGCGGTACTGAGTGCCTGCTCAACTCGCTCCCTGCGCAGGCGGTCCCTGGCGATCGGAGGTCGATACCGGATAAATAACAATCAGGCGATATCGCCTCGACATCGCATCTCAGCCAGGTCGCCCCCTCCCCCCACCCGTTCCATAACACCCCGCCTTATCTGTACCTACCTGAAACAAAATTTTTACGATCCCATCGCGTTTTGATCGCATCGGAGGGGCACGAGATAAGCTTTAATTAATTAGGTAGGCCGGCTTAATCGACCCTTTATTTTCATGTCCATTTAATTTACACAGTTGATGACTGGTTATAAACACCTACATCAAGATTACTTCCCTTAATTTGGAGTTTTATATCTTGAAGTAATAGCTATGTGGGTAGAGAGCATCGGCTATCTAAATGAAAGAAATTATCTTTCATTACGTTTGGTTAATAGGACTGTATTCTTGAAACTCGTTTTTTATGGCTCATGCGAGATTAATTTAATTATGAAGAGTCTTCTCATCGTTGAATGGGCCTTTATGAGAGGCAGACGGATGTTAAAGATCATTCGGTAAATTACACGTCGAACATAAATAGCTGTGTATTAATTGGGCAAGATGTATGGAGCTGTGGCGGCCAGCGGAATCGTGGCTGATAGGACAAGGGATGCGTTATCTCGCGAATACCACCACAGCTAGGGTACAGCCGCCAGTGGCCACACAAACTACAAACAAAACACACTGCATTAATTACCCGGCGCGAACAATTAGTTGTATAACGTGGTATAACCGGCTATTGTGTCGCGACTATATTTTTTACTCTCGTCCGTTTCCCAGAAGGCTCGGATTCTCGCATACCCTGGTGTTTTTGCTCGGGAATGAATATTGAATGGCCCCGCAGTTGGAATCGCATGTGATCGTAGCTTCAGATATCGCCCACGCCCGTTTACTTTTGCAAAAGGTGTGAATCATGATCGTAATGCGTTTTGTTTGTTGGAACATACAGCTTTTTAAGAGCATATCATGCGAGCACTGAGTTTGTTATACATGTTTTATGACTTTGATAGCGTTTATAGCGCGTAAATAAAGTATTTTAAATGAAATCGATCATAAACTTGTTCAATAAACTACGGCACTTAAAGTGGAGTAGTCATCGATATCAACAGTTTACAAGTATCATATCATCCTGTTACAAAAGTAAAATTATAGGTAGGCCATTTGATGTAGGTATGTAGGTTTGAATAGCCTCCGGACCCTGGCGCTGCTATGGTCAGATCTGTGCCTCATTTACCTGCACATAAACCCGTTCGAACAACAATGAGCGTGAATATGACACTAGCGCCCGCGGGCCGCGATCAAAAATTGACACATCAACGTGCAAAACCTGAAATTGTACCACTAAGTAATACGTTCGTTTTCCCACAAATTTGAACTTTTAATTAATGATATATTTTCACAGTATAGCACAGGAACTAGCTTTCCTCATAAACTTTTATCGTGGGCATGTTCTTGATGCCTGGGTGGCTAGCCTACCTTTGTTCTGAGTGCTAACTAACCGAAACTTCGTTAGATTAGCGTCGTATCGTGTCGTGACTACTAATTTACTTAAATATTGATAGGTACCTCATCGAATTTTCGAGTGTACGCAATTGCATAATATACATTGATAGTAAGAGCGGATGTGATTCAATTACCTACCTTTGCCGTCGAGTTATCTCTCTCAACTAAGTAATACAATAAAGACGTTTCATGCTGAGTGGTTTCGCTATTCATTAACAGGTAATTATCACTGATGTAAAATTATAACATAGACAATAATCTTTGTCTAGGTTTCTAGATAAATAAAACAGATCATGTTAATACTACAGATAATAAGATAAAGATATCACAAGTGATTATTCTTTGGAGAGATATGTAGGTTATTAAAAGTATATTAATTGTAGTGACCTCATAGCTTTTCGTAAGTACTTAGTAGCCCTCTGCGCTGTTCTACAGATGATGGGTTCGATTCCTATCCTGGACATAAATTAGATGTTTTTTCTGTGTTAAGGTGTTGTACTGTATCATTATGTAGGTACGTATGTAATTAAAAAATCGAGAGTATATATTACAAGCTATGCTTAGTTTGAGTCTAGATGTCGCTATGTCTACTATTTAATGTCCCGGAATGAAGTCACTTAGTACTTATGTTATGTATATACCAATCTATAATTGTTTGAGGTTTTTAATGTGAACGTATGTACTTAAGTAGGTATATTCTTACTACAAATCAAAGCTACTTACTATGACTACACATTATGTTGGTAGGTACCTACTTGCTATAATTTTTTAATTCTCGTATGAACTCAAGTCACAATAAATACTAAACAGTACACTACATTGTTTTAAAGTTAAGCATTTAAATAATTAACTTACCTCCTTAGTAAGTTCGGTAAGTTAAAGCTACCTACCTACCTACCTACCTTACCCACCTTACCGACTCGGTAGTACAGTCGAACGTAGAATTGTACAATGCGAGTTATATCACAACTATATAACTATATAATGTTTACTTGTACTATTATGTATTATATGGGTATGTAGGTACATACACGACAATACGCATACTATACCACTTGTTGGCACTTGTCGTGTCTGTATGTTCCTTAGAGAAATAAAAAGCAATAAAACTCTATTACTAACAACATTTCAAGTGCGCCGATAAAACGAATTGGCATTCATAAAATGGGTAGGTACTAGGTACTCGTGCAAATACTACCTAGGTACTCCGTGGCTAGTGGAAAATGCTTATATGTATGTTGCAGGAAAGGTTCTAGATATAAAACAAATAGGGTCTATTTGAAAACATTCTTACATTTTATAAAGTTCGTCAATAATTATTCACGTTAAAAGTGTTTATTTTTTAAACGTTATTGATAAAAAAAAATGTGGTGTTTGGTTTAAATATTTATAATAATATATTGTACTGTAAGTGAAAACCAGCGATAACTTGAGTCACTGCCTGTTACTATGCAGTAATAAACGTTAGTGAAGCGTAAAAAGAAATAACAGAAACCTGTCTACCTGCATTCATTGGAAGGTATACCTACAAACGTATGAACTTTTTATACGAGAAGTGTGTTGAATGGCGAGTTCCCGGCTACCGGACAAGCATGCCTTATCGGATGGAGGTCGGCAAAGTGCGGCTACACATACATCCAACGAAGAATAATGTTTGGCATTTCTGACTTTGTTTATTCGTTTTATTTTCTCAGCTGCTTTTAGAAATGCTATGTCAAGCCTGTTTTTAGTTTGAAATAATTCGCATTACTTCATGCCAATCAATATGAAATTATGTCTCTACGCCTGACTCATTATCAGTTCCAAGTCAAAAGGGCATCATTTATGTTCAACTAGATCCGTGTACTTGAGACTTTAAGCAGGAAGCGGTAGCACCCCGCGCCGCGTCCCGCGACCGCGACCCGCGACCCGCGACTTGCCATTAGCGCCGCGCATTCAATAATAATGAACGAGCCGCACCGAAATATCCCCTGTTTACACCCACTCGCTCGCTCGCTCCGCCGCCGCACCGACCGACCGCATTTTATTTTTTCGCTGTCGCACATTTCGCCGTCATAGCTATTTCCACTCGAGGCATTATACGATCGTCCGTGTGTGCGTCACTCCACGTGGACTGTTCCGTTGTCGGTGAGCAGAACTCGGCGTTTTCCGGCACGCCATTGGCTTACTCGTCGAGATCGCTTATTAAGGGTGGAGTTACACGCGTTTCTGAGCTCCGGTTGGCTCAAGCGATGCGATGAGGCCACACTATTGGTAGAGTCGATTTTTATAAGAGCGACAGTCCACGTGGACTCGTTTATCTATTCAGACGCCGGCGGCGCGGTCGCGGGGGGAGATCGGGGGGTATACGGGCAATCAGTAAAGGCGGGAGGAATACGGCCATATTTATAAGAGCTGCGGGGATGCAATCACGAAGCGGCGCGGGGGTCGAGCGGGGTGGTCGGGGGGAGGCGGCGGCCATTTTGAGGGCAGCTCTTTTTATTCGTTTTTCGCGCGGGGTGCGTCGTCGTCGTCGTCGTCGGGAGCGCGCCGTGCGCTAATTGCGGGGGTAATGAGGGCGCTCGACTCGACTCGCTCACTCTATTAAACTCGCTCGCTATCGACTGCCTTATTGATTTGTCCTTAATCGAGACGCGGTGGAGTGGCAGGCGGCAGGCACGGCTGGTGTTAATGTAAACAAAGAGGTCTCCGGTCGGGACGGCGGCGCGGCGAGCATGGGAGAGTTGCAACTGCAACTAAACCTCCGAACAAATTGAATTAGAATGATTACAGCGAGCGGAGCGGCGCTGACCTAATGGCGGCGCTCGCAACATTCGTCGCCACCGCACATACCGACCGCCTCTGATCTTCAATGGCCTTTCATTACACCTATTACACTTGAGAGTCTTTAGGTTGCTGGGACAACTACACTATTAACTTAGCGCGTATCTAGGAACTTAATTTAGGGTCACTTATCATTTTAAAAGGGGTCATCATTTGTAATGGTTGCCTATTATACGCTTATAGATTTTGCTGAGGCTCAAAACCGGCTTATAATTATGTCATCATATGAGTTATGTTAGTGACTGTACTAGCTTATTAACAACACTCTTCAAATGTTGTTATGACTATCTGTAGGTTAGATACCTCCTTCGTACTCACTTGAGAAGTAGCAAAGAACTAAGAAGAAAAATAGCTTATGCACTAGAAAAATAGGTAAGTAGTACCTAGCTAGAATCAGCATAGTTTTTATATTAAATTTATTTTAAATTGCTAATTTGAAATTTTTTTTTAAACCATTTCGAAACATACCTAAGCACGTAGGTATGTAAGTACTTAGGTATTTACTTATTAAAACTGAGTACAACGAGGCTTAAGTGCAACTGACGTATCAAATACGTAGGTATTGCGGGGCAATTTTTTAGTCTCTTGAGGGCTTGAGAACCTATTTTGGTATAGATACTTGGTAATTTTTGCCCTTAGAAAGTTTTTATTATACTTAATTTAACATTTTATTTTTTTAGTCTCTTGAGGGCTTGAGAACCTATTTTGGTATAGATACTTGGTAATTTTTGCCCTTAGAAAGTTTTTATTATACTTAATTTAACATTTTATTTTTTTAAGCAAAGCATTCTATCACCATTAGGGCATCTGGAATTGATACTGGTAGGCGAATCACTAGACCACTAATATCCGTTCAAGATTCAGTTTTCTTACGAATAAATATCTCGTCGATATCGGAGAGAGCTTGGGAGTTACAAGGCCACAGACATGCTAAGGCCTCAAACTTAAACACCCCTCTTTTTAGTCGGGGAATATAAACTAGGGAATCTCACCATAAGAAGCAGCTTGCTTCTTTGAATTAGCAAAAACTTTACCTTATGTAAGGTAACTTTATTTGGATCAACTTAGGTAATTTCATTTACAAGTTTTCATAATAATAATTGGAAGTTACATAAATTAAAAAGATGTTTGTACTTTGTCGAGCTCTGTTCTCCGCACTAGGTCTCTATTGAGCCTGTTTAGCAGAGTCACAGGATTTCGCCTCGGACTCTCTGTCGCTCAATACTTACTAAAGAACATTTTACAAGAGTTTTTTAAAAGAAGTTAAAACAGACAACAATTTATATGCAAAACAAAAAAAAAGAGAAATGTTCACTCAAAGCTAATTTGTAAAATATAAGTTTTAAATCTAAATTTTAATGTCCTAGTGTCGTGTCTTATAGTATAAAGTGTAGTGCGGTGTTAAGAAGGTATTGGAGTTTGTATAGATGTGTGTGTATTGTGTATAGATAAGTGAGTGTTGTGCGAGAGGAGTATGAGAAAGGAGTCTCGTTGAGAATTATCTAAGTTCGTATCTTAGTCGTTCGTATTAGTAGCAAGTGTAGTAGGTGTTCTTGGTGTGTTTTATATGGTATTTATTAGATCCTCTGTTTCTTCGTAGTTACGTTTAGTAAGGTAATCCCATAATATACGTTTGGGATCTCTGAAATTTTTGTCTACATTTGATAAGTCTTGCCTAGCTCGGTTGTATAATCGAAAACCGGAATTTACTGATTTTTGTTTCCAAATGTAGTTCGCGTCATTGTGGTTTCAAATATTTTGTCCTTCCTCCGTTTTTTATTTCATAAGTCTAGAATATCTAAATTAACTTTGATGAAGAGTTGCCTAATAGTGAGAACTGAGCATTCCTTGTAAAGGGCTATAGTGGGTTACCTCCGTGGTTTAAAATGTATAACTTTCAGTAGAGTTTAAAAAAAATAATTGTTGTGTTCCGGCATTCAGAGGTAAGATAGCCAGTTTCTCAGTTTGTTGAGGATTTCGGGTGAAGTGAGCCTCCACCTTCGGCCTTATCTCAACTTGTTACCATGTGAGATGAAGGCCAAGCGCTTCGTACACTAAAAAAAAGGCTCTTTGTGCCCTCTCTAATAGTATTATAGGTAAGTTTTAGCTGCAACACGGATGCAATAAGTAAAGATAGACTGAGCAAGAGCACAGTACACCTGAATTAGCGATTTGAAATTTAAAGCATTTCGCAGTTTTTTAAATACAAAAATCAGCTTTCGAGTGCGACCGGATAGGTTTATTATTTGTTCATCCCACTTCAAATGTTTATCCAGGATAACTCCTAAGTATCTTATATTATCCACTTGGTTAAGGGGTGGGCAGGTCAAGCATTGTGACATTTGTATGCAGGCAGGGCTATGCATTCTCAGCTTTAAGGGTTGCTTTAGTTGAGTTCGTTTTGGAGATAGGTACTAAAGTTAATGTACGTATTTAATTTTTGACACATTCATTGTCAATAAATTTTTCTTTAGCCAATCAGCAACTAATATAAGTCCTTTGTTAGCGAGTTTCTGAACATCTGACCATGTTTTACCATGAAATAGAAGTACAGTATCATCAGCATATGTGATGATTTGAGTATTTGGTACCTTGTATGTACCTATTACTTACCTGAAATAAATAGATTTATTTATTATATTGTACATTTACTGCGATCACCATCCGCCAAGCGTGGTAATTTAGGCAAATCCTATTTTTTTGGAGGACGCCCTAACCAACGGTGGACATTAATATGTCCACCGTTGCTTAGGGCTGTCTTGTTTTGTTAGTCGGGGGTTAGAAAAAAATAACCTGCCTAACTGCCTGGTGACAAAAAATGCCTTATTTGGGTTGGGTTGGTATAAACGCATTACATACTTAAGTTAATATGTATTAACTTTTACCACCAAAAGTCTGTAAATTTCATGAAACATTCAGTGCAGAATACATAAGCAAAAAAAAATATTTGCCTGCAACCAGAACTCGTAAAAATATAGCCTAACCTATGTAGAGGCATACGTTATGATAAGCAGACATGTGCTAGCCTGAGAGCAGTGATGTGTGCGTTGAAAACATCTGCGTAGTCACATATCCAGACTACGATACAACACAACAAATCTGTGTCAATTGTAAGCATTGTCTATAGTTGCAACACGGTCAATGATGTCTTTCGAATACAAAGTACACGTACTCGAAGCTAAATATCGAAACCAAGTGGTGGCCTTGTTCGAAACTTACAAATATCTCACTCATTACCTACTAGCCGTACGCAAACCAACTGCTCACAATTATGTAGATACCTATGTGTGGAGAGCGCACGTCGGAAAATGAAAAAAGCTCTGAGCACTACTCAGAGTATGTATCTTATGAGGATCACCTGGTTAACAGCCCACGTCACCAACTTATGTTCGGCACATGTCCATGATTTGAAAGGTACTTAACCTAGCTAGTATTGAATAGGTACGTGACAGGTTTTAAGCTCGTCGACGCTTAGCGGAATACCTATTAGCCAGTTATAAATTCATCTTTATGCTTTTGGTAAAGGTTGTACGTTCAGAATATGCATAAGCTAAGCTATTAAATTCTCTTTTGCTGTATTTTCTGTTGGTGATGAGCTTAAATTGAATCGTCATCGGATTAAAAAACGTTTGCTTTGTGTGGCAACGCAGCTGATGACAAGGCACGGACACCCTAATGAAAAAAAAGAAGAAATTTTCTGGAAAAGTGAGTTTTTGAATTTTTTTGAAAAACTCACTTTTCCAGAAAAAGTACAAAATAAAATAGATTTATTTAATGCAGTACACATTTTTTTTAATCGAGCACTGAACTCTTAACATGACTTTTCGATAACTCTCACGGTTTCAGACTTGGCCTCAGTAGCCCTGAAAAAAAAACTCACACGTGTTTATATTATATAGTTTGTAAACTCTTTATATTTCATTCATTTTGTAGCATTTGAACATAAATTTTGTGATACCTACCTAGTAGGTATTTTACTTTGATACAGTCAGCTTCCTCTTGGTTTTTTTCTGTGTACCTATGTGCTAACAATAATAAATCTAAGTAGGTACTTATACTGTCTAAATAAAACAATTTCAATTTAAATTTCAAACTTAATTTGATTAAGTGATAAGCGATGTTGAATTACATACAAATATCATAATAAAAACGATACTAACACATAATATGACATGCATACCTACCTACTATGTATTTAGTGTACGTACTTGTATAGCAGAGATTACAAATCGGGGCAGGGTAGGTAGATCAATAGTTGTATGGGTGCAAGCTACTGTTTAATATTCTGTGGCACTACCTGCTGTCTTTTGTACGTGGTTTCGCCCGGAGCTTTATACTAATGCGTTTGTTGGAACTGAGATAAAAAATATAAGCTTGAAAGCTTTAGCTAGCGAGTTCTACAATGTTTTTTTAAACATTCAACCTTCAGAAAAGGGAGGTTAGATATACCAACCATATGCATAGCCTAGGAAGTTCAACGTAGGAACTTGCAACTTAGGTATTAACTCAAGTTACTTTAGTTAAACCAACCTGTAATGGAAATCTATTTACTAATAAGTATTTATTAATTAAGTAGTTGTAACAACAGTAACAATGTATAGTACCTACTTATAGTAATAATTAGTAATTTATAAAGTATGCTGGTACATCCACTATAGCAGTGTTTAATAAAGTGCAGTATCTAAGATCATTTCAAATTGTTATAGTCTGAACTTACATGTACTTACGATGCTGCTTTGAATAAGTTATAGCTACTTGCATTATAGGAACTTCTGTCATAAAACTTATTGTTTCACCAAAATGACATAAATCTAATGAATCCCAAGGCATGTAGCTCTGAAAGCCTCTTAGTTAATTTTAATTAATAGAGTTTCGATAACCTTGCTCTATAATCTACAACAATCGCCTTCGCTGAATTCCGAAACCGTTCATAATTTCCAGGCGAGTGCCGGCGAATGCAAACAATAGGCAGCTCAGCCTCAACAGTCAAGTGTAACAATTCAGTAGTTTCAATAGCGTTCGAGGCAGACCAACAATGGAACGCGACGATATTAAATTTCATTAACGAGGGTCGACTCGTACTCCGCAAGACGCCGGCAAACAGGCCGCGTGAACCCACGAATAATTCACACGCGAGCCATACAAATAACGCACCCCCCGACCCCCGAGCCTCGACCCCCGCGCCCCTGCGGCCGCAAACTGAGTTATTTATCGCCCCCCGGTCACAGAGACAGGAAATACCCGCACGTATTTTTACTGCCGACTGAAGACCGCTAAACCTAGCGACATCTCTCGGGTGGGTCGAGTCGAACTCATAAACTTTGCTCGATTACTTTTGGGAAATTGCAAAACGAGTCAGTCACTTGTCGAATTTGCAATAGGAAATGTAACAAAGTTCGTAGAGTAGGTTGATAATTGTTTCATAGTACCTACCTGTACATAATATTAAAGTGCTAAGGCGTAACGTAGGCAATTAGGTGCTTTATCGCGCCCGTATAAAAATACCTATTTTTACGACTCTTATAAAGTATTTAATTATTAAATAACTTAAATAAGCCTCTAATGAGCGATCAATAAGGAAGGAAACAAGAAACTCTTATTTGAAAACACTGATAAAGGAGTAAACGTGACTCATTGTTTGGCAGTGGAGCTGTAATATCTCAGTGTTTGTGGTTTCTGTGTTATTTGTGGGTCAATTAGTGGCTTGGGCGAGATGTGGGCCCGACCGTCCGCCGGAAACAAACGTGCTTATCCAATACGTAGTACCTAAATGTTTTATGGGATAAGACCGACCTATTTGAGTGCAGTTTTTATTGTGATGTGATCGAATGAATGAAAGTTAGAAATAAAACTTGCTGCCCGCGCGGTGCGGTGTGGCGGCGGATGGACGCCCGTTTTTGCGGGTATGTAACGTTCTCGGTGACACCTCGCGGGTCAAGTGCGGGCGGGGGGCGAGGGGCGCGGGCGCAGGGCTCTGGCTAATTCCGAGCGCGTGACCGCACACCCCACTCTCCCCAGCCGCCTAGCGCCGTTTTCCCGCCGGATTTGCGTTCATATAGTAAAATAAAAAGGGCGATTTGGCGCCCTCCATCGAAGCAGTCCGATTAGCGGCGCCCGGGGAAATTAAAAGTATTTTATTCCAGCATTTATTCCTTTTTTGTTTGCGTTGAATAATGCCTGCAATGTGCCCGGGATCCGCTGCATTCTGTTGGCTCCACTCCATGAATGACTGATGAGATGCTGTTTGCGTTGTTGATGTTGCGCGTTTGTTATCCTTTTATTTATGCTGATTAGTTTGAATGAGGATTTAAAATACCGTGTGTCTTGAGGGAACTTATTATAAGACGCATAGCATGTTAGTACATAACCGAACAGTAGGTAAGTACTCATATCCATTATAGATCTAAACTTACGATGCTCTCTGATTAAGATACATAAAATGATACATAAAAACCAAATTTGTGTGAATTTGTGTGTGTGTGTGTGTTTTATGTTTCATACATAGACATATAATATACCTACCAACTATGTGTTTTGTAACAACATGATCAGTTGCATTCTTAAGGACGCTCTACTAAGACGAAAAATGTCAATGGAAGCAAAAAGTTTATTGAAGTTATCAAATATTTTGAGAAACTGTTCCAATATTCTCTGTTACACGCTTTTTTTACTATTTATAGTTCTTCTTGATCGTTTTAGTAAAATCTCATTTGATTCAGTGTAATGATGTCTTACGCAGGACTTTCCGTAAAGCATAGACAGACATTTCGTTCCTATTTTATTATTTTGATAGATAAAAATACCGAAAGATGAAAAGAGAATAGTTCAATACGAAATCAATTTTCGCATCGCTCTTGGCAAAGAACTCTCTAATAACACCATCAATAAATCAAATATTGGCTCTAATAAACCGAGGGACGACGCTACGTCCCTTTGTCCCCTAAGGTTACTGTTGTCATAATCTGTGCCCTAATATTGTCCCGCATGTAGTTTCATAAGTTGGAATATCCCAGAAATGGGATAAGATACTATTGTTTGCTAGCGTTAAAATTAAATTAAAATTATGTTTGTTATATTAAGCCCCTGAATAATAATCCTTGCTTTAGCTTAGGAACATACTTGAACTGATGTGTGTTCCGAAAGATACGAGTTGGTAAACAATTGCATAGCATATGTTACCTTTATAAACCTATGTTGTGATATCTTGTAAATAATTGGGTACCTATTTATGATCTTTTAGTAGCCATTTCGTAGCTATGTAAGATTTAATAAAGTTGTTTTGCTTTGATTTTTTTATTAAAGTTTCCAGTAAAATCTATGGTATGATCTGGTAACTTTGGATGTAAGTCTTATTGCACTCTACAATAAAACTTACTTTCACAAAAATTATGGCTAACGAAATAACTTTTTTTTTATAATTTACTAAGTTGAATTTTACTACAAAAAAAATATAAAAAAAAAAATTCAACAACCATTATCCTTAATGGGTCAAATTAAGCTTAATATTATTATGATGGTATGGAATTGAGGGGAGTGCGGTAAGAAACATGATAAAGGAATAATTCCGAGCTGCGTGGCCAAGGTATGGGCCTGCCTTCCGATCCGGAGGGTGTGGGTTTCAATCCAGTCATGCATCAATGGACGTTTCCATTTTTCGAATGTTTATGTTCACATTTGACACATGCACATGCTCTGACGGTGAATGTCACATCGTGAGTATACCGGCATGTATGTAGTACCTGGGACCAAAATTTGAATGGCATGTGCCACTAGCTAGCCTATTATTTTACTAAGCGATGCAACCTGCCACTTATTGAATGCAAGCTCCAAAACCCTGGGCATATGCTGAACGTAAGTATGGACATGCCTCTGACTCTCCCCTAGTAAGTGATTCTCATAAGAAACACGTTCTGAGTAGTGATAAGGTGAACCGTCAAAGTTGAAAAATCGTGATTCTATAACTATCTGATCAACAAAATATCCGTTTTGCATTCAAGCGAAAACATGAAAGCTTTTACAAATCAGTTTGTTCATTTTTTATTTTTTATGCTATAGTCGCCAAATTGCGAGTTTAACTCACGCACCGCATCATCCAGTGTTGGGAATAAGCCTGGGCCAAAACTGAGTAGGGTGAGGGTAGGACATAGTTTCCAACTCTGCTGACAGCAAAATCTTATAAATTAAATAGATAGGTATACTTTTTTTTCATTTTATTTTTTTCGTAGAAGAATCTAAAGCCTTGTACTGGCTTGGCGTTCCAATGTACGCATCGTTGGTTACGCGTACACAGGAACGCCTACTCCGTACCTGCAGTAGGTAACGCGTATACGTTTTGAGCACGCGTGAGTTATCGCCAGTATGCTTCAGGGTGACAGCTGACAGCTGTAGTTCATAAACATAGTTATTCATCAGTGATACTGGCTGGCCGACACGCGACTTGCTTGACTTGACCACGCGTTCATAATCAATGCATAAGGTACCTTGTACGCGTATCCACCTGTACGCGCCAACATACCTAGATAGCGCGTACATTGGAACGCATAGTCAGTACAAAGCTTAATATTACGTGCCACGGGAATTCTTTTCTTCGGAACCAAATATCAAGTTAATAACTCCAGTAGTATTGGCTGTACAGGTGTGGTTGTTTTTTTTTTTGAAAGTTTTTTATAATTTTCTAATAGTAATCGAATATAACTTGCCATCAGCAATCTATTCTTTGGTAACAAGTATCAAGTTAATAACTTTTGCAGTTTTGTCTGTACAGGTGTAGACATACGGAGTCTCACCATTAGGTTTCATTTGAAACCTCTGCAATGATTTCGGAACCCAAGAATCACGAGATCTAAGGACTCACCAAACTTTTGCGAGCGAAGCGTCTCAGTTTCGAGATTGGCCACAAATGCTTTTGTCCGCTGTCTGTCGGTCGGTTTGTTCTCGCCTACAGGTAGTATTTTTAACCGATTTTGGCTCACATGTTCCTTGATTTATTTAAATTTTTGAGTCGATTTTTTATCGGTGTGAAATAGGAGGGAAAAGGGGTGAAGTTTGCTATAGCGTTATTTATCAACGGATTTCAATTCAATTTGAAAGACACAACATGCTTTAATTCTACACAAGTTGCGGAAAAAAAACAAAAAAGGGGAGCGGTAGGGTAAAAGGGGTGAAGTTTGCTGTAGGATTTAAATTTTTGTTATTTTTTGGAAAATTTATACCCACGTCTAATAATCAATCTACACAGTCCTCTCCGCCTTTGCAAGACAAGTCCGTAGACACCGGGTCGATCTCCTTATATCAAGGGAATGCGAGTAGTCGCTAAAACTTATACCCCTATGTGCTCAAAAGTCTAAAAGGAAAACTGAATGCAGAAAGCATCGGTTATTGCACGTTATAAGGGCTCGCGAGGTCTTCTGTTCTTACAAAACCACTAGTAATAAAGAAGAAGAAAACAGGAAGAAAACTCACCGGGATTTAAAAGATTTGAAAAAATCTTGAATGTTTAGTTTAATAAACAGCGATATACAATATGTTAATGTTAATAGGTACATCATTGTTTGGTTGACGGCATTATTACAACAGTGAAATATTCGACCTAAGAGCAGCTCTTCCTACAGTAGCTGCGTGCATCTCCTCTCCCAGCCGTTATGAAAACGTCGTGGCTCAGCACAACAGTTGACTCTACATCATACACACACAGTTATGCAGTGAACCTACTCGGAGTACAATAAAGGCAGGGTGGCAGTGTGAGGTGAAGGGGGTGAGTGACGCTGTGACGATGCAGTTTGCACCGCGGCCTCCTCCAACCTTCAACCAACTTGCGCCCGTGTTCTTGGGAATCGTTTTAAATTCAAGAACCGCAGATCATTCGACTAACAAAAATAAACCATATTAACCGAGCAGCAAGACGCAAATTCATGTTAAATTACTTCGAAATATAAGACTTTTCAATAATGGACACGGATAGCTCTACACTTTGAGATTTAAAACTCTAACTAGAGGACAGAAAGTTGAGAATCGTATAAATAATGCAAAAATGGTAGCTATCCTTGGTGTGAGTGCGGAGGTGAGAAATACATTAGCGGTACCGTTTTCTATTGGTCGTTGCTCCTGTGTTGATACTAAGCAGTCCACGTGGACTAGCTTCGCGGTTGCTTGTCTCGTTTTTTTCAGCGGGTAGCTCGCTGTCCGTCTCGTTCTAATCTACAACGAAACGTGGAATGTCATGTCCGGAGTTGTTCAGAAAGTCGTGAGCGTGCATCGTGCTTCCAACATCTTACACAATCTGGAACGGCGTAAGCTCCAAGTGGTAGCTTACGAAATGAACTTATAAGACGATTTTCTATGGTTGCAAATAAGACGCTTGATTTAGTGGCCATAATGTTATTAATGATGTAGAATATCGATAAGCATTTTTAAGTCAATTAAGGTTGTAAGCTAAAAGCGGTTGTTGTGTTGCTACATTTAAATTATCGGTCGGCATTCAAATAACGCCATTTTTTCGTGTCGGCACGAATTTATTTTAATAGTCAGATATCTATAGACGTATGTTATGGCCGCTATTATTATGCGGCGTGGGCGATACGATAATAATTAATAACAGGGCAGGTAGTTGTGATACTAAAACACTTAACACATCAATCAATTCATTACCTACTTACAATATTTTGTAAATTAAAACTATCCAGAGAATTAAGATAGATATATTTAATTAAATGATGTAGGTACATCTTTAATTAAGTATAACCGGTTTTATATCTTTAATAATGAGGCATACGAATAATATAGGTAGGTACATGAATGTTATTGGCTTTAGTTCGTTGTCAAGTGTGTCACATGTTTGCAAAGTGCCAAGGGACCTGTCAAAGATTTTTTTTGTTCTCTATTTATTCAATTATATTAATTTAACTGTCAAATGCTGTTGCTTGTTCTCTAACTAACTACTTGTCTTTGGAAAATGAGAGTTTCACGCAACTACGATAAATTGTATGTGAAATGATATTTTACCCAGTTAAAACATTTTTGAATGAAGTTGAATAGTCATGTCATGCCATCTAGTTACATTTATAGTACTATCATTGACGGAACATGTACGGAGAACCGGAGAACAAAATCGTACCCCGACCCCGCATGGTTACAATACCACAATGCTGACTAGAAGTTAAACCCGCATGATAGATGGCGTTTATTTAACAAAACCTACACAAAAAATGTCACTGTGCATGTCGGTTTGTTATGTTTGTCAACGTAACACTTTGACATTGACAACCGCAAAATGATGGCATCATCGATTCGTGAAAATTGGAATGTTTACTTTGTTACTTGCTATTGGTTTTAGTTTACCGTACTTAACAAACATTATTTCATCTTAAGAATTATTTCTAGCTGCTTGTACGGACATACATCAGTGATTTATGAATTAAAACCCTTCCTTATAATGTGATTGTATTGACAAAAATGTGATTCTGTGTCTCGAATCTTGTTTATTTCATTTTGCTTATTTCTAACTACGTACTAATCATAAAAAGTAATTATTTTCATTATTTATTGTCATAGGTGAGCGTTATATTCTGCTGACTCTAATACTTCTTAATTTATCTGATAAATTTCTTAATTAACATTTTTATTACAGAAAGCATCATCAGCAATGGCACCGCAAATTATTTTGTTGTTCAGCGGCAAAAGAAAATGTGGAAAAGATTTTCTAACAGATCACTTGCGAAAATTGTACGTAGTTAGAAACATGTTCCATTATGATTTAAAAATTCTATTCTCGGTGTATGATTTTGGATTTGTTCTTCCTTTTCAGACTTGGAGATCGATGTGAAGTAATAAAAATATCTCAGCCAATAAAGAGCCACTGGGCGAAAGAAAAGAATTTAAATTTGAATGAACTACTTAGCGACAGTGAATACAAGGAACAATATCGACAAGATATGATCAATTGGAGCGATGAGATGCGGAGTGTCGATTATGGATATTTCTGCCGAATCGCCTGTCAGAGCTGTAAGCGGTTGTGGTACTTTTGTTGCATTTCAATAAGATTTTTTTTTGGTCCTCCGCCTTTGCGAGACAAACTCGTAGACATCAGATTTGACCTCCTAGGACCAGGGGAACACGAGTAATTACTAAAGCTTAAATAACTCTTTTTGCTCAAAAGTCTTAATAGAAAAGTGTAAGAGGAAAGCATCGGTTATTGCATGGTTGTAAGGGCTCGCGAGGTCGACTGTTCTTACAGAATTACTAGTTTTAAGCATCTAAGTACTTGCCTATGTGTTATTTCTTCTTCCTTTCAATCTTAACCTTTTTTTTTATTGTACGACCGGGAAAGATATCTTAAGAAGGAGGAACTGGCTATCTTACCTCTAAATGCCGGAAAACAATAAAAAAAAAATGTTATAGTGACAAAATTAGGTAAGATGGTGGTAGCTAAGCCAAGTGGACTTAAACAAAGTCCTACCACCAACCAAACTAAGCACAATATTGTACTCCCCTTGGGGATCGAACCCGGGACCTCCGGATCTGACACCGGAAGGCGAACCGCTAGACAACAGAGGTGGTTAACATTTAGTTTAGTTTTTATCATCCAATGTCTATAACATTTCAGCTAGAGAGGCGCCAATATGGATAGTAAGCGACGTGAGACGTAAAACTGATATTCAGTGGTTCAAAGAAACTTACAACGATTTGATTAGAACCATAAAAATTGCTGCAGACTACGACTCAAGAACAATGCGAGGGTACAAATTCAGAACAGGAATAGATGACGTCATGTCAGAATGTGATTTAGATGACTATTTAGAATGGGATCTAGTTTTAAACAATGGCCAGGCAAGTCCACTGTTAGAAGAACAGCTGGGCAGTATATTGGGGCTTTTGGCACATTTATAATTTCATGCTTATGTTGTTTTTGTCCTTCAAATTAAATTATCTCCATCCATAGGTTGTCTGTAAGAAATCGCTTTGATGCGATAGGACCTTTGTACATTTGTACAAATGTATCTTATGAACAATGAATGTTTATTATTACATAAATATATTCTTCAAAGCATTGAATATGATTTTCTTGTGATCTGTATTAGGTTAGCTATTAGATAAATTGAGAATGTTACGTAAAATTATGCAATATAATATATAAAGGTGGGTTTTAATACTAGTACTTGTAAATAAGCTTATATTTATTTAGTAGGTACATACCTATTTAGTTTTTTTTATTTTAATTGTACGACGGGCGATCTTAGAGCGCCTTCACATTAGGTCGCAAGCGAAGCGACAGCAGCGCGGCAGCCGCGCGATTGCAGCGGATGCCTTAACATTACAAATACAGCCGCGCGACTTGTTTAGATTAGATTATGAACTGGCCAGTTCATTTCAATAATGGATTCGAATGAGGAAACATCATTGTTGTTCCTGCTTTTGTGGGTTCTCCATCGGCGCCATACACGTCACGTTTATAATAAAAAAAGAAAATATACCTTTGTTTCGAAATCGGCATGTAAATAGATTTTTAGAAAAAATTAAATAATAAAAAAATCTTTAATTACTTTCGAATGTCACGAAGGTCTTTCTGCGAATTAATACGTGTTCTTGAGAATAATATTCATCCGAGTATCACGTACTCGATTTCACAACAGCATTTCCGCAGGAGTGTTGTGAGTGGGTACCAACCCATATTGATAAGTATTGGATTGGTACATTTGATTGTTATATTTTCTTATATGTTCAAGATATTTGAACACGCAGCAAAACGCATAGTGCATTGTAAGCGTTCACAATGGCAGTTTGCTGCGAATCAAGTAAATCTAAATCAGTTCGCGTCTTACCATCAACCAGAGCGGCTCATAACCATAATTCATTTAGCAGTAATAATTATTTAGAGTGTTAGTGCTAAGTGAATCAAACCAATATAATTTGTCAAAATAACCAGACTTTTATATACTTATCTATTTATTAAACTCAAGGGATTTGTAGGGGTCTCGCCGACCATAACATCGAGAAGCTAAAATCCTTTTCATGGTCCTTCGAAAATAAAAATTACCAGTGTCTATCGAGTGTACAGTGCTACAAAGCTGGGGGCTGCAGTACCTGCATCACCAAGAAGAGGGCTGCGGTGACTATCGTTTGGAGCAGACAAGGTCAGAGCGATCCATTTATTATATCTACATTGTTTGTGTATTGTATAGCATACCAGCAACACGATGGACGTAGAAAATCTCTTCATAAACCAGACGGAGATCTACGAAGCTCTGATAAAGTTGTTAACTAATATAAAAAAAGATGGTTCTGAGCGGAAGACCATCGATATTTATAAGCGGAAGGCTGACATGTTGGAAGCTTATTGGAAAGATTACCAAGACAACCATAGTAGATTGTGTGAGTTTGCGTCTCCTAATCACGCGTACTTCGAGAAAGGGTGCTATGACATTGCCCGAGAGGTTTACTTGCGTATTAGAGAGATCATAGATAAAACCTTTGACCAACTAAGTAAAATGAAGCTGTTAGGTGTTAGCCCCCATAAACCAGAAGTGGAGGCACCGCCGCCGCAACAATTACCAAGCATTTACGCGGAGCAGCGCAGCATTATCCTAGGTCAACAGGAGGTGACCCCCCGTCAACCAGGGACGGGGGCACAGCCATTACCATCGCCTAGTCTGTATGCGAGGAACCATCGCATCAGGCAGGATCAACCAGGGGTGAATCTTTGCCAACCAGAGGTAGAGGTGCCACAGCAACCATCAGCAAGTGTCTGCACCAGGCAGCTCAGCGTGAGTCAACGTCAACCAGATACGGAGGCTTCGCGGCTGCACCAAGACACTGCTTCTCGTTATGAGGAAATTTTCCCTTTGCGAGAATCTTCGTCTCCATCAAGGGGAAGAAGTAAACTAGATCACTTAATAAGAAAGCAGATTATTAACTTCAAAGCGTTTGAAAGAACTGTAGTTCGGATAGACATAGGCAAGTTCGAAAACAAGTGGCAGTTCGAAAGCGCTCTGAAATCACTGGACAGCCGTTGGAGTGATATCGATAAGCTCCATTGGGAGATCGAAAGTGAGGACGGAGGCTGCGACAGCGCATACCAAGAAGATTTCTGCAAACACGAAAAAACGTACTGTGAGTTGACGGACAGCATCAATACCAAGATGTGGGCAGTAAAGCACCGCGAGAAGTCAGCTCCTCAGATAAATATTCCTGTTTTTAACGGGACCTACAACCATTGGGTCTCTTTTAAAGATTTGTTTAGTGAGGCAATCGATAAGAACCCGGCAATGTCCAACGCGCAAAAGATGCAGTTCTTAAAGAGTAAGGTGACCGGAGAGGCGGAGCGTCTGATACATCATCTGCAGATTAGCTCCGATAATTATCATGTATGTTGGGAAATTTTAAACCACCGCTATGAGAACAAGAAGCTTATTTTTACGTCTCATGTCAACATACTTCTTGGGGTCCCAAGCATGACACAACAGTCGATGCCGACGATAAAAAAGTTGCATGATGTGACGAAAGAAACCCTTCATGCAGTTAAGAACTTGGGCGTCGACGTCGATTCGTGGGATCCACTTTTAGTTCATCTTTTAGCACAAAAATTGGATAACGAGACCTTCAAAGAGTATGTAGAGTCTGTGAAAATGCCCAGAGAGCTGCCCTCTTTACAGGAGTTCCTGGCATTCCTAGAGATGAAATTTACAGCTTTGGAGGTATCCCGTCGCAAGCAAGAGCCGGTCGCTAACCAAAAAGCTACGCCTCAATCGTCAAAATCAAATTACCATTACCATAAGAAAAGTTTTCAACAAAACCATTTAGTGAGCAAAGAAAGCTCAAGGCCTAGTTCAAACGCATTTCACGTATCTAGGTCTCCAACCTGCGGAGTGTGCAATGCTGAGCATGGATTATGGCAGTGCCCTGATTTTCACAAGATGACTAATGAGCAAAAATTAAATACAATCAAGCATTTAGATTATTGTAAAAATTGCATGTGTCATCACAAAAAACCGTGTCAATCGTCCAAACGGTGCCGGGTTTGTTTAGGTCCACACAACAGTTTTTTACACGATGCCCTAGTTAATCAAGGTCCATCTCCGTCAGCAAGATCGAAGACGAACACGAGTGGCAAGGAAATGGTGTCAAGAACAACCAACGTGTCTTGGGATGAATCTTCTGAAATACTTCTCGCCACTGCCATAGTTAAAGTCATAGGGGTTGATGGCAGTCAGCATGAGATGAGAGCTCTAGTCGACCAAGGATCTCAAGTATCCTTGATCAGCGAAAAAGCGGCGCAAGTCCTAGGGTTGAAGAGAAACAGTTTTAAAGGTCAAATATTCGGTCTAGGACAGAAGCAAAATAACGCAAAGGGCACACTAGAATTATCGATCCAATCCTGCCACAGTGATTATTCCCTGAACATCAACGCTATCATCGTAAATAATTTGATGAAACAGCTACCAAATAATTCGTTTATCATGCCGGAATCATGGCATCATATCCAGGGTATAAAATTGGCCGATCCAAAGTTCAATGTAAGCAGACCAGTAGATTTACTCTTCGGGGCCGATATATACAGCAAGATTATGTTAGGCGGCATTCTACGAGGAGATAAAGATGATCAACCATTGGCCCAACAGACACTATTAGGATGGCTGCTCTGTGGGTCCACAAAACCACAATACCATTGTAATGTCGTTCTCAATCACACTGAAGATTTATTGAAATATTGGGAAAATGAGGATATAAATCAACAGGTAGAGATGTCAAACGACGACCACGAGTGCCTACAGTATTTTTTAGAAACCACTAAGAGGATTGAAGGAGGAAAATATGAAGTCCGACTACCATTTAAGCCCTCCATGAAAGAAAAGCTAGGTGTTACTAAGCCGCAAGCTTTGGCTCAATTCCGTAGTATGGAGAGAAAGCTAGAGAAGTGCGCTGAGTTAAAAGTGGATTACCAAAAATTCATGGATGAGTACATCAACCTGAACCACATGAAACCATTAACCAATAACCAGGTGGCTGGGTACTACTTGCCTCATCATGCAGTCACACGAACAGAGTCCACCACCACCAAACTGAGGGTTGTGTTCAACGCATCCGCTAAATCCTCTTCGGGCTACAGTCTTAATGATGTAATGTACAGGGGTCCAAATATACAAAAGGATCTTCAGGAACTTATCCTAAGATGGAGGCAATTTAAATACGTATACACTGCTGACATCGAAAAAATGTACCGCATGATAAGAGTCCACGAAGATGATCAGGACTATCAAAAAATTATATGGAGAGATTCAAACCAGCATATCCGAACTTATCAACTCGTCACGCTTACCTACGGAACCAAACCCGCGGGATTTCTAGCTATGATGTGCTTAAGACAGTTAGCGGCTGATGAAAGACAAAGTTTCCCCGACGCGGCAAAGGAGTTAGAGGAGTGCTTCTATATGGACGACTACTGTGGAGGGCACCATTCCATAGAAAAGGCGAACCAACTGAAGGCCGACCTCATTAAACTGCTAAGGCTAGGTGGATTCAATCTAAGAAAATGGGCCTCAAATAAACCAGAGCTCATGACAGATTTGGAAAAGGAACAATGCAACCAGTCTACGTACGAGTTCAAGCAAACCGATTCTACCAAAACGTTGGGACTCGGCTGGAACCCGCAAAAGGACAAGTTCACATTCAAGTCTACTATTGATCCGCAGTCGCCAATCATAGCCACAAAAAGATCCCTCCTATCCGACATTTCAAAATTATTCGATCCGTTAGGGTGGCTTACCCCCCTTAGCACTACGATGAAGACAATGTTCCAAAAAGTTTGGATGTCAAAGTTAGATTGGGATGCAAAACTACCAGAAGACATCAATTCCGAATGGACCAGTCTCAAGCAAGAGTTACCATTGATTAGCGATATCGAGATAAGTAGATGGCTGGGAATTGAAGAAACCCAAAATATAACATTATGTGGCTATTCCGATGCGAGCCTCAAAAGCTACTCTTGCGTTATCTATTGTAAGACAGTAAAGAACGGGAAAACCACCGTAAGGCTAGTCGCAGGAAAAGCCAGATTGGCGCCTCTAAACAAAAGTGTGTCTATACCAAGGCTGGAGTTGATGGGGGCACAGCTGTTAACCCAACTGATGCAGAAAGTCCAAAGCTGCTTAGCGGATTATCCGATTGATGTTCACTGCTGGACCGATTCGACCGCGGTGTTAGGATGGTTAAACGGAGATCCTGCTCGCTGGAAGCCATTTGTTGCTAATCGGGTAAAGTTCATCACCAAAACAATACCTGCGGACAGGTGGCGATATGTCAAAACCACAGATAATCCAGCTGATTGCGCAAGCCGCGGATTAACGGTCAAGCAGCTCAAAGATCACATATTGTGGTGGCACGGACCATCGTGGCTACCATCACATACCAATCAGAAAAATCAAACCATTTATGAAACCGAGCTAGAAATAAAAGCGTCGTTTTGCAATATAGTTACTCAAACGGATAACAATGGTGCAAGTGGTAGTGAAATAATAATTGATTTATTGCAAAAATATAGCTGCATAACAAAAATAATTCGCATTATCGCATGGATACTACGAGTGCCAGTTTGCAATAAACGAGGTTACCAAGGCTACCTAGATTCACATGAACTCAATCGCGCAAAAATGCTGATAGTCAAAAGCATACAGTCAGCTGAATTTTTTGATGAAATTAATTCTATAAATAAACGCGGAAATGTAGGTAATAAGAGCAGAATTCTTAATTTGAATCCCACTTTAGGCAAAGATGGGATACTACGCGTCGGAGGTCGATTAAGAAATGCTCATGTAAGTGAAGAGATGAAACATCCGATCATCTTGCCGCATAACCACCGCCTTACCACATTGATGATAGATCAAGCCCACAAATCATCCCTTCATGGAGGAACGCGTCTCACTTTGGCTACTCTCCGCCAGCAGTATTGGATTATCGGGGGATACAGTGCAACAAAAGCGCATGTGAGAAGATGCGTTATATGCAAAAGGCAGGATCCTGGAAAGCAGAACCAGCTTATGGGAGATTTGCCGGAAGCCAGAGTTAATCCTGAACATGCATTTCATCACTGCGGGGTGGACTATACAGGGTTTGTCGAGGTGAAAGCAAACAAAGGGCGTGGGATCAAAACCACAAAGGGTTACATTGCGGTGTTCGTGTGTATAGTTACAAAAGCCGTCCACCTAGAGCTTGTATCAGATATGAGCAGTGCAGTTTTTTTGGCAGCACTAACAAGAATGACAGCCAGGAGAGGAGTCCCAGGTCATATTTACAGCGACAACGGAACCAATTTCGTTGGAGCAAACAGAATAATAAAGGAAGAGCACGACCAGCTGATGCAAGTGTTCAGCGAAAGTTGCCTGGTTGAAATAGCAGAAATGGGAATCCAGTGGCATTTCAATGTGCCTAGCTGGCCAAGTGCAGCCGGTCTGTGGGAACGAGCTGTTAGATCACTTAAGGGGCATCTTAGGAGGGTTGTAGGGCAGCAGAAACTAACCTTCGAGGAGTATACCACATTGTTGGCTAGGATAGAAGCATGCCTCAACTCTCGCCCTCTATGTGCCTTGACAGAAGAACCGGACGACCTAGATTTTCTTACGCCAGCACACTTTCTATCAGGAAAACCAGGGACAGTGCTCATTGAAACAGAAAACGATGCCCGAACCAGATGGCATCTGATAAAGAAGTTATTTCAAGATCTTTGGAAGAGATGGAAGGCTGAGTACTTAGTGCAGCTATCATCCAGAAATAAGTGGCGCAAACCACAGAAAAACATTAGCATCGGTGACTTGGTTGTGATCCATGACGACAATCTACCTCCAGGAAAGTGGGCTCTTGGTCGGGTTATAGACACGCACCCGGGGGATGAAGGTTTAGTCAGGGCTGTTTCGCTAAAAACAAAAAACGGGGTCATGAAACGGCCGATTGTGAAACTTTCTGTGTTGCCTCTTAACAACAATGACATACAAACAGAACCAGAACCAAAACCAAAACCAGAATCAAAACCAGAACCAAAACCAGAACCAAAACGTAAAAGTATAGCAAGATCCACAATGACGACCATCGCAACCGCGCTTCTGTGTCTCACCTTGCTATTCACACCAGCTCAAAGTCTGCACGAAATAAAACAACTATCAACCAACCAAACTTTATATTTCGATCCTATATCAAAGTTACATCTAATCAGAGATAAATGGTCCATAGTTGTATACTACGATATGGGACCATACTGGGGAGGCATAAAAACATACAAGCAAATGATGAATTATACAGAAAAACTATGCCAAGTGATTGAAAAAACATCGCAGTGTAATAATATCCTCCAGCAGGCGAACCATGATTTCCAAGAAATGACTTACTACAACGAACTTTTGCTGACACAGCGTTTCAGCGTCCACGCTAGACGGCGGCGGCGTCGCGACACGGCCCAGACAGCGAGGCGCCTCCCGCGGGGAATTATTAATGCTGTTGGCTATCTAGCGAATGATTTGTTTGGAGTTTTAGACTCACGCTTTGCGGAGCAGTATATCAAGGATATTGATATCTTAAAAACGAATGAAAAGCATCTGTCAAACCTGTGGAAAAATCAGACCTCCATAATTGAAGCGGAGTTTAATCTAATGAAGAAGATGGAGACAACTGTAGCGCAACAAAATCAAGAAGCAAACAGAAAACTTCTGGTCTTCCAAAACAATGCCAATGTCGTTCAACGTGAAATTCAAAACATATCGTACATTCAAGACTTCACGTTGTCAGCAATGGCCGCAAATAATCTTCTTCTCGCGCTCAAACGACTACCAGATACTCTGCTGGACACCATCGCTGATATCTATCACGGGCAAATAAGCTTGCATCTGCTAACACCAGCACAACTCAAACGCGAGTTACAAACAATATACGGCAAGATGCCAAGCGAACTCACACTACCAATAAGCGATATAGATACAGATTTTCCCTATATCTACAAAACATTGAAGGTCAAAGCTAGGGCTACCAAAAGGTACGTACTTATCGAAGTCACCTTCCCGCTTATAGGTAGAGAAAGCTTTCAATTATACAAGCTGCTACCTATACCCCAACAAACAAATACCAACATGATCAGAATAATACCAGCATCTGAATACGTAGCGGTAAATCTGCAAAAAGATTCATATTTTTACGTCGCTCCAAACGAGATACTAGGGTGCTTACAGCATGAATCCGCATATCTTTGTCAGCTGGCAAAACCTATCTTTACCATTAAAAATGACGAAAGTTTTTGTGTAATGGACAAATCGAGCAATAAGTGCACAGTAGAGGAACTGACCTGCACCAACATATGGGCGATCAAATTACACTACAGCAGCTAGAACGAAGTGGGGTCATTGCCACAAGTGAAGATTGCTTAATCAAGGGCAATGATTTCTTGTTATACTCGATCCGCCACCACTCATACCAGAAAACCCTTACACCATCCATCTTCATGCCCGAACTGGATCAGATAAATCATATTATCAACGTGAAAATCCCCAATGACACATCAACCAAAGTAAGCGAGGGATTAAACATATCAATGGCCAGTTTAGGAAGCGCCATAGAAAAGCTGAAACAGAGCAACGCAGATATAGAAGACATATCCGCTCATGACATCCACCACTACGCACTCGGCTATCTAACGCTAGCGGGGGTAGTGTGCATGGGTGCAGCCTGGATATGGAGGAGCGGTCGGTGCCGTCGGCAACGGGTTCCTGCCTACGAGCATCGCGGCGAGGGTCACCGCCGACAGGAGTCTGCGGCGACCCCGCCGTCTCCAAGACCCCGGCGTCGAAGCGAATGTCCCCAACGACAGGAGGCTGTCGGGACAACCGCGCCGCCGGGGCCCACCAGTGCCCACAGTGAAGTGTTAAGTGCAAGTGAACTTAACCATAAAAGTGAGTGTTCGCTTCACAATTATGCCAATCGTTGGCCTAGTGTAGGTTATAGTGCAAGAAAACAAGGCAAAATGGACACGGACATGGACCACAATAATGACGGTTTTACTTTAGAGGAGATAAGTCATAATTAATTAGTAACATAGGCATATAAAGACTTTAATTTTATTTCATAACCATATTGTTTATTCATAATGTCTGTGTTTTATAAGTTATGTTAAGGTTGAACTGTTATACCATAAATTTAAGAAAATTACCATGTTTTGTAAGTAAGGTATTCATCATTCACCAGATGTTAACTCCATCCCAAATCTCATTTCGGTCTCGGGAGTATGTTCAAGATATTTGAACACGCAGCAAAACGCATAGTGCATTGTAAGCGTTCACAATGGCAGTTTAGTAGGGGTCTCGCCGACCATAACATCGAGAAGCTAAAATCCTTTTCATTATACTTCCCGTTAACTCAGAATCTTGTCAATCAGAATCAAATCAGAAAGTTGTAATCTCTTTCTTTAGGTAACTTTGATTAGTAGCCAAGCCTTTATAGTATCACATTATCCTTATTCTGATATTATAATGTTGTATTGGTAAAAGTTTACCTACGGTACTCTTTCTCTCACACTCGCAACACTGACTCGAAGCCGATTGATCGCACGCGGCTGTCGCGCTGCCGTCCCCTATGCTAATCACGTGTCGCGCGGCAGCCGCGCTGCTCTTTTTCATATAGAAGTCTGCCGCTTCTGAACAGCGCGACTGTTGCGTGTCAGTCGCGCTGCTACTGCCGCGTCGCTTGCGACCTAATGTGAAGGCGCCCTTAATACCGGAACAGGAAAAATATGGATTGTTATTGCGACAGACTAAAAACAGATGGTGGTAGCTAGCGAACTTAAACAATGTCCAACCACAAACAAAAAAAAACGGATAATATTTATCTTTAATATAAGACTAAGTCTCTGCAAAGTGTTGTTTCCTTTCTTATATAACTTTAACTTGACCTTAATCCTTCCAAATGTTTCGTCGTCACATTTACTCGCAATAAACATCTACATCTTATTATGTTCTTGGCTCCAACCAATGCCATAGACATACTAAAAATAATTGACAATCTAAAATCAAGCTTCGCACCAGGCCCAGATGAGATCAGCACCCACCTTCTAAAACTTGGTAAGCACGTACTTGCTGAACCCATTGCATACATCTGCAATCTAAGTATGGAATCTGGCATAGTCCCTGATATTCTTAAGGAAGCAAATGTTACTTCTATCTATAAGGCCGGTGACACCAAGCTAATTTCAAACTTTAGGCCAATCTCTCTATTGAGCTCATTATCGAAAATACTTGAAAGAGTTGTAAATCGTAACCTCACAAAGTATCTTGATAAAGAAAAGCTCCTTGCTCCATCTCAATACGGTTTTCGCACGGGTAGATCCACAGAAGATGCCGTCATTGCCCTCTCTAATTTCGTCGCTGCCAATCTTGACTCTGGAAACAAATGTGTTGGAGTTTTTCTCGACCTCGCCAAGGCATTCGACACCGTGTCCAAACTTATACTGCTAAAAAAGTAAGAAGGTATAGGCGTGCGTGGACGAGCACTTAACTGGTTTCAGTCGTACTTATCTGCTCGCACACAAAGAATCAAGATTGGAGAACTAGCAAGTGATTTACTTGAAGTTTCATTCGGAGTACCCCAAGGAAGTGTGCTCGGTCCCACATTATTTCTAGTTTATGTAAATGATTTAGGCATGATGGACATTAAACAAGCTAGACTATTTGCCTTTGCTGATGACACAGCCATAGTCTTTCATCATGAAAATTGTGAAGACAATGGTCTTAGGTCTGTCGTCAACTGGCTTAAGCTTAACCTTCTGATCCTAAACGCAGACAAAACAAAAGTAATTGCCTTCCGTGTATCAATACTTAGTGCCCCCCCTTTTCCCTTATCTATAAGACTACACTCGTGTAACTTGTCCCTCGTCATTGCCCAGAAGTAGATCAAGTCAATAACATCAAGTACCTTGGCATATACATCGACGTGCTGCTATTTTGGATAAAACAAGTAAAGAAACTAAGTGCTAGAATCCGAAAACTCACCTTCGTATTTAGGAGACTGAGAAATGTTGCCGACTCTTTCACTCTGGGAATGGTCTACAACTCGCTATGTCGATCAGTTCTTAGCTATTTTATACCGGCCTGGGGAGTAGCAAGCACTAGCCACTTACCAATAGAGAGAGCTCTGAGAACCATACTAAAGGTTGCGTATCGCAAGCCGTACCGTTACTCAACTGACCTACTTCACCAGGAAACAAACCAACTCAGAGTACGACACCTCTTCATTCAAGACACAATCCTTCGCTTTCATAAAAATGCTTTAAACCTAGAGTGCACAAACTCAAGACTAAAACGCTATCGCAATTGGAAAGCACCTAAAACCAAAACACAATTCGGCCAAAGATGCTATGATTTTCTGGGAGTATTTTACTACAAAAACAACCGGAAACTAAATATTTAAATGGATACTATCATGCAAACGTAAAATAAACAGTTACCTATTACATCTAGATTACAATACTACAGAAAAGCTCCTACGCGTAATTTCATAATCCACTACTTACTCTGAACTACCTATACTTATTATATATCCTTATTATATAATCGCTCACTATATTTTACTATATTCCAACACACTATACTCATTTATTATACACGACACTACGGATTTGCACTGCACTCTTAATAACCAATAATAATTAATAAATTGATTCTTAATAACCACTACACTACACTACATAATACCTACTATACTACATTACACTACACTATATTACATTGCATTACATCACACCTCACTACACAACTTAGATAACTACTTACAACTAAAAAATGGGTTTAGAACTTACCTTTTAAATGCAACACTAGGAAGAGAACTAGCTTTTGCAAACTCGGGGTATCCTACCGCAAGAGCTAGCAAAGCCTTAATATTAAAATTTGTGCATTGTTTACTATAGTATAAATTAATTTAAATTATGTCATTAACATTATAATTATTTGAAAACTAACATGAATCCTCCTTGAATAATTTAGTACACATAATCTATGAGATTACGTACTTAACTACTTGAATTTATTGTTTAAATTTTAAATTTATTTATATAAATATTATTGAAATACTTAGGTTTAAAATTTGTAATTGAAATAAATTATTATTATATTATTATTATTATCTGCTGAAATGTCAGGCTCTACAGAAATGCTTTGTGGCCAGAGAGGTGTTGTGCATGATTCCAAGCTACTTTTTGATAAGCATGTGGAATCAATAGTTTCTAAAGCCTCCAGCGCCTTAGGTTTTGTTATGAGAAGTGCAGCTTGTTTTCATCGTGCCAAAACATTTATAATCGTGTACTGTAGGTACGATTGTCAGAAGCATCCTTGAATATGCATCGCAAATATGGAACCCTTATTATGATGTATATCAATATATACATCATAATAAGGGTTCCATATTTTGCGTCCATATTTCCATATTTCATAATGCGCTCTATTCTATCAATATAGAATAGAGCGCATTCAAATTATATTCATGAAGTACCTCTGCTTTCGTCTGAAAATTCGATATAGCTCATCTAATTACGTTAATCTATGCAAGCAGTTCCATATTCTTCCTCTCAATAAGCGGCGCGAGATCGCCAATCTTTTCTGCTTAAAATAACCTCCAATGATATTAACTGGCCCGAGCTACTTGATAAAATTAATTTAATTTGTCATTATTGACGTTTACGATTCAACCCTGTCATTCATCTTCCAACTGCTGTCACTAATTACCGGAAAAATACATTTCTGTGACGAGCAAGTGACAATTTTAATGATCTAAGTAAGCGATTGAACTTGACTCATTCTGCACAAGAGTCAGTTCAGCGAGGCAGCGGCTGAACGGAGAGTTCCTCGGTGAGAAGTTGATTGCAATGTAATGTTACTAAACTAAAATACTATAGAAAATTAGATAGATTTAAGTTTCACATTCATTATTCTTACAACGTCTTTACTCGTGAAAATCTATTATTAGCTCACTGTTCATCTTAATTAGTTTTTTTACTGTATTTTTAGCTGTTGGTTTTCCAATAAATAAATACAAATGAATATATGTATATCTCATGTATTTATAAATAATTACTTCATAATTTTGTTTATATCATCTCTATAAAGTGGTTTGAACCAAGGTGTAAATGGTTCATGTCGATTCACGGTGAATATTCTCTTGTTGCGATATACTTAGCTTCGTAAGTTTATTGTTCTAGGCTCAAAAGAAGGCGCTAGGAGTCCTCAAAACCATTCGAAATAATTATTTATTGCACACAAACACATAAATAAAACATAAAATCGATGTATCTATAAATGCAAACATATGTATGTGTCACCATAGTAACGTTTTTTTGAAGAAGAAATAATTAAACTTAAAACATTCTTTAGAATTACGGTGGTTATACAAATCCAATAGTAGAAGTGATCTATTTTTCATAATAGTGGCTGACGTATCTAATTATTATGTCGGTATAATATTTTGCATGTATATTTGTAGTTGTTATTTTACTACTTTTGTTATTTATACCAACATTATAACGTACTAGTTTGTACACCCCATCCTCGAAAGTATCTTCTTCGTCCACCCATTGGTTGCCTGGAAGATATCGGATTCAGCGATAAGGCCGCCTAGAGTTTGCTACTATCGCTCTGATTTAGTTTATTTTATTTTTACTTTGTTGTCTTTGAAGTTTTTGTAAGTCTAACACTGTTTTGTTAGTGCTTTAGCATAGGTACATGACGTAAGTTACAATATCACAATGTTATATATGTATGTCGCACATTTTACTGTTGGCTTGAAAGGTTCTTATGATTACCAGACTATAACGGGGTTCGGGGCATTGAGCTATGTAAATTTCATTCTTCGTGAACTGAATCTCCTGTCGCCAACATGTCTCCGGTTAACAATGATATGCCCGTTAAGCTTAGAGCTAGCTTATCTGTTTTTATTTAAACAGCATGGAGAACCCGAACCTAGCGTTTAAATTGACTTAAATCTTGAATCTCTTATTGATACATATAAATTGATAGGTCATAATTATGATTTGTTAGTTGTCGGTCATATAAGCAGTTTGTCCATCTCGCATTTTGCCGTTCGTCTACAACTCAGTTCGTCCATCATTTTATTCGTCCCTTTCGAGGTTCGTCATTAAGCAGTCCGTATATTTCGTGATTCGTCATTACGCAGTTCGTTCATTGGGACTACATTACAACTGACAAACCAATACTATTTTACTTAATAACTGTATTGCTAAAACGTTACGATATCGCAGACTGCACATTTTTCAGTAATAGCGTCAAAAATACCGACCAAATTATAATCGACAAATACAATCCCATCAATGTAAGCAGATAATAAAAGAAGTGAAAATGAGAGTTCCACTACCCAAGTAACAAGATTTTAAGAAACGTAGGGGAAAGTGGGGGAATTACGAATACCTAAGGAAAACTTCAAATAACACCAAAACATAGGGAGGTAGATGAGTTTTTATTATTAAAAAAACAAGTAATTTTATCAAACTAAGTAATTTTTTAATCAGATTTATTAAATTCTTCTTATAAAATCAATAATCATACCAAAAACAAAACCATAGGTGTTCGCATTTACCCGACACTAAACGGGTAATCACGAACACCAAGTGGGGCAAAACCGACCTAGTCTAATTGATACTAATCAGCCTTTAGATACGACACAAATCACATAAGTAGCCAGCCGATGATGAATACCCGTTTGTGCATTTTTAACGTGCATCGCTTATAATTTCGAGGCATAAAAAAAAATAAACACATGCAATAATCTCTTAAATTGTAAGTAGCAAACCTAACCTTACAAATACTAACTATTTAAAGGGGTAGTGGCAAACGTTCGAGATTACCCCATCAAAACTGTTCGCTACTATCCGATGTCGTCGCAAAATAAAAAAAATGCCACTACAAGCATTTAGCTTATGTTAGGTGGCTGATGCCACCGACAAATCATACTTAGATTAGACATAAATTGACACGTAAATACACCCCAGTGTATCTATATCAACAGTAACAAAGCTACATCGACTTACATTAACGAGAAAATTGCATCGTAAACAACAAAATATAAAAAATATTCATATCTATGACATGGTGCGCGTTTGTGTTGCTCGAGTCGCAGCCCGGCACTGGCGGTGGCGTGATGTATGAAATGGCACCACATTTAATTCGATAGTTTCTTTCTAATATAGTAAAATCGGTGCGTTTGGAATTGCCCGGTGTTCGTGTTCCCCCCCACCTTCCCTTATGTCAAAATAATGATACAATGTTATGGGTGCATAGGCAACTAATAAACTAGTTTGTGCAGTTGAACGAAATATATGTTGGGCGAAATGCTTGTTGGACAAAATACTTGCTTGATCGAATGCGTGTTGACGTAATTTGTGCTGGTCGAAATGCCTGTTGGACGAAGTGCGAATTTAAATTATATTTGGACGAGCTGCTTAATGGACCGACATCTAACAAATCATAATTATGAATTACATGCTTATTAATCATAATCCTTTAAAGGTTTTATTGTACACTTCTTGACAAATGAGCTGTACGGTGCTCGTTTAGGTGTTTTAGGTACTTACTATAAAACCGAGCCGCAACATGAAAATAAGCGACTAGATAATTAATCATCGCACCTTCGTATACAGGAATCGGCTTATTTCACATAGTACACGATATAGCGACCGCATTCAGCTCGTCAATTACCAGGATTCAGAACACATTAATTTGACAGAAAAGAGCTTCAACATCTAAATTGTATTAACGAAGTGGTTTTGAAACACTTTAATCTTGAAACGTTGATGTAAAAAAGATACTGTATTATGCTCTTTTCTATATCAAGCGCAGGCTGTTCTTTACACATTTAGTAAACGCCATACAATAAATCTATAATGAGGTCACGCCAGTAACCTTTTTTCTTCCTAAAAGTTTAATTGCTTCTCAAGTTCTGCCACCAATGTTCCTACTCCACCGAGTATCAGGCACCTTGAATCGAGGTCTATTTGACATATCTGACCTACTTTCGTTTCCCCTTAGTTTTGCAAACAATAATCTCTTCCAAAATGTCGGTTCCGGCTACTCTTTTCAAAAGATAAACCGTCACAATAACTGTACCTATATATGCCGCTCCCTCGACAATTAAGCAATAAGGTTTTGTAATTAACTAAGTATTTTAACATCACGATGTACAATCGGGTGGATACTCGAGTAAATTAAGTTTGGAGGCTAAATGCGCTCGTGTCCAGATATGTGCGACGTCGTCCGGTGTAACGTGAATTGCGGGCGGCGTCGGCAGCGGTGGCGGCGTCCGGGCGGCGCGGCGCTGCGGTTCGCGCGGTATCGATGCGGGTGCGCGCGCACCGCCCGCGCCCCGCGCCTTCGATCGCTCCAGCCCGCGACGGTGGCGGCGCGTTGCATAACTTGTGGCGGCACTCCGCGCGCGATCCCGCATCGGACGCCCGCCGCGAGCGCGCCACACGCGCACACACGCGCTACGTCGCGCCCTTTACGTAACGCGCGCCCATCGCGCGCGCCCACTCCGCTCCTCGTGGACGTTTCCAGTGTGAGGGTTAGTGTTTGGCACGAGAGACTCGACGGCGCTGAACGTGTGGCCGGGTACGACCGGCGAGCTGGTAGGTGGCGGCCGCCTTTGTCCACGCGGTGGTGGTGGTGGCGTGGTAAATAATTGAAGCGGAGCCTGGCGCTGCTATCGACCTCGGGTCGCGTGACTCGCGCGTGTTAGCGCCGCAAGGACGCCGCGCTGGCTGCGGCACTGGCCCGCGCCACCGCCGCTGCCGTCGTCGCAACCTCCCATCCACTATTATGTATTATGCTATGCTACGCTATCGATTCCGCTGTATTACTAACCCATTTACAGCTTTATCTATGGACCGTCACTCAAAAGCTACGACACCATTATGGCTCGGTCGACTCTACTTCCGACACATGATCGAAACCGACCGCCGCCGTTGTTGTTCCACGAAATGTTAAACAGCTTCTCTCAAACTCGCAGTATTCAAGGAATCACATTCGTTGTATTAGTTGATCGTTATTGACTGCTCTATTGCCGTCCCTTGAACATAATTGCCTTGTTGTTTAACAGTTTTTCATACTTTGTTTTTCATTCAGGTACATTTTATTTCATTCGAGTTGTAAATTCATAACATAAGTTAGATAATAATACCGACCTTTTAGTAGTGTATTATGGTGTTACCGCTGAACAGCTAGTAGGTATCTACCTATTCAAATCACGACTTTTATTTGTATGTGAGGAGTACCCAGGTAGTACGCTGGCAGATTTCACAACTTCACAAGTACTAGGTTCTTCAATTGGTTATCGATTTACGTCAACATTTCTAAAGCGTGTAGCTTTTCTAGTTGTGGAGATTTACACTTGTCGTTTTAAGAGACTCATCAATATCAAACCTCCAGGGTTGGTAATGCAACTATAACTCATTAAAGAAGCCACTTCCCAGTCGTACAAAAAAAGAACAATTTTAAACGAAACCTCGAATACTATTAAAATTTCTGAGATCTCCAAATCTTGTTGTCCAATGATCCTTCAAACCCGGAGCTATGCGGCGCATACGCAGCAGAAATTCCTCCCTGAGAAAACGCCGTGTTTCTCAATCTGACCATCCAATTCTAATTGTAATTTCAAACGAGGGGAAAATGTTCTGCATTGATTCCCGTACTGGGTTGTATTGTGCATTGCCCCCTGCTATCCTGCAACCAGCCAGCCTAACCCCTTGAAGTAACAGAGAAGGGCTCTGGGATACTGACAGCAATGCTCCAGAGTGCTTGAGGTTGATGCCGCTTGTTCCTCAGCTGGTGGGTCGATTTTACCATGATAGTATAATAGCTGTTTAACAGACCATTTAAGATATGATTAAGTTAAACTGAAACAAAAGCTAGTTGTACTTTGTTTGCTAACTAGCCTAACCCTGATATGAGACAATGTTTGTTGATAATTATTAGGTCCTTACATATGAAATTGGCGTTTTGTCGTACTGGCCACTTTGATCTTAAATATCTCCTCTTTGGTTAGGAATTCCAAATTCAAATTTAAACAGCTATTTACTCATGCATTTGTGTTTCGAAAACCGTAGTTCATTTGTTTTTTTCTCTTTTGCTTTTTTTTTCTGCGTCACTCATTTCACAAAATGGAAAACTTAAAATATCGCATTATTTACGAGTACGAGTTCCACCGTGGCACCAGTGCTGCAGAAACGGCTCGAAGGATTAATGATGTGTATGGTGGTGGTGTCGCAAAAGAAAACACGGTGCGTTTTTGGTTTCAACGCTTTCGTTCTGGAAATTTCGACCTGCAGAACAAGCCCCGTGGACGGCCGGAGACCAAGGTCGATAATGATGAATTGAAGGCTATTGTGGAAGCTGATCCATCGCAAACCACATCACAGTTAGCTGCAGGCTGCGGTGTTAGTGACAAAACCGTTTTAATCCATTTGAAGCAAATTGGGAAGGTGAAAAAGCTTGAAAGGTGGGTACCTCATGAATTGAGTGAAGCAAACCGATAAACGCGCGTCGACTGCTGCGTTACATTACTCAACCGGCACAATAATGAAGGAATTTTAAATCGGATCATTACATGTGATGAAAAGTGGATCCTGTACGATAATCGTAAACGCTCATCGCAATGGCTGAACCCTGGTGAACCAGCAAAATCTTGCCCCAAGCGAAAATTGACTCAAAAAAAGTTACTTGTAAGCGTTTGGTGGACTAGTGCCGGTGTCGTACACTATAGCTTTCTTAAATCTGGTCAGACGATTACGGCTGATGTCTATTGTCAGCAACTGCAAACCATGATGGAAAAGCTCGCTGTTAAACAACCGAGACTTTTCAATCGCTCTACGCCACTGCTGCTTCAAGACAACGCTAGACCACACACGGCCCAACAGACGACTACCAAATTAGAGGAGCTTCAATTGGAATGTCTAAGACATCCACCGTACTCTCCGGACCTTGCTCCAACAGATTACCATTTTTTTCGAAATTTGGATAACTTCTTGCAAGGAAAAAAATTCAATTCCGATGAGGCAGTCCAAACCGCTTTCAAAGATTTCATTGATTCCCGTCCGAATGGTTTTTTTAGTAAAGGGATCAATGAACTACCTATAAGATGGCAAAAGTGTATAGATAGCAATGGTACATACTTTGATTAATAAAATATATTTTAATATGAAAAAATTGCCTTTATGTTCCTCCCATACAAAACGCCAATTTCATATGTAAGGACCTAATATATAACTATGTGGTTAAAAGTTAAGCTTACATAAACGACATCGTGTTGTCATAAACGTTTTATTTTATTTATTAAGGCTTGAGTAAACGAAAATCCAAGATAATATATATATTAAAAAAAGTGTATTTTTTTGCAATAGCTGTTTTTTGGTAGATGCAGTTTCCTTCAATAACAAACTAGATTCTAACAAAAGTCATGAAAAGGAAAAAAAAAAGTTGACCATGGATAGTTTATGTTCCCTACACTGGTTCTAAACAGTATCGCGAGGTCACAGTGAATTACCATAGGTATTACATCAGTCTGTCGTTTAGGTAAAAATTGAGTGGTGAGTATTACTTACAGTAATTATTCATATACATATTGGCCTCGAGGGTCTTACATTATAAGTTTAATATTTTAAAACCTCAATCACTTTTATTCAGTCAAATGATTTCAAGAGTGTTTGAGTGTGAGTAAGTGAGACAGAGAAACTCACGCGCACACTGCACGTTCGTTTATACATATAGATATCTATCTATATAACTAAAACTAACGGGATATTTACCATGATTTGTTGTTTTTTGAGTTATACGATATTTCGACGCAGTTGAATGCAACTGCACAACTGGTTTTAAAGAAACAACTGAGGGTAGATCGTTTAGGCGATCATTAACTCGCAAAGACTTCAGTGTATCCGTCATCATGGCGCATGCAACTGCGTCGAAATATCGGATATCTCAAAAAGCAACAAATCATGGTAAATATCCCGTTAATTTTTAGTTATAATGTTCATAACCATGATAGTTTCAAAAGTTATATCTATCTATGTGTACAAAGTTACACACCAGTTTCGAAGAGAGAGAGACCATAGCTATAAATTGACTGATCCACATTCAGAATGGACTCGGCTGGCATAGGAATGATAAGTCTATAAATATTTAGGCCGACGGTTTAACTGTTGAGTTATGTAACCATTTTCATATTGTATGGTATTGATTTGAAACAGTCTTTAAA
The DNA here is from genome assembly GCA_951394065.1 of Venusia cambrica. NCBI lineage: Eukaryota > Metazoa > Arthropoda > Insecta > Lepidoptera > Geometridae > Venusia > Venusia cambrica. The sequence goes on from OX596035.1 coordinate 10,532,942, forward strand.
TGACCCGCATATTAATCTCGCCATAAAGTTTTGTTACGTTCATAGCAGTTTCGTATCACACAACTACGAGGTCATTCCAGGGTCTAGCTGTTTCGTACTGAGCTAAGAGGTTATTCGATGTAGCAGTTTCGTAGCATTGAGCTACTATGCTATTCCATCGTATCGTGTAGCACCTACGTAGCAAATAGCTACAAGCTTATATCAGCATGTAGCAGTTTCGTAGCACTGAGCTATAGGGTTATTTCTAGTGCATATCAGCAAACTGCTACGAGCGTAGCACTGAGCTTTGGGGTTATACCCGCGTGTAGCAGTTTCGTAGCACAAAGCTACGAAGTTATTGCTCCACAAAGTTTAGCCCTGTTCGTTGTGTTACTTTTTCTACGACGACGACGTAGCAGTTATATACCAGTTTGCTACGTTTGCTTTCTTGCAGTGTGAACATTGTCTGATTGCATTACTACTAAATTAATATACATATTTGAATACAAAAATATGTAATTGTATTAAGATATATCTACAGTAAAGAGAATAATAAAAAATAAGGATGATTTGATTCTATTTGAAATTATTATAAGTTATTATAACTATTAAGCATGCGAGACAAAACCTTATCATCTCAAGTTGACGGGTGCCATTGAGTGCCGCGTAGGTTATATTCTTTGTGGGTAACTATGGAGTAAAGCTTAGTTGTTGGTAAGAGTAGCATTTAACAGCAGATGGGCTGCTTGACTGTGCCGTCTCCAGTTGTATAAAAAAAAAAAATGCCTGTTATATAAGTATGTAAAAGTCTAACCTCAAGATCCAGGAAAAATCGGATAGAGACTGAGGAAATTCATTGAGATAAAACATATACTCAGATATACTCGTATCGACCTAGTAATAGTTTCTTAATTCTGATTGAAACGGTATTGAGTTACTATTCTTCAAGTAAATTAAAATCCATTAAAAAATACAAAAAGGTATAAAAACGATTAAGGTGTCATTAAAAGCTATTAACTATTCCAAAACAATAAAACCCCTTCCCATCTCCTAAAGTCATTATGACGGTGGAATCTATTGACTGATTGAAAATCAATAGTGTCTACAGAACCTAAGTTCTTATAAACTACAGAAACCTCGAAGACTATCAGCTGATTATAATAATCGTGGTGCTTGTCTAACGTAAAATATAACGGGGGACTGGGATGAAATCCCGGTTGTAACGAGTGTGTAGTAACTAGTGAGCCTCCGGTACAGGCTAAATTTATACCGCCGGTAAGGGAAAAATAAACAGAAACCGAAAAATCGCTTCCCTTTGCCGTCGGTATTTTTTCATACAAAACGGAAATGGAACAAGCAATAAGCCCATCTGATGTTAAGTTGCTACTCTTGCCTATAACAAAGCCTTACTGCGTCGGTCACATGACCTACGCTGCTCTGCATTGCGCCCATCAATTTGAGGCATAAAAGTGTTAAGCTCCATTTGAGGGAAGTACTACCAACAAACCTATTTCGACCACCAAGCAGCATTTTACAATAAAATCCGTGTCCCCGTAATTTCCCGGGCAACCATATCCTGAAGGATATTCTCGGCTTGAAAGCCGAGACAGCAATGCTGCTTGGTGGTCGAAATAGGTTTGTTGGTAGTACTTCCCCGGACAAGCCCTTTCACTAGGTACACTACGAATTGAATAAAACTTGACGAATTGGCGACTTATCACTAAGCTTGAGAACATCGGTATTAGAGGTGTAGCTCTTAAAATGTTCAAGAAATACCTTTCCAAACGTTCTCAATGTGTAGTAACTGATGGTATAAAAAGTGAAGAACTGCCAGTTTTCTTCGGTATGCCACAGGAAATTGTTCTTGGATCTACCCTGTTCCTAATATATATTCATGATTTATGTAACTTGTCCCTTCCAAATTGTAAAATTAACACTTACGCTGATGAAACCGCAGAAACTAGTCAATGGCAAAAACTAGTCTCAGACACATTTATTTGCGGAATCAGCACTTGGTAAAGTTGTACACTGGCTCTCAAACAACCTTAAATTTAACTAAAATAAAATAATTATATAGATTTCTCCGTAAAACCTTCTAAGATCCTCGATCCTGTGATAAATATTTGTCCTCACTCCTATTACTCTAATCCCCCTTATCCATCCTCCTGTGCCTGTCTTCCTAATGAAATAACTCAACAAGCCTCATAGCTCAGTTGGTATTAACTCTGCCTTCGGTGCTGTAGGCTGTGGGTTCGATTCCCACCCAGGACAAACATTTGTGTGATGAATATATATGTTTGTTCTATGTTTGGGTGTTGTATCATATAGTACGTATGTATTTACATAATCTATTTAAGTATTTTATCCGTAATCTAATTCTCATATTACAAGCTTTGCTTAGTTTGAGGCTAGATGGCGCTGTGTAAAATTAATGTCCTGTAATATTTATTTTATTTAACTAATAACCTGAAATATCTTGGCGTATACATTGATAGTACTATGTCCTGGAAATAACAAATGACCAGACTTTCTCGAGGACCAGAAACTAATATATATATTTGTTAAGCTTAGTGACTTACTCGACGCGCTACAGCTAAAAACAATGTACTTTGCATAAGCCCAGTCGGTTCTAAGCTATTGTATCACGACGTGGGGTGGATCCTATAAAACATCGATGTTGAAACTTGAAAGGGCGCAAAGACCAGTACTTAGGGTCATGTATTATAAACCCTTCCGCTTTCCTACAGCTGACCTCTACTCACTCTGTTGCGTTCTTTCAGTCAGAAAACTCTTTGTGCTTAATATAACCCTGCGGAAACATTCACAACTGCCCTATGATCCATCGGCTTACATGAGGCGCAGCTTATAAAATTTGCGAAATTGTAGTTCGAAGAACAGCTACTGCTAGCAGACACAACTATGTTATCAGCTCAAAGCTCTGCAATGTCATAAATTTAAAATTAGATATTTATTCTTTGACCTCTCATAAATGTAAAATGAAAACATTGGCTTGGCTACAAACCCTTTCATGCGATGAGACTGAGGAACTCAGGATGACCTTTGTATAAATCTTGAAACATGCCATTGCCCTTATATTAAAAACATCATTTAACCAACAAAATCATAACACACTCTCTTACAAACATTCTCTCACACGCGCTCACACATTACTCACATAATACACTCCCATTCACTTAATAGATCCTAATAGATCCCCATAACCAGTGTAAAAAGAGTTTGTTCATTTTTAGTCTAGATTACATTCCAAAAGTATATTGTTGATCATGTGTTTATGTCACTCAATAATAAATTCGTTTATTTTTTATTTTCTTTTCCTCCTTTGTGTGTACATGTTCATGTTAAAATAAATTGAAATAAAATTAAATATTGTATATAGGGACACAAGACTAATTTCTTGTTCTTAGAGGTGGGCATGGGTGATTGCGTCACAGTTTTGTATGACTATTGCTGCTACCAACGTTTGCTATATAAGTTTTGTTCTGAATATCTTTGTTCCCTATAAACAATTGTGTAAGTTGTATTTATTTGTACTGTTTACAGTAACATGCAATAATATGTAGAGAATTAGGTAATCATGTTCAAAATGTAGCCATCACTTTTATATACTGGTAAATTATATAATCACTTTTGTATTCAAGTCTGATAGATTGTTTTCAAGTGTGTCATATCACTCTTAAATGATATTATGTGGATATTAAACCATAAAAAAAACAAGTTTTTACAGATTAGTGCAGATGTGTATGCAGGTACTTTACATGTATTGCTGTAGAGGCCTGTACTCAGTAGTAGGTGAAATCTGGATAATAATGATGATGAAAAATTCACAAAATTGCTTATCTTAAAACCATTGTTATTTTCATAATTCTTATCCATAAATCAGAACGACATGATTTTTACTTGTGCACATAAATGTATATCTACAACTATTTTTATCACCTATCATCATCACCGCCAGCCACCTGGTGATCAAATTTAACAAAATGATTTAACAAAAATCGCCATATCGTTAAGCTTCGTAGTAAACTCTAATAAGCTTAACGACAAAAGATCGAAACATTTATTGATATGGAGAAAGAATTGCGAGAATGGGGGTAGGGGTAAGAAAGTATATGTGTATAATGCGCACCGCCAAGGAATGGAACGCTTTGCCTGAGTCTGTTTTTCCCGAACACTACAACATGGGAGTCTTAAAGTCAAGAGTGAATATGTACCTTCTGGGCATGCGTGCTTGATCGTAGGCTGCATCATTGCTTAAAATCAGGCGAGATAGCAGTCAAATGCTAACAAAAAAAAAAGGCTCACCTATACAATGATGAAATCAGCATCTCTCTACGACCTTCATTTACAGAGATATTAGGAATTTAATTCGTAGTAGAAGAGTGGGTGCACGTTGAGTTCTTGTGTATGCTACGCGGGTCCGGCGTAGCAAAGTAGTACGCTCTACGAAGTTCAACGACAAAATAGATTTATTTATATGACAGGAAAAGGAGGAGTCATGGGGAAAATTCAGACATATTTAAAGAAAGAAAGAAAACTCAGCTGCACAATGGTGAAATCTGCATCTCTCTACGACCTTTATTTCCGGAGATATTATGAATTTAATTCGTTGTTGAAAAGGGTGTGCGCGTTGAAGTTTTTTGTACGCTACACGGATCCGGCGTAGCAACGTAGTACGCTCTACGAAGCTCTACGACAGAATATGTTTATGTGTATCGGAGGAAAAGGAGGAGGGGTGGGGAAAAGTGAGACATACTAAAAGAAAGGATAAATACCCATCTACACAATGGTGAAATCCGCCGCGCTAGTGTCTCTTCGCGCAAACGTCCTTCGCGCAAGTGTCATTCGTGCAATTGTCCTGATAACGGTAAAAACAGATGATATCTAGGTTCAAATAAATTTATTCTCTAAAAAGACTTCTTCGTTTCATGAGAATAGTTGTTTGTCTTAAAGTAGATTATTACATAAGTTGTTGATCGTTCGATTGCGTTGGGTTTGGTATTTTTGATAAGAAGTACAATTTTCGGTAGGTAGGTAGGGTATTATTATAGTCTTTCCATGCATCCAGCCTAACGGTATTATGTTAAAAATATATGTTGTAGGTTGGTACTATGTCCTCACAGTGTGTAGGTAGGTAAGTAGGTAGATATCTTATATCAGTAGTTGTCAATAATAAATTTAGATAACGACTTCTTGAATGCGTGAAAAGAGCTAACATTTTTTAATATGAAATATCTGAAAAGCCTACTTAAAACTGCATTTGGTCAATGACACCGCTCATTTCCAAGCCCATGCCAGAGCATGGGTTCGGAAACGAGCTATGTTGCAACAAAGCTAATGGGGCTGTATTGGATCTGGTGTTCACAAATCAGGTGGAGTGCAGGCGAGCTCTAAAGGAGTGGCTATAGGCACCAATAAGGATAAATACATAAACAATAATCATTATAAGTAATTAATTTGTATGGGTATTATTCTGTTTTTATAAAAAGATGTAAACGTAGTACTGATTAAAATTTGTAGAATTGATTGAGAATATTAATCGTTACTGTTATGCACTTGTTATATCATTGAATTAATGAGAAGATACTAATCAAAATGTATATTATAATATTTCATATGTAACATAAGAGTGGAAATTTAACTACAAAATATGATTGAATGATTATTTTAAATTACTGAATTATAATACAAAGTTTTAACCTAGTGTACACGTTGACATGCAGTGTCTACTTATATTTGTAAAAATTTGGCCTTCATATTTGTATTATACTCGTATAATGTTAATTAATAATGTTAGATATTGTATGATCCAAATTAAATAAAACCAAAAAAATATTTAAAAGAATTTAATTTCAACCATAATTCCATATTCGGAGAATAAATAGGGTTGGCGTACCTGACTTAGTTAGTTTAAATAAATTAATATGGATTGGTGTTCCAAACTAAATTTGTGTAATGTAATAAATAGGATTGGTTATCCTGTCTTAATTCGTTTAGTGTAATAAATTAGGTTGGTGTTCCTGACTAAATAAGTTTCATGTAATAAGTATAGTTGGTATACCTATCTAAATTTGTATAATGTAATAAATGAGATTGGTTATCCTGACTTAATTCGTTGAATGTAATAAATAAGGTTGGTGGTCCTGACTAAATAAGTTTAATGTAATAAGTATAGTTGGTATACCTAACTAAATTTGTATAATATAAAACATGAGGTTGGTGTACATAACTAAATTAGTTTCATGTAATAAATAAGGATGGTGTACCTAACTAAATTAAGTAGTTTGTGTAAGGTTAGATGTAAGTACTTGATTATATAAGTATATTGTTATTAATGGTAACACACATCATAGTATTATTATATCTTCAGTCTGTTGCCGTCCTCTGTTTGTCAGTGAACATTGAACATTGTCAATAGATTGCCATTTTGCAGGGGAAATAAAGATCCTAAGGGGGAAAACGCAGACCGAAGATAAGAAAGAGAGTGGGTATCTAAATAGTTTTTTTTTAAATAAAACCTCAAGGCACAGCTACAGCAAAAAAGGAACAGCTTTTTTACTAAACTAAGGGATAGTCTGGCCGAGGCACTTCCAAGCTTTAATATCTATGTGAGTATTTAAGCCGAGTGTAAACCATAGAATGACCTTATTATAAACGTTTTCGTCATAATAGTCCACCTGCGTGCCAGGCAGGCACATAGCGGCACGCGAGCGTCTGCTGCTAGGTTATTATTGTCACTCATATATTTTAGCTAGAAAGCGCAATTGTTATGCGACAATATTATTAATTCGAGTAATTAGTGCAGTAGCTTGACAGAAAGGCCGATCGATAAGAGAAAGTTAATGTGTTCCGGCTTGAACTAACGAAATAGAGCACTTTCCAGGTTCACTTTAGCGCACAGGCTTTCTTTATATAAATATATATAATTATAATAGTCTATCTTTAATATGGGAAACTTACTTAAGTACCTACATGAGCCAGTGTCTAACACTGGCTTTTTTCAGCATTTAATACTTGTATGGAAAATGAGCGGCAAGGCTATCGTTCCGTTAAGACTTTGAACCCGTTACATGGGGGTTCTCATAATGGAATTGTTAAAAGTAATTTCGTTGAAAGCCAACCGTCATATCAGCCTTCACAATTATTATTGTAAATGTACGCAGATTACGAGTGAGTATAGACCACAATGCTATCTAATCTACCATTACGAGTGAGTATAGGCCGCTTAGTTAACCGCCATTAGGAGTGGGTATAGGCCGATAGCTTATTACAAGTGGGTATATATTCACCCTTAGAGCATGTGTCAAATGCGCACAAAACTTCTGCAATACCGAAAAGACCATTAGTGTCCGACTGGATTTGAACGAACAACCTCCGGATCGGCCATTGGCCATGCTTCAAAAACCGCCCTAAACCTATTACAAATAAAACTAACAACTTACAGAAGAAATAAACTAAAAACGAACGTAAAAAGTTTGGAGCTGCGGGTAGATTTCGTGAAATATGTAACATTATAATTGAATTTAATGGGCCCATTTGGACTATAGGTATCAAAATCATGTAGAGTTTATTGTTAAGTTCTAAAAACGAAACACTGATAAACACTTACAAACGTTTTAATGATGAAAGCCTAGTTGTTTTAACAACCCTTTGAAGACAAGATGAGTAAATGGTGCATTAATTCATATAACGTAGCGTATCTTCATTTATGAATAGATTAAATCGAACTAGAATTAAATTTACGTGCATGACTTATAAAATATCTATAAGCCTTTAGGCCCAGAATGAATAGGTTTAGACAAGTGTGCTCCGTCTTAGGCCACATCTTTACTTGTTTTTCAAGTGAGCTGGTGTTCAAAATTGCAGCTTGCAAAAATTGCAGATCTAAAATCTTGGCCAGTAAATGAGAGACTACATACCAACCGACTAAATTAAAGCCTAGCGATGCAACTGTCACCTACTTGCAGATTTGCCAAAGTAGTCTGGCCATCCGAATTTCACCACGTAATACATTATTACGTCGAATACGCATAGTCCCGCAGTGGCGCCTCTGAACCGTACGAACCTTGAAGTCCCCCCACCGCCCGACCCCCGTACGCCTGAATAGCCTTTACTCCTTGTAATATTTTTCATCGCTTGTGCGCTCTAAAGTCGTTCACAAAGTTATTTTAAATTGTTCCACGTACGAGTACTTTATCAGATAGATAAGTTTAAGCTGACTTCTTTACACGCCTTATGTTATACCCCATTCACAAAATATTTATTTAAATAATAAATAATAACAGAATCCGTCTTGTACTGCTCTGGAACAGTTGAGTTACCTACCTATAGACCATTTGTAAGGGTAATAGGTAACCCGACTGCTTGCTTTAGCATATTGCATGTAGTTAGTTTAATTGTTATTTTTAGTATGGAATGGACATTGATACATAGTTCCATTCATATTTTGAATTTTGCTATATTCACCAAGCCTGGCTGGTGGATTGGCGTTCGCAAATAAATATTGATAATACACAGAAGTAAGCTGCTGCCTTTCTTTTAGTGAGATATTTAGTCGGCTTATACGACATCCGGCTGAGTGGGAGGGGTCGATTTTTTAGCCCCGACCATCACGTTAAACAAATATTATAATAGGAAAGTAATAAGAATCAAATAGCCTTGGGATCCATTAAAAGAGATAAAAAGCTTTGAGTCGATGACTCGCTTGTAAAGACTTATCTGCGCAGCCTCGATGAAATCAAATTAGCATACCTCGATACTTGAAACATATTATTTTTACAGAACTTTGTCAGATATTCAACCCTGAGACTATGTGGGTTTTGAGCAGTACCTATATGTTATTGAACTACTTTTGTCATTACTAACTATAAACTATTTGACTTGTACAAAAACAAGACATTTGTCAAGAGATGTGAATAAATTACTTTGACTGTGGCTATTGAGTTCATGCGCACCGTATAAACATAGATACCTACGAATTGAATAAATTGGTAGGGTTTAGCAGTTTGTTCATCCTACCCTGGGACCTTCCAAACTAGTTCCAGTAAACGTAATTATCCATTCCATGCAACGTTTTTAAACATAGCTGTCGCGTGCTGTTGCCTCACGAAACCTAACTAGCTACTGGCAAATGTAAAGGACGTTCAAAAAACTGTAATTTCCTAATTTCTACTATTTAGGTTAGAATATAGGCGTTAGTATTAGTGTAATAGTTATATTATTTATTTATTTTCTCAAAAATGGTAAAATACACTTCTTTAAACTACTTAGTTGATAAAAGCACAAACTTTGGTTTCGGCTCTCCCAGGAAACCAACATCAGGGTGAGTGTGATTGCCGTTTTTTTTTATTGTACGACGGGGAAGCGCTTTGCCTTCATCTCACCTGGTAACAAGTTAATATAAGGCCGAAGGTGGAGGCGCACTTCACCCGGAATCCTCAACAAACTGAGGAACTGGCTATATTACCTCTAAATGCCGTAACACAACAATTTTAGAATTGTTATTATGGCGACAGAATTAGGTAAGCTGGTGGTAGCTAACCAGGCGGACCCCAACAAGGTCCTACCACCAACCAAACCAAGCACAATATATTGTACTCCCCATGGGGTTCGAACCCGGGACCTCTGGAGCTGAAATCGGTGGGTGAAATCGCCTATGTGGCTAGTTGTTCACTAGCCACATAGGCGGTTAAATGATGAGATCGAGATCGCGGCGCTTACTGTTGGTGCCTTTATCAACTATCATAGATAAACGTAAACCCGTATTTAAAAATGTATAATTTTACCCACGAAATTTTTGAAAGTAGTACTTTACAATGTTTTATATATTTATTTGTATTTCAAGTATTACACTTGATCACAACATTTACAAATGTGAGTTGAAAATGGCAAAAAAAAAGTTGAAACTGCGTCAGGACCCTCGTTGCTCTATTGTTTAAGAGCGTTTCCGGGAAGAAAAGATGCGGGTTTTAGTCCTGTCGTGGGTTGTGAATTTTAGGTTAATTATTTATAACATATAATCAAAAATATTGCGGGGCTTTTGATTGAGGCGACACGTGACCCAAGGGCTGGCTCTTATTTAGGCCAGCGAATTAGCATAGCTATTCAGCGTGGCAATGCAGCCAGTGTCTTGGGCACGCTTCCGTCTGGTACTGGTCTGGAACAGTTCAGTTACCTATAGGCCGTTTGTAACGGTCCTTAGGTAATCTGACTGATTCCTTTGTACATAGTTAGTTTAATTGTACTTTTTATTGAATAAATATATGGTTAAAAATGGTTAAAAATGGTTAAAAATATATGGTTGTAATTGGCATTTGTTTTGTTTTCGTTTGGTTTAAGTATAGGTTTTGTCGGCTAGACTTTTTTAAAATGGCTAAAGAAAATCTGAACGTTAATTGAGAAGTTGAATAATGTACTGTCGTTTTTATGTTTTGTAGGCCCTAATTTTTAACACACGCTAAACAAAAGTAAAGCCGCAAAAACTATACCTAATTAATAATAATGCTTCTTAACGCGAGCGACGCCGCGAGCAAAAGCTAGTCACTTATAAAGCCAATGTATCTCACATAAAAGTACATTCAGCAAGGACTAACGAGAGAAAGGTGTTTAGAAAATTCTCTATTTGCCGTTAAAGTATGTTGCGAGTCCCAAGGGGTATTAGCTCGGGCTTATCGTTTGTATACCGTTTTTCCTATAGATATACAAAATAAAATTGTATACGGCTATTGATCGGCTTTTTAAAAAGCAGCAAAGAAGTTGACCAATGAACGTGTCCTTACATTTTTGACACACAAAGACAAGACTTTAAAGTTTTACAATGTGTTTTGCCAGTAAGTACATCTACAGCCAAAGTCAGCTATATTCGTTCCCTCCGTAGAAGAATTTAAGTTTTCATGTAATCGGTGTTTTGCTTCAAATGTTTTTATTTTATTTTTTAAGTTGGTAGGTAGTAGATAGGTACTTGGGTTTAATATTTATAAATGTTAAAGACAAAAATGTATGACTTGAAAAAAAACAACCTTGGCTACTTTTAACTTTACTTACAAAAATATATATTTCATACTGTATATATATATTAGTATAAAATATATATTTTTATATTAGTATAAATTGTTAAACATGCAGAAAAACGATGAAAAGAAATCAATCATTTATGAACTAAAATTCCACGACTGTTTCCCCTTGTGACACAGTGGGTACTGATATTTATTCTGCACCCCATCCAAAGAATTGTATACCTAAATGTGCTGATGAGGGGAGAGGGCAACAAATAATCGAGGTGTGACCTACTGTAAGTAGAGGTCGACAAAATATACGATGCGCAGAACACCTGACAACATGTAGAGACATTACACCTACGCAATACTAGTAGGTACATAGGTATATGTACGAATTTAAATAGGACTTTACCAAGTAGGTACCAATTCAATAGCAGCGTAAGCTAAACGGTTGAAGTAAATCATACAGTGTGATTTTAATAACGTGAGACTGGTCAGTCCAATAGAGTAAGTACTTATATATTAGGGGGTTTTCACGTGGTCTTCTATTTTGGTTAGATCGATAATATTTTTGTAAAAAGAAAAAGCTCTTCTACACAAAAATCAACGCTGCTGCCCTTTTTCTGGTTTATTGAAGGTGGAATTGTTAAGATGGTGGTAGCTAGCCAGGCGGACATAAACAAAGTCCTACCACCAACCAAACCAAGCACAATATATTGTACACCCCCTAGGTATCGAACCCGGGCCCTCTGGATCTGAAATCGGTGGGTTACCTAGACCACAGAGGCGGTCAAAATTTTAAATTTAATTTGTCGTATTGTACGACAATTGTGAGTGAGATATACTATGGCAAGCACCATAAGGCTGCCGGATATTTTTTGTTTATGATACATAGCCCTGAATCATGGAGTCATAGAGCATTTAGCTGCATCAGCATGAAACAGGTAATATCGACCGAGCATGGCCCACTACGAGGGTCAAACTAGGCAGGCGATAGTTCACCGGGTCGGCGCCAGCAAATCGATCTGTCGACCTGCCGGTTTCTACTAAACCATCTATTTTTATAAAATAATATGTGAATGTGGGCGGGTCATAGTCCTTGAAGAAGGCGAAAGGTTTTTAAGATCATCAAACTTGATTTAATATTATAATAAATATTACAGGACATTAATTTTACACATCGCCATCTAGTCCCAAATTAAGCAAAGCATTATTAGTTCCCATATTACAAATGGGAACTAATAATAGATGTAAGATAGCCAGTTCCTCAGTTTGTATAGGATTCCGGTGAAGTGCGCCTCCACCTTCGGCCTTATCTTAACTTGTAACCAGGTGAAATGAAGGCCAAGCGCATCCTCGAAGTACAAAAAAAAACCTGAATACTTTTTTTTGTAAATACATACTTTACAATACAACACCGAAACATAGAACAAACATAAATATTCATCGCACAAATGTTTGTCCTGGGTGGAAATCGAACGTACCCACAACTTAGAAGGCAGAGCTGCTACATATATAATACCAACTGAGCTGTGAAGCTTGGTAGCCCCGCTTAGTTAGTGCCAGATGATTTACTAACGCTGATTATAATATCTTATGTACCTACAAAGAATATCTGGATCGTGCAATCTTTGTAATCTTTTTATTCTGTATATCTTTACATCTACGATAGCTAAACCAATTTAAATTCCTGCATAAAAAAGCGTCTGTTACCCTGTACAATTGACATTTAATTATTTCAAGGAACATGAAAATAGGTCAAGGGCGCAACCCCTATTGCTTACTAAACTGAGGGAGCCTTGTACATTATGCCACAGAATAAATAAAAGCACCATACCTACCGTGGGTTTCAGTGTAAGGATGTTGGTGTGGGAAGGGCGGGGTAGGGGGAGGGGGATTATGACGTCTCCATGATATTTGTGTGTTTTGCTGAGCATGCCAGTAAGCTTCGAATACATTATGCCATGCTAGCTAGTTTAATTTACGTTATTGATTTCGCAAAACAATCTTATCCAAAGGGTGCCAACCTGTAGTGCCAATGATACCCTATTACTAAGCCCCCGCTGTCTGTCCGTCTGTATGTCTATTAGCGGACTGTTTCTTATGAACTGTAATGTGTAGACAGAAAAAATGTTCACAGAGTGCAAATTTCTATTGACGCTATACCAACAAATTTGAATCGAACGATATTCAAATAAAATTGGGGTATACGAGAAACTTGTTTTTTTGCCCTAAAATGTGGGTCGGAATCTTTGGTGTGCGGGTCTTAGCCGCACTTAGCCGGTTTCTTTTGTAAAATATTTAGTTATCTATTTTAATCTTCATATAAGTTGGAAATTCCATTATATTCCGTCATCCAATGGTCTTGAACCCCATCGATTTCTTATGACGCAAGCAAAGGTGATGTGTATTGTTCATTTGCCGGAAAAGTCGAAAGTATGATCAATACATACTAGTCGTGCCAGTAACTTTGATACCTACAGTATATTATAAGTATGTACGTATAGTTTTCCTCGAGTAGGTACGCATTTGGTGTAATCTCCAAAGTATCACAACAATACTCTACCTACCTTTTCAAACTTGCGTGAATCGTACTATACATTTTAACAAACGGGTTTTACTCACGAAACCGTTGGTGCCTACATCAACATAATCGTATACGTGAGTAAAACCCGTGTTTTCAAATGTATACCTAATACCTACTATACCCGTATAAAAACTATAAAAAAGGAAAAAGAGGATTCATGCAAGGCTTTCAAGTTGGACTTATTTTGTTCTCAATAGTTAGGTGCCTAATAAAGGTAATGAAAAACAATATAACCAACTAGAAGATAAACTAGAGTTTAAATACCTCTGACAAAAAGTTGCACGTTTGTATTTTTGAAATTTCCTGCTAGTTGATGGAAAACAAGTAAAGTGCTTGCGCTCTCTGTATAGAGTAGATTGAAGCCGGATGGTGTCCTGTAGGACATAGTTATTACGCACACAAGTATATTACCTCGCTCAAACACATGTGGGTTTTCTCATTCAGGCACAAACAATATGAAGTGGAAGTAGGAATGTTTGTTATGTAAAACAGTACAAGTACAACCTTTGAATCGGGTAAGTAGGTACTTTCTTACTTTTAGTTGTAAAAAAGTCGCAGTTCAGTTATAAATAATTTTAGGTCCCTATAATAAATTTCATTTTATCGTAACTGACGCACCTAAAAATTTAAAATGACACGTTGGGATTTCGCATTGAAAGATCAAGCATTCCTGTGGGTTCGCGTCTATTCTATCTTTGAAAGGGCCGGGCATAAAAGCCTGTCTGGCCTATTTTCACTGATAGGCATGTCTTAGATACTGTTCTCTGTTCCCTAGTAGATTCAGCCGGAACTAGAACGGCATGGTGAGTTTCATTTATAGACATAAGATTACTCGTTTCTAGTAACAAATTTTGCGTTGTCCTATCATAATTACTGCTTGCAAAACTGGGCGATAAGTCTGCTACGACTATTTACTACCTATTTCTAAACATTCGTAGAAAACGGCGGCGGCTTAGCGGAGATTTCTTCTCTAGATGGCAACATTATTAGAGGCTAGTTAATTATTTAGATCTGTCTTATTCAATTAAAAATTATTACTTATTTATTTTAATCATTGCCTAGTCTTTTTATTTATTTTGTTATATTGTATCCTTAATTAATAACAAAAACGGGTCTTCATCGCGTAGACTCACTGTCTACCCGTGACCACGGTCGTTGTAACACGGTCGAAACTGTCGGGAATATAAAAAGGTACGCGATGAAGACCCGTTTTTGTTATTAATTATGTATAATAATCGCGATAGTTTAAAAAACGCTATATTGTATCCTGTCCAGTTCGAACTCTTTATGTAACTATACTCATTATTTATACGTAAAAACTTTTAATTGGCCTTCTGTGTTAAATTATTGTGCCTATCTAATATTAATGTGCTGTTGGTTTTCCTTTAAATAAATAAAAAATAATAATATATAACGCTGATTTATGTTTTTCCGGAATAATTAAGTGTAACCCTTGCCCATAAAAGGCATCTCTACGTAGCCCACCTCACATCCACCGAGCATGGCTTACGCGTAAAGCATTATGTACAAGTCCATTGTATATAAGACTTACATGCTTCACACATTAAAGTAGTCAGTCCTCATGAACGTTGATTGTTTAGTCAAGAATAAAATACTTTTTTTATCTAATATCTGGTTAATGCTGTCTATTGTCGAACACATTTTTTTTTGTAAAAGCCTTGACGTAAATTGTTTCTGCTCTACTTCAAGAAGGCCTTATTCGAAAGCGATTTATGTTGGGTTCATAGCCTTATTTAGAAAAACCAGGAAACGATCAATAATTAGCTGCTTCAATAATGACAATTCATTCAAATTGTGTAAAAAAACAATAAAGTTTATTTTTACCATGTGAGTGAATCGAACCAATGATTACCATTTTATTGATGATAGTCAAGCGTTTGACCACCAGCTTACATGTAAAACAAGTAAAGATGTAACCTAAGATGGAGCACATAGTAATTAGTTACATACATAACAGGAGTATTTATGTAGAGAGGATTGACTTACAAATATTATTTATTGATCCTCACACTAGGCTAAGCGCGTATCGCGAGGACCAGCAAATGATTGACAATTGAATTATACGCCTCGTTGACTTACAATAAAGTAAAATAAAATATAGAAAAACAGGTAGTTACAAATAAAATATAGACAAAGTTAATGCAGAAAAGGTTTTACACATCTATGTGAATTAACTGTTCAGTATCTTCATATGTGAGTGTAAACAACCAACTCTGAACAGTTAACTTAGCTTGATGACTAGATAAGGATTTTATTTCTACATTACAGTGCTTAACAACTATGTTATAAATATGCGATTTAATAAAGGGTCCAAATCGCTGACCAAATGTAGTTGATGTTGTTGAGTTAGGAAGATGGAGTTTGAACACCTTACGACTCATCATATCCTCATACATTTCAGAAGACAATACAAATTTATGAACAGGCAAAAAAGATCTTACGATAAAAAGTTGGCGAACATTAAGAACATTACTTTTTCTGTAAATATCTGCTGTTGGATATCTGCGCGGTTTTATTAGCTTTAAAACGGATCTTTGGGCTCTTTCGATCTGCAGCATGGTGGTTTTCGGAACAGATCCCCAACAATTGATACAGTAAATTAAGATTGATTGGCACAGGGCAAAGTATACCATTATCAGAGTGTCAGGACTAGCTACATCACGGAGTTGTTTAACTAAGTATATTCACTATTTTGCTAACCCGGCCTGATAAGACTTGAATGTGTGCTTTAAAAGATTCTCGTCAATTATCACTCCCAGATATCTTGTACTCCCACACTTAGTCAGATTCTCACAATTACATAATAAACCCAACATACCACACGTCTCAATCTTGATAGGTGGTAGACATGAGGGTGGACGAGATGCTGCTGTTTTATGAAAACATCTGTACGTGGTTTTTTTATTGTTCAATGTGAGAAAATTATTTTCTAACCATTTCTGGATTATGGACGTTCCTTTTTTTGCTGATAAACATGCTTCTTTCCACGTCTGCCCACTTAACAGTAGGGCTGTGTCATCAGCGTAGCATATTGTTTCTGCACTATGCAGGGACAGGTCGTGTATGTCATTTATATATAGGATAAAAAGTGTTGGCCCAAAATACTTCCTTGTGGCACGCCAAAGTTAATAGTTTGCTGACCACTCACCGCTGTGCCAACCTTAACACACTGCCTCCGCTCCTTCTAATAACTTTTAAACCAATCAAGCGCACAGCCTCTGATTCCCAGGCACTCCAACTTTTTTAACAATATGGGGCGGAGACAGTGTCAAAAGCCTTAGCCAGATCTAGGAACACACCTACACATAATCTTGACTTGTCCAAATGCGATGAGATTACTGAAGTGAATATAATGAGACAGCATCATCGGTAGATTTACCTTTTCTAAAACCAAATTGATTATCAGAAATCAGATGCCGAGACTCCATGAATTTGACTAGCCTCCTGTTAACTAACTTTTCTAACAATTTAGAAAAGGTACAAAATAGTGAGATATTCCGGTAATTATCAAGATTGTCGTTGGGCCCCCCTTTATGGATTGGACAAACTAGAGCAAGCTTCCACACTTCTGGAAATGTTCCAGTGGACACCTAGGAAGATTGTAGTCGTGCGGAAAAACAGATGAAGGCAGTTTTAAGGATAAAGACATTTTCTTGAAGAATCTTTATGAACATAATGAACATAACAATAAGTAATGGAAATGCATCATACCGGGTACCACGCGGTTTAAGCCGCGGATAAATGCTAGTTTCAAATAAAAAACAAAAATTTAAGTGGTAGTTTTCCCTCGCATTAGTAAGTTACACATGTCGTTGTTGGGACTGTACATTCTGTAATCGGATTACAGTGCACATGACATGTACGAGTAAAACCTCCGTAATGCGTTACTTGACACTCACGCCCCTAACTTGATTTGCCCAGTCTCATTTTGTCGACCGTGGTAATCCCCAATTGAGTAGGTAAACATAACATGGTTACACAAGAACAAGGGCATTCAGGTTTTTTTGAGACTTGATATCGTTTATCAAGCTAGTTATTATCGTTTGACAAGCCGTTTAGCTCGGTTGCCAGTTACTCCGCTTTCTGCGCCCACAACCTTCAGTTGTGGATTCGATTCTCACCTAGGACATGTATGATGTCCGTACTGTGTATGGGTACTATTGTATTTTATACTAAGAATGTACAAAAAAAAAGAGTCTCCCTGATTAGAAAGAGTCCTTGTACATAGATAGCTACGTGCATTGGGTTTAAAAACAAAAAATCTTTTGAGTACAGTTTGTTAATTATTTTTATAATTTTTTAATTAAAAATATATTTTGACTACAAAAAATGTTAATAATGGTTAGAAAAGTCGATTCAAATATTTTAGATCTGGCAGTAGTAATTACATTAGGTTCGTCTCTTGTTTATTTTTATCCGGGCTGGGTCTTCAAATGCGATATTTGAAAAATTTACGGGACTGGTATATGTTCTTATATAATATTTTGTTTTATCAAATATAGAAAATAGTATACGATTTTTGTCCAATGACCTCGAAATTTGCGTAGGATAGACTGCTCACGGTATCACGGCTATCACGGTAGCCCGCCCAGCAGAGTTGTTCACCCCTGAAAATGACATGACTTAATGGATTCAGCAACTTAGGATTACTGTGTACTGTGTAAATACATACTGTGGTACCTACATTATGAACCGCCCGCGTGTAAATTTATGTGTCAAACGTAGAGCAATTTGGAATAGAATTTTAGAGTCGGCGGGAAGGGGAACCGAGGAATATTTTTTTTCCATTTGAATTTCAGAAATTTGTAGCGTCCTTCCTAGGCGTAGTTTTGTAAAAATAAAGAACTTTGTTTTCATCGTTTACTTTATAGTTTATTTAAACTGACTTTTGAGAGAATCGAACAAAGGAATATTTCCGGTATCGGGTGAAGTGCGCTTCCACCTTCGGCCTTATCTTAACTTGTAACCAGGTGAGATGAAGAAGGCCAAGCGCTTAAAAAACTTTAGTAAACTAATTTTTAAGCGTTTCTAGGGTTGCACTGAGAATCATTTTTTTTATAAATCGTAACGGCATGTCGGGAAGAAGGTTCCAGGCATTCACAGGATTAGATAATTTATATATCATTTCAATATTTTACATGTCATAAAAAGTATGTTCCATCTTATTTAAAATATACGACGCATCGCTGCCTCCTTCACTTTTACGGTTCTGGGCATACGAGTACCAGTTGACCTAATACTCGAAGCCTGCAAGTAGAGCAGCAAAGGTGTAATAACGAGAATATAAAATTATACGTCAAAAAGTTCGTGGCGAAGCTTTTTTTCGATACGACTAAACATCCAAAAATATGAATAAATAACTAAAATCGTTTATATACTTAATGAACACAATGCTTGTGTTTGGGGTATCCTACACTTCGAACTCGTGCCATAATTTATTTTTGCTTTTAACTGTGTTCTTTTTAACCGACTTAAAAAAAAAAGAGGAGGTACTCAATTATTCGGTATTTTTTTTTATTTTTTATGTATGTTCCGCGATTACTCGAAGACGCCTGAACCGATTTGAAAAAATCTTTTTCGTTTGAAAGGGTACTTCACAGATGGTCCCATTGACATCAGGTCAGGATCTGATGATTTGATCCTGGAGAAATCGAGGGAACTCTTCAAATATTATATGCACACTTGAAGTGATTTGGGTATTTTTAGGGTCGGTATACTTCCCAGGTGATCCCATCGTCATCAGGTCAGGATCTGATGATGGGATCCTGGAAAAATCTAGGGAACTCTTCAAATGTTATGGGCACAATTGAAGCGATTTGGGTGTATTACCTGAAAAGTAAGGAAAAAACGGACCCCATATAAGGATCACGCGTCTTTCTGTCTGTCCGTCCATCTGACATCAAAATAATTGAAAAAAATACGTCATCCAGGTAATCGAAATTGTATTACATTCTTCATTGAAATTGGTTTTCTTTTTAGTTTTTAAAACGTAATTATTCTTGTTGTTCTTTTATCTCCGAGTTATGCTGAGAAATCCGGTACTGTGTGTACGTATGGCGTATCCGATTTTGATTAAATTTTAAATGTAAAGAGAACATAAATAGGTTTTTTTTTACAACTAATTTAGGAAAAAGACAATTACATGGCGCGGGGGATTTTTGATAACTGAAATAAATAGAAATAGAAACATTTATTAACGAAAAAATTTAATAACGAACACAAACAAGATGAAAATAAACGAGGAAGAATGAAGGAACAAAGTCAAGAAAGGCAGCATAGTGACTAATTAAATAAATAAATAAGCAAGTGCAAGAAGTTAAAATTAGTGAAATTAATGTAGGTACAGTTATATTTCGTTTCATTAATACTTTTTAAAATAATGATTTATTTTTTAAAGTATTAATAAAACGATAAAACCAAAAAACGTATACAACAGAAATAATTTAACATCCAACAAAAATAAAACGTACCTATCCACGCAACAACTGGGATAGTTTTTGAGATATTGGGGTGGAAAAAACAAATATTTCGCCAATATCTTTTGAATTGTTGAAAAAAATTCAAAATATTAGCTGAGATCACACTGAAACTCATCAATTGGTATTTTTTAAGATATGGTAGTTTTTGAGAAATGGGCGAGTTTTTTTTTTATTGTACGACGTGGAAGTGCTTGCACCTCACCTGATTTTTCAAGTAATGTAAGTTAGTTTAGTATCCCATATTTTCGAGGCCTGGGAGAAATCACATAATGCGTTGGGAGTCTTTTGTGATTCGTCGAAGGCTTTTGACTACGTGCACCATGAAACACTGATTATGAAATTAGACCACTATGGTATCAAGGGTGTTGCTCTAGACTTACTCACGTCTTACTTAAGTGATCGCATACAGCGAGTCGACGTAAACGGCCAGCGTTCATCAGGATCTTTGGTAACCAAGGGCGTGCCGCAGGGTTCAATATTGGAGCCTTTCTTATTCTTAGTATATATTCATTATCTGCCCCAAATAGTTAAGGATGACCATGAGATTGTACTGTTTGCAGATGATACGTCACTTCTATTTAGATTGAAGCGACAAATTACTATCTTTGACAACGTAAACAATGCTTCTTCTCTTTCTCTTCTTTAAAAATATTAAACATTGTAAACTGGTATAATGTAAATAACTTAGTACTCAATCAGAAAAAGACCAAATGTATTCGATTTGTTTTACCAAATGTAACTGAAGTTGAAGCTAATGTAAAAGTTAAAGAGGAAAACATAGAATTAGTCAATACCACTATATTTTTGGGATTAACCCTCGATAATAAACTTCAATGGGACCCACACATAGATAAACTGGCAAAGAGACGTAGTTTTGCAGCATATGCTGTAAAGAAGATACGTCTTCTCACAGACGTTGCTACAGCAAGACTTGTTAACTTCAGTTACTTGCACAGTATTATGTCATATGGCATAATATTGTTGGGAAGTGCTGCAGATATAGACACCATATTCGTATTGCAGAAGAGGGCTGTTCGCGCTGTTTACAAAATGGGCCCCAGAGATTCATTAAGAGACAAGTTGAAAGAAATAAATATATTGACTATGCCAGTATATTTATGAAAATATTATGTACGCGCGTAAAAACGTAAGCTTATTTGATAAAAACTGTGATAAACATAATTATAATACTAGAAATAAGAATAAACTTGCTGTTCCCACAACTAGGCTCCATTAAGTTAATAAATCTTTCATAGGGCAAACTGTACGCTTTCATATTAAATTACCAAGTGATATACTAAGCTTGTCAAATTAAAAGTTCAAAAATGTTGTAAAACAAAAGCTATCCAGGAAAGCTTATTATAAAATTTCAGATTACTTAGAAGATAAGAAAGCCTGGCATTAAAAAAAATGAATTTGCTCCAGTGAATAAATTGTTATTAGTAATAAATAATTTTAAGCTATTGTAATGGATCATAATGAAAAAAAAATCTAGCCCGAGGTGCTTGCCTTTCTCCTTGTGTGCTGGTCGCGATTCCGAACAGGCGGTAGATTTGACGTTTCAAAGTGATCCCAAAAAATCTTACTGAATATTTGACTTTGTCTTTGACTTCAGGGTGTCATGTTCTAAGCAGTCAAAAGCCTTATATATATCACAGAATACACCAATGGCAACCTGTATTCCTTCACAGGAGTATTCCTTTAAAGGCGTTCTTTAACAGCATAGCACCAGCTTTAGTCGTAGAATGGCCTTTAGTAAACCAAATTAGTTTTTCATGCAGTAGCCTGTTGCAATTTAAATGTGACTGTAACTGACTATAAATATTTAACTACATGCAGCTGTATTGTGATTGGTCGATAGTTTGCTGGAACTTTTTCATTTCCAAACTTGAATAAAGGGATCAGTTTGCTATGTTTCATAAGATCAGGAAAGATTCCTTCGTGGATGCTTCTGTTGTATATATATTACTTGACACATTATTTATTACTATCGTACTTAATATGGTTATGAAAATCCCCTTCGGTCTTTGGATTTTTTATTATTAATTGACTTTTAACGATAAAGTCAGCATTGATGTGTCATAAACTATAGGAGACTTCACTTGTCAACACTTGTTTCAAGTACGCACAATTAATAGATGAGTTTAGTGGCCGATTAACAAAATTAGGTACGCTAGAAAAAAAAACGGTTAAATTCATTAGCAACTTTTAAATTATGAATCAAAATAGTATCGTTTTCTACTTTAAAGCTATTGCTTTTTTCAGAGGTGTGGTTTTACCTTTCTCGTTTTCTTTTTTATTTGTAAAGATTTTGCTGAATGACATACTCTTATAAAGATTTAGGAGTAGTTTTTGACGAAACTAATAAATATTAAATAATGTAGCCTTAGCTCTCTTTCTGTATATAGGCTATTCGTACCTATAAAGGTTCCGGCTCTAGCCCAGACAGCAAAAACAGAGCAAGATTTAGTTTTACACGTTTTTAGTGACAAAAAATCATCGTTTTATGTTTACTGAAACCACTCTTCTATTGACGTGAGGGCCAAGGGGGTAAATTAAATCACACGAAATTTCATATGACAGGGTTTAGAAAAAAACTAAATTAGTCTATATTTATCCTTAATATGGGTTTTCAAGATTCGAAAAGAATGGCCATCAGCTCTTGCAAGATAGTGGCGTGACTATATTTGTTTTATTATTTAATGAAAACTGATCTATCGATTTACTTTTTCACTCATTAGGGGTGCAAAGCCAAGGGTGTTGAAAACTTTTGAAAATTATATATCATACAATGCTATGTTCCTGAGGTCGCCAGGGTTCCTTTAAAAGGGTCGGCAACGCGTGAGGGTTGCTTCTAGTGTTGCAAACGTCCAGGCAACGGTTTGATTACCACTTACGATCTGAGAGACAATCCAACTTCAAAAGTCTACACACAATACCCGGTCTACTCAATACGACCTTGGTGATCAAATGAATTGTTTAGTTTGTGTCCATTATGTGCTGCGTAGGTAGAATACACAATAAATCATGTAGAACATACTTTTAGCCTTCATTTCAAGCTACGAAAGGTCTACAAAAATATCCTGATTGATGAATTTCTTTAAAACTTAATCGTCCCCTCGGCTAGTTAATCGTCAGGATAAGATGTCCTTTATTATTAACAAGCCTCACAGCTCAGTTGGTAATAGCTCTGTCTTCTGCGCTGTTTGTCCAGGGTTCGATTCCCACCCAGAACAAACATTTGTGTGATGAAAATAGATGTTTCTCAGAACAATCCTTTTTTTTATTTTTTTTACATTTTTGTACATACATAGGTACTTATAATACAGTACAACATCCAAACACAGTAGTTTTATCACAGTGCAGTACGTTATATTATTAGACTTTTTGACCCGAGCGAACACTATCTGGGCCCTTCCCAATCCACTCATGTGGTAAGAGGTGGCTAATAAATAAGAAAGCAGCATTGACTAATCCCAAGTAACACTAATCCCACTAATTCAAGTGTATGGTAAAACCCCATTGTGTCCGTGTCCTATAGTTGTCATCTTCGTGATGTGGTGATGATATTGAAGAACATAACGATCACAATAAAAGTTGAAAATCACTTATACCAAGATTTCCTTGTTATCTATTGTTACATCATATAACTGGTGAAACGCCTGGGACTTTGTTTCCGTCATCCGTGGGAATTTCACAAAATACTTTCCAAGTGCACCCCTTCGCCACAAAAGTAAGCTACGTATTTGGATAAACTATATCGATTGCCCAAGAAGCAAGGGCATTTAAAGGTCGGTGACTCACCGCTCTATCCTAGAGACAGTTGGTACTGAGTAACCACTCTCTGAAACTGGATCTACGATATTTTACGGTATTATCATGTACAATTAAATGTAGCACTATATAGCGCTTAAACTACCAAACCAGCCGAACAGGAGAGCGTGTCAACTTATCAATACCAGTATATCATAAATTCGACGGCTTGGCTCCACAACCACAACCGACACTGTTTCTTGTTCCGAAGAATAAATACAAAATAGTTGGTTCAACTGATTAGTATAACTAATTTTCAACGAGAACCGATTTGTTTAGTAAATTAGTAAGAAGGTAGGTAGGCTGTACGTACATCAAATTAAATGTAACATTACAAACAGTAGATAAGCAGTAGAGAGAGCTGTCATGATATGTTAGCGACCAATATATCTGAACTCGGGATATTCAACTGATAACAACTGATATTTTTTCAGCTTTATTTAATTTAATTTATTTGTATTCTTGAATTTTATGTGTATGTTTTTGTATTTATTTATAAATTTTCTTGTCTTGTGTGTGCTAAGTAAATAAATTCTTATTCTTATTTTGTACCTGTCTTGACTCCAAACGATTTGCTTTTGAGCAAATGTATCAGAGTGAAGTGAACATCGCTATAGTGGTGGCTAGCGTCGGTATCGATCAATGCGGCACTGAGTTTGTTCAACCCGGCCAGCCCAGACACCTCATTGAATCACCAGCTGCCAGCTGCCGATTCACTTTCAGTGACAGCAATGCCGGTATCATAATCTACTTTTCTTCAGTAAATATATGAAATAAAAAAGCCGGATATACGAAAAACAAAACCTATACCTATTTTTACATATATCTATATTAATGTTTATTTACTGCTAGGTTTCTGTGGTTGTCACCAAAGCGGCGTAGGCCTCCCCTAAATTCCTCCACTGGTCCCTCTCACGCGCCTCCCTCACCCATTCTGGTCCACGTCATTCGTTGAAAATGTCCCTTCGTATTTTTTTTCTCTTACTATAAAATTAAAGGTCAAATTTTTCTGTAACACTAGTCACAAAATTATCGTCTGGCCACTCACTTTTCCTCTCACTTCGGCTATACATGACTGCGGATTAAATTCATGAAACTTGAGAGGACGTAGTCCGAAAGGTTGATTGAGAGAGCATCTTGCTTTGGGTTATCCATCACCACAACTCGCTGATTATGTAACTAACCAGCAGTTATTGACTGAGTCTCAGTTTCGAGATTGGCTAAAAATGCTTTTGTCCGCTGTCTGTCGGTCGGTTTGTTCTCACCGACAGGTGAAATTTGGCACACCTTGATTTATTAAAATGCATTAGTCGATCGCGATTTTTGATCGGGGGGAAATAGGGGAGAAAAGGGATTACAATTAAATTTTAAAAACACACTACGGATTTAATTACACACAAGATGCTGTGAAAAAAAAGGGGGAGTGGAGTTGGAAAATATATACGTACGTTTACTAATCACAAACGACGCAGTCCTCTTCGCCTTTGCAAGACAAAACCGGACACCAGGTTCGATCTCTTCAGCCAAGGGGAACGCGAGTAATCGCTAAAACTTATACCTCTATTTGTTCAAAAGTCTAGAAGGAAAAGTAAAAGAGGAAGGCATCGGTTATTGCTCGTCCCGCTATAAACTTATTTAATGGGATGAGTTGACTAGATAATTCATTTTGATAATTATGCTTTGTCAACTGATCCCGCTTTCAAAAAAAGTTGCAGTATATCAAACAAGTTACAGCGAGCAATATACCAGACCATGGCTCGGTGATGACTCTTGTATACAAACGAAAAAATTTTTTTTTTTTTTGGCTCGATTCCGGTCGGACACCATAGACTGTTTGGTGGTAAATCGTAACTAGCACAAGTGATAAATAGTGTTTTAAATTTAAATCACTTATTGGTTTCATTTTAATTTGCTGAAAACCGGATGATGATCTTAGGACCTATGGACCAAAATTCCTTAAGCGACATCAGCATACCATAGATATCTCCGAGGTCCGATTTGCATGACTCTTTTTTTATTTTATTGGGTTGGTAGTAGGATATAAAATAGGTTCCCACAAACCACAAATAAATAGTGGTTTTAATAATTTGGTGGTCATGGGTTCGATTCGAACTTCTATATAAAAACAGTTTTTTTTAAACATATTTTAAACATAGAATGATTTTAATGTTTTTAGTGATGTCGGTTCCAATTTTTTTTTTAATTACTAATCGCTTCGGAAGATCTAAAGATTAAGTCTAAAGTATTATGCATTTATATTTATCACCGTTATTTCAATAAGTGGTCCTGTTTACAGTGAGTAAACACGAACTTTCTTGGAACCATCTAACTTTTACACATTCTACGTGGCCGCGAGGCAAAGCTAGAACAAAGAAAGTGGCTTGTTTTAAAAGTGGAAAAAGCCGCAGCTACATCGCTACCCCACAGTAGAAAACTGACGCCTTGACCTCGTTTTACCGTAATCAGGCTGGAACCATTGAGTAGTAATTGTGAAAGATATGACAGCTATGAGGGTTCGTAATGGTACAATTACGAACCTAGTACTTGAGCTACTATCAATAAAATAAGTTAATTTGAAGTAATAAATATCAGGACATTAATTTTACACAGCGCCATCTAGCTCCAAACTAAGCATAGCTTGTAATATGGGTACTTGATTACGGATAGAATACTTAAATACTTTTTGTGAAAACAAACATACTATATGATACAACACCCAAACACAGAACAAACATCTATATTCATCACACAAATGTTTGTCCTGGGTGGGAACCGAACCCTCAGCTTATACCGCAGAAGGCTGAGCTACTAAAAACTGAGCTATGAGGCTTGTTGTAAGTTTTTTTTTTACAACAAACTGAGGAACTGGCTATCTTACCTCTAAATGCCGGAACACATCAATTTTTAGAATTGTTATTATGGCGACAGAATTAGGTAAGATGGTGGTAGCTAGCCAGGCGGACTTAAACAAAGTCCTACCAACAACCAAACCAAGCTCAATATATCACAGAGGCGGTTAAGTAAAAACAAAAAAAACACTCAAATGTCTGAATGTTTTACTGTCGTGTCGTGTGGTGTCAGGCGTCAAGCTTTACGAAGCTTCGTGAGCTTTGGTGAGCTTTGTCACATAGCAACTATGAAATGTCATCATAAGCCTAAATTTGAGGCGTTTACTTATATATATATATTTTTTACGACGTGTAAGCACTTGGCCTTCATCTCACCTGGTTACAAGTTGAGATTAGGCAGAAGGTGGAGGCGCACTTCACCCAGAATCCTCAACAAACTGAAAAACAGGCTATTTTACCTCTCAATGCCGGAACACAACAATTTTTAGAATTGTTATTATGGCGACTGAATTAGGTAAGATGGTGGTAGCTAGCCAGGCGGACTTTAAACAAAGTCCTTCCACAAACCAAACCATGCGCAATATATTGTACTCCCCATGGCGATCGAACTTGGGACCGCTAGATCTGAAATCGGTGGGTTGAACCACTTGACCACAGAGGCTGTGTTGATACAACAATTATAAGTAGGTAGGTTAAAATTGACTTTTAAGATTTTCACATTTACAGCTGCAATACTAAAATGAAGCTAATTAAAGATATCGTGCTCAAAACGAATAATAAATTTTTCAAATATTGATTTCCAATTTCATCGTATTAGTATTTTTCAGTTACAGAAATACCAATGTACCTATCTGACGAACAAAATGTTTTGCTAATAACAATATTGCCCAACCTTATCAAACTATTAGATCCGTTAACCCTGAACCCAAAAATAGTACAGTATAATAATGTTTATCTAAATTATTTCGTGTAGTGACCCCTGATTTGACAGCAATGTCGATGTTCAAAAACATCACCGGTTTGTAATCATAGCATTCGATCACTGATCTTTGGAATGTTATTTAATGTGCCGGACCCGATGCCATCCGGTTTTTCAAAAATCTAGAGGGGCTTTTGATTGATGTGACGTGTGACCCATGGACTGGCTCTTATAGTATTTAAGCCTTTTTTATTGATTTACAAATTAGTATTGCTTTTCAGCGTCGTAATGCAGCCAGTGTCTTGGACACGCTTCGCTCTAGGACTGGTCTGTAACAGTTGAAATTCGGATCGTGCATATTTAAACCGTCTGCTTCTCTTGTAAATACTTAGTCTAATAGTGCAGTACCTGAGCGACCGAGCTTAGCTCGGCGTTTTTTCTTTTGTAAATTGTGATTTTTCGGAGAAGATACTTATTTAGTTTCCTATAACATATCATTATGGGCATTATGTGGCAACCTTTGTGAGGTTGCCACATTTTAAATAAACCGTATGAGCTCCTTGGTCTAACTAATGAAGAAAGCTGTCAAGTGCAAATCAGATTCACGTTGAGAGGGTTCCGTCCTACGTGTAGGTAGGTTTATCTTACACTCGTCTGTATAATAAAAGTGATGACCAGTATTCCACATATTTTCCATAATTTAAGAATTGTATATAAGGAGATAAGTTTAGAATGGGGTAATTTGGATTTTAATTTTGAACAATAACTATCAAACTATGCGTGTCAAATTATAAAAAAGTATTTGACCCTCTCATGACAAGACAGTTCATACGAAATACTACACGATGATATTGGTAATTTTTTTGTTAGTCCGTCTACGCATTAGGTACTAGTCTTAAATGCCAAATTCTATATAATGTACCCAATTTCAACTGTTTAGGTACCTGACGTTCCGGAAAGAGACACGCGAGTGGTCTTATAAGGGTTCAGTTTTGTCATCGGGGGTACGGAACCCTAAAAACATTATATAACATGGATTTTATTAGGTAATGCTTCTCGATAAGGCTATTTGTATTCGAATACTGTCATATAATCGTAGTGCTATCACACATCGTTTTGAGGTACCAGTATGCTAAATAGGCAACAAAGCTCGAAGTACCTCAAAGATTTAAGATATGGCGCTAACTGACATTGTTAGCATGAGCATCTCGAGCAGTCCGTAAGATGAAAATTTTGTCAGAAGACCCAATCAGATGCCTTGGCTATATCTAGGCTAGCAGCCAAAGCCTTCCCTTGACTCTCCATGGCCTGGGCCCACCGATATGTTATATACACTAGAAGGTGTCTGCTTACTATCAGTCGAGTCACCGTGACGAAACAGACGAAAGCCGTGTCGGTCGCTGAGCAAATCGTTTCCTTTTATGTATCTTAGGAGTTGTTTGTTAATTATACGCTCCATGACCTTGGACAGAAAAGAGGTTATAGTCATTTGCCTATCATTGGATGGGTCTGATCTATCTCCCTTTTTGGGTTCCGGGTGTACGTGGGCAGTCCTCCACGAAAGCGGTACCTGTCTTGTGGAATAGAGCTCAAAGAGGCGCGTTAAGACATGACACAGTTCAGGAGCAGATCGCTCAGCAGGAATGCCATCCAGTCCGCTCAACTTGTTGACATCCAGAGAGAGCAACTCCCACCGGACCTCTCGCTGTGAGATAGTGATATCCAGCATCAAGATACCGCACCACGGTATGGTTGGAAGCAGGGACCATTGAAAAAACCGTCGTCAGCCTTGGCGCGTGAACAGTACAATATTGAATATTAGAAAGCTCGACTTCCAGAGGGGTGGCTAGCTAGTTTTTCAGCAATTTTGCCAATGAATTTGTCTCTGGCTCTGCTTTCTTACTTAACCTAGAAGCAGTGTTGAACTTTCGTTTCACATCAGAAATTTTTGGGTCCTTTCGTGCCGTAGTTCAAGCCTTCGTAAGCAGCCTGCTTGAGCACTGTAGCATTGTTACTATGCCGATTGAACCACGGCCACCTACATCCACTGTACGGCTAGGAATAAAACATCCCATACCTGTCAGGATGGACAGCAACAAACATCCCCCCGGACTGTACCCACCCCGATTTTGAAACAAAAATTTTGTTCAAGTTTTTGACCACGGTTTTTTTTTCATTGTACACTGTGGAGGTGCTTGGCCTTCATCTCCCCTGATTTTTCAAGCTATGATAAGGCTGAAGATGCAAGCTCTCTTCGTCCGGAATTCTCGACAGTTTGAGGAACTGGCTATCTTACCTCTAAATGCCAGAACACAACTTTTTTTTTGAATTGTTGTTATGGCGACAGAATTAGGTAAGATGGTTGGTACTAGCTACCAGGCGGACTTAAACAAAGTCCTACCACCAACCAAACCAAGCACAATATTGTACTCCCCCAGGGGATCGAACCCGGGACCTCTGGAGCTGACACCGGGGGGCGAACCACTACACCACAGTAAGACGGTTAGTGCAACTGTCTGGCGCGACGGGCGGATCCCCCGATCTCCCCCTGAAGATATGTCGGGTCGTCGGTTTCACCGGGTCTCCCTGACCACCGCACTTACACGCCACGCCCACTCTTTGCCAATTAAGGTTATGTGTCGTTACAGGTTCACCAAGACACTGCATCTTCTCGTGTAGCTTTGGCAACCTTACTCACCGCAGGAACACCGAGATTAGTACTATTAGCTGTGATTTTATGAAAGGCGGAATTACTTCTCTGGGCTGCTCAAATAGTGAGTGGGAAATACTACTACTCGTATACCCTATTAGGGACTCTGTGAGTACAAAATTCTATATACTAGTAATAAAACTTTTATAAAATAACTAATAATAACTAATAATAGAAAATTAAGAAAGGATCTACTTTATTTAGGAAGTCGCATTTAAAGCTAGTATATGTTTTTCTGGTTGGCTTAAACGCATACAAAAAACTATCGTCTCACGATCCTTAAGGGTATGCCGCATATGGAGCCCATTATACGCCTCTTTGGATCAATCACGATCACCTTTGGCGTATTTTCTGCTATCTCAACTCGGAACTTGGAGATTAATTTGGACACGCAGACAAACGACTGGGCTCTAGCAAACCGCAGACCTGAAAGCACATAAATAATGAATTTAATGTGAACGTAGAACATTTATCAAATCTCTTGAGACTGTCATGGCAATATCGACCTACTCCCTTGTGAGTCATATTGTGTTGTGTCATTGTTTTACACAATCCAACATCAACTTGCAACCTTATGTTGTATGTCTTCTATGGTTGAGTGGTAGGGCAAATGGTTTTCGACGCGGATGTCCTAGGTTCTAAATCCAGGAGTTGAACATCTCAATAAGTCGAAAAGATATGATATGAAGGGATGTCGTAAAAAAAACAATCAATACAAAAATGAACTGGCTATTATCGCTGAATTTTCATAATGAATAAATAAATAATAAATGTTACGGGAGATTAATTATACACAGCGCCATCTAGCCCCAAACTAAGCAAAGCTTGTTATATGAGAACTAGATAAAGGAAATATAATACTTATATACTTTTTTAAAAATAACATGAAACTATAGAGCTGTAGAGCTAATAATGTATTTATTATTATATAGAAGTAAATAATGTATTTCACATTTAGTCGATTATAGATAAACACTTTACAAATTGTATGATCATGTGATAAGGTTAAAGAATAATTTATTAATGATGATGGCATTGTACAATATTTGTCTTGTGTCTCACTAGAATAAGAAAGGCCTCATAACTCAGTAGGTAGTAAGTAGCTCTGCCTTCTGCGCTGTAGGTTGTGGGTTCGATTCCCACCCAGGACATACATTTGTGTGATGAATATAGATGTTTGTTTTGTGTTTGGGTGTTATATTGTATGATAAGTATGTATTTACAAAAAAAAAGTATTTAAGTATTCTATCCGTAATCTAGTTCCCATATTACAAGCTATGCTTAGTTTGGAGCTAGATTATTGTATAGAAATTAATGTCCTGTAATATTTATTTATTATTATTAATTGTAATATTATCTTAAAGTACTTAAACTTACCAATACAACTTCTGGGACCAACACCAAAAGGTATATAAGCACAGGGGTGTCTATCTTTTGAATTCTCAGCTGTAAATCTTTCAGGTTCAAACTTCTCGGGGTTAGGGTAGTACTTCGGGTCGTGGTGAATAGCATAGGGAGATATAAGCATGGTTGTTCCTCTCTCTATAGTAAGATGTGTATCAGGCACTTTGTAGTCCATCGCCGCGTTTCTAAGCAAAGTATCTACAATAGGGTACATTCTAAGAGTCTCGCTAAAAACGTTATGAAGATAAGTCATTTCCTGTAACGCATCATATGTAATTTTTCCATCATAACTTTTCAGAACGCGCATGATTTCTGTGTGCAGGTTTTCTTGGACATCAGGATTTTTCGCAAGCTCGTAAAGTAAGAAGCTCATGGTAGCAGCGCTGGTTTCGTAACCAGCTATGTAAAATACAAAAGCTTGCGCAGCGATCACGTCTTCTGTTACTTTTAACGAAAGTTCCCTGTCTTCCTCAAATCTCTTAGAGCCGTGAACTTCTCCCTGCTGTTTCATTTCTAATATCAAATCCATAAAATCTTTCCTGGTACCTGGCACTCCGTTTCTTTAACTTATTACTTGACGGACGAGATCATAAAAAAAATCATGTACAAACTTTGAAAATAGAGAAGAGTTGAATTTTTTTAGAATACCGGGATACATCATGTCTAGCTCAAATGCTAAATTTGGTGTGAAGACTAGGTCATCGACTTTCTTCAATCGTTCAATATTTTTATTAATTGTATCGATGTCCAGACCGAACGCGCAGGCAGCAATAGTGGTCATGGTGTACTTTTGTGTGAGCTGGTGCACTTCGTGGCTCGCCTGTTGGTCGCATACTGTATCAACGTAGTCTATGAAGGCGTCCCCGCGTTCAACCAATAGATACAGCATGTTTTTCAATTTGCCTGAGGTGAATAAGGGCGTAAAATGTCTCCTCAGCACTCGCCAGGTGTCTCCGTCCGAGTGGAATAGGTTGGCCCCCAGCCCTTCTTTGCTAAACTCAATACCACGATCCACGAAGTTATCGAAGTCCTTTATCATTACATGCTTAATGATATTCAAGTCACGGATCAGTAAACTTGGCGTGGTCATCCTATATACACCGACCACTTGTTCGTTTGGGTATGCATAGTATATATCTTTCAAAACGTCACCTATGTTTTTGCGTCGCAGGATCGCATCTTTTATGTTTCCGAAAATTGCCACTGGTGCTGGTCCGAAAATTTTTCTACGTTTCCAGTAGTTAAATGTTCGCGTGAAGTAAATATAAAGAAGGCAAGCTAGAGTAGCGCTCACAATACTTGTGTACAAGAGCACCATCTTGAAGTCTATTACGTCCTTCTTTGTTGCGATATTGATAAATTGTAACACTATTCAAAACATCCGCTATTATCAGTCATTTCTAAACTCATGTGTCCGCGAATGTAATCTGTGTGAACCCGTCGTCTTCACAAGTAACTAGATACACAATAAAAGTAATTGTAATTACATACAATATTGATATTTATTGATCAAGTGAGCGAAGCAAACTAGATCTCCGAGTTGAATTGGGAATTCCGGCACTAGATATATGTATATATGTGGCAATGTTCGTGAGGACATAACTCTCGAACGGGATATGAGATTTTAAATAAATTTAAACTATAAAAAGATAACATAAATATAAATTTGATTCTCGTCGTATTTGATAACTGGGGTAGTTTGAGATATTGGGGTGAAAAGAAATACGATGTTTTGCCCATATTCAACAAGCCTCACAGCTCAGTTGGTAGCTTGCCTTCTGCGCTGTAGGTTATTGGTTCGATTCCCAGCCAGAATAAACATTTGTATCATAAATACTGATTTTTATTCTGTTTTTTGGTGTTGTATTGTGTGATATGTATTTACAAAAACTTTTTGTAAATACATATCATATTGCTTTACCTACTATCATTCTGCCTTTGCATAAAATGAGAGTTAAAAATGAGAGAGATTGAGAAAAAGAGCGCTTAGAGTAGGTTAGGAATATGGTGTAATAAAACCACACTTTTTTTAAAGTGCTAGATATATTTTGTGTGATTATCTCCATGACTAAATACACAGCACAAACCAGACATCTCGAGATCTCAGTTCAGGGCGAATTACTAGTAATTTACTTAGTAATTATGGACCTTTATTACTGTAATAATGGTAATGGTGGACATGCAATAGTAATACAATCTACCTAATTAGGCATAGACAATCTTTTTAAATGCGTATGCCAAGTATTGTACGACAGATTTTTTTAAATAATTAAGTTTGTTCAATAAATAAGTCAACAAATAAATCTATTAAACAAATTACCAATGGCTTGTTTCACATTACAACGCAGATTGTTGTAGACCCTGATTGCCATGGCATAACTATTGCTATAGTTCAATGA
The DNA here is from genome assembly GCA_951394065.1 of Venusia cambrica. Lineage (NCBI taxonomy): Eukaryota > Metazoa > Arthropoda > Insecta > Lepidoptera > Geometridae > Venusia > Venusia cambrica. Next base: position 10,567,117 of record OX596035.1, read on the forward strand.
CGTTTTAAAGAAAGGGAGTTCTAGTCGGTCTATGTGTCTTTAGTTCATTCGATACACAGATCTGAATGTGTCAAACAACTCTGAGTTTACCGTTTTAACAAGACTCATAGCTCAGTTGGTAGTAACTCTGCGCTGTAGGTTGTGGTTTCGATTCCTACCCAGGACATTTGTGTGATAAATATAGATGTTTGTTCTGTGTTTGGGCGTTGTTTGTATGATAAGTATGTATTTACAAAAAAAATAAAGTATATAAGTATTCAATCCGTAATCTAGTTCCCATATTACAAGATATGCTTAGTTTGGGGATAGTTGACGCTGTGTGAAATTAATGTCCTGTAATTTTGTTTAATATTTAATTTTGTGCACGTGGTCGATGATTTACCGACAGCGATGGTGAAAAGGGACATATCCCTTTTCAGAGTTTCTTTTAGACGACGACGAAGCCACAGAGCTAGTTACTAGCGCTGGGAAATAAATGCCTTGACCTGATTCGTGTAGGCCCGTTCTGGCTTGTCTCGAGATGATACCGACACAGACAAAGGACTCATTTTACATTCTTCGGATTTACGCGTGCTGAGAATTTATATTGCTAGGGGAAAGAATGAAACATGAAGCTGCTACAATCGAATTATCTTTTTACCATTTATTTATATATTTTGGTTAATTCGAAGAACAAACAGTACTTAAAAACAAAATTACAATAAAACATAATAACTACTGACCATTTATATGTTCCTGCTGTGAATATCTATGTAGGCTTGCCTGAGAAGCATTTCAATTTATATATATTCAAATCAATCTAATTGGTATAGTACATATATATGATAAAAGAACAAGGTAAAGAAGTATAAATTTTACTTAAAGCACTGTAAATAAGCAATACCAGAATAGAACTAACAGTCGTTTTACTTTCTACGTAAAAACTTCAATCGTATTCCGTTCCTTGGTTGTATAATGATCCTCTTTGGGTGGATTTCCACGTGTTCCGGCGTGTTTTCGGAACATTTCACTTGAAACTTTGAGAGTAGTTTCATAACACCTACGTAAGACTGTATCTTAGCGAACCGCATACCTGAAAATGATACAAATCATACGTGTTACGCAAGGCTTCTCCATGTGAACCGCAACTCGACGGAATCGTCGAAACCATCACTAGGCCACACGTGTCGCAGTGTCAGCTGAAGTCGATCGGCTGACGTCAATCCACACTTTGTGGAAATTATTATCCATGTAATAAAACCGCATTCTTGTCTCATACTTCGAGCGAGTCTCGCTACCAATATTTTGTAATTATTTTAATTAAATATAGTTTGAAAAAATAATCTTTTTTAAAATCCTCTCACGAGGGCAGCCTACGTATTTGGCGCAGCCGGTAGGATACTTTTTCTCTATAAAAAAAAGCAAGAACCTACTAGTGTTGCTATCGTGAGTGAATCCAGAAATCGATTCTACAGAGGAAATGCTGTGAGTACCTTGAATCTTTCAAGTCCCTGCTCAAACCCCTATTTCTATATATTTTATAGTATTTTGTGTATTTTTCGTGTGTTAATTTAGTTACCAAGATTTTTCATCCTAGAGAATTTCGGTCTATTAGGTTAGATAGATATAGGAGTAGTGATAGATTATCTCGAATCGACGAGAACCGGAACCTGGAAGACTTAGCAATGGCACAAGCCAACCCAGGTACCACGACGACAAATAACGCTATTGATACCATCTATAAGTCCCTAAGACTTGTGCCTGATTTTGATGGCAATCCCCATATTCTAACGAGATTTATACATCTTTGTGACCAGCTCGTGTTACAATACTTCTCTACCGAGCCGGGCAAAGAGTTAACGAATTTAGCCCTTATCAACGGAATTTTGAATAAAGTGTCAGGCTCTGCGGCTAGGTTAATTAACGCGAACGGAATACCCGAAACCTGGCAAGGTATCAGAAATGCTCTGATCAATAATTTCGCAGACCATCGCGACGAAACAGCTTTGTATAGTGATCTGACTCTAGAGACCCAAGGGTCAAGTACTCCGCAAGAATACTATGAACGTTGTCAAAATTTATTCAGCACCATAATGACTTACGTTTCGCTTCACGAAACTATAACAACCACAATAAATGCAAAAAGAGCACTTTACCAAAAGCTCACTCTTCAGGCCTTCCTAAGAGGTCTAAAGGATCCACTTGGAGCTCGCGTTCGCTGTATGCGTCCAGAGTCCATGGAAAAAGCTCTAGAATTTATCCAAGAAGAAATCAACACCTTGTACATGCAAGAACGCCACTGCGTTAGCAAGAAAGATTGGCAACAACCCTATCTTAATAACCCTAAATTTAATTTGCCGTTAAATAGTTTTGTCCCCAAGCTTACAGGATTTGGTCAAGGACCACTAAGACCAAATAATTTGTCTATGCCACCAAGGCCGATGCCAATCTACAATCAATTTAATCAAGGCTGGCGTCCTAATCCGAATTCAGCATCCTTTATGCCACCTCGCGGTCCTACTCGCACGCAGCAAATGTTCCGTGCCACCCCGCAAAATTATAATCCCCAAAATAATGCGTTTAGAATGCCCTTCAGGCCTCAGCCTCAGCCGAACAATATTAATAGTAATACTCCGCGTCCGACTCCCATGAGTGGTGTGAGCCACTTTGTAGAAAGAAGACTACCACCGACTGGACATGACTGGAGGAAAAACGGGAATCCACCCCCGTCTAACTATTTTAAAACTCGTGAAATAAACCATAATGAGTTTGATAGCTATGACTATGACTACTGTTACGACTATGACTATAGTTACCCTGAGGACTATGATTACTATTCGCATGAAGAGTACCCTGCGTACTATAACGAACAGTACAACCCCGAACTACCCGTTGTAGTAGAGGAAGTCAGGGATGTAGCTTCAGACATGACTAATGAAAATTTTCAGAAGGACACGAAGTCCGAAAAACTAAAATAGATGTCAACTTTCATATCCAGAGGCAATTAGGCTACATTCAAATCGAAAACCCGCCTTTAAAATTACTTATAGATACAGGCGCTAATCAGTCGTTCATATCACCCGACGCTGTCGATAGGTATTTTGCGCATGTACCTTTGAATTATGAGCCTTTCGAAGTAACTAACGTGCATGCGACTAGCAAAAATGATTACTCCATCACTTTGCCTTGCTTCTCGGAATTTAATGACCAACATGATATGACATTGTACGTTTATAAGTTTCATAACTTTTTCGACGGACTTTTAGGATTTGACTTATTGGAATTATGGGACTCTAACATTGATCTGAAAAATAGATTACTTATAACACGTAACACTCAGATACCCATCCAAATGTATGACTCAAAAAACGTCAACCTCTACGAAGAAATTATACCAGCTAATTCTTCTAAGCTAGTTAGGTTGCCTGTAAATTCACCCGACGGAGACGTATTCGTAGAAAATCAAATAATATGCAATTGTCTCATCTCAGATTGCATGACTTCGGTACATAACAACCGATGCTGGGTAGAGATCAGTAACCCAACATCCAATGATGTGATATTTTCTATGGATCGCCCTGTTGAAGCTGAACTTTTTAACTTTGAATGTGACAGTACTGAAATTTTATCTGACCGTGCTAAAGATGTTCTATCTCGTCTTAGGACTAGTCATCTTAATCAAGAAGAACGCGCGAACTTAACACGTTTATGTGCTAATTACGCGGATGTGTTTTATCTTGAGGGCGAACCACTTACATTCACCAACAAGATCAAGCACAGGGTTAAGACCACGGATGAAATCCCAGTACATACCAAAACCTACAGGTACCCCTATGTTCATCGACAAGAAGTTAGAGATCAAATTAATAAGATGCTTGACCAAAACATAATCAGACCATCTGATTCTGCATGGAGTTCTCCGATTTGGATTGTACCCAAAAAGGCGGACGCCTCCGGCAAAGTTAAATGGCGTCTTGTCGTTGATTTTAGGAAAGTTAATGAAAAAACAATTGATGATAAGTACCCTATCCCGAACATTACTGACGTACTAGACAAACTAGGAAAATGCCAATACTTTACCACCTTAGATCTGGCCAGCGGATTCTACCAGGTAGAGATGGACCCCTCTGATATTCATAAAACTGGATTTAATGTAGAAAACGGGCACTATGAGTACTTAAGAATGCCAATGGGCATGAAAAATTCCCCAGCAACCTTCCAACGTGTAATGGATAATGTCCTTCGGGGCATCCAGAACGAAATCTGTCTAGTTTACCTAGATGATATCATTGTATTCAGTACTTCCCTTCAGGAACACATAGTTAACTTAGATAAAGTATTTAATCGCCTGAGAGAATCAAATTTCAAGATCCAAATGGATAAATCTGAATTCTTAAAATTGGAAACCGAATTTCTTGGCCATGTCATTTGCAAGGACGGTGTAAAACCGAACCCAAGTAAAATTAATGCTATACAAAATTATCCGATTCCAACCAACACAACCGAAATAAAACGTTTTCTCGGTTTGTTAGGCTATTATAGGAAATTCATTCCAGATTTTGCTCGCGTAACCAAACCTTTAACATCTTGTTTAAAAAAAGGCGCTAAGATCAAACAAGACCAAAAGTATGTGACTTGTTTCGAACACTGTAAAACTCTTTTAACAAATGATCCTATTTTACAATATCCGGATTTTACGAAAGACTTCATCTTAGCCACCGATGCTAGTAACGTAGCTATAGGCGCTGTATTATCCCAAGGCCCGAAAGGTTCCGAAAAACCAATCGCGTACGCGTCGCGTACTCTTAACTCTAGTGAACTTAATTACAGCACAATCGAGAAAGAGTTATTAGCCATCGTCTGGGCAACCAAGTACTTTCGACCGTACCTATACGGCCGAAAATTCATGATTCATACAGATCAAAGACCTTTGCAGTGGGTCATGAATCTAAAGGATCCTAGTTCGCGTCTAACTAGATGGCGTCTTAAATTAAGTGAATATGATTACCAAATTAGCTATAAAGCGGGCAAGTTGAATACAAACGCCGATGCCCTATCGCGAATAGCATTAAATAATAACGAGCGCATAGAACTGAACAACGAAGAGCTCTTATCAATCGCAGTTAACCCATCTGAAACTGATCCCGCGTTAGACGAATCGCGAACGATTACGGCTACGGGACCCGGCGATAGTTCTAGAACCGCTACTGTCCATACGACCACCGAAGAACCCATATTGGAAATACCAATCACTGATGACCCCCTGAATAAATTCAGTAAACAACTAATTTTTAATGTCGTCGGTGACATCAAAGGTCGCCCTGTCGTTACCAAACCTTTTGAGACACATACCCGAATTTCTGTCCAAATATCGGAATCCAATCTGGAGGAAGATATTATCAACGCGATAAAAGAGTATGTCCACCCAAAGATCAGAACCGGACTACTTATAAATCCTTACTTGGCTATGTACACTATTATACCTATAATACAAAAAACTTTAAAAAATTCGGCTATGAATATAAAATTAACTAAAACGGAATTAGAAAACGTTAAAGAATATTTAAGGCAACAGGAAATCATCAATAAGAACCACGACGGTAAAACCAATCAACGCGGAATCAATGAATGCTACCTAGCATTATCACATAAGTATTATTGGCCTAAAATGCGTGAACAAATAACTAAATTCATAAATGAATGTACCATCTGTGGCCAAGCGAAATACGATCGCAGTCCGATAAAACAACAATTCAAAGTAGTACCGCCCGCTAGTAAACCATTTGAGCTCATACATTTAGACCTGTTGACCATCCAAAGCGAGAAATATCTTACCATCGTAGATGCATTCTCAAAGTATGCGCAAGCATATCATTTGCGCGACGGCACAGCTGTCAGTGTAGTGCAAGCCTTATTGAATTTCTGTACACACCACGGTATACCTACGACATTAGTTACTGATAACGGTACGGAGTTCACAAATCAGTTAGTAGCTGAGTTTGTTAGGATGCATAAAATACAGCATCATAGGATTGCTCCACATACACCTAACGAGAACGGTATCGTTGAGAGATTTCACTCTACGATCTTAGAACACCTTCGTATATTGAAATTAGGACAAAAATCGGAGTCCGTAATAAATCTTATGCCTTACGCCCTTTTAGCATACAACAGTAGTATACATAGTTTCACTAGGTGTAAGCCATTAGAAGTAATAACAGGACATTACGATCCGCGTGACCCTTTTGACGTTGACTTAACGGCGCATTTACTGCAGCAATACATGACTAACCATAAGGATAAAATGACGCAGGCTTACAATGCAATTCATGACATGTGTAGTTCGACACGTAAGGACCTTACTGATAACTGTAATAAAGGTCGGGAACCGGAAGCTGAGTATTCACCTGAGCAACAGATTTTCGTAAAAAATCCGTTTGCTTCTCGACAAAAGTTAGCTCCGCGATACACGCATGACGTTGTAATGGCTGACCTCCCTATTCATATTTATACTAAGAAAAAGCGAGGCCTTATTGCCAAATCTAGGTTAAAGCGTCTTCCTAAAAGCGCACGATTGTTACAGGACCCTCCTGATATGTTACCTACTCCTGGCACCAGTGCTAATGCAGGAGATAAAACTTGAGAGCCTTGATGAAGGACCCGGAATCTTACCTTTTAAGCTTGGTTCATCCAAGATTGTTTCGCACTACCACTCTTTTTTACAGTACATTGATCTTAAAAATTTGGAAAGTAAAATCAATTCAGTTAACCTTCAGATAGATCATTTCAGCCCACAATTAAATAATAAAATGAATTCTTTGTTCCATCCTCATATTATGGCAGCGAAAAGATTATCGATTTAAACGTAAGAGAGTATTATGACATAATAAGATTAGGTTATTACTACGTAGGGAACGAGATAGTTATCGTATATAAATTCCCCATCATACTCCCGTATACATATGATTTTTATAAATTATCTATTGTCCCGAATAAAAACCAAGAAATCCTTACCCCTCCTTCACCGTACCTATCCATCCTTAAGAAAGATTTCAAGTACATAGAGGCAGAATGCCCGAAGTTCGGAAAATGGTACCTCTGTGAAGAGAAAAAGAGCCTGCAGACCCAAGCTTCAGATGAATGTATCCAGCATCTGATCTCCACGCAGCAACGCAACGAGATGTGCAAACCCACTACCATAATCTTCGATAAACCAGCATTTGAAGAACTCGACGAGAGACACTACAGCATCAGCTTCCCAGTACTCACGAAGATTCATCTCTCCTGTGGTCAAAACCTCTACAAGATACTTCAAGGCAGTTATCTCGCTATAATTCCTCAGAATTGCTACTTAGAAACGCCGCAATTCACGATATCAAATGACAACGATCGTCTAAAAGGACAAGCTTTAAAGATTATGAACCTGCCTAAAGAATACATTGAAACTTCATCTTCAATTCCAACATTCAAATTGAAATCTATTAATCTAGATCATCTCCACGCCACTAATGAGAAGATCTCGCTGCAACCGCAGCTTCACTTCCAAACAAACGACGACTTCAGCCTGTACCACACTACCATACCAATGTACGTGGTTATATTCAGTGCATGTGCACTCGCCATTGGCCTGTTATTAAGAAAATACCGAGCAAAGATAATGAAGATTTCGCACCAGGTTGATGAGAAGCAAATTGAACTGCAAACAATCTACGCCACTCCAGATAAGAGAGTACATCAAGATCACCCTCCAGCTCAATTTACGACAAGCTTCCATACTCGCTGTTCTTTGGGGGGAGGTGTTACGCAAGGCTTCTCCATGTGAACCGCAACTCGACGGAATCGTCGAAACCATCACTAGGCCACACGTGTCGCAGTGTCAGCTGAAGTCGATCGGCTGACGTCAATCCACACTTTGTGGAAATTATTATCCATGTAATAAAACCGCATTCTTGTCTCATACTTCGAGCGAGTCTCGCTACCAATATTTTGTAATTATTTTAATTAAATATAGTTTGAAAAAATAATCTTTTTTAAAATCCTCTCACGAGGGCAGCCTACGTATTTTACGCTTTATTTTAAAAGTAAACAAACAAGCAAGGTATCTGACCAAACACCGCTTACCAATACAATTTCTTGGTCCAGTACCGAAAGGTAAGAACGCGCATGGATGCCTGCCCTTAGAATTTTCAATTGTGAACCTCTCAGGGTCAAATATTTTAGGATTTGGGTAATATTGTTCGTCGTAATGAATCCCCATCGGCGAAATCACAACAGTCTGACCCTTTTCAACAACAACATTTGTTCCCGGTACAGCGTAACCGAACCGAGCCCTCCGCTGGAGCGGTTCCAATACCGAATGAATACATAGAGATTCCATAAAAATCCTTTCAAGGTATTCCATATCTTGAATAGCTTCGTAAGTAACCTCAGTATGTTTCCGCAGTACATCATTGATTTCCTGTAGTAACTTGTTTTGTATGTCAGGATTTTTGGCTAGTTCATACAACATAAATGCCATCGCCGTTGCACTGGTTTCGTAACCGGCAAGAAAAAATATAAATGCCTGCGCTGCCATCATATCTTCGTTGACTGTAACGGTGAACTTGGTGTCTTCGTTTCGCTGCATACTACTTAATTCTCCTTGTTGTCTCAATTCTAATAATAAATCCATAAAATCTTTTCTCTCAGAAGCAACACCACTTCTCTTATCGATGACTTCTCGAATTAAATTATGAAAATATACTCTCACTTCTTTTGGGAATAAGGGTGCATTGAATTTACTTAAAATACCGGGATACATCATATCCAATTCGATTGCATACGTGGATGTTAACATGAGTTTATCGAGTTTATGTAAATATTTGACTTGCTCACCGTCTGAATCTAGGTCGATTCCAAACGCACATGCCGATATAGTAAGTATGGAATACTTTTGTATGAGGCTGAGTATCTCGTGCTCCGGTTCGTGGTTTGTCAGAACATCTACGTACTCTACAAACCGATCAGCGCGTTCCGTCAGCAGATGAATCATGTCTTTTAACTTGCGTGTTGTGAAGAGAGGCGAGAAGCGACCTCGCAACTCTTGCCATGTTCCTCCGTCTGCATGAAACATGTTAGCACCCAAGCTCTCTTTGCTAAACTCGATGCCGCGATCCATGAATACATGAAAATCCTTTGCTAATACTTGTTTGATTAAGTCTAAGTCCCGGATCAGTAGGCAAGGTGTCGTCATTCTGTAAAATCCAACTAACTTCTCATGTGGAAATTTCTCATATATTTCTTTCATTACAACTCCGGTATTTTTCTGCCGGAAAGTTGACTCTTTTAAGTTGCCGAAAAAAGGAACTGCAGGCCTATTACCTAACTCTGTTTCATTTGGGTTTCAATCGGTTTCAATCAGAAGCGCAGGCATTTTAATTGAAACCCATTGAAACCCAAATGAAACAGAGTTAGGTAATAGGCCTGCTGGTTTCGGACCACGCACATTTTTATGTTTCCAATAGTTAAAAGTTCGCGTAAAATAATAATAGTACAACCAGTACAAGAACGACACAAATATAAATGTAGCTGCAAATAGTAAGACCATTTTTAATGAATCCACATATAATACAAGCTAAAATTACACAGAGTTTTAAGTATAAATGAAAATCAACTACCTACCTTCCGGGTTTTTTTCAGGAATCCGCTGTGAATCTACCTACATAAGTCGTTGGTCTTTAGGGCTATATAAGTACATACATATGTTCTGTATCTAAATGCATAGATTGCCCAAAGTCATTTATTTTATATTCGTTAAATCAAACATCAAAACCAAACTAGGGCTCTACCGGCTAAGGCAAAGCCGATGGCAATGGATAATATTAAAAAAATATTATTGGGTGACATCTAGTGGGAAATTTTATGCCATTTTTTTTTTAATAACTGGGTGTAAATGTCCAACGTAATAATTTACCAAATTGATGTTATTAGGCAGGTTTTTATTTGTATTGATAGCGAAAGTATGATTCTTATGTAGCTCTTTAAAATAATTCATGTATAAACGAACATGCATGAGTAAATTTGAACAATGTTTATGACTTGACTTAGACGTTATAGATCTGCTACCTACTAAGTACCTTCAAGTGTACGTGCATTCAACTCGGTTTATAGAAATAATTAATTCCAAATATTTCTTAAATGCAAAATATGGAATCCTTAGCGCTCGAGTTTAACTCTGACTTGAACAATTGCTAATTAATCAAATTGAATGAATGTAGTTGATACATACCTTTTTCCGGTGTGAAAAATAAACAATGCAACATTATTTATTCTTGAATACAACATCCTTATTAAATAAGATGGTTTTAAATAAAACCGCCCAAGTGCAGGTTCGACTCGCACGCCAAGAGTTCCGATCCGACCCACATTTAAATGCAAAAATGCCGGTTTTCCAAACTCACTGCAGTCCAACTCACATTTGTAATCATGTACCATTGGCACCCTTTGGGTACGAAACACAAAAATATAATTAGGTAATAGTTATTTATTTGTGAATGGTCCAAGTACAAACAGTAAAAACCGTGGTTTGCATGCGATTTTTGTTGAATTCCTGCTAGACATTTGACCTTTGGGTACGGAACACTAAAAAAATATTAATAGTGTATCCAATTATTTGGCAAACAGTCATGGTCCAAGTACAGACATAGTATACCTATGCGCAGTTTGCATTCGAATGTTGTTGAATAGATAGCTGATAGATGTTGAGCTAGTTAGAGAAACATATGCATCGCATATGTTTCTCTACCTACGCATTTCTTTTGATTATACGACGGGGAATCGCTTGGATTTCATCTCATGTCAATGTCAAGGGCCGAAGATGGAAGCGCACTTCACCCGGAATTCTCAACAGACTGAGGTATTAGTCGCATTAATGCCGTTGTGACAATTTCACAGAAGTATTACATTATAAAATATAGACCAACACCGGACACTTCGTTCCCCACGGGAGTTCCCTGAAATACAGAATATATTATTTCCTTTCGATACTGGATACATTGTGAATCAACTATTTTTGACTTATTTCGTCAGTTTAATCTGTTGATAAACTAGCTGACCCGGTAAGCGTTGTTTTGCCATATACATTATTTCTAATGAATATCTTGGTAGTCAAATAAAAAATAACTAGAGTGTGATTTTTATATATATAGAGATAAATTAATTACCGAGTGATTGTTCGCTATAATAATATAATGTACAGAACGATCATTTCACTAAATCTAAGATCCTATCATGATGCTTTGCACTTGCTTGTATGACGCGAAGGTGTGACTGATGAGATGTGACAAAAGTATAAAGGTACCCATACAAAAATTTTTCTTCTCACAACTGTTTAGGGGAATCTGCCAAGTGGGCCCATTACAGGCCACTCTGGACCCATCACGATCACCTGAATTGATTTAAGGTGGCGAATGATACGCTCTGGCGTATCAACTCGGAGTTGCTCCGAGAGCTACTAAGAGATAAATCTCTCTCTTATTCTGGTGGGGAATTTGCATGTCCCATGTTGCATCTATCTGCCCACGATAAAGAGATATACGCCGCTCAATGATACTTGTCGCATCGTGTCTGGGTGTTTAAACCCAATCCACTAAGGATGCTGTATTCATTTACTCGCATAGAAGTTAACCGCGAAATAGCTTGCTGCATTGGAAAGATCGTGATGTATGGCATAAGGTCTCACAAGCACTGTTTTTCGTTGTGATCGCAGTACTTAAACTTTTTTGTTGTAAATACATATTTTCATTCTTTCTTTCTTTGTGTGAACTGTGTATCAGACTTTACGAGCCGCCGCTATAGGCGTCTAACATGGCTCATTAACGACTACTAGCATTACCTCAGAACTCCGGTATTACTCAACCGGTTAGTTTTTTTTTGTATGAAAATATATGATTCCATACCACACAACCGATTTGTTTTTTTTTTCGAATCGGTTGAGTTGAGTTGAGGGACCAATCCCATAGAAATTTTATCGAAATCAGTAGTAGTTTGGCTTTTAAATTAAAAATTAGGAAAACAGGATAAACAGGGAAAGATCCCATTATTTTTAATTTATTTAAGTTAGTTATTAACACTATTTTTTTCAATCAGTAGTGGCAGTAATAAGTGCACGACCTTATCTTTCCTAAAGCCGTAACGTTACAGGAATCTACAAACCGTCATATGCTTGCATTGGGCTATCTGCATCTTGTATATATGTTTGTGATGGGTAATTAATTATACATCCCGTCATCGTATGAATAGCTACTTAAATCTTCAAAATCACTTTCAACATAAGCCATCTTCGAAACAAAGTCGTACCACTAACCAACCAGGCGGACTTTTATCTCATAAAATTTCATTCAATACAGATTACAATTTTACAAAACAACGAATTTGGCACTCAGATATATTTTAAGATTTTATTAGTTCAAGATCATTTATATGCCATAACATGAGATAAGTTGGTAAATGATAACAGCTAGCTACCAGCTTATTTACTTCATGCAAATGCTTTTTTTTAATCTGCGGACAACCAAGCTCCTTCTTACGATACCTCGTATGTCAAATTGTGACATCATGAAACAAATGAACATACAAACATACATACATACCGGTCAAACACATAACCCTCCTTTTTACTTCGCCGTAGTCAGGTAAACAGAAGTCCATGGGCGAACTTAATACAATGAAGCATTATTTTCCAATGTTGTATAGTATAGATAGGCTGGTATTGCTACTCCAAGTGAAGTGAAACCCAGCAAAAATTAACGTGGTATGATTAAGAAATAAAATACGTATTTACACCAGTAGGTAGTAAAAAGTATCTCAACATTTTGGGCTAAACTAACCGAACAACGTGGTGCAAATGGCAACGAATCGGAGTCGCTGGAGACAGATCGTCCATACCCCGGTACTCGTTTTATATATTTATATAAAACGAGTACCGGGTGATCACGATCTTCAGTTATGAAGTACCGACCACAAAGAAGAAGAACCGTACAAAAATTAAGAGGCCACTAATAAGAATAAAAAAAACATATAATGTATCTAAGACCGAAAATTTGTTCTGCGACTGCGGTGGTTTCTCCCATTGCTCCGCAATTGCCTTAGATAATGTAGCCTGCTCTAGTTTTAAGTACGTTGCCTGACTTTTTCAAGATGGCGCCGATATTGACCAAGACGTGTTTTTTTTTATTGTACGACGGGGAAGCACTTGGCCTTCATCTCACCTGGTTACAAGTTGAGATAAATTACCTCTATATGCCGGACACAACATTTTTTTTAAGAATGGTTATTATGGAGGCAGAATTAGGTAAGATGGTGGTAGCTAGCCAGGCGGACTTTAACAAAATCCTACTACCAACCAAACCAAGCACAATATTGCTACCCCTGGGGATCGCACCCGGGACCTCTGTGGGTTGAACCACTAGACTTAATAAAAATAATAGAATTAATGAGGGATGGATGAAGTGGCTTCAAATCTCCGAAACAACATGTGACCCAGGAATGCCTTTTAAACTTAAGGGGAATATTTACAAGACGAATGAGAGGAAAGTGCATGCTACTGTGATGCAAATAGATGGTTGGATGAGAGGGATGAGAAGATCGGATAAGATAAGAATGTATTTAAGTTCTATTTAATGTGGCGACAGTTGTAGAAAACGAGGAGTACTAGGTTAGCATTGGAATGGACAGGTAATTAGGAGATGATGTTCATTTGACCAAAACAGTAATTTGACTACCACCATACCTATTTCAGCCGCGAAGCAGCATTGCTGTGTTCTGGTTTGAAGGGTATGGTTGCGGTGAAATTACGGGCACGCGAGGCTCAAAACCTTTATGCCTCAAGTTGCCGGGCACAATCCAATTCCGTGTAGGCTTTGTTCTTTGTGGATTTGACTTACGCAGTAAGGCGTTGCTATAGGCAAGAGTGCACTTAAGTTTTTTTTTTATATTTATTTACCAAAATAAACTTAAATAATAAACATAGTTGAAAACATAGCTTTAAAAAACCAAGGAGGTTTGTCCTAAAACTAGCTTATTTACAGAAATAGCTGCCAACAGCAAAACAGAATTTGTTTAATGTTGAACAAAAGGTTCACATAGTGCAGGTGGATATCTACTTGCTACGTTACATCATTATGAAATGTAGGTACAAATAGAGATTCAATATTATTTCTATTGTTTACATACAATTATCAATGTTATTTATGAAATAAGTTTTTAATTTATATTTAATATTTATTGGTGTAATATTATTCAATAAATCCCTAGGTAAGTCATTAAAAATCCGAGGAACCAAGTAACTCGCTGTCCTCTCGCCGTAAACATTGTTGGCGCGCGAAGTTAACAACCGGTTTTGAGTGACTGCCTGAGTGCATACGGGATGTTCAATTACCTTTTTTAAAGACTCATTAATCTTTTAGTAACATAAGGCGAAATTGAACATGTATTGGTAGAATTTTGCAATGCTTAAAAGAGTGCACTCATGCCTATACCATTGCCTTACTGTAGCCCAACCTGTTGTTACCATCAGGTGGGCTACTTGCTGTTCCGTCTCCTAGTTGTATAATAAAACATGTTTTGTCGACCCAACCTAACGTGAGAAAAGGGCAGGAGAATAATCAATGATGGTCATGTACTTAACTTGTAAAAAAAAACATGTAATATAATTTATACAACGGGGAATTCGTAGAAACGTTTATAATGAATAACCCTACGAATATTATTTATTATACGAATGCTATATATTATAAGGTGTTGTCCAGTACACACATTCTTTTTATGACTATTTTAGAACCTATCGTTTCACTATTTTTAGGGGTATGCCGCCTATGGAGCCGAGTAAAGGTCGATTCGGGTCCATCTCGATCACCTCTGGCGTATTCCTCACCATCTCAACTCGGAACTTAGTGATTAGTTTTGATATGCAGACACCAATCTGGACCTTAGCAAACCTCATACCTGAAAGCAAACAAACTGTGTTACAACCAGAAGTGTACTGCAGAAATGTAACTGGCAAACCTAATAACTTAAGAACACTTATTTACACGCGGTTGTGGAAACGTTATAAACATATCAAAACAACAGTATTACAATGACACTGTGAAAAGTAAGATTTGAATAAGTACATTAAAAAAATATCAAAACTTACCGATGCAATTTCTGGGGCCGACACCAAAAGGCATATAAGCGCAGGGGTGTCTATCCTTAGAATTTTCATCTGTGAATCTATCAGGTTTGAAATTATCGGGTTCAGGATAATACTTCGGGTCACGTTGAGTGGCATACGGAGATACAAGCACAGTTGTTCCTTTCTCTATAACTAGATCTGTATCCGGCACTTTGTAGTCCTTCGCGGCGACTCTTTGCAACAAATCCAAAACAGGGTACATCCGAAGAGTTTCACTCAATACGTTATTGAGGTAAGTCATTTCCTGTAATGCATCATATGTGACTTTTCCATCATACCGGCTAAGAACGTCCATGACTTCTGTGTATAGTTTTTCTTGGATGTTGGGGTTCTTTGCAAGCTCATACAGTAAGAAACTCATCGTGGATGCGCTGGTTTCGTAGCCGGCGGCGTAAAAAACAAAAGCTTGCGCAGCGATCACGGCTTCTGTTATTTTTAAAGAAAGGTCTTTGTCGTCCTCAAATCTCTTAGAGATATGAACTTCTTCCTGTTGTTTCATTTCTAATATCAAATCCATAAAATCTTTTCTACTGCTTGGTATTCCATTCCTTTGACTCATTATTTGACTGACGAGATCGTAAAAGAATTGTGTTACAAATTTTGGGAACAGAGAAGAGTTTAATTTTTTAAGAATTCCGGGATACATCATGTCAAGTTCTAGCGCGTAATTAGAAGCGAAGATTAACTCGTCTACTTTCTTTAGATGGTCAATTTTATCATTAATGGTGTCGACGTCGAGACCGAAAGCGCAAGCGGCGATAGTTGTCATGGTGTACTTTTGTACCAGTTTGTGCACTTCGTGGCTCTCCTGTTGATCTTTTATAGAATCTACGTAGTCTATAAAGGAGTCCCCGCGTTCAACTATCAGGTACAGCATGTTCCTCAATTTTCCTGCGGTAAATATAGGAGTAAAATGTCTCCTCAGCACTCGCCAGGTGTCTCCGTCCGAGTGGAATAGGTTGGCCCCCAGCCCTTCTTTGCTAAACTCAATACCACGATCCACGAAGCTATCAAAGTCCTTTATCATTACATGCTTAATGATATCCAAGTCACGGATGAATACGGCTGGCGTGGTCATCCTATATACACCGACCACTTTTTCGTTTGGGTATGCATTGTAAACATCCGTAAAAACAGATCCCAAGGTCTTGCGTCGCAGCACGGAATCTTTTAAGTTTCCGAAGAACGCCACGGGTTCCGGCCCATTGATGTTTCTACTCTTCCAGTAGTTGAATGTTCGCGTGAAGTAATAATAAAGAACGTAAGCTAGAGTCGCGCACGCGATACTTGTGTATAATAGTACCATGTTGAGTAGGAGCTATGCGACGTCCACCTCAATTGTGATGGTAATACATCGAGGCTTGTTTTTAAATATCACTATTCCAGTCATTCGCTATCATAATTATCAGTCTTATGTACCTTTGCGTACGTTGTGTTCACGTCTGCGGTACTTATCTGTGAGTTTTTATTGTTACTTTGTTTACCCTCTATCTATCTATTACATAATATTAAATTGCTTGATTACTAATAACAATAAATATTTTGGGCAAACGTCGCCGCTGGTTTTTCACCCGACTGCCTCAAGAGTGTATTAGTTTTATTGAGATGTATGTATATTTTAACCGACTTCAAAAAACAGAGGAGGTTCTCAATTCGTCAGAATCTTTTTTTATGTAAGTTCCCCGATACAAAAAAAATGCTTTTTGTTTGAAAGGGCCCTTCACAGGTGGTCCCATCGTAATCAGGTCAGGATCTGATGATGGGATCCTGGAAAAATCGAAGAAACTTTTCAAATATTATAAGCACACTTGAAGCGATTTGGGTATTTTAAACGGACTCCTTATAGGATCACGCGTGTATCTGTCTGTCTGTCCATCTGTCACAGCCAATGTACTTCGAAACTACTGGACCAATTGAGTTTAAATTTAGTATACATATAAGTCGGTGACCCAAACACGGACGCAAACCGTAAATTAAAAATACAGAAAATAGTTCTTCACCTATAGATTACAGGAAAACCTATAATAAGTCTTTGTATTGTAAGTAACATAGAACATTTTCTCAATATTTGTATGTATAAATTTCATGCACGGAATTTTCTAAACGCGAGTTTGATAAATGGATAAAAAGACTTTATATTTGAAAAAAAATATTTATTTACTTTCAAATTGGCCCCACAGATAAAATTTCGTCAGATCAATAGTTTCGTTTTCGAATCAAAATTTTGAAAAAAATACGTCATCCAGGTAAACGAAATTGTATCATACTTATTCTTCATTGAAGTCGGTTTTCTTTTTAGTTTTTAAAATGTAATTATATTGTAACGATCTGCAGCCTTAAAGATTTGGTGGATTTTTAAATGGATTGCATTTATATTTTATATGATGGATTTCTCTGAAATTATGGGGTGTCTTAAACTATACTAGTAGCTCGCCCCGAACTGAGATCTCATTATGTTTGGTTTGTGTTAGGTACCTATTTAACTACGGAGATTATTTCTCAGAAAGAAAGTAACTAACAAACGATAAACTGTGCTTTCATTACTTACTTACTCTGAGCATACTTTTTCTCAAACTCTTTTAATTCGCCTGAGTGTTCGAGGCTCTCTCTCGTTGCTAAGCCAGATTGAGAGCAAAGCACCAAAGCGCCGACCGTATGTCAGAGTGCAGAATACATTAAGGGAATAAGCCACCCCTTACTGACATAAAGAGCTTAGTGTATAATATTTTTGAAAAGTGCTTTTCTTTTTTTTTAATGACGGGGAAGCGCTTGGCCTTCATCTCATCTGGTGATTACAAGGCCGTAGTTGGAGGCGCACATCACCCGGAATCCTCAACAAACTGAGGAACTGGCAATTTTACCACTAAAATGTTATTTACACAAGGGTAGTTTTATGAAATAGGGGTTTTAACCACCAAAGATAACTTAAATAGAAATTTACTGGGTATTTTTAATGACTGAGGTAGATTTTGACATATTGAAAAAAACTATTTCCTTCAATTGACATTTTCAAAATACATCTAGCGCTTTTTTTCGATTTCACGATGAAATTAAATGAAATGAAATTATTTTTTTGCATGATTACAGTAGTATATCAGGTCTTAAATATAATTAACTCATCACTGTAGTTGACCGCTTGTCGTACAAATATATGTTTTTTATTTATAATTCCAATCAGGTTATATAAATACAATTTGTGCTTTAAAAAAAAAAGGATGGCGGGTTAAGACCCATAGCCGTAGGCACCACCTATCGCCGCCTTGCAGCCAAAGTCTGCTGTCGCAAAAAAGCCGCGTATCTAGGCGACTATTTCCGACCCGTGCAGCTAGGCTTTGGTTCGCGAGGCGGTTGTGAGGCCGCGGTCCATTCTTTAAGAACATTTTTAGATCGAAATTACGGGGAAATTAATAATAATTATTCTAAAAGTAGATATCAAAAATGCTTTTAATTCGGTTGACAGAGGCACCTTGCTAAATCAAATCAAATCCAAAATTCCCGAAATTTATCCTTTTCTTTTTCAATGCTATGGTTCGCCATCTAAATTAATTTACAAGAACCAAACTATTTCGTCTGCAGTTGGCTGTCAGCAAGGTGACCCTCTAGGCCCGGCCATTTTTAGCCTTGCCATTCACCCAATTATTCAACGCCTGAAATCTAAATTGAATGTTTGGTATCTCGATGACGGAACCCCTGCCTGGGACATCAGTTAGGGCTGGTGCGGCGGCTGATTCGGCCGAGGATCACAAAAGGCGCAAATATAGTGGTCTCGACAGAGCTTACCTATTTGAGCCTTTTGGGGTGGAGACCTTGGGTCCGTGGGGAGCCGGTGCCCTCCGGGTTTTCAAAAATATTGTGGGGCTTTTGATTGAGGCGACACGTGACCCAAGGGCTGGCTCTTATTTAGGCCAGCGAATTAGCATAGCTATTCAGCGTGGCAATGCAGCCAGTGTCTTGGGCACGCTTCCGTCTGGTACTGGTCTGGAACAGTTGAGTTACCTATAGGCCGTTTGTAACGGTCCTTAGGTAATCTGACTGATTCCTTTGTACTTAGTTAGTTTAATTTATTGAATAACCATAAAATTAAAAACAATGCGGACTATTTTAAATCTCCTGAGTTACCTGAAAGATAAAATACATACCCTAATTGCTTGACATGTACATCTCTGACATGTAAATAGAAAGTTAGAGTGATATTTTAATTATAAATTATAATTGTCAAATAGCGGTACATACATAGAAATGGGACCTTCGTGTTAGTTAGAATTTGACCCGTTACAGTTTTATTACAAGTATATTAACTAAATTGTGAAACTCACAGATAGCCAACCAACTGAGGGACTCCTCAGTTGGTTGAGGATTCCGCATGAAGTGCGCCTCCACCTTCGGCCTTATCTTAACTTTTTACCAGGTGAGATGAAGGACAAGCACATCCCCGTACAAAAAAAAAGATGACTTAAGTAAACGTTCACGAGTCCGCCTCCAAAAACAATCTTTGGAATTTATATTACTTATATCAAACGGAAGATTGTTGATTATTGTTTTTTTTACCTTAGTCAACTTACCTAAGGACAATTATAACGAGACAATTACAATTATTTTATTAATAAAAAATACACCCAGAACATGCTATTTTGAAAAACTTGAAAAAATATATTTTGAACAGCTTTTTGAACAGCAGCTTACGATGAATGTGAACTACATTCTTGGGACAATATTTAATGATATGCCGCCATCAGCCGTGACGACAAAACGAGTAGAGCTGTATGTCATCTTTGTTTGAGTATTCGTTGAGCACTTAACGCTAAACTTAGAGAGCAACTTCACCAAGCAAACGCGGGAAGAGATCTTGCTGAATCGCATACCTGAAAATATTTGTTTTTAGTAAAACATCCTATGAATTATACATTCGTAAAATCATAAAGCATTGTATGTACCACCTCTATCATAATTAATAATAGTTATTCATATCACAACCCGAAAAACTTCACTGTGTGACTTTTATATAACTTCCCAGGTATTTAACCGCCTCTGTGGTCTAGTGGTTCAACCCACAGATTTCAGATCCAGAGGTCCCGGGTTCGATCCCCATCGGGAGTATAATACATTGTGCTTGGTTTGGTTGGTGGTAGGACTTTGTTTGGGTCCGCCTGGCTAGCTAAAAGTATTGATGTTAATTAGAATAGCTATTGCATCTCTGTGATAATGTGTATTGTGACATTTTCGGCATGCATCTAAAGCTTGGAATTAATAAGGTTCGAAAATTTTACTGCAACTAAGGGATCCCACCAGATGTAGGGGCGGCAGCTTGCTTCTGTGTATTATCTAACACCTTTACTGTAAACCGCCTGCCGAGAGTGGTGATTATAGCAAAGCCTTAAAATTTTTGGAGGAGGCACTAATAGGATTTTGTAGACCATTATTGAAAAAAAGTAACCACAATTTTGTCTTACCTATACAATTTCTTGGTCCAACTCCAAAGGCCATAAATGCACAAGGATGACGCTTGCCACAGTTTTCTGCCGAAAACCTCTCAGGGTCGAATACGTGAGGGTTAGGCCAGATGCTCTCATCGTGGTGAATGCCAAACACTGATACCAATACCTTCTGCCCTTTTTCTATGACCACATCCGTTCCCGGAATGTTGTATCTTTCCTGGGCATTCCTTTGTAGAGGGTCTAATACTGGATACATTCTCAGTGTTTCATTGAACACTTTTTCTAAATATTCCATTTCTTGTAAAGCATCGTATGTCACCTCACCTTTATATTTCGCTAGTACCTCATCTATTTCTGATTGTAAATTTATTTGAATATCGGGGTTTAAAGCCAGCTGGTATAACATAAAAGAGAGGATCGTTGAGCTTGTCTCATAACCGGCGGCAAAGAACACGAACGCTTGAGCAGCCATAAGGTTTTCTGTTATTTCGAAATAAGTAACATCATTTGAGCTTTCTTTTTTTGAAACTTGAATATCTCCTTGAAGTTTTAACTCCAAAATCAAATCCATGAAATCTTTCCTGCTTGAAGGTGTGTTATTTCTATGTCTCATGACTTGGGCTACGATGCCGCAAAAAAAATCGTTCACATATTCCGGGAAGATAGATCTATTTATCTTTTTTAAGATACCAGGGTACATCATGTCAAGCTCCCCTAAATAATTTACAGAAAAAATATCCTTATCTATCTTCTTGAGTGTTTGTATTTCTTTACTAGCTGGGTCTAGATCCAAACCGAATGCGCAGGCACTGATGTTAATCATAAAGAAGTTTTGCAACAGAGAGGCAACCTCTTGTTCGGGTTGAGAGACGATCTCTTTTCTTAAATAATCGACAAACTTGTCACCGCATTCGACCATCAGATGAAACATATTCCTTAGTTGCTGTAGTAAATATTGGAGCTAATCTTTTTCTAAGAATTTTCCATGTATCACCATCTGCATGAAATAGGTTCATACCCAAGCCTTCCTTGCTAAAATCAAAGCCTCGGTCGATAAACTTATCAAAATCCATGATCATGATATGCTTTAGGATATCTAAATCTCGGATCAACAAGCTCGGAGTGGTCATGCGGTAGATTCCAACGACCTTTTCTGCAGGGTATTGCTTGTAAGCATTGTGAATCACCTCACTTATGTGTTTACGACGGATAGCTGATTCATAGATGTTACCGAAAAGTGGAATTGTTTTGGGTGTAACAACATTTCTATTTTTCCAGAAATAGAATGTGCGAGTGAAATAGTAATACAACGCATAAGGCACCAGAACTAAAGTCAACCATAACAGCACCATGGTTACAATCACCTATCTATATATCTTTGCTACGACTACACTAAACTTCACAAATGTTTAAAAGCAAATGAATGACGGGATTTTGAACCCGCTTTTATCATCCCAGTCTTTGCTGCATTTTTGTTTAAGTACGTCTTCAAATACACATATCTGTGAATGTCAACAAACTTGATAACCTTTCTTTATCTTTAAATTCTACATACCTGAGGGTATTAAGAACGAATTAAAATACTGAATTATACACCATTTATAAAACGGCATAACATAAAATGTAAGTTTCTATATACAATCACCGGTCTTATTGCTTAGTAGCAATCTCTTTCAGGTAACTTTTGGGTGGAGAGGATTTAATGGCTATAGAGACGCTACTTTTAGTAAGTGATTCATATTATATCATTGCTTGGATCCAAGCAATAATCATACATCAATAATATATACAATAACAATATTTCAAAGAATGTATCTTCGAAATAATATTAAATTATGAACTCAATTATAAATCAAACTGAAAATGTATAACATATTTTCAGTTTGATTTTATCATACCTACATAAATGACAAAACATTTATTTTCAATATTTAAATCCAAGAGGAACACGGCGCTATGAATAGTTTATTTTACCTGAGTTTATCATGATCATGTAGGTATGACCCTCAAAACTGTATATCAACAAGCTGTACATATCAGTTCAACAACCCACAAATAATATTAATGATACATCTTTAAACCTGTTGCAAAATAAATATAAACTTGTCTATGTCCCCTGTTATACAAACGCCCGAAATAAAATAATAAAACAAGTTAATAACCTATGTCATTGATTCTGTGGCGTTGGTATAGCAGTTTACATCTATCTTTTGTATTGATTTTGGTTTTCATATATGATTTGATATTGATATCACGGTACATTGATTTTATACAGCGCTATGTAGCCCCAAACTAAACAAAGCTTGTACTATTCGTATGGTATGATAGGTATGTATGGGAACTATATAACGGAAAAAATACTAAAATACTACTTTTAGTAAACACATAGGTACTTATTATACGACACCCAAACACAAAACAAACATCTACATTAATTATACAATTGTTTGTTCTGGGTTGGAATCGAGCTCACAGAATTCTGCATAGAAGGCTTGATGGTTATTTGATAGACGATTTACATAAGAATCAACTCCTCCAGCTCAGCCCGCGAATCACGTAAAAGCCTACTAAGCCGATCTTACCAGATGAAAGGCAGAAGCTTCCATATTTGAATTATTGGCTAGTTGCCTGCGATTTCCAATTTGTCAACTAAGTTTGGTGAGCATTCACACAGGACAAACATTTGTGTAATGAATAAAGATGTTTGTATTATGTATTTACAACAAAAAAGTGTATATAATCGTATTATATCTGTAATCTAGTTACCATATAATAATTTGGGGCTAGATCATGCTGTTTAAAATTAATATCCTGAGATATGTAAAAACTTTTAATTTTGGACGAGAATCTGTCTAGCTGTGAAAGTTGTTGAAGTAGAAACCAATTACCACGAAATATTAGGTCCTTACATATGAAATTGGCGTTTTGTATGGGAGGAACATAAAGGCAATTTTTTCATATTAAAATATATTTTATTAATCAAAGTATGTACCATTGCTATCTATACACTTTTGCCATCTTATAGGTAGTTAATTGATCCCTTTACTAAAAAAACCATTCGGACGGGAATCAATGAAATCTTTGAAAGCGGTTTGGACTGCCTCATCGGAATTGAATTTTTTTCCTTGCAAGAAGTTATCCAAATTTCGAAAAATATGGTAATCTGTTGGAGCAAGGTCCGGAGAGTACGGTGGATGTCTTAGAAATTCCAATTGAAGCTCCTCTAATTTGGTAGTCGTCTGTTGGGCCGTGTGTGGTCTAGCGTTGTCTTGAAGCAGCAGTGGCGTAGAGCGATTGAAAAGTCTCGGTTGTTTAACAGCGAGCTTTTCCATCATGGTTTGCAGTTGCTGACAATAGACATCAGCCGTAATCGTCTGACCAGATTTAAGAAAGCTATAGTGTACGACACAGGCACTAGTCCACCAAACGCTTACAAGTAACTTTTTTTGAGTCAATTTTCGCTTGGGGCAAGATTTTGCTGGTTCACCAGGGTTCAGCCATTGCGATGAGCGTTTACGATTATCGTACAGGATCCACTTTTCATCACATGTAATGATCCGATTTAAAATTCCTTCATTATTGTGCCGGTTGAGTAATGTAACGCAGCAGTCGACGCGCGTTTGTCGGTTTGCTTCACTCAATTCATGAGGTACCCACCTTTCAAGCTTTTTCACCTTCTCAATTTGCTTCAAGTGGATTAAAACGGTTTTGTCACTAACACCGCAGCCTGCAGCTAACTGTGATGTGATTTGCGATGGATCTGCTTCCACAATAGCCTTCAATTCATCATTATCGACCTTGGTCTCCGGCCGTCCACGAGGCTTGTTCTGCAGGTCGAAATTTCCAGAACGAAAGCGTTGAAACCAAAAACGCACCGTGTTTTCTTTTGCGACACCACCACCATACACATCATTAATCCTTCGAGCCGTTTCTGCAGCACTGGTGCCACGGTGGAACTCGTACTCGTAAATAATGCGATATTTTAAGTTTTCCATTTTGTGAAATGAGTGACGCAGAAAAAAAAAGCAAAAGAGAAAAAAACAAATGAATTACGGTTTTCGAAACACAAATGCATGAGTAAATAGCTGTTTAAATTTGAATTTGGAATTCCTAACCAAAGAGGAGATATTTAAGATCAAAGTGGCCAGTACGACAAAACGCCATTTTCATATGTAAGGACCTAATAGTAGGGTGGATTTCTGGAGATTTTAAAGTATGATTTTGTTGTTCCAGAGGTGGGTGGAGCAAATGCAGATGTTTCGTGCGCCAAGCTGGAGAGAGGCGTTGGGGCCTGCGGGCGTCGCGGCCTCCACCCCGCGTGGCCTTTAGAGCTAGACACCTTACACATTGCACTATATACGGTAACAGCTATTAATGAATGAAATGAATGAAAATTGATTATTGTACACCAAAAACATGTGTTTATTATTGTGTCTATCTAATATTCATGTGCTGTTGGTTTTCCTTCAAATAAACAAATAAATGAATTAAAACATATAGAAAAAATATTGTCAATTTTAAAACTAAAGTAAACAGTACAATGGGCGGTCTTATCGCTTCAAAGCGATCTCTTCCAGACAACCCTTGGATGGAGAGGATAGTACACTTACGGTTGATGGTAAGTGGTACTTATTCACTTTTATTATGTACACCCTGTATATAATAAAAGTGAATAAGTCAATATTTATATTTTCAATATAAATATAATACGATATAATAATTTGAATATGATAGAATAGTACCTACTTTCTAACACTAGTAGTTCGCTCTGAACTGAGATCTCGAAATGTCTGGTTTCAGTTAGGTTTGTAACCACGGACATTATTTCTCAAGTAGAATAGACATATAACAAATGATAAAAGTGAGCTTTCATTACACCTTACTTAGCTTCTTTCAGCACTCTTTTCCTCAATCTCTCATTATTCACCTGAGTGTTCGAGGCTCTCCATTGTTGCAAACTCTTATTTTATGCCAAGCCAGAATGAGAGCAAAGCACCAAACCACCGACTGTACGCCATAGTAGGTGGGTAGAAAACAGTAAGTGAATAAGTCGCCCTTTATTAACATAAATATAGGTTAATGTCGTTTTGAAAAGTGCTCTCAAAGCCGTTGCCATAGTCATCGTGACAAAATAATCTAACCCTCCAGCCCACGGATGTCGTAAAGTCGTTATCTTATCTGTCCATCCAGCGGTTGCCTGGAAGAGATCGCTTTCAGCGATAAGGCCGCCCATTGTTTTACCAGTGACGCTTAGATTAAGTTTCCACTATCTGTATTTTGTTATGTTATTTGTAAATGGTGAACAATAAAGAGTTATCCATCTATCTAAAGTCAACCAAGCGACTTCAAAGCGTAAACAAAACTTTAACTGTACAATCTGTCAGCCAAGTGTGGTGATTGTGGCCAAACGTTAGTTGTAGAGGGAGTTTTTTCCACATTGTGGTGGACAATAATGCGCTGTTCATGTAAGATATGCGCAGTCAAATTATAGACTCCTTGCATGACATCCTAAAAGTAACTCTTGGATTTTATCGACACCCTTGGTTTGGCATTATTGCCAATTGCCCTATTGAGTGAATTACAAAAAATATATAGACCAGTTTTCATGAGACTTCGAATACCCTCTCTTATCTTACAAGATCTGTTAATCATCCGTTTCCCCTTTCATGCTGAAAAACGATTTTTGAAATCTGTAGTCTCAGCCCCCATTTCAAATGATATTTTAGATTTTCACCCATTTTCAACACTTCAATCTTATTCACCCCTTTTACAACCTTTAATGGAAATACAGGGGTGGTTTCAGCATTTATAAAACAAGTTAATCGTTAAGTCCCTTTAATAGTATATCATACGAGACATATCAAGCGTTTTACTCTCATAACGCACCCTTTTGTTACAAAAACCACCCCTATTATAAAGTTAATGTATATTTTATGAATGCATGATGATGCTCTTTTAAATGACACCCCACAAGCCAAAAACCTTATTGTCTCACTGAATACCCCTTTTTCTCAAAAACTACCCTAATGTCAAAAAAAACTGAAAATGATTAAAGAGTATTCATTTAAACTCTACATATACAAACATTTTAATTGATCGAATCAACCATGCAAAAGATATAGGTGAAAAATTTTATTTCTTTTTGCCCAAATATCTCAGAAACTATCCCACTTATCAAAAACCTCCCGCGAAAATCAATTTATATTTACGTTATCTCTTTAAAGTTTAAATTTCATTAAAATCGGATAACCCGTTCGAGAGCTATGCCGTCACAAACATTGCCACATACATACATAAATACATAAATACTACTAGGAGATAAACACCGTTACACAAATAATGAATAATTTTTTTTTCCAGAAATTAATTTAAACAAGTATACATTTATTCAATAAATTAAACTAACTAAGTACAAAGGAATCAGTCAGATTACCTAAGGACCGTTACAAACGGCCTATAGGTAACTCAACTGTTCCAGACCAGTACCAGACGGAAGCGTGCCCAAGACACTGGCTGCATTGCCACGCTGAATAGCTATGCTAATTCGCTGGCCTAAATAAGAGCCAGCCCTTGGGTCACGTGTCGCCTCAATCAAAAGCCCCGCAATATTTTTGAAAACCCGGAGGGCACCGGCTCCCCACGGACCCAAGGTCTCCACCCCAAAAGGCTCAAATAGGTAAGCTCTGTCGAGACCACTATATTTGCGCCTTTTGTGATCCTCGGCCGAATCAGCCGCCGCACCAGCCCTAACTGATGTCCCAGGCAGATGAGATGGCGCTAGGGTGTCGACGCAGGTAGCGTCCCACACCAAAGGCCTACCCATTTCCCAAGGGACAAGAGTCATACCGTCGGGCCGCTTACCATCATCACGTAACAGACCAT
The DNA here is from genome assembly GCA_951394065.1 of Venusia cambrica. Classification (NCBI taxonomy): domain Eukaryota; kingdom Metazoa; phylum Arthropoda; class Insecta; order Lepidoptera; family Geometridae; genus Venusia; species Venusia cambrica. The sequence continues at coordinate 10,594,624 of OX596035.1, forward strand.
TCGGTTCAAGAACGGCTGGCACATTGACATGAATAATTAAGAAAAATCTGACAAATAAAACTATTTCACTCGACTCTTGAAAGTAGCTATAGATGGAGCTTATCTTACTGGGGTATAAATATAAATAGAAACCATGTACCCTACGAACCATAGTATACCTCCACTAGAAAATAAAACAAGATATGTCGCGACGCAAAGGTTCGACAATGTTCGAGTGTTCGAATCCCTCGGCGTCGGAATATAACCGTTTACGATCGGTGGGCTGTATGCCAATCTGCCATCTCAGTTGTACGGAAAACAAATTATCGGTTCTCTTCAAACCTCTCCCTCTACCCTTGCTTCACTCAGTGTGGATCTGGCACATGTTTTTTATTGCTAACACTCCTATATGAGCTAACTCGAATGAATAGTTACTAGCTGACCCTGGGCAGTTACACTTGCGCCAAGGTTCTCTCTACAAAATCATCACTATCGTTCCGGGCCATATAAGCCCACTGCTGAACCAAGCATTTTCTTGGAAGGCTCGCTCCATAGTAGACCTCATTATTGCCCAGGAAAACATCGAGATTCAGGTTTGACCCTACGTGTATAATCATGAGCCGCCTCTATCCACCAAATCCACGTGGCCGTCTGCTAAGTGCTAAGTTAAGTGTTTCTATCGAATGTATACCCAGTTCGAGACGTCACCGAATTCAGATGCAAAAAAAAATCACCCCTTATCACTGAATCTTAAGTAAGCTATACACTGCAAAAATATTGAAGAAAAAACTGGGGGTTTTCCACAATTCATATTATATATTTCAAGTCAACCCAAGTACTTATCTGTAATACAATTTAGTTAAATGCATGGAAAGAGCATCCAGATAATAAGACCCATCGCGCGTATATGAGATATATATCAGATTAGTATATAAGAAGAAGAAGAGAAACAAGATTAAATTGAAGGGGGTTTCCCTTCAATTTAATTTAAATTAAAAATAAATCTTGTGTATAACATTAGTAATCAACATAAGAATAACACTTTATGTTACATTATAAAATACTGCTTCCCTTTCCTACGCGACTGCTGACCCTTGTAAAGATGTTTTACTGTATGAAACAACTGGTACAAATTGTCTGTAATAAATAGGTACATTTTTCTGAACTTTATAACGCAATAAAGTGCTGATCTTAAGAAGTTTTCCCTCAGCGGCAAAATGAGGGCCGACATGTAAATCAATAATTTACCCCTCATTTTTCACGACCAATGTTTGTTCCAGGTCGGTCATGAAAAATCTTGCCCAATTCCTGGCTGTCCCTATCAGCGAACACGTGGAGACTTTCATCTATTTAGTAGCCGCGGCCATACTGCTCTCGCGGACGACGGGTGAGATCACCATCATCATCATCACATCAACAGCCTAAGACTGACCACTGTTGGACATAAGCCCATGATGATGGAAATTATTGTGAACCTAGTATTTGTTTCCATTATTAGGAAATATCATCAAAAATCATTAGACAAAATAATGTATGTTGTACCTATGTACAACATACATTATTATGGTACATAGGTACATTTGTATGTACCTACGGTTACGGTTTAAGACATTTATTCTCATAAGATTACAAAAATCACTTACAGAGAATATAAAACTAGGTAGGGCTAAATTAAATTAAGTATTAATTTTAGTAAAGTATAAGTAAGGAAGGGAGTGCCATAACAGGTAGGTAGGAAAATACATTCATGAAAAAAAAAAAAATATAACTAGAATATAAATAGATGGTAGGTAGGTACCTCAGTTAAATAGTAATGTAGGTTCTCTGGGTACTACCCAAGAATTTTATACAAAAACATTTTTAGTTTTGTAGATGGGTATGTAGGCAGACTGATTATTAGTTTAATTAGTAGTTACATAGTAAGTAGGTTGATATTAGACCAAACAGTAGATGCAACTAAACAATACCTAACAATAGTAGGCAGATTTAAATGTTTTAAATGTTTTTATGTGTCAGCTTCGCGAACATAGGTATGTTTCTTTAATGTTTGCCAATAGGCTTAGCATAGGCTCAGATTCGTCAGACTATGTTTGTTTGAAGCTGTGCTTAGGCATATGTTTTTATTTTACTGTACGACGGGATGTGCTTGACCTTCATCTCACCTGAATATTTCAAGTTATGATAAGGCTGAAGGTGTAAGCGCACTTCACCCGGCATCCTCAACAAACTGAGGAACTGGTTATCTTACCTCTAAATTCCGGAACACAGCAATTTTAGAATTGCTGTTATGGCGACAGATTTAGGTAAGATGGTGGTAGCTAGCCAGGCGGGCTTAAACAAAGTTCTACCACCAACCACACCAACCACTATATTGTATTCTCCTGGGGATCGAACCCGGGACCTCGACCAATAGCAGCGGTTTAACATAGGCTCAGATTCATCAGACTACGCGTGTTTAAAGCTGCGCTAGGCATCTGAAAAGAGCGATTATACCATGTGTGGACACATGGTATAATCGCTCTTTTCAGATGACGAGTATTATTATACTAAAGAATTTGTTATTTTTTAAATAATAGTATTTACGCAGAAGGGCGGCCCGCCCGTAGGTGGTCGGCGGGAAATCGCGGGCGAAGAGCGTGCGGACGCACGCATTTCCCGCACCACACACACCCGCCTATTCACTGTTAGCAGGTAAACACTTATTCACTGTTAGTAAGTAAGCACCTCTTCACTGCTAGCAGGTAAACACCTATTCACTGTTAGCAGGTAAGCACGATTTACCAAATTAAAGTTTTTTTTTATTTATTTATTTTAGAATCAATCACTGGTACAGTTGGAGGGGTCGATTTTTAAGCCGCGACCGCCACGCCAATATTGCAAATGTATATTTATACATAATATTGCAAACGACTGCACATGTTGTCAGTTTTTTTTATAAAACCACTTGTTTTTGTCTGTGTTTGTGTAAAGTGTTTTTGTTTTTGTAAAGGCCTATGTTCAGCAGTGGACATACAATGAGCCTGAGATTTCTATTATGCTCTGCGGGTTGTGCTCTTGTTCCTTGGCAGTTCGCTAGTCAATCAATTTGATTATTTATCATTTTTCTTTTCATCTTGCTATATAGCTTTAATGATCGCATCAATAATAAGCACAGTACATTTTTTAGCATATCGTTTCAGACAGAAGTCCGAAATAATAAAAGGTATCACTTATGAAAATAAAATAAAATTCATTTATTTCGGACTGTTTTTGTTTTCAAATTAATACAAATTAGATTTAGATCCATATCATGTTAGTAACAATTTAATCTTATCCTATGTTAGGGTGTTGATAACAATGCGAGTTAATTAAATTTGAGTTATTTCAAACAGTGCAACCGAGCAATAAATGACAACAATTATTTCATAATCATCCGGTTACAGTGCTTGAGGAACGGGCTTTCCCATTTATTGGATAATGCATTCAGGATGATTTTGGTGCTCCCGTGTAGCCTGTACAGCAACGAGGCGATTAAGTAGGCACGTACAACTTTTGCCAATTCTCGTGTAAACCAACCTTGTTTTGTTTATAAACAGTAGGCAGTTCACTCGGGGGGAGTTCGATAGACAATGTCCGAGGACTTGGACTCGATCAGCGAGGAAGAACGATGCCCGTTCCGCCCCTTCACGCGAGAGTCCCTGGCCGCTATCGAAGCCCGCATAGCAGAGGCGCTTGCCAAGCAAAAGGAGCTCGAGAAGAAACGTGCGGAAGGCGAGGTACCTAATTCCATTTCACTCTCTCTACCAAACGTATTTGTATTCCACACCTGTTTGTATAGACGTGTATATAAACACTGGAGTATTCTGTTTAACCAATCAAAATAACAGCTTGTTTTAGGCATCGAGACCGTTTGACACTGTATTTTTGGTATTATATACTTACTTCACACTACAATTCACTACAAATCGATACTTGTGGCACGTTATACAGTTTGTAAAGTGCACTGTTCGGTACGCTGACAACGGATCATTTTGAATTACAGGCCGATTTGGGGCGGACGAAAAAGAAAAAAGAAGTAAGATTCCTTGCTTGCCCCTTTTTACCTTTTTACGGCTCGTTTTTAGAACATAATTTTTTGACAAGTTATCGCTTGTTATCGATCAAAATTTTCCGTGATAATGATATAAACAAAGCGGTGACATCTTATGCGCCACTAAGTAAGTCCACGAATATTGGCGCCGCAGATTTGCAATCGCGATAACTTGTACTGCATTTTTTGTGCAAATTGATAGCATTTTTAGCATTATTCCTTGACCACATCGCTTTCTCGGTAATCCATTAGTAACAGATGTCCTGAGCTTAGCAGTTACCGGGTTAATCAATTATGTCCCCAATGTAACAGCTAATCTTCAAGTAGCACCATCTTATGAGAGCAATAGTTAGACGTATCTTAATGTGCAAAATAAATAACTAACACATTCAATCAAATCCCTCTTTGTGGAGTGTAGGTACATCCTCTAGTTCATAGTGATAGCGTAGGTCCCAATGAGTCGATAACATCGCAAATCCTTGAACCCATTCTAGCTGAGCTCACGTATCTCCGTTCCGATATAATAATTTACAATTGTGAGCCTTCGGCGTTCATCGCCTGTTTTTTATTAATAAAATCATTGAATATGATTATCAATCGGGTTACACTATGCGGTAGCAGTACTGTCACATGAGCGTTCTCATCAAGTACACCAGCACACGACATTCACCATATCAAGCATTGCACAGGACTGGCTCAACGTCACTCATCATTGACCGCAGTCATCTAGGTCTAGCATGGTGGCATCACCTAAACGCTAGGTTTAGTGCATAAATTAACTTATTGCTCAACTGACAGCGACATTATGCCATATCGATGGTTATGAATTTTTATACATCTCTGGGCTTGCGCTATAGTCACCTCATATTCTGGGACTGTTTTCGAATTGGTACCTATTGTACTAGCTCAGTGACTTGGCATGAAGCCCATACCCGTTCGAATTCGAGCAAATTCGGAATGGTTACACAATAGAGGGGAATGTTTGAAATTGGAAACGCTTTTAGATCCGCAAGATACGCATCCTAGCCATACATACAGCAGCACCGGTACTTGAATTGGAATTCAGCTTTGCTGGCTGCGATGATACTGGCTGTGGTAGAGCGGTATTGTTGCGGTCGGTTTGGATCTGCTAGGCTTGTTGAATAGCCTGGCTTGGGTAGGTTCTATTGCCGTCGTACGTCGTGTTCTGTTTAGCCGTCGTTCAAAAACGAAACACGTGTGACTCGATCGAAGTAAGTGAATGGAACGTGATGGTTTGTGGGGTGGTATGGTACAGGTGTGTTGTCGGTGTAGGTGCGGTACGATGACGAAGACGAAGACGAGGGTCCGCAGCCGGACGCGACCCTGGAGCAGGGCGTCCCGGTCCCGGTCCGCATGCAGGGCGAGTTCCCTCCGGAGCTCTCCTCCACTCCCCTCGAGGACATCGATCCCTTCTATCATAGTCAAACAGTAAGTAACAACAATAAAATCTTTAAGTACAACGATCAGAGGGAAACAAACTTGAGTCGTTCAAGTCAAGAGTAAATAAGTTCTTTCTAGGCAGGCGTTCTCTATCGTAGGTTGCATTTTTGCTTAACATCAGGCGAGATAGCAGTCAAACGTAAGCCTATCCCATATAAAAAAGTAAATTAAAAAAATGGCCGTTTTTATCGCATATGTCTTAGGGACATCCCTTGAATGGATAAAGAGGATATTTACTCGTTTAGGATGTTGGTAGAGTAGTCCACATAATACTTATGATTGATTTAAGTAAGTACATTTTTCTTTGTTGCAGACCTTCGTAGTAGTAAGCAAGGGTAGAGATATCTTCAGATTTTCGGCAACCGACGCCTTATGGCTTCTCGACCCCTTCAATCCAATAAGAAGAGTGGCGATATACATACTAGTGCATCCTCTGTTCTCATTATTTATTATTACTACAATTCTAGTCAACTGTATTCTTATGATAATGCCTTCCACGCCTACCGTCGAAAGTACTGAGTAAGTATAACCTTTGTGCTATGGTATCAGTTATTTGTTAAAGTTAGATATCGTACGGCAACAGTACAGTCTTACGATTTTGTATTAAGTAACATCGGAAACCAAGAACATTACTAGGTTCTAGAACATTCGTAGAATGCACGCTAGTTTCAAAATTGTTAGTTTCGGCTAGTTTTCCAATTGGATTTATCTCAATATTTAGATACAGAAATGTAAAATTGTACCTAATATTAGAAATTGTTTAACACATAGATAGTAACAATGTTTAAGAAACAATTATATAAATATTTTGAAATCATTTTACGCTTTAGACATTATCTATTGAAAAATACCAAATTATTTGATATAGTGGTAGTGGTCCATACAGTTTTGAGAAAAATAACGTTTTTTTTTTTAACAAACAATGTTCGAGGTCATTGCCGCCTTAACATAATATTGATTTTACTCTTCCTTATCCACTGACATTATAAAAATGAATGTAGCTATGTTTAATATGTCTAGATTAATATGAGAATTTATATTTATCTGTAAGCAAGCATATTTTCATCACAATATATAATATATGTTCATAATAAGTTATTACCCAACCTTCCATCGTTCGTTAGGACATAGTTCATGTATATTATTAAACAATACTTGTGTATTATGTTGCGTTGAATGCGGTTCCTGAGTGGAGGTGAATTTTTACAGAGTTATCTTTACCGGGATCTACACATTTGAATCTGCGGTGAAAGTAATGGCCAGGGGTTTCATACTACAGCCATTCACATACCTTAGAGATGCATGGAATTGGCTTGACTTCGTAGTTATAGCTTTAGCGTGAGTAGTAGACTACTATTTTATTCAATTTACTTGTAGTACTGGATGTAGATTTATTGTATTATTATATCTGACGTCGCATTACATAGTGATAGCAAGTATAGTACATTCTGTGATATTGAGTATAAGAGTTACCGATGCCGTGTGTTAGGCACTTGGCTTTTCAAAACCATCTCAAGCAAAGTCGAGTCCTAGGGGTAATCTGCGTAGCGAGTGATGTGATTGTTTAGCAGTATCTTGTATTGCGGTAGATATAGTAGTTATTGGTGTCTGTTTCCAGTTATGTGACGATGGGAATAGATCTCGGCAACTTGGCTGCTCTCAGAACCTTCAGGGTACTCCGAGCGTTGAAGACAGTAGCCATCATTCCGGGTAATTTTGGCCTATTTATTGTTAGAACTTTAGATGTTTTTTTTTTATATCATTGTTCTAGATCTATTAGGATAGTCTTTAAATAGTTTAGTTTTGTAGCGCACCAAATGTTACTAGTATGTTGTATTATATAATCAGACATTCGCGGCTACAATAATTCAACTTCCTGCTAAAACGTATTATAAAATGTGAAAATTATTTAGATGTTTCGATGGATGTTTGTTTCTATTTCACGCCAGCCAGCAGCCAGCGAAGCCTTAAACGGCAGCAGTACTTAAATAAACATAGTACTCTGCTTGTTTATACATAAAGAGTTTATCTCAACAATGCATAATCGATACAGCATCACTGTTAATTTTATCATAACTCGCATTTAAAGTGACAATGTATCTAAATATAAATAGACAGGTTTTATAGAGTTTGTTACCTTGATGTGACAATAATATCGTACACAGGTTTGAAGACCATCGTGGGTGCCGTGATAGAGTCGGTGAAGAATCTCCGGGACGTGATAATCCTGACGATGTTTTCACTGTCCGTGTTTGCGCTGATGGGCCTGCAGATCTACATGGGGGTTCTGACGCAGAAGTGCGTCAAGGTCTTCCCCGAAGACGGCTCGTGGGGTAACCTCACCGCTGAGAACTGGGAAAGATTCTGCCAGAATGAAAGTAAGTTGATTCATAAATAAGCAGAGTGCCCACTAGCAAAACATCATCAGCAGTTGTTTTGTGCAGATACCCCGTGCTACCGTACCCAGACAAAAACGCTTGCAAGAATTTCAACTTCCGTTTTTACGTAAAATACCTGCAATGCACCTTGAGCAATGCAAATTAAAACCGGTTTGAAATGGTTTTTCTGCTATAAGTTGAGCAATGAATATATTTTTGTATAGCAGGTGGTACCCAAGAATAAGTCAACATAAATAATTTTATCCCAAAGCCAACACACGCACTAGACAGTTTTTGCAAATTAAATTACTAGTGGTAACTGTCTCGTCTGATTATATTTCTTCAATACCACTGTCATTATATATTATTATATAGAACTGTCATTATTTTTTAGTTGTTACATTCGTTTTTTAAATAATGATTGACGAGACACTTATTTATATTCTTGTACAAATACTTCACTTTAACAAGCCTCACAGCTCAGTTGGTAGTAGCTTTGCCTTCTGCGCTGTAGGCTGTGGGTTCGATTCCCACCCAGGACAAACATTTATGTGATGAAGATAGATGTTTGTTCTGTGTTTGGGTATTGTATTGTATGATAAGTATGTATTTACAAAAAAAAAAAAAAGTATTCATGTATTCTATCCGTAATCTAGTTCCCATATTACAAGCTATGCTTAGTTTGGGATTAGATGGCGCTGTGTGAAATTAATGTCCTGTAATATTTATTTATTTATTCACCATTTCGATATACCGGTCGTCGATTTGGCACCTCTGGAAATATTGTAGCCGGTTTCGACGGCTTTCTTTTCATCCACAAACGCTAGACGGGCATCATAAAAACATGTAAACAAGGAACTAACTTATTAATAAAAAAATGACTTATTTGACAAGCATATTTTCAGTAACCTACATTTCAATTTATTCAAAACAACACTGAGAAAGTTTCATTTTTTTATTTGGATGTACATCATTAGGAAGGTACCTACAGTTTTTTAGATCAAGTTTTATTTTTAAGCGATTGTTATTTGTTCAAGACATACATAAATGCTGAATAGTAAATGAAAACGAGTCCTTCAGTGGAGACCACGGTTAGGCAAGCGTAGGACATCCTCGGTTAGATGGAGCGGCGATCTCCGTACAGTGGCAGGCAGAGAGTGGATGAGAAAGGCCAAAGGTCGGGCTCAGTGGTGCACCTTGGGAGAGACATACGTCCAGCAGTGGACTGCGATATGCAGATAATGATGTTGAATACCAAATACAAAATCAAAGAACGGTCAAGGTTACCCTTACTGCCCCATTGAAAAAAAACATCCTGTACAAGATTAGGAAACACTGTACCAGTTTCATAGTCTTGGTTCTGGTGCGGGATAGTGATAATGGTTTCGTATTTCAGCCAACTGGTATGGGGGTGCAGGGGAATATCCACTTTGTGGAAATTCATCAGGAGCTGGGTAAGCAGTGTGATCTAGAAACTTTTTTTTGGTTGCGTCCATCCAATTACCTATTTCAGATTGTTTATACCACGCTGTTACCGAATTGTTTAGCACTTCTAACGTTTTAGTTTGCGACCGAGCGCAGGTGATGTTTAAGTCTCTCTATGAGTACTGAAAGTGACTACCAACGATTACTTACTCTTTTGAGTTTAGATAAAATACAGAACCCCGATTCAAAAAAATCTACCAAAGAGCTTTTTACATTTTCGATCCACAGTTTGATTCCCGTTGCAATGCAAAATGCAAATGCGTTGCAAATGCCTGCTCGGAAAGTGCCTTGTACTTTTTTTTTTATGAGGCAGAATGTTTGTTATTGCTGCTGTTCATGCGGGTTGGAAAAGTGTATGAAAATGTATTGTTAACGTGTTGATTTTTTATTTTAAACCTTATATAATGCCTAAAAAAAACGTTTTTATTACTAAGTCTGCAAAATGATACTGGCCACTTGCTTTAGCTGAAACATTAAAATTAATTTTAAAATAATTACGAATAAATAGTTTTAATAACTGTAACAATATTTAAGATTAAATTAAAATTAAAGATTTTATTTTCCTCGTATGTATAGTACAAAGCACATCGTATCCCTCGGAAGAAAGTGTTTTTTTCCAACTCACGTGTATTTAGGATGAAACTATCCTCGTTGGTAATCGGTCACTTTCTCCCCTCGTTGAGTAACGTAGCACTTTTTCCTTCGCTAAAATAAAATAATCGGAACTAATTGATTATTTTGTATGTTGTAGACAATGCGAGCCCGGGTACATCTGCTTGCAAGGCTATGGGCCGAACCCTAATTATGGCTACACGAGCTTTGATACATTTGGCTGGGCGTTCTTATCGGCATTTCGACTGATGACACAAGACTATTGGGAAAATTTATATCAACTGGTAAGGGAACCACATAGTCCAACACAATTTGTTGCTGTCACATACATGACATAGATGTACATTCTAAGCCAGGATATTTCTCAGGTGCTGAGGTCAGCTGGCTCATGGCACGTGCTTTTCTTCGTTGTCATTATCTTCCTGGGTTCATTCTATCTCGTTAACTTGATCTTGGCCATCGTCGCCATGTCGTACGATGAGTTGCAGAAGAAAGCAGAAGAGGAAGAACAAGCGGAAGAAGAAGCTTTAAGGGTAAGTGGTCGTGTAACTTCCGCCAGCAATCCAACAACTCACTCTCATATTTGTAGAACAACCACCCAGCAAAAAACTAAAATGGCATGCGCTCATTTCACAATAGTCCATACAATACAGAGTTTTCAAATAAATGCTACAAACGTTTAAAAAGAACTTGTAATGTACCTATTTAATATTCAAATCTCCACAATTTATAACATAATCATGTAGGTCTTAATACCCAAAACATCGTGGCATTTAGATCAAGATAATCTACTCAACACATTTTTCCATACATTTCTCCTACTTTCAGTTTCACCACTACGCAAAATTTTGGGCTGGGTTATATTAACAAGACACTTAAAACAATATCATGTTATATCATTGTACTTATGTTAAATCATTTTCATCCACACTTTATACAATAATACTGTTTTATTGTATTTGATTTTGAATTGTACGATGGGAAAGTTTTGGCATCAAGCTGACCTGTTTTCAAGTTATGATCACTTCACCCGAAATCCTCAACAGTCTGACAAACGACAACTCCTAGATAGCCATATCTTATTATTTTATTTAACCACGGGGAGATGTTTGGCCTTCATCTTACCTAATTTTCAAGATACGATAGGGCCGAAGGTGGAAGCGCACTTCACCCGGAATCCTCAACAATCTGAGAAACTGGCCATCTTACCTCTAAATGCCGGACACAACAATTTAAGAATTGTTGCCAGAATTAGGTAAGATGGTGGTAGCTAGCCAGGCGGACTTAAACAAAATCCTACCACAAACCAAACCAAGTACAATATTGTACTTGGGTCTGACACTGGTAGGCGAACCACTAGGCCACAGAGGCAGTTAAATACCTCTTTAGTATTAAGGCCTAATATAATAAATACTCCAGGAAGCGGGGGAGAAAGCGGCGGCGCGGTTAGAGAAGCAGGAAGCTCGCGAGGCGCATGCACGCGAGCAAATCGCCGCGGCGGAGGCGGCTGCCTACGCTGAGGCGCACCCAGCCAAGTCGCCCAGCGACTTCTCCTGTCAGAGCTACGAGCTGTTCGTGAACCAGGAGCGAGGAAACCAGGATGACAACACGCGCGAGCGCATGTCGCTCCGCAGCGACCCCTTCCAGGACTCGGTGAGCACTCAGCCCGCGCACAAGCCCGGTGACCACCACGACGCACGCCGCCCCAGGAAGGTCAGCATGGTGAGTATACGCCGCATCACGCCAACACACCTGACTATGATTCAACACTATTACTAATAAAATTATCACAACCTTAATTTAATAGTGTGGATCAAACTGTAACTGTGAAAAAAACAATTAAATTCAATACGTGTAACTGCGTATAGATAAACCACTCTAAAAATGTATGCCCCTCTATAGCGGTTACACTCCACATGCAAAAATGGCATATAAGAATATGCTTTGTCATTGGTTGTTCAGTTTGAAAATCATTTTTTGGGCTCGCGCCTTTATCGCCAGCCAGGTCCGCGCAAAACTGTCGCCCTTCCCATTAAGAACCAGGTCAGCGTATTATCCTTGCACAACAAATAAAAAATGGCTCACCGACGGAACTGCCGGATGGTCTTTGCCATTGCGTCGCCTCAGTGCTTATTTGTTCTCTCATTTTTTTTTCGAAAATCAACTTTTAATGCAGTTTGCTAAGACTTAACAATCTGCATTAAATCAATTCTGTTGGTAAAGGAAGGTTTTAAACATTTTCCTCCTAGAAGATCAAAAAAACATTTCAATTATATTAGTAGCACGACACCGTAATGAAAATTTTGTGATTATTTGTACTATGTCCAGGGTGTGAGACATTGAGAAATATCAATTAAATTAAAATAAAACCCTCCCAAAGAATGCCGTTGTAACAACAAATAATATAAATATAATAATATATTGCGGGGCTTTTGATTGAGGCGACACGTGACCTAAGGGACTTATTAAGGCCAGCGACTTAGCATAGCTATTCAGCGTAGCAATAATAAATGTTGTTTGATCTGTCAGTGTCGCTGAAATCATCTGAAACACCTCGTCGATCCAGAAAAAAACTCAAATAATTGAAATTCTATTCATGTATAAATTGTTATAGACAGGTAGAAAAATATGTCCATAACATACTGCATGAGTAAATACAAGCAGACACTGCCAGAAACCGCGGCGTAAGACTAAAATCAGCCTTAAACTAAGCCCAAGAGCGCGCGTAGCCTAGTTTCTAGACGCAAATGGACAGGATTGATTTCCAGTTTATGAAGTTTGGAAAATGTCTACTATCACATAATACACTATATACTTGCGATATTTTTTTAACATACCTTCTAAATTTGGTCCAATATGCTTTTATTTACTAAACAGATGGATGAAGGTAATTTCTAATTCGGATACTACTATTTTTGATAAAAAACGATTATTAAACCTATTTAGATAGAGAGTTTTTTGTCCTACTATTTAATACTCATATCATAATTCTAATAAAATGTACAGAGTTTTTAACTAGAATATGTTTATAAAACCGTTTGAGCATTTTATGAGAAATACGGTGATTACAAGTTACCAGAATACAGGATTTTCACATTTCTTAAATATGGCACATAGGATAAATAAGCACGCAAAAATGAAACAGTCACTTTGTCCTATCTCCAATGTGGTAAAGTCCTAAATCCACATCTATAATTATATTTATGCATGTTGGTTCTAAATCTTCAAATAAAAAACCTTTAAAATAAGGTGTCGTTAATAACCTGACTTCTGACTTCGGATTGTAAGAAGGTACCTTAATCTAAGTCAACATTTTTATGAACAATATTATTTTTTATCTTTATCTTTTTTAGCTATATTTAATGAAAAATATAGCTATGGATTCATGGGTAGCGTGTGAGACCTTCAAATCTAGAAACTAAAGTTTTTTTTTACATAGAGCAAAACTTCTTCTCCTGTTAAATGTTACTAATGGTAGATACGACAAATAAGCTCTGAGGCGACGATTGGTTGTCACCATTGGTTTTGAGAGTGGTTCTTTATCTATACCTAACCTTTTACCTAGATAACCTAGTTAAAAGTTAAATCCAAACCTACAGCGTGTTTTATTTTAAATTAAACAGACACTGATCAACTGCCAGAAGAACCTATTTCGGGGGGTTTGCTTGTGATAATACTTATTTTACTATACGCAACAAGCCTCATAGCTCAGTTTGTAGTAACTCTGCCTTCTGCGCTGTAGGCTGTAGGTTCGATTCCCACCCATGACGAACATTTGTGTGATGAATATAGATGTTTGTACTGTGTTTGGGTGTTGTATCATATAGTACGTATGTATTTACAAAAAAAAATTAAGTATTCTATCCGTAATCTAGTTCAGATATTACAAGCTATGTTTAGTTTGGGGCTAGGTGGTGCTGTGTAAAACTAATATCTTGTAATATTTATTTATTACTATTTATTTCGTACCTATACTTAATAATATAATCAATGTTTTTGAAATAACACCTAATAAAAAATATTATATGCAAATTTTAACCGTTCTCCGTCCATATATTTGAATAAAACGCCTTCCATTAAAACCCGGCTCATGAATATCTTATAAGGTGACTGATTGATATTTCTTTGAACCGGGCAGCAGCATCTTACTGTATACAAACGTATTTATTCAACAAGATCTCTGTCTGATCCATCTACCAAGCGAGAATATTATATCAATAAAAAACAAATTTCCAACAGTGTGGACTGTGTTAAAAAAACTATATTGAATCATAGTCAGATGATCTTTTCAACTTGAACTTCATATAACTCACGCTGGCTTTTGCAATTCCAACAAAGTTCGGATTGGCACTATCCGTTCTCAATACAATCACATCCATTGTAATCACAATGAACTCAAGTTGAAAAGAACAATGCAATTAATATTGTGCTGTGCAAAGCTTTTCGATTTTATTTTCTGTGATTGTAACATTATATTCAAATCTTTAAAATACCATTGCAAATATACACAAATAAAAAAACATTCATAGTAACTTCAACATATTAACCAAAACTCGTTCGTAAGCCGCTGAAGAGAAAATCTACATACCTGTATATATTTGATTCGTATATTAACTTGGCTTATTATTAGGGTAGGCTATAAATAAGCAATCATTTATGTATATTTGCAATGGAACTCTATTTGTATTTGTCTTCTACGTTTAGTTCACAAATGGCTATATGATCTTACCAATCTCTATTCTCTGAATCCCTTGCCTAGTCTTGAAGCATGACTTTGTAAAGATCATCAATGTTTAACATAATCTCCGCATTTCTTATCTCATGTCATTTTGTAACTATCTTGGCTGCTATTTTCATAGTTATATTTTCACTTGTGATCTATTCTCGTTCATCGTTTGAAACTCCATTATCTTTTAGCATGTACCTATCTAACTTTTTACCGTCGAAACTAGTTTGTTGTAACATTTTTCCTCAATTAGATCTTAGTAGTACACATTACCTGTTTTGTTTTATAATTTGAACCGAAAATAAAAAAAAAATGTTTTGGCATGAATTAGGTATCATGGAATGTTCGGAGTATTTTAGGTGTCCGATCTCCAATAATATTTCTTCTTAGAAAATTATCATTTATATCATTTGCAAGCTGTAGCAGATATCGCTATACTTACCGTAAAATAATATTGGAGATCGTAAATCTATTGTCATGGTAGATTTTTCTTTTGCAATGAGTGTTCCCGAACGTGCCGGGCCGCAACTGAACGTATCGACGATTTAAAGGTAGGTTCAGTCGTATTACTTAATTTTAGTACCTACCCATATAATATTGGTATCAAAATAAATACTGAGCAGCGAAATGATGTAAAAGTAATGTCGAAATGATAGAAAAGAATCCATTCCTCAATTTTGATTTAGTTTCATGCGGAGGCTTATTAATATACAAAAGAACAGTCTCATGACTTTAGAATAGAAGTATCAAGATATAGGTACATGGTTAGAAGTACGACAAGATTACATTATAGAAGTATGCAATTGTGCATGGTTATCCCACATTACTTACTTCATGTGTTTATAAACAAAGTTACCTGACTAACTATTGCTTTCACTAATTTATCAAAGCTATTTTAATATTATCTTTATGTATCTACAATAACAATTTTTTGCTTGATGCAGTTATATTGTAACTTTATACTTTAGCAAATTATTATTGTAGCTACAGATATACTTATCTTTTTCTTTGTTTAATAGTTGGCTAGAAACACTATTTTGTAGTTCTAGCTCACTATCAACATTTATTACCTACTATCACAAATCCGCTTTAACACGATTTATGTTTATGAATGCTGTTTTTACGTTTGTCGATGTTTGCAATATGGCGTTGCCTCTTTTCATCCTATGTTGGATATTTTATGATAACGATATTATAATAATGAATCGAAATGTTATTTATCTATTGAAGGTCCCTCACCCTGAACGCATTAATAAAATGGGACATGTGTCATGTGGGCCACTGCGGGAGGGCTCTCAGGTTGGTCCTTCAGTTTTCATTGGTGTTTGTGACCCCTTCCTTTCCTATGAAACAGAACTACTTGTATGTTTTTCTCTTCTAACACAGCTCTATCCTGCTCTACATAATATTAGTCCTAGTCTGTTTGCAACAATACATGGTATACGTAAAAATATTATTATTCTAATATATCACTAGACGGCTTTCACATTTTCCGGCTTAATACTGTAATTTTGCTACATGCATTGATGCAGTAAGACCATCTGAAAAACATATCACACTTTCACAAATATTTTATATATTTATCACCTCTTTCGATTATTGTTTATCAGCACATGAAAGTAACTAATCATTTATAGAAAACAAAACTAGAACTAGTAAAAAGCCTCTGCA
The DNA here is from genome assembly GCA_951394065.1 of Venusia cambrica. Lineage (NCBI taxonomy): Eukaryota > Metazoa > Arthropoda > Insecta > Lepidoptera > Geometridae > Venusia > Venusia cambrica. Next base: position 10,611,005 of record OX596035.1, read on the forward strand.
ACGGTCAGTTAGACATCAATAGACTTGAAATTACTACTTGATCTGAATTGAGGAAAATTGTGACCACAACTGCTGATATCTTATTAAATTTATTATTAAATATAGTGAACAGTTTATTACATGGTAATAGTTCCTTTTGAAAATGCAAATATGTGCTTCAGGCTTCATTGTCACTTCCTGGTTCTCCATTCAATTTGCGGCGAGGCTCAAGGGGGTCTCACCAGATGACGCTGAGGCCTAACGGTCGGAACCGGTACCCGCCCGGAGCTGACCGCAAGCCTCTCGTGCTATCAACGTATTTGGATGCGCAGGAACACTTGCCCTATGCGGACGATTCCAATGCTGTCACCCCGATGTCAGAAGAAAACGGTGCTATCATTATTCCAGTTTACTACGCTAATTTAGGTAAGTGGTAAACTCAAGGCGCTTTAAGATATGGCATTCGCTAACTAGTAGTGTCAAGGAAAACAAACGACGAAAAAAAAATTCAATGCTTCCCATAAAAAAACATGAAGAGCATACTCACTTAAGTATGCATGATAATTGAGGGGTATCTGTTCAGTTCCGTTCCTAGCAAATGTCTTAAGAGGTTGGATTAAATTTTTCCATGGCGTGCAGTATGTGTCAAATATTACTATTTGATACAAAACAATATCAGCATAGAAGGTAAATTAACTTTATAGTAGACAAAACATTTACTGATCTTTTTTTTTTATTTTACTACGAATACGTGCTTGGCCTTAGCTGATTTTCAAGTTATGATAAGGCCGAAGGTGGAAGCGCACTTCACCCGGAATCGTCATCAAACTAAGGGACAGGCTATCTTACCTCTAAAATGCCGGAACACAACAATTAAAGATTGAGAATTATTTAATGTTGTTATGGCAACAGAATTAGGTATATTGGTGGTAGCTATTTTAATTTAATAATGGTATAAAGAAAAGAAAAGAAAGAAAGAAAAATCATTAAAATTAAGATAACTAAAATAAAAAAGTAAAACAATTATAACCTTTACATATAAAGAAAATACATGGAAATACAACAAAACTTAATAGTAGGGCTGGTAGAACTTTGTTTATGGTCTGAGCTATTATATACATAGTCATACTAGGTGCGCAACCAAAGTTCGCAACCGGTTGCGGTAGCTGATTCAATACTCTTTATACGTAATTGATGGCTATTAATGAGTATTTTTTCGTGGTTTACAACCAGGAAACAAAAAAGGATAGATATAATTTTCTTAAATAAGTAGGTACTTAGTTGCTACGGAAGAAATACATCTCTTGATTCGCAGTAAATAAATACATAATAGCAAAAATAAGGGTTACTTTTTTTACCTAAAACAAAACTTTATTAACTTAAAATTACAACAACAAAAATTTGTGATTCCTACTGAGGCTTACTATTCCGAGAATAACTACAATGTATATCGGCAAATGTTTTCAATATCGTGGAAAATACCAGCAAGTAGAAAGATTAGATACTTTGAAGGTCTACGTCGTGAGGATTTGCAAAAATACCTTAGCAACACCTAGAACTTTATTCGTTTCTTTGTAAAGTTCTGTTTTTATACTGTTATATTTTAGTAACTCAACACATGTTGGATACCGGAGTCATTTATTTTACATACTATTGTTGCTGTATAGAGTCAAAATTACAATAACTGGTTCGTTTAAGATTGTCTTTCAGTATGTTTCTAGCAAAGTTATCTTGGCAGTTCATGGCATATGCCTTAAATGTAGTTATCTCATTCCGAGTATTTAATGTCACTTTCAAGTTTCCCTTTTCATATAAACATTTCATTTAAACATATATTTTCTTACGATGGTAACGATAGCTTTCATGCAACATTTTTGATCCTCCTCGTTTAGTAGACATTAATTCCATATTATTTGAAGTAGGAAACATGTTAGAAGAGGACATTATACAGGTTTATTATTTAAATACGCTTATGCATTATGTAGGGCTTATTATGATTTGGTTCTTGAGTGAGCTCGTCACAATAACAGCATTGTCAAGATTATAAAGTAATTATTTAATTGGTATCCTCTTGAAATAGGATAAGCAAACTGATAATGAAGACGGCAAATGCGGAAAAGAAAATTCTTTAACGTTACTGGTTGCGAAACACGATGATTTTAAAGTATATTTGCGAACAAATAATGGAAACTCTTTTATCGCCACCAATTGCGTATAAAGAGTGTTAAATCTGTTATCGCAACTGATTGCGAACTATGGTGGCGATGGCGTCCGGAGCGGATGCGTTCACCTAACCATCAGGATAAATTGGTAGTAATATTGGATCACAAAGGTAGCCATCATCTGCTAGATATATCCTGTCTCCGTCAAATGATTAAAAGATGTATTTTTGACCATTTTCAGGTTCAAGACATTCGTCATACACTTCACACCAGTCTCGATTATCGTACACATCGCATGGCGACCTGCTAGGAGGCAAGGCGCAGACGAAGGAAGCGAGGCTTCGAGGCCGGTCAGCCTCCAGGAACCACAGTGTGACGTCACAGCCGCACCCGTACCCACTGCCAAAACAAGATTCCTCGCTCGCTTCTAGACCCCTGAGAGAATATGTATGTTTACAATGCAAAACATGCAAGTCCAGGCAGTTTTATTTTGTTAGTTCTAAAACTGGCTTGCTCTATCTATTATATAACTAACTAGATAACTAGAATCGCACCAAGATTAAAATTTGTAGGTATGAATTGAAGATAGATCTGTATAGCATTTTTTTTAACACAACACAGCTATAACATAGGCAAGACACTATCCTAGTAGGCCTCGGAGTAACGCTGGCTCTGCCATAAAAACGTAGTTCGTTCATTTCGATATAGAATAACCGATCGAATAAAAAAATCCACAAAGAACATAGCATATACGGCAGTAGATTGCGCCCGTCAACTTGAGGCATAAAGGTGGTAAGCCTCGCGTGCCCGTAATTTCACCGGCAACCATACCCTTCAAACCGGAACAATGCTGCTTGGCGGCTGAAAAAGGTATAGTGGTAGTACTTCCCCGGACGAGCCCTTTTACATGGGGTTCTACTACTTTTAGCTATAATCAGATAAAAATCTAGGCTAGTTAGCGCTTTACTTTTTCTAAGAACACTAGTGAACAACAAACTACGTTTGTATGGATGAGCGGTACTATTGTGCCACACTAAGTGCACTACCTGGTTAGCATTTGAACTGCCCAAACGACTTTTTTCTTTTTCCAACTTTTCTATTGTTTTCTTTCCTCTAAAATGCAAATAGTGAATGAAAGCATAAAAATCTGGTATATTCTTCTTGTATTCTAAATATTAACTGAATTTCAGGACATGAGCACAACTGAGTGCACAGATGAAGCTGGTAAAGTGTTGAAACCTTCGGGGAACAATCCGTTCATAGATGCTTCGGAACAGCCTAATGTAGTTGATATGAGAGGTACCTATCATCAAATATCCGCTATTTTTCGTAGGCTCTACGAATCTACAAGTACGGCCATATGTACGAGCATAACTATTTTAGTGATTTAAATGTCGAGCCTAGTAGCTTTGTGTCAATTGATTAAGAAACATTACATTTTCAGATGTTATGGTACTGAATGAGATCATAGAGCAAGCCGGAAGACACAGTAGAGGAAGTGATCAAAACGGTAAGACTAAGGAATATTCGATTTTAAAAATATTTAATGTCGTTTCGTCGCCTCTTGTGACAAAGCTGTCTTGTTGCATATCAAATCGATGTTTAATCTTATATGTAATATTGCTTCGATTAAAGTACGAACCCTAACAAAGTACGAACACGCACTACACTCTAACTCGAAGAATCAAAAAACACATTACACTACACTCACACCACGCCCGGTATTTGCTCATTATGCGCAAGAGATGCATAATTGGCAAAGAGTTTTTTACTTGTGGATGTCATTTATATTCTATACGTTTCGTTTTTGCTTCCGCAAGAAATATTATAGTATCGACAACTGCACTTGCACGCACGAACTACATATTAACTAAAGAAATATTTCTATCCACCAGAACTGTTAAGTCGGTCAAAAGCAAAAATCGAATAATGGTTATTCAGTAAATATTTCTAGGATCATTTTTAATCGTCCAATCTATCGCCTGTTCGGAATCGCGATTAGCACACAAGGAGAATGGCAAGAAACTCGGGCTAGTTATTTTTTTGACAATCCTGAGAGTAATTTAAACACTTATAATTAGGTATATTAAAAAACTAAAAACTTAATACTATATTAAAAATAGTGGCTTCATCAGTAAGATGCCTTATTGTACGTACTGCGTATGCAGCCGACCTTGGCTTGCAAGCTAATTAGTCAATAATAATATACCCCATTGCTACTTTGCACATATATTTAAACCTAGCCTATACATTTAAACCTTTTAAAAAAGTAGTTGCATCAATAAAGTTTAGTGTTTCGCCATTTATGATAATGCTAGTATGCATAGTTCACTTTAATGTCAGGCAAAGTGATGCATAATCTGGTGCATTTTGTTTTTACTCATTTTACGAGGCTATTTACTGTATCGAATAAAAATTCTAGCTAGAGAAGCACTAGCACAATCAACATTTCAAAATTATCTATAGCTTTATCGACTCTAAATGTTGATATTTCGTCAGCCAAAATACAATATCACATATCATATCTCTCAGCTTTCGGAAAAGTCGCGGGATCGAGTCCCGTCGTGGAATATGAATTTTTGTGTCATAATAACATTTGTAAATGTTGTGACCAAGTGCAATCACTTGAAATACAAAAAATTTAATATCACACATGTCCTCCAGGTAAGCAGATCATTGACATAGACTAGAAACAAAAATCTTATATCGATCCTTGTCGTACACCCAGATCTGCTACCGCTAATGTCCACATTTTTGATGCGATTCGACATCTATGTGCGATATGTGCATGAGGCTTACTACCTGATTCTGGATACCATAGTACCAACTTTGAGATAAGTGTGTCATGATCTACGCAGCCTCAGAAAGGTCACAGAATACTCCTATGGAATCCTGTTTTCCTTCCCAGGCTTTAAAATGTACTTCAAAAACGCATCAGCGTCAGTTGTTTGACGACCTTTAGCCGTTTTAGGTCAAGTTATCCAAGTCGCTAATCTCAAGGGCTTTTGTGGTTAGTATTTGAAGTTAACGTTAGAAATATTTCTTGACAACCGTATCGATTTGACGTAACATACTTACATAACAGCACTTTGTAAAAACATGAGTTACATAAACCTAGACGCAGTTTCGTAGAACCCAAATTACAAAGAAACACATATTCCCGCCAAGCCCAACTGAAAATAATAGAATGAACCTACCATTACCTCCTTTTTCAATTTCCACTAGTACTTGCTTTATACTTAATCACTCGTGCTTATATGCCTTAAGTTTACCTTGTGTTAATGCACTATTCCTATGTTAAGATAATTATTATTAGTACATACTCAGCACCTACGTTATCTGTGTCAACGAAATGAAATACATACATATCGTTTTAGAAAAAGACAAAATACGCTTGCAAATATCTAAACTTGACTCAATAAGCAAATGTTAAGTGACAGATTACCGTTATGCGTACTATTTAGTCATATTGAATCTAAGCGTATCTAAGCTTAATCTAGCTTTGCAATGGTAATGCTTTGTGCTTGCTTTTGTCAAATGAAAGTAACATAGTCTAGTTAAAATGTAGCAAAAGCAATTAACGATGACTTTTATCTGTATTTGAGATGTATCACGATATTCATATTTTTTGATTGAGTGCTAATATTACGAGCTCGAAATATAGGGTATTATACATTAGTTGAGTCATCCATGAAACTTTTAACGCAAATGTAGTTAACGCTTTTGCGTAATGTTGTGACCGGAACCACCCTGAAAGTTCGACTTGCACCAAATACCCAGCACTAAGGTGTTACCTGATCTATACGGTCTGATGCTTACCATCACGTGTTAGAGTGTTTCCACGAGTTTATTGCATCTTTGCTGATGTTAAATGACAACCATACAATTACAAAAAATATGGATATTGGTGCCTAGAAATTACGAATTGAAAAGGTCCAATTAAAATTTTGTCTCTACGAACGATTGCTAGTTTTACTTTTATTGGAAACTGAAATTGAATAATGAGCGAATACTAACGAAAATATTTCTCTCTCTCACACACACACATGCACCCTGCCGGTAAACGGAACCCAAACAGTGTCAGTGTACTACTTCCCAGTAGCGGAGAACGATGAGGATGGATCGACGTTCAAAACGCGACTACTGGCGTTTCTGATGAAGGCGATAGATTTCTTCTGCGTGTGGGATTGCTGTTGGTTGTGGCTGGAGTTCCAGAAGTACGTCGCATTGTTGGTGTTCGATCCGTTCGTGGAGTTGTTCATTACGTTGTGTATTGTCGTGAACACGTTGTTCATGGCGCTAGATCACCATGACATGGACAAAGACATGGACAGGATTCTCAAGAGCGGAAATTACGTAAGTATCAACCACTCAATCAAACACTTCCCTACACGAATCTACTTAGTACCTTTCCTTGACCCCATCTTCCAATGAGAGAGACTTAATAAGTGTCTTCTGGGAAGGTTCGCTTCATCGCAGACCATTCAACGGCCTTCCAACACGCTTCAAGAATTGAAAATGATGAAAGAAATTTACATTAATGGAAAGTCGACTCTTGTTGACTTTCCATTAATGTAAATTTCATTGAGTGGCATCCGCCAAAAAAACAACAATCCTTTCCACTCACCGGTGACGTAAATGACTAATGTCGACGAACGCCGTAGACCGAAAATGGGCTACAGCGTTTTCTGATCTGCTGTTACACTGCAATTTCCTACAAAATCTAATAGCAGGCCTATGTCCAAGGATGGACAGTTGCACGATGCGAATAGATGATGGTAGAGATGGCAATAAAGGTTTTTTTTAATGGGTTATATGGGCGCTTGACCTTGAGGCTCGCCTTGAGACTTACCAGGGTGAGGCTCAAGGTCAACGATGGTCTCAGCTGTCCCAAAAGCTGCCTATAAAGGCTTTGGCATCGTCGGAACACATCGAAATGCTTGACCGGGCTTTGGCAAGAGAGTGGTTGCGAGCCTGGCGGACCAGGTATGGTCATTCCATCCTACCACCAGTGATACGATCATTCAGCCGTAACGTAACCGTTGATAAAGGTGCCCGGGGTAGACCACTTAGGAGGTAGATCCCACCCAATAGCAAGATCGCACGCACTCTGGTGTCCAGAGCAACATTGCGATTGTATGATACTGGTCTCTAAAATAAAAAAAAATCTAAAAAGAGCGAAAAAAGATCGAAGCTTTTGATTGATACCCTTGTATAGAAATTGCTACGATGTCTTTTGTTATTTTCAGTTTTTCACAGCGACATTCGGTATTGAAGCGTTCTTAAAACTAGTAGCAATGAGCCCAAAGTTCTATTTTCAAGAAGGATGGAATATATTTGATTTTATCATTGTGGCCTTATCACTGTTGGAGTTGGGACTAGAAGGAGTTCAGGGTTTGTCTGTATTGCGTTCCTTTCGTTTGGTGAGTATCACTTATTTATTTGCAACTACCATGTATCAATATACCTAACTTGTATAATATACATATATATCTTTCTTATTACTATCATTGTTATTACGACTCTAATAAATGTTATATTTTATTAATAAGTATAATTTGTAGTCTAAAATTCATACTTTATAATATACTTCAGTTACTACCTTCACACCAAGATATTCTTCTCTTGATTTAGTTTTTCCTTTAAGAAGTTATAACTTCTTTGTGACTCCATACATTCTGATTATTAAATCCTAAACGTGTATGTGATTTCAGCTACGTGTATTTAAACTGGCCAAGTCATGGCCGGCGCTAAACCTTATTATATCCATAATGGGTAGGACAGTGGGAGCTTTAGGGAACTTGACATTTGTACTTTGCATCATTATATTCATATTTGCGGTGATGGGTATGCAACTATTCGGGAAAAATTACTGGGGTAAGAGTTCTGCTCGGGAAAACTCCAAGTTTGATATACTTACCTATAAAAATATCATCTTTAATAAACTAAAGCTTCATGATTATTCAGCTTTACACTATACAGATTTTAAACACTGGGCTTTTGATTAACATTTTTTTCATAAAGAAATAATTTGAATCCATGCAGTGGCTTTATAACACCGATTTTGGCTCGAGACCGCAACGAGTCCAAAGGGAACCCGTTATAAAGCTATGCCACGCAGCTTTCAGTCAGCTTTGCCTTCAGTAACATAGAGTTGACTTGCTTCGCTTCCCGAGGGTTATTGTAATGCATCAGACAAACCGATGGGATCTATGTGTTTGATAGGTATACATGTAATGTGAAACTATTTGACATTTTACAAACTAAACAAAACGTGAAAAAAGTGTTATAAGCTCCTATTCTAGTTGAAGTACATATATCCCACTCATTCAGAAATATGTCAGTGCACATTACTAGGTTCAAGCACACATCCGCTCAACCTGGTCCATAATATCCAATGAACCTCGAACCACTCACTATCTTAATATTGTTCTAGAATAGTCGTAGGATGTGAGTGGTTAGGGGTCCCAGAACAAAATCCGCAGTAGCATAGGTGAAGCGCCGGTAATCGAGCTTGTGTGACGCCTTGTATCACAATTTGTAATTGCAGCTTCGAGTATTCAAATTGGCAAAGTCATGGCCGACACTTAATTTGCTCATCTCTATAATGGGTAGGACAATGGGTGCCTTGGGCAATCTGACCTTCGTATTGTGCATCATTATTTTCATATTTGCGGTGATGGGTATGCAACTTTTCGGGAAAAATTACGTAGGTAAGTGTAATTGGCGGGAGTGTTGCATGTCAATTGGTGTTTGAAATTGTTAACTGTTGACGGTACGGCGGCGGGCCCGTGAGACCGGCAGTGTACTCCAGTCCAGCTTTGCATTTGTTGATTTACATTATGGTATTACTATAAAACGTGTCATTGATTACCATTCCAAGGATCAACTGAATTGGAATACATTTGTAGTTTCTCTAAAATGTGATTCAATTAGAAATGAGTACCGTTGGATCGTTTGCCTGCATTGATTCACAGTTTAGTCGGATTCGCCGCCTGTTTGAATAGTGTATATTGTGTTTATGTGCGTCACACTGTTGTGCTCTATGTTAGTGTTTAAATTTTTATGTGTCCCTTTCAAGTGAGCCTAATAACCTAAAACATTTAAAACCCAAATGTTCAGAAGGCGCCTCACTTGTGAGACATTATGCTAGCTTCAAATACTTTCATCTTCCGACTTTCGACTTCGACTACATTTTACTTTGGCATTTTTTGTAAGTTATTATTGTCTTTGAATGCTCTATTAGATATTTACTTACGCATATTTTTAGTATCTGTACTATATTATAGAATAAAGGCTTACCAATCGAACGCATGCCCTGCTAAGGATTGTCAATTGAATCTTTAAGATATATCACACAGCAAAAGTTTGCATCAAAGAAATTTTATACCTACCCATATGGTTTGCATGTTTAGTACCTGCCTGCGCAGAGCTTTAAATATATTCCACCCATGCACTTTAAAATTAATACTTATGATAGATTATACTTGTAGAAATAGGCCGAAAACTATGTAGTAACGTTACAAATTTATCGGAGCGAAAGTATTGCTTTACTCAATTCTTAAAATTGCACAAATACTATTTGTGAATGTAGCTATTTTTATTATTTTAAAGAAACATTTACTCATAGGTTGATAATTATTATAATAAATTACAATAATAATTGAAACAGTTACATTTTAAGCAATCAAAATTATAGTATCACATTAGTGTTTGCTTTAAATATAAATTTACATCCCCAATATTAGTGATTTTAATAGAACCAATATGTTATACCAGATAATGTTGACCTCTTCCCCGACGGTGATCTACCGAGATGGAACTTCACGGATTTCATGCACAGTTTCATGATCGTGTTCCGAGTGTTGTGCGGTGAATGGATTGAGAGTATGTGGGACTGCATGTTGGTTGGAGACGTGTCTTGCATACCGTTCTTCTTAGCTACCGTCGTCATAGGCAATCTTGTGGTCAGTACTTCATTTCATTTTTATGCCACGGAAAACTCTTTAACAAATACGGCCAGGCTTTTCAAAGTTATAATTTGTCTGATTCCAGGTACTTAACCTCTTTTTGGCCCTGTTACTGTCCAATTTCGGCTCATCAAGCTTATCTTCTCCAACCGCGGACCAAGATACCAACAAAATAGCAGAGGCTTTCAACAGAATATCAAGATTCCAAAACTGGGTAAAAAAGAACATAGCAGACTTCCTCAAACTACTGAAAAACAAGCTGACCAACCAGATAGCAATCCATGCACCCGGTAAGATGTGTGTCTTGGCCAGAATGTTGTGGCATGTGTGTATTGTTGTTGTAAATGCTAATAAATATTTATGTATTAAGATTAACTTGAACGTAGTCGAAAATAACATTTGTTCATTAGCAGCGCCCATGTACCTGTTCTGAACTTATAACGTATAAAACGATCTAGGTATGAAAAATGCTTTATTTTGAGTGCTGCTAATATTTTTACAAAATAGCAATGGGATCCGGGGAATCTATATATAACCTATGCTAGCGATGTTCAAGCATGATTGATTCGTTGTTACGAATAAATTATAAAGCATGGTGTTTGTTTCATTAATTTGTGTCGTATTTTGCGTCTCACTGTGCGTTGCCCGAGACATAGCAATCCAAGTGTAGATCAGACCTTGTATTTTTGGTTGTTGTAAGTTGTTGTGCCACTGGAATCATAAAAATGTTGTTTGTGCTGCTCCCATCGTATATATTTATCCCTTTCCCATCCGTGTAACCAGCTTCATTCATTCTATCAACCAGATAAATGTACTAATGTATAAAAGCTTGTGTGTTTTTGCATGTTTGTTGTATAAACTGTAAACACGTTATAGAGTGTTGAATATCTAACTTGATGTATATATATTTCGTGTTGCATAATTATCCTGTGTGACTTTTAATATGTTGTGATAAAGATGCGAAGATACATACAATAGGAAAATACTTTAAAAAATAATCATCTAATAAAATTGAGTATGATAAATTTATTATTTATTCATCATAAACTAGTAATAAACATAAACTAGTGAATGTATAAATAAAAAAGGTTATGGAAAATTAAGGAAAAAAATATACTATCACTTTTTTCTTCGAAGTGTGACCACTAATTAGTGGATTGACGTATGACTAACTAACGTATCGACGTCTGACTTATTAATGGATCGACGTGTGACTTACTAATGGATCGATGTGTGACTTACTAATGGATCGACGTGTGATTAACTAATGGATCGACGTCTGACTAACTAATGGATCGACGTGTGACTTACTAATGGATCGACGTATGACTAACTAATATATCGACGTGTGACTAACTGATGGATCGACGTTTCATAAAACAGGGGCGTTTTTGGCTACGAACATTTCTTTTGACACATTATCACAATTCATTATTATCATTAATTAACATATATATCATAAATTAACAGTCTGTAGTAACAAAGAGCACTTTGTTTTTTGAAACCCGGTATAAGTAATAGGTCTCATTTGCGTTTGTAATTAAGATGTGTATCTTAATAATATATAATATCATATGAGTAAAAAGCGGCGATGGATCATTAATTCTCGTTCTGAGTGAAAATAATTTTTCGCCATCTCAGCCACATGCAGGGTGTAGTTGACTAAATTTACCTAGGTACTAAGTAGTATGCTTAGTTCATAAAGTTTAATCAGTGCATTATGTTTCCTATTCGTAAATATTAAAGTGTAGTTTTTTCCTGAGTATTGAAAGTTCAGATAAAGACGTTGAATGTTGAAAAAAACTTAAACCCGACTGTTAAATATTTTAATAGGTTGGGTGTGTAAAGGTAGCGAAGATCTATAGGTACTTTGATACAATTCTTTAACACCTTTCTGACTTGTGATTATTAGCTATAAAATACTTTGTTTAGTAAAATTTTAAGTATATAAGCATGTGTTTACATTAATATGAAAACAGGTGTTCAATATTATAGACAACACCTATACAGTATACACAAACGATAATTATAACAATAGATTCAAGGTACGAATGACATACTTTAAATTTAATTTATGACTATGTGTTATCATAAAAGTGGTTTAATACATATATATATATATATATATTTAGCTTTGAAAAATTACTAGCTTTCATTTGATACACATATTGATGGAATAGATTTCTTTTTTGTGTCAGAAGTCAGAGGACTTTTGATTCACACCCCAAATAAAATAATATAGCCTTTGTATTCAACAATCCTAATAGCTCAGTTGGTAGTAACTCTGCCTTCTGCGCTATAGGCTGTGGGTTCGATTCCGACCTTGCACAAACATTAGTGTGATGAATATAGATGTTTGTTGTGTTTGGGTGTTGTATAATATAGTACGTATGTATTTACAAAAGTACTTAAGTATTCTGTTATCTAGTACCCATATTACAAGCTATGCTTAGTTTGGGGCTAGATGGCGCTGTGTCTTAATGTCCTATAATATAATATTTATGTCACTATACCCACAATTCAGACGAATCAAGTGACACATCACAAGCTGCAGGGTTTAAGTTAGAAATCCCATACATACATACTCTCGATAAACATAACCCTCCTTCTAAGGCACTGGGTAAAAGTAATCTGTATTCAACCACACAGAAATTAAATTATAATATTTCAATCCTCAAATTCGTTGATTCCTCACGTAGGACGCCGCGTTAAGTTGGATACCTCAGGGTTAAAATTTATTGTGAGGACATACAGGCTTTATGAAACTAACAACAACAGCATGTTTGAAATTCAACGTTTCGATTTCCTATATTGGTTCCCAATATGACTGAATCTGTACGAGAAAGTTTTATATAGGATCCACCTTAAAAGCTGACTTACATTTGCAGTTAGTTAGGTAGCCAGTTAAGTTAGAAAATTGGCGGTTATTTATTTCGATAAGAACCAACTTACCAAGCAATTATTTGTCCACTTTGGTCATCGTTATGTTAATGACTTACCTCGTCACTTTCACAAGTTTACTACTTCTTAACTAATGATAACTAAATCAACCATTCACATAGGTGAATTATATGAATATAAACTTTCAGTACGTAATGCACCCAGGTGATTAAAATTTACGAATAGTATCTTAGTTCACTCAGGTGATTTAACCCAGGTGAATTTATTAAGTAAACTACTTATTTGTTACACATTTATTAAGGTCAAACGATTGTTTATCCTGGTCTGATTTTATGCTTGGACGCTGTCGTCGCGGTGGCAACAACACACGTTGGGACGCATCGTGCAACACATGTAGGCTTAAAGGCGGCTCTGTGTGGCCGGTGTGTTTCTTCAGAACGGGTCGACAACGAACTAGAGCTTGGCACAGATATGGACGATGCGGTACTGTACAAAGACAAGAAATTAAAAGACCAAGTAGAAGTAGCTATAGGTGACGGGATGGAATTTACGATACCAGGTATAATAATGCTTCAACTACTGAATCTATAATTTATTCATTAACTGCCAAGAAGGGTTATCCGATGTTGATTTTTTTTCAGGGGACAATAAATACAAGAAAGGTAAAATACTTATGAATAATATAAATGCAATAACAGATAATCATAGAGACAACCGCTTAGATTGTGAACTGAACCATCATGGATACCCTATACAGGTAAGCAGTCAATAATAATCGAATTGCACACACATTTTACAATATTACAAAACATTCTCAAGTATTGTAATGATTCTAGGATGACGATACAATCAGTCAGAAATCGTATGGAAGCCACAAACTCAGATCGTACAAAGATGAAAGTCATAAAGTATCAGCAGATACGATAGATGGAGAAGAAAAGAAGGATGCTAGTAAAGAAGAATTAGGATTAGAAGAAGGTATGCACATAAAAAGTTGTAAATCGACATGCAACCAAATCAATAAATAATTTTATACTAGTCTCAACCAATATTTGATTATAGAAATGATAGAGGAAGAAGATGAAGACAAATTGGATGGTCTAAAAGACATTAAAGTTGAAGCGGACGAGGAGGTAGTAGACGATTCTCCGGCAGAATGCTGTCCTGAACCGTGCTACAAGCGTTTTCCATTCTTGGCTGGGGATGACGAATCACCTTTCTGGCAAGGATGGGGCACTCTTCGGTTGAAGACATTCAAACTTATCGAGAACACATATTTTGAAACGGCTGTGATTACAATGATTTTGCTCAGTAGTTTGGCTTTGGTAAGACATTACAATCATGATTCCTGCATTCATTCTTGTTTCGATAACGAGCGACGCTTTTATATGTATTGTTTTTTGCATTACAGGCCTTAGAAGATGTACATTTACCACACCGACCGATTCTTCAAGACATATTGTATTACATGGATCGTATCTTCACAGTCATCTTCTTCATCGAGATGTTAATTAAATGGCTCGCTTTAGGTTTCCAAAAGTATTTCACGAATGCGTGGTGCTGGCTTGACTTTGTTATTGTCATGGTAAGTGCGTTACCTTTGCAGACTTTAGGTACTTGTAGTAGGCCTTCCAATTTTTATAAATAAAACCTGAAACGTGTTAAGAGCCTAATTAACATCAAGCACAGAAACTGGGAGAGTGTGTATAGTGATCAGTAGACAATATCACTGCCGGAGTAATTGCTCATGTCTGTTTACGTCCAGAATAGCACACGTTGCGATACGACCGCCGCAGAACCCTACAACACCCTGACGTGATCTGATACCACATCAAAGGAAAGATATTGTTTTTATACCACTAAAGTGGTATACCCACCTTGATGAATAAGGCCAATAATGATTAATGAAATAATAATAATCATTGATTGTATTAATTTATTAAAAGGATACTCACACAAAAGTTCTACAATCCAGGATAAATGAATCTAATCGTATAGTATAAGTAGGTACTAATATTGTTTTACAGGTCTAGTTTTCAGTTGAGTATGTAATCATTTCATTCAGGCCTTGTTCATCATCGGCTACCGTGGTTGTAACGAAACGCTAAAAACACTATAATACAAATACATGTAATTGGTTAAGGACAGTCATAATGATATATTCTTTTATAAAATGAGTGTAACATAGTTGATAGATAGTTGATAAGAATTTAGTTATACTAAACGCAATGTCTATATGATAATTGGTATCATATTAGTTGTCGCTCGTTAACCACGGCGCGGTGATGGCGGGCGCTGACGACATCCCGGCGTTCCGCTCGATGCGAACCTTGCGTGCACTGCGTCCGCTGCGTGCGGTCTCCAGATGGGAGGGCATGCGCGTGAGTACGCGCGCGAACGCCCACGTCACACGCTATCGGTGTCGGTACGGTTGCGATGCTCATTGACAATGTTCATCCGTCGATGGGCAACGCAGCGGCTTTGTCTGTTCGATGTCTGGGCAGCGAGGACTCCGGCCGGCCTCGCCTCGCTACCTCCAGCTCTCAGTATCGTACTGTTTGTTTGTGGGTCCTGCTTTTGTGTA
Organism: Venusia cambrica; assembly: GCA_951394065.1. Taxonomy (NCBI): domain Eukaryota; kingdom Metazoa; phylum Arthropoda; class Insecta; order Lepidoptera; family Geometridae; genus Venusia; species Venusia cambrica. Next base: position 10,626,601 of record OX596035.1, read on the forward strand.
ACTATAACCACAGCCCCGCATAAGAACCCTTTTTACTTTAATTGAGATAGGTCTCATAGATGTGCATGAAATTATCTGCTGTGTCTTCTACATGTAAGAAATGTGTAACGCAATCAATATTCACTTAGTGTTTATGAAACGTGACAGCACTACCGGGTGAATGTTGTAAATGTTCAGTTCTAGTATCTATTAGCTTCATTATTGTTTGAATACTTATCAAGACTCTTGGTTTCTTTGCGTTCGTAAAGGTGGCTGTCATCATTGAGTATTATTATACGGTTTAGTAGCATCAGGCGTCGCCAGCGTCAACATGCGTCATTTCCTTGTCTTTAGTCTTCCACTTTGTTGTGTTTTTCGATTTGGTAATCTCTGGTTGTACGTCTTCATATCTTCTACATTCCAATCTTCGTTCGTCATTCGGTTCAAAAAATAAAACATTTCGGTGTTGATTGCAATAATTAGGTACCTAAGTGCACTTTTTCAATTTCAGAGTCAATTTATAGCTACTAATAAAGTGTCTCAAAATGCATCCCTTGGTTTTATCAGGTCTCGCTTATAAACTTCGTAGCGGCGCTTTGTGGTGCCGGAGGCATTCAGGCGTTCAAAACGATGCGAACGCTCCGAGCTCTGCGTCCACTCAGAGCCATGAGCCGAATGCAGGGCATGAGGGTACGTACTCTGCCGAGCGCAGCCTCCGAACCCCCACCCCCACCCCCCACACCGACAACACGCTCCACAATCTCATCTCTCACGTATTTTGACATCTCAACAACTCCTTCAACTTTTGAACATTTATTGACACTTGACTATTCCACAAGTTCGCTTCACCCAGTCCCGGTCTTTTTAACTTTGAAGAGTTGTTTGGAAATCATTGGCTGTAGTTTTGTATCGTCAACCTTTTAGAAAATCACCTCAGAACCGACGGTGGCACCCATGCGAATGGCTTAGTATCATCACTTTTTGTCATAAACCTCTTTTAGAAATTGGGTTTTATTTCAGGTTATTTTAGTTTCTTCTTCTTTTCTAAATCGATTTCAAATTCGTACTTTAAGCTATATAGTAAACTAGAGTTGTCCTTAGTTTTTCTTCGTATGCTAATTTAGATATTGCACTTAGATTTTTCTTCTTACTATGTCGTTCAACAAGATCGCATTTTCAAATCGATTGTGATTTATTCGGACGGAAGCTGGTAAGTGATGTGCTTCGCTTTTATGTTCAATGTTGCATTTTCGTTGTACGCTTGGATGGTCTGTTCTTGTTATGGCGATGGTGTCACTAATGAGCAGCATTCTCAAATAAACAATGCTACTCAAGTGGCCCAGTCGTTTTCTTGATACAAATGAGCATACATTTAAAAATGTAGATTTTCGAGCACACATCGACAATGCTGCACAGCATTGACGCCATGTTGATCTCTTTTAAATTTACTCACAATATCATAAGTGGTACTTCTTATAAGTAAATTTAACTTCAATCTGTTTCAAGGAGACCTGGCCTATGTTTTTGATATATATTATATTTCCCGGTCCAGGTGGTGGTGAACGCGTTAGTGCAAGCGATACCTTCAATCTTCAACGTACTACTCGTGTGTCTCATATTCTGGCTCATATTTGCCATAATGGGCGTGCAGCTATTTGCTGGGAAGTATTATAAGGTACGATCCATTTCCAAGTTTTCTATACGAGCGACGTTTTTTGTAAACTTGTCTAAATGCATCCCGAATCCAAAGGATTATGAATAAAAAGGTGTAGGTATTATAAATCTATATTAATCATACTTTATTCCAAAAGACATAAACGAGAAAATAACGATTTTTCAGCCAGTCGCGGTTTGTAACTAATTAATTCTGTAATATTTTTCAGTGTGTCGATATGAACCACACTACTTTAAGCCACGAAATCATCCCAGACAAGAACGCCTGCATACTAGAAAACTACACTTGGGAAAATTCACCAATGAATTTCGATCACGTGGGCAAGGCGTATTTATGCTTGTTCCAAGTCGCGACGTTCAAAGGATGGATTCAAATTATGAACGACGCTATTGATTCGAGAGAGGTAATTCGCCTTTCCTCGTTTAAAATACTTTACTTACATTTGTGGTCACATTCATGTTGCCTGATTGTGCTGTTATTTATTTACTGCCAATTATGCGATATGATTAAAGAAATACGATCCTACATTGTACACCGTGTAGCATAATGCTACGCCGTAGACAGCGGTAGTCCTGTAGCAACATTAACCTAACTTCAAGGGTGCTACGACGTAGCATTATGCTATGTTGTAGTGTAGACACCGGTAGCCCCGTAGCTCCATTTTCCTTAACTACAAGGGTGCTACGACGAAGTATTATGCTATGTTGTGGACACAGGTAGTCCCGTAGCAATATTTATCTAACTTCAAAGGTGCTTCGACGTAGCATTGCAGTGACGCAGGCCCCGGTAGCAGGTTAAAAATAAATTACAAGCATTTTGTTTTGTAGGTTTTTTTAATATAAGTATTCCGATATTTTACAGTCACCCGTTTCAAAATAATAAATTCCTCTGAAAAACTGTGTGTGTATGTAAAAAAAATATTATTGTTACCAGGTGGGACGCCAACCGATCAGAGAAACGAACATCTACATGTATCTCTACTTCGTGTTCTTCATTATATTCGGTTCCTTCTTCACTCTTAATCTGTTCATAGGAGTAATTATTGACAACTTCAATGAACAGAAGAAGAAAGCAGGTGGCAGTCTTGAAATGTTCATGACTGAAGACCAGAAGAAATACTATAATGCGATGAAGAAAATGGGGTCGAAGAAGCCTTTAAAAGCAATTCCAAGACCGAAGGTATGACTCAACTTAATGACATACTACTGGTATTACTGATTGACACACATATTAAAATTGGTACGGCAGATAAAATTAACAAAAATCTTTTAAATTTTTATCTGTGTCAGAAAAGACGCGTGTTATCCTATGACGTGTTTTAAGATACACATATAAAGAAATAATATTACAGGACATTCATTTCACACAGCGCCATCTAGCCCCAAACTAAGCATTTCTTGTAATATGGGAACTAGATAACGGATATAATACTGAAATAGACTGTTATTTATTTTTTTGTAAATACATACTTATCATACAATACCGCGCCAAAACACAGAACAAACTACTATATCTATATTCATCACACAAATGTTTGTCCTGGGTGGGAATCGAACCCACAACCTACAGCGCAGAAGGCAGAATAACTGCCAACTGAGCTATGAGGCTTGTTAATATAACATAACATATAACAAATGTTTTTGTTCTTCCTGCCCTTATCCCACATTTAGGCGGGGTCGGCATAGCCTCTTCCCCTCTCCTTTCAACTCAGCATCCACTCCTCTCAAATGCATATCATCACTCACACAATCGATCCACCTCCTCGGTCTACCCCTTCTCCTACGTCTTTCCACAACATTCTTTAAGTTATGACTTTCTTCGCATGACATGTCCAAACCAATCACTCCGTATTATTGTACGTCACAACGTCTGGCGCTACTTACAGACTTCCCATGTACTCGTTCCTTATATTATCCATCCTTGTCGCTCCAAGGAGTCACATGCTCTCTTTACATCCATCTTTTTCGTTGGCCAACATTCTGATACAGACTTAGAACAACATCGAGACCCGTCGCGGGTTATGAATTTTTGTGTCATTATAATACTTGTTAATATAATAATAATATTTTTTATTTTCAGTGGCGTCCGCAAGCCATAGTGTTCGAGATAGTAACGGACAAGAAATTTGACATGATAATCATGTTGTTCATTGGTTTCAACATGCTTACGATGACGCTGGACCACTACCAGCAAGCGGAGACGTTCAGCCAAGTCCTAGACTATCTCAACGCTATATTCATCGTGATATTCAGTTCCGAGTGCCTATTAAAAATATTCGCCTTACGGTATCATTACTTTGTCGAGCCGTGGAATCTGTTCGATTTTGTTGTAGTCATGTTTTCCATTCTTAGTAAGTATTTAAATATAACAGGACATTCATTTCACATAGCGCCATATAACCCCAAACTAAATCTTGTTGTATGGAAAATAGATTACGGACATAATACTTTTAGACATTTTATTATAAAAAAATATCACACAACTTGTGCAGCAAACACCGCAAAACCAAGTAATTCAATACAATCATGTTTTATAGTAAAATTTCTAAATTCTATAAATACACCATACGTACGTTGTAATAATTATAACCTACTTAGTTATAGCTAAGTGGGTTCGTTGCCCATTTTCCTAGACCCACTCTTCGGTGAAAAAGTTCCTATGAATAATGGTAATCGTTTGTTCCAGGCTTGGTATTGAGTGATCTTATTGAGAAATATTTTGTATCGCCGACTCTATTGAGAGTGGTGAGAGTAGCTAAAGTAGGCAGAGTCCTGCGACTCGTGAAGGGCGCCAAGGGTATCCGGACGTTGCTGTTCGCGTTAGCCATGTCACTGCCAGCCCTTTTCAATATTTGCCTGCTGCTGTTCCTGGTTATGTTTATCTTCGCGATATTCGGGATGTCGTTTTTCATGCACGTCAAAGACAAGGGAGGTCTCGACGATGTCTATAACTTTAAGACGTTCGTGCAGAGCATGATCCTTCTATTTCAAGTGAGTATATTGTATCGTACTTTTGGTTACACTTAAGATAATAACCAAAGCAATGTCGAAGCTGGAGCAGTACTCTACTTATAGTTCAATATTTGATGATGATACGAAGTCTCAGATAATCATCTCTTAATACAAGTTTGCTACTTCTAGTCTAGTCTGATAAAGCAAGAATTCAATGAATAAGAATGAAAATCATTGTCCATGAATCAGAAGAAAACTCTTAAATCACTGTAAGATATGTGGCTCCATAGGTATGTGGGGGTTTTTGAATTGTACCTAAGTGTGATGTTATCGTGCAGATGTCAACATCAGCGGGTTGGGACGGAGTGTTGGATGGCATTATAAACGAAGAGGAGTGCGATCTGCCGGACAACGAGCGCGGGTACCCGGGCAACTGCGGCTCTGCCACCATCGGCATCACCTACCTGCTGTCCTACCTCGTCATATCCTTCCTCATCGTCATCAACATGTACATCGCCGTCATTCTCGAGAACTACTCTCAGGTCAGTTACACTCACATGTCCACATCTCCACTTATTATTTGTGATAACTTTTGAGAGATGTGCGATCAATATATTTGACTTTGTTTACACGTGTACTATTCAAGGTTTAACTATGCAATGTTGTAAGTAATGTGTAAATGATTGTTTCCAGGCGACGGAAGACGTCCAAGAGGGCCTCACGGACGACGATTACGACATGTACTACGAGATCTGGCAGCGGTTCGACCCGGACGGCACGCAGTACATCCGCTACGACCAGATGTCCGAGTTCCTGGACGTACTGGAGCCGCCGCTGCAGATCCACAAGCCCAACAAGTACAGAATCATCGCGATGGACATCCCCATCTGTCGAGGCGACAACATGTTCTGCGTGGACATCCTGGACGCCTTGACGAAGGACTTCTTCGCGAGGAAAGGCAATCCGATCGAGGAGTCGCCGGACATCGACCCCGGGCGGCCCAACGAGGTCGGCTACGAGCCGGTGTCTTCGACGCTGTGGCGGCAGCGCGAGGAGTTCTGCGCGCGACTGATACAGATCGCGTGGCGGAGACACCGCAGCGGGGAGGGGGGCGGCGAGCGGGGCGCGGCGGAGGAGGAGGCGGAGGAGGAGGCGGGCTGCGCCACGGCCGTGTTGCTGGACGCGGCGGCGGGCGGCGGGCATCGCGTGGTGCTGTCGGCGCTGGGAGCGGCGCCGCGGCCGCCCGAGCCTGCGCCGCCGCCCGCGCCCGTGTGACCCGCGCTGGCGCTCGCGCTGCTGCCGGCGCTGGTGGACGACTCGCCGCTCCCGCTGCCTGAGCTGCTGAGCCCGCCCCGCCGCTGAAGCGAGCGCCCAGGACTCACACGTTTACGAGTGTTTTATATTCGCGTGGCCGAAGCTTTAGTGACGTTCTTTTGCGACCGACGTTCGCGCTCGCACTCCGTGTTCCGATTCGTGTCCGTTCGTTCGTTTGCGTCGCGTCAGACCCGCTCCCGTCCCTCCGATGGGATCGAATCGCGAGCGTGCCCTTTTTTTATTCGTCACTAGTGGTGTAATGTATGATATTTGGATAATATTGAGAAAACTCTAAAGCTTATTTTTATATTCGACGAAATCACTGTCTGTAAAATTCTAAAACAGAGCTCTAATAAATAAATGAAAATGTATCTGTTTCGTGCCGACTGTGAGCCACCATTCCTCTTCCCCGGAATGGTGCCGTGGTCCTGGCACGTCGTCGCACGGGACGGTGGGCGGCCGCGGTCGCCAGCGCCGATGACGTTACGTTAGTGAGCGTGCGCGTACCGCCGCCGCCGCGTGCCCTCTGCGGCACGCAATCGATGTACCACTATAATCGTTTACTTATTCAACTTTTGTTTTGGATTATTGTACTAACATTTCAAGCATTGATCGTATTCGAGTTGTCCGCGCGATGGGCGTTAGTATAATGTATCTGATAGACGCTTATGAGAAGCAATGGCTACGCCGATTCATATCAAACGTTGTCCGTATAGTTTTTGAATATAGTTCCAATGTTTACGCTTCTCACCGTACCGAGACGACGCTGAAGCTGCGTCGTGAGCGAGGTCGACCGCAGACCTCGCGAATGTAGGAGTTTGGAGACATTTTTGCAAGTTATATGTAAGCTTAACAAATCAGCTGTGAAATCGGTACCAGGATTCACTTCCGTCCTAATTCAGTATGCATCATAGTAATCGAGCCATTTTATGTAACGCGCACTTTCCACATACCTAGTTAATGTAATTTCCTTCCCCTAAATTACGTTAGCTAAAGGGGTGGCAGAGGCAAAGCGCTACAACGGTTTTCCCCGCCGTCCTCAGGCCTTGCCGCTGCGACCAGCCACTCTTCAACGGACCCACCCAGGCTGCGTGGAATTAGTATCGCTCGTTCTAAATAGACACTATTTTGACATGATAATAATTAGACTTTCCGGCAGGCACCCGTTGTAGTCACTTCCAGCGAGTGGCTCCTTTGAAGAGTGACCACAAATAGTACCTGTATGTATCAAGCGGGCTGGTACTGCTTCGAATATTGCTCTTGCAGTTTAAATTTTGACGATGATTTCAATGTAACGATCATCCGCATTTTACAAGCGATTCGGCTACTTGACGAGATAACAGTAATTAGCAATAAGATATTCTTGATATACCTAAGAGATCGAACGTCCCTTACCGAGTAAGGTAGATATTATTGAAGTATTTGTTATTTTTCCATTGCCATATCTCTAGATAGACATAATAGTTGAAAGAGTAGGCAGGATGGAGAAGCTCTACATCTTCATACACGGGCTATCTATCTTGGCTATCCTGAAGATTCCCTATTGACTTTGCAATTCTATTACTAGTATCGCAACTTCAAAAGATATAACTCTAGCGTTGCCAAAATAAATAGACCGGACTGAAGGCGAGTTCGGATGTTAAGTTTTGGCCTCTCTAGCACAACAGAAACGAATCGTTGCATTTTTGTAATTTAACTTTGAAAGTGGTCAATTTTCTACTACTCTGTAAATATCGAGTGAGAGCTTATCGCCGGGTAGATCCCAAGCACGTCGCAACACATAATTTTATCATACTTACTATTGATATGGCGAGTAACGCAGCGATACATTACGCTTGACGCAATACGTGTGTGCTCGACAAACTTTAGCTTCTCAGTACCCGTACGGAACATTTCACCAATTGTTATATCTATCGGTTATTTACGATTCGTTTTTTTTTATAATAAAAAGATATGAAAAATTGCAAGACTACTAAGTGTTGCAAAGTTTTAAAGAGTCAGTGTATCGTAAGTAAAGACGCTTACCGTTTTGCACATATTTTGCAATAACTATTACAGTAGGTGATATAGTTAGGGCGGGCGCGGGGCGCGGGGTGCGGGGTGCGCGGGCGGTTCCCCTCCGGCCGCGAACTCTGACGTCACGCCTCCCACACATTCTTTTGCGTTCCTCGAGTATCCTCAGTTCCCTATGATCAACCTATCCAAGGACCTTTCGGAGCGGTTCCAAGACATGACTTACATTAAATAAGATAACGCTTAAAAAGACTGATCGAATTAGGAATATCTTGATGGTTTGCTCTAGAATGCGTACAGAAAATTAATTATGTCGTGAATTTGTTAATATTAAGTATGATAATATCGTTTTTACTACACCCATTCAGAAAATGATGTTTATTTCCAATGATATTAGGGTGGTTTATTAAATATCTAGAAAAGGCCGAAACGTAAAATTATGTGAAAATACAAAAAATAAAACATTATCACTTTATGGATGTTAGTAAACATTATGTATACAAATTTTGCATCCTTGATACATATTGGATTTCAGTAAGTGTACCTACAACATAATGTCTCAAGTTCGCTAGTTCTATTACTTTCAACAAGTTGGCGTTGATTAGTTTTTGCCTTACAAAATTTCAACACCATTTTCGTTTCAAAAATTACGAATAACGAATTTAGAACAGATCACAATTCAAAATGGTAGCTTGTTCATACCTTACCTAACCATTACCTCAATTTGCATTGTTAATTCATAATTTAAACTTTTTATTGTTGGGTGTAGTAAAAAGCAGTAAACATCTCTAGGGGAGAACGCAGATTGCCCAGCTCGTGTGATATTATGGCCCCGTCTTCGATTGGGACCATTATTGTTAGTCAATCTATGCTTTTCTCCCCTTGTAGAGTAATCTACTATTTTAGCCTAAGACGCTAAGACACGCTGTTAGCCGCTAGTTAATCAATTACTGTAATATTAACTCTGTCACGATGCGATTGTTTTATCTTATTTTGAATGTAGGGACGTGTATGAGAATATAAGTAATAGACGTACATAATAGAAGAACATATAGCTTGGAGCGTTGGAGATTGTTGCGATATGTGGTAGGGGTAGGAGTACCTACCGTAGGAGTAGTCCCCGTTCGTTGCTTTAGACTAGTAAATGAATCTGTAAGAGACCGTCGAGGTGCGTGCACAGTGCAGGCGAGAGACGCTGGACCGCTCCGCTCGGCTTCGGCTTGAATGAATGGCGTGCGTTACGATACGACGAACAATCCTTGTTTACATTATGTTGGTGAAACCAAACAACTTTATTACTATTAGGCATATTTGCACAAAGAAGTTGTGTTTAATTAAGTTTAGACAATAAGTTATGATATCAATTGTATTGTTTATTTGTTTTAACTATACTTATGACAAAAAAGTGAGTTCAGTTTGCTGAATGATAGAGGTTTAATTGAATATTTATTATATATATTGTTAAAGTTTGTACAAAATAAATTAAGTAAACGATAAATATAGAACTTGACTGCTTTATCTATCTGGTTTCATTTGACTTTGAGGTCAATTCTCGGTTTTCACAAACTAAAGTTACGGCTACAAATAAACTGCATTGTCTATTGTTATTTAGTTTTTTTTTATTGTATACAAAATAATTACCTTTTTTGTAACCTTTTTTTTTACCTACCATCCAAACGTAAACAGTTTAAAATAGTCCATAGGTTAATCTTTATTCACCTGTAAAATTAATCAAAACAACTTTGAGGAAAATTACAAGTCTTAAAAAGATATTGCGTTCCGGCATTTAGAGGTAAGATAGCCAGTTCCTCAGTTAGTTGAAGATTCCGGGTGAAGTGTGCTTCCACCTTCGGCCTTATCTCAACTTGTTACCAGGTAAGATGAAGGATGTAGGCGCTGCCCCGTCGTACAGAAAAAAATAAAAAAAAGATTATTACAGGTGTCTTATGTCCTTCATGCAAATGTTTTTAACAAAATGTAACTAGGTACTTAGTCACATAATAAATTCAGTAAATTCAGAAACTAATATGGGTATTATAACCCGCTGGGTTTTCATATTTTTACTTTTCATAGTTCTTATTGCAATGTCTTTAAAGTCTAATTTCGTAATAATAGATCAACAGACTAGTACTCGAAGGCCGGGGCCGGCGCCGCGTCGAACTTATTTATATCGAACTTTTCCTAAAATCGAGCTGGCCACGGCAAGCTGTATGGAACACATTTGAAATTAAACAAAAGCCGCGAGTATTGTAAGACGCTGCAATAATATACGTAATAACTGCAAAGATTTTATAAAAAAATATCAAATAAGAAGAAAAGTTCTGTTAAAATGTCGAGTGATGAAAGTGATTTAACTCGTGAGTCCATGAAATTGGATGCCTCAGGCATTGTTCATAATCTACTCCCAGAGAAGTCAAAGGAAAAATACCTGAACGCCTACAACGATTTCGACAAATGGAAAACTGCAAAAGGTGCAAAGTCTGTGTCTGAATCAGTGCTTCTGGTCTATTTCCAGCATTTATCATCCACAAAAAAGTCAAGCAGCCTGTGGTGCATCTATTCTATGCTCAGGTCGACTATAAGCATTAAACACGACATCCAGATTAATACATATACCAAGTTATTATCATTTTTAAAAAGGAAATCGGATGGTCATCGAGCAAAGAAGTCAAAAGGACTAAAAATTCAAAATGTGGAAACTTTTCTAAATGAAGCTCCCGACCACAGCTTTCTTGCCATAAAAATGAGTATGAATGAAAACCACCTACTTATTGATTGAATTTCTAGTACCTACAATTGCGTCAATTACTATGTATCACACTAATATTATAAATGTGAAAGTTTGTGTATGTTTGTTACCTCTTGCCGCTAAAACGGCTGGATGGATTTGGATGAAATTTAGAATGGAGATAGCTGATGGCTACTTTTTATTCCGGAAAACTGAAAAGTTCCCGATGGAATATCTATAACCGAATTCCATGCGAACGAAGTCGTGGACAGCAGCTAGTAATAAATAAAAGGCTTATTTTATGCCAAAAATAAAAATAAAAAAACAGAGTTCAGAATCGGAGTTGTTGCTGGTAAACTTGCCTGATACCAAAACAAATAGAGAACGGCAATTCATTGTTCGTGAAGAGTATGCAAGAATTGTCGAAAAGTACCAAGCTCTACGCCCCTCTAACATAAACACTGGACTAATGACTCTTTTGATTACCTATTTATTATTTTATTTACCTCAAAGTAAGCACTATTTCCACACCAGTTTTGATAGAGGAAGGAAATAAAAATTGCAAAATCATTTCGTGTATGGAAACCCTTTATTATTTTTTATGGAAACTTTAACCTGCTACCTGTTATAGTTCAAAAGATATAGATCTTTAAAGGTTGTTTCCTTAAATATTGGACCACCTACCCTCTATATTGCGAAATTTATAAAACCCTGAAGCTATTGCTTATTTCATATATGGGCAATCTACAGACAAATTTTCAAACGTCTATCATGTACGATTTCAATGATATGAATCATTTCACTCCGAAATTTGAACTCCTTGGGGTGCTTCTTTAGCGGACGCCTACATACCAAGCCAAACATACCATCCAAATTTCAAGTCTGTACGACCAGCGGTTTAGGCTGTGCGTTGTATCTAGTTGAATCAGTTAGTCAGTCAGTTACTCAGGTCTAATCCTTTAATATAGATTTATGCAACAATATTTTTTAGAAAGAAAGAAGTTTTTTTTTAAGTAATATATTTTTTTCCCTCTTAAATAGGTTTTTTAGTTCGATGGATATAGAAATATTTATACATTAACAATTAAAAATGTACAAGATTATTTTTTATTAATTAACTTAAACTAACTACTAGGTATAGATAAATAAGTACTTAAATAGAAAAATATCAAATGGAATGATAATATTTTATAAACCCAGATACCCAGTCGATCGTTCTCACCACCAAATGGTAACGTGGCCAGAATACTGGCGGCATTACCACGTACCTACTCACCCGCTGAGGAAAATACAGACCAGCATTTTGGTCACGTGTCTTTTAGCAAAGAAATTTTAGAAATCCCTACAAATTGTATGTGCCCCTGGTCCCCAAGGCCCAAGAGTTTTTACCCCAAACTGCTCAAATATATATATTTGAGCAGTTTGGTTATCTTGCGGTATTCCGTAAGATAGATGAAAAACGATTTATTGCACAAATTAAAAAGAAGTACCTACATGGGCAAACTTGATAACATGAAACATTTTATTGGAGGGTTGTATGAATTGGCTGGTATTGCTACTATTAAGGGATGGGTATTTACCTCTTTTTAAAAATAGGTCAAGAACACAAATAATTTATTTACGCCATTAAGTAACAAAAACCTAAACAGATAGTATAAACAGATACAGCTACAACTACTTGTCTTATTTAGAGGCCACATATAACAAAAAAAAACACATGTACTAACCTTTGTTATAAATTTATAATAAAATTAATAAAACGGGCAATTCGTAGAGTTATTCTAAAGGAACACTCCCATCTAAAGAGAAAGGGTTTTTTGCGGCCATGAGTAGGTATAAGCACAAAAAGTCCTTTTTCTTCAGTTAACTAATTAATTTAATTAATTTAGATCAGAGTTAATTTAGAAGCATAGAAATTGACATAAACAAGTAAAGTTAAATATATAGGTACAGCAAGTCTGATCGTCAACAGTTATATGTTTGATAACGTGGCTACGTTATAAAACATATAACTGTTATAATTGTTTAACTTACTCAATTTTGTTTTTAAATTCATGAAAAACCCATTCTAGAACTTATCGTCTCACAATTTTTAGGGGTATGCCGCCTACGGAGCTGAGTCCACTCCGCTTTGGGTCAATTTTGATTACCTCTGGCGTATTTTTCGCCATCTCAAATCGGAATTTGGTCACTAGTTTTGAAATACAGACACCAGACTGGAGCTTAGCAAACCGCATACCTGAAAGCAAACAAATTGGTAAACAAACTATTGGACTATATTTCTTTCCCTGTGTATGTTGGCAGTTTAAAAACCAGACGTGGACTGCAGAAATGTTAACGGCAAAGCTAATAATTTAAAAATGCTTTTAACAAGCGATTGTGGAGATATCAAAAACATCTCTCCACGCTCCTTCAGGATGGTATTATACGAGTAAATTAAATTTTGACGCCTAAAGTACGTAGGATCAGCCCTAGATTAGAGCTCGAGGCTTGCATCAGCAACAATCGATCTACAACGGAGCGAGCCTTCCCAGAAAGTTATTTGTTCAGCAATGGGCTTATAAGTTCAAGCTTCTAAGTACATCATTGTCATGATGAACTTGGAAGCTTGGCGCAATTGTAACTGCGCGGGGTCAAACTTACCGATGCAATTTCTTGGGCCGACACCAAAAGGTAAATAAGCACAGGGGTGTATATCTTTTGAATATTCCGCTGTGAATCTATCAGGTTGAAACTTCTCAGGTTCTGGATAGTTCTTCGGGTCATGCTGAGTGGCATATGCAGATACAACCACGATTGTTCCTTTTTCTATTACTATATCTGTATCAGGCACTTTGTAGTCATTTGCGGTGACTCTTTGCAAAAAATCCACAATCGGGTACATGCGAAGAGTTTCACTTAACACGTTATTGAGATAAGTCATTTCCTGTAATGCATCATATGTGACTTTTCCATCATACCGGCTAAGAACGTCCATGACTTCTGTGTACAGTTTTTCTTGAATGTCGGGATTCTTTGCAAGCTCATACAGTAAGAAACTCATCGTGGTAGCGCTGGTTTCGTAGCCGGCTGCGTAAAAAACAAAAGCTTGCGCAGCGATCACATCTTCTGTTATTTTTAACGAAAGGTCTTTTTCGTCCTCAAATCTTTTAGAGATATTAACTTCTTCTTGTTGTTTCATTTCTAATATCAAATCCATAAAATCTTTCCTACCACTTGGTACTCCATTTCTTTGACTTATTATTTGTCTGACGAGGTCGTAAAAGAATTGAGTAACAAGTTTTGGGAACATAGAGATGTTGAGATTTTTTAGAATACCGGGAAACATCATGTCTAGTTCTGCGAAATAATTGGTAGAGAATATTAGCTCATCAATTTTCTTCAAATGGTCAATTTTCTCATTCAAAGTGTCGACTTCGAGACCGAAAGCACAAGCGGCGATGGTTGATATGGTGTACCTTTGTACCAATTGGTGCATTTCGTGGCTCGCCTGTTGGTCGCTTATAGAATCCACATAGTCTATAAAGGAGTCCCCGCGTTCAACCATCAGGTACAGCATGTTCTTCAATTTTCCTGCAGTAAATATAGGAGTAAAATGTCTCCTCAGCACTCGCCAGGTGTCTCCGTCCGAGTGGAATATGTTGGCCCCTAGCCCTTCTTTGCTTAACTCTACACCACGATCTACGAAGTTATCAAAGTCCTTTATCATTACATGTTTAATGATATCCAAATCACGGATCATTAAGCTTGGCGTGGTCATACTATATACACCGACCACTTTTTCGTTTGGGTATGCATTGTATACATCCGTAAAAACAGATCCCAAGGTCTTGCGTCGCAGCACGGAATCTTTTAAGTTTCCGAAGAACGCCACGGGTTCCGGCCCATTGATGTTTCTACTCTTCCAGTAGTTGAATGTTCGCGTGAAGTAATAGTAAAGAACGTAAGCTAGAGTCGCGCACGCGATACTTGTGTATAATAGTACCATGTTGAGTAGGAGCTATGCGACGTCCACCTCAATTGTGATGGTAATACATCGAAGCTTGTTTTTAAATATCACTACTATAATCATGCGCTATCAGTTATATGTACCTATGTGGACGATGTATTCGCGGCCGCGGCACTAATCTGTGAGTTTTTATTTGATTACTTTGTTTTCACTCTTCTATTTAACTAGTACCTAGCTCGCCCCGAACTGAGATCTCGTGATGTCTGGTTTGTCTTAGGTATTCAACCAACGTAAGTAACAAACGATAGATTTGAGTGAAGATTCATTACACCTTGAGCACTCTTTTTCTCAATCTCTCTTTATTCACCTTAATATTAGTGCTCTCTCTTGTTGCTAACTCTCTTTTTTTTCTTTTTAAGGGTTCCGTACCTCAAAAGGAAAAAAACGGAACCCTTATAGGATCACTTTGTTGTCCGCCTGTCTGACTGTCAAGGCTCTTTTACTCAGGAACGCGTGGAGGTATCAAGCTGAAATTCATATCAAATACTCATGTCTACGTCTCTTGGAGCTGTAAAAAAACAAACATCTAAGCCAATGCAATCAGACGTTACAGGCGTTTATGCCGCAAATATTCGACACTCGCAAGGGAATCAAAACCTACAGGGTACTTCCCGTGAATTCAGAATCTTGAAATTTGGTGCAAAGCAACGTCTTATAACACAGATAAAGGAAACATTTCGAAAAGCATACATTTTTTGTTACATCATATCATACAAATATTTTTAACTATTTGAAACTTTTATAGAACACAGACGGCCTGGCAACCCGCCGCCTTTTCGCCCTAGTCTCTGCAAATTGGCCTCAACAAGCGAATGAGCCTAGCAGCATGACGCTCAATCGAGTCCAGGGCTTCTAGCTGATACTTGGCTGAGCCATCCCAGAGATGGCATCAGTATTCCATACAAGACTGGACCTGAGGTTTGTTTGTACAAACTTAAAAGCTGACCCGGTGTGAAGCAGCAAATTTGGCCTTAGTCTCGATATGGGAGCAAAAGTTCAAGTACGATGAAAGTTCAACGCCTAAAAGGGTCAAACTATCATTGAACTGGAGCGAAGCTTTTAAGAGCCGTTAAAAATAATTACGGGATGAAAATGCCTTTTTTTTTGCAGCGAACACACACTGAGCCTGATTTTTGGAAGCGTTACGCCGCACAAGATTTGCTTCACACTATTCAGACAAAAAGTTAAGCTTGAGGCTCAAACGTTCCTCCCTATGGCAAAATAGGGGCAAAAATAATCTTATTTTGAAATCTGCAGCCTAAGCCCCTATTTCATATGATAATTAAAATTATCAAGGCTTCAATCTTACGAGGAGGTTGTAAGTTAAAATCCAGTCGTGCACTAATGGACTTGACGGTTTTTTGAAAGTTTATGTATTTTACAAAATTGTCCCACGACTTTTTTCTTGTGTAGGTATACCAAGTTGATCTACAGCCGTACCGCACCGGCACTGGTGAGAGGCGCTGCATCTTGCACCCAACCGAAGACAAGTGGCAATACGGAAAGTTTCAGGATGCATAAGAGTATTTGTATTGTTAGATGGATGTGCTTGCAGCCAAAAACCTGAATCCCATTTTGGAACAGTTAAGAGACAAGCACGATCTGTGGAGGTTGATCACATATGTAACATATAGTTCCGTGTCAACTCGCACAGAGGCCCGTCCAACTGCCGCTGTGCCTTAAAGGGGTTTTGGGGGATCGGTATTAGTACAAGCACTATGCCAAGCATTTCGAGCCTTCAAGATAAGAAATTTCGAGTATATTGCCAGGAACAGCCGAAATTGATGGTGTTAAAATGTTTTCTTATTTAGGCCAGCGAATTAGCATAGCTATTCAGCATGGCAATCCTGCCAGTGTCATGCTTCCGCCGCTACTAGTGCAGACCAGTAGCGGCGTTGCAGAACAGTTGAGTTACTTATAGAACGTTTGTAACGGTCCTTAAGTAATCTGACTGATTAATTTGTACATAGTTAGTTTAATTGTACATACCTATTATATTTAATGTTTTTGAATATAAGACATATTTTTTTGTATTTTATATTATTTATACCTATAGATTGTTTTATTTGGTTTGCTAACCAACCTGTAAAAAGTATAACTAAGTGGAGACACTACCGGGAACTCTAAAACCAAAAACGAATTGTTTTCCGTTATATAATAAAGGATAGTAAGATGCTGGTTTGATAGCGTCGTAATACCTACTCTCTAACCTCTAAAAGTTATAACTGATCGACTATAAAAAGATTTCAGTTTTAATAACTGATTTAAGGCTATCCACTAAACCTCTTCTAAAACGAGTTGATTCCAAGGTTTTTTAATTTAAACAGTGCGGTATCATAATATATATATAAGTGCTCTATCTGAGATTTGTAGATAGCGTACCTAGATATAATTATTTATTTTACGATTTATTATGTAAATATTTGTGTATATTTCATTTAGTTTTATTTACTGTAAAAAGTTTTGATAATGCATGGTTAGATGCATGGGTCCTAGTTTGAATGGTAAGAGTCCCGAACCTCTCCGTTCCTTCAAGTTATATCTCTTGCCCCTGTGTGAGGCTGAGAACCAGTACCATGATCCTGTAGCCATTTCGCGGTCCTTAGGGAATCGTTTCAATCTACACTCGTGAGCAAAACAATCGACTCAGGCGACACGTGCACTCGCAAGTCACTGGAAAAAAAACTGTCTGTCCAAATGGCGACTATCGGCCAACGTCAGAAAAACCCAGGCAGTCGCCATTACCAGAAAACAGTACACGATAAAGGAACTCCAACTCCAAGGTGAAACCATAAAGTGGAAGAAGATAGCCACGTACCTTGGGGTCAATCCGTCGTCGCAAGGAACTCCGCGCGTGCAGCCAGAGCGATCCTGAGACCACTACTCCAGTCTGACATCCCACTGCGCATGAAGATTGGCCTGTACAAGACGTATATCCACTCGCGCCTGACCTACGCAGCCCCGGCGTGGTATGCCCTGCTCGCTGACTCTCACCGGACACATCTCAGAACACAGCAGAGCGCATGCCTACGCGAAATCGTCAAGGCGCCACGGTACGTACGAAACGCCACCATCCAGCGGGACCTACAGATAGAGAGTCTGGACTCCTTCATCGGTCGCCTGGCCAAAAAAATGTTCGCCCGACTCGGGCAATCCAGCTACCCCCACCTATAGGGACTAGCACCGACCCTCGACCAGACCCAACAAAATAAGGCCTACGCCCGCGAACTGGTGGTGGACAACACCAGCGATGGGACCTCCCCCACATCCACAGAATATGAGAGTGCTGACCGCAGCTCAAAACCCGCGCACTGCCTGCCGGCGCCCCCTTTCCAGGGAGACCGCCGGCAGGCCAAGATGAGGGAACCGGACTGAGCGCGTACGAGGGCTCCACGGAGCCAAGGACAATGACCCCGCGCTCGTCACCGGGGGCGGAAGATCTCCGCGGAAGAGGGCGCAAGCCCGGGGCCGCCTCCTCCTCCTCCGGTGAGACGACGAGTGAACTGGACCCTTACCAGTTAACCGTCAAACTTCAACCGATACACATCTCCGTTATCAACAAGCAAGAATTCTACCTGAAAACGGACACAACAAGTGATGAAGCTGCTCAAGCGGTCACCCTATTGCGACAAGGCCAGAGTCAGCGTGAAGTGGCACGTGCGCTGAACATGAGCCAGTCTGCTGTTTCCAGAGTTTACCGTCGTTACCAAGAGAGGTAATTACAAGGTAACGTTAATCGAAGACGCGGTTCTGGAAGAAAAAAGTGCACATCGGAGAGAGATGACTGATTCATTGTCAGCACACCGCTGATAAATCGGGCCCTCACTGGCGTTCAAGTCCAACAAGAGCTCAGGGAAACGCGAGGAGGGGCTGTGAGTGGCTGGACAGTCAGAAGACGACTTAAGGCAGCTAACCTTGAGCCAAAAAGGCCAGCTACTGGCCCCAAATTAACCCCAGCCCACCGAGCAGCCCGCCTACGATTTGCCAGAGAACACGTTGATTGGACTGACGAACAATGGAGCTCCGTTCTCTTCTCAGACGAAAGCAGAGTGTGCTTACATGGTAGCGATAGAAGAGGACGAGTCTACAGAAGACCTGGAGAAAGATTCGCGCAGTGCTGCATCAAAGAAAATGTGGCTTTTGGAGGAGGTTCCTGGATGGTGTGGGCGGGCATTTCAATGGAGGCAAAAACAGGGTTGGTTTTTATTGAAACTGGCGGTCGAGTGGGAGAATTGACGGCGAACCGATACATCAAAGAGATTTTAGGGATCACGTCGTTCCCTACGACGGTTTCATCGGCGAAAACTTCATCTTAATGCACACTGTCCGGCAGTATTTACAGGAGGTCGAAATTGCCGCTATGGACTGGCCAGCGCGTAGCGCGGATTTAAATCCTATCGAGCATTTGTGGGATGAACTTAAAAGGAAAGTTCGGGCTAGAAATCCTGCACCAGCCACAAAATCGGACCTTCAAGCGGCTCTCGTTGAAGAATGGGATAGCATCGAATAAGATCGAGTAAAGAAACTTATTTGATCCATGAAGAAGCGATTGGAAGCTGTTATAAGGGCCAGGGGAGAGAACACTAAATATTGATAAGTTAATTAAAATTAAATTAATATTTTGACGAATTTAAGCTTGAATTTTCTTTACTGTTAATTATCACCTGTTTTTCATTGTTTAAGACTCCTTCTCATTTATTTATTTTTCTTTACCAAAAAAATGTTTAAACAACAACGTAGACCACTCATTTTAAAGCTAAAACTAACAGCTTTGATATGTTAAAATCAGAAATAGAATGAAAGCTTCAGTTTTTTTGCTAGAGGCTTTTAACCACGAGCGTGCGTCCTGAGTCGATTTTTTTGCTCACGAGTGTATTATTGCAATAGGATATTTTTTATTCGATGTATAAATGTAAAAGTGAGGTACGTTTGTTACAGTAGAGATCCTAGCTATATCGGGGCGCGATGGTACTGCTAAGAGCATACCAGTACCATCTCTAGGGGGTGGGCCATAATTTCAATAGAGGGGTGGTTTCAGCAAATAAAATAAAGTTAACTGTGAAGTCAACCACCACACAGCTACATCCTACAAGCCAAGCGTTTGTTAAGCTTTGTCAGGAAAAACCACCCCTATTCAAAAGTTAAATATATTTTATGAATGTGCAGCCGATATTGTTTCAAATGACACCCTACAAGCCAAAAACCTTGTCTCACTTAAGTTCCCCATTTCACAAAAATTAACGACTAAACAAAAAAATCTTCGTACCGATTGATGAGTATTAATATAATCTATGCATATACATTTTTTTAATTGATCGGATTAACCATTCAAAAGATAAGGGCGTAAAATTGTATTTATTTTCACCCCATTATCTCAAAAACTATCCCACTTATAAAAATCTCCCGCGACAATCAATTACTATTTACGCTTATTAAATTATCTCTTTACAGTAAAAATTTCATTAGAATCGGAAAATCCGTCCAAGAGTTATGCTATCACAAACATTGTGTCCCGGACTTCCCAACTTAACTCCGAAATCTAATAAAATAACTCCGCTTCGCTCACTCGATCAATTAAGTTTAGGCCTGGTTGGACCCCTGTTATATTTAACTTGTCCGCAAATAGTGCAGTCATTTATTATATAAACTTGGTAATATGATCTCTCATTTTTGGCCAATAGTATTCCAAGCCAATTGGGCCTGGTAGCTTTCACTAATTCCACGGTTGTTGGTTTTGCCATCGATGTAATGTCGTATGATTTCCTTTTGTCTGAGGTAGTATTTGACATTTTCTAGTTCTTGTATATAATTACATATCATTTACCTACTCACATAAACTCTTAAACTAATCCTGTACAGTGGCGTTATTTTTTTTACCTACATGCCTAATGGAGGGTTAATCAAAGTTTTCTCATTTTATTTTATGATTAACATATTCCTTCAATTTGCCATCGTAAAATCCAACTAAGAGATCTCACCAGCTGCTGCCTTTCTTCTGGTGAGATCGTAGGCTTTTTGGACGCCATTGTACAGGAGAAGAAAGGCAGCAGCTTCCTTTTGTGTATTATCTACATCTTTGCTACGATCACCAATCCGCCTCCCAAGCAATGTGATTATGACAAAAACCCTCCATCTTTGTAGAGGGATCTGTCCAGCAGTGGACAATAATGGCCTGTTGATGATATTCCATAGTAGCAATAATTAAATACTCATCCAAATAAGATACGGAATGTGTGAGTATCGAATGGCTTGGTGGCAAATACGTGCTTTTTTATGTCAACTACTATTATATTGCCATGATCAGCTGTCATTGGAATTTATTCAGCAGCTCGTTAGTAATAGGAATTTCGAGGAAAGAATTCTCATTGGATGTGTGAGCAGTCTCGGTTCGAGTGTTAGGGTCATCTGACCTAACACTCTGATTCAGATGGAGGTATTTCAGATGTATTCCCGACCATAGAACTTTGTATATTCGTTACAGATCTCGACACGAGAGAGGGCATCGGTATTCGTTTTATTTTTGCCTGATCATATTTTGAGCTAGAATAACATTCAGTTTCAAAGACAAATTCGGTTAGTTTTAATCGCCATCATCTACGAGTAGTTAGCTTTGAATTTGGTTCTTTCAAGCTCATCTATTGTAAGGGTAGGTATAGGAATGTTCAGTTTGGATTTTAAGCTTACGGCGGCGATAGAGCAACTAAAGAGAATAGCAGTTATGGTCAAAGTCAGTGTATCTCAATAATTGGGCTCGGGTTAGAAGATTTACGCATTTCTCGAAACTGTTAACATAGACTGAGTCAGATATTATTTTTCTTCCTTTCTTTAAGGCTTTGTAATCCTAGCAAAATCCGGAATGAATTTACGAGAGTATCGGAGAATACCAATAAATTGATTTCATTTTCTTAGGGATCTTTGAATGGGATATTTTTGGATAGCAGAGATCTTATCGGGGTTTGGTTTTGTTCCCTCTCTAGTGATCACGAGTCCTAGGTACAATGTCTCAAGTTTGAGAAACTCCGATTTATCTATGTAATTGTATTTTATAGTTGGACTCACGTTACCTTTGATATCGTTTTGTAGACTCCGCAGGACATTGTCCATGATATATTAAAGTACTTACCAAAGTACCTACATACATGATAATATTGGGGGTTCATTTCAGTACTTTGTCTTTATCAGAGGTTGGATACAATTTTTCCAAGGCGTCAATTTTGCGTTTGTGCATGACTTGCAAAACTACTATAAAATTACTTCATCTGCATAACTCTGCACAACAAGCACTTACAACTTAATATATCAGTAAGAATAAGATGAGCACTGAGATTATTTTATCTTCTTGTATCTATTCTATCAACGTATTTGGATGCACAAGAAAACTTGCCTTGTGCAATTCTAATGCTGTCACTCCGATGTCAGAAAAATACGGTGCTATCATTATTCCAGTTTACTACGCAAATTTAGGTAAGTGAGTAGTAAACTCAAGGCGCTTTAAGATGTGGCATTAAATTATGTGCTCCACATAAGTATATAACACGAAAGTAGGTACCTAAGTTCAAGATAATAATGGGGTATTGGTTCAGTTCAGTATTTAGAAATTGTCTTAATCATAGGTTGGATACAAATTTTCCGTGACGTTAATTTTGCGTTTGTGCATGACTTGCGAAACTACTATAAAATTGCTTCATCTGCATGACTCGGCACAACTAATAGTTACCTACTAGATATGTACAATATGCAAAATATTATTGTTTGCTACAAAACAATACATAGGTAGGTACATACAATTAAATTTTGTTTTAGTACTGGAAAAGAAAACAAATTTTCTTACTGTAAGTATTTATTTTAGTTACTTACCGTGACACGGCAAATCATTATAACATTTAGGGAGCCTCCTCTTAAATAACATTAAAAGTCGGTAGCCATCTTCGGCTGGATATGATAAGACCCATCTCAAATCAAATTATTGTATTTATTTGATTGGATTCTGGAAAACCGTGGGAATGTCCACTGTGTACGATTCTATTAGGTATAAGCTTCCTCATGCCGCCTGCAAACTTTCTGCTCGTAGATTCAAATTGTAATTATAGAATACCTAATTTGTGAAAGTGCCTACTACAAAATAAGTGATTATACCGACGATAAGAACGCGTGGCCCGATGTTGCTATACCAGTTTCTATTCTAGTACACAGTTTCCTAAGAACGAATGATTTACTTTTCCTAAGTTGGGTCTTAGGTCAAGTTCATTTCTACTTCTAGTATAAGCACTATGTACTTACATCACTTCTTTTACTGAACTCATCAATGCACCGGTGAGCATGCATTAGATTTTCAAAAATGTATTGGGAGCTGTATGTATTGAATGTAAGAAAACCATCTCTTTAAAATGTTCACGAGTTTTCATTTTATAAATTGCCCGTAGAGCTCTCTTTTGCAGCATAAAAATGCTTTCTGCATTTCCCCATAAAATATGTCATAAGACATAACTCTGTAAAAGTAACTAAAATAAACTAACCTCGCCGTGGCTTCATCAGTAAGATGCCTTACTGTACGTACTGCGTAAGCTGTCGATTTTAGCCTGCTAGCAAATGTATCAATATGAATACCGCCGAAATAACCGCCTCTGTGGTCTAGTGGTTCAAACCACCGATTTCAGATCCAGAGGTCCCGGGTTCGATCCCCATGGGAGTACAATATATTGTGCTTGGTTTGGTTGGTGGTAGGATTTTGTTTAAGGCCGCCTGGCTAGCTACCACCATCTTACCTAATTCTGTCGCCATACTAACAATTCTAAAATTGTTGTGTTCCGACATTCAGAGGTAAGATAGCCAGTTCCTCAGTTTGTTGAGGATTCCGGGTAAAGTGCGCCTCCACCTTTGGCCTTATCTCAACTTGTTACCAGGTGAGATGAAGGCCAAGCGCTTCCTCGTCGTACAATAAAAAAAAAAACCTCATTGCAACTTAGCATCAGTATTTAATTAAACCCAAGAAAGGAGTTGCTTCCATAAAGTTAAATATTTCCCCATTTAGGATAGGTAATGTTTTCATTGCTGACTTGAACACTAGGCAAGGTGTATCTAATGCATTTGGTCCAATCAAGAACTATAGTTAGAGAAGCATTTACACGATTATAATTATCTTTATACCTATCAACTCTAAATATCAATGAAGTATCGTCTGCAAACAATACAATATAACATAACACAAGAAGGCAGATCATTGACATAGACTGGAAACAAAAATGGCCCCAAAATTAACCCTTGTGGCACACCGATGTTAGTGGATGTTCCCGAAGATTTATGAATGCGATCCAATAGGTAACTACGCATAAGGCTATATACCGTGTATTTGACAACTACACTAGCCCAACCATAATGGGATCAGTGCTTATCGCTGCTGTCACGAAAACTTGGCGTTCTAAAGAACTTTCATGTTCTAGGACTCGGTTTCCGCTTACGTTGGCATGTGCGGTCTCCATTCATAAGTCGCAGGGGTTGACATTACCTAAGGTATATAGTGGTCGACCTTGGGTCTAGAGAACTTGCTGTAGGTAGCTCATACGTTGCACTTTCTCGGGCTCAAAGACTGACCGATATAATCCTGGAGCCTTTTAATTTTGATCACCTCACTAAAATCAGGACAATTAAACTCCTGCTTCTTGGAATCGAGAACGAAATACGGCTAAACAGACTGGCGGACCAAACAAATCAATTCTAGAATTTTTGCAAAAAAAAATGGCTATGGACGAAGTAAATCATCAGACAATGCCCGAGTTAATTGAATATTAATTTATTAGGCTTCGTCTGAGATTTCAACTCACGACCTTAATTTTTGGAGCTTAAAGTTTGATACCAAAACACAACTAGATGGCGCTGCTAATTATGACCGAATGCTAGATGAATGCGTACCTTGGTATCTCAATCCTTAATTATGCTAATCCAAATGAATCACTTCGTAGCCCAGGCTGTTTCAGTACCTGTAGATTACTTTTTGAATTATTGAATATGAGAAAACCACCAGGTGTTTCTTCAACTGGCTTCAACTGTCTCTTCAACATTTTTGCAATGTATAGTTAACCATATATGTGATAAAGTGGTTCGCCCAACCGATATATGATTCAGTGGTTCCGTATTCGATGCCAGGGGGGTAAAATATTGTGCTTGGTATGGTTGGTGGTAGGACTTTGTTTACGCCCGTTCTTGGCTAGCTACTACTATCTTACCTATGTCTGTCGCCATAACAACGATTTAAAAATTGTTGTGTTCCGGAATATAAAAGGTAAGATAGCCAGATCCTCAGTTTATTGTGGATTCCGGGTGAAGTGTACATCCACCTTCGGATCATCATAACATCATAACCTGAAACCAGGTGAGATGAAGGCCAAGCGCTTCCCTGTAGTACAATAAAATAAAAAAACCTAAGATTCAGTGATGAGGTATGACAACATTTTTAACTTATGTAAAATATGTTTAACATTTTCTCAATTCAACGATATTAAATGAAATAAGTTTTAGTTTATTTTTACTTAGTCCCACAATTTAAACAAGAACCCTATTGAAATTTTAGTAGCAATGTTTTTAAAATAGCTAACAGAAAAAAAATGTTTTTTTTTTATTTTGCAAAATCATTTTGTAAAAGGTTAAACTATTCGTTTTAAAGTTTTTAAAGTAACAAAATGATTACTTTATTCTATAGGATTACTATTTAACTATGTATTAAAAAAATGCACCCTAGCACAAAAGTTAGAGGAAAAAATAATAATTTCGTGAACCAATCTGGAGATTTACCAAAATTGCGAAATAACAGAAATATCTCCTAAACGATCGAAAATGCTAGAACATACATGGGGGTTCAATAGATGCATGTTGAAACCCTCATCCCCCCCCCCCCCCATCGTTTGATCCATGTAAAATGAATCATCTTGTTTGTTTTTTTTTATTATCTTGTTTGTTGATGAAGTTTGTTCAAAATAAATTAAGTAAACTACAATTAATATTAAACGTGACTGCTTTATCTTTCTGGTTTCATTTCACTTTGCGGTCAATACTGTTTTTCCATAAACAAAAGCTAATGCTACAAATAAACTGCACTGTCTATTTTTATTTCGATTTTTATTAATATTATACAAAACTTGACCTATAGGTACTGACCTATTGCTATAAATACAAAATTTTATGTAGATTTTTGAATATAGTTACCTACCATACTAACTTAAACAGTTTAAAATAGTCGCTATGTATAGTCTTTATTCACTTGTAAGATTTATAAAAACAACATTTTCCAAATTAAAAGTTATTGTAGGCCTGGAATAAACAAATATTCAGCAGTAAAATACAACTATTTGCTATTTTGAACAATTGTTACAGACTTCTTTGAATGATCTACCGCAAGTAGATACACAGACTATTCTCCAGTAATGACACTCGCTATGAATCTAAGGCACTAAACAAACATTAATGAGATGAGCTTAAATGCGGGATAGATGAATTGGCGACAGGTCTCCGGGCCTATTGGCAGTCCCGCATTGTAATATCTGTTTAAACTAATAGATAAAATACATTGCAAGATCCGAATAGTTTGTAAAAAAGGGAACGATGAAAAGAGTGTCAATGCATGTATGGAACGCCAATTCATCCAGCTATTTGGGACTTTTTGGAATTAATGAGTGCAGTAATGAGACTTGGAGGAATGGCTAAAAATGTAGGTACCTTTTAGGACAGCTCAGGACGGTAATACCTAATGAGGAGGGATGAGTCATGTATCTGGTTTGATTTAGGAGAGATGACCAAAAAAATATATGATGAAAGACAATTTTGTAATTTCACATTACCACTTCCTCGTCTTATCAAAAGAAAATATTATCCATTCCTCGTATGTTAATTCAATGGCGGAACGACGTTTGATGAAGAAAGATGTTGAAAGGCAGTGAGTGATCGATGAGCAGCAACTTAAGTCTAGAATACCAGAACTATGCTCAAGCTCAAATCGAGACGACGATCGATTTACTGATAGACAAGAAAACTAGTCTGACACAAAATCTAGTCTCGATTCAGCTTTGATTTAGTAACAGAAAACAGCATGTAATAATAACGTAGATATATATGATTTACCATAATATTCCGCTAGGCTTTACTAGGTCTTGTCGGAGATGGCGCCAACGCATCCCTGCCACAACGAAAAGCAGTATATTTAATTTATTAAATGAGAAACTACCCTATCTACTTCGGGAAGGATGGTATTGTGAGTCATTGTCAGGGAGGATAAGGGACTTTTGTGTGCAGACTTATTTAAGCAAAATAATACTACTAAAAAGTCTACTTATATCGTCCGTCGTACTACTTATAAGTACCGCGTACCGACTCCTTGGTGTCTTATAGACTGGTAGGTACATTTTTCATAATTTCTGTTCAAATGTATTCTTGCGATCAGATATAGACACTATGTAATTACTAGTGTCAAAAACGCCCAATTGTATAGTTCGAAAGAAGCTATGTTGGAAGAATTCTTAGTTCATTGACTATGCCATGATTTATGTGCGTTGTGATCGAGTGAGGGAGATAGAGGGATGGATGTGTGTATGGACAGGAATTCTATAGGATCAAGTTTCAGTTTTAGGTTAAAAAAAGATTATGTCGATGTTACTTATTTATTGCCGTCTTAAGACAAATTGTGTCCTTAACATACACACATACAGGGATGCTCTATATTATATACGCAGTACCGAAACTTACACGTGACCATATAAATAACTATACAGCATCATTATGTACAATTGTATGTGTGCTGGGGTCGTAAACCTTCCAAAAATCGAGATGCAAGGACACAAATGCACGTAGACGTGTGTACTTCCGCGGTATGATGCCAGCACGCTCGAATACGCCGCGAATGAGTGAGACGGAGAATCTCGCTATACTTCGACATTTGTGTCCGTACTTCTGATCAATGGAAGGCTTATCTACACTAGAGTGTTCACTATGTGAACCCTCGTATAAGCATCATACTCATATACCTATTCGAAAATTACTGGCAGTGCAAACGACTTCTGCACATTCCGTGCCAAGTCGAAATGATAACGATAACGACACAGCGCTGTAGTCACAGAAAGCGGTATCTCGCGATTTTCAAACTTTCTCAAAAATAGTATAACTATTTGCATGAAATATAAGAGAATAACTTCGAGTTCAATCAGGAAATGTTTCAGTAATCGTGTTAACGCCTGTGCGAATCATAATATCAATTAGAATCGAAAAACCAGTCGTTTAAGTGTATGAAATTATTAAGCAAAAACGTCATTTTTAGACGTTATCCTGTGAATATTTCCCAAAATCCATTCTCAGTAGACAATTTTGGGAAATATTCATGTCATATGCAATTTTTTTAAAACAACACAATTTTCGTGCAGCTGATTGAGCAATCATCTATACGAAAATGTTATGTATTGAGATACATTTGAGGTACTGTATCGCTTCATGTAGATCCAACACCGAGAAAAGAGGCGCCTTCAAGGCTTCAAACAATTCAATTGATCACAGAATTTAAAACAACATAAATTATTGAAATCTAAATCTTCCACTTACTTTTATAATCATTTTTATAACAAAAATAGATATATTTGGTGAAAAATATTTTTGTTTACCTTAAAGACATTTCACTATTTCATAATAACAATCAATCTTTGAACTAAAAGAACATAAATTCATAGATACATAATATGTTACACAATATGTTACATGAAATGAGTTTATTATGATAAAATGAAAACTCAAAATACATAATGTACTTTAAAACGACCAAAACAAACAAAGCAATTTACGACGGATAACATAAATGAATCAAAAAAGGAGGTCATTAAAATTACTCATCCTACACAAAAATAATCTTGATTAATTTATTTATCCACTAAAGGGAGATCTGAATCTGTATTAGTGTTTAATTTTTAATAATAACGTTAATTGACGTGCAGAAAATCACGTGCGAGATTTGTCAAAAATTGACAAATATTACTTTCCAATCATCATTCGAATAAAATTCAACAAAAACACGTGTTAGTATCGAAAAGCAGCAATCTCATACATTTTAATGTGTTCTTTTTTACGGATCCGTAAGATCAAGTATCACTTTTAACATTTTAATACAAGCACATTGATACCGCGTCAAATATTTATAAAATCTCCATTAAAACCGGCTTAGAATTATCTAAAAGCTAGACGCATTGAAGGGTGTATCCCTGTAAAGAAAAAACATCAATTTAGAATTTTAAACATATCATGTTTTTTAATACAATATTTGTAACAAAATATTCGTAGGATGATTTTGTACACGAAGGCTGCGGCTGAAAGGATTAATTAAGTACTGAATTGTTTTTTTATTTTATTAAAACGATCATTTTTTTATTGTTAACTTATTTTGTGTTTGTGTAGAATTAGTGAAAGCGATTTTTTATCAGTAATCAGATATGTTTACCATAGAATATTTTTATCTATAGATGATTTCGAACTTCTAATACACAAACTATACTTACCAAAAGAAACTGTGAATTTAAATGTGATTAAATGTGTAACGCGCATGATTGAAGGAATACCTGATTTTCGTTGATCAGCATCGATTGACTTACCGCATGAGTACAAGAGTGGGAGAAAGAGAAAGAGAGAGCTAGACAGAGACAAATTATTAAAAATATTTACTCTGTATAATCCCAGCAATCCTTTTCGTATCCTTCATGAACGTGCTCAAGCAGTACTTTGCGCCGGCTGTCGCAGTATCTAAAATGATAAAAACCTCAGTTACCAAAATACTTTTTTTTTTTAACTTGGAGAATTGAATTAGGCGCTCATAGGCGCCGGCCTATGCCTGCCTACTTCTCGAATAGCCAGTCTGTCATCGATAACTACTTCTTAAAGTGCCTACCTCGCAAAATGACTATTTATTATAAAGACTACTCCGCAAAAGGACTCTCAAGGTACAGTAAAAAAAAAAAAATAGCACAGGTAAATTATAACCGCATATGTGGTCTAGTTGTTTACCCACCGGTATTAGAGCCAGATGTCTCGGTTTGATCCCCAGGGGGGTACAATATTGCTTGGTCTGCTGGTGTTAGGACCATGTTGAAGTCCGCCTAGCTACCACCATTTTACCCAAGTCTGTCGCCATAACAAGATTCATAGCTCAGTTGGTAGTAACTCTGCCTTCTGCGCTGTAGGCTGTGGGTTCCAAGCGCTTCCCCGTCGTACAATAAAAAAAAACTTTTGTTAAAAGGTTTTGCCATCATTTCTTAGCTTGGTAAGTGGTTTAGCATCGCAATGTAGAAAAAAAAATTCGCATGCACTTTCTCTTTCATATCACGGTTAGATAATATTGATAGACTGGTACTATAACACTATTCTTCCAAACAAAATGGTATGGTAGGTAGATTATTTACATTTATAATTTAAAAAAAATGTATCTTTAATAGGTAATGAATCAAATATGCATGCTAGTAGTGCAAACAAAATCTATCAATGTCTTGTCTTTACTATCATAGAAAAAAAAAAGTTAATTTAAACAATATATATTGCGCACACTCCAGCTAAATTAGTAATGGAATGTATTATATCCAAGTAAATTTTAGGTCAGAATGTTAAATATATAACTTACAAATTTAAATTACAGGACATTACAGGACATTCATTTTACACAGCGCCATTTAGCCCCAAACAAAGCATAGCTTGTAATATGAGAACTAGATTACGGATAGAATACTTAAATAGTTCATCTTGAATTTTTATAGTCATAATACTCATCGGAAAGTCATATCTAGGTATGGATACATTTCGATTTATAGTAAATACAAATCATAGGTAAAAAGGTCGATGACCGACACTTGTTTTTATCACAATGGGTCACAATGAGATTGTTTAAGAATACCCCAGTCTGGTTCTTGTAGCAATGATATCTATGAATAGCCACGCTTGTTAACATCTATATATTTCTGTTCTGTCAAATAAATATTATATCTATATATCTATCTGACAATAAAAAATAATATGGACAATTAAACTAACTATGTACAAAGGAAGCAGTTGGATTACCTAAGTACCGTTACAAATGGTCTAAAGGTAACTCAACAGTACCAGACCAGTACCAGACGGAAGAGTGACAAGGCACTGGCTGCATTGCTGAATAGCTAATTTGAGCCAGCCCTTGGGTCACGTGTCACTTCAACTATCTAACTAAAGTTAATCTCCTCCAAAACTGTTGTCCTCGAATATCACAAGACTGTCAGCCCTAGAACATAATGTATTTGTTCCCACACCTGTACTTATCCTGGACCTTCTGCTTGATATCCGCCAGATTCTCGCTAGTGATGTCCCTCTCGAGATACTCGGAGAGCGTCTCGGTGGCCGACTCGAGGTCGCGTTGGTTGTCCTCGAATATCACCGACTGGTTGTTCTTGCGCAAATAATACGCGAACACGTATGTGTACATTAGAGTCTGTCGGCACTGGCATAAAATGTCCACGGCCTTCTTTAAGAATTGCACCTGCAAAATAAGGATACGCCTGTTACGTAAACATATATTGCGTTTAAATATGCTTAGGTTCTCTGTTGGTATGTATAATTCAATACATGTATCATATTTTGTTTTAGGTTTGTTATTTTGCATTTGGTCCACTTTCTTTCTTTTTTTTTGTATTCTAGAATTCCTCTAGTATAATAGTAATTTCTGTTTCCATTTGCCTTATGTTATTGTGTTAATTGTAACCTAAATATTCTTCTTTGGTAATAAATATTTTACATTTTACATTTACATTTTACATATTACAAGTAATGAAAGTAAAGTGCATTGAATGTTTATTTACCTCAATCCAGCTCATGTTGTGTTGCTGCATCTCTTCCATCTTCTCTTTGACGGAGGCGTACAGCTTGGACTCGAAGCGGAGAGACTGCATGTGGTTCATATAGCGGTTACAGTAGAACAGGTAGCGCTGTAGCGCCGCGCGGGACCTCTCCTGAGCATCGCGGGCCGCTTTCGCTTCGTCTTCGTCGTATCTACAGAGAACAATACTCACTCATCACTCCAGCAGGCTTACCCTCGAACCCAATAACAATTCCAATTCAACATCAATCGCAATCCAATACTCTAACTGGATTGAAATCGGAATTGCGCCAATATTGGATTATGATTTTGTTAATACAAAACAAATTATTACAAATAGTTTAAAACATCAATCTAAACATATTTTCAAACAAATTCAATATAAAAATCGTTGTTTTGTCAAAATTGTATTATTTTTGGTGGCATGGATGGCCCACCCGTTGCTCAGGGCATAGATGGATTGGACAATTCAATTCCAATCGCTATTAGTTCATTATGTTGATTTCATATTGTGTGGATATTGATCCACACAATATGAAATCAATTTGGCGCTAGGTTCGCATTCAAGAATAAGAAATGACACAAATTCAATACCGATCGATCGGAATCGTGTTCAAGGGTAAGCCAGCAGGGCCGAACGCAATAAAATAAACTTCCGATTGTATTCTTTCGACAGACAACAAATAACATATGGGATGACATTTGGACTTCAACTTCAGCTACTTAGTTTTGGCGTGCAACCGTTTCATCGATTCTGCCAGTGTCGAATACACCACATTACTTTTGCGAGCGGGAGTTTTTTACGATGGAGCGAGCCTACCCAGGAGGTGCCTATTAACTTGGTTGTTTAGGGTTCGGAACCCTAAGAGTTTGGACAATTTAGATGCTGGAAACTATGTCAAGATTTTATTACTATCGGCTTCCCTCAGTCAGTAGAGCTAATAGCATTAGCAAAAGGCGTCTCTGTCGTCTGTACTGTAGTGGTAAGGCGTGTGGCTCTAGAATGTCCCAGATCCGAATCACGGTCACAGCACACCTTTGTGATGATTGTACACCCACAACCTTACAGATCGTAAAACACGACAACAGGCTGTTACTTCCCACTCTACCCAACCACCCAAACGAAGAATGACAGAATTAATAGACAGACCAAGCAGCATAGGGAGTTGTCTATGGGAGATTTGTACGCAACAAGGACAACACTGTAGATACAATTGGACCATGGTTATATAATAGAATCAGCAAAGATGAAACATTAGCAACACTCAAAAAAATATTACTACTCTATTAAACTTAAATTATAATAATACTGAAAACCTGTGACAAATTATTCAATAACACACAACTTTCACACATTCAACTTTCATTCCTCATTACAGGCCTAGTATGAGGAACAGAAATATATAGAGTCCAACTCTACCACTATCACTAGTTTATATACATATAACTTAGTACTACTGTAGGTGACAAAAACTTCCATACGATTTTACAATAGTATGTATATTGTACGGAGGGGAAGGCCTTGGCCTTCATCTCACCTGGTTACCAGTTGAGATAAGGCCGGAGGTGGTAGCGCACTTCACCCGGAATCCTCATTAAACTGAGGAACTGGCTATCTTACACCTAAATGCCGGAACACAACAATTTTATAATTGTTGTAATGGCGACAGAATTAGGTAAGATGGTGGTAGCTAGCCAGGCGGAAAACAAAGTCCTGCCACCAACCAAACCAAGCACAATATATTGTACTGCCCATGAGGATCGAGCCCAGGACTTCTGGATCTGAAATCGGTGGGTTGAACCACTAGACCACAGAGGCGGTTAAACTTTAAGTATAAATAGGCTCACGAATAAAATAACAATGAATCTCACCGGTTGCAATTATACCAGCTGCTGCCATGAGGTTCCCAAGGTCCGAGACACACCCAGCAGAAGTCGGCCTTGCAGTTTTGGTTCTTGCAAACCATGTGGTTACAGCCGCCATCCTTCTCGATGGTCACGTTACACTTCGGACACTCTTTGGTGTTGGCTGCTATCCAGTTGGACGTCTCTGAATCGTCGTCGCATTTCTGACAATACATAAATATAAATGATGAGACATTTCGTTGCCATTATATGTTCTTCGTGGATAAGAAATCATGGTAAATATTTCATTCATATTATATATAGCTATAGATTTCATCGCCATTGATCCTCAAACTAAAAGAGTTCTAAATATAAAAGTTATATTTAATCGGGGTTTCCTGCTACGGTGGTTCTCATCCTACATTGATAATAGGACTCAAGCGGTCGTAATCAGTAATTATAAATCAAGCTGGGTTCCTATTCCGAGTGGTGTTCCGTAAGGGTTCTACTTGGACCCTTGCTGTTCCTAATATTTATCAATGATATATCTGATTGTTTTCTCAATAGCAGTTTGCTCTGCTTGACGACATGAAAATATTCAAAGTTTTCAGCTGACCTATGGATGCACTGGATCTCCAAGCAGACCTCCATCGTCTCGATATCTACTGTTCGTCTAATAAGCTTGATCTTAATCCGTGAAAATGTTCAATCGTTACATTCTCACGTAAAAAAAAATATTAAATTCAGTTTACGTTTTAAAACAACATAAGCTTAATGCATGTCAGGTGGTCAGGGACGTGGGAGTGCTGGACGATACCAAGCTCTTGTTTGACACCCATATTGAGTTATCGTCAGTAAAGCCACTAGAGCACTCGGATTTATCATGAGAAGCTCTGCAAGCTTTAACCGAGCGAAAACTTAAAAAATGTTGTACTGCACGCATGTCCGTAGTATCTTAGAATACGCTTCACAAATCTGGAACCCGCTCTATGATACCTTACATCAATAGGATCGAGCGCATCCAAATGAAATTTATTAGATCTCTCCTATCGTTCGAAAGTTCCCTTTGACTCTGATAATTACCTGGCACTCTGTAGAAAGTTTCATTTGCTCCCGCTTACCAAGACAAGCGAAATAGGAGATTTGATATTATTATTAAAAATAATGAACAATGATATAAATTGTTCTAACCTCCTTGAAAAAATCAGTTTAAACGTACCTCGTAAGCGAGTAAGGCATAACGCAATAATATATACCCCGGTAGTGAGTACAAACTACAGGCAGAATTCTTAACTCTGTCGTGTTAGTAACCAGTTCAATAAATTATCGAGAAACGAAGACTTAGACCTTCTTTGTTCCAGTATCCATACCGTAAGGCGGCGGCTCAGTAACGGCTTCTTTTGCTCCAACTAGTTTTATTTTGTATGGGACATATATTTAGTATAAGTTATTACTTATTTTTTAAAACAGAATTTAGTATGTGTCTCTTTAGCGGCATATGATGAATGCTTGTATGTATTCTTAGTGTATTTTTTCTGTTTTATTATTCTTGAACTATTAAGTATCTACTATTCTTTAATTGTAGGTATATTTGTTCACACTTTTTTATGTTATCTATATTGCTTCCTATACGTTATATGTGTAAACCTCTTATTGGCCTAATGTTGTTATTTCTGTGATTCATTTATGTTGTATGTGCAGTTGGTTTTCCTAGAAAATAAATAAATAAATATATTTACATTTTAGATGTCAGACACTTTCAGTTTTTCGAGGAGCTTTGCTGAACGATTAAGAGCGGTCTGAGCAAGTGGATCAAGGAACTAGTCCAAGCCAGTAGACTACAGCGCACGGTGTCGAGTCAGTTTTCGCCGCACGAGAAGCAGAAGATGTGCGAGCAGCAGCACATAGCCGGCGGCGCCGCTTCTACGTTCTTTGAATGCATTACTGCACACGTCTGATATAACTAATAGAGTAAATACCTTGATCCACTTGCGCAGTAGACTGCAGCGCACGGGGTCGTGCCAGTTCTCGCCGCACGAGAAGCAGAAGATGTGCGAGTAGCAGCACGTAGCCGGCGGCGCCGCTTCTACATACTTTGAATGCATTACTGCACACGTCTGCTATAACTAATAGAGTAAATACCTTGATCCACTTACGCAGTAGACTGCAGCGCACGGGGTCGTGCCAGTTCTCGCCGCACGAGAAGCAGAAGATGTGCGAGTAGCAGCACGTAGCCGGCGGCGCCGCTTCTACATACTTTGAATGCATTACTGCACACGTCTGCTATAACTAATAGAGTAAATACCTTGATCCACTTACGCAGTAGACTGCAGCGCACGGGGTCGTGCCAGTTCTCGCCGCACGAGAAGCAGAAGATGTGCGAGTAGCAGCACGTAGCCGGCGGCGCCGCTTCTACATACTTTGAATGCATTACTGCACACGTCTGCTATAACTAATAGAGTAAATACCTTTATCCACTTGCGCAGTAGACTGCAGCGCACGGGGTCGTGCCAGTTCTCGCCGCACGAGAAGCAGAAGGTATGCGTGCAGCGGCAAGTGACAGGCGCCGCCTCTACATACGCGACCTTGATCGCATTACTGCAGTCGGGTGATGGACACCAGCGTAGCAGGCGGTTGCACTAAAATTATACAATGCTGTATTTAGTTTTACTCAGTATTTAAACCTAGAACGAAAGTAAAGGTATATCGTGGTCCTAGAAATTAGAAATCTAGCTCTTTAGCCTAATCTTAAACAGGATGCCTTCCACTAATCCTCTGGCAGCCATTGACCTGGTTAAAGGATTTAACCAGGTCAATGGCCGCAGCGTTCTCCCGAGTACATACTAGTACTGGCACTGCGATCTTAAACCCACCTGCCATGCAGGGAAACGATTTTCGAATGCCTAGTTTGAAATTAACATGCAAATATACAATGCATGAATATAACAGTTTGATAAGGTTACCTCAACGAAGCTGTTGGTGATTATGTGTTGATACTTGAGTTTGACGCGAGGATCGCGGACCAGTCGCATTACAGTCGCGTCATCCACCAGAATGTCACAGGCGTGCGCTGCACACGCTATCGTCTGACCCTGGAAATTGATGCGCGACGTTTCAGAGGAATACTCAGGCTATCACAGTACTTCTTGTGCATCGCAAGGCCAAGTGATTACCCGTCGTACAATTTTCAAAACTAAACCCAAACTGTGAAGAATTCCTTAAAGCGAATGTTGGTGGTTAACCTCATTTGCATATGGTGCGAAGCAATTAATTACTGGTGTTCAGTCACAGTATGGTGTCTCAAAAATGAAATGAGTTGCTAACCTTATAAGTGAACCATCTTCAGTTCACTTTTCAGGTAACCCACTTATTTAACTCTAACTAGTTTAAATGAACATAGTTTGTGGTTACTTACTAAGCCCTCTTCCATGATTTTGGTAGTTAAATATTCGCACCAGCATTGTGTGCAGAATCTGTGTCCACATTCAAGTCCAGTCATTATCTGAAAAGTGAATGGTACAGTCTTAGTGAATGTTATTTCTTGTTTGAAACTACATGTTTCCAGAATTGTATTGCAATAACTTACAGCAGTAGGTAGAACTGTAAAGCATATTTCACATTCTTCTGTGCCTGATGTTGATATCCTTCTGGGTAGCTAGAATTATGAAATAATATATGTTTGTTTATTATAATAAAATAAATGCACACTGTTATTAGCAGTAATAATTTAAGAGGCCCAGTAGTATGACTCCCATACAAAGCTTTGTTAATTTCCAAAAGGCATATTCAATTTAAAATGAATTTGGCTGGTATAATATTTGATGTTGATGGGGATAATCTAGGTTTGTAGCGCTTAACTTTTCTAAAAACTTTCGAAACATATGCAAAATAATTTTACCATACAATTACTCTTTTCGAACATAATTACTATGATTGTATGGGAGATTGAAAATCTGTAGGTCTGCACCCTTATTGTGTAAGTCAACTGGTAATCAACATCAACTTCATTTTTGAATTTGAAACTAAGCCTAGACTTTAACTTACCCGCCAAAACATACTCTATTAGAAGTTCATGTGTAACCAACTATGTGTACATTGGAACACCTAGTCCGTACAAGGCTTTACACAATTAGGCTGCTGTCTTATGTGAATGGTTTATAGGGCGCCAAAATACCGCAAAGAAAAGATGAACCGAAGAAGTTTCCCTTGCAAGACACATTAAAGTTAAAATAGCTATATCTGCAAATCCCTACTCAATTAGGCCTAAAAAATATATTATCATTAACTGATCTAGCTTTGCTAATATTGTGAGAAACAAACAGCAGTTCAAGATATTAGAGTTGATTTTGTCACAGTCACACCTATTGTACTGTAAGTTGCAAACTCTTCTTTTCCTGCCGTTTCCTACACTCAGTCAAGATGATTACATATTAATTATCTTAACGCTTTGGGTGCTGCATGTCTCTATGTAAAACACACAGTGAGTGTTTTACAGTATCCATCAAGTTAAAAGCCACATCAAGAGTCTTTCAGGCATTGTGGATATGTGTTCACCAAATTTAAGCTACCGAGTGAAACTGCTGTTTTTTTAACCCATATATGCTCAAAACTATTTAGTGTCACCAATTTATTTAATTATTGGATATTTTATTAGTAATTATATGTTTTTAAACAAAAAGGAGATTTTTCAGGTTTGATTTACTGAAAGTGTATTATTTTCAGTGGGTTGTTAACAACCCCATGGGCAGGTCTCACTATCAGTCTATGCATATAGGTGAGTATCTTAATTTTCTTCCCAATACATGCATCTTCTTGGAAGTGGTGCATATCCGCTGAGTACGAGTATTCCTATGAAACAGCAAATTTCATCTGCTGACAGCGTATAGCTAAAATTATGGTTTTTCAACGGCATTCATGGTACTATGTCTTACAATGTGCTTGATAACATCTTTACTGAAGAACAGTTCAAAGCGCAGAACAAATAATTCGAGAGGCTCACAAGAACTGAGCTGTTTGTAGCAGCAGTTAATGACTATTCAGTCTGTCGAGATTATTAGACTCCTCCCCACCAGAATCACCATCGGATTTTGAACCACACCCTGGCCGCTCCACATATACGCCGATAGATACATAGACAAATCGGTATCACACCTGCTCACGCTCACATTAAATATTTACCGAAATTTAGATATCAAAACGATATTTTTTCAATAAAAATATATATAAATATATATTATATTATCACACAGAATAATAGGCATATCAAATTCTCTATTTTGCCTGGTTAAAAAGACAAATAAAACACCTTACATTTTGCACGAGTGATCCAACAAATGTCCAGATTTAAAACAATCACAACTTTCCACTTCACTCAAAAACTAGCTTTTTTTAAATGCGTTAACAAAATTTAGTTACTGATGATGATGTAAACATTCGTTTAATGGTATTTTTTCATAGGCTTGGTATATTTCTTGCACAAAAAAATAATAATTACGAAGTACCTTTTTTTGGGTTGTTTACGACCCCCTGGGCATATACAACCTGTAACAGAATATGTGTACTATGCCGAAACGGGGTTATCCAGCCCGACTCGTAGAACAACGTTTGTTTTACGACTTTTTGAATTTTGGTTCAAAGTTTTTGGTAAAACAGGATCAAAGTTCTGACACCAACAGCTGGTTTTTTGAGTTGAGACTACCCTAAAATCAGCTGTTTCTTAACTCGCGTCAGTGACCTCAGCTCTAGACAGATGAGGCAACATAGCATAGCATAACATAGGTCACAATCACAAAGAACGAAAAGCGCTTTCACTAACAGAGGAAAATCGTCGAAAAGCCTGGGCTGCTAATGAGACAATCTATTACTAGAAGGTTTAATTTGTCAAATCAATAAGAATTTTATCTATCTGTTAGCTAAAATACAAAATAATCGTTCCTATAATGTACTTTTGTTTGTCCAATATCGCATTTATCGTCTTTTTGTAACTGTAGGTGCCTATGTAATTTATCAATGTGTATGTTCTATCTAATAACCTACTTTCACGAGATGACTCCAAGTTCTCACTAAAATTGGTTCATCTGTCCTTAATATTCTTTGACACAGACAATTGCACATATATACCTAGATACCTACCTACCTACATGCATAGTGCGGTAAAGGAATAGGGTCGTCACTATTTATTGTCATTGAGAAAATGAAAAGATTTGTATGGGAAACTGAAAATGGGAATTCACTATTATCTTCCCACCACAACAAATACTTTTCCTGGTCCGAAAAGCCCCCCCACTGCTTAGTAGACATATTCTGTTTCACCTTGTATATGTTAATTGTATAGGTTGTATACCTTAGGTCTTTGTATAACAGGTTTTCTGAATGGATTAATGACTCTTGCTTCGTTAAACAACTGATCCTGGTCTCCATCATAGAAACGTTCCATTAGCTTTTCTTTGTCCCATTTGAAATGGTTTAGAAGAATCCGAGTAGTAGTAGCTGGTATCTGTAAAAGTAAAGATTACAACTTGAATATATGTGTCAGATATTTAATAAGGTTAGGATTATATAATGCAATTATTTGATGTGATATGATGACCAATTCTGGACATTAAATGTAAATGTATTGGAATTATGATTTCATCTTCTAAAAGGTACCTACAGATGGATTATAAACATATATGTCTCCATTTAGCATTGCTATAGACAAATGGACTTTGTGATGTGAAGCAAATGCAGCAAATTAGGAGTGGTGAGTACAAGACTCATAGCTCAGCTGATGGCTTTTCTATGCTGTAGTTAGTGGATTTATATTCCTACCAAGGACAAACATTTTTGTAATGCATGTGTTTGCTATGTTTTTGAGTGTTGCATGATAATTATGTATTAGCAAATAAATATAGTATATATGATAATAAGAGTATTCTCTCTATATCCAAAACAACAGGACTTATTCAATCATACTGATGTGTAATATTTAAACAGCTAGAGGCAGCTAGAGCAGCAGCTGGGGTTTTAGACTTTGTAATACAATGTCTAAAAACCCATTTTTAACAGGTACTTGTTTCACTTGATACTTACCTATTTTTAGGCTAATAGTTGGCAACAACATCTTATTGGCCTATAACTGAAGGATTGTGGATATTCAGCTTAGCTACTTTTGCAACTTTAAATATTCAAAAGCAATCAATAAGAATCATTTCAATTATATATCAACTTTAGTGGAAGCTATGACTCACATATGTACCTACACAAATGTTTATATGACAAATTACCAATAAAGCATGTCACCTTCATACATTGAGTTTCTTTGTGTACAATGTTAAAAAAAATGCCCCTATTGTCAAATGAAGTGGAAAAGAAACAGCAGTATACACAGTTTATTACATTTTAGCAATAAAATAATTAGGACAATAGCAGTGTTGTGTACAAATAATTGCGGATGCAGCACAAAAGATCCTGTTGAAGTGTACCAATGTACGAGTAACCTCATTAGAGTACTCCATTGTTTACCACTAACACACTGACCTCAACAACCGTGTTCACTTCTTTGATGCAATCGACCATATGCTGAACGATTTCCTCGGTAGACAACACTTCGTAAGGATACTCCTCGAGCTCAGTTTGTCTTTCCCTTGTACTGTGAGTCTCCACGTCCATTGCAAAGTCGACATCGTCTCCACTTGACTCATTACCAGAATCCACATCGTCCTTTGTATCATCTTCGGAGTCCATCGCAGAGACTTTCACGAAATATGTAAACTTTATTATAGGATGCAGCTAGAGCACATATAATGATGAAATAATTACACCTAAGATTTAGGAAAGGTCAACAATGAAGAAAATAGTTCACCCGCGGGCTGCCAAAACCTCTGACGTATGGATGGATGGCGTTACGTTCCACTTCCATTCCATTCCCTCGCTCGACAAGAAAAGGCAACAAGCACTACAAACAATATTAATTGAAATAAAGCGTAGCTGTGTTCACTATCTTTGTTTGTCATAGTGTGTTAGGTGGCTTCTGCGATAGAGATAGAGAATACCAAAAACAGAGTATAGAAAGAATATCCAATTAGTAATTACCACAGAGTAATAATATCCTGGCAGTACAGTAAATAAAGTCAAAAAATACCCCTACATTGAAGACAGAATACTATATGTTCAACTACAACTTCTTTGTTTTTGACACACTAAATACATACATATTACTTTATATTCAACTTCAACTTCTTTATTTTATGGCAATTAGAGGTAGAGGTCACTTTTCTGCCAGTGTCATGTCATAAAAATATGAAGGGGAGTATATTTATGGCCGGTATTATAAAATGTGATCACCAAATTGATTGTCTAAAACATGGACAACACAAATATGCAGGTGAGTTTTTTTCCAGGGTCACTGAGGCCAAGTCTGAGAACCGTGTCCAACCGTGAGAGTTATCGAAAAGCCATGTACTGAGTTATGTGCTCGATTATAAAAAAAAAAGTTCTGCATTAAAGAAAATCTGTCTGTTTTATAGTTTTTATTGAAAAGTGAGTTAATGAAAAAAAAAATTGCATTTCTGTTCAGTTTTTTGTATAATAAAAAAAAATATGTATGATGACTACATAGTGATCATACATTATTTCTCTTCAACTTTTTGAATTAAAGCCCAAAAATTTGATAAAAAAAAGACCATGATTCTTGTCGATAAGTCTTAGGAAGAAGGCACAAGTCATGTGTGTAGGAGGAATTGTGTTCTAGGGAACCTATATTAATGGCTTCTTTAACATGGGAATCAGCTGCTTCGTTACCTGGGATTCCAGAATGACTAGGGATACAAGCCAAGACCTTATTCATTCCTAACTTATGGCACTGGATAAGGTATTCTTTGATTATAAGAATTATAGGAAAACGGAAAATTGTGCGGAATGGATTAGAGATTTAAGAATGTAGGCAGTTTTTTGAATCAGTAAAGTTAATACAGTTCTTGAGATTATGAGATATAACTAAAATGATCATCATCATCATCATCATCAACAGCTTTTATGTAACCTACTGCTGGGCATAAGCCTCCTCCCCCAAACGCCACTCTAACCTGTTATGAGCCTGTGGCGAACGCCCATTCTATAATTGAAAATCTAGTACTTAATCATTATTTGTCCCCAAACACAATTTGTAGAATACACCCTGAGTGCGTGCCTGGTCTAAGTACGTACTCTTCTAATATTCGTTCTCTCTCGCACAATATTCTGATTGGAACCCGATACCACCTGATGAACAATGCCTGACTGTCATTCGTCCGCGCATGCCCACCATTCAACGAAGGTTCCCGATCGGCGCCGACGCCGCCCGATGAACGGTGAACTGGCGAGGTGCCTCAGCCTCATTCAACCACAACAAGAAACATGTCAGACGGAGAACAGCAAGCAGCATCGCCACCACCAGCACAGCGACCGCCACCACAACCACAGCCCACCGTTTCATCTGCTCAGGAAAACGTACCGGAGAGACCCGAGTTGTCTCGTGTGGGTATAAGAGGACCGCCATTTTGGCCAGATGAACCCGAAATCTGGTTTGCATAGGTGGAAGGACAGTTCGCGATCTCGAACATAACCTCAGATACTACCAAATTCAACTATGTAATCGGCCAACTGGATCATCAATTTTCCAAAGAGGAATAGCCACCAACTAAAGATAGGTACGAAAAGTTAAAATCAGAGTTGATAAAAAGATTGAGCGCGTCCCATTAAAAGAAGGTAAAACAACTACTCATGCACGAGGAACTGGGTGACAGACGGCCTTCGCAGTTTTTACGACATCTAAAGAGCCTTGCTACCAGTACCAGAGGATTTTCTTCAGACTATCTGGACCAGCCGCCTACCGCGAAATAGACAATCTGTGCCGCCCAACCCGCTGCTTCGCTAGAGGTACTCGCCGCTGGCTGATAAAATTCAAGATATAACGACGACCACACCCCAGGTTGCGACACAACCCAGGAACCCGGATTTAAAATGGACGACATGGCACATCAAAGTCAAAGTCAAAATTTCTTTATTCATTAAGATTTTTTAGGATCATTTTGAAATGTCAAATCTACCGCCTGTTCGGAATCGCGACCAGCACAAGGAGAAAGGCAAGAACCTCGGGCTGGTTATTTTTTTGATGATCCATTCAACATGTAGATACACAATTTGTAATTATATTTTAAGTAGATACATCATAAACCTAAATACTTAATCTTAAAACATTTGTTATTACCTATCTACCTAATGGGCAGTTTGTTAACATTGAGAAATCACCATTTTGCTGTCAACTGCTATAGCAACATCGGGCCACGAGTTCTTATCGTCGATATAATCACTGATTTTGTAGTAGGCACTTTTAATGAAATTATTCTTAATATACAATTTGAATTTACGAGCTTGGTACGAGTTTGATGGCGCTTTGAGGATGCTTATTATAGAATCTCACACAGTGACATCACGTGACATAGCGAAATTGCGCTGGCAAGTCAAAAATCTTACAACTATATCAACCCAGTGGTCACAGATCTCGCCCTACTCAGAGACAGCGCAGCCACTCTCGTACCAGATCCATGTCCAACTACAGAAAATTCCCTGTATGCTGGTACCATTCTCGCCATGGGTTCAACGCAAAAATTTGCATCACGCCATGTGATTACAGCAGCATCTAACTCCCTGGAAGTTTGATGCTGTCGCTGAGGAACTGCTGTATCTGAGGAAACTAACCTATAAAGATACTAAAGATAAGATTTTAATACTTTATACTCTGTTTTCTAATATTTAACAACTACCACCACTAAACAGTTATAAATAATTTGGTGACTGAATAAAAAAAAGGCACTTTTTATCGCTAAAAAACTCAAAACCCCAAATCGAATTTAATCACTCTCAATTTACTTTATAATATAACAAAATAGTGCAAATGTTCCTGCAAAGTAGGTAATCAAAACTGACAGCCAATCAATGTAATGACTGAAAAAAAAACAATGAGGAAGTGAGATAACAGTATCCGCCGTTAAAGTTCTGCCTAGCTTCAAATATTTTATTTTGTTCTAAGTTGACATTGTCGTCTTCGTCTACCGGAAGTTGACTTCCGTTAAGATTAAAATTAGTTTTTAGTTTTCTGTGAACTTGACGCCCTCCTGCATAGAAAAATTTTACCGTCTAAAACCATAAATTTTACTGCCCTCCTGTCCTGTGCGCGCGCCCTCCTCCGATCCGTGGAAGATCTAAAAATCCGTAATTTTTCATGACGCGACGGTGGGGCATTTTCAAGTAAGATAGTATAAACGGTAGGAAAAAATAAATAAATAGGTATTACAGGACATTTATTTAACACAGCGCCATCTAGTCCCAAACAAACATGTATTCTCAATACATTTTATTAGGTAAATAGCACAGAATAACTAATAGTACTAGCTTGCTATTAATGTTTATTGCTCGCTCATTAGTTATCTG
Source organism: Venusia cambrica (assembly GCA_951394065.1). Taxonomy (NCBI): domain Eukaryota; kingdom Metazoa; phylum Arthropoda; class Insecta; order Lepidoptera; family Geometridae; genus Venusia; species Venusia cambrica. Next base: position 10,671,421 of record OX596035.1, read on the forward strand.
ACATCAATAATAATCGTTCTTTACAGCAGCTCAAACGCTAATTTTCTTAAAAATATGAGCACCTCAAATCGCGCTTCCCACGGGCATAAAATTCCGACCGACGATTCCAGGTTGGCGGGCCCTTACGGCAAACTAAAGGTTTGAGATACAGCGTTAGTCTTGACGGGCTTTCTATAGAAAAAGTAAGACACACCCAAATACTATAGACCCTTGAAATACTTACTTTATACCAATGCATACTAAACCTGTTCTTTTAGGTGTTTGTGACAGTGTCACACCTTACAAGGTTTATTTGTGTTCTGTTATTCTAGTAAGTAATTATTGGAGGGACAAGAAACCACCTTACCTTTAATTCAACTTTAATGCTAGACAGCACCTGACTGATATGTACAAACTTTCTAAGTATAAGTACTAAGGTACATACATAGTACTAATAAATTAGCTATAACCTACCTATGTTATTGGTCCATACTATAATTCTCCTAGTATCTTCTATATCCTTCGGTTATTTACCATTATGTTAACTATTTAATTCCATTATTTAACCACATTAAAAAAAAAACCTGGGAACTGGAAAAATAAACATATGTTTCACATACCTGCATATAAAATAACTTAGATGCAAGTAGGTACCTAGGTCATAAGTATTCATATTCCCAAGTTGTCCAATTCATTTTGTATTGCTTCAAATTGAAGGAACATTGAGTAAAGTTCAGGATGTGTCAGTTCAATTTCAGCATTTTCCTGGGACTGTATCAAGTACACTTTTGGTACCTTCGCCTTTTTACAATATTCTGAACTAAGCTCAGCATTAACTTTACAAGAAAAGTCTACACATATGTTGTGTTTATTTGATTCTGAACCTAGTTCATTAAGTGCTGTCCTTGTTTCTGTAGACCATATCTTGACAATACAGTCTGCTTTTTCATTGATCAGTCCAATGGTTTTCAAATCTCTTTTTAAATCTGCAGGCATAAAGATGTACTTTACAAGTCTTTTGAATATAAACATGATCGTTTTGATAGCTAATAACAAGTGTTCTTGTTTTAACTGGAATATTTTAAGAAGCTTTTCTAATTCAACATCATTGAATATTTCAGCATCCTGAATTTTCAGTTTAGTCACTATCCTTCGAAGAAATTGCTCAAATCGAGTGTCGTCTAGTTGGTTAATAATGTTCACACCTTTGATTACGCTGCAAAACGAAACAAAAAAATAAAAATTTGATTCTATTGTGTAGGTAGATAAGTAGGTCAGCAGAACTGTTCAGGTACCTTGGTGATAGTTTTATCCAAGAACACTCCATATCGATTGCTTAACTTTCCGTAAGTACTTGCAAGTCGTCAGAAGAATAAATAACAAACAAAAATGTTCATTGACTGTTAAATATATGAATTGTTGTCAAACATAGAAAAATTTTACTGTCTTGACAAAACTTGAAAAAACAGCTGTTTTATTAGAGAATGACAATAAAATGAAATGAAATGGCTAACTAAACAAATTATGGTCAATAGGTCTCTGGGTCCAGTCACAGACTAAAAATACTGAACAGACTGCGATATCTGCCCTTTAAAGATGGATCACTCACTCTCTGGTAGAGGTAGATAGACAGTCAGAGGCACATCTTATTTTCGGCAATTTCGGCTTATGCCTATTAGTACGGTTTGCAACATGTCATAGATTTCGATTATACCTACATCTATAGTTAGCAACAATCCAACATTCTGTGCCAAATTAATTAAAACTTCTACATTCACCCGCGAATAAGAATAAATAGTTATTGATCACCCGCTAAGGTGCGTGCGTTGTGTGTTGAGTGTCAATTAGTAAAACAGTCATTTTACTATGTAGATTACTATATAGTCCAACAATTTCGGGTTTCGAGTGGGGGTTCGAGAACCATTTTGTTTTTCTGTCTCGATTTTAATAATCGACTTTAAATAATAATGGCGAATCATGTTTGAAGTACGCTTCTCTTTACCACAGATCAATAACTATAAATCCCTTTACCAATGACAGTTCCGTGTCATACAACCAGTTCACGTACTTCACGTCATTGAAACCGATAGTGTGTCCCGCTCCTGCCCCTTCACCTATGGCGACCATATTTCGCGTGACGATAGATTTTTTCAGGCACTGCATTATCCCACTTCGGTTTTCATTCTTCGGAAATCTAAAATACAATAAATATCATTAATAACAACAACCTCTTTTCTAATCGTGGTCGGTACATCTTATCTCTTACTAATATAAAATGCTAACTGACTCACTGATAACAACGCACAGCCAAAACGGCTAATCGTAGAGACATGAAATTCGGAGTTGTTTGTCGTGATGCAAAAATGAGTGCTAAGAAGGGGATTTTGTAAATTCGTACCCTGAGGGTTTCAAAAAGGGGTTGAAAGTTTTCATTAAAAGTATGCCCTAGCTCTGAAACTATGCATGATAAAAGGTCAAAATGATCATTATAGATTCCTCATATGAAATAGATAAGAACGTGATTGCTGGTTTTTTGTTTTTTTTAATAATTGAAGGGAAATCAAATCAATAAACATTGTTATGAACGCGATGTACACGATACAGAAGAAACGCGATGTACACGTGGTTTCTATAATAAACTGGTGTATTTTGAGTGCTCTTTATGCAATGGATGAATGTCAAAACTACCAAGGTCTGATGATGGAGTAGAATCAATATAAAGGGGTTTTTTCAATAATACAGATTAAGAGCGTTGCGCATTTAAAATGTTTGTATATGTGATACTCTTCTACGAACCATGTAAACCAGGGTCTTATGATGATGCCAGCGGAACTCCTGAATAATACATGGTATAACAGTAGTGCTTATACCTTTTGTTATTTATCGATAAATGACTGTATTTATCCGGCCGTAGCAGTCGTGGCTTAAGAATCGACCCCCTCCAACTCGGCCCGCGGATGTCTTAAAAGCCGATACCTATAAGGGATTTCACCAGAGGAAGCGGCAGCTTCCTGCTGTATGTTACATAACACCTTTACTGTGATTATGGCAAAACCCTCCCGTATTTGGAGAAGGCTCTGTCCAATATCCAATCAACCACTACATAAATGGGCTGTTGACGTAACTGTATTTACGACCCTTGTCTAATGTAACTTGACTGCTTGATACACAGTAATCTTTTAATGCATGAAAGGACAAATCCTGAGAGACTGACTGACTGATTCAACTGGATACAACGCACAGCCTAAGCCGCTGAGCACAAAGACTTGAAATTTCAAGGGCATGTCTGTCTTGTGTGTAGACGCCTGCTAAGAAAGGAATTTAGAAAATTCACACCCGTAGGGTTCAAAATGGGGTTCAAAATTCGGAGTAAAATGTTGCATATCCCTGAAACCACAAACGCTAGGCACTTAAAAATTAGTATCTTGATTGCCCATAAGGAATAAGTTATGGCATATTTTCGGTTTTTAATAATTTTCAGAAATAAAGGGAGGGGTGTCCAATATTCAGACCTGACTAATAAACAAAAAGAAAATAGGGGCTCCCATACATGAAACGTTTTTATAAATTGTTATTTTCGACCTGTTTAATAACAAAGTTGGTGTGAGTATATACTGCTTACTTTGTGGTAAATAAATAAATGAATAATAAAATTGGGTCAAACGTGAGTCAGACACCATGTAGAGCTAATCGGTCAAATTTATCCAGATATCCAACAAACATATATAGTTATAATAAAATACTTGCACCTATTTCAAAACACCAATACGCGGACGAAGTCGCGAGTTAAAGCTAGTCTCCAATAAGATCTATCTACTACTGCGTTAGTGTAAAAAAAACATTGATCATCAAATTCATGGTTACCATAGAGAATATAATTGTTGCTTTTACCCGTGGAAATAAACGCTGCTACCGGGACTCATCCTTGTCACACAACATGAATTCACAATTTTTCATGAAAAACATACAGATTTAATAAAATTAAAATTATGTTTAGATTCATTGTTTATGATTTTTTTGTATTTAATTTACATAAGTCAGACAAGGACACACTATCAGTGCAGCGGGAGCCCTCTCGCCAGGAGCGCTCTTAGAGCTAGCTACCGCTTATATGGGAATCATATGTACCCTAACTGTAAAACATAGATTTATTTTAGCTAGCAACCATTTTTGGTACACAGTCTAGTTAGTAAGTCTATCTAAGGTCTTTGCACAAACTATAACAGAGTTTAGTTTATCAGTACAGAATACATAGTTCACGATCTGTGATAATAGTTCTATGCTCTATAGCATAATAAATGATAGTGATGTGTACGTGTAGTATAATCACAGAGTGTAGTGGTGTAATGTAAGGTACCTAGTTTACTAAAGGAAAAGTTAGGTTAAGTTTGGATATTTATATATAACCTAAGTACCTAGCTAACTTGTCTTCAAATTGGATACAGGACTACAATACAAATGGCTACTATAGTGGACCGAATACCGGATAATATAGATTTTCCCAAAGAAGAGGAAAAGGTCTTGAAATTTTGGAAAGACATTGATGCTTTTCACAGCTGTTTGAAGCAGTCGAAGAATAGACCTAGGTACGTAATTCATTCAAGGGTAAATACACCCCATCTTATCCTAACCAAAATGCGAGTAAACAAACGATCTACCTACTTTCTAAGTTATACCTTCCTACCATGTAATAAATTTACGTGCACCGGACAATATCTGCCTTGGTACCAAATATCAAGTTGATAGCTCCAGTAGTTCTGGCTACTGGTGTGGGCAGAACGACGGACAACGAAGTCACGCCTTATGGGTTCCTTTGGAACCACTTGGGTTTATTTGGGGCAGCAAAAACCTATTTTTGTAAGTACCTAGGTTTTTCGAGAGGTAGGGCTTAGTAGGATTTCCTGCTCTCAAATTGAGCTGCCAGTCTGGGGAAGTACCTCCACCTTGCAGAATGTCCCAACCAAACAGCACTATAGTGCTGTTTTCCTTCAGTGGGTAAGGTGTAAGTGATGAAAGATGCTTCTGGTGTTGCAAGTTTCAATAGGCAATGGTAACCACTTACAATCTATGTATATTTATTCTATTGTTGTTGTAGGTTGGTAAGAATATATATTATTAATATTTGTGTATTATTTTTGGTACCTATGTATGTAAGTTTTATTTGAATTTAAATTTATTTTATATAAGTAGATTAATCATAATTTACTAACAGCTCATAATTTTTATGAATTATTTTTTAATATATGTGTTTGTGTGTACAATCAAGAATATGATCAGGACCTGTATAAATTATCCTTAACCAACATGTAACTTGTATTGCAGGTATTCATTTTACGATGGACCTCCATTTGCCACAGGCCTGCCCCACTATGGACACATCCTTGCTGGAACTATCAAAGATGTGGTCACCCGGTATGCTCATCAACAGGTAATCATTACATTACCTTTCAAATTCATATTACTTTTAATTATAGTATCTGGCTATATTACAATAAAACTAATATCTAAGCAGGTTTGAAATATAACACAATCATAGTTACTTAATGATTTTATTACTTAAGTGAAAAAATCATTTGCTATTCTCACTTAAAAATAACTTGCTTTCATAGTTTATGCATAGTGTAGGCATAAACTTTTGTTTACCAGAATGTATAATTTACAAGTACAGCCTAGCCTAGACTCCAGAGCATAATTACAGAATCACAATATCAGATTAGCAAAACACCAGATTTATTGTAATACTGTCTGTTCTGTCTGAATATACTTTTTTTTAGCAATTTGAGCTCTTGACTGAGCAAAATCTGTTAAATACTATCTATAAAAAATTTAAACAATCATATCTGGTATAGGGGTTTTATCAGCATCCCAATTTTTTTTCAGGGATTTTATGTGGAGAGGCGATTCGGGTGGGATTGCCACGGTCTACCAGTGGAATTTGAAATTGACAAAACACTAGGCATCAAAGGCCCAGAAGATGTTGAGAAAATGGGCATTGATAAATACAATGCTGAATGTAGAAAAATTGTTATGAAATATGCTGATGAATGGGAAACCATTGTGACCAGGATGGGCCGCTGGATTGGTGAGGATATACATCATTTAAGAATTAGTTAATCAATAATGTTAATGTAATAATGTAAATCTACCTACTACATATGGTTGATAAAATCTGAATTGATTGACAACTTACTAGCTTATATCCTACCACCATCTTACATAAGTCTGTTGTTCCTGCATTTAGAGGTAAGATCGCCAGTTCCTCAAACTGTTGAGGTCCGGGTGAAGTGCGCTTCCCTTAACCTAATGTAATTAGTTTAATTAATTGGGTGGTATCTAATTTAGGGTTTGTTTTAGTTGTTATATAACATAATTGGTATGAATAGATAATACCTTTCTAAGAGGTCCATGTAAACCTTTGTTGGAGCAAATAAATATCTCATAATGTTAGGAGTTATGTATTAAAGGAGTGAAAGTGTCTAATTTTTTATGGTTGTTTTAGATTTCAAAAATGATTACAAAACATTATACCCATGGTTCATGGAGTCCATCTGGTGGGTCTTCAAAGAGCTTTACAACAAAGGTCTGGTATATCAAGGGGTCAAGGTGATGCCTTATTCCACCGCCTGTTCCACACCGCTTTCCAACTTTGAGTCTGGACAGAATTATAAGGATGTAGTTGACCCAACTGTTGTGGTCACATTCCCCACTGATAAAGGGTTCACTTTCCTTGCGTGGACAACCACTCCGTGGACATTACCAAGCAACTTGGCTCTCTGCGTGAATCCCAAACTCAAATACTTAAAGGTTAAAGAAAAGTCTTCGGGTCAGTGCTACATCATACAGGAGGCCAGATTCTCTATCATGCTCAAGAGTGAAGACTATGATGTGTTAGAAAAGATTGTAGGAGAAAAACTTAAAGGCATCAAGTATACACCTCTGTTCAACTACTTCGTTGATAGGTGTCCCAATGCCTTCCAAGTTTTAACTGATGGCTATGTGTCAGATGACTCAGGTACAGGTATTGTACACCAGTCCCCATATTTTGGTGAAGACGATTTCCGCGTTTGTTTAGCTGCAGGAGTAATCACTAGGGATCAAGAAATGGTATGCCCTGTTGATTCCAGTGGGAGGTTTGTTGCACCTGTAAAAGAATTTTCAGGGCAGTATGTCAAAGATGCAGATAAAAATATCATAGCGGATCTAAAAAGCAGGAATAGGTTGTTGATTGCAGGCCAGACTAAACATAGCTACCCTTTCTGTTGGCGGTCTGACACTCCGCTGATCTACAAAGCTGTGCCCTCTTGGTTTGTTCGTGTTGAACAGATGAGCCAAAACCTTCTCAAGTCCAGTGAGTCGACATATTGGGTCCCTGAATATGTTAAAGAAAAGAGATTCGGAAACTGGTTAAAAGACGCGCGAGACTGGGCCATCAGCCGTAACAGATATTGGGGTACGCCTATTCCTCTTTGGATCTCTAGCGACAAACAGGAGGTGGTGTGTATCGGTAGCATTGCGGAACTAGAAGCTCTTACAGGCCAAACAATAACGGATTTGCACAGAGAAAGCATTGATCACTTGGAGATTCCATCATCTCGCCCAGGGCAGCCTCCTCTGAAGAGGGTGTCGGAGGTGTTTGATTGCTGGTTCGAATCTGGCTCAATGCCATACGCGCAAAGTCACTATCCCTTCGAAAATAAAAAAGAATTTGAAGACATATTTCCGGCAAACTTCATTGCTGAAGGTATCGATCAAACCAGAGGTTGGTTCTATACCCTGATTGTTTTATCAACTGCTTTGTTTAACAAACCACCGTTCAAAAACCTTATTGCGAATGGTTTAATTTTGGCTTCTGATGGTCAAAAGATGTCAAAAAGAAAGAAGAACTATCCAGATCCTATGGAAGTAGTAACAAAATATGGCGCCGATGCTTTGAGGCTGTATCTCGTCAATTCGCCGGTAGTGAAAGCAGAGAATCTTCGGTTCAAGGAGGAAGGCGTTAGAGATGTTATCAAGGACGTCTTTCTACCGTGGTATAATGCATTTAGGTTCTTGATTCAAAATGTTGAGAGGATCGTTCAGGAAGACAAAATCCATTACAAGTTCGATGAAAAAGCTGAACGCGAAAACGTGATGGATAAATGGGTGACTTCCTTTACACAATCTCTTATTCAATATGTTAAAAAAGAGATGTCTGCGTACAGACTTTACACGGTCGTTCCGAGACTAACCAAGTTCATCGATCATCTTACCAATTGGTACGTGCGAATGAACAGGAAGCGGCTAAAGGGAGAAAATGGAGTAAAAGATTGCAAAGTAGCTTTGGACTCGCTGTTCGGGGTCCTTTTTGATATGGCGCGAGTGATGGCTCCATTCACTCCATTCCTCACAGAGTTGATGTACAAGACCTTGCGACAACTGCTGCCCGGCGACTCGCTTGAGAGTGTGCATTTTAACATGATGCCGGACGCTAAGGAACATCTAGTAGACAAAGATATTGAACGAGCAGTCCAAAGAATGCAAGCTGTTATTGAACTAGGAAGAGTCGTGAGAGACAGAAAGACGGTACCCATCAAGTACCCGCTACCAGAAATGGTAGTAATCCATCGCGAGCAGACTTATTTGGATGACATCAAATCTCTAGAATCTTACGTTTTGGAAGAGATGAATGTAAAGAAAGTGCTACTGACTAGCGACAAAGAAAAGTACGGAATCACTCTTCGGGCTGAACCTGATCACAAAATTCTTGGAGCCCGATTGAAAGGTGATTTTAAAGCTGTTACTCAAGGATTGAAGGCCCTTACTAACGAGCAGTGTGAAAAACTTATAAGCGACGGGTTTGTAGAGTTGGTCGGTCAACGTATCGAGGTCTCGGAAGTGCGTCTTATCTTCCAAGCGGTAGGAAATGATCAATACGAAACGCACAGCGACAACGACGTGCTCATCCTAGTCAACGTCACTCCGGACCAGGACATGCTAGACGAAGGATTTTCTAGGGAAATAATCAATAGAGTTCAAAAGCTCCGCAAGAAAGCACGATTAGTACCGACAGACGACGTCGATGTCTTCTACTCCGTCGGCAAAACGAGCGACATCTCGCGTATAATCAATCTCCATCGGGATTTCATAGAGAGCACTGTGAAAGCGCCCATGATTCCCATCGACTCCTTGTCTGCATCGAAGCCCGTGATTATAGAAGAAACTCAAGAGTTGAAAGGTTCCGAGTTGAAGATAGTCATAACATGGAGGAAAGAGGTTGAACTACCGGCAAACCCGTGGGCCAACATCGTCTTGCAAGGCTTGACGCCTCGTTGTGGAGTTCAGAACTCTGAAGCTAGCATCATACTCAAAGGTAAAAATGCGAAATTTATAACTATAGACGAATTGTACCACGAAGTGACCGTACTATTCGGACTGTATGGAATTAAATTTACGTTGTGGCATGACGGAAAAGAAGTAAAAGACACCACTGGTTTGAACACGAAAACCATTATAGTATCTTCCGTCACCCCAAAAGGCGATGTCTCTCAATCCAGCCCATTCTGTAAGTTTGTGAATGTAGCCAACGGCACGAAAACGGCTACTCTCTTTTTGGAAAATCCACTGGGAAACATAACCGTGGACAAAGAACGTGCTGTCAACTTTATTGCCGATTATCTGGACATCAAGGTGAGTGATGTTGATAAAAAGTTGTTCAAATAAACATTGGCTTACCTTTTTATTTGAAGATAGTAATGTTATTTATTTGTACTGATAATATTAAACTAGTAACAAATGATAACAACCTCTGTTAATCTTTCACTTGTGGTAACATACTGCCTGCAAATATTTATTATAATGTAAAGTTAGCAAATTATCCTTCTGACAGTTAAAACATTTTAACTTTAAGTAATGATTCAATGCAATAAAATTGTTTCCGTTTTAAAAAATAAAATATGGCTGCGTTAACAATGTTTTTTATTTTTAAACAGTTTCTTGCACTGAACTGATTCTATTATCTAGTTTATTATTTCTATCCTTTAAGTCTAAGGGTGTATATTATATAATAATTTTGATATATAAAACACATCTTTACAGTTTGGAATAATTTATTTTAAACAGACAAATGAAACTATTTAATACATAGGAAAAACAAGTTTAACAACTTAATTTTAAAGCGATAAATATATATACCACTCGGTATTATCGAATCTGTTATGAACTAAGCTCGAAACGCCAAATTGTTGATAAAGCTAAATTTGGTAACTAAAAGAATGTGTAAGTATTCCAAAAATGCAATTCCAGCTACTATCATATTGTGTTAATAACTTTGGCTAAACTATAACAAGCAAAATATAACAAATAGTAAAATCATCAAAATAATGTCTTTTAACATTACTCAGATTTTTTAAACATTGAAACAAATCACATTGTGAAATCATTCTGACCACGATCCTTCAATTAATTATGAAGCGTCACTGTTATTTACCTTATCAATGCAAGCTTGGTGGTTTAGTAAGAATGCTGATCAGAATGTTCAGTCTAAACTAGCTCAATGTGCTATAAGCAATACCGAGGAAGTGTTATACGGCAAAATATTTTATATCAATATTTTATGTTATCAGCTTTCATTAGTTATTTATTAATAATTTGCTTTCAAGAACCTATGTATGTTTATAAAATAGTTTAATACTGCTTAAAAGCATAAGAATACAGTGTATGTTTCATTCAAATGAATGAAATGAATTAATATTATTGCTTGATTTAAATAAACGTCTTTATAATATAAAGCTTTACATAGTATAATATAATAGTGTTTTTTAAATATCTGAATCTATCAATTAATCTCGACCACATCACATTCAAAATAGATATTATAATAATTATAATACTTAATTCTAGAAGAAATAAGGTGCCATTATAAGGAAACAATTGGATTATTATAAACGTGAACACACTTACCTACACAAACATTACATCAAGCCAACGAGGATGAATACGTATAATATTTTTATAAATAACATTTTATTATGCGTCAACAAGTTACAAGTATATGCACTCACAATAAGCTAAATTCAAGAACTATTTGATTACTATATTTGTTATTAAAGGCTTCGACGTCTTTCCGTCGGATTCATAAGTTGGCTTGTTTGTTATTGCACATGATATAATAATAATACACGTCAACCATTAACCTAACCGTATCAATATCGTAACGTATGTTTACATACACATAATTTAGGCCAGCCGTTATATGACCGGATATTACTAACATCGAGTGTAAATTAATAAATAATATTCATCTAAGACATTACGATAAAAATTGCGAAATTTTCACTAGAAATAACTAAGATTCATTATTAATTTCCAAAACGATAAGGCGGGAATACACTTACCTACCATCGAATTGGAGCAGGCACCTAGCTTACTGGCATGCCAAATTGAGACATTTACTAGCATCACTTTTGCAAGTAAAAGAGCATGCAACGTGCCATCCCGGCACGCTCAAAAAGCTGTAATGCCAATTTGCAAGGTACTTGCATGTGAATTTCCGCCTTTAAAAGATACAACATTGGCTACTCATTGACTAGTCTAACGGCGTAAAGGAAAGGAGGACACAACATTTGAACCATTCGTATGATATCGATATCTAGGCTTAAATCTCGCTAGTGAGTTTCATTCGTAGTTTTCTGAATATGAGCACAAAAATCTATGTCTCATTACCTGTCATTCATGTAACATGGCGCACACGTCCTTATATTATCCGAATGTAAAATATAAACGAATCTAAAAAAATCTAATAAAAAAACCGTGATTGATCTGAATTCTTAGGTTAGGTTGCAATATTTGTAGCCTCATTATATTAAAACGTATATTATTCGGACAAAGTTTATCGCATCGAGAATATTATTACTTTACGACTCTGCGCCATCTCTTACAAAATAATACTTCAATGAATGATGAATATAAACTCACTCTGATGATCTAACGAGAGATTTCTAGTCTAGTCTCGGTATGACACGAACAGCAATTGAATAGTAACAACGATAAATCACATCACAAGAGGTGTAAGGCTAAACATGAGACGCGGCCTCTAGTGTTATTGCTTTCATGCGTCTTGTCGTCTGTAAAAAAAAAAACAATATTACATTTTCAACAATGTAACTAGTTCGATGGCTCATTGACATTAATAAGGCAATGAGGCAAAATAAAGTATATTTTCATACGTAAGTTTAACTGTTGGGAGACATTGATCCTGCCTGCGTGCGTAATGCTTAGAAAGTTAGGCCGGAATTTACAATCAGGAATGTATATTTACGAAAGTAATAAGTATTAAGGTCTACAATTTATTCATAAATGTAATTTAAATTATCTTTTTAATACCATCAAGATCACCAAGAAAACTAACTTGCCTTTCTCATTGTTTGCTGGTCACGATTCAAAATGATCCAAAAATAATCATACCGAATGAACGATAACTGATTTCGATGTGATTTTTTTTTTTATTGTGCGACGGGAAAGCGTTTGGCCTTCATCTCACCTGGTTCCACAAGTTGAGATAAGACCGAAGGTGGAGGCGCACTTCACCCGGAATCCTCAGCAAACTGAGGAACTGGCTATCTTATTACCTCTTACATGCCGGAACACAACAATTTTAGAATTGTTATTATGGCGACAGGATTAGGTAAGACGGTGGTAGCTAGCCAGGCGGACTTAAACAAAGTCCTACCACCAACCAAACCAAGCACAATATATTGTACTCCCATGGGGATCGAACCCGGGACCTCTGGATCTGAAATCGGGTACCTCACTGCCGCAGCCCGTACCCGTACAAAAGAATAGAGCGTACCGAGCGGGGATCCAGCGACGCTAATAGTGCGGCTGATGCGGCGGCGCATCCCGCTCCGGCAACTTGCGAACCTTCATCGTGCCGTCCGCGCCGCACGAGAATAAACGTCCCGCGTTATCTGATAACAAAACCATACATAAAACACGTGTTTACCGATGCTTAACGAGTCTATGATATGTGAAATGGCTTAGCTTCGGCGATCATATCTTGAACAATACTGTAGCATTTACTTTGAAAATTATATTTTAAAATTTTATAATATTATTTGATAATTTTAAAAATTTCTCGATAGACAAAAAACCAAAGTTGACTCTAATTTGTACCAAAAATGTTCGCAATTCAATAAATACGCCCAATTAGGGCTTTAAACTTTGTACAGTAAATAAACACAGTATACAGCAGACGGTCTGTGTTTTCGATTTTCAAAATTAAGATCACCGTAAAAAACAAAACGTAGAAATACGCGGATATTTCTGTCATCTGCCTTCTCAGCACGGGGCGGGTATAAAAATGTTTTCCTCTGTTTTTATCCATCTTCGAGAGAATCTTGTCTCCCGATGGTGGATAAAAACCGAGGACAACATTTTTATCCCCGCCCCGTGCTATGGGGGCTGGTGGTCATAAGCGCCGTGGTTGAGCGCACATCAATGTCACCTTTATTATTACTATATCTTAGTTAGAAACTAGAATAAAGTTGCGTTGAGTTGCTAAACTGAGGTACTATAGCCCGTTAAGAAACAAAAGTAAAGCGCTTGAAACACGTTCTCACTTTCGAATCATACTGAAGATTCGATGATGTGAGAGCTAAATATTTTATTTACAAATGATATTGTGAAACGAAAATTCACAACACACGACGGGACTCGAACCCGCATCTTTTCCTAAAGCCGGAAACGCTCTAACCACTGAGCTACGGTGACCAAGTGCAACTTGGTGACAACTTGAAATACAAAAAAAATAATATTTTGTTATTATAAATCACCATCTAGTTTTTGATACTACCATATTAATATCAGATTCGAACTTCAGCATATTCGTATTTTTTTTTAATTAATAAATCTCACCAATATGTATTTGCGTGACGCCCTGCCCGATGTGCTTGAAGAATGAACTCCTGGCGTGCTCGCCGGCGAATGTGTACAGTAACTGGTGAGTGGTCATCGAGAACACCTGCAGATACAATGACAATATTGTTCAATATTATCCGCTCTACCGGTCTGGGTTAAAACGCTTGAAAACTAAAAAGATCAAAAATACAGGTTTAAATGTCAATCATTCAAACAAACGCGCTTTTTAACCTCGAGGATGCCCGCGCCCCGCCTGCGACGACAAGAGGGCACGCAATCAGAATACGCAATACTAATAAATATTACAAAACAATTTTTAATTTTTTTTATTGTACGACTTCTGCTTGGCCTTCATCATCATCTGATTTTCGTGTTACGATAAGATGAAAGCGCACTTCACCCGGAACCCTCAACAAACTAAGGAACTGGCTATCTTACTTTTAAACGCCGGAACGCAACAATTTAGGAATTGTTGCTATAGCGACTGTCCAACCCAATGATGGTAGAATATGAACTATTCAGTCTCCAATTAATCATCTAGACAACAATTTAGACATTGTTGTTATAGCGACTGTCCAACCCAATGATGGTAGAATATAAACTATTCAGTCTCCAATTAATCATCTAGACAACAATTTAGGAATTGTTGCTATAGCGACTGTCCAACCCAATGATGGTAGAATATGAACTATTCAGTCTCCAATTAATCAGCTAGACAACAATTTAGACATTGTTGTTATAGCGACTGTCCAACCCAATGATGGTAGAATATAAACTATTCAGTCTCCAATTAATCATCTACACAACAATTTAGGAATAGCGACTGTCAAACCCAATGATGGTAGAATATGAACTATTCAGTCTCCAATTAATCATCTAGACAACAATTTAGACATTGTTGTTATAGCGACTGTCCAACCCAATGATGGTAGAATATGAACTATTCAGTCTCCAATTAATCATCTAGACAACAATTTAGACATTGTTGCTATAGCGACTGTCCAACCCAATGATGGTAGAATATGAACTATTCAGTCTCCAATTAATCATCTAGACAACAATTTAGGAATTGTTGTTATAGCGACTGTCCAACCCAATGATGGTAGAATATAAACTATTCAGTCCCCAATTAATCATCGAAAAGAGCACTTGTGTATTTATTTAGAAAACCACAAACACCTATCCACTAGTCTAATTAGTGCCTAAAGTATTAGGTAAGATGGTGATAGCTAGCCAGGCGGACTTAAAGGCTACAGTCCAAAGGTCCCTCCCTTTACCTATGGGTCTGGTTGTTAACCAGTACGGTTATCAAAAAAGAAACTTCGTATACGTGTAATGTAAGTATATTCAGTTCAAAGCCGTTCAAAACTAAAATGTTATGATGGGTAGTCCAGTCAAGCCGAGAATTTTCGTCAGCGCGATCTAGGAATTTGAGAACAACGCCATCTATTGGGGAAAGTCTTGAATTGATATGCAAGCCTTGACCCGACTTCATAATATGGTTAAACACTCACCTTGATGTCTCCGTCCGCGGCTCCGATAGCGTAGTGCTCCTCCCTGGGCGAGAGCGCCACGCACTTGATGGGCGCGTGATGCGCGTGCGCGCGATGTCTCACGGCGCGCGCCCGCAGGTCCCACACGAGCACGTCTCCGCGCCGCCCGCACGACACCAGCGCGCTCGTGGCGCCGGCCCACGCCACGCACGCGGCGCCGCCCTCGTGACACGTCCACGCTGAAACGACACCATTTCCATGCAGGCCTCTGTCTCGCGAACTCCTAGGCTCAGTCAGCGATTCTTCGTAGAAAGGACGCCAGGAATAAGGAAATAGAGAAGAACATACGTTTTTTGTTGTACGATGGGAAGCGCTTGGCCTTCATCTCGCCTGATTACAAGTTAAGATAAGGCGGAGGTGGAGGCGCACTCCACGCGGAATCCTCAACAAACTGAGGAACTGGCTATCTCACCTCTAAATGCCGGAACACAACAAACTGTTATTGCGACAGAATCAGGTAAGATGGTCACATGGTTTTTATAATTTTATTAAAAAACGAGAGTATTTTCTTGAAACTTTTAATGGTTGTTTTATCTAATGTTTAACATTAGATAAGGGCTAGATTTATTTTTGGCTTTTTCGAAAATGTATGATTACTTAAACGGTAGATATTTTAGAAAACTAATTGTTACAAATTAAGAGCTACACATATTTATGACTGTCGCACATGCTATGGTGTCCGAGAAACGAGAATCTTGAAAACGTTACCGCAGCAGGAAATTAAATACCTCGATAAAAATCATGAATGAAAATTTGTTCGCACTAATTTTATGTACATACACACAAATAATATATACACATAAATTTAAAATAACTATCCATGTAAGCTATTTCGATCTGCGATAAATCATTAAGAATCTTCCTGCTGAAACAGCGATCCCCAGCAGGATTTGATTTTTCCGTTTTTTTTTAAACCGCGAATTATACTAGTTTTATTTTCTGTCGCACATTTACACCACATCCCCCTCTTATTATTTGTAAAACTCGAATCTTTATAGAACATAGAATGGTGGGGGCGTTGTAAGATGCGTAGGTGCCGCTGTCAACATTTATTAGTAACAAGATTTCTAATGTTTTTCTTCTGAAGTCTGAAAACTGTAATATTGTACTTACCAGCAACTAAAGCTTTTTTCACTGGCATCAAGGTGTCCCTCTTATTATTTGTAAAACTCGAATCTTTATAGAACATAGAATGGTGGGGGCGTTGTAAGATGCGTAGGTGCCGCTGTCAACATTTATTAGTAACAAGATTTCTAATGTTTTTCTTCTGAAGTCTGAAAACTGTAATATTGTACTTACAAACAACTAAAGCTTTTTTCACTGGCATCAAGGTGTCCCATATCGCCACATTTTTGTTCTCTGAACTATGGCCGGCTGCAAGAAAAATAACGTTGTGTAAAACCCATTTTTTATAAAACAATAATATGGAGCATGAAGTAGATTAAACTCACCAGTGGCGACTAAACTGCAGGATCCTAGGAAAACGAAGTCACTTATTCCTTTGCTGTGACATTGGTGTGTCTGCAAGCAAATAAATATTTATTTATTTTTTATATAAAAAATACGTTACAACACAACTATACGACCAAATCATAAAGATGGCTAACATGATTTCGTTCAAAGGTTAATCAGCTTTATGTTACTCGACATGTTGTTGATCAAAGATCATCGTCTTCAAGACGATTCAAGAAGTCAATAAAAAAAGAACTTTTCTTAAAAATATCCAAAATTCAGAGCGATTTGGAAAAACAACAGCATTTCCAATTATAATGCAGGTTTGTTACCTTGGCAGAGAGAGAGAGAGAAAGAGAGACTGGGCCCCAATTCTACTAAACCAATCGCTGCACTATGACAATCGTATCGTCGCATAATTTTAACCCACCGATTTCAGATCCAGAGGTCCCGGGTTGGATCCCCATGGGTAGTAAAATATATTGTGCTTCGTTTGGTTGGTGGTAGGACTTTGTATGGATCCGCCTGGCTAGCTACCACCATCTTACCTAATTATATCGCCATAATAACATTTCTGAAAAAAATTTTGTGTTCCGGCATAGGTCTCCACCTTCGGCCTTATCTCAACTTGTAACCAGGTGAGATGAAGTCCAAGCGCTACCGTCGTACAAAAAAAAAAAACAATTGCCACTATTGGTGCCGTTTGTCTTCTAAAGGCCATTCTGAGATGATACCATTGTCTTAGTATAATCGAGGCCCTAAATAAGTGCCCGAAACTTAGGTCAATGTTCCTGTAGAGAATGTAGGAAGTTTACGATAATAGTGCTTACAAAGAAAGGCCTTGGCGCCGCTTGCGTTTGTCCAACTTGCTGCGGCGACGGCTGAAGCTGCCACATCGCGAGGTTCCCGTCGGCGTCGGCCGCTGCGAACTTGTTACCGTAGTCCGAGAATCGAACCCGCGTGACTTTGGCGAACGCGCCCGGAGCGCGCGGCGACCACACGCAAGAGGAGTGACCCCATTCCCAAAGCTGGACCGACCCGTCCGCTCCACCGGTTAGATCTGCACCGTTTATTTCATTTCATGTAATATGCTTGGGTGCTGATGCTAAGTATGTATTTAAAAACAAAGTATACAAGTATTATATACTTCATTATCCGTAATCTGGTTCCCATATTAAAAGATTTTTTAACGGCCTTTTTTTTTACGATGGGTCGGCTCATGACCACGAAACTTACACAGGTAAGAATGAGATCTACGATGGAGCGAGCCTACCCAGAAAGTGCCTATTAACTCTCTTCTTGAAGACATTACGGTCGTAACACAGCGGAAAAACGCTGGGAGTGAGAGTTCTGTGGTTTAGTGGTTCAACCCACCGATTTCAGATCCAGAGGTCCCGGGTTCGATCCCCATGGGGAGTACAACATATTGTGCTTGGTTTGGTTGGTGGTAGGACTTTAGTTAAGTCCACCTGGCTAGCTACCACTATCTTACCTAAGTCTGTCGCCATAATAACAATTCTAAAAATTGTTGTGTCCCGGCATTTAGAGGTATGATAGCCAGTTCCTCAGTTTGTTGAGGATTCCGGGTGAAGTGCGCCTCCACCTTCGGCCTATTTTAACTTGTAACCAGATGAGATGAAGGCCAAGTTTTTACCCGTCGTACAATAAAAAAAAACTTTGCTCAGTTTGGGGCTAGATGGCGCTGTGTGGAATTAATGTCCTGTAATATTAATATTATTTAATTACTCGCTAAATGCAATGCGCCAGCTCCAGCAAAATGCGTATTGCATGAGACTCTGCACATCGGACTAAACAAATAAAGTTGATTTAAAAAAAAACCGACTTCAAAATTATACGACTGTACAAACTTAAACTAAAACGTAGAATAAATTCGAATTGGCCGAGTGATCGAGTAAAAAACAAAAATAAAAAACATACAGCCGAATTGAGAACCTCCTCTTTTTTTGAAGTCGGTTAAAAAATGGTGACAATGGTAATAGTCATAAGACTATTTGTTTTTCCCTTCACAGAAATATCTAGCCCGTCGCGACTTGCGAACTGGCAAACTAGTTTTTGACGTGTTTATATAGATTAAATATATATTATATTGAGTTTTTTGGGAGACTTCACAGCGACCTTATAGCCACACATTGAAACAGGGTCTTTTTATGCAGTCACCGTAAACTTACATAATGGTTGAGAAGGATGGGCAGCCATACGTTTGATATTGTCGATTTTGTGTTTCAGCACCTGAACATAAAAAAAAATACTGTAAAAGTTGATAACTATTTAGCTGCTTAGTAAACTGCCCAAATCTGCAAAAATCGAAACAGAAATGTTATATTCGGACATTAGACAACACAGAACATGCATGACAATCTCTACAAAACAGGCAATGCAACACAATAGCGGTGAAACGAATAGCAAAGAAAGTTGGATTAATCCTACAACACAAACTAACGACTTTACTATGAGTTGAGCTTAGGAGGCACAGTGACGAAACGAGAATCAAAAATAATATAATGGTAGTAAAATAAAACGGAAAGATGCGTCGCACCGTAAAACGAAAACATGTGTAGGTGTTGGAGAAAAAATAAAACAAAACGGATGATGAAAAAACTTCGAAGAAAAAATACCATCAAAATGTGAACATCGAGCCAAAAATTAAAAAGGTGCAAATCACTGGTTGGTAGTGATATGAAAGACGAGCTATGGTTGTCACTGACCGGTTTCATTAGAAGCTTCGAGCGGTGTAGTACGAGGCGGCAGTATTTCGGATCGTGGCAACCCGGAAATTGGAGGCCCTTTACCTGCGACCAACACCGCTTTCACTCACACATACAAAGCACTACACAAACATAAAACCTTAACCAAGTACAAAAACCAATCAACCGAACCTCATAATATTACATATCAGGTAGCCATTGACCGAACAACATTCATACCTAACTACACAATATTGCTAGCTGTATGACAGTTTTTCATCTAATTTTGGAGATTTATATGAACCGGACCCGGTTATTGGCAGAAACATGTTTTTTTTTAATTTACGACGGGTCAGCTCGAGGCTTGCCTGGGTTAGGTGAAGACTAAAATGCATTGAACCTTCCGAAAAATGCCTATAAACTCTCTTTCTGAAGGTAGGGTCAACAATCAATTAGATACAAGTGCGATACATTAGTTATACAAGCAATCTCTTTCTATAAACATAAAACACAAGAAACGCTAGAAAAAAAGAAAGAGAAAAACCGGACCCAACTAAAAATAACGATAAAACTTGTGACAATCTCATTAAATATATTAGCAGTAATGAATACCAGTTATCAAGTAGGGTTATCTACGAGACTGTACATACAAGTAAATTGAATAGTGTCGACTGTTATACAAATGCAAACAACGTACAAATATATAATTCCCATTAGCATTTGGAGAGTAAGTAGTGGACCAAGTGCGAAGCAAAGGCGCGCGTAACGTACACACGAATGCTGTTATGCACACAAGAAACAAATCGTTAGCTGCCCCCACCTATTTTGGATAAATGTTTGTTCCTGCAAAAGCTCGGCGCAATTTTAGCCTGAACGGTCAACAGATATACAACAGAGAATAGACGTTCGTTCCAAAAGATATATAATTATGCTAGTCACACTTTTGAATTCATTTACTATTTTTATAATATTTACATAAAAGTTATATTCATCGGAAGACAGTTTCTTTACAACACGTTCGTTTGACAAAGATAATAAAATTTGACAGATGTGGCATGAGCGTTGTATTTCAATAATAAATCAAAACTCTGGAGACTTATCCCACTCAGTGAACACTCAGTTCTGGCTTATCCCATTCAGTTAACTCTCAGTTGTAATTATTTAAATAGGATTATTGCAGTAACTTTGATTATGTTGTAAATATATAACGAGCATACAAGAAACAAACTATTATCCGTAAAAGAAGGCCGTTTAGTATCGTTAGGCGCACACGTACTGTGACGATATGCGCTTCGTGGCCACTCGGGATCGGGACCAAATCGCTCGCTTGCTGCTCCAGCTGTGAACGTTATTCATTCACAAAATGTTAGTTTCCAGACCGAGTTAGTATCCAGTGCAATCCAGGTAGCATCTATCCACATTTTTAGAGATAACAGTTGTTATCCCACTTAGCTGAATAAGTTATTTCCACTTGAAGTTCTGTGATTTGCAGTGGGATAAGTATATTGTATTATTTAGAAATATCAGTCGGTCATAAACAAATTATTTACCAAGTTTACATAATCTTATAAGTTATGGCAAATATTACGGAAATGATTACGGAGCACAACATAATTATGCTCTAAAATGTACCTTCAGTACAGCTGTATTAAATACAATACCGTTGCTTGATACAAATGATATGACAACTCCACAGATGATGGTAAATATTTTGTTGCTGACCGTAAAAATATTGTAGTTATACATTGTGTAAGAACAACATTAAAAAAATCACAACAACTATACAACATCCTGATCTCCTGTAAGCTACATTGTAAATAGTAATCTATAGATTTATTTCTTGATTAAATTGTTAATATAGTACACATAAGTAATCTTTAATCTCTCTCTTTAATATTTTATCTGTATAACCTGATGGACAGAATAATCTGTCCATCAGGTTATACAGATTGAGCAAGTGATTGCAGTAACGTAAGATTTCGATTATCTGTTGCGTCCTGGAGTACTAGAACTTCCATAAAAGGCGAAGACTTATACAATTACCTGGTAAACAGAGAAGTAGCTGAAACATTTTTTATACAGCACGGTAAGCAAGCTGCCCACCAGATGTAGAGTGCACTGCAAATTGTCACCTTGTCTATACTACAGACCTGTCATTCACATTGATAGGCCTCGCTTGACCAACACAAGCTTGCTTGTCCTGTGTTTACAATAATTACAAGTAAACCTTGGACCTTGGCCCATTCCCATCATCTTGTAGAATTGATTTCTTTCATAATGCGTTTCCATCTCCATACCAAAATAAAAAATCATTCGCGGCAAAGATAGCCATGAACTTAGATTAGACTTAGAACTTCCTTCTGCTTTGGGAAGCGAATGAAAATGGTATATCCTGGAAATGTCAGTCAGTCAAATCAGCTACATAACTATGTATATTTGGAAGAATGGTGGCAGAGTCTCACCACACTAGCGCCGCGCCCGGTCTGGCTCGCCATGCCTATGGGGACTTGAGGCGCGTTGGGGTTCAGCGGCGAGCTGTTACCCGTGCCCGGCACCGAACCACTGTCAAATAAGGTTAAGATATAACGTCACAGTATAGGGGTACACGGTACACCTAAAGATTTTCGTTAATAAGCGAAATCCGGAGATATCTTAACGTGGAAATATCGCCATCGCCGCTGAGCGGATAACTAGCCAGTGACACATGCCATTCGGATCTGTCATTGGATGCTCACTCATCATTGGTGACAAACAACCAATGACAAAGCATATTTATGTGTTTGCGTCTATATACAACACCGTAACCTGTGGAGGCGTTATTTTTTTATTTATGTATGTTAATTTTTACATCTATACCATTACTATGAATAAGCATGTAGCTAGTATGAGCAATTTTTTTTTCTTTACTGTGTAGTAATGACAAATTGGTTTCACATACTGTTAAGGTAATTTTAGAGTCAATAAATTGATTTGAATTGAATCTTGGCAATATGAACATTTTCTTTTCCTGTCACTGTCTTGAAACTACAGGACTGTAGATTGTAGGGATTGTAGTTACTCCCTTGATCTAATACTTACTTATCTTGATGCTGTATAAGCAGGAACCCGGTGTCGGGTAAGGTAGTGGGGTCGGCTGCCAGTCCTAGTAAATCCACTTCACATTCGTCCTCTGCCCAGCTCGCGCCGCCCCGTAATAGTAGCGAGACGTCCATTTCTTGAACTTCTCGTGCGGTCGCTACAGCTAGTAGACAACCTCCGACCTAACACAAACAATAAAGTGTGGATTTATACCGTGTTCCGAAAAAAATTTAAACCAGTGTAGCGATTCTCAAACACGCGGAATGTTTTCGGACACGTCACTTTTTGTCGGATTCTACTTGGAATCCGATAGATTTCAACGCTGCTCTCAAACCATTTCTGAAAATCTTCTTTGGAAGTCTCGAATACTAATGTCAACATTTTTAGATTTCCGAGTTAATAATGACGTTTCCGGAATCTCCATCGGATGTTTACGAATTGATTCGATAAGGTTTCCCTAATGTTTGAGAATACAGCTACACAGAAGATTTGATGTAATTTTTCAGAAAAACTGCTGATACATTTCAACCTTCAAGAGCATTAAAACCTAAGCAATACGATGGTTAATTCAGTTTTGAGTCTTTGTCCAATAAAATCAACATCAAACAATCAGCGTTAATAGCAAAGCAAACTTACGATTCATTGTGGTAAGATGGGAAAAAGTCTATTTCCCACCTGGAACACTATTCCCAATTCGACAAATTTGACTGCTAGACACCTACATAAAGGAATGGGCCCAATTAGCCAACAATAGGCTATAAGCCTATTGTTAGCTAATACTATTATAATAATAAAAGTAAGCGTCGTAAGAATGAGGTATTTATTCTATTATAATTGACATAAGACATGAAGTCAATATTTTAATATTTTCATTAAAATATTTTTGCGTGCTGCTACCGCATGGTATTGTAGCCAGTTCTGAAATAGTTTTAAAATCCAAAACCAACGTGAGCTAAGCCGCGAGGGGTCTTTTAATCAATAGATGATAATCAAGCGTGTAAAGCCAGATGCCAGAAGGCATTACGATGGACACCGAGTGTGTACGTCGCCGGGGGAACAGACAGTTACCTTGTTGAGACAGAACGCGGCTATAGAGTCCTGTTCCTTGTGTATGATGCGCACCGGGTTGTGTGTATCAGGGTCGTGTCGCCGCTCGCCAGAATGCGATACGGTAGACACCGAGTGTGTATGTCGCCGGGAGAACAGACAGTTACCTTGTTGAGACAGAAGGCGGCTATAGAGTCCTGTTCCTTGTGTATGATGCGCACCGGGTTGTGTGTATCGGGGTCGTGTCGCCGCTCACCAGAATGCATTACGGTGGACACCGAGTGTGTACGTCGCCGGGAGAACAGACAGTTACCTTGTTGAGACAGAAGGCGGCTATAGAGTCCTGTTCCTTGAGTATGATGCGCACCGGGTTGTGTGTATCGGGGTCGTGTCGCCGCTCACCAGAATGCATTACGGTGGACACCGAGTGTGTACGTCGCCGGGAGAACAGACAGTTACCTTGTTGAGACAGAAGGCGGCTATAGAGTCCTGTTCCTTGTGTATGATGCGCACCGGGTTGTGTGTATCGGGGTCGTGTCGCCGCTCGCCAGAATGCATTACGGTGGACACCGAGTGTGTACGTCGCCGGGAGAACACCGCTCGTATGAACAGATCCTGCAACGAAAGTATTACCTCTGTAACTGTTGTACGGAAATATTTTATTTTTACTTAAAGAATACTCATAGAAAAAAATAATTACAAGATCTTTTTTTATTCTTTTTGCGTTCTGTTTTAGGTTCACATTTTCACTTGCCTTTAAAATTCGCACTTATCTTTAATGAACCTATATTGTAGACTCCATCTTGTACTGATCCGGCGATGCAGATGAGAGCAACGAATCTTGAATAAGATTAGTATCGTACCTGCACTGGTTCCTGTCGGACTAGAAAGCTCCATAGCCTGCGAGCCGGCGCAGAGCTGTACAGAGCTGTGTTGAACGGAGTATTGTGCTTGTCCAGCAAACATCTGGACAACAGATTCACTTTCAAACAATACACGTCTAAATGGAACTGTGGGTTAGAAAAATGAATCGAGACACGTTTTATGACCGTACTTATGTAGATATAATAAGATACCGGAGAGCATAAAAAGTTTATTGAGTTTTAAAGTAGAACTTAAGGCATTCTTGTAACAAGTGTTGTGTACACTGTAGTGTTACCACCGAGTTTTTGAATGACGATTTAAGAACTTTCATTAAATTACATATTTAAATTATTATTATGAAGGTATTTTGACAGTTAATTACAATTCAATTTTATTGATGTTTACATTTGCACGTCTAATTAGGTAAGATTGTACTGGGACTTATATTGCTAATTATTGTATTGTACATCGGTAACAACTTACATTCTAACAATTAAATGATTCAATATTATTTGAATGCTTTCTTGGTGATACGGTACTATTGGTATTAAGAGAAAATTACCTGTATTTGTTGATAGGCGGTCCGGCAGTTTGTTGCTCTGGAAAGCAACCTGGTATGTAGTCGAGAGGCGACGCGCGAGATTCGAGCGTCTCAGTCAGTTGCTGTTGCCATTGGTCCACGCGACGCAAGGCCGCGTGAATCGTAGGACTTGTTGTTGCTAACTCTGTTGAACCAACAATTATTCTGTTCTAAACATTTGTATTAGGACAAGGCTTTTACCGCCTCTGTGGTCTAGTGGTTCGCCCACCGATATCAGAACCAGAGATCCCGGGTTTGATCCCCAGGAGAGTACAATACTGTGATTAGTTTGGCTAGCTACCACCATTTTACCTAAGCCTGTAAGTAAGTCGCTACGACAACAATTCTAAATGGTTGTGCTCCAGCATTTAGGGTAGGATAGCCAATTCCTCAAGACTGTTGAGGATTCCTGATGAAGTGCGCCTCCACCTACGGCATTAACTTAACTTGTAACCAGGTGAGATGAAGGCCAAGCGCTTCCCCGTCGTACAATAATAATAAAAAACTGATACCAGCGTCTATATTTCCGCAGCAGATTGTCCAATAGCAGGAAAAAAAGTCGAGATATTGTGAGGCGTCCCAAACGATTCAATACAACTTAATAGTGACCAGACTTCTTTGATCAGAGTTAAATAGTGTAAAAAACGAAAAGGGAGTACTTCTCTTGACTAGGAATAAGTCAAAGATGATCAAGCCTACCCAGAATGTCAAAATACAAGCTTTTCACTAAATGCTTAAAAGTATAAAGGTACGGTTTTTCGAATGATATTTTTTTTTGTCTGTCTGTTTGTTCAGGCTAATCTCCGAAGCAGCTGGACCGATTTTGACAGGACTTTCACAGGCAGATAGCAGATGTTATAAGAATTAACTTCGACTACTTTTATTTTAAAGAAGAAATCCAACATTAATAAGTTTTTTTTTTGCAATTTTTTGGGTGCATTAAAATAGGATTTTGGGAAAAACCCACGGGACGAAGTCCGCTGTGCTCGTCTATAAATGAAACGAGGATGATTGTTCTCTTTCTGTACAAACTGCAACACGTACCAGTCATTTCGATCCCGCACAGTTGCAGGAAGTGCTGCAGCTTCTGCTGCGCCAGCCGCAACACGGCCACTCGCATCACGTACCACGAGTACGAGTCCGGGTCGGAATGTTCCACGTTCGCTCCTTTACGACGCTTCTCAGTCCTGCAACAACGTAGTAATGCAACGCATGTTTATACCTGATCCAGAGGCCGCGGGCTCGGTTTTCGAAATCTCCATCGGAAGTTTCCGTCCTTCTCTGATCTTCGTATATGTTGACGATATTTCCTTTACTTTCGATCGGCTAAGATAGGAAATACACCAGCCTAATTGAAGTTGTGTCGGTAGCAGGCAACTGGCGACTGCCAGTTTGCCACCGGGCACGGCAACTACGGTATAATGTTCGCGAAGCGCCTTAGTAAAAGTGTTCTCACTTGGTAATGCTAGTGTCAAAGATGTCGTCATCATCCGGATCGCTTTCGCTCTCATCAGCATCTTCTC
Organism: Venusia cambrica; assembly: GCA_951394065.1. Lineage (NCBI taxonomy): Eukaryota > Metazoa > Arthropoda > Insecta > Lepidoptera > Geometridae > Venusia > Venusia cambrica. Next base: position 10,698,095 of record OX596035.1, read on the forward strand.
CGCCGGATTCCGCCGAGTCGTACTCGTTATTTTCCGGATCTTGCTCTATCGTTGGCTGTGAAGTCCAAACAATTGAGTTAAATACCAATTAGTTTTTTTATTTACTTCACACATTGTGGACACATTTTGACACATGTTATAAATTATAAAATAATCTCAACTCTAAGGCCGAAATTACGACTCTTTCCAAAAAACCATTAATTGCCAGATATTTTTTTTTTATCTCACCTTAGTAAGTAGGAACGTCAATATGCTGCAGAAAGGCGGTACAAACTGCTCTCTATAAGTGGGCCGTCCTTCTTGAATGTTCTTGTGCGGCGTGCTCGGCCCGATTCCCAGCAAACGCATGTTGAGCAATGCGCGCTTCTCACGGAGCGAAGACCATACTGACGTGCCTTCAGTTCGTTCGACTAGCTTTGGCTGGAGGAAAGAAAAATATAACAATCAGAATGGAGTACGGTATGGTTAATCTTATCAGCTAGTGAAACGGATCATACACAATACTTACAAGAATCACTTCACAAATTTAATATGCTCACTACTGAACATAGGTTTCGTAAAGTGAGATCAGTCTGATTTTAATGTATTCAAGTTAGATAACCATGATTTTATACCGCTCGAGGCCGCACACACGGTCAATCACATTGATGGCATCTTTGTGGTCATAGCACACTTCTTCAAAATGAACCTATTGACTCTAGCATCGAAGACACCATTTTTTTTTTTATTGTACGACGGGTAAGCACTTGGCCTTCATCTCACCTGGTAACAAGTTGAGATAAGGCTGAAGGTGGAGGCGCACTTCACCCGGAATCCTCAAAAAACTGAGGAAATGGCTATCTTACCTCTGAATGCCGGAACACAACAATTTTAGAATTGTTATTATGGCGACAGAATTAGGTAAGATGGTGGTAGCTAGCCAGGCGGACTAAACAAAGTCCTACCACCAACCAAACCAAGCACAATATATTGTACTCCCCATGGGGATCGAACCCGGGACCTCTGGATCTGAAATCGGTGCCTTGAACCACTAGACCACAGAGGCGGTTAAAAATGATTGAGGTGCGGAAAATCAGACGAGGACAAGAAGTTCCAGTTCTTATCAGTGTTACTATTCGTAAACTTACTTGGGGCGGCGCTGGCGCGGTAGTCAGTAATCTCCGGACCCCGCCACCGAACAGTTTGGAATGCGCCTTTCCATTGGCGATATGCGCTGCTAGTCGATACAGTAAGTGCGCGTCGCGAGCCGCCAGTGCCCAGCCGAGCAGAGCTAGGTACACGGCACAGAACGCCTCGGCTAGTAATACTGGGAGGCGCGGCGCGTCGTCTTCTTCCGCCGCTCTTAGGGCAAGCCCGCGGAGCGCTGATACACCTGTCAAGCATTTCTTTGTTACGAACGCTGTTCGGTTTGACAGTGTCAAAAAGAAAAATGCCGTAGGATTTTACGGCACTTCTATGAAAAGAGCACAGGGACGCCCCCATATCTACGACGGATCTCCTTCTGAACAAACTACCAACATGTTAAAAAGTTTTTGTGTCGCTTTACCTAAATATTTACTCTGTGGATTCGATGTGGAGACTTGTGTTTTAGCAAGTAGTCTATGATCAGCCATCTTGTTTTCATTACATGGTGACAGCGGTGGCAACATTAGTTATTTATATAGCAAGTTATGTACCTGATGGGATTTCCATGACAGCACCGGTCATGACATGGGCCCTAGTAGCCAGATACTTATTAACTGTGAAATTATAGAGTAAAAATATGATCTTACCAGGCCATTTATTAGACAGCGTTGTGACAGTGAGCTCTTCAGTGGAGAAACGACGTTGCCGAGTGAGTAATTGACTAGTACTGGGGGTTTCGGCAACAATCCTGCAATGAAATAACATATACTGATCAATACGTTGCTGGCGCACGGAATAAGCCATCTAAAGTTACGTTTGTAAATGCCCACGGTTTGCATAGCCAATGATTTTTTTGGCGAGTAAAAAGTATTTGAGTCGCTTGTGCCCTCAGTATTTCCCTAGCAGTTACTTACCCATCGTGATGATGCGTATGTTTCACGCTGAAGGTATCAGAATCACACAGGCTCTGGTAGATACAAGCGGACAGTGCTACGGCTAACTCCCGCAGCGTATGTAACAGGCGAGTTGCGGATCCTCCCGGGATCCCTAGCTCGCCTATCGTGCCCAACATATCGTGCGCCACTGCCTGAAGAAATAAAACATTAAAAGATTAGGATTTTTTTCCTTTTTTTGTGCAGAGAGATTTTTATGGAGCGAAAATCAGGTATTGCAGAAAAGTTATTTCATTTATAAATCCACCTATACTTCTACCAACTGATTTGATACCAACACAATTTATTTAAACTACTTTGTATCTACCCAAACAACTAAAAGTTTTATTTAGAGCATTTATTTCACATTTGAGCAAATTTTTATTTATTTAGTTTAGTAAATAGACTTCAGAGGCCCAATCACGATTATGCCATCGTCCGGTAAGCGTATCGTTCACGTTAGCATTTTGTATAGAATTTCGCACAGCGCCTCTACAGTACGTAAATACAACAAAATTGCGGTCACGAACCTTTTGACACATGTATCGTAATGTAAAGGTAACGTTAACGTATCGTCACTCGACGTAACTCACGTTTACCTACCGTTGTTATGTGAGTGATACGATAGTGATACGAAAGGTCCGTAAAAACGATACCTTAACATTACGATAACGTTATACATTCGTGATCAAGCCACTGATCGCGACTCAGCTCATAATTATAAGCAGAAACGACAAACACTTGCAACGATCCTTAATTCTGAGTCTATCACGAAGATATGTGCAATAACACCGTTGCATAAGAGCTAAGCTGAAAAGAGACAGATGGATCCGTTACCTGCAAATGGCGGACCGGATCAGCGACCACCGTGTTGTTGGTCGCGACGGCCGCGGCCAACAACGGCAGAGTGGTCGGGAAAGGCAGCGGCGAAAGCAACTGCTGATGCTGCTTGTCCTGGCCTAACTCCTGGAGAAGGAGAACCAGCTCCATTCGCACGGAGGCGAGCCCGCCGCCGCCGGCGCCGTGCAGTGAGCAGTACGACAATAATGTACGGAGGAGGGTCTCGTTGGCTGTCACAAAAAATAATCTAGTTAAAAAGGAAGGTAAGGTTGTTTTGCTCAAGGCTCAAGATCGCGTTGTACCCGGATAATTAGCAAAATTTTAGTGAATTATAAAAAGTTCAAAAGTTGACTCATCCAAGGGCGCAAACAAAAGGTTACGTTCAAGGAAAAAGCTTGCTATTCCTTTAAAAATAATATTGATGTAAATGACCCGACGTCCGCTGAGTGCCTAAGGTCAACTGCCTAAAGCAACCTAGTGCAGTTAAAATATCACATTTCAGCTACTTCTTTCTGTTAACAGCCCGTTGCAACTTCGTCTCAAAGTCTACTTTTTGTCTGACAATTGAAACCTTTCACCATTTACAATATCATCCGCAGCCAGACTTCATGACTCCTGAGTAAGACCTCTTTGCATATGTCACGCTCTATACCTATACCCTCATGCAAGATAACTTATAAACCGTAACAGCTGTCAAATCTAAATTTGACACTTCAGTTTGACAGTTTGAAACTTAACAGTAGGTAGTTTTTTTTTGTAAAATGTTTGTTGTGTGTGAGTTTTTATTGTATTTTTATGTTTTTTTCCTATTGTTTGTGTTTTCTCACATACCTGTTGTATATTTTCTTTTTTATTATATTTATTATGTGCTGCCTACTTGTGTAAGTATCAAATAAATGATTTTTCTTTCTTTCTTTCTAAATGAGTTTTCATGTTACCTTTCAGCCACTTCTTCCTGCTAACAGCCCGCTGCACCTTAGCTTCAAAGTCCGCTTTCTCCCTAACCAGCAGCTGATGTAACGTGGGCCGGTCAGGCAACGGCGGCGGGTCGGCTTCGGCACACACTAGTTCCCCTCCCGCGTTCTTATCATTGGTTGTCCCTCGGGCACTTGCGTACCCGCAGAGGCGACGTAACGCTTCCACTTCTCGCTCTAGCCATATGTAAAGTTGATAGCGTAGATGACCGCCTGCGATAAAACGTATATCTAAGCATTTTTAATTGACCAAGCGTTTGGTTTTGGATAAATATGTTCACTCCAAACATTAACTGTAGGTTGCCGAGACACCAACAGCAGTGGAGCGCTGAGCGAAATGGTAAAGTGAGTGGAGTTCAAGAAGAGCTTACTCAGTTACGGCAAAGCAGACTCATCAAAACATTTAGAAAATTTCACCATAAAATACATTAATCAATCAACTCCAACTTATAAAAAATGGCTTCTGTGAAAACATCAAGTGATAATCTTTTTGAAACTATAAAACTCACCATCAACTTCAAAACCAGTGGCCAACGTGCTAAGTTCTTCCATTAGTATTTTCAAACATGCAACGAACTTCAACTGTTGCGCCATAATGTCAACAGATGGCACCTCTTCTTCCTTCTCTTTCTCTGATAACCCGTTCACGGTCGGCTCTTCAGTCTTATCCATTTTCATTCCTAGCGGAGGGGTCGATTCACCAGATGCATCAGATCTGTTGGTAAAAAAGCAATTGATCATCGTTCCGACTTTGAAATGCTTCCTCTTAGACGTTATTTTTGCCTGCGCAAGATTCGAGGTCAAAAGCCGACTCGTTGGAAATAAAAAGAACAACATAGAAGTAAAGAAAACGCGGTCTTTTTTACAATCATTAAACCTCGTTTGTTTAGCGAAATAAACAAAGAAATCGAACAAAACTTGAGATTTCATTGAAATACAAAAAGTAAGTATACTCTACGCAAGTGAAATAATGCAAAGATTCAACTTGATATTCGAATTTAAGTCAGTCAGTAACAAATTAAACTACTAAATGCTTACTTATCGTCATCATCGTTGCCCCAATCCAGTACAAGTTCATCTGACTTCGGCGCCACGGGAGCGCCCCAGTTCATTTCTTCTTCTTTGGGCGAAGCAACCGGCGCGCCCCAATCTACCGACGATGATCTCCAATCCGCCGTTTCTTCCGGCTCTGACATGTAATTATTGAAGGTTACCACCATGCAGAGGATAGTTCCGGTTTGAGTAACACCATGGAGCTTTTATAAAAATCTTATTAGCAGATTTGAAAATCCAAACAAGAAATTATTATGAACACTTACGCCAGTCGGTATAATAATGTCTTTAAACATTAAACGTTACAAACAGATCAATTATTTCATAATTTTTCATCGGACCTACTGCAAGGATTCTGAGGCTTCCGCATTCTATTTGATCTCAGAGAGATGGGTCGAAGATTCATTCAGAGCATAACAAGCACGCGTCCGCGTTCCAATGAAAGTAACAAATTACAACATGCTGAATTGTAAGGCCTATTCCCTTTCTAAACGATTTTTATATATGTGTCACGAAAACTATTACTAATGTTGCATTAACCAATGAATTGGTACATACAGTGAAATGTATATTCTAAATTTTTGAGACATTTTTCCTCTTATACCCAAAGATCGAAGGGCGTTTCATATGTGACAAAACGGGCTCACAAAACAAGCCAATCTTAGTAATTATAACTTTCGTCTTTATTCATTTTCAGTCTAGTCTTTAAACCCCCCCACTACCCAATAATACTGAGTAAAAAAATAATTAATGTCAATATTAATATTTAATATTAATATAACATAATATTAAAATTTTATTTTTTAATATTATATATTAATATTACAGGACATTCATTTTACACAGCGCCATCTAGCCCCAAACTAAGCATAGCTTGTAATATGGGAACTAGATTACGGATAAAATACATACGTACTATATGATACAACACCCAAACACAGAACAAACATCTATATCCATCACACAAATGTTTGACCTGGGTGGGAATCGAACCCACAGCCTACAGCGCCGAAGGCAGAGTTACCAACTGAGCTATGAGGCTTGTCTTTGCCTGATCAAAACGAATACGGTCCTAAATTGTCGCAGCAAGACCGACGCCCCGTAACACAAAACAAAAAGCACATCGACGTACAACCAGCCGTGATTTCTCACTTTTGACATCCGCGACGTGTGTGAACTGTCCCGTGTGAATCTTCGCGCATTTGTCCGTTTGCGATTGCTTCGGCCGCTCGTCCCTCACGCGGGCTGGCAGTTTGGATAGCACTTCGAGTGCGAGAGCGGGACAGCCTGCTTTGAAGTGGCCGTGAGCGGTTTGGAAGTAGAGGCGACGTTCAAGGCGGGTGATGCCTTCGTCGTCTTCTTTCTGGAGCAGTGCTAATGCACCACCCTGATGAGGAAATAACAAGACCGTCAACCGTGAAGTTTGGCCGCGGCGTCGATTCAGGCAACTAACTGATCTTCGTGATCAGAGCCAGCTCGAATTAATGCTGTAATTTCGTTATTGTTTTTTTTTATACGACGGGGAAGCGGTTGTCCCTCATTACTCCTGGTTTCGAGTAATGATAAGGCCGCGTGGGATCCTCAAAAGTCTGAGGAACTCGTACCATATTTGTTTATAATTATTGTTATGGCGACAGAATTAGGTAAGATGGTGGTAGCTTGCTAGGTGGACTTAAACAAAGTCCTACCACCAACCAAACCGAGCACAATATAAAAACGGAAAGTATTGATTGATGAATCGTTACATATCGCATACTTTCGTGGTAAGTACGTGGCCGTATCAGCGCCCCTCTCTCTCTATCTCTCTCTGCGCATAATTTCATGAAGGTAGAGGGTCGCGACCTCTTTGCATGATCTTTTCTCGAATATGTTTGGACTGCGACGATGTATCCTCTTATCCAGTTAATAACTTCAATGTCGAACGCACCTGACTAGGCAAGTTGTGACGTTTGAGCCTCGGATGTGTCCGTAGGTAGACGTAGAAGTTGAACACGCTGGGTAACGGCTCGTTATCCTTCGCAGCGTGCAGCCGACCGGCCGGAGTGAGCAGCGTGTCGAGAGCGGGCCCGTATTGTTTTAGCTCCCAAAGCGCCATCGAGCGTACGAACGGGTCCGGGTGAGCTTCGTCGACGTTTATTTCGCCATCTTCTGTTTCTCCGCTAAAAAACAGTTCATGAAACATACTAGCTGACGGCTACGGGCAAGAGCAAGCTAAAACCAGGAATATACATTGAAATTGAAACTTTACTAAAAATTCGTACGTTTTCTAGACTAGACACGACAAGTGGTGGTGGACTTTCCTTTATAGGACAAATTTTATACAAAAACCTGTACTAGAAAATCAAAAATTGGCAAGTTTTCAATGAAGCTTGTACGTTGTAAAACTAAATTACTACCTTTTTGAAGAAATATTATCTGAAAAATAACCTGCCTTTGTTAATCAAATCATTAGTAAGAAAATCGAATTCCGGAGCCCCAAGACACAGGCATCAAAAGCATAGTTTGAGTCTCGATGAAAATCGCATTATACAAATGCGATTTTTTATGCATATTTAACAAATGTACTATACTACCTATATAATATAATTATATAGGTAGTAGGTATTTCTATTGAAATAAATATTATTTATTCTTGTTCTTAATTAATGAGAAAACAACATTATAACTTACCCAAGAATCTGATCCATTAGCAACTTCCTCAGACTTGTTGGAAGAGCACTATCTGATTCATACAATCGAGCGACAATCATTGCGAGTTGCAAATCACCAAGACGATTGATGAGGACCTAAAATTAAAAATATGATTAAGTCTTGGCCCCGGCTTGGAGTCATCATCTTCATCATCGCCCACAACATCAGAGTCACTTTCAATGTCGCTGTCGCGAACTCAGGCGCTCAACAAGTGTCACCAACAACACAAAGTCCTGCTCCGGTATTTTAACTCGATGGGTGCTGTAAAACACTCACGGTGTGTTTTACATGGAGAGCGAGAGGAGCAGCACCCAACGAGTTAAGGAGCTGGGCTGGCTGGGGTAGGGTTAGTTAAAACCACGGGGGACAATGCACAATACACCCCACAGCGGGACGTCAGTGCAGGCCTTGGTCACCCCTACTCAGAATAAGAATAAGTATAATGATTAATTCTTATTATATGATACAAAATAATGGGTCATCATTTATTTTCTAACGTGGACCTATATTTTATAACGTGGAACCTGTGTAGGCAAGGATTTGCCTACACACACAGGTTCCAAAGTTAAGCCGAAAAACAAATCAACGGATTTCTCCGATGTCAATCATTATTTCTCATCTCAATCAATCAAAATGGTGATAGAATGTGATATGACAATAAAAGTGATACATAAAATATCATTTTTTTTTATTGTACGACGGGTAAGCGCTTGGCCTTCATCTCACCTGGTAACAAGTTAAGATAAGGCCGAAGGTGGAGGCGCACTTCACCCGGAATCCTCAACAAACTGAGGAACTATCTTACCTCTGAATGCCGGAACACAACAATTTTAGAATATATAGTTATTATGGCGACAGAATTAGGTAAGATGGTGGTAGCTAGCCAGGCGGACTTCAACAAAGTCCTACCACCAACCAAACCAAGCACAATATATTGTACTCCCCATGGGGATCGAACCCGGGACCTCTGGATCTGAAATCGGTGGGTTGAACCACTAGACCACAGAGGCGGTCACATAATCTCACCTCCAGGGCATCTTTCAAGGCACCTCCAAGCAGGAAGAAAGCGGCCGCATGTTCAAACCTCTGCTTCCCGAGTAAAACAAATGCGTTCTTTAGAGCCGCCTTGCGCCAACGGTCTTCGGTAAAATCATTTGAGAAGAACTGCGGAGAAACAGGAAACCTGTATAAATCCACAGCACCATAAAAAAGTGCGTGTAAAATCCCTTTACACCAATATTATTAATTCAAAAGTAACTCTTGTCACAGGTAATAAAATACCAACGTAGCTCTTGTAAATTTGTTTGTTACCTTGTAACGGCTACACAGAGTTAATTGAAATTTGACATTGATATACCATTGATGTGCCATGGGGAGTTCCCAATGTAGTTCATAAGCTTCTTTAAAAATATTTAATCTGATAAGAGTGAATGTATGCGAGTGAATGAATGAGAGAGGAGGATAAAATCAGATTGAGCCAAAATAATCTAGTGTGGTGTATGATGACACACACAGTTTTACAAGACATTACCGTTAACATTTTTACCTCAACGATATAATAAAACGTACTGACCGACCACAGTGTTTGTCACTTCACATCATCATCAGCACACAACACATCAACCACATACAAACAAACAAAATTTTTGTTTTTTAATTGCTGCTGATGTATTTCATATTGGTTACTAACAATTGTGAAACAAATTATATGAAAAATATTTGTGGTCAGACGTTTTGATTACCTATCAAAGTTTGCCAATACCTGGTGGAAAGCCCAGGCCACGTGGCCACAATCATGTAACACTTACAGTGGTCATCTTCTCATCCCGATTGGAGCGGAACAGACCCCACACCAGCATCCGTTTCTTCATAGCGAGGTAATACAGAGCCGCATCCATCGGGTCTTGTTTCTGCATGTAAGCGGCGCGCGCGAGTTTCTCGACGCAAGTGCGCAATAGCTCGCCACGGATCCACCAACCCACACCTGTATGGATAAGGTCTTACTGCCAAAATGCACAAAGTACAGCAAAAAGTACTGAGGCTATCAATCTTAAATATGAATAAGGTTCGTCCAAACATTACATAAGACACATGACCACGGTTTGCAAATAGCTAGCACTCAATACTATATTTTTCTACTCTGTGACCGCTGAGGATGTGGGAAGGTATCTGAGACAGAAGATCGGCGTCTCCTTGAGTCGAAAAATTGGAATCTCGCCGTAACGTGAACTTCGGTTCATTTATGGTGAGAGTGCCGACGGATCGTCTCTCCACGTTTATGGACAGCGGGTTTTGGCCGAAGGGTGTCGTTTACAGAAAGTTCATTTGACGTCTGTCAAACGACACCGCGTTTACGTCATCGGAGCGTCGATGACACGTGATTTATAATTTATATGTATGTTAATCTCTAAGGTATATATTATATGGGCCCTAAATTAAGTTACTTTTTTGTAAACTTTCTTTGTTGCCTGAAATAAATAAGGTTATTATTATTATATTACGTGTAGCAAAGCTAATTTATCGCCGCCTATAGGAATACTAAGCAACTACTACTGAGACATTCAGATTTTTGGCACCAATCTCCCCGGGGAAGTACAATATTGTGCTTGGTGTGGTTGGTGGTAGGACTTAGTTTAAGTTCGCCTGGTTAGCTACCACCATGTTACCTAAGTCTGTCGTCATAACAACTATTATAATATATTTTTTCCTCAATTTATTCATAGGCATTTAATTTTTTTTTATTGTTAATTTGAAATGATTGTTATAATATAAACTAAGCAGTCTTAATGTATAAAATTAATCCAATTTCAGACAAAATTGTTATTGAATAAATGAAATGAAATTCTAAATTGTTGTGTTCCCGCATTTAGAGTTCAGACAGCCAGTTCCTCAGACAGTTAAGGATCCCGGGTGAAGTGCGCTTCCATCTTCGGCCTTATCATGGCTTGAAACCAGATGAAATGAAGGCGAAGCGGATCCCCGTTGTACAATAAAAAAAGTTATGCGATTCGGAATGTTAGGCTCCCACTAGGTTGCAGTTCGCTGTGTGGTAAGTATGATACATACCGAGCTCCCTCATGGTGCTCCACTTGGGTTGTCCCTTCGTGTACCCGGGTACCAAGTCGAGCAGCTGTTCGTGCGATTCGGAATGGAAGGCCCACACGAGGTTACAGTTACCGACACCGGTTCTCTGTAAGTTGCCGCGCTGAGCTAGCGGCAGGCAACGCAGCAAGTAGCCGTAGTGTTTCATCGCTAGGAGGAAACGTAATCCGCAGTCGTCGAGTGAATCTAGGAGGTAACACAGATTTTGTTTATTCACGTACAAAACCGAATAGAAAAAGCCAATAACATTTCATAGTTTAATGGCACTAAACATTTTTCTAAATTGATTGCTATTTTAATCTCAATAATATCTCATAGAATTTTTAAAGCTCGGTATTCAATGTATTTTTGTGATCGAAATCAGAACTCAAGGTGAGTTTTAAGGCGGACTAGGAGTACCGCTCCCATACAAACGTATTTTGTCGTTCATATTGAACTTAATGATGAACGAAAATCTTCTGGGTTAGTTACTACCCATGTATGTTGATATAAATCGACTAAGTGAACTTACTATATTGGTAGGCAGAATCAATATTAGCACAAAACAATACATCCACAGCAAATTACGAATCAATCGAGACAATTACAAACCTTTTAGATTCTTGAAGGATGGCTACATCTGGCACTATTAATTTTCGTATAAAATGTAGGTATATATATATATATATATTATATATACCTCTATATTATATAACTTGGTACATTACAAAATTTTAGAAAAAAATAAAATGAGGTGATAATTAAAAAAAAAATGAAATTTGTCTCCAGTTAATTTACGATCACGATATGTCAATAGTTAAGTACCTACATGATGGCCCATCATGTAGTGCACTAACTTGCCTTAACACAATTCTAAACTAACACGGGAGGAATTTGATCTACGTACGTTATGTTTTGCCTACTGTTACAGTCTGTGTATCTATTTATAACTCTAGGTATACCTTATTTGTAAATTACCTGGTCTCAGATTTTTATCAAAAATGTCCAAAGAGTCTTAATCTTTAAAGAGGCAATAAGTTTTGTGTGAATAGATTGCTCTCAGATTTTCAAAAATGTCCAAAGTGTCTTAATCTTTAAAGAGGCAATAAGTTTTGTGTGAATAAATATGATAATAATTATATTGAGCTATTGATGAGTTAAACAGCTATCACACTGTTCGCTGCCTTACCCGGTAAAACCTCAGTGTTATTCTGCGCGTTATCTATCTTCATGTTGGTAGCCAAACGTTCAGCAAAGTCGGCGTCACAAGTGGATACAGTGTCTGCCAACGCTAGTAAATGCATCTGGTCGAGGGAGCTCAGACCGGGCAGATGTGTGTGCGTTAGTAGGCGGGACAGAATGCGACCTGTGAGAAATAAATTGCTTTAAAACATTTTAAAGGTGGAGACCTTGGGTCCGTGGGGAGCCGGTGCCTTCCGGGTTTTCAAAAATATTGCGGGGCTTTTGATTGAGGCGACACGTGACCCAAGGGCTGGCTCTTATTTAGGCCAGCGAATTAGCATAGCTATTCAGCGTGGCAATGCAGCCAGTGTCTTGGGCACGCTTCCGTCTGGTACTGGTCTGGAACAGTTCAGTTACCTATAGGCCGTTTGTAACGGTCCTTAGGTAATCTGACTGATTCCTTTGTACATAGTTAGTTTAATTGTACTTTAAAACTCATTCTATAATAATAATAATATCGTAATAATTAAGTTTATTGTTCAAAAAAAGTTATACAAGCGTCACAGCTCAGGTGGTAGTAGCTCTGCCTTCTGCGATGTAGGTTGTGGGTTCGATTCCCACCCAGAACAAACATTTGTGTGTTGAATACTAATGTTTGTTCTGTGTTTGGGTATTGTATGATAAATATACTTTACTACTAGGTATTTGTAATTAAAAAATAAAATATATAAGATATGACCTCTAAACTTAGTTTTGCTATATCAACATGACGGAGCTACACGCTACTTTCCTAGCTTAGGGAGCTAGCAAAGCAGCGGATACAAGCATTTTTTTTTTAGAAAAACTACACAATAATATTAAGTCTATCGCCACAACAACAATGCTTAATTTGTTGTGTTCCGACATTTTAGAGGTAAGTTGGCCAGTTCCAGTTCCTCAGTTTGTTGAGGATGCCGGGTGAAGTGCGCTTCCACCTTCGGCCTTATCATAACTTGATATGAAGGCAAAGCACATCTCCATCGAACATTTTTTTTTATTGTACGACGGGGATGTGATTCTTTCTTATATAAATAACTAAGATATTAAGAAAATATTATACCAATTTTAAAAAGTTAGTATTATTTAAACATAATTGGCATACTTTGATGGATTGTACGATGGGGCATTCTACGATGTCCTACGATAATCCAAATGTACCTTGTCGGGGTCCAAAGTGCGATAGAGGCTGTCGCTCAGGCATCGAGGGTCTTCTGTTGACCCCCTCCTCATCACCTAATAGCAAAGCGTCTAAATCTGCATCGGTATCCTGTATCGTTCCATCGAATAGTTCATTGTAATCCTGTAATCAATTCGTGACGTCAGTACTTCATCAGAAGATGAGAGGAAGGATAGCATACTGCTGTCTGCTATTGTGAGAAAACGATTGTAAAACCTATCTTTAAAGATAATGGGTCAAAGATATTCTTTATGAACGAATGAAAATACTTTATTACACACCCTGAAAAAAGAACTGGATAACTTAAAAAAAAATATGTATATACAATGGACGTTCAATATCGCTAAGAAGCGATTTCTTCAAGACAACCTTTGGATGGAGAGGATTTAATGGCTAAAGACATGAGACATAATTCAACTATTCAATAATTCTTTATTGAATAGTTGATGATATTTGTTGAATTATGTCCAGGCTTGAGAATTACATAGACTGTATTAGTAAATATTTATGAGGTCAGTAATCCAGGGTGAAATAATTGTGATTCCACAAAAAGGTATATATCAAGGTTATATCATGTTCGTTCATACCTTAGCTTCTTGAATAGTGGACGGATGATGTGCGGACTCCTTGTCTGCGACGAGAAGAGTCCACAGAGGTAGTGGAGGCACTGAGGTAATTTCTGCGTAGTCTAACTGGACGTCTTCTGTTATCTAAATTGAATAACATTTGTTATCCTACTAATATTATAAATGCGGTTTACAGATTATATCAGAGTATTTTTAAACGTTTGCTACTACTACTGAACTGGATTGGGTAAAATATTGCATATATTTTTATTGACATATTATGCTCCTTTTTACTACGTCACTGTCGAAGTCGCGAGTAGATGTATATGTCACCGTGAGATTGTAAACACCGTCCGTTTGTAATATACCTCTGTCACCGTCAGATTGTAAACACCGTCCGTTTGTAATATGCCTCGTCATATTGCAAACCACAATTGATGTAACTAATATCTGCTAAGGACAAGAAATGGGGCTAGTGATGAATACTGTTAGACCTGGGGCCGTACTATGAAATCTTATTGCTATTCAATTATCGGATGAATCGCTATTTCGTACCACGACGTCATTTATGCGTGTCAGTGTAATATCAGTTCTAAAAGAGCGATTAAGCTCAGAGTCGAATTGCAAACAATGATTTAATTAATTGAATTCTGTATAGACGTCATGGTACCAAATTGAGCGATCCAGTTTAGGAACCTACACTGAACTACATCGTACTACAAGTTGAGTGGCGTCTTATTGGGTAGGTCCCATTTGTTCCATGGAACAAGACGTCATAGGACAAAATTCGATATTTTTTTCTTATTTTGTATTACAGAACATGTAATACTTTTATTTCTCAAATTGTTCTATAGAACAAGGTAAATGAGACCTCTTAAGATTATTTTTCTTGGTACTAGAATGCTCTGAGATTGAGAATCCTCTACATAATCTGGAGAGTCCTCCCCACGTTTCCGATTTATTTTATTCGTATTTTATTTATATTTATTAGTATTTATTCAGGTATGACAGAATAATTGTCATTATCAGTGTCATTTAGGCAGGCAGATTCATGGAAGATTTTTGGAAAATCTGATTTGCATTTTGTTCTATGGCACGAAAATCGGATGAAAAGCTAGTATGTAGTTCTATGGAAAAAATTGGGAAGAAAATGTCTCATTTTGTTTGATGACGTCATGTTCCATATAACAAATGGGACCTACTCGTCTTATAGATCACTTGAGGCCTAATCAAAATATATCACTCTATAAGCATTCCTGTTATGAGATTACTTTCGTCTCGTTTTTTCAACACTAGACAGATAGTGACAAAAGTAATGTTCGTGGTAGCTCCCCCTAAAAGATCTATCGTAATGTAACATATAATGATGATTTACCTGTCCAACGCCATCTAGCGGCGAAACGGCGCCGGCTGCGAACGAAACTGAGAGCGTTCGCGACCGCGACCATCCTCGCTGCAACAACGTGCCACATGCGATTGCTAATGAAATGTGATGCGTGGAATATGGTGGTTTACTGCACTAGCTGTGAAACGGGGCTTATAACGAAGTGGATGGATATTGCTTTGGTCAATTCTTAGCGTGAGGCTTTATTTTGCTATGTTTTTCTTTATAGCTAAGTACTCTTATAATAGTTAAGTACTCTTATAATAGCTAAGTACTTTTTTAATAGCTAAGTACTCTTAAAAAGCTAAGTACTCTTATAAAAGCTAAGTACTCTTATAATAGCTCAGTACTCTTATAAAAGCTAAGTACTCCTATAGTAGCTAAGTACTCAAATAATATAGAAAGTCAGATCAAATTGTGCTTTTTGGGCAGAGGGGGGCCTGGTGACCTGTAATACAGGCTCTCAAGAACCTACTTCAGGCCCTAGTCTCTCACAATGTAATTAGGTGCCTCTGACAAAGTTTAAATTTATCCTTTAGTACCTATTTATTTTGTGAGAAAAAAAAATTGCGCCTCAGACTTTTACTCAAAACTGGAATCGGAAACGGAATTTAGGCCTAATTATGTTTCCGATAAATTCCGTTTCCGAAATGCCAATACAATAACCAAAAAACAGCCCTTCAACCCAGTTTTGTGAAATGATAATTATATTGTTTCGAGCAGTGAAATTCGGTGACTATTCAATTATTCGATGCATAATGATTTGTGTGTTGTTATTTTTCTAAAACACTTAGCACTTTTACTAATCTGGTTGTTGATTGTTTCGTAAATCTTACCAGGGAAAGGTTAAGGTTCAATAAGGTTTGACAGATTAATAAGGCTAGTGTTCATTTTATGATTCTATTTCTATGTTACAGTGCTCAAGGCGTATAACTTACGTAGACAGTCTTATTTGCATAAGACAGTATAAATATAGACATACCTGTCTTGATAGGCTATCTTCGTCGCCTTGCGAGCTGCGGCCGGTGTAAGATCCACCGATACACCTGATGAAATACAATTACAATTGCAAGTTTCTTGTAAATTATTATAAATCA
Source organism: Venusia cambrica (assembly GCA_951394065.1). Classification (NCBI taxonomy): domain Eukaryota; kingdom Metazoa; phylum Arthropoda; class Insecta; order Lepidoptera; family Geometridae; genus Venusia; species Venusia cambrica. The sequence continues at coordinate 10,714,236 of OX596035.1, forward strand.
TGTCAATTTTCACACCACCTACTCGACAATCAATGGCAAATTAATGGCAAACTAACATAAAACAGGAACCTGATTTTATAGCCCTTTTTCATCGATTTTTAAGTTATGACAAGGCCGAAGATGGAAGCGCACTTCACCTGGAACCCTTAACAAACTGAGGAACTGGCCATCTTACCTCTAAACGCCGGAACACAACAATTTTAGAATTGTTATTATGGCGACAGAATTAGGTAAGATGGTGGTAGCTAGTCAGGCGAACTTAAAGTCCTACCACCAAACAAACCAAGCACAATATTGTACTCCCTTTGGATCTGACACCGGTGTGCAAACCACTAGACCAGAGGCGGTTAAACCCTACATAATAATACAGTTCTATTGCACTTGTTTTTTGAAAATGTTTGTTTGTGATTGACTGTATGTTACATAAAAAATCTGAAAACGCAAATATGTGTCTCTTAAAAATAAGACAAAACTTGCTAGTTACAAAGTAGAAGGTATCTGCCGCGAATGGGCCAGTAACTTAGCAGATTTGTTAATTGTAATATCCGTTTTTTAGTAAAAATATACGGAAGTTTCAGAGCAATGGTGTAATGCAAACATACCTAACAAGGTGAGCTAATATCGCCTTGACCCATCTAATTTTCCCTGAGTTAAGTAGCTCCATCAGCTGTTTCGGATGGTATTGAGGCAGCACGGGACACGCCATTTGCGACGCTTCGAACAAACCGTAGTCAGGCATGTAGTCTAATAGTGGCTGAAAGACAAACAGTTTCAGTTCAGTATATATTAAAGTCGATATGTGTATGTTACCTATGGACACCAAAACGGCAGGACCGATTTTGACGGGGCTTTCACTGGCAGGTAGCTGATATTATAAGGAGTAGCGTAGGTTACTTTATTTAAAACAAAATAACCCAGGAAATCAAACACGATTTTTCCTGTCGTGCTATAGCACGACAGGAAAAATAATCCTATAAATCCTATAGGATAGGGGTGCAATAAGAAAGGATTTTTGGAAATTCTTACGTGATGACGCGAACAAAGTCCCGTGTGTTCCACTAGTTACAAATATTTATAGTAAAAAGATCTATTGATCTAAATATCTTTGGTGCATCAGTTACCAGCATAAACAAAAATATTCATTCTCCAAATTTTTTCACCAAAATTTATTTTTAACCATAAATTAAATCAATAATGATGTTATAATTCTTTAGCTTACCAAAATAAAAATAATAATTCAAATTCAAAATAAAAAAAAAATCAAAATTATTTATTTGTATTTAAAACAATGAACAAAAACTGATGTAACGACATTAACGCCCTCCTCCGTAGAAACTGTATCCAAAAATGTACAAGTTGGTATAATAAAACAATTTGTTAGTTAATAATTAGAGTTAAAATAAAAACCTAGTATAATGTTATCATAATAACTTATACTGTAAACAAATAAAATAATACATACAAACAGTTAACACCAATTGTATTATACCCACTTTAAAAAAAAATCTAACATAAAAAAACAAATTATTATAAATTATCATTCACCACCATATTATATTATTTAAGATCACATGACAATATACATGTACATACATTTATTTTTTTATGTCATCTGATATAAGCACATAATATTGTAGATTAATTTACATTTGAATAACTACCTCATTACTGTTATACTCTTTGAACTACCTTTAATATAGTTATCAGTACTCACGAAAACTTGAGATATGATTACCAAACAACTTCATGGTGTCGTTTTTAGGTGTCGGTGTGGGCGAATACCTATAGATCGATGGAATTCAAGTTTATATAGGTACCTGCGGTTGGTCCGGCTGTGTTTTATTTCTTCGTCTTGCATCTCGCTCTAACAGTTGCAGATTGATCGACGAAACTCTTTGCAAATGCGGCGCGGATATACGCAGGTCAGAGTCGCGCAACGCCCTTGATTCGCCGCCCTCTTCAGGCTCCTAAAATACAAATATGAAACGGAGTTACATCCACAGTACTATTCGTTTATTCCTTCAGATTTCAACGTGAAGGTTGAGTGCGCTGCCACCTTTCAAACAAGGTGACATGAGGTATGGACTTCATGTCACCTTGTTCGCTTCGCCGTAGTATTATAAAAAACGTAAGTATTATACAAAATGTTGGTCTCGTAACTTATTACACTGAAAACTGAAAAATAAATAGTTCATGTAGAAAATTGTGTTAACTCCCGTGTAAAACCTTTTTCACTGAATTTGGTATAAATAACCCTGGTCATACTTTTTATTTGCCCACATATTTTCTATCGACCCCAACAACGGGGTGTAATAAAATATCGTATATTTTTATATTTTTTTTAGCAAAACGTTGTCTTTGGGGTCCCGGACGGTATACTAAACCAATGTTAAAATGTTATGTAAACTTCAAAATTGTTTCTATTCACCCCAATCTACAGTACTAATAAAGTAAAAATATTACCTGGCCCGCCATAGATCCCATTGCAGTCTGAGGGTTTTCCGGCTTCCACTGCGAGTAAACATGCATTTCGGAGTCCATCCCCACCACGAGAATGCCGTCCCTGACCCACGAGATCTGCATCGGCAGCGGCGGCAGGCCGTCAGCGGTCTTCAGCTGGATCCTGCGGAGCTGCATCCATCGGATCTCCTCGATGAAAAGCGGCGCCGCGAGCGACGACGCTTTACGCAGGATCGGTCGGTTGTTGTTGATCGACTCCTTCATAGCCTGAAGAGCAACACGAGGACAATCATTTAGTGGATAGCAGATTTTTTAACTGCTACACTTGGTAACGTGAGATAGTTTTTGATAAATCGTAGCTTCAAAACACATCAATACACTTTGTGACGTGAGATAGTTTTGATAAATCGTAGCATTTACTTTCCGCGAACAAAACTTTCTTGATGTGTCAAAACACATCAAGAAAGTTTTGTTGGGAGACAAAATGCTCTCAGAGGTGGATAAAAACAGAGGACAAAAATTTTATTCCCGTCCCGTGCTGAGGGGGCAGGTGACATGCCCAAACATCAGAATGGATAACGTTTTTTTTTTAATCTAAAAAATTGCGATTTGATTTGGTTAGTTACTTTGGGAAACAGAGTCAATTGAGACAAACTTCTTTATCTTTGACAATTCTCGTTTTTATAACCAACTGTACATTTTATCAACGCCGATACTTTATTGTCTTCAAAATAAGACAATAACTTTTTAACTACGGCAGCTACCCTGAAATAGCTTGCAGGGTAGCTGCCGTAGTTAAAAAGTTACAAATGTACACAAAATGTACTTACAAATGTACACAAAATGTACATACAAATGTACACAAAATAAAATATACTCGAGTTATTGAACGTTTCCCCACAACATGAGATTGAATTCTTCGGTGTAGCTTCTACGTTGTCACGAGTATTGACTTCTAAAAGTGGCTTGATACATTTTCTTGCATTTTTGCGATTCCTCTGATGAGGCTGACTGTTAACGCGCGAACTCGGGAGCCAGTATCGTCACATTCCTTCCAGCAGAGGGCGCTGTCAAGCTGCATATAAACGAGCGCACCAACCGGCGAGAACTAGCAGACGACGTACTTCGTAACCACAGCTATTACTTACCCGTACCTATTTACCAAGATTTTTGTAAAAGTACCTCATTCAAATCAGTCTATATTTATACCTCACATTTCAACTCCATAAACATAGCTAGCTAGGTAGGTCCGATCTCAAACACTGACCGATAGCACAAGTGTATTCAACTCACCTTCAAATTAGCCTGAGCCAGGTCGCTAGAAACGGGCGTGAATAGTAGAACCCTAGATCCGACCGCCACGGTCAGTATGTGGGAACCGTCTTCTTTAGACACCCAGTCCAACTGGACGAGATGTTTCTGTGTCAACGGACATGTGTTGCCGTTTTCCATGATGCTCCTGCAAGTAAGGTTTATTCTGTGTTTTCTCATATATTTTGAATGCACGCATGAATTTCAAATATCTGTAATTCTGTTGTATAGCTCAAACTCATTCTTGTCTAAGTTTCGAGTACAAGAGCTGAGCTGACCCATTCAGATCCAGATTCAGATTCATTTATTGTTATAAAAAAAATACACGTCAAAAAATCAGAAATAACAATGTCACAAAAATAACAATTCACATTCCGAATATATTGTTTATTTTTTATCATCATGTAATTTACGAACTAGCTGAATGAGCGCAGTTTCACTAACACAGGAGTACATTGTAAATTTAGTAGTAGTGCGAGATTTTGAGGGTAGAGCAACACGCAAACACCTCCAACACGGCTTTAAGCTTAGTGCGTCTAGTGGTTCGCCCACCATTAGTAGACCCAGAGGTCCCAGGTTCGATCCCCAGCGGGGTGCAGTGTGCTCGGTTTGGATGGTGATAGGGCTTGTTTCAAATCCGCCTGGCTAGCTACCACCATCTTACCTAGGTATGCCGCCATAACAATTATAATTGTTGTGTTCCGGCATTTAGGGGTAAGATCGCTAGTTCCGTCTGTTGAGGATTCCGTGTGAAGTGCGCTTCCACCTCCAGCTTTATCATAACTTGACACCAGGTGATTGAAAAAGCTTCTCCGTAGTAGATAAAAAAAAAAGTCGACCATCTTTGTTCATGTTTGACAGGATGGTAAATATGGTGATATATTACCTGCGTAACGATTGCAGAGTACTAAACGACGGAACGGCGAGAAGTCCCGCCGACTTGCCGGTGTCGCCTTCGCCGTTGCGATTGCTACGATTTTCCTCCGAAGATAGCGTCTGTAGTACCTGGAGATAGAGTTCAAGTTGAATGAATGAATGAAAAATCTTTATTGTACACCAAAAACATATAGAACAATTATCAATTTAAAACTAAAGTAAACAGTACAATAAGCGGTCTTATCGCTTAAAAGCGATCTCTTCCAGACAACCTTAGGCCTACAAATACGGTTGATAGTAGGAGGGTGTACCTACATAATAAAAGAGAATAAGTAAATATTGATATTTACAATACAAAACATATCTAAATAAATGCGTTATAATCATTTGACTATGTTAGAATATGTAACTACCTACTTATATATGTATATAAATTATAATTATTATTTATACTATTGAATGCAGTGCTTTGTTAGAAAAAGACAAAGAACGAAAGTAAAGTAAAAGAAACAAACAAAAAGAACCCTGTCCGAAGAATGCTAAATCACTTTTAGCTTCAATACTTCTGGTACTCATCTTAACTAAAAAGTGCGACATATTTGGGTATCAGTGCACAGGCTCACTCGACTTGGCGTCGTTTTCAAGGGAATATCGTCTTCCAGCATTAATTCGCCAACAGTGCCCTCACACGAAATCTACTAACCTGATTGATCCTCTGTTTCTTCGCAATGAAGGCAGTATCGTTTAGGTACGACAGATCTATCTGGGTATCAGTGCACAGGCCCACTCTTGGCAAGCTGACGTTCCTCAGTGGAATGGTGTCTTCTAACAACCATTCGGCGCCTCCAGTGCTTTCACACTCGTACACGCAGACGCAAAGGTTCACAAATCGCGCATCGGGGTTCAAGTTAGCGGTGGACGCGGACGCGCCTTTCGGCCTCGTGAACGATCGGCCCATTTTATACGCGCACGCGATACGGCCCGAATAAGCCGCGCTTATGTGAAGCGGTTGACCTAGGAAGATAATTGCACTTTGAGATCATCAATATTACAAAATCCCTACTAGATAAGATGAGAACTATATAAGAATACATAGGCAAGAAGTGGTAGCTTTCCGTTACCACCTTTATACGAGCAACGGCGATGGCTTTAGAATTAGCCGAGTTTTTTTTTTATTGTACGACGGGGAAGCGCTTGGCCTTCATCTCACCTGGTAACAAGTTGAGATAAGGCCGAAGGTGGTAGGGCACTTCATCCGGAATTCTCAACAAACTGAGGAACTGGCTATCTTACCTCTAAATGCCGGAACACAACAATTTTATAATTGTTGTTATGAGTAGATATATAATGCTTCATGGTTCACTAATGTAACATAAACCAACTATAAGAACAGTAAAAACACTGTAAAAATAAGAGATTATATTGCATAAAGATCGGTTTCGACTAAATAACCTTTGGATGAAATGGACTTTCAGAATTAAGATGTATATTTTAATTAGGACAATATGGCTTATCTCAAACGTTGGACAGTAAATAGTCTAGATGCGATGCAGACACAATGGGTAAAAACATAAAGATACAGGTTTCCGGTGCAGGAGTTTTTATTTTTTTTCTTCTTGTACGACGGGGAGGCGCTTGGCCTTCATCTCACCTGGTAACAAGTTGAGATAAGGCCGAAGGTGGAGGCACACTTCACCCGGAATCCTCAACAAACAGAGGAACTGGCTATCTTACCTCTGAATGCCGGAACATAACAATTTTAGAATTGTTGTTATGGCGACAGAATTAGGTAAGATGGTGGTAGCTAGCCAGGCGGACTTAAACAAAGTCCTACCACCAACCAAACCAAGCACAATATATTGGTCTCCCATGGGGATCGAACCCGGGACCTCTCGATCTGAAATTGGTGGGTTGAACCACTAGACCACAGAGGCGGTAGAGTCTGTGCGGGTCGGTACCGATCGGTGCAGGTATAATATTCCCATGTTATCGTATGCGCTTATTTATGAAAAAAACAGGTTCAAACTTGTCGGTACCGACTATCTGCATCAATCCGTACAGGTAGGCATTTGCCTGTGTCACACTACACAATCCAATTATTCTTTTTTAAAGCAAAGTGTGTCTTCTGTCGTCGTGAAAAAAGATGTGGATAGCGATGCTTTGATAGCGTCGGTATTGTTTTTTTATAATTTTACAAATAAAAATGTGATTATAATAAATAAATATTATTTACTTACCTTATAGTGACAATTAGTCTTTCTTCGGGTAAAATGGGTTGTACATGCCAGTTACACTGATTCTTAATTAATCGATGTTCTATTTTACTCAATATGTAGTTCAATGTTTCTGGTGCCATCCTAGTATAATCATGAAACTTGGATTCATCAAACTTTATATCTTGTAGAAATAATTGATAACACGAACCATATTCCTTTCTTTTACTATTCATTATAGTAACACCGACTGTCACTTACATTTATAATAAACACTTTCGAGAAAAAAAAACTCATCTTCCGACGAACTCGAAGACATGATGGTCACTACCAACAGATTTACCTGTTTCCTATATGTAGTTTCACCGGTATCTATCAGTACCGACCCGTGCTGACAAATCGGGACCGAAAAACCTGTATCTTTATGTTTGTACCCTTACGTGGCAATACAGGCGCGTATACGATTTGGTATTATATTGTTTTTTTTTATTTTTTTTATATATATAAAAAAAAAAAATACCAGGAGACGGGGCAAGCAAGTAGCGCACCCGGTGTTAAGTGTACTCTTGCCTATGACATGGCCTACACGGCACTGCATTGCGCCCGTCAACTTGAGGCATAAAGGTGTTAAGCCTCACGTACCCTTAATTTCACCGGCAACCATACCCTTCAAACCGAAACACAGCAATGCTGCTTGGCGGCTGAAATTAGTATGGTGGTAGTAATTCTCCGGAGGAGCCCTTTCACTAGGGACTTCTACTACACTTAAATAAATAGTGAGAGATAATTAACCTGGAATGTCTATAGTAGATTCTTGATCCTTGTTCATCATCTCCCACTCTTTCCACGTGTAATCAAGTTCGCTGTCGTTCTTTTTGGTGACGCTGCATTTCCAGAACCTATGAATAAAATCATTCACTATTTTATACCATTACGAGTATTTGTCGTTTGAGGTGATTCAGTCTGTTGCTGATAAAATAGCGATAGCGTAGCTGTTTGATTCCATACTCGAATGGATAAACGATTTTTCCTACAACTTTCCTGGTTTTAGTCTTCCCGTGTATTTATTAACCGACTTTCAAAAAAAGGAGGAGGTTCTGATTTCGTGGCAAACGGACCACCCGGGTATTCGTTATCGTCGTCGCTTTCGCAGTGCCACCTACCGGGTCCAATTGTTGACCAACAAGAGATCCACTCAAAAATTCTTCAGCTATTAAGGCGGAGTTCTATAAAAAACACACTTTCCAAATAATTATATATGTAAAGATTTAGTAGTGAACGCTTGGGACTTCCTTACAGCTATTTCGTGGAAAAATGTTTTTTTTTTATTGTACGACGGGAAGGCGGCCTTCATGTCACCTGGTTATTATATATAAGGCCCAAAGTAAGCGCACATCACCCAGAATCCTCAACAGTCTGAGGAACTGGTCCTCTCCCATTCCACCTTCATTATAAAAAGACTACCGCAATAATTCCAAGGCTCCGAAATATCTGGCTTGGGCTCAACGTCGACTGTCGCCTCTGTACATATGTTTTCCTATGTCATGTTTAAATCATATTTATGCGTACAATAAAATAATTACAAGATTGTCAGTCAGTCGGTCAGCTTTTCTTTACGAAAATTTATATACATATTTGGATAGAATTGGTAGATTTTTGTTCGTGTTCTAACCTCAAAGTGCTATCAGAGCACGCTGTCGCCAGTATGTACGGAGCTAGGCAAGCCGGGTAGATAGACGCAGAACTCAAATGTCCCGCCGCTGGCGTAGCGTGGATCACATCTACTCCATCGGGTAACGCTAGGGGGCACTCGCACACCTGATGAGGAACGTTATACATTTATGTTTAACATGCTCGCTAAGGTGAAATAAATAATCAATAAAAAAAGCACATATTTAATTAAACTAACCATGTACAAGGAATTATGTAGGGTTACCTATAGTCCATCAAATCTAAGAAGTACACTTTGACAGCTGTCAGATCAACTTGTCTAGGGATGTGAACCAAATAATCGCCATCGAAAATATCCGATATTCATGAGAAATTAATAAAATCGATATTGATACTTTATAGGTGTAGGGGCCGTTACAAATGGTAGCTCAACAGTGCCAGACGGACGTGACCAATACACTGCCTGAATTGTCACAACAGTCTTGATATAAGGCCTTTTTAACCGCCCCTGTGGTCTAGTGATTCAAACCACCGATTTCAGATCCAGAGGTTCCGGGTTCGATCTCTAGGGGGAGCAATATTGTACTTGGTTTGGTTGGTGGTAGGATTTTCTTTAAGTCCGTCTGGCTAGCTACCACCATCTTACCTAATTCTGTCACCATAGTAACAATTAAAAAAAAATGTTGTGTTCCGGCATTTAGAGGAAAGATACTCTAAATGCGTGTCTACATCTCAACTTGTAACAAGGTGAGATGAAGGTCAAGCGCCTCCCCGTCGTACAATAAAAAAAATTAAATTTAAATATGTATAAGGGAAAAAGTATTGTTCTAGGGACCGCTACAAATGATAGCTCAACAGTGCCAGAAGGACATGCCCAAGACTGACTGAATTGTCACAACAGCCTCGACCCCAAAAGGCTTAAAAGTAAGCTCTGAGACCTCTATATTTACATCAAAATAAAAAAAACGACTATCTTGGGGAGTCTTCAAGTCTAGAGTGAACAGAGGCCCGATCACGAATATGCTATATAACGGTAAGCGTATCGTTCACGTTAGTATTTTGTATAGGATTTCGCACAGCGCCTCTACAGTACGTAAATAGAACTTAATTTGCGGCCACGAACCTGTATCGTAATGTAAAGGTAACGTTAACGTATCGTAACTCGACGCCACTCACGTTTACCTATCGTTGTTACGTGAGTAATACGATAGTGCATCGTGCTTCCAAGTAATGTAAAGGTCCGTAAAAACGTTACCTTAACATTACGATAACGTTAGACATTCGTGATCAAGCCACAGGTCCCTTTCAGATAACCGTGCTCCATCTGTATTCAAAAGTGAGCTGTTGGTCAAGCGCTTGGCTATCCACCACCAATCCAAAAATAAAAGACTACGAGAATCGAAAACCGATTGCACGTTTTTCAATACAAATATGACAGACGTGTTTCGGATTCGATTAAGTTAGATTTTCGTTGGGCCTCTGGTACCTTCTTCGTGGTAATAGAGAGATGAGACTGTGTCGTTGTATTCGGAAGGCCGGCTCTGTCGTTGTCCATCGATACGGAGTTCTTGCGCGATTCGCCCTCTTCCTCCTGCACTAACGCACTGTCTGGTACGTACATCATACTGTTTGTGAGATCATCTGGTGGGAAAGGACATAAATATAACAAATATTGTGACGCCAGTCAGAAAGGTCTAGAATCATCACGGGCCATCAAATAGTTCCGCGAAAGTAAGACAAAAATAACATGTTTACAAACATAAATAAAAGGGTTGTTCATGGCCGTCAAGAACAATAGAGTTCCAGAATACGCAATAGTTAGCTCCGCGACCGGCTTCCGCGCATACTAAAATATTCTAGAGTTGTATATAAATATGCCGCGCGACTCGGAAGCAGGACAGTATTCAATTACGATAAAGCGAGATATCAAGTTATATCTGAGTGCGATAAAAGTGTTTGGTGATTCGGAATTATAACTTAGTAGTGTTTCACTGTGTTTGAGAGTTATTAGTTCGGTGCTTAATAAAGGTGTCCTTTCCAAAGGTGTTACTTTTAAGTTTACGAACCCCAGCTCGTAACAATATTATACAGGAAATTAATTATATACAGCACTACCTAAGCCAAACTAAGCTTGTAACATGAGAAATATATTACTGATAGAATACTTATAAATCTAATACGTCTACTACGAAACTCATTTTGGTTCGCTCTTTCAAATGTCAACTAGGGAATATAATAGTATATTCCCTAGTTGACATTTGAAAGAGCGAACCAAAATGAGTTTCTATGTTTTGAAAATATATCATCATCATCAACAACCCATTAGTGTCCACTGCTGGACAGAGCCTCTTCCAAAGCTGGAGGGTTTTTTGATAATCATCACGCTTGCCATGCAGATTGGTGATCGCAGTTAAGGTGTAGATAATACACAGGAGTCATATAAATCGTACCCTCCAACTCAATCCATGGATGTCGTAAATGCCGACTAAGGGATCTCACGAGAATATCAGCATCTTCTTTTGTTTATTATCGTCACCTTTACTGCGATCACCAATCCGTCTGCCAAGCGTGGTGATGTCAAAAACCCTCCAACTTTGTAGCAGGCTCTGTTCAGCAGTAGAAACTATTGGGCTGTTGATGTGATGTGTCAAGAATAACCAACAGCCAAGCCAATAGACAAACTAAGTCAAAATAAAAAGTAGTGTTTGTAATGGTTTCATTGAATCTGACGTCACAAGGTATAGAGACACCTTTTTTTTTATACAACTAGGAGACGGAACAAGGAAGTACAACCTGATTTTAAGTGCATCTCTTGCCTATAACAATAAACATAAAATAAAAAAAAAACACAAAAACGTTTATTGCAGTGTCTTTTTTTTACAAACATAAACAGATTTCAGAGCCTCCATTTAAGCAAACATGTACTTGTGTTAGGAGACTCCGCTCTTGCCAGTGACATACATAAACTAAGTAAAAAAAAAGTTACAATGAAAGGGTATTTTAATTAATTACCTACAAACTAAACTAAAAATAAAGCTATCAGGAAATAAAAAAGTTACCACCATTTGCCTATAAGAATGCCTTACTGCGTAGGTCACAGTATGAAGAAAATAGCACTCACCGTTGGGATCCGCCTGCGAAGACACAGACAGCCGCCACATATGAACAGTGGACCCCCCATCCGTCCGTTCCAGCACTACGATGTAAAACGGCTCGTTGAATACGGCGGCTTTGCGCAAATCCACGATCGCTTCAAGTCCGGCTTCGGTGATCGTGTTCACGTCAGATCCTTCTACACCGGAATCGTTGCTTGAATCTGAATCCGGGGATGTGCGTTCGCCTGTAACAATCACGTGTTTATTTATCACACTGTTTTATCCATCAAGTATTAATTATTTGAACAAAAACATCACTTTGTATAATTTAAATGTGTTACTGTAATGTTTTTCTTTATTGGAGGGTTTGTTCAAAAATAACTATATACATTTTTATTTTTTTTACAAACAAAATGTTTAGTTGCTGATTCTGGTTTAAGGGTGTTTTAAGTTTAATGCATGCAACACTCAAGTTTTTGGATTCACATATTTGTCTACAATCTAGATCCGAACAAGATGTCATAAGTAATTATTATAAGTCTATTTAAATTGTTAACTGTTTTGTTAATTATTATTAAATAAATAATTAAAAAAAAACTGAACATGTCACCCTGTATAGGTAAACATACAAAATAACAAATACAAGTAAATTCTAAAATTCTTAAAAATAACCTAATTACGATTTCCAATTGCAAAATTGTACAGTTTATACGGCTTTTCAGCTTCCTCTGAACCTTCCTCTTCCTATAGAGGATAAGCTAGAAAGCTGTTACAGCCTCCTATCTGCCAGAAACTAGGGTTCCGGTTAAAAAGTTGGAGTCGAAGAGTTTCGTTCTGGGCGCATTCCACGAGGACATGAAAAACATCTTCGTAATGTCTGTTGTTATCAAATACATTTTTATTTTTCGTTTCATTTCATGCGTAAGGAATTATAAAGAGATCTTGATTCCTGCAACCGAAGGTAAAAAAAAAAGAGTTCGATATCTTTTAGATTTCTTTTAGATATCTTCTGGGACGGTTCGCTGCATAATAAGCATAATCCTAACCCTGACAAGACTGAAGGTCAATAAATACCTGACACATCATAAAAAAACCCTCATCCCGCTGCAAATTTTTAATTTAAACATGTTTTTTTATCACTGTCATTTCCGAACGAGTTTTTTTAAATAGCCAATCCAAGTAAACAATGTTTTTGTTATAACTTTTACTGTAACTTTTTGGTAATTTGTATGGATGCTAACTAAGGCAGCTTCTTTAAATGCCATTCTCGTCTTCAAATATATTTAGTAATCTAATTCATTAATAGGTTAGCGACTAATTTTAGCGTCTAATAAATGCTTTTCAAGCTACCATTTTACTATGGCGCTTCGGCGACCGCTGCCGCGACATTTTTTATTCAATTACGAACAAAACCCAACCAAAATACTTTCTGAATGGCGTATGTTTTGCCCTGCAATATTGTTCAAATAGATCGATGAGCGAGTAATTTTGCAGCATTAAAAAAATATAAGGCTCGACTTATTATTTCCCATACAGTATTAGTGTTGTTTTACTGTTAAAAACATAGTTGTCAAGGCGGCTTTATAAATTGGTGGTTCTTTTTTTTTACCACTAAGCTGGCAAACAGGCATACGGCCCACCTGATGGAAAGCGGTATGTCACTATCACACTTCGATCTCTAAGAGCTGATAATAAAGAAATAAATAAATATTACAGGACATTAATTTCATACAGCGCCATCTAGCCCCAAACTAAGCATATCTTGTAATATGGGAACTAGATTACGGATAGAATACTTTTTGTAAATACATAAGTACTATATGATACAAAACACCGAAACAAAAGAAAAAAAACTATATTCATCACACAAATGTTTGCTCTGGGTGGGAATCGAACCCACAGCCTACAGCGCAGGAGGCAGAGCTACTACCAACTGAGCTATGAGGCTTGTTACCCCACAGTCCGCTTACTTTCTTACCAGTGATAAGTTGTTCTTGGAACACGTGGAGCAACTGCGTGTTGTGCCAGTCGTGTGTCGCGTCAGCGATCGCATGTAGTTGTATTATCGCCCCAGGCCGCGCCGTGGATTGCTGCGACACTATCTTTATACGATCGTGCAGAGGGATCCCTCCACCTTCCTCTAACGTCGAGTCGGACGACATTGACATCGTGTCGTGATGCTAAAAAAGGTTTTAATAAATATTCATATTAAAGATATTATCACTTTTCACAGCGCCATCTAGTCCCAAACTAAGCATAGCTTGTAATATGGGAACTAAATTACGGATATAATACTCGCATACTTTTTTTTAATACAAACACAGAACAACATCAATATTCATCACACAAATGTTTGTCCTGGGTGGGAATCGAACCCACAACCAACAGCGCAGAAGGCAGAGCTACTACCAACTGAGCTGTGAGGCTTTTCCAATAAAAAAATAGGATAACTGTTTCCATAGATACGATATCAGGCATGTAGTTAGATGGCATTCAATCAAATATTGTTGAGACGTTAGTAACTCACAGCAAATTAACTGAACTCAGCTTAATAGCTGTGTGCACAAATATTACATCAATAAGAATAATAAAGCCCAAAACAAATGCGAAGCCGCGATCTTCTAGCATATAATAGGATCCACACAGATAATCAAAATAGATACTGTTCGTGTCAATATGGACGGCGGGCAATCCAAAAGCATGAGGCTCAGGCATTCCTGAGCCTCATGCTTTTGGATTGCCCGCCTGCCGTCCATATTCATTATTTTTGTGTACTTATAACTATTACCATTACATCTTTATGTCGCCTTTCGGAGGTGGCGATCTCAGCCAATAGCGTGCGCGCGTCGATCACAGCTTGAAACACTCGTAAGCTCTCGCCGTCGCTCGCTACGAAACACGCTGAAGGCGAGTTTGACAGGTTGCCGAGGGTAGTACTGAAAGTAGATCGCAACTATAACAACCATTCTAAATTGATGGGATCCGGCATTTTGAGGTACGATAGCCAGTTTCTCAGACAGAGGATTCCGGGTGAAGAGAGAGTGATGAGATTAAGGCCAAGCGCTTTACCTTCATAAAAAAAAATCTACACTAAATTAGTCTACGCCCCTATATCACAGTGTCCAAATACTAAATATAAGCTAATCGATTATGACAAAAGCTGCCAAAACATGACAATTAAAAAAATAATTCGTCGAATATTCGATCCTATGGACAGCTATTGTTTAAATGGCTGAATGAAAATAACTTTTATGATATTAATGACTTACTTAATATATTCAATAAAAAGTACAATTAAACTATGTACAAAGGAATCAGTCAGATTACCTAAGGACCGTTACAAACGGCCTATAGGTAACTCAACTTACTTAATTAATTTAGCTAATCGCAGATCTTAATATTATTATATTACTAATAAGTATTGCATGCTAGACTATAGTGAAACATGATAACATTATTTATAATTATAATTTACCATCTTTATACCATGTTTGGAGCAATAAAGATATTTAAATTTGATTTTTTTTTTATTTTTATTAAAGTTACACATACTAACTAATCAGCACATAATCATAGTGAAATAAGCCCTAAGTAGAACGGTCTAAGAAAAAAAAGTTACGCGTGCGAGATGTTAAATCATATTTTGTAGCCACAGACATAAAAGCGACACAGATGATTTGATTTTATGGTAGCAAAAATAAAAAAAAATATTCAGTAACATTCATAAAGGGAAAAAAGACCTGGGTAATAACGTAGGTAGCCACGCAACATTACTGAAAGCGGACAGATGTGGCGAGTTGACTCGCGCCAGTTCTGACACTCCGCCGGATTTGCCCAAAGGACCGACGCATTCAACCCTCCACATAATCAGCTCGGAGCAAAGCCCGCCAGCGGCCGAATCGTCGTCTGGCTTGATACTATCTTGTCTTTCACTATCTGTTGAAAAAAGAACACAGATTACTGTAACCGGAAATATGTAATCCAGGGTTTTCAATAACAGAAGAATGTATATATTTGACCCATTGAGTAATTTACATAACAATCTAACCATAATGCCGAGGTTCATGGTATCGCAAATGTACGGATTCAAATATATTTGGTTGCAAAACCGACCTTATCACCCTTCATATAAGAACCCACGCACTCATCAATATCACCCCGAAAAACTTTCAATATTTTGACAATGAACGCGAGCGAAACCAGAATAAAGAGAATGATCTTCCTTTTATACAATTATAACAATGTAAATGTTTAGTATTTAATCATAGCTATGATTGAAAAGCGGTATTAAAATCCTTACCCGATATATTATGATGGCTAGTAGTAAGAAGTAGTGGTAATACTGGATGGCATGTTATGTCGTTAACCCTAAACCTATGACCCGAAGCCCTTGACGCGTGACCTATTGACAGCACCTGCGAATTGAATACACGTCAAAAAAGTAAACAAAAGATGTACAAAAAGGAAAAGGTAAAGGAACACAAAGCAGAAGGAACAAGATTCGTTTGCTGAATCATATTTTTATTTTTACTTAAAGTGGAAACTTTGTTGGATTAGGAATTTTTTATGTATTACCTTTTTATATATTGTATCTGTATGTTTCCCGTAAAAAAAAAAAAAATGAATTCAGTAGGTTTTAAGCCTTCAGCACAAATTGAGTGTATATTGAATACAGAAACAATTTGTTAAATGTTTATTTTTGTTATGGCGACAATATTAGGTAAGATGGTGGTAGCTAACCAGGCGAACTTAAACGAAAACCTACCAAAAAAACCAAGCTTAAAAATGTACTCCCTCTGGGATCGAACAGATCAACCTGGCGAACCAGTATACCACAGAGACGGTTAAAAATGTGTCTGTATGTGTTTGAATGTTATTGTATTGTAATACGATATTTTTATTCATATGAGCCAGTGTTTGACAGCAAATCAAAAAAAAATTATAGCCTCCTTTTTTGAAGTCTGTTAAAAAAGGCGACAATAAGTTCTGTGAGAGCGAGCCTATCATCTGGGAAGGAAACTGAAGAACTACAAAATCATACCTGAGAGAACTTAGATTTATCATCAAAAGTCAACTGCCACAAATTAAGAGTGCCGTTGGTATGATTTGTGACCATTGATATAACGGGCGCAGAATCTAAAACGTCTCCATCTTGACTTTCGCCTAAGTCTTCTGTAGCTATACTGGTTTTACGTTCGTTATCTCTATTTTCTGGTACCCCTGTAACAATGTCAACGAAATATATGTTTGTAGGCAAGGGTTAGGTTCGGCATAAGAAAAGCATATAAAAATTAGCCATGTTCCATAAATAGTTTATTACCGTTTTCAGGCGGGTCAGCGTTCTCATCGTTCGGTGGCCATTCGTTCTCTTCTCTTTCTTCTTGTACACTAGCTAAAGGCGTGGTGACCACGTCTGGTTGAGGGGTTTGACCTGAAAAATTTAATTATTTTTACTGAGTTAGGTATTTACTGAGTGAAAATAGCAGCAACTTTGTCCGCATATCCTAGAAACTACATTGATCAGAAAACGGGCAGCAGCGTACCACCATCTTACCTAATCATGTCGCCATACTAAAAATTCTTAAATTGCTGTGTTCCGGCTTTTAGAAGTAAGATAGCCAGTTCCTAAGTTATATGAGTACTCCGGGTGAAGTGCGCCTCCACCTTCGGCGTTATCTCATTTACTAACAGGTGAGATGAAGACCAAGCACATTCCCGTCGAACAATAAAAAAAAAATGCTGTCATCACGAGTGTCAAGATGTAATTTAAATATATGAATAATAGTAGTTTATGCAACTGTCATTTAATACCTAAGTTATATGCAGTTTCATACACTACTTTATCTTCACTCATAGGAAAAATTGAAATTAAACAAAGTAGGTAGGTTACAAGGAAGTAATTTTCAATCTATAAATTCTTGGTATCTTTTTTCGTACAATTTTTTTGATTTTTCTGGCAGGAGACTTTCAGTTAACGCCAATGCCGCGTCTAGAATATCTGGCGGAGTGAAAATCTCGCCGTCACTACTCTCTTCTCCAATCATATTTTAATCACTTACAGGATTTTAGTAAACTTTTTTGGAATCCCGAATACAAAAACACGATCGGCAAAAAAATGTATGGGAAGCGCGGGAAATTAATTTCACAGTTCGCCATTTTTTTCACAGTTCGAACTGCGCATGCGTGCGCTTTCTTTTTCATATTCAGCCTAAAACCATAGACTACTTGAATGAAATAATAAAAAAAAAGATAGCGGTACTATAATGAGTTTTATGATACAGTTGGCGGTACTATAATGAGTTTTATTCTTAACTTTATGTATATGCGTTTATAAAGTGCGTCTGTATAGAACCGTCTTTGAATTCGTAATTCGATTTTTTCGATTTGAGTGTATATAAAATAAATAACTAGACAATTAACCGTTAGGTATGACGGGCTTGGTCCGATGCCGCACGTACAGCGGCTGCGCGGCCGCGTGGTACAGCGCCGCCGGGGTGCACATAGTGGTCGCATCGCCCAGCGGGAACGCCGAGGGGATCCGCGCAGAGAACGACACTTGCGCCTGGCGGATCGTGCCCGCTTGCAGCTCGTCCAGCCACTCGCACACCCTGCCGATGAACCGATACATTCACAACGCATTTCATTGCAAAACTGCTACGTCGTACGCTGTAAATGTAAATGACTCCCGATTCCCAACTCCTACGACCAAAACACGAAGCGGCGGCGCCAGGGTATACAATGGCCGAATTCTTTTTGAGATATAATACAAAATCAGCTCATAAATTTCAATCCGCTAAACTACCAGCTGTCGATCAAATCTCCATTCAATTACTGTGGCAAATATTTATTTATTATTATAATTCAATTCAATTCATTTATATCTCTGAACTATTATACAAGCAAGTTTTTAAGCCTTAAGTATCCCACTGCTGGGCTAAGTACTATATAAAAATAAGATTGATATATTAAGATAGTAAAAAATACTATTAGAAATTAGATGAGAACAAAATGTGTTGCAATAATGCAACTATTGCCTATAATTGGCATAATGTATCAAAAATTAACTATATAAAAATAAGATTGATATATTAAGATAATAAAAAATACTATTAGAAATAATTTGCATAATGTATTGTATTATATAAAAAAAAGTATGTATTATACAAAAATTATCGTATATGTATCGATGTGAAATTTTATGTATATTTAGACATTGCACATTTTCTTTCCTTTCAACTTGACAATTGACAATCGGCAAAGACAAACAGCTAAGATTATAGGCACAGTAAAATTAACTTTGGCGCCGCGTATCGTGCCTGCAAATGTATTTGAAAGAGCATTTCTGTTTATTTACAATTATTTCTTCTCCAACAGCAACGTAGCGCGTTGCCAGCCAGTAAATAAAATAAAACATACCAAATAAGAAAGCTGCCATCAACTGGGTGTATAGAGAACAGTAGATCAGGACTCTGGTGCCAATCCCTCAGCAATGCTTCGATCTTCGCGTCCAGAGAATCCGGTAAATGTGTGCAGGTCACGTCCGTTGCTATCGAGTTTATTGATGTGGTGTTGGATAGACTTGGGTGACTGTGATTGCCACTACCTAGAAAAGTTATTTTACTGTCAATTTCAAAGGCATAAGAATCAACCCCTCCAACTCAGAAAAAGGATCTCGTAAAAGCCGATCTCATCAGAAGACTGCATCAGCTTCCTTCTGTGTATTAGCTCAACATTGACTGCGATCCCCAATCTGCCTGCCAAGCCTGATGATTATTGCAAAACCCTCTAGCTTCAGAAGTGGACCTGTCTAGCAGTGGACACTAATGTGACTGTAAATTTGGACCAATAATAAAATAAACCGTATCTCGTGAGTTCGTATTGTATACCTCTCGTTACATTCAAATTGGCATAATAAAGGGTTTATAAAGTTATTTTTGTGCGCTCAAAGTGTTTCTATGCACTTTGAATGCACAAAAAAACTTTACCTATTTAAACTTTTTATTTTTGTAGAATATAAGATTTTTATATAGCTTATGACTACTTTTCCGTATATTTCAGATAAAATAATGATGAACTGTTGAATCAATTTGGCGTGTGCGATTTTAACCTTCTCCAGTACAATAAATAAAAATAGTTACGGTATGAATAGAGAACATATTATTTTATGGATTTCGGTTGAAAACTATAGTTACCTTTAGTTTTCAACCACGTTACAATAGTTAGCACGATATCTTTGACCTAATCCATCCCCTTTCCACCACCGGACTAGCAGACGTACGGCTGGCTACAGCCCGTACCTTGTAATATTCCATTGTGCCGAACACATCGTTTCGCCTCTACCTTTATCATTCATACTGTCAAGGAATGGAATTCCTTGCCTTCGTCTGTTTTTCCGCGCGAGTACAATCTTAGAGTCTTCATGTCCAAGTAAATAGGTTCCTTTTAGGCAAGCGTGCTCCATCTTAGGCCACATCTTTACTTGTTTTACATGTAAGCTGGTCAAACGGTTGACTACCCAATAAAAAAAAAGTTACCTGGATGTTCGTCACTGTTGCTATTATCCTCAGACTGCATTTTAGTCAGATGTTGACTAGGCCGTCTATTTGTATGTCCTATGCAGCGTGGAATTAGCATTTTAAGCAAATATAAGCTCTATTCTATTAGGTATATAGTTGATATAGCTCGGCACTATAATAGTAATGACACAATAACATTGTGTATCAGGTTAGTTATGTTCTTATTTGAGGTTTCCAACATCAAAATTATTCTTGCTGAAGCACAATAAGGTTACAATGATGTCATCAAACTACAATACATTTTGCGCCAAATTCAACTCACAAATAAAGCTGCTACTTGACCAATATTAATAAATTATGCATCGTATCAGCTGACATTGAACTATACCAAACAGGAATATGGCTAATCTTTAAATCGATACATACTTCCGTCATTCTCTCCGTCAGGATGTGCAGTGTGATCAGAACTACCTTCTTCGTTTTCTTCTTTATCTAATATCTGAAAAAATATATTGTGTCAAAATATACATGTAAAAAAAATTTTATGATTCCTAAGTATATATTTTTATTATACGACGGGAAGCGTAGGCGGGGAAGGTAGAGCCTTCATCTCAACTGGTTTCAAGATAAATTCGAAGGTGGAAAGCACTTCATCCGGGGTTCTCAACAGTCTGAGTTCTCACTATCTTACCTCTGAAGTATACATTTATTCAATAAAAAGTACAATTAAACTAACTATGTACAAAGGAATCAGTCAGATTACCTAAGGACCGTTACAAACGGCCTATAGGTAACTCAACTGTTCCAGACCAGTACCAGACGGAAGCGTGCCCAAGACACTGGCTGCATTGCCACGCTGAATAGCTATGCTAATTCGCTGGCCTAAATAAGAGCCAGCCCTTGGGTCACGTGTCGCCTCAATCAAAAGCCCCGCAAGATTTTTGAAAACCCGGAGGGCACCGGCTGAATGCCGGAACACAACAATTCAGAAATTTTGTTATTGCGACAGATTGGTAAGATGGTGGAAGCTAGCCAAACGGATTTAAACAAAGTCCTACCACCAACCAAACCAAGCACAATATTGTACTCATTGGGGATCGAGCCTGGGACCTCTGGATCTGACATCGGTGGGCCAACCACTAGACCACGGATGCGGTTAAAATGTACCCTGGTGGGCTCTCCCTTAGTATAGTACCACAAGTAAGACGTATATAAAAAATAACCGGTTGAGTGCGAGTCAAACTAGCCTCATAGCTCAGTTGGTAGTAACTCTGCCTTCTGCGCTGTAGGCTGTGGGTTCGATTCCCACCCAGGACAAACATTTGTGTGATGAATATAGATGTTTGTTCTGTGTTTGCGTGTTTGTATTGTATGATAACTATGTATTTACAAAAACTATCCGTAATCTAGTTCCCATATTACAAGTTATGCTTAGTTTGGGGCTAGATGGCGCTGTGTGAAATTAACGTCCTGTAATATTTATTTATTATTTATTATTATTTAAACTCACACACCGAGGGTTCCATTTGACCTTTCAAGGCAAATAATGTAAAAATGTATGCACTGCATTTTTCAACAACCAAGACATTGAAATCGCTTTTGATTGTTCCCTGTGGCAGCATATTGTTATAAATTAGTATACTGTAATAATTGCAAGATTTGTTTTATCTCGTTCTGAATCTTCAGCGCAAGACGATAGTACTTTATAGGCATTATCGTGTTTACGATAGAGCTCAAAAAACATTCGTATAAAAAATAAACATGTTTCTTGTGACATTTTTTGTTTTATTCTCATTATTTGTCAGGTAATCCATAACATAACAAAATATCTCTAAAAATGATGGCTACCTGTTACGGTTCATAAGATACAGCCCTTTATAAGTAGGACAGACGGACGAACAACGGCGAGTCTTAGCAACAATCTCATTGGCCTCTTTCGGCACGGAACCCTAAAAATGCCTAAATGACCACCATAAGGTACTGTTTAAGTCGAATATCTTTACAGCCAACTACAAACACCTATCAAGCGTGGACGGTTTTTACCTGTTAAGATTATATGAGATTCAACTGAACGGTCACGTGGTATGTATCTGTGAACAACAATAAATTACCTTTTTAGTAAGGTCGTGCAGTATAGCCTCAGCTTGGCTGGTGAAGTACATCTCTTTGTTGTGTAGCCAGTGTAAGATGAACCGACCGCCGCTGGCCAGCGAAGGAACTAGCGGGATGTCGGTCTCCGCGTTTATTGACGCCGCTAAATGGAAATGTAGACCTAGGGGACAAATACAAACGTAATCCTAGATTATCGATTATTAAAAAAAACTTATAACGCGTATTCGTCACTTATTTTAATTTCATTCTTAAATCGTAGTCCTCAAACGGAGGTTCGTGATTCCCCAGTGAAAATAGTTTACAGACAATGTTTCATCACATCTGTCCTTGGAAGTGCGGTGTGACGTGTTTTTCTTTTTTCATTTTTGTATTTAAAATTATAGGTTTCATTCGCGAAAGCTTAAAATGACTGCTTAATTATTTCGTTCTATGATTCTTCTTAGTCTATTTTGATTATAAGTAGGCTTTTAGGCCGAATTGTATTATCAAACAAAGACCTCGGAAAATAAAAAAAAAAACTTTTTCAAAAACTCACTTTTCCTATAAAAAAAACTTTTTTTTTCAGAACTTATTTTTTTTTAAATCGAGCACGTAGCTCCCAACCTGACTTTTCGATAACTCTCACGGTTTCAGACTTGGCCTCAGTGGCCCTGAAAAAAAACTTACCTGTATACTTAATAATCACTATTACTAAATTAAACTATTTTAATTATAAACAATGTACTCCAGTATCGTATTTTTTTGTGCGTATAAAATAGCGTAAAAAAGCTTTGCTTCCGTTTCCAGCAAACACAGGGTTATTTTTACTGAATATATACTTACCGCCAGTGTAAGAAGTAGCGTGGTAGGCATTGTGAAAATCATGGGCGCTGTAGGTGGAAGGCAGAGTCGGTATCGGCGCACCCGGCTGCTTCGATGACTGAGCGTTACGTCTAATGTGGAAACAAGTCCTGTAAATATCAATTTAATTTTGGGACCAAGACATTATATTGGACAGTTGGAATTTTAGCTTCTAGACTACATTATTCTAGCTAATTGATTCAGGCATTACTTTTCGAAAATCAATTGTTTTGATTGATTGATTGTTCAATATTAACCTGAAAACAGGAAACTATTTAGTAAGAAAGCGCTGAAAGAGACTGAAGAAGATTACTTCGGCAGAACACGTCGGCAAAGGGCTCGTCAGCTTAGAAGCAAATGATTATGCCTCGTGTAGAGGCAAAACCTATGTCGATTTGTTTTTTTTCAAACGGATTTGTTACTATTTATTTTTCTGTTTTCAGGTTAATATTGTACATAAATAGGCCCAGATAAAAACTGAAAATTCGTAGCTTCCTGCGCTTTGTATATAGGTTGTAGTTTAAACTATGTGTTATAATTAATACGAAACGGGGAATAAACATTTTAATATTCCCGACAGTTTCGAATGTGCAACAGCCAAGGTCACGGGCAAACGTAAATACTCGCAGCTATTTTCGTGGTTATACGACGGGAAGGTACATGTAAGATATCTTACTCTAAATGCCGGAACACAACAATTTAGAATTGTTGTTATGGCAACCGACTTAGATAAGATGGTGGTAGCTAGCCGGGCGGACTTTAAATCCTACCACCAACCAAACCAAGCACAATATGATACCCACGATACAGATTTTATCTAGTGTGGGAATCACAGGACATTCTATGTACATAAACATGGATGCTTAATACGCACAGCTTGTGAACCCTAACCTTACTTAGGAACTATAGTCAAATTTTATATGAACTGTTGTGTGTATAAAGGTAAATAAATATTTTTCATTTTTCATTTTCGTACTCCCCTAGGCGATCAAACCCTTCAAACCGAAAAAAAACAATGCTGCTTGGCGGTTGAAATAGGTATGGTGGTACTTCCCCGGACGAACCCTTTCACAAGGAAGTCTACAACGCTGCTCCACATACATACGCACTTCATGTGTTTCAGTCGCTGCATAAAGCGGTGCTTGTGGCGGTGCGTGGCTCGCTGGCGGCGCGGCGGGGACCGCGAGTGTGACGTCACACAGCCGCCCCATTCGTCTTCCGGCAACAGAGTCTCCGCCCACACGCGGCAGATGTTGTCTACGCATGACGTCACTAGCACGTTGCCGACGCTGCCCCTGAACAACAGAGCCGTAATTACGTATAATTTTGCAGTAGCGACAGCAGAAGCAGAGCAACAGCAATGCGAGCGGTTGCAAAACTACTAGAAACTTTATTCCTGTCGCGAGAACGGTTGCTGAATGCACTTTTCTCACGGAAAGTGGCGCCACTAGCGACCGAGCAGCAAACGATGAAAACTAGTGCTCGATTGCTGTCTGCTCTAAAAAAAGGAAAGTAAGTTTCTTGATGATACTTAAAATAATTCATTAAGTGAGTGAAGGGAACGAGATCTCTGAGTTAAGTTGGGGAATCCGGTACTATGCGGTATGTGTGTATGCATGTAGCAATGTTTGTGACGGCATAACTCTCGAGCGGGTTATCAGATTTTTATGAAATTAAAATGTAAAGAGATAACATAAATATAAATTGATTATCGCGGGGGATATTTGATAAATGGGGGTAGTTTTTGAGATATTGCGGACAAGATTTTTGGCGTGTGGGGTGTCATTTGAAAGAGTATTGGCTGCTCATTCACAAAATATATATTTTATACTTTGAATAGGGGTGGTTTTTGTAGCACAGGGGAGCGTTAAGAGTTAAGAGGATAAAACGTTGGTATGTCTTGTAGGATATATACTGCTGCGAAGGAGGGTGACTTCACAATAAACTTTTGGTCTATTCGCTGAAACCACCTCTGTATTGACATTAAGGATTTCAGAATGGGTAAATAAGATAGAAGTCTGAAAAATCTGTGAAAATATGAAATATCATATGAAATGAGGGTTTGGACTGCACTTCCGAAAAGAACTCCCTCCAAAACTTTAAGGTTTGGCCACAATTTAGCATACACAGTTGAAGCTTTGTCTACACAAAAAAAGCAGCTGCCTCTTGGTGAAGCCCCTTGGTTGATTTTACGACATCAGTCGGCGAGGTAAAGGAGGGGAGAGATAATTTTTTAAACCACGACTACTAAGGTAACGGTTTTGAGAGCACTTTTTTAAAAGACATCAACCTTTTAATTTTAGTAAGGGCTGTCTTATTCACTTACTGTTTTGCTCTGCTCACGTACGGTGCCTTACTCTCATTCTGGCTTTGCATAGAATGAGAGTTAGCAGCAAGGGAGAGCCTCGAACACTCAAGTGAATAAATAAACATTAAAAAAAAGAGTGCTTAAGTAAGGTGTAATGAAAGCACACGTTTGTAGTTTGTTTATTAAGTTATTTTTTAAAAGGATTTCCGTGGATGTCTCTGTTATCAGATCTTTAAACCTTATTCAAAGAAAAGTTCATATTTAAGAGCTAACTCATCATTTATAAAAGATAAGAATACATTGAAGGATATTTGTAACGGAATTTGTCTTACTTGGGCATGTATTTGCTGGTTTTCCGCCATGACAGATGCGTCACCGCCCGCGGGTGAGCTACGTAGATGAAGGTATAGTTCAGCTCAGGTGACACATGCTCTCCTTGTGTTTGGGCTAGAACTGAAACAACATAAATATTACCCAGGAATTAGGTATACGCCTAACTCTCCCACAGTAAATGCTCAGATTTTCCAAAATCGTCATGACAATTTTAACAAGCCTCATAGCTCAGTTGGTAGTAGCTCTGCCTTCTGCGCTGTAGGTTGTGGGCTCGTGTCACACTTGTGTGATGCATATAGATGTTTGTTCTGTGTTTGGGTGTTGTATCATATAGTAGGTACGTATGTATTTACAAAAAAAAAAAGGAAAAAGTATATATAAGTATTCTTTCCGTAACCTAGTTCCCATATTACAAGCTATGCTTAGTTTTGGGCTAGATGGCGCTGTGTGAAATTAACGCCTGTAATATTTATTCACCGCTTTTAGGTCCCGGGTTCTATCCCCATTAGGAGTACAATATTGTCCTCGGTTTGGTTGGTGGTAGGACGATTCTAAAAAAAATGGTTGTGTTCCGGTTTTCAGAGGTATGGATAGCCAGTTCCTCAGACATTTAGGATTACGGGTGAAGTGCGCTTCCACCTTAGGCCTTATCATATCTTGAAAACAGATGAGATGAAGGCGCTTCCCCGCCGTACAATAAAAAAAGACTTAGAAACATACGCAAACAAGGTCTACATAGAAGCGAGCTTACCCAGAAACTTGAAACCAAAACACACATGCAGTAGACTTGACAAATTTTATTTAACCATCGCGATAATCACGCATAATTAAAGAAACTGTTGGGAATATTTAAAAAGCAGTACTTTTTTATTGACCGAAGGACCGACAACCGGTGGGTCGACAAGTTCTTCAGTGGAGACAACGTCAGACAAGCGTAGTATAGAACGTCCTCCGGCTAGATGGAGCGACGTCCTCCGTACAGTGGCGGGGAGAGAGTGGATGAGAAAGGGCAAAGATCGGGCTCAGTGGCGCACCTTGGGGGAGAACAACGTCCAGCAGTGGACTGGGATAGGTTGTTGATGATGATGATGTTATTTTATTCATAATATATGTATTTGCGATTAAGAACAGTTCCATATTTTTATTATGACTATGATTACGTGGGATTATACCTTTGTTCTGATACCAGATCTTGACTAGTCTGTCGTTAATCCCAGAAGTAGCAAACAGCACTCCATCAGGTGAGAACGCCAGGTGATGCGCAGGTGTTGCCGTGTGACACTGCCAGACACATATCCAGCCCTGAAACAGACATTTATTCAGATAAATATTAAAAATACATAAATATTACAGGATATTAATTTTACACAGCGCCATCCAGCCCCAAACTAAGCATAGCTTGTAATGTGGGAACTAGATTACGGATACAATACTTGAATACTATTTGTAAATACATACGTACTATATGATACAACACCCAAACACAGAATAGACATCTATATTCATCATACAAATGTTTGCCCTGGGTGGGAATCGAACCCACAGCTTACAGCGCAGAAGGCAGAGCTACTACCAACTGAGCTATGAGGCTTGTTGATATAAAGAGCAATGCTTTGCGATTCTCTGAATCGACCTCCTCCAACTCAGCCCGCGGATTTCGTAAAAGCCGATTTAAGGGATCTCAGCAGAGGAAGCGGCAGCTTCCTGCTGTATGTTACATAACACCTTTACTGTGATAACCAATCTGTCTACCAAGTGTGATGATTATGGCAAAATCATCCCGTTTTTGGAGGAGGCTATGTCCAATATCCAATTAACCACTACCTAAATGGGCTGTTGACGTAACTGTATTTACGACCCTTGACTAATGTAACTTGACTACTTGATACACAGTAATCTCACTAATATTATAAAAGCGAAAGTTTGTGTGAATGTTTGTTACCACTCATCTCATCCAAATTTGGTATATAGATAGTTTAGGTTCTAGAATAACTCATGGACTAATCTATTTTTTTATTTAATTTTGAAATTAAGGTCAATAAAAAAATTAGATTAGGCCAAAAAAAATATCTTATCTTTAAGAAAAAAAAATAAAATCATCCCCTAAGGGGATTGTACAGGAATTTCTATGGAAAAAAAACCTTGGTTTGATTCACTCAAAACTAGGTTTAAATAAACAATTAAACATGTATGTATTATAGCTTGACTATACAAACAAATAACCAACAGATAGATCTCAGAGCGCGCGTCCGCTCCCCGCCAAGTCTAAAATTAAATTCCATATTGTTCTACATTTGACACATAAATTTACGCGCGGGCGAAGCCGCAGGACGCAGCTAGTGTACCTATAAAATTGGATACTCAATTCTCCCCAGTAAATAGTTTGATGGATCTATAATACCAATTAGTAAGTCTGTGAAAAATCAGCTTATACGAGTATATATATATTTTTAAATAAAAAAACCGTTTATTTTCTCTCACAGAGGTTTTATGGATTCCACGATGTCCAGGGATCCCTGTATCGAGGAAATCAGTTTGTATGAATATTTTGTTGTTATTAATAAGTACCTATATAAAAAAATGTTTATTTTAGTAAATTAGTGCACCGCCTAGTCTATCCTTTCCAACAAAAGGTTGCCTGGAAGAGACCGCTTTTAGCGATAAAGCTTTTGATATTTTTGATAAGGCATTGTACCTAGTTTAAGTGTATTTCTTACTTGTCTGTTTTTTTTTTTTTGGTGTACAGAGTTTATCTATCTATAAAATGACTTCTGCCTTTATTGCGTCCCATCAATGGGATGACGACGTATAAATATTACTCGTTCCTCGTGGTCTTTTTAATTTCAATCTACAAATCATATATTTATGTCCTACTTTAGAAAACGTCCTCAATTAATACATAAGTCATTGACTAATCAACATAAAACTAAAATTAAAACTCATTAATAAAAATGTACATTTCAATAGTTTCTTTCTTATCTACAGTTTATTGTTATAATGTTATACGATCCTGCTCCCTTTCCAATACAAACTAGGGCATTATACCTCGCAGTGCGTCACAGCAGCTGACATTATCTACCAGAGAGTAGAACAACTAGCGCAATACGTTGTAATTTGTTGCGCACTATAAATTGTACAGAGTACATGTTTTCAAATTAGTTCTAAAATGAGTTGAGGATAACCAAATTCTTAATTACTGAGTGATATTTAAGTCGGTACATGTTTGTTATTCTTTATTAAGAATTCAATCATTCTTCACTGGATCTGATAACGGTGGGCGACCAACTAGACCGGGTTGTGTCGTGGCTCTTGTTATAATTTAATCAGTTCAGAAACAACAATAGCACGCAAAAGTCGACTATTGCCATTGTCTTACAAATAACGCTAATTATTCAATTGTGCTGTTTTTCAGAACACTCGTTACCCCGTTGATTAGCTATTCGTACGCCCGTATATAGAATTTGCAAGCAAAGCAAGTTTTAGTGGTCGTCAAAATACCTGTCTACCTCGGGCACAGATATTTTTCATGTGTGACGGATAAGCGCTTGGCCTTAATCTCACCTGGTGTCAAGTTATGATAAGATTTGGCGAGAATCACCCTCCTGATGTCAAGTTATGATAAGGCCGAAGGTGGAAGTGCACCTACATTTTTTTGTTATACTAAAGTGGCAAATAGGCATACTGTCCACCTGACTGTAAGCTGCTACCGTCGCTTACGGTATGGACGCGTACAGCACTAGAAGCATCACTTACGCGTTGTCGTCCATTTTACAGGAGCTCTAGCGATTTTTTATTGTACGACGGGGAAGTGCTTGGCCTTCATCTCACCTGGTAACAAGTTAAGATAAGGCCGAAGGTGGAGGCGCACTTCACCCGGAATCCTCAAACTGAGGAACTGATGATCTTACCTCAAAATGCCGGAACACATTTTTTTTTTAAGAATTGTTATTATGGCGACAGAATTAGGTAAGATGGTGGTAGCTAGCCAGACGGACTTAAAGAAAATCCTACAACCAACCAAACCAAGCATAATATTGCTCCCCTGGGGATCGAACCCGAAACCTGTGGATCTGAAATCGGTGGGTAGAACCACTAGACCACAGAGGCGGTTAAAATAATAGGAGTATTGTGTAGAGTAGAGGTATAGATTTATATTGTTATTCTGCTGCGATATTCTACACAATATTTTGCATCAATATGAAACCCCCGATAATCGGTCAGCAATTCTTATTTTATCACAGATCAATACTAGCTTTTGTTCGCGGCGACTGAACACAAGAAAACTGATCAATTATGTATATCGATATTTGATATAAATTTAGTTACCACCCCCATATGCGTGATAGAAAAAGGAGTAGCCTCACTTAACAAAACTTCACTTTTATACGACTTTATTTAAGAGTGATAAGGAGTTCCTCATGAATGGGCTTGTCCGTGGAAGTACGACACCTATTTCGGCAGCCAAGCAGCATTGCTGTGTTTCGGTTTGAAGGGTATGGTTGCCGGCGTGAAATAACGGGCACACGGGACTAAACAACTTTATGACTCAAGTTGAAGGTCGTCCCCATGCAGTGCCGCGTAGGTCATGTTCTTTGTGGATATGACCTACGCAGTGTGGCTTTGTAATAGGCAATATATGCACTTAACATCAGGTCAGCTGCTTGCTTGTTCAGTCTCCAAGTCTTATAAAAAATAAACTTGATCATCAGTATCGAAACAAGACAAAGAACTTCACTTGAAATTTTAAATTTGATAAAATCTTAAGGAATTGATTGCAAAACTAGTTATTGTTATCTATGCTGATACTCCACAGACAGATTTAGAACGAATAAAAAGGCTTCAGTAGATGTTGTATTTTATTAAATTACTATTATTCTTGAGATCCATTCGCATGCGCATAAATATATCTAAAAATATTATTTTCGAAATAAAAAGCTTTCAACAAAACGAATGTAATACCGATGGTTTTCAAATCAGAGCACTGGTTTCGGTGACATTTTATAGCCATATAGATAAGCAGGTATATAATAACAAAAATAAACATACGAAGCATCAATTTATAATGGTTGCCCCCACTCACTGTCTTGTGAGACGAAAAAATCTTAATTCGGCTGAAAATTTGCATTAAATGTTAAGATTACTGTGATAAACCTTTTTGACGAGATTTTAAAATCTGTGGCTTCTTTTTCTTTTGAATTTTGTAGAAAGAAGCAGTAAGATGATACTTCCTGTCATTGAATAAAGACGTAAGATAAGTAAGTTTAGACATAGAATAGGTCATTCTTATTACGTGCTATATGCGAGTAATAAAAATAATTGCATGACTAAAAAACTGCACAGCTAATGAAGAAGTACAAACATTAGTCAGAATACGCGAATATGAGATCAACTAAACATATGATAACGGTTATGTATCTTATCTTATCACGAACATTACAATGTACCCAGAATGTCTTGTAAGGCACGAACTTACCTAGTAGCTAAGGAAACAGATTAAAATATTTTATATTATTCATAAACAAACATATAGATATAGATATGCACAAAAGATCGTCAACCTCATTATTGTAGACAGAGCGAGACTGAAGGAAAGTGGAATCTTTAATCGAAATATTATCATTGTAATTTCCAAGCAAACCGTACTATCGGTAGGTACCGAGCCCTGGTTAGTTTAGCAACTACTTATGACATGGTAAGGGATGGTATTTCTCTATAGAATTGGTTACTTAAGAATTTTCTAATGGGCCGATGGAGTGATAAAGCTTCAGTAGTGTACGGAATTGTAACAATAAATGCCATGTATGCGTAACGAGTGCTCAATTAAATCGCGTTACTCTCTAGCATTTGCGATCATACCGAACTTGTGTTGTTGCCACCAATACCCTCTGTGGTCTAGTGGTTCGATCCCCAGGAGTACAATATTGTGCTTTGGTTGGTGGTAGGACTTTGTTTAAGTCGGTCTGTCTATCTACCACCATCTAACCTAATTCTGTCGCCATAGCAACCATTATAAAAATTGTTGTGGTCCGGCATATAGAGGTAAGATATCCAGTTATTACACTGTTAAGGATTTCGGGTGAAGTGTGCTTCCACCTTCGGCCTTATCGTAATAAGAAAAAATCAGATGAAATTAAGGCCAAGCGCATCCAGTCGTACGATAAAAAAAACCGTAAACATCAGGATGTCAATCGAACATATCATGCAGCTCTTATCTATTGATGTTTTATCCCAGAAAGATGGATGCATACATCCAGTTCGTAAAGTATGCTGGTAGGATATGATTAGGTACCTTATTCTTACCCACCTCTGCAAATGTTCAACAGTTTGTTGTTAAAGTACGTATAAGTACTTTACATTTAACGATATATGTTATATGCGCTTTCGTATTGCCAATTTGTTATAAGCACGTTACATCTCACCTGAAGGTCGTTGCAATATAACTATCATTATCGTAGCATTAATCGGATTTAGATAAATTTGTGTTAATCGATTGCAAAAATAAACACATTGCTACAGAGCTATCTCATCCCTATTGACGTCGATAATAATGGTGGTAAATTCTTGTGTAAGTGGTGAGTCATTAAACAGGCCCACGGCCCATTTGAGACGAGTCGCCACAATACATTATTTATATTGGTTATCTCGTCCCATTTACTTTTTGTATGCAATTGAAGCCTTTGTATTTTTTATTGTGCAACAAGGAAGCGCCAGGCCTTCATTGCACTTGGTTTTAAATTAAGATAAGACACTGGAAGCGCACTTCACCCAGTATCCTCAACAGACTGAACTGACTATCTTACTATTTTACATTACATATCTTAAAAATGCTAATCGATCCTGTTTTCTTTTAAGGATTATGTCTCTATAGGACCATTTAAGGTATGAGTACTAGAAATGACAGAAATCGCCAAAAACTTTTCCCATACATTTTTTACGAAAAAAAAGATTAATAAACTCGAACTATTCTTGTTTGCCAAAAGATCCTATTTCTCACTGTGCTCAAAAGAAAAAAAATACTGCGGCCAACTGAATTTTCAATACAGAAACGATGGTAAGTCACAAGACATACAGATATGCACGATAGTGTGGAAGAGCACCTCATCCTTTAACCTTCTTTTCCTTTTATTTTTTTTTAAGATGAGATGAAGGCCAAGCGCTTCCCCGTCGTACGATAAAAAAACCGTAAACATAAGGAAACCGTAAACATAAGGATGTCACTCGAACATATTAGGCAGCTCTTATCTATTTCTTCTAAATATGTTCAAGTTATTTTATGTTTGTCCTCATTATTGATTCAACGAAATTATATTATAATTTATATAAGGTAACATAAAACCATATAAAGTCAGTTGAACTTAATTTTTGTTAGAACAGACCTAAATAACTCCTGGCTGAAAATACGTTGGTTGGCCAATAGGCAACAACTAGGAGCATAAAGTAATTTGCCTGGAGTATTAGGAAGAATATTTTAAAAGTATGATTTTCAAGTTATTATAAGGCCGAAGATGGAAGCGTACTTCACAATTCTAAAAATCTGAGGCTATCTTACTTCTAAATGCCCTGTAGTTCCTTGTCAAAGGGCTCGTCCGGTGAAGTACTACCACCGTACCTATTACGACCACTGCTGTGCTCCACATTGAAGGGTATGGTTGCCGATTAAATTACGGGCACACGGGGCTTAACACCTTTATGCCTCGAGTTGACGCAATGCAGTGCAGCGTAGGTCATATTCCATGTGAGTGTGATCTACGCTGAAGGCTCTGCTATAGGCAAGAGATGCACTTAACATCAGGTGGGCTGTTCCGTCTCCAATTTGTATAAAAAAAGGAGCACGACAATTATATTATTTCAAACTCACCGGCTCCTCGTCTTCTGTTTGTTTGGGTTTCTCGTCCCGATCACCGCCGATTTGGAATGTCACGCCCGAACTAGCTGCAAATAACAGTAAGGCTATGTATTAATCTTCCATTTTAAATAGAATGTTAACGATATTCGATGTTTTATCTACACAATTCGATTACGATCACGGTAAATGACATAGGTTAGTTTATGACAAGTTCAGGGTCAGTCGCCGAACCGACGAATGCTGGGTTATCTAAATATTATTATAGCGAAGTATTTACCGAGGTGTATAGTGTATGAAAATAGTAGAGAATTGAAACATTCGTGTATATTACATACATCTAAATATGCTTGAATACCTTGTTGGATTGGGGAGGTATACTATTATTTATTCCATGGATGGCGGGGTAAATATGATGGGTTGATATGATATTTGATAGACCGACTAATTAAAATAATATTAAATCACACCATTATTATATACGAATGTTTGGCAGTGTGTGTGTGCTTGTTACTTCTTCACGCTGAACCGGCTGAACAGATTTAGCTGAAACTTGGAATATACCTGGAATGACATGCCGACATTTTATACCGAAAAAGTGAAGTATTCCCGTCGGACGGCAAACGTAGCTCATACCGCGGGTAGCTCCGCGGGACGCAGCTAGTATTCATATTACATTTTACATTTTTATACTACATTTAATTCCATTTAGCGCCAGACCAAGCAAAGCTTGTAATATGCACTTCTATACTTTACATTATGATACAATATAACACACCCTAGACCATTCCTATGATACAGGTTCTTGAGAACTTACTTCAGACACCCAGTTTCTCATAATGTAATTAGGTACCTTTGACAGTAATTGTACAATACCTCTTTGGTGAGAGAAAATCAATGTTCTATTCTTTTTTCATTCAGCTCACAAATGTTTGTCCCGAGTAGGAATCGAACCCACAACTTACAACGCAGAAGGCTGAGCTACAGCTACTACCAAATACTTACGCCGTCGTAAAGATGAACAGAGGTTTTTAAAGCATCACGGGTTTACGGGAACGAAATCTCGGGTATTTATTAGGCTTATGCCTAAAAACTAACTTTTAGCATTGCCTATATTTTTCAATATAATGATTGCTCAAAATAACCATATCAGGTTTTGCTAGCCTACTGATTGAGTATCATGGGATTGTCCAAAGATTATAAATTAACAGACACCTATACATCATATTTATCAATTTCATTGCAATGTTTGGCAGTATCAAAACTGGTATTTATTAATGCGATTATCTTACCCAACCACACGTGTTGGTGCTATGGAGATAGACCTATTCATTTTTCTAATAATGCAATTTAGATTAGAATTTATTTGCACCTTGTTATCAATAAGTCTTAGGAGAGGTATAAAAACTATAGTACGCTTAAGGTATGTATGGTAAGTATAAGTGTTACAACTAATTCCTAAACTAGGGTAACAAGTACCCTGTGTGACAGGAATCAGCGCCCACCCTCAACATTAACAGAAAATTCTCAAACCTAATAAAGTTTACAAATCAGTTGCTCCAACTCAGCCCACGGATGTCGTAAAAGCCGATTAAGGGATCTCACCAGAAGATGAGCAGCAGCTTCCTTCTGTGTATTATCTAAACGTTTACTGCTAGCAACAATCCGCCTGCCAAGAGTGGTGATTATGGTAAAACCCTGCATTTTTGGAGGAGGCTCTATCCTGCTGTTGACACTGATGTGATAGTAATATAGTAAAATGAGGTAGGTTGATAAATAGTAGTGTACATTTCAATGTTTTGTGGAGTCAAATACAATATTCAGATTTTTTATTATTGAGAGCTGATATTATGTAAATAATATCAGCACGCCAATGCCGTCGTCACAAATCAATCTGATTATTCATTGTCCTTTAGATACGAGATAAGATAACAATTTGACGTAACTTATTCACTAGCTATCTCGATAAATAAAAGTAGCCTACTGTTTTTATAACATCAGCTATCTGCCAGTGAAGACCCGTCAGAAATGGTCCAACCACCTCGGAGATTAAGCCGATGTTGAAATATTTATTTTTACCTTTCACATGTATTCAGTAATATGCTATTTTGACCTTGCAACAAACACTTTCAATTTGTTTTTTGTTGCACTATTGAAGGGGTTTATATCAGTAATGCGACAAGGGAAATCTGTTATGCCATTAAATTAATAAATCAATATTACAGTGCAATAATTCCACACAGTGCCTTATAGACCTTAAGCAAAGCTGGGACATTACGGAATAAAAATAACATACAAAACAACACCCAAACACCGAACAAACATCAATATTCTTTACACAGATGTTTGTCCTGGGTTCTCAAAAAGCAGAGCTGCTACCAGCTGAGCTGTAAGGCTTGTTACTAAGAATTGATAAACTCACGTTGACTGTCATCTTGGTACAGTGACGCTTGATGCCAGAGCTGCAGAATCTTGCCACCGGTGAGGAGTCGAGTGCCCTCCAGATTCCAGGACAGCGCGGTGATAGGACCATCGGCGACCAGCTTGCCTGTTTGCACCCATCTGTACTCGAGTCCCTTTATCAAAAGTTGTACATTAGGAACTAGCAAACGCCCGGAACCCTCTCAAAACTCTTTCTTATAAAACTCCTATACCACGAAAGGTAAACTCTAAAAAATATACATTATGTTGGATTTCATTAGATTAAACTTTTTTTCGCAGATCCTTTTTTTTTCGTAAATGAAAGAAGCTTATGTTACTCCTTATATCATAAGCTATCTGCTAGTGAAAGTCCCGACAAAATCGGTCCAGCCGTTTCGGAGATCAGCCGAATAAAGGTAAGGTCGCTTTTAGCGATAAGGGTGCCCATTGTACTTATACACTCTGTATCCGATAACAATGTAAAATGTATTATTCGATGTCTTTTGTGTACAATAAAGCGTTATTAAATTCAATTGAGTCAGACAGACAGCTAAAAGAAAGTTAAAGATATGTTTTTTGTTGTTGTACGTACCATTTACATACATTAATATTCATTTAGTAAAATGCTGTTATTTTGACATATCAGATAGACACTTTTTTTTTATTTGTATAGATATAAAGCTGTCGTATTTCAATCATCACAACAAAAGCCGGCAGCCGTCATCCACCGTTTGACTTGACGAGCCTAGGTATTTCAGTTTTTATAGATAGTATTTATTATTTATTCGTAGGATAGTATAGCGTACCACGTACCACGATCACTCGAAGGCAAGGTAAGATGTGGCTTATGTGTGATTGAAATACGCAACAAAAATGTAGCAGCGTTTTTGTTGTGTTCTATAATCACACTTCACATTGGATGACTATTCACGACTCTTACCAATAAGCTGCATAGGGATTCCCGGCTATATGAGGAAAGTGTAATACCTACGTCTTATAATATTATGATTTATCTTTTCGATAAACAGAAAGTGAACTAGGACATTGTTTGAAATGATATGATATAGGTAGTACCTACCTAAGTTTATTTCGATACGTATATCACATTATCATTAATGACCTATGATAGCTTCGTCATATTCTAGGTAGAAAGAATGTCCTAGAAGCATATGTAAGTAGTTATAGAAAAGAAAGTAGCTTTGTCAAATAACCGACAAATTGAAGGTCACTGTTTGTCTGTTCTAATCATACTATACCTGATCAAAAATTGCCCTATTCTTTTTAAAAATGAGGCAGATTATGTTTGTCAATGCTGTTGTACTAATATGCGGGATAATGGAAGTGTATGGAAATGCATTGTCAGCGTTCTATTTTTTTTTTTAATTTGGGTCATATCAGTACGAAACCTTAAACAAAATTCATAAAATAACAAGTTTTATCATCAAATCAAAATGATACTGGCGCCACATGCTTTTGCTATAGTTAAAAATTTGCATTAATAAAAAAAAATACGAGTAAAAAGTCTTAATATCAATTCAAATTAATGAATTTGTATTTAATTTTTCTACTATACATATATATGGATATCTATACATATATATTCTATGTATATGTATAGATATCACATATATATATGATATATATATATGTATAGATATCCCTCGGAAGAAAGTGGTATTCCCAACTCGTGTGTACACAAATTACCAACACCCTCGTCTGTAATCGGTCACTTTCCCTTCGGTCATAAATATATATACTACCTCGGTGACCAATGTTATTATTATAATACTTTGGAAACAAGATATTTCGTGTTGTATGTTTGAACGCGTTAATCACAGAAATTAAGTAGGTAGTAACGTAGCTCTGACCTCGCTTCCGCCACCGTTAAGAGAATGACCGTTGCAATAATACCTAGCTATTTACGTATGTTTACAACTATTTAGGTATAGGTACAATACAAGGTAGGTAGTAGTAGGTATCTACGTTATATTGTACATGTACCTATACCTATAGTACCTTTCCCAATCATGCATGTGATAGTACCTACCTATTGAACAGGGCAGTGATCCTCATAATATCTATGTTTTGTATACAAAGATTGGACAATTCATCAACAGTGGAAATTAATAAATAAATATTATGTTTAAACAAATTGCATACTTACTATGAATGTATCAACTTGTCAACCTAAAGCATAGACACATGCAGATATGATCTTCCTACAACGTATTACGTATTGTATTTGACATTACCATTACTGGTTTGATATAATGACGTACATTTAAGTGATACTAAAAAGTACTACAAACAAGTACAATACGGTAATACGATTGTATATTGGAAGTTAAATCATACTAAAAATATAAAGGCGAAAGTTTGTTTAGATTGATGCTTGGTATATCTTCACGCTAAAACTACTCAAGGGATTGAGCTGAATTTTTGCACAGTTATTGCTCTATACCAGGAATAGAACATAAAGATACATTTTATTCTATTATTTTTTTATGATTTTATTGTACGACTGGGAAGCGCTGAGCCTTCATCTCACCTGGTCACAAGTTAAGATAAGGCCGAAAGTGGAGGCGCACTTCACCCGGAATCCTCGACAAATGCCGGAACACAACAATTTTAGAATTGTTATTATGGCGACAGAATTAGGTCAGATGGTGGTAGCTAGCCAGGCAGACTTAAACAAAGTCATACCACCAACCAAATCGAGCACAATATTGTACTCCCAATGGGGATCGAACCCGGGACCTCTGGATCTGAAATCGGTGGGTTGAACCACTACACCACAGAGGCGGCTATTCTTATTATTAATCCTAATTGTCTCGATATACATAAACATTTTTTTAATCAAACTCATAATTCGCCTGAAATACCCGCTATAAATACAGTAAAACTATAAAATAATAGTAATGTTTAAAAAAAGTATATACTAATATCATATTAAATCGAATTAATAAATAAACACCAGCAGTTACTAAAGTAGAAGAATGTACTAAAGATGATACAGGAGTGGTTGCAGCTATTGCTGCTGGAAGTCAAGAACTAAAAGGAATTTAAGATCTCTTAGTTATAGCAGCTAAAATAACTATTAAAAAACAAACTTTATAGCTTAATACTTTTTTATAAATTAGAAATAATAAATTAAATTCCTAAAATAAGAAATAAATCAGTTCCCGTGGCACGGGAAAGATAAGTAGATTTAGGTATTTGGAAGTTGTAGAATGTCAGTGACAGACAGAACAGACAGACGGCACTATCGTTACGACAGATGCAAAGCTGACAGTGTCAAATTCATTATTTTTAGATCATTGCGCTACCGTTACCATTAACAAAACAATAATGATTTATGAAAAAGTTTGTTTGGATGTTATGATACCAGATGTTTGTTCCTTCTTCACGCAAGAACTATAGGACTTTTTTAAAACTTAGCACAGATATTGATTTGGAATAGCATTTACGCTACCTTTATTAACCGACCTTCAAAAAAGGAGGTTCTCAATTCGTCGGTGTTCCCCGATTACTCGAAGACGCCTTGAACGATTTTGAAAATTATTTT
Source organism: Venusia cambrica (assembly GCA_951394065.1). Classification (NCBI taxonomy): domain Eukaryota; kingdom Metazoa; phylum Arthropoda; class Insecta; order Lepidoptera; family Geometridae; genus Venusia; species Venusia cambrica. The sequence continues at coordinate 10,753,800 of OX596035.1, forward strand.
TTTGTTTGAAAGGGTATACTTCACAGGTGGTACCAATGACATCAGGTAAGGATCTAATGATGGGATCCTGAAGAAATCGAGGGAAATCTTCAAATATTATAGGCACACTTGAAGCGATTTGGGTATTTTTAGGGTGTTTTTTTTTTATTATACAAACGAGGAAGCGCTTGGCCTTCATCTCACCTGGTAACAAGTTAAGATAAGGCGAAGGTGGAGGCGCACTTCAACCGGAATCCTCAACAAACTGAGGATCTGGCCTCTGAATGCCGGAACACAACAATTTTAGAATTGTTATTATGGCGACAGAATAGTGGTAGCTAGCCAGGCGGACTTCAACAAAGTCCTACCACCAACCAAACCAAGCACATTATATTGTACTCCCCATGGGGATCGAAGCCGAACTTCTACTAGGCTCCACAACCCCGACCGTAACCCATACCTTAGCTGTCCAACTCAAAATGTCTATCGTTCCTACACCTAATCAGCCCCCAGTGTCTGTCTCTCTCTCTCTTCACTTGTAATCTGTTATGTCTGGTCTACGTGTAATTTGATCTGGTCTATTTAAAAATACTTTGTTTGATATTATGTTAACATTATGTGCGTCTAAATATTGTGGTCAACCAATCAAGGTCAGTCTGAAAACCAGCATTGCACCTCACTTCGGCAAGGTGCAACATAAAGCTGAGTCTGGCCCATTTTGGCACATCCATCTATTTATTTCTGTCATATTTCTATCATACCTTCGTATTTTTTGTAGACCTTATTTTTATTTTATGTCGAGATTATGATTGTTATTATTACTGTAAACTACTGTACCTATTTCTTTGTTTCAAATAAATATTATTATATTCTATTCATATATTTTTTGAGGAATGAAAGCGTTTGAAAGTTTAATTCAACTATGCAGGTGACTTGAAAGAAAATTAATAATTTCTAGTGTTAAGTACACAAAAACTGCCATTGGAACTATTACTAAAATATCACAGTCTGTCCGTCCGTTCACCAGTCTGTATCTTATGAACTGTTATAGGTTGACAGTTGAATATATTTCTATTTTCGCTATGTATATGTCACCGTGAGATTGTAAAAAACCGTCCGTTTGCAATATGCCTCGTCATATTGGAAACGGTCAGCAAATTGTCAACAGCAACTAACATTTACAATTTTACGCATTATTTCTAGCTTCTCTAGTTCTGCCGCTTGCTTTAGCATAGACACAGACCTGCCTCACTCTCTCCTCAAGAGGGTGAGGTGAGCAAATGGCCTTACAGGAATGTACAATCGAATCCTGTAACGCAAGCCTAGTGGTTATCCTTCACGCGGTGCCCCCCGTTGTCGATCTAGTTCCATCAGAAATAGAGTCAACTGAAACCACAGGACGACCTCTATCGGGGTGGAGAGGTCATGACCCGACGGGTTCATCATCGATCACCATTTTTGCCTACCGTTTACAATGTGACGGTGCTTATAATCTTATGCTGACATGTGTACAATATGCCGAGGCATTTTACAAACGGACGGTGCATACAATCTAACGCTGACATATATATTACAGGACTTTCGTTTCACACACCGCCATCTAACCCCATACTTAGCTTGTAATATGGGAACTAGATTACGGATAGAATAATTAAATACTTTTTTTTTGTAAATACATACTTATCATACAATACAACACTAAAACACAGAACAAACATCTATATTCATCACACAAATGTTGATCCAGGGTGGGAATCGAACCCACAACCACAACCTACAGCGCAGAATGCAGAGTTACTGTCAACTGAGCTATGAGGCTTGTTATATTTATATATGCTAACAACAAACAAAAAAATATATAATGAAAGGGAGCTTCCATGGAAACATGACTTTTTCGACGCTTTTTAGCTCTTATGTCTAAATATAATTCATACTTAGTGTGATAATATACCTTACCTTAAGAGTATATGATACGTGAAATGGCTTAACTTCAGCGATCATATCTTCCACAATACATAATGTAGCATTTACTTTGAAATTAATATATGTTATAGTTCAGGATTGATGCTAGAACGTTAGTGTCTTGAAAACACGATAACATAGAATTTTCTCAATTGAAAAAAAAAACAAACTTGGCTCTAATTTGTACCAAAAATGTTCGCCATTCAATAAATACACCCATTTAGGCCTTGACACTTTGCATAGTAAATAAACACAGCATACAGCAGACGGTCTGTGTTTTAGATTTTCAAAATTCATAGGTTTGTGGTAGGTTATCAAGAAATGTTTTACCGTAAAAAAATAAAACGTAGAAATACGCCCATATTTATGTCTTAAGCGCCGGGGTTGAGCGCACAGCAATGTCACCTTTATTATTACTACACTAAGATCGAAACTAGAGTAAAGTTGCGTTGAGTTAAGTAAAGTTGAGTTACTAATCTGAGGTACTATAGACCGTTAATGTATAACGACAAATAGGTAGGTATACTAATAATTGGCAAAGTCATCAAGTCATTGGGTCATTAGGTCAAGTGCGGTCAAGCGGTATGCCGGACCCACACGAACACCGTCTCGCACTTGGCCGGTTTATTTTCCTTACAATCCAAATCTGTGTTGTTACATGTATAAGGCTAACTACTTAAATGGTTGGAAACGATCTCTATGGAATTTGGCATGGATTTAGTTTAAGACATGAGGAAAAATATAGGCTAAATATCTACTTTTATCCGGATCATTATTTAGTGGTGTGGTGTGTACACGTGAAACCGGCATACTGTGTGTCTAGTGCGAGTCCACTTGTTCCATGCCTGCTCTAACGTCGTTTGCGTTTACCGCGATTTGTATGAAAACCTATTCAACATTCGCGATGAGCAAACGCGAGTGAACTTCGATTGCAGCTCGCACTAAGCACTCAGACATAATTTAATTGAAGTACTGCTACCATACCATGGTTCAAACACAAACGTAGATCGTCATTCATTTCCAATGGCCGATTCTAGATAAAAATTTTGCACGTAGGTATAATCGCATAGGTTTGAGAATAATCTACAAGATTTTACCTCCAAAATTGATTACCTATCATCATCTTCCTGCCCGTTATACACTAGGTGGGGTCGGCACAACATCTTCCTCCACTCTCCTCTATCGGACGTCATCTCATCACTCACCTTTCTTGCCCATCATCCGTCATACAATCCATCCATCCATCCATATCTGATTATATCTACAAAATGACTTTGAATCGGACGGATATGCCATTTCGAAATAATCGGCCAACAACGTTTGAATCATGATCAGAGGTAAATCCTCCAAGGGGGAAAAGTCGTGAGTCTGTTACTTTTACTTTTGAATAGGACTTCGGGATCGTCCTAAACGGTCTAATTAAAACTTTATAGAAATATCCTGACGTACTAAATATTATAGGACATTCATTTCAGAGAGCGCATCTACAAACTAAGCAAAGTTTGTAATAAGGGAACTTTATTACGCATCACATACACATTTTTGAATAAATACATACTTATGATACAATACAATAATACTAAGTACCTACCTAACATTAGATGAATGCTGTCAAATCGACTGTGGTGCAATTTAACGGCCATTTACATAGATCTATTTGCACTAGCTGCGATAACGCTATCGGTACCTACTATACCTGCTGTAATTGTCTTGAAACGTGCTGTACCTAAACGCGAGTCATCTGTATCAAGCGTGATAAAATTAGTTTGTATACAACTCCACTATCTTCTATCAAAGTTTTGTTGATTTTTGTTACAAACATGCTAGATAACATTTTCTTTTCACTTACAAAGGTTTACGTAGGTACTCTAGTCTTATGAGAGTCGTATTAAACGAGTACCTAACGTCTGAGAAGCTAACAATCTAATTCCTAGCTAGACGATGTTCTTTTCGCTTACAAAGGTTTACGTAGGTACTCTAGTCTTATGAGAGTCGTATTAAACGAGTACCTAATGTCTGAGAAGCTAACCATCTAAGTCCTAGACGATTTTATTTTTACTTACAAAGGTTTACGTACACTAGTCTTACGAGAGTCGTATTACACGAGTAATGAAGAAGCGAACCAAGTCATAGACGGTTAGTTTCTTTTTATGTATGTATGTATGTGTAGGTACCTATGCGAATATTTTGTTATTTTGTGCTAATTTGTGCAGTGAATTCACAGCAATTCATTACGAACCAAAGAACAACCAAGTAAGATACCTAATCATTTAAAGAATGCTAACTGTAGGTACCTATCTAAAGACGTGCAAAAAAATGCGTACATAATTATAAATTGAAATAAAAATAAAACACCCAGGCGCAAAGATCATGGGTACCATGTCACGTCCAGTCATGTTTACTTACATGAGTGGTTCCTACAGTATGGATCAACGGAGTTGGTTCGAAGATACAGACTTCCGCGCCATAAGCTGCGGCGATCTTGCCAGTGTCTGTACTGCAATCTAGAGATCCAATCTTCACGTATGCGTGGATAGCGCCTGGAATGATCTGGACACGTTCAAAGTTGGACGCTAGGATCACTATGTTACATCCTGCGGCATAAGCCTGAAACAAACATACAAAATATTCATATACATGTATAATTGGTGTGTGGTGGTTAAGCCTACTCTGTCTGCCTGCCTAGTCACTCACTGTTACTTAATCTCACTGTTGCTATCTTAGGGACTCTAGGTAGAAAATGAAAGTCGCGATCATAGTATTCGATGTATTGCTGACAAATTGCTTGCTTATCAAGGAATACATATCGGTGCCGAGAGTTGGTTATCACAAAGCATAAGATTTGTCTACGCGGATGAATGATGGAGACAACGCGTGCGAGCGCGACAGAGATTTCGACATTATTCCCCCCTTACTCCATACCCACTATCCGGACATAGTGGGTCATACCATCGATACCCTAGACATGATAAGAATGTTTCCCTCCGGTTACATTCAATAGATGTCCATGATGAACTCATGTCAGATCATCTCCCGGTCCTCATTAGATTAAGTCCCCCTCCCGACTCAGCCCCTTCTACCAAAACGGTTATAGAATGGCACAAACTCAAGAAATCTCTTGAGTCAATCCACTCTACCAAATTGGATCAAATCCCTGACGATATCAGGTCCCTTCAGGACGTGACTATCGCAGCATCCTCTCTTACTAACCATGTCACTACTGTTGTTGATGGTCTATCGAAACAGGTATCGGCCGAGGTATACCCTTGACCGCTCTTGCCAGATGACCTGAGACGGTTAATGACAAGGTTCTAAAAAAAGAAAAAAATGGAAAAGCGCGCCTATAACAATTCCCCTTGTGCGGATAACCGCGCCACTCTTCGCGCACTAGATAAACTAGTTTACAAGCGCACCAAAGAATTCAGGGATTGTGAATGGGAAAACCTACTTACTGACCTAAGCCCCAGCCACCTGGCCTACAGTAATCTTACCCGCTGTATGAAAACAGATACCCCCATCTCTATGCCCCCTTTAGTCCGCCCGGATCCATTCCCAAAGCCCGTTGCCTTCGATGACGAGGACAAAGCCAATTATTTGGCTGAATGTCTCGAATCCCAATGCTCTCCAAGTCTAGAACCAGTCGACCCTGTCCATCTTGAGAAGGTGAACAGCGAAGACGATCGCCTGGTATCTCTGCCACCCACCTCCCCGCCTCTGGCCCTTATTAGAGCTTCTGAGATCGAACAGATCATCAAGGATCTGCATCCTAAAAAAGCCCCTAGCCCTGATGGCATCACCAACAGAGTGCTAAGAAACTTCCCCACTGTTCTAATTTATCTACTAGTCAGCATCTTCAATGCTGCTATGAATCAATGCTCTTTTCCAGATACTTGGAAGTGTGCCCATGTTATTGGGATTCACAAGCCAGGTAAGGACCCCAGAGTCCCCTCCAGTTACCGTCCAATCAGCCTCCTTTACTCGTTAGATAAAATCTATGACTCTCCTTATGAATCGTCTCTGGTCCTTTGTCAATGATCTCAAGCTCCTTCCCAACGAGCAGTTTGGCTTTCGAGCTAGACACTCGTGCCCCCAACAAGTGATCCGCATCACGGAACACATCCTAGAAAAGAGCAATGCGTGCTGGCCCGCTCATACGGGAGCCGTATTCCTTGATGTAGCGAAAGCATTCGACAAAGTCTGGCACAATGGCTTGATCTACAAGCTATTTGAGTTTGGACTACCAGACAGACTCGTACTCATTACACGGGACTACCTCCACAGTCGAAGTTTTCGCTATCGAGTCGAAGGATCGCTCTCTGCCCCCAGACCAATCCGAGCCGGAGTCCCCCAGGGACTTCTAGGTCCCTTCTATTCACGCTGTACACCAGCGATATCCCCCGTACCAATCTGGTAGAACTAGCCCTCTTTGCGGATGACACAGCCTTGTATACTTCCGATCGGAATACCGATCGGATCTGTATAAGCGTAATAACGATCTCCACCGAGATCTTGATCTCGAGTCCATCGCCTGCTTTATGAAGCGCTCTTCCCAGCGGCATTATAAAGTAGCTGCCAATCATCCGAATCCTCTGATACGAGTGATCCTTACCTACCCAACCGATCCGCTGTCGGATCGGTCCCTCCGTAGGCCAAGACACGTTCTTGGAGACCCGGATGACCCACTCACCACCGCAAACCCGGAGGTGACGTCATCAATTCATTAACTATCTCGTCATACAGAGAAAACACTACACAGATACACCGACTCCGCCGGCGGAGTCGATGAAACTTTCCGCCTCAAAGCGTTACCCTCGGTATCTCGCCTTCGGCCATTTCCTATCCTCCCCCATCAAATGGCAACAGCCCAGCCCGAGGTCCGTACCTAAGTGGTGCCCTTGCGCTTATTGACTCAAAATCAATTCTAGGGCTCGCGCCTTCAGCGCCAGCCAGGTCCGCGCATAGCTGTCGCCCTCCAGGCTTAGAACCAGGCCAGCGTATTGTCTTTTAAAAAAAAATAGAGTCTGCTATGCACTTGTACTTGGATTAATACACTTCAAATGCATGATACTACACTAAATAAGACTGTGTCAGAGAAATGAAGTGCCCAGGCTGTCGCGACCTTTGTAATGACGTCATCATTGATCAACACTATAAACATAATTACTATATAATGTTATTTACCATGATTTCAAGGTGATTGAGTTCTCTGATCAATGTATTTGTTTATTGGACCTTCAAATCTTGGAAAATATCTCATGAATGTGTTTACTAGTCTCACAGTTACTGGCCCCCAGCCACAGCTCAGTTGGTGGTACCTAGTAGGATTGTGGGTTCGATTTCCATGCGCAACCAACTTTTGTGTGAATATAGACATTCATGTTCTAGGTTTCGTAGTATTGTAATATTGTATCTCTGTAATGTAGTTCCCAATGTTCCCATTTTGCATTGCATTTTAGCTTTCCTAGTTTGGGGTTAGATGGCGTTGTGTTACATGTCAAAAATTATTCATTTATTTATTTTTTTACTTGTGGGTCCTGTGGTGGTTGAATTTAGACTAAATAAGGAATAGGTATTAGCTTTCTGCACACCTCCATATAATCTACCTACACAAATAAATAAAGTTGAATTTGTTATGTCAAAATAACAGTTTTTTACTATACCAATGCATGCTTATGAATGTACAATATATGGTACAATAACAATTATTATTTTTGTCTGTTTGTCTGCCTGTTCATTCCAGCTAATCTTAATTAATCTTAACGGCTGGACCGATTTTGACACGACTTTTACTGGCACATAGCTGATGTTATAGGGTGTAGGTAACTTAAGTTACTTTAATTTCAGAAAAATAATTAGGGTTTGGCTCAAAAAAAATAAACGACCCATATAATATAATATTAATATGAGAAAACCCCCATTAATTAAAAAAAAAAATTATATATCTAGTCAGCCCTAGACTTCTAGGCTTGCCTGGGCAAGAATTAGGTCTTCAATGGAGAGAGCAGTGGGTCAACTAAATCAACCACAAATTTGTACCCCCCTAGGGCTAGAGACCACTAGACCACAGTTGAAATGTTGAATGGATCATCAATAAAGTAACCAGCCCGAGTTTCTTGCCTTTCTCCTTGTATGCTGGTGACGCTACCGAACAGGCAATAGATTTGATGTTTCAAAATGATCCTAAAAATCTTACTGGATAAAAATATTTGAATTTGAGTAATAATCAGATAGGCTTTTGGCCGCTCACACTAATTACTTTTTACATTTTAATGATTGATAGTGATAGTGATAAACTTAGAACCTTCAAGTGTAACTTGTGCTGGGTCAGCTAGTCACTCATTACCAAAACACACCGTCAAGCATAACTTGTGCTGGGTCAGCTAGTCACTCATTACCAAAACACAAGCTAATCATAGACTTACATTTTGGTAATAAAGGCTACACAAGCTGTAGTTTTAATGTGTGATAAACAAATTTCAATTTAAATTTTTATTGTTTAACTAAGTGTGCACAACATTATATATATAAAAAGGGGTCTAAGCATATTAATTAATAGATAAATAATAATCTATTTAGATTTGTTGTAAGATACATTCTTATCAAGTTGATATTTTCATCATTATTGATTCAGTGTCATTGCTATTATAATGGTTTTTTAATGGTGATAACAACATCAAAATGATTGAAAACTACACTAAGTAACTACATCAAGAGATAAACCATAATAGATAATATATAATAAACCATTATTATTTTCTAAGAGATTTCTTCTAAATAAAAAAAAAATCTTGCATATCTTATGAACTTGTGTGTTTCTCATATCAGTACTTTGTAACCCTTTTTCACTCCCCTGGCAGTCAAATTTGGAAAAATCGAAATATCTCCACATCTACTTTAAAAAGTGACTGGCCCTATCATGAGCAATATATTCATTAGATTAGATCTTATAACGTGACTTTGTAGGAATTTGATTGAAAAACTATCATAAACCAAAATATCACGAAAAGTTACCCAACTTTTGTATATTCGCCCATATATATGTATATATAAGTATATATATATATACTTACATGCATGAACATATCTTCTTATATCAATTTTTGGGAACTTTTACCTATGCATACCTACTTCAACACTAAGATTTTTTTTGAAGATATCACATTCAATTCCAGTCAATTCAAGTCCACCCATTATATTGTAGGTTTAGTTTTATTTAGAACCATATTTTTTCATATATAATATTATGGTATCATATTAAAAATTTAAATTAATTTCACGCTGCTCCATCTAGCCCCAAACTAAGCAAAGCTTGTAATATGAGAACTAGTTTACTGTAATAATACTATTCTACTTTTTTTGTAAATACATATTTAATATGCCTACAAAACTTACTTACGACACCCAAATACAGAACAAACATCTATATTCATCACACAAATATTTGTCCTGGATGGGTATTGAACCCACACACAACCTACAGTGCAGTAGCAGAGCTACTACCAACTGAGCCAACTGTGTTTATTTATTAGGTTACATTATTATCAAATAGTAAAAAGTTGATAGATGTAAATAGTACCCTTAAATAAAAAGTTATATACCTAAATCTAAATAATTTAATTAATTCATTACAGTTGAGCAGATGGAAAGAATAATTACGAAAATCAACAAAACATAATATTATGCAACACCAAAAGCATAATAATTTGATCAAATTAAAAAGGATACTTATATAAAGAAATCAGATAGGATGAATAAGGTTCTAGCTGGACAAATCAATGTAGTAGCAGATCTAGGTAAACAATATATTATAATTTTATCTTTTACAATTTTCTGCTAGGTAAGTATCACTTAGATTTTCTAGATCCTATTATAGGTATTTTTAACAAGAATTTTTAAGAAATCTAGCAGCATGTCTGGCTTGACAATAAACCAGTAATGAATGATGTAAATTAGTTTTCAAGGAAACAATTATATGGAACAACAAGCATAGCAAATCAACAGATTGAGGTTAAGTACACAGTCAACAATGCAAGATAGTTTTAAACCTTTTTTTTTAAACATCCTGACCAAATCAAAGAGATTTTTAAGGAGGCTATTCCTTAATATCCTACTAATAAATATGACTCAATGTTAGTGCTCCTGAACCACCACATCAGGCAATAACGAAGAACCTTCAGTCACGAGACCCATTAGACCAATAATCACAAGGTCCTTGACCGTCATACTCACTGTAAAAGGTATTCCTTCCACGGAACCAACAGCAAAACATTGATCTCCTGAATTACAGGCACCACTAAGTACTTGATGACAGTTCATTGTGAGCAAGTAGTAACTAATTAAATCTTCGTTATTTCAACACCCCAATACCTAACTGCACAGGCTGACCTCTAGAAAAATAATACATAATGAAATATTTGCATCTTCAAAAGTTTAACAAAATTATTTTCGATAATTCACGCGAACAATCCACTGACACCTCACATCACTCACACTCACACATCACATTCACATCAAACAGTGTTGCCAGCATTCAACTAAAACGTCCGACTTCAAATCCAAAATAGAAAGCTAAATTCTTCGATTTGAGCGATAACGTCCTAGTATTGGTTCTATGGCAACAAGGAAATCATGAAAAACCAAATGCAGAAAAGTTCTACCTTGTGCTATAAAATTGTTGTGTGTGAAACTGTGAAAGATGATTATGAAATCGTTGAGGCCTCCAAATAAAACTTCTATAGATCTGTATTTAAGTTAGAATGTAGATAAAAACAGCATGAGGATGGGCTAGGTATATAAACAAAACCTTTTGCGATGTAATCGATCCAGTTAGCTACCTACTACTAAAGATTAAATGATAAAGAGACCAACTAGCAAGGCTTGAAGTAGGTACCTACTAATTATTAAAGTGAAAGGGAAATAACAAAAAGTTTTTGCCTAAATTTTAAAACCTATTTCATGCTAACTGTAAATTTTAATGTGTTTTATTTGTAAGCTTGAAAAAGTATATTGAATATGAATAAAAAATATAATACTTTCATATTATTATGATTAATTATTTTTGTTACAGTTAAAGTTATATTTATTCAGACATTATGTACAACTGGCTCGTGCCCGCGACTTCGTCCGCGTAGTCGTTTATAACACTAATGAAAGGAAAGATAGACTGGGATTTCAAAATCTAGAAAATTTAATGCTTACAGAGGCTATGCCTAAATTTTCAGACCAGTCAAGTGCGGTTTTGTCACATACATCAAGGGTTTATTTCTCACAAAAATCTACATACGCAACATTTCACTCCAAACTTTGAACCCCAATTTCACCACCTTTGGGGTGGAATATTGTAAAACCCTTTCTTAGTGGACCTTATACATCACAAAGAACGCACCCGCCAAATGTGATGTGTCTAGTACGAGCGGTTTAGGCTGTGCGTTGATATATCAGTCAGTCAGTCAGGACTTTGAATTTTGTTTTGCACTTGCTTTTGCTCGCGGCTTCGCTCGTTATGAAGTATTATTATTAATTAGGTATAGTTTTTGCGGCTTTACTTTTGTTTAACGTGTGTATAAAATAAGGGCCTACCAAACTTAACATAAAAAAAAAACTTAACATATTTAATTTTCGCTACAAACTAATGAATAATACTTTAACAAAAGTTGAATCCCTGCGAGACCTCGGTGTTATATTAGACTCAAAATTACACTTAGATCTACATATAGGTAGAATTCAAAACAAAGCATTTCAAATGCTTGGATTTATTTCAAGAACAGGCAAATACTTTAAGCGTCCAGCTACATATATACATCTATACAATGCTCTCGTTAGACCCCAAATATAATATGTCACACAAATCTGGAACCCCTACTACCAAAAGTACATTGATGCTTTGGAGAAAATACAAAAAAAGTTTCTTCGCATAACTAATTTCAGATGCTCTCGTACATATTATCTCCCTTATACAGAACTTTTAAGTAAATATAGATTCCTCTCATTAAAACATAGACGACTGCTTTTAGGAACCATGATGCTATACAATATATGCAACAACAAGTTCGACTGTACACAACTCACTAGCAAAATATGTTATGGTACCCCACGAACGGTGCATAGGCGTGCGGTGCGAACCAACAAACTATTTACTACCACTTCCTGTCGCACTAATGCTGGTCGCCGCAATCCTATTTTCCAACTCGTCAATTCTTACAATAATTACTTTGAGGATATAGATATCTTTTCATTGTCAATAGGACAATTTAAAAAAACCATCGTTAGTAGGTTAGCCAACTAGTTTTAATATTAATTTCTTTAAGTACTACCTATTCTAAATGTAGCAAGATCTCTGTTAAAAATTATTAATTCTGTAAGTCGTGGAAAACGTTGGTGTTATATAAAACTAGATTAATTTGGTTTAAAACTTATTTGTAAGATTATGTTATAACACTGTTAGTTTTCCCCAATAAATAAATAAATAAATAAAACTTAAAAACGACAGTACATTCTTCAACTTCTCCATTAACGTTCAGATTTTCTTTAGCCTTTTTAAAAAAGTCTAACCGACAAAACCTTTACTTGAACCAAACGAAAACAAAACAAATGCCAAATACAAAGCAGAGTCTATAACCAAAACTACTAAACCGAAACAAAACAAATGCAAAATCTCAAAATCCTTTCTCAGGGGATGCCTACGCCATAGTAGATTTATGCATGCAAAGTCTCAGCCCGATCGGTTTAAAATTGACTAAGTTTCATGCAAACTTTCATCCCCTATTTTATCCCCTTTGGGGGTAGAATTAATCAAAATCCTTTCTTAGCGGATGCCTACGTCATAACATCTACCTAAATGCCAAATTTCAGCCCGATCCGTCCAGTGGCTTGGGCTGTGCGTTGATAGATCACTATGTCAGTCAGTCAGTCACCTTGAGTTATATATATTTAGATTATAAAATATAACAATTATGAATAACAATTCTTAAAAAAAAAATTGTGAACCGGAATATAGCCAGTTCCTCAGTTTGTTGAGGATTCCGGGTGAAGTGCGCCTCCACTTCGGCCTTATCTCAACGTGTATTACCAGGTGAGATAAAGGCCAAAGGCTTCTCCGTCGTACAAAAAAAAACACCACTAACCGCAGAACAAGAGCTGCAGAGAAAGAGGAACCTCCTCACAATCACAATACGTGCCGAGCCCAGGAGTACCACGTCAGATGTAGAACTCTTGCTGCCTAGCGAGAGCCACTTCTAGAGTACGGCGGCGTGCCAATTTCCAAGAACTGACTCTGGTGCGTACTGTACATATAGTATGGGTATGGCACACAAGTTGATGATGAATGATCCTAGCTACTGAGTGCAGATATTCCGAGCTAGCAAAATGTGAACAAACCGAAAGTATTACATGCCTAAGAAATCAGCACCCAGCTGACTGCTGGCTGCTGGGCTAAAGTATTATGAAATATTCATGATCAAAATTAAATACAAGGACGTGCCTGCGCTTTCTGATGGTTTTTGACAAGAAATTTGGTCCCATTCCCAGGATTTTGGGATCAAATTAACCGAAACAAAACTACACACATTAAGACCCGGACCATTAGACGTTCAAATTACTCGAAATCGGGCAATAATACCCTAACTGGCAACTCTACATCGAACTGAACATCAAAGAATATAAATTGAGTGAGAGAAGAATAACTAAGGTAGGATAGGATATGTCTAGTCCTGAGTATTATTCAAGGTCCCGTCTTACTCGTCGATTCGATCGACACCAGCACTGAGCATATTTCCAGTTGAACGAGTAAGCAGGTACGCAACTACCTGCTTACTCGTTCAACTGGTTGTTGAGGAAAAATATTCACATTAACAAAATAAAATATAAAAGCCGCATTGAAAAATGCGCTACGCCACCTAGGGTTCTGTCATCTAGATACCAAACATTCAATATAGATTTCAGGCGTTGAATAATAGGGTGCATGGCACGGCTAAAAATGACCGGGCCAAGAGGGTTCTTGACCCGGCCATTTTTACCTTGCTGAAAGCCAACTGCAGACGAAATAGTTTGGTTCTTGTAAATTAATTTAGATGGCGAACCATAACATTGAAAAAGAAAAGGATCAATTTCGGTAATTTTGGATTTGATTTGATTTAGCAAGGCGCCTCTGGCAACCGAATTAAAAGCATTTTTGATATCTACTTTTATAAAGAATGACCGCGGCCTCACAACCGCCTCGCGAACCAAAGCCTAGCTGCACGGGTCGGAAATAGTCGCCTAGGTACGTGGCTTTTTTGCGACAGCAGACTTTGGCTGCAAGGCGGCGATAGGTGGTGCCTACGGCTATGGGTCTTATCCAGACATCCTATAAATATAATATAATATTAAACTAAGGAATCGGAATATCATTACTTTTAATTTCAAACCCTTATATCACAGCATTTGTAAATCCACACCCAGTGTTAGGTATACCTACTATTATATTCGTACCAGCGGGAAGGTAAATTTTTGGGTAGGTAAAGGATTTAAAATTCAATAAAACTAAAAACTCAAACAAACAAAACTAACTAAACGACAGCTTCTCGCTTCACTAGTCAAAATTCATCAAGGCACGGCTGAAGAGGCTGCCATTTAAATATACATATATTGAATACCTACTTTAGTCTTTCGAAAAACATAACCCTCCTTACATGGCACAGGGTTTGATAAAAAAAGAAGAGAATTTGATTCGATCACCGCTGTCAGCTCCTCCTACCTACTACGCTACTACACGTATTGTAGTCGTAGATTTATTCAAAGAGTATAGAATCACTCTGTGATGTGATTTCTCAAATCAATTTTAAGCAATCATTTGCAATCATTCATTTGCTAGTGTTCAAGTTTGGTTTGATATCGTCACGTCACTCGTCAATCAAATCAAATTACGAATTATATTTCTGGTTCAATTCAAAAAACATTAAAATAAAACTTGTGAATGTGAGTGAGTAAAAATATTATAAACATTGATAATTGTGTGCGTCATTAGTGTTGCTGATATTATATATTCTATAAGTTACAGCTTCAGTTTCAGACCAGACAAAGGTAAGTCTAAATGCATAAATTCCTTCCGCTAGAATTCCATGGATTTTATTTTGCTTTCGCCTGGGTTTTTAATAATTGCCTTAATTAAGGTAGATACCAAAGAGTGTGAAATAACAAGTACCTAGGTACCACTTAGCCATGGACGTATGTTTGGTTGCTGGACAAGTCAAAGGACACTCCCACATCAAACAAGAAAATATTTTGCTAGTTACCTACTGATTTAAACGAAGTTTTCGGAGAAAATTGTAGGTAGAAACAGCACAATCCACTAGAGTTTTCAGTTGCTTTATCAACCCCTTTGTTTGATAATATCAACTGTTGCTTGACTCTTTAGAGCTACTGTTATGATGTTTCTTCAAATGTTTGTGGCTTCAATTAGCTAAAGATCTCCAAAATGCATCTCTACCTGAGTAAACCATTTTATGGTAAATAAGGCAGTCATGCAGGAGTCCCTCCTGACAGAAGTGACAACTTTATACTGGCCTACTTTTTGTAGGTGTAATTTAAGTTTTAATGGTGAATTTTAATGATATAAATATATAATAATAATCTTCTCCTTGCTACCTACATTTAGGCGAATCGTAAATAGTCATTTTGTTGAACTATAATACTCAAATATGATAGTATTAATATGTAAATTGCATTTTATGAAAGCTAATATTATTAAAACATATCATACACTCTTTTTGCATTCTACACAGAATCACTATGTTCCATACTCACCTAAATAAACTACACAAATCTAAATGTTAAAACATACAATTATTAAAAAAAGAAGATGTGAATGCAATAGATTGGTACTACTACTTACTACATACTATTTAACTAATAAAATAAAATAAGAAAAAAAAGTACATAAAAAAGGAACCAACTTTCCGAAAAAAAATTATAATGATAGTAAATACATATATATTTTTTAAGTTGATGCTGACTTGCAACAGGATTCTGGTCATCAGTAAGGTAATCTTATCACAAACCGATAGGCATCATCTTCCATTAAAATTCAAGTTTTTAATGAAGTATGACTTTTAGTAAAATAAATTTAAGCCAGCACTTTCACTATAAAGTTATTTAATTATAGAACACAATATTATCTCTTGTACTAGTCACACTGTATGATTGACTAACATGTCTTTGGTGTCTGGAATTGAATGCATGACCACCAAATTTTATTGAAACCATCATTAATCTGAAATATATATACCTATAATGATGTGTACAGCAAAAAGTAGTTGCATGCTGATTCTAAATATATCAATTGTAATACTCTCTATGGCAGTGTTTTAGTCTCTCTCTGTTGAATCAATTTCAATAAAATTTATATGGGACCATCTGAAGTATGACCTACCAAACAAAAAAAAAATCATCAAAATCAATTTATAATTGGCCGAGTAATCACGTAACAACCATACAAAAACATGCCATCAAAATTTTATCTTTTTTCGAAAGGCGACCAAAAATTTTATCTTTTTTAGCCAATAGAAAAATATATCTCTGACTAAAATTTAATTAAATTGAATACAATTAGTGGATATTAAAAGCCAAATAATAAAACTATAATAATAATTAACAATAAAACTATAGGTATTCATATAATGCTAGAATGCCCTTGCAGATAAGAGTGAAATTGAATATTTTTATCAGACTGTTTAATTAGCTCTATAATTTTGCCAACACAACCAGGCTTGTTCATGCTAGTAAATCACTTCATCAGAATTTTATTTTTGGAGCCACTTGTGTCTAATTGAGACTAATACCCAGCTATCAAAAAACAGAAGGCCAACAAATCTATTTTCATCCCTATGTCTATGGGTGCAGCTCGGATATTTGTTTGTAAGATAATGGTGTTCTTGAATTATGATGTCATTCAATGATTCTGGTTCATTTTAAGATGATAATGTGGAATTTTTAGCTTTGTAGTAGTTCAGATATCAGATAACACATTTGCAAATATGTACCAAACCCAGTTGCCAAGCCAAGATTACCAACACTTATACAAATTACAACCTTGATCACAAATGATGCTCAATTTTTTTTTATAAATGATGAGTTAGCTCTTTACCTAGGCTTGTCTAGCTCTAGACCAGAGCAAGGATGAGGTGAAGCGAGGTTTCCCAGAAAGCACTGGCTCTCCTGGGTACCACTAGGAGGTAGATCAGACTTACCCCAATATATATATAATTTGATAGGTACTATGTACAAGCACAATCATTTATTATCATTGTACAATGAGGAATTGCTTGACCTTCATCTCACCTGGTTGTAAGATAAGTTAAAGCCAAAGGTGTGTACTTCACCCGGAATCCTCAACAGTCTATATTACCTCTAAATGCCAGAACACAACAATTAATATTAGTACTAAGTTAATCAAATAATGGTACATTTATTCAATAAAATGTACAATTAAACTAACTATGTACAAAGGAATCAGTCAGATTACCTAAGGACTGTTACAAACAGCCTATAGGTAACTCAACTGTTCCAGACCAGTACCAGACAATGTACTAAGTGATGTCCAACATAATAATGTGAATTATATTATACTATTTTATATGTCATAATGACACAAAAATTAACAACTCGCAAATACTACTAACTATTGATCTACTACACCCTCATGGTAATAACCCTAGTTTAACTGTATCTGTGGTCTAGTGGTTCTCCCACTGGTATCAGATTCCAAAGTCCGGGGTTCAATCCCCAGGGGAGTTTAATATTGAGCTTGGTTTGGTTGGTAGTAGAAATATGATAAATTTTGTATGACTTGTTTAATTCTGTTTCCATTACAACAATTCTAAATTGTTGTGTTCTGGCATTTAGAGGTACAGTGTATTTCACAGAACACAATGTGACCACTATAAATGTATTTGAGGCTTGTAAGATAGCCTGTTCTTTAGTCTATTGAGGATTCCGGGTAAACCGCGCCTTCAGTCTTATTATAACTTGAAACCAGATAAGATGAAGGCCAAGCGATTCCCCAGTGACGTACAATAAATAAAAAGTTCTTAGCCACATATATCAGAATACTGACGTACGACGTACCTATGTTGCTCCCCATGTCACACACAATGCCCCTGCCAAATTTAATTACGTATGATTTAAGTAATTTAATTTTAGCCGTGAAAAGGTAACGAATGAACAAGCAAAAAGTTAATTTTGAATTATAATAACTACAAGCCATGCAGTGGTCAAAACTCTACGTAAAAAAATATGTATTTAAAAATATAGCTTTCTGCACTTCTGCGTATACTTGTATCCTATAAATTCCTAAAAAACTTAATTCCTGCCTATTTACTTGTTATATGGATGATTTAATCTGAAATAAATGAGTTAATAATAATATAAATCACACTCCTTCGCGCATTAAGCTTACAAGGGAGTCCATAGGGGTTAAAAATACGTCAGTAAAATCTTGTTTTATTTTAAAAATGTTTGTTAAATATTTTATTTAACCCATCTTGGAGATGGAAGAAGCAAGCATCCCACCTGATGTTAAGTGCATCTCTTGCCTATAAAAATGCTTTGCTTTGTGCCCATCAACTTGAGGCATAAAGGTCAAGCCTTGCGTGCAAGTAATTTCACCAGCAACAGAAACACAGTAATGCTGCTTGGCAGCATAAATATAAATTGTGGTAGAACTTCTCTGGAGGAGCCCTTTCCCAAGTAGCTCTATTACTTTAAACGTACGTGTAGGTAAGGTACGACTCCTTGTGGATACCTGTTTAAAATCAGCTTTTTCTCAAACATGCTTGAAAATTTGATCATTATTTTGATAACCGTTTCAAATAAAAAGCTCTATCTCGGTACTGCTTGTTTTTAATTTCCGCGATATTTGAAAAAAGTACAAGCCTTTGGCCAGTAGGCATTAATGGATTTACGTGTGTGTGTGTGTGTGTGTGTGCGAACATTTAAACGTTCATCCATCATGCCTCTGCCTGCAGTAATGTATGTACTTATATCTTAGATATATTCAGTTTTACAGAATTTGACAGTTAGTGATACCTACTTAGCATTATTTCTATAAATGTCATCTGCAGCTAATCGGGGAAAAAGCATTTCTGAAGATCTCTGGTCTCTGGTATAGTTTTTAAAACTGGTTTTGAAAACTGGTATAAAGTAATTGTATGTATGGTTGCAATGACTTGCATGCATCAATCTTACTCAAAACGTTAATTACAAAGCTAAAATATATAATACGGGAACTAGATAACATATTAAATGAAATAGTGAAGCATAATTTCGCATGGTTCGGGTTTAATGAGGTCATCATCTCATATTAACCGCAAGCGCACACCCGCCCTAGAATACCAGATACAGTATTTTTTATATGAAATGGATCAGCTTTGGTCACGACCACGAAGCTTGCGTGCTATATATGCCTACATAAATCGTTTTGGAAGCGCATTCGCCGTCACTGGCGAAGATCAATACTCTAATTCCAAAAATAGCCAAGTCTCGTGAAACTCGGCTCGCTGCATCACACCAACCGCAGCGTTGCAGGGGTCCTGACTATTTATAGAGCCAGACCTCCCTGTTTTCAAGTAGCGCTTCGCAGGCGAACAGATAACGTAGGCTAGGTACCTAACCTACATCTTTCTGTTTTAATTTCTATGTAATGTTGATATTAGTTTAAGACGCTACATAATTAAGGCTTTGTTATAGCAAGAGCTACACTTAACATCAGAGTCATCAGTGTTCCTTCTGCATGTTGTATATAGAAAATAAATAACTATCAGGTAGGTACGAAAATGGTTGACGTTGTTGTCGTACAAAAACGCATTACCTACCTAGCTAACAGTTTATAATCCGAACAGCCGCAACTCTTCTGATAAAGAATGCTGGTGCCCACTTCAAATTATCATTACTTCTTCCACTTTTCTTTAATAATCTACGATTTTTTACGAGTAGGACGTAGTAGGTATAAATGAAAACCACACTCAGCCAGTCAGAATACCTTTACGCATTTTATATAGCACACCAAACAGTACATAATACTTGAGCTCAATATATATACATATAATGTATGAGTTTAATAAAGGCCTTAGTTACGTAAGTCAATGACGCTTCTTGAATAGCCAAATACCGCAATGCAGACAAACGAAATCTTAGCTTTATCTCCCACATAGAGAATCAAATCTTCTTTAGCACAACTTTAAAAAGGTCTGGTTTTATTTTTCGACATCTTAAATTGGTCAGGATTAGGTAAGATGTAGTACGTACCTAGACTAGCGTGTACCTACTAATCTGCAGGTCAGATATTTTCTTATGGTTCTTTTCTCCATTTCAAAGCCCGAATAATTGTGAATAACTGATTACTGTCAAATATTTACCTACTTAAATGAAAGCTGTTATTGTTTCAGTATTCATAACAGTGTTCAATGTGTCATCATTGATGATAAGTCAATCATAACTACCTACGTTCACCAAGGACAAATGCATTGACAATTGACATAATACTCGTATCATAGGTATAGTCATACCACTCCCAATACACCATTCTACCCACGGTTTACGTTTTATAATAAGGTCTAAGTTTAAAAGACTCCGCCGCTAAAGCCACATTGAAAGGTTTCATAACACTTATTTATTTATCAATGGGACATATTTATAGATTCAAAAGAGTATAGGTATTGTCTATTTCATTGGAGGAACAAATAACAGTTGTTTTATTGATACAATTTAACAGGTATCAAATATATATATGCCAACTACGGCTAATAATCTATTTTTTTACATGACATATTTGAGTATTATTATTATTTGGTGATGAGCGAGCAGCACTGGGCATATGCCTATTTCACAGTGTTGGTTTTGTATCGTCACTACACTTGGTTATTCCTCTAGGAAATGTTTATTGGTTTGTAACCAGTTGTCTAGTTTGTTTTTAAAGTTGTTTATGATGAGACCTTGATATAGATTGGTGATGAGATGCAGACAACTTATTTAGGTAGACGGTTCCAGTTTCTTATTACTCGATTGCGAAGGAAATAGTATGCAGCATTCTTTATTATGGACAATTTAATTTTGGGAGTGAGTCTAGGTCCTGGTCACAGTTGCTGTTATTGCCAATTATTAATTGCGTTTATTACGGGCAATTCTCATGTATTATGTGTCAATAAACATACAAGCTGGAATTATGATTCGTTGTGTGTATATTTTTTTATTGTACGACGGGGAAGCGCTTGGCCTTCTCATCTCACCTGGTTACAAGTTACGATAAGGCCGAAGGTGGAGGCGCACGTCACCCGGAATTCTCAACAAACTGAGGAACTGGCTATCTTACCTCTAAATGCCGGAACACAACAATTTTAGAATTGTTGTTATGGCGACAGTTGAACCACTAGACCACAGAGGTCGTTGTGATATGCTACGATTATCCAGAAATCATCAATGAAATATTTACTAATCGCACTGAAGCATCTGATACAGAAATTCCTCTTGTGAATGCTCTCAAGGAAGACATTTATAATTGAAGTGCCAGAATCGGAATACCAATAGTTTATTTGGATTGGTGCCCATTTTTGTTACTTTATTAAGATCGTGAAAGTAGTAGTACCGGAAAATAGCTGTATTGATAAACGCTTTTCATACTCCTGTGCGAAATTTTAAATATAATATTATGGCAATAGTAACTATACATAAGATATCAATCCTGATAAAGTAAAGGCGGAGTAATGGAACGAGAATCGCGTGCCATTGGTACACTACACATTTATGCCGTATAATATAAAACTACTTGCTGCGCTGACCACAAAGAAGCTTTGCTTTCGCTAGCCGTATAAATATGGCTCAAAAAATTACATAATATTTTACAGTTCACATACCTTACTTATTGAGTCAAGTGAGGCAAAGTCCAAATCTAAATATACCCTTATGATTGAGTACAGGAAATACTGTCAATATAACGTCGGTACCTAAGTTTTGTAGACCAAAGATAATATAATCACTACGTTCTAAACTTTTCCCGTGCCATTCCTTTGCATTATACCTTGAGTGGTTTTCCTTGTGCGTTCAGAAACGGTTTCATAAGTTATGAACGTCTATTTTTCCGACCATTCCCAGTAAAATTATTATTTTCTAAATTAGGTATCTGTGTTCAATCATTCTTTTGAGTAAAGTAAGACTTTCAAGGTAGGTGGTCCGTCTTGTATCTATTTTGAAACAAGAATAAGTGAAGCCATCTCGAATTTTGGTAGATACTTAACCTATTTGGCTTTGGTTATCTAGGCTGTGAGAGACCATGTCGCCAGACGTACTGCCGCCGCCGCCGCGCTGACTCTCATAATAGGGTAGCGCCCACGCCCTAGAAACATTCTCGCGGAGGGATTGTTTGGCGTTGAGGATAAATCTCTTTGCTGACGTGCTCATTTTCATGATAGTGGATTAGCTCTAGCTCTTTGATACTCTAGGATTTGAATGGCCTATTATGATGACGCGTTACGTCACTAAACAGGACATTTATTTCACACAGCGCACCATTTTGCCCACATTAACTATAGTTAGTAATATGGGAACTAAATTACTGTTTTTTTTTATATATACATACTTATCATTCAATACAACACCCATACACATATTAAAAAAAACCGATCAAGTGCGAGTCGGACTCGCGTACCGAGGGTTCCGTACAATCCTGTAGGTATATAACTAAAAGTTATGGTATTTTTATTGCTAAATGAAATCCATAAAATTACAATTTGGAAAGCTGGAGGAGCATAAATAACACGCAATAAAAAGACTTTATCGTTTCTTATTATTAAAAAAAATGTGATGTACTCAACTAAAAATTTAAGGTTTTCGGAATCTTCACTTTATGTGTGCTATGAAACGTAAGCAACGTGTTATATTTACATGACAAATTTCAAGATTCTAGGTCGATTGGAAGTATCCTTTTAGGTTTTGATTCCCTTGCGAGTAGTTGAAGTTTCAAAATATACGGCTTAAATTGCTGTTTCTTTTGATTGCGTTGTCATAGAAGTCTGATTTTGTTACAGTAGACAATAATAAATAATAATAATTAATATAGAAAGGCATTATTGATATGAATTTCCCTATAATACCACTACGCGTTCATATATGATGTAACTAAAAATGTATGATTTTAGCAATTTTTCCTTCAGTTTAGATAATGGAAAATTTGCGAAAAGCATACATTTTTGTAAGACGTATATGTCATAAGACGTTGCTTCTTGCCTAATTTGATGATTCTGAGGAACCCTAAAAACATTTAAGTATATTCATAACACAAATGTTTGGGAATGTTGAGAAATGTTTGGTAGGAATCGAACCCACATCCCGCAACGCAGAAGCCTACTATATACTACGAACTGAGCTGTGAGGCTTGTTACAAAAGAAGATGTGTGTATTGAATTGTAGATATCTAATCTAATCTACCCATATCAGCTACGAGCGAAAAAATAACGATCGGGCTTTACTTGATTTATTTGCTGCGTTGAAAACTACGATAACATGACTATTTTCAGGTCAATACCTTCTTTGAAATTCGACCTTCGTAACTTATACCTATTATCCTTCGGGAACACCTTTGGTTGCTGGTTATAAATTATTGGTCTCGCTCGGCTCCCTACGATCGACCGGCGCCCCTGACACATTGACTCACATTCGAAATGCTTGACCTGTTTTAACTCGGTCTGCTATAACGATCCACGTTCAATCTCAATGACTTTATGGGCGTTGATTTATTTATAGTTTTTACCGGATTGGCCACTTCATCGTTCATCAGACCACTGGGAATTATGTGATAGTCGAACCAATAAATCTTATATGTGACGAACGCATTTTCCGGTTAATTTTCCATTCAACAAGATTAAGCGCTTCCAATCATTTTATAATTTGCCCTTTATATAGTTGAAATCAGCTGCAAGCATTTCCACCTTACGAGCGCGTTATTTTTTTTAAGAAAGCCAGCTCCATTGTGTCGTGGGCCTTATCCTGTCGGATAAGACTCACCTGAGTATAACCAGAGCGAGACTTGGACTTCGGTAGGATGATGATCGCAAGCCAGGCAGACTTTGAAAAGTCCTACCACCAGCTGTAGGATAATTTAGCCTTAACGGCTACTTTGTCCAGGGTAGACCACCAGGAGGTAAACTCCTGGGACAACCACCTTGTCCAGACAAGTCTCGGGGCACAAGACTACTGTATTTCTCGTTCTTCCCTTGAAGAAGGAATATATTAACTTTGCTCTCGACATTGAAATGGTATCGGTCCGGGAAAACAAACTAAGGCAGCTAGTTCGATGCCTTACCAGTACCGAATATACAGGCTTGACGTCTTTTAACCAGCGTTTCAACGAGATACGTAGCGTATTTTGTGCATAGGTCGTTGAAACGCTGGTTGAAAGACGGCGTTGTAACTTGTAAGACGAGTGCTAGTGGTACACGTAAGTAAAATACTAATGTAAATCGCGGATTGATCCGTTGTTCTAAGACAGTTTTGGTTGATGATAGGACTTTTTTTAAGTCCGTCTACATCTCACGTAAGTCTGTCGCCATAACAAAGATTTTGAATTGTTTTTTTCCGGCATTTAGAGGTAAAATAACCAATTCCTCGGTTTATTGAGGATTCCGGGTGAAATGCGCTTCTACCTTGGGCCTTATCATAACTTGACATCAGGTGGAAATTAAGACCAAGCGCTTTCCCTTTGTTGCGACGTACAATAAAATGCTTAATCTTTGGGTTTTAAATTCTGAACGTTTTAAATATCTATATCCAATCAAATTATAGGTGTCTGATTTCCGTATGGAAGTTTAGGTAGGTCCCATTTGTTCCATGGAACATGACGTCATAGGACAAAATTCGATATTTTTTTCTTATTTTGTACCTACTATAGAACATGTAATACTTTTTTCTTTAATTGTTAGGACGAGGTAAATAAGACTCCTTAATTATATGTTTTGTGCCACCAGTTGGTGGTACTAGAATGCTCTGAGAATCCTCTTCATAATCTGGAGAGTCCTCCCTCCGTTTCTTGCTACGAATATCCATTCTTTCGATTTTTAGGATTTTTTTACCCAGGCAGATGTTTGATCAATGGTAGGTATTTATTTGTTCTTATTTATTCAGGTATGACAGAATAATTGTCATAATCAGTGTCATTTAGGCTGGCAAATCTTATTTGCATTTTATCCTATGGCATGAAAATCGGGTGAAAAGCTAATATGTAGTTCAATGGAAAAAAATGGGAAGAAAATGTCACATTTTGTTCGATAACGTCATGTTCCATAGAACAAATGGGATCCACTCGAAGTTCATATAACTTTTTTCTTATTATGTAAAAATAACATCCGTTCTGCAATGTAATAATTCCGTTTGGTACTGGTCTGGAGCAGTTGAGTTACCTATAGGCCGTTTGAAACGGTCCTTCCGAGTCAAGATCATGAGTCGGGACGAGGTTGCAATATTATAGAATATTATGTGACATTTTTTTAACAAATTTCAAAAAAAATTTCGTCCCGACTCATGATCTTGACTCGGATGACAGCAGTCGGTAGTGTGTGATTGCGCGCGCATCCTCTTCGATCTGAGCGTTGTTGAATGAAAGATTGGTCACTCAATGTGCTGGCGTCACGTGAACAGCGCGTTCTTTCCTCCAGAGGATGCCCACAATACTTTTAATAAGCCCACGCTGTCCACATGGACAGCGTGCCCCGATTCTGTTAAATCGATCGCTTCACTATGACAATGATATCGTCGCAGAATCGTCAAAGAATGGAGGGATTGGGGGAGGGGCGTACAGTTGGACACAACGAGTTGAGCAAGAAAGTATAAAAATAAGACGAAAATCGTATTCTCATGTTCGTTGAGTAGGTAATTTGGAAAAGTAATTCCAATGTTATTTAATTATCTGCCTACAACGTTCTGTACCCAAAGGGTGCCAACGGGACCCTATTACTAAGCCCCGTCCGTCCGTCCGTCTTGTCTGTCAGCGGGCTGTATCTCATAAGCTGTAACTGTAGACAGTTGAAATTTTCACAGAGTTCTTTCTACTGCTGCTATAACAACAAATGATAAAAATAAAATTTAAAAGTCGGACTCAAATGAATTCTCCAAATTAAATGCGACAATGTGGATCGGCACCCACATTTCAAAACCAAACATCTGCTGGGTTTTCGGTGTGCTCGTCCGACTTGCACTTGGCCGGTATATAAAAAAATAATATCTCCTGCTTTCCTTATTACTTTGGACTAGATGAACACAGCACACATACACCACATCCACTGGCTTTCAATGTCAAATACAGAAGTGGTTATTAACAGTTGGGTGATTTTATCGTAAATGACCTCAATAAACCCTACTACAAATACACTTGTCTAAGCAAATAAAGACTCGTGTGGCTAAATCGAGGGATATTAGACGTGTGGGTAGAGCAATGCCCTCCACCACTCATTGTTGTGACAGAACTCTTTATACATTTTATCATATTAAATCGGCGATTTAATACGAGATATAAATTGTATGATGATAGAGATTATGTATCAAATGTGTAAAATCATATCGTTAGCTGTTTTTAGCCCCACAGTTATTAGAATTCAAAGATCAACATGATTATTGTGCTGTTTCACATCACATCAACAGCCTATTAGTGTCCACGTCTGGACAGAGCATCCTCTAAAGCTGGTTGTTTGCCATGGTGGTTGCGGCTTCAGAATCGACCCCTCCAACTCAGCCCATAGATGTCGTAAACGCCGACTAAGGGATCTCACCAAAAGAAGGGCAGCAGCTTCCTTCTGTGTATTATCTACACCTTTACTGCGATCACCAATCCGCCTGCCAAGCATGGCAAAACCCAACAGCTTTGGAGGAGGCTCTGTGCTAAGCGCTGTGTTCAGCTATTATAAACCACGCTAGGTCTCCACCTAGCGTGGTTTATATATTGTGCCGACCCCCGGCACAACATGTTATTTTCTTTAGCGCCGATCAATATGATTCGTAATATTAACGGAGCCCACTGTGTGCCCACTGCGTCGTCCCTCACACAATCTATCCATCTCTTCATCGGTCTACCTCTACCATTATAACCAGTCACTCGTGTGTTGACAACAAGAGCGATAGGATTAAAGGTACACGTAGGTAGTTCGTAAGTACGTACAGACATGCCTAATTAAAAACATTGTGTTTATTCAGCCTTGTGCCGCATGATTGTAATAAATTATGCGAGACCCACCACGCGATATCTTTCTCGTGTTATAATACTGTACAATCATGTTTTAAGAACTTGTGAATTTCTTGACTAATGTAGCTGGTAGAGTTAGGATAAAATTGAAATGTATAAAAGTTATTTACATCTCTTAGACATATAACTTTTCTTGGTGCCCTATTTGCCAAACTAAGTATGTGAAAACTTATAATTTATTCGGAAGTAGTGCTCTTTCTTATTTGTGTAAAAGTGAGAACAATTCAGTGTATTTATAGTTTGGAATAGTGGATGGACTTATGTATTTGAAAAAAAAAGTTACGTAAAACGAATCAAGCTTCAATCAAATAATCAATTGTACAATTGTAAATGAAGTAAATTAGAGAAAGTAAAGTTTTCAATTTTGAACCCTATTTTCTAGGTACATTATTATTATAGTTATATTTTGGTAATGGCAAAAAGTCTATTGTGAAATGAGATTCTTTATGAATATACATTCTGTACGAATTCTGCGCGAGTGTTCACGGTTTTGTAAGTCGAATTTCCGGAACCATTTCCCTTGTTCCCGAATTCATGAAAATCACGTCAATGTTCAATAAGTTCCCAATGTTTCATTCAAATTAGGTGTAAGTGTAATATATCAAGTTTACATTATATTGTAGATCCCTCGTTATAAGGGATTAACGAATTTAGCAGAGGTCACCGCTTATTATCATACGGGATCTATTGATCTGCTTGCTTGCTGGGTAATCTCTGCATTTACTCTAAGTAAAGTGAGCGCACCTGTACTAACTAAAATTAATCTAGAATACTATCAAATTAAGAAGGTTAACACTATCCACGGTAAGGCCGCTTTTCAGTTGCTATTTAAACTTGGTCGATTTATCCATTGCACGAACCATTTTACGTATTTTTATGATATCTCCTTAATTTCAGAGTGTATTGAGCTAAAATTTTACAGGCAGATACTTGAATAGACTAACTAATTGCTGGAGTACTTTTCAGTTTGCCAAACCCTAAAAAAAACTAGTCCAATCTAATGGCAAAATTGGTCCTGGCTTCGTCTCGGTATTTTTCCAATAGCTCATTAATTACTGACAGTATACTAATAAGACTTGGGGTGACGTTGTAAACAGTAATAAGGCACATAATTAAGGTTTAAAGTTGGTCTCTAAAATCATTCTTCGAAGTGATAGAACTTGAAAACCTCATTTTATGTATCATTTTTTTTCTTATAAACGGGACGTTTTTTATAAATTCTGTTTTCACAAACATTATAAACAAATTGGTAGCAACGTGTGTTAAAAAAAATGTAGCTGTACGTCTTACCGTTTAAGAGATCCAGCGACAGGCCAAATGGCCCAGGGGAAAACTTGAAAATCTCCGTAACCATTGTCTGCACAATTTTTATTTTAGCATACACATTTACCTCGCATCGTACTCTTACTGATGACGTAATTTTTTTTTCTTGTAAGTCCATTTTGAAAAAAAGATTGGGAGAACGTTTTTACGCGTTCTCCCAGCGGCAACTGTTTTTTTCAAATATCTCATAAGCGGCTGGATGCACAAATTTCAAATTTAAAAAGTCCCATACACAAACACGGCGTCACTAACTAATTATTTAGCCAAGCAAACTCATGAAAATCGTCATTTTCACGCTGGGAGAACGCACACAAAGAGGCCTTTTAACTTTCCGAAATTACGTGCGATCCGAACAGACAGAAACAGACGTGGCAGGTAATTTTCTTCTACACTTAGCAGTATAGTTCCAAATAATTTAACTGCCTCTAAGGTCTAGTGGTACGCCCACAGGTATCAGATCCAGAGGTCCGGGATTTGATCTTTGATCGCCAGAAACAATATTGTGCTTGGTTTGGTGGGTGGTAGGACTTTGTCAAGTCCGACAGTCCAGCTATCACCATCTTACCTAAGTCTGTTATGGTGACAGACAACAATTCTAAATTGTTTTGTTCCGGAAATTAGAAGTAAGATCCTCAGTCTGTTGATTTCGGATGAAGTGCGCTTCCACCTTCGGCCTTATCATAACTTGAAACCGGGATACAAGAAGGCCAAGCGGTTCCCCGTCGTATACTAAATAATAATAAGAAGTGCAGCAGCTTACTTCTCTGATTACCAATGCACCTGTCAAGCAATGTGATTATGGTAAAACTTTCCAAATTTTAAGGAGTCTGTCCAGTGGACATTAATGTGCACCTAAAGAAGAAGTTCCCCAAATCTAATCAGAATAATAAATGATAAAAATACTCGGTATTTCTAATAATACGAAACATCAACTGGTTGCACTGCACTGGGCGGGACTGTCTTACAATTTTATTATTAAAAGGTACCACGGAACTAGCACTAGCAAATCACGGGGGAAATTATAGAGAAATACACTTTCTGTGGCTTAATTGCCTTATTTTCATTGCTTTGAGACTCTATGTAAGTGTGCTTTTCATTGAATAAATTCATAAAAGACGTGTTAAATTCTTATGAATATTAATATTTGAAAGACACGTTCAATAAAAATGACAAGCCCATGGTGAGTCACAGATTAAATTATAGTACCATCCACTACTATTGGTTCTGAAGTCTCTATGACTTGTTCCTGTCAATCTGGGCCTCGGCTATAAGGCCTGAGACATTGAGATTGATCCTTCAAAGTTGATTATACAACTAAATATTCATTCATATGCAGATAAGTTAAATTCATATGAAAACCAACATCAACAAATAAATTGTTGTCATACGATTAAATATGGAAAAAATGTACTCCACACCTACTTCCAAACACAAGATAACATAAGCAAAAAGTATTCGAGACACAAGGATACGACTAAGAAATAAAGCGCGCGCTGCTGCGTCTAAAGTTTTGAATTAAAAAGTTCCTGTATAGGCGAGAAAATGCTATTTAACAGGACATGCTGGGACGAAGTTGGCTGAAATGGGGAGTGCCGTGCTCATAATGTGTTAAATCAATTATAAATACCATCTACCATGGCACTCACACCTCCATCGAAAATGATATTGCATTCTGGTGCTCTTACCAAATTATGGTACTTTAAAGAATTACACCTTGAAATAGGTACGCTTTACGCTATTGTATGAAATCATTGGAAGAACCCTTGAATTTTACGTCATTGACCAAGGTAAATTCACGGACACTGGAAAACGACGGCAATTGGATGTGGAAATCGGACCCTTCGGGTGCTATACCCAAATCAAGGAGTCTTATTTTGATTTTATCACATTCCGTGTTCCTTGAATCTCTTGGCTAGCTCGCTCGCAGAAATTAAGTGGTTTAGTCAACCTTATCGATATGTAATAAATATTGACAAGTACAATATTTTATAAATGTGATTCAAGATCAAAAATATGCGAATAAACAATTATGACAAATTCGTAGGGCGTGCTCTTCATTACAAAATCGAGTCTACATTTTATTATCAGACCCTCAGAGTCGGCAAATCCATAAAACTTATCGCCGACAAAGAAAAAAACCTCTCGAACGGTGCTCAGACCTATTGTGTGTCTCCAAAAATAATGATTAGATTTACATAGCACACAATTTTATGAAATGGAAATGTTAATCAAGTAGATGATCAGTCAATATAATGATTAAGGTTTGGTGAAACGAGTTTCGTAAATAGATCGGCTTATTTCATACTAGAGATGTCAATGATGATCCAACATAGTTTTGTCGCGAATCGTTTCGAAATTATTTGTAAGCGGATTGGTATCGGGCTCATTTCTTACATGTGAGGGGCGAGGCTGCGCGCGCACCTCTACGACGCGTAGCGCTACGAGCGGCAGTCGCGACCGACCTACGAGAACCATCGACTGCTACGCCGTAGCACCTTGGTGGTCATTCTTTACACCTACAGTGTATTTGTGTAGCTATTACAAAGGAATACTCTTGGAAGATTGGAGCATTTAAGGTACAAGTTCCTCTCACTATAATCTCACACTTCTCACACAGTTTTTGTGCAATCGTTTTTCTCTGCTAGTATTTATTGATGTCGGCAACACAATGCCGAAGGATTGTCGCTCTTATGGCTTTATGACAGTCGCGAGGTAGTTTGATACCTACCTAATACCATGAATGGGATGGCTTGTAGAGCGTAATAACCCACCCGTTGCAGAATAGCTGCATCAGCATCATCTACGATTCACATTAACGTATGAAACGAACTAATAATGTCATTGGAATATGTTTATGACATTGAACGGACGAAAGGTTAATCTTGTCATTTGTACGGACCGATTTGATCGAGCGAATGAGATCACCTCATATGATTCTGCAGCTTATTCAGTATGTGCAGATCACCGCAGGCTAGACATATTTTGTGCCCGTTATGCAGCCTGTATAAAATGTCAAGGGTGGGCGCTGTGTGGGAAGTTAGTTCAGCTTAACTGTTCATGGCTATGAGTGTGAGAGTAGGGTAGCAGGATTAGGAATTAACTGAATTATATCGTGCTGCCTGGGTGAGAATAAGCGTCATACGAGTGCCCGCCTTATAGCTTAAAGACACCTTGCTTATATGGTTTATTTATACTTGAGTTTATAGACCATATCACTTATCTTAATCCCAAATATGTAAACTCGTGTAGACTGACTGACTGATTCAGCCCAACTCAGTCCCTAGACTTTTCATTTTCAGTGGAAAAAAAAAACTCTGGTTAGGGGTGCCCTAAGAAAAGGTTTTAGGATATTCCCGCGGGATGACTGGAACGAAGCTCTGGACATTTCACTAGTTGTTTAATTGAACTTAATGAACCAGAAATAATTTCTTACTAAATCAGTTAAGAAAGATATTTAGACCCAATCCTTCAGAAGTCTTACTCTCGGTCACGGCTCGGACACTCATAAATATTTAACACCAGGTTTCCATTAAGAAATGAGTACTGTAATAAAAATAAATATAAAAATAAAGTTTAATCGTTGCAAAGATCACCTTAAATATTGCAAATTTGCAAAAAAAAACCTAAAAATAGCTACCTATGTCTTATTCCGCATTTTTTTATACGACAGGGAATAAACTTAATACGCTTGGCCTTCATCTCACCTGGTTTTAGGTTATGATGAACCCGCGCTGGTCTTCCGTTTACGTCTTCTCTAGTTACGACAGTATATAGTATCAAACAATAAACCTTGAAAAATGAAAATAGCTAAAATCGCGTCTATAAGCCTAGTTAGCGTTGCTATCCATCAATCTAAATAACCATGTCACCCCCACGGCCACCACCCAGATATATATTTACACTTTGACATTTATATTTTGACAGATAATACGTTTCATTTTTCGACATGACTTACAAAAAGAATCGGCGGCGACAGAAACCAGAAATGTATTTCTTTTAATCTCATCATAAACTATTACCTCATCCAGTAATCTATAAAATACATGTGCCATAAATATTTCATGCTGCTACTAAAGTGAAGTACGTAGCTTTTACGCTATTTTACCTTTTAAAGTGGAGAGCGTGCTCGGTTTCCATTAGGTTTCCATTAGCCTGTGCAAAAGCCAATTAATATAAAGTAAAAAATAATACAATACAAACATAACTTGTGTTTACGTTTTAAGAGTGGTATAGCTCCTTGTGGAAGGGCTCGTCCGTGGAAGTTCTGCCACAATGCACATCTTGACCGCCACGCAACAGTTCTGTGCTCCGGTTTGAAGGGTATCGTTGCCGGTGAAATTACGGGCACACGAGACATAACACCTTTATGCCTCACGTTAACAGGCGCCTGTCACTGACTAGCATTTCGCTTAACGGCGATGGGTTTGCATCCTGTCAAGTATTGAATGCTACTTGTAAACCGTGCATATTTTTTTAGCATCGGGTAATTCGCCATAATAACACATATTTTTATCTAAACAATTCAGCTAGTGATGTATCTGTAATTAATGATGATTTACAGCTCTTTAAAGGTAGTACAGGCAACGTAAGCTTCATGGGGTCCCGTCAGTAGCCTTGGGTACGCAACCCTAAAAAACTACACAAGTTTGATTATGAACAGCTGTGTTACTTTTTAGGTGGATCAAATTTACACGAACCGGTACCACACCAGTGGCAGTACCAGTTTCCTATCTGAACGTGAACTAACCTTTGCTTTGTATGGGCATGATTTTGTGGATCTGCAAAAGTAGAAACCCCCACCTGCCTCCCAAATCAGCTTATAGTTTTACGCCTGCCACCACGGACAGTATTCTCGAGAATATCGTCTTGTCTTGCAAGTTATATGGCTGAGTGGGTCAGGGACTTCTTTATTGGAAGAGGGGAATCTTGGAAGTTCTAACTATCGATCTCGAAGTGCATACTTCGAGCGCAGATGCGGGAGAAAGATTACGTCACTAGGACCAGGAAAGTATACCAATCTTTTTCAGGTAGTAGCCAAGCTATAATCGGGCTATTTATAATAGCTGAGATTGGACACACCATTTCGAAATAAATAAATATTACAGGACAATAATTTCACAGTGCTACCTAGCCTCAAACTAAGCATAGCTTGTAATATGGGAACTAGATTACGGATGGGACAGAATACTAATACACTTTTGTAAATACATACGAGCTATATGATATACAACACCCAAACACAGAACAAACATTTTTATTACATGATTATGTTATAATAACTGTTTTTTTTTATAGTGAAAACTTATTTAGCCCTTTGAGAGATTTTTGGTACTAGTAGTAAAACTTATGGGTACGCTTCACCGACATGCTAATGTAAAGTGTTGCGTCAGACTGGCGGTCGGCGCGGCGTGGTAAAATTCTAATATTGTTCAAAATTACATTCATTATGAAATACGTGGTATGTTATTTTGGGGAAAATGATTATATCATTCAATTTCACCATGAGACGTTTGTGTTTCTAAATATCATATTTAATATTCCAAAGTTTTTCCTAGAATACATAAACAACCTCCTAGTTCCACTACGCTCTAGCCAAGTGGTAGGCTAATATGTAATTTGACATTGACCTTGATTTTTACTTCAAGCTACTAAAACTGTGTCATCGGCACTTTATCGGTACATACTGTCTCTATTTAGGTTTTATCACTTCGTTCACGTATTTTAAAAGTAACACTTTTGCATTTACACTAAATTATCATATTATGTACTACACTTACTCGAAAGCTCTTTTGAGTCTTATCAAAATGGGCATAATTTTGTATAAATAATAAGTTTTACATGTATAAAATACAGTCCAAACCATCTTGAGTTTTTACCTCTTTTACAATACTTATGCTACACTACAGAGAAAACAGTACTGCTAGAGCAACCGTCAAAAGTGTAAAAGTATTTTTCTGTGCAGTGCAAGATAAGAGCCCACTCGTAGACGGTCTACGGCGCAGCGTAGCGAGCTTTGGTTCTACGAGTGCTGTGAGCGTAGCGTATTGCATTCATGATTTTAAAAGCCCAATGACAATCAACACGCATAGCTCGGTTGGTAGTAGCTCTGCCTTCTGCGCTGTAGGTTGTGGGTTCGATTCACACCCTGGTCAAAAAATTGTGTGATTAATATAGATGCATGTTCTGTGTTTGGGTGATGTATCATATGGATAGTATGGATTTACAAAAAAAATAATTAAGGACTGTTGATATTGGATATAAATATCTTATTTCAACATACATAATATATAATACAATGCATACCTATTACAAATACTAAATTAAAAAATCTTGCGGGGCTTTTGATTGAGGCGACACGTGACCCAAGGGCTGGCTCTTATTTAGACCAGCGAATTAGCATAGCTATTCAGCGTGGCAATGCAGCCAGTGTCTTGGGCACGCTTCCGTCTGGTACTGGTCTGGAACAGTTCAGTTACCTATAGGCCGTTTGTAACGGTCCTTAGGTAATCTGACTGATTCCTTTGTACATAGTTAGTTTAATTGTACTTTTTATTGAATAAATATTTGAAAAAAAAAACTAAATATATAGCGCGGAATAAACAGATCCACAACCTGATTGAGTTCACAGTAAATGAGCAGTATCGACTGTTGATCCCTCGAATTTATAGTCCACACAGTAACTTAAGTATGTCAAACACATATGTAAAGAGCATATTGTTCACTTGTGTATAACGCTGTGTACGGTTTAGTATGTTTATTATTAAACTAACATTACTTCGTTCCTGGCAATCCGGCGAAATTTCCTAAAATCTTTTCTTATTACACCCCTATACCACGAAAGGAAACGATTAAATAAATCTTTTATGAATTTATATTGGATTACATGGGTATTTTTTTTTGCCCTTACTTATTTACTTCTAAATCTCTTTGTTGGCGTGAAAACTTACTATGATACCGTTTGTTGTTGAAGTGCATCGTGTCTTTACATCATTTTCACTTCAATGAGAGATAGAATATAAATCAATTTTGAGTAACTGTAACGAAATATTCAACGTTGTTTTAATTTTTCAGATCAGTTACTCAAAACCATTTCGAATCCCAACCAAACGTAATAAAGTTTATTTTGGTTCGGCAGTCCTGATATCACTGGATTTCCATTCTGCATTCCACAACGCTGCACAGCCTGCACAGTACATTACATTTCCAGGGTATGTGAACGTGCTAGAAATACTGCGCCATCATTTTGAACGTGCAGTGTTTCCACGTTTTATTTGTCAAGTTATTGAAACTCGTTTGGTAACTGGCTAAATTTAACGGTGTCACTATAAATATTAGTTTGTTGCTTTGGGTCGGATAGTCGGTTATGTTCCTAGAGGTAGTTGAAGCAAATCGTAACCGATATTTAGTGAAACGAAAATGGCGTTGTCGTGTAACGGAAGTCAAATGAAGTACCTACGTATATTTTATTGCATATTATTTTCGTTTTATTTTTTTATGATAAGGTATATTAATTGAAGTATAGTAGTGCCCCTTGTGAAAGGGCTCGTCCGGGGTGAACGAAACCGGTACGAAAAAGGTATGGTAGGTATGGTACATACCATATTTCGGCTGCCAAGCACCATTGCTGTGTTCTGATTTGAAGGGTAAGGTTGCCGGTGAAATTAAGGGCACGGCAAGGGGACCTTAACATCAGGTGGGCTAGTTGCTTGTTCCGTCTCCAAGTTGTAGAAAAAATAATATGTTTTCACTTTTCACTGCTGGAAAAGATCACTACAAAGGTTACTTGGTGTTAGAATCTCAGGAATACCAGTCCTTTCCTCAAAAAGTACCCAAATGCCGCTTCAATGAAAACGTACCGGTTCTAGAAACCGTAGTTTCTTGCATTACCTGTCAAACGACAAACATCGCAGTGGCAGAGTGTTTAATTGTCTCGTACTGTATTATCGATTTGATATCCAGTATTTTTGCTATATTTCGGTGTGTCTATGTAGTAAGGTTAGGGTTATTCATTATTCTTTAGTCTATGTATAAGTTTTCATGAAGCATATAACGATCTCATAATTCCGATCGCACCGAGGCATTCGATAAACCCAACAGGGGTTGTCTCATCTCCACCCACGTCTTCATAAATTTCTCGCTGTATTGAATTTGAACTTTGAAACCTAGTTCAAAGGTCAATAGAGTTACTGCTAATGAGAATGCGGCCAGCTTCGGAGAGCACTATTTTCTCAGTAGCACTAGAGCTGTAATAGGGTTATTGTTCCACGGCCGACCATTACGTAACTTTACTCTTCACTTCTAGAGAGTACAGCCAGTTTACTCGAATAGTCGCTATCTCGAGCAAAGGTCAAAGATAAAAATACTTATAACAACTATGCCTACAACAACCCTAACGATCACACTATAACATACTTTGTTCAGGCTACCTTTACGTTTCTGCATACACTCGTTCACTCTTCCTCGTCAAATAAAGTTCACGGTTCAAAGAGTGAGCAACCTCTGGTTAAAAATATACGCAGATTCACTACAATCAAGGGATATCGTTACCAGTGAACGGTTATTGTAGTACGGGTAATGGGTAGGGGTCTGAAAAACCAGCCCTGCGTAGACCTTTACTTACGCAGAATAGTGCTGATGGCTACCCCCTTTGCTAATTGTATAATTCTTGTTGTATGTATGTTCGTTGTGTTTAGTTAGTAATCAATTATTTTGTATTTGCAAATTATTATTTTTTGTAATCCACAATACGAACATATTTTTATTCGAGCTATATTAACGTTTCTGCATGCACTCGTTCACTCTTCCACACCTCGAATTTCGAATAAAGTTCTAGGTTGAAACACGAGCGACCGCTAGTTAAAAATGTCAGCAGAGTCGCTACGGTCGATGGATATCGTAACGGTTATTGTAGCACGCAAGGTTAATCATTAAACAGGGTGACCGGAAACACCAAGCAGCTGCAGAACCTACGATTTCACCAGAAAAGGTACTTCTTCTAGAGGACTGAAGTTCAAAAAACATTCTTTTTTGATCTGTACCTTGCGTAGCAATCGATCTCGCTAAGAACGAACAACTAATAAGCAAGCGTGCCGCATGCTGCGTGCGTGACCGTTGACCGCTTCTTAGTCGAGCAGTGGTGTAAGCTCGCTCTTCAGCAAGCCTGTTCCTACGTCCTGCGATCGATCCGCCCCTGTGGCACACTGCCAATAAACTCGGCTACCGTTACTCTCAGCGTCGATACAAGTGGGAACTTGTGCCTGTTCGCAAGTTTCGGTGTTAAAACTGTTTTATAGTAAGAACTTTATTACGGTGGCGGCCAAAGTTGCCGGCAGCACATGAAACATTGCACCAAACGTTGTAAAAGTGCTTCCAGTTTTCACGCTAATTGTCAAAATGTTTAAACGTCTGGTATCTACCGATTCTGCCAGTTATTATTTACCCACATTTTGTCCATAAATTTCGATCTACGATCAAGTTATCAATCTTTTAGTTAAGCAATTTTTCTATTTGTTTCAGATCTCAACATACCCGGTTAGACTGACACCGCAATCATGGCTTTCGCCGGGCTTAAGAAACAAATCAACAAAGCTAATCAAGTAAGTGGTATCCGATAGTAATTAAAAACCAGACCAATGATTAAGATCCGCATAATAAGGAGCCCGGCGCTTTTAATATATTTTAATCTAAATAAGGGATCGCGATTAAAAACTTCTTGAGAGAGAAGCCTCGGAGATTGCGAGCTTCGGCGGCGCTAAAAACAAAACTTTTTATCCCCAACGACATTGCAAGAAGGTGGATAATCGAACCATATTTCTTGTCGAGGAAAAACATTATGTCGCTTGTTCATATATTTTAACTGCTTCTACGTGGATTTCCAATACGGGTTTATTGGATTCCTAGAGGAACTCGGTTCGAATCGCACGCAATCATCGTAATGATATACAAAATCAACTTTCTCTATCGACTTTGATTGTTTTGTTATCCCCTCGACTGTAAGATTCGGGTTGAATACTTCAACAACAATATCTCAGCGAATAATATTTTCTTATCCCATGAGTTTCACAAAGCGCATAAAGAGACTTAGCCCATCCATTTGGTTCGGGCACAATTAGTCATGCGTTCAGCATTTTAAGGTTGAGATGTTGAATGGAAAATATTTCTCCATTCAAAAATCGAATGAGCAAACCATCGGATAGTATGAGGAAATAATCGAACATTCGGGTGTGGTGACTTTAAACTAAATAGCCGTAATGTGTCTTTTATTTTGTCTGTAGAGCTGGTCAAAGGATTCGCTTTAGACACAATTGATCCTGCAAGTAAGCGTAACATTCGTTGCCTGAATAAAGTCTCCTTGTGAAAGGGCTCATCCGGGGAAGATAACACCGTACCTATTTCAGTCGCCAAGTAGCATTGTTGTGTTCCGGTATGAAGGGTATGGTTCCCGGTGAAATTACGGGCACGCGAGGCTTAACACCTATATGCCTCAAGTTTGCGGGCGTAATGTGTGTCGCGTAGGCTCTTTGTGGATGTAACCTACGCAGTAAGACTTTGTTATATGCAAGAGATGCACTTATTAACATCAGGTGGACTTCTTGCTTGTTCCGTTTCCAAGTTGTATAAAAAAAGTGAGTTGAGAGTCGAGATTTCATTAATTATTTACTAACGCGACCCGTTGTTAAAAAACTGGCGAGGGTTACCCAACATAACAGTTTTTAATTAGTTTATACCTGTGGGCGGCTTCTGTACTGTTAACTGAATGTATGTTGCTGACGTGCAGGAAATTAGTTTAACCTTTTGTTACGATATTTCCAAAATACGGTATTTCAAAAGTTGGTTCGATTTCTTAGGCGGTAAAGTTTTTATTTTTATTTTGGGGAAAGGTTCTGTCGATATAATTTGATATAAACCGTAAGTCTTCCATCCAGTGATTGATGACCGAATAATGGCTAACCCCACTAACATACACTGCCCTTTGTGAATAATGTAGTGATTCCTATGCCACAGTTAAGTGACCCCAGCCGAAAATAATCCTTTATGAATTTGCTACCACATATATGATATATGAGGCGGAAGATCGATACTCATTATCTGTGCGGCAAGTGCATGAGATGAGTTATTTTGGTTCTTGCTTTGGACCATTTTGTTTTTACTGGTTCATGGTTCGGGCATAAAGTACTTAATCGGCTTTTTTTTTGTGAAAACTAAACGTTTGACCACCATCTCACTTTAAAAACAAATAAAGGTGTGGCCTATAGAATATGGAGCACGGTTGTCTGAAAGGAAATAATACATTTTGGTTACAAAAAAAAACTTTCATATTCACAGTTCAAACTGTTGTTGTATAATTCAATGTTCTGATTGCATTGACCGGTAGGTCGTGAGGGTTATTTCGGTAAACTTATCAGGATCTTACTTGGGGCTTCCGCGTAGGCAAAATCATACCAAACAAATCAAAACAAGATTTGAAGGTATCGATTACGGCAGGTGATTTAAACAGAGGAGGGATTGCTTTGACATCGCCAAGTCAAGCCTGTATAAGGGTTAGGGTAAGTAAGTATAGGGTAGGTAGATGTCACAATAGATGAGAACATTCTTGTCTTATCGATGTAATTTGCTAAATCAATTATTTTGGGCGAGCTGGGCTGGTGTGATTAATCGTTGATCATCGAACCGCTGACACCCTAACTTTTCCCGGTTTCTTTATATCCTTCCGTCGGGTTTACGAGTAAATTATCGTTTCTTCGCTTTATGCCGGCGAAAAACAAACATTTGTTTTATCGTCTAATGTTCCTACTACAAGACTTCATTGTCGGTAAAAAAAAATACTTTCATAGTCAGAGCTTTGAGCGTGAGCGTTGTGACTTGTTTTTTTGATGTTGAGTGTATAACAGATGTTCTGGATGGGCTTTCGATATCAATACTCGATTTTAATTCCATTTAAAAGGTACCTAGTCTATATATCCCTCTATAAATGATTTACACGTATTAGTTGTTCACTGAGTTAGTTCATCCCATGGGATTTCGATATGCTTACGCCCATAGATGTGCGTAGCAGTAGTATTACGGTAAAGGTGCATTTCCACTGCGACGCGCGTTTTCAAATAACACAGCACCTGAACATTTATTATTTATTTTACTTTAAATTAAAACGGTCAGACAGAACCAATAACAATAATTAAAGATAATCACAGAACATAAATGAAAATACTAAATAAAAAAGCACAATGATACATAATGTCGGACAAAACAAAAACATAAGTAAATTAATTGAATTTATCATACAATACAAGTAGTAAGGATTCGCCGGTTCTGGACCGAGGTCCAGAACCGGACGAATCCCCGCCGATCAAGGGTGTCTCAAAAAATTGTCACCCCGTAAAAAA
Organism: Venusia cambrica; assembly: GCA_951394065.1. Classification (NCBI taxonomy): domain Eukaryota; kingdom Metazoa; phylum Arthropoda; class Insecta; order Lepidoptera; family Geometridae; genus Venusia; species Venusia cambrica. The sequence goes on from OX596035.1 coordinate 10,794,702, forward strand.
AAAAAAAAAAAAAAAAGTATATCGACCACGCTGAATCGATGTAGCGCATCCATTTTACGCTATTTCAACTCGTTTCGGAGATAGGAATTTATGTTTTAAGCGCCTAGTACCCCTAATTAGCTAATCAGGGATTAACTAATCACCACCAACCTCGCCACGATGCTAATCACCTTGTTGTGAAGGGAAGCAGCATAGCAATAACAACGAACTATTTTTATTATCCTTTATTTCAATTGAACAAGCATTTAAACATATAATATACCAATATATCATTATAAATACTATCGTTTTTGAATAATCCTAGAAATTCACGCAAGGATATACCCTTGAATTTGTGATATATATATACATCAAGCAGTACTCGCCACATACTGAGGTCCAATCATTTTGTACTCTCCTTCTATTGTAACACCATTGTTTTGAGTTCCTTTTTAAAAACCACAGGTCTTAGACTCTATAAGGGTATTGTAATGAATAACACATATTTCTGGTACAATCATTATTTTATTTCAACTCATTGACATTATACAAAAATAAAAAAAATATTTACACAATGAACTACAACTTTAAAATTACCTTAGCAACTAATTATACACATTTATTAAATCTTAGATACTATTTCTTATTCTAAAATGACCCCATGCTAATGTATCAATACTGTTGGGTAAAATATATCTCTTAGTATCGCTGTATGATAAACATGTTTTGTTAATTTTTTGCGTAAAAATTGTATGCTTTATCGACTTAAATCTATACATATCACAAAATTGATTTTTTTTATCAAACAGGCATGATTTGAAATTTTCTATTTTCATCTTTTTTGTAACACATTTATTGACACCTTTTGCTTTAGCTGTAATTTTATTCTCCACTTCAAACGCATACATTTTTGATCGGAGGCCTACAAATTCTTTCATAATTTTACCGTTATTTTCATCTTTGAAAAAACCTAACTTCTTTTTATTGATTCTCGGATAACCAAATATATTATCTACTGGATAATCCGATGTATCAAATCTGGAGGATAAGTCCGTTTTGATATCATCATAAAAATGATCCGCAAAAGTTTGATAGATAAAACTATCGGTGTCCGTATACAATAGTTTTGTTTTATTTGGGAATTTCTGTAACATGTAGTTGTAATGAAAATCATACATTAATGTTTTTGAAATATCTAATATACTAAACCCTAAATATATTGGTTTGTCATGGTAGAGTTTTGTTTTTTTTAATTGCACTGCGACTAAACTTTCTTTAAAAATTGATAGACTATGAAATTCTGGTTTAGCAATCAAATCTTGAGCACCTAGAGATTTTCCTATATTTTCCCAATGCGTTAGGAGTTTTACATTTACACGTTTTTCGATGTTTTCCATGGTTTTACCAAAAACAGAATTATTCATCAATTTGTAAAAATCTTTCTCAAAATCTGAAGTTGCTTTTGTCCTTAATTGTGTATTTAAATTTATGTACTTTTCCAACCAAGCACTTTGATCATATTTAAGAATTCTGTGAACTTTCGTTAGTTTCAGACCCATATCAAGACATTGTTTTAGATTTCTGTAATGGATTTTATATTTTGTTTTATTGTTGAGATTAGGAATAAGCTTTTTTTCTTTAGAACCTCCTATGCAAATATTCTCGGGACAAAGAGGTAGATCTGAATGTAGATCATGAAGATCTGTGGGGTATTCTAAGTCAACTTCTAATATGAAACCGTATTCAGAGTTATCAGGAACCATAAAGTTGGTGTCAGGACTCACCCATTCAAAGCCTCCCTTTGGAAGGTACTGAGACATAGCCCAACCATATAGATTGTTTGCATCTAAATAGGTGAGATATGATGTAGGTTGATTTTTATCAAAGTCTTCTAAAAATTCATTATTTGCCTTTGCATATCGATTACTACATTGGGACACACCACCTCGTATTCCAGCTCGAATATATGCAATTTGATCGAAATCTGATAATAATTCTAACTCTATTTTTGTATACTTTAACATAGCATCCCAGCTTAGCCCTGGTGCTGTATAATAATGAGCAGGATCTAAATCGTATGTTATCATACAAAGGTTTCTGAAGTTTTCAAAGATATCTGTCAGTAGTAGGACATCTGTTTTTAAGTATAAGTTAGAATATTCCATCATATTTTGACACTTAAAGTGTTTCCAAACATCCTGAGCACGGTTGTATTCTTCATCTGATATGCTTGAATCGGAAAGAGAACTGTAAAACTGGTTTTGGTTAGGGAGAGATGTTGATTTTAGGGATTCAAACGATGTCATGAACTCATAAGGATATATACCCTTCTTCCTTAGGCGACTGAAGTCTTCATCATTAGGAAAAAAACATTTGAGGGTGTTGAACTGATCGTTATTTAGATTTTTTGCTAGTTGATCGAGGCTACACGATAAAAATTTCATAGAATCTACAAATCTTAGTTTAATCTTTTGATTGTTTATGGTGAGGACTTTTGTAAAAGATATGTACCTTTCTTTATTTTGAGGAATAACTTCTATTTCACCCTCCACAAAATCTAACGCCTGTACGATAAAATGTGCATCGTAATGACTGAGATTGTGAAGGAAAACTGGAACGTAGTATGGTGGTCGAAAGTTTTTAATACAAATATCATGTGCAACACCTCTAAAATTACCTGTGTGCCAATCGAAATCAAGAACACGTTCTCCATTCAAATTTGTTTCACAGATGTGACAATTTTTGGTGTTTGCAATTTTATTTTCATTTTCAGGTGTTAATGGTTTAGGGCTCTTTTGAAAATTGTTTACCCTACAAATTTCCTTCAAATCGTTATATAAACGTTTCATAAATATTTGTGCACAGTTGGATCCACTGTAAGTTTCATATTTTGATAAACTATCGTTATATGAACATTTAACATAGTATCCGAAGCTATAAACTTCATGCTTTGCTACATTTGTAGTATATGGTTTAGTAGGATCATTAACACATGTTTCTATTGGATTTAATAATGCCTCAAAGTCAGCATATATAACAAATGGCATTTTCATCTTTTTTTGGAATTTGTCAAACTTTAGTTTGTCATTAGAAACCAATTCACCAAACCAATTTTTCATTATTTTTTCTTTAGTTGGAAGCTTCGTTGAAATGTGTGAACAATCATGTTGTTGATGGTTACTTAACCTTTCTTTTGAAGGGAAGTGAAGTAAACAACCATCACAAATGTAAACCGCATGCTCTTGATTAGAAAGTTGTTTGCTAACTAATCGCGACAAGTTTTTGATGTAGCAATAATGACCATTTGTACCGTTTTGAATGTATAGAAGATTTACGTGACGAGTTTTACGAGATTTGGTAAAAAACAAAGGACCTACAACAATATTTTTTTTGTTTTTTATATCAAATTCTAATCCGAAAACATTGATACTTATATCGTTTAATGCTTCAACTTTATGTATATCAGTTAGTTTTACTGGAAAAGGTACACCGTTAAATTTAAGTTTGTTTGCATGCATACTGTATGATGTTACTCGATCAGAATGCTTGTTGGCTGGGTATAGGGCTGATAGCAATGCCCATTTAAAACATAAATTATCTGCATTTTTTACGTTTATAACGGCTTTTTTTGCTCTTACATCTGCAGGTAATTCAATATATGAGGTTCCTCGCAGTGGGTTGAATTTATTTACATTCATATCTAAACAGTTTATTTTTTTGAGACTCCATCCACTATCTTTTTTCTCAAAAGAATCTATCTTATTTGTCATAGTGTCACACAAAGATGAAAAGAAAATATTCAAGTCATCCCCACGAAATATTATGTAATTACATGTTTGGAAGTCGAATGCATTTGTCATATTTTTAGACTGCTGTACAAAATCAGCATGTAAAATGAAATTAACTTTGAATACTGTATGTTGTTCGATTGATTCATCAATCAATAACATTACATCATCTTTAATTGACTTCAAAAATTGTTCGGGTGTTTCGAATACTGAGTTTGATGATGCACTATCTTTACAATTAATTTTATATGATATAATTCGTTGACCGAAAGCAGATTCTACTACAGATACATTTGACAAGGCACCATGTGATTTTAGTACATTATTTTTGTGAGTGTTGCTCTTTAAATGATTAGTGAAGAAACGCTTTTTAATTAGAAGTTGACAAATGCCACAGTTCGTAGCGCATCCATTTTACGCTATTTCAACTCGTTTCGGAGATAGGAATTTATGTTTTAAGCGCCTAGTACCCCTAATTAGCTAATCAGGGATTAACTAATCACCACCAACCTCGCCACGATGCTAATCACCTTGTTGTGAAGGGAAGCAGCATAGCAATAACAACGAACTATTTTTATTATCCTTTATTTCAATTGAACAAGCATTTAAACATATAATATACCAATATATCATTATAAATACTATCGTTTTTGAATAATCCTAGAAATTCACGCAAGGATATACCCTTGAATTTGTGATATATATATACATCAAGCAGTACTCGCCACATACTGAGGTCCAATCATTTTGTACTCTCCTTCTATTGTAACACCATTGTTTTGAGTTCCTTTTTAAAAACCACAGGTCTTAGACTCTATAAGGGTATTGTAATGAATAACACATATTTCTGGTACAATCATTATTTTATTTCAACTCATTGACATTATACAAAAATAAAAAAAATATTTACACAATGAACTACAACTTTAAAATTACCTTAGCAACTAATTATACACATTTATTAAATCTTAGATACTATTTCTTATTCTAAAATGACCCCATGCTAATGTATCAATACTGTTGGGTAAAATATATCTCTTAGTATCGCTGTATGATAAACATGTTTTGTTAATTTTTTGCGTAAAAATTGTATGCTTTATCGACTTAAATCTATACATATCACAAAATTGATTTTTTTTATCAAACAGGCATGATTTGAAATTTTCTATTTTCATCTTTTTTGTAACACATTTATTGACACCTTTTGCTTTAGCTGTAATTTTATTCTCCACTTCAAACGCATACATTTTTGATCGGAGGCCTACAAATTCTTTCATAATTTTACCGTTATTTTCATCTTTGAAAAAACCTAACTTCTTTTTATTGATTCTCGGATAACCAAATATATTATCTACTGGATAATCCGATGTATCAAATCTGGAGGATAAGTCCGTTTTGATATCATCATAAAAATGATCCGCAAAAGTTTGATAGATAAAACTATCGGTGTCCGTATACAATAGTTTTGTTTTATTTGGGAATTTCTGTAACATGTAGTTGTAATGAAAATCATACATTAATGTTTTTGAAATATCTAATATACTAAACCCTAAATATATTGGTTTGTCATGGTAGAGTTTTGTTTTTTTTAATTGCACTGCGACTAAACTTTCTTTAAAAATTGATAGACTATGAAATTCTGGTTTAGCAATCAAATCTTGAGCACCTAGAGATTTTCCTATATTTTCCCAATGCGTTAGGAGTTTTACATTTACACGTTTTTCGATGTTTTCCATGGTTTTACCAAAAACAGAATTATTCATCAATTTGTAAAAATCTTTCTCAAAATCTGAAGTTGCTTTTGTCCTTAATTGTGTATTTAAATTTATGTACTTTTCCAACCAAGCACTTTGATCATATTTAAGAATTCTGTGAACTTTCGTTAGTTTCAGACCCATATCAAGACATTGTTTTAGATTTCTGTAATGGATTTTATATTTTGTTTTATTGTTGAGATTAGGAATAAGCTTTTTTTCTTTAGAACCTCCTATGCAAATATTCTCGGGACAAAGAGGTAGATCTGAATGTAGATCATGAAGATCTGTGGGGTATTCTAAGTCAACTTCTAATATGAAACCGTATTCAGAGTTATCAGGAACCATAAAGTTGGTGTCAGGACTCACCCATTCAAAGCCTCCCTTTGGAAGGTACTGAGACATAGCCCAACCATATAGATTGTTTGCATCTAAATAGGTGAGATATGATGTAGGTTGATTTTTATCAAAGTCTTCTAAAAATTCATTATTTGCCTTTGCATATCGATTACTACATTGGGACACACCACCTCGTATTCCAGCTCGAATATATGCAATTTGATCGAAATCTGATAATAATTCTAACTCTATTTTTGTATACTTTAACATAGCATCCCAGCTTAGCCCTGGTGCTGTATAATAATGAGCAGGATCTAAATCGTATGTTATCATACAAAGGTTTCTGAAGTTTTCAAAGATATCTGTCAGTAGTAGGACATCTGTTTTTAAGTATAAGTTAGAATATTCCATCATATTTTGACACTTAAAGTGTTTCCAAACATCCTGAGCACGGTTGTATTCTTCATCTGATATGCTTGAATCGGAAAGAGAACTGTAAAACTGGTTTTGGTTAGGGAGAGATGTTGATTTTAGGGATTCAAACGATGTCATGAACTCATAAGGATATATACCCTTCTTCCTTAGGCGACTGAAGTCTTCATCATTAGGAAAAAAACATTTGAGGGTGTTGAACTGATCGTTATTTAGATTTTTTGCTAGTTGATCGAGGCTACACGATAAAAATTTCATAGAATCTACAAATCTTAGTTTAATCTTTTGATTGTTTATGGTGAGGACTTTTGTAAAAGATATGTACCTTTCTTTATTTTGAGGAATAACTTCTATTTCACCCTCCACAAAATCTAACGCCTGTACGATAAAATGTGCATCGTAATGACTGAGATTGTGAAGGAAAACTGGAACGTAGTATGGTGGTCGAAAGTTTTTAATACAAATATCATGTGCAACACCTCTAAAATTACCTGTGTGCCAATCGAAATCAAGAACACGTTCTCCATTCAAATTTGTTTCACAGATGTGACAATTTTTGGTGTTTGCAATTTTATTTTCATTTTCAGGTGTTAATGGTTTAGGGCTCTTTTGAAAATTGTTTACCCTACAAATTTCCTTCAAATCGTTATATAAACGTTTCATAAATATTTGTGCACAGTTGGATCCACTGTAAGTTTCATATTTTGATAAACTATCGTTATATGAACATTTAACATAGTATCCGAAGCTATAAACTTCATGCTTTGCTACATTTGTAGTATATGGTTTAGTAGGATCATTAACACATGTTTCTATTGGATTTAATAATGCCTCAAAGTCAGCATATATAACAAATGGCATTTTCATCTTTTTTTGGAATTTGTCAAACTTTAGTTTGTCATTAGAAACCAATTCACCAAACCAATTTTTCATTATTTTTTCTTTAGTTGGAAGCTTCGTTGAAATGTGTGAACAATCATGTTGTTGATGGTTACTTAACCTTTCTTTTGAAGGGAAGTGAAGTAAACAACCATCACAAATGTAAACCGCATGCTCTTGATTAGAAAGTTGTTTGCTAACTAATCGCGACAAGTTTTTGATGTAGCAATAATGACCATTTGTACCGTTTTGAATGTATAGAAGATTTACGTGACGAGTTTTACGAGATTTGGTAAAAAACAAAGGACCTACAACAATATTTTTTTTGTTTTTTATATCAAATTCTAATCCGAAAACATTGATACTTATATCGTTTAATGCTTCAACTTTATGTATATCAGTTAGTTTTACTGGAAAAGGTACACCGTTAAATTTAAGTTTGTTTGCATGCATACTGTATGATGTTACTCGATCAGAATGCTTGTTGGCTGGGTATAGGGCTGATAGCAATGCCCATTTAAAACATAAATTATCTGCATTTTTTACGTTTATAACGGCTTTTTTTGCTCTTACATCTGCAGGTAATTCAATATATGAGGTTCCTCGCAGTGGGTTGAATTTATTTACATTCATATCTAAACAGTTTATTTTTTTGAGACTCCATCCACTATCTTTTTTCTCAAAAGAATCTATCTTATTTGTCATAGTGTCACACAAAGATGAAAAGAAAATATTCAAGTCATCCCCACGAAATATTATGTAATTACATGTTTGGAAGTCGAATGCATTTGTCATATTTTTAGACTGCTGTACAAAATCAGCATGTAAAATGAAATTAACTTTGAATACTGTATGTTGTTCGATTGATTCATCAATCAATAACATTACATCATCTTTAATTGACTTCAAAAATTGTTCGGGTGTTTCGAATACTGAGTTTGATGATGCACTATCTTTACAATTAATTTTATATGATATAATTCGTTGACCGAAAGCAGATTCTACTACAGATACATTTGACAAGGCACCATGTGATTTTAGTACATTATTTTTGTGAGTGTTGCTCTTTAAATGATTAGTGAAGAAACGCTTTTTAATTAGAAGTTGACAAATGCCACAGTTCGTAGCGCATCCATTTTACGCTATTTCAACTCGTTTCGGAGATAGGAATTTATGTTTTAAGCGCCTAGTACCCCTAATTAGCTAATCAGGGATTAACTAATCACCACCAACCTCGCCACGATGCTAATCACCTTGTTGTGAAGGGAAGCAGCATAGCAATAACAACGAACTATTTTTATTATCCTTTATTTCAATTGAACAAGCATTTAAACATATAATATACCAATATATCATTATAAATACTATCGTTTTTGAATAATCCTAGAAATTCACGCAAGGATATACCCTTGAATTTGTGATATATATATACATCAAGCAGTACTCGCCACATACTGAGGTCCAATCATTTTGTACTCTCCTTCTATTGTAACACCATTGTTTTGAGTTCCTTTTTAAAAACCACAGGTCTTAGACTCTATAAGGGTATTGTAATGAATAACACATATTTCTGGTACAATCATTATTTTATTTCAACTCATTGACATTATACAAAAATAAAAAAAATATTTACACAATGAACTACAACTTTAAAATTACCTTAGCAACTAATTATACACATTTATTAAATCTTAGATACTATTTCTTATTCTAAAATGACCCCATGCTAATGTATCAATACTGTTGGGTAAAATATATCTCTTAGTATCGCTGTATGATAAACATGTTTTGTTAATTTTTTGCGTAAAAATTGTATGCTTTATCGACTTAAATCTATACATATCACAAAATTGATTTTTTTTATCAAACAGGCATGATTTGAAATTTTCTATTTTCATCTTTTTTGTAACACATTTATTGACACCTTTTGCTTTAGCTGTAATTTTATTCTCCACTTCAAACGCATACATTTTTGATCGGAGGCCTACAAATTCTTTCATAATTTTACCGTTATTTTCATCTTTGAAAAAACCTAACTTCTTTTTATTGATTCTCGGATAACCAAATATATTATCTACTGGATAATCCGATGTATCAAATCTGGAGGATAAGTCCGTTTTGATATCATCATAAAAATGATCCGCAAAAGTTTGATAGATAAAACTATCGGTGTCCGTATACAATAGTTTTGTTTTATTTGGGAATTTCTGTAACATGTAGTTGTAATGAAAATCATACATTAATGTTTTTGAAATATCTAATATACTAAACCCTAAATATATTGGTTTGTCATGGTAGAGTTTTGTTTTTTTTAATTGCACTGCGACTAAACTTTCTTTAAAAATTGATAGACTATGAAATTCTGGTTTAGCAATCAAATCTTGAGCACCTAGAGATTTTCCTATATTTTCCCAATGCGTTAGGAGTTTTACATTTACACGTTTTTCGATGTTTTCCATGGTTTTACCAAAAACAGAATTATTCATCAATTTGTAAAAATCTTTCTCAAAATCTGAAGTTGCTTTTGTCCTTAATTGTGTATTTAAATTTATGTACTTTTCCAACCAAGCACTTTGATCATATTTAAGAATTCTGTGAACTTTCGTTAGTTTCAGACCCATATCAAGACATTGTTTTAGATTTCTGTAATGGATTTTATATTTTGTTTTATTGTTGAGATTAGGAATAAGCTTTTTTTCTTTAGAACCTCCTATGCAAATATTCTCGGGACAAAGAGGTAGATCTGAATGTAGATCATGAAGATCTGTGGGGTATTCTAAGTCAACTTCTAATATGAAACCGTATTCAGAGTTATCAGGAACCATAAAGTTGGTGTCAGGACTCACCCATTCAAAGCCTCCCTTTGGAAGGTACTGAGACATAGCCCAACCATATAGATTGTTTGCATCTAAATAGGTGAGATATGATGTAGGTTGATTTTTATCAAAGTCTTCTAAAAATTCATTATTTGCCTTTGCATATCGATTACTACATTGGGACACACCACCTCGTATTCCAGCTCGAATATATGCAATTTGATCGAAATCTGATAATAATTCTAACTCTATTTTTGTATACTTTAACATAGCATCCCAGCTTAGCCCTGGTGCTGTATAATAATGAGCAGGATCTAAATCGTATGTTATCATACAAAGGTTTCTGAAGTTTTCAAAGATATCTGTCAGTAGTAGGACATCTGTTTTTAAGTATAAGTTAGAATATTCCATCATATTTTGACACTTAAAGTGTTTCCAAACATCCTGAGCACGGTTGTATTCTTCATCTGATATGCTTGAATCGGAAAGAGAACTGTAAAACTGGTTTTGGTTAGGGAGAGATGTTGATTTTAGGGATTCAAACGATGTCATGAACTCATAAGGATATATACCCTTCTTCCTTAGGCGACTGAAGTCTTCATCATTAGGAAAAAAACATTTGAGGGTGTTGAACTGATCGTTATTTAGATTTTTTGCTAGTTGATCGAGGCTACACGATAAAAATTTCATAGAATCTACAAATCTTAGTTTAATCTTTTGATTGTTTATGGTGAGGACTTTTGTAAAAGATATGTACCTTTCTTTATTTTGAGGAATAACTTCTATTTCACCCTCCACAAAATCTAACGCCTGTACGATAAAATGTGCATCGTAATGACTGAGATTGTGAAGGAAAACTGGAACGTAGTATGGTGGTCGAAAGTTTTTAATACAAATATCATGTGCAACACCTCTAAAATTACCTGTGTGCCAATCGAAATCAAGAACACGTTCTCCATTCAAATTTGTTTCACAGATGTGACAATTTTTGGTGTTTGCAATTTTATTTTCATTTTCAGGTGTTAATGGTTTAGGGCTCTTTTGAAAATTGTTTACCCTACAAATTTCCTTCAAATCGTTATATAAACGTTTCATAAATATTTGTGCACAGTTGGATCCACTGTAAGTTTCATATTTTGATAAACTATCGTTATATGAACATTTAACATAGTATCCGAAGCTATAAACTTCATGCTTTGCTACATTTGTAGTATATGGTTTAGTAGGATCATTAACACATGTTTCTATTGGATTTAATAATGCCTCAAAGTCAGCATATATAACAAATGGCATTTTCATCTTTTTTTGGAATTTGTCAAACTTTAGTTTGTCATTAGAAACCAATTCACCAAACCAATTTTTCATTATTTTTTCTTTAGTTGGAAGCTTCGTTGAAATGTGTGAACAATCATGTTGTTGATGGTTACTTAACCTTTCTTTTGAAGGGAAGTGAAGTAAACAACCATCACAAATGTAAACCGCATGCTCTTGATTAGAAAGTTGTTTGCTAACTAATCGCGACAAGTTTTTGATGTAGCAATAATGACCATTTGTACCGTTTTGAATGTATAGAAGATTTACGTGACGAGTTTTACGAGATTTGGTAAAAAACAAAGGACCTACAACAATATTTTTTTTGTTTTTTATATCAAATTCTAATCCGAAAACATTGATACTTATATCGTTTAATGCTTCAACTTTATGTATATCAGTTAGTTTTACTGGAAAAGGTACACCGTTAAATTTAAGTTTGTTTGCATGCATACTGTATGATGTTACTCGATCAGAATGCTTGTTGGCTGGGTATAGGGCTGATAGCAATGCCCATTTAAAACATAAATTATCTGCATTTTTTACGTTTATAACGGCTTTTTTTGCTCTTACATCTGCAGGTAATTCAATATATGAGGTTCCTCGCAGTGGGTTGAATTTATTTACATTCATATCTAAACAGTTTATTTTTTTGAGACTCCATCCACTATCTTTTTTCTCAAAAGAATCTATCTTATTTGTCATAGTGTCACACAAAGATGAAAAGAAAATATTCAAGTCATCCCCACGAAATATTATGTAATTACATGTTTGGAAGTCGAATGCATTTGTCATATTTTTAGACTGCTGTACAAAATCAGCATGTAAAATGAAATTAACTTTGAATACTGTATGTTGTTCGATTGATTCATCAATCAATAACATTACATCATCTTTAATTGACTTCAAAAATTGTTCGGGTGTTTCGAATACTGAGTTTGATGATGCACTATCTTTACAATTAATTTTATATGATATAATTCGTTGACCGAAAGCAGATTCTACTACAGATACATTTGACAAGGCACCATGTGATTTTAGTACATTATTTTTGTGAGTGTTGCTCTTTAAATGATTAGTGAAGAAACGCTTTTTAATTAGAAGTTGACAAATGCCACAGTTCACCTTATCGTTATCGTCAGTCCGAAGTCTCAACGACGCGGAAGATGAAGGTTCAGCATCAAGTCTTGGTATTTTTGTTGGCATGATGTTGCTTTCGTTATCACTCCGAGGTCTCTTGTGGTTTCCCCCTCCAACTTGTACTTGTGGCTCGCTGAAAGGTAAAGTTTAAAGTTAAATGGAAAACTTTATGGTTACAGAAAACCAGCAATCATGGTAAATATACTTAAAATAATTTGCTATGAAAATGTAACTTACATATATTGTTTTTCAGCTGCAACACATAAATTGTAGAGCTCCTCATCGTATAATGAACTTATCATATCACATGATTCAATTTCCTCACAGAGCTTAAATATTTCAGCATCTTCACATGAATCATTGATTTCTGTGTTGAAGGTACTATCACAAACTTCCTTGTGATCTATTTTTATTGCACATGATTCAACTTCTTCGCAGAGCGTAAACATTTCACAATCTTCACAAGAATCAATACTTTCCGGTTGAAAGAAGGTAAAGGAATTAACACAAGTTTCTTCGTGATCCATAGTTATTGCACTTGTATTACTAGTAGACAATGTACTGCAATGATTTTCTGACTCAAACTGAGACCAGGAGAGGCATTTTCGATGTCCTTTATATATTAAATCCAGGTAAAATGTTATTTATCATTAAAGTAAATTGAGAACACCCACTCATTAGCTAATCTTAAAAATCTTGTAAAAAAATTAAGAGTGACATTGTTTTACTAATTATCCTTGAAGAAATATTTTTTGGAACCTTCATTGTTTGCTATGTCTTTTGTTATCTTGTAAATAAGGTTTTGTGCATGAGTATAGTTGTCATCACTATTTTTCAGATAATATTTTGTCCTTAAATCTGCGTGCTTCCAATGTTGTTCTTTAGGGATTTTTGATATCTTCTTGAGGTTATAAACCTCTATTTTTATTAAATGAGTGGCTTTACTAGCATCTTCATTATTTGTCGATATAAATGCAGTACCTCCTTCATGCGCCCGAGATATTGTTGACGACAGCTTTTTTTTATAAGATTTGCTTGGTACATTAAAAAAATCATCTATACTCTCGTATACAGATTCAGGTCTCTTTCTTTTTAAAATCGGAGGTTCAGTGATGGTTAATTTATCATTACTATCATCTGAAATTGTATTGTAATAGTACTGTTTATAAGTATTTTCTTCGTTAATATCAATGTTCTGCAACAAAAAAATGTGGCTATAAAAAAATAGAAATAGAAACAATAGCTAAAATGATTACAGAAAAATAAAAAGTAGTTTTCATACCTCCATTATGCTATAACTGCTATCAATCACTTCAAACTAAAATATATTCACTCCACTGTTCACGGTAGCAAACAACTGTGAAATTATTTTGGAGTTTCTCATTTATATATTGCTAACTATTATCACATTAACTAACTACCCTGTTATTGAAAGTAGTTTTGTGGAATTTAAAGTGGAGAATAAAATTACAGCTAAAGCAAAAGGTGTCAATAAATGTGTTACAAAAAAGATGAAAATAGAAAATTTCAAATCATGCCTGTTTGATAAAAAAAATCAATTTTGTGATATGTATAGATTTAAGTCGATAAAGCATACAATTTTTACGCAAAAAATTAACAAAACATGTTTATCATACAGCGATACTAAGAGATATATTTTACCCAACAGTATTGATACATTAGCATGGGGTCATTTTAGAATAAGAAATAGTATCTAAGATTTAATAAATGTGTATAATTAGTTGCTAAGGTAATTTTAAAGTTGTAGTTCATTGTGTAAATATTTTTTTTATTTTTGTATAATGTCAATGAGTTGAAATAAAATAATGATTGTACCAGAAATATGTGTTATTCATTACAATACCCTTATAGAGTCTAAGACCTGTGGTTTTTAAAAAGGAACTCAAAACAATGGTGTTACAATAGAAGGAGAGTACAAAATGATTGGACCTCAGTATGTGGCGAGTACTGCTTGATGTATATATATATCACAAATTCAAGGGTATATCCTTGCGTGAATTTCTAGGATTATTCAAAAACGATAGTATTTATAATGATATATTGGTATATTATATGTTTAAATGCTTGTTCAATTGAAATAAAGGATAATAAAAATAGTTCGTTGTTATTGCTATGCTGCTTCCCTTCACAACAAGGTGATTAGCATCGTGGCGAGGTTGGTGGTGATTAGTTAATCCCTGATTAGCTAATTAGGGGTACTAGGCGCTTAAAACATAAATTCCTATCTCCGAAACGAGTTGAAATAGCGTAAAATGGATGCGCTACATCGATTCAGCGTGGTCGATATACTTTTTTTTTTTTTTTTACGGGGTGACAATTTTTTGAGACACCCTTGATCGGCGGGGATTCGTCCGGTTCTGGACCTCGGTCCAGAACCGGCGAATCCTTACTACTAATACAAAACAACAATTAAAAATATTGCTTACAAAAACTTAGACAATCTGTTAAAATTTTAGACCATAATATATTGTCAAACAAGGCAAAATCCGGGCTATCGTCCAAATGAGCTTTGTGTGCCGCGAGTACGCGCGGAATATGTGTGAGTGGTGAACATAAATGTCTTACACATAATCATTATGTGGCCTACGGAAGTATCACACCTATTTTATTAAGGCTTATAATAGGTCTTTACCTATGAAGTTGCCGTTTTGTAGTACTGGTCATTTCAAATTAAAACTATTTCTGAATGTCTATGAATTCTAATTTCAAATTAATTTAATTCTTAAAACATGACATTCTTTTTTTAAATTCAGTCTTTTGTTTACGATTAGCGTTATGTTTTCATCCCATTTACATCTTTTTCGTCATCATGGATACGCTAAAAATTCGAGTAATACTGGAATATGAGTACCGACGGGGTAGCAACGCGGCACAAACGGCACGCAACATTAACGACGTATAAAAACAAACGTACAAACCGTTATTGGTTTACCCGCTTCTGTGCTGGAAATTTCGACCTGAATAATGCACCCCGTGGTCGTCCGGAAACTTTGGTCAACAATGACGAATTAAAGGCGACTGTGGAAGCTGATGATACTCAGTCTACTGTCGAATTAGCAGCAGTTTTCGAAGTTAGCATCAAAACAATCTTGATCCATTTGCGTCAAATTGGCAAGGTAAAAAAGCTTGACAAATAGGTGCCCCACGAACTTAATGAACGCGCACTTCGCGCTGCTCAACAGGAACAGAAACGAAGGAATTTTGATTCGCATTGTTACCTGCGATGAAAAATGAATTCTTTTCGACAATCGTAAGCACTCATCGAGTTGGTTAGATCCTGGTTCAGCACCTAAAAAAGTGATGGTCACTGTTTTGTGGTCTAGCACCGGTGTGATTCATCACAGCTTCTTACCAAACGGGACGAGCATTACTGCATATACTGTGAAGAACTGAACACAATGATGGAGAAACTTGCACAACGCCAACCAGCTTTGGTGAATCGATTATCGCCGTTACAGCTGCACGATAACGCGCGACCTCACACCGCACAACAGACCGTCTCCAAGCTACAAGAGCTGGGGCTGGAAGGTCTCCGTCATCCACCGTACTCACCAGACCTTGCACCTACTGACTTCTACTTTTCCAAAATTTGGACAACTTCTTAACGGGAAAATAATTCAATACCCGGGCAAAAGATGCTTCGACTGCATGGGCGATTACTTTGATTGACGGAAGAACGAAAAAAAATGACTTGCATTGATTTCATACAAAACGGCAATTTCATAGGTAAACCCTAATATTACCTACGCAATAGAATCTATGGCTCATGTTAAACCGGTGTAAAAAACGTTGAGTATTCACTATACTATAATATTTATTAATTCGATGTTTACCATGATTTGTTGGCGAATGAGTTTTCCGATATTTAAATATAAATATCCCGTTAATATTGGTTATAGTGTTCATAACCATGATAGTTTGAAAAGTTAAATAATAATCGGTTCATTCAGTAAAACGAAAATTAACAGACAATAATACGATTATTATTTGGTGAAACAACGGATCGAGCGAGGGGTAGAGACGAGGGGTGACAGCCTTGACCCACAGCCTGCCCTATATTGTCAATGTGCCCCAATTATTGTGGCCTTCAGCCTCTCTCGGTGCGCGCTCCTGTGACATTGTGCGAGGGGATTACACCTTGGAAATGCATTTTTGCTGTAAATTGTGTACCTTGTGACGAGCTTAAAATTTTATTTAGATCGTTCAAGAACTGACGATTCATTGACAAATAATCCCAAATGCTGTTGTTCAAAAAAAAAAAAAAAAAAGAAAGAAAGAAAAACATTTTACAGACGTACAACAACACAACCCAGACAATTTAAACAATGTAAACACTAGGATTCGATTAAAAGAAGCTACCTACATTTCATTATCTCAGTTAGCAAATAAATAACCAATACACATGGAATAGTGTTCCAAAATCCTGTTCAAGCCTTTCACATTTCCTCAAAATCACTTTTCTTCTTTAACAGCCCCATAATGTCCTCCTCAAAAAAAAGAAGAATTTTGCCATAGTCACGGGCACCTCCCAAGTGACTATGGCAATATTCTCCTTTTTGGTGGTCTAAGATCCCTTATTCGGTCTATACGACATCCGCAGACTCAAGAATCAAGTATTATAATGAAGTATCTAAAATAAATTAAATAGTAATTGTGACGGTTGCGAAGCGTCGTCGGTGGATGGAATATAAGAGTAGTAGAATTCCTTGTGATTGGGCTCGACCGGGGAAGTGCTACCACCATACCTATTTCGGCCGCCAAGCTGCATTGTGGATGTACGCAGTAAGGCTTTGTTATAGTCAAGAGATGCACTTAACATCAAGTGGACTACTTGCTTTTTCAGCCTCCAAGAAATATAAAAAAGAAAAATAAAGTAGCCCCTCCATTTTATTTTCCTTTTTTATACGTTCAGGATCGCTGTTGTGGCGTCATCGCGCGTCGATTGGGAAAGGCATATTGTTAAGCAGTGAACGTCTCCAAACCCAAAAAAAAGTTCATGAATGCTTTATATCCCACATGTTTATATTGTTCCAATTATTTGTTTTTCTCAATAACTTACAATAACACAGTTAAGCCACGCCGTTGACTTGTTGTCTGGAAGCGGATACATTATAGTCATTGTCTTGATTATTACTTTAGAGCATCTGATATGAGAAATCGTCGTCGACCCATCCCGTGTCCTATTATATTGGCCTTCGTTTAGTCCGCGGCCTCGTTTCGCCTCCTTTGACATTGTGCGACTGCGAGATGGGACAAGGTCTTATACTCGTATATGCATTCACACTTTTCGCAACTACAGTTCTTCAGAATTTTAATATATTGAACCAGTCGATACTGTAGTTAAATCGTTTAAAACAAATTGACAAGTCTCACAGCTCAGTTGGTAGTAGCTCTGCCTTCTGCGCTGTAGGATGTGGGTTCGATTGTGAGGGCAAAAAATTGTGTGATGAATATTGATGTTAGTTCTGTGTTTAGGTGTTGTATTGTACTCGTATGATATGTATGTATTTACAAAAAAAAAGTATAGAAGTATTATATCCGTAATCTAGTTCCCATATACGAGCTTTGCTTAGTTTAGGACTAGATGGCGCTGTGCAAAATTAATGTCGCGTAAATTTTATATTTTTTTACAATGAAGAGACATGCTCGATAAAAAAAATACAATTGCTAATCTGTGTTACAAATAAAGAAGCCTGTGTTCTGTGAAAGCGTGCAACATCCGGAGATAACTTCTGAGGCTCTAGGCTCTAAGCATATTTTCCATTTCATATCCAACCGGGAACGCTATAAAGCCAGTTTCTCCTTATCTTAACCACATAAAAGCCTTTTTGTGGTACCTACTCGTAAAATAATATTTGATTGTAATCTGTAAGGGTCGTGGCCTTCCATTTTACTACTACGTCAGCATTTTTTTTTTATGGAACATCAAGTATTTTCCATTTTCATTGTTATTATGTCAGTGCCACCCAGCCAAAATTACCTTGTGATGTTCGGTTTGTTTCAGCTCTAACATTTCCTACCTCGTATATTTCAGTATTTATTGCACGTAGAGAAATTACAATAAAAACTTAAATTTAAAGGCAAGTGAAAAAAATATATATATTTTGTGATATTGAAGTGTTTACCTGAGACCTGAGAACTTCTAACGTCGAATCTTCTCAATGAGAAGCCAGAGCGTAATTTAATTGGCGGTAATTAAGTACTGAGAGGCGCTAATTGTGGCCATTCACAACAGGCGCTTTCATTGGCGTATTACATACAATTATATTCGGTTTACCTCATAGTAGAGACGAATTCGGCCAAGGTCTTACTTTGAGCCTCGACCTGTGCTTTTGTTCGAGCTCGTTCGACCCTCCAGTAGCTACCACGTTATATCCTTCTTATAATGCCTTCTGCGCTGTAGGCTGTGGGTTCGATTCCCACCCAGGGCATACATTTGTGTGATGAATATAGATGTTTGTTCTGTGTTTTGGTGTTATATCATATAGTACGTATGTTACCAATAGTATTTAAGTATTCTATCCGTAATCTAGTTCCCATATTACAAGCTATGCTTAGTTTGGGGCTAGATGGAGCTGTGTAAAATTAATGTAATGTAATATTTATTCATAAAACGATTTCATACTGCGTAAGTGCCTTCCGGAATGCTTTAAAATCTAAAACCTCTTTGCATTCATGTGAGTAACTCTTTGATCTGACCTTTTATGTCGGTTATGTCAACATAATATTCATATCGCTACTGATCCAAGGTAGCTCTTTCAAAAGGCGATGTACAGAGCACATATTCTCTAAATTGCTTTTCTAGAATGTGTGGCGTAACAAGTAACGAATACGTGTATTTGTTTGTGTACATTATTTTGAAATCTAGATATGATATCGATTAAAGATTGAATCAAATTTTATTTTGAGCTGTACACGTGACGTAATATCAGCGTTTCAGAAGTATAAAGGTAGAGCATGATCCTCAGGGTTTCAAAATAACAGTCAGTTCAATATTGTGTCTCATCAGTCAACCGTGCTGTCTGATAATATATTTATCTTTGTTATTTATATTTCAGTATGTCACAGAAAAAATGGGTGGCGCTGAGGGTACGAAATTGGATTTGGACTTCGTGGAAATGGAAAGAGTAAGTATGGCGAGATGTTATTTGATATTTCACATCTCCTCTTCATCAAAGCGCTTTTCTAAATTAACGAGAAAAGTTATAACTGGAATAGAGCGTAGAAAGGACATTTGTTCGAAAAAATGGACATGACCATATTTAATGGCGACAATAAATACTTTACGTCATCTTGATTACTCAAATGATTTATATGCACTTTATTTTAACCAGATTTACTATACCTAAGTTTAAACAATGTTAAAAAAAATCCTCCAGGTTTTACATCATTTTGTTTGACCCTGGAATTTGTCTCAACATTTTCAACAGAAAACAGATGTAACCTGCGAGCTCGTAGAAGAGCTACAAACGAAGACCAAGGAGTTCCTTCAGCCGAATCCAACAGCTCGAGCCAAGATGGCTGCTGTCAAAGGGATAAGCAAACTGAGCGGACAGGCCAAAAGCAACACCTACCCGCAACCCGAAGGCGTTCTAGGCGATTGCATGTTATTCTACGGAAAGAAGCTGGGAGAAGACTCAATGTTCTGTAAGTCTGTTTCAAAATAATTTCCTGTAGCTCAATTTATTTTTTGTTTCCTCTTACAATTCAGAAGTAAATCATCGTAGGTCTTGTAGACAAACATGCGTACTCCAACGTGGGTCACATATCTTTACCTGATTCCACACGAAACACTATCATAATAAAGAGATAGGTGCAATCTAGCACAAAATGTACATATTTTCTCAACAACTGTAAGCTTGTATTATTGTCGCGATAAATGATGACAGAGATAATGAAAGGAAACAGACGGATAACATGGTAAACATTGTAATCCTACAAGGCAGTCTATTCACGAGTCCATTACCGGGCTCCGGTTGCAGAGAATCTGAGGAAATAAACGATACACGCGTTCCTTTGAGCGTCTCTGTAAATGACGATCTTACAATTTCGTCTCTAATAAGAATTAATGATGCTGGGGTAGGGGGTTGAAATTGAAAATGATTTGGTTTCCTAATGAGAGTGTAGCAGTGTATCTCAGTCTCAGTATGTTATGCGTGGTCGTGGTACTCAATAAATTATTAAAACCACCGTCAGTTATAATAGGTAGGATAAATATTTGGAAATTATTATATGGAATCATTTTACTATAGTTGCCTATTATCTGTATTATAGTTCTGTATCTAATTCGTACTAATTTACTTATTCCTAACAATAGTTGTTTGCAATTTAAATACGACGAAGAGTAAACGTTTATTCTTTTATAGAATGAACCTACACAAAAACATATACGACAATTGTCAATTTAATAACTAAAGTAAACAGAACGAAGGTTCGATACCTCTTCCAGACAACCCCAGCATGGATAGGATAATACAAGTACTGTTGATGGTAGGAGGGTACATAATAAAATACGAAACATATCACAATCATTTGACTATGAGAGAATATGTTCCTACTTACTAAAATATATATAGGTATCTATAGTACATAAAACATTTCAACCATTTTGATTCTGACATTTATTTTTTAATTCTATTTGTTACACGCACTGTTTTCATGTGCTGACTTCCTTGGTTTTATTTTCTGTTTACATGACTCCCTTTTTATCTGATAAGACGAAGAGATTACCTAATTCGTAGTATTTTCCGCAGCACAATGCATGGTCGAGTTCGGCGAGGCATTGAAACAGATGGCCGACGTGAAGTACTCTCTCGATGACAACATCAAGCAGAGCTTCCTGGAGCCTCTTCATCATCTGCAGACGAAGGACCTGAAAGAAGTTATGGTAAGGTTTGCCCAGAAGAAACCTATTCACTTGTATCTTAAACAATCCCAGGCTGTAATTATCGGGAAACGCATACTTTGGCACAGTATTCCACTTTTTCGCAGTTCGTATTATGAAAGTGGAAGAAAACTGCTACTTCTGAGATGGAGGAATATACACTGTAAAACGATGACGCAGCGCCGAGCGTCTGGTGTCCGATAAAAGGGGAAATATTAACTTTGATGACCGGTCGGCATTTAGCTGTCGGACCATTTAGTAAGATTTATAGGGATTTTTGTGCCTAAGTAAACAAGTATACATTGGGGAGTGTGTATGATAGAGTTGGGAAGGAAAGACATCGGCAAATTTTCTCTGACCATGCATTCGAGAATTGCCAGGTTAGAAAGTAATTGGAGCGAATGAGGCAAAAGAGATGTGCAAGGAGCAACGTAAGTGTAAATCTGTTGTCTCTGCCTACACATCTTGGAATAAGGCGTGAGTCTGTACCTATATTTTAATACCTAGTCGAGCTATCATTGCTCGTCGTTTATCTTAATCTTTTTGTATAATATAGTCGTGTAACTGAATAATTGGTTAACTGTTGATCAACGCATAGCCAAAAACAGAGGTCCTGAATACTTGAAAGTTTCAGGGTCGTTTCCTTTTTTAGAGCCTTGCGGCTATGTCAGAATTTTGGGAAATCCCCAGTAGTATGACGGGAACGAAGTCCCGGGCATTTACTATAAAATAATATATATGTGTACACACCATCTTTGCAAATAAATAAAATTGAAGTGTCTTTTTGTATTGTCAAAATAACAGCTTTTTACTACATAAATAATGATAGTCTATATACACGGAACTGAAAACAAAAAATATTTTTGCAATGTATGTATGACTTATGGAGTAACTAAAGCTACTTTTATTTAGAAAAATAATTCTGTGAAATCCTACATTGGATTTCACATGGTACTTAGATAGATTACTTTCTTGGTAATGGGGTGCAATGAGAAAGGATTTTGTTAAATTCCCACGAAATGATGGGAACAAAGTCACGGGCGTTTACTTGTTCATTAAAAGGGCGAAGCTCTTTTGATCGAATGATCTTGAAGTCTTTAATAAAACGAGCTCAGCATAACTAAAATGTATCTCATTTTGTATTCGTAATGTCTTACAATCAGCTTAGTGGACTAAGCTTTTGTTCTGCTAAGAGGCAGAAAATATGATATTGGGGCGTCCCTAAAGACTGGAATTAATTCGCTCATAATATGCAAATGTTTGTGTGCTCTGAATACCAAATAGCACTTTTGTTTGCAGCATCAC
The DNA here is from genome assembly GCA_951394065.1 of Venusia cambrica. Lineage (NCBI taxonomy): Eukaryota > Metazoa > Arthropoda > Insecta > Lepidoptera > Geometridae > Venusia > Venusia cambrica. The sequence continues at coordinate 10,817,350 of OX596035.1, forward strand.
CGAAAGAAACTCCAGGGGCGTAGGCTGGACTTCGATTGCAAACGTCGAAGACAAGCAAAAGGTGATTATTTATTCCAAGCCTGAGCATGATCTTTTTTACTTTTATTTATCCAATCATTATTTGACAATAATTTTGTGTTTCTTTGTTTGAATGAACGAATAGGCCCGGGTAGGGCAAGTCCGTATATGAGTCCGAGTCACGGATCTTCTAGAACTGGTATGAAACATACTATGCTAGACTCATTTTAACTCGATTACAAGTGCCATAGACCATACACTTACCATCCTTTAGAATTATCAAATAGCACACAGACATGTAATATAAATCCTATAATAAACGCTCATGTTTTTTTCATGTTTTTCCTGTCCCGCTGCGTCGTCCTTACACCATTTTACCCACCTGAGTTTTGTTCATCGTTTGGTTTGTATGCGACCTTTTACTTTATTTTATGCCTGTATTTTTTACCTTCGCATTCCGCGTAACTTTTGCATAAATTGTGTACGTTACTTGCGTACGTGTGTGCGTAACTTTGCCTGTGTTTGCATACGTGTGTGCGTAATGCCGCGTGCTTGTGTGCGTACGTGTACGTTTGTGAAGTATGCGTACATCAGGCTCTCACATTCCAGACGACGAGATTCGTCAGGCCGAGGACAAGTTTGCGGAGTCGTTGCACCTCGCCCAGATTGGCATGTTCAATCTGCTCGATAACGATGTAAGTTTGTAACACCTTACTATAAATGGTAGGTTAGCTCTTGACCTCTAGGTTTGTCTAGCTCTAGACCAGAGCAAGGGTAAGGTCTGTGTGAAAGCACTTTTTTTAAACGCCTTTGTGATCTAGTTCAACCCATCGTTTTCAGATCCAGAGGTACCGGGTTCGATCCCCAGGGGGAGTACAATATTGTGCTTGGTTTGGTTGGTAGGTACTTACATTCTACATTTGAATGTTATTTCTAAATTTTTAGGTATTTAAGTATTCTATCCGTAATCCAGTTCCCATATTACAAGCTATGCTTAGTTTGGGTCTAGATGGCGCTGTGTAAAATTAATGCCCTGTAATATTTGTTTATTTATTTAGTAAGAAATCTTTTCAATTTCAGGTAGAGCAGGTGGCGCAGCTGAGTTTCTTTGCGGAGGGCCTGTTGGAGTACCATCAGCAATGCACAGAGATCTTGCAGGGTCTCGTGTCTACGCTCATGGAGCAGTGAGTAACACATACTTCTGGTTTTGGCATATACTTATTTACATATACATATACATACATATATACATATCTATACAAAATAAACACTGGCCTAACAGTTGCGGATATGGAAGTTGCTTAGCAATGTCACTTTATAGGTACCTCAGATTGAGCGGTCAGAAGAAACTTTTTTAATTTGAGTTTGAAGGTAGATACGGTTTTATACTAACCAAATATACGTTGGTTTTCCTAGATGGTACAAGGTATACCTACCATCAAGTAAAGTGAACCTGTTTTGTAGACCGATGTTTGAAGTAGGGTCAAAAGGTGATGGAAGGTAGAAAGTATGTGATTTTATTTTCACCTGAAAAGGCACAAACTATATATACATACTTCTAGCTACAGAAGTAAGCTTAACCCCACCTAATCTATTTACTGCGACCTTAACGATTTGATTGTTTTTTTTTAATGTACGACGAGGCGCTTAGCCTTAGCTTAGCATCTCACCTGGTTACAAGTTAAGATAAGGCCGAAGGTTGAGGCACTGCACCCGGAATCCTCAACAAGCTGAGGAACTGGCTATCTTACCTGTAAATGCCGGACAACATATTTTTTTTTTAGAATTGTCATGGCGTAATAACGATGGTAGCCAGCCAGGATACCATGGATAACTTAATGATACTCCTGCCAAGCGTGGTGATCAAATATTCTCCAAGGCTTTTTCCGGCAGAGGACATTTATAAGCAGTTTTAACCGCCTCTGTGGTCTAGTGGTTCAACCCACCGATTTCAGATCCAGAGGTCCCGGGTTTGATCCCCATGGGGAGTACAATATTGTGCTTGGTTTGGTTCATGGTAGGACTTTGTTTAAGTCTGCCTGGCTAGCAACCACCATCTTACCTAATTCTATTTTATTTTTTATTTGTTTATTGGGGAAAACTAACAGTTTTACAACAGAATCTTACAAATAAGTTTGAACCAAATTAATCTAGTTTTATGTAACACCAACAATGTTTTCCACGACTTACAAAATTAATCATTTCTGACAGAGATCTTGCTACATTTAGAATACAGAAATAAAGTACCTTAAAATTCTGTCGCTATAGCAAAAATTCAAAAATTGTTGTGTTCCGGCATTTATAGGTAAGATTCCAGTAAGCCAGTTCCTCAGTTAAAAAAAGTTAAGTCAGTAAAAAAAAAAACAGAAGTTTTTTTTTTATCAATGAAAAATTAGTAATTTTATTTGTTTATTCTATATCCCGTCGCGTACGTTTCAGGAAAGAGGAGGCAGCGAACCGTCCGAAACTGGAGTTCGTACCGAAGACGCTCGCCGACCTCCACATCGAGGGCATCCACGACCTGAACCATGGTAGGCGATACGGCTCGTCCACCAGCCTCCCGCGCCCCTCCCCCCGCCCCCTGGCCCCCTCCTCCTCCGTCGGCGACCTGCCCACCACGGACCCGCTCAACGCGTGGGACTCGCCCAAGCACATCGTGCCTGTCAGACATTGGGACGCGAAGCCGGTGTTCAAACCTCACCCGGCGCCGAGGAACCAGTTCAACGGACTGAGGGACCCGTGGACAGGTGATGTTGGCCTTTCTTAGCTGGAAGTGTACTGCTTCAGGGCGACGGGATCTCTGACTGTTTGGGTTTCATTTGCTTATGATGGTCTCTGGGTTTTGACGGTTTTGTGGTGGGTTTTATATATTGGAAAACGAATGTAGCATCTTGATCATACGGCCAAATATGGAAATAACGTTACTCCGTTGCAAATACGGGCGCGGCGTATTTTTATGATAGAAATCCAACCGGCATTAGGGTAAATTTATTGATGTATCGGTTTTGTGGTGATGGTATTATTAAAAATGGGTGGTATGGTTATGGATTACTAAAGGCTAGACTAGGGGGTGGGTATTCGTTCAAAGGTCAAAGCTATTTAGCTACTAGACGATTCGGCAATTCGTCGTTTTAACAACTGTTTGGTTTGGTAACTGGACATTTTGGCAACTTGGTTTATCCTGGTAATTTAACCTTTGGACTAATACTTTACGTCTTATTTAAGTCTGCTAAAGGGTGTAAAACTCGGTATTCATATAGCTTTACTTATTGGTACCTATATAACTATATTTCTTGTGGCTGTGTAGTACTTAAAAATAATCTTATGATATTTTAAACCAAAATAAAGTAATCAGTAAACAAAGCAATAAATGCTTACTGCTACAGATTCGGATGGTCTACGGATTTCAACTGAAATATGTTTAGTTTTCTTACAATTGCTAAAAAATATTTTAAAAGGCAGTACGTAATCAAAGCCCTTGATCACGCGCGTTCATCACATATCACGCTTCACACGATTTCCGTAGCACTGGACTGATGGAGGCACGAGTGTTAATAACTATCATATGTCGACTACTAACAAACATTAGGCCATCGGGAAAACTACATTAATTAATGAAGGAATTAATCAATGTTTTGAGAGTATTTATCGGGCTATTCACCTTTTTATTATTCAAAACATAATGCGTATTAAATAACGTGTTCTGATTGTGAAGGTTTAAGATTTAATATTTAGTCGTTACAAAAACAATAGGATATCTACTACTAAGAACGTTGAAGGTTCTTAAATAATTATAATTTTGGTGCCATGAGAACAGAACTGTTGACACACCACAAGTATGAGACAGACAGACATCTCTATACAATTATCATGAATGTTACTTTAGAAGTTGTAGTATGTTCATTTAGAATGTTTCACATTCAAAACATTACGTCGAAGGACAATATCGAACAACAATTTTATAATAACACAAAAAAAAAGTAATCTGCGACGGGATTCGTCCCAGCACCTTTTCCACAATCCGGAAACGCTCTTATCATTTGAGCCACGAGGGTCATGACGCGACTCGTAAGATTCAGGTAAGTGCAGATTAACGCCATCTAGCTGTAATTCACTAAACTATATGAACCAGCCCTAGTATCTGAAAATACGTTCAAATCAAATTAGCCTTCTACTGAAGTAGGTGTAAATATTGTTCATAACTAGGTCGGTCTGAATATAATTTTCAGTATTCTGTACTACCGTACAAAACAAACGCAAGCAGTTAGAATTAGGTATACACCAACTAATTACTGGGGCCCGATTCTACTAAACCAATCGCTTCACAATTACAATGGTATCATCGTAGACTGGCCACTAGAATACCATTAAGGCGCCTATAGTGGCAATTCTACGACGATACCATTGTCATAGTGAAACCATTGGTTTAGTAGAATCGGGGTCCTGCAACGTTGTAATTTATTGTGACTAATACTTTTATAACTCTTTGGGGTAGTAGGTAATAGGATGTAAAATGTAGTAATACAATACAGCTTATATTGTGTTAAAACAGGGTTCAATGCTGACAACGCGTGGTTTTGTACAGACATTCTGTTACAGGTTGCTGAATTTCCTTATCCTTAACCCCTCCCCCTTTACCTGAAAAATGTTTTTAATAATATTACTGTGTATTTGATGTCGGCCTATTCCACGAATAACTATTTGCATAGCTACATCAGCTAATGATGGATATGATGATAAATCAGTATAAAAAAGATGTCCATCATTAATGACCTTTACCATAGATTTTTCAATCTAGATGGTTTTCAATATAATTGCAAAAATCTTAAATAACCATTAATTTATCAAAGTACAATCACTGGATTTTTTTTTTGCATTCGTGGATTAAGCATATTTGATATTTAATTAAATGTTATCTATATATTAGGAAAATCTGTATGTTTGTGCCCTATCCTATTTAGTAGATCGATGTGTCTTCCCTTTCTAAAGGTATTTATATGAAACAGAACAGACTTATTTATTGACATGCACCACTAAAGTTCAAAGAAACAAATAATAGAGATAGAGATTATTATTGTAAGCAGGTATATACGAACGCAAATTTAACTTGTCTGTTAAAAAAACAGTTCTTGCTTTCGGATCATGATCCGGATTTACAAGTAAAGCAGGCAAATTTGACATTTGCTTGGCTTACAATCGTTTAAAATATTGGAGTGAAACCCAAACGTAGATTTGAGAGTGACTTGTACTGAGTTGGGATGTATTTTATTTGCGTCGTGGAGAGGGTGGCTCCCACGCCGGGACACCGGAGCACAAGCCTCCATCCAACCTGGAGCTTTTCCCGGGCTCTGGCAGCGTGCAACGCTCCAACAATGGTAACACTCACAGACTACACACACTCACACATCTACGTGTGCTTACAATTCATACCACACACAGTATCCACCACACATTCCCCAATAATCGATTTTTTTTTTAACTTATACTGTCCCACTGCAGGGCAAAGGTCTCCCCATATCCTTCCAAGATTTGCGGTCATCCGCCGTTTCCCAATAATAGTTATTCAATTTTATTGAACACTGACATAATTCAACATTTAAACAATTCATTCGATTTAAACATCTTAAAAAAAACAATATGCAATGTTGAAGCGCTAATCCAGTTAAAGCTCCTATTTCACACTTTCACATTCCACTGAACATTAAACTCTACTCTACCGATATATTGCTACACACTTTACATACAAACTCTGAATACACACTTAACATCACATACTACATTACACACATACGATAGTTGTAACACACTCACAGAGAGAGAAAAAGAGACACCAGACACTTTTATCTTTTACACAATTCCTGACACAGCGAAAATATATATAGATAGGTATTTTTTTTTGTTAAATACATTCTTTGAGCACAATAAATGCATAATTAGTAAAATGAAAACAATTATTCAAATAATATACGATATTTGAATTCAAGTTTCAATGCACAATCACGTCACATTTTTAGACACGCAATACACTTACGTAGGTACGTTGCTAGAATCGAGCTCTTTTGGATTGTTTTGATTTTTAGCTAGTTACGGTTTGATTCTGGGTGGCTTTCGTCTGGTTTTTTCACTTTCTGAAGCAATTGTGTCTACGAGTTTTATAAACATGCTTTTTGCCGTCTGCATGACAAATTCATACCATTGTGCTAGTGGTTTGATCACCACATTTATTTTTTCATTTGGCTTTTATCGACCCCATACGTGAAGCATTGTGTCATGAAAGCTTGATCGATCATGCCCCATTTCCATACTTTGGAAACAGTTGCTATATTTCCAACGTGTGCGATTCATGTTTCGACATTGGGACCCTTTGGAGGTAGTATACTTTCTGAACGATTAGCATCAATGTTAAATTTACATCTGATCAAACTGTAACATATCAATTGATTTAAAGTTTCGACGGGTATACTATCTACAGTGATAACTTTCTCATTTTTTTGCGAACCAATAAATTCTCTATCAAAATAGGTGCTATACTGGTATAGATGTGCCATCCTAAATATGAACCTCCCTCCCTACGCTCACGTGCTAAGAAGACGCAATTCACATAATACTACTATAATACTTTGTCATTGGGTGTTCAGTCACCGGCCGAACGGATGGATGGACTTTGTCATTGGTTATTAATCTCCATTGGATACTGAACATCTAGTTTGGATGTGCGCATCACCACTGTGGAGGGACGTTCATTTTTAGGCTGGTACATCTTACATGTAATGCTGATATTCAATGTGTTCTAGACAATTCATAAATCTACTATTGAAACTGTTGCCAAAATGAGAAAGCTATCTAGGACTTTTTTACTGGAGATTGTGTTGTTGCTATCTACAAAATATCAGTAAAACTGTCCTTAGGGTCGAAAGAACACGAAACAGGAAGGTTATGGTAACTAACGCGTGTTATAGCATCTCCGTTGCCGTCGCCGGTGAAATCTCCTGCGCGGACCCCGATTGCGCCGGCCAAGGGCCCGTGCTGCACTGCTCTCTACGACTTTGAGGCTGAGAACCAGGGCGAGCTGGGATTCAAGGTACTCGACTAGTATGATACTCGATTTCTGTCTCCTGCGATGAAATGTGTGCTCTATGTATTTTATTTTTATTGTACGATGGGTAAGCGCTTGGCCTTTATCTCACCTGGTCACATGTTAAGATAAGGCCGAAGGTGGAAGCGCGCTTCATCTGGAATTCTCAGCTGTCTGAGGAAGTGGATATCGTACCTCTAAATGCCGGAACACAACATTTCAGAATTGTTGTTATGGTGACATACTTAGGTAAGACGGTGGTAGCTAGCCAGGCGGACTTAAACAAAGTCCTAGCACCAACCAAACCAAGTACGCAATACAATACTGTACCCCCTGGGGATCAAACCCGGGACCTCGGGCTCTGATATCGGTGGGCGAAGCAGCCCACAGGAAGGTTTAAACATTTCCGGGAGCTACGGGTGTGGAAATCTCAACCCATCTATAAGTAGTTATGAGCTTTAATAAATCTTGTATACTCAGACACATTGTAAGTAACTCTTTATGTTTTCGCTAGTATATTTTTATACAAAAGAAAATATATCTAAAATACATAAAGCCTCACAGTAGGTAGTAGCTATACCTTCTGTGCTGTAGGTTGTGGGTTCGATTCTCATCCAGGTCAAAAGTTGTGTGTTGATATATATGTTTGTTCTGTGGGTGTTGTATTGTGTGATATGAATTATGTATTTACAAAAAAAAAGTATTGTGTGTGTTATATCCGTAATCTAGTTCCCATATTACAAGCTTTGCTTAGTTTGGGACTAGATGGTTCTGTGTAGAAATTAATGTCCCGTAATATTGATTTATTTTATTAACAAAAAAAAAAGAAAATTGTTTTGAAAATAGCTATTTTTACAGGAAAACGACGTGATCACCCTCATCAACAAGGTTGACGATAACTGGTTCGAAGGCTCCGTTCACGGGAAGACAGGCTACTTCCCGATCAGCTACGTTCAGATCACGGTACCCTTGCCCAATATGTAAACCCTGTAGGCTGTGGGCGTATCTTTTAAATAGCCGGGTGTTCTTTGATCTTATTCATATTGAAAAACGAGATTCGGATTAAACCTTCCAGACACAAACGTATTAACAAGCAAAGGGTATTTGCGTAGAGAAGTACATTTGCATGGTATCCTGTACCACAGAATTAAAACTTTTGTGGTTATCAGACATAAATATAATCAAGTACGGGTAATACTTTTTTTTGTTTGTCAATTTGCTAACATTCTGAGATGATTACGACGAACAAGCTTTTCAGACTTCGGCAACTTTTGAGGTTCCCATATGGGCCACTGTACACGCCATAAGAAGAAGAAGAAGAGATGTCATAATGATCTTGAAACGTCAGCTACTTGACGAACAATAGTGGTAATCTCATTGTATTCTAACCGATATAGTAAAGTGAAGATCGAACCAATGCGTTCAGCTGGCGTCTGCAATCGGTTACTGATAATATTATACACGTACTAGTTATGTGACAAACTAACAGATACGCAAGGCAAGACTATTTTAATATTCCATTAATATTTCGCTACTAATTCTATTCTCAAATATAATTAATAGCGAAACCGCACTCGGTGTTTATGAACGTGTTTTGTTGTTCATTTCGAAATGGCACGTCCAAATCAAGTTAAAATTTTCAGGTATAATCGGATAGAGATAATGTATCTGCGTTACTTTCTAAAAAATAATTATACTGATTTGTATTGTGTGATATTATTTTCCATATGAATACGAACACTATTTTTCTTTTATCTTGATTTGGCCATCTTACCTAATTCTGTCGCCATAATAACAATTCTTGAAAAAAAATGTTGTATTCCGGCATTAAGAGGTAAGGATAGCCAGTTCCTCAGTTTGTTGAGGATTCCGGGTGAAGTTTGCTTCCACCTGCTTTATCTCAACTTGTAACTAGCTGAGATGAAGGCCAAAGCGCTTCCCCGTCGTAATTTTTTTTTTAAGATTAACAAATAAACCACCACTGACATAAATTATCTCTATCCGATTACCTGTAAATGTGATTTAAATAGGACGTCGTCTTCGGTCTTCATGAAGTTATAAGCAAATCACAGCGGATGCAAGTAAAACGCGTTGGATTAACCCGAGGTTAGTTTTGGATAGTTTGGTGTTTGTTATCTCTTTCTCTCGTACCGTTAGAGACAGAGTCGATATGATCATGCTAAATTAATCGTTACATTGTCGCGAGTTGGTCACCTATATACATTTATTTATATATACATTATATCGATCAACTATGTCCATACGAGATACGCTTTTGCTATAAAGGCAACTACAGTCGTAAAAAATAGATACATATGTTTTTTTAGGCAAAAGTTGCGTCACACGTAATATGATTAAACTAAGCATAACTTACATTTGTATCATCTACTTCATTGAGTTACAGTATTAACAAAATAATTATTATTATGTAATCGAATTTGTGTCAAAAGCTCAATGTTTCCACATATATTTATTTTATATTATTTCATTCTTGAGAATAGGCGATTAAAATAATTACAGCGTGCTGGTCTTCTGAATTTCGGGTCATCTGTTATGAATAACCTTGAAAAAGTAATTCAAAGCTAAAATGACATTATATTTTATAAGTAATTTTACCAATAATTTCCAATATGTTGCCAAATTAAAAGACGATTTTGATATGATTTTAAGTTAGAAGTTAGTTGCTATTTTACTATATGATATTATCAGTTTACTTGCTTATTTTATTTTCTAAGTTTTAGTTCCTTCTGGCACTCACTATAAGACAATGAATTGTAGAGCCGTGCGTGGCGAGGCCTCATCAAAATGTATTGAAAACAGTTTTGCAACAACAATTTACAACAATTCCAAAATATTGTTGAAAAATACGAACATGATAACGCAGTTAGGCTGTAATTAATTCGGACAATAGACTTAGCATTGAGGCAGCATGATTCTTTTTTTTTATGTATAGGCCAGTGAGTAGATTATTGCGTTTAATCGTAAAATAATCGGTAAATTTCGACCTTCGATCACCACTGTGAAAGCGGTTACGAGTGTTTTTCGTTTGTTTGTATTTGTAACGATACAAAAAACGCCAGTGCACTACTGTTCTAAAAGTGATAGTTATTTAATTTGTTTGTTTTAATATTTCTATTTTTTACACCTCTTGTTTTAATCTCTTGATTTTTATCATAAACAAGCACATCTATTAGATTAAATCGATTATATTATGAGATTAGAAAAGTATAGTTGACGTCATTGCAATTAATTATTTATCTAAATGGAGAATGTATACAATATAACTATAAATAAAATTATAATGTATTTGTTATCTTGCCATTAACCTTTGGCGTTTGATGTTCGGTGTGTTATATATTGGCAAGCTATTATTAATATACATAATTATTAATTATATGTCATTGTGATAATTAGGTGTCATGCTACTGGTGCATCAATCTATTTATGTGTTCCTTTCATACCACATTTTGTATATTTACCTGCTACTTTCCTTTCCCCAGATCGTCGATACTTTAACCATAATAGTTTTCAATTACTTAGATGGGTGCTGTAAAACACTCATGGTGTGTTTACTTAAAGATCGAGACGCTCAGCACCCATCGAGATCAGTAGTAGTCATTTTAGTGACGTAACTACTATTAAAAAAATGTAAACCAAAAATAATTAGTAGGTAATGACACGGCCTCTAGGTATTCAATAGTCTTGTTAAAGGTAACGCACTAAGAGCTAAGGTAATTATTGCAAATTGTCGTTTTGTGAAATTTCCTTTGTCCATGATATTGCAGAATTGAACATACGTTTTAATACATTGATTGCATTCGTTACGTAGTTGACCAGACCCCATTGTAATCACATTTCTGGCATACAAAGGACAATACCTAGATCTAATGTTAGTTATATGTAAGTTCATAAAGTAAATGTTCTATCTTCAAGTGTCTCTTAATGTAAGTATTTCAAGTAATCAATGTTACGAAATTCGTCGTGTTTGTGTGTTACTCAGTGAGGTACCGAATAGCGATGTGTAATGTTATCGGTGTCTGCTGTCAACATACAATAATCATTGTAAGCCTAAAATCCTCATACACTGTCTCTATTGAAATGTTTTAGTATTTATGTGTTTGAAATGTTTTCTGATGGCTTATGGACGTATGCGTAGAGTATCGAATGAGAGGACATATTTTATAGAGCAATTTACCTACTGTTGGTAGCGCTGTCAACTTCGGCAAGTGTATCGGCACTGTTTGGTATCGATAATGATGTTTGCAGCCGAATTTAATACAACACTATTGATGCTGTCGACAATCATACAAATAATCGTGGTATCAAGCATCATTATCTTGAAAAGTAATTGTTAGCTCACTTATTGTAGAATGTAACGTTTGTACCGGGTGTGATAATACCTGTAAGTATTTGCTCTCGAAATATTTTGCTATTGTACAAGTAGGGTACAAGTAATTGTCGGTGTACCCATTATTTGTTCATGTTACTATAATCTTAAATACTTACTGTAATTTCATAGCGTAACTTGATGATTAACGAGATGCGATCAAGTATCATTTGTATTAAAAATTATCCCAAAACTTATTGCTCGTTTTCGCCTCCTAATAAAATGTTACAATAAATATTGACTGTGTTTTATTTCAAAACTGCAACTCTGTGTCAGCAGATGGATTGAGGGCCCATTTTTTAAATCCTTGCGAAACGAAATATGCCTAGTATGAGCTATGCCTAGCCCTGGAATATTTATTAGTTAAAAATAGTAAAAAGTTAAAGCAAAGGGCCATGAATTTCTTAAACGTTAATTAAATCTGTTATGATTAAATAGCTTGGGCTCTCAGTACAGACGCGTGCATAAAGTGGCATAGCCTAAATCTCAAAAAGCACCATAGGTATCTGGATTAGGTAATTAGTTTAGTTAATATTACCTTAAATATATTAAAAAAAATCCAAATCTGTAGAAGATGTCATTACTGATTTATTGCGGTCTAACTTACTGAGGAATCTGCAAAACGTGAATTTATCTGGAGAAATACATTTTATTATTTCATAAGGAGAAAATTTTGTAGGGTTGACATGATTTTTGTTTTTTTTCTTACCTGATCAGTATCAGCGATCACTTAGGCCACCCCATCAAAAATCCCCCGCGACAACTAATTATCTTTTAAAAAGGAGAACTCAATCCATTTGTGTGACAACATTGATGTGTGTTTTATATTCTATTTGCATGAATTATTTACAGATAAAATTTCATGAAAATCGATACATTCCTGCTAGCTGTACCTACGCTCTCTAAACAAACGAGGATTTGATTGGTCGTGCGTTATTGGGTAGTGGGGACTCACCCAAAAACGAGTCTGAATGTCTGAGGAGTAGGAACCATTAAAATTTTGTATAAAACATTTTTTTCTATTAATAAAAACCCAATTCATTCTGCAACTATGTTTATTGAGATAAATGACTGGAATGGTAAGAGCAAGAAAGAGCATAGAATAACATAATTTTCCAACTACAATTGCTACAGATCATGATGCTAAGCGTCTAATTGCCGCCGCGCAGACGAAGCACCAAGTGCAGAGTCGATTCCTTTTGGATGTTATAATCCGACAGAGTGCGCCCGTCTTCGAGCTGTTTGCCGGCAAAAATAAGACGCTGCTGGTCGGGCGGGATTCCCTCCTTGTCCTGAATCTTAGCTTTGACATTCTCTATAGTATCGGCGGGCTCAACCTCCAAAGTTATGGTTTTGCCGGTCAATGTTTTAACGAAAATCTGCATGCCTCCGCGTAAACGGAGTACTAAATGCAACGTCGATTCTTTTTGAATATTGTAATCAGAAAGGGTGCGGCCATCCTCCAACTGTTTACCGGCGAAGATCAGACGCTGCTGATCTGGAGGGATTCCTTCTTTGTCTTGGATCTTGGCTTTAACATTTTCAATGGTATCAGATGCCTCAACTTCAAGGGTGATGGTTTTTCCAGTAAGAGTCTTGACAAAGATCTGCATTCCACCTCGAAGACGCAACACCAAGTGTAGGGTAGATTCCTTCTGGATGTTGTAGTCCGACAGAGTGCGCCCATCTTCCAATTGTTTACCGGCGAAGATCAAACGCTGCTGGTCTGGGGGAATGCCTTCTTTGTCTTGAATCTTTGCCTTGACATTCTCTATAGTGTCAGAAGCCTCAACTTCAAGGGTGATGGTTTTCCCGGTAAGAGTCTTGACAAAGATCTGCATTCCACCTCGAAGACGCAACACCAAGTGCAGGGTAGATTCCTTCTGGATGTTGTAGTCCGAAAGAGTGCGCCCATCCTCCAACTGTTTACCAGCGAAGATCAAACGCTGTTGGTCAGGAGGAATCCCTTCCTTATCTTGGATTTTAGCCTTCACATTTTCAATGGTATCAGAAGCCTCAACTTCTAGGGTGATGGTTTTTCCAGTAAGAGTCTTGACAAAGATCTGCATTCCACCTCGAAGACGCAACACCAAGTGCAGGGTAGATTCCTTCTGGATGTTGTAGTCCGACAGAGTGCGCCCATCTTCCAATTGTTTACCGGCGAAGATCAAACGCTGCTGATCAGGAGGAATCCCTTCCTTGTCTTGGATTTTTGCCTTCACATTTTCAATGGTATCGGAGGCCTCAACTTCAAGGGTGATGGTTTTACCGGTAAGAGTCTTGACAAAAATCTGCATACCACCTCGAAGACGCAACACCAAGTGCAGGGTAGATTCCTTCTGGATGTTGTAGTCCGAAAGAGTGCGCCCATCCTCCAACTGTTTACCAGCGAAGATCAAACGCTGCTGGTCTGGGGGAATGCCTTCTTTGTCTTGAATCTTTGCCTTGACATTCTCGATAGTGTCGGAGGCCTCAACCTCAAGAGTGATGGTTTTTCCTGTTAGTGTCTTGACAAAGATTTGCATGCCACCTCGAAGACGCAACACCAAGTGAAGAGTGGATTCCTTCTGGATGTTGTAGTCGGAAAGGGTACGTCCATCTTCCAACTGTTTGCCAGCAAAGATCAAACGCTGCTGGTCTGGGGGAATGCCTTCTTTGTCTTGAATCTTTGCCTTGACATTCTCTATAGTGTCAGAAGCCTCAACTTCAAGGGTGATGGTTTTACCGGTAAGAGTCTTGACAAAGATCTGCATTCCACCTCGAAGACGCAACACCAAGTGCAGGGTAGATTCCTTCTGGATGTTGTAGTCTGACAGAGTGCGCCCATCTTCCAATTGTTTACCAGCGAAGATCAAACGCTGCTGGTCTGGGGGAATGCCTTCTTTGTCTTGAATCTTTGCCTTGACATTCTCTATAGTGTCAGAGGCCTCAACCTCAAGGGTGATGGTTTTTCCTGTAAGCGTCTTGACAAAGATTTGCATGCCACCTCTTAGACGCAATACCAAGTGAAGTGTGGATTCCTTCTGGATGTTGTAGTCAGAAAGGGTACGCCCATCTTCCAACTGTTTGCCAGCAAAGATCAAACGCTGCTGATCAGGAGGAATCCCTTCCTTGTCTTGGATTTTTGCCTTCACATTTTCAATGGTATCGGAGGCCTCAACTTCAAGGGTGATGGTTTTACCAGTAAGAGTCTTGACAAAAATCTGCATACCACCTCGAAGACGCAACACCAAGTGCAGGGTAGATTCCTTCTGGATGTTGTAGTCCGACAGAGTGCGCCCATCTTCCAATTGTTTACCGGCGAAGATCAAACGCTGCTGATCAGGAGGAATCCCTTCCTTGTCTTGGATTTTTGCCTTCACATTTTCAATGGTATCGGAGGCCTCAACTTCAAGGGTGATGGTTTTACCGGTAAGAGTCTTGACAAAAATCTGCATACCACCTCGAAGACGCAACACCAAGTGCAGGGTAGATTCCTTCTGGATGTTGTAGTCCGAAAGAGTGCGCCCATCCTCCAACTGTTTACCAGCGAAGATCAAACGCTGCTGGTCTGGGGGAATGCCTTCTTTGTCTTGAATCTTTGCCTTGACATTCTCGATAGTGTCGGAGGCCTCAACCTCAAGAGTGATGGTTTTTCCTGTTAGTGTCTTGACAAAGATTTGCATGCCACCTCGAAGACGCAACACCAAGTGAAGAGTGGATTCCTTCTGGATGTTGTAGTCGGAAAGGGTACGTCCATCTTCCAACTGTTTGCCAGCAAAGATCAAACGCTGCTGGTCTGGGGGAATGCCTTCTTTGTCTTGAATCTTTGCCTTGACATTCTCTATAGTGTCAGAAGCCTCAACTTCAAGGGTGATGGTTTTACCGGTAAGAGTCTTGACAAAGATCTGCATTCCACCTCGAAGACGCAACACCAAGTGCAGGGTAGATTCCTTCTGGATGTTGTAGTCTGACAGAGTGCGCCCATCTTCCAATTGTTTACCAGCGAAGATCAAACGCTGCTGGTCTGGGGGAATGCCTTCTTTGTCTTGAATCTTTGCCTTGACATTCTCTATAGTGTCAGAGGCCTCAACCTCAAGGGTGATGGTTTTTCCTGTAAGCGTCTTGACAAAGATTTGCATGCCACCTCTTAGACGCAATACCAAGTGAAGTGTGGATTCCTTCTGGATGTTGTAGTCAGAAAGGGTACGCCCATCTTCCAACTGTTTGCCAGCAAAGATCAAACGCTGCTGATCAGGAGGAATCCCTTCCTTGTCTTGGATTTTTGCCTTCACATTTTCAATGGTATCGGAGGCCTCAACTTCAAGGGTGATGGTTTTACCAGTAAGAGTCTTGACAAAAATCTGCATACCACCTCGAAGACGCAACACCAAGTGCAGGGTAGATTCCTTCTGGATGTTGTAGTCCGACAGAGTGCGCCCATCTTCCAATTGTTTACCGGCGAAGATCAAACGCTGCTGATCAGGAGGAATCCCTTCCTTGTCTTGGATTTTTGCCTTCACATTTTCAATGGTATCGGAGGCCTCAACTTCAAGGGTGATGGTTTTACCGGTAAGAGTCTTGACAAAAATCTGCATACCACCTCGAAGACGCAACACCAAGTGCAGGGTAGATTCCTTCTGGATGTTGTAGTCCGAAAGAGTGCGCCCATCCTCCAACTGTTTACCAGCGAAGATCAAACGCTGCTGGTCTGGGGGAATGCCTTCTTTGTCTTGAATCTTTGCCTTGACATTCTCGATAGTGTCGGAGGCCTCAACCTCAAGAGTGATGGTTTTTCCTGTTAGTGTCTTGACAAAGATTTGCATGCCACCTCGAAGACGCAACACCAAGTGAAGAGTGGATTCCTTCTGGATGTTGTAGTCGGAAAGGGTACGTCCATCTTCCAACTGTTTGCCAGCAAAGATCAAACGCTGCTGGTCTGGGGGAATGCCTTCTTTGTCTTGAATCTTTGCCTTGACATTCTCGATAGTGTCGGAGGCCTCAACCTCAAGAGTGATGGTTTTTCCTGTAAGCGTCTTGACAAAGATTTGCATGCCACCTCGAAGACGCAACACCAAGTGAAGAGTGGATTCCTTCTGGATGTTGTAGTCGGAAAGGGTACGCCCATCTTCCAACTGTTTGCCAGCAAAGATCAAACGCTGCTGGTCTGGGGGAATGCCTTCTTTGTCTTGAATCTTTGCCTTGACATTCTCGATAGTGTCGGAGGCCTCAACCTCAAGAGTTATGGTTTTTCCTGTTAGTGTCTTGACAAAGATCTGCATTCCACCTCGAAGACGCAACACCAAGTGCAGGGTAGATTCCTTCTGGATGTTGTAGTCTGACAGAGTGCGCCCATCTTCCAATTGTTTACCAGCGAAGATCAAACGCTGCTGGTCTGGGGGAATGCCTTCTTTGTCTTGAATCTTTGCCTTGACATTCTCTATAGTGTCAGAGGCCTCAACCTCAAGGGTGATGGTTTTTCCTGTAAGCGTCTTGACAAAGATTTGCATGCCACCTCTTAGACGCAATACCAAGTGAAGTGTGGATTCCTTCTGGATGTTGTAGTCAGAAAGGGTACGCCCATCTTCCAACTGTTTGCCAGCAAAGATCAAACGCTGCTGGTCTGGGGGAATGCCTTCTTTGTCTTGAATCTTTGCCTTGACATTCTCTATAGTGTCAGAAGCCTCAACTTCAAGGGTGATGGTTTTACCGGTAAGAGTCTTGACAAAGATCTGCATTCCACCTCGAAGACGCAACACCAAGTGCAGGGTAGATTCCTTCTGGATGTTGTAGTCTGACAGAGTGCGCCCATCTTCCAATTGTTTACCAGCGAAGATCAAACGCTGCTGGTCTGGGGGAATGCCTTCTTTGTCTTGAATCTTTGCCTTGACATTCTCGATAGTGTCGGAGGCCTCAACCTCAAGAGTGATGGTTTTTCCTGTTAGTGTCTTGACAAAGATTTGCATGCCACCTCTTAGACGCAATACCAAGTGAAGAGTGGATTCCTTCTGGATGTTGTAGTCGGAAAGGGTACGCCCATCTTCCAACTGTTTGCCAGCAAAGATCAAACGCTGCTGGTCTGGGGGAATGCCTTCTTTGTCTTGAATCTTGGCCTTCACGTTTTCGATGGTGTCCGATGCTTCGACCTCCAAAGTGATGGTTTTGCCCGTCAGGGTCTTTACGAATATCTGCATGTTGAGATCTGTAACAATTTCGAATTTGAGGATGGCTGTCTACTGCGAATTTAGTTTAGTTTGCAACGTAAGATGTGATCTATCGAACGAGGTCAGTGGACAAAGAAACAAAGAAAACGGCGAACACAAAATGGCGTCGTTCATGAAGCGCTGCGTCATTTCATTACTCAAGTCTAAAAGGCAGACAGCAAAGAGGACGAATACCCGGGTCTATTAAAATATCTTACCAATTTATTCAAAGATTCCTTACGAAAATAAACGGACACAAATTTATTATATCAGCTGTACTGTATATCTACAAAGAGTCAAATACAATCAACAAACGAGCCTTCCTTCTTGCTTCTTGATCTTGAATGATGGCACGACACGAATGATGGCAAATGAATGAAATGAAATGAAATGAATGAACAATACTATGCGAGATCATTATTGCGACATTTTATACCTTCATTAGTGGTGTAGTCCTATTCGAGCTCTGACTGAATTCTAAACCGATTAATCGACTAAACCTACTAGGCTTCTACTTTCACCTACCCATTCAATTTGTCAGTAAGTTTAGCCCACAGGCTGCAAGGAATGTAACGCTTATTTAGCCTGTGACAATAATATAACTCGCCTCACTCGTGAGTTTTTTTTATTCAAAATAGAGATGGATTGATGATTTTCGTATTCATATTATTGAATATAACGCTTTGCTGGGATTATGTTATGATACCTATTATAATATTATAGTCAAATAATAGGTAGTGTACCAACCGATTCTGATTCTGAATTCAACGGGGTTTAATAAATATTCTACCAGGTATTCACTCTGGGTAGGTAACCATAATCGGGTTTTGACTTCGGTGTGTTCATCCATAAGCAACGCTCCCATTTACGTTAGTAATCGACTCGAGATGTTCTCTCTAAGTTTTTGGGTTATTAACATAGATTTGGCAAGTGTTATTACAGACAACATCCCAACTATCGAACGAGCAAAACATTATTATACCCATCAAAATCTAAGAAAACTTAGCATACATTGAAGATGAATATTATGACTATTTTAAGATTTATACTGATGGATCGAAAAATGGAACAGATAGCGGTGGGGCTGCTTTCGTTGATCCGTCTTAAAGTAATTTCATGAAATTTAAAATTGAATCCAATATCTCAATCATGCAACTTGAGTATGTGATAGCTATCGTTGAAGCATTATCTTATTCTTATATATTTCATTATATAAATTCAATCAATTGTGACAAATTCGTTATTCTTTGCGATTCCAAGAGTACGCTACATCATAATAGGTCTTCATGAAGTTGCCGTTTTGTAGTACTGGTAATTTCGAATGAAAACTATTTCTAAATGTCTATGAATTCTTATTTCAAATTAATTTTATTTTTAAACGTGACATTATATTTTTAAAATCAGTCTTGTTTACTGATAAGCGTTATGTTTTCATCCCATTTGGGTATTTTTCTTCACCATGGAAACTCTAAAAATTCGAGTAGTTCAAAGTCAAAGTCAAAATTTCTTTATTCATTAAGATTTTTTAGGATCATTTTGAATCGTCAAATTTACCGCCTGTTCGGAATCGCGACCAGCACACAAGGAGAAAGGCAAGAACCTCGGGCCGGTTAATTTTTTTGATGATCCATTCAACATTTAGATACACAATTTGTAATTATATTCTAAGTAGATACAACAAAAACCTAAATACTTAATCTTAAAACATTTGTTATTACCTATCTACCTATGGGCAATTTGTTAACATTGAGAAATCACCATTTTGCTGTCAACTGGTATAGCAACATCGGGCCACACGTTCTTATCGTCGATATAATCACTAATTTTGTAGTAGGCACTTTTAATTAAATTATTCTTTATATACAATTTGAATTTACGAGTAGAGAGTTTGGTGGCGCTTTGAGGAAGCTTATTATAAAATCTCACACAGTTTCCTAAGAATGAATTATTTACTTTTCCTAAGCGAAACTTAGGTATCTCAAGTTTATTTTTATTTCTAGTATTAACACGGTGTACATCACTTCTTTTACTAAACTCATCAATGTTTCTGTGAGCGTGCATTAGGTTTTCATAAATGTATTGGGAGCTGACTGTAAGAATACCAATCTCTTTAAAACGTTCCCTAAGAGAGTCACGAGTTCATTTTATAAATTGCCCGTATAGCTCTCTTCTGTAGAATAAAAATGCTATCAATATCAGCTGCATTTCCCCATAAAAGTATGCCATAAGACATAATACTATGAAAGTAACTAAAATAAACTAACCTCGCCGTAGCTTCATCAGTAAGATGCCTTATTGTACGTACAGCGTATGCAGCCGAGCTTAATCTGCTAGCTAATGACTCAATATGAATACCCCATTGAGTCATTATTATTAAGATAATGTTAGCATTGCTGACTTGAACATTAGGCAAGGTGAATCGGATGCATTTTGTTTTTTTCTCATTTAGTAGGAGGTTGTTAACTGTAAACTAATCAAGAACTTTAGCTAGAGAAGCATTTACACAATCATAGTTATCTTTAGCCCTATCGACTCTAAATATTAATGAAGTATCGTCAGCAAACAATACAATGTCACATAGGTCCCCTACATAGGATGGTAGATCATTGACGTAGACTAGAAACAGAAAGGGCCCTAAGATCGATCCTTGTGGTACACCTATGTTAGTGGAGGTTCCCGAAGATCTGATACCGCTAGTTATGGAATATGAGTACCGACGGGGTAGCAACGCGGCACAAACGGCACACAACATTAACGGCGTATACGGAAAGAACACTACAAACGAACGCCACACCACAACCCGTTATTGGTTTACCAGCTTCCGTGCTGGAAATTTCCGGAAACTTTGGTCAACGATGACGAATTAAAGGCGATTGTGGAAGCTGATGATACTCAGTCTACTGTCGAATTAGCAGCAGCTTTCAAAGTTAGCATCAAAATAATCTTGATCCATTTGCGTCAAATTGGCACGGTAAAAACGTGACAAATGGGTGCCCTACGAACTTAATGCACGCCAGCGTGAGGTTCGCGTTGAGGCCTGCCTTGCGCTGCTCATCAGGCACAGAAACGAAAGAATTTTGAATCGCATTGTTACCTGCGATGAAAAATGGATTCTTTTCGACAATAGTACCTATTGTCGAAATGCGCTCATCGAGTTGGTTAGATCCTGGTTCAGCACCTAAAAAATGCCCTAAACGAAAAACTACAGCTAAAAAAGTGATGGCCACTGTTTGGTGGTCTAGCACCGGTGCTTCATCACAGCTTCTTTCCAGACGGGACGAGCATTACTGCAGATATTTACTGTGAAGAACTGAACACAATGATGGAGAAACTCGCACAACGCCAACCAGCTTTGGTGAATCGATCATCCCCGTTACTGCTGCACGACAGACCGTCTCCACGCTGCAAGAGCTGGGGCTGGAAGCTCTCCGTCATCCGCCGTACTCTCCAGACCTTGCGCCTACCGACTTCTACTATTTCCAGAATTTGAACAACAGGCAGGTAAATGATCCAGAATTTAAACAAAATGCCTTCGAAGAGTTTGTTGCCTCCTGTCCAGCAGACTTTTTCAAGAAGGTAAAGATCTTTGGCAGGAATATTTTATAAAAAGGTCAGTAGATAAAGGGCTCATGCTCTATATTCAGCAAAGTGAGATGATTAATACGTTCTTGGCCCATAGTGTTCCTTAATTAATTTGTAATACGTTTAAATGTTTAAAAAGAACGTTCGTCACTGCAGTTAGTGATCATGAGAGACAAGTAAATACGCAAAGCAATTTCTATGTTTGGGAAACACGATTCTAAACAATTATTTAATAAAAGTATATAAAATTGCTGTCCAGAGGCTCCGTTTCTTTCTGTCAATAACAGTAGCCACATCTATTTTCAGCAGCTCTGCGAACCGCACTTATTCGCCGCCTAGGCTGTTCTCCAAATCATCTTCGTAAGTACTGACCATACTAGAGGATTTTTCCAAAATCTCTTCTGTTTTCTGATTTTAGCTGTCGAAATACTTAAAAAACACTTTGCTTTTGCTTTCATACGTTTAGTTAAAGCAGACAGTATGTTATCAATAATGACAATAAACACCTGAACTTCGAAACGTTGTCCAGGTTGATTTTCAACAAAATCGTCGAGTGTAGTGCTGAAATTATCGTACTTTGTATTTCGCTTGATTCGTCTTGATGTCTGTTGCTGGTATTCTTCACAGTATAGGTCAGATCTTTGGCCCTTGCCTCAATATCTGAAAATGTGGATCGCATTTCTTGGACGTAGCCATATGATGATTAATAAAAGGCGTAGCCCGTATTAAGGTCTTGATCAGACGACTGCAGCGAAGCACTAGAAACACCTTGCTCTTAATCTACCGTCACTAGCTCTCAATACTCTCGAAACATGATCGATATGATAATCGATTCAAAAAAAGGTCAGCTAAATTTACTCATAAAATGAATCTATATATTATAATAAATCAACCATCCTCAGTAGATTGGATCGTGAGTGAGTTAATAAAATTGACTGAGTTTAATAGTTCGCCTGTTTTCTCGAAATACTTGTATCGATATTATATTTCTACTATATATTAAAATCTCGACTACGCAAACTCGCAAAATAAATGTATAGGTACCTATATCAAAAAATTAAAATCTGGGCGCTTTTTTTTATTATTATTTATTGTACGACGGGGAAGCGCTTGGGCTTCATCTCACCTGGTAACAAGTTGAGATAAAGCCACAATTCACCCGGAATCCTCAACAAACTGAGGAACTGGCTATCTTACATCTGAATGCCGGAACACAACAATTTTAGAATTATTGTTATGGCGACAGAATTAGGTAAAATGGTGGTAGCTAGCCAGGCGGACTTCAACAAAGTCCTACCACCAACCAAACCAAGCACAATATGTTGTACTCCCCATGGGGATCGAACCCGGGACCTCTGGATCTGAAATCGGTGGGTTACTAGAGGCGGTAAAGCTTGAAGGTTGCTAGTTGCTTGATAGGTGCTAGTCTAAATATATCGATTACAATTAAACATAAGAACATTAACATTAACGGTAACTAACTACTTATTTTTAAATCGATTTTAGATTTTCAAGTGGACGTGAAGCATAGCATATGCGCTTCGCGTTTAAGGCATGCAAGATATTTTACACTTCCATTCTAAAAAAAAAAATTACAGTCAGACAGGCGTTGGAGCGCGGGGCCCGTAGCATTTGCTACTCTTGCTACCTGGCTAATCCGGCACTGCTCTGAGGCTACGTTCCGGGCACATTCCATCTAACAAGTATGCATTTTTAATGAAAAAAGTAAAATCACCAAATTGTAATATTTGTGGCAAAATTGTTGATGTCCAACATTTATTGATGGAGTGTGTACGGAGCGCAGACAACCGAAGTGTCATAGGGTATAATAAATTTGATGTTGGTATATGCAATAATATTTCGTCAGAATATTATTACATATACCTACCAATATAGGAATGTGAATCTCTCTTTTATTTATGTCTAGTGTTGTATGATTTGTATGTATGATTGGGCGATGTGGTCGCCTAGCGACAGACCTCTAACTTTTGTTATTCTAAAAAAAAAAAACACTCACATAGGATCCGACAAAATACTATTACCTAGCTGTTGCGATTGCGATTGCGATAGCTCCGTGGACGCACGTTAATGATTATGTTTTAGTGCACGGTAGTACCTTATATACTCTTTGGACAAGCAAAGCAAGACAAGACCACAGCCCACAGGCTAGAATGTACCAGGTAGACAAGACCAAAGAGAAGGAAGAGTATAACAATAATAGGACAAAACGAAAACAGCAAATTTTTATACTGTCGGGCGTTTCGCTGAGTGATTATTTATTTTTCGTGTATATCTTGCAGATCTTAGAAATAAACTGGATTTGATTTAATACGGGGGGGATGTTTGATACATTTTATCAAGAGTATTCTTTTATTGCCCGCCTGTGATTTACTACATGGAATTAAAAAAAATAGTATCGTTTTTGTTCTTGTTGTAAAGTAAACACGTATGAGTTATTTTCTATGAATCAAACTTGTTCTGGTCGTATTTTACTCAAATATGAGTCACATAATTTTAGTCAAAGCGCTAATGTAAAGTGTTTGGTTAGTGCTGTTCGCCTGCAGTGAAAATGGCTGATATGATACGCACTATGGGGGCGCCCGTTGGACCCCCTGTGAAGGATAAACTGGGATCGCCTTCGACGGAGTCTGAGGATGGTGGAGGAGATATCGCAGAGTTGGCTGCAGACCTAGAATTGGATGAAACTGATGGGCCCAGCACTAATGGTAAACTCACACTATATTATTCTCAGATACAAATCTTCATTTAGATTATTTTATACCTATTCACATCGTATTTTTAAGGTGAAAGACAGGCTGTGCTTGCTCCTCCTGAAACTGAGTGGTACCATGGGCGCCTGGACAGATATACCTCAGAGGAAAGGCTTTGGGCTGCTGGCAAACTAGGCAGCTACCTAGGTCAGTGAAAAAATGGATGAGTAGAATATTGTATAAATGTTACAAAAATATTGATGCTGCTTGTAAAGTTTCTTAACCATTCTTGAAAAATTGAGTAGTCAGGAAACAATGGTATGTATCAACAAAAAATCCCATAGGTTTAATTGGAATATTGTACTTATTCAAGTAGTCTAAATAAGTGACAGTTTATTTACCTATAGAAAACACAGTTTCAAAAAATGATGTGAGACTTGAATATAAGTGTGAAGAAAATATTTTGTTTCTTTTAATAAACAAAATGAATATGAATCAATAGCATCTTAAAGAAACAAATACTCATTCTAATAAACTAGGTTCGTAACTACAGATTGTATTGGTCAACATCAACAGTTTTAAACTGAACTCATAATTTGATATACCAAATGAATGTTGTTTGTTTGTAGTTCGAGAAAGTGATCGGAAGCCAGGATCTTATGTTCTGAGCTATTTGGGAAGAACTGGGATTAATCATTTTAGGTAAGTTTACTTGAAGCTTTGAAGCTCCAAGCTGCATCATTACCAAATAAGTGTCCAACCCACCGATTTCAGATCCAGAGGTCCCGGGTTCGATCCCCATGGGGAGTACAATATATTGTGCTTGGTTTGGTTGGTGGTAGGACTTTGTTTAAGTCCGTCTGGCTAGCTACCACCATCTTACCTAATTCTGTTGCCATAATAACAATTCTAAAATTGTTGTGTTCCTCAGCTGCTCAGGAGCTTCACAACCTTATACCGCCTTCAGCATTCTTCAATAGAAATTTCAGACACACAGCCTATTATAATCCCCACCGGGTTGATATCCCACATATAATAACAAAGTGCTTTCAAAATACTTTTATTGTGTGCACTATAGAACTTGGGATAAGCTCCCAGTGTCTGTTTTTCTGCTGTCTTACAACCCTAATGTCTTCAAGATGAGAGTTAATAGGCACTTTCCAGGTAGGCTCATTCCATCATAGATCTCATTCTTGCCTGTGTAAGTTTTGTGGTCAAGAAACAACCCATTGTAATTAAAAAAATATATAAAAATTAATAGATTAGCTTACGAGTGGTGAAGTAATACAGTGACTTCATCCTCTAAAAGCATGCTTGTTTTATTTTTACTTTACTTTTTCACCATATATACAGCGTAGAAAAATAGATAGATTATATTAAAACTAGAATATATTTAGAGGATAACCCTCCAGTTCAGAGCAAAAGATGTTATTTTTTTTTAGAATCTAATTCTATAAAAGTACTCATTGTAAAAGGTATTTTAATAAGTTTTACTACTTGCCTAAAGTGTGCAAGCGTAGTTCTGTATGTACTATGTGATCTTATAGTTATTATAGTTTGATGGTTATTCCTACTGTATATAAATAAATATTACATGATTTTTATTATAAATATAATGATTCTCTGCCACCTTTTTGTTTGTTTTTTTAACCATACAAAAATTGTCTGGAAGGGATGGCTGTTAGCTATATATAGAATCGTCCATTGTACCTAATTATTTTGTTTTCACTTTTAATTTGGTATGCAATAAAGACAAGAGCTATCTTATCTATTTCAAATGCCTACAGAATAACAGCAGTGTGCGGGGACTATTACATTGGTGGTCGTCAGTTTGATTCACTGACTGAGCTGGTAGGATTCTACAGTCATTGCTCAGATCTGCTTAAGCGGGAAAGATTAGTGGAACCAGTACCTCCTCCAGAGCCGGTCAACGATAAAAAGGTAAAACTATCATTTTTGTTTTCGTTCAGACATTTTTTTCTTAAATATGAGTTGAGAAATTGTTCAAGCTAACATTTTGACTCTAAGCAGTTTGTTTTATTTTTATTAGTGATAAGAGCAATGTGTATCTGGTTGTATAGTGAAGCCATTTTTGTCCTTAGCATAAAGTTATATAGGTAAATATCTAATAAAAAAAGTTTCCTATAATGTTGAGAGGTTTATTATATATATATTTTTTTTAATTTTATTAATATATTTTGTATCTCTTATTATTAAATCTAAATAAACATATCAATTAAAATTTTATCAACAACTAATTTCCATTAATATTCCATACTAATTTCCATTAATATTCCATTAGGCAAGTGCAAAAAGCTAGTTGCAAAATAAAAATTTTAACTGCTTACCAGGTGAGATGAAGGCCAAGCGCTTCCCTGTGTACAAAGGAAAATACTTGGTTTTCTGATATTTTATAAGAGTTGTTCAATGTTTAGAAACATCAATCGGAAGTAGCGTTAGCGCGCTGCTTTGCTTGAGTTTCAATTTACTTTGACTAGGTTCTGTTCCGTACCATTCTGTGCGCGTGGAGTACGTATATTATGATGTTTTACAGAGAGTGGTGGCGATCCTACCTTACACAAAGATGCCTGACACAGATGAGCTAACCTTCCAGAAAGGGGATATATTCTTTGTTCACAACGACATGGGCGACGGCTGGCTTTGGGTGACTGCGCATAGGTAAGTAGCATCTTATCTATATATTCATATGTTAAACGCAAACTTTACGGACCCCTTTTCACGGAGTGAGAGATTTGGGACACTTAAAATTTGTATAGCGTAGGTGTGCACTAAGCTAAAATTTATTTCTAGGGTTCCGAACCTTGAAGATGTTTCTATGGAACCCTTGGGACACAATAGACAGCCGATAATGTACGACCCGATAATGGACGACCAATTATTGGAGACCATATTAAAAAGTGGACTTGGATTATTAGCTGTACATTATCAACACGTGTCAATAATGCACAGCCAATAATCCGTGGTAATAAACCTTTTGATGCCTTGTTTTCATGTGCGAGTGTAGTTTTATTTCCACAGAGTACCTAATCTAGATAATCATTATTTACGGTTGATGTGTTTTTATTGGGATTCCCGCTGCCCTCCGTAGCGAATAAATGACAGAACCGACACGGCCAACCCCAACTACCTGGTCTTATGCATGACATTGGGGTGTGTATATAGAAAAGGCGGAGCCAGCGCAGGTTGAGTGGGTGAAGTGATTCTCAAGGGCGACGAGCGAGCTTGCTGGCGGGAGCTCGTCGTGCTTGCATGGTGCTTGTATTGGAAAATCTCACTGCAAATGTATAGTATGGACTTGCGGAACTCGTACAGTACATACGTTTACGTTTTAAAAACTAAAAGGAACCTAGATGACGTATTTGTTCCTAGTGTTTTGATGACAGATGGACGGGCGGACAGACAGACAGACGCGTGATCCTATATGGGGTCCCGTGTATTCTTTACTTTTGAGATAATACACCCAAATCGCTTCAAGTGTGCCTATAATATTTGAGTTCCCTCGAAGTTGGTCGTGCAATACAGGGACCCGAACCCTTTATGGCGTGACTTTGTTGTCCGTCTGAGACGTTTTGGTACCAAAAAAAAGAAATATTTTGATATTGGCTGTAGAACATATTTGTGTTTTATTTGATTATATCATATCATATATATAATTCTTTTTCCAAACTAGGGCTTGCAAGTTAGGAATGTAAATGGTATTGGATATCAAACGAAAGTTCTTGGTCAAGTACAGATCTCAAATATATATATATATATATATTTCTATGGACTATAAACATATCAACAAAAAAATACTGGTCTAGAATTTATTCTAACTGTCTGATTTGCACCACTGGCGGTCACACGTTTTTTATTTTTTATTAGCTTATGTGGGCCAAACCACATAAATAACTCACCTAAACGCAGCAGTTATTAAGAAGGCATTTTTTCATCACAATACTTATTTTTACCTTGATTTCAATTTGTTAATTTCACTGATTTATCTTGCTTCCTGCAATTACATGCATATAATGCACGATTCTTTGATTTATTTACATCCTTTGTCCTTCGCCTAGGGCCATTGGATGTGCATTTAACTGTGCGAGTGCGTTTATCGTAAGATTATGCGAAATAAGTTTTTCCAAATGGTCCAACGCCTCAACACCTGATAGTCCTATAAGTTAGATGATTTACAGGAGGGGTACTGCTTATGGTAGTCGTTACGTATGGAGGCTCGCAAGGCCTGCCACCAGAGGCATGAGGCATTTGATGTCACTGCTCTGCAAATCTACCCTTTGCCTCGTTCAGTTAGTCCTTGAACTCAAGAGTAGTAGAGTTCCTTGTGAGAGGCTCGACCAGGAAAATATCACCACCGTGCCTATTTCGGTCGCCAAGCATGCATTGCTGTGTTTCGGTTTAAAGGGTATGGTTCCGTTATGGTTCAAATTACGGGCACGGGCGCAATGAAGTGTCGCGCACGTAGTAAAGCATTGTTATAGGCAAGAGATACATTTTTTCTGGTCCGTCTCTAAGTAGTATAGGAAAAACATATATTACCTATGCATTTCACGCTTCCGTCTGGTTCTAATCTGGAACAGTTGAGTTACCTAGAGACCGTGTATGACGGTCCTTAGGTTTTTTTTCTCTTAAACTTATGTATAACTTGATTCATTATCTTAAATATAAAATATTCGTGTATCTGACTGACTGATAATCTTAGCACAGCTCAGACGTCCTAGAGACTTGAAATTTCAGAGAGTTTCCTTGTGTAGTGTAGCATTAATGAATAATTTTGGAAAATTCCTATGGGATGACGAGAATGAAGTGCCGGGCGTTTTACTAGCATAATAATAATATTAACTAACATAAATAAAAATGTTTTCACGGGAACCGAACCCACGGCCTAGTGGTATAGCCACGCGCATACGGTGATAGAAACAGTTCTGAATATTTTACGCGGCGCTGTCTCTCTTCCCGTACGGTACACGCTTGACAGAGTGGTTGTGGTCACTAGGTACTATACATATACCTATATATAAAAATATAAGGTTAATATATATTGAAAGTCTGCGGTGCTCTGTAAGAATAAGTAATCCCCAGAACTGGAGAACAAGGCATGATCTTCAGAGAGCTGGTGGAAGACCTGGACCCAGCAATAGATCCGAACACCGTCTTCTCCTGGTTCCACCCCAACTGCACCAAGAGCGAGGCAGTTGATATGCTGGTGAAGGCAGGCCCCGGGAGCTTCCTTGTCAGGCCTTCGGATAACTCGCCGGGGGATTATTCCCTGTTCTTCCATATCAACAACCAGATACAAAGGTAAGAAGAGGATTGCGATACAACTCCTTAAACTTTCTCAACTACAGAAGTAGCACCACACATTTATCTCAACACTCTCATCTCCGCTGCATTTAATATACTTTAATTCTTCCGCGACACCAGACTTATTTGTATGTTATATTTTTTTTTATATTTATTGTACGACGGGGTTGCGACTTTCATCTCACCTGGTTACAAGTTAAGATAAGGCCGATGGTGGAGACGCACTTCACCCGGAATCCTCAAGAAACTGAGGAACTGGCTATCTTTCCTCTAAATGCCGGAACACAACTATTTTTAGAATTGTTGTTATGGCGACAGAATTAGGTAAGATGGTGGTAGCTAGCCGGGCGGACTTAAACAAAAATCTACCACCAACCAAACAAATTGTACACTGAATATTGTTTGTTTATTAATCAATACCTATTTGACATAAAATAATAATAGTTATAAGTTTATTTTAGTAAAGTAGGTTGAATCATAATAATATCATAAGGAAACTGCGAACAATCTCAGCATTATTGTGATGTAAATTGTTTTTATTACAGGTTCAGAATAGAGAAAAAAAGTGTTCGTTACCTGATGGGAGGACGGACCTTTGAGTGTTTGGACGCTGTTATCAATCGCTATCGGAAAGAGCAGATTGTAGAAGGCCATACTTTGGGACAACCGGTGTGTATATGATTCGTTTATTTCAAAATCTGTTCAAAAAGTGAATTCACAAGTCATTATCTCGTTATCCCATTGGATTTTCACATAAACCTTTGTTCTGTAATTCTTTATTGTACACATAAATATGATTATAACATGTCATAAGAAAACATATGTACAGAGGCGAGCCCTTAAAGAGTTTTCTACCAGCAAACCTTTGAGAGAGTGAGAGTTGCTACACTGAAAAGGTAGAAAAGTGTACTTGAATTAAAATAAAATGTTAATAGACAAATTAAATATACATACAGATATCAAAAGTATACCTACACAAATATATTTAATACCTACTTAATACATAAAAATATATCTTTACATATTTTATACATACATATATAAATAAAGACTATTATGAATAATTTATTATCTTAGTACACCTACAATTACTATTACACTTTTAAATTTTTCTGATAACTCTTTGTGTTACTGCAGCTTATAGCCGAGGGCCATGTGATAGAGCCTCAGCAAAACACAACAGGCGCCGCCGCTGAGAAAATATACGCAACACTCCGCGAGTGTCGAGACCAGATTGGTCTGAAGAAAACAAAGGTGAGAAATCATACACCTGCTTAACTACCTGAGTGCTTCACCCTGCATTGAAATTATTGCTACCACGAAAGTTAAGAAATAATTTCAATAAGTTTTGTAACTGATAATGTTTATAACCATAGTACCATACTATCGGTATGGTTCACTGTTGCTCAAGAACTATTCAAGTCAGCAATGCCAACATTATCTTGAATGGGGAATTACTTTAATTTATTGAAGTAACTACTTTTTTAGGTTTAAATATTGATGCAAAGTTGCTTTGGGGTATTAATTCATGTTCAGTCATTATCTTATTAGATAGCAGATAAGGTCGCTGCATACGCTGTACGTACAATAAGGCATCTTTACAGATGAAGCCACGGCAAGTTTATTTTTTTGACCGAGCGAGATTTAGCGTCTCAGCTTCGAGATTGTCCAAAAATGCTTTTGTCCGCTGTCGGTTTGTTCTCGCCTACAGGTCGCATTTTTCAACCGATTTTGATAAAATTGGCACACATGTCCCTTCATTCATAAAGTTTTTTTAGTCGAGTCGGTTAGGGGAAAATAGGAGGGAAGTTTGCTGTAGCGTTATTTATCAACGGATTTCAATTAAATTTGAGAGACACACTAAAGATTTCATTCTACACAAGATGTTGTGAAAAAATAAGTTGGGGGTATGGGGGGGGGGAAAGGGGAAAAGTTTGCTGTAGGATTTATATTTTTGATTTATTTTCGGAAAATGGACGGAAACAGGAACCACTAGTTTCAGCTATATTTTTATTTTTTATATATTTTTATAGCTACAGATATTGAAAGTATTTTTATCCTGCATAAGAGAGCTGTCCGGACAATTTATCAAATTAAATCTCGTTACTCTCTCAGGGAACATTTTATTGAGATTGGTATTCTTACAATCGGCTCCCAATATATTTATGAAAACCTAATGCACGCTCACAGGAATAATAATGATTTATTTGAAACTGTATACCTAAATATTGAATGGATCATGAAAAAATACCTAACCCGAGGTTCTTGCCTTTTTCCTTGTGTGCATGATCGCGATTCCGAACAGGCTGTAGATTTGAAGTTACAAAATGATGATAAAAAAAAAATTATGAATAAAAAAAAATACGACTAACTGTCACCAACAATGGATGGTTCTTTGCTCCTTCCTCTTCTCTCAGAATTAATATACATGATAATTTCAGGGCATCAAACACCAAGGCTACCTGAACAAGAAGTCAGACAAGCTCGCCAAAAAATGGAAAGCATTGTACTTCGTGCTGTTACAAGAAGGGACAGACACACACCTTTATTTCTACGATTCCCCAAAACGTACCAAGCCGAAGGGATTGATCGATCTCTCCTGCGCTTATTTGTACCAGGTAACCTATAAGTAATACTATAAATAATAAATCTATAAATATTGCAGGACGTTAATTTCACACAACGCCAACTACCCCAAACACATAGCATATGGGAACTAGATTACGGATAGAATACTTATTATACGTTTTTTTTTAAATTATATAAATATACTACCTATCTAAGTATTATACACTCTCGGCAAACGAAAGCTACGGGCATGATAGAGTGTTGACTTGCACCAGGTCAGTGGCGAAACTTGGGAGAGACCTATATCCAGTTGACTGCAATAGCTTGATGATGATGATGAATATGGATTTAAGCTCAGGACTACGGTTGACGTTTATATGTTTGGTCGCTTATTTCAGAAAAAGTGATGAGCGGCTTTCAATCGATATGCCCTATTGGGGTAATTATGTGTAGCTTAATCAATCTTAAGGCCATTGTAGCCTTATCTCTAAAAGCGTTGGTATAAATACATCAATTGATGCTTTGTCTGCTCTTATACTCGGCTTAAAAGTGTTTTCCTTTGCTAGTTTTTTTTTTTTTTTTTTGGTGTACAATGATGAGTTTATCTATCTATATATCTATAACTGAACTGGATGGATTTGAAAATATATTGAGCATCAGCTTCCCCATTATCTTGGTAAGTCCTAGATAAAATTTCGTATGTTTAAACCAGTTATCTATTTTGCAGGTCCACGAATCGCTATGGGACCGTGAATTCTGCTTCCAGCTGGTAGAGCGAGCTCTGCCGTGTCTGTCCACTCATACGTTCCTTGCGGCCAACAGCGCGGTCGAGGAGAGAGCTTGGCTCGAGGCGTTGAGGCCGCTCTGTGTTCCGCAACAGGCGAGGCATCAATGCAAGGCAAGCTATTTACTATAAATAAATAAATATTAATAAATAAATGATAAATATTACGGTACATTCATTTTACACAGCGCCATCTAGCCCCAAACTAAGCATAGCTTGTAATATGGGAACTAGATTACGGATAAAA
This sequence comes from Venusia cambrica, assembly GCA_951394065.1. NCBI lineage: Eukaryota > Metazoa > Arthropoda > Insecta > Lepidoptera > Geometridae > Venusia > Venusia cambrica. The sequence goes on from OX596035.1 coordinate 10,850,226, forward strand.
TACTTTTTGTAAATACATACGTTCTATATGATACAACACCCAAACACAGAACAAACATCTATATTCATCACACAAATGTTTGTCCTGGGTGGGAATCGAACCCACAGCCTACAGCGCCGAGGGCAGAGTTACTACCAACTGAGCAATGAGGCTTGTCAGACATACATATTGTATACATTTTATGTAGACTACTTGCACTTAAGACACTAATTTAAGACACTACTCTTGATAGTCGCCTTCGATTTGATATCTTACCATTAAATTATGCCGGATATACAAGTTTTATTTAGCAGGAAGTATGGCCTTATGGAGCTGATCTTAAGCCAATTAATTATTGGCCTATCACTTCCTTAGTAATATCGATTTTAATTGTGGACAACTCTGTACTAGTAGAACTCAGGGCATTTCTTGTAGAAAAGTGTTATATCAGTGTTACCAAGTTTCTGAATTACATTTTTTTTTAATTGTAAGACTGGGAAGCGATTGGCCTTCATCTCATCTGGTTACCAGTTGAGATAAGACCGAAGGTGGAGACGCACTTCACCCGGAATCCTCAACTAACTGAGGAACTGGCTATCTCACCTCTACATACCGGAACACGACAATTTTTTAAATTGTTATTATGGCGACAGAATTAAGTAAGATGGTGGTAGCTAGACAGGCGGACTTAAAAAAAACCTACCACCAACCAAACCAAGCACAATATTGCTCCCCCTGGGGATCGAACCCGGGACCTCTGGATCCGAAATCGGTGGGTGGAACCACTAGACCACAGAGGTGGTTAAACTTTCATCGTCATTTTTATTAAGTATTTTGACATTTAATTACAAGTAATATATTGGATTACTGTGGTATTTTGGATAAATTCAATTTAATTTGCTTAAATTTGCATGCCTAATTAGGTAAGATTGTACTGGGACTTATATTATATTGCTAATTATTGTACATCCATGCTACCTACATTCTGTCAATTAAATGATTTGATTTGATTTGATCTGTTACTAAGGAAGCGATACAGAATTAGCAGGCAACATTTTCCAGATAGAGTAATGCTGCAAGATTTTTTTTAAATGTAAAAAATAAGTTATCTCTTGACCTCGAGGCTTGTCTAGCTCGAGGTCAGAGCAAGGTTGAGGTCTACAATGGAGCTTCCCCAGGAGGAACTGGCTCTCCCGCGCATCCTACCACCAGTTTTGTGTTAATTCAGCCGTAACCTAGCAACGCAAGCGATTCCGTTGCCCGGGGTAGACCACTAGGAGGTAGATCACACCTAAAATTGAGATGTTGAAAATACAGACAGACGGACGGGCAGCGGAGGCTTAGTAATAGAGTCCGCTGGGCAACCATTGGGTCCAAAAAATAACCAGTCCGAAGTTCTCGCCTTTCTCCTTGTATGCAGACAGGCGGACAGGCGGTAGATTTGACGTTTCAAAATAATCCTAAAAATCTTTGATTGAATGAATGTATCAAAATATTTGACTTTGAGTATCCTACATTTAGTTGTTAAGAGGACCCCGGAGTACCGCTGATTTTCGCTCTCAAGTACAAATGTAGTTCTTTTTTATTTCGAAATCCGATTCACATGAAATTTTGCAGGTATAATCGGATAGGGATAATCTATGTCTGTGGTGCGTTACTTTTTCTTAAAAACGAATACAAACCAGAATGTATGGAAAAGAGTTTTTCCATCCAATAATATTTTCCATATATCTTCACTGTTATTGCGTTTTAAGAAAAAGTAGCGCTCCAGAGACACAAATTATCCCTATCCTATCTTTTGAATCAGACTTGACCATTTCGAAATGAACCATGGTAAAGGAACTATGTTTGTATGGGATACTAAGAGTACTGGGCCTTTTTAACAAGTGAGTGTGGTGTGCAGGTGGCCCGCGTGGTGTGGCTGCGAGCGTTGCGCGTGCGCTGCCTGACGGCGCACCGCCTGCCCGCGAGACTCGCGCCCCGCCCTTACCTGCGGCTCGCACTCGGCGCCGCGCCCGTAGCGCGCACCCGCCAGAGGCCCTCGCCCGACCCGCACTGGGATGACGAGTTCTTTTTCGAGTGAGCTTATTCTATTACCTTATCTGATTACTGATTGATACCTGATTACATATTACATAACTCACAATTCATTACCACTCATCATACTCTCTGCTCGTAAATTCAAATAGTATATAAAGAATTATTTAATTAAAAGTGCCTACTACTAAATTTGTGATTATATCGACGATAAGAACGCGTGGCCCGATGTAGCTAAAGCAGTTAACAGTTAAATGGTGATTTCTCAATGTTAACAAACTGCCCATTTGGTAGGTAGGTAATAACAAATGTTTTAAGATTAAGTAATTAGGTTTATGATGTATCTACTTAAAATATAATTTAAAATTGTGTATCTAAATGTTGAATGGATCATCAAAAAATTAATCAGCTAGAGGTTCTTGCTTTTCTCCTTGTGTGCTGGTCGCGATTCCGAACAGGCGGTAGATTTGACGTTTCGAAATGATCCTAAAAAATCTTAATGAATAATGAAATTTTTACTTTGACTTTGACTACCAGTGAACTTCAAGTCGAAGTTTGGCGGTAAAGTGACAGTTCAAGTCTGGGATTCAACTGTCACTTGCGTCTTTTCAAAAAATTCTGACTGGGTTTGCCCGATAATCGACATGAAATTCACACAAGTTATGCAATTCGGCTTCTGGTTTAAAAGTTATGATAATGCCGAAGGTGGAATTGCACTTCACCCGGAATCTTCAACAGTCTGAGGAACTGGCTACCTTACCTCTAAATGTCGGGAGACAACAAGTTAGTATTGTTGTTAGGGCGACAGACTTAGGTAAGATGGTGGTGGTCTTTCATTTGAATTGAATTGAATAACGCTATATTGACCACAAATATACATTCAGCTTGATTTGGTAGCTTTAGTTGGTGTTTTTTTAATTTGATTGCGCGACGAGGAAGCGCCTTGGGCTTCATCACACCTGGTATAATGTTATGATAAGGTCGAAGGTGGAAGTGTATTTCACCCAGAGTCCTCAACAGTCTGAGGGCTGGCTATCTCTTAATGCAAAACTGACTGTCAGTCAGTCAGATTTTTTATTTTATTATTATATTTTACAAAAAATGTTTGTCTTTTACATAATTACAGTGACGTCCCGCCAGATGTCACGTCATTCACAATTACGGTTCACAACACAGGGAAGAGAGGAAAAGAGTCTGAAGTAAGTTATCTATGACAATTTAAACTCTACCACCCGATAATAAGATTCATTTTCAATGCTTGAGGAGACATACCGACGGCTAATAAATGTAAAAGCCTTGTAAAATAACGCCTACGTTCTATGGAATAAGGTTTCATTTATAATGATGGTTACAGGTAGCGGAGTTGACAATAGAGCTGGCAAATCTAGCTAACGGTGAAGAGATCGAGGAATGGTATCCGTTAGTGGGGATGACTCCTATCGGCGAATGGGGTTCGTTGCGACTGCGTATTAGGTAACAATACTTTTATCAAATACCACCTAATACCAAACAAAATATATCTTTAGCAGTAAATTAAAGAGTGTAAACTGCTATATTTTTTTTTGTTTTGCCGTATCTTGCCGATATGTATCTTGTTTGCTGTAATAACGGGTAGTAACTGAAAGTCAGTTTTTTCTCTTTGACGATTGTGTACGCTGAGTTTCTCTTTTGAAATGCGCAACTCGCGTTTTGCGTGCAAATTCACGTTTTTTCTGCTAATTTTGTAGCTACTGTATCTGTATTGTAATCTACCTGTTTGTTTTTATAATGTCAAATACATATTTCATCTATTTATCTTAACTACAATAACACCATTTTAGAGGTCAGTTTCCGTTTTGAAAAAAAATGGAACCAAAACAAAAATAGTTGTCACCAGAATGATCTTGAAGGATGCTTCAATAGTATCGTAATCATTATAAAACCTAACAAATATACAGGAAAATTATTTGGTTTTTTCAATTTACTATTTGAGTTTGCCACTGTCTACAAAGACAATATATAAACATATCAATGTCAATTCTTATTGATATTGATACGTTTATATATTTTCTTTGTATAGCCTGTACTAGATTTTTGAAGAGAATAAATCCACCCAAAGTATCATAAGTCCGAAGTCATCCATATAATATTACGAAAACGAAAGTTTGTGGATGTTTCTACTGATTGAACTGAAATTTAGCACATATATTGTTCTAAACCAGGATTAACACATGCTATTTTTTATCCGGGCACCACGCGGGCAGAAGCTTGTATCCAATATTCTTGTGAAGTGTATAAATGTTAAATTTTATTTTCCAAAATTTTTTGGTTTTAGCTGCAAAATGTGGCTGACCAAAAATACGTTATTGTATGTGTTTAGTTACATGTATTTTTATTGTATTTTATAGGTATATGCAAGAGCTAGTGATGCCGCGCGAAGAGTACAATCCCCTGCGTCAATTACTGCTTGAACCGGGACTACCGGCTGTTAAGGCGTTGGCCGAGCTTTGCCGGACGGACAGACAGCCGCTGGCTACTTGTAAGTGAAAACTAGACCATTACGCATATCATTTACCATACGCATTTCAGACTATAAGCACAACTATTACTGGTAATCTGACTGATTCCTTTGTACATAGTTAGTTTAATTGTACTTTTTATTGAATAAAATAAAGCCAAGATAGCAATAACTATTACTAAATTCATAAAGTTGAATTTATAAATTTTCAATTTTGATGTTCCAACAACTTTGGGCACATAGTCATCATACATAATTTATTTTTTTTAACATTTTTTTTTATCAAACAAAGAACTCAAAAAGGCAAAAAAAATGTTTTAAATAAATAAAAAATAAAATAAAATAACATATGGCTATGTAAACGTGAGATAATCTCGCCAGCAATCCTGCACGCGTTCAGCGAGTGCAACCGCGGCGCGGAACTAGCTCGGGAGCTCGTATGCGCTGAGGTGGCGCGTGAGACGGACCATCGGGCGATGTTCCGCGCGGCTTCGCTCGCCACCGCCGTCGTCGACGAGTTTATGAATAAACACTGCAAGTCGTTCCTGCAGGTAACCAAACGAGAACACATCCACTGCAGGTTATAAAACTCCCTCAATGCTAGTTGGTTTAGTATGTACTGTTGGCTGAGTGTGCACATCTATAGAAGACTTCCCCGCAGTCATAGCAACTAGCATTCTCGTATTGCGATCATTGTAGTCATAGTATAGATTGTGTACAACAAATTAAAACACTGGTTTTAATCACGTATATGAGGCACCAACAGTTTCGATTCAACAGGTGGATCATCTTCAGAGTGAGTGTGACTCGCCAGGTAGGTTGCGCACTGAATTAAGCGCGGATTGTGAGACGCGAAACCGTACGGGAGGGCTGCTCGCGCCGCATTTGCAACCTTTCCTGCGAGTCACACCGGCCCTGATGATTGGTATCTAGGCAGAGTATGAACATCCATACCGTAGGTACAAAGTTTGCTTAAACTTTATTTTCTATGGGAGTGGGAACAGCGCCCCTAGCGGGAAGTTTACAAAACTTTTTTACGAGTATGAATATATCTATAATAATCTACTATTAAAGTTTTTTTTTACAATATTTCGAGTGAACGGTTTTGTAATTTTTTAAGTATATCGTTAACTTGAAATTTATGAGTGACCTTGTTTGGATTTGCGTGCGCGGAAAACAATTTATTTCTTCATACACTCGCGTCATTATTTCGCGCGTAGAATGCTTGAGGCAGTGTATGGTATGATGCGATTTAAACCGTCTCACATAATTTGTGTTTTGTATGATCAGGCGGCGATATCAGAAACCGTACAGAAACTAATCGACGCGAAGCAATCCGCCGAACTGAACCCTACGAAGATGGACTCCCCCGACGACGCGTGTGATAACGCCGAGTTTCTACTCATGATACTTGATCAAGTAAGTCATAAGTAAACACTAAAACCTTACGTTTCACATATACCTATATATATATTTTTAGTAGATTCTAGCGAGTACAGTCCAATAAGCGTAGTGTGTCTTTAATTTCGAAATGACATTTACAAATATTATTCAATTTGCAGGTATAATCGGATATGAATAATAGTTCGTATTGATTTGTATTTTTTTTAAAGTACCAAAGACACATATTATTCCTATACGATTAATAATAATAAATATTATTACAGATAATAATAAATAAATAAATAAATATTACAGGACATTAATTTTACACAGCGCCATCTAGCCCCAAACTAAGCATAGCTTGTAATATGGGAACTAGATTACGGATAACATACTTAAATACTTTTTGTAAATACATACGTACTATATGATACAACACCCAAACACAGAACAAACATCTATATTCATCACACAAATGTTTGTCCTGGGTGGGAATCGAACCCACAGCCTACAGCGCCGAAGGCAGAGTTACTACCAACTGAGCTATGAGGCTTGTTAATTATACCTGTATTTCTTTTTGTTCGATGAGGAAGCTCTTGGCTTTCATTTCACTCAGTGTCAAGTTATGATAAGGCCGAAGGTTGGCGCACTTCACCCGGAAACTCAACAAACTGAGGAACTGGCTATCTTACCTCAAAATGCCGGAACGCAACAATTTATAATTTTTGTTATGGCGACAGACTTAAACAAAGCCCTTCCACAAACCAAACCAAGCACAATATGTGCCCCTTGGGTTCGAACGTGACCTCTGGATCTGACACCGGTGGGCGAACCACTTGACCACAGAGGGTAATAGTAATTGACCTCTGGATCTGACACCGGTGGGCGAACCACTTGACCACAGAGGTTGATAGTAATTGACCTCTGGATCTGACACCGGTGGGCGAACCACTTGACCACAGAGGTTAATAGTAATTGACCTCTGGATCTGACACCGGTGGACGAACCACTTGACCACAGAGGTTCATAGTAATTGACCTCTGGATCTGACAACGGTGGGCGAACCACTTGACCACAGAGGTTAATAGTAATTGACCTCTGGATCTGACACCGGTGGGCGAACCACTTGACCACAGAGGTTAATAGTAATTGACCTCTGGATCTGACACCGGTGGGCGAACCACTTGACCACAGAGGTTCATAGTAATTGACCTCTGGATCTGACACCGGTGGGCGAACCACTTGACCACAGAGGTTCATAGTAATTGACCTCTGGATCTGACACCGGTGGGCGAACCACTTGACCACAGAGGTTCATAGTAATTGACCTCTGGATCTGACACCGGTGGGCGAACCACTTGACCACAGAGGTTCATAGTAATTGACCTCTGGATCTGACACCGGTGGGCGAACCACTTGACCACAGAGGTTCATAGTAATTGACCTCTGGATCTGACAACGGTGGGCGAACCACTTGACCACAGAGGTTAATAGTAATTGACCTCTGGATCTGACACCGGTGGGCGAACCACTTGACCACAGAGGTTCATAGTAATTGACCTCTGGATCTGACAACGGTGGGCGAACCACTTGACCACAGAGGTTAATAGTAATTGACCTCTGGATCTGACACCGGTGGGCGAACCACTTGACCACAGAGGTTCATAGTAATTGACCTCTGGATCTGACAACGGTGGGCGAACCACTTGACCACAGAGGTTCATAGTAATTGACCTCTGGATCTGACACCGGTGGGCGAACCACTTGACCACAGAGGTTCATAGTAATTGACCTCTGGATCTGACAACGGTGGGCGAACCACTTGACCACAGAGGTTCATAGTAATTGACCTCTGGATCTGCCAACGATGGGCGAACGGCTAGACCACAGAGGTAAAAAGTAATAATGTTTTCTCAGATAACGCTGTCTATCTTCACGTCGCCAGACGCTTGCCCGCGGCCGGTCCGCTACCTGTGCGGATGTCTGCAGCGCGCCGCCGTCGCGAAGTGGCCCAACGAGAGATTCGTGCGCACTAGAGTCGTCTCTGGTACGAAGAGTTTTGTTTATCTATAGTAGATCATTCATTCAACTCTGTAAAGTAATATACACCTTATGTCTTATCTTAAAAATATGGCTTGGAATATCGTTGAAAGTAGATAGGAGTAGAATCGATACTGATTCTTATCATAAACATACGACGGGGCAAATTACTATCGTAAACAAACGCATTCGAAGGTTATTTTACTTACAGTGTGTATTTCTATTGCCGCTATCCGCTATAATAACTAATAATAGAAATATAAATTTAAATGGGCTCTACTACAAGAAACGTGTTTTTTTTATTTGCGTGCGAACTATTTTCCTTTTTATTTTGGACACTACGAAGACAGAACTGGTAATCGAACGATTAATTTCCGGGCATCCAAACCATTTTTATTATTTGTTGTTAGGCAATAAAAATTCACGGAAACACGAACGGATTTTGGAGGTTTAGTAATAGGGTCCCGTTGGCACCCTAGGGGATGGAACCCTAAATAGTATACGAAATAGGAATTGTTTGCATGTTACCTTGACGAACCGCTAAAATTGAAGTCTTGAAAGGACTACTATAAGTAAAACACTGGTTTTACGGGTTTTAAACGGGAAACCGTTGGTGCAATCATGATGATGGTATATGTGAGTAAAACCCGTGTAAAATGTATGTCGAATTTTGTTCACAGGGTTCATATTCCTCCGTCTGATCTGCCCGGCGCTGGTGGAGCCGCGAGCGTGGGCGTTGGTGAGCGCCGCGCCGCCGCCGCACGCGCAACGCAGTCTGCTGATGGTAGCCAAGTGTCTGCAGAACTTGGCCAACCTCGTCGAGTTCGGAGCCAAGGTCAGTAGAAAAAATGAGTTTTTTTTTTATATACAGGGTGGAATTTTGTAATACCACCTGGAGGGAAAGTACTCTTAATACTGTAGATAGAAAAATTTACTCAAAGGAAACATTCCTTTATATTTGAATAGAAAGCAAACTGCATTCAAAGATTTTCGAAAATTCTCTTCTCCCACACCCGGGTCTTTTATTGCATCGATCGTTAGGGTCAATTATAAGGATGACATCTCCCTAACAAACATGATAAATTAAATGAAAGGAAAACCAGGAAATCTTAAATAAATTTAATAATTTACAAAAAATTTAGTTTACCACTAACTAATTAGTTGCTCGAAATGGGCTCCATTCTCTTGGATACACAAATTTATTCTTTTAACGAATTCATTTCTAGTAACCTTTAATAATGTGTTTTGGTGAATATTATAAATCTACTATCTGCAGTATTATGACACTTTCCCTCCAGGTGGCATTACAAATTTCCACCCTGTATATTATAAGCAGACAAACATAAAATTAAATAGGTTGGCAAAGGCGAGCTTAACCCTAAAAATTGTTCACTTTCAGCTAACCCAGGTAGATAGAAACAAGATTAAATAGAAGGCAAAAGTGTAAAACATTAATAAATATACTTAAGGGTACAAACATAAAGATACAGGGTTTTTGGTCCCGATTTGTCAATACGGGTCGGTACTGATAGGTACCGGTCAAACTACATAATAGGAAACAAGTAAAAAGTAGTGACCATCAAGTCTTCGAGTTCGTTGGACGATGAGTTTCTTGAAAGTGTTCATTATAAATGTAAAAAAATGACAGTCGGTGTTTCTAATATGAATAGAAAATATGAATAAAAGAAAGGCATATGGATCGTATTAGCAATTATTTCTACAAGATATAAAGTTCGATGAATCCAAGTTTCATGATTATACTAGGACGGCACCGGAAACATTTAATACCTAATAAGTAAATAGAAAATCGATTAATTAAGAATGGGTGTATTTCATTATTTATTTTAGTTATATTCGGTAAAATGGTCGGTACGCCAATGCACGTACCGACCATTTTACCAGAAGAAAGACTAATTCTTACTATAAGTAAATAATATTTAATCACATTTTTATTTTGTCAAATTATATAAAAATACATAATTACACTTTCATAAAAGTAATTTGTACTACAACACATGAATTTTACAGTTACCAGAATTCCCATATATTTACTTTCACCACATTTTTATTGTGACAAATTATATTCTATTGTTTTTTATAAATAATTAAAATTAAAAAGAAATCCTCATCCATTTTCACGACGACAGAAGATGACACACTGCACAGGCAAATGTTTAAACCTGTACGGATCGATGCAGAAAGTAGGTACCGACAAGTTTGAACCTGTTTCTTTTATAAATGAGCGCATACGATAACATGGGAATATTATACCTGCACCCGCACAGACTCGACTGCACCGGAAACCTATATCTTTATGTTTTACCCTTACCTACACAGGACACTACATACTTACATACTGTTAATATAATAGGTACATTACTCAATAATGTATAATCTAAATCATACTACAAATACACAATCTATATGGAGAGTGTGTATAAAAATAACCAGACCATCACATTGTAGCATTCTATTGGCGTTATCATGAGACCCTAGTCGTTATAACTGTATACGTTTTGTGTTGGACACTAGGAGCCGTACATGGAAGTGGTGAACCCATTCATCTTGAAGAACAAGGAACGTATGGTCGTGTTTCTGGACCAGCTGAGCAACGTACCTGATCCAGGGAACGTTCCCACCGCTACTAGCAACAACTTTGATATCGGTGAGTTTTGACACGGTGTACTTCATGTAAACAAATTAAATAAAAAAAACATTTGTTGAAATTGCAATTTGCTGATATCGATGAGTTTTGACACGGTGTACTTCATGTAAACAAATGAAATTAAAATACATTTGTTGAAATTGCAATTTGCTGATATCGGTGAGTTTTGACACGGTGTACTTCATGTAAACAAATGAAATTAAAATACATTTGTTGAAATTGCAATTTGCTTACATCGGTGAGTTTTGACACGGTGTACTTCATGTAAACAAATTAAATAAACATACATTTGTTGAAATTGCAATTTGCTGATTCGGCCGAGGATTACAAAAGGCGCAAATATAGTGGTCTCGACAGAGCTTACCTATTTGAGCCTTTTGGGGTGGAGACCTTGGGTCTGTGGGGAGCCGGTGCCCTCCGGGTTTTCAAAAATCTTACGGGGCTTTTGATTGAGGCGACACGTGACCCCAGCTGACTCTTATTTAGGCCAGCGAATTAGCATAGCTATTCAGCGTGGCAATGCAGCAAGTGTCTTGGACACGCTTCCGTCCGGTACTGTTCTGGAACAGTTAAGTTACCTATAGGCCGTTTGTAACGGTCCTTAGGTAATCTGACTGATTCCTTTGTACTAGTAAGTTTAATACTAATTTTAAATTGTACATTTTATTGAATATTTATTGCTTTATAATTTTCAAGTGTGCAAAAGTTAGAATCATCGATCAATATTTGTCAGCCGCTGATATTTTATTGATAAGTAAGGCCATGTGTTTCTGTTGTTGGTTGTGCAACAGTTGAAGTGACTGGTCACTTCAACTGTTCAGTCACTTCAACTGTTCACTTCAACTGGTCAGGAGTTGCAACAATCGAAGGGTTATGCACTAATGTCTTCAAGAAAATAATGAATGCACCGGGGGAAGCCTGCTCCATCGTAGAGATCATCGTTGCCTACGCAAGTGGGTACGCAAAATGGGTCAGCTCTTGAAACTTGAGTTTCAAGTTCTTGAGCTGACCCATTTCAAATTAAAAAAGGTCATTAATTTAAAAGGAAAGCATTTCATTTACTTGTATTACATACAAGTAATCCCGGAGTTACGGAAGCGGAGAGTACCTTGTCTGAAGTAAATAATAAAGAACAGTCTATAAATTCCAGCATCAGTCATTCACCAATGTAACCATTTGTTTTTTCTTCTCACACAGATTGGTTTGGAGATTAGTTATGATAAAACACAATACAACATAATGGTGTACTTTTGATTCACGAGCGGTCGCTTGGGGGTTTAAATACGACCATAAAAAAAGTAAATTTAAAGTGATATTATAAACTTTAAGAAGGCCCATTTTTGCCCTCCTGTACAAACGTAGTTTAGCAAACTTCTTGGTAGATGGTGGTAATGTCCTTATTCTATTGTATATATCCCTACTGCTAACGCGTCCTTAAGCCTTGCTCGGTCAATTTTGGTGAAAAAAATATAATTCCTTTTTAGCGAAAGAGCTGGCAACACTGCACCACATCTGTGTGTCGCACCTGACGGATCTACAGACGCTCGCGAAGACACAGCCGCCCATCAGGAAACTCGTGACAGTCACCGAAATGCTCACCAAACACAAGCACAAGTATCTCGAGATGATCAGATAAAACACGCCTAAAGAACACAGGTAAATCTAATGCTTCCGATTCTAGGTACCACTCTTGAAGTTTTGCTAAAGGGATCGCAAAATATGCGTGAACCTTCCTTTTTTTTTGCGACGGGGAAGCCTTCATCTTACCAGCCCCCTCAGCACGAGGGGATAAAAGTGTTGTCCTCTGTTTTTATCCACCACCGGGAGACAAAATTATATCGAAGTTGGATAAAAACAGGGGACAACATTTGTATCCCCTCGTGCTGAGGGGGCTGGTATCAAGCTGTGATAAGGCGAAGGTGTAAGAACTGGCTATCATTCCTCTAAAAGCCGGAATGCCTCTGAATGCCTAAATGCTCTGTTATGGCGTCGAGACTTATGAAAGATAGTGGTTGCTAGCTAGGTGACTTAAAACAAAGTCCTATGTACCCCTTGGGGATCCAACTCGGGACATCTGGGTCTGATACCGGTTACTAGCTAGGTGGTCTTAAAACCAAGTCCTTTTGTACCCCTTGGGGATCGAACTCGGGACCTCTGGGTCTGATACCGGTGGGCAAACCACCACAGAGGCGGTTTCTCTACAATACGCGATGCCATAGACAAACAGTCCGTCAGTGCCTGTGTTTTTATCGATTCACGTCCCAACACTAATATCTTCAAAATGAGATCCAAATAGACATCTTGTGGAATATATATCACTTCATTTTTACGACGGGTAAGTTGTTTGCCTTCATCTCACCTGGTTACAAGTCATTTTTGTTCTAGATGTCAAAAGTTAAACCTATATTAATCATTTTAATAGTCAAAGACGAACTCGTTCTACTGAGCTCTTAATGTCAAGATAAGGAATTGCAAACATATTTCTAGCTAGTTCAACTACTCGGCTATTACTTTCTTAAAGTAGAAATCTGTAGTGTAATTAATTCATAAATGAATAAATGTTACAGGTCATTAATTTCACACAGCGCCATCTAGCCCCAAACTAAGCATAGCTTGTAATATGGGAACCAGATACGGATAGAATACTTAAATACTTTTTTTTTGTAAATACATACTTATCAATACAACACCCAAACACAAAACAAACATCTATATTCATCACACAAATGTATGTCCTGTGTGGGAATCGAACCCGCAACCTACAGAACAGAAGGCAGAGCTACTACCAACAGAGCTTGAGAACTATGAGGCTTGTTGAATTCATGCACACACATATTTGTTTATTTTTTGGAAAATCATCTCAGCTTATTGTGTATCTGATTAGAAACCTGTATTGCTAGTGTCTGATAACAAAATAACTTTCAGGGTAAAAGCGTACAGAGGAAAAGACAGCGCAGCGAAGAAAGGCGTGTTGCGTGTATCAAAAATCTCACAAGTATAGTAACTGCATATTCATAGTCATTGTTACATTTAGTATAGACTAGATAGGTTTAGAATAGACATTGTATTAGAGGTAGCAGCGCAAACGGCCTTGCAACTTTAATAGCTTTTTATACTTGATAAGGTTCCGATTATATGGGGTGTAAAAAGACTGCATCACAAGGTGTGCACATAATTTTCGATCGACATCGAAAACTTATATTGATTCAAACTGAACCCCTAATACTATCAAAACCTTTGCCTTCAGTTTACGGGATACTTTTTTACACCCTGTATATAAAATGTATGCTTTTGCTGCAACTTTGTAGACTAATCTTGTGGTAGGTCATACCAAAAGCAGCCAAACAGATCAATAACTAGATTTTGTTACGATCTGATTGAGCCCATTGGCTTTGGGAGTAGTCCACTTTTATAAGCCGGTACAAGAAAAGTTTTGCTCTATTACAAGTTTTTTCGTGCCAAATTTTCATGTATGCGTAATTATATTTTATAAACCGATGACATAAAAATGAGTAGCATTTTTTATTATTATCGCGATTATGATACGTATTAATACGACAGGAGTCTTTATTGCGCGTTAGTTTCAATGTTCCCGGTTGTTTCGACTTTGTTCGCATCAACCGCGGCCACGGGCAGACTATAAAGTACCTACTTGCTGCTATTTAAAAAAAAAACATGCATCATATCGGTCTGTGACCACGGCTGTTGCAACACATTCAATTCTGTCGGGAATATTAAAAAGTTACGTGCGATAAATACCCGCTACGTTAGTATTAAAATGAAAATGGTCTAAATTCGACGTGTGTGTATTTTGATTCTATTATATTGCGAATACGAAGAATTTGTATTTAATCTTATTAGTGATTACTGCCTAATAATTATTTATAAAGTAAACAATAAAAGCTCTCTAAGTATGTACGTTAAATTAAGAAGTAATTATTTAGTTGCAATCATTATTTTTATTAAAGCCTGAACTGAACTTTTTCTTAAAATGTAATTTTACAATAATCTTAAGTGATTTTTACAGTTTAACGAGATATTAATAAGCAATCAGTATTTGGGCAAAATCTATTCCTCCCGAAGAAACAAATGTTCGTTTCCATTTTAGCCAACACATTATAAGTGCAAAAAAAATACAACTTAATTTTCAAGAGACTTTTTTTTACCAAAAAAGACTGGGCATTTATGAATGAACCGCGTAAATATTATCTTTAAAATACTTTTTAGGAATAATGCTTTCTATCGTTTTAATGTTTAATGATTACTTATTTAATCTTTTTGTACCATTTAACTACGTTTTTAATGATTACTTATTTAATCTTTTTGTACTATTTAACTACGTTTATAATTATTACTTAGTATTAAGCCTGAGTGTTTATGGCTGTAGATTGTAGGCATATATAGTATATCATTCACGTTGCTGTAAACACAGCGGTTATTTTGTCTTCCTCCGATTCTCGCACCACTTGAAACAAATTTCATTAAATATTGTAAATATTATGTGCACTTAAATCGGAAAATAAATCAATTAGCTTGAGTAAATAAATCTCTCTAGGATCGAAGTACTGTAGCAGTAAAAATGTTGACATTGTGTTTTGTAATAGGGATAATAATGTACCGTCTGACCACAATCATAATGTACACGAGTGTCTCGGTCTTCGTGAAACTGAAAATGTGTCGTTTTTTGCCTTTGTTTTACGTTAGTTCCCTTTTTTGCCACATTCATTATGATCGTGGTTATACTACACTTGTATGGAAGATTGAAAATTGAATCAGGTTGTAGATACAACTGTATGTGCACTCAAATTTAAAGTTTTGACTGTGATAATTATAAATTGTTTTTTTTTTGTTTCCAGTTCTACAAATTGCATTTTATATATTTTTCAAAGATATGTACATTTCCAAGTACCATCTACATTTTCAAGCCTTTTAAATAAGTATTGACTGCTTTTTTACGTTTCCGGTAGGTAAGTCAAATTAAAGTTTTATTTCATTGCTGTATATTTTATCATTTTCTTGTGCCATATAAACTGTACCTACAAAACTTGCTTTTTTCAACGGTCTTTAATGAATGTTGGTATACTTTTCACAAACTTAAGGATAATCCTAACAGAACACTGATTGATTAAATATCAGTCAATTCGAGACATAACTTTCTTATTATTTTATTGATAGGTACTATAATATAACTGTACCGTATAAGCGATATTGCTGCATTTTTTTATCACGCCTTCCGTTCTTACTTATTTTATTACTATCTCTGCTATTTGATGCATCAAAAAGTAGGTTTTAAGATGTCCACTCTCACCCAATCATACTAGCAGTTTGATATTATTGTACGTCGGGGAAGCGCTTGGCCTTCATCTCGACTGGTTACAAGTTGATATAAGGCCGAAGGTGGAGACGCACTTCACCCGGAATCCTCATCAAACTGAAGAATCTTACCTCTAAATGCCGGAACACAACAATTTTAGAATTGTTACTATGGCGATAGAATTAGGTAAGATGGTGGTAACTAGCCAAGCGGACTTAAACAAAGTCCTACCACTAACCAAACCAAGCACAATATATTGTACTCCCCGTTGGGATAGAACCTGGGACCTGAAAATCGGTGGGCTGAACCACTAGACTACAGAGGTGGTTAAATAATTAAGACTAATATGATGTACTTATTTTGTTTTGGTGTACCCATTTGATTTGTTTGATCCACGAATCTATATTCATTATGTATTCATACTAAGGGGCTCTGTTCTCAGAATTGGCGCGGCGTTGATTTCCCAAGAAATATTTTAAAATTATCTGTAACATTACGTACATAAATAGGTACATTTTGTAAAATTCTTAGTACATTTGTTCTGTGGTACGGTATGTCGTACTTTAGTATTTCCATACATTATATGCGTGTCAATGCATCAAAAGTACAGTAATTTAATATAAGTAGGAACTAGCAAGTAGAAATTCGAAATGTCTTGTCACTGTAATTAGAAAAAAAATATCTCTAGACTGAATTAAGCTCCAACTAGTTGGATTAGTTATGTATTTCTAGATTTTCCACCAAAATTGAAGTGAGATTGTTTTGTAATATTTCGGCCTTTTTGATGAAAATTTTGTACTGAAATCACGTAAATTCGTAATTTTTGGAGCATTTTAAGCTATTATTAACATAATTTCTTATCAGAAATAGTGTAAGTAGTACAAAGTTCATCTGGAATTGCAAATAAATATGTACATTTACGTACCTACATATTTGGGACTTTTTTTAAACATAAGTACCTACCCTAAATCCCACTTTTCAAGAGAAGTTTGTAAAATTATATAATTAGGTATAGCACAGCTGCTGCTTCATATTTTTTTCAAATTACAAATACATGCCCACAACTGCTGCTTCATATTTTTTTCAAATTACAAATACATGCGTAAACTTTCGCCATTGATATGATAATGTTAACTACTGCTAACAAAACTGAGTTGTGTGTGCTTAAACTTTGAAAAACTACACTCGTGAGCAAATATTGACTCGTGCCTTACGCCCACGGTCGAAAGTCTCTATAAAAACTGGAGCTTTCACTATATTGCTGATTGTAAAAGTTGTGGACTTGCTTGTTCTATCTACTACCGTCATATCTAAGAAATACATTTTGACGTTTCACATTTCTTGCTTTAACTTTGTTCAAACGTAGACACATGTTTTGTATGTTTTCGCTTTCAAAATGGCTTTACTTTTTACTTTATCTAAAATAAAAAAAAAGGTACTAACGAGAGGACATTCGAATTTCTAAAATAATGCAAGCTCAAAACAGCATTTATTAAATAAAATTAATCTTATCAATACTTACTATTCCCCCTCCCTGGCCATAATTACAGTGGTTCTAAACAGTTTATCGACCGAATAAGTTTATTTACTGTTTCTTGTGGAATGCTATCACTTCTTCCGTGCTGTTTGTAGGTCCGATCTCGGTGTACATAACTCCAGCAGGAAAGTATCTTCAAGAACGAATTGAGTTCAACAAATACTTAGAGCGATATATGCTGTTAAGGTTTTTAAGGTGTGCTAATAAAGCCATTTCATTTGATACCCAACACGGCATCAATAAATATAGTTTTTTTTAGTTCATGACTTAATGTCCTCTAGAGGGCGCCATATTCAATTTAATGTGACGTCATATAGCCTTGAACAACCAAGACGCTTTTATTAATACCTCATTTGTCAAATTGTGAAAAGTAGTTAAGAATTTATGAGGGGACAAATGAACATACATACATACCGGTCAAACACATAACCCATTCTTTTTGCTTCGCCGTAGTCTAGTAGAAAGTATATAAAAGAGCTAAGTGTAAATACAATTATGACGCAGTAGGACCTATTAGGTATACCTACCACGATTACCGATAAACGTTATGAACGCGAATGTACAAACAACATCTAACATTGTAAAGTTAAGAAGTAAAAAAATATGTATGAATTCGTCGCTTTTTTGTGATCATTCGAATTTGGTTGACTAACCTATATGCAGGCGTTGTTTCAGTAAATCGTTTATATCTACCTTAATACGAGACGTGTAAAGCTGAAATTTTCAGGATATAATTTTCAATAACCGCTCTAATTCTAGGGTATAAACTCAAAAGCGTGGGTTGAAAAGGTTTCCTACATTTTGACGTCAAAGTTATGACATTAAAAGTTTTGATCTAATTCAAAAACTCTTGTATATAAATTCCTGAAGGTTTTTATGGTTCGCTCTATTATCTTATTTGCCAGTAGTTCGCGCGACCGGCTGGAGTAGAGGGAACTGCGGCTTGCACTGCCTTCCCTGCTGGTCAGATGAGCATAAGGCATCGGCTGCACTCATAATCGCGGGGGTAGGCGCGGCTGTCAGGAGACATGACCGCTACGGGCGGCGTTCCCGGAGGTCGGACATTCGCTGGGGCACGGTCTGCGGCGGGCAGACGGGGTGCGGTGACCGAGACGCGTGACCATGGGACGCCAGCTCGGTGTGGCGTCCGGTATTCGGTGGGTGAGAAGATCTCCTCATTCCTCTGAGAGGGTCGAACTCGGCGTGTGAATAAAAACATACGTGGCCGAAATCGGAGTGTTTTAAATAGGGTCCGTACGCGGCGACACTGGACAGCGCGAGCGTACAAGGGTAGGTCAGATAAACAACCTTCTAAAGGGCTCAGCAACCCTTAATTACCACTGTTGTCAACAAGCCCAAAAATGGGTGGTTACCTACAGAGTACAACATTTGTTGGGTTGTCTAAGTGGGAATGATCAGTACAATAAATTACCTACTTCGGACTTCATAGCTCAGTTGGTAGTAACTCTGCCTTCTGCGCTGTAGGCTGTGGGTTCGATTCCCACCCAGGGCAAACATTTGTATGATGAATATAGATGTTTGTTCTGTGTTTGGGTGTTGTATCATATAGTACATATGGTGTTTAAAAAAAAAAAGAAAACTGTTTAAGTATTCATGTAGTTCTCATATAGCTTAGCTTATATAGTTTGGTGCTAGATGGCGCTGTGTAAAATTAATGTCTTGTATATATTTCATTTCATTATTTATTTTGTAACTGTGGGACACCGGTGTCGATATTCTTGCTCACAAGTGTATACCTTATTTCAATTCGTAAACATACCTTTATTGAAT
This sequence comes from Venusia cambrica, assembly GCA_951394065.1. NCBI lineage: Eukaryota > Metazoa > Arthropoda > Insecta > Lepidoptera > Geometridae > Venusia > Venusia cambrica. Next base: position 10,869,469 of record OX596035.1, read on the forward strand.
AAAGGTATGTTTACGAATAATATAATATAATCAATATAATCTTCAAGATAAATATAATCTTGTAGATATATATTTATTTAAAAAAAATATTGACTGTATTTTTAGTCTAGATTTACAATGTCTGTAATTATGTAGTTGTAAAGTATGTAGTATGAAATTAAATGAAGTATTAATTACTCACAAATGGGAATGAATCAATTCAGATCCATCCTGTCATGATGGTAGAAAAATTACAATTTTTACAATAGCATAGCCTGAAAATGCTTGTAAACAATATTCATAACATATGTATGCAAACCTTTATTCTTCTATTTAGCTTTATTTACATAGGTTAAGTTTGGTGTTCAAGCAGTTTCTTCAAAATGTCAACACATAAAAGTCTATGTAAGAAACAAAATGGAGAATGCCATGCCAATACAGCATAGTGCTACATACGGGGACTTTCTTTCACCAATCCTTGCACATTTCCAGAATGTTCCTAACAACCTGAAAAAATACATATATGTATGAAAATAATTGTGAAAACAAGAAAAAAAGAGTTACGAGCTGGCCAACTGGGTATGGGCTGCCTTCGGATCCGGTGGTTGTGGGTCCAAATTCTTGTGAGATTCGGTGAGAGAGGAGAGTTTAAGTGATCTTTTGACACATGCACATGCTCTGATGGTGAAGGTCACATTGTGAGGAAATTCTAGTATTCTGCTAAACGGTGATGAGCTTGCTGCCTGTCACATATTGAGGGCATGTACCAAACCTACATTTGGACGTGCCACTGACTACCACCTAGTAGGTAATACTCATAAGATCCACACTCTGAGTAGTGACCAGAGGTGAATCCTTGAAGGGGAAAACGTTATGAGGCACAACCTCCAGATCGGAAGCCTTCGCCTCTCAGTTCTTGTTTATAATATGATATAACATACCCAGTCTTGTTGCGATCCATAAGGCCAGTGAAGAATGATCTCAGGTATGCACAAGTGCAGATCAGTAACAAAAGAACAGTTAAAAGACTTTGAAAATTGAATATAGCACTCTGAAATAAAAAGAAATATGCACTTACTTTTCTAGACAGCAACTAGGGTAGTTTTTAGAAGATACTATTCAGGATGTTCTGTGTTTGTTGCCGGAACAGAACCAGAGATACTAGACGGGGACCTAGCTTCCTTTCGTAGAGTAAGGGCGCTGCATGAAAATTCTTTACTTCTGCGATGTTTGAAAGTAAATAAACACTTTCGCAGAAGTAAAGATTTTTCATGTAACTCGAATCTAACAGATCAGGCTGAAATTTTGCATAGTTATTGTTCTGGACCAGCAATAACATATTTTAAAGGCTTGGTAGGTACTAATAGTCCAGGTACCATGCGGTGCGAGCAAAGCCCGGAGTTTATATATGTATTAGAGGTAGAGCAGAACACAATAATAAATATTCATACCATTTTGTTCGCTTAAGTTTATCGTTTGATGCGTATCCTATAGTTTGTTTTCTTCACATTCACAATCTCAGTCAACAAACAAAACTCAAAAAATGAGTACAAGCAAGAACAAATAAATATTCGTCGAGTCGAGACTGTTTTGAAGAAAAATACATTATGTACATAAAACTTAAACGAAATCAGCTATTCTGGGTTTGTTATTGTTATTCTGAAGACATATCAGTCTACGCCATACCGTTACTGTAAGTAAGGAAAACAGATCGGCAGAATTTCATCATAGCAAACTATCAGCAAAGTCACTTCCTCAAAATTTGGCTAGACCGGTAAACAAGGTCAAAAACATATAAACCATGAGGTAAATGACCATATTGCATTCAAGTCCAATCGATACTTTGTCTTTTGAAAATTTTCGCGATTAGAACCTACTATTTTGAAATGAAATAAAAAAAAACAGGTATATCTCAATCTGCCCGCACCACACAGAAACTTTGGGATATACATAGGTAGGGAAAATAGGCTACTAAAACCCGTTTATTTTATGACTACTTTGTTTACATAGCGGTAGTACGTGATTCATAATTATAATAATTTATTTCGCTTAATAACTACCTACATTTACAATAAAATGTGATTGAAACTAAGATTAATATTATATTAGAATATATAAGGTTAGTTAATACTAAATATATGTTGGTAGTTTTTTTTTTTATATGTGGTTGGTTACCGGACAAGAAAATTCTGTTTCCCGGCACCCAGCTCCCTCTTTCAGACTACAGGGATATTAGATAGTTTAAAGGGGACCTCGCGTATCGTGTGATGATTGTGTGTGTGTGCCAATTGTAGTGAATGCTTATGGAAGGTTCTCCTGAGGATATCAGTCTCATAAGAGTCTGAATCAGGAGACCTCACGTGGTTTAAATTAACTAGTAGAAAGTAGTTGTTAGTAATTAATCTGTTATAATATGACAGATCACCTCAGGGGTCTCATCATACCTTCTGTTTCTTCATATGTTAGACCTTAAAGCCAAGTAGTAATTTTTATTTTGCGTTCATGTCTGGATAAGAAATTTTTTATTTTTATTTAATAATTTTATCATACAGGCATAAAGAGAGGAATTGATATTGATAGTGCATGAATTATGTTCCGTATTTTCGCGATGTAAGAAGTCTATCACATCTTATTTTTCGTGTAATCGGCTGAGGCATAGTAGGAATCATGACGTGGGTTTTTAGGATGATATTAAGGACAATAAGTTGCCGGACAGTTAGGACTTGGGAGGAAGAGTAGAGGTCTGAAGTTGGATGAAGAAAGTGCTTGAAGAACATTGGACATTTTAAAACTGATCGTTGCGCTCTTTCAACAGCCATCATATGTGTTTTGTAAGTCCCTCCCCAAATTGTAATGCAGTACTTAATAATAGACTGGCATAGAGCCATGTAGATGGTTTTTAACAATTTGGGGCTCAAAATGTTACGGAGCTTTTTAAATACCCACATAACTTTTCTCGTTCGGCTAGCTACTAGTTTGATATGGGGAAGCCAACTCATGTTTTTGTCTACGATTACTCCCAGATATTTCATTTCATTAGTTTTTTCTAGGGTATTGCAGTCACAATCTAGATTTAAGTTACGGCTATATAAACAGTAGTGAGCCGTTATGCCGCAGTTAGAAGGTGGAGCAGTATTGCTTCTAATAGAAAAGGCGATATATTTAGTTTTGCTAACATTGAGGGTAAGTAGATTACTTGTGAGCCATGAAATTACGTTTTGAAGTCCAGCTTCCGCAGAGGCGAATGCCTCCGTCCAAGTGCTCTCCCTGAACACCAGCGCTGTATCGTCCGCGTAAGTGAAAATATTGGCATTGCGTAGTTGTAGTTGACACAGGTCGTTGATATAGATCAGGAAAAGACTCAGTTCAAGAATACTACCTTGGGGTACACCTGTGGTAATAGGCATGTCTGTGCTAATAAGACTTCCGATTGTAACTCTTGGTGTTCTGTTGTATAGGAAGTCTGAGTAAAGTCCAAGACACGAATCCCCAGGCGTTCCATCTTATCTACCAAAATTGAGATGGATACGGTATCGAATGCCTTGACCAGATCAAGAAAAATAGCTATACACTTCTATTTGTTATCCAAAGTATTTGCTACCATGTTACACATGTGTGTTTGTCACCATTTTTATGAATAGGGAGTATTATAGGTTTTTTCAAAGCTGAGGGAAATTTTCCATGATCAATGCACAGATTAAAAGATTTAGTTAATGAGGTTATTGGCACAGACTTCTGAAATGTAATTCGCGATTGGCCGTTCGATTAGTTTTTAGATTAGATAACACACAAAACTATGCAGAGTACTTGTAAGTACACTGCATAGTTTTGTCTGTTTTGAAGACATACGATGCGACACATTCAACATCATATATATAACTCATTCATATTATTATTTATTTTTCATTCATTTTTTTGGGTAATAAATGTAAACAGCTGAAAGGTTAGTTATTGTTATTCTGAAGACATGTCCAGTAGGTGCCAAACCGTACAATTGCAATTGTTTAGGAGACACATGAGGTAAATGACCATCAAGCGTCACTGTTGCATGCATGTCAAGTACATACCTACGTTAGACTTTTTTTTAACTTTGGCATTTAGAACAGATTATTTTGAGAAAAAAAAACGGGCATTTTCACAACTAACCTCAGCTTAGTCTTGATTATTAGATAAGTCCACATACAAATTAGGACGACACACTAGACTGACTAGTATCAACACTATTTGCCTTAGGATCACATTTTTTGCACCAGGCTACTACTGGATTCCATGTTTTTTGACTACATTTTCTTTGCATAATGATCCAACTCCTTGAGATGAAGATGAAGAGATGATTTATTGGACGATATATTCTATCATAATCATTGATGATTTGAATGATGATGACAAATCTTACTCAGCCGAATAAAATAATATTTGACGCTATTGTTCTGAAATGCAGAATTAAAAACAAACGGACTCGTGTTTTTTTTTATAACTTAGAACCTATGTCGTCTGTTACTACGGTGGAGTCATGGTACAATATTTATAGGTAATCTAAAACTGGATAGATTACGTTCATTACAAGTTTGGAGGAATCGCCTTATTAAATGAATGACACAATAAATTTCGATTTTTTTCACAAAATTGACTTAATGAAATTTTCCTTAACCTTACATAGATTTAATCATTTTGTTACCTTAACAAGGTAAACAACATTAAAAGTGGAAACACTGCGACGTGTCTCTGGGGGCTGGTATGAAATAATGCCTTAGGGTTTGTTATTTTGAAGACAAGTCCTCACTTTACCCTAGATTGTTATGCCAGCTTGACTGGAATTAAGACAAGAAATCGGATATCAGATATACTCGTATCATCCGAGTACTTTCATGCATGAAAATGCATGAAATGTGAAATAACATCTTCTTCTTCTTTGTCACTACATTCTTGCCAGAGTCATTAATTTATTCTATGCCAGAGTGGTCGTGGTTGTCGTGTTAGAGGTTATAGCAAATTTGTCAATCTGGCGTACAATGATATGTACTGGTTCTGGTTAAGTGGGTATTTTAATTTTATGGCAAAATAAATAAATTTGATAAAAACAAAAAAATACTGATTATGGTTGAACACTTCGTGTTCAATTACAGAAGTACCTCAACGACTCCGTGTTCAGCCCAGATGTTTATTATTCATGAGGACTTCGTGTTCCACACAGGAGCTCCTCAACCACACATAGATAGATCATTTACAACGACTCCGTGTTCCACACAGGAGCTCTTCCACCATGTATGGATATCAACGAGGACTCTGTGTTCAGCACAGTAGTACCTCCATCATGTAGATCATCCACGCGAGGAATTCCTCTAGATGGGGTCAGACATGAGATTTAGTAAAAATACTAGAAGTGTAGACGGTTAAAATAATCGGTCGATATACCGAGAATATAATCCATACAATATATGCATGATGACACTGAAAACTTCATTGTGACATTTCATGTGAGTATTGATACTCTGAAGTTACTCATTGTGTTTTGTCGAGTTGAGTTGAGTCTTTTGTAATCCCTTACACGGTGAAGTTCATGTTAGCTTGATTATTTATATAGCTTATACTTAAGAATCCTTTTATTTTGCATCCATGTGTTACATATAAGAGCACTGTGTAAGTGTATTCTGAGTAATACATGAGGGCAATGTGAAACGTTCTTTTGATTTATTTCCGCCTTCCGTCCATCACTGATAGAATCAAGCGTGGGTGTTTGTAGGGCTAGGCAGGCTACGATCTACATGACTTTCCCACATAGACTAACGGTATTTCAGGTTGGGAATCTCTAAGCATTCTTACAAATCATTACGCAATACGCATTCAACATGGAGTAAGCCACTTGATAGCCACATTGAAGCCACATTTCACATTGTATTTATAGGTTCACCTTCGGAGCGCGCGGAACCATTTCTGTCACTACTCGACAAAGATTCTAAAAAGAATCATTTTCTGTGGTGTGGCGATCACCCAATGTGTTCGATGCTGCCAACCAGTCAACTCATTATGTTAAGCCCTGTTTACACGTTTTGCCTAGTAATTATCTGAATATATAGTATTAGCCATTTGACTCATCTGCCAGTTTATTTAGATCTACTCGTGGCGACATCAACTTAATTATTTAAGAAATGAGCTATCGTTGAAAGCATCTTCATTGTCCACTAGTTATATGCTATATGACGTTATATTGAATTGAATTCGGCGCTCCCTCAGTGGTCCATTGTGCATGAGGAAGGAATGTACGGCTAGTATAGCAAACCTAACTCCCAGAAGCTCTGAATATTCCTGGGGTTTTCACAGGCTTCACGGAGTGACCTCGGGTTGTTGAGGATTTCCTTGCTTTGTGCTCCCACACATTCCAGGACAACGTGGGCAGTTGATTCCTCTTCGGATAGACACCCTCTGCTTATGGGGCTGTCCGTTGCTCCATTGGTGATGGTCAACAAGTGTTTACTTATTGGGCAGTGGCCCATTCCAAGCCTAAGTACATTAGATAATAAAAACGTCTTTCGTTATGGTATAGTAATCAAGTACCTACACATGTTAAAATTATCCTAGGTACATAATGAAATTATAGCCTTTGATGAGAACGTCTGAAGACAGGTTGAAATAGAACAGAATAAGTGCAGTGTTGCCAACCCTTACCAAAATTTGACCCCAAGATTTTTTTTAAATGCCCCTAAATACCCCCGACCGAGTATTGGCTATTTTGTGCCAAAGTTGTGCGTAACCCCACGCTTATAATGAATGAGCATTCAGATCGGCACAGTAAAATTACAGGTTTTTTTTTTTACATGTAGCGGGTTCGATTCCCGTCCCGGTTCAGACAGGCGATAATTTTAAATTCTTTAAATATAGTTCGTATTCGTTCTAAAATAAAAATGAAGTTTTGTTTCAGAAAAAATTCAATCCATAGGATTTAATGTTTAAACTTTCCGTTCATGTGGCAAAGTCGTGGGACGCTTAGTATAACACCAGTGGTTGATTTATTATTTTATCTTTAATCATCGAAGTATCATGATAATGCTTTCTTACACTAACTAGTGTCCTTTGTGGCGATGAAACATCCGTCATGTCATCCGTACCTATCACTCGCTGATGGGTACCTTACTAGTCTTAATACACTAAGCAGTAGGTTTAGTAGGTATTTGCAAGGAAATCCTGAGGCGTTAACTTCCTAGTAGTCTGTGAAATCCTGTATTATTAAATATACATCACAAATGTAATCGTTTGATTGAAAAAACTATCGAACAAGTTTACGAACCTTTTAGTACGGGATCTGCCTCCCAAGATTTGCTATACTTTTGTATATATTTTTTGTTTCGGATTTATCTTTCGGCATTGTTCGACCGAACAACCATATCAAAGAGTTCAGAGTAAGAGAGTAATATACATTTTTTTTTTGTATAGGTAATTACTACATCAATACATAATTGAAAGAGAACGAACAAACTAACCCAACCAAGCAACGTCAACGGTCAATGAACGAATTTAAATATAATATAAAAAATAATGAATCGAATGAATAAGATGTCAGGTTAGTTCACTCACACAGATGAGTGAGAGAAGTTCGTTTTGTTCGTACCACTGACTGAGCATTTAAGGTAGTTCGTACTTGTTTATGTTTATCGTGGTCGTATCGTGCTTTCCGTAAAACGGAAACTTGTGCACAGGGTACTTTTTACTTTGGATTAGAACTCCTAAAAATAACCCCAAAACATTTCTGCCCCTAAAGATCCCCCTTCTAACACTTTTACCCCCTAAATTTAGGGATAAAACCCCTAAGTTGTCACCATTGAATAAGTGTCATCTGGATTCTAGGAAGGAAATGTTTTGAAAATATATCCTCGATTTTTTTATTCTGCCCACAGATGTTAGCGTATCTGTGTCAAAGTCTTCTAAAAATCAGATGAATCGCAAAACAAAAGGTTACTCTGTGCACAAAACGCAGTAAAAAAAAAACTTACGTAAACAAATAAAGTATACCTTTAAAAATAAGTTCATTATTTTTATATCTGTAATAGTACGTAATTAACAACTACTCTAGTCTAGTCTAGAGTAGAATTACACATCAGTCACAGCTGCTACGAAAATGGATGAAGATAAATTTGCATTGGTGGAGAAAATAATCAAAGACGTTCACAATGTGATGTCCAAAAACGCTGAGTTGTAAGTATTTTCCTGGTTTTGGCATGATTTCAATAATAACGTAGGTACCTAATTTTTTTATCATACTAATGCTCTAATACATTTCAGATGCGCATTTGATATAGTCCCAGTTGACTGTAACTCTAAGAACAAATCTCCAGTTCTACATTCGGAGAACAGTCTTGGTCTGGAGTCTTGGTGTGTGAAACACGTCTACATTTACTGCTATAATGAAATAATGGACAAATACTCAAAGCCCAAACGGAAATCTTCAAAGGCAACTTTGGTTAATTCTGAAAGACTTATTAAGTTGCTCAATGTGACACTCTTGATCAATCCAGAGCTAAGTACACTGTGGAATAAGCGGCGAGAAGTGCTCCAGGGTTATTTGATTGAAAAGATGTCTGAGCTACAATTCACTAAAATAGTTTTATCCAGGAAACCTAAATGCAATGATGCATTTTCTTACAGAAAGTGGCTTTTAGTAGGAATCCTTACAGGTAATTTGTGTGCAATTAAATAACCATCAATTCACACCCAGCTAACGTCTTAGCTTCCTTGATTTTGTGTTAGAGTTTATGCAACTAATATCAAATATTTATTTTATAGACCAATCAATTCAATCTGGAATCTTGGAAAACCTTATAAATGAAGAGCTCCGAATATGTGATGTCGCTTCAGACAGAAGCCCTAACAACTACCACAGTTGGAACCATCGCATGTGGCTTTTAGACACTTTGAAAACACATAGAGAGCAATATGACATAGCATTTTTATTCATAAAAGAATATGAATCATCTGAAAGATGGGCAGCAAAGCATGTATCTGATTTTAGTTGCTTTCATTACCGGCAATATTGCATAAAGAATATCCTATCTATTGATGATGCAAGTTGGAAGAACTTTGAAAGTGCAATTGATGACAACCTATGGAAAAGATTGATATGTGTTCTTGTATCAAACTATCCAAAAGATGCTGCCATACAAGCTACCGAAGACAGCCTCTCATCATATTCTGAAGACCAACTAATTAACCTAGTTTTAAGCCATGTTAACAAAACTTGTAGTTGTGCTAACTATGTGTCAGTATGCAGACAAGTAGAAGTTTTGTTCTCTGAATTAGTAATAAACAGTGAACTGCTTAGGTTTTACAAACATCATGAGACTTTGTGGTATCACAGACGATTCATTGTTCATGAACTGATTTGCCTGATGTATGATTACTTTGGGTTTGTGAGACTAAATGGAGCACTCGTCAAGAAAACATGTAGGAAATGTAATCTAGATGATGTACGACAGAAACAGGCTAAAATCGTGAGGTATGATTGTAATAGAGTCTACTCCAGCATATTATTCAATGTATTGATTTATCATGAGAAGAGATTTGTTGACGAACTAAAACGTGATGGGGATAATTATGCAGATAGACATGAAAAGTATATGAAGTTTGTTGAAGGTCTTAATAATGTCATGTAATTAATAAAATGCTAAAATTATATGTTATAAACAAAACACTAATAAAATACTGTGGGATTTCATGGTCTAACTACACTGGTTAGTTAGTTTTGAATACTGCTATATACCGTCAATGCTATATGATGCCATGGACCATTGATTGGTTCATGATTTTAATATAGAACCAAAGTATATGAGTATTTTTCTGGTCATCTAGTTCCCATATTACAAGCTGTTCTTAATTTGGGGCAAGATGATGTAGCGCAAAAATTACAAAATAAAAAACAGGATAATTTTAATGTAACTACAAGCTTCAGACAGTATTTTTATTGAATGTTTATTTTAAAATAATTAGTTAAAAAATGTTGTATTTGATCTGAAAACTCATTATTAAAATAATTCAAAAAATAAGCCCTTGCACTTTGTATATTATTATAACCATTGTATTTTCAAGGTTTTATACTTTTTAAAGAACACAAGAAAAAATTATAGTTACGCTATTTATAACTTTTTTTGTGTTTGCAAATCACTTTGATATTTACGAGTATGTTTAACTATAACAAAGATGTAGATTCGCCGTCAATACAATGGTTTGGATCTAATGAAGGCTGCACATAATAAAAAATACGCCTGTAAGCACCATATATGAACCTACGTCAAAAAAAAATACTTCGAGATTTCCCAACCACTAAAAACCTCGTAGTGAAGACTGATTACAGATAAAAACAAAAAAAATACTCTACTACTATCATCATAATAATATTAAGCTCTGATATATGTATCGTGAATAATAACAAAATATTAACAATATCTTATTTCAGTTAAATACTTTGTTCCGTCGTATTTAATAGTATCTTAGGTATCTGGTATGTATATAGTAGTAAGTAATCTAGTTCATATTTTTTGCTTATTTGCATTGTTTTGTATTTATTGATGTATTTTTATAATACTTGTGCAATCTCCTTTTAGGATGAATTTGTGAGTATATTTGTAATTATAAAATCTCAATGCATATGTCAGTTTTTAGTAGGTATTATTTACATATAACTATATAAATAAGTTATTTTATGTTTTAAAAGACAAAATAATTACATATTCCAATGAATTAATATATTGAACTGCGTTATTTTTTTTTTTTTCCACAAAAACCCTGTAGCTCAGTGTCGTAGCAAGTTTCCACGACACTACATTGCCACAGCTTTGCTCTCGTAGCGGTATTGGAACAACTTCGTAGCAGTTCGTAGCAAGGTTACGGAAGCGTAGATTTCATGCGATGCAATGCTACGCGTCCGTAGCAGTATCGTAGCTCCGTAGCATAGCTCTTGTGGTGGCAGTATTGTAGCAAATAGTATTTTATAGATGCGTAGACCAGTACTAATGTTCTACGACATTGTTACATTGTAACAATGTTCTATGCCTCTAGGATATATTAGCTCCTTAGCAGTATTGTAACCAAGCCCTTCTGTTTCGTGGTGGCAGTATTGTAGCAACAATACTTAATTTAAAGAGGCGCGGAGCTGCGTACTAATGTTCTACGTCATAGTTACAATGTCGTAACAATGCTCAACGCCTCCGTAGAGAAGGTATCATCCGTAGCAGTGTCGTAGCAAAGCCCGACACTGCTGCTGAGATCTGAATTTCGCAGGCAGTATTGAAGCTAGCCATCCAGTATAATAGTCGTAATTCTCAATTGTAGCAATGTTGCAGCCTCCCAAGAAATACCGTCAACATATTTTTAAACCTAAGCAGTAGCAGTAACTTAGCTATCCAATAGGGACAAATGATAAATGAAGTCAGGTACGATAGTACCTATCGGATGTTATTACATGTTTGTAACAACAACGCTCTTCGTTGACGTAATATGGATAACTAGCCAAAAATAGCTTGCTTTGTAAACCTACTTTTTATAAGGTTCTTTATTAATTCTTGATTTGTGCCCTACATTACTACCTACAAGACACCATGCGAGGACATTCGACTAAAAAAAAACAAAGATAAAAAATACAGATGCTGCCCTATGCCGTTCTTAATAAGTTAGGTGCTACACATTCTCTTTATATTTTTGTTGCCCAAGAAACTGAATTCGAAGAAATCGTCGCAACTTACGTGGTTACTTTATATAATATGCTGCTAAACTAGTAAACGGATAATACTCGCAATAAGAACGTCTAAAAGGTATCTAGCTAGTTTCAAACATACCAAATTGGACGGTTAATCGTATATCATATCACACGCATTGCGTTATTTGCCGCCATTCGAACTCGCATGTTTGTAATTAAACGTAGATAAAAAACAGGTGCATACGCATTATACGCATTGGCCTAACCCTGATATGGGTCAGGAGGCTCTCGCCGCCTGCCGCCTTATCTCTTCCCAACTTAGAGCGTATTAACCGTATCGTTGACGCTTGATTTTGGCCTTTGTGGTCGTTGGTTTAGGGTTGGTATTGTGATGAAATGCGGGTAGTTATAGATCGCGATGAGTTGATTTCGTCGCGGTGACGTCACGGCGCTCACAGGCCTGCCGATCGATAGCGCCTTCGGGCGGCCCCGGCTGGGTTCGCGCCGCGTCGTCGGTGACACCACGTGCTGTGTTGCGTAATGACGGTACCTACCTACAACGGTACAACTCATTGAGTAAGATTTATTTGTGTAACTCAACAAGCGGCTTTATTGGACTCTGAGGTAATCAGATGCAAAAGAAAATTAAAAGATTATCCGGTAGATAAAATAATTATTTGGAGGCACTTTATGTACCTATGTATGAGACGTGGTTGCTGGTTAGGTATTGGCCTCGTGAATAAGTTCAAAGCCGCATAGCGAGCTGTGAAGAGAGCTATGCTTGGAGTTTCACTACGTGATAAAACCCGAAATGTTGATATCCGTAGAAAAAACAAAGTCACTGACATAGCCCTCAGAATTAGCAAACTGAAACGGCAGTGAGCAGGTCACATAACTCGCGAAACCGATAACCGCTGGGGAATAAAGGTTCTTGCATGCCACACGATTAAACGCGAAACGGATTGTGGGATGACCCCCTCTCGATGAGCCGACGGTATTGTGGCAGTCGCGGGGAGTCTACGCTATTTGTGGCGTTGACTGTGGGAGGCCTATTTTCAGCAGTGAACGTGCGTGGGCTTATAAGATGATGATGATGATCATGACTTGATGTAACATTTGCTCTACCCGTTCACTATTTTTAGAAATAAACAAATAATGCTTAAAAATGTCTTAAAGCTAATAGGTACCTAGGGTCTATTTCAGAGAAAGAAAATACTTACCTGATACTTACCCTACCTAAGTACACTGAATAAATCTCGGATCAAGAAAAACTTGAGCCAACCTCGAACTCTCAAACTTAGCTCGGTAAGTTAAGTAAAAAATTAAGCTACGTGGTTTGTACAAGCATATTATTTTTTCCAAAGGTAAGTAAAACCCAGAATTTTGCTTAGCACTAATAAATATCACCCATAGCTTTGCCTAAAGCACTAGGGGTAAAATGATGCAGACCAGGAAACAAGATAGAATCGAACAGAATCGATTACGAAATATTAACCCTGCCTAGTAGTACCTAGTACTTACCTAACCATGATTAGTTGATAAAGATGAACTTGCAACCAAAATGTTTTCAAGGTACCGTACCGATTTTAGATTATCATCTTCCTGTCCATATCCCGTTCTAGGCAGGGTGCCGAGTACCCTGCCTTATTATATGATAGATTGAATTGATAAATTACCGACAACTCGCTCTTATTTTCCATTCATTTTTAACCGCCTCTGTGGTCTAGTGGTTCAACCCCCCGATTTCAGATCCAGAGGTCCCGGGTTCGATTTCCATGGGGAGTCCAATGTATCGTGCTTGGTTTGGTTTGTGGTAGGACTTTGTTTAAGTCCGCCTGGCTAACTACCACCATTTTACCTAACTCTGTCGCCATGACAATAATTCTAAAATTGTTGTGTTCCGGCATTTAGAGGTAAGATAGCCAGTTCCTCAGTTTGTTGAGGATTCCGGGTGAAGTGCGCCTCCACCTTCGGGCTTATCTCAACTTGTAACCAGGTGAGATGAAGGCCAAGTGATTTCCCGTCGCTTATCATACACTTATTTTTTCGCTTTTCCTCTTCTAGCTTTCACATATTCGCCATACCTATTTTAGATATTATTAATCATTTTCCAAGAGATAGGAAGGTACTTAAATGATCGAGGACTGGTCCTTCATCTTGGATATTATATTTATCTGATCAGACCATTCCTACCTTCTAGTATCATAATTTATGTGCACTATGCCCCTTGGCTGGCCTAGTGTGAAAAAAAAAGTCGCAGTAGCATGTATTCAATTCACTGGATCACCAAAGGAAGAATACTGTTATTAATCACAGAAAAAAACAGGCGGTGGCCGCTGGACTAGAACCTACTCCCAATAATTGTACGAGTCGGCACAAAATCCTATTAGGAATAAGTACGTATACTTACAACCCAGTTGATTACGTAAGTTCCGAAGAGTGTGAACCTGAAAGTACCTCGCTCGCGGCACTTCCGTGAGCTGCATCGGAAACTAACGAGAAACTCTTCCTTTGTACGAATTGGTTCCACTGGTATAGCAACTTGATTTTTCTAGTAAATAACTACTGCGGAACATCTCGAATGTGAATTTTCAACTTGTGTTTGTGCTGGTTGGAGAGAACATACCCTTTTTGCTAATAATGTAAATACCTATGCAAGTCTGTTTGGATTTTTGATTGGATGTTTGTTCTTCCTTCAACTTAAACTACTAGGAGATAAGGAATAATATTAATTTTAATTAACTGAACCCAGAAAAATATTTAGTAACAAATCCGCTTAATTAGTTTGTTGTCACTCATTTCGCCTTTACACGAGGCATCCTGAGGAAATATAGTCTTGCTGTTAAACTGTCGAGATCTTTGCCGACGTGTTGCCACTCTGAGCACTGTGCTGCAAGTGAGATATAGATATAAAGGTACAATAGGAACAGCTTAAATATTACTTTTTATCCAGTTATCAAGCGGCGAACCCACCAGCAGAAACTAGTTCGCCGAATCACGCATTTTTTTACAATAACAAGCTGAAACCGTTCTGATGTAAAGAGTCGTACGAACCTAAACCCCGTCGTACGATAAAAAAACACACATCAGCCTGGTTGGTGATCGTAGTAATTATAAATAATGCACAAAGAACAAAGCTGCCCTTAACTAGGTAGTACTTAAAAAGGTAAAGGTTTCTCTAGAAACTTTACGTTGGAATCCTTAAAACTTTTTCCAAACGATGATCGGGCCTATTGAATTATTATTTATATATTGATTGTGTACCTATGTCAAAACGGGCTTTATAGCTTCCCAGACTACCAGTATAGGAAGTATAGTAAGGAAAAACACGAAGTAATTTACTTTTTCATGAGAGATGTCTTCGTATTAATCAAAGTCGCTTATTTTCGGTTGGCAACTGACTCCTTGATTAGGTATGTATTTCTTGCGATTGCGAAAAAATAGGTATTCATCAGTACTTATGTAGAGTGGATTCGTAAAACATTGGTGGAATAGGTGTGAGAATTTTTCTTAATGTTTGCCATTTTCTTATACCAACTGATTTTTTTGGGAGAATATCAACACGATATAGCTATTTCCGAATTGTTTCCGATGTTTTTATAAAAGCGAGACTGGGTCACCTCATCATCAATAACCCATACCCGACAAGTGTTGACTTGATAAGAGACTTTAAAGTCAGGCGCATTACCATAATTTCTACGCTTGGCAGGCGGGTGGAAATATAGCAGTATCACAACAAAAAACCATACCCATTTTCCTATTAACTGCGTCTCCTAGGTATAAAATCGTAGATTGTAGCACCAAGAGGATAAAATTAGTTACGTCACGAGAGAATAAAAAATAAATATTTCAGGACATCAATTTCATACAGCATGACGAAGGCCTCTAGATCTAGAGTAATGTTTTGAGGGGCTCGAGGTGTTCAAGCTGTCCATGACAAAGACAGGCTTTATCCCAGAGATTAATACCTACTCTACTTTTCACACCCTTAAAGAGTCTGATTTAATCTCTGGAGTCAAATCACTATCGCTCGGTGACATGCATCAACGTAAGTGTATTACTTTATTGCGGAACTGAATAACACCAAAAAGTATTTTTCCAGTAGACTTCCTCTGGTTTGTGCTGTGCGTTTATTATCTGTCAGTCAAACACCCAGGTAGACGACGATTTCATATGACTATTTAGGTTAAAACTAGATGAATAAGCTAAAAGCGGATCTTATTTATTTTTCTTAAAGAGGGAAATGAAAAGTAGAGATTAGGTACCTATCACTCCACCGCAAAAAAAAAAAACTTACTCGCTGCGGTCAGGATTCTACTGTAGAATCCACCATTCTGGGTCAAATCTTTTCAATTTGGAACGTGGATATTGTTATTATAAAGTTCTAATCACCAAAAAGATCGACCACGAATATTGTTGGCTGTACCAATAGTAAAAGAACGGATTTTTTTTAAATGAAAAAGTACTAAATATTGCGCGAAATATACCTATTGCGCCTGCTTTGAAAGTGTTATAACGTACGTAAGAAGTTTAGCGTAAAAAACAAAAGTTACAACGTACTAACAATAATTTAAACAAATAAAAATAATACAAACCGACAGTTAACCTGAATTCTATAAACCCACTTTAAAAAGTTTATGATATTGAAGAATACTTTTATCATGCAACATAATAAATGGTCATTCACCACCATTTATCATTTTAAATCACACATGTATATATGTACATATGTATGAATAATTATATATTTTTTCTCCACTGATATCGTCGACGAAAATATCTATTGGCGTAAAGGATAAAATGGCGATTTTTAAATATATTTTTTTGTATTGATGATAGCCAAGCGTTTGATCATATTTGAGTTACATAATGATAAAACACGAATTGTAGATTTATATATATTTGACTAACTACCTCATTACTCTTGTACTCTTTGCCTTTTTACCTTGAATATAGTTATCAGTTTCCACGAAAACTTGGGAGACAATTGCCAACCAACTTCTTGGTGTTACTTTTAAATGTCGGTATACGCGCACATTGTAAACAAATCACTTTCATAATTTTTTCCATAATTAACGCCCGCTCAGCATTCAAATTAAGAATCCTTTGCTCCGCTTTGGATTCAAAGAAACACTTAAAAAATCGCCTTTAAATATAGTTTTTCTGAATAACAAATCTACTATTTGTATGCATTGAACTTTTTTTAATACTCTCAGCAGAAACCGGGAAATCAGTCGTAGTAGGTACTCGTATGTTGCTACGAGAAATGCTAACGCCATAGCGCCTCGCTACAGACTACTTGTCGTCGGTGAGCGGAATAATAATGACTTCGAGAGTAAAAAGGTTCTGGTAATTGTTCTAGACACCCCTGATATATGTACTGCACTTATATAGACCATACATGCCATGGATTTTTGATTAATGGTGTATGTATTTGTGTGATAAATATAGATGTTTGTTCTGTGTTTGGGTGTTGTATCATATATTACGTATGTATTTACAAAAAGTATTTGAGTATTCTATCTGTAATCTAGTTCCCATATTACAAGCTATGCTTAGTTTGTCATATGGGGGCTAGATGGCGCTATGTAGAATTAATGTCCAGTAACATTTATTTATTTATTTGTTATAGGGGTTTCAAATAGCATCGACATAAAGGGAAAGAAAGAGTCATAAAACACAATGATTTCCAATCCTCCTGGCATGCGTAGAGATTAAATCCCCAATTTTAGAAGAATCTCGTGTCCGACGTTGGACGGCTACAAGCTGTTGATTGTGAGTCCGTCCTGGGTACTTATCTGTATATTTTTAACATTTGCTCAAAAATGTCTAAGATTAAATTAAAATAATTACGTTTTTAAACTTAAAAGATAACCGACTTCAATGAAGAATTATGATACAGTTTCGTTTACCTGGATAACGTTTTTTTTGATCATATTATTATGATGACAGATGGACAGACAGACATACAGACGCGTGGTGCTAGATAAAGGGGTCCGGTTTTCCTTTCTTTTGAGGTAATATTTTTGAGGTAATATTTTTGAAGATTTCCCTCGATTTCTCCAGGATCCCATCATCAGATCCTGACCTGATGATGATAGGACCACCTGTGAAGTGTATACCCTTTCAAACAAAAAAATAATTTTGCAAATCGGTCGAGGCGTCTTCGAGTAATCGGGTAACATATATAAAAAAAAAGATTCCGACGAATTGAGAACCTCCTCCTTTTTTTGAAGTCTGTTTTTTTTGTTTGGTTAAAAATAAGTCTTCAGTTTTTTTTAACCAGACATGCTTCAGCGTTCGATGCAATCAGAATTTGTATTAGCAATAAGATGATGTTATTATTGTGCTCGTATTAATTCGTCGTAAAGAGCTATACCGAAGTGCTACGCTGTAGGCCCTCGCTACGGCGCAGGCCCATGCTACGGTTCTCTTTGGATAAATTACTCAATCGCGTGATCCTCATTCGTCATTCGTCACGGTGCCTGAACTTATGCGTTCTTATTAATTTTCCATTTCAATTACTTCGATTTACAGCAATCTGTGTTCATTGAATTGGTAGAAATACAAGTGCGTTTGTCTAATCTTATGAGTTCGCTACCTACTTATTCTTACCTCTTATCAGCCTCAGCCTACCAAGAACTAGTTAAAAAGCTAAGGCTGATGGGAGGTAAGAATAAGTCCTAACTCGAGAGAAACCGCGCGCTAAGTAGAACAGTTGATTTATTCAGTCATCGGCTTCCGAAAATAACTAACCTCGCTACTTTGTTAAAATAAAGCACAATAACAGAGTGGTGTTTTCCTGGTCCATTAAAACTGCATGGGCGAGTAGGGCAGTGCAATAATTGCATCAAGTTTAACCGGGCTCGATCAATGTGAGGGTATTTACCTCGCCGGGTAAAAATAATCCGGGCATCGGTGTCGCCGGAAGTAGCGCGCAGGCGCGGGCCACGCGCCGCCGAAACCAGCCTTCGGGCCTCTCTCTCGGATAGGGAAATAACACACGCGCGACAGAGACACTAGATTAAGGTTGAGGGGGATTCTGCTAGGGTATGTAGCGTTTCGAGCGTATTTTATACCCTGGTATCTGGGCAGTGATATTCAGTAGAGTAACAATGCATAATCTGATAGAAAACCACTGAAGTTCGATCGATATCATAATTTGTGGTTTAATACCTGATAAGATATGCATGTTCAAAAATTATCGATAGCAATGATGACATCACAGCCATAGGTTTCATGATAAATTCATGTTTGAGTGTGGCTATGGCAAACGATTAAGAAAAATCTACTACCAGCGTTACTATACTAAAAAAATCTATTCATAACATACTCGTATAATCTCGTATTCTATCTTAAGCTCTACCTAAAAAATAAAAACTTAGGTACTCAGTAACCTAAGTTTTTTTTTGTCCACACTACTCAAAAGTAAGCAGAAAGAAAATGCTACCTAGCACTGTTCGAATTCATACAATCTGAATTGGTTAGGTCATCAAGTCATCAAATCTGTGAAACAGATCGGTTATTTTTAGTATTCTTTATTTAGAACATTATAACACAAGGTTTTGTTACTGTGTGACAACATCGCCCATAAACTTTTACAATGAGAGTTTTATAACAAAGTTTTTATAGCTGTGCGATAAATTCGCATTATAAATGTTTCTCATATAATTAATGCTCACCGCCAAGAAATAGAACGCTTTGCCTGAGTCTGTGATTCCTGAACACTACAACATGGAAGTCTTCAAGTCAAGAGTGAATATAACCATCTAGGCAATCGTGCTTTATCATTGGCTGCATCATTGCTTAACATGAGGCGATATATCATTCAAACGCAAGCTTATCCCCTGTAAACAAATGAAAAAGTTTTTTGTCTATTTTGAAGTGCGGTTGTCGAAAACCGTTCGAAAATGTGTCTGCCGGATGGAATCGTGTAAAGTGGCAGGCTCAGAGCGTGCCGGGTGAGTTCGGCGGGCGGCACGGCAGTCGCAGTCGGTCGCCGGCCGCGCCATCAGCCGGGCGCGCGAGTGCAGGAATGGTCCCTCGCGGCGGACGGTGAGGCCCGCCGACCGCCCCGGGTCGACGGGCCAGCCCACTCCCATGTCCCAACATGTCCTTGCTCAGCGTCACAGGTGTGTTTCTAGTGCCCTTTGTGTTAGCTTACGCAGCGATTTGTGGTCGTTATGGACGCCTATTGAATGTGCTCAGGTATTTGTGGTCAGGTTTGAGATGGAGCTAAGGTTATGTTTAAAACAAAGCGTTAGCCTATTAAATGTCACTGAAGCAGGTTCTAGTGTTCCGTTTTTGATGGTATGATAACGGCTTTAGTGGATGTATTCAGCCATCTTAATGCAATCTTCATCTACTTATTACCATCTTTCCAATTAAATGGAAAAGTATAGTAGAACAGTGAATAGCAACATTACTACCTTACTACGGTATTAATCTAAGATATAGGTTGTAGTGATTTTTCAGTGACACACACATACACAAGCTAGTAATATTTACGGAGGGTTGTGTGTGAAGTCACACGCCATAAAGAGCGAGAAAGGTTATCGGTTACCCATTCTCTTTTCTTTTAACATGTCACGTGATCATTTAACCTAATTTGTGATGTTTACGTTTGAACATTTCACATATTTGATAAGAAAAATGGGTATTTATCGCGAATTCTATCAACGCAATAAATAACCTTTTTAACGTATCAAAATAATGTGCTCTAATCGCGAAAGTTTACGTATTTTGTACTACTAATCACAACTCAAAAATAATTCTTAAAAATACAACGCTATTTGTTAATTTAATTTGATTCGATACCTACATAATAAAACTTAGGTAATAGTCAACTCTCCAAATGGATAAAAATGTTTAAAACACTCTGTATATTCCTAATATAGGCTGTCAAAAAATGTATTTTACAAAAAAAAAATCGTAATGTCACATAGTTCATTCCTACCTTTGCCCGTATGACCTACACACCGTCTTGGATCCTATATATATGGTCTGAGGTTATCCCGCCGTTAATTTGTACCATAAACCTCTTTGAATATAATAAATATACTGTGGTGACGGTATTTCAACACAGTGTAGGTTATCCAATTTCTAAGAAGATATTTACAGTCGTCTCTATATATCCTGGAGTTATTACTCTAAATACAGAAGACCTAAGGGCCAAGCTGAATCTGTCTCAATTTTCTTATATGTTTTACCGATTTTCACTCCTATCTTGTTGGGATGGCCAGTAAAGTTTTTTTTGGAACCTGGATGCTTGTATATGGCCGGTGTACTTACGTGGGGCTGGCAGGAAAGTATTCCTCTCTGCATGCACGGGGCATACAGAAATAACCACATTTTTGGCACGGCATGTCTACTCCTGACCGCAGACTTGACTCATGAAGGTGATACCTTACTCTAATGTAAGGCTACTAATGACATAATTGTAATGTATATGGGTGGGAACACAGTGGGAAGTATATCTAAAAAACAATTATTAATACTGAATTTACCGTTAATAGCTTAATTGAATTTTCCCGAAAGCCTTTCATACAACGGTTCCTCAGGGCTTTGTACATGCAATATGGTTTGCAGTAAATTTTAGCTTCAAAACATATCGTGGATTCAAAAATATGGAATTGAATTATATTTTTTTTCTGATTGGTATAAATAATTAGAATGAATGAATCTTCACGAGTAAAGTTCGCTCAGAACCAAAACAGAAAATCTGAGCAATGAATATCAAAAATCTTAAATTTATTAAGTAGGTACTATTTAATTTAACTAACTACAAACGGCTAGAAACAGGGTAACTCAACTGGTCCAGACCAGAAGCACGTCAAAGACACTGGCTGCATTGCCATTGCATTGTGAAGGTACCTACTCCAGAGAGGTATGAGGCAGGCTCTACCTCAATACTATTATATACTCTCTATTTTCATATGAATGTCCTTATTTACTTCGGCCTTTTTCATGTAGAATAATAGGTTCTTATGTTTTTTTTCAAATGGGAAATAGGCATTTATGTAAACTAAATAGTTTAAAGTTGAAAAAACAAAAGCTGTACGGTAAAAAACAACAACACCGTAAAAAATAATTAAATAGTCTGCAATCTATAAATTTAGATTCGACGTTTTGCTTTTCATTTGATACCTACGTTGTTGTAGTAACTGTTGTTTACAACTTAATATCCTTTTCCTTTCTTTGTTTTTGATTTGCACTCCCATATTAAAAATAATATATTAATGTCATTGCCACAATGACAAACCAAACGATAACTCACACGTCAAAATCCATCAAGCCTCAAGCGTGCCTAAGAAACGATATATATGATACGATGTAATATACGATATAATATGAATTTGTGTCTAAAAAACTCTCGAATAACATGACCTTCCATCTGAGGCAACTGCCTAAGACTACTGCCTTACTGGGTAAAAGATATTTTGTCTTGTTTCATTGAGCTCTGTGTACACATATTGTCTCTCAAAGTCAAGTCTCCATTGTATCTGTATTTAGGTCGGCATGAGATGGGTAGCGATCTTGGGAGCGATAGAACCTCTACAAGAATTTTATGCTATTCTTCCAGTTTATAGTTCCATAAACAGCTTTATTGCGTATTTTGGCGTTTAATGAGTTTTCATCGTGGATATTATGATAGGCGATAAGAATCAATCTTATCGTACTAATTTCATACATGCGAAAGTTTGTTTGGACAGTTAAACCAGAGAGTGGAATATGTTGCCTGCGTCTCATTTTTCCTGAAAATTACAATATGAGTCTCTTCAAGGTGAGAGTGAATATATTTCTTTTAGACCGGCATGCTACATCGTTTCCGGTGAGATTGTGTTCAAACGTAATAGGTCTTAGGTACATTATAATAAAATATCAGGAATAACATATTCAGCATATTTTCAAGTAAAAAGAACCTATCTACAAACGTTATTTTGGTTTGTTTATCAAACGTTTATGATTACCCACAGTTGAAGCTCTATCGTGAGGAAATACACCAGATCGATTCGTATCTCGGCTCAGCTTGGATTTATTAGGGTAGTCTATAAGGAATGGGTAGCATACTTGGCAAGGCGCTTTAGCTTCTTTTTTGCTAAACGCTACATTCTAGTTTGTTGCATTTTATTTGTTTTTACTTATTTGGTTTGTATGTTTGGCATTTAGAGGTAAGATTTCTCCTCAGTTTGTTGAGGATTCCGATTTAAAATTACCTTTATACTCTCATTTCCAATTTTAATATTTCGTTCTCTGAAGTCCACACCAATCGTAGCTTCTGAATTATCCAGAAACTGATTCTCACAAAATCTGTAAGTAAGGCATGTTTTTTATAAATAATTTTGAACACTTTTTTCTGGACTAAGCCAGGTATTTGTTCACTATTGTCAGTCATGACAAGGGGGCGCCTGCGGCTCGGCTCAATAAAATTAAAATTAATTAATTGAATTGCGTTTCCACCTTCGGCCTTATCTCAACTTGTAATCAGGTGAGATGAAGGCCAAGCGCTTACCCGTCGTACAATAAAAATGAGTTCTAAGTTCTTAACTAAAAAAAAATGTAACGTCCTAAAACTAAATCGTTACAGGGTTTTTTGAAGGTATTTTGTAAAAAATTACACAGAATCATTTAAAATGATACATCAACAAAAATCATATCGAACAAAAATAATGATGGCCCAAGGCTTTTGAACTTTTTTTTATTACAAAACTTTCTTAGAATATAACTTAATGATTTTTGTTTTTTGACCAATAAATCTGAAAATACATTAACTATGAATAAAAGTATTCATATATTACATTGACTTCAAAAAGTAAAAGCATTCAAAACTAACATTTTACAAAATATTTACAAATCAACACGGTTGTAGTAGCTAGGCTATTCAAAGTATCCGGGTTGACACAGAAATGACCCTTTTTTGCCAAGCATTTTCCAGACATATAAACAGCAAAAGTAATCGTGAAAAATATTTTTCTTGCGTAGAATAAAAAAAATATATAGAGCAGACGCAGAAGTCACTTTTTTCCTTGTGTGCTGGTCGCGATTCCAAACAGGCGGTAGATTTGATGTTCCAAAATGATGATTTAGTAATATTATTATTTACTACTTGTTCTTGATATTATTTGTTGTCTGTTAGAAAAAGGGGCGTCGGCGGTGCAGGAATAGTTATTGGATAAACCATTTAAAATCCAGGTCAAAAAAGCTACTACTTAAACTAATTGACGATAAAATCAATTAATCTATTGATTGATGGCGAATTTATTTCTACTCTTAAATATTTTTAGTAGAGGGAATACGAACATTATAATCACTAATGTAGTTATATCTGTTGAATTAGGGATACTGATGAAAATGTAAAAAAGGTATATAATGTACAACAATCGAGTTATCTGCTTTGTAGGTTAGAAATATAAGTTTTATAGTAGGCAGACACATACGTATTATTTATAAAGACGAACAGCCAATTACATTGAGAAACTTCAATGTCACTATGGTGATTGACAGATAGATATCAATGTTTAAGCCATTCATTTTTTTATTTTACGACGGGAAGTTGCCTGGCCTTCATCTCACCTGATTTTCATAAGGATAAGGATAAGGCCGAAGGCCGTTGCGTTCCAACGCATTTCACCCAGAATCCTCAAGAAACTGAGGAACTGGCTACACACCTCTAAATGCTGGAACACAACAATTTAAGAATTGTTGCTATATCGACAGAATTAGGTAACATGGTGGTAGCTAGCCACAACAAAGTCATACCACTAACCAAACCAAGCACAATATTGTACTTAATATGGGGATCCAACCCGAGACCTCTTGACCAAAGAGGCAGTTAAAGTAATGTTAAGTATAATTTCCTATGTATGTTAGTAATTAAGTATGTTATATTGAGTTTTTAAGTGAGTAATTAGTGAGTGTCGGCCACAAGTCTATTAACAATTCAATTCTAAATTAGTAAGGCCTGTTTAGATGATGTTTCAAAATATTGAACGATAGTATGTAAAGGGTTGAGTGCGGTCCGTCCACTGACCCACATCTCCGTCAGCACTCTGGTTTTACCTGTATATACTCGTATCATAAAACGGGTACATAGCTATGAGATACTATAGGACTGGCATGCATCTGTCGAGTTGGGAATCTATGAAGATGGAAATCCGTAGAATTACAAATCTGTACAGTTGGGAATCTGTTGATCTGGGAATCTGTAAAATTAGGAGTCTGTAGTATTGGGAATTTGTATGAATGTGGAATCGGTATGAGGTTGATTTGGTAACCTGTAAAATTAGGAGTCTGTAGTATTGGGAATTTGTAGAGACGGGTATCTGTTAAGGAAATCTGTAAAATTGGGAACAAACCATTGATTTGACAGCACGCAACTTCCCCGTTGGCATATTGTACGGTTAAATTTATTTGCTGTTTCCTGAATAATTAACTAGATTAATGTGGGGGATATATTCGTAAATGTTGCCGATATTAGGGTTTCGATGACAATATAACTATGAGATACCTACCGAGGATCGCGAAAGAAGACGGTGTCGCCAAGTGGGTATTGGCCCGCCTTGCGATCCGGAGGTTATGGGTTTAAATCAAAGTTTATGTGTAGGTGCAGGTCACATCGTGGGACCGGCAAGTCCCTAAGACCAAAGAAGACTGAAGGCTAAGCGCTTCCTCGTCGTACAATAAAAAAAAGGACCTTAAATCCAAATGGAATGTGTCACTGCTATTCCTCTAAATTGGCGATGGACATGAAACCTGACACGTTTTGAATACTAGCTTGCAAACCGTGGGCACGTGCCGAATAGTTTAGATGTGCCTTTCCCTTCCCCCCGCAAAAAGTGACAGAATTTTTTGTTAGAAGAATTATACCCGTGCCTGGTCCATTGGTTAAATGGTCTAAGATATTTGACATAAAGACGCTCTACAAACGTTTTGGTTCTGTCAGTGTCAGTTACCTCTGGTTAGTAGGTGATCCAAGTAAGACTCAGCGCGTGGACTCGGAGTGGTGATCAGAAGTGAAGTCTTGGAAAGTCTGTTCGTCGTGAGTCTGTTACTTTTACTTGTATAAGAAGTAGGTACCTACTGGATATCAACGTTAAGGTAGGTACTGCCAATATTTTTCTCGTTGCATACAAGACAATTTCCTAAACAAGATTTAAATGTTGTTAAGGAAAGTGTCTTGGGCACGCTTTCTCTGGTACTGGTCTGGAACAGTTAAGTTACCTCGACCGCTTGTAACAGTCCTTAGGTAATCCAACTGCTTTCTTTGTACATAGTTCTTCATAAAAACAAATACTCGTCACAAATAATTACAAGTGATTCTGCTAATGCAATAAATCACATCGGATTGAAAATCTTTTATTATACTTACCCTATTAGTACGTTTATATGGTCCCTATAAAATTTTAAAATCTTGCATCTGAATTTAAGAAGAGTTTCCCTAAAACGATTGTGCTGAAATTTTGAATACATTGTGTATCTTACATGATGATGACAAATATCGTACAACGCGAGAATTGGTCCCATTAAGTGGAGACAGCGTGCGGAATTTCTGAATTGTGCAACTTAAACATAATTTAATTTCATTATATTGAGGCGACACGTGACCCAAGGATTGGCTCTTATTAAGGCCAGCGAATAAGCATAGCTATTCAGCGTGGCAATGCAGCCAGTGTCTTGGGCACGCTTCCGTCTGGTACTGGTCTGGAACAGTTGAGTTACCTATAGGCCGTTTGTAACGGTCCTTAGGTAATCTGACTGATTCCTTTGTACATAGCTAGTTTAATTGTATTTTTTTGAATCAAATTTAATAAAAAAAAAAAATTATGTCCATTATTCTTTTATAGTCGCCAACATTTCAAGGCTCATTAACTGATGATGAAGTATGATGAAGCTGTTTAGTAGAAATCCTCCGCAAAAAGGTCGATTGAGTTAAAATTTCGCAATCCTCTCATGTTCCAATGACAGTGAGCTTATCTTATGAGTCCGAAACTGTTCTATGGAACTCTGCAGATGTTTGGGCATATTTTAACCGCCTCGCACCCTAATAAAAGGTTGTTTGATAATTCATACTCTTCGTTACAAGTTAAGATAAGGCCGAAGGTGGAGGCGCACTTCACCCGGAATCCTCAACAAACTGAGGAACTGGCTGAATCTTATTACCTCTAAGTGTCGGAACACAAACATTTTTAGAATTGTTGTCATGGCGAAAGAATTAGGTAAGATGGTGGTAGCTAGTCAGGCAGACTTAAACAAGTCAAGTTAGTCCTACTATCAACCAAGCACAATATTGTCACCGTCCTGGGGATCGTACCAAGGATATCTGGATCTGACACCGGTAGGCAAACCACTAGTGGCAAAACACACGTTGAGGTTTCTAACCACCTCTGTGGTCTAGACCACAGAGGTGGTTAGAAACGATCGATTCATTATCTTGTAGTATGGTATTGGTTTCAAAAATAAAGAACTCATTATGTTACTTATATTTCGTCATAGATAACTTCAAAGACGATATATTTTCTTAGTTCCTAAGCTCCTAGTGGAGTTCTGAGGAAGTTCCTTGTACACCTCATCCGTTCAGTCCAGGCAAATGAGATGAAGGGCTGACCCATCATTGGTAATCATTACAGCACGCGCAAGTCCTTAAGGACCTGGAGCACCCCGAAGAGTGATATTTAATAAAACGAACCTTTTTAATATGAATATACTTACAAAGCAATCAAATTATACGTATAGAAGCAATCGCACGCAATCTTCGTTGAATCGATGAATCTTCTGAGCTCGACGTATATAAATATGCGTCGGTTTCTTCTCAATGTTTTTACTTCGGAGCTCAGGTGCTCGGGCAAATGTTCTCGCAATCATTCCACCTTTTTATGTTCCAACGATATGTACAGGCAATACCTCCGAAGATATTGTGTTTACATATTTATATTATTATTATGGCACCGTGTGAAACATCCTGAAATATTTATTTATTTGAATGAAGCGGCCTTTTTTTACATTTTTCGACGGGGAAGCGGACCTTCATCGGACTTTGTTTTTAAAAGTTATGATAAGGCCGAAGGTGGAAGCTCACTTGCTCACTTCACCCGGAATCCTCAACAGTGTGAGTAACTTGCTATCTTACCACTATATGCCAGAACGCAACAATTTTAGAATTGTTGCTATGGTGACAGAATTAGGTAAGATGGTGGTTTAGCTATCCAGGGGGACTTAACAAAAACCGACAACCAACCAAACCATGCATAATATTGTACTCCCCTGGGGATCCAACCCGGGACCTCTGGATCTGACACCAGTTTCACCACTAGACCACAGAGGCGGTTTTTTATTTATAATAAAAAACAAGGTAAACGTTTCGTAAGAAACGGCTAATTGAATGCCATTACATATAAATAAAATAGGTATAAACACGAGTCTTATGTTAATAACATATATTATATTCTCATATTTTATTACATTGTACAACTAAAATACCTAGCCCACCCCGATTGACCTATCCTTGAATCACAACTAATATATCCAATATACTTTAAGTCAAATAACTGAGAGTCTACTAAATAATAATAAGCATAATAGAAGAAAATAATTTCTCAAAACCTAATTAAAATAACCTAAATAGTCGTCAGCAGTTGGCTTTGATTAGGAAAATAGGATTACAAATAATTTATAGAAAATCTCAATTAAGTATGAAAGCCTACATCCGCCCACACACAACCTTTTGAAATGGCAAACGACTGCGGGAAATATTTTATATTTATATATCTTGTTGAATTAGCAGCATTGTTATGTTTCGGTTTAAAGGGTATTATTGTTGCCGGTGAAATTGCGGGTACATGAGGTTTAAACTTTATGCCTCAAGTTGACGGGCGCATTTTCATATTTCAAATTTTCAAATTCAAATTGCCCACAAATTATGAATAGTGTTTTCATGTCATTGAATTACCAATTAAATAAAAAAAACCTGCAGATTTTTTCTTTTGATAACATTTTGTACCACTAACATGATTTCACTTTCCTACGTGTACTTAGACACAAAAACGGTGTCTAAGTACAAAATATAACAGAATGCTTCGCTATATGACTGTCGTATATTATAAAGAGCAGTTGACTCAGCATTCCGTATTCAGGGCCTTCCTTCCATTCTTTGTGTTTGGATACGTTTCATTTCAAAGCAAATGGGTCAGTGGAATTCACACTTACATCGCTCGCCCTTATAATGTAGCTTTTCCGATTCGCTGCTCTTCTCACAGGAATTTTGAATGCTTTTCACAATACCTGACTTGGTAACAATCAAACACGAAACAGCAATACCTATCACTTTCCATTAAGTTAATGCATGATTATGTGCATTATTTTAAATTATTTCATTCGTACTTATCAAATCTTAATTTCATTTATTTGTAAACCATACTTTATGTAAAATAAATACTATTTAATTTTATACATCTACAATTTTTTTAAAAGCACAGGATTAAAATCGAATGGAATAATTAACAAAAGGATAATTATCTAAATCAAAATTCCACGCGAGCAAACATGAACCAGATAAAGGCGCGTATATTCCAGTGTAAACTTATAGTAACTATAATACGCATTGACAAGCCTCATAGCTCAGTTGGTAGTAACTCTGCCTTCTGCGCTGTAGGTTGTGGGTTCGATTCCCACCCAGGACAAACATTTGTGTGATGAATACAGATGTATGTTCTGTGTTTGGGTGTTTAATTGTATGATAAATATGTATTTACATAAAAAAAAATAAGTATTCTACCCGTAATCTAGTTCCCATATTACAAGCTATGATTAGTTTGGGGCTAGATGGCGCTGTGTGAAATGAATGTCCTGTAATGTCCTGTCCTGTAATATACCTAATCTGAAAAAATAATATGTGTAAAATCAATGCACCTTGTTTTGTAGTGCTGTGTAAATGTAACGAACAAAGCTCTCAACTCTACAGTAGCTTAAATAAGAGGCAACCAGCTGGCGAACCCGGGAAGCAGTATCTTAAAGCGAAATCTTGTCATTAGAGCTCGTAAAAACATTACCACTCCAAAGTTCTCCCTGTCATGAGTCACGTACGACTATTAACCAGGCGAAGAGGTCGAGAGGAAGTATGATGGGCTATCAATAAAGAGGTTAAGATACCGGCGGTTGCGATTGACAAGCACAAGGGTTGGCTATTCAGCTATATTGGGTTGAGTTTCCCTACCACGTACATTCGGTATAATCGTACTTATCGATATAAATTTATGGTAAGTCAAATTTATTTCGATAAGTACGATTATATCGACGAGTGTTTTCTCAATGCGAAATGTTTTAATATTTTAGGTTTATGATATTTTAGTCCATTTTATTTTAGTCTATAGATTTAATTTTTAATTTTAATCTCTAAATGAGCTTAAATTGCTCGAAATAAACGATTTTTATTTTTGATTTATTTATAATTTTTAAAATGCTACTAAATTATTAAAAACTCTGTACCTAACAATTGAATGGATCATCGAAAAAAGGCGGTTCTTGCCTTCTCCTTGTAGTTATAGTTAGGAGTGTTTGTTGGTTGTCATTAATTTACGTAATATAGTTGTGAATGAGTGATAAACATGGCTTTGTCAGATTTTAATGACACATTATCTAGTACTCAATAGCGTTGTAGAGTTGGCGTCATTTAAATTAAAATAATAAATTAACATATCGAAAGTTGAAAAAATACGCTTGTTAATTTTCCCTGTGGCGACATCAAGTTTCAAATTGAAAAAAGTATCTTCATAATTATAGCTGTGATTATATGCATTAAAACACTTTGATTAGTAAAATTTTCAGTAGATAAGTATGTGTTTACATGTCTATGGTGTTCAATATTATAGACAACACCAGCTTACACAAACGATAATTTTAACAATACTTTAAACTTAATTTGTGACTATGTGGCTGCATAAAAGTGGTTTAATATATATAAATTTAGAATTGGCATATTACTACGAGTAGCATTTGATGTCCATATTGATGGAATAGAATATTTTTTTGTATCCACCCCTCCCTCTAACTTATGATTCACACCCCCCATACAAAAATAATTTGGCCTATGTGACTCCATATTTTCAATTCAGAAGAATCAAATGACACATCACAAACCAAACTTCATCAAGCCGTTTAGGCTGCTGTGTTTTTTTTTAATAGTACGACGGGGAGGTGTTTGACCTTCATCACACCTGATTTTTCATGTTATGATAAGGCTGAAGGCGGAAGCGCATTTCACACGGAATCCTCAACCAATTGAGGAACTGGCTATCTTACCTCTAAATGCCGGAACATAACAATTTTAAATAATTGTTGTTATGGCAGACTTAGATAAGATGGTGGTAACCAAACAATCCAAGCACGAAAATAGGTTGTACGAATATCAATCAATCACGAGTAAGTAATCGTTTATTTAGTAAAATTTTGTTGAGTCATTTTCTCATCACATTTTTATAATCAACACTCGAAGAGATCTGCAAGTAACGACGGCGGGCTAGTTTATTTTTGTGTGATCCATTAACTGCCTTACGTTTTGTTTGAACATAGTTATTAGTAACGAATAGCATAAAAAATGTTAATTAACGTAGAATAAATCTCATGATCGAAATACGAATATGTTGATTTTTACGCGCAATCTGGATCACATGTTTTGTGTCAAACAGCCCATCAAAAAAATATGATCGAAAACAATGCGAGGTAATTTATGCGCCTTATAAAAGCGTTATGTATGTGGTATATAAAGAAATAACTTAGTTTTAAATTTACTAACATGGTTGGTTATATTATTGGTTTATGATAATGAATTTTATTTCTAACCGACTTTAAAAAAAAAAGTAGGAAGAGTTTCTCAATTCATCGGTTTTTTTTTCATGTATGTTCCCCGATTAATCGAAGACGCCTAGACTTTTTTGTTTGAAATGGTGGTCCCATCGACAGGAGTTCAGGATCTGATGATGGAATCCTGGAGAAGTCGGGGGAAATCTTTAAATATTATAGGCACACTAAAGCATTGGGTATTTTTAGGGAGTATTATCTCGAAAGTAAAGAAAAAACATCATGCATCTGTGTGTCTGTAGGTTCATCCATCTGTCATGAAAAAAAATGGAAAAAATATGTCATCAAGTTAAATTGTATCATATTCTTAATTAAAGTCGGCTTTCTCTTTAGTTTTTCAAATGAAATTATGGTATTTGAAAATGTGTGTATCTCAGATGAAAAAACAAAAGATTTCGCCACCATCCGAACAAATGCGCCTTAGTCACCGCCAAAAAGCATCGCAGCAGCAGTTTGCATTCAGTTGTCTGTCAAGGTGTCAACATTGAGATTCGGCTTTCGTTAAATTCGTTACGACCAGCTCACTTTGCATTTGAAGCACACATTTCTTAGAGTTGCTATTTGTTTGAATAGCTAAGGTTATCCTTCTAGCATCGCATGAAATGCACAAATGTATAGCTTGTTTGTATAGGAAAAATATGCCACTATATTTGCACTGCGTAGGACGTGCTGTGTTTTGTTTACCTAAGATACATATTAAATTAGGGAAACATTAAGGCAAGATGTAAGCAAAATACTTTGAAATGTATATCTGGCATGAATACTCGATCGAAGCGAAATGATTGCTTCGTGTTCCTGGTTCAATTCAGTTCTGTTTACACGGTTCAGTTCGCAGGCAGATGATATTTTCAGTACAATGCGATTCGTATTAAAACGTGCTTGTTCAAATGGGTTTCCTTTATTGTGCTATACGAAGTCATTAAAATTGTTCACAGGTTGTAGAAGTTTCTATAAATAGTGAGTTATACTCTGGATCTAAGCAACAATGTGGTTACTATCGCAATTTTGTGCTGAGTTGGTAGTTTTTTTGCCAATATCTGGTCTTGTAATGGTGAAGACGAGATTTAAACAAGATACTTGAAGCTTTTATTATACTAGTGGTTCTGTGCATTGCATTAATCGATGTTTTCCTCTTTCAATTTTCCTTTTAGAGGAAATAGGAAATATTCTTGAGCAAATAGGGGTATAAGTTTTAACGATTACTCGCGTTCCCTTTGTCTGAAGAGATAAAAACCTGGTATCTACAAATTTGGCTTGCAAAGGCGGAGAGGACTGTGTAGTTTGATAAGTAAATGTAGGTGTAAAAAAAAAATGTGATCCTACAGCAAACTTCTCCCCTTTTCCCCTTCCACTCCCTCTCTTTTTGGTATATTTTTCACAACATCTTGTGTAAAATTAAATGATTAGTGTGTCTTTCAAATGTAAT
This sequence comes from Venusia cambrica, assembly GCA_951394065.1. Lineage (NCBI taxonomy): Eukaryota > Metazoa > Arthropoda > Insecta > Lepidoptera > Geometridae > Venusia > Venusia cambrica. Next base: position 10,902,408 of record OX596035.1, read on the forward strand.
TGATATCCGTTGATAAATAACGCGACAGGAAATATCCCCCGTTTACCCCCCCATTTTCGCCCGATAAAAAATAGCGATCGACAAAAATAAATACTAAATAAAGGAACTTGTGTGCCAATTTACATCAAAATCGGTTTAAAAATGCGACCTGTAGACGAGAACAGACCGACTGACAGACACCGGACAAAAGCCTTTTTGGCGAAGCGAGCGTAGCATCTCGGTGTCGACTCAGACGCTTCGCTCGCTCGGTCAATAATAGCTATAGGATTGAGTGAGGCTGTTTGCCATTCGCCGTTTTTCTATATATTTTATTCGTACTTTGCCCTTTTTCACGTTTCACTAAAAAACCTTCAATCGTTAAGTATAGCCACAAATTAAGTCTTTGTCACTTCTGTGGCAAACTGTGTTATGTAAAACTTTGACTCATTGTGTCGCTTTTGTTTTGCTGTGTGTTCACTATTGTTAAAGAATAGTAATTTAATAAGTATTTTTTTATGTGGTCTGGATGAATATTCTATTTAAATAAATTTGCTTTGTTAGCCTTCACCTGATAGACCGTTGAAAAATCTTTTCGTGTATCTACTGTAGGTGGATATTATCACGTTTTTTTAATAATATGGGCTACCTTTAGGCTTGCCTAGGCAAGGATGAGGTCTACGATGAAGCGAGCTTTCCCAGAAGGCGCATGATAACGAATCATGACATGTTTTTGCTTACATTAGGGGGTTCTTTGCTAGTACACTTGTTGGATACGGAAACCCTATGTAAAAAAGTTAGGTACATTTAATTTGTAACGATTTGAGTATGCCTCGAAACAAAGAAAACAAGGTAGTGTGAAGTCAAAATAGCATGTTAATACGTCCTTGGTGTTTTAACACGTCAATGGGTCGTTTATAACTATGCAGTCCCGCTTTCATCAAATGTATCAAGTGTAGAATAATGTTAAAGTAGATACTTACTGTTATCCTAAATGAGGTTTAGCCACGATTTATACACATATGTTCCTGCCGTTTTTGTCTTTTTGTTCGGTACTATAATTTTCCACTACGAGTCATACAACTTAATCACTCTCGTTAGTAGTCTGTTACTCATTAGAGATCACTTTAATATATTATCCAATTTCCGATCATCAAAGACATTGTTGTTGTTGTTGCTGTATTTTTTTTTATCATTTTACGATAGGGAATGTTTTGGCCTTCATCTCACATAATCTCAAGTTATGATAAGACCAAGGCTGGAAATAAACATTACGCGGAAGTCTTTCTAAATGCCAAAAACAAGAGCACGAATTGCTGTTGAAATGGCATCATACTTAGGTACGATGTAAATCAAGTCCAATCCAAAGCGAGCACAAATTTGTACCGCCCTGGGGATCGAGCCTCTTGCTCTGATACCATTAAACTATAGACGCTGTTGAATGTAATTGTGTGATAATAAGTTACTTTTTAAAAACTAATAATTACGTTTTAAAAACTATAAAGAAAACCGACTTCAATGAAGAATATGATACGACTATGTTTACCTGGATGGCGTATTTTTTTCCAATTATTTTGATGACAGATGGACGGACATACAGACAGACAGACGCGTGATCCTATATGGGGTCCGTTTTTTCCTTACTTTTAAGTTAATACACCCAAATCGCTTCAAGTGTGCCTACTATATTTGAAGAGTTTCGTCGATTTTTCCCGGATCCCATCATCAGATCCTGACCTGATGACAATGGGATCACCTGGGAAGTATACCGACCCTAAAAATACCCAAATCACTTAAAGTGTGCATATAATATGTGAAGAGTTCCCTCGATTTCTCCAGGATCCCATCATCAGATCCTGACCTGATGTCAATAATCAAACAAAAAAATAATTTTCCAATTCGGTCTTGGCGTTTTCGAGCAATCGGGGAACTTACATAAAAAAATAAGTTTCCCACGATTTGAGCACCTCCTCCTTTTTTTGAAAGTCGGGTAATGATCTATCGTGATTATGTTGAGCTGATAATGATAATTATGATAGCTCTCCATGAGACTAAAGTATGAAGTCTCATACAAGGGGTTTTTAAATTTCTATGAGGCAACGCGTGAGAATGCCTTATTTGTAACTTCAAGCAACTATAGTTTCGTTATCAGCTAGCCGTATGCTTGTTTAATATATTTGGTGTTTAATAAAAACAATGCAGGGAGCATGTTTATTATATTTTTTTCATTCGGGTAACATACAGATACGCTTCCGTCTATTACTGGTCTGGAACAGTTGAGTTACCTATAGGCCGTTTGTAATGGTCCTTAGGTAATCTGATTGATTCCTTTGTACATAGTTAGTTTGATTGTACATTTTTTGAATAAATATTTATGAAAAAAGGTGATACATTAAAATGTAATTCCTAATTCAACAATTATTATAGAAGAGCGTTTTACACTAACTTTATTCAGCGTAACATAGACTCGGTTCAATACCCTTTAGAATTGGATTTTCTAACCCAAGCTATTTGTATGCAAACATAAGAGCCAATAAATCTTTAAAATATGATAGGGCTCTGCATCAGGCTTATAGTGCTCTTACAGCGATGCGATCTCTGCGTAGTTATTCATTCTCCTCATGAGAAATTCTTGTAGGGAATGCATTTTTTGCATTCTTGAACCCACAGAAAAGAAATACGACTGGGTAGGCAGACTAAACTCATCTATGCTCGTACCGGATTTTCTTAACAAGTTTTCTCGTATTCTGACTTTTGAACCTGATGTGTCCCACTGCAGGGCCTGAAATTCAGTTTTCTTAGAAAGAAGAATAATGTTTATTTAGGGTTATAAATAAATATCTATATAATTTTAATACATTTTTAACAGAACGCTTGATTAAAAATCACAAGGTATTAGTTTCGATTACCGACTAGGTAAAAATGCAGTACCTACGACCATCCCCAAATGGTTTGGTCTACGGTAATAATTTCACATCGTCATCATCAAAGCCTGAAAAAGCCTACTGCAGAAAGGAAAATTCTTTGTTGTACAATAGACAATTAAAATCAAAACAATTGAAAAAAAATTAACAGTACAATGGACTTTATCGCTTTAAAGCTTTGGTAAAACCTTAGGATGGAGGAGGATAGTACAAGTTTGGTTGCGATGGGCTATAAAAGGGTAGTTTTTTGCAAAGACCGTTAAGACCACCAGTGCATATACTGGCTTACGCATTATGCCGCGATGTTTGCTAACACACGTGTTTCAAGCCATATAAAATGAAACAAGGCTACTGCACTACGCAAAAGAAATGACAAATGTTCTCGAAGATATATAGCCTAGTATAAGCCACAATGTGATGGTAAATGATTTCTCCGATATGTCACAGCATGCGCCATAATCACGGCGCACTGTATTCCATTACCATTACCATTCAAAAGGCGCAAATATAGTGGTCTCGACAGAGCTTACCTATTTGAGCCTTTTGGGGTGGAGACCTTGGGTCCGTGGGGAGCCGGTGCCCTCCGGGTTTTCAAAAATCTTGCGGGGCTTTTGATTGAGGCGACACGTGACCCAAGGGCTGGCTCTTATTTAGGCCAGCGAATTAGCATAGCTATTCAGCGTGGCAATGCAGCCAGTGTCTTGGGCACGCTTCCGTCTGGTACTGGTCTGGAACAGTTGAGTTACATATAGGCCGTTTGTAACGGTCCTTAGGTTATCTGACTGATTCCTTTGTACATAGTTAGTTTAATTGTACTTTTTATTGAATAAATGTCTCTTTAATTATAGCTATTAGTAATAGTTATTACTCGAATATATTATTCTTTTTTATTCTACTACGGGGAAGCGCTTGGCCTTCCTCTCACCTGGCGCAAGCTATGATAAGGTTAAAGGTATGTGAAAGCGCTTTTTACCCGGAATCCTCAACACACTGAGTAATTGGCTATCTCACCTCTAAATTCAAGAACACAACTATTAGCGTTCGTAGGCGCCGGTAACCGCATTTCATCAGGTGCTATGCTTATTTGCCACCTTAGTGGTATAAAAAATATAAGGTTATGGCGTCTATAATAAGGTGAAATGGTGGTAGCTAGCCAGGCTGACTGAAAACAAGCCCACCAACTCACCCGAGCATAAATTTGTAACCCCTGGGGATCGAACCTGGGACTTCTGGGTCTGATACCGGTACGCAAATCACTACCACAGAGGCGGCTAAAATAAAAGCCTTAGCTTTAGAGCATGGTACCTCATAGTCAAATTGGTTTCTACTGAACCCTACTATCACGTCCCGAAAGGATCGGGTCTACTTACAAGTAGCAAAAAAAAAACCGGCCTAGTGCGATTCGGACTCGCGCGCCGATGGTTCCGTACAAACCTGTTTATAGGTCAACTGGCAGTATTCTTTAGGTTTTGATTGCGAGTTTCAAAATATGCGACTTAAATTGCTGTTCTTTTGATTGCGTTGAAATAGAAGTTTGATTTTGTTACAGCTTAAAGGTGTTATACTTGACTATTCGAAAAGAATTTCAATATAATACCACGACGCGTTCATGAGGAAAGGGGTAGTAAGTTTAAAATGAATAAAAATATTTTAATTATATGATGTAACTAAGAATTTATGCTTTTCACGATTTTTCCTTTATTTGTATTATTAGACGTTGCTTCGTACCAAATTTCAAGATTCTGAGTTCACGGGAACTCTGTAGGTTTTGATTCCCTTGCGAGTGTCGAAAATTTGCAGCATAAAAAGCTGTATCTTTTGATTGCGTGAGTTTATAAGTTTGATTTTCTCACAGCTTTCAGACAGTAGACAGTAGTATTTGATATTAAGTTCAGTTTTATACCTCCACGCGTTCCTGAGAAAAAGGGTCTTGACAGACTGACGGACAACAAGGTGAAGTGGGTTCCGACTTTTCCTTTTGAGGTGCGGTACCCTAAAAAATGTTACCACTCATTGAAGTCTGAACAGTCTGAAGATGTAATCTATTCGGTCCCGAAAACGCTGGTGATAGATTCGTTATAGAACAAGTGTATCCAAATATATCGTAGTGGCAAGCTCTAAAGCAAAGTTTCAGTTGATAAGTAGCCTCGATCAAACTTCAACTTCACTCAACTGGTGGAAGCCGTAAATTAAAGAACTTTGCGTGTTTATCTTATCGAGAGTATTTTCTAAGCAATCAGTTACGGTTTCAGCCACTAGCAACCTATCAACGGGAGAGAGTGCTGCTGTGAGGGAATGGCTAGGAGAAAACTTTGACGATGCTACAAGCGAGCTCGCAAGAGTTTTATGAGAGCACCAATAAGTTTCTTGCATTTTATGAGGTTGTGTTGGATTCTGAGACAGTGAATAAGAGAGCAACAAGGGGTTATTAAGATGCGTCATAATATTTACCGCCTGTGGTCTAATGATTCGCCCATCAGTGTCGACAGATCCCGCATTCGATCCCTAGGGAAGTAAAATATTGTGCTTGGTTTGGTTGGTGGCAGAACTTTGTTTCAGTCCACCTGGCTAACTATCACCATCTGTAGTGTCTGTCTGTAGGCATAACAACAGTTCTTAACTGTTGTTTTGCATTTAAGATAGCCATTTCCTTAGTCCGTTGAAGATTCCGGGTAAAATACACTTCCACCTTCGGTCTTTTCATAACCTGAAGTCAGGTGAAATAAAGGTCAAGCACTTCCCCGTCGAATATATATATATAATATATTATATGTATATATTCGAATATATATATTAAAAATCTTCAAGTGTGGAATCAAAATTGTACAATATTGCTACGAGAGTGCTACGATAGTACTACGAAGGCTAATGTCGAGTTAAAGTTCTATGCTAAGGTGTTACATATGCTCTACGATGATGCTCTGAAAATTCTGTACTTGTGTTGCGTGAGGTGGTCGCCACGACGATACTATGGAGGTTTTATACATGTGCTACGAGGGCTCTACGAGAGCGCTATGGAAGTGCTACGATGATACTAACAAGAGTTTTGATTCTAAGATGGTGAAATGAGAGGACCAATTTCACTCTAGAACCATCGCAAAACCCATAGTGGTTTTACGATAGTTCTAGAGTGAAATTGGTTATGTATTTTATGGTTAGTGAATGTAAATGGAGCTAATACACAATACAAATCAACCACCAGATTATCTACCTATAATATTTACCTAGGTATACCAACACATTTCATAAACTTACGGCTTACATAATACACCTAACTACATAATACATTAAGTGACTTATAGCTATTTATGTGCTTGTAAATGTACCGTATAAATATGAATGGCATTCCCAACTAAAGATTAAACCCTTGTTTTTAAGTTCGCAGTAGGTCTCTTATTTAATCCGTATATAACAACGTCAGTGCAGGTCTGATCATCTGATCACTACTTAGAGCGTGGATTACCTCCAAGGGTCGGAAGCACGTCGAAACTAACGTTCGGCACTTGCCCACGGATTAAAAGTAGTATTCAATACATGATAAGTTGCAAGCTCATCACCACTTAGCGGAATTATAGCATGTGTCACTGGTTACAGCAAGTGACACATGCTATTCTGATTGTTGTTCCTAGGGACGTGCTGGTTTCCTCAAGATGTGACCTTCACCGCCAGAGCATGTGTATGTGTCAATGCGCATACCGAAACATTCCGAAAAACGGAAAGTATTTTGCTGCACGACTGGGTTTAAACACACAACTTCTGCTAGATCGGAAGGCGGGCCCATCTTTGCTTGGCTAAACAGCTCAAGCTCAAATATGAATAAGGGTATTTTAATGTTATTTACACATATTTAGTGCGTTCCGTGACTGGTGGCGCGTTGTTGCCCTTCGCTGAAGGTCACGGTCGCTGCGTATTTACGTCATCGGACTCTGAGCATAAATCATTTTATGAGTGGAAGTGCCTGCGCTTCGTGTGGCTTTACTCAATGTGTATCCATACCTACTTATATAACATATGAATAGGTATTCATTAGTTATATTAATTATATATTCAAAAATCTTGCAGGGCTTGATTGAGGCGACACGTGACCCAAGGATTGGCTTTTATGCCAGCGAAGTAGCATAGCTATTCTGCCAGTGTCCTGGGCACGCTTCCGTCTGGTACTAGTCTGGAACAGTTGAGTTACCTTTAGACCATTTCTATCGGTCCTTAAGTCCAACTGCTTCCTTTGTACATAGTTAATTATAAAATAAGGTTAAATAAGGCTTTCAAGTGCGAGTCAGTCTCACGTAAATAAAAACGATTGTTAAACAAATGGAAAGCAAAGACATCCAGCCGCAGTTTTTTTTTTCAATAGGTTTGATCCTTTCATGACAAGGCCTTAATTTGATATGATATGCATAAATATTTTTTTTTTTTTCATTTTACATCCCAAAAGAACACCAAATTCCATATATGTACCATATTTCAACTTTTTTCGTCAATCAGCTTCGGAAAAAAGGGAGTGCAATAGACAGACATGCACGTGATCTTAATTTTTTCATTGTACGACGGGGAAGCGCTTGGCTTTCTTCTCATCTGGGTTAGTTATGATAAATCCTCAACAGTCTAAGAGTCTAGCTATCTTAACCTCTAAATATCAGAACACAATAATTTTGAATTGTTGTTAGGGCGACAGACGGTGGATCGAAGGTAAGATGATGGTAAATAGCTAGGCGGACTTCAATAACGTCCTACTTGTTAGGTAATTAAGAGCCTTATAAGGGTTCTGTTTTGTCAACGGAGGTACGGAACCCTAAAAAGTAGCTGTGATTGTTGCTTGTCTGTGGCAAAAGCTTGTATTAAATTTATTCACTGTAGACTCGGTACGGAATATACCAAATTTAGTGTTTAGGATAGTCATTTTAGAAAGAATTTACACCACCTGCGTTTTGTAATCCTATGATCGAAAAGTCTTCTCAGGGCTTACTTTTGGCTTTACCAGTAGTGCGTAATGTAATGTACTGAACATAGGGTTGTTTGCTATATAGAACAATGTTCTATATAGCAAACCATTTATGTAGTGCACTATCGATAGCACTTGAAGCGATAAAACTACACGAACCTATTCAGATATATAATATGATAATATAAATGATACTTATAAAAAGTAAACAGATTGCCATTGGTACTAAAACTAAAACTTTTAACTGATTCATCAATAGGTTTTATTCTTTTTTCGTGCTGTCTATGACAGTCGTTGTTGCGTCGATCCAACTTATATTGTATTATAAGTTGGTTATCATTTTCATTTACAGCTGGTTGATGCTGCTTTGCTCGCAACTTTATCAATATTATTTGTCTCATCTAGAGACCCAGTTTTTTGAGCAACACCTAATTGACCGAGCGACCGATGCGAGCGAAGCGTCTAAGGTTTCGAGACTGGCTAAAAATGCTTTTGTCCGCTGTCTGTCGGCTGTCGGCTGTCGGTTTGTTCTCGTCTACAGGTCACATTTTTCAACAAAAAAAAAATTACACATATTGGTTCCTTGATTTTTTTTAATCGATTGCAATTTTTACTGGGGGAAATAGGGGGGGAAAGGGGGGAAGTATGCTGTAGCGTTATTTATCAACCTATTAACACCTTTATGCCTCAAGTTGAAGGGCGTAATGCAGTGCGGCAAAGGCCATGTTCTTTGTGGACCTACGCAGTAAGGCTTTGTAATAACAAAGCAAGGTACAGGTGGGTGCTTGGTCCGTCACCAAGTGGTATAAAAAAATCTGTGGGCGCACTACTACACCACACAGGTGGTTAAAAGTCAGAAGGTCAATACATATATATTATAGCATATAGATAGCATCGTATTGTGGGTGTATTGTAATCCTTAACTTTGTCATGTAAAGTTTAAAATAAGTCCTGTAACAAATCGTTATCTTTGTTTTAGTACAATCGTGCTGTGAATAACAATTAATACATGCTTACTCCCGATATATATGCGATCACATAAATATTTTCCTACAAAAGGTTATAATTATTGCAATATGTCGAGGCCTGACTTCAAATAGGCATAGCGGGTCCGTTATTGTTGGCCCACTGCCATTACCTCCGGCCATATTGCGAAAACTTCTTCCGATCCAACTGTTGCGATAATGTGCCTTAATCCTTTAAACTTTAAGACTTAAACTCGTTTGCAGTTCTTAAAGTTCTGTGTTCTTTTACGTTTTGTAACTTGTGAGACGTAATGGCGGTTTTTGTTAAAAATTAAACAGCTTCACGAAACCATGCTCAATTTTTTATGAAAAAAGTTAAAGCAATCCACATCCTTCAAAAAACAAGTAATTTACAAATTAATTTAAAAAAACGTAAAATAAATATTCATCCGCAACCCGTAAAGATATACCTACTTCTGGTCATCTGGCCCGGTGGATATTGCCCCGGTGGTTAGTCTTCCTTCACACTAAATTCATATCATCCTCCCCGGTGGTCTTCTCATTCATTTTACTGGGGACGAAAACACGAATTCAGTGCCCAGCGGAATAAGTAACGAATGTAATATCAGAATCATATTGCGCTACATTGAGTATTTATATCTACATAAACTTTTTTTGAACAAAAATGAAACCGACTTAACCACTATAAACTTAAAAATAACTCTGAGGGTAAGTTCATATAATTTGAAGTTGGTGGCGAATTGCCTTCAAATTATATGAACTTAACCTCAGAGTTATTTTTCAGTTTTTAATGGTGAAGTCGGTTCCATTTTTGTCCAAAAAAAGTTTATTTTTAGCTTTTTTTCGTTGTTGAACCTACGACACCACGACGTCTCCGACACCCTATTTAAGAGTCGTGTGAGGGTGCAATAAAACGGGATTCTGGGAAATATCTACGCAATGATGGGAACGAAAACAAATACAAATGACCTAAGCTAATATTAAAAATCGGTTCTTACTTATAGTGCAGTGTAGGGGTGCACTATGTCTTAAATTAAATAACTTCTAAATCAAAAACAACAGGAAACAGGATAATGGGAACGATTTCTCCCCATTATCGTGTTTTCCCGTTGTTTTTAAAAGTCAAACTACTAGACTGATTTTGATAAAACTTCTATGGGATTGGTCCCTCAGCTCAACTCAACCCTTTCATCAAAACTTTGAAAAAAACATTTTTTTCAAATCGGTTGCTTGGTCTGGAATCATATTATTGGGTTTCGGTGAATTGTCTACCCATTGGCTACATCATCAGATGACGATGATACCGGAAGGCAGTCAGTTCAGTGGGACTACTACGTATCATCGTTACTGCGATCAACAATACGCCCGCCAAGCGTGGTGATGAATGCAGAACCCTGATAATGATGATGATGATGAGTCTGGAAGGTATCAGCTCAATAGGTCTACTCGAGTGACCGTAAACACCACAGGGAAGCAGAATACGCATTTTTTTTTACTTTGATGACATATTTTTCCAGTTATTCGGTACGGTAGTTTGGTTTTTATATCAAAAACCAAAGAACCGTACCGATTTTGATGAAATTTCTATGGGATCACCTCGAAAGTATGGCATAACAAGTATCATCAAAATCATCTATTAAGATATAAAGATTTATTTGCTTCTATTTTCTTGAGCGCAGATGTCGCGTATTCGTAATAATAATACATGTTATATGTAATAATACAAATATTATTGGACATTAATTTTACACAGCGTCATTAAGTCCCAAACTAAGCAAAGGTTGTAATTACATAAATACAATACAACACCCAAACACAGAACATAAATCTATATTCAACGCACAAATGTTTGTCCTGGGTGGGAAGCGAACCCACGACCTACAGCGCAGTGGAGAGCTTGTTAATATGGTAATGAATGAACTTGCCGAGTGAAGTGAAAACTTCTAAATAACCTTCGCTCGGAACTATACTTTACATACCTAGTTAGCAAACATTGTTATAATCATGTTGTTATAAATTAAACTTGTAGCTTGATTTTAGCGGCGTTCAAAATTATGGGAGTACACAGCGCTAATACTATAACTACGCAGATATATTCGTTGGAGTGATGCCAGCAGGTTTTGTTTATGGTCCTGTTTATCTCACATTTAGGGACTGACAACTGAACTATCTATAACCACCATTATATGTAATATCAACAAAAGACCGCCTGGTCTGTGGTCTAGTGGTTTAACCACCGGTGTCAGATACAGTTGTACCGGGTTCGAACCCCAAGGGGAGTACAATATTGTGCATGGTTTGGTTGGTGGTAGGTCTTTTTTTAAGTCCACCTTAATAGCTACTACCATCTTACCTAATGCTGTCGTCATGACAACAAATCTAAATTGTTGTGTTCCGGCATTTAGAGGATATCCAGTTTTCCTCAGTTTGTTAAGGATTCCGAGTAAAGTTCTCTTCTACCTTCGACCTTATTATAACTTGAAAATCAGGTGAAATGAAGGCCAAGAACATACCCGTCGTACAATAAAAAAAAAAGAGTTGGAAATAGCACCATCATTTACTTTTCAATTAAATTAATTATCGGTATTATAGTTTTATTACTTGATCATTGGTCATCTCAGCAAAGAATAAAGGACCCTACTCTCTATCCTCCAGAAAATGTCGTGAGGGTTTGGAGATACCAGGTAGGTATACAGAGCACCTAGCATTAATCCTACATTCACCAGCTGGCCTACTAAGTATGGTGATAATGGTTAATCCCCCATTGCACTATATTTAGAATGGGGAAGCGCACAGCTTTTTCGGGCTGCAAAGATGATGACGTCATACTCAACCTAGTCATGTACTAAAATTTCAGTTTGATTAATAACGCTGCCATAGTCGAATACCATTGTAGCACCGGTTCCTAGATAGTAGATAGCAAAAGCAAAATATGACCTAGTACTTACATAAGTAACTATTCGGTACAATACTTTTTCCAGCTAAGCTTAACAGCCTGTGAGCACGCTACTATGTCTGGTATTTATAGTCCGTGTAATATTTTTGTACAATATTTGATCGGAAGTAGATTGGTTAGTCTATACTACAGGACTTACAGCTTAGTTAGTAGTAGCTTTGCCTACTAACTGAGGGGTTTTTGAGGGTGACGTTATTATACGAGTATATGGTTTTTTAAAATAGGCGCAAAGAGAAGGACTGGGATTTAAAATTCTACAAAATTTCGAGTCTAGGACCTTCCAGCCTACATAGGCTGTCCTTTAATTGTCAGAACAACCAAGTGCGAGTCAGACATGCACACTGAAGGTTCCGATCCACATTTCTAAGCAAAATAATTGTTTTTTTTTAGTCTTAGTGCGGATCCGACTCACGTTTGGCCAGTTTTTATAATTGATTGGTATACCGTTAAAGTAAGCGCTATTAAGTAAGAGCTAAAATAAAAATTTACAAATACGTTTCTTGTATGTGAATCGCCTTTATTCATTTTTTTTTCAGGTTATTTCGTGTGATAATACGTTTTCTCTGAAAGTTTTAACCTCCTACCTGTTACAGATCAAAAGATATACCTCTTTAAAGGTTGTTTCCTTAAATATTTAAACCCCTACCCTTAAATTAGCATTTAATTAGCATTGCTTATTTAATATAGGCAATCTACATAGAAATTTTCAAACTATCATGTACCTACGGTTTCGAAAATATGCAACATTTCACTCCGAACTTTGAGCCCCAATTTGAACCCCTTGGGGTGAAAATTTTCAAATTTACTTTCTTAGTGAGCCTTTGCAGACCAAGACAAGCATACCCTCTAAATTTCATGTCTCTAGGACCAGTGGTTAAGGCTGTGCGTTGATAAATTAGTCAATTAGGACTTTAAATTCTGTAAATATAGATTATAGTATAGAATAGAAAGAAGAAGAAAATAAATACTCGTGCAATAGCACCACATGCTATTGAAAAATTTTAACACCTCATTTATTAGCTTTATTAGTTTTATTAGTTTGAAGTTTCCTTTTCTTACTAACCCATATGGATTTTTATTATATGAAATAATATTTTTTTATTTATTTTTATTATCCTAATGTACCGTACTTAACCTTCAAGTATCAAGATTAGTTTGTTTATGCATTAAATCGGGCGTCAAGCAGTTTCGATGTGTGCGTGGGCTCTATGCTGGTAGTGAGCTGGCTTAGATACCTAAATTCGAGCGCATCAAAAATGTAATTCCGTCCTGGGGTTAAAACAATCATTATAACAGATGAGCTTCAGATGAGTGTACGTTTTATGCTCCTTTCAAATCGGTGTACCTAATGCGTATAAAGAGGGACTAAACTCGCGTTGGACATCGGTTTTGGAATTTCAACTTTTATATTGGTAAATGGAAAAGAACAAAACATGAATTGAAAACTTGTTTTTGACTGGTATTCAAATGAAATCAATGACAACAGGATGTGTGGTAGATAGTATGTTACAGCATTATATATGTATGTAAGAGATACCTACATTCGGGTGGCTCAAGCACATAGGTACCGCATATATAGGTACAGAGAGACGGGCGCGAGTTCAACTCGTTAGCAGGTCCGAAGAATTCACCTACGGATCCTGACGTTGATTTGTGTGTGACAGAATACTTGTGCATACCGATCGAGGTCTGACAACGTTTCATACATTTCCAGATACATTAATGTGCGCGATCGGTATACGCTGCGATGAATACTGGACACGCCTAAAGATCTCACTAGCATTCCCTACCCGCCCGTTTTTCTATCAGTGGCCTGTATCTAATAAACCGTAATAGATAGACGGTTCACATTTTAACATATTGTTTATTTTTTTACCACTATAACAATTACTAGTAAAAATTAAATGACATGAGACAGAACCCCAAAACAAAACGGTACCATACAAGAAACTTTTTTTGCTTTTAAATGTGGGTCGAAACTCTCGGTGTGCGTGTCTGCACTTGGTTGGTTTTTGTATCAAAGAAATGTAACGTTAAATATGCTTTCAAAAAATCACGGTTATATTGTACAACAAAGAAGAAACAGAGATACTTACTTCAGTGAAGCAAAAACTAGACCAAAGACCGAACAAATGCTACATTTGGTTGTAACTTAGAATAGCTACTTTTTGTTCTGCGGAAAAAGACGATCAAATCAATTTTAAAATAGAGAATGCCTAAAATCGATCTTTGACTTAAAATTAAACCTCGTTCTACTGATAGACAGGTAATTTAGAACTTTGCTTTAATAATAGCCTGTCTGTTCTGTCGCTACTGTGTTTCCAATTCAGATTTTTGTTCGAGGATGGACAAAAACCTTGTATCTCCCTACACGTGAACTTGTGGTACGAAATCCTAGAAATTGTTGAGCAGGTCCATTTTCTAGTAATGCATTAAGTTGCTATATTGATATTTATAATGCCATAGGGGTCCCAGCCCACGAATGTTGTAAAAGCCGACTAAGGAATCTTACCAGAAGAAGGGCAGCAGCCTACTTCTGGGTATTATCTAACCACCTTCATCATTATCATCAATCCGCCCCCCAAGCGTGGTCAAAGTCAAAGACAAATAGATTTTTTAGGATAATTTTGAAACGTCAAATCTACTGCCTCTTCGGAATCGCGACCAGCACATAAGGAGAAAGGCAAGAACCTTGAGCTGATGGTGGGCTGGTGTTTAAATAAATAAATAGCATCACAGGACATTATTTTTAACACCGCGCCATCTATTCCCAAATTAAGCAAAGCTTGTAATATAAGAACTAGATTACGGATAAAATACTTTTTTTTTTGTAAATACATACATATCATACAATTCAACACCCAAACACAAAACAAACATCAATATTTATTATACAAATGTTTGTCCTGGGTGGGAATCAAACCCACAACCGACAGCGCAGAAGGCAAAGCAACTACCAACTGAGCTGTGAGGCTTGTTATGATTATAGTTTATTTATGGCAAACCCTCATATTTGGAGGAGGCCCTGTCCAGTAATGGTTGATATTTATAATCTCTTTCGAACCCCTTAAAACGGAAGCGGTTGTTTTCATTGTCTGCAGTAATCGGGCACAGCGACTAATGACCTGTTTCTGAAATGAATTTGTTTCAAACGGCTTTAGATTCTTTATAGTTCTAGTAACTTCTCAGTCTGTTGATGATTTCAGGTGAAGTGCACTTCCACCTTCGATCTTACAGTTCACCTGACAGTGTTAATAATTACCGGCCAATCTCCTTACTAACTTCTCTTTCAAAAATTTTGGAAAAAATTATCAATAATAGACTACTTTCATATTTAGAAAAATATGATATATTGTCACCTAATCAGTTTGGTTTTAGAAAATCTCGATCAACTGAAACTGCAGTAACGGGACTAATAGATTTGATAGTTTCTGGTATTGATAGGAAGAAAAAAGTAATAGGAATATTTTTAGACCTTAAGAAGGCTTTTGACACTGTTTCCCTCCCAATCCTTATAAAAAAGCTTGAACTTATTGGAGTTCGTGATAAAGCATTGTGTCTGATGTCTGACTATTTATCCAACAGGACCCAGAAAACTAAAATTGGTGGCATAATTAGTTGTGATGAGTCAATGACTCATGGTGTACCTCAGGGCAGTGTTCTGGGTCCTACCCTTTTCCTAGTATATGTCAATGATCTGTGTAATCTAAAATTAATGTATGGAAAAATCTTTTCATATGCAGATGACACAGCGATTGTCTTTGAAGGCAATACCTGGGAGGAGGCTAGGGCTCATGCTGAAGAGGGACTTAGTACTGTTATTGAATGGTTGCAAGCAAATTTGTTATCCCTTAACATAGATAAAACCAAATACATGACATTTACTAATGCTCGCAGTAAAAGGCCAGAATTTACGATGAAGGCTCATGTAGACTGTTTATCCAACCGTTGTAACTGTCAAACTTTAGATCGGGTTACTAGCATCAAATACTTAGGTTTCATTATTGACGAGAAAGTCAACTGGAAAGCGCATGTAGAATCACTCTCTAAACGAGTTCGAAAGCTTATTTACGTGTTCAAGTATCTGAGAGAGGTAGCTGACAGAAAATTGATGTTGAATATTTACAATGCCCTCTGTAAATCCTTGCTTACTTATTGCAATACTGCTTGGGGAGGTGCCTGCAAAATCTACCTATTGCAACTTGAACGTGCCCAACGTTCGGTGCTTAAAGTAGCAACCTTCAAGCCCTATAGGTACCCAACATCTAGCTTATATAGTGAATGCGAAGCCCTAACTGTACGACAGTTATTTATTCTGGACATTATAATTTCTCACCACAAAAAGGTAGACGTCAATGATAATCTCGCAACTGGTAAAAGAAGAAAAGACAAAATTCTTACTGTACCAAAATGTAAAACAGCTTTTGCCCAGCGACAACATCTATACCTAGGTCCAAACTTGTATAACAAAGTCAACAAACAAATAAATGGATTTGTATTGCTGAATAGAATAGAGGGTACAATAGCCATCAAAAAGTGGCTAATGACTCTAGACTATAATGCTACTGAAGAAATGTTTAAAATTCTAGTGTAAAAACATTAATTATGATTTATCTTAATATTATTATTTTAAATTTAGCTCGAACTGGTAGTGCCACTTTTGTAATTTATTCAATTATAACAATGTAAATGTAATTATAGCAGTTTATGATTTTCTTATTATATACCTAGACTTACTACATGATAAAAAATAATTAATTGATTTATTGTGAACTTTTATTAATACTGTGGCATAATCAAATGCTATATCTGGAAGGAACGCAGTATCTACGACACAAGTCTAACAACTTAGTGTAGATGCTGTAGTCCTAACCCCCTGTGTATCAAGCCATCGCTATAAATTTACAGCTTGTACTAATTTTAAATTGTTAACTGTGTGTAGTTTAAGTGCTTGAAAATGAAATAAATAAATTTATTATTATTATACACATCATTTATTTTAAAACTCTCCAAAATACATTTTTTACTATAATATTTAAAATATAAAACAATATAAAAATAACATTACAGTAAAAAATATATAAAAAAGGTAAACCATCAACCGCGGGACAAGGTCCAAGTGGTCAATGGCTAGGGCTGCAAAGAGAGGAACCTCCTAACGATGCGGGCCGAGTCCAGGAGTACCGCCTTCTGCATCTGGCCCTTGACCCAGCTGCCTAGCGAGAGCCTCTTAAGGTGTTGGTCAAGGCTCTTCGGTATTAGTCCGTTCACAGACACGACAATCGGGACGATAATCGCTGAGTCTACATCCCACATGGCGGCAATCTCGTGGGCTAAGTCTAGGTACTTGCTAAGCTTGTCCATCTCGGCCTTCACGAGATTAGCGTCATGTGGGATGGTGATGTCAACGAGTATCGCCCTACGCTCCGACCGGTTTACCAGCACGATGTCAGGCTTATTGGCTACAATAGTCCTGTCTGTGATGATAGAGCGGTCCCAGTAGAGCGTGGCTTGACCATTTTCGAGAACTGGCTCTGGTACGTACTTATAGTACGGCACCTCTGGGCCGACAAGGCCATATCGGAGAGAAAGTTGCTGATGGATGATCCTGGCTACTTGGTTATGTCTGTGCAAATACTCCGAGTTAGCAAGATGCGAACAACCCGAAAGTATATGTCTGAGGGATTCGCCGGGACGGTGACATGCTCGACACAAGTCAACCGTCCCGTCCTTCATAATATACTTCCGGTAGTTATTCGTCTTGACTACCTCGTCCATAATTGCACAGACAAAACCTTCGGTTTCCCCAAAAAGGTCACCAAAGCGTAGCCAGTTCACCGATGCGAGCAGATCTACGTCAGTCCCATGAAGGGCCTTGTAGAACCGCCCGTGTAGCTCCTTACTCTCCCATATAGTCTCTCGATCTTGGGTGCTCAGCACCAGAGGCTTGCGCCAGTTCTCGTTAGCCAGAGAGAGCGGGGTAAGGTTTCTATCAACAGCTACGACATCGCGATGCATCCCACACTCGGCGTGGAGAAAGTACTCCCTGAGATTGTACACCTCACGGTTATGAAGGGTCTTGGCATTTAAAAAGCCCCGACCCCCACATTTCCGCGGGATGTACATTCTCATTACCGACGAACGTGGGTGCCGCATGCGGTGTGTCGTTAGCTGTTGACGAACCCTACAATCCAAGGCTTCTAACTCAGTCTGAGTCCATCTTAGTATGCCAAAGGTGTATATTAGCAGTGGCATAACCCAACCATTGAAGGCACGAACCTTATTACCGCCTGATAAATAACTTTTAAGTACTTTTGTCAGACGACCAAAGAATCGTTCCTTCACCGATTGTTTAAAGTCCCTTTCCAATATACCCAATGCCTCTGACTTATTATTATTATTATTATTATCTTATCATAACGTGACTCCAGGTGAGATATACCCAAGGATTTTTGTCCAGTTTTGTTATGCAAACACGATCTTTTGCGTTTTTCGTGACTTTCTATGATAGAATGAGATTTTGTCTAGACAAATTTCGATTGTAATTTATTAGTAGAGATAATTTTGTTGCGTATCGATAAAAAAAATAGGGATATTCATCAGTATTAAGACACATGCGATTACATTCCGATCATCTTCCTGCCGTCAGGAAGCACATCATGCTCTTCTTTCCACTAAAATCATGTTGTTAAAAGGATTTGGCTTATCGTTTTATATATCGCCTTCATATGTTATAGCATAAAGAAACAAACGTAACATGAGAAGGCGTTTTGCTCAAACTTGCAGAGGCTAGTAGTCTGTTTGGAGAAGCTAGCTAGTTAGAGGTATTTAATATGTACAAGGTGCTTCCAAAGGTTTTTTGTCAATAACATTATTTGTAAGTCGTTTATGTTCTCAGTACAAAATGTTAAAATTACTCGCTTGCTTTTTAAATTTAAATCTACTTGGTTTGGTAAACAATACGTAAACCACAAAACACACTACTTTATGTAGTATATACAGTACGAGTTGTAAAGAATTTACGGTGAAACATATTTCTATTATATTTTATGGGCCATATTTATTATAGCGGTCTTCTCATGACCTGTTCTGAAACACAGCAAAACAATTATAGTCTAATCAGTTGTTTTATTAAAAGTTGTTGTTACGACTACAAATGGATAGTGACAATTTTATCTAAGATGTCTGCAATCAATAGAGTAATGTTGTTAGTTTATGGGTAGATAGGGTAGGTCCTGAATAGCAGTGTGATGTAGTGAAAACCAAATAAATCATTATTGGCGATTAAATTTAAAACGTGACTATGCCTCTGGGTTTTGCGAGTAATTAAGGTAGGCAACGCGTATGCGTGTTTTCCACTTCAGTAGTAAAAAATAAAATAGAACTCGCCTCCGGAACGAAATTAAATCAATATTCAATTATTTATGCATACGCAAACAATATGCGAAAGGCTTTAAAAGCTAAAAGCAATTCTTCAAACAATATGTACATTTAAGTGTGTATACGGGAAGCAGTCGGGTTGGCTAAGGACCGTTACAAACGGTCTATACGTAACTCAACTGTTCCAGACCAGTACCAGATGGAAACGTGTCGAAGACACTGCTGTATCACGCTGAACAGCTATTATATTTGAGCATTTTGTGATCCTCGGCCAAATTTTTATTTCTGCATTATTGCTTGCGGCTCTACTGTGCACATTTTCTTGATCGTTTCCTTCATAAATCGTCGAATTTAGGGTTAGGCCTGATTTTAGGTATAAAGGCTTGAAGTTATATCGATAAGACGGAGACAGGGTTTTTATGACGAGTGAAATTTACCCGTTTCGGAAAGTGTATTATGTTGCTATCTATAAAATGAGGAAAATGATAAGGCTTTTTTATGATCCATCGTTGAAGGTCATTTACTTGTAGGAGTAGGTATTTATTTTATGGGTAAGGGACTGAGCCATCATACATTATTTTCGAGAAAGAGGTGATACACTGAAAAGGTTGAAAAGTGTACTTGAATTAAAATACAATTTTAATGGGCAAATGAAATATATTTACAAATATCAAAAGTATACCTCCACATATATGTTTATCACCTACTAAATACATAAATAAAGGCAAAACTATTACATATAAATACAAAGTTTTATACATATTCATTTATAAAATATATTTTTTAGTTTTAATTTGCCATAAATACTAAGCCAAGTAAATTATGAAATATTTGCGAGTTTATGATAATCATCATCGTTTTAATGGCTTAAAATAAAGCCACACAAATTTCCCCACAAAATTCGGGATTTTTTTCGTCAATGATACAAAACAAATTACCCAATCCCTACCTAGTGGTATACAATAAATATAAAAGATGGGAAATTAAATATACTTACAATGAAGTAAAACGTAAATGCATCAAATTATTACTTTATTACATCCACATACTTTTAAACAATCACAAAAAACACAAAAGCCCATTAGTGTCCACTGCTGGACCAGCCAACCAAAGCTGGAGGGTATTCCCATAATCACCACGCTTGGTAGGTGTATTGGTGATCGCAGTAAGGGTAATAGATGATAAATAATAATAAATAATAAATAGTAAAAGATAATATAAAATAATACACAATTTCTGGTGACATCCCTTAGTCGGCTTTTTAAAAGAAAAAAGAAACAATTAGCATTAGGTAAGACAATTACAAGTTGTTCAACTTTTGTGTTCACTCACGTGTGATTTTATGGGACACGAAAACATTTTTTTTTTAATTTATGGTCATATCTTGACCTCGAAACTAGCACATGAAAGGAAATGGTTCACGAAGGTCAATATTAACATTTTTAAGTACAAAATAGGTAAGGCAGACTTCGCTTAAAATCTCGGTACTACTTAAATTTAGTTCATGAAAATGTTGCTACTGATTAATCTTTAATTATACCTACTTCTAAGGTGGTATACAGGCATACGGCCCTGATGGATGCTCGCTCGATGCCAAATATAATCATTCGCGCGTTGCCACCTCTTGAAAAATCATAAATCCCCCTTTTAAAAACCCCGTACCATACTGCCAGCTTAACATAAATGTAATGCGTGTATCATACACATGGTCACAGATCAATAACTATGTATTTCGTTACAATTAACTTACAAAAAGGCGCTTACGAAGTTGATTACTATGAGCTATGAGTAATCAGATCTATCGCGTGTCACCTAACTATTAATAAAAACATGCCTGAAGTACAACATAGGTTAGTAATTGATTTTCATTAGAGATAAATCACAGCAGGTGTTTTTTTTCTGAACTAATAATGGACGACAAATAACTACCTATGTGTTTACTTAACCTATGTAAGTTTAGTAAATACATAGTTATAGTCATAGCTTAAGGCCTCCTCGACTCTCTACACTTTGGTATTTACAAAGTAAGCCGATAACAAAATAATACACTTTACTTTACTTTACGGTTTAAATTCTTTTAGAATGACTCTTGTACTACTGTAGTACTGTGAGTTTTGAATTCAGCGTAGATAATTCTTGGAGACACGGGTTGCCATTACGCGAACGTTTATTTAAATTCGTAGCGACGACGGTCGCTTTTTGCTGAGAATCTGTGTTACGCCCATCGCTTTATCCGGGTGAGGACGCGGTATGACTGCTAGCGATTTTATGGTCTGTCAATTTTATGCCAACTATGCATAAACTTGTACTGTGGATCAAAGCCCGGATCTCTAGGTGGGTCTGATAGTGGGCGCACTACTAGGTACACCACTGAGAAGTAAAAATTATCTAATTAATTTATAACTCACAAACCAGTGCTGTTTAGGGCTTTTGTAGGTATAGACTAGAAAAAGTTTACCTACCGCCTACACAGATTTAAAAGTTAAAATCAAATATTAGATCAAAATAATAAAGGATTTCGCAAGCCCTTCAGTGCACAAAAACACTGCGAAAGTAGTGGCGTATTTTGTCACACGATACTATCAAAATATAGCAACATATAGAGGTATTTAACCATTGCTTGCGTTAAAGCGTTTACAAACTGCAACTCTAACTTAATATACTAGGGTTTAAAATGCAACTTGACAGACGAGTTGCTAAATAAAAACTGCTGCACTGGTGCATTTTGGTGGAGTTATAAGAAAGACATTCGGACAGATAGTGTTATTTTTTTTGAAGTTTAAATCGCTTTCGCTTGCACTCTGGTCACCACCACCCACAGTTTGGAAGTGTTTCTTATTGGATCTTTTGGTTAATAAAGCCGGGTGGGGTTAAATGTCGTAACTAATTGTACAGTAGCTAACTACTTTTTTTTCGAATTTCTTCTCAGGTTTTATAAACATCGGGAGCACAAAAGGAATTCCCAAATAGGTTTGAAACTACTGTACAGTACCACATCTGTACGGTCGGGTTTGCAAACACAACATTTGAAAAAGGAATCCTTGAACAATAGTTATTTGTTATACAAGAGTGCAAAGTTGCTTTTTAACCGCGTGTTCAATTTTGATGACCGAGCAAGCGAGGGAATCAAAAGAGCACGAGGTGAAAAATCTTTGCACTCGAGTGCAACACGTAACTTTTCATTCCACCTCAGCGAGGAAATGACTAAATGCAAAAAAAAAACGTTCACAATCACAAGATAGGTACTTTTATTTCAGTTTATGTATTAACTACTACATTATGTCAGGTAAGTATTACAGAATAATCTTTAAATTATAACAAAATAATACTCAGGTATAATTAAGAAAATTTGAAAGTAACGTTGCTACAGTTATTTAAATTGAGTGTAATATTTTTGTTTGGTACTGTAATATTGGTGTTAGTCACTTTTGTACTGTTTTTCGGTAAACTATTTGTCATACTTAATAGTTGTACCGATTCATCGGATTCCCTTGGCGTAAATGTTGGCATGAGAGGGCGATGGTTAGGTGTTTAGTAATGGCTCATTTTTGATGTAGAAGGGCCAGTCCAAGGATCTGACTGAGGCTCTTTCAGTGTAATGGCTCCTACGATGCCTTTGCAAGTAATACACCAAGAAGGTTCCGATTTCGAGTTTTTAACAAATTAGAAAAGGTTGTATGATGAATTCGGCACCATGGAGGTAGAAGTAAATAGGTTTATTGATGTTTTGAATTCACAAACTTAGTTCACACGATGTTCTAAATTCAATTTTACTTTAACCTCTAGCGGATAAAAACGGCTTTTGCACTCAGATATCGAATAGTAAAAATACTCTTTCCGAGATGGTGGGATGAAAAATAATTTTTAACTCATTTTTTTTGGGTGTTGTTATATAGTATATATGCTTTTGAGTCATTGTACGTTTGAACAAATTCGAAGCAATATGATTGCATAGCGCTTTGAAAGGAAATAAAAATAGTCTTCATCTTCAGAGTCAGCGGTAAACAGTAACTGTTCTGAAGAGCGTATTTTTTTTGGAATTACCTGATTGGTAATCATTACATCCATGTAAATTATACATATACAAAAATTTGGTAAACTGTTATGAGTAGACTTTTTTTAAAGGAGTAAGCTTTTAACCTCAAGGCTCACCTGGCATTTTTTTTATTGAACGACGAGGAAGCGCTTGTTCTGCTTTTGCAAATTTTGATGATTTCAAAATAATGAGGTTTTACAATATACATTTTTTTACACCACGGATAAACAGGACAAAGTGCGCTCGGCGCCAAGTACAGCGGTAATTCCACCAACCTTGGATCACCGTAGTCCGATCACAAGCAGGCTTGCGTTTTCAGGTACAGAATGGCTTATCGACTTACCAAAATCCGGACCTCAAGTTTACCGATAACGCAGCCGCTCTGTAGCACGGGACAACGATGGAACAGCAGAATCTTCGTGACTTCAGTGACAGTTCACACCACACCATTATGTCCAAAGGGTTAAAATGGCAAAATATACCAAGAAGCATTAAAACAAAAAAATCAAACTGGCTAATGGTAATGGTAATGACTACCAACTAAACCTACGAACCAAGAAAAAAAAGGGTGTGCGCGGCTCTATATTTCAAACGAATCTGTTCAAACAAGCTTCCTTATCGTCAGAGGTCATTGTCCTGTCAATATGACATTTGTGTTTTGTTTTTACCGATTAAATTCAAGCCTTATAAAAAAAGTATAGTTTTGGCAATTGACAGTGACAGGTTTAAACAATATATTTCATAATTAAAAAAAAAACTAAATTAAAATTCAAATATCTTTTTTGCTCCAGACATGGTATAAAGGTGGTAAATAATAATTATAAATAATGTTCTCATGTTTCAATATAGTCTAGCATGCAATACTTATCAGTAACGTAATATCTACGACTAGGAAAATTAATAAAGTAAGTCATTCATGCCTTAAAGAGAACTTTTATGTATATTATGTATATATTCATTCAACCATTTAAACAATTTATTTTTAAAACATATATAGCAACTTTAAATTCAATCCGTAAAAATATATATATCCAATAAATTAAAAAAAATGTTAAAAATATATATATTCAACAAATTCAAAACAAATTTTCAAGTAAAAAGTTACATGCAAACGTTTTTACCCCTTTTCGAGATAAGAAGTTTACATGGCCCTAGCCAATGATAACATCATTCAAATTCGTCAAGTAATTTATTTTTTTGACAATGTTTCTAATTGAGATCTTTTGAATAGAATGTCCGATTTGAATGTTCAAGAAGTAAATATATACTTGAGATACATTATAGCAACCAATCACAGAACAAAATACTATATTTATCATACAAATGTCTTTCCCGGGTGGGAATCGAACCCACTACCTACATTACCTACAGGGCAAAAATCTGGATCAACCACCAACTGAGCAATATGGTTTGTTAGAAACGTTTTTGCTATAATTGAAGAGGGAGTTTGCTCATATAAAAAAAAACATTGCAGCAGTGCCCGTCGTACATTCCTCAACAATGTAGCAAAGGGAATGTTTAGCATTCTTGTTTTTATTTAGCTCCGTAAAATTTACATTCTCACATACATTAGACCATAATTTGTGCGATTATTTTTGTTTTGAAACAGACAAAAAATATTAAGCCGCTTTGTGAACACGTTTGGTTGCTTACTGCAGAATATCTAAATATTTTTTTATTTTTTTTATTGTAAGACTGGGAAGTGCTTGGCCTTCATCTCACTTGATTTTCAAGTTACGATATAGCCGAAGGTGGAAGCGCAATTCACCCGGAATCCTCAACAATCTGAGGAACTGGCTATCTTACCTCTAAATGCTGGAACACATTTTTTATTGTAGTTATGACGACAGAATTGGGTAATATGGTGGTAGCTTACTTAAATAAAGTCCTACCACCAATAAAACCAAGCACAATACTGTCCCCGGGGTTCCCCAGGGGGTCCACCATAGAAAGATGAACGACTTGGGTATATCCAGTGAGCTTTTAAAAGCATAGATACATTTTTTTGTGATTTTGGCAGCTGGTGGCGCTATGCGTCTTGTTTTATGCGTGTTAAAGACGTAGCATCTCACTTTGTCACTTTGGTGTTTGCCAACCTTATGGTCGATATGTTTTTTTCTGGTAGGCCTGGTGCGTTGTTTTCAATGAGAAAACTTAGCAAAGTTCCGATAAGGGTGGATCACCGCTAGCTGGCAGTTGATAAATTTATACAGATTGCGGGTAGTTCAAGTTTTTGCGTAGTAAACTAACAAGAGAGATTAGCACTACTTTGACAGTTAAACCGATTTTAAACTTATATACAGTGAAAGTAATTATTTCTAGCAATATGCTCGTATAATTATGCCCTAAAACTTATCTTGGTTATCTGATTATTCATAATTAATCAGAGGAAAAATTATGCAGTACCCTACTCTTTGAGTTTTATCCAGATACAGCGAAAACAACTGAGAACTTTATTATGCTATGTACTGATGCCATAAATTAAAATTGAAATAATTTGTTTCAGTGAAAAAGGCGCGCTATGTTGGAATACCCGGTAAGATTAATTTGCATACCTACCTACTATTATATTGCACGCTGGCTGTTCTTATGTTATCACAAAACATTTTCTTACTTTGCTGTAAAATATTTGGGATGTGTTTATTTGTTAGTTACTGTCAGTAAATGAGTCACAGAATGATTGAATTTGACACTTGCTGTACAGTAAATAACAATCATGGGAGTCAGATAATGTTGGGCGTTCATGCTGAACATAACAATAATGGGGGTCGGATAATGTTGGGAGTCAGATAATATTTTATACATGTTGTACATACAATCATGGGGTCAAATTAGGTATTTTACATGCTGTACATAACAATAATGGGGCTCAACTATTGTTTATACATGCTCTAAATAACAATAATGTATATTAACTGCACTACATTAAAGTAACATACTTAAGACTTTTTCCCTTTTGAGGATTCACCTCTGATCACTATTCAGAGCGTTGATCTTATATGGATATAGAACCTAGTAGATGTAATAGGGGTATGGGTCTGCAACTGGCTACGTATCGAATACTAGCTACTTGCAAACATGATTGGGTAGTCATAGGCAATTCCAAACTTACGTTCTGTTCTGCTACATGCCTAGGGTTAGCAAGGAGCTAGTATTCGATACGTGGCCAGTTGCAAAACCATTGTCACTTAGCGGAATACTAGTCAGTGACACATGTCATTCTCCGTCAAACCATGTTCATGTGTCAAATACGCACATAAGTTTCTGAAAAACCGAAAAGTCCATTAGCTACTGGCTATAACCCCAAAACTTCCAGATCGACCACATAGCTCTCGGGAAAGGCTGCATGAAAGATGTAATAAAATACCTCATTTTGTAGTAGAATGTAGTATTTCTATTCTAGTGGTTCTGTAATAACAGTAGACCTCGCGAGCCCTTATAACCATGCAATAACCAATGCTTTCCTCTTTCACTTTTCTTTTAAGACTTTTGAGTAAAAAGAGGTATATATACGCTTTAGTGATTACTCGTGTTCCCTTTATCCTAGGATATCAAATCTGATGTCTAAGTTCGTCTCGTAAAGGCGGAGAGGATTGCGTTATCTGATTGGTATACGCCGGTATACATTTTCTAAAAAAAAAAAACAACTACAGCAATCTTCTCCCCCTTTATCCCTCCTCTACCCCTTTTTGTTTTTTTTTTTCACAACATCTTGTGTATAATTAAATCCTTAGTTTTTAAATTTTACTCAAATTCGTTGATAAATAACGCAAATTCCCCCTTTTCCCTTCCTATTTTCCCCCGATCAAAAATCGCAATCGACTGAAAAAAATTAATTAATCAAGGAACATGTGTGCCAATTTTCATAAAATTCGGTTGAAAAATGCGACCTGTAGACGAGAACAAACCGACAGACAGCGGACAAAAGCATTCAATACGTTAGATTAGTTATTTTTAATACGTAGGTACAGAATTACCACGGAACTGTACAAACGTTTATTCAAGCCAAAATCTTTTCATATTGCCTTTTCAACTCAACCCTCCAGTATTAAGGCTCAAAATGCGTGAACTTCATAACATTACTGCCTGACTAGAACTACTTAACGTTTGAACTTGCTCCATGAATAAATTCGTAACATGATGCCTGAAATAATTTTCTTTTATACTTACGTACATTTTACTTCATTTCAGAGCTTGTGACAGAGACCTGAATTCATTCTTTAAAATGAACCTTGTTTTGGTTTTGATAAGGTATATTTTTGTTTGCAGCAACACAATTTAACACGTACGTGACACTCAAGCTACAGAATGTCAAGTCGACGACGGTGACAGTTAAGGGTCTGAGCCCGAGTTGGGAGCAAGACTTTCTTTTGTGAGTATTTTTATAACTTTTCTGTCCTTAATCTAATAGTGCTTGTAAATGTCGTTAGTATCCAGTATGTTTATTGTAATCGATCCCTTCAAATCAGCCCGCAGATGTCATAAAGGCTGACAAAGGGATATCAACAGAAGAAGGGCAGGAGCTTACATGTGTATTATTTAACACCTTCACTGCGATTATCAATCCACCTGTTAAGCGTAGTGTTTACAGAAAAAACCCTTCAATTTTAGCATACGTGATTTAAATGAACTAAGAACTGTAATATCACCTAACCATATAAATAGGTCAAATGAGATGACAGTGACTGGTTAACCCTTTTATTGAGATAGGTGCTGTTTAAAGCTACGTTAATGTGTCATGAGGACAGCGCAATAAGTGTATGTGTATGGGCCTCATTATGCCACTCACAAAATAATGAATACGCCATAATGCAATTGGTTTTCTCCGGATTCAAAAATACAATCAAAAACCCCAACCAAAGCAAAGCTTGTAATATGGAAACTAAGAATACTTAAATACTTTTTTTTGTTAAAAAAAGAGTAGGTGCGGCAATTACGGACCAGTTCTGTAATATGGACTGCCGTCGTTTCTCAACAATGGTCTCTTTATTGAGCCGACAGTCAACGCACGCTTCACCACCCTCCCGCGACTCGCCAGTAGCTTGCATGCTGGGAGAGACTGGCGAGTCGCTGTCGATTTTACAAGTTGTCAAAAATTTAAATTGGCTCCCGTGAATACGCGCCAGTCTATGCCAGCTTGCAAGCGACTGGCGCATATTCATGGGAGCTAATTTTCATTTTGGACAACATGTAAAATGAAAAAATGACATCGCTTTTTTACCTAACTGCATAAGCTCATGACTTTGACAAATATTACTCGTTGCGAAAGTGGATTAAACTAAGGGAAAGGTAATTTATTTTAAAATTATTCATTTTAAGTTGTAATTTCCTATAGTTTTTATAATGTTCTCAACAACTATATTTACCCTGAAATGTATATTTAGTGCAATATGGACTACCGGATCTTATAGGCAATGGGCTCATTAAGAGTTGATTATATCTAAGATTTTGATGTTTCTTAAGGATTTTATGAATTGTTATTGATACCAAATAATTATCGAACTGTTTAGAGTAAATAAGGCTGATCATTCTTGAGTTTTATTTGACGAAATCTTTATGCTAGTCCATAATTGGCGCACTTACTCTACTTATCATACAATACAACACCCAAACGCAGAACAATCATCAACATTTATCACAAAAATGTGTGCCCTGAGTGGTAATCGAACCCACCAATTACAGTGCAGAAGGCGGAGCTACTAGAAACTGAGCTGTTAGACTTGTCACGTTTTCCGAGCAAAATTGTATTGTTTCACTAAAGTGACCGGAACGTAGATCCCGTCATCCAAAGTTTTTTTGAAGTGAAAACTTCTTTGGGCGCGCTGGGCATTTTTGAGATAGGAAAAAACCATTTAACATGTTGACACCATACACCTTACCGACACCATTTTTGACACATTTTCACGTTATTTTACCGATCCTAAAAGGTACGGGTAAGGACCGTAAGGTTCGAAGACTGCCTCTACCTACTATAGATATATACAAACTTCAAGTTTATACTTCTGTCGGCACTCCCGGAGAGCCACAGTTTTTTTACTGTACGAAGGGGAAGCGCTCTCATCTCACCTGGTTTCAAGTTATGATAAGGCCAAAGGTGGAAGCGCACTTCACCCGGAATCCTCAACAGTGAGAATTTCTTAAAATCCTTTCCTATGTACTATGAAAGGAAGCTACCTCTTTGTTCAAGGAAATTTTATATCTATAATACCACGTGTTTAGTTGTCTGTCAGTCAGTCATCTACACAACTATTTTACATATTTCGATTCTGAAGAAGCGTTGCGCTAAATACGTAGAATTAGTTAAATCATATTTGAAAATGTGTTTGATGAAATACATAGGAATTTCTTTTTCTTCACGTATTTCAAAATTAATGAATGATATCAAAGTGATTGAGGGCACTCATAATTTGTGGTAAAAATATTGCGTAGCTACGTATTATTGCGGCTGTGTACGCTACGTAGGCTGTAGAAAAATACAAAAACACCGAGATTAGGGAAGATAAATGGAGCGATGTCACAAAAAGACAGCACATGTCACGAGCACACTCGACTACGAAAAGAGATGATTTAATAAGAATCTTGACAAACTTTTCAATTCTAGAGCCATGAGGGCCATGAGGTTTTAAGAGCTCTACTTCTCTTAAAACCTCATGACCCCTTGAAGGCCTCGTCCTGGAGGCCTCGTCCTCTACCACCATACCTATTTCAGCGGCCAAGCAGCGTTGCTGTGTTCCGTTTTGAAGGGCATGGTTGCCGGTGAAATTACCAACACCTTTATGCCTCAAGTTGACGGGCACAATGCAGTGCCGTGTAGGCTATGTTCTTTGTGGATGTGATCTACGCAGTAAGACACTTGCTAGTTCCGTCTCCTAGTTGTATAAAAAAAAGAAAAAAGGTAAGCCTTTGCCCCATATTAGGGTCATGTGGAAACAAGAATATGCAAATAATCCTTATGTACTGTTTTTAAGGTGCTGCTGGTATGTTTATTTACTCAATTGGAGCTACATTAATTTTATCTAAAGTAGGTTTACACTGCATACCTACAATTAGGCTCTTTATACCATTTTACTAACATTTTACCGCCTCTGAGAGAGTCCTGTCTCCAGAGGTCTCAGGTTCACAGGAGGAGTACTCCCTGCCGTACAATAAAAAAAAAACAGTTTCACTCCGGAAGTGCCAACAGAAGTAAAGTCTTAAAAAGTTTGTCGTCCATAGGTAGACGCTTCGAACGTTCCTTACCCGTACCTTTTAGGATCGTAAAGATAACGTGACAATGTGTTAAGAGTCAAATATGTCAAAAGTGGTGTAAGTGGTAAGGTGTCGCGAGTGTAACGGTTTTTTTCATCTCAAAATATGCCCAACGCGGCTAAAGAAGTTTTCATTTTAAAAAACACTGAATTAAACGATTGAAAAAACAATTGAATACCTTCCTGCAGAAAATTCTCATCTATCGATTTTTGTACAAACCATTTTTGTATACATCCCGGGTTTTGATCATGATGATGATAATGGTTCTTGAATGCGTTAATGTAAACGAGGTAAAAGTTTAATACTGTTAACTTGTTGATATGATATCTCCCCCGAGCCATTATTGATCGCTTTCTGACATAGATTTTTATCATCGTGTGCAATTATGAGTTTCGCGATTACTGGTTGCAACGCGATTTCAATTTAGCAAACGGGCCGTTAGTTGAGTGCCAGATTTGGTATTCTTTGTTAATAAATGTAGGTAAAGTTAGCAAATTATAATTACGTTTTAAAAACCTAAAAGATGAAAAAGAACGACTTCAATGAAGAATATGATACAATTTCGTTTACCTGGATGACAGATATTTTTTCAATGAATTTTGATGACAGATGGATGGACAGACAGACAGACGTGTGATATAGGTAAATGTGATATAGGAAAACGTGATATAGTGAACATGATATATATTATTTTATATAACTCCTAAAAATACCCAAATCGCTTCAAGAGTGCCTATAAAATATTAAAAGTCCTACAATTTCTCCAGGATCCCATCATCAGATCCTGACCTGATGACGATGGGACCACCTGTAAAGCATACCCTTTCAATTAATAATTTTATAAACTGGTCCAGGCGTCTTCAAGTAATCTGGGACCATACATAAAAGTCCTGCCTTCTGCGCTGTAGGCTGTGGGCTCTACAGCCCACAGTCTACAAACTGCTGACAAACATTTGTGTGATGAATATAGAAGTTGGTTCTGTGTTTGGGTGTTGTATTAGTATGAAAGAAGATGCATTGCAGACACCATATTCTTATGCAAAATAGCGCAGAGTAAAATCGATTGTCCCGAACTTTTGCAAAACATAATGTTGAAAGTTCCCAATAGACCAATGAGACATCCAACTCTCTTAGCAGTACTATTCAGTTCTTCCAACTCTAGACAAATTCCTTTTTCAGTGGAGCAGTTTCCGACTTCAACTAACTAGTAGTTTAGCCAGAGACTCAAATCGATATCTTCAACACAAATCCGCGTTCGGATAGAAAAAGTATGGCAAGTCACTGGTTTAGCAGCGGTTCTTAATTATTAAGTAAAAAGATAAATACTTCTTTATCTTGCTCTTCTTATCATATGTAATGTACTTTAACAATTAGATTAATTTGTATTTGTAAGTATATATATATTTATATCCTTCTTAAGCAAGCCTACATAGATTTTTATATGCGGGGTTATATTTAAATGGTCAGTAGTTATTAAGTTTTATTATAATTTTGTTATTAAGTACTGTTTGTTCTCCAAATAAACCAAAATAAATAAATAAGTAAGTATGTATTTACGAAAAAAAAGTATTCTACCTGTAATCTAGTTTTACAAAGTTATGATTAGTTTGGGGCTAGATGGCGCTATGTAAAATAAATGTCTTGTAATATTTATTATTAACATTTTTTTTTTTTTTTTAAACGATTATAGCTTTATTCAATAAATTAAACTAACTAAGTACAAAGAAATCAGTCAGATTACCTAAGGACCGTTACAAACGGCCTATAGGTAACTCAACTGTTCCAGACCAGTACCAGACGGAAGCGTGCCCAAGACACTGGCTGCATTGCCACGCTGAATAGCTATGCTAATTCGCTGGCCTAAATAAGAGCCAGCCCTTGGGTCACGTGTCGCCTCAATCAAAAGCTCCGCAATATTTTTGAAAACCCGGAGGGCTTTCAAAATTATTGAAATTTAAAAATTTCAAAAACACTATTATTGTTATTTCAAAATTTGAATGTAGTAAAACATTTGTTTATGATGGATGGCCACATATTGGTACCTATTGAGCTGATTTAATTATGGAATCAGGAGGTTTAAATAAGTGATAAGCCCCTTAAGCTTGGGCTTATCTGGTTGATTTGTCCAATACCAGCGTCCTCCTCCTCCAGCTGAGGAGAGCTGGACTCTCGTCAGCTGTTAATGTTTGTAAACTAATTTGCAATCAAAACGAACTGTTTGTTTTCATTATGATTGACAAGCATACCTTTAAATTGGCTGAATATATTATCACGATCAAAAAACAAATAGCCTGTATGATCCAAAAATACGCGTAAGCCCAAAATTAATCCCCAGTAAAGCCGCTGCCGTCGATTTAGCTCGGGGCTCTATACTTAATTCTGTTTTGTGGCTCTAGGCTGAGTATCGAAGTGCACTTTATTTTATGAATTCCATTCCACAAAGTCAAAGTAAATTTTTTTTCGTCGACACCCCAAAAAAGGTGGATTTTGTCAATGCAGTCGGTATCTTTTTTTCTATGTATGTTCTTAACCGATTTTCGAAAATGTATTTTGCTCGATAGAAATAAGTCTGAAATTAGAACCACTTTAATATGGTTATAATCCGATGAAGATCATTGAACCTGCGGACTATAACTCCTCAACGGACAACAGCAAATCATAGTACATTGTAGGAGATTGTGGTCGTGAACAAAAATATTCAGTCGGAGTCGAACCTTTTTAGTGCCCAACTTTTTGGTGGTAAATCGTGACTAGTACAAAAGGTGGACGTGCGCACCGCGCACTTCACCCGGACTCCTCAACAGTCTGAGGAAATGGCAATCTTACCTATAAATGCCGGAATACAACAATTTAGAATAGTTATTATGGGGACTTTGGTAAGTTGGAAGTAGCTAGCCATGCGGACTTAAACAAAGCCCTATCACCAACCAAACCATGCGCAATACTGTACTCTCCTGGGGATCGAGCCCAGGACCTCTGGATCTGATGCGATGGGCAAACCACTTACCCACAGGGGCGGTTAAAAACATTAACATTACATAACGGTCTTTCACATAAAAAACGCTCAGCGCATAGACAATGGTAAGACCAAGAAGTTAAGCTTAATCATTAAGCCGTTATAATTATAACTTATTTTATGTATTCCTTCGCCAATTGCTCCCATTCATTTTCAAACAAAACGATTTTGTCACATTCAAAAGGTCAAACTGTTTGAAAGAATATTTAAATGATCTCTGATCTTTAAAATAATAATAAAATGAAGTAGTTTACCACAAAGCTCAAAAGAAGTGTAGTTAGAAACGACTTTTAATCCTAAATAATACGATTATTATAGCGAAATCTTCACTTCTAAGATAAATTAGGCTATAATAAGAGAGTTGCCCCATGGGGCGTCTCTGTTTCTATGGTTTTATGACCTTAATGTCTTCAAGAATAGAGTTATGGCCGATCTGGGTAAACTTGTTACATTATAGACCTCATCGTCGTCCAGTTTCGAGGTCAACAGCTGACCATTTCTCATAAAAAAACTGCCAAAGTTGTGACTATAGCTTTCTGGGTACTTCTCAGAGAGTTGATCTTATGACGGGTAATCAGAGGCATGTCCAAACTTACGTTCGACATAAGCCCACGCTTTGCAGTAAGTACCTAGTTTAGCTCCATCAAATATTGTTTAATACATATTCAAGTATGTTTTGAGGAAATTTGCTTGGATATCCATTATTTATAACGTTCAGTAATTGTGTCGCTTGAACATTTTGTGTACAAATGTTTCCCAAGTGTATCTACGAACAACATAACGTTGATTTGTTTATATCCCTGTGGGTCTACCCTGTTGCGAATCTACAATGTTTTATGACAGGTTTAACGGACCGTTTGAATGCCGGAGCTTTCCTTGTTTCGGAACAAACAACTCGAACCGGCGTTCGGACGCTCTTTTGTCGGTTTATTTCAACCCTCTGTGTAAACGGAACGTTTATGATTCGGTTTCAGTTCCAAGGATTACAACCACGGCTTTTTCCATCCATGAATAATGGCTTAGGCAATGTTTGGCAACATATTATATACACGATACAAAAAATATGTGCCTATAAACGAATTATTTCTTTCTAATTTTATGGTTTTTGGTAAATTGTAGCTTCAAACACATCGTTAAATAAAAAAAATCAAAAATCTAATCTGAGTAATTAATTTACCTAGAAATCACTCCTTTTCTTACATACGATGAGCAGGAGCTTTTGTTTAAGGCATAGATGGATAGATAAACTTTTTATTGTCTATCTATCGCTAAGATATTAGATGTCTTATCTCTTCTAAACAACCTTTGAATCTAACCACCTCTGTGGTCTAATGGTTCGCCTACCGGTGTCAGATCCAGAAGTCCCAGGTTCTATTTTAAGGGAAGTACAATAGCCAAGCCAACGCCAAGCACATCTCCACTGTACAATAAAAAAAATGGATAAGGAATAAGTGACTCAAAAAAAACTCGAGCAGTTTATAGAATAAACTAAAATAAACTCGGCTAGCATAACAACTGCAGTTGACGCTAATTACGCCAATTTGCATTGCGTAATCGGAAAATTTTCTTCCGTGCTACTAGTCTGAAGCAAAAGAAATTGCTATTAATAGAGACCGACTTGACCTGAATTCATAATCGCCACTACTTGAAAGAAAATGTTAATTAACGACATTTATCAGGTTATATTTCATATTTTCTGCTCGTAGCAAACACCCGGAAAGCCTCTGCGGTATCGAATTTCTTTTAAATGAGGCCTTGAAGGGAATTAAGTGAAATGAATTATTTTTGGGTCTTGTCAGAGTTTTGGCTAGGGAATGGTTTTAATTTTGTATCAGTTGTTGCAAAGGGACTCTCTTAAGTTAAGGTAAATGGTCCGACGGTTACGAAACTCAGCATCGAAAGTGGAAAATGATTTTTTATTTTACAATCGGTTTCGAAAAGAAGAGTTAAATTCAATTGTCGTATCTATTTAAGAAATTTCAGTTGCGAAAATGGATCAAAGGCGGTATAGAACACGTGGGAGATACAGATTTTTTGTAAATTGCTGCTTCAATATTCACCGTAGACTCATAAAAAATATTTAAAACAATACTTTTGATACTCGATGGATACATTGCCTGACGTTCCAGAGCTAAGTAAACTTAGTAATGGTCAGATAATTTAGGAACCCATAACGGAGTTTTACCATTAAACAAAAAAAAAGGTTTTTAAGCACAATGTAGTATAGTTATTGTCGCTAATTTAACTTTCATTATTGATTTATAATAGAGCGGCAATTTGCCAAAAATCTACTCTACCGTGTTCACCTTGGCGAACATCAAATCTAATTGTAATTTTTACTTATCAATACAATACATAAAATCATTTTAACTACATAGCAGCATTTACGCATAGTCTTGATCCCACACTATTTCAGATTCTGTATCGAGAATCAAATAATAATGTACAATATTAATATTTTAATATATTGTTATTCGGAAATGCTGTGTAAGATTACACACACAATACATTTAATAATACTTGCGTAAGAACTTGGATTTATTGCTGTACTTACGAGTACGTCAACTTACGTTTCCGAGGCTTTAATGTTCTAAGAAATAAACAAAATGCTCCGAGCATTTGTGATGGATGATTTTAGAGGTTTTAGTTGAGGCTGGCTAAA
Organism: Venusia cambrica; assembly: GCA_951394065.1. Classification (NCBI taxonomy): domain Eukaryota; kingdom Metazoa; phylum Arthropoda; class Insecta; order Lepidoptera; family Geometridae; genus Venusia; species Venusia cambrica. Next base: position 10,938,534 of record OX596035.1, read on the forward strand.
AGTTTAGTATTTATATATAGCCTGAGGAGATTGATTTACTAATTTTTTCAGGGCTATAATTATAGCCAAGTTCCATTAAATATAGTTATACAGTAAATAGTCAAGCTGCCATCCCTGCCAACGCTATGACAATTATTATTGTACTCTGAAATGTCTCGCATTTTCCGACTAAAGAATTCAATTTCTTGCAGTGAGGTCAACGACATCAACCTAGGCCTGTTGGTGGAAGTGTGGAACAAAGGAGTCATCTGGGACCGAGCACTGGGATACCACTATCTGCCTCTCACTTCAGTCGTATACAACGAGGTAAGCCAGAAAGTGAAGACAGGCGTTTGCAAAGTTTTACCATTTCAATGCAATTTCTACAACGCAAAATATCGTTGACACAATTTTTTTCTATAATAGTGCATGCAGCTATAACATGTCATTTCATGAAAATACAGTTAAATCACACTACAACGTTCTGTAACTGTGGTTTGTTAAACAATTATGTAATATATCCCACTCAGATGTGGCTGGTTAAAATCACTGTGTATTCAAAACACCACAGGCCTAATAAACTATGTAAATAGCATTGTATTATAGGCCTGTGGTGTTGGAGTTATAAACCAAAGTTACCAGATATTTGGCTGCACGTAATAGCTAATCGGGAAGTAAATACAAGTACATAGTGTTTATATTAACAATTAAACGTAAACATTTAATTGTACACCTTATTGATAAATCTGGATTTATTAATAAATACAATGGGCGGTCTTGCAGTTAAAGTTTGCAATATTCAGTAGAAAATCAAAACGAGACGTAGCTTAGAACAAGTACTCAGGAGGAAGTACAGAGTATTCAAAGGCGAAGGTTTTACATTAATTTAAAGAAACGCTTCTTCTAGACTCCATCAAATATCACCTGCCAGCAAAATTTTGCCTTTTCATGACTAAATTTGTGCGCTTTTGAATAAAAATTCCACTAGCGATGCAAAATTGGAGTAAAAATGTTAGGTACCTTTTTTTAACTAGCGGTGGTCAGACAATTGACGTTAATTTTCATAGAAATGGTACTTAATTTCATAGAGCATGTTACCAGGATCGTAGTACATACTACACTCGCCAGCTAGTGGTTTGCAGTGTTTGGGATTATTTTTATTATGATTAAACTTTCGTAGTTTTTGTTTGTGACAGTAAATAAGTACCTATGGCCGTAGAGTTTTTGTTTAGAATATAAACCCTCCTAACAAAATGTGAATACAGTTACAGATAAAATGTCGCGAAATTTATAAATAGACTTATTTTAACTTATTTGTTAAAATCAAAGAACCCACGCTTTACATTGTAATTAACAATATAATCAAATCTTACAAGTCAATTTTAACCTGCTCTTTATCGTCTCGAAATGAAACTTTGTATGCATAATTATGTGTTTTACATGAGCCAGGAAATAGATACTTAGTGGACCTCTTCAGTGGTTTCTAGTAAACAAATTTGGGATCATATGATTTGTTTTCACGAGTCTAATAGGAGTTTGACTTTTGTTTTGACATTTGACATTTGCTTCGTGAAAAAGCGTCAAGATTCACGCATGACAAAAGTAAACATTACGATATTTACAAATGTTAAAACTAATTAAGATAAAGAAAAATATCAAGCATGTTTCTTCGTTTTTTTAACTACATAATAGTTAAGGTCTATTTTCAATCTCAAATTCCAAGTTATTTTGTATTTCTGTGTACCTTCTCACAAAGTTTTTACTCAGAAATTTGTCAAAAAGTGACCCTGTACATATGGAAGCTACGCGTCGTCAACGCCTCGTTTTTGAATAAAGAACTTCAATTTAAATATTAATCTATTTAATTTATGTAACTTGTGAAACAGTTTTGTTCGCGATGGTATTTATAAACATAAATATTCCATTTATGCGGTTCAAGTTAAAATTGCGCGTAATTAGAGCTGAAGTGGTCATTTTGCATCGTAATTGATCAGATTACACAGAAATATTCATGAGCTACCCGCAATTTATAGTGTGTTGTCCGCATTTCACAACGTGCAGAGTCTGGCTTCAGCAAGAGGCCGTCCTTAAACGGTCAGTTGAAAATTGTACTTCAAAGTTGGCTACACAATTTTGTTTTCTATGGTCAAGATAGAGAGGTTTTTTGTTTTTTTTCACATGGATGACATGTCAACCAATATTAACCAATATCAAAAGTGTCTCTGTTTGTTTGTTACCATTTCACAACCAAAAGTTTGAAAGGATCTCATTTACAAGTATTCTATCCGTAGTCTGGTACCCATTTTACAAGCTATGCTTAGTTTGGGGCTAGATGACGCTGTGTGTAATTAATGTTCTGTAATTGCTATTGTTATTAATTATTATTTTTAATTACAACATTTCTTTTTAAAATATTGTTTTTAACAGAAGAAGGGTTATTTCTGTGTTCTGTACTACCCTACACCTTTACTGCAATCACCAGTCAGTCTGTCAAGCGTGGTGATTATGGCAAAACCCTCAAATTTTGGAGGAGGCTCTGTCCAGCTGTGGACATAATGGGCTGTTGATGATTATTACGTTTGGGATGGATAGTGTACGCCATGGGGAAGAATATACTCGCTGGCTACTTTTTACTACGCGTTCGAAGCCTGGGGCAACTAAAAAAGAAGGCCCCGTGCAAATAAACGAAATTATTTTAAAATTTCGAGATAAGTTTTGTTTAATGTACATGTGTAGTGTTAACAGTAGATCGGTTACCTAAAGTTTTATTTTTAAGCTATTAGTTGTAGTTTGTATATTGCTAAAATCGTAGGCCTCTCTTTTTTATGATCCATTACAAGTAGTTTAAATACTAATTAGGTAGGTAAGATAAGATAAATGTTTGTCTGTTAACAAAATGATGTTTAAATGGTACAGTTTCCTTAATGAACTAAATACTAACTTAAAATAGCGAGAAAAGTGGTAGCGTGGTACGGTACCTGCTATTTATTTACTACAGCAAATATTTTTTCAATGCCAGGCTATCTTATCCTTTAGATAAAAAAATATATATAAAATTTTATAATCAGCTTTCCCAAAATTTTTTAGCTTTTGCTTAACATTTGTTAATGTATTATTTGTCAAGTTTAGCACATGACGATGGTGATGATAATGATGACGATGTTGATGATGATGCTACTACCAATCCCTACCTACATTTTTCAATCGATCACTACACTAGGTAAGAACAGTGAGTGAAAAGTTTGAATAAATGAAGACACGTGTTCTAGTTACAAAATATTTGGTTTGTGTTGTGTTTCAAATTATGGTATTGTATACATCATTAATGCAGGCGACTGTACCTGTCGGGATGTATATGACTCGGCATAGCGTGTAGGCTTACCTTGTGTGACGTTTCGTTATCGTTCACTACTATAACGTAGCGCATTTTCACATTCCATTAAAGTGTCGCAGGTCATCGTATGGAGCGCTACGTCAATGAGTGGGTGCGTACGGGGCACATTTGTATTTAAATATTCAACTCTGTGGTCTAGAGGTTCGCCTACTGGTGTCAGATCCAGAGGTCACGGGTTCGATCTCCAGGGTAGTATATATATTGTGATTATTTATTTAACACTTTATTAAACAAAAGTTAGGAAAAAATATTGCACAAATGGTGAGCATAATGAACGAACATTTTTTAACTGCTAACCAACTTGGCAGAAAACATTATAAAATTGAATGCTTGGTTTGGTTGGTGGTAAGACTTTGTTTATGTGTTTGTGTATGTAAAAATATAAATCAAAAAACCTTAGTAAAAAATACCAACTTGGCCGACATAACCCATAGGATTCTTTTTCTAATGAACTCATAGATTTAAAAACAAGAAACTTTTTGAAGGATTTATTTTTAGCGTACTTATATTGTTAGCAAAGTTCTTGCAACATTAATATTTTTATGGTAGAAAACATTTGATTGAATGACACTGAATTAAACATGTTTTTAACATTACTATAAACTGTTGGTTACTACATAAAATGGTTCCATGTAGAATTTTTGATCAGCCATTCTTTGTATTTTTTATGAAAGTTGTACATTTGACTCATACACGTGGTCTTTGCGGTAAAGGTCAAACCATGAGAAAACTAGCATTTGAGGTATCTGCCTATTATATCACGAAATCCCTATGATCAAATCCTAATACCATGAATCACTGGAATTGTGTGTCGGTGTTGTCGGCTATGTGGTGTGTGAAAAGTATTTATTTGGTAATTATCGCTTTGTACCACGCCTATTGCTTTCCCAGCAGGAGGTTGGAGGCCGCTGGGTGGAACTCGAGGCGCAGTTGATGATGCGCGGTGGAGCAGTGGTCGGCACCACTGGACCCACCGGCCATGCGCTGTTACTCGACTGCCGGTTCGAGCCTCCTTTTGGTAAGCCTCGTCCATTTTATATTATTCATCATATACTCTTCTTTCTTCTCTAGGTCTCGGGATAGTTGGAAGATTTACATAAATACTTATTAGTAGGAACATCGAGGGGTCTTACCAAACCCAAACTGACAAAGGCAGGCCGAGCTGATATTTTCCTGATCGTAACGCTTACGGAAGAGCGTAGGAGGGTTATGATTTTGACCGGTATGTAGATAAGGATGTTCATCTGTTCCACCATATCTTCTACTTATCATAATTTGACAAACAAGGTATCGTTTGAAGCGAAAAGTCTAAGAGTAGCTCCTTGTGAAAGGGGTCGTTCGAGAAGTACTACCATCATACCTATTTCGGCCGCCAAGCAGCATTGCTGTGTTAGAACTGTATGAAAGGTATGGTTGCCGGTGAAAATACGGGTATATGGGGCTTGACAACTTTATGCTTCAAGTTGATGGGCGCAATGCAATGCAGCGTAGGTCATGTTATTTGTGGATATGACCTACGCAGTAAGGCTTTGTTATAGGCATGGGTGGGCTGCTTGCTTGTTTCGTCTCCACGTTGTATAAAAAAGCGTCTAGGTCGTTTGCTGGTTTAAGGCGTCACTATTTAATTGAATATGCCGAACCCTACGTTACATAAAGTCATTAACTAAAAAAGTTTATTATGATGCCAATTCCCAACAGGAACCAAATGAAAGCAAAATTAGCTACGGGGATCTGGCTCCCCCAGTGGCTCCCTTGGTGGACACAAGGTGATTCTGATAGAGCCTTGGGTCCCCCAGGCGGAGGAGACAAAACACCATACATTTTCCGTAATTTCAAGAACACTTTATAACGGAAAATGAATGGTATTTAGTCTCCATCGCCCAGGTGAGCCAAGTTACCGTAGCCAAAATGTTAGCTGTTGCGCCGCAGCTTTGCTGCGTAATTTTATGCCAAAATAATTTAAATATGTTCAAAAACTAAAATCCGATTACTGCGTGCTTTTTACGCTCTAAAATGTAAGAAACAAGAAAATCTTCTCATCTGAAATTATTATGTTTAAGCTTTTCAATATTTATCGTCTAAATTTTAATTAATAGCGATACGAAGTAGGTATGTGTTTGAAAGCTAAAAGTAATAAAATACATACTTACCTATTTAAAAAAGTCTGAGTACAAAGTTTCTGTAACTCCATAAGTCAAGTTGACATACAAGTCAACTGAAACTTTTTATTCTTATTAGCATAACTCATGTTTTCGAAACAATCCTCTGTTTTTAACAAACTTTGAGTTTCTCGTCAATCGTAAAATCGAATTTATGCATGTTTAGGATTCACACAAAAACATTGAATTTTGTTGTATTTTTGTAGTTATTTAAATCTGAGATTTATAAGGGAACATATTATTATGTTATTAATGACTTTAGGGCGCGGCAAGCTATTAAAATCAGACAGATATATAGCTTGCTGATAAATTAGTTTGACATGTGTTTTTGACGAGGTTTTGCAATTGTTGTATTATAATTGTATTTTATTGCTTGACCTTAGGGTATTTTAGTTTTGTTTTTATTATGTTTACCTTCTTTTTGACTTTTCCACGCGTACTGTAATGTATCTAAATTGAATAAATATATCGGAATCTGAATTTGAACCTGAGAAATTAGTTAGAGTTGACACAAGCAAGCTCTATTGATAGCTTTCATACAGATAGCTTTTGTTTTGCGTATCAAGAAGTGGGAGATTGTGGAACATTGCATTAATTCGGTGTTTTTAAATATCCTTACATTTTTGGGACAATACCACTATTCTTATTGCTTATAAAACTTTTACCACAATCGATACAAGGAACATCACAATTTGGCAAAGACCTCAAGTGTGCCAGAATGGCGCCCGTCTGGCCATTCATAGATCTGCTAACGGGTGTGTCCTGGTTTGTTATGTTATGGGGTATTGTGCGTGATCTTTTAGTTCTGTTTTTTTGGGTCACCTATTAGAATAATGCTAACTTAAAAACTCTTCCACTCTCGACAATTTTACAGTATAAAATATGTAAGAGGCTTGAAACATTTTCAACATATACCTATTTTCACATCTTTAAATGTTCTATTTTTTTTGAGATTGATGAGACGTTTGTTTATATTACAAGAAATACTAATTTATAATATAGAATCACATAAATTTTAACAGATACTGGCTACTTGTGATAATCAATTTATTTGAAAAATGCATTATCTAGCGAAAATGATACCTAATGTAAAAACAAATAATAGTTCTATTTAGTTCATTTATAATATTATTTATGAGTGTTTGTATATTTTTTCGTTTCTTTAAAATTTCATTTTGTATAACAGTTTGACAGTCGATTGAGGCTCTTTGACTCCTTAACTGTTAATTATATAGGTTCCCGCGATACAGGCCCAGCCTAGTGTGGGAATCGTCATTTGAGTACTTAAGCGTAGAGAGTAATCTACACAAAAAAAAAAAAAATGTTGATTTGCTTCGATATAGTTCTGTACTCACTTTAATTCTGTTTTAAGAAGCAATAAATATATTTTTCATTTTTTTTTTTCATTTTCAATGATGAGCTTCATATAGCATTTTTTCCTTAGCAACATTGAAAAAATATCTGAGGGTATCGAAAGCAATAAAAACTCAATTTCAAGGGCGCTCAGGACACACTGAACCGGCTTTCTCGTGAAATAGTGACAAACGGACGACTCTGCGGCGCCGTCTGGCCGGGAAACGAGACTCGTGGGCGGTTCCACTGTGGTATACTCTATGGCAAGGTCACGTTACGTAGGGAGGATAGGCTGTGACGAGATCGCGCGAGTTCATTTCAAGATTCCTATGTAGATTTCCTAGGCTGAAGTAGTACAGCTGCGAATGAAGACTGCTTTGCATTTATCAGGAAAAATTCATAGTGGTACTGCACTGGCACTGATAGCCTGCAAAAAGATATATATATATTTATATTGTTGACGGTGGAATACACATCAACCGGAATCCTCAACAGACTTAGGTATTGGTAATCTAACCTCTAAATGCCGCAACACAACAATTTTTAGATTGTTAATATGGCGAAAGACTTATGTTAAATGGTGGTAGATAGCCATCAAAGTACAACCACCAACCAAACCAAGCACAAATTTGTACCCCCTGGGGATTGAACCCGGGACCTCTAGGTATGATACAGGTAAAGCGAACCACTAGTTCCTGGAAGTGGTTTTCATTATGTGTGAGTCTCCTGCCTGAATTCACAGTCAGTTGCTATAGATACTTACGCCGCAAGTTTTTGGACGACATGGTTCAAAGGTCATAATTGGACATTGTAAGGTTATTGTCCGGAGCTTAATGTAGTTCGGTTAACGAAACTCGGCTAATGTGATGTTATAGTTTGAAAACTGACCTAATGAAAACCTGCTATACTTAAAATAATCCATTTCATTCAGTTTTTTTTTAATCTCCACATTTCAAAAGATTTCTTGACGGTTTAGCGATGAAGGTCCAATTTGTGTATAGACAAAAATCATAAAAATGGCAACAAAATATCGACATGCAGAATTTTTCACGATATTTTTTACTTTTGAATACTCCCGTCAATTGATGGTAAAACAGATTACAATGGAAATCTCTTGACGCGACAATGTAAAGGAGGTTACATCCGCCTCGTCTCCGTTTCCTCAGGAAGTGGGTCTGCGCGTGCTCAGTGTGATAGAGACACGAGGGGTGAAACAATGCGTCGTCGGTGGGATGGAGTGATGCCGAAAATAATATTTTGTTAGTGATATTCGATTATTCTTTTTGCTGAAGATAATATGCACGGGTGGGATACATATATATATATTTATTGTTGACGGAGAATCGCCTTGATCTCACCTGGTGTCAAGTTATGATAAGGCGGAAGAGCACACAACCTGAATCCGCAACAGACTTAGGAATTGGCAATCTTACCTCTGAATGCCGCAAAACAACAATTTTTGAATTTTGATGAAAATTTGTTAATATAGCGACAGACTTAGGTGAAATGGTAAAGTACACCAAAGCACAAATTTGTACCCCCCCTGGGGATATCTGAAATGGACATGTTGTGCCGACCCCATTTAGTGTAGAATACAGAAAGGAAATGATGATATGTATGTGTACCATTTACAACTGCATGCAATCGCGACAAGTACACAAGGAGATTTGTAAGAAACTCGGGCTAGTAAGTCCTTTGACAGCATTCAATTGTTACAGAGTTTAAAATAATTTAAATAGCATTTATTAGTCAATAAGGTACATACCTAAATACTAAATACCATCTACCTACTACATAATGGGCAGTTTGCTCACAATGTGAAATTACTAACCGCAATCGTTACCGCTGCTTAATTTTCCCTCTATGGTCTAGTGGTTCACCTACCGGTGTCAGATCCAGAGGTCCCGGGTTCGATCCCCAGGGGGAGTACAATATTGTGCTTGGTTTGGTTGGTGGTAGAACTTTGTTTAAGATTGCCATCCACCACCATGTTACTTAATTCTGTCAGCATAGCAACAATTTTTAAATTGTTGTGTTTCGGCATTTAGAGGTAAGGTAGCCAGTTCCTCAGTTTGTTGAGGATTCCGGGTGAAGTGGGCTTCCACCTTCAGCCTTATCATAACTGGAAAAATCTGTTGAGATAAGGACAAGCACCTCACTGTAGTACAATAAAAAAATAAATAAAAAATATACCAATAAGGAAAACAAAACGAAAAAGTAGATACGACGAAAAGGTAGAAGGTACCAACAACTAAATAATATGTGTAACCAAACCAAGTAAGCTATCGTGTTCCACAAAGTTTGTTATCGGTTTACGGAGGTCTGTAACCCACGGAAAATAAAATCGTATCTAGTTATAAAAAAAATCTTATTATTGGAATAATAAATATTTGCTGTGTGGCCAAATGGGCATTTGACATATGCACATGCTCTGACGATGAAGGCCACATCGTGAGGAAACTTGCAAGTCCCTAGGATCAAAAGTCCGAACGACATGTGCCAATGGCTAGTATTCCGCTAAGTTTGGACGTGCCTCTGACGCCCTAGCAGGTGACCCTCATAAGATCCACTGAGTAGTGATCAAAGGTGAATCCTCGATGGGGAAAAATTCGTGAGTCTAAAACTATTAAATATATTTATTATTCGAAAGATAACCGATTTATATTGAACCTGTGAGGCTACCGGGCATTTCGCCGAAGTTCATTGTCATCCATTGATTTCATCTCCATCTTCATCAATCGATAAGTCTGCAATGGTACCGCCGTTCTTTATGAAGTTCGTCAATGTTAAGATGGGACTCCTAGCATACAATGGATTAGGGATTTCAATAAGAAACAAATATTAAATAAACGAAACGCAACGTTTTAATAAAAATGCGATCTACCATATTTTTTTAATTAGAATGTCATTTATTGATACTCTGTAGTACTTATTATTTTTTATTTCTAGGTATAAAATAGTAATTTTACCTTAAAACTAATTATTTTAATCATAAAACCGAAAAATGGTGTGTTATGCAAACGCAACGAAACGCAGAGGCCAATCAAAGAAGAAGAAGAAGAAGTTCCCAATGTGATGAGAGTTTGTAATAGAGATGGTGTATTAGGGTCATATTTTCGTATTATTTAATTGCTGGGATTATGTTATGATACCTATTATAATGTAATAGTCAAATAATAGGTAGTGTTTCGACTGATTCCGATTCTGTATTCAACGCTACTTACGGCGTTTAATAGATATTCTATCAGGTATTCTCTTTGGGTAGGTATCCATAATCGGATAAAAGTATATTATGATACGTACATAATGTAAATGTAACGGTTATTAAATTTTTCTTCATCTTTTATGAGGCTTAGGACTGTGAACGAAAATAAAGATAAGTTGGCGTATTTAAAAAGTTAATTACCTATGTAGGTACCTACCAACAATGATTATTTATTGCTATTATTCACACAAATTGACTCCTTAGCAGATGAATATCAATCACAGAGACTATTATTTACTCAAATTCACTCACTTCTAGACGAATATCATTCGCACAAATTCACTCATTAGCAGACGAATATCAATCAGACTATTATTTACTTAGATTCACTCACTACTAGACATATATCATTCGCACAAATTCACTCATTAGCAGACGAATATCAATCACAGAGACTATTATTTACTCAAATTCACTCACTTCTAGACAAATATCATTCATACAAATTCATTCATTAATAGACCAATATCGATCACAGAAACTATTAGTATTTACTTAGATTCATTCACTTCTAGACGCATATCAATCAAATCATAGAATAACTATTCATCTCACCCTCGCTCGCATGGACGCTAGTAAGAACAGCGCTTCAGTATCTACGTACGAGAACACATAACACTAACGGCAGAGCAGAGCGACAATACTAAGCGCCATCACAGCCACCGCGGCGAAGTTCACGAAACGAATCTTGGATCAGGCTAATATTTAACTATTATAAAATAATATTATACCAAAGATTCCAATACCTATTACGAATATACATTGCTAATATTAGGTTATCTAACTATTATTAATTTATTAGTCACACCTCTAATGCGAGTTTGTATTTGTAAACACAAAACAAAAACAAATATATGAGAAAATGTTCTAAATATTTATTTAGAGTGCTTTGTAGACACGAAAAGTAAGTAATTCTAATAAATTTATAAGTAAAATGTGCGTTAACTTAGTTTTCCACGTTTTACTTACGTCATGAGTGGTAATTATTAGATATGCCGTCCCCTCGAATAGTTTCCCAAAGACGAGGAAATCTTGCTGCAAAATGACTGCGGCTCTTCGTTTCGATTGTAGCATCCCGACTTAACTCTATAGGGTCGGGGACCACGAAGACTTCGCCCGAAATGGAGGGATAGTACTTGCGTGAAGTGTTGGAATTAGTTTGTGGGTGTGTATTGCAGCAGCAATACAACAGCAGTAAGTGCACTGCTGTTTGTTCTACATCAAGCAAACCACCGCCATACATACTTATTTGGCAAATACAAGAATGGCTTGATGAATTTTTGTCTCCAACTTGTTCTAATAAGGTCCTATTATTTTCAGAAAACCGATTACATATTGGAGCCCCCGGCTTTTTATAGCACCAAAGGAGGACTTGTTATAGCCTCCACTCCCTTGAGGAGTGGAGTTGGTGGTGAAGAGCAAATGGAACTGAAGAGCAAATGTTGAGAATGGCGGACAAATCATAGTGGAAGATTAGAATAAAATAAATAAAAAAGACTTTTATGTTTACCACAATTAGGAAATGCTTATCTAATAATAACCCTAATTTAACTTTTGTTTTAATCATAATATGTTATCTTACATTTATGTATATTTACAGTTAGGTTTCTGAGGTTGTCGCCTCAGCAGCCTTGATCAGAAGAATTTGGCAGAGTGGTAGATTAGTATGTGTTAAATTGAGACAACCGCATATTCACTTAATTAGATTTTAGAATCAAATATGTAAATAAAACCTATATACCTTATACTTAATTGCTTATTATTCATATATAAAAAGGTGGGTGTTTCATGATGAAGTGTCATACTTTCTGAGAGAAGCATAAATAATACCTAATAAATATTACAGGACTATTTCATGCTGTGTGAAATAAATGTCCTGTAATATTCATCAGACCTGTCGCAATGCATGGATCAGAGGGTTGGGCTATGAAGAAGACGGATGAGAGGAAAGTGCATGTTACTGAGATGCGAATGTTAAGATGGATGTGTGGGGTGACAAGGTTAGATAAGATCAGAAATGAGTTTATAAGGGGAAGTTTGAAAGTGGCACCAGTTGTAGAAAAGTTGAGGAGTGCTAGGTTGGCATGTAATGAGGAGGGATAATAGTCATTTGACCAAAAGGGTTATGAATTTGAGCGTGGATGGACATGTGAGCAAGGGAAGGCCGAAAAAGAGATGATGGATTGTGTGAAAGAGGACATGGGTATGAAAGGTGTAGATGCAGAGTTGACGGTTGATAGGAGTGAGTGGAAGAAGAGAACATGTTGTGCCGACCCCACCTAGCGTGGGATAAGGGCAGGAGAATAATGATTTATTTCCATCATGCCTAAACCAAGCAAAGCTTGTAATAAGACAACTAGATTTTGGAAATAATACTGTATTGTTTGATGTGTATGTATCATCATATAATACAACACAGAACCTACATCAATACCTATTCATCAGGAACTAGATTTTGGAAATAATACTGTATTGTATGTAAGTATCATCATACAATACAAAACTACACAGAACAAACATCAATATTCATCACACAAATGTTATTAGGTGGGAATCGAACCCACAATACAGCTCAGAAGCACATAGGCTGGCTGTTCTTTCGAAGGTTTCTCCTTGTCCATGCGCTCTAGGTTTCGAAGATCTTCAGCGGCCTACAACACAACTCCCTCAACGGCTCTCAACCATAAGGAAAAGACACATACAAATTACTCTGAACACGGCAATAGGTAGGTCACTTATAGAAGGTACAACACAACTCTCTCCATGGCTCACAACCATACGAAAAAGACACATAAAAATTACTCTGAACACGGCAATAGGTAACATAAAGTAGGTAGATACTACCCAAAATCGCCCACAACCCAACACTCTCCATGGCTCTCAAACAAACGAAAAAGACACACAAATTACTCTGAACACTGCAATAACATATAGTGCCCAGAAAAACCCAAATATGTATCCTAAATGTGCCGAAAGCTGAATAATTCGGATGATGGTATTGATAACCGGTGCTTTACGGTAACCGGCTTCAAGTTATTCATCCAATAAAGATACGAACCATGGCAAAACAATTATTGAAGCCCATCTGCCTTACGCGGTACCGAATCTGTCATCTAAACGTCAAAATGTACTGAATGGACGGGTTTCATAACATGTGTTCACTTTTAAGATGGGAAACGCCATTTTGTATTTGACACTTGTGATACCCGGTAGGTAAAAATCGTTTCTTGTTCTCATGAAGCTAATTTTAAGCCAATGGAGATCGGCTACGCCGTCGCCGGTACGGTCCCTGAGGCCAGGCTGGGCATCACTGGCTGGGCTGGCTGGCAGTCCCGCGAACCAAGGGCATACAGTAAACTGCTTGGCTCCGGTCTTCGGCAGGAGAGTGCTTGTGAGCCAGGCGGACCATTTCGGGTGGTTACTAGCAGCGAGCTACCACCAGCTTTTGTCTAGGTACACCGACATGAATCCGAGTTCCCACTACTATTCTCTAGGTACACATATCATAAATCCGAGTTGCCACTACTAGTCTCTTCGTACAAATATCATGAATCCGAGTTTCCACCACTATTCTCTACGTACACATATCATGAATCCGAGTTGCCACCACTGTTCTCTAGGTAGGTACACATATCTTGAATCGGAGTTGCCACCATTATGCTCTAGGATCACATATCTTAAATCTGAGTTGCCACCACTATTCTCTAGGATACATTATCATGAATTCGAGTTGCTACCACTATAGAAAAAGAAAAAAATAACATTTGAATCAAATGAAAATCCAAAAAAGTGTTTTATTGTTGAATTTTCATTTTCTTAACTGAATTTTTCATTCGATTTCGGTACAAAGTGCATAAAATATGTCCAATCCACTCAGTTTCCATTGCTCGTTTTATGTAATGTGTTCATTTGAGCGTGCCGTGTGCCCCTTTGATGCCTATCAAAGCCTTGTTTATCTCTTTGAATTCTATTTGTAAATATTGATATTTTATGTTCAGCAAGGTAATTCATGCACGACGTGAGGTTTTGTAACAAAAAATAATAAAGAAGCATATATATCATCCAACTGAGGATAACAGTATCAATGCGAATAAATCACATTGATAAAAATAACGAACGATACGTTTTTTTATTGTAGCTGAGACTGAGGAACTGGCTGTCTTACCTTTAAATGCCCGAATACAACAATTTAGAATTGTTACGGTGGATTTAGACAAACTCCTAACACCAACCAAACCAAGCACAAATTTGATACCTCTCTGGGAATTGAGCCCTGGACCAGTGGGTCTGATAACTGTTGGCAAACCAGACTGTACTTTAGAATGGATGCTGTACCAATCTCACAAGATGATGATAATGATAATAAGTTTACTTATCTCATTATCTTCAATGCACTACGTTTAATCGAAAAATATTACGATTGTGTTATAATTGTTAAGTCTTGCTCATTATGTCCATATGGCCTCTGTGAATTGATGTAACTAAATCTTGCAATTATAATGTTCTACGTTGGGTTTAGATAAGTCGAACTTGCTCTGTATTCACTAAATTAACAGAAATCGTAGGTACCTAGGCAGTGCCTCATAGAAACAACAGCGCTTAATTGCTGCGCAAGCTGCCAGCATGTACGTCATAAAAGAGGTTACCTAAAGGCTTTGTAGACAATATTCGTCCGCTCACCCATGCACTTTACTTGATTATGACTCTTTGTTAAATAATTTTGCTATAGAGGGACTTTTTAGTCAGTATTGAAATGCTTAATAAGTTCGTATTTGTTGGGCGACCGAGAACTGTTTTTTTTTATTTTTTATTTTTTAGAATGTATCGTCTCTTGACCTCGAAACTTACACAGGCAAGGATGAGGTCTACAATGGAGTGAGCTTACCCAAAAGGTGCCTATTAACTCTCTTCTTGAAGACATTAGGGTCGTAACATAGCAGAAAAACAGACGCTGGGAGCTTATTCCAAGTTCTTACAGTGCTTCTAAAAAACGTATAATAACGCAGCTATTCAAGATAGAGCTGCGTTTTTGTACGTGGAATATCAACCAGGTGGGGATGATAATAATAGGCGTCTGAAATTTCTACTATAGAATGGCAAAGGCGGTTTAATTTCGTGAAGCTCCTAAATACACTCACCGAAGTACAATCTGTAAAATACCGAAAAACACGCAACTTGTGACGTGGCTCAGGCTGTCAAGCCTTGTTTTGGCTAGGTAATCTTCACCTATGAGCCTCTTGGCTCTGCGCTCCACGAATCAAGTGCGGCAAGTTGAAATCATACAATATCATTCAAAATAATATTATTACATACTTACCGTACAATTATTAAGTGGCCTGTGAAGACGGGAACACATGTGTTTTGGATATGAGGGTATTTCCCCCCAATCCACCACTACTCTCAGGGAGCTGTTAGTGCTGGCGAACAACCAAAGTGAGGCTATTTTCTTGCGCATATGTGCACATATGTGCACAATAAATATAAATAAATAAATATTATAGGACATTAATTTTTACACAGCGCCATCTAGCCCCAAACTAAGCATAGCTTGTAATATGGGAACTAGATTACGGATAGAATACTTAAATACTTTTTTTAAATACATACTTACTATATGATACAACACCCAAACACAGAACAAACATCTATATTCACCACACAAATGTTTGTCCTGGGTATCGAACCCACAATATATATATAATATATAGAAGTCGACCACATGTGTGCTTTCGCGATAATGCCTAATGCGCTGTAGTGGTGCGGCAGCTTCAACATCATCCTGAACGTGTTATTGTACTGTAACGCGAAAGGCATTTTAGAATTTTGAATTAAGTTGATCCGTAGACTGCAGGTAGGAAGAATGCTTGGTAAAAGGCCCTACATACATTTATTTTACACTACGCTAATGAATGAAAAATACCTTATTGCACACCTTAAAAATAAAAACTGGATAACTTAAAAATAAATGTATATACAATGGGCGGTCTTATCCTAAGAAGTGATTTCTTCCAGACAACCTTTGGATGGAGAGGATTTCATGGCTAAAGAGGTGGTTGGTGGTGCACATATTAATTGGGGTCTAGCTAAATTAACTATACGTATATCATACGCGCTCAGTAGCTTGAAAATTCACACACAGCTTTTTATTGTTTGTACGACGGTCAAGGGCTTGGTCTTAATCTCACCAGGTTATTATATGGCCGAAGGTGTAAACGCTTCACGGGAATCCTCAACAGACTGAGGACCCGGCTTCCTCTATTTGGAACATAACAAATGTTGCTATGGCGACAGATGCATGGATGAAGTGGGCTTCCACCTTCGGCCTTATTATAACTTGGAAATAGATGAGGCTAAGCACATTCCCGTCTTACAATATAAATACACCAAAAAAGTAGCTACGGTGTTTAAACTCTTGCGCTTCTTGTACTCTTGCAGTTCAACTTTACTTTGCTGATTATTTTAATCAGTGCAAATCTGTAAAATCTGAGCTCTTAGCTCAGAGGACCCCTAATCTTATATTCTTTGTTGACATATCCCCACGATATCCCGCTGGCGGCTCTTTGATCGTTTGACATTCAAGAAGCTTTTTTTAACCGCATTCCTGCTACCGTGTTGTGTGGTATAGAATAACTTGGATATTTGCGAAAGTTCAAACCCGGGGTTTTTGGTTCATCAACATTCAAGACGCGTAGAGCCGAAAATGGCTTCGGTGCCCAATTTCGTTTTTCATCGCACGAATTAATGCTTGTTGAGTTTAGAAAAGTATTCGAGCACCGTTTAATATTATGAACACGCTGGAAAGTTGGCTTGGTGAGTTGGTTACATAGTGAACTAAAATAATGGTAGTTTTATAAATATTCTTGTAACTCGTCTAGGGCAGAACTGTTATCACATCATCTCTGCCGCCCAACACCATGTTGTGTTTGCTGTGTTAAGTTTGAGGCTATATGGCGCTGTGTTTAGTGTGCGGTAATATTATTTGGTTTTGTCGAATTTTTTTTTGGTAACAGGTGAACTTAAACGAACAGTGCAATGGTTTTACTTTAAAACTTATTACATACATACGGAAAAAATAATACAGGATAGCTTAAATTAAAATGAATGCAAACTTAACTTTAGTTAGAGTTTTCTACCAGAAAACTGAGGTAGAGAGAAAAACAAAGTTTTAAATATCACGGGAAAAGTTTACAACACACGTGTACACTAGATTCGCTTCAACGAGAGATATGCAGCTGGTAAAACCGCCAAAGTAACCCAAAATGTTCTTCCCAGAAGCCACTCAGGCCAACAAGATCGTTAGAAAGCAATTATTACTAACAATTATTACTATAATAAGGAAATTAGACATACATTTGAGCAGTACTTTACAAAAATATCAGGAAAAGTAATGCAAAGAAATAGGTAAATAATTAGGTATACAGGCTTTAATGTATATGTAAACCGACTTCAATTATACAATTATTACACAATTTCGTTTACGTGGATGACGTATTTTTTACAATTATTTTGATGACAGATGGATGGACAGACAGACGCGTGATCCTATATAAGGGGTCTGATTTTTCCCTACCTTTGAGGTAATAGGTACACCCTAAAAATACCCAAATAACCGCTTCAAGTATGCCTATAATATTTGAAGAGTTCCCTCGATTTCTCCAGGATCTCATCATCAGATCCTGACCTGATGTCACGGAAATAATAAGACAAACAACGATACAATAATAAAAATAATTATACTGTAAATATATTATATAGCCAACTACGTACGTACCTATATACCCAATTAAAAATACATTACATCTTATAATATATTATATTCATACGATACAGAAAATCGATATCTCTCTCTACTACTCTACAGTAAATTAATCATAATTTTAATTCGAGAAACGGGTATTTATCGCGTATTTTACCTCTATATTTATCCCGACGTTTCGGCAGGGTTGCACCAGCCGTGGTCGCGGGCAGTCTGCCCGCGACCACGGCTAAATATAGAGGTAAAATACGCGATAAATACCCGTTTCTCGAATTAAAATTATGTGTTCTAATCGCGAAAGTTTAAAAAAGTAAATTAATCGCCATAGCAACTAAAAGAGTGATGGGGAGTACAAAGAAAAAGAAGAGACTTAGCTGGTCTGAAGGGCTTACCACGGTGTTACACGGTGTGATAATTAACCGCTCACGGAGATAAAAAGGAGAAAGAGGATTGTTGAGAACATTATAGAGAAGTGCTCTCTTCTCTATATAATGAAACACGTGTAAAACAAACGACGAATAGGAAGCCATTTTTACTTAAAATAATCTATCAATAGATTGAATCGTGATCAATCATACTTTTTTTTTATGTAAACGACGGGGAAGCGCTTGGCCTTCATTTCACATGGTTACAAGTTGAGGTAAGGCCGGGAGTGGAGGCGCACTTCACCCGAAATCCTCAACTAACTGAGGAACTGGCAATCTAACCTCTAAATGCCGGAACACAACAATTTTTAGACTTATTGTTATGGCGACAGAATTATTAAGACAGAATAAGGTGGTGGTAGCTAGCCAGGCGGACTTAAACAAAGTCTTACCACCAATCAAACCAAGCACAATATAGTACTCCCCTGGGGATCGAACTCGGGACTGAATCTGAAATCGGTGGGTTGAGCCACTAGGCCACAGAGGCGGTTCCGACCTGGACCGGCTCCACACGGACCCAAGGTCTCCACCCCAAAAGGCCTTTTGTGATCCTCGGCCGAATCAGCCGCCGCACCAGCCCTAACTGATGTCCAAGACAGATGAGATGGCGCTAGGGTGTCGACACAGGTAGCGTCCCGCACCAAAGGCCTACCCGTTTCCCAAGAGACAAGAGTCATACCGTCGGGCCGCTTACCATCATCACGTAACAGACTATTCGGTTCAAGAATAGCTGGAACATCGACACTGGTAAAAGCTCGTCGGATAATGTCATTAACGCAAGCTGCGTGGTGCGAAATCCTGCCGGCAGACCTTGTGCTCGAAAGTCCGTGAAAACCAAGTTGATCTATAGCCGCACCGCACTGGCACTGATGAGAGGCGCACCATCTTGCACCCAACCGAAGAAAAGTGTATCGGTATTGTAAGATGGATGTGCTTGCAGCCAAAGACCTGATTCTCATTTTTAAACAGCTAAGAGATGAGCACGATCTGTGGAGGTTGAGCACGTATGTAATAGATAATTCCGTGTCAGCTCGCACAGAGGCCCGTCCCACTGCCGTTGTGCCGAAAGGTGATTTAGGGGAACGGTATTAGGACAAGCACTATGCCAAGCATAATGGTGAAAGCCATATGTGAGTTAATTTTTGAAAGTCTGTTCGTAACATTTTGAATTTTGTCGTCGACAAAACCCGGAAAAGATTCATCAAGAATTGGTGAACCTAGTAGGTGGAGTACTATTATTATTATCTACAACAGTAATATTGGAAGCCAAAGTTTCAAACTTTTGATTAGTTGAATTTCTATCCAAACATGTTTCTGAAATGTATATATCACATCACTCTGTCAACCGAATTAAAAGTATTTTTTATATCTACCTTTAGAATAACCTCCCCGTAATTTTGATCTAAATTAAATTAAGTTATGCAAAACAATGCCTCTGCCATTTTCTATACTGACATTATAATGACCTATACAGATAAACAGCTATACATTTCCATCAGTACAGCACACTTATTCTGTATGACCAATCGTGTCTTAACGCGCCCGCGTTACTATAATTCAATTACATTTTAGAGAATTAGAAGATACTATTTATATGTATATTGATAATATTTATTTATATATTTACAGGCTCTGATGTTCTACTTTAAATGCACAAACAGGCGCAAACATGCATACATATTAATATATATATTCTCTAGGTAACCGAAGCATTATATTCCCCTAAACAAACATAAACGCTTACATTATATTAAGTTAAATGCTTATGAATCCGTGTATTATGTAAATAGCGTACACGATGTTTACAAGCAATGAATAAATTTCCACTTTATCGAAAGAAGACAAGTATTTGTTTAGTAGTTAAGTAGTTACTACGGAAGGGCAGAAAAGTAATTTAAGTTCGCATATATATGTAAAGCTTCTTAGTTGTTTCAAAATGTCCAAGTAAAAAGTCTCGAGTAAGCTAATCGCCGGTAAAAGTGACATAATATATGGTCATAAATTGACAATCTATGGATTTATTTCGTTAAATATTTCTTATTTGACCTTATTGATTCTTAACTCAGTAAGACGCAATTTAATTAGACATGGTGAAACGGCAAGTAATTAACTAGATTTTTTTTTATTTCTTCAGCTTTAAAAATCTGCTTCAAAGTTATTTTGACAGCTATAATTTGAACTTATGGCAAAGTACATCGGTTGGTTTTAAGGTTTTTTTACACCCATAAACAAATCACTTTTTTAATTTACTTTAACGATAAAATCACTTGGTAGCAGACCAAAACCTCTTTAATTAGCTGACCGTTAACTAATGTCATGTGAAACCCGCGCTAAATTGTATTAAACTAGCTCAAGACCTAATTTTCGCCTCCGTGTCAATTTTCTAAAATACTCACAGGTACTGACTTTCTACACTATAAATAGAGCCTACGCTGAAGGTTTCTTGATCCTCGTTATTCAGATTCGGGCTGTGCGTTGCCGTTAGGCAGATAGTCGGTTAGCTTAACAAGCTCTATTTGCAATTCAAATTTCAGCTCTGCATAGACGGCATCTTTTCATATGCTGTTTACCTTCCTTATGTTGAGCTCTGTTTGACTGTATGCTCTCTATAAGATCTATCAATAATTTGATATTTTTAGATTATGAATGCGATAATGTTTTTGATAAAACTACACTCTCCTATATCTCTATCTCCTTCTCCAGTTTTCCCCATTCCCTTCGGCACTGAGCAGTCTCAATGCCGAAGGGAATGGGGAAAACTGGAAAACGACAAATAAAAAGGAATGGCAAAAAATAGTTGAAGATTAAAATCATCCTCAAGCTCTAAAAACATTTAAATGTCCTTTAATACGATACTTTGAACAAATGAAGAGCTTTCCCGAAAGATGCCTATACACTTAAATGGTATTTTCTCGGAAGGCTCGTTGCTTAGTTTACCCAATATTCTAAAAGCCTAACTAACGACTATATTATCTAACTATTGCCAGCATCATCATAATTTCAGCCCACATACGTCCCCTAATGAACATAGGCTTCCCCCAATCGATGCCGCAAATAGCGATGGTGGCCCAGGCCGCCTCCATCCATTGACACACGGCAACAACTCTGCCACTTCAGCTTGCTAATTCTGACAGCTATGTCAGCAACTTTGGTCCTCTTACGGATATCCATTATCCCGGATTCTATCACGTAGTGAAATTCCAAGCATAGCTCTCTCCATAGCTCGCTGTGAACTATTAACTAATAACTATTATCATAACACAACGTTTTGGTTTATCCCCTCGCATTATACAAGGCAGTTGTTGTGTCGTGTTCATATCACCTTTGCCACACCTACGTAATTAGGGAGCTGGAGAAAAAAAAACGAAATGTGTCGTTGAAATATTAAAATATCTTTTTTAATATATATATTTAATATTTATATAATATATATTTATATATATTTAATATATTAAGTCGCAAATATAGCTTATCTATTTGAGCCTTTTGGGGTAGAGACCTTGGGTCCGTGGGGAGCCGGTGCCCTCCGGGTTTTCAAAAATCTTGCGGGGCTTTTGATTGAGGCCACATGTGACCCAAGGGCTGGCTCTTATTTAGGCCAGCGAATTAGCATAGCTATTCAGCGTGGCCAAACAGCCAGTGTCTTGGGCACGCTTCCGTCTGGTACTGGTCTGGAACAGTTGAGTTACCTATAGGCCGTTTGTAACGGTCCTTAGGTAATCTGGATTCCTTTGTACATAGTTAGTTTAATTGTACTTTTTATTGAATAAATTAATGTTCTATATATAATAAGATTACATAATAAGACCTTTTTATCTTCTGGTTTTAAACTGGTAATAATGCCCAAGGTGGAAGCGCGCTTCACCCGGAATCCTCAACAGACTGAGAAACTGGCTTTCATACCTCTAAAACCCGGAACAGAAGAATTCCGATGCTTTGTTATGTCGACAGACTTAGGTAAGATGGTGGAAGCTACTCAGGCGGGCTAAAACAAAGTCCTACCACCAACAAAACTAAGCACAAATGTTGGACCACCCTGGGGATCGAACCCGATACCTCTGAATCCGATACCAGTGGGTGAACCACTATACCTGCCGCCGAGAGTAATGATCCATCTCAACAAGCAAGTTTCTAAGTTTCAAATTTTAAGTTTATGTAGGTATCTACTTATAAATCATGCAAAATTAAACCTTATTTTACAGGTGCTGAGGTAGGTATTGCCGAACTTCGCAAATCCCCGTCCATCTTTTATAGCTCTAAATTATTTTGATGTACAGTTGATCCGGTTTCTCGGCCCTGGAGAATTACAGGCTTATTAGCCGTAAAGGCGATTCTC
Organism: Venusia cambrica; assembly: GCA_951394065.1. Classification (NCBI taxonomy): domain Eukaryota; kingdom Metazoa; phylum Arthropoda; class Insecta; order Lepidoptera; family Geometridae; genus Venusia; species Venusia cambrica. The sequence continues at coordinate 10,961,201 of OX596035.1, forward strand.
GGATACTATTCCCGTGCTAATTACATTACACACATTAATAAATTAGGAACTAGGGTCTGGAAATGTACTCACAAGTTAAATGAAGCTCCATTCCCGCTGATTAAGGGAAAAGACGTAAGATTACTAATCAGAGAGCGGTTTAGTTTGATTCTGAAATCTAAATATAACTAGCCTCACAGCTCAGTTGCTGGTTGTAGCTTTCTCTTCTGTGTTGTAGGTTGTGGGTTCGATTCCCATCCGTTGCCACTGCTGAGAAAAGGCCTCTTTTTCCAGTCGTTACGATCCCAAGCCCGTTTTATCCTAAAATAATGAATTTAAGTATTTATACTTTCCGTAATCTAGTTACCCTATTCGCTTGGGGCTAATATGGCTACTAGACTTACATTTATTTTTATTTAAAATTTTGCTGCCTCTGTGGTCTAGTTGTTCGTCTAGTTAGATCCAGAGGTCCCAGGTTCGATCTCCAAGGGGAGTACTATATTGTGCTTGGTTTGGTAGGTAGGACCTTGTTTAAGTCCTTCTGGCTCGCTACCACCATGTTACCTTATTCTATCGCCATATAACAACAATTTCTAAGTTGATGTGTTCCGGCATTTTAGTTAAGATAGCCAGGTTCCTCAGTTTATTGAGGATACCGGGTGGAGTGCGCTTCCGCCTTCGGCCTTATTTTAACTTGAAAAATCAGGGCCATGGTTAAAAACAGCGATTCGTCAATCTTCTTTTGATATAATAAATAAAGATATTCTCTTTCCGAAAGAGTTTCTCTATTAAGAAAGCTGTTTTGAAATATAAGACGATTAGTGGAACAGCCGTGACTTTGTTTCCATGGCCTCCTCGGAATCCTGTGTGAATTTACACCTATTTTTATTGGGGATGACATGCGTTTCACCGCCAGGAACCCGACTGAGCCACTTTAGTTGCCTTTTGGTAGTCTAATGGCGATTCTGTGACGATAAATGGTATCGTCACAGAATGGCCAATAGACTAGTCATAGTGAAGCGGTTGGTTTAGTAGAATCGGGACCCTGGTCACGACTGGGTACGACTAATGTGTATCTACGTAACACGAAAATTAGTACATAATATGTAAACTTCACGGCGAAATGACACAACTGTCACATGGGATACGCAGGCTGATTGATACAACCGCAGAGATCCCAACTGCCAACTGCCAGCGTTAAACTGAATACGTGAATACCATACATTATTGAAAACGTGCGGTAGATTTTGTGTGACTCTGTACCAGAATTAGCTGCGGACAAGAAAATACTGAAAATGTTGCATATTTTTTTTTGTACGACGGGAAAGCTAAAAAATACACATATAAAAAATAAACCACTAGAGTGTTCACTGATATTAAACGATAAGCCCAGAAAAATAAATTGTGCCTAAACCATATTCCGGGAAAAAAATATTGTAATTTTATTTGATTGGAATGAAATTACATTTAAAAAAAAAACAAGATACAGGAAAAAGCCTTTGAATATAATTAACTACTTGAAGGGAAACAGATTACGTGAGAGACCAACACGCAAAATAGCATGAATTAGTTCTATTTCAGCCGCTAAGCAGCATTGCTGTGTTCCGGTTTGAAGTGTATAGTCGCCGGTGAAATTCAGGCCCGTGAGGCTTAAAACCTTTATGCCTCAAGTTGACGGGCGCAATGCAGTGCTGTGTTGGCTATGTTCTTTGTGGATGTGAACTACGCAGTAAAGCATTGTTATAGGCAAGAAATGCACTTAAAATCAGGTGGACTTCTTGCTTGTTCCGTCTCCTAGTTGTATAAATAAAAAAATCTTCTACTCAACTATAGCTTAATGACTGCTGTATCATCAAATAATTTAACCGCCATTGTGGTTTAGTGGTTCAACCCACCGATTTCAGATCAGAGGTCCCGGGTTCGATCCCCTTGGAGAGTACAATATATTGTGCTTGGTTTGGGTCCACCTGGCTAGCAACCACCATCTTACCTAATTCTGTCGCCGTAACAATAATTCTAAAAATTGTTGTGTTCCGGCATTTAGAGGTAAGATAGCCAGTTTCTCAGTTTGTTGAGGATTCTGGATGAAGTGCGCCGCTACCTTCGGGCTTTTTTCAACTTGTAACCAGGTGATATGAAGGCCAAGCGCTTCCCAGTCATACAGTAAAAAAATAAAAAAAACAGGACTTATACCCTGCTTGGTACCCTGTCGGTGCGCGGACGTGCCAGTCTGGGAAAGCTCCATCGTAAGCCTCATCTTCGCCTGTGCGATACAAAATGGGTCCAAGTGCCCTGGCAAGCCTCAATTTCAAAATGCATTTAAAAAAAAAATACGTTTTGTTTCTTAAAACTCTCAACTTGAATAACATGCCGGTATACAGAACAATAAAACGCAAAAACATCGACGAAATGAATTATTTACATTTCGTACGTCTAGCCGTCTTGCGCAGTAATCTCGATCGTCTCAACGTTCTTACGCCGCGTGACGCGACGCTACGCCTGGGGCTCACTTGTTATTACGCTTGCACAAAGGACAGCCCACAAAGTAATACCAGCATTATTTATATACATTAAAACATACTTTTCCAGAAAAACTATAGAAAAAAATAGATTTTCAATGCAAAACTTATTTTTTTTTGAAGTTGAGCTCGTAACTCCTAACGTCACTTTTCGATAACTCTCACGGTTTCAGACTTGGCCTCAGGCCTGAAAAAAAACTCACCTGTATATGTAAATAAAAGAGACATAAAGAGTGTATGATATTTTTTGTAAGTAAAACTTATAAGAAGATGGTTTTGAAATTCTTATCCGCAACCTTTTCGTGTGACAAAAAGTGGTGTCGGGTAGAGTGGGAGATAATTAAAATGTTTCCTTGTAATACAAAAGTTTCACTTCTATCGTGTGTCTTTATGACACATCCTGTTTATTGTTAGCTTCGACTCTTGACCTCAAAGCTTGCACAGGCATAGATGAGGTCTACGATGGAGTGAAGCTACGAGGTGCATATGATCATTATGCCTTGCTTCTAATATTTCTATTAAAAAACGAAGAAGGCAGAGGTGACTTCAACTTTGTATTTACCACACATAATCACAAACTCATTGCCCAAAAAAGAAGTAAGAAGTTTACTTATTTGTGATTTTCATAGCACATAATTATTACGTTTCACGAATATTCCGCTTTTTTTTTTACTGTACAGCGGGTAAGCACTTGGCCATCATCTCATCTGGTTACAAGTTGAGATAAGGCCGAATGTGGAGGCGCACTTCACCCGGAATCCTCAAACAAACTGAGGAACTGGCTATCTTACCTCTATATGCCGGAACAAAACAATTTAAGAATTGTTATTATGGCGACAGAATTAGTTAAGATGGTGGTAGATAGCCAGGCGGACATAAACAAAGTCCTACCACCAACCACACCAAGCACAATATATTGTAGTCCCCATGGGAATCGAACCCGGAACCTCTGGAAATGAAATCGGTGGGTTGAACTAGACCACAGAGGCGGTTAATCAAAATAGAAGATTCTTAAAAAAAAAACTATTTAGAATTGTCGTATAGCCGATATTAACGTAGAGTAAACTGAAAAAACCCTCTTGTGAGTTGGCAAAACTCTCCGAGCACACCCAGCTTAACATGACCTCGCGCTTTTCAAAGCTGACTTGCGAATCTATAAGAGAAAAGTCGCTAGAATAGCTCAATGTGATTTGGTTGGTTATTTACAAAACCAGGGCATCTACCGAGCTGGCGTGATGACCTAGGTTCTAATAATACTTTTCTGCTTTCTAACGTAGCATAAACTTTGGGATACGTATTCTAGAACTAAGATTAATTGTAAAATTACCTTTCTACGTTAATTGTCACTCCAGTATACAGTATTCACTTTCGTGTTTGCTATTGAATTGAAACCTCTTCCAAAATAGCATTTTGTGTCATTATCCCTACTACGAGTTGGGGAAAGTAAAGGGATTATTTTATTGTGTGGCGAAAATTCGCTGCCGACTTCGACGCCATCCTCAGGCTGAGCTTCACCTTATTACGATCGGACTTGTACGACTTCTGTAAATGCAAGAGATTGGTACTACTCTATATCTTCTATTATATAAAGATCGATTTACCACTGACGTGATTGGTAGGTAGGTAGGTAGGTAGGTATAATCACGCTACCGCCGAAACTGACCTACGGATTTTGTAACATTCTAACAAGATCGCAATTACTCGCTCGTGCTAAAAACCACATGGAGGTAAAGTCGTAAAGAACTGGCGCAGAGTTCACTCATGTGATTTTGATACAAATTAATATTGTTCATTCGGGTTCTGTCAAAGGTTGGCTGGAAGAGATCGCTTTTAGCGATAAGACCGCTCATTGTGCATTATTTACTGTAATATGAATTAGTTCATAATTTATTTACTTTTGGTGTTCAATAAAAAATATTGTCTTTTATTGTTATGTTAATTCATTAAAACGTTATTTTTTATGTACAAAACAGATATTTATTTTGCAAGTACTACGCCGTAGAGGTAGCTACAGCGTAGATGATGAAACTGCTTCTACGTACGCTATCAAAATATACAGATACAAAATAGATCTCTAGGTACTATTCCAAAATAAACTACGGTCTCATATTACTTAGATATTATGTTGAAGCGTGAAGAGTAGAATTTTAGATGTCGACTTCTAAGGCAGAATAAACTCAAAAAAGCTATCCTTCGATCAATATTATAAATCATTCAGCCTATTTTCATTTTACAAAAGACTTAAAATAACTTGAATCCTTGGAACTATTTATAAAGGTTTATTACTAGCGGGTATCGGCCTTATTTTTCCGCAAATAGAAAGGCATAAATCATTCTTGAACCAGTTATTGCGCGTCACTCTATACAATTACTGCCTATCAAGGCTTTAATTTATGTTAATGCTAACCTCGGTAAACGGTTCAACTCTAACCATGTAATAACGACAATTAAAACTATAGTGCCTCTAGAGAAATGCATTTTATTAGCGGTTAGATATAAAAACAGAAGACCACTAACCACAACGTCTTTTGGCATTCTCGTTTTGACATTACATTACAATTGTCACGTTTTTTCTACACATGACAGATAGGGACAAAAGTAAAGTAATATCAAAACAAGAATGTTATAAGAGGGCATGGTACCCACCCAGGAGATCTAAAGTGAGAGTCTGAGAGTGATGAGTGATCCTGTGGCACTAATTGATTTGTGTATTACGTCCCCAATGCTTTCAAGAAGAGAGTGAATAGGCACTTTTTGGGTAGGCTCACTGTAGACCTCATACTTGCAAGTTTATTTAAGGCACTCATTATAAGACTTATAATATTATGTCTCAAGGAATTGTACCTACATCTTATTCTTAACCTGTAAAGGTTTATTAGGTCTGTTTTATTGTTTAAGTAAAAACTTTGTACATACGAAAGAAATAAATAAAAAGTGCAAGTTTTGAGGTTAAGAGCTGACATAAAAGAAAGAAAAAAAGTAAAAGTGTGGGATCTTTTCAGGATATGAAGCTGCTTAGGAAGAAGCATCATTTCCTAAAAGGATCCCATATGATATAAAAAGTATATACTCTTGAGCCGGAACAACCACGGCACAAGTTCATGGCTTCGTATTTTGGGAACAACCTTACAGCTATTTAATTTTACGACCGAAAAGTTTCGTGATTGCACGAACTCTTGATGAGATAAGAGTTCCTTGATTCTTTTTATTTATGTTAGTTCTTCAAATTTTGTGACTTCCGATGTAAGGTTTATGAAAATGTTACTTTTAAGGGTCAAAGTTTAAGGGTATCTGGTTCAACTAACGATTTGGATTTAGAACCTTTTTGGGAAGTTGGTTAAAAATTGATGACTTGAAAAGTTTTTTTTTAAACGTTACAGGAAAAATATTATGCGATTAGGAAGGATTCATTTCACACAGCGCCGTTATTTATTACGGCGTAAAGCCTCATTAAGCCCGAAAAATATCACTATAGGTAGGTATATGTCTCGCCAGCAGTGCCATGGGGGGATTTTTCATAAAGTGTACTAGCTTTCCCAGAACTATGCATTTCTTCCACAGTAACCAAAACCAAGTTGGCCGAGGTTGTACACATTGTGACAAAGCATTTTTTTCTCCTTTAACAGCCTTTCTATGTCCACATCTAGACAGAGCCTTCTCAAAAATTGTAGATTGATATGGTTATTGCAGTAAAGTTGTTAGATAGCTGCTCTTGCTCTCGTGAGATCTCTTTGTCGGCTTTTACGACATCCGCGGAATGAGAAGAGGGGTCGACTTTTTAGCCGTGACCGCGACCACCAAGGCAACGAACTACAAAGTATACTGCGATCAAAATAGGCCACTAAGCTATCTTCTCAATATAATTCCATTAAATTATGTCATCAGATCGCATCAAACCAATCTAGAGCAACTCAACTAGCCAATGATTGCCCTATCTTTGCGTTAATAAACTCTGCGACCCAATTTCGCTTATTAAATGTACTTCCCCGCGACTTCCACTGGGATGTCGTTACCGCCGGGTATTATGGGAACGAATTCTGAATAACTAATATTCTATTTCAGACATGAACGTTGTATTTAATATATTCTACAGATAGACAATTGATAATAATAAATAATAAATATTACAGGACATTAATTTTACACAGCGCCATCTAGCCCCAAACTAAGCATAGCTTGTAATATGGGAACTAGAATACGGATAGAATACTTAAATACTTTTTGTAAATACATACGTGCTACGAGTATATGATACAACACCCAAACACAGAACAAACATCTATATTCATCACACAAATGTTTGTCCTAGGTGGGAATCGAACCCACAGCCTACAGCGCAGCAGGCAGAGCTACTACCAACTGAGCTATGAGGCTTGTTATTGATGATACCAAACACAAGTAAGGTCGAATACTTACTTCAAAAGGTGCATATATTGCGGTCTTGACAGTGCTCATTTGCGCCATTTCGGGTCGAGACCTTGTGCTTGGAAATTTTACGGTGCTTTTGTGGTGAGGCATGACCCATGGATGGCTCTTAATAATGCAGGTGATTTAGAAAATTAGCATTTGCCGTGGTCTAGTGGTTCAAGTACTGGTGAAAGACCCAGACGGTCTGGGTCGTTGGGAGTACAATAATTAGGCGGTAGGATTTTGTTTAAGTCCGCCTGGCTAGCTACCACCATTTTACCTAAGTCTGTCGTCATAACAACAATTCTAAATTGTTGTGTTCCGCCATTTAGAGGTAAGCAAATTCCTCAGACTGTTAATGTTGAGAATTCTGGGTTAGGTGCGCTTATACATTTGGCCTTCTTTTAGCTTGAAAACCAGATGAGATGAAGCCAAGCTTACCTGACAATAAAAAAAGCTTTTTTGTCATTGCAAGCCAGTGTCTTGGGCACGCTTCCTTTTGGCACTGGTATGAATCAGTAAAGTTACCTACGGACCGTTTCTATCGGTCTTTTGGTAACGGGTTACCAAAAAACGGGTTACCAAAAGATAAACGGACAAAAAAAAAACTTCAATAACAAGTCGGGACTTTGCGTATAGTTAGTTTAATTGTATTTTTTTTTGTGAATATTAAGTATTGAACTTATGTATTTTTTTAAACATTGAATAATTTTATAGCAACTTTTTAGTGATAAACGATTCAATTAAAACACTATTTTATCACTTCTAGTAGGTACTAGTCACGATTTATCAATAAAAACTCATTGGTGCTAGATTCGAACCCACGACCACCATATTTATGTAAAACTACCTTTAATCTGTAGGTCAATCAAATTAAATAAAGTCGTGCAAATCGGACGAAATTGGCGGAGATATAGATGATTTGCTTTTGTCCGTTGAGGTGTTTTGGTCCCCAGCTCCGAAGATCTTTCTTTCAGAACTAGGTACCTCTATCGATAAAAAACTTTTTCGCAAATCGGTTAAGAACTCTAGGAGAAATCGGTGGACATACATAAAAAAAAAACGCAAAAGAAACCCCTCCTTTTTTGGGAAATCGGGAAAATCGTGTTTTTGTTTTCATTATTCAAGAGAATGGTTGTCAGGAATCTTTAAATTTAGAGAAAATTTTATCGTATGAACATTAAGAACTTCGTTAAGCAATGCATAATTATGCTATATTCTTGTGTGCGATTAATAACAGTGATATAAAATTCAATTTTAAACTTTTGCTTCATAACAATAACGTTCATTTTTGAATTCCAGATGCAGAAGGGACCGGAGGCGCGGACCTCCAGCGCAAGTTGGACCTGCTCAACGGGACTTTGGACGCCGAGCGGGCCGAACAAGCGCGGAGGCAGATGCAATACATTGCTCATTGTAAGTACACACCAACAGCCTTTAATGTCCACAGAGCCATCTCAAAAACTAAAACGATAATCACCAATATTGGCAGAAGGATTGGTGATCGCAATTAATGTATTAGACAGTACACAGAAGCTGCGCTTGTACTATCACATCCGTGAGCTGATTTGGAGTGGTCGTTCGCTTGTACTACAAGCTCCATATAAAAGGACGTAGCGGGATGGAGTATTATTATTTGGTACCTCCGTATAGACCGTAGGATGGTCCCTCCGTAGGATGACTTACTGCCGCTTACCCGGAGTACTACTGAGATACATCATCTCCGCCGGCGGATTTGATGAACTCATTCCGCTTTTTGAGGCGAACGATACCCTAGTCCTCCTATATCGCTGTCGGCTATTCCTATCCCTCCACTAAATGGCAACAGCCCAAGTAGAAGTCCGAGTAACTGGTGCCCTTACGCTTATTGCCTCAAACTAACATTGCTTTTTGACTTAGTGCCTTCTGCGCAAACCAGGTCCGCGAAAAGCTGTCTTCCCGGTTCAGAGACAGGCCGGCGTTATCAAAAATGCTGCGGTTTATAAAACCAGGGTTTAAAAAGTCGATAAACGTGTTGTTAAGCTGGTCCAGCAAAGCTATGTACGCTTGAGACGATTTTTGGTAAATTGTAGCTTTAAAAACATCGTAAATTAAAAAAAAACTAATTAATTATCAGAACAATATTTTTGAAATTAAATGTTATGGTTTGCCATATTGGCTCCGTAACTGATCGAGCTTAGAACAGGTTTTTTTAGGCGAGATGCTTGTCCTTCAACTCACCTGATTTTAAAGTTATGATGATATGAGGAGGTGGAAACGCACTTCACGCGTTATCCTGAACAAACTGTGGAACTGGCTATCTAACCTCTGAATGCCGAACACAACTATTTAAGAATTGTTGCTATGGCGACAGAATTAAGTAAGATGATGGTAGCTATATATATACAGATAGACTTAAATAAAGTGCTACCACCAACCAAACAAAGCAATATACCACAGAGTCGGTTTAATTTTGCATGGCGGGTAGGTAAATTTAGCAATGTATTCACATGCCTGTGACCTCCTTCACAATAGCACGTGTTGAATACATATATACGCGTACCTTCCCGATAAGTTCACACAGAGTCGGACCCATGACCCGTGATCGGAAGACGGAGGCTTTACCAATTACAACCTATATCCGAGCTATCTCTCTCAATTTACCGAGCGAAGCAACTGCTACAGGTTGCTATCCGAGGAAACAGATTTTTCAGATCTTTTTAAGAGCTGTGTGGCAAAGTGGTTATAGTCCTGTCTACCGATGCAATGAACCTTTCGGCTTTTCGACAGTTTATGTGCGCATTTATCACAGCACTTTGATGGACATATGGTGAGAAAACTGGCATGTCCTTACGACCAAACATCCGAATGGCATGTGTCACGGCTAGTATTCCGCAGCGGCCATGAATATGCAACCTATTATTACCGCGTATTGGTTATAACAACTTGTATGCAAGTAGCATGTGCCGAACGTGTTAGAACGTGCCTTTGACAGGATCATAATGATCCTAGAAGGTAATCTTAAGATCCTCGCACTAAGGGGAAAAACTCGTGAGACTGTTACTGTTACTGTTTTAGATTTAACCCATGATTCTTTATGGTAATACAATTAATATACTCATAAGTGTGTTATGTTGATTGCAATATTGTACACAAACCATTCAGGCCTAGTCAGTAGAGCATCTAAGCTGTACACTCGGGTAGGGAAATTGTAGTATATTTGTATTTTTTAGGGCCCTATGGTCTGTGGTCAGGACATTGATTGCTCCTAATTGACTATACCTACGTAATTAGATTCAGTATTTCGGTGGTGCTATAAGCTGTCGGTTTGGGTAGTAGTTACCATATATATGGTGACATTTCAAACATAGGTATAACATACAAACATAGGTAGCATTGTATGGATACATTATCATTTGAATAATGTGAAGAAAAGTGAAGCAAAATGGTCTCCACTTCTTTGATGAAAAAGCTGACTAAGGGATCTCACCAGAACAAGGGCAGCAGCTTCCTTCTGTGTGTTATCTACACTTATACTGCGATCACAAATCCGTGGTGATCATGACAAACCCTAAAGCTTTGGAGGAGGATCTGTCCAGCCGTGGACACTAATTGATGATGATGATGATCCAAATGCTGATTCTCGCAACTAGGCGTACTGATCAAGCGAAACTTTTTCACTTTTTTACTGAGCTGGCTATAAAGAGAATACCTATACATACTATAAGACAAGAAAGAAAGGACCACGGGCTCAAACTCATATTTTTTAATACTACTTGGAGACGGAACAAGCCCACCTGATGTAAAGTACATATTTTGCCTATAACAAAGTCTTACTACGTAGGTCACATCTACAAATAACATGACCTACGTGGAGCTTTGCACCCGTCAAATTAAGGTGTTAAGCCACGCGTGCCCGTAATTTCACCGGCAACCATACCCTTCAAACTGGAACACAGCTATGCTGCGTGGCGGCCAAAATAGATGGAGGTGGTACTTCCCCGTTCCACGTGGTTTCCCCCTTCAGCCATTTCAAAAAGGAGCTCTACTACATACTCTAAAAATATGGTGTTTCCTTCCATTATATATCAATTATATATCATACATCAACGTACAATACATCGTGATGTGTTTGTGATTTCAGCGGGTTACTCCGAAGACTCGGACTATACCTCAGATCTCAACTTCCCACTGGGGCAGCACGCCAACTGCAGTGCCAGTCAGTTCAGAAACGCGGCCCATCAGATGCACACGCCTCAAGTATGAAATGTTGTATGAAAGGGCACTCACAGTTTGAAAAATATGTTAATCTTTCAAAGTGTGCATGTAAATTTTAAATTTACTATTTCTCTTTGAAATTAGGGGATACCTGTTAATAGTTAGCCGCAGATATTTAATAAGGAATAAGCACAAACCACAGATGACGACAGAGGAGAATAACTGTCTAAACGTATTCAAAATCCTCCATATTTTTTTTAAGAAAAAGTAATAACTTAAAATTGTTAGAAGCTTCTACTCTAAAATTATATGATTTTGCAAACGAAATAAATGTCTTGAGGCTATATATATAGAAGTATATATATAGCCTCATTATAAGTATATATAACTATAGAAGTTTCCAACTATGATAATGCGTTTTTTGTATGTTCAGAGATCGTTGGAAGTTTCAAGAGAGAATTCGTATGAGAGAGAAGAGTATCACATCCACGGAGACGCCGATCCGCTTTATTACAATAGTCAACCAAGGACCAATAGGTAAGTAGTTCAAGGCTAAATATTTTAAAATGTAGGCCTCATCCTTGCAAGTGCAAGTTTTGAAATAAAATTCTTACCCATTCAAAAAAAGAAAATCGAAACGCAAACGTATTATCCTGAACCAACAGCTATAACTGCTTACTCGGTTCAGAATAATTCGTTTCCGTTTCGTTTTTTTTTTTTTACATTTTTAAACTCTGGTTTAGACCACCAAAAGAAAGATAAAACCAAGGGTTTAAAAATTTACCGCAGCCCCCGCTTGACCCTAGCTAGACTTTTAATTGTAAAGTTACATTATAAGCTACGTGTAGGCTTGAATTTTGTACTTACATATTACTGTACATATAGGGATTTAACCCCTAGACTCGCATTGAACCTGGGGCAAAACCGATCTTAGAAGATCTTAGAAGAGTGAGAAAAGTGAGAGCCTTAAGAGAGAGTTAAATGGGATTATACGAAAACCTTAACTGTGATCACCAAAACGCCTGCCAGGCATAGTGGTTATGGCACCCTTCCAAATATGGAGGCTCTATCTAGCAGTGGTAATTAATTGGTGGTAGAAGTAATGCTAGAAGCTTCATAATATAGTGTGCGGGACGAGACAATGCGCATGTATTTCTACCATAGGTTTTTCAGTTGTTTAAAAAAAACAATGAATTTCAGAATAGAAACGTGGTCCCAACTACACGCACAGGTCAGCGTAGAATCCGCGATATCATGGCGGACAGCGGCTGATTGGCAGTCTGGAGGTAAGCCTAAGTTCAAAACTCGAGACTCTATTTAAGTCAATCTGGTTTCCTACGACTGTCACCATTACAACAATTCTAAATTGTTGCGTTCCGGCATTTGGAGGTAAGATAGCCAGTTTCCTCAGTCTTTTGAGGATTCCGGGTCAGTGGGCTGTTTGACTTTTGACTTTATCATACACCAGTTGACACCAGATGAGATTAAAAGCCATGTGCTTCCCCGTCGCAAAACAAAAAAAAATGATAGAGATATAGATTAAAACATTGTGTTATTTAAGCGCTATGCTCTATCAAATACATTTTATTATGTGCACTGCAAAAACTTGGCATTAGCTTCCAGCGTCTGTATTTCCGCTGTGTACAATAACGACCCTAATGTCTCCGAGTTAATTCAGACACTTTCTGGGTAGGCTCGTTTCATCATAGACCTTATTCTTATCTATGCAAGTTTTGACGTTAAGAGCTGACCCGTTTCAAATAAAAATAATGTAGTAATGTAAAAGTAATATAGCACAAACTGGCACTACGTTTCTACAAATGAGCAAGAATGTATAAAAATAAGTAAAAATACAGAAATTCGAGCGAGAATGGCTGATCCGACAAATTCATTTTTTTTTTGCAGAGATAATACTTTGCAACTAGAATACTCTAGTTGCTCACTTGTTTTTTTTTTGTACGAAATTGTTAACATGGCGAATTAGGTAAGACGGTGGTAGCTAGCCAGGTGGACTTAAACAAAGTCCTATTACCAACCAAACCAAGCACAATATTGTACTCCCCCTGGGGATCGAACCTGGGACCTCTGGATCTGTAATCGGTAGGTTGAACCACTAGACAACAGAGGCGGTTAAATCTTCACCATCCTAGTATTGGAAAGGTAATTATTTATCATTAGTTAAATATTATTAACCTTTATATTCATGCTTTCCAGAGGAGCAGCGGAGGCCGAGTTTAGAGCGACAGAGTACATTGTACGACGATAACATGGGCTTTGGGTACGATTCATACACAAACAGCACGAACATTAGGTAAGAAAATAATGGGATTGATTACTTTTAAAGCTTGGGCAAATGATATTCTGTATGCGTAAAATACAAACAACGCTTCAGACGGGACTCGAAGCCGCATTTTTTTCCTTTCGCTAATCGCTGCAGGACCATCGTTACTTAATCGAGGGAGTTTGAGTAGCGTTAGAGCTTTTCCGAGTGAAAAGATGCGGGTTTGAGTCTCGTCTTAGGATGAGTAATATATAAATAGCACAAAAGATATTCGCGTCCGGCAACGCTCTATACAATTTGGTAATGCCCTCATTTATTTTTATTTTTCAAAAGCGTTGCTGGCATTTGGAAATGATGCGGGTTCAAGTCTCTCGTGGATTGTGATTTTTTTCTGTCATTACAACACCATGACGTTACCAAGTGCGATCACTTGAAATAAAAAAATGTTTCAGACGTTTGTCTGAGTCAGAAAGTCGCAGTCTGCGCTAGCTCTGAAAGTAAGCCAAGATCCTCTCACTCCTTTGGTTTAGAATTCATTGATCTGGAGAGGAACTTCTCATAAGAACTTCATTAGGGCGATATTCATTTAGCGCAGAACATTTTGAATGTAATTTGTCATCAATTCAGCCCACTTAAGTCCACTGCTGAATATACGCCAGATCGACAGCACAATGTCATATAAGAAGATAAGAAGCGTTTGTATGCCAAGCTTCAACTCCATTGGCCGTTTTGCCGAGGACTTCTGTTGAAAAGCACCTGATTTCATCATTTGATCAGCTCGCTGGCCAACATATAATCGCATCATCATACAAAGCACATATGTGTTTCAAATTATAGCTCTATCAGGTTGGGGAAACTCAATCAAAAATTCAGTTACACGATTTAATCTTTTACCGTATAACACGGTAAAAGCTTGTAAAAAAGTATTTTGTTATCAGGGACCACCCACACATTTCGCATCAGCCAAGCTATGAGGAGTTCTTCGACACCAGTAGCTATTATCAGCCACCGTATATGGGTGACGAGACGAGGCAGTGGGACAGTGGAGGGCAGTACTTCTTGGACGACGGCTTCGGGATGACTCCAACGGAGTATGAGAACATCGTGAACAAGCGACGGTCGTCTGTCGTGCAGCTACCTCAAGTGCCGCCTAAACAAGTACGTTGGTCTACGGGACCTTTTTTTATAGTAGACGCGAGGTGGGGGTCGGGGGGCGATCTTCATCTCACCTGATTTTCAAGTTATGAAAAGGACGACGATAGAAGCGCACTTCACCCGGAATCCTCAACCAACTGAGGAACTGGATATCTTACCCCTAAATGCCGGAACACAACATATTTTTTGAGAATGTTGTTTGATGGTCAGGCGGACTTAAACAAAGTCCTATCTCACGCGTACCTACTTAACGTTCATTCGTCTGTAGCCGAAATTAGTTTGAAACTTACATCGATTAAAATACCGCCATTCATATAGGATGAAGATCATTCAAATCGAACCCAAAAATGAAAGTTCCGGACTAAAAAAATATATCTTGCGACAAACAATATTATGATCATTTTTTACTATGACGGCAAAAGTGTACGACCAATTTTATGAGATAGTTTTTAAGCGATAAGACCACCATTGTATGTTTTATTTTATTTCTTCTTATGTATATCACATGTTTCTCATTTCCGTGGTTTGAACATTTACTGGCGGGCACTTATTTTTATGGGTAATTTTTGTTCGACACGTGATTTATCTTCTTTGACAAGAACCCGATCCAAAATCTTGTGGAATATTCTGAAATAATCGTCCATATCAAAATATATTTACAAATATTGTTTTCCCTTCTCATGCACTAAAACTTAATCATATAAGCTATGCTTAAACTTGAAAGGATTCAAGACGTTATATTTTATTCTTATCGATATTATCATCAGTCTACAGAATTAACTTTTTCCTAACCTATAAATTCATTTATCATTTATCCAAAGAGTATTGGGAGCACTACGTTCATTAAAAAAAAACCCGGTATTACGATTTTCATTAGATTTTGTACGGTTTACACTCCGTTTATATGCTTTGGTTACCCTTAACAACCGCAATAAAACGTGTTCGGTGCACACCCGGTATCTGTTGTTGTAAGACGCTTCGGATGCATTGGCAACAGGTTTTCGCAAATAGCATAAACGACAGGACTCCATGACCTCGTCTGCAAAGACGGGGGGCTTCCACCCGCTGAACGATACTAGCTCATATTCGTTTTACTTACAGATGTTGCCATCTTCCCGGTACTCGGACTACAATGAGATGGCTCCGTACAGACCACGGCCGAGACGGACAGCAGCAAGTCTTCCAGGTAGGCATGGGTCGTACTTGCGTTTCTGCGTAGCATTTAAATCTTAAGGTACGAGTGCTTCCAAATCGAAAAAACGAATCCACCATCAACAACCCACTTATCGTCTGTTATACAACGCACAATGATACGCACCACCTTTTTTTGAAGTAAAGCGGAGGTCGTTTTCAGAGTTATCTAAGCAATTGTGGCTAATTTTACCCATATGTATAATTTTTGTGGTTTAATTCTCGATATTATGCGTTATAAATTCAATAAACAGATACATATCGTCAAATGAACTACTCAGATTATATCAATCAGAAACTGTAACTGGTATGCCGCCATCATTGGTGGTCCCGTATTCTGCAGACCGGTGCTCAATCAAAACCGACGTATTTTCCGTAAAAGAATCCGTAAAGGTGCTTAGTGGCAGTTTGATGTCATAAACAGAAGACGTCTGCTACATAGGACACGTCGATGTGGGACTGCCAGACTAGCCCATATGTGGGTTGTGGTATCTTGTGACTGAGTCTACCTAGTCTTGGGCAAACTGAGACTCACATGATGGAGACGTGGGCAGTCCACTAATGAAATGTGGAAAGATGCAGCTAGTGCTTTCACTGATTACCTATGTACAAATATGGTGCATTGTTTTGGTGCTTTCGGTACTCCCAGTATAGTTTTACTTTTGCCATAACCATTTCCAGTACTGACAATGATGCAGTAAATTCAACCCTATTAAACATTTCAGCAACTCCATCGTCAACGCCAAAGCGCGGTAGGGCGCTGCCAGTGCCACCTACCGGGCAACAAGGCAGCGAGACCGGCTCAATCCGGAGCGGCCGCGGCCGGCGCCTGCCTCGGCCACCACCGGGTGCCGCTCCGCTGGCGCCGCGTCTCAACGCCACGCCCACCCCGCAATCGCACGTGCCTTACATACCCGGTCAGTACCACAAATAACCTGCCAGTGAATCACTACCTAAATGTCGGGATCACTCCACTAACTACTCATGCTACTCATGCTGCTAAGCCATGCTTACCGCAAAAACGCACGCGAGTACTTAATACTAAGCGTTCATTTTTTTATTTTTATTGTTGATTGCTAAGCTTTTGACCACCAGCCCAGTTGAAAGACAAGGCAAAGATGTGGTCTAAAATGGAGCACGCTTGTCTAAAAGGAACCTGTTCACTCTGGACTTCAAGACTCTAAGATTGTAGTGCGGAAAAACTGACGCGGGCAAGGAGTTCCATTCCTATATATACATAAATAATAAAGGTAGGGGAAAATCGATGTGTTCGGCATAATGGAACATCTACAAGGTACGGGTTGTAACTTGCCGTACGTGTACTAATCCGGTGATGGAAAGGGGAAGGAGGGAAGAAGATATCGAGTGCACACTCGCCAAAGTGGTATTTATAGAACACACAACCTGGATACCGTCTATGATAATATTTACAAATAAATTCTTTGGCTTTTTTGGGCCCTTTCTTTACAACAAGCTAAATTACCCTCTCCATCTATCCTCGCCCTAAAACAAAGTGTAAAAAAATAGTCACAGAATGGCTTAAAACCCTCACTTATGACGAAACAGAATATCTTCTGATCCCCATAAGTTAACTTAAATTTATGATGAACAAAATTCTGCCCGCGGCATCGCTCGCGTCTTAATTCGCGCGTAACATTCAACGTACCTTCGTATTCCATATTATGAGATTTTTATTTGATTGATTTTAATTAATTCGTGCTTTACACGAATGAAATTACACTTTGAGGTGAATCCTCAAAGGGTTATTATGCCGTGAGTCAATTTCTTCCGTCCCTAGTCTCAAGTCCATAAATAAATATGCATTCTTTGGTCCACACAATTTATGCTCAACACTAAATCTATATTTACACACACCCATCCTATACAATCACAACTCACCATACCCACAATACTAAAACACCATACACAAACATACCTACTTTAAATACTAACTTCTAAAGTAAATCTTTTTTTTGTTTTTTTTTCTTCTTTGTTGATGTTATTTGGTTACCTGCGGTATTTAGTGAATCTGCGGTGTGTTGGCACTGGTGTCCTGTAGTACAGGTACTAACCTATTTCAGGCACCAGTCTCTTCCATAACACTTTACTACCAGTTAACACTATCTCAATAAGGTACCTTTCTCTGTTTTAATTAGAATACTCCTGACTTTATTTCTCTTGTGCGTACCTGACTACTTAATTTATACCTACTTAAATGTTAGTTAGTTTTAACCTGTTTGTTTTCAAGAGACAAATAAACTATTATTATTATTACTATATTACATTGGCTCTGCAAATTGTCCTCAATGAGCAAATAATCTATAAGTCTACACTCGCCAAAGTGGTACTTATAAAACACAGACAACCTGGTATCGCCTGAGTTTTGGAAGCGCTACACTACACTACAAGATTAAGCGACACCCCATTCAGGTAAAAAGTTAAGCTTGAGGCTCCACTATAAAATTTCGTCTGCACTAGCATTGTGCCGAACACATCGTTTCGCCTCTACCTTTATCATTAATACTGGTAAAGAATGGAATTCCTTGCCTTCGTCTGTTTTTCCGCACGAGTACAATCTTGGAGTCTTCAAGTCCAGAGTAAATAGGTTCCTTTTAGGCCAGCATGCTCCATCTTAGGCCACATCTTTACTTGTTTTACATGTACGCTGGTGGTCAAACGCTTGACTATTATAAAAAACAAAAAAAAAGTGGAATAGCAAAACAGATGTTTTGCCATTCCACTTTCATTCGTTCCCACTTTTCGTTCATCAAAAACTATGCTGTCATCTGCATATTCATAGATACCGGGTATGAGTAGATCGTTGATGTGGAGCAGGAATAGAGTTGCTGATATATTCTATCATCCGTGAGGCACCAGGATTAATAACCAAAAGAACGGACGAACACGGTTAATGCGCATCAAACATGATATATTCCGCGCCGTCACCTTCACACTGCTCTGTCACACTGGTGTTACGGTAAAGAAATAATTTCACTAACCACCACAATTCAGGTTAACACTACCTCGGTTTTGCAGTGCATCATTATTGCGATATATGCTGAATATCAGACGGACAGTTTGCAAGCTGAAATTCGCAAAAAACTGAAAAAAAAACTCTGATCAAGAGAATTCGGGGGTTTTTTTTAAACGGGAAGCGCTTTGCATTCATCTCACCTGGTAACAAGTTGAGATGAGGCCAAAGATGAAGGCGCACTTCACCCGGAATCCTCAACAAACTGAGGAACGGGCTATCTTACCTCTAAATACCGGAACACAACAATTTTATAATTGTTATTATGGCGACAGAATTAGGTAAGATGGTGGTAGCTAGCCAGGCGGACAAACAAAGTCCTACCACCAACCAAACCAAGCACAATATATAACTAATAGTAACTCTATAATACTCCCCTAGGGGATCGAACCCGGTAACCCCGGGTAACACTATATTGATGACCATAGCGAACCGCTATACATCAGCACTGTGGAATGTGGAGGGTGATCACTGGAACTTTTTCTCTTCCTCCGTGATCATCTTCTGCATGGACAGAATTTACGGTTTTTTATTCATTATTTTACTAAAAATTTTTCCTCTTTTTTTTACTACTTACCCGGTAAATATCTTACTATTTAGACTTTATTTTTGTAACTCTTTACGTCTTGTGTCTTGCAAACAATTGCAACACAGCAACAATGCTGTGTGAGAATCACCTTGGATAATCGACTTTTTTGTCTAATCTTCCGCAACCGTTCTTTTAAGACCGATTCGCCATTGGACGATTCGTCGACAGGGTGATTCATTTATTTCCGTTTCATCAGTAGAGCCTTTCGACAACAGTTAAAGAATGTTACACCGACACGACGATACTACAGACCTTTCCATCTACAGAGAATCCGTCGACGATCTTAAGGCAAGCGATATAAAAAAAAATACACAATGTAAAAAAATATAGAAACAAATGGTACCTTCAAACGAAGAACCGCTACCTGTTTTTTTATTTTACCTTATTTTTTTGGGATTGCGGCCAAACGCAAGCCACTTACTTAAAATGAAGTGAATATTACAAGACATTTAACACAAGGCCTTCTAGACCACTTGACTACGCTAAGCTTGTAAAAATTACTCACATAAATAATATTGTCACCAGAACCCGTGAAGATTGTTCCCGCCGTCAGTTATGGTTACGATAGTTACGGATTCCAGCCTGATTACCAGGACACTGCCAATGGACAGTATCAAGATAATAATTATAGTACTAGGTAAGATATACGAGTACATCATAAGTTTAGGAAATGTCTGAATGAATAGGAATGGTTCATTCAACGCATCCGTTGAATTTACAGATTAGTGATCTATTTAATGTCTTTAAAATTTATTTTCAATGCCTTTATCACGATCTGTCGTCCAGGTTCATTTTTCAAGTAAAATCCTTATGTTAACTCGATGGGTGCTGTAAAACACTCACGATGTGTTTTACATAGAGAGCGAGACGAGCAGCACCCAACGAGTTAACTCGATGGGTGCTGTAAAACACTCACGGTGTGTTTTACATAGAGAGCGGGACGGGCAGCACCCAACGAGTTAATCATGGTAACATACAACACAAAGTACACTACTGTGTATTAATACGGATATGCCAATATATAGCCACTATACCTACTTCCTAAGAATTCTTAAAACAAATATCTTGTTCTATGTTTGGAGATAGCCGCTACATTTTTTTTTTCAGTTATGACGAAGAAGGCATGCAACCTTTCTTCGACGAAACGCCACACGCGACTCCGCCTGCAGCTGGTAACTCACTCTTTATATAGTCGGACCTTGTCCTATACAAAGTCTTATCATTCAAATTCCGAGTTAAAATAAAATCGGTCTGTGATAACAATATCCGTTCAAACCATGCAATGAATCAGTTTAAATTTATACGCTCAAATGGCAAACCGCCTGTTCCAAACATTCTATGACCAACTATCGTATAATTTATTCAGTGGCTTATTTCAACTTCCAGCTCAAAAACCACCATGGACTGAACTGGATAGTAAGTTTTCTTATCCTGCTACCAGTGAAGTGGATTCATATATATCTTCCAAGGATCCATATTCATTATCAAGTTTACACGACCCGCCTGTAACAAGCCATCAAAATAGCTATACGGATCAGACCTACGCGCGAACATACGATTCACATTTTGAGGACCAATACCAGTACGAACAACAAGACCAACCGTATCAGCACGACCAGTATCAAGACAAACAAGAAATTCAATATCAACCAACGTACGAGCAAAAGTACCAAGGGGATTCGAAATCGCAACTGCTCCAATTACAAGATCAACAGCTTCTATATCAGCAACCACCGTTGTTTCCGCAGCCAGAGTTGCAGCATATAGAGCCAAAGCTTACACCAGAGCAGCAATATCAGGAAGATCAATTGCTTAAACAACAGCAAGAGCTATATCACCGGCAACAGCAGCAACTGCAACAGCAACAGCAGCAGCAACAGCAGCAACAAGCAAAACAAGCTGCTCCAGCTCAGCAGTTGCAAACGACCGTATTGACGGGGGCGGCCAGTTTAGGATCATTTATGGCAGGTGGGGCAAAGAAACTTGGCAGCTTATTTGGAGCCGCCGCAGCTGCAGTCGCCGCTCCAGCCATTAGTCAACCCCCACCTGCGCAGGTCACCACAGCCCCCGCCATACAGTTTTCATCATCAATAGCACCTGTTACACCATTCCTAAGTACAACTATTCCCGTCACCACGTCCGTCCCAGAAGTACCGACTTCGATGCCCGTGACTATTGTAACAACTTCGCAAGGCCCGATTACTTTACCGCGTACTCCATCGCTAAGAAGACAGGAGTCGTTACAAAGACCTCCCGTACGTCGGACCCGGACACTGCCCGATGCTCCGGAAGACATGCAAGCTAGTTTTGACGAAAGTGCCTACGAAGACGAGTATAATAAGACTGAATTCGATCAGAGCCAAGACATAACGTCTTTGGACAGGTATCGTGAAGATGAGTACCATGATACCATCATCGAAGAGGCTCCTGATGAAATAGACAGGCGTTTATCAGAGCTGCCGAGCCCTAGTATACAAAAAACAGCATCACCGATACGAAAAGTGTCGATAACTAGAAAACCATCTGTAGATAGTTACCAAAGTCATATTAGCCAAACGCCTTCGATAACTATTGACAGAAGAACATCGCAGAGTTCGTTTCATCATGAAGATAAATTGACTGTTCCTATGACACAAGAAGGTAACGTTCAACAATCTGACATTAAAAAAAGTTTTTGATCAGTTTGTGTTTGTAAATAAATTAATATTCATATACTTTTGTAGAATCACTGGATAAAACAAAAGTAACCTTCAAAGAGGATCGGACGACATACCACGAGGTCCCTGAAGAGAATGAAGAAGCACCAGAAGTATACGACGATTCCGAATACAGATCGGACACTTACCAGGATGAGAGTTTCCGAGAGGATGAGAAATTCGAGGAGTTGACGGACGAACAGTACAATGAGGAGGAAGTGTTCCAGGAGGAAGAGAGGCGTGAAATTGAGTTTCAACCTGAACAGCCGAAACTGACGCCAAGGCAGCGGTGGCATCGTGCGTACAACAAAATCGTGATGCAGCTGAACGTGAGTACTCTTTGCTTTTTTGACGATGAATCCAGATTATTTAATTTATCATTGATATTAGAGATTAGAAGTTTCGTTTTGTTTTTGATCAGTACCTAACTAAAACAACAAATAAAAAACGTTTGTAGGTATTTATTACATTACATAATATACTGAGTCAACATTTTGAGGGACAAAACTAGCACCCCGAAAAAAGTAATTTGTTTCAGGGTGCAACTTAAAATCGTTAAAAAAATAAAATGTTTTGTTTGTTTCTCTTCCAGACTTTTTATTTCTTTGTTTCTTTTATTTTTAATTTGTTAACTTGAATGAGCGATATGTGATACTTAATAATATGATTTTGTGAAATATTGTTCACAAAATCATTATATTAACAAAAATAGACGCTTATAATTTTGTTATGGATTCATCGTCACATTTTTATACTATCTGTGTTTTAACTGAAATGTTTATTTACAACCATGGAGAATTAATAGCCTTTCACACGGATCATCAGGTAAGTGACATCAATACGATTGTTTAATTAGACAATTTGTATTCAACACAAAATAAGGTCGTACGCTAAACTGATAACACTTAATAGTTACTTTCGAATAATTATTGAAAAATACACTGTCCCAAAAACGATATTGTTTAGCGTTATCTGCGCATGAGTATAAGCTGACGCTATAAGAATAAAGCTATAAAGTGTATGATATCTAACTTCAACGCCCGACTATTAGGTTTATGTTTTTAGGTTTAATGTTAAGGTAAACTTATTTAGTAAAATAAAAAATCATAAATTAATAAATTTAATAAATAAATACTTTGAATACATATTCGATCATCGATCATATAATACGATGATCGCCTTATAAGGTAACATTCAATTTCGCCTTTGATTTACCAATAGATAATTTTGCTATATATAAATTCCGCTATTTTTCTTTGTAAATACCAAATTGACAAGTGTTTCGCCTCTATATTTCCCGAGTATATTTCGTTTAGAGGCGAAACACGTGTCTATTTGATTTTTAATTTTGATAATTATATATAATTATAAATTATATCATTCATCTCAACAAAGGAGCGTTTACTAAGACTAATTTAACTGATAGCGTAATTAAGTCATTCATAGATACGCATGTTATTTCTAACGATTGTTAGCATGGATGTATGTATTGTAATTTCAAACACGAAAGAAAAAACTTTGATAAAAGCAATTGCTGTTGTTATTTTGAAATTAAGTGACTGTTCCAAAAAATACGCAGATTTATGAAAGGAATTGAAAAAGACATACCTACAACAAGTATTTTTTGCATCATAAGTTCTATAATACAACCAATATGCATCTATTTGAAACTGTACTGTTGCTATGTAAAACACAGTAGGTATTTGCTGTGTTGGATATCCCTAAAAATGTATCTAGTACACATTGAGATTGCGCAAACGTTACGTTAAGAGAAGCGAAGATATCTTCTAATAAATGTTGGGATGAATTTTAGAATAGATACGAAAGTAATAGCTAGGTATACGTAGGTACTAACATGGTTAGTTAAATAAGTATTACAGGACATTTATTTTACACAGCGCCATCTAGCCCCAAACTATAATAAGCATAGCTTGTAATATGGGAACTAGATTACGGATATAATACTTAGATACATTTTTTTTTAAATTTGTAAATACATACTTATCATACAATACACACCCAAACACAGAACAAACATCTATATTCATCACACAAATGTTTGTCCTGGGTGGGAATCGAACCCACAACCTACAGCGCAGAAGGCAGAGTTACTACCAACTGAGCTATGAGGCTTGTTAAATTTAGTTAAGTTAAGAAACTACTTTTTACGGAGATTTAAATTACTTAATGATTTTTTGAAATGAAAATTTCTTTAGGCGCGTTGGGCATCTTTTGAGATGGGACAAAGCCATTAAACTCGTGACACCTTACCGACACCACTTTTGGCACATTTGATTTTAAGCACATTTTCACGTTATTTTACGATCCTAAAGGTACGGATAAGGACCGTTCGAGGACTTGGGATTTTTTGGAAAAAACCATTGAACTCGCGAAACCTTACCGACACCACTTTTGACACATTTGACGTCAGTCACACGTTATCTTTACGATTTTAAGGAGTACGGCTAAGGACCGCTTGAAAACTGCCTCTACCTATAGACAGACGGTTGACAGCCGTGGCAGGTATCTATCAACGTCAGTTCTAAAAAGTCACTGTGTCAGTGATGTTGCAAAAACAAGTAATAATAATTACAATTAATTGTTATGCACGTTTTGAAATGCCACGCCATTAAACTTTAAATACATTAATTTTTTTTATTTACCAAGCTTTGGAATTACCATAATCACTTTTTCAACTGACTATTCGTACAGATATTATAGTCCATTTCGGGCATGACTTCATTGAAATTTGGCTTTATTATAAGTACCGCCCTTGTTGTATTTGGGTCACGTTTTTCCTGCCAGGATGTAAACAACCCTGCATTGTACGAGTATATATAGGTAACTATATATTCATACGAAATGAAATCTATTAATAATTTTGAACATCATGCACAATTTTCGAGATAAGACATACTTATGATAAAAAGTTTCAACCCCTTTTTGAACCCCTTAGGGTACGAATTTTCAAAATCCCCTTCTTAGCACTCATTTTCGCATAAAGACAAACATACCCTCCAAATTTCAAGTCTCTTTACGATTAGCCGTTTAGGCTATGCGTTGTATGTCAGTGAGTCAGTTAGCATTTTATGTTAGTAGTAGATATGTTATATTATATGATACTATATTATGATGTTGCTAATATATTAAGGTGATAATAAGGTGAATAAATGAATGAAAATACTTTATTGCACATCTTAAAAATAGAACTAGATAACTAAATTGGTTTTTTATATACAATGGGCGGTCTTATCGCTAAGAAGCGATTTATTTCAGACAACCTTTGGATGGACAAGGTGGTCTTTGGAAGGTGATCAAACTTTTGACTGTAAACTTAAAAATTTCATATTTGAAAAGCAAATACAATTTTAGATTTTCCATTGTTCGTGAATAAATATCTTTTATATAAAAAACTGTAATATAATATGAGGTATTATTTTAATAAAAAAAAAATACGCAAATTACGTATGGACTTCATTTTAAATTAGAGCTAAAAGTATCAAGGCTTCGCTCAGCTTTGCAAAGGATTCCTATCTTTACCATAACTTTCACTCAATGCGGTTTCTACCTCATGGCATCATTTTGAGATAGCATTACGTCTAGCTCAGCGGGTGTCTACCCCCTATGATCAGTGCCCGCTTCTGCAACGATTTAATAGCCTCGGGGCGCTTATTGACACGTCTGGAATGCAATTACTATGGTTTATATTATACTATTAGACTAACTTGGATGGTATCAAGTTTTATTACATTTTCCTTCAAAACCTTACTAAGTATTAGGTCCTTACATATGAAATTGGCGTTTTGTATGGGAGGAACATAAAGGCAATTTTTTCATATTAAAATATATTTTATTAATCAAAGTATGTACCATTGCTATCTATACACTTTTGCCATCTTATAGGTAGTTCATTGATCCCTTTACTAAAAAAACCATTCGGACGGGAATCAATGAAATCTTTGAAAGCGGTTTGGACTGCCTCATCGGAATTGAATTTTTTTCCTTGCAAGAAGTTATCCAAATTTCGAAAAAAATGGTAATCTGTTGGAGCAAGGTCCGGAGAGTACGGTGGATGTCTTAGACATTCCAATTGAAGCTCCTCTAATTTGGTAGTCGTCTGTTGGGCCGTGTGTGGTCTAGCGTTGTCTTGAAGCAGCAGTGGCGTAGAGCGATTGAAAAGTCTCGGTTGTTATTTGACATCAGCCGTAATCGTCTGACCAGATTTAAGAAAGCTATAGTGTACGACACCGGCACTAGTCCACCAAACGCTTACAAGTAACTTCGCTTACTTGTTTTGCTCGCTTGGGGCAAGATTTTGCTGGTTCACCAGGGTTCAGCCATTGCGATGAGCGTTTACGATTATCGTACAGGATCCAATTTTCATCACATGTAATGATCCGATTTAAAATTCCTTCATTATTGTGCCGGTTGAGTAATGTAACGCAGCAGTCGACGCGCGTTTGTCGGTTTGCTTCACTCAATTCATGAGGTACCCACCTTTCAAGCTTTTTCACCTTCCCAATTTGCTTCAAGTGGATTAAAACGGTTTTGTCACTAACACCGCAGCCTGCAGCTAACTGTGATGTGGTTTGCGATGGATCTGCTTCCACAATAGCCTTCAATTCATCATTATCGACCTTGGTCTCCGGCCGTCCACGGGGCTTGTTCTGCAGGTCGAAATTTCCAGAACGAAAGCGTTGAAACCAAAAACGCACCGTGTTTTCTTTTGCGACACCACCACCATACACATCATTAATCCTTCAAGCCGTTTCTGCAGCACTGTTGCCACGGTGGAACTCGTACTCGTAAATAATGCGATATTTTAAGTTTTCCATTTTGTGAAATGAGTGACGCAGAAAAAAAAAGCAAAAGAGAAAAAAACAAATGAATTACGGTTTTCGAAACACAAATGCATGAGTAAATAGCTGTTTAAATTTGAATTTGGTATTCCTAACCAAAGAGGAGATATTTAAGATCAAAGTGGCCAAAGTAAGATCAAAGGATGCCTTAAAATCGTGGAACAATAGTAGTACTATAGAATACCTGAACACACTTAGTGCCCCTCATTTAGAATACTCAGCTGTACACGTAATTGCACTGCACTTCTTAATAAACACTACACTACACAATACTTAACTACATAACACTATATTACAAGTACTACATCACACGTCACTACACAACTTACACAACTACAACTAAAAAATGGGGTCAGAACTTATCTTTTAAAATATACCACTAGGAAGAGAACTAGCTTTTGGAAACACCCTGAGTTGCCAAAATCCTACCGCAAGAGCTAGCAGCAGTAGTAGTAGAAGCAGCTAGCAGAACTAAAATTTGTGCATTGTTTACTATATAAATTAATTGAAATTATGTCAAATAACAATTATATTTATTTGATATCTAACATGAATCCTGCTTAAGTAATATAGTACATGATCTATGAGACTACGTACTTAACTACCAACATGAATTTATTGTTTAAATTTTAAACTATAATATGTTATTTTTTTTATCACCACTCACAGGCTCTTTGTACCTACACCTAATTTTAAATTGATTTATGTTAAAAACAAATGTTATTGTCTTGATTAAAGGGGTTAATCTAGGGTGAACGTTTGAAAGGAATTTCGATTGTGATCGAGTTGTGCAAATTGGTTCTTTAGCTTTTTTTACAAACGAAAAACATATAATGTTTTGGAAACATCAGCACTAAGGTGTTAAAATTGAGTTGTACCAGAGATTTTGAGAATGAGAAATCTCACCGTGTATGTGGCTCGTATTTGTAAAAGTACTTTCTTTAGAGGAACAGAACAGCTTTAATCTTTGACTACTGAAGATCTATAAGTAGTCTCTAAAATATAGTAAAGATATTAAGGGATTGTACGGTGAATGGTTTTCTTACTTTAATTTGAAAAGCTTACGATCGACGTCAAAACGAGGTACCTAATAGGTATTTTCTAGCAAGGCTCGCTCCATCGTAGATATCATCCTTGCTAAGGCAAGGCTTGAGGTGACTATAAAACTGACTATAAAAAATATTAGTGGACCCTCAGTATTATACTTTTTGTGAATCGCATCTGTGATCTGTGGGGACAATATTGTGCTAGGTTTGGTCGGTGATACGACTTTGTTTAAGTCCGCCTGCTAAGCTACCACCATCTTAACTTAGTCTGTCGCTATAACAACAATTCTAAATTGCTGTGTTCCAGCATTTAGAGGTTAGAAAGCCAGTTCCTCAGGCTGTCAGGGTGAAATGCACTTCCACCTTCGCGGCCTTATCACATATTGACACTGTGAGCAAGCTCTTTCGCGTCGTACTATAAAAAATATACTCTTGTCTGAACCACTAACCTAACTAAAAGAACTTATGTTGCATTTTCATAGAAGAAACAATACTAAGCACAGTATAATCCCAGTGGGCCAACTGTAACTACACGACATCCAGCTGCGATAATGTGCGAATGCTGTTAGCGAGAACCACTAGGAATCTGTGTAAAATGGGTAACCTCATTCTCCATCTATTCCTTAATTCTGTAACTACTTAATGTAGCCATTTCTATGAAATGGTCTATCTTTACATGAGAGGGTGACAAATGAAATTAAATTAAACAGTTACTAGCATTTTTTAATGTCCGTCAAGCGTCGTCATTTAAGGCTCATGTAGCTTCAAAACACACTTGAATAATATGTAACCATACTTTTTACTATGTATAACCATTCTGTCTTTATCTGAGACTAACTAACCCTATGTAGTTACCTACACTTGTCCCAAGGTTCTAAATCTTTCAGTTCGTATCAGTTATATAATTTCGGACTATTTTAATCGCATCGTATCCGTAACTATGTCATTTTAGATTTGATACGAATGTACCTAGGTACCTACCTAAGCACCTAATATACATATAGTTTCATATGATTATACAAGGTACATTACACATTAACGTATGCCAACCCTAACTTTGACAGAAGAGATAAGATTTACGCGAGATAAAGAGAGGCAACTCGTAGATGAATAATGACCGTGAGTTTTTAGCGCTGAGCGACCTGAATTGCACTTTATTGTGTTATTAGCAAGAGTCGCTATATTATTAATGATTTTGCGAAGTGAATCTTTTGTATATATACGTGCACATAGTCTGTAATATTAGTACCTTATTCAAGCAAATG
This sequence comes from Venusia cambrica, assembly GCA_951394065.1. Lineage (NCBI taxonomy): Eukaryota > Metazoa > Arthropoda > Insecta > Lepidoptera > Geometridae > Venusia > Venusia cambrica. The sequence continues at coordinate 10,990,416 of OX596035.1, forward strand.
TAATAGTTAAGATTCAGTCAGTAAATAACATTCAATTTCAAAAGTGTTGCTATGAGATGTAGGTAATAGTAGTAGCAAGTTTCACACTTGCTACCACTATTATTATGAATCTACAATGTGCTTTAAAGGTATGATATACCAAAAACTGTGAAGTTAGTGCCTAAAATCGAGGGACAACCTTAATGAGATACTTGTTTTTTTATGAAAAGCTTTGGATGTTATTCACTGTATCGATATACGTAGATGTGGGGACGATAGGTGATGTCCGGCAAAACGAAAGACTGTCGAGGACTTCTGTGCAAAATAAATGGGGCAGCAGCATTTTCTGTTGTTATCATCAACTCGCTGATGAACTTCAACCTGCCTGCTAAGCGTGACGATAATGGCGGTACCCTTTTTGCGGAAAGGTGTATAACATAACGTGTGGTGTATATAACATGCTTTATAGCGAGAGATGCAAGTTCCTACACTGCTCCACCAACATGCAACAACAAACTTTTAGAAATCACGTAAGCCTGTTTAAGGTGTTTCTAATAGGAATTCCAGTTCTGAAGTGTTGTTTCAAGTTTGCTATAAGCAGCTAACTCTGTAACATTCTACTTGAACGATAATTATTATTGTCCTAGTTTGTGGCAGTTAGTTTCGGAGCAACCGGTGAATCAATTTATACAAGAAATTATTGAATTCATATTAATTTGCGTCTAGAGGCACTTGAAGTGTTGGATCTATTCAGATACCTGAATAGATCCAATTTTCATTATGCGTATACCTGTAGTTTTTAGACAAGCTTTTATCCTATCCATATTCATACAAATCCAAAAGTAAGAGTGTCTGTTTTTTTAACGGCTAAACGACTGAAATGATCTTGATGTGGCTCTCAACTAAAGTAAAGCTTACGGGACCTAGGTTATGGAAATATAGTTTGTTTTGTTGTAAATACATCCTTATATAATATTATTCTATGACCCAGACAGAGAATTCACCTATTTTTATCACTCGCGTTTGTCCCGGGCGGAAGTCGAATCCAAAACCTGTAAGCAGAAGTCAGAGCTAGTTTAAATTAAGCTGTGAAATCAGTGTTGTGCGCAAGGCATATCTGTTTACTTTTAATTCGTCGTGCAATTTTTTTTTGACAGAGGCGGGTGAACCCATGGACAATAGCGATCTAATAAAATCTGAACTTCTGATTTGCCGCCGCCAAACCGAGTACAAGATACTTCAACGTCTAATATACAAAGTAAATTGCTTTCCACTTTTGGTTTCAATTCAGATACATTGAACATTTTCCGCGTAATTAAAACTCCGAAAATACGAGTAATAGCGACGAGTTTAGCAATTCTCATCTAGTATCAGCGAAGTGGCGACCGCCTGCGGAGCACGCGGCTTTGAACCCGATCAGCCCATTAGTCCAGCTCAATGATCCAGCTACGCATATACAACACAACGCACTCACCATTCAGTCTGCGATCAGACATTGCTGCGGGCGCACCCCTCAACAATATCCAGAAAAGTGATGTAAATAATACTCTTTAGGTACGAACTTAATCGTTGCGCAAGCGATGGCGTCAGAAGCGCAGGAGGACGCGATAGTGGCATCCTGCGGGCGGCCGTGGCACAAATGATACCGAGCTCACCTGTAATTTGTATGCAAATCGACATCGAATCGAGTGCGAACGCTTAGAACCTTTTCAGTCTTCAGCGTGTAATGTCGTAAAAATGTTTCGAAGCCGAAAGGTTAATCAGGCGATCAGCGAAGCGGATGTCCGCCGCGAAGTGAACTTTCAGAGTCGCTCGAATGTAAGCGGCTCGCGGCTTCGAGTCCGCCGCGGCTCGAGTCTCACGGATTTAGATAAGCTACGATGCGGCGGTGGCTCCAGTGGGGGCGGGTCGATTGGCGATTTGATGAATTTGTTTAGTGGTAGTGTCAATTCGGTCGGGAGTGATTCGCTAGTAGCTAGAACTGTGCCCTTAGAGACGGTTCGACGTAATGTACCGCCTGTGTCGACCCCGCCGTCGCGTCCGCCATCATCTCCGCTTATTCACGTATCCCGGCCCATGGGGCCCCTGACGATGGCCCAGAGGACATTGAGGTTTAGCAGGCTACTGAAATATCAGCCTTGTTCGACGGATGTTCTTATTACTTTGGTAAGTAAAAAGTTTAGCTTGACGATGAATGTTGTAGTGTACTTCTGTGACGTGTAAAAATGATCGAGTTCAACAACTTGTAGCGTTGTAGGGTTTCCAATAATAGACTACTTGATAGTAGATGTGACTACAAATCCCTTCGAGCGACGGAAAATGCAATTAAATGCTAAGTAGAATGTGCTAAGCCTAATGTTTGCGCTAAATAAGTATCTTCCACCATCGTATTTTTTTCCTAATGATTATATTCGTAAAGAGCACCTTTTATTGCAAGATATTTCGGCTATTCAGTGGAAGGGTTATACCTATTGGGGAAAGGCGCACTTCCCGGTTTTTTCCTTAACGAACGTTTCTCACGGCATAATCAACTTTAAGTGTTATGTCCAGATATTTTTGGCTGATATAAAATTTTATTTGAAAAACTTTATTGAACAATCAGGTAGGTATAGACGCGCGAAACTTCTTTGAATACCAAAAATATAAAGTAGAAATAGTAGAGATTTGAGTGCTATCTGTACCGTCGCGATAAATGAAATCATCACGTAGCTGACTGACTGACTGAAAATTCACGAAGATGTCCTGGAGACTTGATATTTTCAGATTAGTTTCCTTTTTTAGTGTAGGGGTGCACTCAATGAATACGTTAAATATAGGAATAAAAAGTAATTATAAGACTGCTTTCAGAATATTCCATGACTGTAGTAGCTGAAAATGTTTGTCAAGCAAATGATTTCAAAATCATGATAAATTAACTTCTGTTATTACGTAAACATAAATTGAATTTTCAAATGTGAATTCAATGAACTGAACGAATGCATAGAAGATAGAAATAGAATAGTGATTCGACCGGGCGTTTCATGAATTTTCAACTAACCAAACAATTTTATTCAAATTTCACCATTTCCATTCTGGATGAGTGCTAAATAAGCCTCAGTTGGTCGGGGTTTTCAATACTATAAATAGTTATTTTAAAGTGTAAGAAAAAATTCTTACCTAATCATATGCAAAATAGTTAAATAATAGCAACAAACCTTAATTTAAGTGCAACTCTTGCCTAAAACAAACCCTCACAGCGTAGGTCATATTATCCACAATAAACACGACTGACGCTGCACTGCATTGCGCCCGTCAACTTGAGACAAAGTTGTTAAACCACGTGAGTCCGTAATTTCACCGGGTACCATACCCTTCAAACCGAAACACAGCCATGCTGCTTTGCGACTGAAATAGGTATGGTGGTAGTCTGTGGTGGTAGTACTTCCCCGGACAAGCCATTACACTAGGAACTCTCCTACTATCTTATTTTGTGTTCTGTGCAAATGAATACTTGTTCTGTGTTTGGGTGTTGTATTATAATTATGATAAGAATGAATTTACATCAAAAAGTGTGTTCAAGTTTTCTATGCGTAATCTAGTTCTATATTACAAGCTTTACTTAGTTTAGGACTTGGAGGCGCTGTGTGAAACTAATGTCCTGTACTATAATAATAAAAAAAGTAGTTTATCGTCTTCTATGATAATAACATTAATTTATTCGTATGTTTAATGATCAGCAATTCTCCTCGAGCTGTTTTTGCATCAGATGAGTGTCATTTTAATATCATTGTTATGAAACGAGTTATTTGTGTTCCGAATGAAACGATCAATACTTTTTTTAGTTTTAATAACATAAACCTGACATCTTCTTGAGCCAGCCATTTAAGTAACGTCACTTAATTATTAATATTCACACCTACTACTTATACAAAACTTGACATATTCTTAAATAACTCAGGCTCAGGCATATTTCTTCATGAACTTGAGCAGATACTTGAGTTTTGGCATTTCAATGTTGTGGATACACCTGTTGAAGTCTCCTATGACCTTCACCGAATGGGTCATCATCCGAGAGATGATGTCCTTAAGGCAGACGCTCAGGTCTGATACTTCTTTGAACCCGTGGATAGCGATCTCTGCCATTACCACCGGGAATGGTGACGTTTCGTACAAAAACTGTAAAACAGGACAATAAATTGACATTAGATAAAACCATCTAACGGACACGCACACCTAGGGTTCCAAACCGCATTTAAAGGAAAAAAATAATAACGTTTTCCGTATTTTTATTTTTAACGAATCAATAGTATTAATTTTATTGTACATTATCATTTTAATTGTTTGTGAATGTAAAACTATTTTCATTTGAAATTTCAAAATGTTTTTGAATTTAAAATTCAGAACATTCATTAAAAATTTAAGAGCTTTGTGGCCAAGTGGGTATAGGCCCGACTTACAATCCAGAGGTTGTCGGTTCAAATCCAGTCGTGCACCAATGGACTTTTTGGTTTTTCGGAAGTTTATATGCGTATATGACACATGTGACGATGGGCTTGCAAACTGTCACGTATTGAATTCTATAATAGCTACTTGCAATCCATGTGCATGTGCCGAACGTTAGTTTGGGCGTGTCTCTGACTACTCCTAGTAGGTGATCCTTATAAGATCTCAACGCACTGAGTAATCGGAGATGAATCCTCGAAGGGGAAAAAGTCATGAGTCTGTTTGTTTTGTTTTTAGTTGTCTTTACCACGAAAACTGACGTCATCATATTCGGAACCACTTCTGACATTTTTGTATTGGAAAACGTGCAATCCGTCATTTTAAATGTTTCGTGACATGCCTTCTGCTGCGCATAAATATTTCGTTTTTGGATGCGAATTTGAAGCGCAAATATAAAATTATAGGTATTTTAATCAACATAAAAAGATTATTTTAAACAAATTTGATATTCAAAGAACAAAGCGTTGTAATAGAAAGCGTAATAGAACAAACGAGTACCACTTTTATTCTTATTTCATCGAAAAACTTTTGATAAAATCTCTTTGTAATCCAATATTTTCTAAATAACCCTCGCAGCGAAATGTTATTTAAATTTGTTTTCTTGTTCTATTATAATGATGGCTATTTAGTCGACTTTGAAAATAATAAAATAACTCAAAATAACAGATTTGGGGCATTCCGTTTTCAATGTTTCCATTTTATGAAATGGTGCAACAAGGATGAATCCCTGGATATTTTTAGAAACAGCAGGCATTATCCTAATACGAAGAGATTGTTTTTATTTTGATACTTACGACAGTCCGCTCTAGATCCTGGCTCTCATGAGAGCAGTTGCCCCCAACTTGCTGCTGCTTCTGGCACTCAAACAGTTTTGAAGCCGAATATTTCTTAAGATTCTCTAGAGTCTCAAAGTGAACCTGAAGTTTTTCTGCAAAATAAAATGCATATCAGCATTTTATAATTATAATATTAAAATATGCAGCGTTGCGTAAAGTTTGCCCCATAATATCCGCAAAGTTCAAATCACACTCTCTTGCTATTTCAGAGATTAGAATATACGGATGGTTGAAAGCGAAAACGCGCCGTAAGTACTCTTAGATAGAGTTGTTGCTCGAACTACGGTTTTGAACATTAAACTTTCATATTGTACAAGGAAATAGTGTCGCTTTGGTCTCAGCTTACTCAAAATTTCGCAAGCTTTGTTGTCTTACGAAATACCTCGCGTCTTTCAAAATGAGAAAACTATTTAGTGAGAAGGTTTTGCTGCATCATGTTTAAATTATTTAATTAATCAAAAGAGGTTCAAATGGACAATTACTAGATACTAATTAGACAAACCGTAAAAACACTTATTAAAAACTAGAAATGTAATTGTGTGTAATTTTTTTCATTAATAAATCCAGGGTCAATACCATGCTAGCTTAAAATTACGGTTCTGAAATCATATGTACCATCTTCTGGCCATTTATTCTATAATATATAAATCATAAAACAAAAATACAACTCGGCATTTCAAAACTAATCGAGTTCATATCCATATAGGTAAGCGAACATAAAACAGTTCAGTATCATTCCAATCTATGGAAGCACAAACAGATCCAATCTTTCCGAACCAGTCTCAGCGTAAATACCTAGTAAAAGTACGTACCAGGCAATCTTTGCACCCGCTGGTATCCCAGCGCAAGGCACAATGTGACATTCTCATCAGCAAGCTGGAGATTTTCGCCGAGGAGTTTGACAATGCTCTCCTTGCAGTAAGTTCCGTTGCGCGGTTTCCGGTCGTGGATTATTACCTGCCGGTACCAGAGATTTATTCAACCTTTATTCATACCATTGGCTAGAAAGAGATTGCGTTTTGTGTTGAATAAATTCTCAAACTAGTTATTTATTTAATTTATTCAATACTTTTGCCCGCGGATTCGCCTGCTTGGTACCTGGATTGGAGTATAGAGATTGGAGTTGGCACTATGTTCTGAAGTTTCCTGGAGATTGTACCAGAGTACAATTTAATTGTATCAAGATTTGTTCAGCAGTTTGACCGTATCATAAGAATAAACAAACATAGGAATAAATACATTCTTAAAAGTTGAAAATACAAAAAAGCGACACCGCGACCACAGCGACAAATATATATATTCGTAGCTACGGCCTCACTATTACTTAGCTGAGATACGATCCGTCATTTAAGCATTAGAGCCATTGAAATGGACATAGGTACATACTCTCAAAAAACATAAGCCTGCTGAGGCAGTCGGGTATAAATAGCCTAGATATTAATCTGCCTGCTTTTGAAGCAGCTTTTGAATGTGAATCAGAATTAATATTCTGATTCACATTATTTCATAAATTTCATCATTTTGCTTCAGAATTTTTGTGTTCCGGTATTTTGAGCTTCCTCAGTTTGTTGGACATTCCGGGTTAAGTCCACCTCCATCTTTGGCCTTATCATAACTTGAAATTAGGTAAGAGGAAGGCCCAAGACGCTTACCCGTCGTATAATAAAAAAATGCAAGACAAGATTTTATAAACTCACCTGAAAATAAAGCGAGATCTGTTCCAAATAAACAGTCATATAGTTAATGGCTTTGTCAGCCTCATTTTTCATCAAAAGCTTAATCTGAGAGACCAATGTGTCCATATCTTCGCGGGACTTCTGCGTCCGTAATTGAATGTCGGCAATTAGAGCCCGGTATCCATTTATTAGGTTATCCTGGAAATCTGTAGTCTGAAATGTGAACGAAACTGACACATTACTTAGCTTTAGGTTGAAATTTCTGTGTACATTTTGAAATAACTATCTTACAAGGCAATTACATAATGCCCAAAAACATTTCTGTTCCAATGATAGTTTTTTTTTGTAAGAATCTTTCTTAGTTAGTACCAATAGCGTCCAGCTAGTCTCAAGTTTATTCTCGAGCTTTTGGTTTGTGCCTACCACCATCTTACTGTCTATATATGTACTGTCTCTCGCCATAACAACAGTTATAAATTGTTGATCCAGTATTAAGAGGTTAGATCCTCAGACTGTTGAGGATTCTGGGTGAAGAGCGCTTCCACCTTCCACCGTATCATAACTTGACATCAGGTCAGAAGAAGGCCAGGCGCTTCCCCGACTTTATATAGCAAGAACGACACACAATTTTTGCACGATATTGCCCTGTATTCGATTTCTATTCGTGGTTTCACAAGACGAAGGTTTTCTTTCAGTTTTTGTACGGTTTATCTGCTGAACGTGTTAAGACCATCACCTTCATCAACACGTTGTCAGGTGTACTGTCACCAATATAAAGTAAATAGGACGTACAATGTTTTATTTGAGAGGTGAATCGGTCCACCTAGGTGGTCTCAGGAGGTGGACGGTGGGCAATAACCGGTCTGATCGATATGCGCAAATTCCTTATATTTTTTTGGGTCGTCATCCGATTTAAATACCTTAGTTTTTTGCACATGTGTTGGATCACTACGTTTTATAATCCTAGTGGTCACAAAGAAAAAAAATAATAATATATACTCTTTCTCCATATAAACTATCCAGAGTTTGCGTGTGTCTAAAATGATACGCGGCCAAAACAATAGTCGCGCAGACCCCGCCTTCTAAGATTGTTTACAGCCTATGTGGTCTAGTGGTTGGTCCACCGGTATATGATCCAGGATCTTGGATTCAATCCCCAGGAGGGTGCGATATTGTGCTTGGTTTGGTTGGTGGTATGGTGGTAGGACTTTTATTTAATTCCGCTCGGCTATCTACCACCATCGTATCTAAGTCTGTTGTCATCACAATAACTCTAAATTTTTATGTTCCGGCATTTAGAGGATAGTCTCAGACTGTAGATGGTTCCGAATGAAGTGCGCCTCTACCTTCCCCCTTATCTTAACTTGTAAGTGAAATAAAAGCCGAAGAATCTCAACAGTAGAATAGCAGCAACTTATCTCTGTATAAATACAACAACTTTACTGCGATCTCCAATCTGTCTGCCAAACGTGGTGATAATAGCAAAACTCTTATTATACGGGCGGAGGCTCTGTTTCGCATTGGTCATTAGTGAGCTGTTGAACTCTATTGTCTCATACCTGAAACGTAATAGCGACGAAGGCCACGAAAACAAAGAGGGCTCTACAAATCATTTCCGTTTCCTTGTTTCACTCATAATCAATATGCACAACACTTTTTTTATCTACTATTTAAGTTTAAACTTTGAATCTTTTCCAATCTAGAATGAGTGATTTACTGTTTTCTTTTTTGAAAAGCCGTAAACCTATCTTGCTTGGACGATTAACATTACAGTACTGAGTGTTTTCAGGCGTGCAATGTTTTGAAATTCGACCGGAGTTGTTTTGATTTTGGTAAAACTCAATGCAATGACTGCTGCGTACAATACTCGTGTGCGATTGTTTATGTTTTATCATAAACACGCTTGTTTTGTGTTCCTGCTCGTTTTTAGAGTTCTTTGAGTTGGACGAAATGAAAAGCAATAATTCATTAGTAAATGCATATATTTGGTAACACACAAATGTTTGGTCTAAAAGGTTGTGTTGCAGATAGATAAAATTCGAATATATCCTGGTCAACTCAAAGTTACTTACTTACTTGACATACAATCATTAAATTCCGTACCTAACACATTATCAACTATCAATTATGGTACAGGATTTATGAAGCTATAGGAACTATTAAGAACACATTGAGCACCAATTTCCATACAACGAGATTTACCCTTTTCCAAACATAAATACTTTCAATAAATACGTACATAATTCTTATCTAGTCTTTGATTTCGTAAGTACAGAGTCTACTTAAATGAAAGCACTGCTAAGGATTCTATTGATATTATTATAATCTCCGAGCTAATGAAAGACTAACGTAGTATCTAGCTGTATTGCTAAAGATAGAAAGTAACTGTACTTGTACCTTCCATATTTTAGACACAAAAAAAAATCCTACTTACTCCGTTTAGACCTCTTCTATTTAATAATGCGATAGTAACCTTGTTCCGTTGCGTATACATTGACTAGGTGAATAATAATAAATACTCATAGTTAAATACTTTTAAAATAAGTATATGGAACCAGTTTTGCAGTCAAATGTTTTTTATTTATTGCTCAGCTGACATGCCATCGTGATGTTTGGACATACATGTCCGCTACCAAAGGATGTTGATACGTGCTGGCATTGTTGTTAAGATATCAAATTCATAAATAAAACAAACTTGAGTGTTCCGTTCCGGTTCCTAAGTGTCAAGAAATAACCGCCTGTGTGGTTTAACCCACCGATTTTAGATCAAGAGGTCCCGGGTTCGAACCGTAGTAGATATTATTTCGTTTAATGACTGGGCAACGTAATCGTAATTGTAATTTATTAAAGCTTGAAAGGTACCTACTTACTATCCTTGATCCAATTGTCATACAAGAATCTTAGATGCCACATGTAGTTTTACAGATCTTTTCCTTGTTATACAATAGTGCATAGTATTTAGTTTGATGACTAGTCAACGAAATATAAATTAATAATACATTAATTTGGTAAAACTCTTGAGTCACAAATACCAGTTGTTTTTAACAACCAGTGGTATTGATCATCACCAACATCTACCTTTCCTTATCCCGCTCTTAAAATTTCATTTTCTTCCATTCACTTCTAACAACCTAACAAGCCTCATAGCTCAGTTGGTAGTAGGTAACTCTGCCTTCTGCACTGTAGGTTGTGGGTTCGATTCCTCACACATGTGTTTGGGTGTTGTGTTGTATGTTATGTAAGTATTTAAGTATTCTATCTGTAATCTAGTTCCCATATTACAAGATACGCTTAGTTTGGGGTTAGATGGCGTTGAAATGAACGTCCTGTAATATTTATTTTATTTATCTTATAACTAATCACTCACTCCTTGCACACGTTTGTGTTATTTTCTGCAATCCATCAATCTTTTTTTCGGTCTATTAGTTGATCCTGATATCACAAATTAAGTTTGATATTAACTATAATGATTAGGCTTCATTTGGGACTTAAATATTCTTGTAGATTACATTATATTCTATATACATATCAATACTTCTTCGCTTTATATTTGTGATGGTATTGTGATGGTATTTTTCTATAATGATATGTTCGAAAACGTTTGTTTTGTATATTATTTGGTAGATGTCAAATAGCGCCATCTATTTATAGTCGGAAAAAACTCACAGTCAATCTGGGAGTGTCGAGCTTTGATAATACTGTGCTGATATAAGTTGTGCTTAGATGCTACAGAGGGAATCATGTGATTTAAGTTTTTATAAAAAAGGTAGATGGGGTGCGCAGTATTATACTCGTACTTGTAACTCAAGTAAGGGCGTAGGCTTAGCAAGTGACCATATAACGCCAAATAATTGCAAGGCTTTAGGAAAGGTAAAATAAGTTCATAAAAAAATTTTTTGATAAAAAAAACTGTACCTGAGTAAATAAATGTTAAGAATCTTATTTACTTTGATATTATGATAACGTTTTTAAATTTAATAAAATATTACAGGATATTAATTTCACATAGCGCCATCTGGCCCAAACTAAGCATAGCTTGTAATATGCAACTAGATTCCGGATACAATACTTAAATACTTTTTTTTGTATGTACATACTTATCATACAATACAACACCTAAACACAGTACAAACAACTATATTCATAACACAAATGTGTTATGAATATAGTTGTATAAAAATTATAAAAACTGGGTGGAAATACCGCATAGAAGGCGTTACTATAATATACCAACTGAGCTATGAGGCTTGTTATATATATTAATGTTAAACGTATAATGTTTTATACGTTTTACATTAACTTATATTCAACTTTATTTTTAACTTCATCATTGTTTTATTTGTTAGCAGAATAAAACTGTGATACCCAAAAATACACTCTTGGCTGTTCAAAAACGGGTATTTTTCTAAACATACTATAAAATAATAATATCAAATGAGTTGTGATATAAATAGCAAGTATCAACATGATGTAACCCAAATGTTGGGTGCTGTAAAACACATATTACGGTGTGTTCTTCTTAGAATAGTGAGTTCTCAGCGCAGGAGTGATAAAGTTTTAACCTACCGAGGATCAGCCCTAAAACACAAAATCATCAAAATTGAGTTATACTCATCGGGCAGCACTCGTTGGGTATGTAAAACACATCATGAGTGTTTTACACCCATCGACTCAAGTATTATTATCTTAGTCGGTTATAGAAGTTAGTACCCCTATATGTACTACGAGTATAATCATTATCAAAATAAGCGTCATGCAGCACGTCATAACTATATTGTATGAGGCGATCCTCTATCCAAGCTCTGTAGAAGTTAATACGCGTGAAGATTGAACACGAACGTACTGTGGAGCTTTGGTCTCGATCACAATGTCTACCGTACGAAGTCACTCCAATGATGATGTATTGACATTGAGAGCCCTCTTTTTTCTGAATCTGTAAAGGCCCACCGCTATCTCCCTGCAACATAAATGTATGGATGACTTTATTAATGTCAATACAAGTTCAACAAGCCTCACAGCTCAGTTGGTAGTAGCTCTGCCTTCTGCGCTGTAGGTTGTGGGTTCGATTCCCACCCAGAACAAACATTTATGTGATGAATATAGATGTTTGTTCTGTGTTTGGGTGTCGTATTGTATGATAAGTATGTATTTACAAAAAAAAAAAGTATTTATGTATTCTATCCGTAATCTAGTTCCCATATTACAAGTTATGCTTAGTTTGGGACTAGATGGCGCTGTGTGAAATTAGTGTCCTGTAATATTTATATTTATATAAGTATTCGCGCACGGTTAGGTGCGGTAATTTTTGAGTAACGCATCATTGAGCGTTAAAAATACAATTCCCCAGAGTACAATATTGTGCTTGGTTTGGTTGGTGGTAGAGGTCTTTGTTTAAATCCGTATGGCTAGCCAACACCATCCTACATACGAATATCGCCATATCAATAATTCTAAACTGCTGATAAATGTTTTAACAAAATATAGTTTTTCTTCAGAGTAAGAAGTGTGCAGCTTTACGTCCAAATGGGGACAATATAATTATCGTCCCCATTTGGACGTAAAGCTGCACACTTACTGTGCGTTTGAAATTCCAATAAAAAATGGCGAATGCGGTAAATGTTTGTGAAGCTCCTGGGAACACTCACTAAAATACATTGTCTAAAAAAAACAAAAAACTATTTACTAAAGATAAACGAAATACTTACCTCACACGTATCTCTTATCTCTGTATAGTGTCCGTAGCACATCTGTGTCCTCTCATCGTAGCCTTTGATATAGTTGCGATGTGGTGGGTACACTTCCTTACACTCGTCTGGGTGTAAGCGTTGAAGAGTTACCTGTAATGTAAAAATAACAAAATTATCATCAAAAACGGGTCTTCATCACCTTTTTATATATCCGACAGTTTCGACCGTGTTACAACGGCCATGGTCACGGGTAGACTCAAACATAATAAATACACTCTAAAACACATACCTATACCAGATACAAATCTATAGTTTTTGATCAATAACAGGACACTTACTCAAGAAACCATACAATTAGAAAAAAAAAACAGATTTAACTTCTAAATCGACTAACAATGAGCTTGGTTACATTACTGCGGCATAGGAGTTCTTAGGTTTTTTTTAATGAACCAACAAAGCCAAGGGAAGTACTTGGCCTTCATCTCACCTGGTTTCAAGCTATGATAAGACCGAAGGTGGAAGCGCACTTCACCTGGAATCCTCAATGACTGAGGAACTGGCTATCTTACCTCTGAAAATCGGAACACAACAATTAAAAATTGTTGAATTTCGAATTAGTTAGAATTAGTAGTTGACAGATTTAGGTGAGATGGTTTTAGCTAGGCGGCGGTCATTGAAACGAAGTTGTACCACCTACCATACCAAGCACAATTTTGTACTTCTCTAGGTATCGAGTCCGGCCCCTCCTATTAAAATCGAACGTCGTCGGACCCGAAAAAACATCTGTCATTTGTGTATTGAAAAACGTGCAATTCGTCAACGGATCCGTCATGTTTCGTTTTTCGTAGTGGGTCAACTGGATCTGACACCGGTGGGCAAACAACTAACCACAGAGTCGGTTAAAAAGGTTAATTGAGTTAAGGTTTAACCACCTAAGGGTTCAGTTACTTGTCAACATGATACTTACTTGTTGCATATTGTTTGCAAGCTCAGTATGCCATCTGCCGTGTTTTCCAAAACCAAGCGCATCGGCTTCATGAGATTCATCTTGACCTCGATCAAAGCATGCTGGTTGCACGACAATACCACGGCTGTAAACATAGAAATGCAGAAGAAATTCCACATATAGGTGAAAGTTTCTCAATTTGGATTAGGATTTTGAGTGTAATTTCAAACACTAGGGCAGATCACAGTTCAGTGAATCTCTGCTACATGGCGTTTCCGGCTTTAGGAAAAGATGCGGGTTTGAGTCCCGTCGCCTTTTGTGATTTTTTGTGTCATTATAACATTTGTAAATCCTATCCCTACTGCAACCCAAAACAATGAATGCATGATATTTGAAACGAGATATTTATGGATCTTTAGTTTAAAATTTTACCATGTCAGACTCGCAAAGTCTGACACTCGAACTTTTTTTTTTACTAATTATCTCACCTTCATGCACGTTAATTTATAAGTAGACTAAATGATTGGATACTCACGGATCGTACTTATCGGTTATCACCAATGCTATATCATGGTATTTTGATGGAGATTTGTAGTCGGGGTGTTGTATGATATTTAGTATTTTGACCTTCAACCATAGATGTTCTGGATCAGAACGCTTTAGCCTGCCTAAAGCCACGTACAATGCTTCCCTGAAATGTTAAATGTTCCTTACATATTTACCTCAAACATACAAGTATAAAAGAAATCAGGAACTCAATTGCCAATTGCCAAATTTCCAAGATTATATTCTGTGTAAAAACTAGCATCAGCCCGCGACTTCGTCCATATTGACTATTGAATTTCTAGAGGGAAATTATGATGTGTGAGTTACACAATAAATAATATTATACAATCAATCGTTTCATCTGTCATGTCATTTGCGCTATAGAGAAAAATTGCTGTAGCTTTGCGAGTAAGTGATTAGGTATTTAATATACATATTGTAGTACATGTAGTAACACAACTAGTATCGTTTGTCTAAGCATTTGGTGAATGGTAAAAGTTACGCCAATAGGCTGAGGAATGCGAAGAAAGAAGGAGAAAAAGGTAGCTCCCCGGCTGATAGGGTATTGTGACCAGGGGACAGAGGACCGGCAGTAAATGTTCGGTGGTAGGAATATATCGAAGCGGCGCGGAACTTGATACCGCATTTTAGGCTCGCGATTCCGATTAGCTGTTGCATTGCGAACTATAATAATAAAACAAAATGTACCATAATATGAACATATACATCAGACAAAAACAATTTAACCTAGAAAACGAAACGGATACTTTTTATACCGGAATAATATTTCATAAGACACCTATACCAAATTTGAAGGGTTGTTATTGGTTTTTTAGTAATCCCACAGGGCCCTATATATTTTTTTCGGGATAAGAATTATGTGTTAATGTAGATACGACGATGTAGAGACGTTTTGGCTTGACAAAACAAACAAACTTTCACATTTATAATGTTTGTAGGATAAAGTAGGTGGCGGTTTACACACCTCTAAATTGGACTGTGGACAATTTAAAACAGAACCAACCATAGCATGGTAAAATTACCGTATATAAAAAAATTACTATAGCTTGGTTGAAATGAGCGTATTAAAAAAATGTTTGAAAATACTGTATATTTGATGTTTTGTTGTTGTTGATGATTTATGTATTTTTTTATTCTAACAATTATGTATCTACATTTAATGTAGCTATGTACAAGAGAAGCAGTGGGGTTACCTAAAGGCCGTTACAAATGGTAACTTAACTGTTCCAAACCAGTACCAGACGCAAGCGTACCCAATGCATGGCTGCGTTGCCACACTGAATGAAATTGAAAAAAATGAAAAAAAAAATTCGCTGGCCTAAATAAGAACCATTCCTCAGGTCACATGTCACCGCAATCAAAAGCACCGCACGGTTTTCGAAAACCCGGAGAGCACACCACATCTATATTGTAATAAACTTTCTGTAATTGTTAATCTTGAAAAATATAATTAAGAAGAGATTACACAAGATAAAATCTTAATATTGTGTAATCTTTGACATTTATGTTTTTGATTTTGACATTTCATCAAGTATAATTTGAAACGTTTACTGACTGCATGATTTTGCAGGCTCGATGCTATAAATTTATTAAAATTAAGAGTATACTAAAATTAGAACAATCAAAAAACGGTTGAAACACCTGAAAATACTATTAGAGAGCAGTTTGCAAGCAGATTCCTATAATAATTTGTGTACTTGTTAAAACTAGCATTTCATAGAATATATAATTATTTATATTAACTTAGGATAAAGTTTCTCGGACATTTGTGTATATATGTGTTAAAATATGTTCGGAATAAAATAATGTGAGTGTCCATGAGTTTTGAGCACGTATAAATACAACAGATACATCACTACATCGCTAGGTATGTTTTTGCCTTACTCTTGCTAACTTAATTTTTATGCCTAGTAATATGTGATGTAATACGCAGGCTTAGGTTGTTAAGCAGATACATTATATAAAAAAAACTAACATGCCACCGAAACCGACAAATACACCGATACTTACATTTTCTATCTGTTTCGAAATCGTTATGGTCGTAGATGAATATCTAGAACTCAGCTAGAGTAAAACACAAAAAAATATTAAAACATGCACTAATGGATTCTTAATAATAATAATAATACGTAATTTTTACGGAATAACTATTGTCGAATATAATTCATGTGAAAGTAGAAAATTAAATGATTGGTGGTAGCTATCCAGGCGGACAAAGCCCTACCACCAACCAAACGATATATAAAAATACTTACTTAATTTCATATTTATTTTTACTGAGAATAAAGATTTTATTGCAGTGAGCTGCAGTAAGTACTGCATTTGTAGAGATCAAAGAGCCACCACAGGCCCACTCGGTTGGTTCTTCGCCAAAGCCCAACATTGCCTGAAAAAAAAAACATATACATATGTATATATTGTATATTTGCTAGTAGGCTTTTTATAAAGTAATGAATGATGGTGATGAGATCTTTTATAATCCTATTCATTAATTTACTACTAATTTAACTGAAGATCGCAACGAGTATAAAAATAAATCGACACTATACCTATATTAAGTTTTCAAAATACTTGAAGAACTAGCTGACATAATATCGTAAATACAAAAGTGAAATAGAAAAATACATTATCTGTATATATTTGTCTTGGGCTAAATGACTGACTGACAATCAGCGCACAGAATAAGCCAGGGGTCGTAAAGACATGAAACTTTCAGGGTAGATTTCTTTTGATTTGCAGGCGTAAATACAAAAAAAAAAAAAAAAGACCTCTGTCTATATGTATATGTATATTACATGTACATTATTATATACGAAAAAGTTTTTCGTTCAGAATTACATCATACCTATGTTAAAGATAATGAGTCAGATACGGGTGTATGAAACTCCGTCGTTGTGTCCTTATTTTTTGTTCGTGGAAATATCAGTTGGTAACCTTATCAAAATATGCTAGCGGCAGTAGACATAGGTATCTGTATATTGCTAACATAATATGCTATATATTATTATTAAGTTAACAGTAATAAAATACATTATTACTGTTATGTATATAAAATACATTATTACTGTTATGTATATTATTATTATATATAGCATTCGTTTATCTTATTGGTTTTGCGTTTTACTTAAGGCACAGTCAGTTTTTTAATTACCTCGAAAGTATAGTATAGTATATATAGTATTAGTATAAGGCACTATATATCAAGATTTCCAACTTGTGTGAATTATAAAAATCCAGTAGTTATTGTCTTTCACTCTTTTTGATTATGACTTTCAATTTAGAAGAAGACTTTAAACTAGACACAATAATACATATAAATAAATGTCACTTTAACACTGCGCAAAGCTGTCGCCTTCCCGGTTCAGATTAGGTTCCGCGCAAAGTTGTTGCCCTCCCGGTTCCTTAGGTCCGCACAAAGCTGTCGCCTTCCGGTTCAGAACAAGGCCAGCGTATTGTCCTTAAAAAAAATAAGTCACGTAAACTAAAGTAGCCCTTACCATGTGTGTATTTTGTCCTTTGTTTACATTTTCACCATTTATCGCAGCATCTGGAACAATAAAAACGATTTACTTATACTAGATTATTTTCATCTACTGTCGAACCAACATAATTTAATATCTTTTCATAGTTAATTATTTAAAAACTATAGTTCAATTCAAAGATACTGCACACATAAATTTAATGTGAATATTTTCCGTTGCAAACACTGATTTGCGTAAATGTTGATTTATATTGCGTTCGTAGAAAAAATAAAGCAAAACAAATCAGATTATCTATCTCTGATTACTGCAAGATATAATTATAATCGTTCATGCTGTTTCGAAAAAAAATCTAACTACGCTTGTAAATGTCAATGTAAAAAGACTCCCAGCTGATTCCTCCCATCGCAATATAGATATGCTATACAGACAAAACATAAGTGAGATGTTGTCCTTTTTCTGGTGAGATTAGTCAGTTTGTACGACATCTGTCTACATCTGCCATCTGTCTTTTCACTTTTACCAATTTTGCGCGTAACTAAATCGGTGGATTCACAATAAACAGCCTTCATTTTAATACGGACCGTTATCTCAAAACAGTTAGGTACCAAATTGACGGAATTTACTGCTTCCAATAACGTTTACGAAATGCCTCGTCTAAGTTCGACGTTATTTATAACCCTTGTCAAGGTGTCGGAAGCAGAGCCTACACTTTCCCTTTTCAAATAGAAGTGTAGAGCAGAGCGATAAGAAAAATAACTTAAAAGGTAAGACCGCGTCGTTTACCCTTTTAACGTGGGTAACAAACCAAATATGTAATTTTGGAAAATGCCTCAAAAGGAGATTGAGTGTTCATCGAGTACTCGAAACTTGTTACTTTATAACAGTTGTAATCGAAATAATAATTAGTAAATTACCATAGCATAGTAACAAAAATATTATCATACAGACTAGCGCCTTCGATACTAAAATCGATGTTTTTCGTTAAGCCTTTTCCACCTATATAACCTTTTACCTACTAACCACCTACAAAGCTATCAAACAATCCACTTTCACTCACTCACTTTGTTCTGTGTTTGTGTGTTATATATCTATCTAAATATATATAGCTCAAAGGTGACAGACTGACTGACATAGAGATCTATCAACGCATAGCCCAAACCACTAGACGGATCGGGATGAAATTTGTCATGCAGGTAGATGTTATGACGTAGGCATCCGCTAAGAAAGGATTTTGATTAATTCTACCCCCAAGGGGATAAAATAGGGGATGAAAGTTTGTATGAAACTTTGTCAATTTTAAACCGATCGGGCTGAGACTTTGCATGCATAAAGCTACTATGACGTAGGCATCCTCTAAGAAAGGATTTTGAGATTTTGCATTTGTTTTGTTTTCATTGGTTTGAGTATTGGTTTTGCCGGTTAGACTTTTTTAAAATGGCTAAAGAAAATCTGAAAGTTAATGGAGAAGTTGAAGAATGTACTGTCGTTTTTAAGTTTTGTAGGCCCTAATTTTTAACACACGCTAAACCAAAGTAAAGCCGCATAAACTATACCTAATTAATAATAATACTTCTTAACGTGAGCGAAGCCGCGAGCAAAAGCTAGTTATATCATAAGAATGTAATTGAAATTATATATTAGGTCCTTACATATGAAATTGGCGTTTTGTATGGGAGGAACATAAAGGCAATTTTTTCATATTAAAATATATTTTATTAATCAAAGTATGTACCATTGCTATCTATACACTTTTGCCATCTTATAGGTAGTTCATTGATCCCTTTACTAAAAAAACCATCCGGACGGGAATCAATGAAATCTTTGAAAGCGGTTTGGACTGCCTCATCGGAATTGATTTTTTTTCCTTGCAAGAAGTTATCCAAATTTCGAAAAAAATGGTAATCTGTTGGAGCAAGGTCCGGAGAGTACGGTGGATGTCTTAGACATTCCAATTGAAGCTCCTCTAATTTGGTAGTCGTCTGTTGGGCCGTGTGTGGTCTAGCGTTGTCTTGAAGCAGCAGTGGCGTAGAGCGATTGAAAAGTCTCGGTTGTTTAACAGCGAGCTTTTCCATCATGGTTTGCAGTTGCTGACAATAGACATCAGCCGTAATCGTCTGACCAGATTTAAGAAAGCTATAGTGTACGACACCGGCACTAGTCCACCAAACGCTTACAAGTAACTTTTTTTGAGTCAATTTTCGCTTGGGGCAAGATTTTGCTGGTTCACCAGGGTTCAGCCATTGCGATGAGCGTTTACGATTATCGTACAGGATCCACTTTTCATCACATGTAATGATCCGATTTAAAATTCCTTCATTATTGTGCCGGTTGAGTAATGTAACGCAGCAGTCGACGCGCGTTTGTCGGTTTGCTTCACTCAATTCATGAGGTACCCACCTTTCAAGCTTTTTCACCTTCCCAATTTGCTTCAAGTGGATTAAAACGGTTTTGTCACTAACACCGCAGCCTGCAGCTAACTGTGATGTGGTTTGCGATGGATCTGCTTCCACAATAGCCTTCAATTCATCATTATCGACCTTGGTCTCCGGCCGTCCACGGGGCTTGTTCTGCAGGTCGAAATTTCCAGAACGAAAGCGTTGAAACCAAAAACGCACCGTGTTTTCTTTTGCGACACCACCACCATACACATAATTAATCCTTCGAGCCGTTTCTGCAGCACTGGTGCCACGGTGGAACTCGTACTCGTAAATAATACGATATTTTAAGTTTTCCATTTTGTGAAATGAGTGACGCAGAAAAAAAAAGCAAAAGAGAAAAAAACAAATGAATTACGGTTTTCGAAACACAAATGCATGAGTAAATAGCTGTTTAAATTTGAATTTGGAATTCCTAACCAAAGAGGAGATATTTAAGATCAAAGTGGCCAGTACGACAAAACGCCAATTTCATATGTAAGGACCTAATATATGTAAAACTATATAGTAAGTATTAGAGATCCAAGGTTCTTGCCTTTCTCAGTGTGTGCTGGTCGCGAATTTAAACTGACAGTCGATTTGACGTTTGAAAATGATCCTAGAAAATCTTACTGAATAAAAACATTTTGACTTTGACTTAAAATATTTAATTTGGCCAGTGTTTTTTTCTGTGATGCTAACATGGCAGCTACTTTTCAGTTACCAATAAGTACGTCGTTGACTCCCCTATATCACAATAATTTTGTTATTTTGTCGGTAATGGTTTACATTTAATTTATAATTAGACTGCAAAGCATTGTTTTAAAGCTTTGAGGCAACTTAATTCAACCTCAGCTCAACAACTCCTACAGAAACAAACAGTCCCGGTCATACCGCAAAGCTTTGTCCAAAGAAACAATGTTATAGTTAGTAAACAACGAACCGGTTTACAAAGAAAATAACAGTTGCTATTAGCCACATTTCATTAAAAAATACAATTTTATTTAAACGTTATTTGCCATAAGACATCTATCAGGCGTTTTTTTTTCCATTTATACCTATATGTCTCTACATCATCTTGCAGGCAAGCATGCCTTATGTGACTGCATTTATTTATCTTAGCACAGCATCTTATACTTCTGCTCTGTATCGCACCCACGTTTCACTTGATTTTATTTAACCCAATAAGGTAAGGCTAAAGTTTCACAATCATAACGCCTTGTCTCACGTTGTATCGTTTCACTTGAAATAGAATAGAGAATAGTTTTTTTTTGTGAATTTTACGGCCTGGATTCAAGTCCTAATGGACAATTTTTATTCAACTAAATGTCTACATAATAATAATTCTGAATCGAAATCTGAAACTAAGTAAAATAACTAAGGTAATTTCACTGGCATTCATATCTTGACTACTATTTCGGGTACTTAGCAGGGTAAGTAGTTACTTAGTTTTTCCTCTGTTTCAAAAAGGTCGGCAAGACAATGCCCAAATCTCAGCTTTGTAATCAAAGTGAAATTTTTGCCGTAATCCTTTCTGTGTGATTCATTAAAATTCCATTGACCTTTATTGGTCTTTTATATGGATCAATATTTTTCCTAACATAGGAAGGTCTATAACCCATATAACCTATGTACAACTCCGTCAACTTCTCCATTTTCTGCGTTTCCTTGGCGCGATGGAACCCAATCAGTCCTTTATAGTCACATATATTACCTTACAAGGGTACTTTGATATGGCCAAAGGGGTTGCACCAGCCGTCGTCGTGGGCAGACTGTAACTTTAGAGCCACCGTAGAGAAAAGAAGGCGTTTTTAAAAACCACCCTCATCTTGGTCTTGATTATTAGAATAGGCCACATTCACACGTTAAATACCCGTTTTTTGAATCAAAATAATGAGCCCTAATCCTCTGTAGCATTTTTGTAATTGTGTTCACCCGTCCACCGCGAGCACTCCTTATCTTTTTCACATTCAGTTACCAGCGTCATCGTCATTCGTCAGCAGACGTATTGATTGTGATGTTATATAACGCCCGTCGAGTTTTTCACGCATCTCTATTTTGTTCTTTGTACCAGTTTTTTTTTATGAATGTTATAGGCCTGCGTTTGACTGCTAACTCGCCTGATGTTAAGCAATGATGCAGCCTACGATAGAGCACACTTAATTTTGACATTGACACAAGTAAGAGCTTTTTGATTTTTAAGCGGCGCCTTCCAGTTCCCTCCAAACCGGAAGTTCATTAGAGAATGTATAGAAAATATATAAGGGCCACCTTGTCCTGGCTACCATGTTTGAATTTGAGGCTACTTGAGCGTTTAAATAAAACAGCTACGTTGCTCTGAAACGTAAATGTGTAGATAATTCACAGATGAAAGCTGATGGCTTCTTCTGGCGAGGTCCCTTATCGGATTTTACGACATCCATGGGCTGGGTTTTAGGGGTCGATTCTTAAGCGGCAATCGACACTGCTACATGTGTATAATCTGTATACGTGTGTTTTTATATCAGATGTGTGAGTATTAGTCTTAATATGAATAAGCTAGTGTATTCGATCACATAATAATAATGAACAGATTAATAGCGACTCCTCACTAACAAGTTTTACTACAAAAGACACCATTCCATTAAATTCGTAGTGAAATCATCTTCCTACACAATTTTGACGTCATAATCTGGAGCATTTTGTCTATTGAAATAAGACAAAACGCGAAAGTAGAATGGAATCTATCTAATGACATTGCGAGTTCTACTGAAAGAAACTCATTTTAGCATCAAGAATGGAACCATTTTTGAGATGAGAACAGACCACTAGTAAATAAGTGAAAGGATTACGTTGCTGAACATTGACATAGAAAATATTCTTGTTTTTTAAAACCACTTCACTTTAACTGTATTTTACTTATGTAAGTATTATTTTGAATTTTATTATGATTTATAAATGAATGATAGCTTACCTTATAGATGAAGTTAGTTTGTAAGAAACAATACTAGTTCAATCGACACTTTTTTTAAATCTTCACGGCATAGAGGCTTACGTCTTAATGCTACCTCTCGATTGGTTCAGGCAGACTACGTTTTAGGCACACCCAGACAGAAGGATCTAAAGTGCTAAGTTCTAGCTGACATTGCGAAAATATATACCATAACTGAACGAGACAGTAATAACGTTAAATTATTGATATATATCTATGGTGCTTATAGAGGACGGCTTAATACTTTGATTTGGATTTAATAAATATCACACTAAAATGATAAAGTCACATGAAAATCAGTTTTTCTTAAAACATTGTTTTTTTTTGCATTCATTGTATATGTGAGTAATAGTAATTCCGTAGTTATATTTTGTTTCAATATGTTTCGGTCCAAGTAATAACGTCAGTATACTGCATTTTAGTTTGGAATTAATTAATTGTTATTGTTAGCAGCTATGTTTGTGATGTAAAGGCCAGCCTCAACAATTATTTTTAAATTTTAAGTTTAATTTCGAATATAAAACAACAACTTTGTCTATTTTTAGTAGCTAGCCAGGCGAACATAAAACAAGTTTTTTTTAATTATTTCAAAAATACTTAATAGGGCTAGATTATTCTAATTTTGTTTAAAGGATGCAAACATTAAAGGTATCTAATTAAAAGTAGGTAATTAATTCATTAAAGGTAGGTAATACCTACAAGCGTTTAGTTCCAGTGCTTGTATAAATCCCGTAGAAATGTCTAGCGTACCCTGCAGAGGGCCTTTTCGTATCATGTACAAGTACAGTAAAGTTCTGGCTTATCTTTATTACGTTTATATCAGGCACTCAATTGTTTGGCAAGTATGTGCCCTGAAGATTAATTGTGGGAAGGGAAGGACCTCGAGAGAGTAAAACGATTCTAAAGGATTGTTATTGTGTAAGGATAATGGCTTTTATGGCGCACGTATGCTGCGCAAAGGTTAGATAGATAGATAGATAGATATAACGTTTATTCACACAAACACAAAACACACATACAGTAAAAAATAAACAACAGACATGACAGTAACAGTTACGACATTATACATCAACAGAAAGGTATTAAAAAATATATATATATATACATATATAATTTGCATAAGTGACGTGACTGGGAGCTGACGACAAGAAAATAGAACACTGCAGTGAGCCATGCTGCGTGAAAAGCCCCGAGCTCAGCGTGTGCTGCGAACGAGTCCACAGCGCTGATTTTCAGCACAGGGCTGTGGTGACAATATAAAAACAGGGATACGATACCAAAATACTACTAAAAATTAAATTAAAGTATGACCTACACAATTTTCCATGAATAAATACAAAAAATACTACACAACAAAAATAATAAAAGACTTAGGCATTTGTGACATACTTACCAAAGCAAATAAAATAAAACAAAAAGTATTTTAAACAATATTACTGCATAGAAAAGTAAAAAATAAATAATAAAAAAAAGGTCAATACCGAAAATGCCAAGAAAGTGCATGTAATGTAATAAATACAATGAAAAATATAGTAAGTTATATGAAGGTGAATTAGTTATTGGGAAAATTAAATAAATAAAAATAATCATAATTCAAATAAAAGATATATTAACAAAAACTTACTGAGCGGACCTTTGCAAGTCCAACAATATATTTTTATATTTAATTCTAAAATTAAACTTTGTTTGCACCGCGCGTATTGGGGGGGGGCAGTGAGTTCCAACACTTTGTGGCACAGAAACGAAAACTACCACGAAAAGCTGCAGAGCCATGCTTTGGTGTACACAAGAGTAGAGAAGAAGAGCGAGCGGAATACTTTTTAAATGCTTGAGCCCATACAAATTTAGAAAATAAATACAGTGGCTTGTGATACTTTATTACTCCAAACATCATAGTGGACAGATGTAAGAGCCTTCTGCTTTCCATTTTTAAAATATTGTGCTCATTAAAGAAGGGTGTAACATGGCTGCGTGGAGGAACATCAAAACAGAAGCGAGCACATGCATTTTGTACTCTTTGTATAAGATTAGAAGTTTTTTTGAAGAGGCAGGGTCCATACACACAATCAACATAATTAAATTTTGAGAGTACCAGTGAGTCAACAAGCATAACACGGAGTTCTGTTTTAAGGTGGTTTCTTATTTTATATAAAACACTCAAACGATAGAAGCTATTGCGAACAGTCTCAGATACGTGCTTTTCAAACTTAAGCTGTTCATCTAGGATAAGTCCAAGACTTTTTGCTTCAAATACACGTTCTATAGGTTCTCCACCAACAGCCAACTGCGGATTTAAGTTTGTAATTTTAGCAACTTGATTTTTTGTTCCTAAAAGCATAAATTTTGTTTTTTTACTATTTAGAAGTAAAGAATTTGTTAGCGCCCAGGTCTGAATTCTGTCTAGATCCTGAATGATTTTCGCTTCAGCGTACCTAATTTCATCTGGTTTAAATGAATAGTACAATTGGATGTCATCAGCATAAATATGGAACTTGCAATTTTGGATGCATTTTGTAATATCCGCACTGTACAAAATAAACAAGATTGGGCCCAGAATAGAGCCTTGCGGCACACCTCTCGATACATCGCGCACTACAGAGAGCTTAGCAGACCCATTATCCTTCCTAATCTCAACGCACT
The DNA here is from genome assembly GCA_951394065.1 of Venusia cambrica. Lineage (NCBI taxonomy): Eukaryota > Metazoa > Arthropoda > Insecta > Lepidoptera > Geometridae > Venusia > Venusia cambrica. The sequence continues at coordinate 11,016,096 of OX596035.1, forward strand.
GTGATCGATTGCTTAAATAGGAATCAAACCATCGTATCGCATGATCATCAAACCCATAGTATTGAAGTTTAGAAAGAAGAAGAGATATATTCAAAGAATCGAAAGCGCGCGAAAAATCGAGGAGAACCAATATTGTACCCATACCCACGTCCTGCGCTGCTAGGATATTGTCTGTAATGTCAAGTAAAGCAGTATCCGTCCCCCTGTTCTTTCTAAAACCAGATTGGAGGTCAGGCAAGATATCATTTTTTTCCAGATATTCAGTCATCTGTGAACACACCACTTTCTCCAGTACCTTAGAAAGGCAGGGGAGTATACTAATTGGACGCAAATCTTTGAGCTCAAGCGGATTAGTGACTTTAGGTAAAGGCTTGACCACTGCTTGTTTCCATAATAAGGGAAAGGTAGCCGAAACAAGTGACTCATTGACGATGGTTGTAATGGTGTCCAAGCTCTGTGGTAGCGTGAGCGTTATCATTTCTAACGATATTTCATCAACTCCAAGAGCATTTGATTTTATTTGTTGTAGATATTTTAATACTGAATTAGAATCTGTTAGTTTTAAGGAGAATGTAGATGAGCTGTGCTTATGAAATTCGAAATATGTTAGATTTGAAATTGTTACATTATTATTTATTGGTATATTTAGAAAATGGTCATTTATAGAATTAGGGTTATCAAAAAATACAGGGAGTTCGATTGATTTAGGGGGGAGAACTTTGGATTTTAAATTCTTCCATAATAATTTAGAATTATGCTTATTACTATTAATATGCTGTTCAAAAAATGCTTTTTTCTCGCTATGTAAAGCTGTTACAACATGTTTTTTTAAATCTTTGTAGTAAAGCCTATGGCTTTCCAATGTGGTCTCACGATATCTGGCAAGCGCAGCATCACGGAGACGCATCATTAGTTTGACATTGTCAGTGAGCCATGGACTAGGCAACTCAGTGACAACCTTGGACTTTATTGGGGCATGTAGATCAAATAATAGTTTAATCACGTCGTTTAACCTGACCACCATACTATTAACGCAATCTAAGGAATGAATTTGGTTCCATTGAACGGAATCTAAATCACTAGTGAATAAATCAAGACATATATCTTTTATTGGTCTGAACATTAAAGTTTTTATTGGAAATTTCGGTTTTTTAAAAATTAGTTCACAAGTAACAAAAGCATGACCAATATCCGACCCTACTAGTTCGACACTGGTACTACGTGTACTTACATTTGTACATACTACGTCAATTAGTGTTTGACTGTGGTTTGTAAAGTGGGAGGGCTTTTCTATAACTTGGCGTAATTCTGTGTGTATGAGAAATTCATTAAATAGTTTTGTTTTGGAATCGAGTGGTTTCAACATGTCGATGTTAAAATCCCCCAAGACCACCATGCTATCAAAGTAAGAAAAGGAAGAGACTGAATTCAGAAGGGCATCAAGAAAATCAGGTACTTTTACCCAATGCGGTCTGTATGCTGTACCAATAATAAGCTTAGAGGACTTAACCGTTAATTTTAGCCACATTTGGTCAATGTTAGGACTTATTGGGTGCGGGCAAGAACGTACATTGACGCCACGCCGAATATAAAAACCAACACCGCCACCGATCCCGCTGCACACATTTGCGGGGCGGGGCGTGTACCTCAGCCGGTAGTTGGGCACGGTAGGCGCACGACCTTTCTGCCCCTCACGGATCCATGTCTCATTTAACGCCATTATATCCACAGAGTACTTCATCATAGTAGCTATGAAATTATCGTGACCCGTGTTCAGGGAATTGGCATTGTAAAGACCAACTTTTAGAAATTTGTTGCTACCCATTGTAACTAAATATAAAAGTTACAAGATTAATAAAAAAAGTCTGAAAGTTATAGATGTAATAGGTAAAAAAATAAACAATATTGTCAGTTAATGAGTTAAATGATAACATTTTACATAAGTATATAGGTATACATAGGTTACGTAAATAATGTGTAATAATTTTAAAGGATAAAAATATATGTAGTAAACAAAAATAGCGATATAAAGTGACCGATAAAAGCCTATGCAGTGAGAGCGTTACACAGCAGTGCTCCATTTCCAAGTAGGTATACGTCAGCGGTAATAAAAACAAACAACATAACAGGTAAATAAAAAAATGTCTAGAAAGAAATTTAGAAAAAAGGTACAGTGCACAGTAGGTATAAGTAGGTAGCATGTATTTCAAACAGCGGGCTTGGGAAAAATCTGGTCTAAATCAGAGTCGGATCTAACTCGAGAATAAGAAACCCCCTGCTCCTTCCTAACGTAGATGCGTCCCTCCTTCGTCCAGCAGTACTTCCATGCACGCGCTCGACACTCCTCTCTGGCCTTGGCAAACGTTTGAGCGTTCTGCCTAGTAAGGCGCTCATTTACGTAGATACGGGCGGGTGCAGCATCTATGCCTAGATCGGATGTGGTGATGCCGCGGCGGACGCGGGCCGCCTGCAGGTACTCGTCGCGGACGGCGCGCCGCGCGAACCGGACGGCGATGCGGCGCGCCCGGACCGCAACCTGGGACCCGTCCTGGGCGCGGCGGGGCGCTCCCTCCCTCTCAGCCACAACAATGTCGCGATCCTCCAGGGACATGCCCATTTTCGCTCCCAGCAAGGATATTAGGTGCGTCTGGTTCTCGCCTTTGTGTTCAGGGATGCCGGTGATCAAAACATCATTCAACAAGTAGTCTTGTTCGCGCTCATTAAGCTGCAGCTTTACTTCTGTGAAAGCACGTTCTAATGCGCTTACGTCATCCGGCCTAGTGGGGCTATCACGAGCCTCCAGAGTCTGCAGGCGAGCCTCGAACGCATTCAAACGCTCATTGAAACCTTCGCGTGTCGAGGTTAACTCGGTCCTGAGCTCACGCACTTCCTCGAGGAAGGAGCTCATGTTGTCCTTCGAAGATTTAAATTCCGTAGTCATTAAGCTCTGCATTTTAGCGAATTCTTGGCGCATCTCTTTTCTCAGTGCTCGTACTACGTCGACATTTACATGATCGGAAGACCGAGTCTCGGCAAGACCGGAAACCGGAAGTCCCACTATGGGCTCAATGGGAGGTTATGTTAGTTCAATTCGTTGACGGATCAAGTGAAATAGCTGACCTGCAGGGCTATCTCCTAGATAGCCAGACATTACAACATTTCAAGGTGAACGCGGGATTTTTAATGATGTAATAATAATTTAATTATTTTAAATTATGGTGCCTTGGGGTATTTATGCACTATAATTACATTAAAGTAAAGCTTGAAGGTGTTGATACCATATTAAAATAAAGCCTAGATGTACATTTTTAAAAACAGACTTCTTTCTCTTTCGCACTATAAAGAACCTACTCAATGTTTTTTTTTTTGGTTTGTATTCTTCGTAATATACATACAGGCTGACTAAGAAGTCTTAGTAATAGGGTCGCGTTGAGTTAAGGGTAAGGAATAAAAAAAAAATGCGCACTTGACCCGGAATCCTCAATAAACTAAAATACTGCCTATCTTACCTCTAAATTCCGGTAAAAATTGTTGTGTTATAGTAAAAGTTACCGCATGTAATGGCGCCGGCTGTTTTTTTTTTTAAATACCGCCTTGACTGACGTCATAGATTTCTAAACAGGTCGCTTCGGCTGAATTAACTTAAAAACCACAAAAAGTATCCTAGAGTTTCTCTATTGTGGAGTAGAATCCTACACTCCACATTATTAATATCGCATTCATCGTAAGATTAAAGTTTGCTCGCACGTTCTACTATGATTTTCTCACATGGAATCAAAAACACATGGAAAAAAAAATTATCAGCTCGAACATTCTGCGGTAAGTACTAGTGGTTGTAATTTAAATTACAATGTTAACAAGTTAACGATTCATTTGACTAATCCATTTGAGTAATGACTTTTTCTCGCAACTTTGTTTACTATAAGATTGATATGTCGCATTTTATGGCTATTATTCCGTATTTCTTTGTCTTATTGTAATTATTGCAATGAGCAAAAACAGCAGCAAGTTGTATTACTTTTACAATGTAAAACAACCGTTTTAAATAGAGTTCCAATCCAATATTCATAATAAAGACCACTATTATACGTGAACGTGGCACAAAACGAACTAGCATACAATCAAGGCTAGGATATCACTATTTATAATAGACTGGTGGAACGCTCTAATCGGGTTAATCTCGCCTTAGCCATACTTTTTAATTTTAAGCTATCTTATACTATTAATTTTGTGTGTGCAAGTTTAAGCAAATAAAAAACGCCTGGGAATTTGTAATCGTGATTGCATAGTGATCGTAAATGAATATAAAATAATAATTCATCACAATCGATTCAGCCCTTTAAAAGGAGAATAATATAGTGTAAAGATATTATAAAAAAAGAATCACTCTCTCATTAGGTTTGCTGGAAGAAACTCTGTTCAGTGTTAAGCTCGCCTTTGCCATGCTCGTTATTTTTTTGAGATTGTTTATAATATAAGATTTATTTTGGGTGTGCAATAAAGAATAAAGAATTAGGACTTCTTTTTTGCGTTTGATTACTAACTCACCTAATGTTAAGCAATGATGCCTACGATAGAGCACGCGTGCCCAGAAGTGACCTATTCACTATTCATCTAAAGAGATTGTTGCAGATTGAAAAAAAAACAGGCGCCCTCATACCTCATACCATCCTTACTATTAACTAGGTCAAACTGTAGGTCCATTAGCATCACGAATTTAATCAAACATCAAATATTGAGATATTGATCAATATTGCAACTCTCCGTTTGGCTTTCGTTTGATTGCTATTTCGGGATATAGCTATTATTCGATAGCCTTATTTCACAATGATTGATTTTGGACAATGACTGTAGTCCGCCTTGCAGGCAGCTAGCCTCCACCTTGCTGAAGTCTGTCGCCATTACAACAATTCCTGGCATTTTGAGGTAAAACAGTCAGTTCCTCAGTCTATTGAGGATTCTGGCTGAAGTTTGCTACCTTCGGCCTTATCATCACTTGAAAACAGGTGACTTAAAGGCCATTTCCCCGTCATAATATAAAAAAAACCTACGATTGAGTTTCCCGTTTCCCTAATAGCAACCTATTCTTAATTTAAAGAGATTTTGCAGATTGAAAAAGGAACAGGCGGCTTCAAAGGTTGTCGTGAACTAGGTCGGACTGAGTCCGTCAGCATCACGAATTTAATCAAACTTCCTATTCGAGATATTGAACAATATTGCGATTCCACCTTTGGCTCGTGTTTGATTGCTATTTTGGGATATAGCTTTGATGTTTCGGTTTCGCGGGCTATTATTTGATAGCCTTATGTTGCAACTATCGATTTTCATGTACTTCTTACAAATACATCGGAAACACTGACATTTTAACAATTTTTTTGTATTTCAAGTGATTGCACTTGGTCACAACATTTACAAATGTTATTATGACACAAAAATTCACAACGCGCGACGGGGCTCGAACCCGCGTCTTTTCCTAAAGCCGGTAACGCTCTAACCAACTGAGCTAACCGTTTCCAAGAACCTATTATGCACACAGCGCGCGAATAATGTATACGGCGAGCGAACGATACCTTTTATAATACCTCGGCTGATCAACAGTTTGCCTCTTCATCTACGGGACAATTTGAAACCAATTAATAATAAAAGTAGATTGAAGAAATATTTTATGCAGTAATTTAGTGTAAGTAGGTAACTTATTACTCAAAGTTTGTTTTTATGTTTAATTTTAAGAGTGGCTCACGATAGCACAAGACAAACTTTAGTGGCTTAATGTGTTATCTTAATTTAGTTATGTAATCTTTTTGTTATTTGATTAATAAATTTAATATATATATATATATATATATATATAATATTCTAATAATCTTTAAATTACAATTTAATCTAGATTCTTCTATAGATCATCAAAACACACATAATACTACAAGAGGACTTGGCTTCGTTGATAGACTTTGCTTAGGACCTGTCTAGTTATCACCATCTTACCAGTCTATCGCTATAATAACAACTCTAAATTGATATGTTCCGGAATTTAGATAAGCTTATAGTAATAGCTAATAGCTTTTAGTATTGGTAAGATAAGCTAGTTTCTCACTCTATTGAGCATTTTGAGTGAAGTGCGCTTCTACTTTCAGGCTTATCATGACTAAAAAGATGGGTGAAAAGGCTCTTCCCCGTCAAACAGTAAAAATCAAAAAATTGTAGAATATACTTATACGAGGACAGACTTAAACTTGTCTGAAACTTGAAACTTGAAATGTTCAATTCTCGTTTTAAAGTTACTCTGCATTCTTATACAAAGTATATTTATTACCATACTAGTAAAAGTAATGGAAAAGAAAACGTAGAAACACATTGCCATATAAAATAAAGTGTTTTTGGAAGCGGTGAGCTGTTTATGAGCACTAAAGGGAAGACCATTATGGTTTAAATGCTCTTCCTTCGTGAACACTTAAAACAATCAGAAAGTACTTGAATTGCACTGCTGTATTATGACGTTCAACTGAAAATTGTGCATCATTAAACAAAAGTTTTTATAAGCAGACGTGTTGCTCAGTAAGTAGGAGTATAGTGAGTAGCAAAAAAGGCAAGAGAGACTAATTACCGTTCAAGTTGTCGTTTCAAAAGAAAATTTAATACATGTTACAAAGGGAAAGGCAACAATGCACACGATACTATTAGCATGGACGAAATCTATTAGCAATAATAGGCAAGGGAATTTTCCAACAATTGTTGTCTTTTTATCTTCTATGTATTTGTTTTTAGAAATTGGCAGAACAATGAGCCAGCTACTTAAGTTTTAGCCCAAATCTGCATTTATACCTATATACCTAACATATATATATTTTTCTATCCATGTTTAACTTGAAATAGGTAAGCTTTTGACCTCGTGGTCAAACTTAACTAAGATACCAAGGCTTGTTTGAGCATTACCTGGTCGAGGATGAAGTCGACAATGAAACGAGCTGTCCCTGAAGCTACAACAGTATTTTACTTTTACTTTTATTACATCAAAGACTCAGGATTCACCTCTGACAGTGAACAGAGGTGAATCCTCGAAGGGACTTAGTGACTTAAAGTAGTGACTCAGAGCGTGGATCTTTTGAGGATCACCCACTAAGGGGTAGTCAGAAGCACGTCTTAACTTAAGTTCGCTAAATGATCATGGCTTGCAAGTACCTAGCTAGTATTCAATCATCGCCGCTAATCGGAATACTAGCTAGTGGCACATGTCATCGTATTTTTGATCGTAGGAACATGCCGGTTTCCTTACAATGTGACCTTCACCGTCAAAGCATATGCATTTGTCGAATGCGCATATAAACTTAAAAAAAAAAACGAAAAAGTCCTTTGATGCACGACTGGATTTAAGCTCAGAACCTCGGAATCGGAAGACGGGCTCATACTCAACCTATCACAGACACTTGGACACTCAGCTCACATATTTTTTATACTTCGCTTAATGCAGCATGGATAAACGGATAACAAAACGCTGTTATAGATTTAGTAAAATCCTCACTTTATTCGCTCATAATGAATGAGAAAAATAGCTGAGCCAACTGTTGGAGGACACTTGAGAATATCGATCTGAAATCCGTTTTATGAGAAGCTATAACTGAGTCTTACTATTTTTTTGCCAAAAAATAGCAGTGGTAATGCTATGACAACACGCTATGGTGTAAACTTTAACTTTTTTATTTCAGTACTTATATCATTGGTGGAAATTACCACCATATTAGAATTAGCAATCCTCGACTTTCTCGAAAAACTCAATGTTGTAACTTACGTAGGCTACACACGCTTTTAAAGGTTCCGGACTAATGGGACCCTATTAAAAAACCTCCGCTGTCCGACCGTCCATCCGTGCGGACTGTATCTCATGAACCATATTAGGCAGACAGTTGAAATTATCACATAGCGTATTTCTATTGCCAGCATAAATCAACAAAAAAAATATAAAATGAAATATTTTCATAAATTTTTACCATAGAAGAAACGATTTTTTTTTGTCCGCAATTGGCTGTTTTTTTTTATTACCATATAAATTTAACCATCTAATGTATCTATTGACTAACGTTATTGGAATTTTGATCGACGCTTTGCCGTTTTGTGTTTAACCATAGTTGTTACGTGGCTACACGAGAATCTTTACTAGTCAGTCTCATTTGTCGCACACAGTAGATGGTATTCTCAAAACCCAGTGACATTAATTTTCAGGTCTTATCTAGTTTATTCGCACGATTGTACTATGAATATTCATAATGTATGTGCCAACAAAATCTACCGAAACGGGCCTGAAACGTGGCACAGAAATATTTTATTGTTTGCACGGTTCCGCTTTTTGTTGGAGCTTTCATAAAACAGTATTTAGCGTGACATTTGTGTATATACGTACTTTTTTACAATGAGGCTTTTCATATTTCAAAGTTCAGTTTGGGTGAGCGGGAGAGTTTTGTATGTTCTGAGAGTTAGGAGATGTTATCATAAGGACTAGAGATATAAAACAAGAGTAAACAGAAGGCACATTGACCATTCATAATATGGTTACCGGCGAATACTAATCAAGGCGTATTTGCACGGCTTAAAAAGGTTCAGAGGAACGTAGTAAGAAGACAATAATTTCACACAGCGCCAACTACCTAGCCCCAAATTAAGCAAATGTTTTTTTTATGTGGGAACGTGATTACGGATATTATACTTAACACAATACAATACCCAAACACAGAACAAACATCTATATTAATCACACAAATGTTTGCCAATGTTTGTTTCTGGGTGTTTACCGAACCCACAACCTGCAGTGCAGCAGACCTATTACCAACAGAGCTGAGAGGTTTCGTTATAGTTGTTAATAGAATTACTGGTGACTCGATTAGAACATTATTTTTGACGAAAATAACTTGCAGCATAAATTTCAGTAGTACATTTCACTTGACCTATTTTAAATGTACTCCCTTAAAGACATTAGCGTCTCGTTTTAGCCAATCGCTATTCGTCTGACCCAGTTAAACATAAAATGGGCCCCTATTTGTCCTTGTAATCATTTAGAAGACTTGAAGGAAGGAAAGTCGTATGAACAGCATATGCATTTATGCGCGCCTCTCAAAACTGTCGCAATCGCCACTGACTTGATCTTCAATTATTCTTCAGAATGAATTGGCACGTGAACATTTTTTTTATTAAGTTCTCTAAAAAGTAATAGTTTTTTTACGGCGTATAATTCGAAATAAAGCTTTTGCGAAGTATGTACGTTAGTATGTTGTTCGATTTTTTTTCATGCACCCTTAAACAGCTTGCTTTATTAATTCACTTTGTTTGTTTGGAAAATACATGATGGCCAAAATCTTATTAGCTCACCGCTTAAATGATAGTTATGAATAATTGTTTCCCATGTTCCTATTTCACCATTCACATATTTACCTACAAATATATTCGATATACTCATTTTATTTTGCTTATAATTTTGGGAAAATTACATTTTATTTTGTTAAAATTGTACCACGTAAAAATCGAAAATAATTGTAGCAATGACTAGAAAACTTTTACAGTCACACATTTTGCCAATTCGTCTCACGCAAACATCTTTCCGGTCATTATTTATAATTAATAAAGCAAGAGCCGAATAAAACTAGTAAAGGCCGGACCAAACTGGAATAGGTCAATTAAAGGAAGCCCGCATTCTACTCGAGCTTGCACGTAGGCTATATTTTTATATACCGTTTGCAGTTCGATTAACATGCATGTGGGATTGGTAATGAGCTCGGTACGTACGTGATTGGTGTTACAATGACGTATCGGGTCAGGGCGATACCGAGCTAAATGTAGTCGGTGTCACGTACTCTTTCAACTTATAGCTTTTGATATCACTAAAGTAGATGCAGAATACAATCAGTTTTGAAATGAAATAAGGCAATCATTTAAACGGTCAGCTAATCAAAGAGGTATTGGTCAGCTCCAAAATGTGTTTTGTCTGCAAAGAGATGCGAATAAAAAAGCAAGATGTTTCTGGGTGCCAAAAAAATCTAACAACCTACTAACTAATGAGTTCGGATTATGTGCTGTCAAAATTACTTTTCAGCAAATATTTCTTGCTCGCTAAATATATGCAAAATTTTACAGTTACTTATTTCAGGATAATATGTTACGAAACAATATTTATTATTTATTGACAAGCTGTTTCTCAAGTACACAGATTAAAACATCATGTGCCCTTTCAATGGTTAATGTACATAAGTGGGAGAAGAGCACTTAGTGTTCCAAAATAGGTCATATATGTATGAAGTGTTGGTATAAAGTATTGTAATGTAGACAGCGTGAATGGTGTATTGTTCATTTCGCTTTCTTTGTTTACACGCGTACGTAATGAACACCGCAAATCGTTATTGCGCTTTCGTAGTTGTCAGTTACCACATTGTGTGCGTTGACTTGAATATTCTTGCTTGGAAAGTGTTTACTACATGTTAAATGAATTAACATTATTTATCGTACGCAAAAAAATGAAAATTACAATAGACGGTCTGTTTTTTTGTTTCTATATTTTTGATAATGTATCTTAGCCGAACGCTCGGATGGTTTTTGTCATTGGTTCTTAGACACCATTGGAGACTGAATGACAAAGCATATTTATGTGTATTGCGTCTACCTTTGTATGTGAGCGTAATGTGGTCTAGTGGATCAACCCACCGATTTCAGATCCAGAGGGGCCCGGGTTCGATCCCCATGGGGAGTACAATATATTGTGCTTGGTTTGGTTGGTGGTAGGACTTTGTTTAAGTCCACCTGGCTAGCTACAACCATCTTACCTAATTCTGTCGCCATAATAACAATTCTAAAGTTGTTGTGTTCCGGTTTTTAGAGGTAAGATAGCCAGTTCCACAGTTTGTTGAGGATTCCCGGTGAAGTGCGGCTCCACCAAAAACAGTAATGGTACATGAAAAATCTCTCTAAGAATTTTTTTAATAACCCGTTTCTTTAAAATTTTCACAGAAACTTCGATAACTTGTCAAGTGAAATTCTAATACCGGTTGCTTTAATTGGAATATTTCAAATAGCGGTGTAAATAATTTGCTGAAGGGATGGATTTAACTGAATATTAAATCACAATTTTATGTACAGAACGAGGTTTTCCGGTTGTTTTTCATTTGAATAATATCAATCCTCACTTTTTAATTTCGAGGCCATTAATTTCAGTATCATGAACCCACTTCTAGGATAGTTCAGTGAATTAAATGTACAATTTCAGAGCATCCTAATCTAACCTTAACAATTATAGGCTATTTTCTAAGTTCGATATTTTTTTTTCGTAGATATTTATTTTTAAATTGGGCTCGCTCTTGACCTTTTGCAATTTTTAAACAGGCCCTACCACCAGCAGCATAGTTGCCTACCCTAAATTTAATTTAATAAATACACGATAACAATCATAATCATCCACTTCAACAGATCATTATAAGCAGAGAATTAGTGATCGGGACTTGCGATGAAATCCCAAATCTACTGGGATAAAATCCCAGTAGGGATTGAGATTTACCTAGTAAGGTAGCACTGTTAAATTAAGTCAAATCAACCTTCAGTGCTAGAATGAGAACTATTTAATCAAGCTCGTTTAAATCAAAATCGACGTTACGAGAAACTGTGTATTTATCTGTGAAGACTTGTTAAAATGGATATTGTAATGAAGAGTTTTAGAGTTTGGTTTGTACCAAATACAAGGCTAGCTTCGTTAGGATCTGCACACAACCAGACAGCCACTGCATAATCTGAACATCTGGGTACTTGAATATAAACCGTAGTTTTCACTTGAATATCTGCACTTATATGGATAAAATATAGATCGGCGGTATTGCGCAGGTGTTCTGTTCATGCTCGTAACCGGAAGGCGTGATGCACTGCTGGTATAAACCGGATGGTTACGCCAACAGCAAGTTCCGCGTAATTTTATTATTATTATTATTGTATTGGACGTTGCAAGGCTAACTATCAATTGGGTAGATCAAAGTTGGTTTACTTTCCTGGTAATTTCGCGTAATCCAAACACGGGCTCGCGCGGAGTTTCAAATCTTCGCGCCACATCAAAAACAACCGGTTTGATTACCGACCGAAGCGACCCCTATGGGAGCTTGATGTCAAAAGGCGTCGAGCAGAGACCTCCCGTGCGCACGGTCAAGGAGAAGCGTGTGATCCACCCTAAGACTCACACCAGAGCGCGCGCGTGTCGACTGGAATCCTAAAGTCCGTCGTCACTACCTACCGGCATATAACCATACCGACCGCGCTTTATCATCGCATCAAGAAAAACCCATAGTTCACGCCAAGTGTTGGAGTGCAGTGTCTCCTGAAAGCCCTCTGGAATTAAGGATTGCTGGACTTGTCAGGTTAGTGAACCCTCTTACTCTGCCTTGGGGTAGTTAGCCTGAACAGGTCGATAGGCCGCCGCAAAGTTCTTATTTTCGGGATCAAAACTAGCCCCCCTGATTGTCAGGAACGCATGAGGCACCGGACATAAGTCCTACGCTTGCTTCGGCGCCTCCATTTTGGTCCTTCGAGCCGGATAGAATCCTAGAAAATAAAATTTTATTACGTACAATTGCATATCATCATACGAAACTCGTTCTTATTGCGTTACGTAAAGGTCTATTTGTGTCCGCACTTCATACGAATTCCCGTTATAAAACTATCGAAATATCTTTATAATTATTCACTTTGCAGTACTGATTCACATGTAGGGATGTATAAGTTAATTTGATCTACATTGATTTAAGCTGTGAAATAAGTTTTACGTGATATATTAATAATTACGCTTAATTTTTCATTATTAGAAGTTATTGCGGGTAGTTTCGCGAAGTGTAGGTTTACTCAGCGGCCGCGCCCCACACTTGATACTCGAACAAAGAGTTCAAGGTTACCTATCGCTTTTATGATCTTGTGGTTTTTTCTCTATAGCCTACTAGGTAATTAACATTGAGTTAAGTAGTTAGGTTTTGTTTTTTATTCGCCTCGTCATAATAAGTAAGTTATACGAGTTATATTTCATCGCAATACAGTCCACACCGCAAGTTATTGAATTAGTACAATTTAATTGCATTTAGGTACATAATCGCACGCATTCCATTCTGCAAAGATTGAATGACCGAAGAACTGAGGTACTCGGGTAAATTGTTCACCCAAGTATAGTAGGTACCTACACCGTAACATTTACGCTAGGTTTGTACGACTGGTTAAGTTATTACCATTCGTATAGTTTTTGCATTTCGAATTTTTATTTGATTTGTTATTGGTTTTTACCGATTCGCACCTACGTTAGTGTTAGGTAGGTACCGTTCGGTTCTTACCTAGTAAAACTTTTATAGGTTTTGCTCTCGCATCGCACTCTAACGTTCCGTACGTTATTTGGAAAATTAGTTCCGTATTAGTAATAGGTACGTAGTACGTATCTACTTCACATCGCATCGCACCTAACGTAGGTATCAGCTTACACTAGGCCGTTCAAAAGACCTCGTTCTTTTAGACTTATTATAATTTAATAATTAGGTAAATTTTGTGTTGATATTAAATAGATTTAGGTAGCATAAGAATTTGTTTGTATTAGGGTTCCGCAGGTTAGGATAAGTGGTTCCGTACCTGTACAATATTTTGTATATTTCTAACTTGTGTCTTTTATTTTCGCCCCTTGCGTACGAACATACGCTAGGGTTCCGCAGGTTCGGATAAGTGGTTCCGTACCTATACAATATTTTGTATATTTCTAACTTGTGTCTTTTATTTTCGCCCCTTGCGTACGAACATACGCTAGGGTTCCGCAGGTTCGGATAAGTGGTTCCGTACCTATACAATATTTTGTATATTTCTAACTTGTGTTTTTTTTTTATTTTCGCCCCTTGCGTACGAACATACGCTAGGGTTCCGCAGGTTCGGATAAGTGGTTCCGTACCTATATTTTGATTTCTTTAGAAAATTAATCTTTGTTTTCGCACCCCTTTATACTTGAGCATTAGGGTTCCATAGGTTCGGAAAATTGGTTCCGCACCTACTTATTTTTCTTTTCAAATATAATTGTAATATTGTACTTTACGCCCTTTAGCACCAGCTTGCGCTAGGGTTCCGCAGGTTCGGATAAGTGGTTCCATACCTGTTTTTTGTAAATTGTTGTATTTTATAGTTTCTGTTGTTGTTTATAATGGAGGACTTGAACAACAAACTCAGGCTTTATGAAGGCAAGCGCGCTGCATATTTCGGTCGGCTACAAAAGATTTATGACTCCATTTCAAATCTCAATGAAGAGAAATCGAGAAATACTTTTATTGCGCATGCCAAATCAGTTGATGAAATTCGTAACGAGTTCGTAACTACGATTGATCACATAAATATTCTGTCAATGAAAATTAACCCTGATTATGTGGTTAATTACAGCACATTGTCTGCCTTTGACGATCTTGCTTGCGAAATTAAGAATGTATTGAGTTCACTGAACCCAAGTAAGGATTATGCTACGAATAGCTCGACGAGTGGTGATAGTAAGTCGGAGTCAAGGTCGTGTCATATCAAAATACCTAGAATCGAACTACCTACCTTTGATGGTGATATCCAGAGCTTTCCGTTCTTTTATGAGACTTTCAAACGGGTTATACATACCAACTCCGATTTGTCGGATTCGGATCGGATTCATTACTTGCTTAGTCACCTCAAAGGCAAAGCGCAAAGCGTCGCCGCCGGTATTGTGCCTGCTGCAGAGAACTATCACGTAATCTGGGACGCGCTTATCGCAAAGTATAAAGACTCGCGCGCATTAGCCGTAAATTATCTAAATCAGCTGTTTTCTTTAAAACCAGCTGGCTCTTCGCCCGCTAATGTTGAAAAGGTATTTGATAGATTCACCGCTATTGTGGCAGGACTCAAGCAATTAAAAATAGACAATATGGATGATTTCATATTTACGTACGCGGGTCTTAAGTTATTAGACTCTGACATCGCAACACATTATGAAATGTCGCTTCGCAATTTGAAAGATCCTCATAGCGTAGACTATGATTACTTCGTAAAGTTTGTTCGTGAACAAGTTAAGATCTTGCATCGCACCGCGCCGCAGCGCCCTGATAAGACGTCTGCCGGCTGCGCCGGCGGCGGCGCCAGTACGGCGTCCGCTGCACCCTCCAGGGTATCGCAGGTGTATGTATCTACTTCATCTAAATGTACGCTCTGTCATTCGACGCATACTCACATGTTTAAGTGTAGTACATTTTTAAAATTGAACTCGAGTGACAGATTTAAATTTATAAAGGAAAATAACATGTGTGTAAACTGCCTTAGTGGACAGCACACCGTATCCAAATGCCAGTCTTCCACCACCTGTAAAAAATGCCATAATGGGAAACACCACTCCCTTTTACACTTCGGTCATTCGCCCACGCCACAGCGATCAGCTGCTTCGGTCAGCGCCGCGCCAGCGCCGGTAGCAAGTACTGTAGAACCTGTGCCAGCACAAGACCGGGTCTCTTTGTGCACTCATTCGGCCACGGTTCAAGGTACAACTCGCACTACTGAAGTGCTCGCTACCGCGAAAGTGTTAGTGGTAAATAGGAAGGGTAGGGATGCTGTTCTTCGCTGTATCCTGGATCCGGGCTCCCAAAAGAATTATGTTACCACTCGATGTTGTCGAAAGCTCGGGTTACCCATCCGCGAGGATGCGGTGGTCACTGTCAAAGGTATTGGTGGTACCTCTCAACCCGTTAGAGGTTCTGTCGACCTCACCTTTAGTTCGCGCTTCCGTGCCCAACCCAAGTACACCATAGACGCACTGGTGCTAGACGAGATAACCGGTCAGCTCCCGTTGTGCTCAATAGATGGCGCTTACCTCAATCACATTGATTCGAAGCTACTTGCTGACGATACTTGGGCTACGCCGGGGAATATTGACATCCTCTTAGGAGTTAAACTGTTTGCCAAGTTACTGCAACCGGGCCAGGTTATTTCTTCAGTTGGGTGTCCTGACGCATTAGAGACAGTGCTTGGTTATATACTCATGGGAGACGCGCCTGTCTTAGAACAACCTACTGCCACTTCGTCGTTTTTCGCTACGTCTTCGCTGGAAAGCTACGACATGCGCAAATTCTGGGAAATAGAAGAAGTTCAAGCTCCATCTATCACTAGTGTGGACGATAAACACTGCGAACAGTTTTATTGTTCCACTACTACTCGCACCCAGTCTGGTAAATACGTAGTTGCTTTGCCACTGAAGACTGACGCAAAAGCCTTAGGAAATTCTTTTGAAATCGCACGTCGTAGGTTTCTCAGCCTCGAACGTAAACTAAAATCGCATCCTAATGTCAAGTTGCTTTACGATGACGTCATAAAGGACTACTTAAAAAATAACTACATTTCCCTAGTAGAAGGTATTGTTCCTGGCGAGATTTCTTACCACATACCGCACCATGCTGTCATTCGCGAGGACAAGACAACTACCAAGTTACGTGTGGTTCTAGATGCCAGCGCTAAGACAGCCAATGGAAGATCTCTGAATGATATTCTACACGCAGGTCCAGTTCTACAATCTGACCTTTTTAACATTCTTCTGAATTTAAGATTCTTTGCTGTAGCGATAACGGCTGACGTTAAAGCTATGTACCTCAGAATATCCGTACGACCTGAAGATTGTTCTCTTCAGCGAATACTATATCGCTTTCACGAAGAAGAAGAGCTGCAAGTCCTACAATTTTCAGTTCTTCCGTTTGGGCTTAAGTGCTCGCCTTTTGTTGCCATCCGCACAATTCAACAATTGTGTAAGGATGAAGGTCAATGTTTTCCCCTTGCCAGTGAAATACTGGGTAGGGACATCTACATGGATGATATCGCTAGTTCTGTTCATAGCACTGCGCTAGCAACAGACGCCGCTCACCAACTGATCAAGTTATTTTCACTTGGTGATTTTGAGTTGACCAAATGGTCAAGTAATAGCCCTGAGGTTATTCAGGCTATTCCCGAGTCATTGCGACTCTCGCACAGTGTCGATCTAAGTAAGGATTCGACTCTGAAGGTACTTGGCCTTCGTTGGTTTCCTGACGAAGACTATTTCGCATTCCAGGTCAATCCTGACCACCGCCCCTGCACGAAGAGAAATATTCTGTCATCTATCGCGCGCCTCTTCGATGTTTTGGGTTTAGTCGCGCCCATAATCTTGTACGCCAAGCTACTGATCAAGGATCTTTGGCTTGTAAAACTTGGATGGGATGATATCCCCCCAAACCGCATTGTTCGCTTGTGGGAACAATTCCAAGCTGAACTGCCGTATATATCGCAACTTAAATTCGCTCGCCATATTGGTGTAGTCGTGAACTGCAGAGTTACACTTGTGGGTTTCGCAGATGCCAGCGAGAGGGCATACGGTGGGGCTGTCTATGCCCACGTAGTCAAGCCCAGCGGTGACATCACCGTCTCACTGGTATGTGCAAAGTCTAAAGTCGCGCCACTTAAGGTTATTTCATTAGCTCGCCTCGAGCTCTGCGCCGCTCTCCTCTTATCGACTTTGATAAAACGAGTTGTGGATCTCTACTCTGCTCGATATGCCATTGAGGCTGTCTTAGCCTTTTCTGATTCAACTGTGACTTTGAGTTGGATTCACTCATCGCCACATCGCTGGCACACTTATGTTGCCAATCGCATAGCCAAGATTCAGGAGAATCTACCGCCTGATCATTTCTTTCACGTTAAAGGATCAGAAAATCCCAGTGATTGCCTCTCCCGCGGCTTAACGCCTGCCCAGCTAGTCCATCATCCATTATGGTTGAATGGACCGCCATGGCTTAAATTGCCCCGCAGCGAATGGCCTGTAAAACCATTCATGTCAGGTACTTCGCAAGAGCTTCCCGAAATGAAGCCTGTAGCTCTTCCTGCTTTATCGTCAGAACTGTCTAGTGCAAGTTCTCCTGCCGAAAACATTCTGTACGACCTCTCTAGCAGGTTTTCCTCGTGGAAAAAATACTTGAAAACAATTTGTTTTGTCTACAAGTTTGCAAAGCGGCTTCCTAGAGGCCCAGTAACCGCATCTGATTTGGATTTCGCTGAATTAATTGTGTGGCGAGCTGTTCAACGAACCCATTTTGCATCCGATCTAGATCGATTATCTCTCAACAAGTTATGTTCTAAGCCAATACAGAAACTGAGTCCGTTTCTGCATAATGGACTTATTCGCGTTGGTGGACGCTTAGCCAACTCAGAGTTAGACTTTGACTCGCGTCACCAAATCCTTCTTCCTCGACAGGACCACGTAGTGGAACTTCTTGTTTCCTACTACCACGTTTCTAATTTTCACACAGGTCCTAACTTGCTTTTGTCTCTCTTAAGACAACGCTACTGGATTTTGTCCGCACGACGTATTGCGCGTCAGATTACATTTAATTGTAACGTTTGCTTTCGAGCCAAACCGCGACCTGTGTTCCCGATCATGGCGGACCTGCCAAACTCTCGTGTTGAAACGGCCCCTAAAGCGTTCTCCCACACTGGGTGTGATTACGCTGGCCCACTTATGATTACTTCGGTTCGCGGTAGAGGCCAAAAGAGTCGCAAGGCGTACCTATGCCTTTTTACGTGCTTGACAACGCGTGCCCTTCATCTGGAAGTTGCCTCAGATCTCAGCACCGCCAGCTTCTTGTCAGCACTCAAACGTTTTCTCTCTCGTCGCGGTCCAATCGAGTGTCTTTATACAGACAACGCCACCAATTTCATTGGTGCTCGTTCGTATCTTCGCGATCTCTACCAATTCTTATCGCATGAGTATCGCCCCTATTGGGAACAAGTACTGGCGGAATGTAGAGTCTCTATCAAGACCATTCCTTGTAGAGCACCTCATTTCGGAGGCTGTTGGGAAAGTGAGGTTAAAAGTGTCAAAACGCACCTTCTCAAAGTAGTTGGTCAGCAAATTCTTACCCACGATGAGCTCAACACTGTGTTAGCTCAGGTTGAAGCTCTGTTAAACTCGCGACCACTCTACGCGCTTAGCTCAGATCCGTCAGAACCTACCGCATTAACTCCTGCACATTTCCTCAATACTAAACCACTCGCATTTCTTCCCGCTCGCGAGGTAACGGAAACGCGTTTACACCTTATTTCACGACATGAACTGACTGATCAACTTGTTCAATCATTTTGGAAGCGGTGGCGCAACGAATACTTGCACACCCTCCAATCTCGAGAAAAATGGAACACACCATCCAATCCTTTACGTGTTGGTATGGTTGTAGTCTCCATGCAGGACAATGTTATGCCTTTGCATTGGCCGTTAGGTTTAATAATAGAAATCTTTCCGGACAGTAAAGGGGTTTGTAGAGTCGCAACTGTTAGGACTAAAGGTGGGGTTTTCCAGAGGCCAGCCGTTAAGCTGTGTCCTCTCCCAACACAGTAACGCTTGCAATACTGTTTCTTAAGTTAGGTTAAGTATTCCGTGTTTGTATATATTGTAGTGCAGAAGGTAAGTTTAATTTGCATCGCTTAGGTAGTCATTTCGTGATGATATGCAATTGTTTTATTTCGCTTTCTTTGTGTGTTGAAAGTAGGATCTTTCAAGCCGGGGAAAATGGTTACGCCAACAGCAAGTTCCGCGTAATTTTATTATTATTATTATTGTATTGGACGTTGCAAGGCTAACTATCAATTGGGTAGATCAAAGTTGGTTTACTTTCCTGGTAATTTCGCGTAATCCAAACACGGGCTCGCGCGGAGTTTCAAATCTTCGCGCCACATCAAAAACAACCGGTTTGATTACCGACCGAAGCGACCCCTATGGGAGCTTGATGTCAAAAGGCGTCGAGCAGAGACCTCCCGTGCGCACGGTCAAGGAGAAGCGTGTGATCCACCCTAAGACTCACACCAGAGCGCGCGCGTGTCGACTGGAATCCTAAAGTCCGTCGTCACTACCTACCGGCATATAACCATACCGACCGCGCTTTATCATCGCATCAAGAAAAACCCATAGTTCACGCCAAGTGTTGGAGTGCAGTGTCTCCTGAAAGCCCTCTGGAATTAAGGATTGCTGGACTTGTCAGGTTAGTGAACCCTCTTACTCTGCCTTGGGGTAGTTAGCCTGAACAGGTCGATAGGCCGCCGCAAAGTTCTTATTTTCGGGATCAAAACTAGCCCCCCTGATTGTCAGGAACGCATGAGGCACCGGACATAAGTCCTACGCTTGCTTCGGCGCCTCCACCGGATAATTTTCGGAAAGAATGGCGCAGTTTCCGGTTGAAATACGTATTGCAGCTCTTAGTGTTGTTGAAATTCCGAATGGTTTGATACTGCTCTGGGCTTTGGCAAAATATCAGATTTTATATTTTTATTTCGACGATTGGTCGAGGATCGAGGGTCGCAACAGGATGACCAAAAGGTTTTTTTCCCCAGGGGGAGCAATATTGTGCTGGTTTGGTTGGTGGTAGGATTTTGTTTAAGTCCGCCTGGCTAGCTACCATCATCTGACCTAATTCTGTCGCCATAACAATAATAAAAAAAAAAGAATGTTGTGTTGCGGCAGGTAAGATAGCCAGTTCCTCAGGTAATTGAGGATTCCGGGTCAAGTACGCCTCCACCTTCGGCCTTATCTCAACTTGTTACCAGGTGAGATAAAGGCCAAGCACTTTCCCGTAGAATAAAAAAAAATACACTATCACATCTCTACCTATTCAAATGTCCATTTTAACAAAAACTTCAATGAAGGTTTTCATATAACTCGTTTGCTAATGTATTCTTTTATCACAAGCTTAAAAAAACAATACAGCAGGAACCCTTTTTAAATCCAATGAGCAAGTATCATTCACAAATCTCTAAGACATTATTCATCACATTTCGAGGAAGCCACGCAATATATTTCCATTTTATATTATTCCGTAGCGCCCGGTTTGGGTACACAGGTGCCTGAATCGAGCGTAAAGCGTCACTTTATATTAACTTGGTAAGAATACTGAACTCTAACTTGTATTAGTAAGACTCAAAATGTTTCCAACCAAGATTATTGCAATGCGTATCATAGATTACAAAGACATATACTATTGACCTAAGTAAACCTATACACTTTTTTTGACCGCCTCTGTGGTCTGGTGGTTAAACTCACCGATTTCAGATCCAGACGTCTCGGGTTAGATCCCCATGTGGAGTACAATATATTGTGCTTGGTTTGGTTGGTGGTAGGACTGTATTTAAGTCGGCCTGGCTAGCTACCACTATCTTACCTAATTCTGTCGCCATAATAACAATTCTAAAAATTGGTGTGTTCCGGCATTTATAGGTAAGATAGCCAGTTCCTCGATTGTTGAGGATTCCGGGAGAAGTGCGCCTCCACCTTCGGCCTTATCTCAACTTGTAACCAGGTGAGATGAATGCCAAGTGCTAACCTATCGTATAATAAAAAAAACACCTTTTAATCTATGCCTTCATTTTGTTAATAATAATTTTCATAAGCTTACCTATTTTAAGATTACCTATACCTACGGACTAAGTTACCAATACTTACCTATTTCTATAGTTGTAAATGTAGCTACTTATCTATATATTATAACGGTACTCCGTTCTTACTTACTCAAAATTGAAATCAAATCCTATTTCGTATGTCAGCAAGTGCGTTTTTGTAATTATCATGAGAATTAATATTTTTAACCGACTTCTATAAAAGGAGGAGGTTCTCAATTCAGTTGTATGTTTTTTTAATGTTTGTTACCTGAGAATTTCGTCATTTCTCAACCGATATGAAAAAAAAAATTTTGGTTTGAATGGATATGATTCCAGATTGGTCCCATAGAAATTTTATCAAAATCGGTCGAGTAGTTTGGCTTTTAAATAAAATAACAGGATAATGGGAACTAAAAATCGAGATAACATAGTGCACCATAGTATGAACCGATTCTTAAAATTTGTTTAGGTCATCTGTATTTATTTTAGTTCCCATCATTGCGTAGATATTTCCCAGAATCCCGTATTATTGCACCCTCACACGACTCTCAAACAGGGTATCGTAGACATCGTGGTGTCGTAGGTTTTACAACGAAAAAAGCTAAAAATACGTTATTTATGAAAAATAAATGGATCCGACTTCACCACTAAAAACTTTAAAATAGCTCTAAGGGTAAGTTCATATATTTTGAAGGCGGTGCCATACAATAAACATGTTATTGTGCTTGGCAATTTGGCACCTACTTAATTTTTTTAACTTACCCTTAGAGTTATTTTTAAGTTTTTAGTGGTGAAGTCGATTCCATTTTATTTTAAATATTTTTTTCATAGAAAACTTGTAGCTCCACCACTCCAAAGCTCACCGTATAGCATCGTATAATACGAAAATGTAGCATTATCAAACATCAAATATGCACCATCGTATACATACAATATATTGTATATTATTAACAGCAATAACAAACCATTACCTGTCGAAATTCTGGAAGATACCCCAAATTGCTTTAAAACTTTGTATATATACATTTTTTTTTATTTGGTGACGTCTATCTGCGGCTGTATATAACATTATAGATAATAAAAGGTATTCAAGGTTATGGTTAATGACATACAATTTTTATTCATTACTTCATTCCGCGATGAGTACCCATTTAATGTACATAATTAGCTACGTATATGATATGAATATCAATATTATATGTGGTATTTATCGATGCCAGTGGCATGAGAGACCCTGCGTATAATGTATTTAGTATATCTTCTGTGTCAGGATACCCCGTTCCCGGCTCTAAAATACCGGATCCCGAATGCAAATTTAACAAGTAAGCTTTAAACAGCCTTGTGAGTTCTACCATCTACACTCGCAGCCAGTTATTCGAATAATTTAACTTGATTCCTGAACATTGAGGAAGGCACATTTCATGATGGTTGGCCTTAAAAAGTTTGTTTGTTGACTAAATTCATTGCAATGTACAATTTGATTACAATAATAATAATTTATTGTTGACATATGGATGAATTTGGTTACGACAAACATTTAAATATATGATTATTTTAAACTTTTAACCCTGGGTTTGATCCTCAGGGTGGAACTAATTTGTAGTTTTTTTGGTGGCGTGGGTTGAGGACTGGTTTTCAAGTCTTACATTTAATGTAAGACGGGAAAACTTAAGTTTTTATGAAGTTGCATTTGTATATTTAGTTTTCGTTGGTTCATGGCGGCAAATAAGATTTTGGAGGTTTTGCTATTTCTGTCTTTTCTTGTGCTTAAAGCTCAGTTGGAGTCTCAGAGATATTTAATCCTTACATAGTAACTGAAATAAATGACATACAAAATATATCTGTACTATTTTTATGCAGACTGTACGTTTGATCCGAAATCTGTGAATCAGATCTCAATATCTCTAAAAGTAAATGTCAGTCTTCTTTGAAAGTTTTTTCAAAGCTTCAGTGGTTGAGACCTTAGGTTCCCCTTTTAAAAATTCAGCCCGTATAGGTGCTACAATATGCTACGCTCGTAGCATATTGTAGCACCTCTACGTTTTGGCGTAGCAACAGTTGGTGTGCGTAGCTGAAAGTTAGTTTACATACAAATATCAGAATAATAGGTTTGGATTTTTGGCTGATTATTATCAGCCAAAAAAGGTACATAAAATGATGCGCAGACCTTACAGGGTATTAGAGATGAAATTTGTTCAGATAAGACGAAACCCTCACCTGGTTGATGTTCCATTCATTAGGGCAAACATAAAAACACAATTAATAACAAAAACGGGTCTTCATCGCGTACCTTTTTATATTCCCGACAGTTTCGACCGTGTTACAACGGCCGTGGTCACGGGTAGACATTATAAAAAGGAGTCGGGAAAATAAAAAACAAATACCGTACATTTAATTCTGACATAAAGCCACCTAGCCCCAAAATCAGCATAGCTTGTAACATAGTATTAAGACAACAGATATAATACTTTTTTTTGTGAATAAATTCATGCAATCGTACAATACAACACCCAAAAACACTTCAGGACCATAAAGTTGAATTCTCCTAAAGTTGAAGTTCTAAAATCTGGCTAAATAAGTCCAGGGGGACTCATAACCTACAGCGCAGAGCATAGGCAGAGAGAGAGATATATATATATATATATATATATATATATATATAGGCAGAGCATCTACCAACTTAGCTGTAAAACCTTTTAATACAAAACTTTTCCTCACTTCTTTCAGCTTTAAATCTTAAGCTGAATCAGTTTCCCACCTTTATCAATTCATCACCTTCATCTTTACCGGCTTTACAGGGTTCCGGCCCACATTTCAACACAAAATGCTGGGTTTTTGCAAAGTTTAAATTAGTTTAGTTATTAATGTTTAATTTTGAACATGTACTTTAATGGAGATTTATAATGTTACTGCAAATCATAAAACCGCGAGTTTATAGCCCTTTTATGTACAAGCTTGTGGAGAGCGGATTTATGGTTAGTGTTATGTTTACTAATTTTCACTAAATTTAAAGCACTGTTTTAGTGCAATTTGGCTATTAAAGATATTAAAGTATGTAACACATTATCGTAATTATCGTATCAAAATCGGGTTTGTTTAAGTAGAAACAGTAATAATCAAAATCTTGTGTTCGTTCATTATTATTCCCAAGGTTGCCTGAAAGATATCGCCTTCAACGATAGGGTCACCCATTGTGTTTTTACCACCTAATGTATATATTGTTTGATGTATTTCGTTAACAATAAAGTGTTCATTTATTTATTCATTTATACGGTTATTTGCATAACGAGAAAATAAAGCAAAAGACTGTATGAGCAATGCAGGTATCTGTTCAAACGGTTTACAATTTCTAAACTGCGATAAATATCAAATTTGAAAACTGATCGTTAAACCTGCTACGGCAATATTGTTCAATTTCTTAAGAAAGTCACGTTCTGCCCATTTTAGTCAACTTTGCCCATCTAATTAAGATTCTGCGATGGGGGACCAGAAATTGAGCAACCATTTTCTTTTCTCTTTACTTGGTAGCACGCGTCATGACAGTTTGCACAACGCGCCTCCGCTATAATCGTTCCTATAAAATATGTGAATGCATTTCTTAAAACCAAAAGATTTAGAATGAACCTTCACGTGACTTAAGACACGTGAATTTCGCTTGAAAAGCAAAGTCAAAAAAAAGCTTAATCCGAGTATTCAAAATGAGGCCTTTCAGGTATATTTCGTTTTATGCGCGGCTTTTCAGACTCGAGCGGTCTTACGTATACAGTCTTTATGCGGGTCTCAATTCAATGTAATTAAAAAAAAAAGAGTATGCGACATATTACATCATGCATACTTTATAAAGTTTATTGTTACTGAAGCGCGGTTAATTAAAAAGTATACTGTAATACAGTTTTTGTGTGTTTATCGGGTGGAATAACAGCCCTCGTATAAGACTTCACGAGCCGCCTTCACGAAAACTATTTAGGAGTCTGACATGTCTTTTGAACGACCACTAATATATACAATATTAACTGTACATATACCGGGATTATACGAGTTACATGAACAGATGTCCGTTTAAGCGAGTAAAGGCATAGGATCACGCATAGAGGTATATTCCTAA
Source organism: Venusia cambrica (assembly GCA_951394065.1). Taxonomy (NCBI): domain Eukaryota; kingdom Metazoa; phylum Arthropoda; class Insecta; order Lepidoptera; family Geometridae; genus Venusia; species Venusia cambrica. The sequence goes on from OX596035.1 coordinate 11,041,624, forward strand.
TAATATTTTGTGTATGTAAGTGCCGCATACTGTACACATGTTTATTTTCTCCCCCACAGGTAATCGAGTCTGGCATTACATGCAAAAACGTCGTTTTAACTTAGTCATTCTGGATGAACAATTTTGTGTGTGAATTTGAAACGGTGTAAACTTGGCTCAGGTGAAGTGTCATCATAAAGCGAGACGTTTATTAAACAGCTGTTTGTTATGTTTGCTTTAATAAGTTTTTATGTTAGTCTATAAAATGATAGAGCTGCGTAAAGATTGGTGGCCCGAGAATAAAGATAATAAGTCATATAAACCTATAGCCGACGGCCATTCCATTTGACCAAGAAAAAAATAATTTTATTTCGGTCAAAATCAGATTATGTACAGATGTTATTTTACGTAATCCACGCTCCATAACTCTTATTCTTGTTTCTGCCCTGATACGTAATTAGACGGGGTCGGCCCAGCACGTTTTTCTCTTCCACTCTCCCCTGCCTCTCCTGCCCTGCCCCTCAGCCACTCCTCTCATAAGCAAGTCATCAGTAACACAATCCATCCATCTCTATCTTGGTCTACTGACCACAACAGTATAAATAAAAACTAACATACATAATGAATGCTATATATGTACTGCCATGTAAAATGTGTACGTGACTCACTTGTGTTGTGATTGTGATCAACATGGTATTCTGCTTTAAATACTCAACTTCACTTCAACTTAGCCTTCATGGAGTAGTAAAGTACACGTACAGCATCGTTATTGTCGCGGCAACGCGTAACGAGTCGAGAAAACTCGCACAGTGTGTCTAGTGCGAATTTTCTACCTACTCGATAGCGTTTGCATTTACCATGGATGGTTTTTTCCGCTTGTAAGAGCCACTGTACGCTGCGGTACAGCAGCGGAAATGTGGCGGAATCAGCGTCAGTGGCGGCGTAAGCGCGCGGGGCTATAGGCTTAGACGCACGTGATAGCCCCTGTGGTGGCGATGCGGGGGGCGAGTGAGTTGAGTGCGGTGCAGTCACTAGTGACAGCTACGGCGGTCAATGACACATCCAACATTTTGCTCGACTCGAAAGATGACACCGATGTATTATACGTTCCACACATATTCACCTTGCAATCAGAAACTACTGGTGATTTAAGTTATGGATGAGGCAACACTTTAGCGTAATTTAGCGCGTAGGTCACCGGTGGTGGTCTGCGAGGCTTCTAGCTTCAACAAAACTTCACCAAGCTCGCTTTCAGGAACATTATATCGTTTTAGTGCACCCCTAATTAGGTTTTCATAATTGATGTATGTTTTCGTTTTTTTAGTTAATGGATAAGTTGGTGCGCTACCTATGTTTGCTGAAATGTATTGGTACTTCTCAGGTTGCCTGGAAGACATTTATACACCCATTGAAGGTACTTATAGGTACACTGTGTTACCTAAAGATTGTATTATTTTATGTTATATAAAAGTGATTTTCTATACCATTGTATTCCATATACTAAAAAATGATCTCTGAATTTGACGCCAGTCAAAAGCATCGCAATGATTTGACCAGCGAAAGGATTAGCTATCATAATGAATTCGTGCAATTAGCAATTATATAATTGTTTCGATGCGAATCATGTATTCGTCGTCGCATAAATCAAGGCAGGCGTGCATTGATGCGCAATCAGTTTACATTATCTTCGTGGGCCTACAGTGAATTTATGAGCTTATAGTGTGTTCCGGTTGATACCAGTGAAATCAATGGCATATTCTATACCATTTAACCGTCTCTGTGGTCTAGTGGTTCAACCCACCGATTTCAGATCCAGAGGTCCCGGGTTCGATCCCCTTGGGGAGTACAATATATTGTGCTTGGTTTGGTTGGTGGTAGGACTTTGTTGAAGTACGCCTGGCTAGCTACCACCATCTTACCTAATTCTGTCACCGTAAAAACAATTATTAAATTGTTGTGTTCCGGCATTCAGAGGTAAGATAGCCAGTTCCTCAGTTTGTTGAGGATTCCGGGTGAAGTGCGCCTCCACCTTATCCTATTTCTCCACGCCTTATCTTAACTTGTTACCAAGTGAGATGAAGGCCAAGCGCTTCCCCGTCGTACAATAAAAAAAAAAAATGAGTTATGATTTTTCGTTTGCGACAAACCAAAAAACCGACTTAAAACCAGGACTTCATATAAGAGACACACGCCCTAGCACTTGACCCCTGAGGCGTTATCTATGGCATATGGTACCGAGTTACGATCGAGGTAAGATTTTGAATAAAGATTTGGTGCAGTTGAAACATGCAGTTTCATTTTCTCGTTTTTAAAACTACAGTTCAGTTTCCAAAACAGTAGTTGAATAATGTTTGAAGAACGCTATTTTCCTCCTAAATCTATATAGCATTCGTAAACATATTTCTTAAAGAGATCGCTAATATGCTGAAAGACCGTCCATTGTTGATATTTTTAAAGTGATGAAAAAAAATGTTGTCTTTCTTTTATAATTTGGCTTTTGACGGTACAAAAAGCCATAACTATAGTAACATTGAAGTTTTGCATTCAAATCACAATCATTTTGAGATGACCTACATTCGCGGGGAGTGTTGTATTATTCTGAAGAGCTACGGGTACGTGTTCGATTCTCATTTTATCTAGGATATTTCCACTGCAAGGAAGCCTAGATTCAAAAGAATCGACTACAATATTTCGTCTTTAAATATAAAATACGTGCCAGCTAACTATGAGTCTACGTCTCCTATAGGATCACGTACCTATCAAGGATCACGTACCTAATCACGTCTATCAAGACATATTTCTTAGGATTGAAACGATTAAAAGAACATGTTGTATAGTCACATCAAGCTTCGTTCTCAATGAATTATGGAAAATAAACTTGAAAGTTTTTCTAATATGTTGTTTGTTTTTTGCATCAACTTTGGCGTGTTTATTGAACATAGTTGAAAAGTCAGATATAAAGATAAGATTGGCGTTACATCACGCGTTGCAACTCGTTTTTTAGAAATCTTTTGCATTAGACCATAAAATCTGCACCATCAATTTTCCAGTTTAATATCCCAAGACAAAGGGGACCATTACGCTGTGTCAATATATTGGACGGCATGAGATCGATTGCTTTTGTAAATTTTCTCTTCCGCGTTTCATTCAGAATATCGTTGGCATTTTTTTTAGATATGCTTCTTTTTATCATATTTTTTGCAGACCATATAAGTACTTAGATAAATATGCAATTTTACAAACATTCATTAAATTCTTGTAACATACGTTATTTCCGGTGAGGTGTTTATGTATAAGGTAAACGTACAACTCAGCTAGCCGGTGAACAAAATAGATATCACCCAGAACTCTTTGGTTGAGCCAAGTTCGATTTTTTCAAATACCTACAATGCGGGAGATGCAAGTAAAACAGACACGTGACCCAAGGGCTGGCTTTTATTTAGGCCAGCGAATTAGCATAGCTATTCAGCGTGGCAATGCAGCCAGTGTCTTGGGCACGCTTCCGTCTGGTACTGGTCTGGAACAGTTGAGTTACCTATAGGCCGTTTGTAACGGTCCTTAGGTAATCTGACTGATTCCTTTGTACTTAGTTAGTTTAATTTATTGAATAAATGTATACTTGTTTGTTAAAGTAAAACAGTGTTTCTTTTTTATATTTGCGACGGGAAAGCGCTTGGCCATTTTCTAACCTGGTGTCAAGTTTTGATAGCCTGTAATCCTCAACAGACTAAGGAGCTGGTTATTTTATCTCTAAATGCCGGAACACAACAATTTATAATTGTTGCTTTGACGAGACTTAGGATGGTGGTAGCTTGCCAGGCTTGAAACAAGCTCTACCAGCTACCAAACGGGATCTCTGTATCTGATACCGATGGGCGAACGACTAGACCACTGAGGCGGTACAAGGAACGTGCGGTAGATCAGCCTGTTTTAAAATTCCGTTACCCATAATCACGCGGATAAGCTTACTGGCACAGTTTTGGTGGAGAGGCACACCGTTTAGTTCGCTTCGCCGCTTAGCAGTGCAAGTAAAAAGTTACTCTTGTGGTGCTCCCAGTGTCCTTAATGCCATTAACATGGCTCTGCTTCCAAGTTGCACCGCAAGTTGCAGTCACATCGCGCGATGAAGTGGAACAATCCACCGAAGTTCGTTCATGGAGTTCAGTTTGATTACAATTCGCACGAGACTTGTGTTGGTATTATGTTTGAGTAATCATCTAATATTTTAAATCATTGTGAGTGGAATAATCTAATTAAAAGTTTAAAACGTTTGGTTGAAAAAAAAAATTTGCTGTCTTCTTTAAAAGCTGTTTTTTTAATATTAGGCACTTTCTTACAACATTCTTTAGGGTCCATTGTAAGGCCTAAAACTAAATGTACAGTATCGACAGAAACGTCCTCAGGGACTCTAATTCTCGTAATATTTAATGAACAATAACTCGTAATATTTAATGAACAAAATATTTATAGGGTACCGCATCCGAGAAAAAAACGTTACATTTATACAGTCACTCTTGTATCTCTTGGGTACTTTCTCATAGACAAGGAAACACAGGGACTTGTTATTTGACGTAATAACAATAATAATTATCAAATTATTTGCACATAATCATCCGATTTTTTTTTTCCTTCATATACTTTATATGAAGAAAATAATAAAAATTAAGGCCTGCTCGCAGCATGAAAAAATTGACAATATTTGAATAAACAAGATATACTTATGGATTACCTAAATGCCGATGACGATGATTTTGCCAAATCCACGGAGATTAATCGATTCTGACACTCACTTGATCTTTTTATTATCTGATTACTCTAATTAATAATTACGACACACTAATATAATAATGACACGTAGTATAAATACATTATGATTACCTACTATAATTCTACCTTAAATAATTATAGATCGATGCTATTTATAGACGATTTTAAATTAAAAATACCTAGTAGTATAAAAGTTTCTAAACAAATTAACATTATATAAAAACGTAAACCACACGAGCAAGTAAAATGATAAAAAAGCATCATATTTTCGTTCCAAATGTAATATAGTAAATGTAGTGTTCTGAATATATTTGATATGTTTGAAACGTTTAGCACATCGTGAAATACGAGAGGAAATAATGGCCATAATATTTTTAGTGCGATATAAAATAGCATGTACGAGTTATGCTGAAAATATTCAACACACACAGCGTATAAATGTTTGAACAACAGACACCTATTTGCTACGTTTTTGCGCATAAATAAAGTTAGTTATTATTTGGTATCTGCTGCCACATTTTTTTTTTGTGTTCCGTACCCAAAAGGGTATTACTGAAACTCCGCTGTTCGTCCGGTTATAGTTTGTCTGAGAGCTGTATCTTATTAACCTTAATAGAACTGGTAGACAGTTGAGATTTTTACAGTGTACATGTCTAATTTTGAAGCTATAACAACACAATAAAATATAAATTAAGGTTAAAGCCGTGAGTTTTTGCCTATAAATGTGGTTCAGAACCGTCGGTGTACATGTCCGCACATTACCGGTTTTTTTTCGTACGACCGGGAAGCGCTTGTTCTATATCTCACCTGATTACAAGTAAAGATAAGGCCGAAGGTGGAGGCGCACTTCACCCGGAATCCTCAACAAACTGAGGAACTGGTGATCTTACTTCTAAATGCCGGAACACAACAATTTAAGAATTGGTATTATGGCGACAGAATTAGGTGAGATAGTGGTAGCTAGCCTATAAACTTTATGGAAGCAACTACTTTCTTGGGTTTAAATATCGATGCAAAGTTGCAATGGGGTATTCATATTAATACATTAGCTAGCCGGCTAAGCTCGGCAGCTTACGCAGTACGTACCATAAGGCATCTTACTGATGAAACCACGGCGAGGTTAGTTTATTTTAGTTACTTTCACAGTATGCGTTATGTCCTATGGCATATTTTTATGGGGAAATGCAGCAGATATTGAAAGCATTTTTATCCTGCAAAAGAGAGCTGTACGGGCAATTTATAAATTGAAAACTCGTGACTCTCTCAGGGAACGTTTTAAAGAGATAGGTATTATGACAGTCAGCTCCCAATATATTTATGAAAACCTAATGCACGCTCACAGGAACATTGATGAGTTTGGTAAAAGAAGTGATGTACACAGTGTTAATACTAGAAATAAAAATAAACTTGACATACCTAGGTATCGCTTAGGAAAAGTAAATAATTCATTCTTAGGAAACTGTGTACGATTCTATAATAAGCTTCCTCAAAGCGCCACCAAACTCTCTGCTCGTAAATTCAAATTGTATATAAAGAATAATTTAATTAAAAGAGCCTACTACAAAATAAGTGAATATATCGACGATAAGAACGCGTGGCCCGATGTTGCTATACCAGTTGACAGTTAAATGGTGATTTCTCAATGTCAAGAAACTGCCCATTAGATAGTTATGTAGTAATCAATGTTTTAAGATAATATTAAGTTTTTAGTTTTATGATGTAGGTAACACTTGTAATGTTATAAAATTATTATAAACACTACCTAAATGTTAAATGGATCATCAAAAAATTAATCAGCCCGAGGTTCTTGCCTTTCTCCTTGTGTGCTGGTCGCGATTCCGAACAGGCGGTAGATTTGACGTTTCAAAATGATCCTAAAAATCTTAATGAATAAAAATATTTGACTTTGACTTTGACTTAGCCAGGCGGACTTAAACAAAATCCTACCACCAACCAAACCAAGCACAATTTTGCTCCCCCTGGGATAGAGCCTGGGACCTCTGGATCAGAAATCAGTGGGTTGAACAACTAGACCACACAGGCGGTTTAATTATTTCAGGTTACGGAACCTTTTGGGTTCCTATTGCCACCTTTTGGGTCCGTCCCAAAAGGTGGCAATAGGATCCTTTTGCTAAGATTTTGTTGTCCGTTCGCCTGTTCAACCCCTTAATCGAACATAAGCTTAACTGTATTACTACCACAAAACACAACAAATTTTGTAAATTTTTTTAATTATTTCGTCTATACTATATTAGCTAAATTAACAAATAAATTAACATGAAAACGAAGAATCATAAGAATAAACTCAGAATGGAGATTTTTGTGATAGCATTTTATTTTTATTTTTTGAATATAATTGCCTCTGAAGGCAATTTCTTTGCGAAACGGCGCACGATCTGCTAGTTTAGCTTCTCAAACGTTGTTACAGTGACAAATACACAAGTTCTGTCATATCTCACAGAGAACGGTATAAAATGCTGACATTAGACCTGTAAGTTCCCGGCGGGAGGAAGCCTGCGACTGATAAATATCTCAGAGGACTTCATCCTGTTAGCATGAAGGATTGCCAGAGCGACACAACTGATTGTTATCTGTACTGCGAAAATCTGACTGTTATTTTTTGTTTTTCTAGCAAAAACCTGTCTGAATTGGGATACCTTAACGTCTAAGTAGCAATCGTGTACAATGTACGGCTTGCCATGCATCAGTTAGGTTAATAATTTTGGGTGTTTTCTCGTGGTCCCATTGCCAGTTTAGTATTGTAAAATAAGCACCGGATATGAATGTAGGTACCTATGAAACGGTGCATAACTTAAATGAACATAATGCTTCTCTTCGTTCGTAGTTATATGGCATTGGGCGTTGTGGAAATGAGTTTACGGCAATTCTCACGCAAATTAACAAACCTCACAGCTCAGTTGGTAGTAGCTCTGCCTTTTGCGCTGTAGGTTGTGGGTCCGATTTCCAACCAGGACAAACATTTGTGTGATGAATATAGATGTTTGTTCTGTGTTCGGGTGTTCTATTGTATGTTAAGTATCTATTAACAAAAAAAAGTATACACGCAATATTTCCTAAATCTAGTTTTCATGCAACAAGCTTTGCTTATATTGGGACTAGATGGCGCTGTGTGAAGTTAATGTTCTGTACCATTTTTTGAATTTTCTTATTTACAATTTCTTGTTGCAACCAGTTTCATGAGTTTTGTTAGGTTGGTACTTTGGGCTATGTATGTGTGTTTTACTACCACCACCCCTTTACGTAATCGTACTTAAAAGTCAGGGCATAATTTGAGAATGTTATGCACACTTTGATAGTATGACATTGATGTCACATATTACGGATATTATCATTGTAAAACGTTACGGTCTAGTAAACGTAGGAGTACATACCTACTCAATTATAAAATGCGGTTCAAGTGCTTTTAATCTACCAAATTACATACTAAACAAGTGTCAATAAAGTCCTTGCATTTAATAAACTAGGTACGAGTATTATAGGTTGTTTGAACTTTTTCAGATTTTGAGTTACATAACAACGAGCGAGAAGTGAACGATTTGATTTATATGACTTGCCTCCTTTGTTAAGAAGGACGGTTTGCGACATTATACCGTTTGAAATTTATGGTACACATTTAATTAATGGAGGAATTGTGGGTGTTTAACCTACACATTACCCTACATATTTTTTCAGTTTGCATAGCACAGAATGAAATAAAGATGTTGGAATTTTTATTTCCAATCTGATTACGTCGGTTTTTGTTTTTTTGTGACTTAGATACCCTCCTTAATAGAACTACTACCCATTTCAACCCATACAAAGGTCTGAACGAACTTCTAATCATAACCACAGATAATAAAATACTAACTGAGCGAAAATGCTACATAGCATTAATTGCACCCATGTATTTCTATGATTAGTGCAGAAACGTTTTTTTTAATAGTACAGGAAATTCATTTCTCACAGCGCCATCTATCCCCAAACTAAGGATAGCTTGTAATATGGGAACAAGAATACGGATAGAATAGGTACCTTTATATCTTTTTTTTTAAATACATACGTACTCAATGATACAACACCTAATCACAACAAACGTGAAAAAAAACTAAATTCATCACACAAATAATTTGTCCTGTGTGGGAATCGAACCCACAACCTACAGCACAGAAGGCAGAGTTACTATCAACTGAGCTATGAGGCTTGCTGGATATGCTACGAATTTTCTAATCTACCTATTTCAAGATAATGTAATGAAATAGATGACCTGTGTGATAAATAGAAAAAAAAACACTCTGGGATAGCAAGTTGAGATAGATGGAACAGATCGAATAGATATAGAACATGACCTTTCTTTCTATTATGAGCTACAGAACGATTTAACTACGTTACAAGTTAGGAATATTTACTTGCTCTGTAATTTTATTTACAGTTGTAAGCAATGGAAGCTGGCCTCCCAACACCCGACCCGCCTAAACAGGATTAAAACAAACACGAAAATTAAAATTTAATATGATTCATAAAGTCGAGCCACTTATTCGAGGCTTAATTATTCTTTCAGTTTGTTCTAATCCTATTTCTAAATAAGAGTTAAGGCAATTAAAATAATAGGGATTAAACGTCGAAATTATGATGTTGAATAAGGAAATTGAAAGGCATTTTCGGCCCCGCGTACCAGCTCTTACACAGCATTGTAATCCATTAATTTCAGTCACTATGTAATTCATCGCTACTGAATGTAACGTAGATTTTATAAGAAAAATACTGCGATCTAACACACTGCCAAGCGTGGTGATGATCAGGCTGCATAAAAAATGCTAGCTCCGCCCATGCCCCCGCAATCCTACCGAGGCGAATATGACGCGTATACGATCCTAGAAAATAGATAGCATGGAGACTTATTATTTTGTTGACACAAAAATAATTTGATTTATATTTTAATAGTAACTTACCTACCTTTTGTTATTGTTATTGAGATGAAAAAACTAAACTTGCATATATTTTTGAGTAAGTATCGCTCCTTAGATAAATAGTATATTTGGAATCTGCTTTACATTATTGTGGTAAGTAAAGCAGTTTTTTTTTATTTTTATCGTACTACGGGGAAGTGCTTGACCTTCATCTCATCTGATTTTCAAGTTATGATAAAAGCCGAAGGTAAAAGGGCACTTCACTCGGAATCCTCAATAAACTGAGGAACTTGCTATCTTGCTATCAGAATTGTTGTTATGGCGAAAGAATAAGATAAGATGGTAGTAGGTGATGGATGTGGATGGTGGTAGCAGGGCGGACTAAAACAAAGTCCTACCACCAACCAAACCAAGCACAATATTGTACTACCGTTGGGATCTAACCCGCGACCTCGGGATCTGACACCGGTAGGAAAACCACTAGACCACAGAGGCGGTTCAAGTAGGTGTGTTTTATATAGGTTTGGTACACGAGCGTACAAAATTAGTTTTATTTAAAAAAAAATGTCTGATGTCGGTGCGGCATATATATTTTTAGATTAAAAATGGTGACTAATAGGCCTGCAGGTATTATTTATGATACAAATCGCCGTAAAGTGAAACGCGTTCGAGCAGGTATTGAGCAAGATAAAACTCGCACTAGACACTAAGGTGAGATGAAGGCGTACAATAATAATAAAAAAAACATCCCAATATCTTAAAAAACTACCCCATTTATCAAAAGTCTTAATTTATATTTATGATATCTCTATGCATTTTAAATTTCATCAAAATCGAATAAGCCATTCAAGAGCTTATTATTATATATTATTAGATATGCCATCACAAACATTGCCACATACCTACATACATGCAGTGCCGAATTTCCCAACATTAAATAAATAAATAAATAAATATTACAGGACATTCATTTTACACAACGCCATCTAGCCCCAAACTAAGCATAGCTTGTTTTATGGGAACTAAATTACGGATAGAATACTTAAATACTATTTTTTTTTGTAAATACATACTTATCATAAAATACAACACCCAAACACAGAAGAAACATCTATATTCATCACACAAATGTTTGTCCTGGGTGGGAATAAAACAATGGTATTGTAAAAAATATTTTTTGTTACATTTTAATATTGTTTAGAAGTCAGTAAAGCCGGAACATACTATTTCACTATAACTTTCTTCCTCGTTGGGTCATTTTTTATCACAAATGTATGCTGGAATTCATTATGAAAGAAAAATTCTAGTTCGACCATAACCAAAGACACAAATTGATAATCCGTGAACACGTAAAGTAAAATTAACAGCATGATCATAAAATAACATTAGATAAAACTATTATAAAATATAAATAGAGTTACCTACTAACTCATCTTAGTCAACCACTGGAAGAGACACAAAATTAAATAGTTGAGGAAGCGACTCCACTGGATCTCCCTGTTTCGTTGATGACAAGTCAATTAAAATTTCTTTCTGTCATTTTCGCGCGTGCACGCGAGCTAAAACAATATAAAACCAGAGCGTGAGGTCTGCTTACGCCGGCGCATAGCGCTATACTGACAAATCTCCAGCGCGCATTGCCTTTAAAACGTAAACCGGAGCGCTATTAGGTGGAATATCGCTTGCGCATCTTTACCCTATTCCTGCTCGGAAAGAAAGGACGTAAGTACCAAATCGAATTTCTTTAGTTATGAGAATAATTATAGGTCTAGATAAATTTTGTCTTAGTACTGGAAATGTAATCAAATCTTACTGTAAGTAGTTATTTTAATCTTCTTACACGAGTTTTTTCATAGAAAATTGCAAAAAAAGAAGTAAAAAGAGCATGATTTAAAAAAGAAAATGTATCAAGAAAAAATCATGGTAGCAATAATATAAATAATGGTGGATAATGTCATGATAACATTTTTTGACAAATGTGAGCGGTGCATATGAATACAAATTTTACTTTGAAATAGGAAATAGCAGCGAGTCTTTAAAAGCCGAGTCCAGCGCTCATCACAGAAACATGAAAATCCTTTTATCAAAATGGAGTCATAGATTTTACAATCAAGCAGACACCGTGCCGTTGCAGATATTTTTATGATATCAACGATTGTTTAGACTTTGGGGTTCCGTACCCAATAGGTGCTAACGTACTGCAGACTATTTTGGTCGAGAAACCGGCAAGTCTATATTTGATTAATTCTCAGCTAAGCCTCGGCACTTATGGTACAGGATTATCTCGGGCTTCCATTAGTTAATGGGACAATCTATCTCTATCAATTAAGTAACGTGAAGTACTGAGACAGTCTTCTATCTTACCGTTCTACTATCTTCTTCTATCTTACCGCTGCAATCGTTATTATGGCGTAATCGCTTTGTTTAGATAAGTAGGTTTTGTAAATAACAGCAACCGCCTCTGTGGTATTGTGGTTCAACCCAGCGATTTCAGATCCAGAGCTCCCGTGTTCGATCCGCAGGGGGAGCGATATTGTGCTTGGTTGGTGGTAGGATTTTGTTTAAGACCTCCTGACTAGCAACCACCATCTTACTTAATTCTGTCGCCATTACAACAATTCTTAAAACATTGTTGTGTTCCTGCATTTTGAGGCAAGATAGCCAGTTCCTCAGTTTGTTGAGGACTCCGGGTGAAGTGCGCCTCCATCTTCGGCCTTATCGTAACTTGTAAACAAGTAAGATTAAGGCCAAGCGCTTCCCTGTCACCTGGTAACAAGTTGAGAAAAGGCTGAAGGTGGTAGCGCGTAGGTAGTGGTAGGTAGTAATCCTCAACAAACTGAGGAACTGGCTATCTTACCTCTAAATGCCGGAACACAACAATTTTAGAATTGTTTGTTATGGCGACAGAATTAGGTAAGATGGTGGTAGCTAGCCAGGCGGACTCAAACAAAGTCCTACCACCAACCAAACTAAGCACAATATATTGTACTCCCCATGGGAATTGAACCCGGGACCTCTGGTTCTGAAATCGGTGAGTTGAACCACTAGACCACAGAGGCGGTTTGTCGGTTGTGAGAGGTTCGGTCCGTACTGTATCTTTTGAACCATAATTATGAGATATTATGGAGCATTACAAATATGAAATACTTGTCATTGTTTTTTTTTTGTACCTATGTTTTTTTAAAAGTATTTTTTTCCAATGATTTTTCTTGGATATAACAATTATTGAAGTATTAGCGCCATTTTGCATCGATAAATGTTTTTATCGAAAGTAGAATGGAGTAGTAGCTAAAAACTAGGCATTTGAGAGACGGACGTGCAGTAAGGTGACGGAACGAAAAGGAAAAAAACAGTAGGATTTTGTGTGGAGATTTGGGTCGAAACCCTAGGTTTGCAAGTCTGGACGCACTTGGCCATCGTTTTTTCTTAATCGTACTTTACGTACAAAATATTTAATAAGTTCAGTTTATTTTATTTTATGAATCTACTTATATTCACGCGTTTATAAACTTTGTCATCAATACCTGCTAGTCAACCGACAAATCGAAACAGGATGATCTCACAACCGCTAGCCGCAATCCTCATTCAAGGCTAGTTGAAACACCACAATGGCTCCTGGCCGATATTTCCTGTTGCCATTCTGGTGGTTACTAATAGCTAGTCGCCACTATGTAAGGGTTTGAGGTTCTCGTATCTAAAATTGATACTCTTCGTAACGCTTGCAGTGCAGGATATAATCAACAAACAAGCCTTATAGCTCAGTTGGTAACTTTCTGCGCTGTAGGTTATGGTTTCGATTCCCACCCAGGACTAACATTTGTTTGATGAATACAGATGTTTGTTCTGTGTTTGGGTTTTGTATCATATTGTACGTATTTACAAAAGTATTTAATATTCGTAACCTAGCTCCCATACTCCAAGATATGTTTAGTTTGGGGCTGTGTGAAATTAAAGTCTTAAAACAATTTAATAATCCTTATTGGTAACTGTTCTTTAGAAAAATAGCTGACAGCGTATCGTAATGGGAAATCGTGGAGTACGTATGATTTACCCCAGGTAGCGGACTCACTTGTTTTTGCTAGCGTTTTCTTGTATTACGTCTGTGCACGGAAGAGCCAAAATAGAAGTCAAAATCTAACACATCATTATGTTTAAAAACAAAAAACTGAATGTCAACCGTATCGTCGTGTCGTTGTTATATTTAGATGGTAGGTAGATATTATATTTGTTTGAACTAGATACCTACTACTAACCTAACCTACCTTAAAGTGCAGCATCTTTTTGGTAAAAAACTTGCCATGTATAAGTAGCAACCTTTGTAATAATATGGCCAGTAAAAATAATCTGAAATCTGAAGTATAATTCTGCAGTAGGTAGGTACCTATAACGTTCTACGCGCAGGCATCAACTTTTCCAGTTCTACGACATCTACACAACTGATTTCAGCCTGTGGATATCGTAAATTCCGACTAAAGGATTCACCTGAAGAAGGGTGGGTTATCACTTCTGAGTCTAATCTAGACCCTTTACCAATCTCCAATCCACCGGCCAAGCGTGATGACTATGGCAAAACCCTCCATGGCTCCGAGGCTATGTTTAACATTTATTATTAATGAGATTTTGAAGTATAGGTGAAGGTATTATATTCATTTAAGCCTTTAAATTGTATTTGAAAATGCAAACTTGTTGAAGACATACATACTTTTAGAACTCCGCTTTTAGGAAAGCTTTAAAACGTTAAATCCTATTTATCGAGGCCAACGTGCCCTCCGGCCGTTTGGACAGGGAAATGTGTCAATTTACATGGTTCCGGAAGGCTTTCGTGTGATTTATTTGCGATTTCCACGTCAAAACTTCTAAAAGAACGCGACTGGTGTTTTTTTTTCCTTTTCAGTCTTGAAATCAAATTTTTATGAGTAAGTATTCATTTCTATTCAACTCGGTGATGAATGATCAATTGTTAGCAGATCATATTTTGAATGATGAGTGACACACATGCTGGTTGTTGCTGGAAAAATACTCAGCATTTACAGAGTTTACTTGTATTATTAATATCATTCTGCGAATCAAAGCGGTTGATGCGCGATATTTTATCGTGTAGTAAAATAACACATGAAAACAATTTTACGTTCTAAGTTTTCTATTGAAATTTGAAACCACAAGGTTAGAGCCACAAGAAGCTAAAACTCATTGGTCGATCAAACATTTGATTACTCTCTGTTGATGCCGGAAAATCAACTCTGTGCGCCCTCTTCAAAGCGTACTTTTGTATAATTTCCATAATCGTCATGCACTCATCGCTTTAATAATTCGTAGTATGTTTTTCAATCCAAATTGATTCGGGTATTTATTTAGCGTTTAATGAATGTACCTACGTGCTTTGGAGTGTGTTTACAAAGGCTTCGAGCCACCTATACTTTAAACTTTTTGACGATACAATCAGAGAAATCCGAATAGTTACCTGCGTGTGGTTGTTGAAATCTCTACTGTATTCGCAAAACATTTTATGTGAAAGTTCTGAATTAAATTTCTCAAATGAAACACTGGGAGCGAGGTCATAAATCGCTGAAGTTTAAAATTAAGTTTTACAGAATGTACCACTTTTTATTTTGAACAGTTTTTTTACGTTAAAGTAGCGACTCTGGCCACTATTTAATCTTGATAAGCTTTGGAATTAAGTCAATGAATGAAGTCTTGTACATCTTGCAATTATAATGTTAGCTAGACGACTCCTAAGCCATAGGAGATAGACCTCAGAATACAACACAGGGCAACCTAGTGTAGGGGCTACAAGTTATAGTGTTCAATATATTTTTCAATTTGTTTAAATTTCAGTTTAAATTTACCTACCTACTACGAGAATGCTAGATTTGCAAGCACTACCACGCATGTTTGTTTTAAGTTCAAATGGAATGTCATATTAATTGTTAGCTACAATAAAATAAATATTAATTATTATTATAATACTTGAAACACTGCCCACTGAATTGGAGCAACAGAATCTACTAATCTAGAGCCCACGTAGTCCTGGAAGGCGTTGGAGTCACAGCACAATGCATTAAAACCCTCAAGAGCCCAAGGTCAGAAATTTCTCACTCACAATGAAAGTGCATAAGCGGGAGTATTTTTACGATTACGACTTTAAAGATTCAAAGTGCGTATATACCGACACTCTTTTTTTTTTGTTCGACGGATAAACTCTTGGCCTTCAGCTCACCAAGTTTCAAGTTGAGAAGCGCACTTCACCCGGAATCCTCAACAAACTGAGGATCTGGCTATCTTACCATTATCCGGCATTCAGAGGTAAGATAGCCAGATCTCTGTTATACATTGTTATACATATGATTCTCGGTTATACAATGAAAAAAGTGATTTATGAAATCGACTTCCTTTCGGAAAGTCTTTGTTTGTCTATTATATTATCACGCTTAGCGTGAGGTCTGGTACGGTAAAAGCCATGATACATTCTTATACGCTTAGCTGTATCAGCTCCATTTGTACCTATTGGCCAGTTATTTCCAATGGACTCACTAACTAAATGTAATTGGTTTAGCTGTCGGGCAAGCGTACTTTACCTATACTATATCCAAGGCACGACTACGACGCTGCTTAGCTGCATTCACATATATTTTAGGTCTAACGATAAGCATTGGCATTGTATCCAAGATATTACTAACAAAATGGACGTATCTCTGTCTGAATCTCTGATTTTTTAGATTCAATTTATAATTTCAATATGCTCACCAAATTAAGCATTACTTTTATGTTTTGTACAGTACAGTGTTAAATAACGACCGAAATGTATCCGGGGTCACATTACATAAATTTGCATCAGAAAAAGGCCTTATCTCAACTTGTTACCAGGTGAGATGAAGCCCAAGCGCTTCCCCGTCGTGCAATAAAAAAAAAAGGTCTTCCCGAAAAAAATATGGAAGTATAGTTAAAAAGGCACACACTACTTCCCTCGCTTAACAATTCCAGTCCAGTTTAAGACAGCGCAATATATTTTTATACCACAAATATGACTACCAAGTCCATAAACACTTGCAGCAACAAAGGCATCATTCGCGCGTTGCCGACCCTTTAATAAATTTGAAAACCTCACTTTATTATCACTTAAATTTGGTTAAGCGAAGGTTAAGTAAAAGCAATCGCACAGGACATTTATGCGTGATAAAATATGAATGATATTCATCCCAAGGATTTAGGTGGGGAATAACAATGTTTGCTAAACGATATTGAATTAAATTTTAAAACATAATTTGTTCAACGTTGTTTTTTTCCATTTTCCAGTTTGCATAAAACAACCAGCCAAGTGTCTGTATGATATGTAATTGTTTATTACCGTTATGTGTTTCATTTATTTTTAAGTACCTACCTACCTTCTTAATTTCCTGTTGCTTAAAATATTGTTGTTTTTTACCATAAAATATGTTCGTACTTACCTACTATGTTTTTATCGTTTTGTGATGTTGTGTAGTGTGCTATAGTAAGTGAATAAATGTTATCTATCTTTCTATCTATCATATTTTGCTATCAGTTTTAAAACATTATCAACAGCAGCTTGTTAACATTCACTGTTGGACAGAGCCTCCTTCGAAACTGGAAGGTTCTGCCATCGGTGTTCTCAGTAACGGAGTTCTGTAATACATAGAAGGAAATTGCTGCTCGTCTTCTGATGAGATCCTCATGATCATGAGATAGTCGGCTATTACTTCATCCACAGACTGCAATAGATCTGGCTTGATGGGTGGTAGGACACCATCTTACCTAAGTCTGTCAACATAACAAAAATTCTTATAAAATAAATTGTTGTTTTCCGGCATTTAAGAGGTAAGATAGCCAGTTCCTCAGTTGGTTGAGGATTCCGGGTGAGGTGCGCTTCCACCTTCGGCCTTTACTCAACCTGTTAACAGGTGAGATGAAGGCCAAGCGCTGCCCCGTCGTACAAAAAAAGAACAAATTAGTAAATTAAGTTTTGATTTGAAAAATATGTTTGACTATCCATTACTATCCCACGGGAACTTACCCTGTATCTATTTCCTGGAACAACATACATGCAAAGTGGCTCAATTTGTTTTGTATATGACGAAAGGTAGAACATGACTAAAACCATGATGACAACTATCTAATAACCCTGAATAATTATCAAATATCCATCAAAAATACAAAAAAAATCGCTTTTATTACGTTTAATTTTAATACTAGAGTAATTCCATTTACACCACCAATCCTGGGCGCATCCTGTATTACATTAGTGGTTGTGACTGCGCATTAACGGCTTTCCGTGCAATATTTATTTGTATATGTGCTACTAGTAATGTTTTCTATGTGCGCGGTCGCTCAATATATGTACCTACCTATATCTCACTCGCAGGTACATATCTATGCTATTAACTGACAATGAGAACCTAGTGTATAATCAAAATAGGCTTAAAGCTTCTGATATGTTCAACATTTTGAGTGAAATAATCTATTGATTCCCCTTACACCACCACCTTTGCTTCAAACTAATTTGTAAAATCAAAACACCATCAATCAGTCTCCAGGACAAAATATGTCGCGCTTCTCAATTCCCAAGATTAATGGCTTCCCTACTTCACTGCTATATCTCATGAAACAATATCTGAAGGTCGAAGTCACTTCTAAATTATAAACGAAACATAAGATTTCCTACGTTGGGATATTTTTTTGACAGATGGGCGCCCCCGGGAATTTCACAAGCTCCGAAGGGCATTCCTTGGAAAGAAATAACGCGCTTTTACCAAAACTGTTAGTATAAATCTGCTCGAAATCTTCAAGTTCTCGAAAAATCGTTAATACTGTAGGTAGTGGCTGAAAGTTATGAATGTACCTACCGTACCTTACTACAATTTACCGTATTCGTTCTTAATATCGTATAGGTACGAAATCTTTTCTTTCTTTTATATTTGGAGCAGCTCACAGCAATTATAAATTATCTCGTGTTTGTGGAAGCCTATTGTCATCAGTGGACGTATGTGAACAGTTTTCATTATAATTTGATTGTAGAGTAAAACTTAAAAACGCTAGAAAAAAAATGGTTCTCTTTTATAAAAAACTAACGTAGTAGAATTGACGTTATTAATACTATAATGTACACAAAAATTACATATAAAATACATTCTGTAACTCATTGTATAAGTATAAGGGAATATATCAATCAAAGCGATTTATTCCAGGCAATCTAAAGAAGGAGAAATAATAGCAAATGGTAGCGCACAAATTAGATAAACATGAAACTTATCAAATTTTTTTATTTTTATTTATTGTACGACGGGTAAGCACTTGGCCTTCATCTCACCTGGTTACAAGTTGAGATAAGGCCGAAGGTGGAGGAATCCTCAACAATCTGAGGAACTGGCTATCTTTCCTCTAAATTCCAGAACACAACAATTTTAGAATTGTTATTATGGCGACAGATTTAGGTAAGATGGTGGTAGCTAGCCAGGCGGACTTAAACAAAGTCCTACCACCAACCAAACCAAGCACAATATATTATACTCCCCATGGGGATCTATCCCGGGACTTCTGGATCGGAAATCGGTGAGTTGAACCACTAGACCACAGAGGCGGTTAAAATAAACAATTGAACTAAAAATAACAAATACATAGAACATCAATTATAAAAATAAAAATACTTACATATAAGAATACTACCTGAATCTCAAAATACGATTTAGTAAAAAACTGATATTATGACGTTAGAACAGACCCTTCAAAAATCTTATTTTAAAAGAACTACTTTCATTTTTTTTTTGTCTGTCTGTCTGTTTATTCCATCTTCCAAAATGGCTGGGCCGGCTCAGACGGGATTTTCACTGGCTGATAGTTGATGTTATAAGTACTCCCTTTACGCTACTAGGGCTACATTGATTTAAGAAATAAAAAATATGGTACTACTAAAAAAATACCCATGTACTTCAATATATAATAAGTTAACCTAAACTAGTGGCCGAGAAAAGGAAACA
Organism: Venusia cambrica; assembly: GCA_951394065.1. Lineage (NCBI taxonomy): Eukaryota > Metazoa > Arthropoda > Insecta > Lepidoptera > Geometridae > Venusia > Venusia cambrica. The sequence goes on from OX596035.1 coordinate 11,061,266, forward strand.
TTTTTAACTTTCAAAAAGCACACATAGCAGACGAATTGGCCGCGACCTCACCGAGAGCTGTTTATTTATTTATTTATTTATTTATTTAATAAACACAATACACTTTACAACCAATTAAAAATACAACTAAAAAAATTAAAACTAAGGTACAAATCTAGATTGTAAGGTAAAAAACATGTGCTTACAACTAAGTAGATAAATTTGGTAACGAACGGAGACTAAAAAAAAATGTGAACAAAAACATGACAACAATTAACATAACAGAGTTCTACTGGTTGACAAATGAGGAATTGGTATACAAAATAGATTTTAATTGTTTACTGAATTGGCTTAAGTTGCGAACAAAGATGTCAATTTGACTAAATTCTTTCAGTAAATCATTGTACTGGCGTAACATTCTAGTTAAAGGATTATAGAAAGAGATATTTTTTTATAAACTTGAAGTATAAATATATTGATTTTATTGGAATTTCGTGCTATGAATCTAATGTTAAACGATATCATCGACAATAAATGATGTCAATGAGAGAGTGAATTATTTTATAGAGATATATGAGATCAAAGTATTTACGCCTAGTTTCTAGAGAACTGATAGAGGCGGCTCATGATCACTGGCGAAGCCTGTTTTTTATATACGTAGGGCTGGCCCTAGATCTCATGGCTTTCCTTGGCTGGATGACGATGAAGTCTACAAATGAGCGTTTCTAGAAAATGCCGGGTCAGCAATGGACTTCAATGGACCGTAATTAGGTATAGTAATAAACTTAGAACTTTGGCGCAAGCGTTACTGCGCGGTGTCAGCTAAGAAATAAATTACCAGGTATATTTTACAGAAATAGAGTACTACGCTAGTGCTATGCTAGTGTTCGTATTGAACCTTCACAGGATCCAATTTCCTGATTCCAGCCAAGATAACTCTGTATCGACAATTGATGTGACCCAGATGTTACGTAATTTCACTCAATAGTGAACCAGCCCGTTCGCCCGCTTCTCACCCAAGGTCATATTATTCTCATTACACCTCACACCGTATATCACGGCATAAAACCCAGCCACACACCAAGGGATGTTATGGCGGGGGGGGCGGGCCAGTTCCTCTATTGATTTTCCGCTCCTCGCCCCGCACGCATACTCAACTGTTGCTCAGTTTTGCCTACTGGTACCTACTACCTAACTACCTAGCAGCTAGTTTTGAAAAAGAACTCACCCAATATTTTTATTAAATACACACAAAGCTGATTAGAACAATAAGTTAAGTTAATGTTTTAAGATAGTATTAAGTATTTAGGTTTATGATGTACCTACTTGTGATGTCATTTAAATTATTATAAACTCTGCATTAATGTTGAATGGATCATCAAAAAGTTAACCAGGCTGTGTTTCTTGCCTTTCTGCATGTGTGCTGGTCGCGATTCCAAACAGGCGGTGGATTTGACGTTTTAAAATGATCCTAAAAAAATTGATGAATAAATAAAAAAATACTGACTTTGACTTTTGAGTCATGGTATTAGTCATGTTTAATTAATTTAAATTCTGCCCGTGAAAGCTTTGATTAAATCTAGATGAGATTTTCGAGAGAGCTAAAGATAAACCTGGGCCACTTAAGCTACAGTGTTCAGCCACAGTGTCTAGATGCAGTAGGTCAGGATAGCGCACGTCAAAGAGCGTGGATCGGATTAGGAATGTGGGTTTGCATAGTTTTGGGAAACGTTTAATTGCATTTGCGGATGAACGAAAGGGATGGTCGAGTGTAGTGCCCATTGAAAATGACCTACAATAAATGCTACTACGCCACTCTCTCTTTACTTTATGTAATATTAGTACTATTATTATGTACGCGAAAGTTTATTTGGATGTTTAGATTGTTGATTGGTAGGTACTTCTTTACTCCAAAACGTCTGGACGGATGGAGCTTTAATTTGATGAGTTATTAGTTGCTCTTTTTTTACTCTTTATTGACCAGGTATTCCCGGTCATGTTCTATTGAACATAGGATAAATTTTATCCCATAAATCAGTTCCCATGGAATGAGAAATATAATTAGATCTAGGTATAGATATTTTTAAGTTTGTAGAATGTCAGTGACAGACATAACAGACATAACTTAGGAACATACGACGGTACTATCTTCACAGATGCAAGGCTGTCAGTCATTACGTTCTAAGCCATTCACAAAACAATTATTATATAAGCAAAAGTTTGGTGGATGTTTTGATAGAGTTTGTTCCTTCTTCGCGCAAAAACTATGATACAGATTGAGCTTAAATTTTGCATAGATATTGTTTTGAACCTAGAAACGAGGAATAGCATAAAGGCTACCTTTTATACGGGTATCACGCAAAAGTAGCCCTTGAGCCGCCAAAATCATAGAAACCGAAAATGACATTCTACTGAAACACGATATTTTAATTGATATTGAAACGAACATGCGCATGCATATCCGTAATCAAATATCCATTAAAACAATGCTTAGTTCGGTGATTTGCTGGATGGAGTATAAAAATAAAATGCCCCGTTGTTGTAGTAGTAGCTACATATGTAATACATATTTTATAGTACTTTTGTACGCTGAGGCGTGATTTTTAATGTTGGTACAATAGATTTGGTCGATCCCTAAATGCCGCCTTTGATCCCGTCGGTGTTGATCCCGTCGGTGAGTCAGAACAGCGCAGTTCTAATAATATTACCGCACGGGTCCTTCCATAACAGCAACTACTAAAGTATCTACGTTGCATGAAATTTTCAAGAATAAGAGAGAGACGTTAGAGAGAGAAATCTATGGAAAATGTGAATAATGACATAAGTGCAAAGGAATTAATAATAACATAATATTGTGCCAATGCCAGCCTCTCTAAGCATTAAATAGTAATAGTAGGTATTTAATAGTAGGTAAATTGAAAAACGAGTTCATCATAAAAAATACAGCTAATTGGTAGTCATATCAAATACACAATACAAGAGCGGGGTTTTAGTTTTATTGTTTCCACAAATTAGTCGATACGCAGATTTATTGTAGTCCTTCCAGAAGATACATTTCTACTCTGTAGTTCCCCGATTGAGTACGTTATATAAGTATTTTATGTTTTATTTTAGTCTATACAAGGGTACCTATTCTATATTCTTTATTTGACTCATTTAGTTCAGATAGTATAAAAGTTAAAGCATCTCATACGTTGGTGTAAAGCTTATTCACTTTTTTCTAAAAATATTTTGGTCAGAAAATCTGTCTTTGTACCTCTCGTCAGATGGACATTGAGCATTCCCAATCAAAAGCTCTATAATTGTATTATTCGTATTCCTATACCCACAATGGACAAACAATGAACAGACCTTTAAAATTCAATTCCCTTGTGCAAATACTGATACCGTAGGCCATAGAATTGTTTGATCTCGCAGCCGAGAAGGCTTCGAGGCAAAACATAGCTGCGATAGATTGCTTACCTTTATGACGGTAAAAGAGATCAGGAGAACCGTTCAACATTATTTTATTTTATTATAATTAGATGGAGTTTCTTTTATCTTTGTCGTTGTATAGATTGAATTAATTTGTAGCTGCAATCCACCTGAATTACTTTACATCTGTACTTATATTTAAAGTAGGTACAGATGTAAAAATAATATAAAGTATGATAATATATAGTTGATAATAAATAATATGTGATTCTGAATAAAGCTTGTTGTAAAATAATTTAGAGAAATAAATAAACTAATTAAATATTATAACCTACTTACACCTAAAAATTTTTTAGTTACTTTGTTGAATTTTTGGCAATATATCCACGTGTTTGAAAATTTACGAAAAAGGTATATATGGGTTAATTGGCTCACTTAGTGATTATGAGTAATATATATATATCAAACCACTCCAATGGCCAAAAATAGGGCTTTGGGAGAGATTTCCAGCAGTGGACTGTTATAGATTGACAATGATGATGGTATATAGTAGAAAACGTTGTATAAGATATGAATATTTTCAGAGCTTAAAATGAGTATATAGTATAAATTCACGTCGCAACGAATGCGATCTGCATTCGTTGTGACGTGAATTTATACTGTATAACACAGAAATGTTGCTGCTATAGTTTGTCACTGAGGCGAAATAGACGACTGAGCTTAAATCGATCGGTTTAAAGTTAGTCTACGCCAAATAAGGCTGCCGTGAATAATATATCACGCCCAGAGTATGTCCGGAAGCGGATAAAACTCTGTTTAAATTGTACTTTCACTTTGAAAACACGGTAGGTATACATATTAAAGCATCGGTAGTTTCTTTTTTTTACATATGATACTTAATTCTCATTGCGGTTACATCATCTGCCTGTCCTCTAACCAGTGTCGTCATAACATGTTCTTCTTTTCTATTCACCTGTATCAGCCGTTAGCTCATCATATACTCCGTTCACCCGCACTCCTCTTTTACACAATCCAACGTGTAAAACTCCAAAAAATACTTTGCAACATGACTTTCGTTCCTCGCATAGCAACATGTCCACATATTGTCGCGGTCTATAAAAAAAATATGTAAGAAAATTGAACCTGATAAAAACGATTATCATTTTTTTAACATTATTGTAAGCTCTTGACACCATAATTTACAAAGGCAAAGATGAGGTCTATAATGTTGCGAGCTTACCCGAGGACAGTGGCTCTTCCGCGCATCAAAGGAACACAACAAACTTTTGTGTTCCTTTTTGTGTTGACTTTAACTTCTGGGTGCTTGTCTTCGGCAGGAAGGATTTCGCCAACCGGCGTAGTAGGTACTTCCACCAGAGTTAACTTTTGCTCGGGGTAGGCCGCGAGGAGGTAGATCCCACTTAACCCAAAAATGTTATCTGTCCGAATTATTTTTATATTTTCTACATGTTCAAAAAACCTTTGAAGCCTTTGTAAAATATCACCGAACGTATTGTGTGGTACACAAAATGTGGGCTGCGCCTGGATACCATGGCATCCATCACGACCATGTCTGTTTATCCCTGTTACATCCAAGGGTTCATAGCTGTCATAAATCACCGGACGTGACCCCATAAATTTTAATATTCCCGATGTATTTTTCTGATGTGCATTCTACCCTCCTTTTCTCTAAATTAAATTTCTGCGAGACACCCGTGTCTCGCACTCAAAGCTACAATATTGGATCTGTAATAGATTTTATCCGTTCTTATAAAATGGAAATGGGCTTTCAAAGTTTTGTAAGAGATTGTTGGTTTCTTTTGAAACTTGAGGAGGTGATACAAATCTTTGTTGATGTACAGATACAAATCTTGACGTGTCCCTTTACCAAAATACAAATACTGGACATTACGGTACTAACATTAAGAATTGTACCTATTTTGTAATTTGATACAGATGCAAAAACCGGCCGTTTTTGCCAAAGTGGTAGATGATGATTATTCTCAGCCTAACATAACTAGCCCTAATTATAATAGCATGAATATTAAGCCTTATTAACAACGTTCAGACTAATCGGGGCCTCAAACCCGAATATAATCACAAAGGTAGTTATAGACTTGTTTAATTAACTCCCTACACGGCTATTTAGCCTTTGCGAAACAGCTCAAATAGGTGCAAGCTTGTCAGGCAATGTTTATTTAAATATTATAATTTAACAAGGCATTACCGCGCGGTTCAAATCTTTTTCTAACATCACCTTCGCAGCACTGCGTTGCGCCCGTCAACTTGAAGCATAGAAAAATATTATTTTTTGAACCACAGCCGTGCTCGGAAGCGGTATAAGGTTTGATAGTATAGTTCTGCTAGAAATTTGTCTCAGAACTCTACTTAAGTTCTTACGCAATCATTTTGACTTATTACAAACTATGTATAAACAAAATATGCCCCGTTATGTTATTCCATGCAAATTAAGCTTAGCAGCGAGTGAAGACCTCACTCCTAGTAAAGCTTAATAAAGTACGTTTATATACCGGTGCTGCATGTAATAATTTCATACCTAACTGAATATATTTCAAATACAAATCGTAAATCCTATCAATGGGATCAGTTGCCCGATTCAAAATATTCATTACGTCAACTGATACCGCGGGATATGTTCGAGCGGCCTCAGTTGACTAAAGAGCCTTCAAGAAGTGCTATTAGTGTAATAATTATAAGTTTCGCGGAGTGAACAGACGGAGTCCTTAGGTTTGGGATAAGTTAGCAATGGTTCGAGTCATGATGTTACGAAAACTTCGTCCGAAACAAGGTGACATAAGTGTTTCGTTTGCTGAAGTGCGAAACCACTAAAAAGGCACTTGAAGAACCTCTTGTCCAAGTTTTATGCTCGACCTATTTTCATGTTGGCTAACACTTAGTAACCTTATCTGGTGGGCGTAATTATCGGCAATTCGAGCGGGGATAAACTAAGTGCAAGCTGATTACTGTAAAAGCATTCAGGCAACTATTGGTTCCAAATTTTAAAGTGCTCCGTTTTTTAATTCAGTATTCCCTACGATATCACCCAAACCGCTTTGAGTTCGCGTGATAGATGACGCAATCACACTTAGTTGTTTATTTTTAATGATTACTTAAGCTCTAATTAAAAAGAGTAGACCGGTGTCCCAGCAGAGAGAATAATTTTACTAATTCGTTATAGCTCTGAAATAATAAGGTAAGTGTATTTACATTTTAGTATCCTTACTTTAATTTTTTTGTACAATATCTGTTTTTTTTATATTCATTACCTTAATTGTCAATAAAATAATACAAAATCGAAAATCGACAGATATATTTTATTTTGCACTATGCTCTCCTCTTCCATATAAACTTGAACTAAACCAATTCTTACAATCCTCTATGATATCCACAAAACATAATATTTTCAGTTGCACAATAAACTGCTAACACAACGGACTCTCAGGCAAATGATCAATGAAAATGAACAAAATTTTATGCGCCAAGATTTGTGCTTCCAATTTCAGTGAATCGCAGAATATATTTCGTTTAATCAAAAAGCCTAAAACAATGTTTTCCAATTTAATGTTCCGCACGTTCGATAGAAAAATATTGAGGTAAAAATTGATTGCCTCTATGTTCATCGAGCAAGCTATGAGGTCAAGCGCTGACCTATCTTCAGTAAAGAGTGAAAATGATGCTGTAAAAAGAAATAATCTCTATTTAACAAATTATGGGTTAGCTCTAGGCATGTCTAGGCTAGAGCAAAATGAGGTCTACAATGGAGTAAGCTTTCTCAGAAAGCACTGGCTCTTCCGCGCAAGGACAGAATCTAGTAAACCGTTGACGCCGATCTTCAGAAGGAGGGGTTGCCTTTTATAAGTCCTACCACCGCTAGCAAATGAAAATAAATATTATTTAATTCATGAAGTACCTCTGCTTTAGTCTGAAAATTCCGTATTCTACCTATTAATAAGCGGCGCGAGATGGCCGACTTATCTTTTCTGCTGAAAGTAACTACTAATGACTTTAACTTTCTCGATTTATAAAAAAAAATCCTTGTAGACGTTCACGATTCAACCCTGTCATTCATGTCCCTACTACTGGCACTAATTACCGGAAAAATACATTTCTGTGGCGAGCAAGTCACATTTTTAATGAGCTAACTAAGCGATTTGAACTCGACTTATTCTGCACAAGCGTCAGTTCAGCAAGGCAGCGGCTAAACGGTGAGTTCTTCGGTAAGAAGTTGATTGGAATGTAACATTACATTGCAATCAATTTTTAACCGACTTACTATACTCAAATACTATAGAAAATGGAATAGATTTAAATTTCACATTCTTTGTTCTTTGTACAATGTTTTTACTCGTGAAAACCTATAATTAGCTCACTGTAATCTTAATTAGTTTTATACTGTATTTTTTGCTGTTGGTTTTCCATTAAATAAATAAATAAAAAGCATGCGATGCCGTTGCCCGGGTTAGACCAGCAGGTTGATCACACTTTCCACAAAACAAGTTTACTTTATCGCATTTGTGATAGTTTATACATGAAAATTATAGTGTCCCTCTCGTTAAAGTTAATGATAATCGCGAAAAAGTAATACTGTGTAAAAGTTAAGTAAGGGTTATACTGCTAATGAAAAGCCACTATAATTATAATGCTTTTACTTTTCGACCTTGGTGTGTCGTTAACTGAGAAAGCCACCACTAAATATACCTACTATTACTTCTCTCGGCTCGTGGATTTGCCTGCATGCTTCTTGAATAAAAAGTTATAAAGTTGATGTAATGTTAGTGTTATTTAAATTATTACAAACTCTGTATACCTAAATGTTGAATGGATTATCAAAAAAATTACCAGCCCGTGTTTCTTGCCATTCTCCTTGTGTGCTGGTCGCGATTCCGAACAGGCGGTAGATTTGACGTTTTAAAATGATCCTAAAAAATCTTAATAAATAAAAATATTTGGCTTTGACTTTATCCCTTAGCTTCCCGAGCTCATGGCCATACCTATCCAAATGTATACTTGATGATATAACAATATGAGATGACGTTTATTCATGTAGCTCGCTCAGAAGCAATAACTTCTGAGCCGCCGCCATAGGCGTCTGACATGGCTCCTTGACGACTATTATCGTGGCAGTACCCGGGACGACTTAGCGTGCTCCGAAGTGCCTTCGAAACACGGAGCAGACAAAGTTGATGCTTATAACTTTTAGCACACACAAACATAAATTAATATGTGGATATTCATATATTTTGGCGGTAGTAAAAGCTTGTGTAAAGGTTCCGTACCCAGTGGGTCCCCCGTCCGTCGGTCTGTCAGCGGGCTGTATCTCATAAACCGCAATAGGAAGACGGGAAATGTTCACCAAGTTAGTATTTCTATTGCCTTTGTAATAAAATGTATAAACCATGATTAATATCTATGTCATAAATAAGTATAAAATGTATGTAACAATTTTTCTGTGTTTAATAAACAATTCTTATTCTATCTCTACTATCTATAATTAATAATTGAAGGGAGCCCCATGCAAGAAACCATTTTTTGCCTAGTTGCGTTGCATGCGTGTCGGCATTTGGCCAGTATATATGATTTTGTGAAAAAGAGCGTGTTAAATTGAACTAAATCGGTGACGATACGATACCATTTAGTAATAAGTAGCATTTACAACATTCACGACATCATAAAATGTATCTCTATCAATCACCGTAGGCGAGTTGCTATGCCCAACTGGCATATTGCGAGCATCAAGTCATCAACGGGATTTTATAGTCGCCGCATCGGTTTTCAATAAACACTGTTTATCTATGGTTTATCTTAGTTTTATTATCTTTGCTTCGGCGTCCTTGTTTCTTCGCTTTACGATCTTCTCTACTTAGGCTCTGGTTTGCGTTTGTTTCAAGGGAGGATATACGAGTAACTGCTAACGTTACGAGTCAAGGCTATACGTCTAAAAGTGAAAATATTGGGCCATGGCAAGTATGAGGTCCATAGGGTAAACGATCTATCCAAGAAAGCTCTGAATGTCCCGCACACTTATAGGATAAATATGGTAAGCCGCTAGCCGTGAGATATAGGCAGTAGGGTAGTCGCTAAGCCAGGGCAACTTTTACAGATCCTACCACCAGTTGTGGAGACATGAAAGAGGTTATTTAATCCCGCTTTTGTAAAGTTCTTTAGAAAATCCAAAATTTAAAAGTTCAAATACAAGTAAACTTCCACTGAACATATTTAAGAAATGGTTTGAGAATAGCATTGAAATCTATCGGATTCTATTAAGTCAATTCTGGCAAAAAATGTAATATAATATAAATGTAATAATAATTTATATGTAATATAAATGTAAATGTTTCCGATCCGAAATCTCTCCGTGTGTTGAGAATCGCTACACTGATTACTTAAAATGTCTTGTTTTGTACGACACTGAGATAAACAAGAAAGCGCAACCCTTGCCTATCAAAAAATGAATGCATAGGTCAGATCCATAATGTCTTCATTGAGGCCTCAAGAGTTAAAGTCCTCCCCAATGTGTCACCTAATTTCGGTTAACAGCGAAATAAAAAGCATCATCACATTTTCAGTCAATGTATTCTCTTAATAAGTATGTAGGTATTTACTCGCTTGAAAATAGCATGAATACTTGTAGGGGTCGTGAATAGAAATAAAGCGAATATAAGGGAAAATGTTTTCGCAATTTTCCTTTAGCCAAATAAAGCAGCTGTATTTTTATATCGTTGAGCGAGGAAATAGCAGAATTGCGTGGCATATTAAAAAGTAGCAATTTATTATAAAAACTAGATTACCGATGCGTCCATACAAAGAAGTAATAATGTTGAAATAATTATATAGGGAATGAGAGTATGTAAGCTTGTCTTATTTCAGAGTTAGACTAATAAAAATTGGTGTTTAGACTCATGTCTATCAATTCAATTAATGTAAGTCAGCGGCCTTTGAAATTTATACCTTAGGGTTGAAAGAAATTGTTATGGAAGATGATTGTATACATTGTTTGAAATGTAAAAAGATGCTGTTTACACTCCTATTTAAAAAAGGTACATTGACCAGTTGTTTGATAAAAATAGTGAAAACAATACGGAACAAATTGCTTTGAACAAGTTTGTGGTAAAAAATCCGAACGAAATCTATAATCAAGAAAATTCCATACGTAAAAGTTTCATGGGTGCAGGTTCGCTCAAACGTTTTCTCGGAGTTGGGAACAACTTGAGAAGTATCCGGAAAAGCAGTGGAGGAAGGCCTATTAATCCGGTGAGCGATTATGTTAGGAAAAGGAACGCGTTACCGTGAGATCTTTTTCTTTTGTTAGATGAAACAGTTGGAGTGGAAATAGGTAGCAATGAAAGCAACCAGATTGGTCAGGTAGGTATCGTGACCAATCATTTTGTGAGTAATTCAAAAGGTAAACAGTAATACTTACAGTAACAGACTATTACTGAGAGCGTGGGTCTCATGAGGATCACCTACTACGGGGTTGTCAGAGGCACGTCTCTGTGGTCTAGTGGTTCGCTTGCCTGTGTCAGATCCAGTGGTCCTGGGTTCGATCCCCAGGGGATTACAGTATTGTACTGCGTTTGGTTGGTGGTAGGACTTTGTTTAAGTCCGTCTGGCTAGCTACCACCATCTTCCGGTTCCGGTATTTAGAGGTATGATAGCCAGTTCCTCAGTTTATTGATTCTGGGTGAAGTGCGCTTTCATCTTCGGCCTTATAATAACTTGAAAATCAGGTGAGATGAAGGCCAAAAACATCCCCCGTCGTACAATAAAAAAAACATCCAAACTTGCGTTCAGCACTGCACAAGGTTTGCATGTAGTTAGCATTCAATATGTGACAGGTTGCAAGCTAAAAGGTGTTCCGACTATCATGTCTCTAAAAACAGTTTTATTTTTTATTATACTTTTACGACTAGAAAACAATATTTTGTTACGAAAAAACATTACTATGAACCCGTTTTTTGTTTCAACATAATAAAAAAAACAGTATTTTATTATGACAATTACTTATACTCGACAATATTTAAATGAGTACATCATAATGGTGTTTTTAAATCAGGTATTTTTTATTTATTTAATAATACTATATATAGATTAGCAAATTAGCATTGCTTTTCAGCGAATCAATGATGCTTTATACAGACACAAGGGAAATAATTCGGTTTGGAAAAAATAATCGTAATACAACCTTCTAAGCGATAGGTAAGGTTCATATATCTATGTGAAACCTTTACGATTTGTTTTTTTCAAGGTATATTTTTATGAAAAGATATCTTAAATACAGTGGCTTATTTGACCCACATCAAGATTTACTGGTGATTAGATAATATCATGCTCGCAATGAAAGGCAAGTCACATCCTGGTTCCAAAATAATGCTACAAAGCTATCACAAGCTGAAGATTAGGCTTTACAGCCGAAGGCGACTGGGCTTTGATGTTCATAGGTTGACGTAGCTATCAAAGTAGGGTAATATGTGTAATAAGTAATATATACATACGCTATACGCCTCAAGGGAAATATGATCTTTTAGCCATCACTTTTACTTTAATCTTGTAACCATTTAAAGCACAAAGAGGTTTGATTTGCAATAGCTTTGATAGGTACCATCTACTTTTTTTGTCTGTTCAATAAACCAGCCAAGTGCGAGTTGGATTTGTACCAACATTTCAAGACAAAACATGCTGGTGCTTTCTAATTTAAGATATTGTCGACGGAACTATTACTTACCCCATATTTTATTTTATTTATTTTATTTGATGTTATAACGGAAATAGCGTAACACACTCTGTGAACATTTAAACCTATAGCGGTTCATGGAATGCAACCCACTGATAGACAGACGGACTAACTGACAGCGGAGGCTTAGTGACAGAACCTCGTCCCGTTGGGCACGGAACCTTAAAAATCGTCTTTTTTAAACAAAAGTGCTTTTATTCATATAAAAATCTTAATGTTAATATTTGTAACAGCTCTTCAACAAAAAATGTTCGAACAAACCTTATTTAAATTTTCTTTCACACCGTGATCGCAGAGAAATTATAATGATTTACGAAGAAATAACAGCTTATTACTTTAAGAGGTACTAATTTAATCCCTGTTCGTAATTCTTTGTAATATCTAATGATCTCGGCGAAAGGTAAGAAAAATACTTTCTTAATTATTAACGAGGGTACATTTTTCCGAGAATCTGGGAATTTGCTTCAGAATATTATGCTGTTGGAAAAATAAGAATTACGAGATAATTGTGAATATTTGATGTTAGAAAAAAATATTTTACAATTCCTACCATCAACCAAAACAACTACAATGTTGTACTCCCCCTGGGGTTCGAACCCGGGACCTCTGGATCTGACACCGGCAGGCCAGCCACTAGGCCACAGAGGCCTTCAGAGGCACGTAGGCCTTCGACAATAACCACCACGATTATCGATCTGAGACGCTTTGATCCATTGACTTCCCGCGACCCGCGACCTCCACAATATCGTCTATCCATCAAATCTTCCCACACTCCGTTTCGTGACTAATTGTGGTCGCTATGCGAGAAACTTTACTCCTGAGCGGTAATCGTTACACTAGGTATTACTAAAGATAGTCTTAGTATCTTTCCGCTTATAACGCAGTAACCAAAAATATCTAGAAGACGTCCTGAGTAAATAGTATATCCTAATTCTTTTTAACAAGTGAGCTGGTAGTCAAACGCTTGGCTTTTACCAAAAAAAACCTTCACCAGTATTAGCAATAAACTAATCTAAAATTGAACGGAATGTATGAAATGTTTTGTCGGCGGAAATGACCTACACTTCTTGTGCCTTTTCAAGGCTTACCTCGGGTAGGACTCTGCTCCACCTGTCATCATCATACCACAGCCACCTCACCTGCCTCATTACATTTGAATTCCCAATAGCCGCTAACATAAACTTGTTCGTTAGTTAGATCTTGCCATAAAATGGTGACATAAACGATACATAAATAGATTGATTTATTTATTTATAGTTTTTTATATTTATTTATGATAAAAAATATGTATTGTTCATCAATAACTCATAGATATTGTGACAAACATAATATTGTACAAATGTTTGTCACATGGAGAACATTAATAATAATGTATCAATGAGCGGTCTAATCGCTATAAGAGCGTTCTCTACCAGACAATCTTTAGATGGAATGGATTGTTAAAATAAGATGGGGATAGCCCGTGTGTTAACATACAAGTATTGAATAGAACCAAATTTATATTTTTTTGTCCTCTATTCCACTAACTTCAACTCAATTATCATAAAGTCTAAAATTCTCTCCCAAAATAAGTAATACCATTTTTAATGATGACACTGTTGTAGCAAAGGACAAATTAATATGTCTAGACACGAGGTACATTACATTTTGCACATTTATTTCATCGTCGTTGGCTCTTCCAAATCATGATTTATGTTTCTTCTTAGCTCTAACGTGGATTGTAAGGGCCCATGTTTGCAGGCGTACAAAAATCCAATGCTTATCAACAAAAATATCCTTTGTTTCGCCTTTGGGTATGGTTCGAACCTAATTAGAACATTTTTTCACAAGCAGACAAAAATCCTTTGAATCTATATAAAAGTCGATGTGTGTATATGTGTAGGATTTTTTTTATTATACGATGGGGAAGCTTGTGGCCTTCATCTCACCTGATTTAAGTAAAGTTATGATAAGGCCGATGTTGGAAGCGTACTTCACCCGGAATCTTCAACAGTCTGAGAAACAACATAACTCTGAATGTTGGAACACAACAATTTAGAATTGTTGTTATGGCGACAGACTTAAGTAAGATGATGGTAGCTAGCCAGAAGGAATTAAACGTAGTCCTACCTTCAACCAATCTAAGCACAATATTGTACCTCCCCTGGGGGTCGAACCCGGGTCTCTCTCTATCTAGATCTGACACCGGTGGGCGAACCACTAGACCACAGAGGCGATAAAATGCATGCATGGAACATGCAATTATCGACTCCAAAACAGCTGGCAGATTTTCACTGGCAGATAGTTATATCTGTCCACGGTTTAATATTAAATTTCCAAACTAGGGTAACGAGTAGGTACCCTGTGTGATAGGAGTCAGCGTCCATCCTCGACACTAAGATAGTCAAATCTAAAAGCTATCAAATCTTATGTAATATACTTTGGGGTAGCTGTGATCTACAGAGGCCAGTTCACCGAATTTCGTCGGTGCGTGGGTACACCAGTGTCTTCTAGGAAAGATCGCTCTATCGTGGACAGCATCCTTGCTCTGACCTAGAATTAGACAAATCAAAAGGTCAAGAACTATCTCAAAACTAACATTAAAAAAAACACTAATACCGAATGAATGTTATGCGAAGTCAGAAGACGTCGATGTTGTTATACGGTCGCGGGGAGTCGATGGATTGAGGCGGCTTAGGCTCGCTATTTGTGGTATCGTGTGAGATAGGCCTATGTTTAGACGTGGATGAATGTGGGCTGTGATGAGATGATGATTGAAAGTAATTTCTGTGTACAATAAAGTGTTAATTAATTCATGTTTCGCTGAGTCGAGTTAGTTCGTAATGAGTGCACTCAATCGTGCTTAATACAATGTCTAGTTGCAAAGTGACAAATAGCCTATTTACATTCTCGCTCACAGAAAGTCACTGTGGAGTATTGATCTCTGTTTGGCGCACATCGTTGGAACGAAATTGAATTTTATTTCTTATCTTTTTGTGATGGAAATCAGTGATATTCTTAGTTATTTGTTTTTACAACAAGATTTAACATTACCCAAAAGCTTTTGCTAGATCTTTTTAAGGAATTGCTTTCTATAGGTAATAGAAGACTAGGTACTTAGATGCACCAAGTAATTTCGCTTGAAAATGTACTAGCTACCATATCTACAAGTTGTCATACTTTTAACTTAAGATAGTTAACATTATCTATCAGATTCAATTTTCGTCCAATTATCGGACCCTCAAAGAGCTTGAATTGTACCAAATTTGAACTCTCTATCTTGAACCGTTTGACTCTACGGTAGGCGAAACACGAACAGACAAACAGACTATAATTGAAGAAACAATTCTAACAACGCATGATAACAGAATCATGTCTAAAAACTTATCCGCGAAGCCTTTGAAAAAATTACCTGATTTTTTAAATTATGATAACTTCGAAGGTGGAAACACAGTTCACCCGGAATTAAAAGAGATGAGTGTTTCATCTCTATATTTGCAGTGCAGCGCTCGGAGCGACATCACGTCATCCGGGAGCTAAGCAGAAACTTACTAAGCAGAAAGACTATCATGAAGATTTACAAATGTTATAATAACACATAAACTCACAACTCTTACACAAAAACTTGGTGTCTGCGTCAGGACCCTCGTAGCTTAGTTGGTTAGAGCGTTTCCGACCTTAGGAAAAGACGCGGGTTCGAGTCCCGTCGCGGGTTGTGAAATTTTGTGTCATTAGAAAATTTGTAAATGTTGTGGCCAAGTGCAATCACTTGAAATATATAAATTTGATATTCTGAAGATGCCTCGTGTTGAGGCAAAAAAGGTGTCGATTTATATTTGTCAAAGGAACGTAGCGGATTTATTACGCAATATTTTTCTGTATAAAATTTTAAAATGGATTTTGGGCGACGCCAGAATCAATTAGCAATATTTGTAAAATGTAATTACGAACTAAAAGGTCGAGCCCGGCGAAGCTTGACAATAGTAGACCGTTGGGTTTTGTTTCAAGCCCATCTATTTGTTAATCAACCCGGCTGGAAATCGGTAAATTGGAAATATAATTTGGCTACTTACGATACAATGGTTGTATTGTCGAAAGTAATAAAAACAAGGTCTTACAAAATTGGAAGACAAACTTTCGACAAAATAAATTCAAAATATTGTACCTACAAAATAAAAATCTACAGTAAATCTACAGTAGTCTACAATGAAGCGAATTTTCCCAGAAACGTGTTTGTTAACTCTCTTTTTGAAGGTATTGGGGTCGTACGTTAATGGAAAAACGGAATCGATAAATGATTTTTGGTATCGAGGTGATATAGGTAGGTATATACATACATATAAGGTCAGTGCGACATTATTAAGAGCAATATACTAGTTTTTCTTTAAATTAACTTAATAACCACCTCTGTGGTATAGGGTTTCGACTACTGGTGTCAGATCCAGAGGTCCCGGGTTCGATCCCCAGGGGGAGTACAATATATTGAGCTTGGTTTGGTTGGTGGTAGGACTTTGTTTAAGTCCGCCTGGCTAATATCGCCATAACAACAACTCTTAAATTATTGTGTTCCGGGATTTAGAGGTATGATAGCCAGTTCCTCAGTTTATTGAGGATTCCGGTTAAAGTGCGCTTCCACCTTCGGCTTTATCATAACTTCATAAAAATCTGATTTTTTTTATTGGTGGTATATATTGGTGATAGTCAAGCGTTTGACCACCAGCTTACAATGACATGTTAAACAAGTATAAGATAAAAGGAACCTATTTACTATAGGTTCTATCTAATATAAGCTAAGCACATCCCCGTTTACTTTTTTTTTTAAATAATAATAAAAGCATAAATATTACGACGGTGAAACAATTGATCAGGGACCGCAGCTTCCCGCCGTGTAGTAAGGCAGTAACTAGGTTTCTCATTAGTAGAGGCGGGTAGTCAGAAAACGTTGCATCATTAATTCTTTTCATTATTCATTCTTTCAGTTTCGTGTTTAAGCAGTGTAAGGTCGCGGAATAATGGCCGTACTTACAAACAACTAGTTTCGCTTGGATATTTTGATAGCAAACGTTGACTGATACATAAAAAAGGTTACATAGTAGTTAAGTAACGTTTTCTGATGGAGATTACTGCCATGCCAGTAATCTAGTAGTAGTAGATTAGTCATTTAGCTTGAGTTAAAATGTAATTTCTTCACGCCAAATTAGTTTCGGTAAGTTTTACATAAAACCTTTTGTAAAGATGTATTTGTTTTTAAATCTCATACAGACTGCTGAGCTATTTTTTTAAATAAAATGTTTCTTATCTCGACTCAAGTAGGAGTTCTCAAAGCTAAAGCCGTTGAAGTGAATCAGGCTTTACGTTGCGTAACAAGGTCCGTATTGCGATGTTTTGCCGTTTCAAACGATAATACTCCCTTGAAGCCTTCACTATAGTAGCCTAGCCAATACTTCCGTTGCTACTGATCTGGGTACTGGGGGCTCTTTTTTTATCTCTTTTTTATTTACTGTGATAGACATGCGAAAATATTTGTTAAATTTATTTAATTTTTGTGAATATGTTGTATCAAATATATTAATAGTAATAACCATTACACCAAATTATTATTTGAGCCTTTTGGGGTGGAGACCTTGGGTCCGTGGGGAGCCGGTGCCCTCCGGGTTTTCAAAAATATTGCGGGGCTTTTGATTGAGGCGACACGTGACCCAAGGGCTGGCTCTTATTTAGGCCAGCGAATTGGCATAGCTATTCAGCGTGGCAACGCAGCCAGTATCTTGGGCACGCTTCCGTCTGGTACTGGTCTGGAACAGTTGAGTTACCTATAGGCCGTTTGTAACGGTCCTTAGGTAATCTGACTGATTCCTTTGTACATAGTTAGTTTAATTGTACTTTTTATTGAATAAATGTCATTACATATACAAACATTACTCCAAACATTATGAAGAATATCATCAATGAAAAACTAAAAAAGAACTTTGAAACTGAGAATCAATTATCGATGCAAGTGGCAGTACAAGAATAGAGAATCAACTAGTGTTGTAGCGCTTTTCATAATAATAATAGGACTTTGCATCTTTGACAGATTTTAACGACACTTTTCTGAGACAGTGAAATAACAATCTTCTTATAATATTATATATAAAAGTCGACATACATAGGTTGGCTGGGATAGATTTTCATGAAATTGTCAGGCATCTTCATATAAGCCCATCGGGTGATCCTGTGAAGTTTTATTTTCTAAGCCAAATAAATCTTACTTAAAATTTTAAAGATACATTTTATCGAGTTATCGTACCAGACGCAAAAAGTGCAGACAGATTTATCGTTATAACTAAAATATTCACGTGATAAGTCTTAACCGCAGACTTCAAGCTTATACAGCCTATACCAAAGACTTATCCAAGGTCATACCTACTACACTGTTTTATAGAAGCTTTATAAGCTTGAATTATACTTTAGGTAATACCTTGGAATCTGAATTTGATAAAAAGTCTGGAATATAATCAATTTTGATAGACCTTAAGGGTGGTGGTAGGACTTTGTTTAAGTCTGCCTGGCTAGCTACCAATATCTTACCTAAGTCTGTCGCCATAAAAGCAATTCTAAATTCGATATAATATTCGATGAAATGTTGTATTCCGGCATTTAGCGGTAAGATAGCCAGTTCCTCAGGCTGTTGAGTATTGCGCCTCCACCTTCGGTCTTATCTTAACTTGTAACCAGGTGAGAAGGCCATGTGCTTGCCGTCTACAAAAAAAAACATTTTTATTGTACGACGGGTATATGAGGCCGAAGGTCGATACGCACTTCACCTGGAATCCTCAACAGCCAGGAAATAATTTGAGAACGTTTAAACGTTTAAAGAACAATGTGCACATAGCAGCTGGCCTCCGCAGCACTCGTAATGAGCAAACGTCCATGTAATTGCATCTCAGAAAACAAACCGACGGGAATGCACTTTTACTCCTAGGGTAAAACGGGGCAAGTACAGTGCTTTACAGAAGTAGGTCATCATCATCTTCCTATCCTTATCACGCTCTAGACAGGGTTCACATGTTCTTCTCTTCCATTGACGTCAGCTCATCATCTACTTCTTTAACACGCATGTCCTCTTTTACTCTGTTCATCTCTTTAACGTTTTCCTATAGTCTTCTACATTCATATTACTCAACATTTACTTGCTTTGTGACTTTCTTCCCTCCGCATAACGTGTCCATGCTAGCCTGTTACTCTTTAACTTTTCGTCTCAACTACTTCTTTCGGCGCGATGTTCAAGCTTCGTCTAATAAATTAATTTTTAATCTTATCTATTCTTGTCACACCTCAAATCCACAACGCATCTCGGTCGCATACTCTTTTTCATCCGTCTCCTTTTTTACTGTACAATGGGGAAGCGCTTGGCCTTCGTCTCATCTGGTTTCTAGCTATTATAACGCCAAAGGTGGAAGCGCACTTCATCCGGAATTCTCAGCATTTCGAAGAACTGGCTATCTTATATTTAGAGGTATCTCTAGAGGCTAGAACACAATAATATAAAATTGTTTTTATGGCGACAGACTAAGGTAAGATGGTGGACTTAAACAAAGTCCTATCACCAACCAATCCAAGCACAATATTTCACTCCACTGGGTATCGAACCCGTGTGAACCCCTAGACTACAGAGGCGGTTGATATGGCAACAACATTACGGATAGAATACTTATATTCTTATACATACACGTGATTCAATATAACAATCATACAGAACAAACACCAATATTCATCACACAAACGTTTGTCTCGGATGGAAATCGAACCAAAACCTTAGCGCAGAAGGCAGAGCTACTACCAACGTAGGTGTGATACATGTCATCAATTCATCAATGTTATGTTAGTTTATTGAATCTTCAGGCAATGGAATTTAGTAAGAGCCTCTTAATAATATTAAAAAGGAACCAACTGGATGATAATATTCAAAGTACAGGCATTATATTTTATTGTTCCTATATTTCATTAATAAACGGCACATAGGTATTAAGTATGATAATATGGAGTGTGGTCGCAGCTTCCAAATTGACCCCCTAGCTCTTTGAACCCGACTAAGGGATATCTGTAGAGGAAGGGCAGCAGCTTACTTCTGTGTAATATCTAAGGTATTTGCATAATTTGTAGGGTCCCGTACCTAAAGGGTCAACGGGACCCTGTTAATAAGCCTCCACTGTCCGTAAAAGGTAGAAAGTTAAAATTTTCAGTTTGAGTATATCCATTTATTACATACATTTATGTGATATGTTAGAAACCAAGGTAAAAATGCCTTTGTAGGGATGTCAAAGTAGCAGTCATGATTTTAAAGTTCATGCATACTCTGCAATGTAAAGGACATCTCATCCTCTCCATCCAAAGGTTGTCTGGAAGAAATCGCTTCTTATCGATAAGACCGCCCATTGTACATTTATTTTTAAGTTATCCAGTTTTTATTTTTAAGGTGTGCAATGAAGTATTTTTCATTCATTCATTCATTCATTCATTTAATTCTCAATCTACAAACGAAGTATGCACTTTTGCAGTCTATTGTACCGGGACTCAGGAAATAGGTCACGAGCATAAAACCCCCGGAGTCCTGGTGGGTATAGCCAATGATTTATATTTTGATCCCGTTACGAAATATCTGAAACAATGGTCGTTTTAGACTTAATTTTTCTAAATATTTTTGTGTACTGTTTACACGTGGTTTACACAGTTTAGTAGTATACACATTTGTGAATGTCATTTTTATAGATATATATATGTATGACGGGAAGCTCACTTGACCTGCAATCCTCAACAGGCTTAGGAGCTGGCTATCTTACCTCTAAATCAAATCGTAACATATAGTATGTTTGTATTTACAAAAACCAGTATTCAAGTATTCTATCCGTAATCTAGTTCCCATATTACAAGCTATGCTTAGTTTGGGGCTAGTTGGCGCTATGTGAAAATAATGTCCTGTACTTAAGATATATATAATAAATAAATAAATTACATACTCTCTGAAAATTACTAACATTTACTTTACATATTCTCTTAACCGACCGACATTAAACGTGAAAGGGTTTTGGAAAGATTTCGATAGACCAACGCATTTTTATTGTTAGCCTTCATCTCATCCGGTTTCAAGTTATTATAAGGCGGACGCGCACTTCACCCGGAATTATTATTGTTGCGGTCACGGGAAGTTGATTGATGGAGGCGGCTCGAAATGGGAAAAAATCGGGCCTGTGTGGTAGACCTGTCGGCTAAAATAGGGTATATTCGATGCTTTTCTACTTTATTGATTTCAATAATCACACAAACAGTTTCGTGTTAACTAAACTAAAAAAAACTAAGAGTTTGCTATAATCACAACACTTGGCAGGCGGATTCGTGATTTTAGTAACGGTGTAGATAATACACAGGAAGCTGCCGCCTTCTTCTGGTGAGAACTCTTAGTTAGCTTAGTATTATGACATCCATGGCCTGAGTTAGAGGGGTCGATTCTTAAGCCGCGAGCGCCACGGAAAATTTCAATTACCTATTCATTTATAAAAAATATTCATGTTCAAAAACCTTAAGAATATTGCGAAGCAATAATATTGCTTCGCAATTTCCTTTGTGCTATTTTGTGCGTTGTAAAGGAAGGTAATGTAATACCTGCCTTCTTCATTGGTATTAAAATATTATTTTATTTGTTCCAAAAACAAATCCAACTTTATATTGTAAAGTTAAAATTCAAATGAATTCGAAGCACCGATAAAATAACCTTTATAGAGACGGGAAAGCTTCTCTGTTATTTCTGCCCAGTCGAAATTTGCTAATTTGCTCACGAGCGCCCGTCATGGAAATCAAATTTCGTGGGTTGTATCCGGGCAGTATTGGTATATTTCAGTTTGATTACGTAGAGAGTCTGTAGAATGCGAAATAGTCACAGTTCACAATAGAGAACTACGTCACATGTATTGCATGCTCGATTTATGTTTAAAATGAAACGAAAATAGCAATAGTAAGGCAGACTTTGCTACTCTGTGCCTAGATCGCAGGTTTCACTTTAAATAGCATGAATAATAACATTTTATCTCTGCAAGATTTAGATACCAGCAGATTCACATACACATATTCAAGGCGGCCTTATCAAACAATTTGAACCGCTCCTCCTCTAACGTGGATGTCTGAAGAGGCGAAAGGGATTAGGTACATAAGATGGGCAGCGGCATAAAACTACATTCCCTAATACGGCGATCACAAAGCCACTTGCCAAGCGTGGTGACTATGACAAATCCTCCAATGCATTCCTTAAACGTAGCTAGTGACCTGCGAGTGACTTTTTATGCTGATCACAGCATAAAATCGTTAGATAATGAAAATACTTTGCTTACTTTCAGCCTTTGACAAAAAATAAGTGAAATTCAATAACGAAACGATAAATGAAATCTTCGATCGTTTCATTTATTTTATTAATCGTAGATCACCAAAGATATTTGTCAGAATCCGCATAAAGTGATACAGACAGACATTCGTTGTCGATATGATTTAATTAATTTTGTGGGGCAAAACATTTACGTGCATTAACCAATCTCTGGGCTCTTTCTCTCTTACTTAGTCGCTTTATTATGAAAGTCTCAGTTTCAATCGTTTTATGGTTTGAAATTTTGGATTTTTTAATAATATGGAGGAATTTAATTGTATGTTTAAGGCTTCCAAATTGATCCCTCTATTTACTGGAAATTGTGAAGGTGACATAGGGATAGGCATGATCATTAAAAAAATATAATAATTTCGCCTGTCAGTCAAGGAGGAAGCTCATGTCCAACAGTGGACAGTTGAAATAATATTTATTCCTATTACAAGGCTACTTCTATTAAAATGCTAATGTTTGTTTGGATATTTGTCGTTTCTTCAAGCTCTTTTAAAGTTACCACACGAAATGTTCTCTTCAGTAATTTTCTGAATGTATACAGCTGAAATTTTACATAGATGGTGTTCTAATCTAGTAATAAAATATAGGCCACTCTGTTACTCACATAGCTGTTGATGTGATGAACTTTGACATAATTGAAGCCTGTATTGTTAGTCGTGAGCTTAACGCAAGAGACGATCGTGACTTAGGTAATATCGTAGTGCAGATGCACCCTTTAAACAGGTGTAATGAGTTAGAGTAATTTGAGTGCTTTCTATGCATTGACTTGGTAATTGTTGCTAATAGCTTTTGTCTACATGCAAGTTTTAGTGAGTTGTTGTAACCTTGTTTCGTCCATGGGTCATGGCTCTCAACTAAGCGTTTCGAGCATCTAACAAAGGCCCACTTATCACACACATTGAAATAAACCAAACATTTTATCAAAAAAATGATTAACCTATGTTGAGTAGGTACCTACCTACCTTAATTTACAAGAACATAGAAATAAATAAATTTGATGTATTCGCTTAGCAAAAGGGCTGACACCCAAAAACTTTGCAGGGCATTGTCTCACCGGCCGGCGCCCTACGAGCGCTCCAAGAATTACATTATTTAAACTTCACCGTCCCTGTGGTCTAGTAGTTCGTCCATCGGTGTCAGATCGAGAGGTCCCGGGTTCGATCCCCAGGGGAGTACAATATTATGCCGGATTGATTGGTGGTAGGATTTCGTTTAAGTCCACATGGACATCATATCACCATCTTACCTATGTCTGTCACCATAAAAACTAATCTAAATTGTTGTGTTCAGGCATTTGAGGATTTCGGAGGTTAAATAGCCATTGAAGTTTCTCAGTTTGTTGAGGATTCCAGGTGAAGTGCTCGTCCACTTTTGGCCATATCATGACATGAAACCAGGTGAGATGAAGGTAAATGAATTTTCAGATGTATTTACCTACGCTGCAGGTGATTCAAATTATCTACCAGATCAGACTAAGTACAGTCTGATCTCGGCTAGTTACGCTTCTGTCTTGTAAGATAGAAGCATACCTAACCAAGACAGTGACTGCTTTGCCACAGTGAATACGCATTGGCTGGTTTAAATTAAGTCAAAATCAAGCATCAAAGTGGTTTTAAAAGGTTGGTTTACCAAACACTTACCTCATACGATTGTAATTTTCATTTGGTTATTTCGTTTATGTATTGTAAAAAAGGTTACGCAAATGAAAGACAAGAGTTTTTATGCCTCCCGGGGGAATAAATCCGGGAACAAAGTGTCCCCTGGACAGCTCTGGAGGAAAGTCTAAAAACGTTTTAGGGTACCGCGATCGTAAAATACTGAAACAAATTGAATGGCTTTTTAAGGGAGCAATTTCTTTAAGCTTTACGGTATCGGATTTACTTGGATGAATTTAAAATTAATAGGGTCATCGCTCAAGCAATCTAAGACAGATGCAGATAACTCTCAAAGAAACAAATTAAAAACTTTTGCCTCCATTGCATTTTTTTCCATACAAACTAGCCAAAGCTAATCAAAATGTACTTCGTTTAAAAGTTAAACTTTATAAACATTGGATTCACCGGCCGGCGCCCTACGAGCGCTCCAAGAATTACATTATTTAAACTTCACCGTCCCTGTGGTCTAGTAGTTCGTCCATCGGTGTCAGATCGAGAGGTCCCGGGTTCGATCCCCAGGGGAGTACAATATTATGCCGGATTGATTGGTGGTAGGATTTCGTTTAAGTCCACATGGACATCATATCACCATCTTACCTATGTCTGTCACCATAAAAACTAATCTAAATTGTTGTGTTCAGGCATTTGAGGATTTCGGAGGTTAAATAGCCATTGAAGTTTCTCAGTTTGTTGAGGATTCCAGGTGAAGTGCTCGTCCACTTTTGGCCATATCATGACATGAAACCAGGTGAGATGAAGGTAAATGAATTTTCAGATGTATTTACCTACGCTGCAGGTGATTCAAATTATCTACCAGATCAGACTAAGTACAGTCTGATCTCGGCTAGTTACGCTTCTGTCTTGTAAGATAGAAGCATACCTAACCAAGACAGTGACTGCTTTGCCACAGTGAATACGCATTGGCTGGTTTAAATTAAGTCAAAATCAAGCATCAAAGTGGTTTTAAAAGGTTGGTTTACCAAACACTTACCTCATACGATTGTAATTTTCATTTGGTTATTTCGTTTATGTATTGTAAAAAAGGTTACGCAAATGAAAGACAAGAGTTTTTATGCCTCCCGGGGGAATAAATCCGGGAACAAAGTGTCCCCTGGACAGCTCTGGAGGAAAGTCTAAAAACGTTTTAGGGTACCGCGATCGTAAAATACTGAAACAAATTGAATGGCTTTTTAAGGGAGCAATTTCTTTAAGCTTTACGGTATCGGATTTACTTGGATGAATTTAAAATTAATAGGGTCATCGCTCAAGCAATCTAAGACAGATGCAGATAACTCTCAAAGAAACAAATTAAAAACTTTTGCCTCCATTGCATTTTTTTCCATACAAACTAGCCAAAGCTAATCAAAATGTACTTCGTTTAAAAGTTAAACTTTATAAACATTGGATTCACCGTAGCCGGGTAACCGGCGATCTATAAGGGAATTAACTTGAAGTGAACTTTGTTAATTATGCCTCCCCGCTTCTGCCACAGCCGAAAGAGTTCAGCTAATGCAAAAATCTACAGGTCAAACTCAAACTTCTTTTTGGGTATTACTTATAATGGTTACAAATTATGTTGAAAAACTGGGGGTTATTGTAATATTGCATGTAATTCCAGAGACTCCATACAGAAACATCTACACGAAACACGTGTTTCTTGTGAATGATAATCGAGACAGTTAAATTCGATTTCGATGTTCTTTAGATGCTAGAAATCGACACGATGTCTTAACATAGTTCATCATCATAATTATCTCGTATACATATATATACCTAGCTGCTCTGCCTACACTTAAATTACGATAAAGTTTGTGATAGACGTTTATGTAATGGTTAAGTTTTGCCCACGTTGCTTTTTGAACGGAAAGTGATGCAAATTGTTCTTTTGTACAAATATTAATTTAAAGAACCCATCTCTCTTCAGACATATCTCTCATGAATATAAGAGTAAGCTTCAAAAGACGCAATAATATATTCAACGATTGAATAGGATTAGGATCATCTAAATTATACAAATTCTAGGTGGATAATAGCGTTTCTGCATTTTATTAATTCAGAGAATTGAATTGCAAAATACATAGAACGATCCATGAGAAATAATTAATTCTAACCGAAGTCAACCGCCTGGAATTAATTAAAAGAACGGCTGCGGATTTATACTATTCAGATAGTAAAATATATTTTCAGTAAATTTATTCAAAGTGTGAACAAATCTAATTTTCTTTCTCCGTGAGGGCTGTGCAATGGACCCTCATTACGAGCCTTAGGCCTTTAACATGGCTCTTTAACGACCACTACTTTATGCATACCCGATGCTTAGCGTCTGAATCAACTTACGTATCGGAATATCTAACTCCACAAAGATATCCCGGGATTTGAACCCAGGACCTTCGGATTGAGAGTTACACGCCCTACCTAGACCACGTTTATATATTTCTTAACAGTTCTAATAAAGTTCTAAGAACAGTTGAGTTACGTATAGGCCGTTTGTATTTATATTCGAACATTTATTAGAACATAAATTTTTATTCAATAAAAAGAACAGTTAAACTAACTTTGTACAAAGGAATCAGTCAGATGACCGTTACCTATAGGTATATATATGTATAGGCCTATAGGTAACTCAACTGTTCCAGATCTAGCACACGTAAATGTGCCCAAGACACTGGCTATATAAATATTTTCTAAGCTGAATTTACATGCTAACCGAATGTAAAACATTTAGTAACTAGCCTTTTACAATCACAATGAGCAATTGTGCATCGAGTATACTCGTCTTGTTTTTTTTTGTTTCGTATATCGTAAAATACGAACGACATTTTTATTATCCCCTATGCTGTTGCACAATGAAAATGAAATCTTCCCTTTCACTCGGTCCCGCTTCCGATTCTCATATGTCCCGCCACGTTGCACATTGGGTCAGGTCTAGTGTTGCTTGGCGTCCGTCTTCATAACATTATCCGACAAATTACACAACACATCAGTGAGTCCGAGTTAAGAACCTTAAGTTATAAAAGCTTGAGGACTGTATCGTCTTATGTTAAGGAGGTCGTACACCAACAGACTTTTCGGTCATATCAGATAGTATATGTGCAGTTTTGAGTCATGTACTAGTACATGACATGTCTTTCGGTGAAAACTTGAAAAATTGTGAAAAAAACTACATTTCCGAAAATTCCGAATGGCATGTGTTCCACTGGCTAATATTCCGCTAAACGCCAATGGGCTTGCAACATAAAGAGTTTTGAATGCTAGCTACTGGCAAACTATGGGTTTTGCAAAAATAATGCAATTTGACTTCGACATTCTGTAACGCGGAGGTTTACCCAGGCGAGATGCTCAAATAGTGAGTAAAAATCCTACAATGCCTAAAAATATCTCTCGGTTTAGTAATGAATGAGTTATCATTTTATTGATAAAAGGATACCATGGAAATGAACCCATTACGAGAAATTCTGAAGCCTTTACCAAATATGTTCAGGGTGTATATAATAGAGCCCCTTGTTAAAGGGCTCGTCCGGGGAAGTACTACCGCCATACCTATTTGTAGCAAGCAGCATTGCTGAGTTCCGGTTTGGAGGTATGGTTGCCCGTGAAATGACGGGCGTGAGAGGCTTTATGCCTCAAGTTGACGGGCGCAATGCAGTGCCGTGTAGGCTATGTTCTTTGTGGATGTGACCTACACAGTAAGGCATTGTTATAGGCAAGAGATGCACATAACATCAGGTGGGCTACTTGCTTGTTCCGTCTCCTAGTAGTACGTATAAAAAAAAACTAGCAGTCTTTATCTTTTATGTACTGATGAACATACAAAATATCCGGAATCCGGAGTATTATTCAATGTCCGGCTTTTACAGATATAATAATTGAAGCTGTATCGTTCACTATTGTTGTCACGTCTCGCAATAACACAGCGACCTTTGTCCCGTTCAGCACACCACTCTACATTCGAGCAATTTAACCTTTTTGCAGCGCAGCAAAACGGACTGTTAGTGGACGAGATGAATCCGCTTTGTATAAGATAGCGCTTGTATCTTTGGTGAGGATTTTGTATAATATCTTCGGGGTTAACACAACATATCAAATGCTGTGTACGACAAGCCCTCGCTTGTCTAACTAAACCTTTTTACACTGAGCTGTGCTGCTAATGAAATGGCACTTATCCCATATCTATCTAATATTATATATGTGCATACAAATAAATGAAATTGAAGTGTATGTTTGAACCCATGAACTCCATATCAATTAATGATTATGGGATTCCCTCAATTCCCACGGAACAATGGGAACGAAGTACTGGGCATTTGCTAGTTTCAAATATAAATGTATTTTTTCACACTCACTATTTAACAATATAGTTTTTTTTTATTGTACTACGGGGATGTATTAGATCTTCATCTCATCTGATTTTCAAGGTATAATAAGGCCGAAGGTGGAAGCGCACCTCACCCGGAATCCTTAAACACTACAATTTAAGAGTTGTTGTTAGGGTGAAATAATTAGGTAAGATGGTGGCGGACTTAAACAAAGTCCTACCACCAACGAAACTAAGCACAATATTGTCTTTTTTTTTTTTTATGAAAGGACAATACGCTGGCCTGGTTCTGAACCTGGGCGGCAGCTTTGCGCGGACCTGACAGAATATTGTCCTCCCCTAGAGCTTATTTATATACTACAGCCCCCTCAGTACGGGGAGGGGATAAAAATTTTGTCCTCTGTTTTTATCCACCTTCGGGAGACAAAATTCACTCGAGCTGATAGCTTAGTCTGACATCTCTGGTAGAAGTCACGGTAAGAATGTTATACTTTCGGATCGTGATGATTGCGTTATTATGAATAGGTTTGACACTTATCTTACGTTTTGAAAAGTAATAAAGATATCCGGGCTTTTGATTTTTGGTAGGTTTTCATCGCTTTGATGTCGTTTTATTCAGTGCTCGCTCTAACTTTATTGTGTTTTTAACAACGTATAAAATCTATTTAATTCTAGCAGAGTATGTCTAGACAAAATGTTACTGCCATAAAGTTTCATTGTGAATAATACAAAGAAGTGAGTGAACGTGGGTATTACATCCGAGTAGGAGATTTATGATTGTTTGAATAGAAATAGTATCTTTGACCTCCAATATTGTATGCAATTTAGTTGAATGGACTTTTCAGTGCTTTACCATAAGCATGTATTTGCTTAGAATATAATTCTTTATCTACATATTCATTAAAAATGCTATTTGTTTAAAAATGTAATAATACAGCTTATACATAATCATTACATTGAAATACGTTATACGTACCTACCTACAGGAAAAACCATGTTAAATGAATAAAAATACCAAAAAACATTGGTATGATCATAACTACAATTATTTTCTCATTTAAAGAATAGAAAATTGTTTATGCGAAAACGCAAAGCTATTTGGCCAGGGTGTGGTGTTTTTTAGCCCAAGTACCAAGACTATTGCTATGTTTTAATTAAGCGGATGAATGTCAGTTTTGTGACGTCAGTTGTCATTGTCAATGGTGTCATGCGTGACTTGGGTGCCGAGACGGTAATATCTCAGACTGCATGCTATCTAGATGGTTTGGATAAGCAGGACGGGTATGAATGACCCTTTTTAGCATGTGTTGTCATTGGTATGATAATAAACTTGGGGTTCAGACTATTTTACATTGTTCGATTATAGTTTTTAATTTGTGATAAACGCAATTACGTTTTTATTCTTGATCAAACATTGTTTCTTTGCTTATATATTTAAATATTTTTTGTGTATATCGAAAACGGCTGAAACTATTTCACTCAAGTTTCGTATTTGGATAGGATTTTGCTGTTTAACTCGATGGGTGCTTAAAACACTCACGGTGTGTTTAACATAAAGAGCGGGACGCGCAGCACCCGAAAAGTTTAGAATTCCTACATATTTCAAGAATCTTTTATGGTGCGCACTGCAAGAACTTGGAATAAGCCCCCAGGGTCTGTTTTTCTGCTGTATTACAACCCTAATGTCTTCAAGAAGAGAGTAAATAGGCTCTGTCTCTGGTTATACGAAATCATGGTACGTCCTGTACTGACAAACGGTGTAGTAGTCTGGTGGCCAAGAACTTGCCTAGTCACGTTCATCGACCGGCTACAGCAAGTACAAAGACTAGCCTGCTCACTAATCAGCGGGTGCTCAAAGAACACCCCATCAGCAGCATTGGACACCATTCTAGGACTGACCCCGCTACATCTGCATATACAGCAAGAAGCCATAGCGGCAGCCCTAAGAATTAGATCCACAAGACAATGGAAAGGTCATAACAGGACAACGACTCATTGCACAATACTAGACAGGGCCACCAATATTATTCCGGAAGCCAAGTATGGGACGGACAGGGTGGCCACAACTTATCTAAAAAATAAAACCTACACAGTCGCAACACCAGAACGGAAACTTCCAAGCTCTGTATATGGGACAACCTACAACATTTACACAGACGGGGCGAGAAACTTGAGTGGCTGTGGTTATCCCTGCCCCGAAGCAGGACTCTCAAAAACCCCAGCCTCTCAACGACACGACTATGGCTCTTCAAGCAGAGACCATAGGGACTAGCAGCTAAATACATACAGGAATTAATTGAGTCTGCACCGACTAATTCAAACTCTAACTCAAACTAAAAAAAATAATTTATTTTTACAACCGACAGTGCTGCAGTAGTTAATGCACTTCGTGGACCGGACATAAGGTCGGCAATGGTGGTAAAGTGTCACTTAGCGCTGCAGAAACTCGCTGCAGAGCATGATGTCACCATACACTGGACTAAAAGCCACGGCAAGTGCCCAGGAAACAATAAAGCTGACAAGTTAGCCAGAGCAGGAGCAAATCTTGCACCCAGCGACCGCGACCTCAGCCTAACAAGACCATCAACGATGGAAATAAAGAAAAGACTAAAACTATACTCTTATATGGAGCACAAAAAGCTGTGGGAGAAAAGGAAGGACTGTATCAAAGGATATCAAAGATGATGTTCCCAGGTCTGAATAAGAAATTATTGAAAATGAAACGCAGTGATCTACGACTGATGTTAGGCATCATCACAGGTCACTACGACCTACTGAACTACTACCTGTTCAAAACTGGAGTCACGGACAGTCCTCTCTGCCGGGGGAGGGGGGCGGGGGCTGCTTACAGGAGGAGGATACAATAGAGCATGTGATCCTTCACTGCTCGGCTACATAATCAACAAGGGAGAAGACGGGCCTTAGGGGAATAATTGGCCCCGGCTTGGAGCAAGCATCATCCCCCACAACACCAGTATCATTTTCATTGTCGCTGCTGCAAACTTGCTAAATAAGTGTCACCAACAACCCAAAGTCCTGCTCCGGTATTTTAAGCAGCTGGGCTGGCTGGGGTAGGGTTAGTTAAAACCACGGGGGACAATGCACAATACACCCCACAGCGGGACGTCAGTGCAGGCCTTGGTCACCCCCACTCAGAATAAGAATAAGAATAAGGCACTTTCTTTCTGGGTAGGCTCGCTCCATCGTAGATCTCATTCTTACCTATGTAAGATTCGTGGTCAAGCGTCACATTGTAAATAAAAAAAACAAAAATGCATTTTTTGTAAAAACGCAATCTACCACAGATTGTTTTACGCATTTTACACAAAAGAGCATTTTATTATGAACTGCTCTCATGCTAACAATGTCATTTAGCGCCATCTTGTAAAATTGACATAAGTACCCATTTGCAATGTTATGCTTGATTGAAGCTACTGATATCAAAACTATAAGATGGGCTTTTTTAAATAATCGAATACGAACAACCTTATCGAGTAACATTACCGAATTTAGGCATAAAATCAATGTTAGATGTTTTTCTTTAGTCAAACCATAGAAGGAACGTTTTATTTAAAATGTGTATTTGTAGCCAATCTGCCAATTAAAAAAAACTACAATCATATGTACCTAATTAGTATGTGATTCTGATCAATATAAGTATCTTCTCCGAAAAAACACCATTTTACAAAAAAAAATACGTCGGTCGAAGCCTGCGTCTGTTTTTCCATTAACTTACGACCCTAATACGTTAATAAAGAGAGGCTCGCTTCACCTTTGACATTAGGACATCAAAATAAGACCGATCCAAAAATTACTCCGGTAATAATCAGCATGAGATCACAAAGAACAGATACTATGAGAATGACGGCTCAAGATATTTTATGTCAAGAATAGAGGTTCAGTTGTTTTTTAATCTTTACTTTGGTCAGCGTTTTCTAAAATTAAGAAGCCGAAATGGTCAAAATTGGACCGAAGAAATAGTTTTCTGCATACTCAGTATAAACTTTAACTGTGACAAATCTCACGATCTTCTGTGCGCGCATAAGTTGTTTCTTAGCATTTTGATATATAGATATAGGTATTATGTTACTATGCATAACCATGAAAATAAATTCACAAAGTGACGCTGCTATCAGTCTCAGTGAAATACATCAAGTCAGAATGAGGTTCAAGTAAGATTAATAAGATGGGTTCTGTGTAGGTACCTACAAAGAACGACCTCTGGCTCGGAACATTTGTTATTTCCACAATACGAATGCAGCCGTCACTCGTAGTCGTACAGAAAATACTGCAGTTGACGTGGCTTTCTTCTATTATAGGTTTGTTGATTGTGTACACGATATTACTTGCGTTTGAGCCTGTGCTTGATCTAGCGTACTCTTTCAATAGTCGAAGACATGTTTCTTACATGAGTTTAAGATGTCTTCTTATAATGTTCGTGAACGCTACTTATAACTAGGAATTTAAAACGCTCTACCCTTGTTTATAAAGTTGAATTTGATTGAAAAATTAAGTCAGACCCCAAACACTAAATACCATTAAAGTACGTCCGTTCAATTATTCCCAGTTTATCAAATAAACAGAATTAAACTCAACTTGGCAAGAACAAAATTAAACAAGCTTCAGTTATTCATTATTCTATGGGCGCAGCCAAACATCTTGTTGTCAAAATAACAACATCACGAGATAACAGCCACATAATTATATCCTTCAGATGAAAGACGGGTATTGAAAATAAAATGAATATGAATATCAAGTTGTTCGTCAGCGTATTAAATCGAAAAAAATGTTGCGGCTTATTTTCCCGCATGAACGTTCGCGAAACTTTCGTAAATGTAACGTAGCTTTGAAAGAACGAATTGACTACCTCATCTTTTTAAAAATGGGTGCTGTTTTATCCTTCTTCTGCTAAGGAGAAGTCTCTCTTGGGATACTGTTGGATTGCTAATGTTGCAATATGCACCCCACATTGAAAAACAAACTTTTTTTTAATTGTTCGAGAGGTTCGCTTAACCTTCATCTCAACTGGTTTTCAAGTTATTGATCGAGTGAGCGAAGCAATCAAAATATCTTAGTTCAGTTGGGAAATCCGGCACTGTATGTATGGTATGCTTGTATCCATCGATGTTTGTGACGGCATAATTCTCAAACGAATTATCCAATCTTGATTAAATTTATACTGTAAAGAGATAACGTAAATATATTTATATATTTTTTTGATTGTCGCGGTGGATTTTTGATATGAGGGGTAGTTTTGAGATTTTGGTTACACGAAATACAAATTTTTGTCTATATCTTTCGAATGGTTGATTCGATCAATTCAAAATTTGAAATATGCCGTGATTTATTAATACTCATCAAACGGTATGAGGATGTTTTTAACACTAGGGTAGTTTTTGTGAAATTAGGATGTTAAGAGAGACAAGAAGATTATTGGCTTGTGGAGTGACATTTGAAGGAGTATCGGTTGCACATGCATAAAATACGTATTAAACTTTTTAATAGGGGTGGTTTTAGTCACAAAGGGGCGCGTTTAGAGGTTAAAATGGTATGTCTTGAAGGGTAGACTGTTACAACAAACCCCTTTAACAGTATTTCCCACTTCACTTTTAACTTTATTATTATTTCATGAAACCACCCTTGCATTTACATTAAGGGTTGCAAAAGAGGTAAATAAGATCGAAGTATTTAAAAAGCGTGAAAGCGTTTTCTCAAACCCCGTTGAGACTGCAGATTTTGACATTCGTTTATTTTTGGCCTTATTAGGGGTGGTTTATAAGATGAAGGGGCAAGGGATGATCATCTTGACGAGGTCTTGGTAGTTAGGAGAGAGTATTCAGAATCTCATTAAAACTGGTGTATTTTTTTTGTTATTCTATCAATAGGGTTGCCAAACCAAGGGTGTCGTGTAAAATACAAGAATTACTTTTGGGGTGTCATGCTAGAGATTTGACTACGAATATTCCACATCAACAGCACATTATTTTCCACCACAATGTGGAAAGAACTTCAAAGAGAGGCAAAAAAGACTACACACCACAGCACCTGATAATAGTTGGATAGTCAAAACGTTAACAAAAGCTTCCTGGCACAGTTTGATGCTCCACCAATTACTGCGCGATTTAATTAATTTCTTATTCGTTGAGTCTGTTAGTTCTGTTAAAGACTTTTAATTACAAGTGATTAATTGATCGACTTGTAGGCCCTGTTTAAAGACTTTCGAATCTTTAGCCAGGAATGGCTAGTACAATATTTCTTCGTATCTTTCTTCTTCGTTTTGCAAGAGTTATTCTCAAACTGTGGTCTATATTTGATTACTATAATGATTCAACTTCTAAAAATGTTAGTTTGGATTAGATTTGATTTGTCGTATCTCCTTTGAGTAGATGCCATCACCATTTGCTTTCTAAGGATAAACTATATTATGTGGATAGCAACCAAAGACGCACAGATAAGGAGATATGTTTGTTTAATGTTTGTATTTTTTTTTTTTTTACAAACATTAAAAATAATCTGTACAATTACTAACGATGTTCAAAAGAATCCCTAGGTGTGTATGTGTGTATGTGTATTGGCCGGCATTATTAATAATATTGCACGCAGAGAGAAGTATGAGATTTGACAGTTAAAGTTTATAAAAGAAAAAATATTTGTATATGCGTGCACATAATATTTATTCACAAAACAATACGTTTACTAAATAAAAAAGGAACTTTAGACTAGCAAAATCTGGTTTGGACTGGATTACATGATATTGATCAATTTCTTCGTATACAGTATTCCCAGCACTGGGACCTTCTTGAAATGCGCGGAAGTTGTTTTGTTTTAAACATTCATGACCAGGCTTGTGGGACCCTTCTAAAT
The DNA here is from genome assembly GCA_951394065.1 of Venusia cambrica. Classification (NCBI taxonomy): domain Eukaryota; kingdom Metazoa; phylum Arthropoda; class Insecta; order Lepidoptera; family Geometridae; genus Venusia; species Venusia cambrica. The sequence goes on from OX596035.1 coordinate 11,096,629, forward strand.
CTTGTGGATTCCTAGATCGGCGAAAGTTACTTATTTATTGACGAAACTAGATACATTCAAAGTTCAGTAACAAATAACCAACACAATTTTGATGGCAGACAACCCGAGCTACCTTACACAAACCCTGAATGTTTGTATGATGTTTGTGATGTTAAACTATATTACATTAGTTGCCACAAGAGGTGTACGGTTGTTTGCAATGAGCGTTGCAAAGTTGTGGTTTGTCAGGTTTGTCATCTTTAGTTTAGGTAGGTGCTGTATATTAGTAGCTAATCTTTAAATACCTAATAGGTAATTGCCATGAAATTGGTTTCATTGAAACCGTTTCGGTAAGTGCGTTAGCGAAAATGTGAAATTAATGGTTATTACAGCGCTATTGTCGCCAAATTGCCTATTAATTTGGTTGACCGCTCCCTGTCCTGTGATTAACACCGCATGTTTAATATTGATACGATGTCTTTTTAATGCAGGCTGATTGTTGCATAGCAAGATATCTATATCTATCCTGATATTGATACCTAATATCGTTGATTGATTAACTTTAAGCAGGTAGATCAGCGCTCAGTCTGAACAACCAAAAAGTAAAACAAATCCTGAATCCTACTTCAGGGGGTCCTTGCGAATCTACAATTAAACGTATTTCCCAATTCAACCTCGTTTACAACAGACCTATACAGGAAACCGTTTTAGAAAAATCCATTCCCCCACTTGGATTGCCAATAAAATGTGCACAGACATGGTAGTTTATTACTACGGCGGTCGGTGAATAATTTACGAGCCGACTCGTATGGACCCGTTTGGAGCATGTCATACTATAGCATCACCGTTCATGGCTGAATGCTGACCGGGAAACTAGCTTTCAGGAACTAGAGATTGCATTAATTGATCGAGTGAGCGAAGCGAACGAGTTCTCCGAGTTATTTTGGGAAATCCGGCACTGAATGAATGTGGCAATGGTTGTGATGAGTGAGATTTAGCAACGAGTGAGAGCTTTGGTGAATAAAGAGACTTTGAGGAAAAGTGTGCTTGTTAATTTGCTATTTAAAGTGTAATTGAATGCACATTTTTATCGTTCATTTAAAAAATATATATATTTTATAATACCTATCACAAACCAGACATCACGAGATCATCCTGTGTAAGGGACGTATGTGACATTGTATTGTTTGCTGACGATAGATAAAAGAAAGAATAAGATATAGAATAAGATAAAATGAAAACTCGTGACTCTCTCAGGGAACGTTTTAAAGAGATTGGTATTCTTACAGTTAGCTCCCAATACATTTATGAAAATCTAATGCACGCTCACAGAAACATTGATAGGTTTAGTAATAGAAAGGATGTACACAGTGTTAATACTAGAAATAAAAATAAACTTGATATACCTAGGTATCGCTCAGGAAAAGTAAATAATTCATTCATAGGAAACTATGTGAGATTCTATAATAAGCTTCCTCAAAGCACCACCAAACTCTCTGCTCGTAAATTCAAATTGTATATAAAGAATTATTCAATTAAAAGTGCCTACTACAAAATTAGTGATTATATCGACGATAAGAACGCGTGGCCCGATGTTACTATACCAGTTCACAGCAAAATGGTGATTTCTCAATGTTAACAAACTGCCCACTAGATAGATAGGTAATAAAACATGTTTTAAGATTAAGTATTCTTATGATGTATCTACTTAGAATATCACCCAAACACAGAACAAACATCTATATTCATTATACAAATGTTTGTCCTGGGTGAAAATCGAACCCACAGCCTACAGCGCAGAAGGCAGAGTTACTACCAACTAAGCTATGAGACTTGTTACCAACTGAGCTATGAGGCTTTGATATTTGACTTTGAGATCTCAGTTTGGGGCAAACTACTAGTAGGTATAATTTGTTATTTATATTATTGTCAGTTGGCTCGTTTGTTTTTAAAACTGTTTACAGAGAAGGCAGTCACGACATCTTTAGGTAGATGGTTCCAGTTTCAACTGTATTTAAACGAAGATATATATTATATCGCGCGTGTTCTGATAATAATAATTATTCCTATAATTCGGCGGAATTGCACCAGGCGTCACGGGCAGACTGTGTATATGATTATTCCTATAATTCGGCGGAATTGCACCAGGCGTCACGGGCAGACTGTGTATATGAATAATACGCGATCTAGAACAGTTTTTGGGTCAGGTTAATCGCGAAAGTTTAAAAAAACTTTTGCATATACATCCTTACATAGTCTTAAATGAACCTTTTTAATTAAACTATTATCTATGGTTTAAAGAGTATTAAAAATAAAAAAACCGATTAAAGTTGTATTACACAATCAACGTTGTAAACGTAATTTAAATAATAACAAAACTCATTTGTAAGTTATTTCCACCAAACCTCCGGTTCGATGCAATGCGCCACTGCACTCATCCTGCATAGTGCTTTCCAGCGGTGAGGATGCTCTCATCCTCAAAGTTGCAAAGTCACAGTCTATTTAGTAGTTATTTGAGTAAAATCGAAAGTATAACATCTTAATTACACAAAAAAAAAACATTATTGAGTGCTAATATCAGTTCTATTTATTTATATAATTTCTAGATTTAATGTTGATGTACCGCGACGATCTTCAGTACTTAGCGGGCAAACAGTGACAGCTTATTTTGAGCTCTTTAGAGTTAAAATATGGGGCTAAGAAGAAAACTTTTTCCACGGCTTGATAGGACCAATAATTCCTGCATTCTAGTTGGTAATGATCATAATGAGTCAAAATAATAATATCTAAATCGATTCGCTCATGATTCAACCGTTACCTTGCATCTTATCTATCTATTTTACTGTTTGGTTATTTTGTTATCGGGATACACGCCACTGCATTTTACAATCGTGCAATTTGCAACTTTGAAACGGGACAATTCGTTCGCCATCAAAAACGCATTATATCGTTCTCTCTGAAAGCACCTAATACACTACACTCGGACTGTGAACCTATGTGTGAAACATTAACGTACCTGTAACTGTATAGGTTCACATTTATTTAACCGCTTCAGTGGTCTAGTGGTTTGCCCATCAGTATTTAATTAACAAATGTGTGCTTAGTTTAGTTGATAGTCGGACTTTGTTTAAGTCCGCCTGGCTAGCTACCACCATCTTACTTAAGTCTGTTGCCATAACAACAATTCTAAGCTGTTGTGTTCCGGCATTTAGAGGTAAGATAGCCTGTTGAGGATTCCAATTCTCAGCCTTATAATAACATGAATCCAGGATGATGGCCAAGTGCCTCTGAGACTCTTCGTACATTTTTTTTACGGACATAATTATTGTTCTATGCATATTTACGCTACGTACCAAATAAAAACCTGTATTTATTTGTTGTTTATCAAAATTTTTAACAGCTTTTATAAGCTTTAACCTTATACCTACATATATTTTTTGTCGTTTACGTAAGCCTATAGAGGTCCAAGTAAAAAGTTAAAACAAAGTACAAGTTTACATAATTGACTGGTCTGTGGTAATACATTTATGGCGGGTTAAAATGGCACTGATCCTAAGTCCCGTCTGAACTTACTCTGTAAGAACTTTGGAAATTTCCTTGCACCTAATTAAAATGGACCCCTACTTTAATATAAAGCCCTTTTGAAAGTTATGTGAGGATGAATATTATAAGGAAAGCTCCTTTTTGTGTTAAAACAAAATGTTTATCATTTCGCTACTGTTTCTAGGATTTTGACATTTCAAAAGAGTCTGTGTTTTTTGTTAATATTCGGGTATTCTTTATTATGTTTTTGCATTGTCGCCAAAAAATGAGGTTAAAGGTATTCGCGATTTCTAGAAATTCAAAATGATACCTAAAGATGTCCTCATTTAGGTACACTTATTGAACAATCGTTATGATCGTTTTTGCCATTGTCTTGTTCTTCAATACCACAAGGAAAGTTTTCACTAAAACGGGATACTTACCATGATTTGTTGTTTTTTGAGTTATCCGATATTTTGACGCAATTTTAGTTATGGTGTTCATAACCATGATAGTTTTAAACGTTGGAAGGAAAGTTTTGTTGGTTTCGGGGTAGATATTTCAGAAAATTGGATATATTTATGCAGGTTCACAGATAATAATACTTTTAGAGATTGGTGTAACACAAAACTAATCTTTAATTCTCGGAATAGAGCGTCCACTCCTAGTTTCTTGGTTTCTACTCGTTGGTGTCCTTCTCATTGTACACATTAATGACTTCGTAAAGTAGTCGTTTCATAATACTTGAAATATAATTAACAAGTTACCTTTGTTACACCAACCAGTAATCAAAACTTTATTTTGTTACGTACGTAGGTTACACACGCTTTTTAGGGTTTCGTTTCCAAAGGGTGCCATGGGGACCCTATAGCTAAGCCTCCCCTGTTGGTCCGTCCGTCCACCCATTCATCGCTCTGTCAACGGGCTGTATCTCATGAACCGTATAAGGTAAACAATTGAGATTTTTAATTTTTAGGTTGAACAATCAAAATAATACAAAACAAAGTTTATTAATCATTCGTAATAATATACTAGTAGTTACCACAGGCGTTTCCCCGTCGTAGATTAAATTAAAATAATCTTTGTCATACATTCAATGATATATGATTTAAGTTATGACATATGAGCGACTACGGAATGGTGTTCCGTAGTAGCTCTTAGCTGTAGTTTATTTTCTCTCATTCTTTCCTAATATATTCCATTTCATACTAATGCTTATTTTAATGTGAAATGCGCTCTGCATAATAAATATCATTGAAACAACCTACGCAATATGCGAGTCCCAACCATTTTTATCTTAATCTCAACCTTTGTAATTCTAAAAGTCGCACGAAATTCGTGTTAAGTTATCACGAACGCCAAATTTAAATGAGCATACTAATATTTTCAAAATGATTTGTGAGTGCCACGTGATATAACGCGCATAAAATTATTACCAAAAGAATATTATTTACTAAACAAATGCCTTTGTTTTTAGAAACATCTTTGTCCTCAGTTAATGTTACTTTTAGTTTGAGTTTTAAGTTTAAGTAATATAGAAATACCTGCTCGGCTATAATTGTTGTTAAAAATCGGAACAATGCAATGTAAAATATATTAAAATTTTATTTATATATTTTTTTTCTATTTATTTATTATATATGTGCTGGTGCTGGAAGTCAAACACATAGTAAACGTATGAAAATTTATAATTACAATTATATGAGTCACTTGTTTCTCTAACAATCTAACAATCAATGTATACTACCAAAATCCCTACCTGTAGATAACAATCCAAAAGTTTTTTTTTTCCTTCCTTCTAAATCCTCTTGTTAACCTTATTCAACTGCAAGAAAACGAATACCCGTGCTCAAATGTTTTTTTTTATAATACAAGGAGACGGGACAAGTAAGTGGCGCACCTGGTGTTAAGTGTACTCTTGCCTATGACAAAACCTTACTGCATAGGTCACATCCACAAAGAACATAGCCTACACGGTACTGCATTGCGCCCGTCAACTTGAGGCATAAAGGTGTTAAGCCTCACGTACCCGTAATTTCACCGGCAGCAATGCTGCTTGGCGGCTGAAATAAGTATGGTGGTAGTAATTCTCCGGACGAGCCCTTTCACTATGGGCTTCTACTACTCTTAAAAGTATCCTTGAGTAATATCATACGGCGCCCGCAACCTTGAGTTTCCTTAAAAGCCTGTCCTTGCGCTTTTAGGCTCTCGCAAAGCATGTAGGGTTAAAAACGTGGTAAGATTGCGGTTAAACCTCGGCGCTTATTGTACTATACATTTGTTTATTCATGTACGTATAGTATGTTTTTTCTTTACATGAAACAGTTGTTCCTACCATTTGTGGGCCGTGTTAAGGGTACCGTTTGAATTTTAATATTCAAATTAGTCACATACTCAGATGGAACATCAGCAATTAAATAGTCACAAATTTAATGAATAAGTTATCAAAAAATAACCATTAATTTGGCTTTGCATTGTAAGTGATATTCGTTGCATGACAGACAAACATGGCAAGATTTGCCACGTGCAGGCAGGATCGTGCTTGATGTCCATCATTATCATTATCATCAACATTCTTTACTAAGTTTGTGATTGATTACGATAGGTGAAATTGAACACTCAAGGCACTCGGTGAGGCAAGGCAATGGTAGTTTCAGGTTCCTATGTGAATCCTCGCTTCGTCGCCCCTTACTGAGTTGCTCAGCTCAGTCTGAAAAATGCCCCTTTAAATTTATTGAAGAAAACCTAAAACTTCTGACAATTTATGTAAATGCCGAACGTGCGTGAACGCGTGTGTGTATATAACTAGAAGTAAATCGTTATTACTGTTAGAGCGTTACCAAATATTCGTCAAAGATGGCTTATCGAAAAAAGTTATGGTACACAGAAGTTTTGATCAGTTTCAATGTCAATCTTTGGAGCCATTCATACAGTTGGCATAGCAGATATATAAACAGTTCACACAAATTGATATAAGTGAAAATAACAACTCGCCGCGGAACATGATATCCTACCCATTTCACCCAAATTTTTTCGCCAAAAAATCGTAAAAATTGGGCTCATTATTTTTGTTGAATAAAATAATGCTACCAAATAGAGGTCAGTATTTCATATAATTATTATGATATCTTATGCATTAAACGTGAAAAAAAACGATGGCTTTACCAGTTTTTGATACGGCTTCGTTTCCAAGAAAATGTTGTTTTACAAAATGTTGTTGAAAATCAACTATCGGCGCATGTATTCTTATGCCGTTTTACCTTCTGTTTCAGTGTTTGCATTTCACTAATGACAGTCTGTAAAAAATAATGTTAGATTGACTTGCGTTGTGCATTGCGACTTGATTGAAGTGCGGATTATAAGCAAATTGCATTCAAACATAGTGAATGGTTGAAGTAATAAAATTTTGCAATACATTACTGATTCGGGCTTCAGGCTACGTGCATTACAACCGTTTGTGGCATTGGTACCTAGCCAATTGCATTACCAGTGATTTCATTGTGTTCAAAACTGGATTCTCATTTGCGAGCCACATACTAGTTTACACATACTTGTTTTTGGTTTGTGAAATTAGACGTCGAATAGAAGAATTTCGATGTATATTGTATGCTTTTATATTGTATAAGTGAATTTTGTTGATACTAATTGATATTATTAGCTTCGTGGCAAATTACAATACTATATAATTATTTTGTAACAAAAAAAAAGGTATTTATTGCGTATTTTAGCACCGAATCTTCAGGAAAAATATTGGTAAACTATCACACAAAAGTTTTGTCGTCCAAAAAAATGTGTTCTATTCGTGAAAGTTTAAAAAAGATTATCTTTATTGCACACCAAAAAGCTAATAGAATAATAAATTTATAATGCAATCTCTCTCAGTCAACCTTTAATCATGAAGAAGAAAAGGTAAAACAATATGTTTGTTTTTAAATCAATCACATATTCAAGCGATTTTTTTGAGGCTTGATGTTAAAAGAACACTTTCTTCTCGGTGCTTTACTCAAGAGATTAGTTCTCGCTCGCGGGATCGCCAGCAGCCTAGGCCTTCGTCACGCTCCTACGTAATTGTCCAGCATGTGGACTAACATACATCAGCACTTGTGGATTTTGAACCATACCACGGAGTAGACGAAAAATGTATGTTGCTAACAACATTTCCCGTCTCACTTCAATTGAAAATATCCTACCATACCCAAAACAATATTGTCGTCTACATTGACGGGTAATAGGGGTAAACTCTATACAATTTCAAGTAAAGGAACCTTCAGAACTTCTTCTGCATTTTGTCTAATATACTACTGTACTTTTTGTCATGCGGACTCTAGATCATAGCTCCACACTCCAGTCTACTACATTGTAAAGCACCATTATAGTGTAGTAAAACCCAGGTTTCTGAAGGCCTTCTTGCATATGTTTGACCAAATCCCTCCCATTTTTAACCACCAGACTAGCAGACGTACGACAGGTTACCCGTACCTTGTAGATATTCCATTGTGCCAAACACATCGATTTGCCTCTACCTTTATCATGAATACTGGAAAAGAATGGAGCTCCTTGTCCTCGTCTGTTTTTCTGCACCAATGCAATCTTGGAGTCTTCAAGTCCCCTAATAGTCCTTTTTTTCTTCTTTCTTTACTTGTTTATAAAGTGGTCAACACACTTTAGTCAAGCGCTTGAATTTTCATTTCGCTTTTTTTAGATAACGGTAAAAGAGTAGTGGTGCAGATTTTCTGCCCCAAAAGATAGAAAACAAAAAGTACCTTACCGTACTTTACCTTACAGATACCTTACAAAATAACGGGACCGAATGAGCTAATTTACAGCAGTAGGTACCAGTGGGTTCATTTAGTGCTGGTGTCGCAATCCGTCACGCGATATCCGGATGTCCGCAGCGATATCTTTGTTGTTCAGATCGCTTAATTAATATCATTTTCAGTTTTGTATGATGGCGTTTGCAAATTATAATGGCTGAAGTGGGTAAATTAGGTCTGATCAAATAATATAATACATATAATATAATCGGGTGATATAATACTGACATATGGTTATTAAAAAAAACATAAACATAAAAACATTTATTTCGTACAAATAAGTAGGTACAGAATAACCATATTTTATTTTTGATTTAATAACCAACCGCACCTGTGACGCTTTTTAGACAGTCAATACTTTTCTTATTTATTTTAGTACTGAAATCAAAGAAATGATTCGCTGTTCTTCAACTTTGCACGAGTAATCAATTTTAAAGTGCTTGCTTCCGAGATTTCGCTTTTTAGATAGAGATTTTTGATTGCTCGATATCAGATTTCAAGGGAAAAATCTGTTTGAAAATAAGATACCTACTTGATTGATAAAGTACAAAATTAAAATTAGCTTTCCTGTAGAAATGCAGCTTATAATAATGGTTGGGTACCTGTAAACAAAAAACAAATACATTCATTATCATGTGTATTTTACATTATAATTAACTATTTTTTTTTATTTTTTTTTTATAATAAATATTATAGGACATTAATTTTTACACAGCGCCATCTAGCCCCAAACTAAGCATAGCTTGTAATATGGGAACTAGATTACGGATAGAATACTTAAATACTTTTTTTATATACATACTTACTATATGATACAACACCCAAACACAGAACAAACATCTATATTCATCACACAAATGTTTGTCCTGGGTGGGAATCGAACCCACAGCCTACAGCGCAGAAGGCAGAGTTACTACCAACTGAGCTATGAGGCTTGTTACTGAGCTATGAGGCTTGTTATAATGTATATAAGATATATATAAGAAGATAATTATAATGTAATATATTACATTACAATTATCTCATCTGCCTGGGACATCAGTTAGGGCTTGTGCGGCGGCAGATTCGGCCGAGGATCACAAAAGGCGCAAATATAGTGGTCTCGACAGAGCTTACCTATTTGAGCCTTTTGGGGTGGAGACCTTGGGTCCGTGGGGAGCCGGTGCCCTCCGGGTTTTCAAAAATCTTGCGGGGCTTTTGATTGAGGCGACACGTGACCCAAGGGCTGGCTCTTATTTAGGCCAGCGTATTAGCATAGCTATTCAGCGTGGCAATGCAGCCAGTGTCTTGGGCACGCTTCCGTCTGGTACTGGTCTGGAACAGTTGAGTTACCTATAGGCCGTTTGTAACGGTCCTTAGGTAATCTGACTGATTCCTTTGTACATAGTTTAGTTGTAATTAACTATATATTATAGTTATAGGTACAAGTACAATATTTATATATCACATCAACATATCAGCAGCCAACGACGATTTTTAGATCTTCTACAAGTTTACGATTTAACCCTGTCATCCATCTTCCTACTGCTGGTATTAATTACTTTAGTAAATTGAGTAATAATTGATTGCAATGTAATGTTACCACACAAAAATTGATAACTAGATGGATTACAATTTCACATATAATGTTTCTACTGTCTTTACTCGTGAAAACCTATTACTAGCCCACTTTAATCTTAATTATTTTATATTGTATTTTTAGCTGTTAGTGTATACAAATTAATAAATATATTATTTTATATGTTAAGTCGTGGCGGTTGCGGATTATATATATTACAAGACACAAGACACTAATTTCACACAGCGCCATCTAGTCCCAAACTAAGCATAGCTTGTAATATGGGAACTAGATTACGGATAGAATACATAGATACTTTTTTTTTTTCTTTTTTGTAAATACATACTTATCATACAATACAACACCCAAACACAGAACAAACATCTTTATTCATCACATAAATGTTTGTCCTGGGTGGGAATTGAACCCACAACCTACAGCGCAGAAGGCAGAGCTACTACCAACTGAGCTGTGAGGCTTGTTAAATATAATGAATCGACCCCTCTAACTCGGGCTGAGTTATCGGGTATGAGTGTCGTAAAAATCGACTAAGGATCTAACGAGAAGAAGGCCAGCAGCTTCCTTCTGTGTATTACCTATCTACACTATTACTGTCAATTCCAGGCGCATTGACAGTAAAGCCAAGCGTGGTGATTACGGAAAAACCCTCCAGCATTGGAGGAGGCTCTGTCGATCAGTGTACGGGTAGCTAAAGGGCTGTTGATGTGATGTGATATGTTTAGATTTAAACACAGGTGCATACCATGGTATTTCTTCTATTCCATACTTTTTACAACACTTAATTGTAAACGAACTATTAAAAATCCAATTTTCATACAGACTGAGACTTATTTCATACATACAGTCAAAACACGTCGTCGCGAGGAGGCACGTTTGACCTTTTTTTACTGAATGTGCTGTGTAAATTTAATGTACTGTAATATTTATTTATTTATTTAAATGTACTTCAGTGAGTATGCCCAGCAGCTTTACGGCCTTATTACACCATCACCGTTCTTTATTAGGAATTTGAATAATCATCCCTACCTAATTAACATTCCATTTGTTAGTACTAATCGCTTTCAAAAATCTTTCTTAAGGCGCAAAAACAGCTCAGAAGCTTGAAAGTTTGGAGCTTGGAATCAGCTAAACAAGTCTTAATACTTGTAATGCGATGTATTTTTGAATTCATACTTGTAGAATGGAATAGCTCTCAAACAACACAATCAACATCTTGAAACGTAATTGGTTCTTCCTGCCTAAATACTTGAATAGTTACCCAGGAGCAATCTCTCTACAAATTTATTATGTCGGTACACAACAAAGCACAATGGGATTTTGCTCTTAAATTCCCTTTGCGCTAAATTAAATAGTTATAACTTTTGCTTGTAAGTTATTCTGCATGGTTGCCAACAGTGGCACATCTGCCGCATAGCACTTGTTGCTATACGAGATACCGTTAAAATAGACAGCGTACCCGGATATTATATTTTCAGTAAAATCGCACTCTCCATGCAAACGAACGAGCGAAAAATAAGCTTTTATTCTTAAGAATGCGAAATTAAATGACACATTGCTAAAAGGCACTTTGAAAATTATGTATCCATATTATACTATTTATTACTTATTTATTTAATCGTCTCTGTGGTCTATTGGTTCAACCCACCATATTCAGATCCAAAAGTCCCGAGTTCGATTCAGGGGGAGTACAATATTGTGCTTAGTTTGGTTGGTGGTGGGACTTTGTTTAAGTAGGTCTGGCTAGATACCACCATCTTACCTAATTATGTCTCCATAATAACAATTCTAAAATTGTTGTGTTCCGGCATTTAGAGGTGAGATAGGCAGTTCCTCAGTTTGTTGAGGATTTCGGGGGCAGTGCGCTTCCACCTTATCTTGTAACTAGGTGAGATGAAGGCCAAGCGCTTCCCCGTCGTACAATAAATAAAACAGCTAAGAAGCTAATGATTCCGTTGCCTTACTAACCATTAATTTACCAAGCAGCACCTTAAACTTATGATTGTCATCAAAAACATTGAAAATTCGATGTTTTCTTGCCTTAAAATTAACTTTCCGTACAGTCAAAACCTGGATTTTGGGACTCACTTCACCTTAAACGGTTTACCGTAATCCCACGGTGCGCGAGAGAGTCAGCATCTTCTGGAAAAACCCGCTCTATCCAAGACCTCATAATACCTCTGGCCTAGACAAGTGTAGACGTCAAGAACTAACCCATTAATTATTAAATAAATTTAAATATACCTAATTGAGCAATAAAAACTAAATCGATACAACTTTATTAATCTTTCATCGTAACTAATCGCGTAATTTCATATTCCATCCTTTATACGCAATAGCTCAACGCGTTGTTATTCTTTATTACTTTGCTGTACTGTAAAATTAAATAATCCAAGAGAACGAGCGCCTCATAAAAAAGCTTGGCGCATAAATTAACCCAGCGATAATAAAATGCCAAAGATCTAATACCAAAAGTGAATGTAGCCATTAGTTCGCCTCAAGTTTTATCTCCCGCTGCCCGATCTAGGAAGTTGCTAATTTAATACGGGTACTATCGATTAGAGTTTGTGTCAGTCTCTGCTAAGGCAGGAGTGAGTGAGAGTAATATTACCTAGATATCGCTACTAGTCGTTGTGTCGAAAAGAGTATCAATAACCTGGTATTATTTTAAATGCCAAGCTAAAATAATAGTAAGATTTATACGAAATATTTAGAGCACAATCAAAGCATGCCTACATTGGCGAACATCAAATAGCGTACCACCGTTTAACGTTTTTGGACATTCATTTCACGGAAGAACTTTACATGCATTAATTTATTGGCAAACGAATAACCACGACAACTCGTTCATGTTAATTGTTCTACGCTCGGCTAAATACTGTATTGTATTTTTTATTTAACCGAATACACCACGGTAGACTCTACGTTCGCCAAATAATTAGTTTACTCATAGCTCTATTCCAAGAGCTATAAAAAAGTAGTTACGGCTGCGACAATTTTGTTATTTTGTTTTATTTACATTTGAATATTTAAATTATGCCAGGCTTCTCGTAAGCTCGACAACGTTTGGTGTATTCGAATTGGTACAAACCATCTAAATACAGTTTTTTAACATGCCTTTGATATCTACAACGTCATTTTAAACTATTTTTTTTTTTAATTGTACGACGGGAAAGCGCTTGGCCTTAATTTCACCTGGTTACAAGTTAAGATAAGGTCGAAGGAAGCGCAGCGCACTCCACCCGGAATCCTCAAGAAACTGAAACTGCCATGACTGACAAATAATTATAATTTCCTTAGCTTTATGTAAATCCTCAAGGGCCAAATGAATTACTACTGAACTTTAAAGTTTAGGACTTGAACAAGATCCACACTTTGAGTAGGTATCAGAGGAAAATCCATAGACTTCTCCTTATCAACATATATCCGGAAAAAAACCTTTGGTTAGTGGGTAAAAGTGCCATTATTTACTACTAGGCTTATGGCCCTTTTTTTCTTTCCTACTAGGTTGCAACACTTTTTTTTTTTTGGACACCTTTGGCTACATTGAAAGGCAAACGTTGATAGTACCTTACAAAAAGGTAGCAAGCTAATGAACAAAAAGAGTTACTAGGTGGAGAATTCAGTAATAATTTATTGTTTTTAATGAGTAACCTACTGACAATAACTTAAGTACTTATATTTTTAGAGCTGGGCGCAACCAGTACAGAAAATCACTGTATGTTGAAGTTATTTATTGATGAGGTAATGTCCAAAGGTGTGTAGCTAAGTTGTGACGGTTAGTATAGAAATACATACACACATAAAAATATAGAACTAAGCCAATCAGGGGGAACCCTGACAAACTGAGGATACCGTGGAGGGTTTCGGAGAGACGGGCTTCAAAAAAAGAGAGCCCGCTACCACCGAACTCAGCACCGCTCCAGGTCCAGTCGGTACATCGGCTGGCGACTCCAGATGAAGGCTCAGGGGCTGGTGATGGATGGCGGTAGGTCTTAGCCCTTCTCCTGCCGGACTTTGTTGATGCAGCGCGATGGGGTTTCGCACCGTCAAGCTCCGGTGCGGTCTAGGCGTGGGTACGACTGTGAGGTGGCTGGTCTACTCTTGGATGTAGTATATCACCACGACCCCAGCGGCGTGCTCGCGCAATGAAAGTTCTACGGCCAAGACACCACAAATATTATTTTGGCTAGAACAAACGATTAAAGTCATTTTTGGAAAGCGACAGGTCTTTACTTACCGGCTGGAGATCTTTATAGTTTTCAAGATTCTGAGTTTTCCAAACTTTACGAGCGAACCAACCAACCAACCAACCGGGAAAAGAGTCAATCCAAAAAGTAAAGAAGCTCTTGCGACAATCTGTCACTGACATGATTCTTCATTAGCCATAGCTAAACTAACGATTCTGTTTTTATGGTCTTGGGCTTAGCCCTTACCTACTTAGCTTTACCGAAAACGGCTAATCAACCCGTTACGGTAGTAGGTATATTAATTATTTACCTCATTTTTCTGGAAAATCTAAGACTTTTTCGATTCAAATCGTAGGAATGTTCGAGATTCAGTTTGTTTAAGATCAATAGAACTCAGAAATAATAGAAATGTTATGACAAACTTTTGATTTTCCGAGAATCCAAAGAACCTTAGTAAAATAAACAAGGCTATCATAATAAGGCAGGCGTCAGCAGATCTAATTGTTGAGATTCATTGTTACATTTCAAACATTAAGACGCCATCCGTCATTGTAATTCAAATTTTTTTTACCGAATATCGAAGAAATACCTACAACTACCATTAAGACCATAAACTAAAGTTATCGATAAAAATATAATGCTTGTACCGTACAGCGAAATATACGAATCCAAACAGAACATTGTTGCCGTCGTGCACCCTTTATTTGAGGTGCAAATATTTAAAGGAGTATTTGTGTTGCTTAGGATATTTTGAGACACAATAGTGTTTGTAGTTTATTTTCCTTGATATAATACAAATTGTGGCTCCAGTTTGAAATTCTGGCAAACTAGCTTTAACCACGTATTTAACTACTTACAATACATACAGTATATAGAAACAATAAACATTATTATTTACATTTAAAGTAAATATTCATCCAATAACTACTAATTTACAAAATACTACAAAATCATTAACAAAATCAAACTGTTTAGTTTGGCTACCTAAAAGCCGTGAAAAACTGTATCGACAGTGGGGCCGATAGCCAGGTTGGCCTTTACAGGTCCTGTCACCAGTAATGTGATCATTCAGCCGTAACCACCTGGCTAGCTACCACCATCTTACCTGATTATGTCGCCATAACCACAATATAAAATTGGTATGTACGGCATTCAGAGTTAAGATAGCCAGTTCCTCAGTTTGTTAAGGATTTCGGGTGAAGTGCGTCTCCACTTTCGGCCTTATCTTAACTTGTAACCAGTTGAGATGAAGGCCAAGCGTGAACAAGCCAAGCAAAAACAGCTAAAAAGCGAATGATTCCGATGCCCGGAGTAGTATCACTAGGAGGTAGATCATACCTAACCCAAAAAGTCAGCTTCAGACAGAGGCAATAAATATATTTTTAAAATAAGTTTTCTTACTAATACCAACTCCCGAATTAATTATACCCAATGTAGCCAGCTGATCAAAGTTGCAAGATGGCAAGGTGCCTAGAATACTAAACTGTAAGTCGTGTGCGGTAGAACGATGTTCGAGCCAATTAGTTTTAAAAGTTACTAGGATGTGGTTAATTATATGTAGAAGTCACGTCACTACCTGTTGCCGTCTGTCGTCGGACATACGTCTCTTCTAGGATTAGATATGTGAACGCCTTCCGATCTGGAGGTTGTGGGTTCAAATCCAGTCGTGCTCTATTGGACTTATCGGTTTTTCGGAAGTTAATGTGAGCGTTTGACACATGCACATTCTTTGATGGTGAAGGTCACATCTTGAGGAAGCTAGGAACTAGGAACTAGGAACAGGTCCGTTGAGCGGCGATGGGCTTGCAACCTATCGCGTATTTATTATTATCACTTTAACCGCCTCAGATCCAGATCCTGGGTTCGATCCCCTACAAATTTTGTGCTTGGTAGGACTTTATAAATGTCCTTCTGGCTTGGTACCACCATCTTACCTAATTCTGTCGCTATAACAACAATTCTAAAATTGTTGTGTTCCGGCATCTATAGGTAAGGTAGCCAGTTCATCAGTTTGTTGAGGATTTCGGGTTAAGTGCGCCTCAACCATCACCCTTATCTCACCTTTAACTTAATACCAGCAGGTGAGATGAAGGTTAAGCGCTTCCCCGTCGTACAAAAACAGGAATTTGCCTTTTTTTTCATTTGACGACAAGGAAGCGCTTGTATTTCATCTCACCTGATTTTATGTTACGATTAGGCTGAAGGTAGACGCGCACTTTACCCGGAATCCTCAACAAACAAACAAACATGTGCTGGTGGCTATGCCTTCTGCACAGTAGTTTGTGGGTTCGATGGAGGTGCCAAAGCTAAAGTCAATTCCATGCCATGAAGGGCAAGGCGGTTCTTTATTTTAACAGATGTACCTTGAAAGGTCGGTACGAGTTCAAATTGACGCTTTTTCACAGAAAAGAGAGACATGCCTGAAAGTCATGAGTCATTCTACAGACAGTATAGACTGTTTCAATACCTTTTATTTCCCAATAGGGAATCGTATACGTGTACATAATAGTAACGTTTCCCTAGGAAACAAGACTAAGAGACTGATATGTCAGTATGGTCTTTAAATTACCACTCTGATGTACCGTTCATTCCAGAAGTCGGATATCCAGGCACAATTCAGTAGGTAAACTATAAGCAGGAAGTTTATTCAGCAGGCTCGCGTGCTAAGCCCGGTCTTTGAGACAGCTAAGAAGCTATTGCTTTTCCATGTTTCTCAATGGCTTCTTCCTACAAATGCGTGACGTGCACAAGAAGATAACCAGTGGACCTTTCTCGGCGAATAACGTATTGAGTAGTTACTAAGCAGGTTATTAGCTTCACGTCAGAAATGTATGGTTTAGAACTCTTTTTATAACCTAGTAGATTATGGAGTTGATGGAGATGGGTCGGTAGTTGGCCGGGTCAGCTCGATTTCCCTTTTTGGGAACTGGCTACATGTTGGCAAACTTCAGGATTTGAGTACGGTAATTTGCTCAAGACAGAGGCGAAACAAGCATGTCAGCACAGCATATTTGGGTCTCCACTGCTTGCTGTAGATGTGTGCTGGGATCGTCAACTCAAATAAATACTCAAAAAATCGACCCTATTCAATTAGGAAAATTATAGATGTGTGGTAATTGATTTTCTTTCAACACTTACTAAAATCATTAGATAGTTTCTACTCAAAACATACCTTCACCAAGTATTTACCTTTTAGTATGATAGACATTTTTGTTACCTATGGTCGTGTTTTAAGCTTAGAAAGCAATCCTTTCTATACGCATTCAGACTGTGGTCCCACAAGATTGTGTTCCGAGTCAGGCGCAACGTTACTACAAAACGCTCCACGCCACGATGTTTCGCCTTGATGACAAATTACAATGGATGTCTGCGTTATGACGCTCCTTACTTATGAATAGTCCCCTATGTTGAACAAAGTAACAGTTTCAATGACCCTGCGCATCCACTTAGCGGGAGCCTCGTTACGGCATCAGCTACCATCAGCCCCGACACGATACCTAAAACTTAAGCACGTACTAAAAGTAAATATGTTTACTTAAGTGTCGAGTCTATGAAAATATGCCGTAATTCCTTTTTGTTACCGCCAAGAAAAAATGTTTAGAAAGCGGCGTTGATGGAGTGAATTTATCAATAAAGTAGTTAGGCTTGCAACTGATATTCCACTTCTTTTCATCAATAAATATCTATTTGACAATAAAACCAAGATGGTGCGTTCAACAATTTCTGATCATAAGTGGCCGGAATCGTGTCTCTACGTGACTCACTTGTGCTGTGTTGAGTAATCGTCCGCGATATACTCTAAACACAACACCTTTCAGCCTTAGTCGTTATTAATTGAAGACCTATAAATGTTTAGTTGGGACTCGCAACACAAACGATTTAAAATCCTAGGTAAGAACATGGTCTTCTGTTTCACATTTTTTTTATTTTTGATTGTACAACGGAAACGCGCTTGGCCTTCATCTCACCTGGTTACAAGAAAAGATAAGGCCAAAGGTGGAGACTTACTTCACGCGGAATCCTCAACAAACTGGGGAACTGGCTATCTTACCTCCAAATGCCAAAACACAACAATTACTTTAAAATTGTTATTATGGCGACAGAATTAGGTAAGATGGTGGTAGCTAGCCAAGCAGACTTAAACAAAGTCTGCAAACAACCAAACCTAGCACAATATTGTACTCCCCCTGGAGATCGAACCCGGGACTTCTGGATCTGAAATTGGTGGGTTGAACTACTAGACCACAGAGGCGGTTAAAACATACTCCACTACATCTTCAGCCTTCATGGAGTGGTCAAGTTGGGATACGGGTCAATGTCACGGCAACGCGTAGCAAGTCACCCGGTCCGATTGGAACAAAGCCGCGCTGATTAGGGCTAGAGGATTTCCGTTTCTTTCGTATCACCTTAGTGAAACCCTCAGCATCGCGAGGCTTCCTTTGTGAAGGCACAGCAGGTACAGCGCTTGGAAGGGGTCCACAGTTCTATTTCTTTACCATTGTAGGAGCCACTAGGATATGTTGTATAATATATTTGTGTTTCACTTACTAAACTCGTCCAGTGCTGAGTCATCTGTATACATCATGTTTAAGGTATTTATTAAAAAAATTACTTAATTTGTTTGGATCTATTCCCGCTTGCTGGGCGCTCTCATATGTCTTGAATTTAAGGGGAAGGGATGTACGCACACCCATTGTTATTCCCTACCAACATGTTTCTGGGACAGGTAAAGTTATTTGATTGATAGACTATGATTATTTTCTTGACAAAGTTTTGATGTTTACTGCCATTTGGATAAGGGTAAAACCATTCTACCTACTATTCAATTTCCTATTCTACTATTAAGTTCCCATACTAAAGCAGATGAGAATGAAAATAAAACGAAAATTGTTAGAATGTGCGGAAAATTGCGTTCAAAGAACACAAGTTTTATCCATAAGGTTTTGTAAGTTCGCTTCTTTAACCTTAATACGTGACCTGTATTTGAATTGGGGCATTCTGAGGTTAATTCATTCTAATGCATGAAAATTACTTGTTGAACCATTAAACGACACGAGAAGTACCTACCTAACATTTCAATGAATAACTATAACAATATTAGCATTGGTAATTTGTAAATAATGTATATTTATTTATCTAACTTCTAAATAAAATGTCGTGGTTAATTCATGTACATATTTTATATTTAGTTATACCATTTCTTATTATTCTAATTATATTCAACGGTAATAATTTAAGGCAAGTTTGGAAAATTTGCCTATTTTCAAATAAGATTTATACACACCCTAAATGGGGTCACAATATCGCCCTCTGATCCAGTTAATCGAAACCCTTGCTTAAATGACCAAACCCCATGCCCACATAAGTTGAACAGTAAAGATAAAATTATACAGTTTATGCTATCCTAGTTTCATAAATTATATTGCGTGAATTAGCCGCACAGTCGACGATGGTAGATTTCATTTTAGGGAGCTGTATTCTACGTTTACGTACGTATAGTACTGCCGGACGTAAAGCTTAAGAAGAGTTAGGTCGGAATATCCACTTTTTAGTCAGCTGATAAGCCCGCTCTGAATAAATCCATTACACTTTTGTTTTTACTATTTTATACGTAACTTGCGCGTTGACTAAAGTTTTGCTATCAGGTATGATAGCTAATTGATTCAGGCGTTATTTTGCGGAGATCCATATTTCAAAATATGAAAACAAAAAATATTCAGGAGCAAATCCGCCAAATCTCTATGAAAAAATCAAATCGATACGTGTTTCGCCTCTACACGAGGCATCCTCAGGTAATATAGTCTTGCTGCTCTTCACTTGCAGCGCAGAGCTCGGAGCGGCAACACGTCCACAGAGGGCTCGTTAACTTAGCAGCAAGACTATATTTCCTGAGAATGTCTCGTGTAGAGGCAATTTTTTCATAGATATTTGGTGGATTTGTTACTAAATATTTTTTCTGTTTTCAGATTTTATTGAGAAATCAGGTATGATTTTTTATTCTACGACGAGGAAGCGTTATATACGTTAGCTTTCATCTCATCTAGTGCCAAGTTATGATAAGGCCGAAGGTGGAAACACTCAATATATTCAGCAGGCTGAGGAAGGGGCTATCTTACCTCTATATGCCCACAACACAACAATAATAATTTTTGTTTTCGTGTAATTTTAAATAACATGGTAGCTAGCCAGGTGAACAATATTTAACAGACAAAGGAAGTGGCTATCTCTATTGGAACATAACAATAACAATTGTTGTAATTTTAGTTAAAGTAAGGTAAAATGGTAGCCAGGTGAATACAAAGCCCAGTAGGTAGTAGGTAGGTAATAGTAGGTTACGTCAGAATAACCCGCTTTACTGCTGTCGAAAAAATCTGCTTCGAACGTGCTGATTCACGAACACGCACAGGCACAGGGACGGTTTTTTTTAGAAACGAGTCGTATTTCGGTCTATTATCCTGAGAAAAAAGGACCTTTGGTACATATTATTGAATATTATATTATTGAAGGGTCGGCAACGCGCGAGCAATGCTTCAGGTGTTGCGAGCGTCCATAGGCGACGGTAACCGATCTCCATCAGGTGGGCCGTGTGCCTGTTTGCCTCCTAAGTGGTATAAAAAAAAATCCTAGACAAAATACTTTTTTTTTTGACAACCAATGAACAATAATTTTCAGAAATTGAATTTATACAAATTTATACATATTTATAGATTTTTTATAGAAATTTTCATTCAATATTATCGAACAGCTAATAATCTGTTTTACCACGCCCGCCCGCCAGTGTGGTGCAACCATGGAAGTTTTTTTTACGACGGGTAGAAAGTTATAAGAGAGAAGTTATAAGTTAAATTTTTCATGATAAGGCCGAAGGTGGAAACGCACTTCACCCTGGGATCCTCAACAAACTGATATGTATTACGTACAACAATTTTCTTGGGCGCAACACGTCACATAAGCATGTCAGTGACAAAAAATTGCAAAACGCGGCTAAAGAAGTTGTTACTTACTTGACATGTACATGAAACATGGAAATGAATGAAGGAAGGCTATATTCTAAGCTGTGTACCACACGGACGATCCCACGGCAAGCTAAGTAATATATGCGTGAGTAAAACCAGTATTTAAAAACGGAAGCCTTATAATTTTGAAGTCAATAAAATTGCATTTCGCAAGCAGCATTGAGCTAGTGGACGCTACCTATATTCTGTTCCCGTAACGATTCGTTGGGAAACTCTTGATTGGCCATAAGCAATACAGAATATTAATAGACATAAGCTTGGAATATCAGTAATACGTAGGATTCGACCATAGCTCTGGGGACTTGGTACTAAGTCGGTTTGTGGAACGTTGGTTTGTCGTATCATTAGGGAATAACTTTATACTGGGACGCTACCGCCGACGGCGAAGCCGATCTCCATTGATGGCTTTAAATTAGCTTCATGAGAACTAGAAACGATTTTTACCGTCAAATGTACTGAACGGATAGGTTTCATAACATGTGTACCTACACTTTTGAGATGGGAAACGCCATTTCGGATATGACACATACCTAAATCGGTAAAAATCGTTTCTAGTTCTCATGGAGCTAATTTAAAGCCATCAATGGAGATCGGCTTCGCCGTCGGCGGTAGCGTCCCTGGTCACCAATGAGTGATGACATATTTTTAAGTAGTCACATCAAGATCAAAGAAAAAATACGTAGATAAGCTCATCTATTCCTACGTATTTTTGCTTTGATCTCTAATATTTATTACACTAACTACTTGTAAAACATGATTGAACAAACTGATATATTAGATGGGGCTTTCTACCTGCCAACCTGAACAGAATTGATTGATCTACACCTACTATTGATAAAAAACAAATACCTACTGATTTGGATCGACAATTTGTAATAAAAAGTGAACTTACCGCTATTTATGGGTAAATAATAATTCGATCTTGAATTGTATGTATGAATGGAAAATAATTCATTCTAAGCATAATTGAGTTTACTACACTAACACAAAGAAGTTTGCTGGAAGAGGTTAATCTCGCCTTTGTCATAGTTTTTAATTATGATAAATGTGTGCGTATTTTATTATTTATATTTGTGCAATAAAGTACAAATATAAAAAATAATAAAAACAAATCTAAAATAAAAATTATGATAATATTGTATATTATTTTTATCAATATGCCGAGCTTGTGAGCTGAAATCAATTATAAACTCTATTAGACCCTGTGTAATAAATCTGACGTGCCGTCTATTCAGCTGAAGATGAGTTTCCAAGATAATCCAAAATTCTTGTTTTTTACGAACAACATTCCGAAATTTAGTAAAAGGGTTTTCATAGCAAAAAATTAAATCAAATAACATAGTGCTTTTCGAAGTTGTGTTGCAAATGAAATATTTCACAGCTATACTCAGTAAGCATAAGCATAATGATTATGTCACAGATCTCAGGCAAAGTTACTTGAGATTTTGGAATGTAGCCAAAATACGCTATAGATAAATAGTCTCACCTTTATTTAGTACCCGCCTTGTGAAACCAGTTTGGTAGACAAAACATGAAAGCACTATTAATATTATATATGTTATCTGTGTTTTAATTCATGTAATTTGTTTAAATCATTGGTAATAATAATGGGTATGTACAGCAAAATATGTATACCCTAAGAAAAAAATCAGTTTCACTCTGTCTCTGTGGATGTTACTTGTTTACTGGCGTCTTGGGTGAGATCAGAGTGCCTAGTGCGAGCTGCAATCGAAGCTCACCGTGAAAGGCGAATAGGTATTAATTTTCATACAAATCGTGGAAAACTCAAACGCGTTCGAGCAGGTATGGAGCAAGTGGAATAATACTCTATATAACTCGTAATAGATACACAGTACATTTTTAGCTTTAATTCATTTTTACCAGCCGTAAATTTATCACTCACATGCATGACCCCTTACCATGATCCATTTAATTTGACCAGTCCAAATTCACTCGTTCAACTGAATAGTTTGGTTCTAAGCATATACTCAATCATATGTTTCTTCGTTCGCTGGCCTGATACCGTACGGGGTAGGGAAATTATCCTCCCTCTGAGCCGGGAATTCTTATATTAGAATGTGTCGTGTCGTGCGCCACATTTAGGGATATTGTCGGCATATTTTTACAATATTACTCTTTATTAACGTTGCCTACGTGTTGTATTATCTTATCCATAAATTATCAGGGATTCTTGTATTTGGAATGTGCCATCGAGTTAGTATTTCTGTGAAAATACAAACTCAACTTGTGGGAATTTTCCAGAAAAGTAGAACGAATTCAAGAAGTTTAATTTGTCATAGCTTTGTGGAAATCAAGCCATGCCAAAGAGTTGCCAAAGTAAACCATTTTATTTGTAAGTTTCTTATCATACACTGATGTCTGTGACCGTTGCTACCGTCTGTGACTTATAAATCGAATCTTACATCTCAGCTCGCAGAGATCGTAAAAGCTAGCTTAAAAGCCCCAACAGAATAAGGGCACTTAGTTAAATTTCATACGATTACCAATCCACCTACCTAGCGTGGTGATTGTGGCAAATCGTATTACATAAAACAAACATCTTTTTTTATCTATTCGTGTTTTTCCCTTCTACATTTAAACCCGCAATTCTACAAGAGAAAATGTTAGTGTTAAACAAATTTCATGAATTTCACTGCGGTGAACAGCTGAATAGTTCTGATACGAAAAGCAAACTAAAATTCCTTTCAGAATCAGGCTGCTGCATTAGCTCGTAAAGGTGGAGCTTGCGATAACTATTTATGAGAATGCGACACGTTAGGATCAGAAATTGCCGTAATATATGTGGGTTAACGTGTACTTGGAATCTATTCTACACCTATAATTTATTTAACTCACTGTTGTTTTGTACATAAAAAAGTGTATTTAATTATGTACGTTTGATCACACACTTTTTATATATACACATTCTACTTGTCCACCTAAGCTATGTCTGTTCTGCTTAGAACCGTGCTGTGTATATTTTTTCTAATTGATTTCTAGGTAAAAATTATAATAATATAAGGTATAATTAAAAATGTGTCCTGCTGTCTTGTATTATATTTTATTATTCACTGTAGGGTGGCTTTAAAATAATGCAAAAGTAAAAAAACTATCGGCTCACCTGTCGGCAAGTGACCGTAGGAGAATCACAGTTAGCTGCACTATCGACACGGATTTCGTTTAGTTTGTTCGAAGCTTATTTTCGACAGACACATTGCTTTGCAAAATCGAAGAACCCGGTTCTTCTTGTTTAACGACGTCTATAAACTTTCTGAGGCTTTATCTTTGCTTTTTAGTAGAAATGAGTTTATATGGCACTAACTACGTTGTTACTTATACATCAACGTTTTAATGTAATTATTCAAGGTTTTACTTTTAAACACCAATTTGCAACAATACTTTTCGATTTAAAGTGATCCTAAACTGATTTGAAAAATAAACGGTAGTAAACGAAGTAATAGCAACCTTTGCAATGTCAAATACATTAATTATGTTTTATAGGTACCTTATCACTTCAACTTACCCAATTTTGAATATTTATTAAACTTTAGATAACATTTTGATACAAATTATACATTTATAAGCCAGAAAGCGTAACGACCGAATGAACGAATGAACGTGAGACTCCGAACAAAGAACGATTGAACTATTTCAACAACTATTTCAAGTTTTACGGCCATCGTCCTGTAGAGTTTAGATCGCTCTTGCTCTACCTAGTAAATGGAAAATGTTCGCATAGAGATGATATGAGTTTGCATCTTATAATTAGTAGTATTTTTTATTTATTTTAGAGACGGAGAAGTGGTCCTCATCTCTCCTGGTGTTGTGATAAGACCGGTGAAACCGCACTTTACCCAAAAATCTCAACGGACTGAAGAACTAGTTTTTTTACCTTTAAATTCTGGAACACAATAATTGAATTGTTGCTATGGTGACAAACTCAGGTAAGATGGTGGCCAGGCGGACTTGTACAAAGTCCTACCACCAACTAAACCAAGCACAAATTTGTACCCTCCTGGGGGTTGAACCCGAGCTCACCGAGTCTGATATCGGCCGGCGAACCACTAGACCGTAGAGGCGGTATTCTTCATCATCATTACCCTACGCTATCTTACTAGCGTACTTAACGTTTGCCAGTCTTCGAAGTGACATTTTAAAACTGTTCAATATTTCCTAGTAAATTTCAAATTTAGCGCAGCATCGCGTTCAATAAATATTAAATCATGGAGTTATTAAATTTTCGCATCGATGAAGCCTTGAACTCACGAGAGTCTCTCCTTTTTATTTATGATACGGATCCTTCCGCCAAACTATCGGGTAGAAATCAATACGGTACGGGGTTGGATCATACAAGTACATCATCAGCTCTATTGAATCATGATTGAACTAATTTTTTTTTGATCACTTTTTTTTACTTTAATAGCTTTATAAATATATACAATTATCATAATGCTAACTGACTGACTAACTAACAGCCATCGCACATCCCAAACCGAGGTCCTAGGGATTTGAAACGTTCAAGGTTCCTTTCGTAGTGTAGGGTTGCACTAAGACAACATTTAAGACAAGAAATTGAAAATGGGTACAAAATCCTGGGTTTTTCACTAGTAATCAATGTTAATGTGATACACACCATAATGAACACGAAACCTTTTAAGTGGAATATAAATTTAATGAAAGCAATTTAATTTATCTAATGAAAGTGCTTAGTAAAATATAACGTGGTGCACGACAGAATAGGGACGTGGACATAAATAATCGCTAAGACAAACAGTCGATGTTTACAATGGGCCACCACCACGCTGCTGGTTAGCTGACAAAGGCCATACATAGTATTGTGATTGAACACTCCGAGCATGCTAAGGCTACGTATAATGATATTACGTGCATCACGAAAGAAAAACACATTCGTGATTTGAAAGATAATGTATACGAATTGTCGGTTGCTAGCTTAAAAGCTAACGAACGTGTTTATAGGATGAATTGTTAAAAGTGTTTTGATTAGTAGGTCAAGTTGATCGAAGAGAAGTTGAATATTTGATCACATATACGTGTATTGACACGCGTAGTGTTGTACGAACAATAAGTACACTTTAATTGGATGCCAGGTCGAGAGGTTTATCGGACTGTAGTCACTTCAGTCGCCTACTTGTAGAGTATCCAGCTCAATGAAAGTAATTTTATTGACACTGTCATCAATTGAATGTTTAAAAAATGCATCCAAATTTTTTGATCATGTAGAACTGTAGCCAGCAGTGTTACCAACTATAGTAGATACTCATTTCTGGTATAACTGTAAGCATCGTTTGATTGTCATCGTAAAATAATAGAGATAGACCTCACTATAGTAGGCGGGAGGTTTGAAAACACATGGCTACTGTCAAGACCGCACGGGGTGGTTGGTGACAAAAACCATGGTGTTGTGACTGAGCGTACAGGTGGTATGTAGGGTTTTGTAGGGCGCGGCGTGAAGTATCGAGCGAAGCCGCGAGCGGCAGCGAGGAGCGGCGCGCGCACAGTGCATCGGGCGCGCGCGGCCCAGCCGCCCGTCTCGCGATCCCCAGCCGACACCACGCCGGTCGCCCGTCGCAAACGAACGCGAAACTACCCACATATCCTATCCCACCCTACACAAACGCACGGTAAACAAAACCAACAGTGAAGTGACAAAAACGTGACACGAGTGACGTGTAAATTGGCTATTATGCAACGTGATAAATGAGTGGATGTAACCTTTGACGCCATATACCAGTATACCTCATTGAATTTAATTGTGTGCAATGGATAATCCCGTTGCGTTGGTTTTGCGTGGATAATAATCGTGTATTAAAATTTATTCATGACTTATAACAAATTAATGGGTCATCGTTCAAGCCTAGGCACTTATGACCGCGTGCGGTTTTATCGCTTGAATATTTAACGATCATCTGAAACCTTTTTCGTGTATCGAATATCATTACCCGTATATAAACATACAAAATATATCTGTAGTATTGCAGCAGCAACTATAGCCGCAAAGTTATGTTATAAAGTTCACTAGCTCCTGCGTTGTAGCACCTGCTACGATATTAGCTACGCGGGTGCTACGACGCGCAACATTACCCGGGAATACTTAAAATTTTAATTGCTTCACACATACTGTTTTTAATGGTAGTTTTAAGTGAGAATGTGTTGTATGGTAGCATTCTAAATCTAAAGTAAATCTAGTCAAAGGATACCTGCGCCGAGGAAGTCGGTTGAGTTGGAGCTTAACCGTATTTAGTCAAATACTATCTCGTTAGAGCTTAAGCTCCTAAAGCCCGTGCGGGCTTGAATTTCCTCTATTTCTAGCCTACTGAAACTTTAAAAGCAGTCGCTGCCTTCTTCTATTTCTGAAATTTCTGTGATAGTTTAAATGTTGTACTTGTCTTATCTGCTTTTTAAAGTAGAATTTTCTACGTATAAACCACATTCTGATCGTGTTCCTTATAAAGAATTCATCTAAGAGATATCTCTGATTACGTGATCCATAAGCCTTTCACGTACTATTGTATCCTTTCGCGGAATCTTCGTCTCTTATTGTTCAGAAATGGGCTCAATTTTTCCTTATAAGATCACGCTCCGTATCTCTATAATTAGGTCAAGTTTATTTGATGGCCTTTATGACCGCAAAACACTCGTGGAGTTTTCCTTAATTATGAAAATGATGGACCTTTTTCGCTCTTGTACGGTAATACTGAGAGCTTAAGAATATATAGCGGGGAGACGAGAGCTTGCCTTGCTAGGCTGACTTACTGCCGCTTTAACTATTTTCTTCCTCCTAAAGAATATTTCCATTAGTGAAGCTTCAGCGGTTCTTTGAGATTAAAAGTAATCAGAACTTTTTAAAACCAAACAAATAAGATGCTTGAACGAAGAACTTCAAGAATGCTTTGTTTCAGGATACCAACTGAAAAGTTAAAATTAAATGTTTTGTTATGTTAGGTAGTTGAATAAAAAAAAAATTATAGCCATCATATTATTCAACCACATCTAAAAGTTGTAGATAAAACTAAGCACTATTTAGTACTTATATTATATTATAGTTAGTATTTGAAAATTCTTACTTTAAGAAGTATTGAAAGCGAGTCAAGTGCGGAAGCTTGAAATCAAATACGTTATTATTCTTCTTCTATAAGTATAGAGAAAATAATATCGCATCAAGAAACATTCATTATTGATAAAATGGCGTACAGTAATGTTTCAAGGTCAAGATAAATATAATAATTGTGTCGATTATCGAATAACGTACTGACGGAAAAAAAAAAAATAGAAAAATAAATTAGTATTGTTTTTTCGGGACAATAGGAAACTCGCGAGGTTTCAAAGTTTGTTTTGCTAATATAAAAGTCTTACCTACTAGTTATTTTTGAACAAAGTTTTTTTGGAAACGCGATAATATTTATCACAAATATAAAGTCAAACCAAAAACTAACATTACACGGACAATGTGCCAAACAACCGCAGGCCAATTTCAGTTGGGAGTTTTTGCTACGCACCCGTTAAGCCTTATTCATCGCGGGCTTGCATGTGAAAAATGTTTTTGTCTGTTAGGTACGACATTTTTGATGACTCGGTATTTTTATGATTTTTTATTTTTATTCAAACGTTATATTAAATCTAATCAAATTTAAGTAAACAAACCTTACTTCAGTTGATAGTCTGCTTTCTGTTCGATTCCTACTATTGGCTACTTGATGAATAAGAAACGAACCGCCTCTGTGATCTAGTGGTTCCTACCGATTTAAGATCCAGAGGTTCCTGGTTCAATCCCGAGGGAGAAGCAATATTGTGCTTGGCTTGGTTGGTGGTATTACCATCCATACTACTACCATCATCTTACCTAATTCTGTCGCCAGAACAACAATTCTAAAATTGTTGTGTTCCGGCATTTAGACATAAGATAGCCAGTTCCTCTGTTTGTTGAGGATTCCGGTTGAAGTGCGCCTCCAGCTTCGGCCTTATCTTAACTTGTAACCAGGTAAGATGAAGGCCTACGATTCCTCGTAGTACAATAAAAAAAAAGTCTGGCAAGACTGGAATAAAAAGGCATTGTCTCTCCCGCGCACAGACGGAATACGGCAAACAGTTTGGTACCGGACTTAGTTATAGTTGTAAGTTTTTGAAATAAATACTAAATACTAATTACTTTGGCAGGCGGGTGGTCGCTAGCCAGGTGGACCTTTACAGATCCTACCACCAGTGTTGGTCAGTCATATCGGCTGACTGAGCAACGCAATGGCTAGCAAAAACCAGCGATTCTGTCGCCCAGAGTAGACCACTAGGAGTAAAATCACACTTACCCCAAACTGCTTGCTTGTAACTGTTCTCTATTTGTGTGTTATATTGCTCAACAAACCTCATATAGCTCAGTTAGTAGTAACTCTGCCTTCTGCGCCGTAGGTTGTGGGTTCGATTCCCACACAGGAGAAACAGTTGTATGATGACTATAGGTGTTTGTTCTTTGTTTGGGTGTTGTATTGTATGATAACCAGTATTTCAAAAGTATGTAATGATTCTATCCATAATTTAGTTCCCATATTACAAGCTATGCATAGTTTAGCTAATGGCGCTGTGTGTAACTTATGTCCTGTAATATTCAATTTAATTTATATCTGTATGTATAGATAAAACAAAAGTATAAATATGTATTCAAATTCTACGCAATCTAGTTTCCATATTACAAGCAGTGATAAATTTGGGGCTAGCAGTGTAATTGTAGAGAATATAATTATACACAATTATATTCTCTACAATTACGATGCTAATCTGATCAATAGTACCTGGTCGTTCATGATACATTTGCCATTATATACATTTCTAATTATTTCAATTCGGAATTGAACTCCGAACAATTTTTTTTTTTTCTATGTTTAAAGCATAAAATTACTTGTATTAAATTAAAGCTCCAATGATTAATTAATCCCACAATAGCGAAGATAAAAATAAAAACTTTCGTTGTCTTTCACAACCGACTCGGTTATAAGATCAAGTTGACACTAATGGGTATTAGGCATTCCAAATAGGGGGAATAGGGGGGATGATTGATCGATTATCTTGAACGCTCGTATAATTAATGTGGCCTGACCGATCCGTCTATGGACGATTAGCCGGATTACAGACTGACCGGATTGCCTTTGGTAATACAGTTGACACTGACGGCGAATTACAAGTGCCCTTCCCGTGGCGTAATCCGCTTACAGTAATTTTGGCACAGAAAGTGTTAACTGGTGTTAAGTAACTTTAAACTTTGGTGTGGGACGCTACCTGTGTCGATACCCTTGCCGCACCGGGCTGGTGCGTCGGCTGATTCGGCCGAGGCTCATAAAAGGAGAAAATTCGGCGGTCTCGATAGAGTTTACCTATTTATCGATCGAACCAAATCGAGTATTTATCGACCCAAGGGTTAATGACTTATTTAGGCCAGTGAATTAGCATAAGGGTTCAGCGTGGCAATGTAACCAGTGGGCACGCTTCCGTCTGGTACTGGTCTGGAACAGTTGAGCTAACCTATAGGCCGTTTGTAACGGTCCTTAGGTAATCCGACTATTTTCTTTCGTTTTTCCTTTGTAAATAATATTAAAGCTCACTTGTTATTTTATCATGGATTTGGTTGACTGTCCAAATACTGCAGATACGAGTTAGTATTTTTTAAATAATAAATGTCGAAAAATCTCAAAATTAAACAGTCAAAACAATAAACTCCACAGCATTTCACAAAGTGTATCTTAACTGATAAATAAGATTTAGCAACGAAATAAATAAATTTACTCACATAAAGGTCTGTATTAACATTTTTATTCATCAATGCCACAATTTTAGTTCGTATAAGCCGACCTCTATTCTAGAGTTCTGCAAAATCCTCTAAATATTTATAGGTCGCTTGTGGTTTTGTAGGACAATCGTTTCAAAGTTCACAGTTCGACTTGCTTGATAAGAAATACAAAAACAAAAATACATTTTTAATGGTTTTAAGAATAGAATAGGAAGTTTTTCTACAGTTATTAAATTAGTTTTTTTTGCTTAAATATGGCAAAAATATTAATAATTAACCTGTGGCAGTATTTTAAAGAACTATAATGCTATTATAGCTTTTTTCTGGCATTGGAAGAGAAGCTGACCAGTTTAATAGGTGATTCAATTTGGCAAATTCTACCGGCTTTCAGCTTTCAGTCTACTGGATAATTATTTCTTCTCAAAGCATCGAGTTTGTTTAATAGCATATTCTTCTTTTTGTCTAGTACATTAAGGCTCAGATTGTCTTATCGGCTTTACTCTTTGAGCATATTTCTTTACTTAAGTGGACTTTAACGTTCGTTGGGTGTTGAGCGTTGAAATAAAAAGCTTTATGGACAGAACACCGGTGGTGTTAGATAAAAGCTGACAAGTGTGTTTGAAATAATGAATTTGATGAAAAGCTTATGTGTATTATGAAATTTCATTGGATCTTATATACGGTCCACTCAAGTTTCACAAATAGGTTTTCCAATTTCACTACGTTATAAGCTCTTGCAGCCACTACCTGCATAGAACACAAAGTTAAAGCAAGAACATTTTTAGGGTTACATGCACAAAGGGTGCATGTAGCCCTACCGATTACTAAGTGGACAGTCCATCCGTATTTTCAACCAAAAAGGCGCTATATGTTTTAAGCTGTGATAATATTATATTAGGTTTTTTTATGATCAATAACCAGACAGTACATAGATTAATAAAATTATGTTTGTTAGTTCAATTTGTAAATGGGTCAATATAATAACAAAAAAATAATTAATAATTGATTCAAATGAAACTATTTGGCACAACGCATTGCGTTGCAGGGCAGCCGAAACATGCGTTATGAGCATATAATATATTTACAAATCTATCAAACTCCATGCTAACTATTTCAATCTACATCTAAAGAACCCACTATCGCCTTTTCGGAATTTAAACAGTAAAAAAAGTTATAAAAATAGTCCGTTCCCGAGATAACCAATGTAAATTTTTCACGACATGAAAACCAGTTTAATTTTTGAAACGCGAACAAGAAACGTCTCTTTTTTTCTCCAGCTAAAAGCTGAATGGGACGAAGTTTCGCAAAAAATGCAAAAAGAAATGATCTTTAATCCGGTTTACTTTAGATCGAGGTCGACTTTACTACAAGATCGCACCTTGATTGTAGTTCGTGACGCCTCCTCATTAGTACCGAACCGGATCTAGCTAGTTACCGTCACAATACCTCAAGTGAATTCTGCTATGAACTATTCTTTCAGACCGACTCGGCTTACGGCTAACGAGAAATTTGAACCCCGATTCCACTTAACCAATAGGTTTAGTATGACAGTGGTATCATTGCAGAATGGCCACTAGATACCAAAAGGCATATTTAGTGGTAATTCTGCGAAAATACAATTGTTATAGCGTATAGCGAGGCGATTGGTATAATGGAATCGAATCACACCAGCAAATATTTTTTAACCGCCTCTGTGGTCTAGTGGTTCAACCCACCGATTTCAGATCCAGAGGTCCCGGGTTCGATCCCCATGGGGAGTACAATATATTGTGCTTGGTTTGGTTGGTGGTAGGACTTTGTTTGGGTCCGCCTGGCTAGCTACCACCATCTTACCTTATTCTGTCGCCATAACAACAATTCTAAAATTGTTGTGTTCCGGCATTCGAAGGTAAAATAGCCAGTTCCTCAGTTTGTTGAGGATTCCGGGGAAGTGCGCCTAATCCGTTCGGCCTTATCTTAACTTGTAAACAGGTGTGACGACGGCCAAGCGCTTCCCCGTCGGCCAAGAACAAAAAAAAAACTATTTTGACATTATGAATTCACTGCAATCTTTGAAAGTATTTTTTATGTGGGCTTTGTGGCCTGGTTTGTGGACTTTACGCGCCGCTGACATAGGTATCTGACATTACCATGTCAGATTCAGAGAGGTACCCCTCTCGAAATCATCTTAACCATTGGAAAATCGGGTGATTCACACCTGCAAATTCTCAACCGAATTCACAAACATCACAACCCTGGACCTCTAGATAGAGAGCTACACGCTCTACGTAGCTCTACTAGAGCACCGGTTCAAAAGTGTAAATGTCCTTTCGATGATGTATATTTGATAATGGAGAAAAACTTGATGTGTCACTATTTCCATTATGAATAACTATTATCGGTAGTATAAATTGAAACTACTTTTATCTATTTTACTTACAAGGAACGTGCTTTGAATTATCGAGTCATACTAAACTTTTAACCGCCACTGTGGTCTTGTGTATCGCCCAAAAGTATCAGATACAAAGTTCCCTAGGGGTGCCTGGGGATCAAACCCGGGACCTCTGTATCTACAATATTGTGCTCGGCTTGGTTTGTAGTAGGAATTGTTTCAAGGCCGCCTGGCTAGCTACCACTATCTTACCTAAATCTGCCGCCATAGTAACAATTCTAAATTGATACTGCTTGATTCCGGTGAAGTGCGCGTACACCTTTAGCCTCATCATAACTTGAAAGGGTGAGATGAAGGCTTCTCCGTCGCACAATAAAAAAACAGTATCGTCACGTGTTGATTTCACACGGCCTGATAACACGAATCTTATGGCGGAGCACCTAAGTTGTTATTTTCACCCAGAAATACCATGCTTTTTGTCTTCCAATAGTGAATGTTTTGAAACTAATCTCAGTAAGTCACTGCAACGGTTTATGGAAAAACCACCCACCTTACTGATATGAGGAAGGTGCTTAATATAATAGCTTTACGTCTCGTAGCAAAAGTTCGTCATAATCTTTGTGATCATCGAGGGAGGTTTATTCTGGTTATGTTTAACTTTATGCTGCCGTATTTCGACACAATCGACCCAACCCGAGGTGACAACGTGACCCGGTTACAATTTTACAAGTCATTTAACGAAAATTAACGTAAATTTACGCGGAATTTTGACGCATTCAACTTAAGCGGCTTTTGATTGGCTATTATACATGTACTTTTTTTTTGTTTTTAAGATACGTAACCTAGTGGGATCCTATTACTAAGCCTCCACTCTGTGCGTCCGTCCGTCTGTTTGTCTGTCTGTCAGTCTTTCGCTATTTGTGGCTTCGATTAGAGGAGGTTTTTTTATTATACCTACTACAGAGAGGTGATTTATGAAGTAATTATGGGACCTTTCACCAGAATCCTCAACAAACTAAGTAACTAGCTTTCTTGCCTTTAAATGCCGGAACACAATAATTCTTAAATTGTTGTTATGGTGACAGAATTAGGTAAGATGGTGGTAGCTAGCCAGGTGGACTTAAACATAGTCCTACCACCAACCAAACCAAGCACAATATCGTACTCGCGAACCCGGGACCTCTGGATCTGACGGCGGTGGGCAAACCACTAGACCACAGAGGCCCTTAATTTTTATTGCTGTTTTGTGGCACGGTCAAATATGTTACAATACAGGAATTTTATTTCACACAGCGCCATCTAGCCCCAAACTAAGCATAGCTTGTAATATGGGAACTAGATTACGGATTTTTTTTTTTATTATTTTTATTATACGACGGGGGAAGCGCTTGGCCTTTATCTCACCTGGTAACAAGTTAAGGTAAGGCCGAAGGTGGAGGCGCACTTCACCCGGAATCCTCAACAAACTGAGGAACTGGCTATCTTACCTCTGAATGCCGGAACACAACAATTTTTAGAATTGTTATTATGGCGACAGAATTAGGTAAGATGATGGTAGCTAGCCAGGCGGACTTCAACAAAGTCCTACCACCAACCAAACCAAGCACAATATATTGTACTCCCCATGGGGATCGAACCCGGGACCTCTGGATCTGAAATCGGTGGGTTGAACCACTAGACCACAGAGGCGGTGTTAATACTTAAATACTTTGTAAATACATACGTACTATATGATACAAAACCCAAACACAGAACAAACACCTATATTCATCACACAAATGTTTGTCCTGGGTGGGAATCGAACATACAACCTACACCGCAGAAGGCAGAGTTACAACCAACTGAGCTATGAGGCTTGTCAAAAATATATTTATAGTTAGGTCTTCATTTAGTTTTATGAACATAACCGATTTATTTTGAGTAGCGAGTGATATTTCCACGAGTGAGTGAGACTGACTATCACCCGTTTCATGTTGTTGCTGCTATCCTACATACACAAAAGTCCAACCTTCGCAATTACCCACATAACTTGACCGAGTATTCGGCTGCAAGAATGTCTATGCCGACCACTGAATTATGAACAAACACTGTAAGGCTAGCTACACACTAAAGATTAAATTTGTTTCCGATCTATTTATTCATAAACATAGCTTATCATAGGGAAAACATCATGGGCGATCTCATCGCTTCCAAGCGATCTCTTCCAGACAAACTTCAATAAAGTGTGATGTATATGTATATATGAACCTCAAATTGCATGTGGATTACAAACTTGTAGTTGTACCCTGCTGTACTTTGAAATGATAAGATTTAATATGATACAAAGTTTTATTTTGGAACCATAATTTATAAGTTGTTCATTCTTGAATACAGGTTACCGTAGGTATGTTATGCGTGTTACCAGGTTAAAAAGTAGCATATATAAATTACCAGGATACAATCTATTCTCATTACTAAACTTCATCAGGATTCGTTTAGTCGCTTATCCATGAAAACGTAACAAACAAACAAATAGAGACACTTGTTTTTATTGTATGACGAGAAGGTTCTTAGCCTTCATCTCACCGAATTTTTTCAAGTTACCATATGGCCGAAGTTGAAAACACACTTCACCCGGAATCTCCCACAAACTGAGGAAAACTGGCTATCTTACCTCGAAATACCGGAACGCAACAATTTGGTTTGTACAACATATTACAAACACGTCTATAAGTCCATAGTATAAGTGAAGGGCTTTGTATCCCACGTTAAGTTTTGTTTCCAAAATCTTTTTGAGTTGCACCAAAATAAGTAGTTGTTTTAGACAGGACATTAATTAACTTAAACGAAATAATATCGTTATATCCTTCTTTTGTAAATACATACTTATCATACTACATGTATATATATATATATATATATATATATATATATATATATGCTAGATGGCGCTGTGAAATTAATGTCCTGTAATATATATATTATATTATACAATAATAAATAATAAATAAATAAATAAATATTACAGGACATTCATTTTACACAGCGCCACCTAGCCCCAAACTAAGCATAGCTTGTAATATGGGAACTAGATTACGGATAAAATACTTAAATACTTTTTGTAAATACATACGTACTATATGATACAACACCCAAACACAGAACAAACATCTATATTCATCACACAAATGTTTGTCCTGGGTGGGAATCGAACCCACAGCCTACAGCGCCGAAGACAGAGTTACTACCAACTGAGCTATGAGGCTTGTCATACCTTGACAATACCTATAGTTTACTTGAAGACCTAGTAAATATGTGGCCTTAGATGGAGCACGCTTGTCTAAAAGAAACCTATTCACTCTGGATTTGAAGACTCCAAGGTTGTACTGGTGCGGAATTACAAACGAGCAAGGAACTCCATTCCATACCTGTATTAATGATAGAGGTAGAGGCGAAACGATGAGTTTGGCAAAATGGAACATTAACGCGGTACGGGTTGTATCCATCGTAAACCTCATCATTACATGAGCTATTTTCAAGGTTGAGATAAAGCCCTTCTTATCAGTCAGTCGGTCAATTTTAAGCATTTTCATACCTATAGAAGTCATAATTTTCTAGTATCAGAGCTAGGTACTCAATCATAAGTAAAGGTCCGATTTGTGTAATTTTACGTCATGAAGTTCTTCTAACGATGTTTTTTACTGTTACACCGTTAATTTCGGTTGTGAAATAAAAAGCAAATAAACCTGGACCTTTTTAGACTCTTTTTACTATCAAGAAAATAATCTAGACGACTACTATGCTGCTCTGGAGCAACTCCATATTAGGTATGATTATTTGCTAGTTATTTTGATTATTATCAAGACCTTTTAGCCATCTTTTTAGATGAATCCTTCGGTTTAGGTATTCGATTTTGATAATTTGTAGTCTCAAAACACATTGAGGCCTCATGAAAGTATTCACTATGTACAGCCTACATGTTGCCAGCAAGAACAATATTTGTTTATTCAACGGCTCGAAACAAAAGTCCTATATTGGTAAGGACATTTGATCAATTTTCAATTAGTAAAAAAACGAAAGATTCAAATAGTTCAGAACTATGGTTTTTGTATTTCAAATTATTGCACTTGGTTACAACAATCAGCATAACGCTGAGTTGTGTATGGCACAAAAATTCAGTAACTACGTCACGACTCTCATTGTTCCATTGGTTAGAGTTTTTCTAGCTTTTGGAAAAGATGCGGGCTCGAGTCCATCGCGGGACAAAACGACATAAATTCACAAATGACTGTGTTATCGTCCACATTTGTATAACATTTGGCAACCAGATGCACGGCGATGCGCCACCGGTTTATGGTATACACAAACCTTCCTCGCGCTAAGTGCGCGAGGAAGGTTTGTGTTTCCCGAACACTACATGGGAGTCTTCAAGTCAAAAGAATAGGTACTTTCTTGGCACGTGTGCTTCATCGTAGGCTGCATCATTGTTTAACATCAGGCGAGATAGCAGTCAAACGTAAGCCTATCACAATTAAAAAAAAAGAAAAAAAAACAGTACCGGTATATGTAGCTAGTATTAGTAGTAGTTAGTATTTAATTAATTAACATACTGACTGACAACTGACACGATTAAGTTCAAAACGTGAGATAAAATAAAAAAGTTCAAAGAAGACTAATGTAATCAACGCTTTAGTCAGTTTTAGCAAACTTTGTGCGCATGTATTTCGTACAGCGGCTTAATTTATTAAATGTATACTAAGGAAACAACCAAGATAACGTTTTAAGGGACAAAGGGTGTGTGTGTTGGGACCTTTCCCCCGCAGCGAAACAAAATTGAACCCTTTGACTTCAGTCAGTAGAAACCAATTTTCAATAACGTGGAGATTTCTTTGAATAAATAATTGCGTTCCTAGAATGTTATGTACTCGTTATGATGCTGAATTGATTATGGTATTCTAAACTGCTATTACAAATTCAAAGTAGGTATTTGATACTTTATAAATGAAGAACATTAATTCAAAAACATTTTAAGTTTCACTCAAATAATGTAAAATAAACTAGCTGGTAGAAAGCTTGGCTCGTAGACTAGTTAGACATTGGGGAGTATATCTTCATTTATTTGTATAAAAATCAGCGTAGAAGTAGGTCACGTCGAGGTTTTAAGGTTAGCTATCTCAGTTACGAGACTTATGTTTATTTAACTAAGACACGCTGATATACAATTTATTCATATTTCATTTTAGATTTTTTTGTTTAAAACTGCTAGGTATGCTGCATCGTTTGTACTATTTTTACACTCCAAATAAGGAAACTCACTAAACTGAGGTTTTTAAACTAAAAAGTGGCGTGTTTTAGTACGGTGATGTGATTTAAGCTTTTGTAACTTACAAGAAATATGTTGTTGGTGAAAACATAACCGTAAAATCGTGCCACAAATACATGCTCTACCGTGATAAAAACACAACGCTTTAATAGGTAACCCTTTTTCATTGCGTGCTCGCGTAATAAAAGATTTAAGTTTACCCCAAATGAAAATAAAGGTTGGAAGTATTTTTTCTTTAATCGACAAAATAAGCATGTTCAGGATTAAATGGATTTACTAAATATCATAGTATTTCCACGCTTTCTCGCTACCAGGGAAGGAGAAATGCATCAGAGTTACGAGAACATGGAATCGAGCATTGTAGTATTTTGGTTCTACATTGCTACGCCGTAGCTGATACCTACGAGGAATGCTATGCATCATGCATTCACAACCCAGATCAATGGATTTTACGAGTTACGAGCACATCTATTCTTACCTATACTGTTCAGTAAGCCATAAAACAAGCGCTTTATAAGACAGAAACTGGAATATATCATCGAAAATACTATCCGTATTATCCAGTTACAAGTACCCACAGAGACTATCGTTAGATATTTTTCGATCTGCTCACAAAAATAGATTGTGAAAAATGGTGTCGTTGACTGGAGCTGACGCGTTTGGCTTAGACTAGCTTACTAAGGCTTGTTAGAACCTGTTAGCTTTTAAAAATTGTGAGAAAAGTTGCCAACTTACCCAGGTATCAATCTGTTAACATTTTTGTACATTGGTATTTTTGCGATTGCTTTTAGATGTTCAAAAATTTTCCCAAGTTACGTTAACGCGTTGTCTTGGATTATAGATGACTACATTTTTATGAAGCCTTCATAATTATTTTAGAAAAGGTTTCGCATATCCATACATATATTAGGTTGCAATTGGGTAGACGGTCAGATAGACGAGATATTCCCAAGGATTTATACCCTTCAAGGGTATAAATCCCAGCGTACACTGGTCTAAAAATACAACATGTGTAATGCAATTTCCCGTCGTGTTACTCAACCGAGCCTCAGGGATAATCAGAGCCTCGAGAGCCTGGTTAAATATTTGTTAGAGCATTCGCTCCTGCCCTAATCTACGCTTAAAACCTCTGTACCTGCAAACAAGGCTACCGTGTTATTATCAGACGAGTTAACTGGATTCAGTATGATGACAATATTACTGTACTAATTGTTGTTCAAAACAACTTATCAGTAGTTTGTTAAAAAGTTCGCTGCAAAAAAACAAGTTCGAACCACAATAGTGTTTGCATATATGTGCGCCTTACTAATATTATAATTAGAGTAAAAGCAGTTTAGAATAGGTACTTTTTAGTTAACATGCTAACCAATTTACAAATGGCTCATTTAAAAAAAATGCAATCAATATCCACAGAATTTTGCTGGGAGTTCATGTAGAAGTTTATGGATAAATATAATTGTATACACAATTGGAATGTATACACGCGAGTAAAGCAACGTGGAAAAGCTAGTACATAATAAACGGAACGGAACTATAATAGGTTCTATACATTTTGCTATTAAAACTTCTTCTGTTAAAGAAAATCTTGTTACCAAACAAAGAAAGAACTCTAGAAAGCTTTTTGACGAAAAAAAGTTTTTGAAATAAACAGCACTTTTTTGTGTTCTATCTCCTACTTCAATCGCTATGTAGTAGACATCATTTTTATTAACCTTTAAAACATAAGCCTTACTTTTACACGC
This sequence comes from Venusia cambrica, assembly GCA_951394065.1. Classification (NCBI taxonomy): domain Eukaryota; kingdom Metazoa; phylum Arthropoda; class Insecta; order Lepidoptera; family Geometridae; genus Venusia; species Venusia cambrica. The sequence goes on from OX596035.1 coordinate 11,136,934, forward strand.
TGTAGCTGCTTAAACCTGTATTTAGGTAACATAATGTATAATTAACTCATTTTGTTAGACATCATAGGCATTTTAGTCGGTTACGGACGATTTTAGTAATGTCTATTTTATTATAGAACACATTTTTATTATTTTGATAGTTTTATTAAAACACATTTTTGCTGTTCTGTATTTAAAAAAACATTCTGTCAAATTTTCGGCAACACAGAAACATGAATCGAAAATCTAGTTGCGATAATTGTTAAGTATAGCTTAGGCAGGTCACCAAACATAATATTTTCTCAACCCGAATCAATCTACTGCCGGACAGTTATCCCAAAATAATTAAGAGAACACATAACTTAAGTTTTTTATGAAATAACTCCGCATTGTAACTGCATTTCTCATAATTTTGTTCGAAAAATCCCGCCGAGCTACAATCACACATTCTTTAAAATAATCATGAAGTTTCTGCACCTTCTGAAAATGCATTTTCATTTTCCCAAGTTGGTTCTGTTACGTCAGAGTTGGCGCCCGATTCAAGTTCATTCCGCGCTTACACAGTACTTTATGGGCTGAGTAAAATGTATATTGAACTACTTTGAAATTACCGTGCAATATTCAGACACCTGAGATTTGTAGATTAAATACTGTTCTAAACGATTTTGCTTTGAACTTTGGTTTTAGATTAATCTCAGTTGGTTCACCCATCAGACCCAGAGGAATCCGGAAGTCTATGTCCCCAGGGGGGTAAACATTTGTGCTAGGTTTGGATGGTGGTAGGACTTGTCCAAAGTCCATTTGTAATTATAACCACAATTCTCAATTGTTGTGTTCCGGCATTTAGTGGTATCACAGCCAGTTCCTCAGTCTGTTGAGAATTCCGGTTGACATGCGCTTGCCTCAACCATCTGCTTAATATTATATCTTTACACCAGGTGAGATGAAAGCCAAGCGCTAACGGTATAAGACATTTATTCTCATAAAAATTACAAAAAATCGCTTATATAGAACATAAGATCTAGGGTTTCATATTATTTTAAGTAGGTACCTAAGTAAAGAGGAAAAGGATGAGCTATTGTAAACATAAATATAAGTATAGGCAAGTGATTACATTTCTAAGCTTATGATTTGAATATATAGAAAGGTAAAATTGTCTTTAGATAAGTATATATATTATTGTAGATAGGTTGTTAATTAGGTACAATTTAGGTAGGTAGATAAGGTAGGTATTCACCTAGACAGTAACCTTATACCAGTAATCTTTTACCTACCTAACAGTAGTTGTTGGGTTTGTGTCAGCTACGCCAACATAGATATTAGGCAGGTAATATAAAGTCTACTTACTTTATATTACCTGCCTAACATCTACCAAAGTCAAAGTCAAAGTCAAATATATTTATTCAGTAAGATTTTTTAGGATCACTTTGAAACGTAAAATCTACCGCCTGTTCGGAATCGCGACCAGCACACAAGGAGAGCAAGGCAAGAACCTCGGGCTAGTTTTTTTTTCTATGACCTATACGTACCTATGCTTACCCGTCGTAAAAAAAATAAAAAGAAATATTGAGTAGGTTATTGGCCTTTATTATGTGGAACACCAAAACACCAATCACCAGAAGGGCAGCAGGCTCCTTCTGTGTATTATCAACACCTTTATTGTGATCACCAATCCGCTTCCCAAGCGTAGCGATTATGGCGAAACCCTCCAGCTTTGTATGAAGCTTTGTCTAGCAGAACACTAATGGATTGCTGATGTGATGTGATGTGGAACATACATAATTGTCGTCCTGTATGATGGCCGACTTTGTTTCTTCCGATCTGCACCCGAAATGGCGTTTCCCATCTCAAAAGTGTACACATGTTATGAAACCTATCCATTCAGTACATTTGACGGTAAAAATCGTTTCTAGTTCTCATGAAGCTAATTTAAAGCCATCAATGGAGATCGGCTTCGCCGTCGGCGGTAGCGTCCCTGCATACCTAGGTATCGCTTAGGAAAAGTAAATCAGTCATTCTTAGGAAACTGTGTACGATTCTATAATAAGCTTCCTCAAAGCGCCACCAAACTCTCTGCTCGTAAATTCAAATTTTATATAAAGAATAATTTGATTAAAAGTGCCAACTACAAAATAAGTGACTATATCGCTATAAGAACGCGTGGCCCGATGTTGCTATACCAGTTGCCAGTGAAATGGTAATTTCTCAATGTTAACAAACTGCCCATTAGGTAGATAGGTAATAATAAATATGTATCAATAGGTATTTAGGTTTATGATGTAGTTAACACTTGTAATGTTATTAAATTTTTATAAACTCTGTATACCTGAATGTTGAATGGATCATCAAAAAATTAACCAGCCCGAGGTTCTTGCCTTTCTCCTTGTGTGCTAGTCGCGATTCCGAACAGGCAGTAGATTTGACGTTTCAAAATGATCCTTTAAATCTTAATGAATAAAAATATTTGACTTTGACTGTGACTGACAGTTTATTCACCTGAATACATCTCGTGGAACTATTAGTAGTCTAGCCGGAAGTTTTACACAAATTACTTTCTAAAACATCTCAACCCACAAGCTGTGCTTGAGTAACACTAAATTGAAAAAGTTATTTTAGTTGAAGTTCTCTCATAACGTTGGTAACAAAACATGTAGGTACCGTTCATGGTTAGATCCCTAAAGTTACAGCTCGTTAGTGCTATGTAATTAATTAATCCACTTGTCGTTAGTGTATGTTGCGCTAGTTACGGTTAGCCACATTTAATCAATAATTATAATACTGTGAAGTGAATGACCTAAAAATGCCGAAGCGATCTAATTATTTTTGCCAAATCAAATTTTTATCTTAAACACATGAGTAAATAAAAAAACTACCTTTATATGACGCAAAAAATACATTATTGAAACCATTTGAATTTTAAATGACTTGGCATTTGAATAATCTATCATAAAAAAATAGCTACTTACAGGTTTTAAAAGTCTTTCAGAATAATGTAAGCGGTACGTCGCCGTGACAGTCGCGGCTTAAGTATCCAGCTTAAGGGTGTCGTAAAAGCCGACTAAGGGATCTCACCAGAAGAAAGGCAGCAGCTTCCTTTTGATCTACACCTTTACTGCTATTACCAATCCTATCAAGCGTGGGGATAGTGGCAAAACCCTCCAGCTTTAGAGGAGGCTCCGACCAAACCTTTAAAATGTAAATTTTGTTGCAAAGCATTGTAAATCGGGCTCCTTTTTGGTACTAAGTAAACATTTATTAATGTTTGTTGCTTTCAGTCATCAAAGACAAAGGATCTTTGTCGCGTCCATAAAGCACGAGCTATTCCTATATTGTTTCGAATATAACAGTCACTTTAAAATTAAACAGCCCGAACTGAAACCACATTTATTATTTATTTATTTATTTATTAGGAAGACCAACAGCTTTATAAAACTTAATAACTAATTAATTGATTAAATTACTTAATTAATAAATCTAGGTTATCAGAGAAGCCAATTAGCGGTCCTCATGAATGGTAACAGAAAGATTTAAAAAATAAGCGCAAACAAACATTTACGAAAGTAATTGAACTCAAGTGCCTACTACAACTACTACGTTAACAGATATCTTTTAAAATACATTTATTTGCCTTACCTACAGTTAAGCATTACTAAAAAATACCTAGAAAACTTAATTGAACCTTAAAATTATTGGTATTTGCTGATAACTAAAATTATAACATGATTTTAAACACTATAACTCAAACATAAAAACTCGCCCACAAATCATGGTATATATCCCGTTAAAAATAGTTATAGTATTCAAAACCATGGTAGTTTCATGATTAGTATGATTTTAAACATATATTGACAAATAAAACTTTATATTTATACTCATATGATGTGAATCATCTCATTGTATATTTATTGAAAATATTGTTTATTGAAGCGTAGAAAACGTAGGGATCTATATTTATATTTGGGATTCTTCGACGTATTCAATGCATTTTATGTGACTTAAAATCCACTAAAAATGTAAATGAAACAGATATAAAAAATACCAGTTGTATCATTTCCAAATGTTGTCATTACAAACAAACCCAAACACGGAGGTGAAGGGGAATTATGGCCTCGTTCCGCCATGAATTGCTACGCAAAAAGTGAGAGAGCATCTGGCGCTCTTTGAACAATTGCCAACAGCTGTTTCCGCGCACTTCCGCTTATATTTGTACGAGTATAAGGAAAATGATAATGTCTATACGCACCCATGTTCACTATATCAGGAGTGTCTAGTCACTTTATCTGGGATAACATTGATACCGTTCCATGGTAGTTTTTTATTTATTTTATTGTACGACGGTTAAGCGCTTGACCTTCATGTCACCCGGTTACAATTTGAGATACGGCCGAAGGTTGAGGCGCACTTCACATGGAATCCTCAACACACTGAGGAACTGGCATGGAACCCATCGGGATCGAACCCGGGACCACAGAGGCGGTTAAAAAGTCCTAGTAAATGTGCATTAATATGTGTTTATACATTGTTTGAAACATTTGAAGGATGTTTCCAATTGTGTGCATTTTTAAACTATTTATATAACTTTTTTTTTAACAATACTTATACACATTTTTTTACACTTGACTGTACTCTGACAATTTGAAAGGGTGACGAATAGAAAAAGCGACTATTTGAAAATCTGTCTATTTGAAAGTCTGACCTTCTGAAAATAAAAGGAAAATATCAATGGCAACCATTTTAAATACATCAAACAAATGAATTATGATTTTTGTTTTGTATTTAATAAAGGCTTTGGAGATACTCAAATCAATTTTATAAGACCTATAACATTTGTGTGAACATAAATGTTTGTTCTGTGTTTGGGTGTGGTATCATATAGTACGTATGTATTTACAAAAGTATTTAAGTATTCTATCCGTAATCTAGTTCCCAACCAAGCTATGATTAGTTTGGGGCTAGATGGCGCTGTGTGAAATAAACGTCCTGTAATATTAATTTATTTTATTTATAAAGCAATAACTAAATTCTAGAAAAATGTAAAAATACAACTTCAAAGAAGAATAATCAAACGCTTAAAGGTGCATCTCGGTGAGCTGGTACGTGCACCACAATCATACAATGAGCTTGTGTAGCGACTGTAAATAAGCGCGCATCTTTTGTATTGGTTATAGATAGGTAACTTGAAATCAGTTTTTGATACAAACTGTATAATAAAATTGCATTAGAGTCAGTACTGTGAACGTTCTAGCTTTGAATAACACTTGAACTAGTGATAACTGTTTCTACGTAAAAGTGCATTCAAAGTAATTTGAACACAGACAAATATTTAGAAAATAGCTAAGTTCCTTTAAGAATAGAATTGAAACTTGTGTGGCTATGCAACATAATTAAATAAATGAAACGGTTATTACCACAAAATTTATACGTGAGTGATGAGTTTGCGCCGCGCGACCGACGAACGTGCACGCGGGCGAAGCTCGTGAAGAAGGGGTCTCAAAATGATCTCGAAACGTCAGCAAATCGACGTATAAATTCCTTTAAGAAGTTAAATTGATACGTGTTTCACTTCTACACGGAGCATCCTCATGATTCAAAGCCCCGAAACACAAAGTGCACCTCGGGCATTGAAACTCCGCTATACCCGAAAGACTGGAAGAAACTTGGCTCTTCTTAGCGGAAAGCAACACTCCTAGCGAGGCTTTGTCAAGGAATCGTACAATGTTCCTGATAACATCTGGTGTTTGAGCGATTGCCAAGAGCCACATCCGCATGAGACTATGCACTCCATTTGTACCGCAAGTCGACGTGTGACCAATTTTGGCACAAGTTCATAACGCTCGCGCTAGTGCACGCGTGCAATCTTTCGAGAAAGCTCAATAAAGTTATTTGGACATCTCTATGTATTGACTGGTTATTTATGAAGTGAAAACTATTTTAGTCGCGTTGAGCGATTTTAGGCAGGGGCTAAGCTTCGTTCCACCGTCATGCTAATGTGACGGAACTTTTAATCATAAATTTATATTTCGATTTCTAAATTATTGTTTATGGTTTAAACTGTTATTTTTAGCTAAATTATTATCTATAAACTTTTATCAATAGAGATATGGTGAGTTATCTAAAATATCGGTATCAATGTTGTATCACTATCGAAAATAAATGCAAATTCTAGGAAAATTACATATAGATCAGATTATAAGATAAATAGATATGAAGTACCGCAGGGACCTAAGCTTGTCTTATTGTATATTAATGACTTGCCAGATTCAACAGAACATGAGAAAGTACTATTTGTTGATGATATCTCTGTAATTATTAAATGTTCTGACATAAATAAATTTGAAATTAATTACATTAATAATACTGCTGTTGAAATTATATCGTGGTTAAATGATAATATTTTAAAGGTTAACATTGACAAAACTAAAATTAATGCTGTTCCATTCATATAGGCGCACTCCAATCAAACTTGACATTCAAAATAATAACCAAAAAATAGAAGTGGTTGATGCAATTAAAATCTTAGGTATCCACCGAGATAAAAACATTAAATGGAAATGACAAATATACAAAGTATGTGCTGAAAAGGCTACGCGAAACAACCTCAATACAAGTTCTCAATGCATATTATAGTTACGTTGGTTCGGCTCTTCAATACCTACGGTCTTATATTAGGGGTTATATATAAGTGTAGATACTGACAAAACTTTCAGAGCACAAAATAAATCTGTTTGTTCACTCTGTGGCGCTCATTTTGAAAAACCATGTAGGCCACTTTTTAGTAAATATAGTATATTGACTCATAACACATTTTGTTATCTGTAATTCAGAATTAAAAAAAAATAATAATTTTGCACTAGAATACTAAGAGATACTATTATATAAATAGCAGAGATATTTTTATATTCAATTACAAAAAAAATTGTGGAAACATCTATTTTTAGGGTGCCGTACCTCCGATGATAGCGAAATCCTTAAAAGATAATTCGCGTATAATCTGTTTATCACATCTCATATTCTCTGAAAATTGACATTTAATGCATAGGTATATAGAGTTTGGTTTCCTTATCATGCACCGTTAAGGTCATATAATAATATAATAAGTGAATTCCGGTTTGAAAGTTGATCTTAGGGGGTAAAGTGAAACATAATAAAATATCTTTGCCGTATCGCATCGTGCAGCATATCATGAGAAAAACCTTTTTTTTTTTATTTTAGCATGATATAATTTATAAAGTTATTGGACGAAATTACCCCAATATTCCTTGTTTATATCTGAATCTATTTTTTTTTTAATAAATAAGAAATACTCGCCGCTACTTATATTTTATAGTAAAACCTATAGGATTTTTTTCGGTCTTAAAATTCTGAGGGAATCGATTATAGTCAAAGAGAGCAAATACATTTTATGTTATTTCGCACCATTTCTGTAAGATCACCTGGCCTAGTGCGTATAGAACCGTGCCAACGTTCAATCCGCGAGCGACCGTCTTCTTATTGCATTCCATTTTTCTAAACAAATGTATTTTTATCCGTTTAATTAACCCGGCCAAGGCTGATCTAGTATAAAGATATGACATATATGAGACATGGTACCGTGGGAACCCTCTCCACGTGTGTCCTTTTCGCACTTGACCTGTTTAATTTATTTAAATTTGAATAGATCCCCAATACTACGTAAAAACAAATTGAAGATTTATCTTTAGGCGACGGTATAAGAATTATTCCAAAGGTTTAAGTTTTCACATCTGTCGGTAGTCTCTATCATAGGATGTTTATTTTAAAACACAATAAAATCGATTTAAGGAATGAAAATGAAAACAATGCTTTGACAGCTGTTGAACATTTGGATTGGTGTGTTCAATGTCGCGTTGTCGAAGTTTGTTTTGAAAACGGCTTCAATTTTCTGATAAAGCATCTATTGAAACGCGTGTCAGTTTGATTACTTTAGTTTGGGATAGTTTGCAGGTAGTTTTCACGGTTTGCTTTAGTCAGATATAAAACTACAAATATTTGTGATAATTTTATTCCAATTTTATTGGAACCGTGTACATGTTGTTGCATATTTAACAGTGTACCGTTAAATATGCAACAACACAGCGACTGGTAACAATAAAGACTTCTGTTTAGTTTGTTTGTGTGATGTTATTAAGTTACACAGATAGCAATGAAATTGAAATTAAATTAAATGAGAATTACTGTATGGATTTACAAACAAATTCTACTATTAAAACAATTTGATGTAGTCATTATTCATGGTAGCACGACATTAGGCAAGAAAGTCTACCTACCGACCTGAGATACGCGTATCATACGCGTAAGCCATCAATGCTGTCTGTTGCTGCTCATGAAAGCTTAGCATCAATAGCATGCACGTAGAAAAGGATGACGTATGATAAAAGAGAATGAGAAACTTGGGATAGTGAGTTCTTCCTACCTAGTAGTCTACCCCGGGCAACGGAATCACTTTTTATTTTTTTATAGTACGACGGGAAGGCGCTTGATCCTCATCTCACCTAATTTTCAAGTTATGGTTAGGCCGAAGGTAGAAGCGCACTTACCCAGAATCCTCAACCAACTGAGGTAGCCAGTACCTCTAAATGACGGAACACAACAAATCTTAAGAATTGTTGTTATAGAGACAGACGTAGATACGATGGTGGTAGCTAGCCAGGCGGACTTGAACAAAATCCTACCACAGACCATAACAAGCACAATATTGTACTCCCTATGGGGATCAAACCACTGACTTATGGATTTGACTCCAGTGGTCGAACTACTAGACCACAGAGGCGGTAAAACTTCACTTGGTCACTTTCTTTTGCTAGCGGTTGTTAGCGGTTACGGCTAGTGGCCTACCACCAGCCTTAACGGCTAGGTTCTGTTAAGGTTAACCTGGCTAACGACCACCCTCCTGCTGCAGTCTAGCGCCAATCGGTTCGCGGTATACGACTGAATCGTTGCGCGAGAAAGCCAGTGCCTATTTCTGAGAACCTTGCTCTATCGTAGACCCATTCATATCTGGCCTAGAACAAGACAAACCTATAAATCAAGAGCCAACCTTATTCATACAAATGAAATAAAAAAATGATCGAAAAATACATCTTGTGCCGGCCCCAAGTTAATGTGCAAAAAAGAGCAAAGAGATGATGACTGAAGAGCTAATTGAACTACGTAGATCTTGAGCATGATATTCTCAATTGCATGTTCTCGTATTATTTATGAACTGATCTGGCCGTGTAACAAATTAATAAAGCCAAGAACCCATAAATCTGTAACGTAGCACAATTTATGGAGCCACCTCTTTACCCTTAGGAAAGGTAGGACTATCGGAACAGGTACTTAATCGCACTGACCCTCGATTTTGGTATAAAATCGCTTCTTCTAAAGCACTTGAGGTTTTAGCCTAAAACCAAATCGAAGAAAGAGGTTTTGAATTCACGTGAGCTCTGTATTCTCCAAGAACAATCGCATATATGGAAAATTTGCCTACTACGTACAAACCTATAAAATATTATACAAGTTAATCTTTTAAACGTGCAAAACACCAAAGTGATCATTTGAAATTTTAATTCTTGGCCACAAAGTAAATTATTCTCAATAAACCGCTAGAAATGAAAGTTATCGCCAATTGAATAGGTTGGATTCTGGCCAAAATTTACCCCAACTTTTGCTTAACAATAATTGGATTTGTAAGCCACAAGATGTGCCGAGGTTTCTTTGAGAAGGGCGCGAGAAAGGTTTTTTTAAATGGATTCGTCAATTTCTTTATAGTTTTGAAAACTATAAGGAAATTGACTTTTTACGAAGAATAATGAAGTTGTATTGGTTTAGGTACAATGGATATAACAATAACTTTGATTTTTATCTTCTCTGATTGTGTTATTATATAGAAGTATGTATATAAATCTTAAAATTCGTCACTAAATAGTGAAACATTTATTTATTACTGACGATGGATTCAGTTTATTTATTAAATTAAAATATTTTAACTGTCTTCAAGGGTTAATAAGAACGGCATTATTAAATATCAGGTGGAGCCGCGACAAAACTCGTTATAGGGAAAAATGTGTTCCAAACAAACCGAGTCGAAGCTTTCTTTTACGTTTTGTTGGTATCTTGTCCTTGGAATAATAAATCAATAGACCTTTTCCTTTCAAAGTTAAAATCTTTCTACTCTATACAAATTTTGTTTTGCTCTTAACTTATTCAGAAGCTCAATTCACATAAATACGATTTGGTATATCCAGGGTGCCTTTCGTTTGTTTTGTCAGATGCCCGTGTTTGGAGAAAATATGTCTTCTGTAAACAATACCCACATAAAGAATTTTACCCACACGATCGCATAATACAACGTTCGCCTACATTGTTCTGAGGTATTTCTATATATTGCATTATCTACGATCCTCCAAGTGTATATGGTGTCAAAGGCATTCCCTCTTTAGTAAACCGTGCACGTTCCAAGCTATAGACGTTTCTCATATAAGTAGACGGTGATAGGAAAAGCTTGGTTTTGGGGCAGCTCTTCAGTGAATTAAATATCAAGCTTGCCACCAAGATGAAGACATTTCAGAGTTTTGTTTGTCGAATCGATATTGCCCAAACCTACTTCACTAATCCAATAATCCCAAGGTCAATTTAGCGAAGCGGTGGTGGAACTCGGCATTCATTTCCTTTCGTTTCATCCTATTTCCTTCCTTTGCCGAATGACGCCTTCCACCTCTGAGACGCACTTGCTCACGTGGAATCGAATGAACCGCTAAGCTGCCTCCCGTAGGAACCCGTCAACTTTCGTTTACAAATTCGTCTTATCTAATATTATGAAAACAACATTCAGCATTCAACGAATTTGGGTCGCTAAGGATCGAAAAGTTTACGCGTTTCGACGAGGTATACCTTTTCCTTTTAACCCCTGACACTGGAGTGAACATAACCCAGCTTATGTCCAGGCCAGTGGATTCCAACAAATATCTAACTGTCAATCTTTCCTTACAGTGAAGTGATAAACAAATATACCAATTATAAAAAAGTTGATCTTATCAAATCAATTCATCGAAGTGCAAATCAATAAAGAAATATCTACTAACAATAGTGAACAGTTACAAAAGTGATAAAGTCAACAATTATATACTAAAAAAACAATGGTGTTGGTAACGATACAACAATCAGGACGGTTCTGTATCAAAAGTGCTAATAATAAAACGATATGGGATGACTCATAGTGAAAAATGTAACGTGAATCCCACTATCCTTTACGAAGATGATGCGCGATATTCACGACAGTGGCGGGTGTGTCGGCAGCGGCGCGATGGAGGGAAGCGAGGCCGGAGGGAGCGGGGGTGGGGGTGCCGATGGTGACCTGGAGGATAACGGCTCCCTCGCCTTGCCGCCGGACCTGCCGCCTTATTCTGGAGACTACATCATCAGCGACTACATGGAGCGTCTTGGTACTCGTCTTAACATCCTTGAGACGGAACTCAAGTACGCCTGGCGGGCTCTTGACCTCCTCAGTCAGGAGTATGTCCGAATGTGGGAGCGGCTGGAAAGGCTTGAGGCGCTTCTTGCAGACCAACAAGGCGTCATATCTACTCTCCTTGATTTTTATACATGTCGGACGGTTACAGGTAGAGACCCGATGACGCGACTCGAAGTCATAAGAGAAATACTAGGGAATGGAACCGTTGAAGATGGAATAGAAGAGGGCCTAGATATAGGACGAAGTTCTGTATTATTAGTTCCTACGGATGAAATATTAGAGTCTGATGAAGCTTTCTATAAAAGTTTAAATCAGGCTTATAGAGATGACCTCGTGTGTGAGGAGTCATCTAGACCTCCGTCGCAATTAGACATGATATGGGAAGCTCCAGAAGAGCCAGATATAGAAATGTTATCTGCAAACGGAAGACAAGTGTATAGTGCAACAGACTATAAAAACTATTGCGGAATGCAAGGTGGACCTGAAATAAGCGAAAGAGATTTAGTACACTTGTCTACTTTAAGTACAATTGATCAAATTACTGTAGATAAATTACATGAATTAGATAGGCTAACTACCCAGTTACACAAAGATTCTAGAGAATTAAAAGACTTAAAACTGCTTCTAAGTCCTGAAAGTAAAACCAGTAAACATGATCGAGACGTGGAAGCTAAAACACTTGTAGAAGATGGAAATATTATTGACGAACAAATAAAAAGTGTTTATGCTGGTGGTGAAAATTGGGGAATCAACGATATGATGAAAACTTTTGACGATTTTATGCTAACAACTCCAAAAGAATCTATGTCAAGAGAAAAATCCCCCTCAAGGCTTTCAATCACGAGTACTGATAATACCATTATTGATATAAAAGGTGACTACTTACAACCTTCTCTCTCACCTCGTCGAAAGTTTGTCCCAGAAAGAACATCGACCGAGCCTTACACGACTGTGACTGGCCGCTTAGCTTACAGTTCTGCAGTAGCTAATGCTGAAATAAATGCAGCAAAATCTAACAAATCTCCCAGCGCTCTTTCTAGAGACCGATTTGACTATGGTTCATCATACCAAATAACAGAAGCTTCGAGACATAGCTACTATCCAAGTAAAGGAATATCACAACCACTTAATGATATGTACAAATCAAGTGCAGATCAGCATTCACCTCTATCAATACATGAGCTGTATAACGGTCCTAACGAAAGTCGACTCGAACTGGCTTATGAAAACAGTAGATTGCGGAAATCTCCAAGTCCACCGCCACCTGCACCTCCGATTGAAGGAGAATCGTTTCCTTCGGCAAATAAAACTAACACACTATCTCACCAAGCTCTGCTATCAACAAATAGTACAATTCAACAGGATGGCATGCGCCTTAGCCCAAGGTCACCAAAGTCACCTAAAACATCACCAAAGCATTTAAAACGAGACAATACTAATATTGTAGCGGCTAAATCAGATTCCGGCTTATCATCCATGAGTGGTTGGTCAAGTTTAGAAAAAAGCCCTGGTTCCCCTAAAACCGGAAGAACGTCACATAATAGCCATGATCCGCATAAAATGAGAATCCCTTCGCCACAGTCAGTTCAAAGAATGTCCTATGATGTAGATTCAAAACCTTATTTAGAAACCCTTGTTGATTCTTACATGTTTGAAGGTAAAAATGATACGAGTAATTTTAACTTGAACAAAGAAACGCTTATGCCTCAAAATTTACATGATCTCAGAGATTTTTCCGACATACAAACAAGAGCAGAAAACGAATATATCAAAAATGAGCTAACGTATACAATGCCTGATCAAGATTCTCAAAAAAGTGGTACTATGACAGATTACTACTACGGCAACGAAGCTCCTTCAATATATTCAGTTGCTGGTAATAGGCAACCTGTTTTTACCACTGTATACAGCACACCTAGAGGTTTGCTATCCGAAGATAGAAGAAATTTTTCCGAATTATTAGATAGAAATGAAATTCATGATTCTGTTACCAGACCTCCAATAGATTCATATCCACCAGAACCAAATTACCATGCTCAAACTGTTGTTATGTCGGCAAATGCTAATAAGAGACCACTACCTAGAACAAATACAATTGGAGCAAATGACCCACATTTTTATCAAAATGGCTATAAACCAACGGGGCGTGGCGGGTACCCACCAAGTAACCTAACAGATGCGCTCTCGTATTATCCTACTTCTTGTAAATATGACTCGCCAAAACGAACATCTCTAGAAGATCAACTTTCCTGGCAAGGTGGCAGGAGTTCTCCCTCAAGTTCAATGGAAACTTCGAGTTTAAAATCACGTTCCCTTAGTATTGCAGAAAGAAAACAATTTCAGAATCAGTTACAACAAGAATACTTTAAACAACAACAATATGATCAAAGAAATGGTGGTGTGACCTTTGAAAATCAAGGATACGAACAACCAGAGCCATCCAGAGTAAGAAAAGAGCAATACGTAGACTCGGGTGGTATGTTAGTCTCAGAGTCTGGGTATTTATCAATATCTACAAATCTTAAAGGAAAAGTTGTTGACCAAGATAGGATGCAAGAAAAACAGCAGAAAAAACCAAAGAGAACTTCCTCGTTAAAGTCAGCGATGTCTTCTATGAGCCATTGGTTACCAGATTTACATTTGCCTAAAAAGAATAGATCACATTCACTGCCCACTGATGTGGATACTTCAGAGCCTCAACAACAGCAACTAACACAACAGCAGAATCAAGAAAAAACACTAAAGGAGCGAATAATGTCAGCTCAGAGAAGGAAAAAGAAATATCATTTAGTAGCATCAATGTCAGGTTTGTTGCAGAAAGCTAGAAGAAAGCAACAGACAAGTCATCAATCTTTATCAGACCCAGAAACTTCTGAAACAGAATGGTCAGGTGGACGATCAAGTGCTCAGTCTGAAGATAGTGACAGTGTATTTTCAGACTCAAATCACGAGAGCAATATGTTTGTTAAAGTAGCTCCTAAGCCGACAACTAAACAGCGAAAAGTAAATAATCAAGATGTTATTGAACAACAACTATTAATTCAAGAACTACAAGAACAAGGATTCCATGAACTAGGTGATACTGAATGTATTGCAGAAGAAACTGAATTTCCACAAAACGTAATACCTAGAGATAAAAGTGATGATATCGATTTTCATTTTGCTCGGGTAAATCAAATAAAACAGGATAAAATACAGAATCTGGAAAAACTAGATATTGATACCGATATATCTAATGTTGATTTATTTGATGATGATGATGAAGATAAAGATGAAAACCAATCGCCAGCGTCTCTTTTTGCTACTGTTGGCGATGTAAAAAAATCAATTACTACGCCTTCAGAAGACGGATCTACTGAAAGTAATAAAATTTATAACGGAAGACGACAGGAATCACAAGAGTTTGCCGTTTCTAGAGCACTCGGAAAGTATCGTTTACGTAAATCTTCATCAGTTTCTGATGACCAAATGACTGATTCGTCTCCTCCTAAACGTGAAACTGAACCACATCAAGATATTGTAGAAGAAAATAAAAATCAAAGAGAAAAACGACCTCACAAAACAACACCTCCAACTCCTGAGATTATCAGCAGTACAGTTGTGGAAGAACCCTCAATGTTGCCTGAGCGCAGCCCATCAATTCAAAGTACACGAGGAATGCACGGTAAATTTCAACCACGACATCAACAGAGCTTAGATATACCAAATAAACATGATGATGATGATAGTCGAAGTACTCATTCTTGGAGAAGTGGTTCAAGAGTATCATCTAGGAGACAAAGTACTGAAGATAGTATTGATTCAGAAGATGAGTGGTACTGTTACGAACTCAGAAAACTAGAAGAGATGGAACATCAATCTCAAGTGGAACTTGAAAGACAGCAAACCTTAGCTGAGGAACCAGAGATTGAAGATATAAGCGAGGAACCGGAAGAAAACTTAAAGGAAAAAATGTCTTTCGTACTAAGAGAACTCAAATTAAAAACAGCAACAGTTAAAACAAAGTACGACGAATCACCTAAGGAGACGTGGAAAGATATAACAACTTTTCCTTTGATCAAAGAATCACAAGAAGATGATATCAAAATTGATGGAGATTACGACGATGACAAATCTTTTGGCGATGATTCAGGGTCAGGTGAAACGTCTGGTCCTGACAGTCCTGTTATGAGTGGAGACGATTTAGATGACGACTACGATATGCCCGAAATAGCTGAGGAGCCACCGGTTCGAGAGCCTCCTCAACATCTAGATGCACCAGTTGGCAGTAAATGGAAACTTTTAAAAGCATTAAAGGACAAGAAAGCTGAAGAAAAAACCTCTGAAGTGCCTGCTGCTGCTACTACGCCTTCAACTGAGAAAGACAAAGTTACAGCAGGTGTAAGTTATCTTATGCAAAAGTTCCATGAAATAAGAGTTAAGAGCTAAGTCATTTATTGTATGTACATTGTCGCCCTACTTAAATGATCGGAGCGTATCTCATAGCTAGACTGATAATATTCTGCCATTGCAAAACTATTTAACCCGCTTTTTTAAACATATTGACGTAGCAGGAATAACCATAATATTATAGATAAAAAATAGCTTTTATGTATCATATGTATTGTCCTTACATACAATTCAAAAATGAGTATCGCTCACAATTTTATATAAAAAGTTGATGGGTTTTATGTTTCGAACCCAAGTTTAACTTCTAAATAACTAAACTGTGGTTGTGACAAACGATTCTTATATTCAACCTTACTTGTATTTTCGACAAAAACTCGTATTGTAAAGTAGAATAGGTGCTCTTTTAATAAAACTATACTCAAATATACATGCTATCAACGCCCGACCTATTTATAAAGGCAATAATTAGGTATTTAACCACCGCGATAGGTAATAAGAACTTTGTAATACAAAACATTGAATTTTTATAAGGTAAAACGCTTTCTCTCAATAGTTATCAGTTTACAGTAAAAGTTTCTCGCTTAAAACTACTTAGATATATGACTTGTTTAGATACTAATTATACACAGTATTGTAGGTTTATCTATGTAATACATAATTAACAACACATAACGGACGTTAAGTAGGGGATCCTGGGAACTGTCTATCTAGAATTAATTTAAATCTTAAATTTTCATGAAAGTCATACTCGATTTCACGCATCTATAGTAGCTTTTTTGTTTTCTAAAATTAAGAGTGTGTTATGATAACTAGAGTAGTAACTTGTGCTTGCTGTCACTATTTGATGTTCCATTATTCAAAAGTGAACATTATAACTACATAGCATTTTTCTAATCGGCTTCAAAAGCATTGAACGTACAAAATCATTCAGGATCATATCACTTCATATCATGTGACCAGAGATCGTTATATTTTTAAATAGGTACATGATAATATATTTTTATCATGCGACTGCTCTTTTCTGACAAACTGAAAGTTTTTCCTGTAGTGAAGGTAGCGCGTGACATAATTGTCCTCAAAAAATATTTTGTTACAATTAATTATGTAGTGTAATTTAATGTTGTCATATATACATATATATAAAAACATCCCATTTTTTGAGAATCATCTTCGTGAATAAACATGCAATTTTGATCAATTCATTCTTACCATAACATTAATTATTATGGCTTAGAATATTCGTGTAGCGCAGTTACAACACATGATAAAAAATTAGCTGGCACATAATAATATAATTAGCGGATCTTAGGTGTTTTGAACTAAATGTTAAATGAAAAGTTATGCGTATATAATAGTGAACGTGTTGTAATTATTATTTTATGTATAAAAAGGATATCATGTTTGGGCCAGTGTTTTAATATCCAACAATAGTTTAAATATTTTTTATCTAAAATCACATGCGTAATATTTACGAGCTTAAATGATAGAAATATATTTCAACAATATTATTAACACTATTATTTTTCGGTATTATTAATTCTCCATGGTTAAGCTGTTATTGCTTACCATTCAATCAGTCGTTAATATTCATTAACATTGAAAACGTGTTTGATTATGATATAATATTATTTAAATTAATCAAGTTATTGTTAATAGTTGATTGAATTTGTGTTAATTTTTGTTTTTTGTTTTAATAAAATGTACAACTTTCGTTTTTTTGTTTTATTTTTGTTTTTAATGTTTATTTTTGTTTTTAGAACGGTTCCGGTGGATTCAACGAACAAGGCGGGCGCGGCAATGGGTATGTGATATTACTGTATAAAATCCCGCTCACGCATGTTTCACATTATCTGGGTCCTTACAAAAGAAAAAGTCGTGGAAGTGGTAAGAAAGTTTAAAATCGTGAGGCTAATTCTATAAAGTTTTAAACTTTTTATAGACATCCTGGAGATAATCCATTCTACAGCAACATCGACAGTATGCCCGACATTCGACCGAGAAGAAAATCGATACCACTCGTGTCAGAACTTGTAAGTAACTTTCTATTAGATATTACATTTATTTATATATTATCTGACCCCGGTCTGAGCTCTTTTTTCTGACTGGTTTCAAACAATAATAAATATAATCTAAAAAGGAAAAAGATACTATATGTCTGACTCATATATAGTATTAAACGATTTAAAATATTTTAAACGAACTATACTCTCATCAGGTTTCATTTGACATCCAAAGTAATTTGGATTATCATTCATTCTTTGGAAAGCGATTTTATAGCCCGCAATGAAATCCAATCTGAATAGGTCGTGATACCCTTTTTGGATCATATTGTTTAGACGCCCTCATGGGATCCGCCTCACGGTGGGTTGCGGGAGGTGTATTTGAAACTGGTCGTAAATGTTTACAGCTGGCATCGACGTTGCTTCTGAGGCTTAGTAATTTTAGGCGCGTAATAAATGTTTTCTTTTACACGGTGTCAAAACTGATGTGTAGACAATTGATGGGGAGATCTTTTGGCATAATGTTGAAAAACGTTTCCAACGTTCAAAAGTTTTACATATCTTAAAAAAAAACCACATTTTGTTGGAAGTAAATTAAATACGTACACCAATTTTAAAAGGTTTAATGTGTCTTAAAGTATACTTACTTGCAGAATATAAGCCTCTCCCCATATATTGTCAATAACTTATTAATAATACTATCAACAACTATTACGTTTACCTATCTATATTAATCGGTGTCTAAATGTTACATGTATGTGCTCTTCTTATCCCTTTCTTAGATAACCTTTCTTGACTTTTTAACTCCCCAATTGTAAGAAACTAGGGGTCACCAAAAAGTAGCTAGCAACCACTGGACCGATGATTCTTCCTGATAAATAATAATTATATTGCATTTCACCCCTTACCACGGACCCGCAGGTTCTCAAGGTACTTCTCTCCCTATAACAATATCTATTTCTTTGCATGCGATTTTTGTAAGCAGCGAATGAAAATGAGTTGAATTATCTTTACTCTTTCATTCACTGCACATAGTGTGCTTGCATCATATAAATATTGATTGATTCGATATTATTCGCCTTGCATGATTCGCTTCAGGCTCAATTTTAGCTATAAATGAGTTAACGAAGGTAAAGTTAATAAAGAACGATACGTAATATCATAACACAGTGTACATAAAGATTAATAAAATGAAAATTGGATTGGACGTCGGAACATGCACGTGCTTGCCAATTCGTTTCCATCACGAGCTTCAATATCACAGCAAATATATTTTTTTACGGCTGAGGGCTCTCTCGTATTACATCAATCAACGAGCCACACTCATTGTGTTCAACCATAATACCTGCCTAATGAGTGTCGTTAATTACACAAACACCAAACAATATTTTTTGTCCTTTTACGCACTTGTTACTGCAAAGATTTGTTTCAGAGTTCTATTTTGTAAATAAATCAGAATTTTCATCAATCATCATCAAGTCTGATTTTAGTAGAGTAGGATGATTCTTTAAAAAGCTTATGAAACAGCTTTTGAAAGGCATGAGTTGGTAGACACAGTTTCTGGAGCGGCCATGATTTTATCTTCGCAGGAGTTATAAGTAGACAGATAGGCTGTTGAAACGAATAAGCTTTGCTTTAGAAATCACTCGCGATTTATAAAAAGTCCAAACGACACCTGTTCATTCAATGTTTCTGTTTAGACGATGGCCGCTACAAAGAGAAATGCCGGGTTGACTTCTGCTGTTCACCGGGCTACTTTGAATGACGAGGAATTGGTAAGAACATACTAATTCAAATTATTTATTTATTTATTTATTTATTTATTAAGGCACACAAAACAAAATACAACCAATTAACAACAAAATATAGATAATCAGATTTACGGCTAGATTGTATCTCTTAAAATGTGTACACAGCATGATTACAAAAATAAAACGAGACAGTTCTGTGTTACACTGTAAGAAGAAAATAAAAATTGATACAAACAAAAAGAAGGAACAAAAATAAAAATTGATTAAAATACTGACACAAATCCATAAAAAAAAACAATTACTGATTTGTAGCACATGCTTCAAAAAGAATGGCTAAGATATCCTTCTTAAATTTAATTAATTTATTGTTGAATATGTCCAAATTTTTACTATTATGCACCAACAATTAATTGTATAAGCGACACATTCTGACAATCGGATTGTAATAAGATGTGTTGTTTAGGTAAACTTGCAAGGCGAAAGTATGTTGAAAGGGGAAACGAGACCTAGGTTTGATGCTAATGTTGATACATGAGAGAAGGCTAGGGGAGTCAATAATAGAGTGTACTATTTTAAAAAGGTGTATTAAATCTAGATACTTACGACGTGTTTCTAGCGACAAAAACTTGAATTTATTTAGTTTATCAGAATAACTAGGGACTGAACGCTTAGTGCCACATCGGTAACTCAGAATATTCAAAAATTTCTTTTGAATCTTTTCGATTCGGTCTGTATGTATTTTATAGAACGGTGACCATATAGGTGCATTATATTCCATAATACTGCGAATCAGCGAATAGTAAAGGAACACCAGAGTTTTTGGGTTCTTGAAATCATTGGTGGATCTTGAGATGAATCCGAGTAGCTTGGAACATCGCTTTATGATGTAGTCATGTGGGCACGAAATGTTAGCTTTTCGTCAAACATTACTCCAAGATCTTTAACAGTGGATTTCCTATCGAGGACATGGTTCTCAAGGCTATAGTCTAACAAAATTTTCTGTTTTTGAGTAGTAAATGTGATCACACAACATTTTTTTATACTAAGGAACATATGGTTATCAACACACCAGTCATGCACGGAGCTTAAATCAGATTGCAGAACCATGCAGTCGCTGTTACGAGTAATAGTGGAATAGATTTTCAGATCGTCAGCATACAACAAGTATGGGCTTTTAAGCTTGTCAACCAGATCAAATAAAATAAATTAATTCACATGATATATTATTTTGCCGTGGTGTTTTAAATAAACAATACTGGAGACAAAAGAAAACGCCTAATCTTATAAGGCGTTTTATTTTGCTACAATCTGAATCATTTTACTGTAGCAATAAACAATAAATGTTTACTTTAGAAACATTGATTAGAAACATAAACCTTCGTGAAGTTCTCGAACCGCATCTGGCGTTTATTTACTATTTAGATGTAAAAATTAAATACCTGCTGATTAAAATAATTAATTGTCACTTATTCAGTCATTGAAAAATCTTGTAGCTTCTATAAGTTGCTCACATAATGAAGATGGAGTATGGTGGGGTTCTTAGCTGTTTAACATATTAATTTTGTAATATTGTTAATTTTGTCCTTATAAAAAATTAGGGACATTATTTTTGTGCTATGGTACTAATTTTAACTTTCTTAAGGACAGTGAAAGGATTATGAAAAATTTAGTAGCCCTAGGTTTTTGCCGTTCATTTTGTGTGCTGGTCGCGGTCCGAAAAGTAAATTAATTTGACTTTTCAAAATGATCCTAAAAATCTTATTGATTTACGATTATTAATTTTCATTAAGATGTGTATTTTTGCTTTTCGTCTGTCAAAAAACAAAAACAATATTGTGACAGATTTTCATATGACACGCGATAGTTTCACAACTATCGATTTTGAGATGAAACGAAAAATGAGAAAAGAATGAGATTTTGCGTTAACAAACTGTGCTTGATAAACAAAAACAAACGAAAATGATATATTTTCTAGCTATAACGGGTAGGAAGTTTTACAAAACTTGACGGAGTGAACTTTGGAAGGTCTGAGCATTACCTATAAAAATATTATTCACAGAACTAACAAAAAGGTATTTTACAGAAAATCCACGTATACAAGAAGACTTTGCAAGCTCTCATCTATCCGATATCGTCGACGACCCCTCACAACTTTGTCCTGTGGAGCGCCACTTCCCCCACCTATTGTTACGAGTGCGAAGGTCTACTGTGGGGCATCGCCAGGCAAGGTGTCCGCTGTACTGAATGCGGAGTCAAGTGTCACGAAAAGTGCAAAGATTTGCTCAACGCTGACTGCTTACAGAGTAAGTGGCGGCTCGTATTGTTTCGTCGCTAAGACGTTTGGTTTTGTCAGAGTTTTCAAGTATTTCTGCTGAATAATTTGAAGTGAATACTAATATCTTTTATAAAGCTTTAAAATTTGCATCTCAATATATGAGACAATACATTTAAATGTGAAATAATAAACTCTTTCAAAACTATACTGTCAAATGAAATGATATCATGTTGTGAAATCAAATCACAAAGACCGTCATATCACAAGCTGCAATATGTTTGGCTGAAAGTCGACTGCCAAGGGCCTCGCTCCTTATTAAACTCAAGAGCAGTCAAGTGGTCCTTGACAGGTCACTCATAGAGACAAGATCTCTGGGATGTAAAGCTGGGTAGATCAATATTTAGGTATGCAGTCCATGTAAAGCATAATAAATTCGAGTTTCTAAACTATAACTTTAGATTTTTATATAATATCGCGTAATTCAGTAAATTTGTGTTAGAATTATTTTTGGTACTACCTACCACATCAATGAAATCCATACAATAAAAATACATTTCAAAAAATATTTCGAAAATATCTGTGTTTGTTTGTAACCTTTTCGCGACTAAGCGGCTGAGCGGATCTTAATGTCATATGGCATGGATATAGTGTATGCTATGAGAATGAATATAGACTACTTTTATCGGGTTACCACGTGTTTCAAGTCGCGAGTCAAAGCTAGAATTTAATTTAATTTATTTCATTTGGAACCACAAAACTATGCAACATTTTAATAAATTAATTTATGTTACAAGCTAAATAGTTAATAACAACAAGGTATTATTAGCATAATCCACAAAGTTATTCATGTGTTACATAATTCAAAGAATTAAAATATAACTATAAAAATATATAGAGCTCATATACAAAATATCCTTGCTAGATAAATTTAACACGCAGTTTAGTATACCATACAATTTATATCTAGGAAAATCATCCGTCGACGTGTTTTGTGGCATTTAACTTAAAAATAATATATCAAAATAACGTGTTCAAGATGGATTCTCGAGTAGAGAGCCTCTTTCCGAAGCAGACTTTTAGAGTTATGTCGTATGTGTAGCTAAGAGATACTCGTCTCGCATTCGTGAGGTTATGATTACTAAACATGTTTGAAATATTTGAATATTAAACAGTTATTTTGTTGAAAAGGTAGCAGATCTAGTACTGTGATGCAACGGTCTTTGTTATTGAACTAATAATAAGCTGTTAGCTCTGTAATGTGTTTATACCCCGCTAGCTAGGTGGTGACGCAAGGTAAACTTAATGAATCGAGAGTTTCGTCGTAGTGGATCGTCACAAATAGCTCGATTTTGAGTGCATGTGCGTATTTTTTGCATGTTTCGGTTCAGTATATGTGTACCTACCCAAACATTGATCATAAAAACACGATTATCATTGGTTAATGCAACGGAAACACCTAGACCATTCACGCAAATCAGTTAACCATTTTTTCTCGGTGTTGTTTTCTGTGTATTTTATTTTGTTTGTACCCTTTCTTGTTATGACCTCATATGATAAGCATGTTTTATCCCTTCCTACCCGTGATTATGACCGTTGCTTTGTCGGTTTGCATGACTTGGGTTCAAGACTCTTTTAATTCAAAATCGTAATGTTCTCATGGTTCTATGAGAGAAACATTGCACGATCATATAGGCGGGCAGTCGCAGAGCACAAATGTTTACAAATTTTATATTAGATCAATCGACTGCACGCCCAAATCATTCTGCGTCTACACTTCGAAATTATTCGGTAACTTTATGATTTGTTTTATGAGACTGAGATTTATTTTGTGTTGTTTTACAATATCGATATGTGTACTTTTTTTTTGTTGCATTGATCGAATGCAAGGTAAGTTTTACTTGCTACAATTTTGAGTAATCACGTGATAAAAACTGTATCTAATTGTTTATTTTTAATCGAATTCGAACATACATAAGTAAAATGTTTCGAAGTGTGGACTATAGATCACGTAGATAGGGATACCGATCTCGTCATGTGTCCTTTCCTTCGGGCCGCCCCGCCCAGCGCCGAACCTAAAGTCCTTTCAAACAAATTACTTTCCGTATTTCTTTATACCCAATACTCTAATACTTTACATTTTACACTATATTACACACTTCTTTATTAATAATCGGTCCGAAGCTTCAGTAACACAAGCAATATAATAACCGAATATCACTAAATGTCTTACGATGTGCCTGTTAGCGATGTGTGCACGCAATCCAATGTCTGTCCACTTGAATATTATATGTGGTCCTTTTGTTTATTTGGTTTGATTTATGGACTTTTTATTTCATTGTTTTTCTATCATTATGTTACCAATTCTTTTCTCTATGGTCTTGAGAACGAAGCTGTTGTATAAAAATAAAGAAATTAGAACAATGGTGGACGAAGGTACAAATTAATACTGATACTTACCTACAAAACCGATGGTATATTTTAATTAGTAGCTTTAAAGTACGTTACGGACGCGAAAAAGATTTAGTGTCTTGATAATGAGGATTTTATTAATGATTCACCGAGGGTAAGGGATTTTATTAATCTAATGCGGCGGAATGTATTGGATTTGGTTGACAGGCGCCGCGCTCAGATCCACCCCGGCTTGCGCCGCTCAAGGTCATCGTCCTGATCAGATCTGGCATAAAACGTATACATTTTATTTTGAAGTTGGATTCTCGTCAGGTCGTGGTTGAGAGTTGTCGACGGTGGATGTGGGTGCGGGGCGAGGGGGCCGCTCCCGGCGCTTCCCGCAACTGTCAGGAACGTTTTGGCACCGCCTGAGCAGTGTGTTTCGCAGGGGCTGCTGAGAAGTCTTCCAAGCACGGTGCAGAGGACAAAGCAAATTCCATCATCACGGCTATGAAAGAGAGGATGAAGCAAAGAGAACGCGATATGCCGGAGATATTTGAATTGATCAGGTAATTACACGTTTTTCTATCTCAATAACGTATTGGTGTCGTTAATGGCTTATTTTTTTAAGGTTGGAATAAACAGGTACATTATTGAGCTTGAATCTTATTTTTATGATGCACAACCCGAACCGACTCCAATCATTCATCATAATACCTTAGAAACATTCACTTCTTTCAATTATGTTAGTATCTTTTTCAGATAACATTCTTTACTACCAACATAGTAGTCAAGATTACATGAAGAGCCCTAAAATATGGATTTCAAGCCTTACACCATGCTGCAAACTCAAAAATATTTACGCAAAATGTAGTATCACGTACCTACTGCCACAATCACTCTAATCAATGAATGATCCTTCTAATATCTTGTTCACGATGTTTATCGTTAACTCAGTACCTATGTGCTGACATATGTGTGTATGTGACAGATGCGTGTTTAGCATCGAAGAGGAGGGCCATGCTGCACACATGGACACCGTCAAGCAATCAGTCCTCGATGGTACATCCAAATGGAGCGCCAAAATCGCAATCACAGGTTCGATGATCTTACGCGCCGAAAAAGTTAACTCCTCAGGTACAGCCGAGATCCAGCCATCGAGGGAAATCAGCCGAGCGGGGAAGACACATCATACACACGACACTAAATTGCAGTATTTTTTTCATGTGGCGGCCAGGCGGACTTTAAACGTCGATCCAGACACTCACATAGACAGTCTTGAACAAGCCAAGCAAATCACTATAGAAGGAACCTCAAAGTGGTCTTGCAAGATCGCTATAACAGGTTTGCGGTGGTCTTTTGCGGCTATGAACCGCACGCTCGCAACTTTGACTCTATTAGACAGAATCTTCGCCTGAACTCTCTTCAACTTGGTTTCTAATATCTGCTTAGCTACTTTCGGTCCAGGCATTTTAATTCATGAAGTATTCAAATTGTTTTAGTGACATTCTAATATGCCGCAGGAATCTAAGCAAATACAAAGAACCATTCTATTGCTACCTACTTCAAATACTTACTAACCCGAAATCACGGTCATTAATGCACCGCCTCAATAATCACTTTCATCGAAATGACAGCTTGTTTTTACCATTAACACAAAGGAAATTCCACGAATCCTACACTTCACTCCGATAACTATATTGATAAAACAACGCCAACGACAACAATTTTTGTCACGCACACAAACTTTATTAATGAATTTTAACACTGAAGTAACACAATTTTATACCTACTCACACACAATACGTATTTTAGCAAAACCACAATGTGGCAACGTCTGCTACATCGACACAGATTGCACAAAGCAGGCTAAATATGAATACTGAAAACATTCTTATTTCACTGTAATGACTTATTAATTTTTCAGTGCGTTTATGGAATACGTAATTTCTTCTGTAGTGCAAATGAATGACTAGATGGAAACAAAGCATGCAGAATGAAGGAACCTAAACACCCCGAAAGCTCCTTACCCTCGCTGTTACGCGAACTTTTCGATTCGTGAAAATTCCAAATACCATTAGATTTGATTCCCGCGCATATCTTTACACTTCTTCTTTGAAACTTTCTTCTTGGTCGAAGTTTGCATTAGAAGTTGCGATTATGTAGGCGCTATATTCGAGTTGTTTAGAAATCGAATTGGGCATAGATAAAGAGTTTGGTAGTTTGATGCTAGACATCTTCTGACCCCCAACCTGTTTTAATCACACAAAATCCGATCATAGAATCCGAAAGTTTTTTTAGTGATAAACGAGAAAAAAGGTAAGCTTACTAGATATTATACGATTATGTACGCCACATTTTCTAAAAATGTGTACAATAATCAACATTCATTTCTATGGAAATCTACTTCTGGAAAGGAAAGCATTACTCTCACAAGATTTAGCAAAAACGTTGGTCGGAATTTAGTGTACGTATATCACTTTTACTCCACATATGTATAGTATTCATCCAATGTGAGTTTATTTAGAGAATTCTGGCTGGCGTGACGTA
Source organism: Venusia cambrica (assembly GCA_951394065.1). Taxonomy (NCBI): domain Eukaryota; kingdom Metazoa; phylum Arthropoda; class Insecta; order Lepidoptera; family Geometridae; genus Venusia; species Venusia cambrica. The sequence continues at coordinate 11,163,736 of OX596035.1, forward strand.
CCTTACAATAAGTTTGTGGCGCTTGTGGGTGGCGAAATCGATAACCTTTTTTATTGAAATGTGTTTACCGTAAGCTGTTTTGTTGACATTCAAATACTAAATTGGCCCTTTGTGGGCAGTTATTTGCGCTCAAGGTCTGATCGCAAAAGACAAGAGTGGAACTTCAGATCCCTACGTCACCGTCCAAGTTAGCAAGGTGAAGAAAAGAACAAGAACCATGCCTCAAGAATTGAATCCAGTTTGGAATGAGAAGTTTTATTTGTAAGTAATCTGATATGATATTATTTAAACCTAACCTATGTGGCCTAGTGATTGGCCTACAGGTATTAGATCTGGAGGCTCCGTGTTTGATCCCCAGGGTAAAATTTTGTGCTTGGTTTGCTTAGTGGTAGGACTATGTTTAGGTCCGCCTGGTTAGCTACCACCATTTAACCCAAATCAATCGCCATAGTAGCAACTCTAAATTGTTGTGTTCCAGCATTTAGAGGTAAGATAGCCAGTTACTCAGTCTGTTGAGGATTCCCGGTAAAGTGCGCTTCCACCTTCGGCCTTATTACCTGAAACCAGTTGAGATGACAGCCAAGTGTGTTATAAATAATAGAGCATTTGATTTATTTTGAAAATGGAACGGAAAAAAACACATGAACTCCTCATTAACGAGAAGACATTTGTCATTGACATCATCTTCTTCATTACGAGAAGTAATGAAGAAGATGTGATATTTTAAACGTTGTGTAATTTAAATACTGTTTTCAGTGAATGTCACAACTCTTCGGATCGCATCAAAGTCAGAGTATGGGATGAAGACAATGACCTGAAATCTAAATTGCGACAAAAGCTAACGAGAGAATCGGATGACTTCTTGGGCCAAACAATCATCGAGGTCAGATATGAACCAAAGTTGGATTTGAATAAAAAAAGTTGTGTTCAAATTGTAAATAGATTTATAATAATGTCATCAACAACAGAAAATAACATGTCGGTGTCTTTTCCATTAATAGCTTTGAAAGTTTTCAAAATGTAAAACTTGAGTCAATTTCCGACGGCTATATTTCCGCTGGGTTACAACCCTTAAGTCTTTAACTAGAGAGTTAATAAGCACCTTCAGGGTAGATATGCTCTCTCATAGACCTCGTCCTTACCCATGAAAGGTTCAAGGTATTATAATTATAGGTATATATTCCAAAAAAAACGAATACCTAAAAAAAATATGGTGTCACGTTTGATCAGCTTGATCATTTGTTTTTGAGTCGTTTATAATAAACTTGTAAAACAAAATATTTAATTTTTCAAAGGTGCGGACGTTATCTGGTGAAATGGACGTGTGGTACAATCTGGAGAAGAGAACAGACAAATCCGCCGTGTCTGGAGCCATTCGGCTGCACATCAACGTCGAAATCAAAGGCGAGGAGAAGGTGGCACCGTACCATGTTCAGGTAAGTTATAACCAGGAATAAATTATACAGTGCCAATGATCTGCCGTTGTAACCAATTTATCAGGCGCCTAACACATACAATTGTTTTAAGCTTTTCGTGGGTTCCGAGCTACAATAATCAAATCTTACTTTAAAGTAAGATTTGATATAAAAAAAAACATACTATGACTTTTTCCCTTTCGAGTATTCTTCCTGATAACTAATCAGGATCTTAGATAGCTAATGGATTCAGGCGAAATTTTGCGGAGATCCATATTTCAAAATAAAATCTGAAAACAGAAAAAAATATTTACTAACAAAACCGCGAAATCGCTATGAAAAAGTCGATTTGGCGGATTTCTCACAAAATATTTTTTCTGTATTCAGATTTTATTTTGAAACAGGATCTTAATATCCTAATAAAAGGATCACTTACTAGGGGTAGTCAGAAGTATGTCCAAACTTACGCTATGCATATGCTCACTGCCTGCAAGTAGCATTCAATACGTGACAGGTGACAAGCCTAACGCCGCTTAGCGGAAACTAGCGTGTGACAAATGCTATTCGGATTTTTGGTCCATGCCGGTTTCCTCACGAGCTTCACCTTTACCGTCTGAGCACATGCATGTGTCAAATGAACACATAAACTAGTAATAAAATACTATTACACAGATGGTGCTTGTGTAATCTGAGTAAAATGTTTTTTTCATATAACGAGGATATAACGTTTGACCTCAATCTAGTTCGATGGGAAGCAAATTAATACAAAAGTATGCAGCAGCTCATGAGCAAAGTCTTTTTTACCACGTAAACGTCGAGGCAATCCAGCTCCTTGACATCACGGATATAGTCAGAAGACTCAAAAGAACCAAACTTTTTAAGTTAGTGTAACTTAAGTAATATAATAATGTGTTTGTGCTAGTGCTATTAAAAAAACACATGAACAAAGTAAATAGCCTTAGATAGAGACAGTAACAAAAGTGTCAATGGACACATTCTTTGATATAACACGATGTATAAATCTAGGTCAGTTTTGAATTACTCATTAGCCTACCACTTGGCTAGATCGTAATGCAATTGGGATGTATTTTGTTATGCAATCTAACATAAAAAAAAACTTTCTACTTGAAACGGTTAGCTCCAAGGCGAGCCACTTTTTAGTATATGTTGTAATTACATTAGATACTAGAAATAAATAATAACAACAGCATTAAAAGATACAAAAAAGGCTAGAAACGTATTAATCGTCAAAAACCATGTGTTAAAATATGAGAAAACCCACAAACCATTGAACTGGGAAAGGGTCAGATTTTCATGAAACTGCTCAATTTATTTCAGATATTACACAAAAAAAAGCTATGTAGGTAGTGAAAGTGCTTCTGGTGTTTGGAAAAAAATACTAGGTTATTGTTTTCGCGATGGTGAATCAACAGGTTGCGAAGAGCATTGGCACCATGCCCCCTGGCCATCAGCCAACAGCCGTAATCACATGTTCCAAACAATTACTACACTTGACAAATGTAATTGGATATACTTTACAGTTAATTTGCGAGAGGGTTTTACCATAAAGACGCTGAATATTTAAAACATAGACATTAATTTAGTCGTTCAATTTTGTGGTTGGAAATAAAATGTTTGCGTTCGGTTAGCGTTGAATATATTATTTTGATACTTTATTTGAAACTAAATTTCAATATATATAAAATCTATCATCCGCATATTATAATAGTTATACTCTGTATATATTGTTTTATTTTCTCAAAATTTAAGGTCCGTGTAACAAATACAAAAAAAATGCGATCATATGGTTGTAAATTGTTATTGCTGTCCAATTATCTGTCAAAATTTTCGAAAATTATACATATATTATAAAATTATACATAGGTATCACAGGTTAACATAATATGTTAACCTGTTATACCTATGTAACTTACTTCTCAAGTGCGCAAAACTATAATGTTGGGGCTCAATGTCCTTCCTCAGCATAATATCGGCAATTTTTGTTCAGCGCAAAAAAACTACAGGAGTACCCTTATGTTATTTGGCTCTATGGGTGTTGTGAAACAAAGTGAACCCAGTCCCTGCAGCTGTTATCATACTTAAATAAATAAAAATAAAATAAAAAAGCCTGTTTATTCCTTAACAAATAAGTTACATACATAAAAATTGGAAAATTAACTACACAATTCAATATTAAAATTAAAAGTAGGTACATTATTTATAATTGCGAATTTAATAGATTAGATAATTATTTTAATTGTATATTATTATTATTATTCAAATGTCTATATCATTCACTGTATTTTCACATATAGCTTTGTGTGTTGTTATTCTGAGGTTAAGGACCCCTCTCGAGTAAAGGCCTCCTCCAGCTCTTTCCAATGTTCGCGATCTTGTGCCTCTTGTATCCAGTCCTTTGATTTTAGGTACTTTTCTAGTTCGTCGGTCCATCTTGCGTTCGGCCTACCGACTCTTCTTTTACCTTTTGGTCCTTTCCAGTTAGTAACTGAAGTGGCCCATCTATCTTTATGCATTCTCGCCACATGCCCGGCCCACTGCCATTTCATTTTAAGTGCATGTTCCAGCGCATCTATGAATCTGGTCTTACACCAGGTTATCATACTTATATGCTTATAATTAAATTGATAATAAAAATAATAAATATTACAGGACATTCATTTCACACAGCGCCATCTAGCCCCGAACGAAGCATAGCTTGTATTATGGGAACTAGATTACGGATAGAATACTTAAATAATTAAATCTGTCTTAAACAATTACTTGTAATACCTTCCCCCGTCCCTGCCAGTTGGCTTCAATTGGAACAAACAATCATACCTAGAACGTTCGAGCCCAAAGTCTGACGGCCCCAGATGTGGACGACCAACTTTCGGGAATAAATGTGAAAAGTTTCTAGAGACTAACTAAGCGAAACTGCTAGCTAATGCAAAAGTATAATTTCTTGGTCACATTTAGCCCCTGGGGGATATACTCATTGGGCAGTTTTGTGATGCGAATAATTCAGCAGTTGGAGGTATGCTTAGAGTTGAGAACTCCGATGATAAGTTTACAATTACCTCAACGTTTGTTTATTCTGTGAGTTTAGCTAGTATGTGAGACAAGGGACTTGCTTAAAACAAGTTTCTCTGTTATGCTTTTAGATATCATATTATTATCATCATACACTATAGACAGTTCAGTATTTAAATAGTAAACAATACTGGTAAAAAAATATATAATACTATCGTAATCTACAGGTACCTGAAACTTACATTTTCAGTAAAAGATAAGGCTTTCTGAATATTTTCCTGTACTCTACACAGAGCATAGATCTTTTGAGAGTAGGGGTACTTATAAGTGTGTGCAAGGTCTTCAATATAGTAAGCTAATATTTCAAACTACCTGACCCCGCACATTTGCACGTGCGTATTTTTTTTCATAGTTTATCACTATCATATGCCCAGTGTCGTGTTACAAATGGAAAAATAATTGAATGTGGATAATTTAGTGCAACGTTACAAAGCCGATGAGATACAACAGTGTGAAGTCCAGACGCCATCACCTCCCAAGAATGTTGCAAAATCAATTGCACTTTGGTCTGGGTCATCACATAGCATTAACAACCCGCTCGTACATTACAACAGGTTTATTACTGTCTCTGTCAATCAGTCCTAACATACTGCATTTCCGTTTGGGGAGGGACATGCAAAACCAACATGATTAAAGTCGAAAGAGCACAACGATCTGTCCTCAAAGTTATGTTCTCCAAACCTTTCCGTTATTCTACAGAGTTACTGTTTAATGAAAGTAAGCTACTCCCAACACGAAAATTATTTATTTTAAATTTACTTCTTGCCCATGATAAGAAAATAATTTTTGCACCTGACCATTACGCCACTCAAAGACGATCTAAAAAAGTATGCTGTGGCACAAAATGTAACACGTCATTTGCAAGACGACATTCATATTTTCTTGGGGCATACATTTACAACAAACTCAATTCCCTACTAACCATCTACCCAATGACTAGTACTAAATGTAAATTCACTCTTAAAACCTGGCTATTAGAACTTAATTATGATGATACTGAGAAATTACTTATCGTATTGTCGTGATTACAATAATCAACAAGAATTAGCACCAAGTAATCAATTTAGTTTTTCTCTCTTTTTTTTCTATACATACACTTCATGGTCCACTTACATGATAGATATATTCTGATGATTTGTCATGTTTTTAAATAAAATAAAATAATAGGTAATATATTTATATTAATTAGATAAGAATAACTTAACTACCAACAGATAAATAACGTAATATTTATTTGCATGTTACATTACATTTGTTAAATCACGCTTAGTTCGGCGGAAGGTATAGGTATACCATGGCACAGGCTTATCCTAGTTTGGGTACCTATGTTTTCTCTGTGAAATGTGTACTTAGTCATAAGCCTATAATTTTTTTTTGTTTGTTCTAAGACGTTTGTAAATATGAAATAAATTATCTTATCTTATCTTAACTGTGAAACAGTACCTTCTCTGAAACTATGTTAAAATAACTGGAGTGTTTCCTATAAGCACCGTCATCTATATGGCATACAAATATATAATTTACTAAGTACCTATTCAGGAAATAGCTGTTACCCATATCCTGGTAGAATCCCTTAGTCGCTTACATTACAATTACAATAAAAAATCTTTGCAACCATGTTGTACTGCAACCTCCGATAGAAATTTACCGGGGTTTTAAATCTTATTCTTAACTACCAAAGTAGAAAGTAGTAGTCCTTTTGGAGGAGATAATTGGATTTAGATGGAAAATATTTCAAATAAACGTAGCTACATTTCCACGAAAAATGCATAACGGTATTCATTTTAACATTTCCCAAATGGAGTCCCAATTTAGTTTCAGCAAACAATAAAATATGGATCGTTGAACCGCAGTGCATGAAATATGGGATTTTTCGTTTCAATTCCAAGAATCGGGTGAAAACTAGATATCTATTATTCCGAACATCCAAGCTTCCCTAGGAAGTTGAGGATTCCGGGTGAAGTGCGCCTCCACCTTTGGTCTTATCTCAACTAACCAGGTGAGATGAAGGCCAAGCGCTTCCTCCTTGTCAAGCAATTGAAAAAAAGTAGAAAGGATTTTTTTACTGTACGGCGGGGAAACAATTAGCCATCGTCTCATCTCTGGTCATCATCATCATCCAAGTTATGATGAGGCCGAAGGTGGAAGTGTACTTCACCTGGAATCCTTAACAGACTGAAGAACTGCATATCCTACCTCTAAATGCACGAACACAACTTCGGCGTCATACTTACGTAAGATGGTGGTAGCTGGCCAGGTGGGGATATAACAAGCCCCACTGCATAAACCAGACCGAACCCAAATTTGTACCCTACTGGGAATCGAACCCGGGAGATACTTGTGGGTGAACCACGAGATCACAAAGGCGGTGAAATAATTGCTTTAATGTAATTATCGTAGGAGTAGGTACCTCCGTTTATTGGCTGTAGATATCTACTTCATAGTGGATTATCAGTATGCTAGTAAGTAAATGTTTTTCTCGTTATATGTATAATAATTAGAGCTTACTGTACTCGATTACTTGACAGCTGAAAGTTACACAAAGGCTTCACAAATCGTTGGTAACGAAGCGTAAGCGCCTGTTACTTGACTATAACAAATTTTCGGTTTATGTCGAGCAATTTCACTTAGAATCAAGTCTATTCAAACATAATTCAAATATCAAGTAGGTTTGCAACTCAGTTACGGTGGGACAATGTATGCAGTAAGTTTACCGTTCGTGGGCTGTAGATGTTGTGCACGTCTTTTTGAATAGGAAAGCTGGTATGAATGTGCTAAATAAAGGTGTTCTACTAGGTGAAAGGCAACTTATGGCACCATAATACACAATCTACAAACCTTTACGGTTTGTGATAACACTCTGAAGTTATAACCATAATACACAATCTATTATAAAGCTTTCCGGTTTGTGATAACACTCTGAATCTATACAAAAGCAGTTCAGTTAGTCTCTGAATCAAAACTGGGTGATCTTACCATTGAATAAATCGTCTTACAAGACGATAATAGCAGCGAGTACTTCAGTCTACCCGTGACCACGGTCGTTGGTTGTATTCGGTCGAAACTGTCGCAAACATCAAAAGGTACGCGCGTGTAATACACGATTTCACTATAACTATAATGCTACCATTGAATATCAAAAAATGTTATCAGTGCATTTTAGCTATTTCTGTCTTTCACTACAAATGTAGTTAATTGTATGCCCGATAATTTTGCAGGTATAAAATTATAAAGATAATCTTGGTTTGCATTGTTTTGCTTTGTGTTGGTAAACACATTTTGAAAATCACAATACTTTCAAAAATGTTATTGTGTGGGAAATATTTTAACTTTTTTGGGGAGCCGGTGCCCTTAGGGTTTTAAAAAATCTTGCGGGGCTTTGATTAAGCAACACGTGACACCAATGGTTGGCTCTTATTTAGGCCAGCGAATAAACATAGAGTGGCAATGCAGCCAGTGTCTTTGGCATGCTTCCATCTGGTACTGGCCTGAAACACTTGAGTTACCTATAGACCATTTGTAACGGTCCTTAGGTAATCCGACTGCTTCTTTTATGTTTAGTTAGTTTTATTGAACATATTATTTTTAATTGTCTGTGAATAAATTTAGCTAAAAAATAACAAAGGTACCTTATATAGACCCTTGTATTAATACCTTAAGTAGACTGAAGTACTCGCTGTTATTATTGTCTTGTAAGACGATATATTAAATGGTTAGATCACCTAGATTTGGTTCAGAGACTAACGACTTTGTTTTCATTTTGATCGTGGTTTTAGAAAAAGTTAAACGATACAAACTTATCAAATTAATCTTGCAAAATTTTATATGAGTTGGGCAAGCTATTTCGAAATGATCGACAAACCATATTTGCTTAGGGAGCGGTAACTACTGACCCTTCTTAATATTAACACTTTAATTACACCACATTCGAAAACAATGCATAGATTTTCGACCTCAGGGTCGATTTAAATCTTTGCTCGTGACAAGATAATTACCAACTTCCGGCTTAAAACCGGAAAAGTGTCACACATGTGAACATTCTAGTAGGTACTACACCTATAAAACAAATAGGAAAGAGTGCACTTTCGAAAGCTTTCAGGACTTGGAGTCGTTCTAGGTTTGCATCCGAGTGGCTGTGATAGAAGGCTGGTTTTAAACGAGAATTCGATTTGCAATACCGTGTTAAAACAAAACTTAAAAAACGTTGTTTGTGATCTTTAAATCGTTTTATGTTGAGTGCTCAAGTGTTGCTGGACTAGAAAAATAATGTCAAAGCTCACATATAAATATTAATTTGGTTAAAGAGATCATTGAAATATTTATTCAATAAAAAATACAATTAAACTAACTATGTACAAAGGAATCAGTCAGATTACCTAAGGACCGTTACAAACGGCCTATAGGTAACTCAACTGTTCCAGACCAGTACCAGACGGAAGCGTGCCCAAGACACTGGCTGCATTGCCACGCTGAATAGCTATGCTAATTCGCTGCCCTAAATAAGAGCCAGCCCTTGGGTCACGTGTCGCCTCAATCAAAAGCCCCGCAATAATTTTGAAAACCCGGAGGGCACCGGCTCCCCACGGACCCAAGGTCTCCACCCCAAAAGGCTCAAATAGGTAAGCTCTGTCGAGACCACTATATTTGCGCCTTTTGTGATCCTCGGCCGAATCAGCCGCCGCATTTGGTTAAAACATTATTTACAATAGTATTATATTTTTAAGAACTAAAAAATACGCTAAGTCCGTTAAAATGTCAAAACAAACGTCAAATGTCTATTTGACTTATCAAAACAAATAATTCTCGAGGAGTTTACAAGTAGCCACTGCAGAGTTCTACTATTAATCTCCTGGCTCCATCATCAGATCAGCTTCAAGATACCAAATTATAGTTTCGTCATACCAAGTGCTTAACATATAAAGTTTCATTTCGATATGACCGATAGAAGTAGGGTAAAATTGATTTCTACTATGTTATTACTTTGTTATAGGAATGTAGGAAAAAGTAGAAAATACACTATTATTATATCAAATACAGGTATGTAGATCTCGTTCTTGCCTTTGTCCATTATCCAGGTCAAGAGCCTACCCATTTAAAAAAAAAAGGCTTACTTTGTGATAGGCATCTTGGGCAATCACTGGTTGTACAGTTGCCTGCAATATGTACCTACACACTTCATAATTTTCCAAATAATTTTAAATATCCACATCTGGTCGATATGTTATCTTGATAATTTGGCATTCAAGTGCATAACTATATATTCATTGAGATATATACATTCATTTATTTTATATTTTTATTATTGAATACAAGAGTAATGACAGAATGTACCAGACATGAATTAAAGATTTTCGTTAATTATTAAAATTATGAAACAGTATACCTATACAATTATACATATAAGTGCAGGCGACTGTACACGGTATATACTTAAATGGTGGACGGGTTCCTTTCCTCTAACGAAAATTTTGTGATTTCACTTTCATCTGTTGAGGTTTCCAGGCGAAGTGCACTTCCACCTTGAAATGAATGCCAAGCGTTTCAAAACTCAAGAGCTATTCTCATCTAAAATGTAAACGTGAAACATTGAACAATTTGCACGGAAAACAATTCGCAAACACGTTATTAAGTTTCCTTTGTTACATAGTCCTCACACAAAAAACTATAAAATATCTGGTTATGGGTTTGAATAATGCAATTAAAAGTTGGTTGCGTGTTGACCTCACAAACGACAATTACCTACGTACAGGCAAGGAAATTGTTAGTAAACGCAGAAGTGGCAGGGAATTATTTTAGAAGCTAAAATACGAGTACGAGAGAGTTTTACTGGGAGGGCCCAGTAAAAATACGAAGTTGCATTGCACTCTTGGGAGTGCAATACAACTTAGTCTTGTCTCTGTTATATACGCTGCAAGGCATCATTGCAGTTGTAATTAACAGAAGTGCCTCTTTTGTCGGAGGTTATCCGGCAAAGATTATAGATATATGTTTGGCATGTAAGGTGACTAAGAAATTACCCTGGTAATTAAAAGCAGCATCTATCTAAATACCTAAAATCAATACTGTGATCACCAATGCGCATGCATAATCGTAGTCGATTTCCAACTGTGGACTTTTGCTTGCAGACTGCTTATGACGACTGCAGAATGAAAACGGTTCGATTATTAATGTAAATCAACAAGCTTGCCTGTGATGTCCCATTGAATATCAAAACTTGCCTGCAACTCTTGCTTAAAGTTTTCCTACGATAGCAGACATGTAGGTTCCAGTCTACCTGCGACCACGGTACAACCCTGCTGCAACATGCAACTATAGTAAAATCCGCGATAAATAGCCGATTTTAGTTTTTAAAATAGGGTTTGGTTAATTTATTTCAATAATATTAGTTTGTCAAACATACTTAGGTACAAATTTATTATAATTTACAAATAATAAAAATGATATGTACAATTAAACTAACTATACAAAGGAATCAGTCGTTATTCAATTACTTAGTTACTTTAGTTCATTACTTAGAGACTAAACTCAACTGTTCGAGACCAGTAACTTGTACTTGTACTTTGGTACTGTATAGTCCATTTCAATATTGTGTAGAACAGTGGTATATATGTGGATTTGTTTAAAATTATTCGGTGAAACACGCCAAAAAACACAATTAAGTAATATATTGTAATAAAAGCAACTTAATTAGCTAAAAAACTAATGCTTTGCAATTAAAGGGTAAGAAAAATACTCTAGCACAATGTTATTGCTTGGCGGTGGAAAACTTTATCGTATTGTTTGTTTTAATGAGGTAAACAGAACATTTATAACACAAATGTCGCCCATTTGAGGTCTTGAGGTTCACTTCAAGTACGAGGGTTTATTTAATTTGGTTTCTGCCTGTATAAATCTTTAAGCACTTAGTTTCTCAAGCAAATATCCATGTATACAAAAGAAGCATTGAGTAGGGAGTACCCATGATATTGCGTAGAAAACATGTTTGATTTGACAAATCTACGCAATTACCCAAAATCTATGAGGTCAATCTGCAGACGTAAAAATCCTTATTTAACCAAATTTGGGATTCCATTTATAACCCGAGGGAGGTCTTGACAATAGTGACCGTAATTAACGACTAGTACAGTCAGTGAAAAAATCGTGGTCGATGCTTACTTTCTTGTGAAACTAAAACCCCTAAAGAACAATAAATCAAGAAAAAAAAACGAAATAATTGTCAACTGTACTGCCGCGTCGTCAATATTATAAATATACTTATTAGTGAAATGCCGCCAATTTTCGCTCTCCATTAGAAACATATTTGGCCGTTCATTTCAAAACTGCACGTTGAATTGGAAATAAAATAATCTGTGGGGTGCTTTATTTTTTCTAGTAAATAATACAAATAAAGTTATAATTAAATATAGAATTTTTCCATACATACAAACATGCATTTCTATATAATTTGATTTTAGGTGGTTTTAGAAAAAGTAACGCGCCGACAGATTATTTTTAAAGCAAATATATGCATACATATATTTTTTTGTAATTTGGTGGCTAATCTTCGTCCAAATGGGTATGAACCCGGCTTCCATTCCGGAGGTTGCGGGTTCAGTCGTACACCAATGGACTTTTTGAGTTTTTTTTAAGATTTACGTATTTTTATTATTAATTTATTAAATTATATACAACATATTTAATTTATTGCAACCTGTCACGTATTGAATACAAGCTACAACCGTGGGTATGTGCCGAACGTAAGTTTTCTCTGACGGTAGTATATATGTATAAATAATATGAGAATCGTACTAGGGGATACCCTGGTATTTGATACTTATAAAATTTACGCTCTGAGTATTGATCAGGGGTGAAATCCTCGAAGGGCAATTTTTTTTCTTAAGTGTTTTTTTCTTCTTCGTAATTTGATGTCTCAAAGACTACGCCTGTCAGCGACTGTACATGAATGATTAAATATAATCCGCTTAGTTGGGGAAGATTTTGCTCTTGGGTCAGAAATTTCTTGTGTTTATAATTGTGAAGAAAGGGAATTACCTTATTTCTAGTAGTAATATTGGTAAAATGGTATTTGGCCATGTACAGAGCTGTAGTTTTTAGTACTTATTCTTAATGTTTACTGGGTATTTTTTTTTATGTTGATGTGTGGTGTACACATCAACATAAAAGAATTGGGTGACTAAGGCAAAACAAAATATGAAGTAAGTGAGAATCCGTAATCTGCCTACTATCCATACTTTATGGCAGATGTGGTTCTATATATGCATCTATGAGAACACAACTGTATATACGTTGCAAATAAGTATAACTTGTTGTATAAATGTATAACAGCATTTTAGTTTCTACCACAAATTAACATAAAAATATGCAAAGCATTTAGAAAAGACGTACCTAAATTTTTTTTTTCTTTATACTACGAGAAAGCTCTTGTCCTTCATCTCACCTGGTTTCATGTTATGATAAGGCCAAAGGTGGAAGCGCACTTCACCCGGAATCCTCAACAGGAACTGGCTATCTTACCTCTAAATTCCGGAACACAACAATTAAGAAATGGTGTATGGCGGCAATTTAAAGGCTTCCGCCTTTTTAAATGGATATTATGTAGTTGCAGAGGAAAAAGGAAAACTTCATTTATTGGGAAAGTTTTGCGCTATAAGCGGGCGTGTTAGTGTGTTTGTACCTACATGGCTTCTTTGCTAAGCACCTGGGGATTTCTAATATTTTTCCAGCGCTTTAATACCCGGAAAAACTATCCTTTAAGTTAAATCTTTTGTTTGTTACATTTTTTAAATAGTAACCACACAAAGAAACTAACTAGTAACGATATTTATAAAAAAAACATATAACAATTTCAAAGGTAAGTCGGGTTACCTAAGGACAAAAGGTCTATTGGTAACTAAACTATTCCAGACTAGTACCAGAAAGAAGTGTATCCAAAACATTGACAGCATTGCCACGCGAAATAGCTATGATAATTCGCTGGGTTAAATAAGAGCCAGCCCTTGAGTCACACCTCGCCACAATCAAGATTTAAAAAACCCGGAGAGTAAAGGCTCCCGACGGACCCAAGGTCTCAACCGCAAAAAACTCAAATATGGAAGCTCTGTTGAGACCACTATATTTGCGCTCCTCAGATGGTTTATCAATAAACCATAATTATAATTGTTAATCATTCATATTGACGCTTTTTTTTTATTGTACGACAGGGAAGCGTTTGGCCTTCATCTCACCTGGTAACAAGTTGATAAAAGGCCGAAAGTGGAGGCGCACTTCACCCGAAATCCTCAACAAACTGAGGAACTAGCCGTCTTACATCTAAATGCCGCAACACAACAATTTCTTTTAAGGATTGTTATTATGGCTACAGAACTAGGTCAGATGGTCGAAAGTCGTATGTTTGTCTATGATTTTTTGGTAGTTTAACATAAAGTTCTATAATTGACCTTAAATCTACCCATAAACTGGCTTAAAATAAGTATATAATTTATCTTCTTATTTATAAATTATGCGTTTTCTTACAAAAACTTTGACTTGAGTTTCCAATTAAATCCCCAATCTTGTTAGAGTTTCTTCAGACCCCACGCCCCATTGATGCTCTTGAATTTTGTATGACTTGCGTGAGGGTTGAATCAAGTTTGACACTTGATAATTGAGTTCTCTGATGTGATGTCATTTACGCACGACCTGACACGATGACCTAATTATGTCATTCCTTTTCGACATTAATTTCATAAAATATAGCTTTCGAGTTTGTTACCCACATCTGGTAACTTTAATTCCATGATATTATTATGTCTAATTACTACCTATAAGGGTATTCGAGATATTTATACATCACAATACCGAATTAACAGATTTTTATATATTTTGCTCTGTTCTCCGTTATCGCAGTAATTTGTGTAAATTTTGACCCCTAAATATGTTTTTTTAGAGAGATAGATCTTTTGTGAGTTACGAGACCGTATTAATAAATAGTAAATATACATTTATAAACAGTTACTGTCAGAGGCACCTAGTTACATTGTGAGAGACTAGTGCCTGAAGTAGGTTCTTGAGAATTGAGTATTGAGAGTGCAATGAGGTAATACAAGGTGGTCGGGACTCTAGCGACTCACTGAAACCCGGTACCTACCTTGATTCTAAGGTAGGACTTATAGTACATTCCGTTAAATGCCACCTCATCAGCCACTGTGCACCGTCGCCCTTCCCGGTAAAATCGTGACCCCTATAACATAAAACAGACAAAGTGTGGCTACAGTAAAACGTATAGGTGCCTACCTATTCAAGTAGATATAAATATGAAGAGGTAGGGATTAAAACGTGTGTGAATTTCATATCAAAAATGCAAATGCGATAAAAAACGATACCAACACTGGTAACCGGATTTCTTATTAGACATAGCAACACTCTGAATTCGAACGGAATCTGTTTGTTTTTCATCGGCACCGAATACAAAGCCGGGATTAGGGCTGCTTTGCCATTTATTGCGCGCTCGAGTTTCTCTTATCACGCGTTTGATCACGTTTTCATATATCTTAACTGTAAATAAACTGCAAGTACTATTGCCATTTTCGCAAAAGTTGGCTGTTTAATTGATAATTAAAAGACATTCATATGAAAAGGGAAAATAATTATTCGGGCGCACCAAAAATGCATTAGCGACTTAAATTATGAGATTCTGTAAAACAAGTAATAAATTAAGTAAGCTGCCGACAAATATTTTATAAGTGACGTGATAATCGATTAGAGCGACTCAAGAGTCCACACTATAGCAGTATGTTAAGGTGCGTGGGTGGTTCTAGTTCCAGCCATAACTGCGTACACGTTTGATATTTTGTGAGACCTGGTAGTAAACAGAAATTTTGTAATTGAAAATATTTTTAATTAGTCGATATTTTGAAGTTTTCAAGTCCCTCACAATCAGTCGGCCACTTTTGTTTATCACCCTAATTCTTGAATTTTGACACTTTTTACTTTTTAATTTGATTTTTATTTTACACAGCACCATAAGTCTAAAACTAAACATAGCTCCTATATTAGATATGGGATATAATTACTGATAATATTCCTCAAGACTTTTTTTGTTAATATAATAGGTACCTAATTATCATATTTACAAATATATATATATTTATTATAATACAAACAACACAGCACACAAACACCAAAAAACATCTATTATCATCACATTAATGTTTGTCCTGGGCGGTCCACAACCTACAGCGGAGAGGGTAGAGCTACCATCTGAGCTGTGAGGCTTGCTAAGACATAAGTACAATTGTGTTGAAGTGGGTTGTGTAAGTTATGTGTAAACTCTTGACCTCGAGGCTTGCTTGGTCATAATCTGTGCAAAAATGCGGCCTACGATAGAGCCGCCAGAAACCGCCCACTACAGGATCTGGCACTTCCGCGTACCAACGCCTCAATTCCTTCAGCATGAGCTCATTGACTTCTGCTCTTAGAAGGTAATTTACTTATTGAGCCTTTTACATCCATATGTAAACAAAGCTTGGAATGGTCATCAAGTTACAACCCTGACAGGTAATTAGAGCTGAATTGCAACGCCAGGCATTACGTGCTTACGCTAACTACCCGAGGTGAATCGAGCCGCATATACGAGTATGCATTAGCATTGCACGTGTAATTGTACTGCAGATGTTAAAGAATATGTTCTACAGAATAAAATTGTAGTGTCTCTGAAAGATTGACAATTAATGCACAGCCGAAACCAGACTTATCGGGGTAGATTTATTTTGTTATGTACAATGTGGGGTGTATTAAGAATGGATTTAGAATTGTTTTTACAAGGTTAGTACATTAATACGCCATTTAGCTCCAAACTAAACATAGCTTGTAATATAATAACAATATTACGGGTGGATTCATAAACATTATTTGTTGAAAATACAAACATGAGGTACAATAATACACCCACAGAACAAGCATCTTTATTCATCACACAAATGTATGTCCTGGGTAGGAATCAAACTTACAACTACAGCGCAGAATAACTGTACTGAAGTTCTTCGTATTTGACTCGTTTTAATATCATAGCAACGCAGTTCTAAGGATCGGCACAATAAGTTTAAATTGCCCTAGTCCTGAATGAAATATAGCTGCCCCTTACAGCCCGGTTACGAAATTGTATTATTGTGAGTAATTAACTTCACAATTCACTTTTACCTAAACGTCTTAGCCTATTTTTAAAATAAGAATCTTACCATTCCTAGACTTTTTATGTAGTTGATAGCTTACACGGTCTGTCTCTGACAATATGCCTTGTTTGGTGCTGTTTTACTTCAGCTAATCAATGACAAGATAAATTATTAAAAATAAGAAACAAATAAAAAAATACACAACGCCGTGCAGAAACAAGATTATAGAGTACATATAAACTAATACTTAAACAAGCCTCATAGCTCAGTTGGTAGTAGCACTGCCTTCTGCGCTGTAGGTTGTGGGTTCGATTCCCACCCAGGACAAACATTTGTGTGATGCATATAGATGTTTGTTCTGTGTTTGGGCGTTGTATCATGTAGTACGTATGTATTTACAAAAAATATTTAAGTGTTCTATCCGTAATCTAGTTCCCATATAACAAGCTATGCTTAGTTTGGGGCTAGATGGCGCTGTGTAAAATTAATGTCCTGTAATATAATTGTTGTTATTATTATGATACACAATTAAACTCAAATATAAAATAAACACATATATGAGCCTGTGTGCATGATCCAAATTAATAATGTTTTTTTATTGTATTGGCTATCTGTTTGCAAACTTGACATGACATGATCTTACCTTCATGACATGAATGGCGATACTAAATATCTGCTGGCAAAGAAATCGGACGATACATGATAGGTTACGGGCGTTAAAACGTTGATGAAATCTGATTATGTATGCTTTATTTTCTTCGTCATCAGATTGAATCATACATTATTATTTAGCAGTTATACGATTAAAAACGTTGCAATGCAATAGTCAAAGGCTTATTTTATTGCATCAACCAACCCATACAGTTTCAGAGAAAAGTAGGCCTGCAGGCGCAAAATCCAGAGCCAATTAGTCCCCGTCGCGTGGATTGATTTAAAGCTATTCGCACGTATCCGGCGAGCGTCCGGATTATCCGGCCGTTTATTCCAGTTCCACAGAGTAAATTAACCGCTCTGTAATAAGATTGACTAGTTTACAGTTGACTTCTGCAAAATGGTCGCCGGGACTACGTAGCCAGATGTTTATTGTACGGTTGCTGTATATATCAAATTAATATTTTGAATCAATGTTGGTAGGGTGATCTTTTAGCCTCGTTTACTAGATATAATGACAAGATTTTGATTAGTCTAATGCTTTGACGGTGAAGGTCACATCGTAATAAAAACAGCATGTCTTTAGGAACAAAAATCCGAATGCCACGAGCCACTGTCTAGCCTAGTATCCACTAAGCGGCGATAGGCTTGCAACTTGTCACATTGAATACTAGCTACTTGCAGACCATGGTCATGTGTTATTTTAAACGTACCACTGACTACAGTAAGATCCACGCTCTGAGTATCAGCGGTAGCGATACTCAGATCAGCGGTAAATCTTAGAAAGGAAAAAATACTGTTATAAGGGTCCATGGGGAGCCGGTGCCCTCCGGGTTTTCAAAAATCTTGCGGGGCTTTTGATTGAGGCGACGCGTGACCCAGGGCTGGCTCTTATTTGGCCAGCGAATTTGCATAGCTATTCAGCGTGGCAGTGCAGCCAGTGTCTTGGGCACGCTTCCGTCTGGTACTGGTCTGAAACAGTTGAGTTACCTATAGGCCGTTTGTAACGGTCCTTAGGTAATCATACTGATTCCTTTGTACATAGTTAGTTTAATTGTTATAAGTAAAGTAATAAATTACCTAGTCCTTTCGTTCGTCCTGATGTTCAATTTTGGACAGAGCCTTCTTCAAAAAGGTATAACATATAAGTTAGTTTTGGATTCTGGTCTTTAATCACCTTAATATCATCATCTTCCCGCCCGTGACCTACAATAGTTATAAAATTGGATGATTAAAAAAAAACATAAATCTTGAACGATTTGTAAAAATAAAAAACGATTACATATCGACATGGTAATGACCTTACAGTACTACAATATTCGCGTTGATTGGCTTTTTTATTTAGCATGAATTATGTTATTACAAATACACCTAAGCTACACGTAACTGATCATTATTACCCGGCACCAAAACTGGATGGTTTAAACATCCCCGCATCACCCGATCCTCTCTCTTGTAGATTTCGTTTTTCGAATGGAACTTGGCTGCCACACTTGCTATGAGGTGTGAGCTATGTATGTTGGTAATTGGATTATGTGCTCAGCACAAATGCCAAGTTGAGTTTGCTTCTGGAAAGTTGTATTTAACGTGTTTGTTAGAACCACGCGAAATGTCTGTTGAATAACTGGAACATGTTAATAATAACTAGTAAAGAGAAACCCTTCCCCAGTTTTGCACTGGCAGAGCATGTGGTGGTAGATATATCATTTTGTGGACTCACGAGAACTGGTGAGGTAGCATAAAGTAGCCCATTTACTTCATGTTACCACACTAATTCTCGTGCTTCGTGTATCGCATGCAGTCATGTATCGTATATATATAATATATACCATCACTTATTATACACCAACAGGCCAGCTTTTCACCCGTGAAGGATCTTTTGCAGTTTTTTTCTAAATGGTGGCGGTGATACAGATCCAGTGTAAACATAATCCTGCAACGTTAAAATTGTATGGGGAAAACACGATTCTAAGCCGTTTTGTTTTTTAAAAATCATAGAAACAATAAAACAGATCCAGTTTAAACATAATCCTACAACGTAAAATATTATTAATCGTATGGGTATAACACGATTCCATGCCATTTTTCTTTTTATAAGTCCTATAAACATTGTACTAAACTTGTAATCGCAAAAGTAGGTACTTTGTGGATTTGTTTAATCGTCATGTATTTTAATACCTGGACCTGAAGCATTTTCTGGGCAAATATGAGACCTCAATGAAGCGGTATTTTTCAGAAGTTGCCTTAAATTTTTTGGAGGATCACACCACCAATTGGTTGTAGACAGACTAGATTTTTCAACATAATAAATGTCTTTCCATTTGCAACATAGATCACACTATAAATTATACGATTGGTACCCTCAGACAGTTGGGGTCACATTTAAACCAATTTATCTTTCCTTGATTTATAGAAGAGACCTTTAATTAAATGGTCCATAATACACGCCGCCCTAAACGAGTTACGAAAGTTATAAGTCTTGTCTTACGAACAAGGGCCTGAGGTTAGTTAGCATAGGCGTGCAAAGACAAATTGATGTGGGTGCTGCAAAGGAACATCAAACAAATCGAAAATATCATGAGATCATGCCTACTCAAAATACAATATAAAAGTGCATAAAACATGTAAAAAAAACGTTAATATTTATAATAAAATTATTTATGATTACCAATAAATAAATAATAATAATAAATTAATATTACAGGACATGAATTTTACACAGCCCAACCTAGTCCCAAACTAAGAGTTGCTTGTAATATGGGAACACATGGGGTAATAGATTACGAAAAGAATATTCAAATACTTTTTTTTGTTGTAAATAAATACTTATCAGTAACAACCAAACACAGAACAAACATCTATATTCATCACACAAATGTTTGTCCTGGGTGGGAATCGAACCCACTCCCTACAGCGCAAAAAACAGAGTTACTACCAACTGAGCTATGAGGCAATGTAATCAAATATAATGTTTCTTTTGTAAATGCCCTATATGTATTGCCAATATTTAAAAAACATACAGGATTTGTTAAAAATGTATTATTACACTACTATCTAATATTAGAATAAATCGGCTTGCAATGATGATGATGATTATCTGTGTGAATAATAATAAAAACTTTTTCTGTGTTTGGGTGCAGTATTGTTTCTATTCTATGTATTCACAAAAAATGTACTAGTAGTATTATATCCATCATTTATGTTTCATATTATGAGGTATTCTCATGGCTAGATGATGCTATGAATATTATCCAGTAATATTTATTATTTATCTAAATATATTAAATTGTCTTTTAGCTGACTGACAATCGACGCTTAGCCCACACCAGAGGGGCTCTGGGCGTTTGACTAGTTTATAATCTCTCACAAACAACAAGATCATGAGATATGCTACGCCGTAGCTTAGTGCTACATCGCTCGTAGCTATAAGCTACGGTTTGGTCCTGGGCGTCAAAGTTATGCATTTATTTATACCTTACCCATTGCAACTGCAATGTTCTGGTACAACTTTATACATAAATCAAACTACTGCAGTTTATTTCCCCCTAGCACTTTATGACTCGATATTAGTGCCACGGCCACCTGCTCTCTATAAATATGTATTGTGTATCTGCTGTTGAACGAACCATTTCGATCCATATTTAGCTCCATCTGTGATTAGGTACATTATGCCACTCATCGATTATTCCTCAGCTTTAGGTGCTCATTTTTATGAAAGTTTTTGGTAAATTGCTGCTTCAAAACACATTTTGGATTCAATCGTGTGAAATTCGCCACTAACTACAGGCTACATCTTATTAGTAACATCAATGTTTTCGAAATTTAATGTTGAGATTTTCCATGTTGGTTCTCTAACTGACTGAATTTTGGCGGTCAGCAGTCCACCTGCCAAGCGTGGTAATTATGGCAAAGCCCTCCAGCTTCAAGGAGGCTCTGTCCAGCAGTGGACATTAATTTGGCTGTTGATGATGTGATACCTTATGTGACATTATCCGTGCTGATATTATATACGAAAGTAGCTGTTTTATATTATCGTATAATTTTTTATGACTCATTGGCTCAACGTAATTGTATGCAATTTGATATGAATATAGTGTGCGCTATGAGAAAGGACATACGCTACTTTTATCCGGATATATGCTTAGTGATAATACAATAAGTAATGTGAATAACTTTATCAGTATAATATTAAATATACTCGGCATATTTGTCTGTTTTAAGAAGCTTTTAGCATAAAACGTCTGAAAAACAGAAATTTGTCAATTTCTCGGAGAATACAACCCCAAGCCATAACGAGACTTGAAGTGGATTACTTATCTCGATTCTCTTTAGACTTTATTTCTTGTGATCCTACTCACACAACAAATTATAAAGACTTGAGCTACTAGAGTTCTGTAAATGTATACTAGGCTAGCCATGGTGTTATCTAAATTGATCAGTGGACAGACGTGATAGACAACTCCGAGATTTATCGCCTCAATCTATCTTCCAAGAAAATCTATCATTTTAACGAATGAGAAAATGCGAAGCGAGCTTGAATCTACCAGTTAGCTTTTAATTTGATCCGATTTTGTCTTTGTTGTATGGTAAATGGTGTTATGGTGCATAACTTTGATCCGGAGATACCTATAAATTACCAAGGTTTGATGGTGAGTTTTTCGATATAGTGAAGTTTTTTCGAGTAGATTGATTATTCAGCTGAGCGATGATGACAACTGATTATGTTGTCGTTGCGGGTGTAAAAGACTCAAACAAATTCTAACATTATACTATGTCTGTCCTAGCGATCAGACAGGATCAGTTAGGTAGGCGTTGGTGACTGCGTCACAGTTTTTATAACTATTGCTGTTACCATCGTTTGCTATATATGTTTTGTTCCGAATTTCTTTGTTCCCAATAAATAATTTTGTATTTGTATTTTTTTTTTGTATCTCATATAATAGTTTTAACCGGTATCGCAGCTTGCCCGTGTTCTAGGTACCAGATAAAAAGTAGCCTATGCATAAAATTTTATTTACTTGTCATTAAAACAAAAGCAAGCTAAATATAACTTACATAGAGAGATAGTAAACCAACAATATTAGTTGGTAGTTATTTTCTATGCCGTTCACTATATAATTATATGCAAAAAGTACAGAGTATGTTAATATTAAAGCTTAGCCATGCTTTGAGCATGTGCCGAATGTAAGTTTGGTGATCCTCAAAAGATCCACGCTCTGAGTAGTTCTGTAGTGATTAGAGGTGAATCCTCAAAGGGGAAAAAGTCGTGAGTCTATTTATTTAATTTATTACTTAGCGATGCTTCTTAATTCTAATTTTGGATCAGGATTATCATCATCTTCTTGCCCCTTATTGCATATTCAGTGGGGTCGGCGCGACATGTCTTCTTCCATTCTTCTCTATCGGATGTCATCTAATCATTACTCCTTTCTTCTTTTTTATTTACCCTCTTTCTTGCCCATATCATCCGTCACACAATCCAACCATCTCTTTTTCGGTCTTACTCTAAAATTATATACATCCACACTCATATTTAACACTCTTCTTACATAGCTTCCATCCCTTTTCATCATATAATAATAATGATTATTATTTCTTTATTTCAATCACAATATTAAACTCATTTCAATAATTTAACCGCCTCTGTGGTCTAGTGGGTTCAACCCATCGATTTCAGATCCAGAGGTCCCGAGTTCGATCCCCATGGGGAGTACAATATACTGTGCTTGGTTTGGTTGGTGGTAGGATTTTGTTTAAAGTCCGCCTGGCTAGCTACCACCATCTTACCTAATTCTATCGCCATAATAACAATTCTTAAAAAAAATTGTTGTGTTCCGACATTTAAAGGTAAGATAGCCAGTTCCTCAGCTTGTTGAGGATTCCGAGTGAAGTGCGCCTCCACCTTCGGCCTTATTTCCACTTGTTACAAGGTGAGATGAAAGCCAAGCGCTTCCCCGTCGTCTTCTGTGGTCTAGTGGTTTGCCTTCCAGTGTCTCAGAGCCATAGGTTTGATTCCCAGAATGAATACAATATTGTGCTTGTTTGGTTGGTCGTAGGATTATGTTTAAGGCGGCCTGGCTAGCTACCACCATTTAACATGATTCTATAACAACGAAGATATATAAGATACTATATTGCTTATGATGTATATTATCTAGGTTTGTTGTTTCGGCATTGAGAGGTAAAATGGCCAGTTCCTCAGTTTGTTTAGAGTTCTAGGATGACGTGCGCCTCCGCTTTCGGCCTTATCTTGACTTGTACCAGATGTGATGAAGTCCAAGCGCTTCCCCGTCGTACAAAAATGAAATAAAAAATATTATGGTATCTTACCATTACAGAGTGTGATGCTACTGATGTTAAATTCACATTTCAAGTCACACAGGCATAAAAAATTGATGTTTATCCAACATAAACGAGTTATTCGTATATTTAAACAAACAAATTGGATTTCTGTGGATTCCCATAAGCGTTAGGACAAAAGTCGTCGCGAGATTTGTTTTTACAAACGAAACGCGATTCGCTATTAGGGTCACCGTCCCAAATGATCAGAGATAGCGTATCTGCGCAAATGTGCCTTCTTTTTTTGCGGTTTATTTTTAACTCTGGGTCATGAGAACGGAGAACAGATTCAGCTTCTAAACACAACATTTTCAAGTCCCAGTGCTAAGCGTTGGCATTTTTTTGACTGAAATAAATATTTGGTAAATAACTAGAAATTAATCTGTCTTTTGATATTTCGTCTGATACAATGATTCGCATAACTTATTATGGGGCCATAACCTTCCAGTAAGGATATTTTTATGTTTTACATCGAATGTTTGTTTTCAGGCGTTTATGTATATGTATAGTTTAAATTTTATTAACCGCCTTTATAGTCTAGGGGTTCAACCCACCGATTTCATATCCAGAGGTCCCGGGTTCGATCCCCATAGGGAGTACAATATATTGTGCTTGGTTTAGTTGGTGGTTGGACTGTATTTAAGTCCGCCTAGTCTGACAATTTTTAATATTGTTGTGTTCCGGCATTTAGTGGTAAGATAGCCAGTTCCACAGTTTGTTGAGGATTCCGGGTGAAGTGCGCCTCCACCTTCGGCCTTATCTCAACTTGTAACCAGATGAGATGAAAGCCAAGCGCTTTCCCGACATACAAAAAGAAATAGATGCAACGGGCCGTATCTGTTCGGTTAAGATAAAATCTGAACATCCGAAAACATGACTTAATATTCACGTGATATTGGCAGAACACCTCGCTCCCGTTCGAAACGAATTCCGTGTCCTAATGGAATTTGCGAAATATACATCCAAACACACTATTCTGTCATATATTTATCACTGTCAGCCGGTTGGGTTAGATACACGAATACACGATTCAATTTATTTTCAGTTTGCTCTGCGATTTCCCTTGCGAGTTCGGTTTTGTGTATTGAAATGAAATAAAAGCATATTTTTGCTTAAAAAGTTTACATTCATGTTACTTTATTAACGGAGTTCACGTTATTCCGGTCAACGGTCGGAAATAAATGTAATATTTACGAGTTTGAAACGAACAAATGGTTTCTCAGGTAGAGTCTTCTCTATTGTTAACTTCAGTCTAGACTAGACGAGCGTGCTCAAAGTCAAAAGCTTTATTTGCTATGCTAAGTTTATTTGTTAATTTTTAACGCAAAAACTAATGACACATTATATACCTACAACGTTTCTTATTTTGCGCTCGTATAATATATTACTGAACTTTTAACACCATGCCATATCGCCCAAACTAATCAAAGCATAGACAACGGATACGTATACTTCAATTAATTTTACTAAATACATGATTATGATACAATACCCTTTATTTTCTTAGGCACTACCGCTTGGCACTATTACAAGAGGTACGGGAAATTTTACTTTCCCGTGCCACTACTATTCTTATTGACTGATTAAACGCATACTATAAAATTTCCCGTGGATTACCTCATTACCAATGGCAACTAAGTATATAACAACACCCAAACATAGAACAAACATCGATTATATTCATCTTACAAATGGTTGTATAGTGTAGGAATCGAACCAATCTACAGCGCAGAAGGCAGATCATATTAAAAACTGAGCAGTGAGGCCTGATCATATTGATTTGATTTTTATACCAAAAAAACGCAAAGTAAATGCTAAGTAAAATGAGTAAATGAGCACACTACAAGGTTTTGCTTCAAGTAAACGAGCGTTCAAGCTGCGTTTGTAACATCGCACAATTAAAGCGCGTTCAAAAAACTTACAGTGTAACCATAACTACATCGCGTTTAATTTCCCTGGTATAATCTGTGATTTAATTATTGCAAATAATTCTGTCATAAATCCATTATTGACTTTAGGGACAGATGAGGACAGTTTAAATTGTAACTTCGAGTCGTTCCTTACATGATATCAGCATTTCTAGACATATCCTTATTTTACCCTTTTTGGGGCAAGGCGTGGAACATATATGGGAGGAATAACTCAAATCAAAACCTGTTGTATTATCTCTTTTAAAAACTGAACATATCTCTTTCAGTACACTTGTCTGCACGAGAATCTCTTCCATTATCTCTGCGAAGAAAACGGCGGAGCGGTGACATTGCCGGCCGCGAGGGGCGATGACGCGTGGAAGGTCTACTTTAACAAGAACCCAGAGGAGATTGTTGAAGAGTTCGCTATGAGATACGGCATCGAGGCAATATACCAAGCTATGACGTGAGTATTACCGCCAGGCTATTACCACCTCTGTGGTCTAATGGTTCGCCTGCCAGTGTCAGATACAGAGGTCCTGTGTTCGATTCACAGAGAAGTACATTATTATGCTTGGTTTGGTTGATGGTAGGACTAGTTCAACTAGCTAACTACCACGATCTTAACTAAGTCTTTTGCCATACTTTTACACATTGGAACACAACAATTCCTCAAGTTAATTGTTTGATGATAAATTCAATTGTTAGGAACAGAGTTTTCAATAATTTTAATTACATTATCAGTTTATCATAGGCCTGAGACTTAATACTATCTTAAAATGTTATTACCAGACCATCACCAGACAATTTTGTGCAAACGGATTTGTGCTCAAAATTGTGCAATCTCTTAAAACCAGTATGAAATTACGAAATAATATCTCTTCTGAAGCAAACATCAAGCTAATTTAAATATCGGCTTTATCTTTACTCGTTATGAAGTCGTTAGCCAAGAACAGAGCTATAGTTACGTTTACGCTTACGTTCTTAATGGTGTCGATAAAAACATAAAGCTAGATAAAAATCCTAATGGACTTTCAAAGAAAATACTCGTATTTTTTGCTAACAAGCGCACTGAGGCGTATTTATATTATTCCTAAGGTTATGCTAATACCTTATAAGCATTTCCAAATTATTTATTATATATATATAAATATTTAATATTTAGTCGTCTCCACTAATACACTTTACACTTTATAGTTTTAAAAATGTTTATCATTAAAATCTATATATTGGTTTTTATTTTGTATATGTAATAAGTATTTGCATGAATTTTAAAATTATGAAATGTACATAATTATAGCAGGTACCTTAAGCATGATTTGTAGATAATTATTCCTATTAATTAAGGAACAATATACATTTAAATGATTAGTTTTCCATATCCTCATTTCGGCGCAAATAACAAAATGCTTTTACCCAGGAGAGAATAACAAATGCCGAAGTGAGAGTGTGAAAGATACTTGCCTTATTGAAAGTACTGTTTTTTATTGCACGACGGGAGCTGCTTGGCCTTCATCTACCTTGATTTTCAAGTTATGATAAGGCCGAAGGTAGAAGCGCTCTTCACCTGAAATCCTCAAAAACATAACCTGTTTTAAAAATACATTCCATTCCAGGCATTTCCACTGCTTATCAACGAAGTACCTCTGCGCAGGAGTTCCAGCGGTCATGTCGACGCTCCTTGCCAACATCAACGCATACTATGCGCACACCACGGCTTCGTCTGCGGTGTCTGCTTCGGACCGATTCGCTGCCTCTAACTTTGGGGTAAGTAATCTTATCATAAATTGAAAGCAAGTGACATCTCACCCACGCTTTCTCGTCAGACAATAAAAAAAAGAAGTATCTGAGATGGTGACGACCTTGTCTTGTTAAATAGCAAGTAAAAATTAGCAGGGCTTTGCCCTGCAGTAAGATAATGGAGGTTTTTTAAACTGATATTATAATTGAGTCATCATAGGGGAGGCCCCATGTGTGCCAGAGGTCGCACAGAAAAAATAATTCGACTTTGCGGGGCCGATGAGAGCGGAATGAATTCTACTTTTTGAATTCTATAAATGTAATAATGACACAAAAAATCACAAACCACCATTTGCGATTTTTTGTGCCATATTCTATATATTACATATCGCTGAGCACTCAGTATGGTCATCTAGCAGTAATCAATAATAATATTCATAAATAAATAAATAAATATCACAGGACATAAATTCACTTAACTATGTGAACCTGCCCTAGTCTCTGAATTCTATAGTTATACGAGTATATATTTCATCTTTCACCATTCTCTACTTCTTTGAAGTTAATGAGATAAAAGCACGCACTCTGGATGAAAGTGGTTTCTGTTCTAGCGGTGTCCAACTTATCCAACGATTGCCTACACAAGCTAATTCATGAATTATTCCCCTACAGAAAGAAAAGTTCGTAAAACTCTTGGATCAGCTGCACAACTCCCTCAGGATAGACTTGTCGATGTACCGGAATAACTTCCCCGCCTCTAGCGCTGAGAAGCTCATGGATCTCAAGTCTACCGTTGACCTACTTACCAGCATCACGTTCTTTAGAATGAAGGTGAGCTAGCCACAATAAATATGTTTATGATACGAAGTAGGTATTTTAAATTTTGATCTATCATTCATATATTGTTATTAAAGCTAAACTTTAAGATTAGATTTAAAGTCTTTAACTCTAAATCTAATCTTAAACATTCGGAAAGCCTTGTCGGATCGGATTCAGACTCTTCCGATAGAGATTACGGGAATGCTATTCTTGTCAATTTTGAAGAAGTTACAAACACACAAACAGAGTTTCTTTAGTCTTAATAGAAACTAAATAGAAACTCGGCTATATCATTCAAGCAATTATTCAGTTGGGCTTTTTAGGATCATTTTGATACGTCAAATGTATGTGTTTAGAATTGCGACGCAGCACACAAGAAGGACGGCAAGAACCTCTGCCTAGTTTTTTTTTCTTTAATACTATCAATGTGACAAACAGGCAGCCCACCGTTAGCGCCTACCGTCGCCCATAAACGCTTGCAACACCAGAAGCATATCACGTTGCCGACGATTTTAAAGGAGCTCTGGTGACTTGACTCAATAGTTAGTGTTTTGTGACGAATTCACTGTCTTCCATTTATTTATAAAAAATCCACAGATCTTATGTAAATGACGTAACTAATTTACCGAAACTTACATCCAATGATAGATTTACTTTAAATAAGGTTAACAAAAATTTAGAGCACTTTATACCTTCTTTATACTAAGGTAACAAAATCTATGTAAAGATTTATTTTCATCTTGAGTCATGATAAAAACTATGAGTAACTATTTTATATTGAAACACAAACACTACCTACACTAAGTTTCCCGAATTATACAAAGAACATATCTTATGAATTCTGATTTACCACTTTATTTAGAATAGGTATATAGGTATTGATACTTGTAGATTTGAACCAGTGAATTTAATTTTTACAGGTCCAAGAGCTGAGCAGTCCACCTAGAGCCGGAACCGTGGTTAAAGACTGTGTGAAGGCGTGCCTTAGATCAACATATCAGTTTCTATTTGAGAATTGCTACGAGCTTTACAATAGAGAGTTTCAGGTATGTATCATAAAGATCCTATGTGGAGGTTTCACCCCCAGACATGTGAATTCTGAAGCAATGAGAACATTATAATGATTATCTAAGCTATGCAGCGTTTTTTTTTTCAAATACAAAAAATCCAAATACTAAATATGATGTTTATTTTAGGGCTATTGAAGTCTCGTGCTTAGACTTATTTATTTATTAATTTTAGAAAAAACATAATTACAGGTTTTTTTATTTAACCTTAAGGCGATGCTAAATCTAGGTAACATATGTTAATTAATCTATGGTACAAATACTATAGTTACTACATTATAAACATTTTGTTGCAAAGACGACCTGTGCCGTTTCCATGAGATTCGGCAGGTTTTGGTAAAATATATCCACGCTGTTTTCGGACAGAATATTGAGCAAGTATATAGCGCTTGGAAGACAACATGGGGTACCTACTTACATACCTACGGGTACCTACTTGAGGTGCCCCCATGATAACATGGGGGCACCTCAAGTACGTTGGTCCTACACTTGGGCACGGCGGGCAAAGTAGGCCTTATTTTATTAACACAAGGGTTCTTATACGGTTATGGGTGGGCACTCATGTGAACATTTTTATTATAAGCAACGTACAATGGCTTGTATCATACAGAGTGCAATTTTTTGGTTCTTAGGTGGATCCGAATGAAGCAAAACGCGACCCTTCAGACCACGGCCCGCAGCTAGACTCAGTGGACTTTTGGCATAAGCTCATCGCGCTCATCGTATCTGTGATAGAAGAGGACAAAAACAGTTACGCACCAGTGCTCAACCAGTTCCCGCAGGAGTTGAATATTGGACAGGTGATTAGCGTAGTTAATCGGATTTTAACAGTTTCGTACCAGTAATTCGGTTTTTCTCATCTCTCAGAACTCTAATCAGGAAATTACTGATATCATCATAAACAGCCGATTACTGTAGTGATAAGACAGAGCCTCCTCCAAAGCTGGTGTTGCTGCCATAATCACCATGCTTGGCAGGCGGGTCGGTGATAGCAGTAACTGTGCTAGAAAATACAAAGAGATGATCTTGCCCTTCTTCTGATGAGATTCCTTAGCTACAGATATAATTTTGTTCCATAATAATGATATGGTCAAATTTTTGCCCTTGGCTTTCATCTTACCTGGTTACTTCAAAATGCCGGAACACAACAATTTTTGAATTGTTATTATGGCGACAGAATTAGGTAAGATGGTAATAGCTAGCCAGGCGGCATTTCATAAAGTCCTATCACCAACCAAACCAAGCACAATATATTGTTATCCCCATGGGGATCGAACCCGGGACCTCTGGATCTGAAATCGGTGGGTTGAACCACTAGACCACAGAGACGATTAAAGATGTATTTTCTTTTTGTTCAAAAAATAATTTTACTGGATTAAAATCTATCCCTGATGGTGGAAAGTGTTGTAAAAATTAACCTTTTGCGAGTTTGATCGCCTTGCAATGTAAACAAATAACGAAGACAGCTGATGCTTTGTATCCGCTTGAATATATTTCGAGATCGGCGGCTCAGTGATATTTGTTTCTTACAGACAAAATATAAAGTTGGTTTTCAACTGTTGTGATATTTCAGCTGTCAGCAGCGACTATGTGGTCATTGTTCGCTGTGGACATGAAATACGCGTTGGAGGAGCACGAACAGCATCGATTATGCAAGTCTTCCGCCTACATGAATCTGCACTTCAAGGTTGGTGGTCTCCAATACGTTTCATTAAATAATGATAGTCTTACGATGAAACGCGGATGTTTTATAGTGCTATTGAATTTGATATGTACATCGTAGCTATGTGCCGGACCAGTTTTACATGGCTATGACCCTCTAACAGGTGATTTTCAAACGATTTGAGCTGTGAGTGTGAGAAAGACTAGAGGTGGATATAAAAAAAAAGTATTTTTACGCTTCAAGAATGTATCTCTGATCACTACTCTAATGATGAATCTTATGAGAATCACTATATGGAAAGAAAGTCCTAAAATAGTTGTAGTTTTTATTTATTTTATATAGTGTACTCTATGTTTAGTCGTGAAAAATAAGTAAACAAAACATTTTTACTTTCGAATTTATAATAAGGTACCTATGCGATGACTTCTATTTGGTGTCCCGTGATCCTCATTATGTTTTTTTTAATATTATTGTTATACGTAATACAAACAGTATCGATGGTAAAAATAAAGAGATGATGACGACATGATGGGGTCGACTCGACATGTCTTCTTCCTCCACTCTCCTTTATCGGACGTCATCTCATCACTCACTCCTTTCTTACCCATGTCTGTCCTTCCATTTCTTATTTCTAACCCTTCCCTATATCCATCCACCTCATATTCAACACTCTTTTCGTACATGGTAAAATCTTTCATGGTAAAATATAGTACCGATGGTAAAAAAGAAACATTTGTTGTAGGTGAAATGGCTGCACACGAACTACGTTACAGACGTCCCTCCTTACTGCGGCGCAGTGCCCGAGTACCCGGCGTGGTTTGAACCGTTCGTGATGCAATGGCTCAATGAAAACGACGACGTCTCTCTGGAGTACCTCAACGGAGCTTTCAACAGGGATAAGCGGGATGGGGTACGTCTAGTTACATAAAATTGTGTCCCTTTTTTGTTGAGTAGATTCTCTCTGTGAGTGGAAAAAGTACCGTAAAACCGACTTATGTCTTATTGCAAATAATAATTATGGTAGACAATAAGTAGATAACAAGTCGATTTTCAAGTTTGGGTGTCACGCCGGGGACCTAGGTCGACCGGATTGGGCAGTGTGTGATTTTGAGTCCATGGTCTAGTTTTATAGACTGGCTGCATAGAAATATGAGTCAAAACATGTGTTCTTTATGGTTAACAACGATCCCCAACTTCCAGATATGGAGAATAATGCAAAATCCTCCAGAACAAACTATGGTTCCTGTTACACAAGTTATTTCGCGGTTTTAAATTCTTTGTAGTTTTAACATTGTTTTCTGACATTATGTCCATTTGTCCCTTTTTCAATCGGTTCGTAGAGCATCTACATTATGTCTACGTACGTAGCCTTTGCTATGACGGATTCGTAGAGGGTCTACGAATCTGACGTAACTAAACAAAGGCTACGTACGATCTTATCGTTATAAATGAAAGTCGCCACACAAAGGTTGTGAACTTCCGTGACGACTAATGGTAGGGGTATATAGGCATTGCGTGATCGTACCTAGTACAAAAGTATGAGTTGGATTTGCACTCTTTTATTGCTCCAAATTCCATACCACAAATAATATAACATTTAACCACTTCAAATTATATGTGATACCATTTCAATGTACTTTAATGGGTTGAGCATGAGAGAATTTTGCATCCATCTCATCAATGAACATATTTGATTACATTTTAGAAATCTGGGCCAAAATTTGCTTACATTCAAGATGGTCGTTTGCTAAAGAAATATGATGTTTCCAGTTCCAAAAATCAAGCGAACACGCGCTATTCAGTAACTCGGTAGTGGACGTTTTCACGCAACTGACGCAATGCTTTGACGTGGTATCGAAGCTGGAATGCCCTGACCCTGAGATCTGGAAGCGGTACATGAAGAGATTTGCGAAGACCATCGTCAAGGTGCTGGTCGCGTACGCGGATATTGTCAAAAAGGAGTTTACCGAGCATTTTAAGGAGGAGCGAGTGGTAAGTTTTGTGTTCCATAATGTCCGAATTTATTGAATCGATAACATTTATTAACACAAGCGTATACTTTACAAGCATCATAGCTCAGTTGGTAGTTACTCTGCCTTCTGCCCTGTATGTTGTAGGATTTTCCCTGTAGGATTTTGGGTTTGATTCCCCAGAAAAAACATTTGTGTGATGAATATAGATGTTTGTTCTGTGTTTTGGTGTTGAATCATTATCATTTACAAAAAAAAAGTTTGAGTATTCTATCTCAAGCTATGCTTAATTTGATGCTAGATGGTGCTGTGAGAAATGAGTGACCTGTAACACTTGTAAACCTAAATAAAGAATTAATAAAATTTCTTTTTTTTTACAAGTTTAGTCCAACTATCAATATATTAGGTATAAAAGTGAAAATTCTTGTCCATACAGGGTATGGTCGGCGGTGACATTACACGTACACGAGTACACGAGAGGCTTAACATCTTCTTTCTCAATTGACGGACGCAAAGCAGGGCCACATAGGTCATGTTATTTGTAGATATGATGCACCTGCGCAGTAATGCCTTATTATAGGCAGCGGTTACATTTAATATCAGATGCACCATTTGCTGTTTTTTTTTTTTTTGATTAAATATATAATTCTTCCTCCACGATATCCGGTTGCGATCAGGTCCCTGATTCTACTAAGTCAATCGTTCCAATCAGACAATGGTACTAACGCAGAATGTCCACTCAAATACTTAAGCCTTAAGGTTCAATTCTGTTCTGTGACGATATTACTGTCATAGTGAAGCGATTGGTTTATTAAAATCCTGTCTGAAAGCCTGTTTGCCACCTAAGTAGTATTAAAAAAAAGGAACGGATTGAGTTAAAGCTTTGCGCATATTTCTTTAGACCGGAAATAGGACACAGGCAACTTTTTATATATTATGAGATTTAAATATAATACTCATTCTTTTTTTTATGTGAAACTTTCGGAACAGACTTTCTTAAATTTGGCATGGATATAGTGCATACATGGGACACAACAAAGGCTGTTTATCCAAGTACCACGCGGGTGCAACCGCGGGGAAAAGCTAGTGGAAAATAAACACGTAAACTTGTTGCATCGCACATAGCTCTTGGCAAACGGTTGCAATTTAAAATGAATGGACAAACACTTGCCAAGTTTTATCGCTACTTGGCTCAACGGATCTCTATTTCACTTTTAAACGCTCGTGCAAGTCTCGACAAGACATCAGTCTTGTTTTGCCAAATATATTCACTAACGAAGCGGAAATCAAGTGCATATTGCGTTATAACGTGGTTTGCTAACAGTTAAGAACAAAATCGTGGCTATTCGCAACCGTACCAATGCCTATTTTAATGATGACAGCATCACAAAAAAAATTTTAAAGGATAATGAAATACACAAGTTTTTTTATTGGATTGGATTTATTGGATTTCTAGAACTTGTAAAATAAGTAAAAAATAATAACAACGACTGGCATGTGAGAAGGGAAAGCAAAACAAATTAAGAGGGCAAATTAATTTACACCCATTTCATAAACATCCTTATTCGTATCTTGTAGCCAATTGTGTATAGTATGAATTAAATACAACGGGTCGTTACGTTTTGAAATAAGATATTAAATAAAAAGTTCGGTGTTTTTTTTTTATTGTACGACACGACGGGGAAGCGCTTGTCCTTCATCTAACAACAAGTTAAGATAAGGCCGAAGGAGGCGCACTTCACCCGGAATTATCATCAATCGCGAAAGTTTAAAAAAGACTAATGATGTTTGTGATGTTGTAAACGCTTGCAAGACCAGGCATTACTTGCGCATTTCCGCTGCGATATTCTGTAAAAGAGACCTCTCTTGTTTTTTTTCCAGACCTTTCACACAGCTTCCTAAATAAAAGTACTATTCCAGGCATGCATCCTAATGAACAACATCCAACAACTTCGGGTGCAGCTAGAAAAGATGTTCGAAGCGATGGGAGGCACGAAGCTAGAGCGAGACGCAGCCGACATCCTGCACGATCTGCAGCAGACTCTCAACAACACGCTTGATGAGCTCGCATCCATGTTTGCTGTCAGGTCAGTCACGTTATCCTATCATACCCTCATCCTTGCATCGATACCCTCACAGCTGAACGGTAAAAACATTCATGTTTTTTTTATTGTACGTCGGGAAGAGGCTTAGCCTTCATCTCATCTGATTTTTAAGTTATGAAAAGGCTGAAGGTTGAAGCGCACTTCACCCGGAATCCTCAACAAACTGAGGAACTGGCCTCCTCTTTGCACTAAAAAATTTAAAGAATTATTGTTAGGGCGATAGAATTAGGTTAGATGGTGGTAGCTAACCAGGCAGACTTAAACAAAGTCCTACCACCAACCAAACCAAGCACAATATTGTTCCCTGGGGATTGAAACCGGGACCTCTGGATTTGACACCGGTAGGCGAACCATTAGACCACAGAGGCGGTTAAAAAAAAACTATTTATGTGTAGTTTTGGTTGGAGGTAGGACATGCTACAAGTCTGCCTAGCTTCCAGCATCTTACATAGATCTGGCATACAACAATTAAATAGCCAGTTTCTCAGTCTATTGAAATCCACCCAGGTGCCAGGATGATCAATGATGACTAAACGCTTCCCCGTCATACAATAAAAATAAACATTTTTAAGCCAAAACATGCTGGTTTTTTTGCTTTCGTCTTGGAGCAGTCATGTGTGTCCAACACACGCATGGCCAATTTTTGGGAAGGAATATAATCACACTAACTTTGAAATGCCAAGACATGAATGCTCTTTCCATAGAGCTAAAATGTAATTTCTTAAAAGATCACGTTTCTGAAGAAATGGAAAATAAACGAGTTCCCCAGACAATTGTATGGGGCCCTTTTAATATTTAATT
Organism: Venusia cambrica; assembly: GCA_951394065.1. Classification (NCBI taxonomy): domain Eukaryota; kingdom Metazoa; phylum Arthropoda; class Insecta; order Lepidoptera; family Geometridae; genus Venusia; species Venusia cambrica. The sequence goes on from OX596035.1 coordinate 11,199,455, forward strand.
ATCATTTATTGTTTATTTATTTGTGAAGATAGTACCTAATATGGTTCTTAAGATACAGCCTGCCGACAGACAGACGGACTGATGGACGGACATTGTTTAGTAATAGTTGCACTTCAGCACCCTTTGGATACGGAACCCTACGTATAAATAAAAAGAAAAGTTGTGTGCTATTGAATCGTGTGTCAAGCTGTTGTTCCTATTGTGTTGATTGGTGATTGAGTCGGAGCTACCTAGACTAGGCTAAATGTCACTATGAGTTGATAGATGTGTAGTAAAAATAGGTACTTGTGATTACAGAATGAAATAAAACTTAAATTGAACTGAATAAAATAGGTAATAATAGGTATAAAAAATAAAAGGTATATGAATAAAAAGGTGTATAAATAAAGGTATAAAGGATGTACGGAATAGGTATGTTTGCTGGTATTTTAAACACATGGAGAGCGCCCTCTGCCAGCAGAGTGTGTCAACTCTGGCGTACTGGATCCACCTGATGTTTTTTTTTTCAATTTCAGCTTGGATACTAGGATGACAGCGAGTATGAAGGAGTTGGGCGAGTTGCTGCAGAAGGTGGGCGGGGGCGGCGCACCGGGTCAGCCGCAGCCGCTCGCACACCACGAGGCTGACGAGGTGCTGACGCCGCTCATGGATATTTTGGTAAGTCACCGCCCACAGTTAAAAACAATGTCAAAAAATGTATATTCAGTATGATTTTTCGGATCATTTTGAAACGTCAAATACCGCAAATTCGCAATATAACACAAGGAAAGGCAGAACCTCTAAGGAGTATAAAATATTTGCATAGGTATTAGATGTGTATGGATGTTGTATTCAAATGATATGTATCTACGAAAATGTATATTAGTATTCTAGAAGTTTCCATGGATATGATTAGATGGCGCTATGTAAAAGAAATATAAATATTGATCATCAATTAAAGATCAAATGTTTATGTATTTTCTTCTCCAATGTTCATTTCATTAATATGATATGCATTCACTGTCAGGTATGTGTTGCAGGATGGTTCGCTTACTATGTACGCGGATTCATGTGAAAAGACTGTACTCAAACGACTGCTCAAGGAATTGTGGAAGATCGTAATGAAGATTCTAGAAAAGACTGTCGTGCTTCCGCCTATGACTGATAAAACGGTAAGGAACAGGAGTTTATTCACAACACAGGGAATCCTAGTGTGAAGACCAAAGTTAGCGAAGAAACCTACTTAATCTAAATTATCCTTTTTTTTACGGGTGGAAATCTGTACTCAGACACCCTTACGAACCGAGGGATACGAAAGGGTAGTGTGAGGATTACGGACTCGTCGACTCACTAACACCATCCCCCGGTGGCCGGCCTCGATGCATGTCAAGGGGCTCCGACAACTCCTTATTTTTTTAATTTTATTCAGAACATTTCGGTGCCCAATCTACTTCATCCTACCCTAACCCATTACATAATAATTACATACTTATCTAACTTACCTTTATTTGGTACAATAATTTTAATTTATTAGTTTGAATAAATTAGATTTTTCTATTGTTAAGAACATGTTGAACATTGTAGATAAGTAATGTAATATGTAGACGTAAGTTGAAAGAAATAAATATATCTGATCATATAATCAGTACAGTATGTGCGGATTCTTCTCAAAACAGTTGCTAGACTGTGTATAGAAAATATACCTGTGTACTTTCAATATATGATATGAGAAAATTCGATTATTAATGCACTTGAAAACTGGATAGTATTTTCATATCAGCGTTACTCCACCAGTTCATGATGGATGTAGGAACTTTCCTAGCGCTAGGAGTGGAACACCTTTTCTGATTATGGCACCGTTGGAGTCAAGTCAAAAGTGAATAGGTCCCTTCAAGGCAAGCGTGCACTATCGTCAAGATACTATATCGTAAGATACTACATCAGTCAAGATAAGAGTCAAACACAAGTCTGTATACTATAATATAAAAAAGTGAAATATTATATTGCTGACAGTGTAGCAGATAACACATAATACATAATGTTACAGATGATGTTGAAAAACCTCACAAATAATGCAAAAAACTTAGCGGCGAACGCAAAGATCGAAGATATGACACAGCTGTTCAAGAATACCGTCGGCAAACAGGACGTCAAACATGCGCTGTCTGGTGTTATGGACATCTCCAAAGAGGTAAGACGTCTTTACAGGCTGTATATGTAAATCGTTTTAGATAATATTACCAACTGATAGTGTTGTCACAATAGTTACAGAGAAAAGAGATGAAGGAACATAATTGTAACAAATTAGCGTAGCTTCTTTATGCCTATGTGTAACATTCCACTGTGTTTTTGTTGTAATGATTACTTCGATTTTTGTACATGAAATGAGTAAAAGTAAATTGATTGTAATATAGATGGTAATATCATGCTCACATGGTCATTTAATTTTCAAATTTGATTATTTATAAGCCTTTGTGTAGCTGACTAACTGACAATCGAGGCACAGCCCAAACCAGTGTCATAGACTGAAAGAGACCTCATTTTCACAGCGTAGATTCGTTTTGTAGTGCAGAGCGCACTCAACGGTATTACGGGAACAAAGACTGACAAAGGCTGTTTCACTAGTTTACCTTCATTTGCCTTTTAATACAAATTAAAATTACTTACATATTGTGTTTTTTCCAGCATTTATCAGCAGAGAAGTCACTGACACCAAAGCAGTGCGCGGTCATAGACGCAGCTTTAGACACGATTAAATGCTACTTCCACGCCGGGGGGAACGGTCTCAAGAAGACATTCCTCGAAAAAAGCCCCGAACTACAATCCCTGAGATACGCGCTGAGTTTGTACACGCAAACTACGGATACACTGATCAGAACGTTTGTTACGAGCCAACAGAACCAGGGTTAGCCGCATTATAGTTTCATAATCACGACTTAGACTGAACAGATAAAGTAGCAAAGTTTTAAGTTAAAGTTTTTAAGTTAGCGCCACTCATACGCAAAATACATAACCGCACCGTTAGTATTTTGTTATAGTATTTTATTATCGGTGACCGCACCATAATCAGCATACTATGCAGCAATGTTTAAACTGAATGTTTTGTTTGACATTCATTTGTTATTTCATGCTTATTTAGGCAATCACAATCACATTGTTTTATTGAAAGAGGACTCAATATGTTCATACGGCTTACGATTAAACTCAAAAACTGTCATATAAGAAATTTAGACATAGCACATAAAAATCATAAAATCATCTTAAAATAACGGTTCCTGTTTCCGCTGATAAACTGAATCATATACATTAACGAGGTGATGCTTTAAATTTATATTGTACTCCCACTGGGGGTCGAAGCCGGGACCCCTGGATATGAAATCGGTGGGTTGAACCACTAGATCACAGAGGCGGTTAAATCCCCTTCGGCCACTTTCCAAACCAAAGGTTCGAAAGCAGACCATGCGATGATTTTGATGTATTCAGTTTTATTTATATTCAATGTTTTGGGTTTATTCGTAAGCCGTATGAGTTTATCGAGTTATCTTTCAATTAAAACAAATGTGATTGTGTTCATAACCATGATAGTTTTTAAAGTTATACCATTCATAATGTCGCATAACATTACAAAATGGCTAAATAGGTTCCTACAGACTTTACAATGCACACATGTGATAATACAATGTTGTTCTGATGATATAAGATGCTGCAGTTGCTGAAGAGGGAAGCGTTGGCGAGTTGTCTCTTCAGGTAGACTTCTTCACGGGGTCGGGCTCCGGTGAACAGAAGATCGCTGTCAAAGGTACTTTTGATTTCTATGACAAATCGTTTTCTTTCCTGTCACGTCTTCTGTATAAAATATTTAGGTACTTCTTCTTTAATATTTGATAAGGGTTCGTTTTTATGTAGAACTTAAGGCATTCCTTGTAGAAAAGTGTTATCACTGTGTTACCGTTTCTGAATGACGATTTATGAACTGTCATCGACGTTTAATTATTATTACATATTAGAAAGGTATTTATATATCTAATTACAATATAGGTAATGGGTTATTGTGGCATTTTGGATAAATGTTAAAATGACACAAACATTCACAACCCGCGACGGGACTCTCGGGAGCTGAGTATCAATATGGCACAAAAATTCGGAATCTGCATCTGGACCCTCGTAGCTCAGTTGGTTTCCGGCTTTAGAAAAAGATGCGGGTTCGAGTCCCGTCGCGTTGTAATTTTTTGTGTTATAACAATTTAACATTATAACATTTGTAAATGTGCAATCACTTGAAATACAAAAAATAAATTCAATTTAATTGATGTTCACATTTGCATGTCTAATTAAGTAAGATTGTAACGGGAAATTGCTAATTATTGTACATCCTTGTAACCTACATTCTGACAAATAAACTATTTAATTTGATTTGTAATCGCATGTTGTGTCAATAACTATTGTTATCTTGTGAGATGTCATTTTAAGTAAGGGCTAATTCTTTCTTTTTTCTTTTTGGAAAAATAATGTATTTTTATCAGAAACTAAAAAGTAATATTTCGATTTCAGTGCTAGCAGCAAACGACTTGAAGTGGGTTATCCTAAGTGGTATGTTCCGTCCGTTCATCGATGTTAACCTGATCGGCCCTCATCTTGCTGACAAGAAGAGAAAATTCTCTACCAAGTCGAAGAGCAACAACTGGAGTCCGAAGTTTAATGAAACCTTTCACTTGTGAGTATGGCGCAACCAATTATGGGCAAACACAGCATTGACAAATGTCAACTAGCCAAGTAAAGAGAGAAGAAGAGCTTTAATTAAGCGTCTTCATATAGTAGACAGGTAAAAATAAATGATTGGTACGTTCCATCTACAGTAGAAATCACACCTAGTTTAAATCCCACAAGTTGTAATCGTGAAAGATTTTGTTTCTGAAGTTTGCAATTGAGTGCGAAAATTTACCCGCGATATCACCGTTTTTCAAATTCAGTCCTAAAAATGTTTATTCAATTACATTTTCTTGTTTAAGTTTGGTGAGCGCGACAGAGCAGATGGATTTGTACGAGCTCCACGTGTGCGTTCGAGACTACTGCTTCGCGCGGGAAGACCGCCTCGTGGGGGTAGCTGTCATGCGTCTCGGCGACATCCTCGAACAGGTGGGTATGTGTGTAACCTCTCTTTTGAACGTAAAACATTCGCTCTAATAGAAAAATTCCCAGGGCTCCTGCGCCTGCTGGCTCCCGCTCGGCACAAGAATCAAGATGGACGAAACTGGCTGGACAATTCTCCGGATACTATCCCAAAGGCACAACGATGAAGTAGCTAAAGAATTCGTCAAGCTCAAATCGGAAATGCGATCGGAGGTGCCCGTTGGTGCGCCCGGACCATCGTGAAACTTGAAATAACTAACAGCGCGCCATTTCAAACAGCATAGTGCTATAAACTACTTGTACGAGAGCTCCGCCTGAACCGACGTGATCAGCGTCATGCGTGAAAGGCCTCGTTCTAGATTTACGCCACGTCTCTGTGCAAGAGAGATAGAACTATATATGTCATTCGACAGAAGGGGAAGACACTAGAGACAGATCACGACAACATTCAGCGCTCCGGCGGTTTCCGGTCAGTGCTCGTTAATTAATCATTTTTATTATATACATCTCATTATAGAGATGGGATTTTGTAAATAAAATTTTATTAATGGTTAAGTTTTACGCGGATATAGTAGAATATTTTGCACAAATTCTTAATCGTTAGCTGAAAAGACTGACCGTAGGCGGCCGCGAGCGCCGCAATGATTTCCACTTATTTTGGGGATTCAGGAAACATATTTAAGATATCTGATTTTGTTACACTAGAGCTCTTATAATCGCCTGTACTTTTGCGGTTGTTGTTACGCCTTTAATCTCGTACCGGGTACCTATTGTTACCTTTCTGGTAAAATTTGTAGTATCTCTAAACTTCGTGTCTCTTTACTATTGTAATGTTCAATATTTCGACGTCGGTTTGCTGAATGCCCAAACAGTTAAAGTGGACATATCGACCCATGATTTATGTAATAATGTTTATATGGACCAAAACTGTCGTAACTAACGGAAGCATTAACTCCTTATCCTTAATATTAAATCATTATTTATATTATATTCATTCATCTATGTGTACAGTTAATCATATGGCCTTATGTAAATTATTTCTATGTTAGTTTCATAGCATCATTTGAAAAGGAATTGTGTGAAATTTCACAATGTGCTTTGAACTACGGACGTACAAGCGTTGTTGTGTATAAGTGTATAGTGCGAACTACGTAAAACTGTTCGTTAGATGATGATGCGTGTTATGTAAAACGGAATAATACCTAGTTATAGCAAATGGTTTATTCTAAAATCTTATCATCTTTTATATTTCGTTTATGTCCCTTTTGAGTGATCCAACAATAATATATCTGTGGTCCATATTGTATAACAAAGCTGTATATACTTACAAACATAATTAAATGTAACGAGGATTATCACAAAGTTTGTTAATATTCTGTGTGCTTGGCCAGTTTGTGTAATCTATTAAATCTCCGAAGAGTTTTGTATATTATTGAAAATTGTGATATTGTTATAAAGTCATTGGTATCATGAAGTTAACGTAAGTTCTGTATATCTGGTGGAATTCAAGCATTCTGAAAGCACATGAATGAAATGAATGTTCTGTTGTATAAATAATGAGAGTGTTACATTAACATCACAATTAAAATATTCTTTGATTTGGTGCCTTCATAAAAAAAAATACCAATCGCAGAAGTTATTTTAGGTAATTAATTAATTAAATAGGCTTAATTTGTTTTTGTTAATTTATTTTATAAAACCTCTTTTTGTGCCTACAATGGTACAAGAACATGACTGCGTCGGTACTTTCTGAGAATATGTTCTTGTCAAAATTAGTTTGGCCTATTTGAAGCGATTAAGTAGCACGCATACACGTTTTTCATTAATTTTAATTTATATTTTGAGTATCGTACTACGAGTATGTGTTAACTTTTGGTGCCAATATCTGATTTAACCCATAAAGCAAACTGGGATTATTAAAAACTGGTACCAAGTACATTCCAATGTAAGGCCCCGTGCTCAATCAACAGTAACGTTATGTTAAGACATATTATGCATTAACAAATGAATATGCTATATGATATATTTGTAATCTGTGAACATCCTATCAAAAAATGTAATCAAAAAAAGTATCACAGTTCAACCTTCAAAACACAGTTTTAGAATCGTCACATAAATTATAGTATGTGTAAAACTTTAGTGTCAATGGAAATTGGAAAAAATGAGTAATGTTTTTTTTTCATTAAAAATATTCATATAATTTTTTTTTTTCAGTATATGTAAATATTTGGCTATGTAATTTTTTTTTCATATATCTAACTGTTGGACTGGTTTCCAACACTTTCCTATACATTTCGAGCAAATTATTAAAATGAATCTACTTTACAATTTAATACAGATTTCAGAATTGACACTTAATGATATGACACGATGTGTAGCGAGGCACAACTCACTCACACGGGACTTAGATTTTCTTAATGTTAGCATTTATCATTGATTACATATCTGTAGTTAGAAAATGTGGTTTGTCTAGTCCAAAACCCAATATTTAATATATATTTACTTGTCTTATAAAATGTATATGTTATTTATAAATTACATTTCCCAGTTGACTGAATCTTTGTATCTATTGTGTAATAGCGAATTCCTGTAATATTCTATAATCTTATTTTGTAATGTTATATTTTAGCTATTCTATTGAACGCAGTCATGTTAAAAATACCCAAAGTTATCCTTATTCCAATATAACTTTTTGAAATGTTAAAATATTTGTTTTTCTATAAAACATTAAAATAATGTTATTGTTTTATAGTTAACCATCGATAAGAATGTTTTAAAGAAAATTTTACACTGCGTTGAATAATTCTGCTTAAAAACTTAAAATAATTTATTAGGTACATACATTAAAGTAATAAAATTTGACTTCAATGTTTTCGTTGGAACCTGCAATCAATGATAATAATTCACGAATGTGATCATTCATTTGTACATACTTACAAATCGTATCCACGGTATTGTGAAAGGGAGGCTGCTGTTCGAAAGGATCGAGTGATATCTACATAAACCAAACCAGTATTATATCGATCTTTATTTTAAATTCCTGTATAATTATAGAGTTTATGGAGATATTCCGATTCAAGTAAGTATAAAAGGAAAGCGCACAGAAATCATGATCATACAAATTGTATCGATAAATCTTCACCATTTGACAATACTTGGTAAGTGTATAATGTGATCGTCATAATCATTGTACCTAAGTCTGTTACGCTCCAATTCTAGCATTAAATATCACTGAACATTAAATATCTTTGTATAAATGCATATAATATGTATGTATATGTTACATGTTTAAACACATTATTGAATTTAGAATTTTTATGAAAAAATAAATATCCGTATTTCAAATATAATTCGTTTCGTTTTATTAGAATTGTTTTTATTGAATTCCTATTTGCAGCGCGCGAAGTCCGTATTCGATACAGCTGAGTGTACCTACTCCCGTGTCGACGTCTTACGTGCCAAATATATTTTAATGATTTCCTGTTATTGATCTGTTTAGTTCAGAAATGTTTACCCAAATCTAAATATGACTTTGAAGCCGTCGCTTGATTCTATTTGTGGATTACTATACTACCTAAAGCTATATAGTGATAGTCCATAATATTTATATCTGCGTATCAAGAATTTCCACAAGATTCCAACGCGACGTCGAGTTCTCAAGGTGAAATGAAGATGATTGTATTATTTGGTATGTATATATAGAAATTATGGTATGACGATTAGTTTTAGGAAGGAAGTCATAAACCGCTTTGCAATAAATGTCATATTTTTGCGATTCAACGTATTAAAGAACAACAAAAAACTTTTCCGAATTCCATGTTCTATTCGCATTGTTTGTTTGATCTTCAGCCGTTTATGTTTATTTCAAGTGCGTTGGCACGAACGAGCCGTTTTCTTGATATAATTTACAACCGGTTTTAATAAGAGTGTATTTTGCTAGTATTTACCCACACGTTTGCAAAGCTACCTTTTCACTAATACTAAATGGATTTTCAGAAACTCGTTAGTTCTAAGAAATCCACATTGCAAAATATCATGGATTACGGAATAAAGTGGGCATAAAAGTGCCTAAAGAACCATTTAAAGATCTTTACAATGGATTGTAGTTGACCGAGAGTAATGTTTATTCTCATACACAGTTCCATCAAAGTTTCCTACCTTCATAAGATAAAGCCTTCTCAAAGAATGGAATGGGGGAAATTTTCCGTTATCACCATGCTTGGCAGGCGACTTATAAACACTGGGTATAAAACTGTTCTCAACTTTAAAGAAAGGTACTGGTACTTCCGCGAACCCACTGAACACGATAAATAGTTTGTCAGGAGGCAGCCAGGTGGACCTGGCTATCAACCACTCATAGGACCTGTAATGGTCTATTGTCATTATTCAGCCATAACCGCTTAGCATACCACCTGCAATTTTTTTACATATTAAGTGATACAAAGCTCCAAATCTCACACATACCCCACATCACATCACTTCAACAGCCGCTCATCATCACCACATAAGAAGATATAAATCTACTATACTAATATAATATAAGCGCCTTTAATACACCAGCTAAAGATCAATCTATTCTTTCTGACCGGGTTAGCCGTTAAGTCTGGGAATGTGGATTTTATTTTAATAAATTAAAACACAAAATGTACAAGTATAACTGGCCTGATGTGCGCCTGATTCCATACATTCCTGCAACGTTAATCGCCAAATCCTACGTATCATGACGTCTCAAAACAGGGCTATTTAAAAACGTCATTCATTCATAAACCAAAGAACGATTCATTCCGTTTCAAACTGCAGAGACGTACACACGACTGCTGAAAGTTACGTGCTATTTTTAAAACGGTGCTAGAATCATTTGTGTTTTACCTGCTAGTGTTTGGACTGGGATCATGAGCGGTAATTTTTTGACGATTCCTGGGGATGACCCGATACAGAAACGATCACGGGTAAGGCTTCTTTTAGTCAATAATCCGATGAAGGCTAGCAGGAAGTGCATGTGCATTGAACAGTTTTAATCGTATTAGCACTTGACACTGAATGTTGATTGAGTAAGTACCTATTTTAATCAAATCAGTCATCAAGTCCATGTGTCCCTTCATTATTTTTAATATTTTATTTAATTATCCTGTTAGATATCCATGTAATGTGTATTTATTTAAAGCATACTATATATACCTAGTTAGTATTATATCCGTGATACAGTTTCAATTTGACAAGCTGATTTTGGACTGGGACACAAAGGCGCTTTGTAAAATATCCAGTACATTTATTTATTTAGCCAATCTACTTGAAAATTTCTTCAACGCAGACACGCTTTCTACATCTTCCCCCGTTTATGCGTTACAGTGTCATGCAATTGCTATGCTTTGTTCGTAAGGGTTTATGAAAAACAAGATATTACTGTTGAGACTTTTTTTATTGGTGTCGGGTTAGTCAACCTCTTGGCTTATCTAGCTCTAGGTCAGAGAAAGGTCTACGATGAAGCACTGGTTCTCCCGCGCACTGACAGAACACAGCAACTCGTTTGGTGCTAGATTTAGGCAGGAGGGTAATCTAACCAGGTAGACCATTACATGCTCTACTACCAATATTGCGATCATTCAGCTGTAACCGCTAGCAAAAAGTAGCGATCCCGTTGCCCAGGGTAGGGTAATAGACAAGGAAAAGGTATAGATCGCGCCTACCTCAATACGCACGGCCACTTTTATACCATCTGTATTTGTTTTTTTGCATTGGTTATCTAAAACTTCTCTTAAGTAGAGCTTTCTGCTTGGCCAGAGTTTTTAACTAATCCGATTCTAACTCTCTCACCAGCATGTGTGGGATCCTGGTATACCTACGGACGTTTATCAATAACTTTCTTCTTTCATGTCTTGGTAATTACAATTATCATTTCAATTATTTTTAAGTGGAGTTCTGGAGATTTAAGTCATGTTTTATGGTATAAACAAGATGACATGTTTCGTTGTTCCCAATCAAAGCTTTTTTTGTCTACTTGATTTTATACCAACTAAAACCGGCATACCTACGGTCCACCTGCTGCTTTTAACCGCCTTTGTGGTCTAGTGGTTCTACCGCTGTCAGATCCAGAGGTCCCGGGCTCGATCCCCAGGGGAGTACAACATTTGATTGGCGGTAGGACTTTGCTTAAGTCCGCCTAGGTACCACAATCTTGCCTTAGTCTGTCGCCATAACAACAATTCAATTTTTTTATGATCTGGCACTTAGAGGCAAGTTAGCCAGTTCCTAAGATTGTTGAGAATTCCTGGTGAAGTGCGCGTCCACTTTCAGCCGAATCATAACTTGAAATCAGTTGAGATGAAGGTCAAGCGCTTCCCCGTCGTACCAAATTTAAACCTGGTTGTATACTGTCGCCTATGGACGCTTGCAACACAAGAAACATCACCCGACCCTTATAGGAGTTCTGATAACCTTACTCACCGATGGAATACAGCTGCTGGCTGCGATATTCTGTGAGGTACTTCCCCTGACTGGACAGGAAGTGTGCTAAGCAAGGTTTTGTTGTACAGGCAGGCAGGTATCATCATCTCATCTGGTTTCAAGTTATGATAAGAATATCCATTGTCTTTGCCTACCGCCTCTGGGAGAGAGCATCTTTTTTTATTCATGAGATGAATCAGCTCTTGATCTAGAGACTTGCCTGGGCAAGGCGAACCTTTCGATTTATGTCTTAGTAGTCCTTTGACCCAATAAAAACAACAGATTTTAGCACACAATTAAGGAAGTATATACCTACCTATCTTTGAACTGATAGTTTAGGATTACCCAAAGGGTACAACAGGATCCTATTGATAAAACTTCGTTGTACGTCCAACCATGGCGGAATCTTTTGAATCATATTATGTATGCAGGTCAAATTGACAGAAGTGTACCTAGATTACTTAGTTCATAATTGATAAACAATGGCCAAGCGAGAGTCAGATCCACAATAAGGTTCCAAATATGAGAGAAAAATCATAAAATCCGCATTTTTGTCGTAATGTGGATCGGAACACTAGGTGTGCGACTCCTACTCGCACTTGGCTGGTTGATTAGCAGATAGACTATTTCTTCAATAAGTAAGTAGGTAGTCATTTTAAACATTCCACAGCTTCTCCGATTGTTGCGATTCAGGAATTTCATAAAGACAACGCAACGATGGCTACTTGCCAAACGCTTTTATCAATCGTACAAATGCGATATTGAAATCAACACAATGTTGTTCGTATTTACGGTAACATTTCCATGAGAAATAGTTCTGATTGAGAATACTGTATGGAACTGTATACATACCTACCTTATGTATGACAGATGATTTATATTTTGTTATACCTCCAAATTTACGAGTGTATTGAATCGGACATAGAGGTCCGATCCGGTGTCAGATCGTCAGGTCCCGGATTCGAAACCCAGGGGAGAACAATATTTTGCTTAGTTTGGTTGTCGGTAGGACTTTGTTTAAGTCCGCCTGGCAAGCTACCACCATCTTACCTAATTCTGTCACCATAACAACAATTCTTAAAAATTGTTGTGTTCCGGCGTAGCCTTCATCTACGTAGCGCTTAGCCTTCATCTCACCTGGTTAAGTTGAGATAAGGCCTAAGGTGGAAGCGCACTTCACCCGGAATCCTCAACAAACTGAGGAACTGGCTATCATACCTCTAAATGCCGGAACATAACGTTGAGAATTGTTGTTATGGCGACAGAATTAGGTAAGATGGTGGTAGCTAGCCAGGCGGACCCGAACAAAGTCCTACCACCAACCAAACCAAGCACAATATATTGTACTCCCCATGGGGATCGAACTCGGGACCTCTGGATCTGGAATCGGTGGGTTGAACCACTAGACCACAGAGGCGGTTCACATTCACATTAATTGGAGGACGCCTATATCCAGCAGTGAGAGATGATGATGATATTGAAATGATGATGATGATAACCAGAAAAAAAATATAGTGCATTCTTATTTTTGTCTAAAGCTAGAAATGGCAATCCGGTTGTACCTAAGAAGCAACACAGTTAGACTTACAGAGTAACTGTCGTGATAATGATTTGTTTTTCATAAAATGGTACCCACCATTGGTCGATACGCAATAGGGTGATTTACTGTCAATGTGATTAACCACGCGGCTGTATCCAGGTTATAAATAATTCGGATGATGATTACTAGCAATTCCAGATTCGTAAGTAGAATTCTTCCAATGTATACGCTTCTGAAACAGCATGCTTCGAATTCCTGTGTATAACGTAGACGGAAGCATGACTCAGTTCTGAACGTCAAACCAGCAATCACTCAAACACAAATGAGCAGAAGCGCAAGGCCGGCGCAGGCGCAGGGCCAAGGTGGGCTCTCGTCTGTCGTTCAACCCGGGGTGTATGACAAATATTGAGCTATTTTAAATCGACATTGCGGTCTGTGCCACTGATGAGTTTCAAATGTTTGTCGTTTGCGTAATGGAGGAGACCAATTATATGTCTTCTCCAATGCTTCATATGTTTTGGGAGATGTACCTAGTCACGAATAATTCTGAAAATAGCTTATTTTTGGCGGGAGCTTCAACGTTCAATGTCTAATACACACTATTATATAAAGTAAACATGGCTTACAATAAAATCAACTATTCCATCGCCGTTGGTATTATAAAATCTGTTATAGTATTAACACATAGCTCATTGATTCAGGCGTTGAAATTCGCGCTAGTCCCTCGCTAGGTGTTTTTAAGCGTAAAATCAATGAGCATTATCTTTCTTTATAAATTGAACATGTATTTTTATTATTTAAGTATTCATATTTTAAATATTCTATATATTTACTTCCATAGCTATATACACGTACTATATGTATGTAAACAATTATAAACAAATATTAAGTAGGTATATTGTATCGTCATTATGTACTGATATATATTTTTTTATTAATTAGTATTAGGTTTGTGATATTGTATTATAATACTTTGAAATCTTTTGTTCAATAATAATATGACACGTGCTCTGTCTTCGCTTTAATATATTATTGTAGAAGCTCCTAGTGAAAGGGCTCCTCCGGAGAATTACTACATAGTTCAGCCGCCAAGCAGCATTTCTGTGTTGCTGTGTATGGTTGCCGGTGAAATTACGGGTACGTGAGGCTTAACACCTTTATGCCTCAAGTTGACGGGCGCAATGCAGTGCCGTCTAGGCTATGTTTGTAGATGTGACCTACGCTGTAAGGCTTTATCATAGGCAAGAGTACACTTAACACCAGGTGCGCTACTTGCTTGTCCCGTCTCCTAGTAGAATTAAAAAATAAATCTCAACAATCATTTTTCTCTTTCTTATCTCTGAGTGGTTTGATTTATCTGGTCCCCGTGCCTGAGACCTAAGACCAGCTAATTCACTTCTTCTCAGTACTCCCAATCACTCTTCTAGTTGCAAGACTATTCAGGTTATGGAACTGTCAATTCCAATCTTTGTCTGATAACCATATAACATGACTATCACAGTAAAGTACCTACTATAAGTAAAAAGTTTAAAATAGACCTCATTATTGTAACCTACATTATTCGCCTGGTTCGGTAAAAGGCTCCTGTTACTTTCTGTCTTTAGCGGCTCTTGTCCAGAGATTCCCTGTGTTTTACCTTTACAAGTTTACCTAAGGTAAGACAAGAAGAAAGATTGGTTTCAAGACCATGAGCATTTGTAAGTGTGTTTCGACGTCAGATCCAGAGGTCCCGGGTTCGATCCCCGGGGGAGCACAATATTGTGCATGATTTGGTTGGTGGTAGGACTTTGGCTAGCTACCACCATCTTACCTAACTTTGTTGCTATAGCAACAATTTCATAGCAACAACAAATTATCATAGCTTGAAAAATCGGTGAGATGAAGGCCAAACACAACACCGCAGTACAAAAAAAAAAAAAAAAGTCCTCTTTCATATATTTTTTCCATGATGTCCAATTCGTACCCTCTGTTTATTTCTTGCGGTACTAGGTACCTACTTGATGAGTGTTGCAAAGTGTAGTAACCTAACCTTGCATAAGATAAATTACAAGACGGACTAGCGGTTTACATAGCTATACGTTAGATTCCTATTTTCATCGGATACGCAGCAATGAATTAATTTGATCAGTCTCTAGGCATATTATATAGGTTAGTTCCTCAGTTGGTTGAGGGTTCCGGGTGAAGTGCGCTTCCACCTTGGGCCTTATCTTAACTTGTAACCAGATGAGATGAAGGCCAAGCACTGCCCCGTCGTAAAAAAAAAAGAATTTCGATTAAATAAAGGTTAAATTGAATTTGAGTTAAAATAAGTTCGATTTAGTACTGTCATTTAGATTTGTGAAATAGTAATTGTTCTTCGGCATTTTGCACATTGATCACTTTGAGCACGATATTAAAGAAGCGAATCTTAAATGGCGGCCAGTACCTACTTGCATTGGCGTACGTAATAGTACAATAAGCAAAAAAAAACTTTCACTTGGAAATCTGTAGCTCGATCACGAAATTAGTTAGATGAAGGCCAAACGCTTCGCCGTCGTACAATAAAATAAAAAATACTTTTTCGACCAACACGATACCAATTGCTATTGAAGTTATTTTTGCCCTTCTGTCAGACCAAGTATAACCGCATTTGTTTAGGTTTTCATCAAAAGATTTGTGACAGTAAAATCACAAAGATGTGCGTTGCGTATTCAAGCTCATTGTCTGTCTTTGTTATAATTATACCATCGTGAGCGATGCCAAGTTCGCTCTAATCGTAAACATGAACGGGTAGCCGGACCTTTCCCACAGTAAGTACCATACGAATTCAATGTATAAATAAAGTTTGACGCATTGGCATAAGATCTATCTGCTAACATACTTTTCTGGCGAAAGTAAATTGGTGTTAGATGAGGTTTATGAATAAATGTTTGCGCTTGGTGTATCAATAAGTAGCGAGGATGTACCAGTTGCGCCAAGCAGTACGCTGTGTGCTGTCGGTTTGCAAGAGTGGCAGTACCTTTGATAGACAGCTTCTGGGAAATCTTCATCGGTAGACCGCATCCTAGCCCCGGATATGCCCAAGCGAGCCTGGTCAAGAGTTATATTAATTAATAATAATATATTAATCTAAATTACCTCTAAATAAACCCATAATGTACATAAAAAAAAGAAAATTTAAAACCAAAAATGTATGGTATAGTACCATTTTGATATCGTGTCAAAAGTTAATTTGATAAAGCCAATAATTGAAACCAATAATGATCTGAATATTATAGTGGTAGTGGCTCTCAGTTCCTTTCAACGCATTCACGAGTTATACACGGACTACGAAGGGAATTTATTAAAACACATTCAATAATATCAATAATACGAGCTGTGGCGCCAAGAGACAACGCTGCCTTCCAATCTGGCTGTCGGTTTAAATTCAGTGCATCAGAGGCAATTTCTCGGAAAATGTATGCGCACATTTTTCATTTACTTTGACGCTGACCTCCCAACTGCGGTGCGGGCTTATCGGTCGTTTGTTCTCGCCTACAGGTCACATTTTTCAACCGATTTTGATGAAAATTGGCACACATGCTCCTTGATTAATTAATTATTATTAATAAATTATTCAAATAAGCCGGCCAAGTGCGGGCACGCATACTTACCCTATGTGTACGTGTCCAACACACATTTCACGGCAAAAAACATTTTGGTCATTCCATTAAATCCCACATTTATTATACAATAGTGAATCACTGTGATGTAGAAATTAAATATTTATCTCTTCACCAGGCAAAGTTATCTGTCCAAAACTTGTTGTTAACACTAACTTATGATGACACTGAACAGCTTATTGGCATAATTGTGTAGTAAATTTGTCTTTATTTTTTTATTTTTGTTTATTTCTTTATTGTTTTGTTTAACTCTCTAAATGATATACCTACCTGACTAATTAAAGTTAAAAATAGTTTACTGTCTACGAGGTTTCTAACCAAGTGGTAATCGCATATTGGTCCCCATGATACGGGCTGTGCCTAGGGTGGGGATCAGCAGACAATTAGGACTTGTTACAACCCACTCTACATAGAAACTTATATTGGTGTGTTACCTTGAATAATGTTGTTCTATTTTATTACATGTGTTATGTAGTAATAAATATATTTTTTATATTATAACGGCAATAGGCAATAAACACTTAACAAGAAAAGCTCAGAAAAATCAACTGTCTACCTATTATGGTATATATATAGCCCACTGAAAGTCAAGTGGACGGACGGATGCATAACGGAGGCTTATTGATAGAGTCCCGTTGAAACCCTTTGAGTACGGAATCACAAAAACTGATGTGTACCTACATTTTTGATTCCAGAGTTCATCGCTGACCGATCTCATATCAGCATTCGACACTAAAGCACAGAATCATAGTGACCTGCAAAAGGTTACAGCATTCAGTGGCCAGTTCGATAAAAACTGCAAACCCACATTTTCAAGAGAAGAGTATGGCAAGTGAGTTATTTATTTTATTTCACAATTTTTGGAAAACTTACAGCTAACACCGTGGTCTAGTGGTTCGACCACGGGTGTCTGATCCAGAGGTGCCGGGTTCGATCCCCATGGGGAGTACAATATTGTGCTTGATTTGGTTGGTGGTAGGATTTAAATATATATATATATATATATATTACAGGACATTAATTTTACACAGCGCCATCTAGCCCCAAACTAAGCATAGCTTGTAATATGGGAACTAGATTACGGATAAAATACTTAAATACTTTTTGTAAATACATACGTACTATATGATACAACACCCAAACACAGAACAAACATCTATGTTCATCACACAAATGTTTGTCCTGGGTGGGAATCGAACCCACAGCCCACAGCGCAGGAGGCAGAGTTACTACCAACTGAGCTATGAGGCTTGTCATTTTGTTTAAGTCCTGGCTACCTGGTGGTAAAGTTAAAGCTATGATAACGCCGAAGGTGTTCCGAAGGTAAGGTGGTCCTTACCTAAGTCTGTCGCCATAACAACAATTCTTAGGAATTGTTGTGTTTCGGCATTAAGTGTTATATATAGATAGCCGAAAGGATTCCGGGTGAAGTGCGCTACGACCTTCGGCGTTATCATAACTTGAAAATCAGGTGAGATGAAGGCCTCACCTCCTCGTCGTACAAGAAAAAAAATGTTCAAGATGTCAACCATTACTAATTCACAATACCTACCTGGTGAAATAGATGTGCTTGAATTTAGTATTTCAATACTAAATTTACAAGAAGCAACTATTGCTTCTTAAATAATGAGTAGGTAACAATTAAGTGGTGCATCCATAGTATGTTTTTTTAAATACTATAATTCTGATTGGGAGATTCAATGCTCAATGGAGATTGAGCAATAATGAAATGGCATTACAGGACATTAATTTCACACAGCGCCATCTAGCCCCAAACTAAGCATAGCTTATAATATGAGAACTAGATTACGGATAGAATACTGAAATACTTTTTTTTTTGTAAATACATACTTATCATACAATACAACAACCAAACACAGAACAAGCATCTATATTCAACCTCCTATCGTACTAATAAAAAAAAAAAAATTGTCGGCACTTAGAGGTAAGATAGTCAGTTCCTCAGACTGTTCAGGATTCCGGGTGAAGTGCGACTTCGGCATTATCATAGCTCTAAAACCAGGTGAAATTGCGACAAAACGCTTTCCCGTCATTCAAATAAAGGAATAAAGAACAGTGTATAGAGGTACAAATATAATGCAAGCGACTGTAAATTTACATTAACATGCTGGGCATAGATCACATATATTGCTGAAAAATAACTGAAATAATATCAATAGTTCACTATGTCCAGACAGAAGTCAAACAGATCGTAAGATCAAGAAGTCTGTCCGGTAGGTATTGATTAAAATTATCAAGACCCTGATGTGTACATAACATTTATTACATGATATTACATATAAAGTGAACGGTTTGTTTGTTAGTTTATAAATTTAATTCTAAAACAACTTAAAAACGACCAAGGTTTATGAGTAACACAACTTTTTGAGATAGCATCATAAAAAAACACCTTCCTTTGAAACTGCGAAATGTATATCTTAAGAAGTGCTGTATGACATTTTCACAAACTAAAATTATTTACAAAACATGGGTTTTAAACATCTACGCGTTTGTCGATCTGTGATTCACACCCACCCTAATTATGATTCACTTGTCAAATTGAAACTGTTTGAGCCTCATCAATGCAAACGTATACCTACTTGTTATAAAATAGACTGTTAAATAACATATAAACATTAAAAATCATTGCTTACAATAGCATTAAAATACTACAAAAGTTTGTCTGATGGTCCTTATGCAGGGGTAGGTTTATTACCATAATATAAAGCTGCATTATAGCCTATTATCGGAAAAGGTCACCAGTGTTACCATGCATACCTTATGGTTACACTACATGTACCTGATTAGAAAATTAATGTCAGGTATTTATCAGCTTTGCTATGTCTGATGACAATTTAGCGGGTGTTTCTTTCTCACCCCACCTGGTGACAAGTTGAGATAAGGCCGATGGTGAACACAAAATTTTTTTTTAATTGTAATTATGGCGACAGAATTCGGTAATATGGTGGTAGATAGCCAGGCGGACTTTAACTAAATCCTTCCACCAACCAAACCAAGAACAATATTGCTTCCTCTGGGGATCGAACCTCTAGATCTGAAACGGTGGGTTGAACCACTAGGCTACAGAGTCGGTTAATTTCACAAAAATATCTTCGTTTCGAGCTTAATGTAAAGGCAATATGGCAAAAAAAATAAGAAAACTAAATCAGTTCCTATAATCTCCATTGACTGGAATTAATACCTCTACCTATTTTTGGAATAACGCATACTAAATATGTCGTGCCAAATACAAACCAGCGCTAGAAAGCGTTTTTTTAATTTCTTTGACTGTATCTAACCTACCAGACAAGCAAAGCTGCAGGCGCAAACCTAGCGGCAACTATTAACATTTAACATAAAAAACATAAAAATCTGCTCGGCATCCTGGAATTTTTTATATATATTAGTTCCAATTTGTGTGCAGCCAAATGTGGTTGAACTTGTTCTATAAATATTTCTCGAAAGAGCCCTGTGTTTATCGAACATACCTCTACAATGACTGTTAGTTAAATACCCGGAAGATAGTTTCTAATAAATGCATGTTCTTCAAAGCTCCAAATTAAAATAAAATCAAGCCTGGAGTCAAGAGCTTACCCATCATCGATGATATAAACAAGAAATATCAAATAAAAAAAGTGATATAGAAATTAGCTGATTCAGTTTATTCTTGGTTAGATTTATGCAAGTACATGGTTCATTGAAGTTAAATCATAATATACGACTCTATGATAAGTTGCTACTGCAATATGTTTTTTTTTTATAAAAATAGCCTATATATGCTTGCTTAAGTCATGTATTAAGTATTAATACGTTTTTGTGTGTTATATTATATTGTGTGGCAAAAGTTTGGTTTTTAAAATCAAATTTATTTCATGTAAGATTCAAAACGGTGATATAATAAAAAAATACATACCATAAAAAGGTACTTATTTCTCAAAGTCAACGCGGTCAAAGAGGAATATGATAAGTTGCACACAGGTTACAGTCTATCAAATCTAAGAAATACACTTTGACATCGGTTAGATCAACTTGTCTAGGGATGTGAACCAAATAATCGCCATCGAAAATACCCGATATTAATGAGAAATTGAAAAATAAATATTTATACTTTATAGGTAGGAAACGATCGCTTACTTTTTTGATAAAACTATAAACTCAGATAGAAGATAAATAAATATGTAGTGCTTAATTAATACCAAATAAATTATTTCAGCTCATTTTATTTTCAAGATGGCACCCACATACAGACGACAGACTGAATTGGAGGTTGTATTGTACCTACTTGTACCTACGGAGTGAACTTCAACTTCAACTTCTTTATTTTGGCTTGCAACCTCAAGCCTCATGACAAGCCTCATAGCTCAGTTGGTAATAACTCTGCCTTCTGCGCTGCAGGCTGTGGGTTCGATTCCCACCCAGGGCAAACATTTGTGTGATGAATATAGATGTTTGTTCTGTGTTTGAGTGTTGTATAGTATATAAGTATGTATTTACAAAAAAAAAAAAGTATTTAAGTAGTGTATCCGTAATCTAGTTCCCATATTACAAGCTATGCTTAGTTTGGGGCTAGATTGCGCTGTGTAAAAAATAATGTCCTGAAATATTTGTTTATTTATTTATTATTTATTGCAACCGTTTCACCGATTCTGCCAGTGACAAGTGACGTATTGAAATACGTCACTTGTCACTGTCACACGGTTAATTTATTATGATGTCATCGATTGATATTTGACATCAAATTATTAATTAAACTAATGAAACATTGAGTGATGATGTCGTCATCAATTATTCTCTTACTAAACTTATTGTTTCATTAATTCTTGATATTTTAATAAATAAACCAATGGAACGCCCGGGACTTTATCCCTGCTATTTCATAGGAATTTCCCAAAATTTTCGGGGTTTTCATAAGAAATCTGATGGATTGCACACATGATGGGTAAATGTGGTTTCGTCATTCTTTATGTTTACCTACTGTTTCATTGACTCTTGATATTTTCATAAATAAACTAGTGGAATGCCCAGGACATTGTTCCCGCTTTCCCGTGAGAATTTCCATTGTATTTGGTATTTCAAATAAAAATCTGATAAAAAGATTATGAATAAGTAGTTATGGGTAAATGTGGTGATGTTATTCAGTCTTATCTGTTAATATAAGAATTAGAATATATATATATATATATATATATATTTGTGTCACCCGAAATCTAGGTTTCACAACAATCGCGCGAGCCTGCCCGGGAGACGGCTCCTATTGAGCTCGCTTATTGACCACTCTTATGTTCTCAGTGCGTGCTATCTACCTACTTAAAGCCTATTCTTTACAAAAAAAATATACATCATGTTTGCTTAAATGCTATTATGCCCTATTTTTAACCTAGGTATGTCAATAAATGCAAAGCTTATCTAAAGATAGCATAGTTTCGAGGAAATTTAGCTCACATTAAATTAAAATTATATTTCTAAGTACTTGTGCCAATACAAGTTTAGCTTTAAGTTTTATAAGTTTTTTAAAAGCGAAACAGCTTTGTAAACGTGTTATTCCTTTAGAATTGTTACGTTCTAGGATTTAATTTACACTGGAACTGTATCATATACCGTTTGTGTCAAATAAAAAACTTTTGATATTGTAAAAATTGAGGTTCCACAAGTTTATAAAATTTGGGGCTAGATGGCGCCGTTAGATATTAGTCCTTTATATTTATTTATTTACTTACTTACATACAATTTGTATTTTTTCAGACCTATTCCGGGGTCAATGACCGAATTCAGAGGAGCAGAAGCTCAAGCCAGGGTGTTTAATGAGATGAAAGAATTATGTGAAATCATCAATGACTACGGAAAGACTCCGTGCAAAGGTTTACTTCCACCAGAAATGCAGAATGTCACTAAAGTTATTTCTTTTGGTGAATTGTTTACGGTAAGTTACATCCTTTAAGCGATTTTTTTTTTGCATTCTTCTTACTGGGACATTTTTCGTCGGTCCCATATATATGTATATATCATACGTAAGCCATACGGAACTGCCGTATGGCTTACAAAATAACCTACCCAGATTTCAATGTATCATATACCATTTGCGTATAACACTTTTTTGGCGTCACACAATATAATCTATCGGTTACTTTGCACCAAGACTTCCTCTGAGAGCTGCAAATTAAAGCAAGTGAGCAACTCGGTCTCTCATCAGCTGGGTCCAAACATACTCCACGAAAAGATGGTGGCCGTCATCTGACACCTGGCACAGTTGGCGCAATCGGCTCTCCTCACAACATGGTTGAATTTTCAGTGGAATGTATCTGAAACGCATCCTATGAGCTATAACAATAAGATCAGCTTACAATTTAAAAACCAGGAAACTTTTATTAATTTAGTTAAATGTTTGTTTAATGTTTTAGTAATTTTTCACGGGCTCAGCACAAATATGCATACAAAGATTCCATGGTTTATAATGTAGCCTCGCAATAAAAGAATTATGCTAGGTTCATGTATAACCTACACTTATAAAGGAGACACATAACCCTAATTTCAATTTAGGTGAATTAATCATTATCATTTAAAAGAGATATAATGATTAATTTATATTAGGATCTCATAATGTAAAATATACTCCAAATTTTCGTAGCTGATTGAGCGGTAACTTATCTGTTACATAAGTAGGTGATAAATAAAGAATATTTATTTCAAAAGAAATACCTACCTACGTACTATGTACCTACTATGTTATATTATATTAGGTACATTTGTTTTTGATACAGTATTTACAAGAGGTATAATGCGATTTTCATCGAAACTCAAACTAGGCGTGTGATGCCTGTGTCTTGGGGCTCCGGAATTCGATTTTGTTACTCATTTTTCAGATAGTATTTATACAAAAAGGTAGTTAAGTAGGTACTTTTGTTAAACTATTACTTAGTTTATAAAATTTAAGACAAAATAAAGTCAAAAATATTAACATTCATAATAATAGAGCTAAACATAGGCTAAGGTGTGTTAGGTGTGAGAGGTGTAATGTGTGTAAGTGTGTGTGTGTGTTCAGAAGTTTATTGGTCTGCTTTAACCATAAGATTTTCTGCTTCATCGTATGATAGTTTTTAGAGCAACTCTTTTACGATTTTCTTACAGATGTAAGGTTGGGCTATGTCGGGCTATTACAGATTCCAAGACTCGGTTTAGGAATTCTAAAGGCGCGTCTGTACATGATATCATTCAAATCTAGTCTTAACCTGAGGGACTTATGCATTTTGACAGTCGCATTTAAAATAAAAAGATGACGAACCCTGAGAACGTTGAATTCATAGGGGCTCTCCGTTTGTTAAGCATAACTTTTATCAGAGCTCTTTGGGCTCTCCCAACTTGAATTATATAACTTTTCACAGTTTTTGTAGTTAGGGTTCTCGTCTAACGTTACTCCTAGGTATTTTATAGTGGCAGTGCGACCTATATTACTACATAAGCAATCTACAATGGGGGAATCGGTATAACAAGTATGAAGCTTTAGGGATAAATCCTGTGGAGGGCTAGATATCACAGTTTTTGAAAACGCAATAAGCTTCGTCTTTGAGGAATTTAGTGTCGGAAGATTCAAATCTAATGATATAGCTACGTTAGATAGTCCTTTTTCAGCAAAAGTTTGTGCCTTTTCCCAAGTGGGACCATTAAATACTATAGCGGTATCATCCGCATACGCTATGACTTCAGCATTTTCTAGGGCCATTAGGAGAATGTCGTTCAGATACAGGGTAAAAAAAATTGACGCGACAGATGGTGCTTACAAGCTAAACGTTGGCTCTATGATTTTTAATTGTTAAAAATAGATTTACTCGTTATTTTGTTCATTTTATCAGTGGAACACGAACAGTGAAAAGCAAATACCCAGTGAAAGTGTTATCATCAAAATATAATTGTGTATTAAGTGAAATAAGTCCACATTCTGAAAAACTCTCACCATAGTAGAAACAGTAAATATTGCTAAACTGTATTACTACTAATAACATTTATATGCATTACATACTTATCTGCCTAAATCAATGAATGTGCTGTCAATTTTCCCGCGTACAAATAACTAAAAGTACAAAATTCAAACAAACAGTGCAGTGTAACCAGTGTTGTATGACTCATAGCCAACGAACTTTTGAATCTAGCTGTTATCATTGTCCTACTAAGCAATAGACTATTTCACATTACAAACTTGAAGCTTGATAGCCGAGCGGAAGAGTGAGCGTCTTTAGTGCGTGCGACCCGTCTTCAAATATCAAAGAGACCTGCTGTTTTGCTTTAATTTTATTTTGTTATTTTTGGTGTTGACTTCATACGAACTGTTATATATTACAAATAAGTATAATGGAGTCTGAAAATGTAACAATGCGTAAGCCGAGTAGAACAAAAGCAAACACACAAACTGCAAGCTCCTTATCAGACGAGTCAGAAAAATCTTCACTGTTTGACACGACAATGATGAGTTTACCAGGTATGTCTCTCAATTGTAGTGAGAGTTTCAACGAACTAAATGAAAAAGTTAATTTACGAAGTAATGAACTATTAAGTGCTCATCAAGAAATAGAATACCTGAACTGTGAAATATGTACCCTGAAACATATCCAAAGTAAAGTCATTATTTTAGCTGACCAGCAAGGCAGAGGTGTCAGCAAAATTCTGCAACAGCTACTGGGTTACAGATACTGTTTAATTAGTACATTTAAGTCTAATGCATGTCTCTCCAATATTTTAAACACAACAAATGAGTTACGAGGTCTAACCGACTAAGACTATATAATTGTGATTGGTGGTGTAAATGTCAAGAATCCTTTTGAATTTTAAAAAAACGTTTGCTACCTTGTGGGACGCCAAACTTTATGGAAAGCTAGATACTAAAGTCAGAATTGATTTTGATGCACTGTTTCCGATTTTCAAGGTAGCTATGAAACTAATTAAGAGCAATTCCTCTAATGCCGGACGACTCGAGTTTCTTAAGTAGTAGACCAACCAAAACCATGTCATACGCCTAAGCTAGATCTAGGAACACGCAGATACATCGTTCTCCATCGTCGACTTTACGAAGCAACATGATTGACCGCCAAGGTGGAAAAACTGCGGCAATTTTTCAAACATCAGGGGACGTTCCTGTTGACAGGCTTAGTTTGAAGATGTAAATAAGAGGGGCTATAATGGAAGAAAAATAATTTTTGATTAGATAACCTGTAGTTCTATCTAGGCTTGGAGAACTGTCAATGTGAAGACCAGAAATTATTTAAAATATTTCGTTTTGGTCGCATGAGCTTAGAAAGAGAGATTTTGCTATTGATATGTCTGGTCTGATTTGATTAGAGATTTCTATTTTTTGAGCAGTCTATCCAGATTGTTATCAACAAGTGTTTCTCCAACTGCTACAAAGTGATGGTTACAAAAATTAAATGACGTCTTGTTCTCATGACAAGCGTTTAGTAGCTCTGATGCCGCATAATTGCATTGCTGAGACCACAGAACACATGATAAAGGTTAGAAAGGCTATCTAGCAACATTTGTTCTAGTACCGCTGTGGCAGGCTACACACACTCACGTAGCATGTCATATTATCAACACATATAACACTTATCATTCATTGGTCGAGATTCCGAAAGTCGAAGTCATTGAAAATAAACCTTTATGTCGACTTCGTTATGGATGTCTTTGACAGTTTGTAGAATCGTGCAATATTTAATGCTACCACCTTGTGAAAACTGCATACTAATCGTGCAGTTACCATAGTTTCGTGAGGCTACCGAAATTCGCAAAATAGAGAATAAATAATATTTACATAAACGAATAATTCTATAGTGTGTGCCTAATATTTCGTTTAATAATTATTAATAGACAGTTAGTGGATTGTTATACAAAATTATAAAATAACTGATAAAATTTAAATTGCAAAACATTTTAGCTGGTATCCCGGCGATAGAGATGTACCCGTATTCATCGATAAAAATAACTTTATCATTAATACTCAAAATTAAGCATGTGGCTCAAAGTAATACCTTACACATTCACTACGAGCACCGATCCATCTACCAAGCGTGGAGATTTTTCTCTATGTTTTTATCACAGGTCACATAATAAAATACAGTTAGCGACTCCGTTGCTAGCGCCGGCCGCCCGCAGCGCAAGTGATAATATGTGGTCACGTGACGTCACGATCTACACAACAAAATTTAAATCCATGAACGTGTGCGAAGTCACGGGCTACAGCTAGTTGTATGAGATTGATATAAAAACGGAATCTACCAACTTAGCTCAAGTGTGTCGTAAAAGTTGATTGAAGAATCTCACCAGAAGAAGCAGCTCTCATCTGTGTATTTAACACCATATTATATCATTTTACTCGAGATTCGGAGGAGGCTCTGTTCAGTATTGGACATTAATGGACTGGTAATGTAATACATACGATACAAACTATTATTCATATTCTTGCAGTGTATGGTATCAAATAAAGTACACAACTAGTGAAAAAATCATCACGGTACTTGTATCCCTCGCTCCGTTCAAGATTAAACACAAGAATCCATCGCTGCGTTCGGAATCTTACTTTGAAAGAGATAAGATAGATAGTGTGTTAAATAAAAGTAGCTTTTAGATTGTATATTATATTATTCTAATGAATAATATAATATATCTAATTATACACAGTATATACAAATAGACAATGAGATTAAACTAATTAACTACATAAATTAATTACATGTAAGTATATCGTGACCATTCTATTGCATAATTAACTATTAAGTGATGAAAACCAATTTGATAAAATAAAGCTATTCTTTTCAGTTCAATTCCAGTCAAGATTGACCAGTCACCTCAATAGCACGCAATCACAATAATGACACATAAGTCACATTGGGTACTATTGTGGTGACTGGTCAATCTTGACTGGAAGACAAAACATGACATCACTTGCAATGCAATGTCATTTTTTGAACTATAATAAGGATATAATAAGTAAATGGAAGTAAGTGTATATATAAGTTAGTGTTGTGAGCATATTGTGAAAGATGATCTAGGTATCCATTCAACTCTTGCCCGTTGCCTCAATCCACTTTTTTTTTATATTTACATCTTTTGGGAAAAATATTTTATTTTTTTGTGTTTAACTAAGCGTTACGAACTTCTACATACCAATAAAATGAAATTCTGAGAAGAACTAAATTACTAATAAAGTTATTCTTTTCAGTTCAATTCCAGTCAAGATTGACCAGTCACCTCAATAGCACGCAATCACAATAATGACACATAAGTCACATTGGGTACTATTGTGGTGACTGGTCAATCTTGACTGGAAGACAAAACATGACATCACTTGCAATGCAATGTCATTTTTTGAACTATAATTAGGATATAAGTAAATGGAAGTAAGTGTATATATAAGTTAGTGTTGTGAGCATATTGTGAAAGATGATCTAGGTATCCATTCAACTCTTGCCCGTTGCCTCAATCCACTTTTTTTTTAATATTTACATCTTTTGGGAAAAATATTTTATTTTTTTGTGTTTAACTAAGCGTTACGAACTTCTAAATACCAATAAAATGAAATTCTGAGAAGAACTAAATTACTAATAAAGTTAGATAACTTGTGTCAATAAAATATGTGTTGCGGTGAACAAATGAAACAATCCTTTACTTACAAAATATATTAGGTACTAATATACGAACAATATGATAAAATAAAAACACAGACAAATTTTATCGACAAGAAACGCGTAATCTTTGATTGCACGAATCTCGAGCAACACTAGTCGATGCGCGAGCGTCTTGGCCACTACTACTAAATCGTAGTGCAAACAATACCTTCATCGCTGTAAACGCAATACACTGCGCGGTCGACAATGTAAAAATAAGGTGGTATCCATGCATAGTAAGCAATGTACAAAATTACATCTGTTTGCGATTGTATCGTTTTCGTCTGTAAACTACATAATACTTTTACAATATCTTTAAATATCACGTTTATTTAAAGGTTTATGGACTAACCGGTGAAAAGAAATCCCTCGTTGCCTTTTACTACACACCTGGCTTCTTTTCTTACAGCTTAGGACAGCGAAATTCGGCATAATAATATATTTTATGCAGAGCTTTGCACTGTCACATCGCCCGAGAGCGACTATTAGCGGTTTTTTTTTTTTTTTTTTGAAAGGACAATACGCTGGCCTGGTTCTGAACCTGGGCGGCAGCTTTGCGCGGACCTGGCTGGCGCTGAAGGCGCGAGCCCAATAATTGATTTTTGAGGCAACAAGCGCAAGGGCACCACTTAGGTACGGAGACTATTAGCGGTTGAAGCGAGTGCTTTCAACATATGCCCATTTTGAGCATATATGCGGCGCGCCTGCCCCGCCCACAATGCCTTTCTATTAGATTCATTGTTCTGTGGCTGAGACTGACAGATGTTTTTTTGTGGTTTTTCAAAGTTTGCTTGGGTTATCTTTATTTTGTTCTGTATCTGTTTTCTGTTGTAATCAGCTTTAACTTTACGTAACAGCTTGTTACAGAAGTTTCTGTATCTAGTGTAGATTTTGTGACGTGTTGTATCTCCCGGATTTGCCCGACATTAATTATGCAATTTGTCTCGATGTCTCTCTATACATTTTAACAGCCCCGATGTGATCCAAGGCTTTAATTAATTATTTCACATTATGGACTTAATTTGACTTTGCGAGTATGACAGTTAATGGCTTCGTTTATAATGGCATAAAATTGTGTTACAGCTTCCTCTAGCTTGGGTACTGTGATTACTAAAGACCAGTCCGAGTTGTTTAATTTGTTAACAACAGCTTCGACATCAGTTTTGAACCGCCATCGTTGTGTATTTTTTTACCTATGAGCCAGATTGTGGATATTACGACGTCGTGGTCTGTTATCAAAGTTTTGCAAACAAGGCTTTCAGTCTGGTGTTATGGCTGGTAGAAGTCTATGCGTGACTATTAGACAGAGGTAATCCGAGATCTGGGCCACATCAGGCTTGGAAATGTCGATGTTCAAATCACCGCTCACGATCAGGCGTTTGAATGATTTATTATTCTTAGGGACAATATCCAGGTAATCTGTGAATAGCTCCGTTGAAGATGTAGAGGGGATCTATGTACACCTAGTACCGACGTATGATCATTTATTTTGACGAAAAGAGAATCCGCGTCCTTAATAGAAGGGTAAGAAACTATTGAATTATAGGTATTTTTAACATAAGTAACAACCCCGCCGTTTTTGTTCATTTGAGGTTTAGTGCAATGTGCGTTGTAGCATAATCAAAAATATATAAATATACATAAATAAGCAGTCTATTATAGAGTCATCAGTTAGCCAGCATTTTGTCAGGACAATAACTACTAAGTTTAAAGTTGTTGCAAAAAAAAAATGGCGAATTTATCTGAATAACACTGAATGCTTCTTTCTTTCTTACATTAAAATCTAAGATTTTGAAATCATGTGAACATAATTTGAGGGCACTTTTGCATGGTTCAGGTGGGAAAAGGAAGCTATGGCTTTCGTATATATGGTTTTTGTAGGAAAGACATTCAACAACCGTTGTTTCGTCAATTTCGTCTGATACACTAAGCAAAGCCATACTGATAAAACAAGAGCAATTTAATATAAATATTTTCTAGCCAGGCTGTCATTTTTATATTTGATTTGTATAGTACTGTTGACGAAGCAAAAGGTGTGAGGAGCGTATGGTGTTGTGGTTGGTGAGTGCAGAGTGTAACTTGTGCGTTGTGTGTTGTGTTTGTGATATGTGTTTATATATGTTGTATTAGCCAGTGCCTTTGTTTTATTATAAGACGATATGATAAAATAAAGAGCCTAAAAAATGTATGAAAGTTAAAAGTAGGTACAAAAACTGTTAGTTTTTCCAAATGTAAACCGTGTGATTAGATGCTTGAACTCACTTCTGACGGGACCGAGTTGATGAGGCGCTGTAGTTCGTCAAGGTTTCTAATTTAAATCGCGCGCATTCCCTCCTTTTCCTTGCTTATACTGAGCCGTGTTTGAACCAACAAAAAGCGAAGCTTGATCCTTTGCAGCGGTGACGCGCGGCTCGAAATAATTGCTGTTTTCCTGAGTAAGACGGTCGTTGAGAGAATATTGTTCTCTGGGTGCCCGTGATCTCAATGTCAGTACTTCTGAAGTTCTGTTTTGTTTCGATGACTTCAAAAATTCGTCACGCTTTAAACGCCGCAGGAAACGTACTACTACTAAGGAAAGGCCAGAAGAGTCCCCTGCTGCGGATTCGCCGTTCTTCTGACGGTTCTGAGTTTCCGGGTGACAAAGTCTATGTCCTTCTCGTCGATGGTTGACCCCGTCTTCTGGGCAATTACTTTAATTATGTGCATTGGGTTCTCGTTCGAGAGCTTAGGAATTCCATCGATTTCAATCTCGTTCTTCAAGGAAGCTTGCGCCTGAGTACTTAATTGTTCACGTAGATAGGTAACTGTGTTCTCTAGCACTACGTCTCTCCATAGTCATAGACAAGTTTTTCTCGTGCTCGCCTAAACGAGAGTTGCATTTGGTGATGTGCTCTGTCAGCGACTGCATTTGGGACTTAATTTCACCCACATCAGGGAATCTGAGTCGGCTACTGGAGACAAAGGCTGACAGGTGTCGATGCAGTATTCTTACGAGAAACCACCTTAAGAGTAGCAGTAGTGGATGCGTCGCCATGGGAGACGGTCGTGGAAGCGTTTCTATGTACGGGAGAATTCGAATTATCGCTCCTGGGCTCCGCCGCTTTGCATGTCGGACATCTCCAGACTGATTGTAGGTCTTATGTTAGCTTCTTTGGGTCTGTAATAGTTACGCATACGTGGTGATAATAGCTGGAGCATTTAATACTTGGTTGTGCTGATCTTATCGAATTATTACATGCAGCGCAGTTAAACATTTTGCAAACAAAATTATCAATTAAACGGCCGAAATTTCAAACAACAAAACCAGTGTCCAAGCGGGCGAAAACAATAGATAGAGTGCAGTCTACTCTTCGGTATCCTGTCCCCGACCTCGGCTAGCTTCCGACGGCTTCGATAGTTCCCGCTGTGGTGCGATCTATTTCTTGTTTCAGAGGCCGTCTCACTCTAAGTTGAGGTAGCGCGAGGCGAAGTAGCGGCTTGCTCAAGAAATTAATACACTTATGTTCACATTTTTTTTTGCACACAATACTAACACTTGTTTTGAAATAGTTTATGACGAGAGTTCTTTGCGGTTTTGATAGGATTTTTTGAGAGCTAACGACGCGACTTCACCTTTCTGTGCGTGAACCGAACCCACTGATTGCTCAGTCGGCTACAAAATTTTGGAATGAGCTGCCATCAACGTCTGTTTTTGCACTAATCTAACAGCACACCTTAAAGAGAGCAAATACATGCATTTTCTGGGAAAGCTCTATAGTTGATCTCGTCCTTTTCCAGGCAAGCCTAGGTCTGGTTAACCTATCGTAAATAAGTTAAACTCCAATGTAATCTACGCTGGGTCTGGCAAATCCAAAACACGAGTTTAAACGAATTTCAATTAAACATTGTAAACATTTCACGACGCAGAGACTGCATTTCTCAGAGTTTCTAATTTTCAGATATTCCATAGTTCTGTGTAAATGTTGGAAGTATCAGTTTATTATCAAATGATACCCTTTGTAGGTTTGAATTGTACCCCAACTACCTATTACATAGTGCAGGTACCACGGATTTATTTCTGGTCCTTGTGATATGTTTCGTTGCTTCCTTTTATTTGGTTCTCAAAAAGTTAAAAGGTACGGACAAATTGAAGAGATTTATTTTAGCAAGACCTACCTTGTTACAAATTTTGCCCTACTATAATATTGAAAATTATTTAAATTTTGCACATTATAAAAAAAAAAGTAATACATTGGGTGGTCGTATTGTTTAAAAGCATTTCGGACTAACCTTGAATATAAGTGTTTAACACAAAATCCTAGATCATAAACAATGTCTGATTACGCGCCGCAGAGATATTTCGTAAAAAAAACACTTACCTGTTACGCTGAGTTGATAAACCACCGCGAATAGCATCATCCACCAGAGTTTGATCATTGCAAAGCCCATAATGAGCTCAAGTTCGGAGACCGGAGTCGGAGATAGAGGTGTTATTCTCGAAGTTAGTGATGCATCTTCACTGCGCTAAACAATAAATTTGAACTATTTACCCCAAAATGTCAGTGCTGGGTCCCATCTCACTCACACACCATTTTCTCAGAAATCACCTGAACTTTAATTTTTTTACGGTACATTTATACATTTGTTTGGTGACGTTATTATTCACGAGTAGTGTAAATACCAATCTTTAAAAAATATCGAATGACTTATACCTTGATTATCGGAATCAGCGTATTGACATATCCTAACGCGGGCGCGTCAAGATACGATTGGTCATACAGAATAAGGATGCAGACTAGCTACTACCGACTTAACTCTCTGTCACCATAATAACAGTTCATAATTGTGGTGCTAACTTTTTACAGAATTTAAAGGTACTATTAAGATACCTAGCCAGTTCCTCAGACTGTTTATGATTTCGGGTGAAGTGCGCTTCCACCTTCGGCCTTATCACAACTTGATACCAGGCCAAGCGTACCCATTACACTAAAAAAATAAGATTTTGTAACAATACTGATTATTCTTACTATGTTATTTCTTCTTCTTTCGTATTTGTCTTTTTTGTGTCGTGATCAAACAAATATGAATATATCCATATTCACGAAACACACAGGGAAGATAAAACACACGGTAAAACAGAAAAAACGATTGGTGCTCATAAATTACGGTAAATATCTGGCACCAGTGGCGAGTGTTTGGGCTCACGGTTCACTTATTACTACTGTAAGAACAGTAGAGCTCGCGAGCTCATTTTCCCTTTTAGACTTTTGAACAGATATCTTTAGCTGTACCAGTTGACAGTTAAATGGTGATTTCTCAATGTCAAGAAACTGCCCATTAGATAGTTATGTAGTAATCAATGTTTTAAGATAATATTTTTAGTTTTATGATGTAGGTAACACTTGTAATGTTATTAAATTATTATAAACAATGTACCTAAATGTTAAATGGATCATCAAAAAATTAATCAGCCCGAGGTTCTTGCCTTTCTCCTTGTGTGCTGGTCGCGATTCCGAACAGGCGGTAGATTTGACGTTTCAAAATGATCCTAAAAATCTTAATGAATAAAAATATTTGACTTTGACTTTGACTTTGACTTAGTGATTACTCGCGTTCTTCTCCTAAAGCCAGAGAGGTCTAATAAATTAATATATAATTCTTTATTGTACACAACTTTATAAGAAAAATAAAATACTTGGCATAAAATACTTACCTACGTAGACTTTTAATTCAAATAGGGGTACAAGTTTTAGAGATTACTTGCGTTCCCTTTGTCTGAGGAGATCGAACCTGGTGTTTACGGATTTGTCTTGCAAGCGGATAGGACTGCGTAGTCTGATTAGTAAACGTAGATCTTATATATATATACCAATATAAAATGCTAACTGACTCACTGATAACAACGCACAGCCTAAACGGCTAATCGTAGAGACATGAAATTTGGAGGGTATGTTTGTCTTGGTGTGTAAACGCCTGATAAATATTAAAATATTAAATATTACAGGACATTAATTTTACACAGCGACATCTAGCCCCAAAAGGAATTTTGAAAATTCGCACCCTTAGGGTCCAAATTGAAACCACAAATGATAGGCACTTACTAAAATTTGTATGTTGATTGCCCATAAGGAATAAGTTATGGCATATTTTCGGTTTTTAATCATTTTCGTGGGTAGTACTTACTTTGTCATAGTGCTTACTTTGTGGTTATTAAATCGGACCGGCACTAAGACATCAACAAGCCTGCATTTTTGTCTGGGAATGTGGGTCAGAACCCTCGGTGTGCGTGTCTGCACACCATGTAGGAGCTTATCGGTCAAATTTATCCAGATATCCAACAAATATATATATTTATAATTTAAGTCTTGCACCTATTTCAAAAAACCAATACGCGGACGACGTCGCGAGTAAAAGCTAGTATAAAATAAAAATGAAAACTACAGCAAATTTCTCCCCTTTTACCCCTCCACTCCCTCTTTTTGTTTTTTTTTTTCTCACAAAATCTTGTAAATCAAAATTAAATTCAAATTTAATTGCAATCCGTTGATAAATAACGCTACAGCAAACTTCCCCCCTATTTCACCCCTGATTAAAAATCGAGATCTCTGAATTAAGTTAGGAAATCCGGCACTGTATGTATGTTTATATGTGGTAATGTTTGTGATGGCATAACTCTCGAACTGGTTTTCCTATTTCCATGACATTTAAACTGAATAGAAATAACGTAAAAAGAATTTGATTGTCGCGGGGAGTTTTTGAGATTTTGGGGTAAAAATAAGTACAATTTTTCGCCCATATCTTTTGAACGGCAGATCCGATCAATTCAAAATTTTGAACATGCAGAGATTATATTAATACTCATCAACCGGTACGAGGATTTTGTTGAAACTAGGGTAGTTTTTGAGAAATAGGGGTGTTACGAGAAGATTTTTTCTTGAGGGATGTCATTTGAAAGAGTATTGACTGCTCATTCATAAAATATATATTTTACTTTTTATGAGGGGTGATTTTCGTAAACAAGGGACGCGTTATGAAGGTAAACGCTTAATAATGTCTTGTATGATATACTGTTATTGGAGGTTAACTTCACAATTAACTTGTTTTTTATTTGCTGAAACCACCCCTTTCAATCACCCCACCCCCAAAGGGGGAGGAGGAAACAATAGAGCACGTGATCCTTCACAGCGATGTTCCACCACTGCTTATTTCAATAATGGTCTAACCGCATCTGTGGTTCGCCCACCGGTGTCAGACCCAGAGGTCCGGGTTCCATCCCAATATTGTTCGTGGTTTGGTTGGTGGTAGGACTATGTTTAAGTCCGTCTGGCTAGCTTACCTAATTCTGTCGCCGTGGCATCAATCCCCAAATTTTATGTTCTGGTAAGATAGCCAGTTCCTCTGTTTGCTGAGGATTCCGGGTGATGACGTGTGCTTTCACCTTCGGCCTTTCTCATAACTTGAAAATCAAGTGAGATGAAGCAATCCTCACCTCCTCATCAATAAAGTAACTATAATAAATTCTATAAAATATTCGAATGCAAATTTGTAAATTTTAATAACACCAAATTAAAATCTCTGACTTGCATAGCATGCCAATTTAAGCACAAAGGCTGCACATTCATAATTTGCACAAAAAAATTGAATGTGAGTTAGTAAGTCTTTTCTGGTGAGAGCGCGCTCCATTCAAGACCTCAGGGGTGATTCTCACCCAAGTGATATTTATCACATTCGATATATATCGGAAAAACTGTCAAAATATCGATCGAACACTAATTTTGCTATTCTCGACATATCGCTGTAGGTAAATATCGATGGTAAACTAATAGATAATATATCGAGTGGTCTGTAGCACTCGATACTCGTATCGATTGTCAATTTGACATTTCGAAGAGTAAAATTCACTTCGCGTGCTTATGGTAGAAGAAGCTGTATTAACAGCGACCACCCCGCTTCGTCGTCGAGCCCAATGGAGAGTTACCCATAGAAATTGAATGACATTGAATTCAAAAAATAATTTCACTTTGTGAAGATGTTTTACAGTATACTAGAACCCCTGCTTCACCAAAAGAAAATAGACATCAAAACAATACTAAGTACCTTCCTTATACCTTTACCACTTTATCCATCTTACTTATCTAGGTAGTAGGTATTATTTGTATTTCAAGGTATAACTTATCAACAATAACAATTGAGAAATTGTGTTTACATCTAACTCGGTAGGTATACCTACATTTACTTACATGGTTTCAGGATTTGTATGCTTTCAACTTTTTGCCACGGGATCTTACCAATCTCCAGTGGGAAATAATTGGATAACCAACACAAGCCATTGCTTCAAGATGTATTGAAGAGATGGTTGTGGCTCTAAATATAAATAAATATTACAGGACATTCATTTTACACAGCGCTATTTAGCCCCAAACTAAGCATAGCTTGTAATATGGGACCTAGATTACGGATAGAATACCTAAATACATACGTACAATATGACACAACACCCAAACATTGAACAATCAGCAATCTATATTCATCTATATTCATCTATATTCAATCTAACAGAACATCTATATTCATCACACAAATGTTTATCCTGGGTGGGAATCGAACCCACAACCTACAGCGCAGAAGGCAGGGTTACTACCAACTGAGCTATGAGGCTTGTTAAATAAGACAAGTACATAGTGTAACAAAATTAAAACCACGACTATTACTCGTCTTTCGCATTAACAATGCCGAATAGCAAATACGAGTTTTTTTATGTCCCCCGAAAACTGGCCAGCTAGTACAGAAATTAGCGAGTGGTTTCGTATTAGAAGCGGGCGTACGACAGATGCGCCTCATGCCCCAGGCAGCGCGAACACCGCGCAACCGCCAACGGCTCAAACACTGCCGCCGGTGCCGTCATCGCTAGCCCGGCGACTGAACGACAATAACAAAACATGGCACATAGCTTTCACTATGTGCCACCAAAACATTAGGTCCCTGCCTAAGAAGACTAAGAAGTTGGAAGTATTATTGACTAGGGAACTATCCTGTGATCTGTTAACTGAACATTGGCTTAGAAAACATGAAATCGAATCTGTTACCCTTAATAACTATGTTTTCGTATCGTATATCTGTAGGTACAATAGAGCACGGTGGAAGTTGTATTTACGCTCGTTTAGGTATGACAGTGATAAACAGGCAGGATTACTGCGACCTTTCGATGGAGCAAATCTTTGATGTGTGCGCTGTACATGTCCTAGACGATTACATTCTCGTAGTAGGTATTTACCACTCAAATCAAACGCGGCGCTCGGACTATCTCGAACTTTTTGAGAATTTGCCTTGCAAAATAATGGACAATTGCTTGGACTGCATAAAAATAGGTGATATTAATATTAACTTATTAGACAATTCTAAATTTAAAAATCAACTCATGGACATTCTTCAAACATTTAATTTAAAAAATAGTAAATTTTTCTACCCGATTTGAGGAAAACAGGACTCATTACTCGAGCACATGTACTTAAATTTTCGTCGAACGCGTTGTTGGTACCACCGGCATTGTCATGAACCTGAGTGATCACATTGCTCAGCGACTGTCCATATCGAGAAGCATCACACCAGCTCCTGGGTTTCAGTATGTGCGCAGTTTTAGCGTTACCAACTACAGTACCAACCAACTTTGTCGCGGCTTTGGAATCCGTTGAATGGGCACAAATTTTAACTAACTCAAAGCAATGTTGTAACATACTAGCAGAGTCCATTGTAAAAATACTAGCGGGTAAGTTTGACATATGTTTTCCACTAAAGAAACAATCACTTTCACACTGCAAGCAGTGGGTTGGTAAGGAAGTCCATGACTTAAAACATCTGTTATTCGATGTCCTAGATCTTAAAAATCCTAATAATGTAGCATTAAATGAAAAATGCATACTACCAACTAACATAATTTTCTCAAAGTAAAACGCACCATATACTATTCTAACTTAATAAGGGACTACCCGAATAAGTCCAAGTGTATGTGGCGCATAATCAACATGGAGACTGGTCGAGGAAATTGCGAAATTGTCGACTATACAGATCTCATGCGAGACAATAACGGTCAACCCTTTACGTGTAAATAGGATGCAGGGAACGCAATGAACATGGAATTGGTGACACATTGTGCCCGACAGGCAGTATGATTACCGCGCGGGACGTGCCACCACCGACCAGATAAGTATACAGACTTATCTACACCTCGATACGTT
This sequence comes from Venusia cambrica, assembly GCA_951394065.1. Taxonomy (NCBI): domain Eukaryota; kingdom Metazoa; phylum Arthropoda; class Insecta; order Lepidoptera; family Geometridae; genus Venusia; species Venusia cambrica. The sequence continues at coordinate 11,238,051 of OX596035.1, forward strand.
CCAGCGTAAGGGTATCAATCCCACCAGAGCTATGCGTAGCAATAAGCACAAGGACTGCCTTGCGACACCGCCGCATAAGTTGACAAAATCCGACAGATCCGTTTTTATCATGGGCCCTCTGTTTTTAACAGGTTACCGAGCACGATACGTGATGCAACTTCCACCGGGGCGTTTAAAACAAAACTAAAAATGTGGTTTCTTGAATATGTTTTTATGACATAGATCAATTTTATTTATAACAAATTTTATTGTAATTATTATGAAATACATTTAATTTAATTATGAGGTAGTAATTCACCCATATAACTGACTTGTAACTAGGAGTTGCCAATAAACTATCTGTATCTGTATCTATGTATTTGTCACATCTGTAAATCTAATACTTTCGAGACTTACCTACGGTATACAGCCAAACAACACAAAATACAGAATCAACGGAATGTTGCCAAAAATATGGCAAACTAAGCAATTACTATCGTAACATTAATATCGTAATCGTGCACGATAAGATCGAGTATCGAGTACCGAGGAGCGTATGTCCTTTGCAAGGGAATCTCGCTGAATGGCTCTCAAATATATTTCATACCTACATGTTTACATCAATTAATAACAGTGCCCGGTAAAAAGCCGTAGAAATAAAATTAAAATAATACAGAGACATCAGACGCAACGGGATACGACCCCAGGCACTCGCACTTCTAAGTCTAAGGTTCTTCCGCTACACCACGGCATAGTTATAGAGTCAATTGATAAACTCGAATCATAGCGATTCATTCTTAAGTGACGTCATTTCAATAGGTATTCGTTTCGATTGAAATGAACATAACAAACAAGAAAACCGTCGAAGCTAAAAAGGAAACTACTATGTTTGCCATAGGATTTTACGGTTTTTGTATGAGCACAGACGCGTTCCCAAATCAACGGTGGTTCTCTGTCACAATTTTGTCATCCGAATCGAACCCCTAGATCTGAAACCGGTGGGCGAACAACTAAACCACATTTAAAACTTACGAAATATTCCCGTTTTTCGATCAATAAAAACGTTACGTAAGTTTCATGTATTTTTAGCCTTTTGCAAGGTGATCAACTACATCCAAATTTCAACTAGTTAAATTTAAACTTATTAAAAAATATTGCCCCACGGACAACGTTAGCTCTGTAATAGGGTTGTTACCTTTACCGTTGGTACCTTTGGGTTTCAGAACCCTTAAAATTACCTTATATTTATTACAAGATACCGGATTTCGAATAAGAAATGACATCACAAAGGCCACTATCTAAGTGCAAGCATTTATCTTACTTGTTCGTGAGGCACTATAGAAAGAAAATCAGGGAAAATCTTGAGTGAGAACATTACTCTCGGGCCAGTGTTGAGCGTTTTCGGCTTTAGAAAAAAATGTTTCAAGTCCGCGAAACGGTTGCATTTTTTTTATTTATTTGTCAAAATTATAGAAAGTTTAATATCCCTTTTCAGATCCCTTGGACATTATTTTAGATTGTGATAGATTGTAGTGAAAATTCATGCAAGGTTATCTACACATAAATTAATAAATAATAAACATTACAGAACATTAATTTCACACTATCTAGCCCTAAGCTAAGCATAGCTTGCAATATGGGAACAATATTACGGATAGAATACTGTAATACTTTTTTTTTGTGAATACATACTTATCATACAATACAACACCCAAACACAGAAAAAACGTCTTTATTCATTACACAAATGTTTGTCCTAGGTGGGGAACGAATCCACAACCTACAGCGCATAAGGCAGAGTAACTACCAACTGAGCTATGAGGCTTGTTAACATATATATCAATAGCCCATTAGTGTCTCCCGTTGAACAGAGCAATCATCATCTAAAACTGGAGTGATTTGTCATTGGTGATTTGTGATTGGTGGTCGCTGTAAAGGTGTAGATAATATACAGAAGGCAGACACTGCCCTTCTGGTGAGATAATTTAGTCAGCGTTACGACATCCATGGGCTGAGATGAAGGGGTGGATTCTAAACCCGTAAACTTATATAATGTTTTTATTTCAGATATACACCGTGATAAACGACAAGCTCGTCGGCTTACTATTGCGTACGAGAAAACATCACTTGACAAAATTCGAGGGAGAAGTGCTATTCCAGGTGGGCGATTTCAATATATTACTTAACAAGCCTCATAGCTCAGTTGGTAGTAACTCTGCCTTCAGCGCTGTAGGTTGTGGGTTCGATTCCCACCCAGGACAAACATTTGTGTGATTAATATAGATGTTTGTTCTGTGTTTGGGTGTTGACAAAAGTATTTAAGTATACTATCCATAACCAAGCTTCCATACTCCAAAATCTGCTTAGTTTGGGGCTAGATGGCACTGTGTGAAATTAATGTCCTGTAACAATTAAATAATCTTTATTGGCAACTGCTCTTTAGAAAAATAGCTGACAGTATCGTAAGGGAAATCGTGGAGTACGTATGATTTACCCCAGGTAGCGGACTCACTTGCTTTTGCTAGCGTTTTCTTGTATTCCGTCTGTCCACGGAAGAGCTAAAAGTTTTATATCTGTAATATTCTCAATTACAAGCTATGCTTATTTTGGAGCTAGATGGCGCTGTTTGAAATTAACGTCCTGTAATATTTATTTATTTAGTTACTTAATACTTGACTTGTTCCTATCTGACCCGGTGGGATACTTTCCGGCGCCGGGACGAGTGCGAAAATCCCATTAATCCCGTCCTATGTACTTGGGATGGGCACCTTTAGTAATAAGGACTAGTGTCTAATCACTATATACGATGTGACTATGTGAAAACCTGCCATTTTACTCTAAGGGTAACTTTGGGAGTTGCTCATGTCCTGAGTACTATTTCTTTATATCTTAACTTACCAATTATTTACACAACACAACGCCACCTATCCCCAAACTAAACAAAGCTTGTAATATGGGAACTAGATGACGGAGCATATTTCTGAAAAATAAATTTAGAAAAATACACACATCTTACGATAGCATACAACACCCAAATACAGAACAAACATCTATATTGTTTGTCTCTAATGTTTGTCTTGGGTGGGAATCGAACCCACAATCTACAGCGCAGAAGGCAGAGCTATTACTAACTGAGCTGTGAGGGCAGTTTCTTTTTGGTCAGGTAAAGCTGATGACGATTTTGCCTTGCTCTAGCGATAGATAAGTTTCTATAGAAATATCACATGACAAAACAAGACCTTGTGATGGCTGGATCTGAAGAGTGAGTTCAGTATGCGGGAGGGTTGGTCCCTTCCTCTCGAGGGTGTCAAAGTGGATAATGTATTAAAGGTACTTTCAGAACCTTACCAACGAGAAAAAGGGCATTTACGTGGTGTGTTCCCAGGGGAGTTCAACACTGTGTTTGGTTTGGTAGGTGTTATGAATTTGTCTTACCCTTTTTGGTTGGTGGTAGGACTGTGATTAAGTCCGCCTTGCTCACCACCACTATAACTGAGACTGACGCCATAACAAAAATGCTAAATTGTTGTGTTCCGGCATTTAGAGGTAATATAGCCAGTTCCTCAGACTGTTGAGAATTCCGCGTGAAGTGCGCTTCCTCATCACTCCATTTTACCTGATTTTCAAGTTATGATAAGGCCAAAAGTGGAAGTGCACCTCACCCGGAATTTTTGCCGAGATTTTTATGGCGATAGATTTAGGTGAGATGATGGTAGCTAGCCAGGCGGACTCAAACAAATTCCTACCACCAACCAAACCAAGCACAATATTGCACTCCCCCTGGGGATCGAACCCAGAACCTCTGGATCTGACACTGGTGGGCGAACCACTGGACCACAGAGACGGTCATACCTATACCATATACAAATATTATTTATTTTTATTATTAGCCTTAAGTGTCCCACAGCTGGGCAAAGGCCTCTCCCCACTCCTTCCAGACCGTCCTATCCTGAGCTGCGATTCTCCAGTTCTCGAGGAACAGGTCAAGCTCATCTCGCCATCTGCGTTTTGGTCTGCCGCGACGCCTATTTATAATATTCTTTAAAACTTTATTTTCAGAAACAGGATGATGACGTGCCCATATTTCTCCTGCAGCCGATAGCCGAGATCAGAAACTATTGCAATAACAAATCTCTGCAAGCCAGACGATCTGTATCACCGATGCCAAGCTAGATCAAGGAGAAAATTAGATCCAATTATAAGCATTGTATTTGCTAGATATTGTAAGCAAAAATGCACGCCCGACTCACCTTCACACTGGTGCTACGGTTAGGAAATACATTTACTAACCATCACGCTGTAAGTCAAGCAGTGTGACAGGCAAGAAAACTGTTTCCTAATCATCACATTAGTGTGAACTTTAGGAAACCAATTTGCTTATCTTAACACCACTTACACAATAATTGTTATAATTTGTAAATTATTGTTAAGCATTGTAAATAATTTACAATTAAAACCACTTTTCTTCAAGGATAATAGGAAACAAACAGTAAAATAGGGACTATTTTATAAAGAACACTCAAACAAAAGCAGCTGATACAGGGAACTATTACTATCGGCCACGTTTTGGATTTTGCTCAGCATCAAGATTTGAATTAAATAATTTTTGAAATAGATTAAATTAATTGAACAGAATACATAAATGAAAACAAATAATAGGTTTGTAAGTTTATGTTAAAATATACTTCCGATATCGATAATCAACCGATTGAATGATATTATGGTTTATTTTTTTAAGTAGAGTTAGTTGTCTACTTTTATGGTATTGCCCGCCGAAACCCTTTCAAGTACAAAAAAAAAGCAATGTGAAGGTTAGTCCATATTAATGGTAGGATGGTTAGTAAAAATACACTTAAATTCAAACAGTGAGGTGAGGATATCGTATTTTTATCCTTCACACTAGTGTAACTAGTGTAGTAAAATTATTTCCTAACCGTAACACTAGTGTGACAGAGCAGTGTGAAGGTGAGTCGGGCGCGCAAAATTTCACATTTTAATCAAACTATATGTACGATTAATCTTATTTTTACGAGGGAAGCAGTCGGATTTCCTACCAATACAAACGGTCTAAAGAAGACAACTGATACAGACCAGTTCCATCTGGTACTGGTTTAAATATTTATACCCAAGGCTGTATTGCCACGTTGAATCGATGTTCACAGGCCAAAATAAGAGCAATCCCTTGGGTTATTAATTATTATAGCTAAAATAAGCTATCCCAAAATTACTAATGTATCTTACGATTGTTCGAATGCTTGGAACAGTATTCAAATGGTTATAGTTTCTGAGAAAATATAAAAATAAGGCACTTACCTACGTCCCTTTAAGGCCAATCAATTGAAAGATAAATTGTTATTCAGGCCCTAGCGGGGCCACTTTAGTACAAAACTTTAGTAAATTGTGATTACGGCAAAGGCCGACCGAACTTTCGATGTATCACGTATTGACGTATCGTAGGCATCATGCCTTTTTTTTGTCTATGTCAAAATTATTTCTAGAGAAATAAAATTCACAGTTGTATCCGTATTGGTGGATGACCTTGAAACTAGAACTGCGCTACAAGGATCATATTGAGCGTGACCAAAAAAGGAACTTTCATACAACCAATTCACGTAACCAAACATTTGCAATTTGGTACACCTAGTATTTACCGCCATCACTCACGTTAATAAAAATTCATGTCGTGCTGTACGCACATATTATGTGGTAGCGGAATCTGGCAGGAAATCACAAATGTTTTGCAGGCACATGTAGGTATCTATTTTTCAATAAAAATAGGGTTTTTTTTCTTCTCTGATCGATAAATGAGCCCAGTCAAAACATAACTCTTAATTTTGAATACATTATTATACCAATTTGGGAATTGCCAAAACCAAATAATAATCGATTTGATAATAACTTGAATTTAGTTTGTTTCCTAATAGTTTCAAATAATTGTATATCACGAACAGACAAACGTCCGCAATTAATACTGTATTTTTAGATTTTGCATTGTATCAGATAAATATTGGGGTCAGTTTGTGCACTTGAACAGTTTACAAAATTAACGTTATGTTTGTGATTAACTACTAACGAATCCTAGTTAACGTTAATTTTACCAAGTTTCAGACATAAGTTGCTCTTATCGTCATAGAAATAACACTCTATTAAAATCACAGTTGAAATGAATTGAAGTTTGTAATGTGTTTTTAAGTCGATGTTATTATTAAGATGCAAGCAAATGAAGGCAATTTTGTGCAGTCTAGATAAACACAGTTGAAAGCCAAATCGACAAAAGACATATATGTAAGGACATTAAATTTGTATGGATTATTTACATGATATAATTTTTGTGTTTATTTTCATACATTTCAAAGCTATTCAAATTCTACCGTCTACTACATAATTTTAGTTCTAATAAAATCACATTATTGTGTCATTTTGTATGATAAGTATGTATTTTTTTTTAAACCTACATAAAACTCTGTCCGTATATACATCCAAATTTAAAAGCTTTGCCTAATTTAGCGGCAGATGGCGCTGTGTGATGATGATTTTCTCCAATATTAGTTATATTTTATAATAATTTATTAAGATTGTAAAAATTTTGAGTGTTTCTGGAATAGGTTATCTAAAAATGAAACATCTGATTACACAAAATCAGTCGAAATTGTTGTTTATAGCCTTATCGTATTTAATGGATTGAAAATCTTCAATTAGTTAAGCGAATCTAATGTATCCACATAATTCTAGTCAAAATGTCCAAGAATATTATCAACTTAACTAACATTTAATAACAATATATTATTTAAATAGTGTTCGAAACTAAGGAAAGTAAATTTATGAAAGTAAGTATACGGAATAAAATATTTTTCAATATATTATTTTTTTCTTTATCACCATAGTTAATGTATGATGACATATAAATTGTATATACAAAAACTTATTTCATAAATACCTTAATATATAATCACATAACCTGTTATGTAGCTTTGCCTTTCACCGTAGTTATGTGAGTTCGATTCCTTTCGATTGAGACAAACTTTTGAGTGTATAATAGATTCATGTTTATTCTTTATTAAGGTGTTGCATCATCATGTACATGCTACATGCATACCCATGTACATGATGATGGCGCTGTGTGATATCAATATTTCTATTATCATCAAAAATAAAAAGCACCACGTCATCCGTTTTTATAAATAAATCCGTATTGATCACCAAAACCAGTTTACATCCACAGATCAGAGTCAGTATAATTGACCGAGCCAGCGAAGCGTCTCAGTTTCGAGATTGGACAAAAATGCTTTTGTCCGCTTTTAAAATGTATACCTACGTATACAAATCAGATTACGTAGTCCTCTTTGTGTAACACGGTGCGTTCTTCTCTAAAGTCCGTTACGAGAGGGGTCCCTCAAGGATCAATACTTGGGCCGATACTCTTCATACTATATAGTGCAGATATAACGAGGCATATTACACACTGTAACTACCATCTTTACGCCGATGACATTCAGTTGTACTATTCATTTGCTCCGACTAAGTGTAGTGAAGCCGTACAAAAAATGAATCAAGACTTATCTCAGGTGCTCAGCTGGTCTACTCTTAATTCCCTTATTTTTGAGTTTTTTTATTGGTACAAATAAAGGCCTTGAGAAACTTGCTAATTATAGTATTGACATTCGAGTTGGAGGAGAGAAGGTTGAGCGTGTTACTGAAGCTAGAAATCTTGGGCTTATTCTAGACAGCAGGCTTCATTTTGAGAGTCATGTGGCGGAAAGTGTCCGTAACTGTTTTTATAGGCTGAAATTACAATATAAAATAAGAACGCATTTAAGTGAAGAAGTCCGCGTAACACTTTGTGAGTCTCTCATTCTGTCTAAGCTAAACGGTGTACGGTTCATGTCTTTTAGCTAGGACAGAAAAGCTTATACAGCGGGTGCAAAACGCCTGTGCAAGATTTTGTTTTCATGTCCTGCCTCGCACTCATATAACCCCATACTTGAACTCTAAACATTTATTAAAAATGAAAGCGAGAAGAGACCTTCACCTTGCTGTACTTCTCTTTGGAGTTATTAAGTATAATATGCCTCCCTATTTGCTTCAAAAGCTAGTTTGGTTTAAAGAGAAGTCACGGTACCAAAGAAGAGAATGTACTAGCGTATTTGCTACGCCGAAGCACAGATCAATGGCATTTCGTGGCTCATTCAGATTCGCAGCGAGCCGCTGCTGGAACGATTTACCTCCTCCAGTGCGTGCCTCAAATCATTGCACACTTTTAGATGTACTTTAAAAAAAAATCTCTTATTAGCTCAAATAGAAGTTTAGCCTCCTCCCCCACTACCCCCCACTTTCATCTTCTTAGTCGTAGGTTAGTAGCCATTTGTTGGTGACATTCGTTTTTAAGCTTTTCGGTTTATTTTTTACCTTATCTCAGTAGTTATATACACTCTTTCAAGTTTCACATTTTACATTTTATATGAATGCCTAATCGTTGATAAATATTTGCTTATTTATTTGTTTACTTATTTATTTCTTTATTCGTTTAGATGTATGCTCCCTCTACTTTGTTATAGGTTTCCTGAACTATTTTTGTGTATATTATATAGTATATATTAAGTATTTGTCCCCATAGTGACGTCATCCTTCGTAAGGCTCTGCCTGAAAATCAGCGCTGTCCTGCAAGGGGTAGCATTAAGCTGAGCCAGGACCAATTTGACGGACTCAACACATAGCGGATCCTATATATTATTACGTTATACTTGTACCTATTTATGTTTTTAAAACTAGTTACCTAACCTACTTGTGGTTGAGATTGTGACATAAGTAGTCGTATATTGTACCTATGTACCTAAATGCGTAATGCTCTGTATGTTGTTTGTCAAATAAATGTATTTCTTTCTTTCTTTCTTTCTTTCTTTCTTTCTTTCTTTCTTTCTTTGTCTTTGCGAGACGAACTCGCACCCTTCAGATTGAAATAAAGACAATTTGAAACCAACTGCATGGAGGTACTAAAACAAGCTACCATCGTGGTAGACCGAACAGAACTTTCCTATGAATCTCTAAGCAATTATAACATAAACTGCTCAAGTCAATCAAGGTAAAAAAAAAAACACAAGAAAGGAGTAGTAGAAATTACTACTTACCAGTAGCATATCGTTGAGGTGGGCATTGGTGCTGCAATCTGTGACCACTGTTTTCTCATGTATCTTTTTCACTTTGCCCTGTGTTCAATGATCTATTTTCTTTTTTTCCTAATTTGGTTCTCTTTCATATGTTTACAAAATGTGCCTTCAGTACATAAATCTATTTATTTTTTACAGGAGAAGGCTAGGGCGCACGATTTCTATGTGAGTGTGTAAATTGGTAGGTCGCAATTATCAAAAATGTACTTGAGATAAAAGAGGTGTGAGAAAAAGTGCGCAAGCTTTAATTATAAACTTGAAAGAAAATGTTTTAAAATAACACCATCAAGGTTATAAAAGTAGACGTGACATGTTTAATAATGATATGCAATTGTATTTAGACTGAACGATTGTTGAACAGGTGTTCGTTCATCAATCTATTTTTTTACTCTGGCATCTATTAAATTAAAATGTACGTCTATTACTCGAGGGCAAAATTTTCATGTGGAACATTTTACCTTTTATTTATAGTCTGTTCTCACGCAAATGATAGAAAATAAAAATATTAGAATTTATACCAGAGATTTCATAATAGATAAGCTTTCAATAGCATGAAAGTGCGTTTATTTTATCCATATGATTACAAGTGAAGAATATTATATTTATAACTTGATGAAGATCAAGAACACCATAGAAGGGAAAATGGAAGGTAGGAGAGGAAGAGGGAGACCAAGAATAAACATAAACCAAGTCAAAGAGAAGGTCGCTGTAGTATCGTATAAGGAGGTCAAGGAGGCTGCCCTGAAAAGATCAACATGGAGAAAAAACAACAGTTGTTACAAGAGACAAACTCTTAAATAAATGATGATGATGATGAACTCTATAAGAAAAATGAGTAAGTAGCAAGGAGAAACAGAAGATTATTTTACGATAATCGCACTGCTGAAATTAAATTATTTATCTCACAAACATTGTAGACTTAGTCGAACGTAGACATCTACCTACCTAAGTATATCACTAATTTTATAAAGAGGAAATATTAGATTTTTTGTTTGCATGGATTATGCTCTGAAATTACTGGACCGATTTGAAAAAATATTTAATTGTGAGAAATTAAAATATTAAAAAATGAATATGCAATTGAAAATTATGTTTTTCATGATTTGCAATTCGCGCTCATTTCACTCACTTCACTTGTCATTTGCCCGCGCCTCGCCCCGTGGGCTCGTCGCAGTCGACGTCGGTGACGTCACAATGATGTTTCTTGAGCTCGACCGCGGCGATCGCGGCTACAAACGGAACGGCAAAATAGGCGACCGCGGCGAAAGTGGCTAGTAACGGAACGTACCCTTAATTGGTCACATTTGACATCTGTCTGTTTACGCTTCATAGTGAGGTGACCTGCTTAGAAATAACCTGCTTAAGTTATGAAAACAGAATAAGACAAGTAGATACATAGTGTAACAAACAAACGCATTTATTCATTTTCAAAATAAAATCTGAAAACAGAAAAATATTTAGTAATAAATCCGACAAATCTCTCTGAAAAAATCAAATCGACACCTGTTTCGCCTCTATACGAGGCATCATCAGAAAATATAGTCTTGCTGCTAACTGACGAGCCCTCTGTGGACGTGTTGCCGCTCCGAGCTCTGCGTTGCAAGCTGAACTCGTAATTTATTTTTTATGAAAGGACAATACGCTGGCCTGGTTCTGAACCTGGAGGGCGACATCTTTGCGCGCACCTGGCTGGCGCTGAAGGCGCGAGCCCAACAATTGATTTTTGAGGCAACAAGCGCAAGGGCACCACTTAGGTACGGACCTTGGCTTGGGCTGTTGCCAATTGATGGGGGAGAATAGGAATGGCCGAAGGTGATACCGAGGGTAACGCTTTGAGGCGGAAAGGTTGAGGCGGAAAGGTTCATCGACTCCGCCGGCGGAGTCGGTGTATCTCTATAGTGTTTTCTCTGTGTGACGAGATAGTTAATGAATGGATGCCGTCACCTCCGGGTTTGCGGTGGTGAGTGGGTCATCCGGGTCTCCAAGAACGTGTCTTGGCCTAAGGAGGGACCGGTCCGGTGCTGACGCAGGCTTTGTAAAGTGTCACCTTATTTCTAAGGGACATTTTACTTTTTGCGTTGATCATGGGGCCTAGTCTGCTTAGGATGTAAAAGCCACGGTTACGCACCGTCCTAATATGGGCTTTAAATTTTAGACGGCTGTCAAGTTTGACGCCCAGATAGATTGCGGAAGGGACCCAGGGTATGGGTTTACTAAAGAGTTGGACAGGGTCGGGTTTATAGAGGTAATTCTTTGAAAAGAGCACGGCTGCGCTTTTCGTAGGATTAACCTCAATTCTCTCTGGGGGCCAGCACGCATTGCGCTTTTCTAGGATGTGTTCCGTGATGCGAAGCACTTGTTGGGGGCACGAGTGTCTAGCTCAAAAGCCAAACTGCTTGTTGGGAAGGAGCTTGAGATCATTGACAAAGGACCAGAGACGATTCATAAGGAGTCGCTCATAGATTTTACCTAGCGAGTTAAGGAGGCTGATAGGACGGTAACTGGAAGGGACTCTGGGTTCCTTACCTGGCTTGTGAATCCCAATAACATGGGTTCACTTCCAAGTATCTGGAAAAGAGCATTGATTCATAGCAGCATTGAAGATGCTGACTAGTAGATAAATGAGGACAGTGGGGAAGTGTCTTAGCACTCTGTTGGTGATGCCATCAGGGTCAGAGGCTTTTTTAGGATGCAGATCCTTGATGATATGTTTGATCTCAGAAGTTCTAATAAGAGCCAGAGGCGGGGAGGTGGGTGGCAGAGATACCAGGCGATTGACTTTACTGTTCACCTTCGCGAGATGGACATTGTCGACTGGTTCTAGACTTGGAGAGCATTGGAATTCGAGACATTCAGCCAAATAATTGGCTTTGTCCTCGTCATCGAAGGCAACGGACTTATCCGGGCGGACTAGAGGGGGCATAGAGATGGGAGTATCTGTTTTCATACAGCGGGTAAGATTCCAGTAGGCCAGGTGGCTGGGGCTTAGGTCAGTGAGTAGGTTTTCCCATTTACTATCCCTGAATTCTTTGGTACGCTTGCAAACTATTTTATCTAGTGCGCGAAGAGTGGCGTGGTTATCCGCACAAGGGGAATTGTTAAAGGCGCGCTTTGCTCAGCGGAACCTTCTCATCAACCGTCTCAGGTCATTTGGCAGGGGTGGTCGAGGGTATGCCTCGGCCGATACCTGTTTCGATAGACCATCAACAACAGTAGTGACGTGGTTAGTAAGAGAGGATGATGCGATAGTCACGTCCTGAAGGGACCTGATATCGTCAGGGATTTGATTCAATTCGGTAGAGTGAATTGACTCAAGAGATTTCTTGTTGAAATTGATCGAGCTTTGGTGTACTGAATGTTGCGCTCTCTGAAGAGAGCAACAACATTTTCGACAGGGGCTGGGGTGGGTATGGGGCGATTGCCCTTGGAGGGTGTGGTAACAGTGGCCTTAGCCGGAGGGGCCACCTTTGAGCGTTTCTTCCTCTTTTTTCTTTCGACTACTTTGTAGTCGTCGGAATCGGAGGAAGAGGATAAGGGAGCTGGGCTTTCGCACTCTGAGAATGCTGGAGATGGAGCGGTCTCCATCTCCAAGTCGCATTCGCCTTCCGAGACTGAGTCTGAAGCCGGTGAATGGGGAGACTCCGGCGAGTCTGCGATGATCATCGCATTAGAGGTGGAGGCCTGAAGGGCGGGCGGGGAATTTACTACAGGGGCGGGGCGCTTATGCGCTTTTGCCTTAGGGGCGAGGAGGGCAGGCTTAGTGGAAGCCAGATGGGCTGCAGTGGGGGACGTATTCAGGCTAACCCCGAATTCGGATGCAACCTGAAGGGCTGCGGATTAAAGGCTGGTCTGACCGACATAAACAGCGCTACATTCATCACAAGTGAGTTTATAAACCCCCGATTTTTTATTGTTCTCTAGTTGATCCTTTCCGTTACAAAAACGTGTCGGCGAGTTATTGGTTTGAAAGGCTATTTTTATTTTATATTTTGACAATTTTTTTGAAATTTTTTCGCTAACAGGACCTAAATAGGAAAGACTACCTTTGAAAGTATTTATTGGATCTGGTGGCACGGAATATAGCAGAGCTCGAACTTCATTTCGTCGTTTTGCCCTAATCAAACCATCTATCATTATGTCTGTTGTAACCGTTACGCTCAGCTATGTGATATATTGTAGTAAGCTCCTTGTTGTAATTTTCTTGTAAAAGTGGAATTGACCTTAATCTATGAATAAAGCTACGATAAGCAGCAAATGTTTGTTGAACGGGATGACAAGATGAAGCAGGAATCGTTGTATCTGTATAAGGTTTCTGTAAATACTAAAGTCAAGTTTATTATTTATCTTTGAAATTGTTAAATCTAAAACGTTTATGGAATTATTTTCTTCGAATTCCAACTTGAACTTGATTTTTGGGTGAAGACGGTTGATTTTGTTTACAAAAACGTCTATTTGTCGAGTTTTACCTATCCAGCACATGATAATATCATCAACATATCGGTAGTAGTTACAAGGTGTCCAATAATATGTTTGTTTTCATAACTGTCCATAAAAATATCCGCCATATATTTTTCAGAGAGATTTGGCGGATTGATTACTAAAGATTTTTTCTGTTTTCAGATTTTATTTTGAAATATGTATCTCCACAAAGTAACGCCTGCATCAATTACGTTTAATACATTTATTCATAACAAAGACAAATACATGTCACTTACTTATGAATAGTATGATCTTAGGTAGCAATAGGTATACAGTAGGTAGGTATGTCGTCGACTAAACGTATCTAACGCAATTATTTCATAAGCAAAGAGTGGTCTTGCATAATATAATTAGCTTTATTCAGTTGAACTATTTGAATAATAGCTAGTGTTGTCATAATCATCACTGCTATCCACACTCAGAGATTAGATTAATTAATTTTGAACCAAACTGTCTATTCTCACTTCTTGTTTAAAATCAAAGGACCCAAAGCCGCGGTCTCCTTTAGAGTAAAACATTCCTTCACAAGTAATTCAAATAATCAATCATAAATCTTTTGTTTTTTTGGGTAATATCCCTAGTGTTTGGAAAGGAAATAAGTTCAACAACGTAACCTTGTAACGACGTTCAGTTTTTTTAATCAAAAATAAATTATTATGTTTGGAATGGTTTATTTGTCAAATTAAGTCGTAAAATTAACTTCTTTTATCATTATTACAATAAATATGTATGTTTAACTGAAAAAAAGAGAATAAATTGTGCAGTTGAAAATATTGTGTGCCCTCCGTTACAAGGTTATGTTTTTGAATTCAGATGAAGTGTTAAATGTAACCTATTAACGTGGCCTACCTATAAACAATAAATTCTCGAAGATCGTCATTTGACATATCGAGAGATGGAGGCTTTATCTCAGGGACAACCATTCAGAAGATCATGCATGAGGCGCTTAGTGTGAGAGAGCTAGATTGTCGTTAGATCCCGCATTTACTTTCCATCGATCTTAAGGTGTAACATAACGATAATGTAGATGGTGTAAGAAAACTCTTCAAAGGTGCAAACGAGAAGAGTCTTATCACGTGAATACGTGATAAGTATAATCATTAGTGGTGAAAAATCTTGCCTATGATCCTTATTCCAAACAATAATATTCATAGGTTCTTTTAAGAAAGAGCTGTTCGCTTTCGAAGCATTTCAATGGAAAAAAATATAAGTTGTCTGTGTCTCCTTCCCGGTCCAGAACAACAAAGGTATGCTCAAAGTTTCAGCACAATCCGTTCAGTAGTTTGTTGTGAAAGCGTGACAAACTAACACCCAAATTTACATTCGCATTTGTATGCATCTATTTTAAGATAAAAAGGGCTACTCCTAAAACAATGTGTACACTGTTTTAAATAACTTGTTCATCACATGTCATTGTTATAATACAGCAATGTGAGTTAGTTGATGATGAAAATTTCACGTGCGCGCCATAAGATAATCTATGTTACTTTACACTTTAAAGCTACCTATATCTATATCCAGTGTTTAGGTTTAAGAAGCAAAATATTATCAGGTGGATATCGCATTTTAGCGCTGTCTATCGTAGACCCAAGGAGGCTCATATCATAGCCGTCAGGTTTCATTGTTCCGAGTTTTCATTCTTTGGTTTAATACAGTATTTTTTTTCTACGGATTTTATAAATCAGAATATTTCGCGGTTACAAAAACTCACAGTTGGGCAGGATTACAGGACTTCACTCAGATTTGTTTCAAGGGCAGGATTTCCTAACCCACTGAAACGGAGCATTATTCAGAATTCCCTTCCTTGATATATTGCGAGCGATCCTGTGGTGCCATCTAGTATGCGAGTTGTCAAACTTGGTAGCCGGCGGCGTTACAAACTTACAATGTTCTGTATGTAACACAATAGGTACAGTCGTGTTCGTGTGAATGAGTTTAAAACGATATTTCACGACACCAAAATGGCTGCCTTCATTTTTTTTTTATTATTTTAAGATAGGAAAGGGCTTCGAGTACTTTATCCACAATGTGATTTGATGCAAAAAAACTTCTTGTACCTACTACTTGGAAACTTACTGTGCCTGCGCAGATAATCGTTTGTTCTCACTAGTTCGATTCATTGGTTCGATCGTCCTAGATGTCGCAGCGTCCCATCAGACAAATAACTCCAAATTTCAATTGCTCCCTATATTTTATTAACGAAACACTTGAAATACAATCGACTTAGCATAAAAAATGGCACATAAAATTTATGTTATAATGAATCTGCGTCTCCCTTTAAATTCTGACACAGATTAATATTACACTCAAGAATACGTACTACGTCACTCATACATTCTTTTTATAAATAGTTTACAGTTAACGGGGAGGTGCTTCTTCATCTCACCTGATTTTTAAGTTATGATAAGGCCGAAGGTGGAACACTGCACCCGAAATCCTCAACAAACTGAGCAACTGGCTATCTAACCTCCAAATGTTGGAACACAACAGTTTAAGAATTGTTGCTATGGCGACAGAATGAGATAAGATGGTGGTAGGTGAACCTTAACAAAGTCCTACCACTAACCAAACAAAGCACAATATTGTACTCCCTCTGGGGATTGAACCCGGGACCTCTGGGTCTGACACCGGTAGGTGATCCACTAGACCACAGAGGCGATCTACCCAGTGTCTAGGTTCAGGGAGCAAAGTCCAGTCAAAGCACGTACGCCTAAATACACAATGTTCTGTTACACAATATTTTCTCTACAATTTTAACAAGTATACAAACAAATTAGGTATTTATATTGTGGTATTTCAGCTGAAAAACCGATCTAATGAACAAGAGTCAAAGTCAAAAAATGGCGCGAAGCTTTTAGAAATGTCAAAATGCTTGTGCCAATTTAAGACAATAATAACAACAATAAGTTGTGACTGAAACATACGATATACAATAAAATGCGTAGGTAGGTACATAAACGTCTTACCAACCGCATTGTTACGATTTAAAACTATAAGATTTGTATGGAACTATTTTTTTTTTCCACTGTATACCAACTCCACTGTTTTTTTTATCGTATGTACACTTCACTAATCACAACTGGTATTCACAACTATATTATTCGTATCGATCTCACTCTATAATGAGCTAAGTCGTCACACTATGAGCGATACGTGTGCTGCTGTAGTGGCGAGTGGAGTACGAATACCTCACAACTGTGAGCTTGCTTCAGCCCGTCGGTGGAGCGCTCCGTCCAGTGCACAGGGTCGGAGTTCACACTCTGACGCGCAGTTGAACAGTGGTCGATGCGAACTGAAACTCGCTGTTTCCGTGTCTGTTGACAATAAAAATATACTCTTCAAACAAGTAACATACGGCTCAACACGGGCTCAAAGAAGCAAAGTCGGAATGTTATTGAGTATCTTATCTTTGTGTAGGTACTCGCGTGATTGATGCATGGTCCTTTGGGTTTACATTTGAAAGTTTATTTCGCGAACATACCGCCATACCATAACCGCCTCTGAAGTCTAATGGTTCGCCCACCGGCGTCAGATCCAGAGGTTCGATCCCAGGGGGAGTATAATAATGTGCTTGGTTTGGTTGGTGGTAGGAATTTGTTTAAGTCCGCCTGGCAAGCTACCACCATCTTACCTAATTCGGTCGCCATAACAACAATTCTTCAATTGTTGTGTTCTGGCATTTGGAGGTATGAAGTTGCTCAGTATACCTATTGAGGATTCCGGATGAAGTGCGCTTTCACCTTCGGCATTATCATAACTTGAAAAATATGTTGAGATGAAGGCGAAGCACATTCCCGTAGAACAATAAAAAAAAAAGAGCATACCTCAGAATTTGGATTAGAAATGGCTGTTTTTTTTTTATTTTTCATAGGTACCATGAAATATTGTCATATTTTGTTTACAAGGTAGGCCTTGTAAATTGTCTTTTAGGAACGTTATCTCCTCATCCTAGGTCAAGAGCTTATCCAGCACAGACAAACAAAATCTGCTAGATCAAAACGATGATACTATTCGTCCAAAACATTTTACCGCGTAAGTAAATAACTGCCAAAGCCTAATACAAAATAACTACGTCGCTAATGCACACATAATGGCTCGATTTGTCTGAAATAGGTTTTGTATAGAATCGAATCCTTTATTTCCCTCGTATTACGTTTTATTGGATGGAATAGCTTGATCTTCCTTTCTGAAATATGTGGCTTGATATTTTTATTGTAAGATAAAGTGAAATTTATGAATAAGACTACGTGGCTCAGAAGTGAAGATTGAAATGTTTTGGATTGTCATAGTGGGTTATACTCAAACAAAATAACAAAAGAATTCTATAGTAGGTACCCGATTTCATCTTACTTTTCTTGAGTAAAGTAGTGGTTAAGTAGATATACGTAGCTAGCTACACACTTTCACGAGATTTTAAGGAAATCGGGAATTGTGTTTTTAGCAAAAATCCTTTCATCCCTTGAGTGTGTTCCAAGAAATCTTTTAATTTGATTTAAATTGAGACTTTTTTAAAAAGTAGTTAACTACATTAAGTAGGTACTTATACTTTATAAGTTTGAGACTGATACTTTTTAATTACCCAGACTTTCTCACAGTCAAATTAACTCGAAATATTTTACTGACTTTTGCATGTTTTTGGAAAAATGCTAAGGAGCATTACCGCGAATACCGCCACCAACGCAACGGCTTTGTCTTTTTGCTCTATAAATTTTGTGAAGTTATACTGTTTCAAGTTTGTACTTAGTAAGAAGTTTATAATTGTGGTGTTTATTCTGTGTAAATTGGTTCAGAATTAACGAAAATATAAGCAAAAACATTTGTATAAAATATTTGCTAACGGCTGGATCCGCCCTACGACAACACCTCAAACGCTTACTGCCACTGTCCAAGCGCATGACGCATCACCCCGCTCTGTCATTGACCCGGCTGTCGTTGACTGCTCGCTGCTTTTGACGCCTGCTACTATCTGCATTTGTGCGGCGCCTGCTGACATTCTAGAAGCGCCACCTATAATTGCTTGCTCGCATTCTCCAGCTTTTAGCACATAATGAGTTGAGATGCTTGTACAACGGCTATCCTTTCGGATGAAGGATTGTTGAGGTGCACTTTCGGTAATTGCTCTAAGATTTATCATCTACTCTGCGCTGGGGTAATATATCGTCACATACAGTCGATTCATGGATCTGCCCCGTGTGCCAATGTGCAGCTAAAAATGGTGGAGATAATGCACTCACTCCAGTCGGCCACTCCAAAAAGCGTGAGCCTAACGTGACACTCCGCTCGAAGTCGTCCATGCCTAGTCCACGCCCGGAGGAGATTGATCTGTCGATTGTCTCTCTACCGATATTCGCAGCCTTAGAGAAAAAAAATCGACGCTGAAGCATTAGCTTGGTGTTGCTCTTAATACTATTATGTCATATGACGCCAAACTAGAGAGCTATGGGGCTCTCTACACAGAGACCGAAGCCCGTTGTATATGTTCCTGTACCCGCGCTCCCACAGACGGCCTCGGTCCGTGGCTCCTGGATGAGACTTCACCCAAGCCTTTGCTTCCACCATCCACTGGATCTTCTGGATATGCAGCCGTGGCTTCTACCAGAAATCCACTGAGCAGAAAACTACAAGGTTCATTATTCCAGGATGACCCAAAAGTAACGGAGTCCATTACCAGTGTACAAAGCACCTCTCACCTACATCGTCACGTACATCAAAACAAACAGTGTCAGCTCATAAGGAGCCGACACAGAACGTGACCATGGTTGATCCTACAGATGGTGACTGGACTCATGTGAAAAGCCACCGGGACGTACCACCAGCAGGGATCATAAGAGGGGCTGCAGGACCAGGCTCAACTAAATTGGAGGCGGTTTACACCTCTTCTCTACGTTTACAATTTGAGAGTCGGAACCTTGGAGACTGAAGTACGAGATCATCTGACTCGTTCTGCGACGGTGATTCATGTGTCATCAAGGAACTCAAGGCGCGAGGTAGCTATGCATCGTTAGTTGGTGATGCCTTTTAAACTGGCGAATGTCATCATGTCCCCAGATAACTGGTCCGAAGGCATCTGCATCAAATCTTGGAACCAGTCCTTTCGCCCGAAAAACAAGGAAGGTCAGCAACAAAAAATGCGATGAAGAACTACGTATTTACTACCAAAACACACGAGGGCTAAGGACCGAAACATAAGGTTCTTGAAAAACGTTTCTACGTGTTCAATAGATGTGATTATCTATCTGCTTCTGTTATCACAAATATAGATGGACTAACTAATGATAAAGAGATACTACTAGCTAAAATTGGTTGTAATAAAAATTAATTTCTTATTTCTGTATAGTATATTTACCACCAATTCAATTTAGATTAAGTTTCCACTATCTGTATTTTGTTATGTTATTTGTAAATGGTGAACAATAAAGAGTTATTTATCTACCTAATCTATCTATCACCTAGCTACAAAGATAAACAATACTCAAGTGTTTTAGATTGCTTAGAGAACATTATCTGCCAATTTTCGACGTTTCAAATATTAATAGTAGGTGACTGCAACTTGAATTCATGTAGTGTTAATGTAAGGTCGCAATTTGTATGTTTTTTGGAATTCTGTAAGCTGGAGCAACAAAATGTTATTTTAAATAAAGATGGTCGCATGTTGGATCTTGTCTTAACCACGGGCTTTAGTTCTGGTAGAGTGGCAGTAAGTAGAAGCTTGGCACAGCTGGTGAAGGTCGAAGGATACCATCCTCCGCTTGACATTAAACTCTTGTTTTCAAACTACTCGGTGTTAGTAATACTCGACCCTTTTCATTATCCGACTCAGTTCCAACCGTTTACGCAGGACTGGAATTTTCGTAAAGCAGATTTTAACAACTTGTACCATAGTATATCTGCAATAGACTGGACTAACGTAATTATGCAACAGGATGTTGATACAGCGACGAATCTGTTTTATGAAAAACTGTATGAAGCGATTCTTAAACATGTACCTACTCGTAATGTCTGCCTGTGTCTGCCTTCTGCGGTGTAGGCTGTGGGTTCGATTCCCACCCAGGACAAACATTTGTGTGATGAATATAGATGTTTGTTCTGTGTTTGGGTGTTGTATCATATAGTAAGTATGTATTTACAAAAAGTATTTAAGTATTCTATCAGTAATTTAGTTCCCATATTACAAGCCATGCTTAGTTTGGGGCTAGATGGCGCTGTGTAAAAATTATTGTCCTATAATATTTATTTATTTATTTTATCTACACTAATGTTGTAACATTCTACTTATGTTTCCAATACTTGACTTATAATTACTACTGTTATAGCGTAGACAACAAAACACTCAATTTAAGCAATTTCACATGATGGTATAATATCCACATCGATATCGTAAAATCTCATTATAACATCAATAAAACGCGACCAATTAACCTGGCGAGCCTTATGTCAAAATCCTCATACAAGTTGTATAAAATTTTGATATTAGGCTGGCTTTTGAAAACAGTTGGGTTATACGTGAAAACTTCGTCGAAACTACTAAACTTACATACACAAAACTCTTTGGTAAGATCTTGTGCCAATTAAATAAAATAAGAACAGCGCGCGCTCGCTCCTGATTGGCCCTGCGCGCGCAGCTGCGCTCTCATTGGTTAGATTTTAATGGCGGCAAGTTCACTGTGACAATACACGTACGCGTGAATTTAATGTTTCGCAATGTGTTTTGTTTTTAAAATACAAAATAAAAGTTAAAAATGGACAGCGACGATGATATTTGTACGCCTCCGGATATTCTAGAATTGGCAACAAAAGTAACTCACAATCTTTTGCCAGAAAAATCTAGAAAATTATATGAAAAAGAATATAATAACTTTTTGGCATGGAAGATCGAAAAGAAAACTACATCATTTTCTGAAAATATCATTCTTGTGTATCTCAAAGACCTCTCCGACAAATTCAAGCCATCTTCTATGTGGGTTAAATATTCTATGCTCAAGTCCACACTGAGTATCTACAACAATATTGATATCACGAAGTATTCAAAAGTCATAGCGTTCCTGAAACGCAGTTCAGAAGGACACAAGGAAAAAAAGTCCTTGACGTTTACATCAGGTCAAATAAAGATGTTCCTGGAAAATTCACCAGATATTTTGTATCTTTTTGAAAAGGTAAGTGTATTTTAGTTCTGTTATTTAATATACCTAGTACTTACGTACTACACACGCAAGTTATCTAGACACTCCGTTTAAGCACTTTGTGTATAAATTAGGTAGTAGGTACCTACACTTTACTACTTCATAAATCATAGTTTTTGCCTTGGCTATATACCTCAAGCTTATTATATCGTTTATTGTTACAGGTTGCACTAATCTTCGGCATAATGGGGGCATGCCGAAGGCAAGAGCTATACAACATCCAGTTCGATGAAGTCTCTAACATAGACGACAGTACAATCATGGTGAAAGTTTCGAAAACAAAAACGAAAATAGATCGTTCTTTCGTTGTGACGGGCAACTGCTATGCCGTATGTAAAAAATACATGGAACTTCGACCCACCCCCTGTCGAAACCCTGCCTTTTTCTTGAGCTATAGGTCGGGGAAGTGCGTCGATCGAAGAACTGGTATTAATAAATTTGGTGCTCTGGGAAAAACTATCGCAAGTTTTTTGAATCTGCCTAACCCAGTGTTGTACACAGGGCATTGCTTCCGGCGCACCTCGGCGACCCTTCTCATAGATAGCGGTGGTGATTTGACCGCACTGAAACGACACGGGGGGTGGAAGTATTCTACTGTGGCTGAAAGCTACATTGATGAGTCTTTAATGAATAAAATTCAAGTCTCAAATACGATCTTGAACAGTATAGAAAACAAGACGAATGAAGTAATTATAAATATTCCGACTCCGTCTACGAGCTCTACTGCTTGCCCCGCGACCGCTACAGCTGCTGGATCAATAATTAACATTAACTTTCAAAATTGTACCATCCAAAATTTGAACAATTATTATAAATAAACTATTGTCAGCTTTTACTCTTGTTGTTTGACTAATTGCATTAGTGAAGATAAAGTAGTGTATGCAACTGCATATAACACGGGTATTAAAACACTCGTTCCTATTATGAAACTCGCTGCCCTCGTTTCATAAACTCACACTCGTGTTTTAATACCCTTCATTATATGACAGTTGCATAAACTACTATAATGTACGTTTATCTATGCCGGAACGCCAGTACTCACCCTGGTTTACATCAAAAATTATAAATTAAATAAAAATCTAGTATTTCCACCTACGCAAATTTAAACAACTGGGCCATTAATTTAATCGTGGGGTATATAAACATTACCGCACTCATGTCAAAGAGCTGATTGACGTAGCTTACAACCAGTACATAAAAACTATCGGGTCTAACATTAGTCGGGATCCTGCGCAATTTTGGAAGTATGTGAGGTAGAGCCGTAAGGATAGGAGCCAGTCGAGTAGCTACACCATTGGTGAGAAAGTAGTAGTCGACCAAGAAGCTGCATCTGTTAAATATTTTAGCTCAGTTTTCCTGAATGACATTCCAAAGCTGGACGCTGTAGAGGCAGAGCAGCGCGCGAACTCCATGGGTGGGCAAGAATCTCAGCTTGTGGCTATTAGTAACCTTTCGGAGGATGATGTGCGACGTGCCGTACGTTGATTAAAACATCTTCGGCAGCCGGACCTTCTCTAGTAATGGATTGCTTGAATGCCCTGGGAGAGCCTCTACTATTTCTTTATAATCTATCATTGAGGATGCTATCCAAATAAGGGGAAAATATCTAGAGTCACGCCTGTCAAAAAAAACAGTACAGCATCTGAAGTCAGTGACTTTCGTCCTATTACAGTTCTATCTGTATTTGAAAAGGTTTTTGAGTCCATTCTGAATCTCCATTTTACTCGACAATTGGATGGTGCATTTCATGATTTGCAACACGGTTTCCGTTCTGCTAGATCAACAGCTACCAACCACGTAACTTTTGTTGACTGTGTACCGACTCATATAGATGCTGGACGGCAGGTAGACTCTATATTTGTCGATTTCAGGCGAGCTTTTGACATGGTAGATAACGACATACTTTTATCAAAACTTTCAGTTCTAGGCGCTTCTTCTCAGTTGCTGAAGTTCGCCAATTATTTATGCGATCGGAGAAAATATGTTCAGTTAAATAACTTTCGTTCACACGATTTTTACACAAGATCGGGGGTCAGTCAGGGTCTCGTGCCGACTTTTTCTTGACAATTATAAATGATCTTCCTCCTAAATTGGCATATTTAGGAGATTTTTATATCATTCCCAGATGATATAAAAATCTAAAAATCCATCCACGGATTGCATTCTTCTGCAGCAAGACATCAACTTAGTAGAGGACTGGTGCAAGTCCAACAGGCTCAAATTTAATGTCACGAAATGCAAGGCGGTGACTTTTACACGACTTCAAGTACCGGAAACGTTCACTTACTCCTTAGGTAGTTCTATGCTGGAAAGGGTGAACTGTACTCGGGACTTGGGGATCACAGTGGATACGTCCCTTAATTTTCGTAACCATATTATGTCGATCTGCAAAAAGGCTAACAAAACTCTCGGCTTTTTTAAGACAACGGCTTCACATTTTAAGAATGTAGGAGTTGCCGTAATGGTATACAATGCCTTTGTGCGCAGTAGGCTAGAGTTTAGCTCCATAGCTTGGGATCCACGTGAGGCCAAATATGCGCTTATTATAGAAAGAATACAGCGTAAATTTGCCAGATACGTATATAACAGTATGTTTGGCTACTACCCATACCTCTACCCTTCCTTATTTGTTACCGGTATGGTTGGATTGGACTCCTTGCAGTTGCGGCGTAAGTTACATCCATCATGCACTATTGCCTAATACCTATTGCGTAATCAGGTGAACAATCCAACCATCCTGGGTAGTTTAGTTTATCCTTGTATGTTCCCGGTTATTATTTGAGAGGAGTCCGTCGTCGTCACCGGCTGTTCGAGTACCACAACACACAAACGCAGCATGCTAAAAATGCGCCGACCCAACGAGCACTTTTAATTCTCAGTGCTTTTCTTCAGGAGTTCCAACATGTGGACCTATTTTATCATAGTGTCCCTAGTATATACAGGGCTCTAAGAATGTATTTCAGTTATTGTAGTTGTAGTTAGTGTATATTTTATTGATCTGTTTTACGAGTATGTGTATTTGTATGTCATTTTTCTTTCAAATTGTTATATTGTTACGGATTGGCTTAAGCTGTGATGTAACTATTATTTAAGAAATACATTCATTCATTAATTCATTCATTCATCATTTATTCATTAAGGAGAGCTGTATGGCCAGTGGGTATGTGCGCGCCTTCCGATCCGGAGGTTGTGGGTTTGATGTAATAGGGGTTCCTCATTCACGCTCTGAGTAATAAAATCAAAGGGGAATCCTCGAAAATGTTATGGGACTGATTTTTTTTCTGTTATTTCGAAAAATGATTCTATATCTTGGTGATTTGAGCTCTCAGTAAGAACTACCTACTCAGTATTTATTTTGTTATATATTTATTACATAAAATAGTATTAAGGTAACAAGGCATCTAGGAAGGCGATCGCGCATCGAGGCTTTTGGATGTGGTGTTAGCATAAAATGTTTCGTATTTCATGGACGGAGTATCTTATAACGCATCCATATTATAGGAGTTCAACGTCAAGGTTAGACTTTCCACTATAATTATGTCTTCGGAGAATCATCGAGTTTTTTGGCCATATTGCCAGAAAGGATGGCAACAAGCTAAAAAGGCGTGGTAACAGGCAAAAGGAAAGGGACACGATCGTTAGGACGGAGCCCTAAGCGCTGGAGTGGCCGAACCCACTCAACAGCGAAACCGTTCTCGTCACTGAAGACAGGTGCCGATGGAGACGCATCGTGCATTTGAAGGTACTGCATAAAGGTCTCTACTCTCAGCAGTGAGGAAATCGATGCAAGGCGAAGGTAGAAAATTTACATAAAATGTTTCCATCTGTAGTATGTAACTTAACCGCCCCTTTGGTCACAGTCAAAGTCAAAATCAAGATTTTCAAGGATCATTTTAAAACGTCAAATCTACCGCCAGTTCGGAATCGCGACCACGCGGAATCGTGGCAAAGAAAAGGGCAAGGGCATTGGGCTGGTTAGGTTTTTTTTTATTGTGCGACAGAGCTGACTGAAAGAATACCTATCACATTAAAACGTTCCTTGAGAGAGATGCATGAATTTCACGCAGCACCATCTCGCCCCAAACTAACCATTGCTTTTAGTATGGGATAGAAATCAAATACTTTTTTGAATATTCATAAAACTATACAATGCAACAAACTAACACAAAACAAACATCTACCTGTATTAATCACACAAATATGTGTCCTGGGTGGGAATTGAACCAAGAACCAACAGCACAGAGACAGAGCTACTGGCAACTGAGCTGTGAGGTTTGATATAAGATCCTGCTAGTTACTTTATGGAGTCAGTCGTTCACATACAAGACGTCAGTGCAGAACACTTTTCCCCACCTTTTATAATACTAGAATGGACAAAAAGCACTTACGTTATTATTCTGATTCACCAGATCGCAATTATTGATCGACAGTTTGCAGTTGGTTGTACTTGGCCCGACGATTCCTGTGACCAAATAAAATCATTGTAAATAAAGGTTCTCAGCATACGCGTACAAAATAATTTTACCATAACGTCAGCACTGTCCGCCACAAGCTATAATTATCTAAATAGAAACGTAATCTCCTGTTTTACATGTTCTTATCTTCTAAAATAAAGTGCTATGAATCCCATCATATTTCACTTGGTTTGTTATGATATTTTTAGGCAAAAGCTGTAAGATATAAAATTGCCAGTAGAAGTTTGCGACATTTTAAAATGATGGCACCAACACCTGGTCAATGTTGTGATTGTCTGGATTAGTCAACAGTACAACTCAATACCTGCTATAGTAGGGGGTAAGGCAGATAGGGCTTTTTAACGTGTATTTGAACGCACTGTTAGAGGTTAAAGTTAAGCAGCGCCCGTGTCAGCTGCCACATTACACACAGTAAGATTTTTAGGATCACTTTGAAACGTCAAAGGATCACTTCTAAACGTCAAAGGATCACTTTTAAACGTCAAAATTTGTGTATTAACATCATTAGTTAAGTGAATGATCATGGCGTGAAGAATAGCGTGGCTCAGCGCGTCTGTTTGTGAATTGTCGAAGATGCTTTGGATCTGTGAGTGATATGCCTACAGTTACGGTCTAATTTACAACAACCTAAAACTGATTATTGGTCTTTTAGGTCAGGTGTCGTCAATGATCATCAACTCAGGCATGTATGTTCTCTGAAAAAAAAACAAAGAATGGAATTCCTTGCCTTCGTCTGTTTTGCCGCACGAGTACAATCTTGGAGTCTTCAAGTCCAGAGTAAATAGCTTCCTTTTAGGCTAGAGTGCTCCATCTTAGGCCACATCTTTACTTGTTTTACATGTAAGCTGGTGGTCAAACGCTTCAGTATCACCAAAAAAAACTATTCCAGCAGTTAAGCTAAAGGTATCCCTCTAAAACGAGTAGAACAATTTAAGTACCTCGAGCATTGTTTGACATTTGACCTCAAGGATGTAGATATAATAAACTAATAAAAATAATAATAAAAAATAATAAAATAAAAGTTTATAGCAAGTTCGTTGATAGTTTTATCCTGTTCTTTTTGCTGTTAATAAACATTTTTTCATTTTCATTTTTTTCATTTTCATAATAGACAATGTAATGCATTGTACGGGCAATACAATAATGGTATAAGGGTGATGTTGATTCTTCTCAAGTTTCTACACGTCGTAAAATCAAAAAATAAAAATAAACTACCACGTGGTGCACGTCTTTGGTTTTCTGAGAAGGGCGTACATATTGCATTATCATGTAGAGAGAATTTTTAATCTCCACACTAGGTTGAAGATCGCAGTGTAGACAATAAAAACCTACTAGAAAATGCTACATACATGGCGCATTATCAGGCCTCGGGATCACGGTATGCCTTTATTTAATAATTACGTTTTAAAAACTGAAAAGAAAACCGACTTCAATGAAAAATAAGTATGATTCGATTTCGTTTACCTGGATGACGTATTGCTTCCAATTATTTTGATGACAGATGGATGGATAGATAGACAGACGCGTGATCTTATATGGGGTCCGTGTTTTGTTCACTTTTGAGGTAATACACC
Organism: Venusia cambrica; assembly: GCA_951394065.1. Lineage (NCBI taxonomy): Eukaryota > Metazoa > Arthropoda > Insecta > Lepidoptera > Geometridae > Venusia > Venusia cambrica. The sequence continues at coordinate 11,265,902 of OX596035.1, forward strand.
CAAATCGCTTCAAGTGTGCCTATAATATTTGAAGAGTTCCCTCGTTTTCTCCAGGACTCCATCATCAGATCTTGACTTGATGACAATGGGACCACCTCTCAAACAAAAAAAGAACTTTTGTAATCGGTCTAGGCGTGTTCAAGTAATCGGGAAACATACATAAAAAAACTGATTCCGACGAATTGAGAACGCACTCCTTTTTCGGAAGTCGGGTAAAAACAGATTTATTCATTTTTGACAACTTTGCTCAAGCACAGGGTCAGCTAGAGTTTAATAATAAATTAAAATTGTTTAGTTAAAATCGCTTTATTTTCTCGTAATCGAAGTGAAAAGTAGAGTATTTATCTCTTTTTACTAGGTAGGTACATTTATTACTTTAGGTTTCTTTATCCCTGAAACTTGTATAAAATGACAAAGTAAAAGCCATTTTAATATTCAGTAGGTTCACGTATTTATAACAAATCGACCTTAGCGCTCATCTAATTGCCAGCGAGTCTATTCCTGAGGAAGTAAAACACGTAAATAAATAATTTTTCATGAGATATTTAGCTGATTTGTCAACTGTCTACTGTTTTTGTTCACTTTAGGTGTTCATGAATAATCTTCTTCAACAGCCCCTACTACATTCCTACTGCACTGGGCTTGCTACAGAGCCCAGAGTAAAGGTTCTAAAGGTCGATAAAACATAGAACTAGACTGCCACCCTTTGATTTCGAGCCCTGAAATATTAAGACCGGCCGCCTTTCAACCCACTTTGAAAATACTCGGTTGTGTGGGGTGAGGGTATAAGAATTAAGTAAATTTAGTGTAAAGTAAATAAAGTATTAGGATATGGATATAATATCACGGGAGAATGATGAGTATGATACTAGCAGATGGAGCAGTCCAGGGCTACGTATATCCGTAATGATACGGCCAGATAATAAGCTTTATTAAAAAGCTAAGCTTATGATATTTATATTGTTATAAATATCATTATGTATCAATTTATAGTATTATTTATATGATATATGATATTTCAGAATATGTTTATAACTATAAGCCTTGCAAGATGGTGACAAAAGAGACGCAAGAGGGTATTTGGCATTTTAATAAAACTGGTCTATTTATTTATTACTAATCCGGGAAAAAGGGTGCCGATACCTTCTGGGTATGCCATGCAAGGAGTTTGACTGCGCACATCCCATATCAACAGTCTATTGATGTCCACCACAATAATGAATGAACTTCCTCAAAAATTCTTAGGTTTGGCCATAATTACCGAGCTTGGCAGACATTTTTTACACTTAAATTGTTTCCAGTTGACGTTTTTAAACAGAAGCTGCTCTCATTCTGGCTTTGCATTAGTAGAGAGAAAGACACAAACAATCAGGTGAATTATAATATAATAATAAATTGCAGGACATTAATTTCACACACCGCCATCTAGCCCCAATGACATATTAATAATGATAATGATAACATAGCTTGTTATATGGGAACAAGATTACGGATAGAATACTTAAATACTTCTTTTTTGTAAATACCTACATACTTATCATACAATACAACAACCAAAACCACGCAAATGTTTGTCCTGGGTGGGAATCGAACCCACAACCTACAGTGCAGAAGGCAGAGTTACTACCAATTGAGTTATGAGGCTTGCGAATCAAGAGAAAGGTTTAATGATAGCACAATTTTGTCGTAGTGTAGCTTTCTATTGATGTGATATTCTCCGTGATTAAATACCTAGCACAGACAAGACATCACGAGATCTCAGTTCGGGCGAACACTTGTTACACGTACGTCTTTTATCATGTTTATTTCATTGTGTCAAAGTCATCTTGTGATAGTAAGTGTTCAAGGTACAATATTACCTAATGCAATTTGAAGATTTTTTTTATTGCACACCTTTTTTTACTTTTTTTTAATGCATGCCTTCATATCACCTGGTTAAAAGTTAAGATAAAGCCGAAGGTAGAATATATATGTATGGTAACCTAACAGTTAGGCAACAGTATGGTTACCTAACATCCTTTGTCATTTTAGCTTATTTTACGCCAGTCAGATACGTCTAGAATATTCGCGAGCCTTTGCATAGTTCCGAGAAAATAAGATAATAACAACATGTTTATCAATAACACAAAAGGATGATTTATGACCGCCGTGCCAGATTACGCAACAGTTAGCGGCGAGACCATTCCCGCGCTTACTAGAACTTTCGATATAGTTGGATATAATTGACGCGCGATTCGGAAGCAAGTCAGTGTTCGATTACTATACAGCGAGTTAACATCAAGTGATATTTGAGTGCTATAACAGTGTTTAGTGATTCGGTAGTATAACTAAGTAGTGTTGTACTGTGTTTGAGAGCAATTAGTTTCATGCTGAATAAACGTGTCTTATTTTGAGTAATAACCAACACAATAAATTCTTACGAACCCCAGCTCGTATTATTATTATAACTACGTAAACTATGAATGTAACGATAACGTGATTTATACTTATATAAAAATAATGTCTTCATGTTAACTTAACGTGAAGTGAGTTCTGAAAAGCACGTTGACTGTATGGAACATCAGTTTTTCGGAAATCATAAAATCAAATCAAACATTGTATTTTAAAGATTTATTTTATGACAATCATAAGTTTAGGATTTACGTTAGTAAGTAATGGGAGTCGATACAATTGACTAAAGTTGGCGCGATATAATAAAATCACAAAGTTTCCTCCAAAACGGAAAAAGGAGTATTTTACATTTTTCAACGAAATTTCGTCTACGTATTGCATAATAAACTTAAGACGATTATAGTTCCATTTCTTTCAAAAATGGTTAATTTTAAAAGTCGCGTGAGGGTGCAATAAAACGGGATCTGGAAAATATCTTAGCTATGATGGGAACGAAGATAAATACAGATTACCTAAACAAATGTTAAAAATCAGTTCCTACTATAGTGTAGTATAGGGGTGCACTATGCCAGGATAATGGGAACGATCTTTCCCACTATCCTGTTTTACTGTATTTTGATTTAAAAGCCGTGGACCTATATTTGCTGTTATGAAGATAATGATGATGATAGCCAGAATGCATTATAAGACATATCCACTAAGCCCAAACAATGCTGGGTTAAATTGTTTTTTTACGGAGTTTCGATGAACATCGTCATCATCGTCATCTGATGATGAAGCCAAAAGCCTACCGGAAGGCAGGCAGTTCAGTGGGACTACTACGTACCATAATTACTGCGATCAACAACACGCCTGCCAAGCGTGATGATTATGGCATAATCCTGATAATGATGATGATGATGATTCTGGAAGGTAAGCAGTTCAATAGGTCTACTCTGGTGACCGTGTAAACACCACAGGAAAGCAGAATACGCAATTTCGTTTACTTGGATTGGAGATATTTTGATATAAAAACCAAACTACTGTACATCGGTACAGTAAAAATCGTTTGATAAAATTTCTTTTCAACCAGCTCGAAAGCATGGCCTTCCAAACATAACAAGAATCATCAAAATCTAATTTGACTTGACGGAGAAATAAAAAACAAAAGAAAAAAAAAAGTAAAAAACAAAAAAAAACATTTAGACGAATTGAGAACCTCCTCTTGTTTTTGAAGTCGGTTAAAAAGTATTATTATGTCACAATAAATACATTTATATCGGCCAACCACGATCCCACTTCGCCTTAACTAAAATAAACATAGTTGCGATATATTTATACGTTGGAGTATCATTTAATATAGTACTTCTGATAGTAAGTAATACTCACTCGGTATTTCTGAGGGTAGCTTGTACATACAGAAGATTTTCCTGTACGTCCGTGTGAAGGTCCGAGGGTTTATCGTGAAGGAGCCGTAGACTAGCGGATTCATGCAAGAGTTGGAGACAGCCATCATAAAGAACAGGTCCTGGACGCGTGGAGACACGTGCACTGTTGACTTGCGGTCTACCATGTACCTGTAAACATCATCATCATCGAATTCCTGTCTATTAACCCACACTAGGTAGTGTCGGCACATAAACAAGTCTTCTTCCTCCATTCTCTTATAACGGCCATCATATCATCGCTCCTTTTCTTTTTTTGTTCGAGGTTCTTTCTTTTCTTCGTGTGTGCTGATCGCGATCCCGATCAGGTGGCGGTTCAGTAGAAAGGTAGAGAGATCATTCTATTTGTTGTTACCTATTTATTACCTATACATTATTACCGACCCCTCCAACTCAGCCGATGAATGTCGAAAAAGGCGATTAAGGGATCCCAGAAGAAGGGCAGCAGCTTCCTTCTGTTTAATATCTACACGTCTACTGCGATCATCAATCCACCTGCCAAGCGTGGTTATAAAAGCTTTTGATGAGGCTTTTCCAGCATGAACACTAATAGGCTGTTGATGTGTGATGTGACACATTCAATGACGCGAGCTAATTCACAGACAATACACAATCGCAATACTAGATACTAGATATATACTATATATATTATAATGTGTTATATGTGCCAGATACCAGTAAAGCACCTATTTTTTTACCTTGTCTTTTTAGGAAGAATTTCATCTAATTAATTATCAATAACATTATATTTATCGTACATACTACAAACGCTAACAATGAATGCTATTCATCGTTCGAATCCTAGGTACCAAAGATACCAAATTTTATATATCAGAGATAATTGTCAGCCCTCTCGAGGCCTTGATCTCTCTAAATTTTTATTCACCTTGGGATCCGGAAAATAAGACCATTTTACTTTTATTAACCTATTATTTTAGACTTCATAAAATAATTACCTCTTAGTTATTTATTCTCTTTGGAAAAGGGGTCAATGATCTAGGCAGAGAGTATTCATGGGCGGAAGCAACCCGCTTGGGAACGTAGAACCTGCCATTAGAGACAGGCCGTCTGTCTAATAGAACCTTTGTACAGAAACAATCGTTCTCGGATCAGTTTTAGTACCTGCTAAACGTGAATTACAACAAAATTTATTCTCGAAAGAGGCCTGTGAGATTTCGAAACTCGGGACGCCTCAACTCTTACCATGAAATTACTGTTTCACTAATGAAAACCGCAAATACTTGTGATTAAGCGCTTTGCAATCTCAAACTTGAAAACAACAAGGTAAGAAAGTAATTATTCAAAGTTCTTAGTACTCATTTACAGAACTTAGTAAGGAATTATTATTCGATTATAAGCAATTTGATTGTTTGATTTTTGTCTATGAATACATCGATTAATTTTTTTTTTGCAGTTTCGAATTCAAGATATTCACGTTTACATTGTCTATATATTATATAATATCATATAATGTAATTCTAGTACATTTTGTGTTTTATTTTCCGTAAGAACACGCTATTTGGTAGGATTTAAGCTTTCCAAATCCTAAAAGCCAATGTAATCTGATTATTAAATGATTAGAAAATGGGTATTTTTTGTGATGCCTAGTTGCTGACTACTAAAGTAAGCCCTCAGGCCTTGAGATTAAAAGTTCAAAAATCCGTATTATATTTAACTTTTTACTTTCAATTTCCAATTACAGCTTATAGCTTGGAGATTTATTTAAGATTAAGGTATTTTTATGTGCTCGTCTGGCGTCCGAAACCTTTTAGTTTTTATTTAATTTTGTGACTAGCCTTCTGACCATCCCAGCTCAATCTGAACCTCTCGCTTGCCAAATTTATCAAAATTTACCAATTTACCCTATTTTAATAAATTTTATTTGAGAATTTTGATCTTTTATTTACTTCCCATCTCACGACCATTACAATTAAAAGACACATGTAATACGCTACAGCGTGTGAAAACAAGGCGAAGAAAGGCATGACCCATGACGCGTAGCTACGCTAGAAAGCCCACGTCCAGAAGAGCGAAGATACAAAATAATGTACTGGCTTCTTGAAAGACAATCAATATTGGCAGTACACAACAAGATTATAGTGTACACAGTAGTCCTGATGCCAGTATGGACTTATGGTATTCAGCTGTGGCGCAAACAAACTAGCATTGAAATGTTTCTAAAACATGGTTCTTAGAGACATTCTAAAGGCACCGTGGTATACCAGGATCGTTCCTGATATAAAGTATAGTGTAATATATAGTATATATATATAATGTAATACAAGTATATCAGGATCATTCCTGATATACCTCTACCAGGACTCCACATCGAGTTCGTCATAAAGTTATCAAAAAACATGCAGAAACTCACCAAAAAAAGGCTATATGAATTTATAAATATATGAACGTTGAGGAAATCCAACAGAAAAACAGCAACACAAAGAGTGCCTCCCTTTGACATTGGACTCATTCTTTAAAATTATTTTATAGAATGTAATATGAATAATTGTTGGCTACAAATAAATAAATTATTATTTTTATTATTAATGATAATTTATCGTGATTATCGAGATGAAAAAAAAACTGACATACTCTTACTACACGGTTTTAATAGTTTTAGGCCATTACATTCAATGACATAAAGATAAAAACATGACAGAAAAAAAACATCTTTATTTAATTGCATGTACCTTGTTTTAATTATTTGATAAATTATAATTCAAATTTTATTAAATTACATTTATGGTCTGGGTGGTTTGTTTTTTTACATATCTCAGTGTTAAATTATCATCGAAATCTGAGGTTTCTCATTTATCGACCTACGTCGTTACAGACGCGAAAAACCTCCGACCTTGCGTCAATCGCCTCGTGTTCTCAAACAAGGCTACATTACCTTTAATAAATCAGTAAATCGTCGAGGCTTGTTACTGAACAGAGTAGTTTGACGGTAATTGATTACAGATACGTTATAATTTATCTTTGGAAACGAGATTTGTAACAACGAGATTTATCACGCGAAAGGAAAGAAATCTCTAACATTGTAACACAGTTGCATGCGCTATAATTACGGAAACACATGTTTGTTTCGTAATCACATGATTTTGATATTTTTTCCGATTCCAAATCTTTAATTATTTTGACCTGCAGCTAAAATCCTTAAGGAGTGAGGATTTTTAATGATACAAAGGTTAACTACGGATGCTTGAAAATTTTGCATAGTATATTTTTATATTTATAGATGTTTTTTCGATATAAAATGATTCATAAGTACTTAACAAACTATTCTTAGCAAGTTTATTACTCGGTGGAGCCTCAGTTGAAAGTAGCACCAGGAAATTTACGAAATTACATGTAGGTACGTACTTGAATCCTTTTCCTCAATTTTATTTTGCCTCCGCTTGGTAATAAATTCCCTAGAGATCTCTTGCGAGGATTGGAGACAAATGTGGGCTTTTCAAGACTTTCAATGGCTCAAACTGAAAAAAATCTACAAGGGCATGCATTTCTAGCGTTCACTCACTAACAATTGCCTCCGTGGTCTAGTGGTAGGGTATTCGGCTCTCTGAAGTCCTGGGTACAAGCCCTGGGTGGGTTCAAACATCTTTGTGATGTTTGCTGCCACTTTAGTTGCACGCTTGAAACATCTGACTGTCTAACAAAAAGATGATTTCCATGTTTCGGAGAGTAGATACTATATCTTGTAGTGGTTGTTATAAAGCCATTTCAAACGCTTAAGGCAGCGGCTCGAAAAGTTTGACGCCAAGGCTAGCCTTAGTGTGGGGTCCTCTAGTAATTGTATAACTAATTTAAGCTAAGTGGCAATAAATAAATTAATTTGCAGGCTATTACACAGACCACTCGAAAAAAGACCAGGTAAAGGATACTCCACATGTATATTAACTCAACTATGAATGACTATGTTTTGGTCTTCCCATGACCATATATGTGTAGTTGAATGATACATGTGTTTATCAGATATCATAATACTAACATAGTATTAGTTTAAATTACTCCTTTAAGGCAAGCGTGCTCCGTCTTAGGCAACATTGGAAAAACGAATAATATAGGTTTCATCTAGGTATGCGTATCTCATTTTAAACTACACCACCACTTGCCTTAAAGCCTTCAAGTGGACTGCAGATATAAAACTTACCAAAGAGTCATAGTGGCGTATGGTAGCCAGCAGAAAGCGAATACTGAGACAAAAGTGACCGTCATCCGGAGAGTACGACGCCGCGCTCGCTCGAGTGGACGCTGGTCCGACCTTCGCAACATCACCCTGTCATTAGACTGATGGTACTTCACTGAAACAATTACAATCATATTGACGGCATTGTTTAGAGTTGAGGCTGAGCAGATATGAAGGGTTTAATGTCTATTCCATTTATTATAATTTGAGGAGATACTACGATCTTGATCTTGATGCAAGGAGATTTAGTTATAGTATTTTCTATAGACCTATGACTTGAGGATTCTGTGGATTGATAACCGTAGTCAGTCCTAGGTCCTCATTCAATTCGGATTAGGGTAGAAATTGAGATTGGTTTTGTCTTTACCATATTACGACACTTTACAATCTATGACATCAATTGATTCAACTCAAAGCATTTACAAAGCAAAAATTATTTATGGATGATCTGAGATAAAGACCTGAGTAGTAATAAAGTCGTTTTTTTTAAATCAATCTTTATGCAGCTGTAACTCTAGTCAAAGCGAAATGAAAGTAAAATCTAAAACCTGATTCAGATACTGTTTCCGATCAAATTACAGTAAATTTGTAAATTCATGTAGGTTTATTATTACAACAATAAAAATAGTTAAATGTCAATGTATTTCTAATTTGCACCTGTAATGGAGTATCTCCACTCATTTTGCGCTTTAAATTTATTATAAAAATACACCCAGGCGACATAAAAAAGCAAAGTCTCAAAACTCTAGCTCGCAAGAAACCCTTCCCACACCTATTTCCCATTTTTGAGGATTCAAGCAAAGCCTTGAGCTTAATTGTTTTCGACACATGTGCTTGTGACAAGTATTTATGGAGTTTCTAATACTGATTAATCAGGCGATTACTCGGTTCAGTATTCTCGTCACGATAAATTTTGGTATATTTTAAGCACGATAAAAGGGCTAGGTTTTATTGAGTCAGCGTACAAAACACGAAAACATACGAAACACCTTCTTTATTGATCGAGTGAGCAAAGCGAACGAGATCTCCTTATATGCAACAAAATCCCCAAATCTGTTCGTACGCTGTCGACGAATCAATTCAGGTGTCGATTAATTGATATTTTAGAAAAAAAGACGTATTATACACTAAATGAGTTTCTTAACGACCATTTCTAGAAGTTACTGTTATTTTTATTTGACATATTTCTTAAAATTATATTATATATATTATTATTTTTTGACATGTAATTTATTTAAAATTAGAGATATATAATTTAAAATGTGTAAAAATTTTTATGTTTGTATGCTAATTAGCAAAACCTAGCAGATAGCACAAGCTTTAAGACATTTGTATACCTAGGTTCACGAACAATAAATGAATTATGAATCTCCGAGTGAAGTTGAGAAATCCGGCACTGTATGTATGTCAATGTATGTGGCAATGTTTATGAGGGCATAACTTTCGACCGATTATCCTATTTGCATGAATTTAAACTCTATAGAGATAACGTAAATATAAATTAATTGTCGCGGGGGATTTTTGATAAGTGGGATACTTTTTGAGATATTGGGGTGAAAAGAAATACAATTTTTCGCCCATATTTTTTGAATGGCTGATCCCATCAATTCAAAATTTTGAACATGCAGAGATTATATGAATACTCATCAATCGATTCGAGGGTTTTTTTGACAATAGGGTAGTTTTTGAGAAATTAGGGTGTTAAGTGATACGAGAAGATTTTGGCTTGTGGGGTGTCATTTGAAAGAGTATTCGTAAAATATTGATTTTACTTTTTAGTAGAGGTGGTTTTTGTAACAAATGGGCATTTTGTTATTAAAATTGGTATTTTTATTTATTATTCACTATAAATTTATTATTCTCTATTTCCTATTATTCACATAATAGGATTAAAACGGAAAAGGAAATATTTCCTATTATTCACATAAGAGGAAAGCGTGTCAATAAAATCCAAGAATTATTTTTGGGGTGTTATATGCAAAGGTTTTGACTGTGCATATTCCATATCAACAGTACATTATTTAGTTGTCCAACACTATGTCGGAAGCACTTCCTCTATAACTGTATGGTCTGGCCAAAATCACCACGCTAAGCAGACAGATTGGTGCTGGACAGCAAAGGCAAACCTAGAAGCATAAAAGACAAAGGAAAATATACCATAACCTACCAACTAAGCAATAGAAAACGTTCAAAAAATACTCTTGTACTAGGTTTTGTTTGGGCATAATGCCCAAATGGCGTAATAATGTGCGATATGCCTGCAGCAAGAAAGTTTAGGTCACGTTCAGTTCTTCCACAGATTTTACAGTCGAAAATATTTATGAAAACTCATTCAACGCCTCTTACGTATAGACTATGTACTAAATTTGGTATTACCTACGTCACGTACCTATAGTAAACTACTGTTACTTTGTGGTAAGCACATTGACCTATATTTTATTGCTCTTATGTTAAAAGCCAGTATGTACATTAAAATTTACGAAAAAAATATAACGTTAACACGAACTATATCCATATTTGATGTCTATCTTTTCACAGAGACACCATTTGTCTAGCTCATCTAGTTTCTAAGATATGGCTTTTTGAGGCTGTCCGCTAGGCGAAAGGAGCAATTTACCAGGGAAGATGATGTAATTTTTTACTGGGCATACAAATGGGAGGAGGTTTCCTAAATGTTGTGATGATTTGCCGTGTCACGGTAAGTCAACAAAATATTCAATGAACGTAAAACTAAAGGCATGTTATTATTCAGACTTTTATCTGTCCAGCACTAAGATGGTTACACAATTGAAAGATTTTTTCTCGAAACATTTTCTTTTTTAAATCATGCTCTTTTTACCTCTTTTTTTGCAATTTTCTATTAAAAAACTCTAGTTAGAAGACTAAAATTAATACTTACAGTAAGAAAATTTGTTTTCATTTCCAGTACTAAGACAAAATTTCTCTAGACCTTTACCTATAATTATTCTCATAATTAACGAAATTAGATTTGTTACTTACGTCTTTACTTCCGAGCAGGAATAGATATTCAACCTAATAGCGCTCCGTTTTACGTTTCAAAAGCAATGCGCGCTGGAGATTTGTCAGTATAGAGCTATGCGCCGACGTAAGTAGACCTCACGCTCTGGTTTTATACTTTTTTAGCTCGCGTGCACGCGCGAAAATGACAGAAAGAAGTTTTGATTGACTTGTCATCCGAAACAGGGAGATCCAGTGGAGTCGCTTCTTCAACTATTTAATTTTGTTTCTGTTCCAGTGGTTGACTAAGATGAGTTAGTAGGTAACTCTATTTATATTTTATAATAGTTTTATCGAATGTTATTTTATGATCATGCTGTTAATTTTACTATTCGTTTTCACGGATTATCAATTTGTGTCTTTGATAATGGTCGAACTAGATTTTTTCTTTTAGAATGAATTCCAGCATACATTTGTTATAAAAAATGACCCAACGAGGAAGAAAGTTATAGTGAAGTATATGTTCCGGCTTAACTGACTTCTTAACAATATTAAAATGTAACAAAAAAGATTGTTTACAATAACATTGTATTATTGATAGAGTGAGTGAAGCGAACGCTCCGTGTTATATTGGGAAATTCGGCACTGTGTGTGTAGGTATGTGGCAATGTTTGTGACGGCATATCTTATAATATATAATAATAAACTCTTGAATGGCTTATTCTATTTTGATGAAATTGAAAATGCATAGAGATATCATAAATATAAATTGAGACTTTTGATAAATGGGCTAGTGGGGTATATATTAATAATTTGGTTGGTAACCAAGCACAATATTGTACTCTCCACTTACATATCTATTACTTCCGTAATAAAAGGAAGATTGTACTTCAATAATTTTTTAAATAAAAAAAAAAGTATTTAATATTCTGTGTACCTGCTTATGTTTTTTGTTTTATTGCTAACCTTGTTATGAATTAATCTACATAACTTACTATAATATATTTCAATTTTTATATTTGCCGCACCGACATCTGACTTTTTTTTATGTTAAGTAGGTATACTAAAATCAAAAAAGTATTTTAGAACATTTTCATTAATATTATGGCTAGTGCAAACCTGCAGAACCGTCGGGAGAAATACAGGTAAAATACGCGTTAGATACCGATACAAAAATAAGTTAAAGTATGTTGTATATGTAGATGAATAAACATTAAAAGGTTGATAAGAAAACTTAAAGGCGAAAAAAAAAATATGTACGCTTGTGTACCAAACAAATATAAAACACACCTACTTGAACCGCCTCTGTGGTCTAGTGGTTCGCCTACCGGTGTCAGATCCCGAGGTCGCGGGTTAGATCCCCAACGGTAGTACAATATTGTGCTTGGTTTGGTTGGTGGTAGGACTTTGTTTAAGTCCGCCTGGCTACCACCATCCACCTCCATCACCTACACCATCTTATCTAATTCTGTCGCCATAACAACAATTCTGAAATTGTTGTGTTCTGGAAAATGGAGGTAAGATAGCAAGTTCCTCAGTTTATTGAGGATTCCGGGTGAAGTGCCCTTTTACCTTCGGCCTTTATCATAACTTGAACATCAGATGAGATGAAGGTCAAGCACTTCCCCGTAGTACGATAAAAAAAAACAGCTTTACTTACCACAATAATAAAAGCATACTCCGAATATACTATTTATCCAAGGAGCGACACTTAACGATGACAAATCAATTTCACCACTGACTGTACCTGTTAGAAAACCGGGTCAAACGGGACATGAAAAAACGAAGCGGGTCAAACGGGAACTTTTTTAAAGATAGGGTCAAAACATGCGGGTCAGAAGGGTCTGAGATCTCAAAAATATATGCAAGTTTAATTTTTTCATCTCGATAACAATAACAAAGGGGTAGGTTAGTTACTAATAAAATATAAATCAAATTATTTTTGTGTAAACAAAAAAATAAGTCTCCATGCTATCTATTTTCTAGGAACTCCAACGCGACATATTCACCTCGGTAGGATTGCGGGGGATAGATTTTTTTAGATAGCCTGGTCTTAAAAAACTCTGATCATTTTATTGCGACCAAAGTTTTTCTTCTATTATTCAAAATTCCATCTATCCCTCCTGGGGAAAGCCTAGGAATTATAGATGGAATATGCTATGATCACCAGTTTGCGATGTATATTTATTTTATCACCGTAGCTCATAAATAATATTACCCGAAGAGACAGCTCAGAAAACCAAGAAAATCCAGCGCACAGAAAATGATGGTGCCAAAAACGTGGAATGCGGCACTGCATGCTCGTTAGCAAACGTATTATTTTAACCACAGATGAACCTTGTTATAATGACGATTGGGTTTGTTGATCGAGTGAGCGAAGTGAACGAGATCTCCAAGTTAAGTTGGGAAATCCGGCACTGTATATATGTATGTGGCAATGTTTGTGAAGGCATGAGTCTCGAAGAGGTTATCCAATTAACGGGGTTCGACTGCAGATTTCACCCCTCATAAGGGGTGAATAAACCAATTTCGAAACCAGCCCGGTTTCAATATTAAGGGGCAAATGTTGATTATCAGGTTTTGCAAGATAAGAGGAATTCGGAATCTCATTAAAACTGGTCTATTTATTTTTGTTATTCACTTTATTATTGTGTTGCTAGACCAAGGATGTCGATAAAAACCAAGAACTTATTATGCAAAGGGTTTGACTGCGCATAGCCCATATTAACAGCAAATTATTGTCCACCACAATGTGATAAAAACTTCCTCCAAAGCTTTTGGCTATCACCACGCTTGGCAGACATATTAGTGCTCACAGTTAGAGTTTTGTTTACATACAATAAAAATCTGCTGCCTTTTTGGTGACTCCCTTGGTTGACTTAACGAGATCCGTGGGCTGGAGATGTAGATTTTTTCAACCACGACTACTAAGACAACGGTTAAGAGAGCAGTTTTCAAAAAGACATCAACCTTTTCATGGGGTAGTAATAAATATTCACCTATAGTATTATGCTCACCGACTATGACGTACAGTCGGTGTTTTGCTCTCAGATTGAGAAAAATTGTGCTCATGTAAGGTTTTTTAATTACTTTCTTTTTGAGAAAGAATTCCATGGTTATATACAACATCACGAGTTCTCAGTTTGGGGCGAACTACTAGTAATAAACATTTATTCAATAAAAAGTACAATTAAACTAACTATGTACAAAGGAATCAGTCAGATTACCTAAGGACCGTTACAAACGGCCTTTATTAATTTAATTTAACTCAACTGTTCCAGACCAGTACCAGACGGAAGCGTGCTAGTAATTGTATTACATAATTCAATATAACACATTCATTCGTACCAAAGGCATACATTTTTTTTATAGTCTGCAACTAAGAAAAAAATATTTGAACAATCTCAATGACATATTAGGCCCTGAGTATAGGCATGTATATAAATAAATATAACAGGACATTAATTTAACACAGCGCCATCTAGCCCCAAGCTAAGCATAGCTTGTAATATGGGAACTAGATTATGGAAAGAATACTTAAATACTTTTTGTAGATACATACGTACTATATGATACAACACCCAAACACAGAACAAACATCTATATTCATCACACAAATATTTGACCTGGGTGGGAATCGAACCCACAGCCTGCAGCGCAGAAGGCAGAGCTGCTACCAACTGAGCTATGAGGCTTGTTGTTACGTTTATTTTTCGTTAGATCGTAGAGACTACCTACACGTAGTTTATCATTTGTATCCGTAACCTGGTTACCATATAACAGCTTGTATGTACGTGTAGAGGCATAGTAATAGCTTTGCTTGAGCTGCGGATAATGGCAACCCGCCTAAGCCCCTTGATGACTGCAAATGTAGGAAGGTACATATGTATTCTGAATCACGGCAGCACTCCTCCTTTGAATCAGAGCAACTCGCACAAGTCATACAAAACCACTAATTGTTTATAAGTCTCAACAACGGTTTCCAATCGGTTCGGACACCGATTTTAATTAAATGGATTTGAATAAAGACCCAGTCTTTATTCAAATCTCAATTTAGGTAGGTAATGACGTTTGTTTATGTGGCTCAATAAGTAAATTAATTAACAAAATGTAGATACTTCTCTTGGCTAATCTCTCTGGTCTTCACTGTTGTGATTGAAACTATGAACAAATAAAATATTATTATAGTAGTTGTGTCGACAAAGCTTATATATTTGAGTTATTTGGAGCTAACTTGGGTGGTGGGTTTGATTGAGACAACGCGTGACCCAAGGGTTGGCTCTTGTTGAGGCCAGCGAAACAGCATTCCTATTCAGCGCGTCGATGCAGCCACGTGATCTGTATCAATTGAGTTACCTATAAGAACTTTTGTAGCGTTATTCCTTGGGTAAACCGACTAATTCCCTTGAAAATAGGTGATTTGTACACTATTACTTATGTTTAAATTAACTTACCGGAACATTTTAGTAGGGACTAGCTTCAACCCGCAACTTTGTCCGTGTAATGGTATTTTAAAATAGTTGTATTATTTTATTATAAATATATACATTTGTTGGAAATCTGGATAAACTTGACCGATAAGACCCTACATGCTGTACAGACACACAAACCGAGGGTTTCGACCCACATTTCAGACAGAAAATGCAGGTTTAGTCTTAGTCCAGGTCCGACTCACGCTTGGCCTGTTTTTATTATTATATTGATTTACCTCATAGTAAGCACTACATTGTCACCAACATTAATAAAGGTAGAAAATAACAATTTAGAAAAACGTTCCTCAAATGGGAAACCCCTTCATATTTCAAATCTATCTATCAAATATTTCTTTTGTTTTTTATTTGTCAGTTCGTAAAATTTCTAACTGATATATTTCAAAATAGCTCTTTAAAGCTTGTTTCCTGAAATATTGGACCACCTACCCTATAATTTTTAAATTTAAATAAATCCCTGGTATCGAAATGATGGGCAATCTATATACGATTTTTCAAACGTCTATTATGTACGGTTTCGATTTAGAGGAGGCCTACGCCAGAGGCGACTAGTGCCAAGCCGGTCTCGGACCAAGATAGTGAATACACAGTAGTTTTATAAGCAGTAAATAAGTTCATAGAACATAGATATAATGTAAATTATAGGCAATAGAATAAAGGCTTTTTATTTTTATTATATTTTATTTTATCATGTACGGTTTCGGAGATATGCAACATTTCACTTCGAACTTTGAATCCCATTTTAAGCCCCTTGGGGTGCACATTTTCTTGATTCCTTTTTTGCGGGCCTTCTTTCAGGGGGTCTTCACACAAAGACAAAAATACTCTCCAATTTTCAAGTCTGTACGACCAGCGGTTTAGGCTTTGCATTGATAGATCAGTCAGTCAGTAATTTATGATTTTGAATAATACACGTGTCTCATATTTTTAATTGAGAGAATGTATACCAGTTTTCTAATCAATTGACCCAGATAATAAAAAAAAAAATAGAAAATTCAACACCCCATTTCACTCCCTTAGGGGTGGAATTTTGAAAAACCCTTTCTAAGTGGATACCTACACATCACAAAGAACACACCCTCCAATCTTGTCACTCTTGTCTCCAGTCATGTCTCGAGGACCAGCAGTTTAGACTATGCGTTGATGTATATACACAGTCAGGTCATAAATTCTGTCACAAGTTTAATATAAAATAATTGAAACAAGTTTATTAATTATGTAACCATTTATATACCAAAATGAACTTAACAAAACATAGATTCTTATGACAATAAAGTTTATTCAAAATGACATCCGTGATTTTGAATACAGGCCTTCAATCTGCGCGGCCAGTCGTCTATCGCAGCACGAACGAGTTCCATGTCAATATCGGCGGCTGCCTTAATCAAGGATGTCTTGAGTGACTCCAAATTGGGATGAGGCTTTGAGCACGCCTTTTCCTCTAAGTGTTGCCATATCTTGTAATCTAACGGACTCAAATCTGGACTGGAGGAGGGCCAGTCTTCGTGCCGGATGAAGTCGATTTTACGCGCCGCCAGCCAGTCTTGTGTGCTCTTCGCTCTATGAGCTGGCGCCGAATCTTGTTGGAATACCCAGTGCCTGTTATTGAACATGGTATGAGAAACAGGTTCCACGAGGTTCGTCAGGACTGTATTTTGATACACAACTGCATTCGTGTTTACACCTTTCTCACAAAAATGTACCTCTGTTAAGCCCCAATAAGAAACTCCCAACCATACCATGAGCGAGGATAGAAAATGACCTCGTTGGACACGCGGAATACGGTTGCTCGCTTCTTCACTACTGTGTGCGTACACCTTATCATTTTGTTTGTTGTAGCTCTCTTCTACGGTAAATTTTTTTTCATCCGAAAAAAGAATTTCCCGATATGTTTTTCCCGCGTACCGCTTCTACAAAGCGCGGCATCTCTTCAGTCTCAGGTCCATTAGACGAGCATTTAAACGATGTCCTGTTTTTCTTCAATATGCCCGAAGCCCTAAGTCTTCATTTAACACCCTTTTCACCGTGGTTCTGCTTAACCCCATCTGAAGGGCCAACAGTTTCTGCTTACGTTTGGGATTTCTTTGAATTCGCGCCGTTTCAGCTTTTATCACTGCTGGAGTCCTAACAGACCGAGGGTGACCACTTCTTGACCTGTCATCTACACTAGAGTCTTCATTGTATCGTTTGATGGTACGATAAACGAATCTTTTGGTTATATTCAAATTTTTCAGAATTTCAAAAATTTGAATTGGCGCGTAACCGCAACGATGCAACGCAATAACTGCAACACGGTCTTCTTTAAGCGTCCACTCCATATTTAAAAATGAGTAAAATTCTAAATAGTATACATTTTTATTTTCATGAACAATTCGAAATTCGAATTCAATAAACTTTTTTGTGGCCAGCATTCTAAAAGAAAAGTTTTTACTGTGTGACAATACTTATGACCTGACTGTGTATATCTATCGATTTTCAATAAAGAAGAACTTTGGCCGAAAGGTGTTGTGTTTAGAAGGTATCGCGGACGATTATTAAACACAACACAAGTAAGTCACACACAGACTTTACGTGCCAATTAGTTAGTTATAGGTAGTATAGTTAATTTGTATGTTAGTTTTTTTTAAAGGGCCGTAGACTAAGTTAGAATAAGACTTGTAATTTTTATATTGTTGTCTGAAATAAATTATAATTATTATTATTATCGTATATCAGTCAGTCAGTCAGTCAGGACTTTGAATTTTATATATACCTATAGATAAAGTTTTATGTCAATTATAAAACTTATTTGATGTTGATTTCCAGTCTGGTTATGATATTGCTAGCTTAAATCATCTGATTGCCTGATAAGAAAGATGATTCCGAACTTTACGTTAAAGGTCGTAGTCGACATTTACAACATCGCTCCTACACCGCTCTCGCACGATACCGGATGACTACTCGATGTCAGCTAATTGGTGTTGAGAACACAAATTAGCAGACAGCCATTAGTCAATGTACAATATAGTATGTCTACAGAGGACGCCCTGAAGCTCACATTTCAATGAATATTATTTAGCCGTGTAGTAACGGTGTTGTATAAGTCGGCTACGACCTTGCCTTCGGTATCGATAACTTCGGTCAGTACACTCATTGACATAATTAGAGGAAATTGGAAGAAGAGTGGAATCAACTCTTTTGTGGTTCAGCCAAAAAAGAGTTCCACTCTTCTTCCACTTTGAGATATTATCGTAACGTTAGACGATACATGCGACTGGTTCACGAGACGTGTAGGACAAGCTCGCAAGATCGCCTTGGATCGATCGATTTATGGTGAGCAGTGTTCTGGGAAAACGCACTTTGACTACTTCAGAGGTCAGAACTATGCTTCAGGAAGTTCGGCAAGTGACAGTAAGCACTAAACCATATGAAGAAGACACAAAAAGGCTGGAGAGGCCCATTACTTACCACAAATCATCGAGTAGCCGAGGCCAACTTTGCTCGTTCCATACCGAAACTGGGATGATGATGCTTGGGGAAAAGTACTATTCACTGACGTGACTTCCCATTTCTGTCGTAAGCCAGACAATAGAAAAGTTAATGTTTGGAGATGACCCGGAGAAAGATACTCGATGTAATATTGTCGGAAAAGAGCCATATGGTGAGAGGGTCACTTTTTGTTGCGTTCCTCTAATTTATGTCCATGAGCATAAATCTGATGGCGGCGGTTAGTAACGGTGTTACTAACAAGCCTCATAGCTCAGTTGGTAGTATATCTGCCTTCTGCGCTGTAGGTTGTGGGTTCGATTCCCACCCAGGACAAACATTTGTGTGATGAATATAGATGTTTATTCGGTGTTTTGGTATTGTATTGCATGATAAGTATGTATTTACAAAAAAATAGTATTTAAGTATTCTATCCGTAATCTAGTTCCCATATTACAAGCTATGCTTAGTTTGGGGCTAGATGGCTTTGTGTAAAATGAATGTCCTGTAATATTTATTTTACTATTGCACAGTCCACACGAAGAAAGACATTTTTTACAACTAACCTGAATTCTCCTTGGAGTTTCGGGAGATTTCGCCAAATATGCAGAGGTAGCACACAGATATCACCAACAGCGGTACAAAGTACATCGCGCACAGACAGAACACATTGTACGCAAGTTCGTGTGACGGATTCGAGAAGGCTTCGAAGGAGACGCACTGTTCGAACCCAGGCACGTTGGGATGCTGCATCACGGTGAACACTAGGCTCTGAAAAATGCAAGGATATGACATCCCATTCGAAGTTGTGTTCTGCGCTGTTATATATCTAAGGTTCCGTACCTAAATAGTGCCAACGGGACGCAAATTCATACGCCGTTGTCCACCCGACCCCTGAAGTAAATATACCTACTTTGGTAAAGGTATAATTTTAGTAAGTAGGTATATTTTCATTTTTTATCGTGTTAAAATGATTATTAGGTAGGCACGTATTAAATTAGATATGTTTGGTTTTGTAAATATATATTTTTATATGTTAAAATTGGCAATTGTCCAAGATGCTTTAGGTGAACAATAAATAATTTTCATTAGTTAATTCATTGATGTTTTTTTTTATTTATCTATTTATTATTGATTATTACCATATATTGATTTCATTATATTAGGACCCGAGCATAAAAATCTACCCAAAATGTCGATAATATGTTTTCCCGACACAGGCTTAGCCTAGTGGGAAAACTGACAGATATACCTAGCTTTAAAAATTGCAGTCTGTTAAATATTTATTGTATTAGTGTTAAAATGTTAGTACCTAAGAACCTTTGTTTTCCTTGAAGTTATACAATTTTATTTAGCAGTAATAAACTATTTTTACTTTTTTTTACTTTTTACATTCATTCAAAGATCGAACGGACAACTAAGGATGGACTTCCCAGTGGAACCTTATTGAGATTAAAACAAATTCAAAACTTTTTATTTAGAACAACTTAGATCCATAGAGGTTAGTAGCACATATAAATAAAAACAAAGAAAAGGGATTTAGTAAGACACAATTAAAATAAAAATTATAAAAGGAGACACTGATTCACAGAGTGATCACCGAACAGTTTTCTGGGATCACCCACATCGGTGACGCGAGTACCTATCTTCTATAGTTTTCAGGATGATGTTGTGGCTGTCTCGAATCCTACGAATCAGGGATGCAAATTTCTTGCGACTAAGAGCTTCAAAGTCATCAGTTTGGTATTCAGCAAACATCCCCGAAGCACTGCAGAAGCGAGGCAGCCCCAACATCATACTGAAAATATGATTGTAGGTACTGGATGATTAATGTCCTGTAATATTCATTCATCAATTATTACTTATCGTTATGTAATAAGGTACCTCTGGGTATGCAACCCCAAATCTAAATTGATATAATATTCTATATATATATGAAGGTCGAAGGCTCGAAGGTCCTTGAAAGTTACGGTACGCTTCACAATATCTCATTTTATTCCTAGAAGTCTTATTAATTGAATTCAATGGCATAATTATTGCCATTGAATTCAATTAATAAGACTAATATAGACATAAGAGACAGTAACAAATCTAATTACCAACCCTAAACAGGTGGATAAATAACATTTGTCGACGATGGAATGGGATTAATTCCTTCTATAAATTATTCTTAATGAATTATTAATTCTGTTTTGGTTTAAAACGCAATGTTATCAAATTTACCAAATAATACATAACAATGTTATATTGTTTTTTTTTTGTATAATTCCGTTATATCTGCCTACTCCCCTATTAAACAGGCGTGAATCTATGTATTAACATTATGTGATGTATAAAGAATGTTATAGCTTTTTCACAACTGAGCTTGTCGATTTATTTTCTTGCCGCTAAATTGCTGTCCTGCCCTCTGACAGCTGTTTTTTTTTATAATCTGGTCCCGTCGACAGTCTCAGTAATAATTTCGCTGTGTGTAAAACAGAAGGGTTTCGTTCATTTTGACTTCTTTATGCGTTCAGCACAGATAACAGAATGTTGCGAGATGCGCACGGCTATAATAGGTAAGACTTATAAAATGTTAAGAGTCTACGATACGTGAAATGGCTTAGCTTCAGCGATCATATCTTCCACAATACTGTAGCATTTACTTTGAAGTTTATATATGTCATAGTTCAGGATTGACGCTTGTGTTTCGAAAACACGATTACATAAAATTTTCTCGATAGAAAGAAAATCTAAGTACTCGTTCTAATTTCTAGGCTCTAATTTGTACCAAAAATGTTTGCCATTCAATAAATACGCCCAATTAGGCCTTGACACTTTGTACAGTAAATAGCCACAGTATACATCAGACGGTCTGTGTTTTAGATTTTCAAAATTAATATATGTTTTACCGTAAAAAAACAAAACGTAGTAATTTGCGCATATTTCTGCCATCTGGTGGTCATAAGCGCCGTGGTTGAGCGCACAGCAATGTCACCTTTATAATTAATAATAATAATCAATATTACAGGACATTAATTTCACACAGCGCCATCTAGCCCCAAACTAATTACAATATCTTAGTTCGAAACAAGAGTTAAGTTGCGTAGAGTTGTTAATCTGAGGTATTATAGCCCGTTAAAGCAAAAAATTATGTAAATACTTATTCAAATTCTCATGTGCAATTTGAAGTATCAAGCTAGAAATAAAACAGATGCAAAATTAAGGGAACAATTGAAATTCTTTCACAACCTTAATTTTCTTCCCATAATCGAGACTTTAGTCTAAATAATGATAATAATTCTGTAGTGTTATACAAAAATTATATCTATCCATATCTTTAATCATGATCATATTTCAAAACGAGCTGATTCCATATCGCTACATAGAACATCAAAATAAATGTGTACAATCAAAGACAAATTTACTGACTAAGGTTACAGTAGCGTAACTGACTACGCGGCCTGTTCCGTTCGCCTTGTTGCCTTAGTCTGTTTCACATAATCTGGTACATTCAGGTAATTCGATCCTGCAAAAGGCACAAAAGCCATACAAAGAGATGCCGCTTGGAGGTCGAACCCAGGCAACTATAGATCGAAAGCCCAACAGACTACCACTAGACCGACCTAGATGAAAGTACAAACTATACTGCTCTGTGGTATAACTACTGAACATGTAGCCTTATGAATTTCTAAGCCACATTTATTTGACAAAAAACCTTCAAAGGCATTTGTCCTTTTGACGGTCTCCTGGCGCAATAAATTTGGTTTATCACACTAATATTATAAAAGCGTAAGGGTGTGTGTGTTTGTGACTCCTTCACGCCTCGCCATAACGGCTGAATGAATTTGGATGACGATAGTGTGTACTCTGGATTAACACATAGGCAAATATGTAACCCAGAAAATGCAGTGGGATGGAAAAATAATTCAAATGTATTTGACACTCAATTACGCTCAAATGGATTAACGAAGCTGGATGTAATTTGATATCAGAGATTTAATACCCTGGTTTATTAAAGGCTACAGTTTTTCCGTTAGTTGACCAAAACCTTTAAAATGGTTGTCACTGAATTACGAACTGCTATCTATATATATATATATACACAATACATCCCAAAACTCATAACCTGTGCAATGGTAATGAGATGTCAAACATCGCAAAACGGATACAAAACGGGTTTGTACTTAATTGCTCCTTCAAGCAAAAACTAGAGAAAATATTGAGCTGAAAATTTGTAAAGATTTTGTTCTAGACCAGGAAAACATATTAATTGCATTACACCCTGGTATCACGCGGGCGAAGCCGCGAGTAGAAGATAGTGTCATGTTATGGAAGAGTTATGCTTTGAATGTTTGAGGGAATTTATAGCTTTAGCGTCTAATGTAAATAATGTACATATACGGAAAATTTTGAAAGCGATTTAAGATCTTTAGCAGCACCATTAGTTAAGTCGGCGGTAGCTAGCCAGGCGGACTTAAACAAAGTCCTACCACCAACCAAACTGAGCATAATATTGTACTGCCCTTGGAGATCGAACCCGGGACCCCTGGATCTAAAATCGGTGGGTTGAACCACTAGACCACAGAGGCGGTTAAAGGACACTCTGCTACACTATAGTAAGAGTGTAGCAGACCAAGAAGGTAGATATCTATATCTAGCACGCGATAGATCGCCCTTACACTAGACCGATCTGATAAAATCTGAACCGAAAAAGGGTACTTGGCGGTGCCCTTAACCAGTGTACTACACAAATAGCAGTAAGAGAAGAATCACTCGGCCAAAAGTGATAACGACTAAGAAGAATAAGATATCCATATAAAGAGATAATGGCATGGAGAAGGGAATGGCGATGATGATAGATACTTACCTGCGGTAGGCTACACAGGAGTGCCACGATCCAAGCAAAGTACAGCATCATCTTACTTCGTTTTCTGGCTATTGGGAGCCTAAGTGGATATATTATGGCAAAAAACCTGCAACAAAAGATATATTTTGAACACTTATAACAATCCACACTAATTTACTTTCCTATTAAAAGTAAACTTCACTGGGTTTTGGGAAAAGAAATTCAAAATAATATCATACACTTAATTCAACCTCCCACGAGGAAAAAATCTTGATAATTCTATTTATGATCAGAACGGTCGATACCATGATATAACATGAATTTCTTATCTAATAATTTGTGTGACTTTAATATAATGTCTTCGTTATCATAAAAGCTAGTAAGCTTAACTTATTCCGTTGCACAGATAAAAAAAATAAGTGGGAAGTGATAATGTATGAAAACCCCGAGTTAATGAATTGAAAAATTTGTATTTTACTCATCTAGAATATACCGAGACTAGTGTCTCTTGTGATTAGTATTATTTAATCATACATTGCTAAAAAAGGATATATTATTGAGGTTATGTTATATATATAACGTAAATTCAAAAATCAAGTCTCGTTAAGATGTCCATAACAAGTATGTGATTTTTTGATATATAAAGGCTCTTATCGATGAATTTGGGTAAAATAAGGTTGGGATAGGAAGATACCATTTCAGATTCCTTTAGTTCTTCTATTTTTAGTTTTGTGATTTTATAAATTGTAAAATTGATGAAACTATATACATGTATAAAACTTATTGTACGTTAACAAAGCATGTATAAAACTTGTTATGTGTATTCAAAGCTTGTATAAAACTTGTTGGATGAAAACTTCTTGTTGCCTACATGTTTATTTATTATATTACTTCATGTGTGCAGTATAGGTACTTGTAGGTACATGCAAACTGAAGCAAATTCAAGGAAAAAACGCAAGTACTGGTCGCGATCATTATCGAGAAGAAGATATCAAGAAGGGGCCTACCGTTCTATATTAAATTATTTAAGAATAGAAAACCGAAGTGGATTCAGTTTTTTTTTCTTCTGTCGATCTTTATAAACTTCATTTTTCACGTTACAAAGGCATTCTTGCAAAATGCAAAAGCTCAATGAGTTCTAAAGTTTATTTCTTTGACCACTCCATTCTTATTCTTCTGCTTTCGTTTCGTTTTTGTTTTCACAAAACGCGAGAAAAACGAGATAAACGCAGTCTGTCCGGTATGTTGAAAACTTTATCCATCAAGCATGGATAACATTTACAACTTGCTTGCAATTTGTATTTGAAATTGCAATAAAATCCCTTGCATAACAAAAACTGACTGACTAAATACGCAATAGTTAGTAGGGCTCATAGCTAGTAAAGTAAGTATATTTCAGTAAACATTAAAACAATTTTGACTTAATACTAAATATGCTTAATGTAGATAAGATTCGTTTTAAGTAGGCGTCGGGAGTTCCTTGCTCCAACTAAGTGAAAACTTGTATGTAGAGCTAGTAATACAAAGTTCTTATAACTCGAAAGACCACAGAGATTCCTTTTAAAAGTTATTTTCAGCCCTACCGATAACTACATAGAACTCTTTATATACCTCTTTATACAACACCTATAATTTAAATAAATGCAAAAGAGATAGAGTAGCTACTACAATAGTTGCTCGGTCACAGTTTGCACCGCGACAACAATATTTATAAAACTTGAAATATCTACTCTCTGAAGAATTATAGTTCAATGCAAAAATACTCTTAATAAAAATACACTTTACTGCGAGGAAACTGAAACTCCTGGAAATTGTTTCGTAATAAACACCACACACGCGCCATTACACACACACACACACACACACACACACACACACACACATACACACAAACTCAAACACACAAACACACTGTTTGCACAAAGTTTGCACCGCGACAACAATATTTATAAAACTTGAAATATCTACTCTCTGAACAATTATAGTTCAATGCAAAAATACTCTTAATAAAAATACACTTTACTACGAGGAAACTGAAACTCCTGGAAATTGTTTCGTAATAAACACCACACACACGCCATCACACACACACACACACACACACACACACACACACACAACACACACACACATACACAAACTCAAACACACATAAACACAAACACACTGTTTGTTAGATTAAGCTAAATAAATTATTTGTATTTGTATTATTTATATGTAGAGGCGAGGGCTCTTGCTCTGCTTGACTCCTGACTGAATGTCACTAGTAATCAAGAGTAATCAGTAGGTACACCACATTTGTACTCTATTGCATATTAAAATAAAACGTTACTGAACTTATAACTAGAAGTTCGCCCCGAACTGAGATCTCGTGATGTCTTGTTTGTATTAAGTATTTACCTACGGAATTCTTTCTCAAAAAGAACCAACGATAAAAGTGTGCTTTCATTACACCTTACTTCCTCATTTAAACACTCTCTTTCTCAATCTCTCTTTATTTTCCTCAGTGTTCGAGGCTCTTTTTTGTTGCTAACGATCATTATATGCAAAGCCAGAATGAGAGAAAAGCACTGACGGTACCTATGTCATAGTGGGTGGGCAGAATACAATAACAGAATAAGTCACACCTTACTAATATAAAAAGATTGATGTCATGATGTCAAAAATTGAGTTAAAACGATCCGATTACCCATTCAAATCATACATACAGTGCCGGATCTCCCAACTCAACTCGGAGATCTCGTTCGTTTCGCTCACTCGATAAAATATGTAACCTAAACTTGATTATTTTAATGTTAGTAAAGTAAATATGTAGTTACATAACAAAATATATCTAAAAGGGTTGTGTAGGGAACTAAATAATTGATAGGTATTACAGGGTCTTATACGACTATAAAACAAGTGCTCAGTTTGGTCGTGCGTTAGAGTTTAGAGGTAGTTGTTTACCTTTCCATTGCTTTTCATAGCAACGATCGTACAAGATATGCTAGCTGATTTATACAACTGTTTGCGGCGTGGGGTTTGTTGTTCATACTAGGTTAAACAAATAGGTGGTTTTTTATACGATTTTTTTAATGTAATTTACAAAGTTTTCATATTATTTTCAACATAAGAAGGAACTAATAGCCGGCTATATATTATTATTATACAGGCTAAACCTAGTTAAGGTATAAGTGCAACACTCTTATCGCTACTTTTGTTTATGTATTTGCACATGTATAGGTAACTTTTTTGATCAATTAACTATTATTATTATTATTAAATATCATATAATATGGGGGAACTTTATTATGTACGTATATATACTACGTGTATGTATGTATTAAATATAAGCATGTTAGTATGAGTATCTTCATTCAGAAACAAAAAAAGTTAATCTGTAAGTCCAGTAACAGACGGAAGCGAGCGAGACCAAGACACTGGCTGCATTGCCACGCATCACGTAACGCTCCATCGGCTCGAGAACGTCTGATGCATGGCGCGAAGATATATAAGATAGGATGAACTCTGTAAAACACTTCTATGCAGGTTATAACAAGCCTCATAGCTAAGTCGGTAGAAACTCTGCCTTCTGCCTTTCCCATATTACAAGCTATGCTTAGTTTGGGGCTGGATGGCGCTGTGTAAAAATTAATATCCTATCCTGTATTATTTATATGTAGAAATAAGTAGGGAGTAGGAATCCTTTTTTTAGTTAGTGGGGGTGGGGGGGGATACACGCTGTACAAAGAGTTTACTACACGCGACCCGTCACGCGTTGTATGAAGGATTAGTAGGATGCTTTTTCCATTCAATTCAATTCTATTAAAAATAAGTGTTGTTTCTTCTTTTTTTTACGACGGGGAAGCGCTTGGCTTTCATTTCACCTGGTTACAAGTTGAGATAAGGCCGAAGGTGGAGGCGCACTTCACACGGAATCCTCAACAAACTGAGGAACTGGCTATCTTACCTCTACATGCTGGAACACAACAATTTTATAATTGTTGTTATGGCGACAGAATTAGGTAAGATGGTGGTTGCTAGCCAGGTGAACCCAATCCAATCCCAATCGAACCCGGGACTTCTGGATCTGAAATCGGTGGGTTGAACCACTAGACCACAGAGGCGGTTAATAATCTTCAAAGTGTTAACAGGATATAGCTAAGAGATAAATCGACACGTATTTCGCCTATACACGAGGCATCCTCAGGAATTATAGTCATGCTGGTAAGCTGACGAACCCTCGGCAACTACACTACAGAAAGCTCGTCAGCTTAGCAGCAAGTTCTTATAATCTCATAATTCCTGAGGATGCATCGTGTAGAGGTTTAACACGTGTTGACTTGATTTTTTCAATGAAATTTAGCGGATTTGTCAGTAAACATTTACGACATTGCAGGCTTGATCACCTGTCCTATAAGTAATGATTCCATGCTTCAGAAAACACGTTAAGCCTAGGTACGTAGTATTCGTCATACTGTGAATGATTGTTGCCAAGGTTGTTACACAGCGAACAAAAAATGAAAGAAAGTAATATTTTTAGACCCTCTTTGAAACTTGCTTGCACGAATAATTTGGGAAGTTTTATTTACTTCAAACGTCTTAAAAGTCCATGTTACAAACTCTAGTCCTCGGACTAGGAAATTGTTGACAGAACTTCTTAAAAGCTCAGATCGTTAATAGATCACAACAAGTTTAATAGTCACGTATTTTGGATACCCGTTTTTCGTTATAAAATGAGAGAGTTTTATGTTCATAGGCTTAATAAATGACTTAAAAACGTTACCTAAAATTTTTTTATCGAGTGAGCGAAGCGAACGAGATCTCTGAGTTAAGTTGAGAAATCCGGCAATGTATACATGTATGTAGCAATATTTGTGACGGCATAACTCTCGAACGGATTATCCGATTTTCATGAAATTTAAATTGTAAATATAATTTGAATGTCGCGGGGGATTTTAGATAAGAGGGGTAGTTTTTGAGATAGTGGCGTGAAAAGAAATACAATTTTTCGCCCATATCTTTTGAATAGCTAATCCGATCAATTCAAAATTTATACATGCAGAGATTATTTTAATTCTCATCAATCGGTACGAGGATTTTTTTGACACCAGAGTAATTTTTGAGAAATAGGGGTGTTTAGTGAAACGAGAAGATTTTTGATGCGGGATAAGAACAGGAAGATGATGGATCCCATCCATTGGCAGTAATTGCTATCTCATTACGCTGACACAGGCTGTGGCAACACTGGAATCGGGTTATGATGTCCTTTTGTTGGTTCGTAATCGTAACAGTAATGTTTTTCAGTTATGAAACTCTATTAGCAAAGTTCTAAGAACCTTCCTTGTTCCTTTGCTCTGCATACCCATCAACACGATGTTTATCTCGCAATTAAAGTCTTATCTGACGCAATGCTCTCAAACTTACCCGACTACTACTCAATCTTTGTGAATATCTCATACGAGCAACATACTATACCGTAATATGTAGATTACATACACAAATTTGATTTTAACCGCATCTGTGGTGTAATGGTTCGCCCACCGATATTGAAGGTACCGGGTTCGATCCCCAAGGAGTGTACAATGTGCTTGGTTTGGTTGATTGTAGGACTGGTAGAGCGTGTACGTGAGTCTGTTCGAAAGCAATATGGCCTGCCCACTGGAATGCGGTCTATTGTCTTAAATGTGCCCAAAACAACTCTAAATCGCATTCTACACAAGGATCTACATTTACGCTTTTACAAAATTCAAATTGTACAGGCATTACAGCCAGGTGACTACAGTTTGCTAACGAAAAGCTAGAGAAGTTTCCGACTTTCAATAACATATTTTTCTCAGATGAGACACACTTTCTATATTAAAAGGCAAAATTGTAGATACTGGAGTGACACTAACCCGCAATTTATACATCAAGAGCTCTGACACTCGCGGAAAGTTACGATACAGTGGTGTCCACCCTGAGTATATATTACTCCAGTACTTCGACTACTTTGTTTGGTTTGGATTTTGTTTAAGTCCGCCTGACTATTCGCTACCACCATCTGTCGCCATAATAACAATTCTTAAATTGTTGTGTTCCGGCATTTAGAGGTAAGATAGCCAGTTTGAACACAGTTTTGAACCGGAAAACTCCACATGCTGATGAATTGGCTTTCTTACCTCTAAATGCCGGAACACAACACTTTAAGAATTGTTATTATGGCGACAGATGGTGGTAGCTAATAGCCGGGCGGATTTAAACAAGCTGAACACAATAAATCGAATTATTATTATGGCGTCGTAGCGGACTAAACACGCTCTACCACCAACCAAACCGAGCACAAATTAGAACCAATTTTTCGTTGGCAAACCACTAGACCACAGAGACGGGTAAGCTTAGTCGAAAGCAATTTAAATGAATAGCAAAGAATTTGTGCGAATCAAATAATTAAATTCTCATTTCAAATCGTGAATTCTCGAAAGAAAACCGTTTTCAATGGACATTTTGATGCGTCCATGATTGTAATGTTTCTGTATATCCAATATCTTA
Organism: Venusia cambrica; assembly: GCA_951394065.1. NCBI lineage: Eukaryota > Metazoa > Arthropoda > Insecta > Lepidoptera > Geometridae > Venusia > Venusia cambrica. The sequence goes on from OX596035.1 coordinate 11,296,157, forward strand.
ATTTAGGTACACAAAGAAGCTAGTATTTGTTTTATGATCGGTTTAGTGTTGGTTTAGTATTGCGCGTTTTATCATTCATATTTATTTGAGAATTTCAAGCATGAAAATTAGCGTTTGATCACCCAGCTCACTTGATAAACACGTCCTAAGCATGTGGCCTAATGTAGGATGGAGCAATATTGTCTTCACTGTGAGTTATTTCTATTTGAGGGAAGTTCTTTGCCTTTATCTGATTTATGATGAAGTGCGCTTCCACCTTCGGCCTTATCATAACTTGAGCCGTAGGTGTGATCCTAGAGGTTTACCCTGGACATCAGAATCCCTCACTTTTGATAGCGATAGCATCGGTAGTGGAAGATCCAGTGCCTACTGGAAAAGCAAGCTCCATCATAGATCTCATCCTAGCTCTGGCCTGGACTAGGTCAAAAGCCAACCAATAATTCATAAAAAAGGGGAAGGTTTCAATTCAATTTAATGATTTATTAGTGAATAGTTATAATACAACTGAAGAAATAGATTTATTTAAAACCTCAATTAGGCGTCTTAAACGTTTATTGAGTGACTACTATTTTGTAAATACTTAATATAGATTAATAATAGCTGTCGTATACATTTAACATATTTGGACTGAAATTTATTTTAAATATACAGTAACCTTTAAGTGGAAACTTGTAATTAGCCATTAGTTTTCTATAGTCTTAATATAAACTCTGTGTTAAAATAAAATAAATAAAGGTGTTTCAGACAAAAGAAGAACCAGACTTATAATAACTCGAAAAATCAGGTGAGCTGAAGGTCAAGCACTTCCCCGCCGTTCTATAAAAAAAAAGATCCTTTAAATATTTTTACAAATACTACAAAGGCAAACAACAACTTACAAAGAGTAGGTAGAAGCCCTTGTGAAAGAGCTCGTCCAGAGAATTACCAGTATATTTATTTTGGCCGCCAAGCCAAGCAGCATTGCTGTGTTCCGGTTTGAAGTTGCCGGTGAAATTACGGGCACGCGAGGCTTAGCACCTTTATGCTTCAAGTTGACGGGCGCAATGCAATGCCGTGTAGGCTATGTTCTTTGTGGATGTGACCTATGCAGCAAGGCATTATTATAGGCAAGAGAGGCGCTTAACACGTGAGTCTTTATTCTATATAACCAAACGTGTCTTAACGCGCGTTACGATATCTACATGAAATCATCGTATTGACAAATCGTAACGCGGCAATCGGTAAGACACAATTGGTCATACAGAATAAGGGTGCAGGTGGGCTACTTGCTTGTTCCGTCTCCTAGTTACTGTTGTATAAAAAAATGTGAGCAGGTAATATGACTTCTAGTCTGACTAGATAACATTGATGCAAAGTACTTGGAAGGATAAATCCTCTTACCTGTCCAAAGATATGCAAACGAGAACGTTAGACGACAGGTATAGTCCAAAAGCTCTTAGTACAAGAAAGACCTTGCAGGCTAAGTTTCCAGCCAGCCAAGCATTGGTGGTTCGCCAACCGATCTGTAAACAAAGGATACATTTCACCAGCTTGGAAATACTTACCGATTTATTATAGATATGTACGCATGAATCGGTTATTGGTGCATTGTAGCTTCAAAACTAAAAGGTTTTAACCTTTTAGTTATGAAACAATATTGCCATGGCGGTCGCAGATTAAGGATCAAACCTATGGATGGATATCGTAAAAGCCGGCAAAGGGATCTCATCAGAAGAAGGGCATCAGCTTCCTTTTGTGTATATCTACACCTTTACTGCGATCACTTAGCCGCCTGCCATGCATGGAGGTGTGTCTATCCAGTACCTAGTGGACACTAATGGGCTGTTGATGAGCGTGATGTTATATACATTTGCAGACATTATGTTGTAAAAATTTAATGCGAAAAAGAGCACGTTGTATGGATTATGAAAAGTGAAATTCGCAACTACATGCTACATATTTTTGAATTACTTGTGTAATAATTGGCAAAGACTGTGGGAAAATTTGAATTTTCAATTTTGATTCTTCAGCTGACCGAATCTTTAAAAAAATTTAGCTCAGTTAGGGAATCAATATGTTTCGAATCTACATTTTTTTAAAAACCTCATAAAAATTACATGCAATTATCTCTTATCTAGGAATTGTATTGATAAGTAGGATAGGAACAGGAAGGAGTTGCAGTATGGTTGTTTGTAACAAGAAGGTAAAAAAAAATTGACTAAAAAGCAAAAACGCCATTTGTCGCTAGTGATTATGAGTATAATTTCAAATACTAGGAGACTTAACTATTGGTGTGCTCAAATGTATAGAAGTAGGTATCGCAATACTTACTTCTATACATTTGAGCACACCACAGGCGCTTTATGTGTCTAATGTGCTTGAAAAAGTGTATGAAAAAAAAAACATGAAATTAATTTTCTGTAATAGAAGATGTGCAAACCTGCATCGTGAATACTGTTTTTTTTTTCTAAACAAGAATTAATGATATATTAGAGGATTTTGTGAGAATTAAACAGCAGAAAGAATTTGGGGTTAAACTAACCTTTTTAAATGTACAATTATGTACAAAGAAATCAGTCTGATTACATAAGCACCTTTACAAACAGCCTATAGGTAACTCAACTGTTCGATTTAAATAAAACAAACATTTAAAATAAATTGAGCATGGCAAAGGTGTGCTTAACAAGAGTTCTGTTACAGCAAACTTTGGAGAAAGTGAGAAATCGTTACATTGGTCTTGAAACCGTAAGGGGAAAATCCTATTCGTAAATATCATCATCTACTACCATATCTATCTTGGTCTATTTTCCATCAGTTGACCTAGTTCTTTTAATCATTGGCTTCTCATAACTTAATATACGAGCCTAGATTTGTATAGTGAAAAATGTACTAAATCAAATATGCCAGTTACAATGAATACAATATGTATTTGGCCATGAAAAACCATTGATCTTGAAAAACCAATTTTGTTACGTCTTGTATTTTTTCTTGTATTTGACAGTTTGACAATTCCCGGTTTCGACAATTCCAACTGCTTTTCGTTTTATGGAGTGTGAGTACAATATTTTTTGTTACTTTCACGGTCAATTGTTTATTGTGAATTCATTTCACTTGAAAACGCCGACAATTTTGTCGCCTACCTATCCCCTATATCCCTCGCGCAGTATTTGAGTATTGACGATGGTCGAAACGTCGAAACCCTTGGCTACGCTCAAAAATCGGCTTTACATGTCGTTTCATTTTCGCGTTAGCTAAGCTGGAAATAGATTAGACCACGTCTTCCACCCGCTTCAGTCCTAAAGGTGATCAAAGAGCATAACAAGTTAAGCCCCGTGATGTTTAACAAGCCTCATAGCTCAGTTGGTAGTAACTCTGCCTTCTGCGTTGTAAGCTGTGGATTCGATTCCCACCCAGGACAAACATTTGTGTGATGAATATAGATGTGTTTTTCTGTGTTTGGGTGTTATGTTATGTAAGTATTTACAAAAAAAAAGATTTAGGTATTCTATCCGTAATCTAGTTCCCATATTACAAACTATGCAAAGTATAGGGCTAGGTGGCGCTGTGTAAAAAATAATGTCCTGTAATATTGATGTGGAAGTGGAACGCATTCTGATAAAAAAAGTTGTTAAAAACACCATGATTCGAATAAACCATGGTTAAACCATGTTTATCGAGCTCTGTGTTGTGGAAATGGTGGGAATAACATTTTATACTAAAATCTCGTGCACGTGCGTCCAGCTTAAATTGTGTACTCGCCGTGTGGCAAGTCTCGTCAAACAACGTTCACGGTGCGTTGTTCTGCATTTAATTCGGGTCTGAACAAACACAAAGCAACGCACCGTTACAAAATCACATGTGGTCGGTACGCGAAATATATTACACCATTTAAATACCTCCAATTGCCTACAATACCTACAGTTTTTCGCATATTTCTTTCACGTTGCACCTGTTTTTTCTTTATTTCTCGTTGTCATAACTACATGATAAGTCCGTAAGTGGAAGCGCATGTAATCCGGAATTTTCAACAGGCTGAAGAACTGACTATCTTACCTCTAAATGCTGGAAAACAACAATAAATAATTGTTTTACACAATACTAACATTAAAGAATTAAATAATTTTCACAACATTAAATAATTGTACGTATGTACCTTTAAGGTGACTGGCTACAAGCCTGCTACTACCCTCCTTTATTGATATCATGATACAAAAGGGAAGTTTAACTTCTGTCCTGCTTTAAGAGTTGATAGTAAGCCACCAGTTCTGATACTGTTGGGCTAGCTACCAGACTACAGAGGCTTCATGAAGTTTCATGTTGAAGACAGGGGATGGTGTCATTACCCGCTTTTTCAAATAGGCCATCCGGACAATGACGAAAACTATGTATATATATATATTATAAATATATCGATGGAGCGAGCTTAACCAGAAGTTTCTAGAAGTTCTAATAAAGATTCGGGTACGCCCGCCCACCGGAACACAAAAAACTGCAGCTAATAATAAACCGGCCAACATTTCAAAGCAAAAAACACGTTTTTATTGTAGGGCCCTTAATGTTTCTCAAAAAAACTGTTATTTGTTGGTATAGCGGCAATAAAAATAAATTCTCTGTGAATATTTTTACTGTCTACCTATAACGACTCTTGCGATACGCTGACAGACCAAAGGTCGGCGAACAGCGGAGGCTTGGTACTTGATACTTGGTGCGCGAACTGCTTTCCGTAACCTGGCCTTTTGTAGGCCCTTTTTGCATGAAGACGCAGTGGAGGCTTAGTAACAGGGCAGTAATAAGCCCTTTAGCACCCTTTTGGGTACGGAACCCTAAAATCAATAAGGTCAATCAATCAATCATTTATTTGTTCGAAACATAGGTGAATACAAAGATGGTAGGTATACATTATTATAAAACTGATCAGCTATGTATTGCCGTATATACAGGCGTACAAATGTCATCTTATAACTAAATATGTTAGTAAAACTAAGGCAGGTCTCGACAAAGCTTACAATCCGTCGTCCATGAATTCTCGTATGCTATATGCTTTTTCAGATAGTAATTTTGTGATTTTATATTTGAAAATCTAACAATAATCCAATTCTCTAATATATTTTGGTAACTTATTGTTACGCCAGTCAGAAACGTCTAGAATATTCGCGAGCCTTCGCATAGTTCCGAGAAAATAAGACAATAACAACTTGTTTATCAATAACACGAAAGGATGATTTATAACCGCCGTGACAGATTACGCTACAGTTAGCAGCGCGACCATTCCCGCGCTTACTGGAACTTTCGATACGAGTTGGATATAAATTGACGCGCGATTCGGAAGCAAGTCAGTATTCGATTACGATACAGCGAGTTAACATCAAGTGATATTTGAGTGCGATAACAGTGTTTAGTGATTCGGTAGTATAACTAAGTAGTGTTGTACTGTGTTTAAGTGTAATTAGTGTGGTGCTGTATAAACGTCTTATTTTGAGTAATAACCGGTTCCTTTTAATTCTTACGAACCCTAGCTCGTAACAATTGGTGTCAGAAGTGGGATTTCAAGTATGCCGGTTCTACCCAAGGATGACGCGGAAGGAATCCGCACCAGGAGTCAGATCCGTCAGCAGGATCTGGACCAGCGTAGGTTTGGAGAAACCTCACCACGGCCGTCACAGTCACACAACTGCCACCACGAGAAGCCAACCCGGGTCCTTCCGCCACACCTGCGGCGTCAGCAGCCCCAGGCCTTGCTGCGCTAATGGCCATGCTCCAAGAGCAGACCCGTCGCCAGGATGAACAGGCTAGTCGGTAGGAAGAGCAGCTGCAGCGTGACAAGGAGGAGCCGACCCGTCGCCAAGAGGAGCAGATGTTCCTCATGAAAGATCTGCACGCCACATTCGGCAAGGAGATCAAAGTGATGAAAGACCAAGTGCGTCAACATAAAAACCGCCTCATCGAAGCTGAATCATAGATTGCGGACGTGAAAAAAGAGTTGGGAAGCATCAAAGATGGAGAGGGGATTGCAACTCCAATAGTTACTGCACCTTCAGGACGTGGTTTCAAAGTGCCGCCATTTGACAGAACATCTTCGTGGTAAACGCGGAGGCCCAAGGTAAGCGCTTACCTTGGGCCTCCGCGATCAAGCCTTAACCATCCTCGAAGCCCTTGGTAAAGAGGTGACATACGAGCAGCTACTGGAGGCACTGGAAGCTAGATACGGTGACGCCCATCTAGAACACGTTTTTCGAGCACAATTAAAGGATCGTGTTCAACGCACTGGTGAAAACTTACAACAGTGGGCCTTGGAAGTATTCACCAGTCCTGGCTTTTACTCGTTTCCCTGAAACTGGGTTTCTTTTCTCTGTGCACTTTGCTTTCTGCAACTGGACCGAAGGTGTCCCTTTTCTCCACAGACGTAGCATTTTGGGCTGTACCCTTCAAAAGGGTCACGAACTAGTGGTTTCACAATTTCCCTGATGCGCTGGGCATGATTATCTTGCCTTACAGCTTCCACTTCCAAAGCATGAGCTAAGGCGTTAAGCGTGTCATGGTGCCCAAACCTCACGGTGGCCCTCACTTCCAGATCACGAATGCCATCGATAAACACTTGCACCAGATTTCCATCGATGAGCGCAGTTACTGACTGGTATGCTTTCCGAACCAGTTTCTCCACTTCTAAGGCCCACTGTGTTGTAATGGTTACAAGCATAGGTTAGATGGTGGTAGCTAGCCAGGCGGACACAAATTTGTACTCCCCATGGGGATTAAACCCGAGACCTCTGGGTCTTATACCGGTGGGTGAACCACTAGACCACAGAAGTGGCATTTTTCTAAATTTACTTCTCAGACAAAGGCGTAAATTTTAGATGATGTTGTAATCAAGAACACACGCCAGCATTATCCTTCATTAGGTTTTGAACTTTAGCAATTAATTCCCAATTAGGTGTTTCAATAAATACTTCGTTTTATTTTGCCTCTGGTGCCGAGACGGTATCGATGATACCGTCTCGGCACGAGTTCAAAAAACAGATTTATAAACGATCCTGTCTTATAGACAAAATTCAATATCGCTTATTCAGTCATATTTTTTCGGATAAATTTCAATTAAAGATATCTAAGAAAATTATATACATAATTGCTACCACCATTCTGTCACCATAATAACAATCTAAAATTGTTGCGTTCCGGCATTTAGAGGCTATCTGGCTATTTTAACTCTAAATAAATAAATATTACAGGACATTAATTTCACACATTGCTATGTAGTGCCAAACTAAGCTTAGCTTGTAAAATGGGTACTAGATTACGGATAGAATACATAAATACTTTTTTTTGTTTGTAAATACATACTTATCATACAATACAATACCCAAACACAGAACAAACATCTATATTCATCACACAAATGTTTGTCCTGGGTGGGAATCGAACCCACAGCCTACAGCGCCGAAGGCAGAGTTACTACCAACTGAGCTATGAGGCTTGTTGAATATTGAGGTAGCAGTAAGCTTAGACTGTTCCCATGTTCTGGCACTCGGCCTGAGTAGCAAATCATGCTGTCTTGGCTGAAACAAGATTTGTAGCGCCCATTATAATGCGGTCTTTGCAAGTAGATAAACTGGATTAGTAGTCTAGTTCAAATCATACTGTCATAGAAACAAAGCTGTGTAACACAGTTTCCTAATAAGCTTATCAACTAGCAAATAAAAATAATCATGGTACTTATGTATGATTTTTAACTAATTTCATCCAATTGTTTTTTGAAAAAATGTAGATGCGATGACTGAGGTGAGCTTGGAATTGATTAAATCTCACCCGAGTTCTTGGCTCCCTTGGCGTTCAATCCACACAAACAACATTGGCAAATGGCATCATCATCATCATCATCGTTTACATCGTCACACGTTTACTACTGACCTAGGCCTCCGCCAATCGACACAAATAGCGATCCTTATTAATAAGTTCATTTTAACTACATTCTAACTGCTTTATTTCTGTAAAACTCTCGGTGACTATCCATACGAGTGGGGTGAATTTAAAACCAGCGCTACACTCGAATATGCGTGTGCAGCATTTGCTGAAATTACTCCATTTGCTCGAACATAGTGTGCTCATGTGTTTTGTAGTACATTTTTTGTGCTTGTCTTTGTATTTTTTGGTTGCGTGGCAATGCAGCCAGTGTTTGGGCACGCTTCCGTCTGGTACTGATCTGGAACAGTTGAGTTACCTATAGGCCGTTTGGAACGAACCTTAGGTAATCTGACCGATTCCTTTGTACATAGTTAGTTTAATTGTAATTTTTATTGAATAAATGAATGTTTTTTATTATTGACTCCCAGCGCCCGCTATAATGTCGTCGGTCCATCGAGTGGAGGGTCTTCCCATACTTCATTTCACGTATAGTTATTATGGTCGCCATGCGAGTACCTTTACCTGGGGAGTAAAAATACTCGCATAGCGACCAGCTATCGGTTCTGCGAGCTATGTGCCGGCCCACTGCCACTGCAGCTTGCTAATTCTGAGAAAATATTTCGGTAAATTCGGTTCTTCTATAGATGTCATCGTTTTTATCGCGCAGTGAAACTCCAAGCATAGCTCTCTAATAGCTCACTGCGCAACTTTGAACTTATTCAGGAGACCTATAGTCTCCTTAAGATCCATAAGTCATGACTGGCGTATGCCAGTGGTTACGAAATATGGTTACGTTACGAAAACGAAATACGATAAACAAAATACGGTTGCTACGGTTTTGAGACTTGTGTATCTAACTAGATAAAGGGATTTGTGGACATTTAATCCAGAATCCCCATTGCATCCCCTTTGAGCGTTGGAAGGGGGTTTCTGGAATATGCAATATCTTTGATTAAATGTTATTGTGAAGCTTTCTGAACGTTGCTCATCCGAGATAGATTCTTCTGTTGACCTCATCACTTTAGTCGGATTTACCTAGTTAAACGATCTGGCCTAGGTAGACGTAATATATGCTTATAATATACGTCTGCCTGGAAATATATATTCTCTTGTGCAGAAGTGAACTGTTTTGGAAATAAATGTCTAATTGGGCTCTGATCCTAGATACTGAAAGACATAGTAGCCTTGCTAATAAATACTTCAACCCTTCGATAAAGCGGTAATCGATTTGGACACCGCTGATGAGACAGAACCAAAGAGGCCTTTGACTTCTAAACCTTTCTTGTTTAACGGCCAATTATACTCTTCAGTCTTCTGTATAATCTGTCGTAACGAATATATATGGTTGACGATACTAAAGCCATTTCGGAACCCGCATATTACCTACGCAATAATTTGTGATAACTTTTTTCTCACTTTGCAATTTTATTTTCATGGAATCACTTAGCAATATTTCATGGAAAAAGAGCAATATTTTTACCGGTTGTAGCAATGGTTCCAGTAACTGTCTCTCATGTTTTTTGACAACTTTAATATAACTTGTGTATTTTCCTTTAAAAAAAGAAATTTTAATAAATTTACTGCGAAATACTACCTACTAGGATTATACAAAAAAAAACGTGAAAAAATAACAAAAGCGTTTACGCAGCAGTTCATACTGCGACCGCTAATCCGTTTTCCAAGCGCGGAGATAAATCATAAATCGTAACATTATTGAAACCTAGGCATAGGGTGGAAGATAATGCACTTCATAGGGGGGATTAAAAAAGATAATTTCTTGGCTCTACCAATCCATGTAAAATTTGGAATTTATACCCAATATTTTTTTGTTGAATTGCTTTTTTTAATTATTCTACCGGTTGGTGCTTGGCCTGTTTTCAAGTTATTATAAGGCCGAAGGTGGAAGCGCACTTCACCCGGAATAATCAACAAACTGAGAAACTGGCTATCTTACCTCTAAATGCCAAACATAAAAATTAAATAATTGTTGATACGGCGACAGAATTAGGTAGGATGGTGATAGCCAGCCAGGTGGACTTAAACAAAGTCCTACCACCAAGCAAACCAAGCACAATATTGTATTTCCATTGGTGATCGAACCCGGAACCTCTGTATCTGACACCGGTGGGCGGACCACTAGACCACAGAGGCGGTTAAATTGTGCGCTACCAAAAGATTTTTTTTATATAATCTTTTTCCTTCCAAGGTTGACTGGTTCACTATTAACGATAAAACTGCTCATTGACTTATACACTTTGTCACCCTATGGTATACAAACATTTATTCAATAAAAAGTACAATTAAACTAACTATGTACAAAGGAATCAGTCAGATTACCTAAGGACCGTTACAAACGGCCTATAGGTAACTCAACTGTTCCAGACCAGTACCAGACGGAAGCGTGCCCAAGACACTGGCTGCATTGCCACGCTGAATAGCTATGCTAATTCGCTGGCCTAAATAAGAGCCAGCCCTTGGGTCACGTGTCGCCTCAATCAAAAGCCCCGCAATATTTTTGAAAACCCGGAGGGCACCGGCTCCCCACGGACCCAAGGTCTCCACCCCAAAAGGCTCAAATAGGTAAGCTCTGTCGAGACCACTATATTTGCGCCTTTTGTGATCCTCGGCCGAATCAGCCGCCGCACCCGCCCTGGACCAATATTTGTGTGATATAAAGTTAAGATAACTTAATTACAAAAAAAAACTAATACAAGTATTTTATTTGCAATATAGTTCCCATATCAGCTTTGCTTTGTTTACGGATAGATGGCACTGTGTGGAATTAATGTCCTGAGATGTCCTTATTGTTTATTAATTCATTCATTCTTTAGAGTTTTTTTGTATTGCACCACGGCGAAGCGCATGGCCTTCATTTCACCTGGTTACAAGTTGAGATAGGGCCTATATAGGGTGGTTCATTCATTCTTTAGGGGTTTTTTTTATTATACCATTAGTAGGGAAGCGATTGGCCTTCATCTCACCTGGTTAAAAGTTGAGATAAGGCCAAGATAAACTGAGGAACTGGCTATCTTACCTCTAAAATGGAACATAGCAATTTAAGAATTGTTATTGTGACGACAGAATTAGGTAAGATGGTGGTAGCTAGCCAGGCTTTAAACAAAGTCCTACCACCAACCCAACTATCCCCATGGGGATTGAACCCGGGACCTCTGGATCTGAAATCGGTGGGTTGAACCACTAGACCACAGAGGCGGTTAAAAGCTAGTTCCCATATCACAAGCTTTGCTTAGTTTTCGGATAGATGGCGCTGTGTGAAATTAATATCCTGAAATGTCCCAATTGCGTATTTATTCATTCATTCTTTAGAAAGTACTCACTTCGAGTGGTATGACAACCAACGTGACCATCATATCAGCGACCACCAGATGTGTCATCAGCAGGATCACCCGCGACTTCCTTCTTCTCGACCGCATCAGCGCAAAGAACACGGCGAAATTTCCAATCGCACCGATCACCAGGAGCACACTGTACACACCCACCACCAACCCATGATCTCTATCAGGCACCGTAATGTCCTCAGGATCGGTGACATTCGATATATTCATACTGAAGTAGTCCCAGAACCGTTCCTTTGCGTCTATTGGTACAGAAGATTCGATATTTTGCATCATGATACATGTATTGGCACGCTTGTTTTAATTCCACTCCGATTTATAGCACACAATTTTTCCCGAGACTTCCATTTGTAATTGATTTTGCCTTTACACTTAAATATACAATTGTCATAGTATATAACATTTATTCGAATGACTTAGTAATTAGTCAAAACAGTCACAACATCGCAGACTTACTAATTTATAAACTTCCTTAATTTATCGTTAACTTTCCAACTCAAAAACAGATATTAACAAATTAGTATTCACAACTTGTTAATATTTTTATTATAACTTTCGATATCACGGATTTTCCATTACAAAAAATATATATATATATTAGAAATTGGTGTGATTTCGTAGCGCCTACGCCCCGTAGAGGCTCTACGCGTCTGGCTACGAGGGCGCCGCTCGTAGCACTGTAGATTTTACGTAAATTTGAGATCTTCCCGGATCATGAACAATCACTTACTTATTTATGGTTTCTGTCAACAGGTATTTGAACAACCCTAAGTACCGTTTCTACTAGTGCTGTAAAATAGTAACAGAAAAAAATAATTATAAGTATTCAAAATAAAAATATACCAACTACGTGAATATATCAGCTATTGTTCTGATTGGGGTGCGCGAAAAAAAATGGTATTGATTATATTTACAGACTTTTATTTACACATAAATATCCCACACCTATGTCATATAGCAGTAGGCATGAATAATGAAGCTAAAAGCGATCACTTACAGACAACATTTCAAAATGTAGTGAAAAGAAAATAAGATACTTACAAAAAAGCTTTTACTATATAGGTGAAACGATTTTTTATATCAAAGGTTTAAACTAAACACACAATATAACAACATCATTAAGCATGATATTAATACGTAGTATAATTACGTACATGCCCAGATACTTTGATTCACGAAAATTAAGAAAAGGATAAATTCATCCAATATTCCAACTACATTCTTCATCCTTACTTATATATTTTTTCATAATTTACTGATGTTTACAAAGGTTAAGCTTGATGGCATAACGTTTTTCGTTAGTAGTAGACCTACAGGGTCTACTAAAACATGATGGATCCGTTGACGGATTGCACATTTTAATACAAAAATGACAGAAGTTCTTTAGGATCCTACGTCGTTCGATTTCGATTTCAGGCTACACCTGAGGCAAATGCTGTATTCCGGTTTGAAGGGAATTTCACCCGCAACTAGCGGGTGAAATTTCGGGCACACCTTCATGCCTTAAGTTGACGGGTGCAATGCAGTGTCGCGTATTTCATGTTCTTTGTGGATGTGACCTACGTAGTAAGGCTTTGTAATAGGCATGAGATGCACTTTACATCAGGAGGGCTGCATGCTTGTTACGTCTCCAAGTTGTATTAACGTTGGTAGGGATAACCACAACTTAGCACATTAATTTTACAACGGCATCCACATTCGCTTTTGATGTTGGCCGATAGCTCGGATGGCAATATGTTTGACAGATCAAAGAGATTTATCGAGATAATTAATTTGTGTAATATTCACACTAATATGTCTCGGTGTGCAGCATAAGCTTGAGGAGCATTGTGCCTAGTTATGGAGTGATCATACAATAACAAAACCTACCTAATACTACTATTTACCTACCTACATTAATTAATCAATTAAAAAGTAATTGTGCGATCGTCGGTAAGCCAAAGATAGCTTTCAATAATCTGTGCAATTAGTACTATTTACTAGCTTGGAAAGAATTGTATAAAATCCTAGTGTACCGCGTTGATGGAAGTTAGGCGTCGACGTTAATGTGGCATAAGCATTAAAAACAATTTTAATCCTCAATATTAGTTGAGTTTTGCTGACGATCCATTGACGATTTATGTGTTTTCCTTTAACTTTCCGTAAAGGGCCGTAGCTATTGGTTTAATATCCACCACTCGACAAACGTAATACGAAATGATCTAGTCGTTTGATTGAACTATTTAACAACGGAGAAAACTGATCGGACCAGCTTAGTAAGGGTCCCGTATGTTTTTTTTTTCTAAGATGGTTAAGCTTGACCTCAAAACTTGCACAAGGACTTGCTCAGGCATGGAATAATTCTATGATGGAATGAGATACCCAGTGGTCTCCCGGAAACGAGAAATATATGGGAAGTCGATGACACCCAACCAAAATAGTTCAGACATTTTTTTTTATAAAATTAGAATCAAAATCCTAATCAACATCTTCCTTCAAGTTACACCATACTAGATGGGGTCGGCACAACTTATCTCACACAATGGGCGTTCTACGATGTACAAAGAAATATTATGTTCGAATTTCATGAAAAGCAGACGCATAATTTATGGTTTTTGTTCTCCACAGTACATTAAGTTTGGACTTAATATCAATTTGCATTGTATTCCGCCGCACAATCTTATCACACTATCCACTTGGATCACTATCATTATCAGCAGATATACCCACTAATCGGTACTTTTCTTCGCGTCAATTGATAATTTCACAAAACATAGGATATCGTGCTGTGATTTGTGCTGAAAAAACAACATTCCAATCGGTAGTGCCAAACAAAAACACATTTTGGGATTGCAGTGACTGGGAGTGGATATATTATAAAAAGTAAGTTTAAGTACGTTTATTGTTGCTTTACTCGGTTGTTCCAAGAACACTTCAGATTAGGAGGATGCTTTGAATGTGAAAGATTGTATTTACAAAAATTACTTTATACCTGTCTGAGGAGATGATAAGCGCGCCACGAGTGAATGGCCACAAATAGCAATCGTCGCCTTCATCTATTAACTCCCCCGGCCACTACAATGTCGTCAGTACATTGAGTCCCTTTGTTATAACTTTTTATTAAACAACTATAGAAGACGGCACACGCAAGTAGTCCACCTGACATTGATTGCATCTCTTGTCTATAACAATGCCTTACTGAGCACAAGGAGTGATTTATCTATTGAATTGAATCCGTTTGTGCTTACATCAACATAATTGTATACTTGAGTTAACGTACGACTAATACAAGTTTTGAAAGTGATAGACTCTATCACTTCAAATTTGACTTCCTCTTTTCCAGGATAATACTTATTTTTATTCTTTTATTTTCTGTCTTTATTGCAAACACAAAATACAGCATATTATAAAAATAATTATAAAAACAATAGTATAAGCATTTATAAGCATATCAATGGCAGGGATCACCTGAAAGAGTTATCTTCCAGCAAATAAACTTCTCGAATCAACGATCCTTTATTCAATAATAAACAATCAACAGGCTGTTCCTAACCGAAATCCAAGACATTATATCACCCACATTTTCCGAACATAACACGCATCTGTGGTCCTCAGGCTGTGAAATCAATTTAATCTTATTAATAGAGGCTTTACCCGTGGTCCCACTGCTACAACCCACTGGGGGGTTCATTAAACAAATTGACGATCTAGATTCAGTGACATTCATCGACACACCTTAGCAATTCAAAATGAAAGTTCAAGATTACTTTCAATGTCAACATTAGGTACTCATTGATCTGTATCGCAAAATAAATGAAAATCTGAATCGTTAAACAAAATTGTAATTATGATTTACCTATCTATCGTATTTAAGTCTTTTTCAATATTTAAATGTTAGTTTAATTTTAATGTATCTTATATCTAAATATATATAACTCAAAGGTGACTGACTGACTGTCATAGTGATCTATCAACGCACAGCCCAAACCACAGGACGGATTGGGCTGAAATTTGGCATGCAGGTAGATGTTCAGATTTTCTTTAGCCATTTTAAAAAAGTCTAACCGACAAAACCTATACTTAAACCAAACGAAAACAAAACAAATGCCAAATACAAAGCAGTCTATATCCAAAACTGCAACAAAAAAAAATGCAAAATCTCAAAATCCTTTCTTAACGGATGCCTACGTCATAACATCTACCTGCATGCCAAATTTCAGCCCGATCCGTCCTGTGGTTTGGGCTGTGCGCTGATAGATCACTATGACAGTCAGTCAGTCACCTTTGAGTTATATATATTTAATAAGAAGATAGTTAATTTTGAGGAAACCCTATTGTCGATACTGAAGCCAAAAAAATAGTTTTTTTGTCTGTCTGTTTCATGGACGCACATAACGCTGAAACAACTGGATAGATTTAAATTATACTGCATAATTATTACTGATACTAGAGGCAAGCATCATGTAAGCTTAATATTTCCCCTCATCCTAATTACGTTAAACGTATTAAATGGCTAGCTACCACCATCTTAACTATAACTGTCACCATAACAACAATTCTAAATTGTTTTGTTCTGGAATTTAGAGGTAAGATAGCCAGTTCTTCAGACAGATGAGGATTCTGGGTGAAGTGCTTAAATCTTCAGCATTATTATAACTACCATTACACTGTAATAACAATTTCGCTTCTCCGTCGTACCTATACAAAAATAATGTTACTGTTTACTGAAAAAGATTTATAAAACGAAACTTTGTGAAAAAAAAAATTTATGGTTAATGATAATATCACTTCTTCTATCTATCACTTCATAATTTTTTAACAACAAATGTTTGAAAATCTGCCCGTCTCATTACTAGAGGGCTGCAAATATTTAACAAGTTGAAAGTTGGAAAATACCACCCGACTGAAAAATATTTTAATAATTTTACGACGCGTGCTAATTTTTCTTGTGACGATATCTTGTTTTGAATTATGGTTATATGCTGTAAAATATTTTGTTTAAAGTAAAATTTAAAATTGAGTTTACATTTCTATTAAAGTGTTCAATATAATAGACAGCACTAGCATACACAGACGATAATTTTAACTATAGATTCAAGGTACAACTGACATATATTTTAAACATAATTTGTGACTATGTGGTAGCATAAACGTGGTTTAATATATATATTTAGAATTTAAATGTTACTAGCTTTCGTTGATTTATATATTGATGGAATAGAATCATTGTTTTGTCCACCTTTTTTGACAGCTGTCATTGAAAATGTAGATCTTGGTCATAGCTTTTATTTGAACTAAGAAGGGAGATAGTACTACGACGATAAGTCTTAAAGATATGGTCGTTTGAAGTTACACAGTTGTCATTGAAAATTTAGATCTTGGTCACAGCTTTCATTTGCTTTTAATGGAAGCATTATATTTTTCAAACATTCTGTATTTAAAGCTTCGATAGCTTTGAAGGATAATATAATTAGATTTTATACCTACCCATTCTCGTGGTAATAACGGGATCAAAAGTGTGCTATATCCAGTCTACATTCTAAATTTGGTGGCCGAACAAACATACACATTGAACAATATTAATATATTACCAACCAACAAACCATTTATTAATCCGTATACAGTTGGTGGGTTAGTATTAAAAACTTTAATTACTAACGAACAAACTGGATAGGTTGTCGGTTAAGAGAAAAAAATACCAACCGACCAACTAAGTGGACAGCCTGTATTGTCGGTTGGTAATAGACGCCACTAAGCTCTTGGCGATTGTAATAAAATAAAATTACATTTCATATAAAAAAACCATAAGAAATATTATTATCATAAACATGCTACAAAAACGGTAAGTACCTACAAATTACATTTACTTACAAAGATTAGATAAAGAAAGGGAATCTACATTTTAATTTTAATATTTCTTGGTACAAAATAAGTACCTAAATCAATTCAAATACCAAAAATAAGTTTGAACTTTTGCTCGCAGCTTCGCCCGGTACCTGAATAATAAGTATCCTATATGTTTTATAGCCTAGAAATATATCTGTACTAAATTTCAGATCAATATATTACGTTGTCTGTCGCCATAACAACAATACTAAATTGTTGTGTTCCGGCATTTAGAGCCAGTTCCTCAGTCTCTTCAACAGTCTTATAGCCAGTTTCTCAGTCTTTTGAGGATTTCGGGTGAGGTGCGGTTCCCTACGTCCACATCCTAACTTGAATCCAGGAGAGATGAAGGCGAAATGCTTCCTCGTCGTATAATAATAATAAAAAGGATAGTCCCATTTCCATCCCACGATAACTTAATTACGGGATGAAAAGTGGCTTACATGTCTCCTTCCCGGTCTAAAACAATATAGGTAGGTACTCGTATATGCAATGTTCCAGTCGTTCTATATCCTATTATATCACTTTTAATTATGTATCTTATATCTATTAAGGATTACTATTAACCAAATATATTGATTTGTATGTCTAGATTGTGAAAATAATTAAAGATGATACCTCACGTGAGCGATACCAAGAACGGGATTGACGACGAATACCATCATTACGCTAAAGATCCGCCGAAACGTAAGTATGTATTTTAATTACAACATCCTCAGCTGTTTCATAAAAGCATGGGATAACCGGAGGTGATAAATAAATTAATAAATATTACAGAACATTAATTTCACACATCGCCATCTAGCTACAAACTAGCTTAGTTTAGCAACATAGGAACTAGATTACGGATATTATACTTTAATGTTTTTTTTTGTAAATACGTATCATACATATTATATATACAAAAAAATATATATAATAATATAATATATATACATATATGTTTGTTCTGTGATTGCGTGTGGAATACCACACGCAACCACAGAACAAACATCTATATACATCACACAAATGTTTGTCCTGCGCAGAAGGCAGAGTTACTCCAACTGAGCTGAGGCTTGTTTTTAATCTTAAACAGCCCACACGACAGGAGAAGTACCGGGGGCTAATGTTGTTGGTAATTGTTTATATCAACGAAAGAGGGCTTATATGTGGGCGTTTAAGTATCAGTTAAGTGACAATGGATTCCAAACAATAAAAAATTCTATTAAAAAACAGAGAAAATATCATTTCTATGTACAGGTGCTTTTTAGAATATAAAGAAATAATTCAGTGTTTGCGAAGCAAACAGCTTTGCGATTCGGTAAGTTTTGATCGCCTCTGTGGTCTAATGGTTCGCATACTGGTGTTAGATCCAGAGGTACAGGGTTCGATCTCCAGTGGTAGTGTATTTTTTTATAATTTAATTAATTATTAAAAAAAAAAATTTTTTATTCAATTAATTATTTAAATTTAATAAATTTGGTGGTGGGAATTTGTTTAAGTCCGCCTGGCTAACAATTCCTAAATTGTTGTGTTCCGGCATTTAGTAAGATAGCCAATTTCGAGGATTCCGGGTGACAGCCTTGAATGTTCCACTCCACCTGGCTAGCACACTCTTGGTCTTCTGGAAGTCATGCGCCAAACGGTTTACCATGTTCCGCCAGTATGCGGGATACAGTACCTTCTGGAAAAGTTTGCTCGATCGTAGACCTAATCCTTTCTCTGGCCTGGAGCCAGATAAGCCTAGACGGGTACTAGTTTGTAGCCGACTGTCGCTGCTAGCAGGCGACAGTGACAAGTGATAATACTGCGTCCTATACATTGTCTTATGTTACATAATGTACCTTACTCTTTATGTCTAGGTTTATCTGGCTCTAGGCTAGAGTAAGAGTAAAAGTAAATTCATTGCTTATAAAAAGTTACGACCGTTCCATTATGATTTTATTTTTTCAGGTGTGAAGTGGTACATGCAAGTGCTACTAAACGGGCCACTCAAAGTAGCCGTAGCATTGGTTTTCACAGCAATTCTTACTCCGATTCTCGTGTATCAATTTGTATTTTTTACTCACAACGGAACTGGCGGGTTTTCTGTCGGCTCTTGTATCATACAGAGGAGCTCGAGACTTCCATGCGGATTGGGGGATGTGGATGAAAGTGAATGCCATCAGCAATGCTGCTACGATTCAGGCAATAACATGTGCTTCCATCGGTTTCCTTCTCGGTTCTCGTATATCATGGACCAGCAATGGGCTGAAGAAGTTATTCTCCGACCGAGAGTTGCCACTGTGCCTTTCAAGTCTCAAGTCAGCACAACCAACGTGAGACTCTCGTTAGACGAAGTGTCAAAATCACATCTGACGATCACATACTACGACTCCTCTGAGCGTACGTTGACAGGTAACAGGATCGACACCAAAGATTATGAAGTACAGATCAGTTCAGCTGAATTAAACGTTATCGTGAATGCGACGAATAGAATCATTTACAATACCGTCAGAGGGCCGTTGATAGCTTCGGAAAATATTTGGGAGATTGCTCTAAAGCTTACAGACGAAACTATGTACGGATTCGGGGAGATACCAATACAGGAAGGAACAGTGAAGATTATCTATAACTATAGAGAAGGGACTAATTCAATTCCTTTGATATTTGCCAAAATCAATTCTACTTATCACGGGTTATTAATAGACACGGTAAATCCAACCGAAGTCTCGTTTCAAGAGGATAATTTGATTGTTATTAGAAGTATAACGAACTTCGGATTGAAATTCCACTTATTCATTGGACCAAAGCCGGTAGATGTGATGAAAGACGTGAGGCAATTAATAGGGTTCAAGGATCTGAAATATTGGATGTTGGGAGCTCACATTTGTAGGTGAGTATATATTGAAGTTTGTTGTTTGTTTTGCTTATAATATTACAGAATCTAAAGCGTTATGTTTATGTACATATAATAAATCGGCCAGGTACGAGTCGGATGCGCACACCGAGGGTGCCGACCGTCAGTTCAAGGAAAAACATGCTGGTTTTTAGCAATTCGTTCTAGAGCATTAGTGTGCGTCCAACTCACACTGTTTTTATACATCAAGGTAGGTAAGGACTATTATCACACGTATGAATGAATGAATGAATATATTTTATTGCACACCTTAAAGATAAAACTGGATTACTTAAAAAATGTGTACCTATACAATGTGCGGTTTATCGCTTAGACGCGATTTCTTCCAGGCAACCTTTGGATGGAAGAAGACTACCTATTTAGGCGAGAAACCCGCAATCTTTGTGGCGTTTGAATCGGTTTATTGCAATTTACACATCCAAATAATAGATACATTCAAGCATTAGTGTATTCATTGAACGTGGGTGAAAAACTGGATTTAAAACCTTTTTTTATTGTTAGCCTTCATTTCATCTGTTTCAAGTTATGATAAGGCCGAAAGTGAAAGCGCATTTCGTCCGGAATAATCAACAGTCTAAGGAACTGACGATCTTACCTCTAAACACTGGAACACAAGAATTTAGAATTGTTGTTATGGACAGACTTCTGTAAGGTGCTGGTAACAGTACTAGGTAATGTAAAATGAAAATTTCAAATTGCATGAACGTGATGACGATTTTCTACATACGATTTTAGCGTTTGACACAAATAAAGCTGGTAATCTAGAAAATTAATAATATGTCACTTTCATACAATTTAAAAATTTCAATTATTCAAAATTTCTTTGCGCTTTATTTTCTACTATAAATAAAATAGATACCAATACTAAATCAAATTAATAGTCAACATATTTTTAGAATCACAGCGAAAATCTTATAAGTAGCTTTCAAGAAAAGATTAATAGATAGGGTAACTTTGGAAAATGCTTGGGTGCGGGAACTGTTTGGTAGGTAATAAATTTTCTGCTAAGAATTTACCTGTATACAAACAGGCTATAATAAATGTTTAAAGGTAGCTTGGAAACCAATAGCCTATCTGTATATAAATTTCCTACAATATTGTAAATACCTTTGATATGATCTAAATCGTGGTAGGACCTGCAAAGGCCCGCCTTTCTAGCGACCATCCTGACCAGGCCCCGAAGTCCAGCGCCAAGCTTTTCTAGAAACGCTAATCTAAATTTTTGACATTTGTATTTTTCTTATTGTACGACGGATAGTTGCTTGATCTTCATCTCATCTGATTTACGAGTTATGATAAGGCCGAAGGTGAAAGCGCACTTTACCCGGAATCCTCAACTTTTTGAGGAACTGGCTATATTATCTCTAAATGCCAAACACAACAATTTAAGAATTGTTATGGCGACAGTATTAGGTAAGATGGTGGTAGCTGTCCTGGTGGACTTAAACAAAATCCTAACACCAACTAAACCAAGCACAATATTGTTCTCTGACATGGAATCGAACCTGGGACCACTGGATCTGAAATCGGTGGGTTGAATCACTAGACCACGGAGGCGGTTAAAATATTCTATAAATATTCCAGACTTTCATAAACGGTTTGAGAATAGCGTTGAATTCTATAGGATACTAAGTCGAATCCGACAAAGAGTGATGTTTCCGATTCGAAAACTGTCCATGTGTTTATTCCCATTTATAGGTAGGTAGGTACGGAAAGATTTGGTAGCCATAAAAAAACACGAATACAACAACAACTGATCCTTTTATCCACAGTGAATACGAAGACATACAAAAAAGCACATCGGAGCTGAACAACTTTATTCAAGGAGCATCTACCCAGGGCTTACCATTCGAGAGCCATTGTGTCACGCCTGTAGTATTCGACGACGCGTGTCGAACCGACAAAGCGCTAATCGTAAATGAAGGGGCCACGATACTACGAAGCGCTGGGAAGAAGTTCGTAACGCATGTTTCACCATATGTAAGTAGGTATATTGTCATATTGCAGTGGTTGAGACCTACCTCGTAGTGGTATACTCGTATATAGATAGATAACTCTTTATTGTTCACCACTTACAAAAACATAACAAAAAACAGATAGAAGTACTTAATCTATTCGACACTAGTTAAGCAATGGGCGGCCTTATCGCGTAAAGCTATATCTTCCAGGCAACCGTTGGATGGACAGATAAGATATTGGTTTTCATGAATGGCGGTGTACAAGCTAATACATGCATCATAATGTAGGTAAATGCATAAAGATGAATTTATAAATTTTCAATTTTTAATGTGTTCCAACAACTTTGGGCACATAGTCATTTCTCTTTTTTTTTTCTTTTATTATCAAACATAGAATTCATAATAGCAATTATTTTTTTTCATAAACTGACTTTTCTAAAAATACAAATGTTTATAAAAATACAAATGTCTATAAACAAATGTTTTTCTTCAATGCAGAACTCATATTTTTTTAAATCGAGCACGTAACTACTATCATGACTTTTCGATAACTCTCACGGTATCAGACTTGGTCTCAGTGGCCCTGGAAAAAAACTCGCCCTGTATATAAAATTGGTGTTTCTCGGTTCAATCAGTGCCTATCGATCTAAACAATCAAGAGTCATTGTTCCGATCGAATTAATTAGCAATAAAAACGATACAAAATTCCAATGTTATCACTAATCCTCAACCTTTTTGGAAAGTCATTAGTCAGTGCAAAATTACCTCCCCAGTTTTAAAACGAACAGACAGCTCTCGGACAAGCCATCAAAAATGCAGTATCTAAAAATAATAATGAGGCTTGGGAACATCTTTTAATATTTCCGTATAGTGTACTACACGTAAATAAAGATTTAGATCCAAAAACATCATTAACTATTAGAATAAAGCAAAATTGTGTAAGGTACACTGCCCGCGATGAGCGCACACCTGTTTTGTGCAATGATCAGGACCCGATTAGAAATTCTAAATTTAAACCATCCCCCGAGTCTGCTCTCTTCAAACTTGTAGAGAGTAAGATTAGCGATGGTGACAATAAGGGTGCCTCCCGTATACTATTTTTTTCTAGTGACACGATAGCTCCAAATTCCGTTGAAACCCTCATTTCTCTTGAAATGAGGGTTTCAACGGAATCTGGTCCCGGGGCCAGATTTCCACCTCCCCGATGCACCTCAAGATAGTGATTTCACTCGTGAGGCGACCAGTCAGGATGTACTCAGTGCCGTTAAATCCTTTCAGAGTGGCTCAGCCACTGGCCTGGATGCTGTGTCTCCACAGCATCTAAAGGACCTGCTATGTGGTGGATCTGGCCATGCGGGTGATGTCCTTCTTGAAGAACTGACGGCATTGATCAACCTCATGCTGTCGGGTCGAGTCAACAGCGAGATTACAGAAATCTTATATGGTGCTAACCTTTGTGCTTTAAAAAAAGGATGGCGGGATAAGACCCATAGCCACCACCTATCGCCGCCTTGCAGCCAAAGTCTGCTGTCACAAAAAAGCCGCGTACCTAGGCGACTATTTCTGACCCGTGCAGCTAGGCTTTGGTTCGCGAGGCGGTTGTGAGGCCGCGGTCCATTCTTTAAAAACCTTTTAAGATCGAAATTATGGGGAGGTTATTCAAAAAGTAGATATCAAAAATGCTTTTAATTCGGTTGACAGAGGCGCCTTGCTAAATCAAATCAAATCTGAAATTCCCGAAATTTTACCTTTTCTTTTTCTATGTTATGGTTCGCCATCTAAATTAATTTACAAGAACCAAACTATTGCGTCTGCAGTTGGCTGTCAGCAAGGTGACCCTCTTGGCCCGGCCAATTTTAGCCTTGCCATTCACCCAATTATTCAACTCCTGAAATCGAAACTGAATGTTTGGTATCTAGATGACGGAACCCTAGGTGGCGATGTGGACTCAGTATTTGGCGACCTAAAAATTATTATAGATGAATTTCGGCAGATTGGCTTAGAACATTTTTTTTCGAAATGTGAAATATACATTTCAGACAACATGTATGGACAGAAATTCAATTATTCAAAAGTTTGAGACTTTGGCTTCCAATATTACTGTTGTGGATACGAGTTCTCCACCTACTAGGTTCACCAATTCTTGCTGAATCTTTTCCGGGTTTTGTCGGCGACAAAATTCAAAATTTTAGGAAGGTTTCGGACAGACTTTCTACTAGTATTGCTTTGCCAGCGTTCTTGTTAAGAAAATTCTAACACATTTCTTCAGGCTCAAAATGCTTGGCATAGTGCTTGCCCTAATACCGATCCCCAAAACACCTTTCGGCACACGGCAGTGGGCTATCCCACTGCCGTGTGAGAAAATTCCTTCAGAAATCGTGCTCGTCTCTTAGCTGTTTCAAAATGGGAATAAGGTCTTTGGCTGCAAGCACATCCATCTTAAAATACCGGTACACTTATGGATCCTGTAACTTTCCGTATTGCCACTTGTCTTCGGTTGGGTGCAAGATGCTGCGCCTCTCACCAGTGCCGGTGCGGTGCGGCCGTAGATCAATTTGGTTTTCACGGACTTTCGTGCCCAAGGTCTGCCGGCAGGATTTCGCACCACGCAAGTCTTAATGACATTATCCGTCAGCTTTTATCAGTGTCAATGTTCCAGCCTCTCTTGAACCGAATGGTCTGTTACGTGATGATGGTAAGCGGCCCAACGGTATGACTCTTGTCCCTTGGGAAATGGGTAGGCCTTTGGTGTGGCACGCTACATGCGTCGACACCCTAGCGCCATCTCATCTGCCTGGGACATCAGTTAGGGCTGGTGCGGCGGCTGATTTGGCCGAGGATCACAAAAGGCGCAAATATAGTGGTCTCGACAGAGCTTACCTATTTGAGCCTTTTGGGGTGGAGACCTTGGGTCCGTGGGGAGCCGGTGCCCTCCGGGTTTTCAAAAATCTTGCGGGGCTTTTGATTGAGGCGACATGTGACCCAAGAGCTGGCTCTTATTTAGGCCAGCGAATTAGCATAGCTATTCAGCGTGGCAATGCAGCCACTGTCTTGGGTTATTATTAATGAATTAATAAAAAAATATATTGAATTATATATAATATTGAATTAATGAAAAAACCTATGTATTGACAAACAATATCAAAGGATTTTCCGTATTCGTGATCCCATATTACTTTGCTCAGTTTAGGACTAGTATTTCTAAATTAATATCCTGATGAAATAAACAACCTAAGTCGCAGAAAGCAGAGGCTTGTTGTGTGTGTTGTTGATGATGCCACAGATCAATTACTATGTATTCTAGGTGATATTATTATGATTACATTGGTGTAGTCAACGTACGTTTGGTATCATGAAACGTGAGAAAATGTTGCTTTTATATTTTTCAGATCCATTACAAAGTGGAAGAAAAAATTGAGTTGAACAACAATACTAGAAACGATACCTGTAATTCCACCGTTCAGGAGTTTGAAGATTCCATGCTTCAGAACTTCAACGGCTCCGGTCTTTACATCGGATCAGTGGACAGCCGAGATGTTGTGTACCCAAACTATGACAATATAACAAAGAAACTTCTACAGAAGCTCTGGGTTTTCGACGATATCGATGGAGTTGTATTGGAAAATTGTTGGCCGTTAGACGAAAGCGAGAAGTTTGTCAACGAAACTCATAATTATCTTCCATATTTCAGTCAGGTAATTCACTTTCTTTCTGCTTTGTAAAACTTAACTTCAAAAACCTCATTAATCACTATTTATTAAGGTTTAATTTATAGGGAGCCCATTAAAACCACACCTACAAATTAAATTAATAAGTAATACCTACCAATCTCATCAACATCAAATGTGACATGGAAGTGCAAAATAGGTAAGTATACCAGCGTCCTTGAAAGGCTGTTTAGTTGTTTTCCGTTTATTGTAACATCTCTACGAAAAAGTTTTGTTAAAATATCATTAATTCAATTTTACTTGTCACGTGCGATGATACTTTCAGTTTCCTTAATTAAATAAATTTAAAAGATGTTTCTGGTAATATAGCCAACCTGTTTTGAGATAGACTGGTTCCTGAAATAGGTAAAATACCTGTGCCACAGGACACACGCAGTGCTTTGAAGGTAGTAGGTTAGGTAACAATTTGATATGACAAAACGATGCAATTACCTTCATAACATTTGCGACCTAAATATTGTTCTAGATGAATTTTGAGCAAGTTAGCTTTAACTAAATTTTTCGAAATGTAATGTGAACGTTTCAGTCACGTCATGTTTGGATAGAAATTAAATAATTCAAAAGTTTTTTTACTTTGACTTCTTATACCTATTACTGCTGTAGATTTCAGTTCACTTCACTCTAAGGCTTACCAATTCTTGATGAATAGTTTTTGTTGTCGATCAAATTCAAAATTGTATGACGGTTTCGGACAGACTTTCCAAAATAAAGTCTCTTTGGTTTCAATAATATACAGTTTGGTTTCCTTATCCTAAAATGTCCTTATGCTTTCTTGTGTAGAAGATGAACCAGTTTTTTTTTTGCGCAATGCAAAACAAGGTTCATCAAATCGCATACAGGGAATAATTCGACTCGAGTTTACAAATGACTTGTTACGTAAACTACAAAAAAACTGTTTTCAAGACGCTCATGATTGTTCCGTTCAAATACTGTAGCCACTTTATATACCTTGAACAAAATTCGTTATCCCTACAGAAAAGTATTTAAAATCGTTAAATTTAAATAATGTATCAACTACGCATTGAAGGGTAATTAATTAAATGCTTGGATGACTAGGTCCTTCATCGTCCTCAAAAATATAACTCGGCAAACGATGAAACGATTCATACACTTGTCTGCATATAATTTAATTTATTTTCAGCACTTCGAAAAAGCTTTTAACCACACACCACAATGGAATGCCACAAATAATAAGAGAGAAAAATATCTTTATACCCATAACCAATATGGCAACCACTTCGCAAATGCCTTTGACAAATTGAAGCCCTTGAATATTACGCCAACTTGGCTATCTAGCCTCTGGATGAATGGAAATGTATATGTTAACAGGCAGAACGTTAATACGACATGGTTGAACTTGCAAAAGGAACTCACGGAGGCTGCTCTCGGGGGTATATCAGGGCAGTGGTTTTGGTCCACTCCCATCTGTGGTGATACAGACCACTTCAACCCGGAAACCCACCTAGGCCTTTGCATAAAATGGTACATGGCTGCAGCCTTCTTTCCTATGATTAGAATTCACTCTAAGGGCACTCCTAGAGACCCTTTATCCTTCCAAGGAACCGATAGAAGTCGTATGATAAATGCACTAAGGACTAGAATGAGTTTAGCACCGTATTTCTTTAGCACGTTGCATGTCAACGGCGGTGGTCCATTGCTACGGCCGATGTTTTACCAGTTTCCGGAATCTGAGAGTTTAAAGGATTTGTCGAGCCAGTTCAGCGTGGGAGATGATTTGGTGGTAGTGCCGAATTTGCTGCCGAATCAGGCCATGGTGCACATGTGGATGCCGCCAGGAGTATGGTATGAGATGTGGAGTGGTCTAAAGTTGGATGGGGAAGAAGGTGAAGCCGTGACTATGAGCACGGTAGAAGATGACATTTTTACTGCAATCAGAGGAGGAGCTGTTATTGCTCTCCAGAAGGTGATGGATTTTTTTATTTACATAACATTTTTTTTTGTAATAAACTATACTGTTTAGTTTAGTGTGCTTTATTACAAAAAAAATCAATACTTTTAATAAATAGCAGACGAAAAACCACAATATTCAATACATTAGATAGGTACATGATTATTTACCTACCTATCAACTGAAACATGTCACGCTTAATCTACCAAAATCATCCACTGAATAAAAGCACCCCTCCAGCAAAAGCTTCTGCAATTGATTTTCGAATATATTTGGACTGCTGATTACTTTTATATCAGTAGGTAACAAATAGGCACTTTGCAACATTCAACCTGTCAAAAATGTTTCCGATATTGGCAACATAAGGTTCTTAGGTAGGTATATTATTGCCGGTGTCGCTTTGGGGCTTCTTCTCGAGACGGGTTCAACAGCATTGTACATTATCATATTATTTCAGGATGTGAAACTAACTGCAGACCTAACACGTGCACTGTCGCACATTTCGCTAACAATCGCACTGGACTGCGATCAATATAAAAACAAAGAAATCAGCAACACGCAGTGTTCAGCGGAAGGATATCTGTATATCGACGAAAATACCACCATACATTTCTCTGCCAACGATACCCAATTAATTATTGTCAGTGACGGAGACTTGAACTCTAACTGCCAAGGGACTGGAACTACAATCGCAATACCGAGTTTACTGATCAGTGAAATCACAATCTACGGACTGGCAGATTCAAAAAATAACTACGACCATATGCGACGTGTTAGTGCCTCCATAAATTTATGCGAGTTGATACATAGTGACATTTTATTTGATTTTACAATATAGTTGATTAATGATTATTGCAATTTTTATATTTTATATTTGTACCTCAAGACAAATATGGGGTACCTACCTAACTACACATTTTTAATGAAACTAGTAGTAGTAGTAGTAGTAGCAGTAGCTTTTAATATAGTTTTATTTGTGTTGAGTCAATTATAATGAGAAACGTTTAAGTAAGGAGACTTTTAGGTTTGACTAAAATTGTTTTAATTTGATGATTATTCCACATGATTAAAACCAATCGATTATCTATAAAATAAAAGCCCACCCGCATCGTCATTGTTTGTGGTACTGTACGATTTTCTGGGGTCCACAGAAACTTTTTTATTTGTGAACGGTACCGTACAAGCATATTATATCTGTTGAACTTCATTTCACTGTCAGATATATTATGTTGTGTGAAGTTCACACAACATATCTCTGACCTGTGAACAAACAGCTATCAAAAATGACGCAATAATTTGCTGATGATGACGGACCCTTTTATCGCTGCACAGATATAAATATAAACATGTAAGTAGTACCTACATAGGAATAAGTACCTACAAAGGAATAAGTACCTACGAGTAGGCACTTTATTCCTACGTAGGTGCTCCTTTTGTAGCTACCTCTTTTATTTCATTGAATGAATATCGGAGTGATTTCTAAACAATTTTGGAGATAAAAACAACAAACTAACTTTGATGAATATTTACACATTTTAATGAAATAACTCTAGTACCTAGTAGGACATTAACCTACCTATTTTGACTTTATAATTAATGTTTGCTCAATAAATGCAATAGTAAAGTTCCATTGCGGGGGATACAAACAGATTACATAGGCATTGATAGAACTGACCCCGTCTTGAACCGAGATAATTGAACTCAAAGCAAAATAGCAAGTTATTTCATTAAAAACACTCGAGCCGTGAAGTGCCGACTTCACTTTCAACATCAACTGATGAAAAACGACACAAGCGAGCGACAAGCGGTGGCAAACGTTCAAGAAAGGAATTTCGCAAACCCAGGAGCCAGAATGCCTAATATCAAAGTCTTCAGTGGAACCTCCCACCCCGAGATCGCAAAGAAAATCACATCGCGTCTCGGCCTCCCACTAGGCAGAGCCACGACCAAAACTTTTAGCAACAAGGAGACCAACGTCGAAATCGAAGAGTCCGTAAGAGGCGAAGATGTCTACATCGTCCAAAGCGGATGCGGTGACATTAACGATAACCTGATGGAGCTGTTCATCATGATCAACGCGTGCAAGATCGCTTCATCCTCAAGAGTCACCGCGGTCATCCCTTGCTTCCCCTACTCCAGACAAGACAAGAAAGAAAAGAGCCGCGCGCCAATTACAGCGAAGCTGTTGGCGAATCTCGTTTCAGTAGCCGGGGCTGAT
This sequence comes from Venusia cambrica, assembly GCA_951394065.1. NCBI lineage: Eukaryota > Metazoa > Arthropoda > Insecta > Lepidoptera > Geometridae > Venusia > Venusia cambrica. The sequence continues at coordinate 11,325,950 of OX596035.1, forward strand.
CATGTCATTACAATCGACTTGCACGCTTCACAAATCCAAGGATTCTTCAATATCCCTGTCGATAATCTGTACGCGGAGCCAGCTATCACCAAATGGATCAAAGAGAACATTCCGGAATGGAGGAGTCTCGTGATGGTTTCGCCCGACGCAGGGGGAGTAAAGCGAATGACCGCTATCGCTGATAGGCTGGATATAGACTTCGCGATTATCCACAAGGAGAGACAGAGGGCGAAAGAGGGCGATTCAACCGTGTTAGTCGGAGATGTAAGGAACAGAATCGCAATTATGGTAGATGACCTGGCGGACACCTGCGACACAATCGTCAAAGGCGCAGAGAGCTTACGGGATGCGGGGGCGAGCAAGATTTACGCGATTTGCACGCACGGTATATTCGCCGGCGATGCTATTGATAAAATTAACGGGTCTTGTTTGGAAGCCTTGGTTGTAACAAATACTATACCGCAGGAAAAAAATATGAAAAAGTGCCCGAAACTTCAGACTATTGATATTTCGGTCATGCTGGCGGAGGCCATAAGGCGCACACATTACGCAGAATCTGTTTCATATTTGTTCACTAATGTACCGTACTGATTTGTAAGTAAGGAACCTTAGCTCCTAAGCTAGAATTTCATCAAATTTTTGATTAAAAAGACCCGTATAAATGAATATTGTTTACTCAGGTTTATTAATTGATGAACTCTATGTGTGTGTTTGTAAGATAAGTACCTATAAGTAACCTATACCACAGATAATACTAATAGTTCGCCCCGAACTGAGATCTCGTGATGTCTGGTTTGGCTTAGCTTGCAAAAAGCACCAAACCAGTGACTGTATGTCATAGTAAAAATGTAAGATGAAAGAAGGTTGACATCGTTTTGAAAAGTGCTCTCAAAACTGTGTCTAAGTAGACGTGGTTTTAAAATCTATCCCTGCAGCCCACGAAGGTCGTAAAGTTAACCGAGGGGCTGCATCTAAAAGGCAGCAGTTTTTTTTGTGAGTAAAGCACCAATATGTTTGCCAAGCGTGGTGAATATGGCTAAACATTACAGTTTAGAGGACGTTCTTTTCACATTGTGGTGGACAATAATGAAGGTACTGTTGATGTGGGATATTATTTATTTATTTAATTAAATTCCAATTACAATAACTATAAACACTTTTAAAACTAGAACCGATAGATTGTAAAATATCAGATATCATTAAATTAAAAAATACACAACACAGAAATAATAATTAAGTTATTAAATTCATAGTCATAACATAGTGAAACCAATAATAACAATAGTCAGACATAGAAATCTCTCACAATACCTCAAGCTTTCTGTCAATATGCGCAGCCAAACTCCTAGCATGGCATCCCAAAAGTTATTCTTGGATTTTCTCGACACCCATGGTATGGCAGTCCTGTTAAGTGCATAACAAAAAATAAATCCAGTTTTAATGAGATTCCGTATACACTCTTATCTTGCAAGAGCTGATGATCAACATTTGCCCCTTCAACTTAAAAACCACTCCTAAATGAGGGCAAAAATAAACAAATTTTGAAATCTAGTCTCAAACCCCATTTCATATGATATTTCATGTTTTCACTCATTTTTTCAAGACTTCAATCTTATTTTCCCCTTTTGCAACCCTAAATTTAAATACAGGGGTGGTTTCAGCTGATAAAAAAAGTTTATTGTGAAGTTAACTTCTTTTAACAGACTATTTTACAAGGCCATACCAAGCGTTTTACCCTCTTAACGAGCCCCTTTGTTACAAAATCCACCCCTATTAAAAGTAAAATATGGGTATATTTTATATAGTTGCAGCCGATACTCTTTCAAATGACACCCCATAAACCAAGAATCTTCTTAACACGTCTCACTTAACACCCCTATTTCTCAAAAACTACTCTAGTGATAAAAATCCTCATACCGAGATTTAAAGATCATAAGATTGATTAGAATTAATAATATGACTTGATAATTTTAACCGCCTCCGTGGTCTAGTGGTTCAACCCACCGATTTCAGATCCAGGGGTCCCGGGTTCGATCCCCATGGGGAGTACAATATATTGTGCTTGGTTTAGTTGCTGGTAGGACATTGTTGAAGTTCGCCTGGCTAACCATCTTACCTAATTCTGTCGCCATAATAACAATTCTAAAATTGTTGTGTTTCGGCATTCAGAGGTAAAGTAAGTTAGCCGGTTCCTCAGTTTGTTGAGGATTCCGGGTGAAGTGCGCCTCTACCTTCGGCCTTATCTTAACTTGTTACCAGGTGAGATGAAGGCCAAGCGCTTCCCCGTCGTTCAATAAAAAAAAAAATCCTCTGCATAGGTTTTCATATATGAAATTATATTTTCCAATATACTTAGGTCTTAGAAATTGAAATTAATATTATTTATCCAAACATAAACAGAGTAAGTACATAGGTTCATAATAAAAATGGTGCTGACCTTACCTACTTGACAGTGTTGTCCATTGACAAAGTTTAAGTTACCTAACTATCTACTTAGTTACCCAGCCTTAGGTTAGAATAGCATCATAAAAACATTAAGTATATTAGCAACCTATTGCAATTAATGATTTCGCCAGAAGAGTGATCGCTGGTGAAGCGGAACTCACAGGCTTTTATTATATACGGCGGTGGTAGGAAGTGGGAATATTCAGCCGAAGGGTTAGGTATCTAGTGCACTTCACCCGGAATCCTCAACGGTCTGAGGAACTAAATCTGACACCGGTGGGAGAACCACTAGACCACAGAGTTGGTTAAAATCGAGTAGGTACTAACAAATTATATAGAGCGAGTCAAAGGTGATCAACAAGGCCTTTAGGTGCCTACTTATTATCATAATCTTACAATCTGACTGACGAAATATTGATAATAACTGAAAAATAGGAATAGTGCCATCTTCCGAAAGTTAACAGAACTATCATCTCAACTTGGCTAGCAAGAGATAACCGGATTTTTAAATACCTACTTACCAAGCAAACTGTACTTTGTCACTCGCGCACACAAACAACGTAACAAAACAACATTTGAAACACAAACTCGCCTAAAGAAAAGTTGTTCAAGACAATAATCAACATTTTAGGTACCTATGTAGGATTGTAGGTGGCCAAACAAAATGAAAGATAGTTGTGATGGTTTTAAAGTGGACTAATAATAATTTCTGCGTGTGATTGTGTCAAACTAAATTTCAGAATCGTGATCTCTAGTGGATAATACCTATACATACTACCTACCTACGTACCTACTTTGTTAAAGTCGTTTTGTGTTTCAATTCAAGGCAATTAGTGAAGGAAGGAACAAACACTATGAAACCAAAAACAGTGCTCTACCAGGCAAATGCTAGCCCGCCCTCAAGAGCTGTAAGGATGGTTATTGATATCCTTGGGATCGACTTGGAGCTCAGAGATTTGAACCCGATACTTAGAGAGCAAGATACTCCGGAACTCGTTCAGGTACAGTTTGACATACCTATATAAGTAAGAGGTAGGTAAGGTATAGGTACAGAATATACTCATAGTAGGAACCTAATTTGTGGCCTTACAGGGTACTATATATATTACTAGGTACTAGAGGTAATTATTAGGTAATAGCATCTAGGCCTACGTAGATGCAAATCGCTGCTTGCGATATCTTTAGTAGTTAGTAGGTAGGTATTAGTACTTCACCCATAACAATAATATTTAAATGCAGCTCTGAAGTAGTTTGCTATAAGTACTATACTTACCTTCATTTAATTTATTTAATCTACTTTGTTAGCCTTATTCATTTTCCATTCGGTATGTACATTCCACACATACCACACATAATAATTATGATACTTACTTACCTACTTAATTCGAGTCCCGTATTGGGTTGTGAATTTTTGTTTCACTATAACATTTGTAAATTATGATACTGGCTCAAGGCCCTCTAAAAAAAATATTAATTAGTAGGTACAGTACCTACCTACGAACATAAAAGTTAAGAAGTTAGTTAGTTCCTAGGTACCTTACCTACAGCGGGTGTTTCCATTATAAAGTCCTAGTAGAACGGTTCCATGGTTTTTTTTTTCAGAAAAATGCAATGAAAACGATACCTTTATTAGATGAAGTAGAATACAGCTTAGCTGACAGGTATGTAAACAAATTTTATAATGTTTTAAAATGCCGAATATTTAATATTCTTTGCTTTTGATCCAGATTCCATAGTTTCTGGTTTTTCCACTAGATTCATTGGATTTGATATCAAACCAGAGGTACTGAAGAATTGAAATTTTTTGGGTAGCATAATTTTTAAACCTCGTTTCCGAGCGTTCGCTTCTATAATTTTTAGTTCTTTTTTTCTTACATTAATTATAGGTACCTATATCTGTTTACAGCCACGCCATTATCATTTACCTTATGGAATCATACGGGAAGGCGCAGCACTCTCAACTCTATCCCATAGACAAGAGGAAGCGAGCCACAGTTATTCAGAGGATGTTCTTTGATTGTGGGATACTTTTTCCTAGTTTACAAGCTGTAATGGTTAGTAACGAACATAGCTTGGTAGATAGTTGTCGTATAGCTTATACTTAAAATTCAAACTGCATGTTCTATTTATAAAGAGTTGTAGAAGCCCCTTAACGAGGCCGGCCATCGGGGGATGGTTTAGTGAGTCGCCGAGTCCGTAATCCTCACACTACCCTTTCGCATCCCTCGGTGCGTTAGGGTGTCCGTGTACAGTTTTCCCCCCGTAAAAAAAGGTAAGTAGTGTTATCTGATAGGTATACATAACTTTATTTTAACTCGTAGAATGCTCGTATTTCTAATAAGCATTCCTACACACACAGGGTGAGTTTGCTAGCTCGCAATTAGTTAAGAAGCCCTAGGACAGTCACATTACAAATTAAAAAGTATCAAGCTTCTAAGCAGTCTGTCTGTCTGACTCTGTGCACGGCATAGAACCTACCTTACATTAATTATCAGGTAGGTACTTACCTACCAAACTGATCAAAGGCCGAGCTGCCCCCTAAACTGATTTTATAGCTACCTACTTAACAAAGCTGCCCCTTTGTCAACATTCTGCACCTGCGGAGTTAAATTGTATGCAACATCACCATTTAAAAAAAGAACACTGCTTTCTCTGACGCTAATGTCAAATCCATACAATTTGATATTTCAATAGGAAAAGGGACGTATTTTTTTTTCAAAGTTTGTTCACTGGACTATATTTTTTTGGTTGTACCTATATCCATGGAGAATGTACTTTTCCGATGTCCGATCGACCGGACAACTGAACCGTATCACAGGCAAATAATGGCTACAAATTACAAATAAAACTGTTACCGATTGGTATTATTTTGTGTCTAGGCAGCTACATACACAGGAAGACTAGGAGAAATGACGAATAGCATGATCCGTCGCATCGAACGCGCCTACGCCATGCTGGAGGTTTATCTGTCGCAGACTCTGTACGTTGCTGATGACGTCATGACGATCGCGGACCTAAGCATTCTATCGACCATGTCTACCTTACATGGACTATGTCCCGTTGATAAAAGGTTAGTACAACACAGTAGCAACTAAATCGTACATTTTTTTGCTGGCTGACACATGCATACCTACCGTGTTTACGCTGTAGGTAGGTACTATATACCTCCTCAACCATTCAGTAGGAGTTGGATATAAAAAATAGGACTAACAGGAATAGTTATTCCCGTTTCTATATAATCGAAGGACGAAGAGAATCATCCCAATTTTTTCCTTTCATGAATCGCGAATAAATTAAATAATTACAACAATTCCAAATTATTGTGTTCCGGAATTTAGAGGAAGCCAGTTCCTCAGTCTGTTGAGGATTCCGGGGGAAGTGCGCATCCACCTTCGGCCTTATCATAACCTGAAACCAGGTGAGATGAAGGCCAAGCGCTTCCGTCGTGCAATAAAAATAAAAACAACTTCTCATTACGAACTTCATATTCGCTTTTAAAATAAATAATATAAAACAGCGCCTGTTTGATCGTTATATTATCTGTCCATCCAGCGGTTGCCTGGAAGATATCGCTTTCAGCGATAAGGCCGCCCATTGTTTTACCAGTGACGCTTAGATTAAGTTTCCACTATCTATATTTTGTTATGTTATTTGTAAATGGTGAACCATAAAGAGTTATCTATCTAAAATTATTTCATTTCAGATTTCCAAAGCTGAACCAATGGATATTGATCATGAACGAGAAAGATGTATGCAAAAGGATTAATAAGCCAGGCAGCGAAGAGCATGTTTGGGGATTAAAAGCGCTCATGGAGAACACCAAACATAATCTCCAATCAAAACTATGATGAAAAAAGTTTTACAATATTGAAATATTTATTTAAACACCGTAGATATGGCAAATAACAAATCAGGGTGCAATGTTTACGTATTCAATTTACAGTGTCGATATCGATCTCGACGGTAAGCATTGTAAATAACAAAACAAGTAAGAATCACAGGTTTTCGTTTTATTTCGATAACTAAAAGAGAAATGCCAGAATTTCACACTTCAGTAATGTCTACTGCTAACCATGTGGATAACTTTATCAGAAAAAATAATGATTACAAAAAACGTTTTACACATTTTAAACATTTCCTATAAGTCTTGTAGTCTTTAATAACGCCCGAACTTAACGCTGAACATTTATAGCACTTAACGATAAAGTACACATTCATCACTCGACAACCACAAAATGTCCACTCAGTCAAGTCATAGCATGATAATACACTGAATTGTGTGGTACATACACTAACGTCCAATGGAATATTGAAGACATTCACACTAAATCAAATATTCACTTTCATGCAATTTGATAGTTGTCGTTTTGGGCGTTACTGTAGCAAGTTAGTCTTAACGTTAATTCAATGGTCATGATCCCATTACCCGTCTTCCTTGGGGGGTGTGAACCATCCTGGAACAGAAACACATTCTTACATTATTATTATTATTTTAATACCTATACTGTCCCACTTCAGGGCAAAGATCTCCCTCATATTCTTCCAAGACTTTTGTCATCCGCTGTTTCCCACCGAGTAAAATGCGGTCGTCACGCCAACGTTTTCTTACCCATTGCAAGATAGCCTTTGCCCATCTGTCAGCAGGCATTCGACTGACGTGGCCCGCCCATTCCCATTTCAGTCTGGCAGTCTTACCACCGAAATCTGCGATACCAGTCTTAGATCCTATCGGTCCTTTTCACCCCTAACAGAATTCGCTCCATGGCTCTTTGACAAACTTCGAGATTCGATTTCTGAAGCTCGGTCAATGACCATGTTTGGGCGCCAAAGAGTACGACAAGAATACAAATGTCGATGAGTTTACGCTTAAGTGATAATGGAAGGTCACCCTTCATTAGCGTTTTCATGGAGCTTCTCTACTTTTCTGATCGGTTTGGTTATGGGAGAACCGAAACAAAGTTGGTGCCTGCATCAATTATCATATACGTGAGTAATACCAGTGTTTAAAATGTATCATACGGTGGCTAATGATACACACAAGCCTGCTCAGGTGGGCGTAGCCTTGCCTTCTGCTGAAGTTGTGGGTTCAATTTCCACCCGGGACAAACAAATTGTGTGATTAAATGTTTGGGTGTAATATTGTATCCATGTATACATTTACAAAAACATATTCAAGTATTATATCCGTAATCCAGTTCCCATATAAAGTTATGCTTAGTTCGGGACTAGATGGCGCCCGTGTGAAAATAATGTCCTGTAATATTTATTTATGTATTATACTGACCGTTCTTTTCGTGTATCTGCACAAGGCATTTGAAGCTCTGCTGTGCGCGCGCGAGGCTGTACTGTGACTGTGAGACGACTTTGGTCGCGCCGAACTGGATCCGCGCCTTGCCTTTGACGAGCGTGGCGGCGATCTGCATGATGACCGCCTCCACCGTGTAGGCGGACGACCAGCCTTGCTTGGTCAGCAGCTCCATGCATATAGCTCCGCCGACTAACACGTAGCCACCTGGAAGAGATAGCTCTCGATAAGACCCATGCGATGTGTATGCTAGGGTAGATACATCATCTTCCTGACAATTACATATAGATTCTGTCAAAACCCTTCAACTATTGAAGAGCTCTGTGGACTCTGTCCAGCAGGTGACATTAATTGGATGCTGAAGCAGTTGAAGATGTATTATAGATAGATAGAATATGATTATCTGGACTATGTGATCTATTTTCTTGTTTGGTCAAACGAGAGGACAATTTGTCATTTTACACAGCGCCATCCAGCCCCAAACTAAGCACAGCTTGTAATATGGGAACTAGATTACGGATAGAATACTGAAAATACTTTTTGTAAATACATACTTACTATATGATACAATACCCAAACAAAGAACATACATCTAATATTCATCACACAAATTATCGCACACTAGGTGTGGTCAGTACAACATGTCTTTATCAATTCTCCTCTATCGGACATCAGCTCTCTCCTTTCTTGCCCATATCATCCCTCACACAATCAATCTATCTCTCCTCTATCATGATATTCTTGGGCATAGATATTAAACTACTAGTTAGTAAATTGTAATTTCAAATGACATTGTGTGTTAAATTTCCGAGAAAACAAGACTTTATGTAACTAGTAACAAGAACATTTATGACGTTCAATGGTTAGATTTAGATTTTATTTTTCATTACCAGTTCATTTTAAGTTACATTTCTTACTTTGATTCAAGTTATTATTATAAAATGTATTGTTATTAGTGAATTTCACTTTCATAAATCCACAGTTAAAACTTGCGCTTAACAAGCCTCATAGGTCGGTTGGTAGTAGTACAAAAAAAAAATAGTATTTAAGTATCATATTCATAATCTGTTCCCATATTACAAGCTATGCTGAGTTTAAATACTTTAGTAAATACATACGTACTATAATGATACAGCACCCAAACACAGAACAAACATTATATTCATCACACAAAGCTATGAAAGAGCTATGAGGCTTGTTTTTTTGAACATGGCAAAAGAAATTTGGCACATAATTACTTCATAGTGATAATCTATGTATGCTATGCAGCCTCGATATACTATGATTATAATATATATATAAGCAGTACTTTTATAAGATACACATATTTCGATTAAGTGTAATAAGAAAGAGTAGCCGACATACATAGATTATCTCTACCTAATTATATCTACCAAAATTTTATTTTAATCGAACGCGATCTATTCAATCGCCCTGGAGTACTGCGAAAATCAGCAGAATAGGCCGTTTGCTAATTAGGTATTCAACCTCTGGTGTCATCACATAATCGCCTCTCACAACCCACATCTTCACGGACACTTCATTCTTTTGCAAAGGCGGCCACAGGTTACTGTTCTGTTCAACTTACCAGATATAATAGGATAGACGACGCGAACAAAGGGTGGCTCGAACGGATATGTTTCTTTGAACATTATGTTTAGCAGGATTGAGTCTTTGCCTTCCTTTTCCTTAAGTAGTACTAGGTCATTGTGTAGGGGGCTGTCGGGGTCCACGGATCGCAGTCTGATGTTCCACTCATAGAGTGAGTCATTTATTAATTCTGAAAAAAAAAAAAAAACATTTAATTTATAACAGTGACAGTATACAATCGCTAAACTAAAATAGAACTGGTTTGTTTACTAATTGGGGTCCCATTTTTTTTTACCGCTTTTTCTTTACTGCTTCTGCTCTTACTTCTTTTTACTTGATTACAATATTTATTTGGGTCCTCCCAAACAACGGCTAGTTCGTTTTTGATGATTCTTTCAGGCTTTAGCTTTAGTGCAAAGTCAAAAGTCAAAGTCAAAGTCATTTATTCGCCTTTTCGTTACATTGCATAACATAGGTAAGTCATAAAAATATACAAATAATAATAATTCTAGGAAATTAGTTGAGTCAATTTGAATATAGTAGGTATTACAAAATAAGATTCCAAAAATGAACATCTTAAACCACAAAAGAACAGCTCAAAAATTCACTGACAGTTTAGAAGGGGTTGCACTGAAAAAAAGATTTTAATTTGTGCTTAAATTGGCTTAAAGGTAGCTGTGTTATGTCAAGAGGCAGTGGTAGATTAAGACCACATAATATATCAGGATAAACATGCCTAGAAAACTAGGCTCATGGTGTAAAGCGTTGGCCGAGTGGAGATCGTGGAATGAAAAACGACCGCCAGCAAGGCCACAAATGCGTTGATACTACGATATCTAAAAACATCTGGGTTGACATGGTGAATACATGGTCAGCTGCACAAAACCGTCATAAATTACATGACATCGAGGACTACACCTATATGTATGAAAATGGCTAAATAAGACAAGAAAGATCAGTATAAAAGTATTTATTACTGTAATTGTCGTTTGGAATATTACGCTATGTTTCAAACTGAATGAATAATTGAATACAAATTCTTTACAGTACATCAAAATGTTATTTTGATGCGAATCGAGTATTTTACCTAAAATCATTCCCGACGTTATCTCGATAAATACCTGTTTTCATATAAAGCCTAAATAATGTATTCTAATCAAGAAATCTCAAAACAAACACCAAAGTGGGAAAATTGATAATTTAAAGGAAAACTCAAGCTAACCGTTCAATGGGCGGTCTTATCATTTAATAGCGATCAACAGATAAAACCAAGAAAATGCAAATAATTGTAGATTTTACTTTACAAGAAATATAATAGGTTTCAAGTATCCGCACTCGCGTCTTTCTTTCCTTACACACTGATATCAAGTTTCTGTAAACCAATGGCTTGTAGTCATAGAATACTTCTTACATCACATGTTATGGCCTCAACTCTAGTATGTGGTTACTGTGGTAATGAGTAATGTAAAGAGGATAAAAGGAAATCCAAACCAATATTCGAAAGTTACTCTGATGGATTATTTATGTTACCTTTTAATGACAAAACGGCTGAATGGCTCATTATGAAATTTGGCACGGATATAGTGAATGCCATGGGGAGTAACATAGGCAACTTTTTATAAGGGGGGTGGCATATCTAGAAATGTATAAAAGAGTGATGAATATGAGTGAATGGATAGGTTAAGCCGCGGTCAAACGCTAGAGGAAGGATAATCTAGAGAGAAAGACAATAAGAGATGGATACATGGGCGGATTGTTATAAGTAATCTCAAAATTAAAAGGCCGTTTATCAACAAAATTACTAGGTTCACTTTGAACCGATAAAACGAGTGTCAAATAGCGACCATCACAGCTTGGCTGCCCTCCAAATATGTCTGTAGCGTATTTCTTGCTCAAGTTACACTGCTATAACTGCTACACTAGTGGCGCCCGCACCAAGTCCACGGAACACAGAGGAACATAGGAGGAAGAAATAGGAGTCTTTTTGATTATTTTCTTCTTCTCGCCTGGTTAGAATCTGGTGGAATCCTCAAGAAACTGTGGAACTGGCTATCGTACCTTTAAAAGCCGAAACACAACAATTTTTAGAATTGTTGTTGTGGCGACAGAATAAGGTAAGATGGTGGTAGCTAGCCAGGCGGACTTAAACAAAGTCCTACCAACTTCTAAAATCAACACAAGCACAAAATTGTACTCCCCTTGGGGATCGAGCCCGGGACCTCTGGATCTAACAACGGAAGGCGAACCACTAGACCACAGAGACGGATAAATTGCATTTAATTCTAAAAATGAACGCCCCTCCACTCCTCTGCGCTCACATGAAAAGAAGGTGTATAGATGCAATACACACAAATCGATCTTTATCATTGGTTGTTCAGTCACCGGGGTGACATAAACGTGAAAGCACCGCCAACGGCTGGATTTGTTAGCCAGCTAGTGCATCAAAACGCAAAAACACGCGACCGAGCTAACTTGTCGTTCCATACAAAGGGCACGCCCCGCCATACAATGCTAGTACAGGTAGAACTAACTTTGTGAATAGTCCAGGGACTATTCACACAATTACCTAGTTGACCTCAAAGAGTCCATGATTATAGATTAGTCCCAGCACACACACACACACACAAATAAAGTATTGCAATAAGTATTTTCTCTTCACACATTGTAATAATCACGTTTGTAGTGGCGCGTTCATATTTAGAACAGTTTATCTCTAAAAATATAGAGGTGCGGAACAAAATAATGGAGTATCAATAAGCATCTTCAAATGTTTACATTACGCTATCAGTGAAGAATCTCTGTACAACTCAAACTAGGTATCAGCTGCCAGCATCTGTATAACCATTGACTTACGACCTTCACGTCTGCAAAAGGTGATTAGGTTTCCCCTAGGAACAAATAATAATAAATAATATCTATATCATAGATTTCATTTCTTGTCAACAAAATGTTTGAGCCAAGAGCTGACCCATTTCGTGTCAAAAGAAATCGATTGAAAAGTACACATACCAATAGAATACATGTTGTTCTTGAAAGAGCATGATCTGTATATATCACGTAGTTCCTTCATAAGTCTGTCTGTTGCCTGAAGGCTGCCCGAGACGCTGCCGGACAGGTAATCTTGCCGTTGGTTTTGCCGGAGCCGTTCTAGTGTTGCTATGTGTTCAGTTTCCATGTCATCCTGTAACCAGATACTACAATAAGGTTGGTAAAATGAAATAAAATATCTGGACGGATTAATTACGGTTACGCAACCCAGGACTGCTCTAGCTGCTAGTGACACACCTACACTTGACTTGTGACATGAGTACCCTCACCGCTCCTTATCCCCTTGTCTCACATAGGAATGCTGACGTCAGGCAAGGCCGGTCGTAAAACAACATGTCACACCCTTAACCTTAATACAACATGATGGACGAGAAGAGCATGTTGTATTAAGTCGTCGTGCAAAAAAAAACTTTTGGATGGATGGATGACATCTAAATAAACTTTCGCTTCTTTAAATAAGTGTGATTATTGTTTATTTGCGTATCATAACTGTACAAGTTGTCATAGGGCCATTCCATTGTGATGGGTGGGACATTCTAACTCCTTTTTGCTCAAAGTTATAGTAATTTCTTTTAAACAGGCCAAGTGCACCCCCATAGTGCAATAAAAAAGACATAAAAAATGTTTGGATGGATGGATGACATCTGAATAAACTTTCTTATTTAGCATATCATATTGTACAAGTTGACATACATATTTAATACTGTGGACGCTAGCGATGTCTTGTACAGTTTGCATGTATGCGGTACCTTGTTGCTGCGTGCAGCATCATCAACCATCTCCAACGGAAGATCCTCTTCTCCTTCAGATTCATCCTCCTCTGCGGCCATTTCTTCGTCCTCCTCAGTGCCTGAGTCAGCCCCGTTTGATGTAACGTTTGGAACTCTACAACCAAAGAAAAGCAACCACTAATTACAACGACAGGAGACTCACCAAAATGTGTTATGCCATTACCTCTATTCATATTAAGCTGGGTCAAATACCAATGTTATAAGAGGACTTCGATAGGATTTTCTAAGATATTAGTCGCCGTGCCCGACACTGTCGATTAGAGGGAGCTCATGTCCAAAAGTTTAAACCGCATCTGTGGTCCAGAGGTTCGCCCACGATATCAGATCCAGAGGTCCCGGGCTCGATCCCCAGGGGGGTACAAGATTTTGCTTGAAAATTGTTTAAGTCCGCCTGGCTATCTACCACCATCTTACCATAAAACAAATATAAATTGTTGTGTTCTAGCATTTAGAGGTAAGATAGCCAGTTCCTCAGATTGTTGAGGATTCCGGGTGAAGTGCGACTCCACCTTCGGCCTTGTCTTAACTTGTAACCAGGTGAGACGAAGGTCAAGCGCTTCCCCGTCGTGCAATAAAAAAAAGTGGGTGCAATGGGCTGTAGATGTTACACTTCAAACCCAACAATGTAAGGTTTACATAGTGACATTTAACTTTTTTTAATATGTAGACATTCGGATATGGTGATGCAAAGATTGGTCAAGCAAATATCGGCGATAGAAGGCGCATCAGTTACGATATATAGGTTTCCTGGGTGGGATACAAATCCTTTGATATCTGCACCAATGGTTGCATTAGGATTTAGACTGTCCGTAGGTTAGGTACCAGCTAAAAGTGTACGTAATTAAATACGTGACAATTTGCATTAAATGGAATGTACGCTAAGATTAAGCGACAAAGTAACGACCTTCACACATAACTTGCTGACCCGACACTCTGGAAGTTTCACATCTAAAACCAAGGCTGGGTAAACCGTGAATATAAAGAGTTTATGGATTAACTAATACACGGTCCACCTTATGACAGATTTTTCCCTTAGTTACTGAGTACCTTAGGAAATACAGTCTTTTTTATGCTTTTGTATTATATTAAATTTCATAAAAATGTTTGTATTCAAAAGTAAAAAGTATGGATTACATTATTTCTTCATAAAACAAATACATGATATGAACTTTGTTCAGCACATCGAAAAGCACAATTTAATTTGCTCAGCCGGGCTAGTATTGGGTAGTTTTGACCTTAAGATTGGACAATCTGCTAGGAAGTTAACCTACCTTAGTGAAGGCGCAGGGTGTACGGGCAGCGAAAGTGAGTCCAAATCTGGTGGTTCAGGCACGCCGTGTAACTTGCATAGCTCCCGTAAAAGAATGCCGACCTGAAAGGCAAAGCATGTACAGCTAAAGATCCGACTCCACCTTATCCCATGCACGACAATTATACGCGAAATCTTAACGACAACAACATGAGAACATAAAATGACGCAGCAAGTTAAAGATACTACTGAAAAGAGATACGATTTAATCTATTTACGCTCAGGGAGCGGTCTCGCTGCAGTACCTACCTTTCTACTTGGACCTTTTGCCCATGCCCACTATTCATACAAAACCATCCATCACGGTAACTATCGGCATGGCGGCACATACAAAGTTCCGTCACCAGCCGGCAGATCAATACAATGTATTCTATCAACCGGACAGACAGCATTTGTGCATCTGCCGCTTGTATAATCGGTTGTGTTCTGATTCTGAGGATTTTTTTAAGATCACGCTATCTATGTTTACTATTTCACCGCTCGCCATGGGATTCCGTTCCCATACCCTAGAGACTTTACCTTCGCGCACTATGAGGTTCAAGAGGAACTCAATGATGATCAAAATAGATAGAGAAGAGGAGTTAACAAATATTTTCAAGTGACGGCAACGCGTGATTTATGGCTCTGGTGTTGCGAGCGTTCATAGGCTACGGTAACTACCAACAGGAACGCCGGATGCTTGGTTTGCTTTAGTGGCATAAAAATATGCGAAAGAAGCTGTTGCGGATACGTTGAAAGCACGGTCCTTGTTTAGGTGGGCAAAAGGCACTGCGGTGAGCGTCGTCGATCTACCAGAACAAATTGCATAGAAACGCGTAAAATTAGGGTTACATAATAAAAATAATCAGTATAGGGAGCTAACTCAAGCATCAAATTGCTAGCCTAATAGGGGCGTGCCCTCATTATCTCTCCAGCTGACACTGTGTGGAAATAATAGAAGACGCAGCAATCATTCGACGAGTATTGATTTTATTTTACGTGGTCACATCACTGGCTATCGCTATTCAAAGTGTGCCTTGCTGTATTTGTATCTGTCTGCGCGCGTTAGCTCAAGCTAAAATGCTGATCGGTCTTGAATCCGGTTTGCATTATAGGTAGTTCCAACCAGATAGCCGGGGCCTTTTTTGATAAAAGTCGCGGTCGAACCGGGATGGTACAGTCAGCTGTATTATCGTAATAGGTAGGTACATGGATAATACGTATTTGGAAATTAACAATTACACTGTAGGTAATCAACATTATATACTAATGCACCACACAAAATAATTTATCACAGTGATGTTAGTTTGTGTTTCAGGGCCATAGCATACTCAGCATGCTATCGCCAATTCGTTGATCGCTGTTTCTGACATAAAACAGCATCACGTCATCATCGGCAGCTCTTTAGACTTGAACGCTGTATTGAAATCGCGCACTGACGCTATAACTAGCTTCCGAAATATGTTCTCTGATGCTAAAGATATTGTATGTCCAACTGCCCCTAAAAAGACAAGGTCACCTATCAATACAGCTGTTAGATGGGTTTAGTTCCTAACATAGGGACACAATCACAGCTTGGATTATACTATTATCTAAGAGTTACAAGAAGTACCAAATCATTAATATTCACTAAAAAGAAAAGTATTTTTTAATGTTTTGACTTATGAATCCTTCTATTTCACTAATATGTAGGTAACTAGGTATAACCCGATTTCATAAATAAAGTTTGGATGGTATTCAATTAAAAAGTTTGTATGATAAAGGGAAGTATTTGTTTCTATTATATCTATTTCAAACATCTGGGTATGGGTATGGTTTATATTGTATTGTCTCCAAATACATCAGAATCAGTTTGCCTCGTCCAAGTTCTGCTAGACTCTGCTATCTTGCTAGCTTTAACCACCTCTGTGATCTAGTGGTTCAACCCACCGATTTTAGATCATTAGGTCCCGGGTTCGATCCCCAGGAGGAAGTACAATATTTTGCTTGGTTTGGTTGGTCGTAAGACTTTGTTTAAGTCTGCCTGGCTACCCACCTCCATCTTACCGAATTCTGTCACCATAATAACAATTCTAAAATTGTTGTGTTCTGGCAGTTAGAGGTAAGATAGCCAGTTCCTCAGTTTGTTAGGATTCCGAGTGATGTTTTAAACATGAACAAAAATTTGTGCATATTAACAATTAGCTCATATGAAGTTGAACTGTACAGCAATGAATGTTTGTAAACTTACAGTGCCTAAAAGGAAACCAACTATCAGAGACTATCAGAGATAGTGGTTGGAGGTGATCTTTGTTCACAACTCATAATATATGTTAATAGAAAAGTATACTAAACATACCTGATTTATAACATGATTATCTCTGCCTTGGGTATTTGTGAGGATAGTGACTGCATTTGTCACTACCGGATCTTCGCTGTCAGCGAACCACACCGGTGGCGTTGTGGGGTAGGTTTCCTAAACAAAATAATAAAAACAAAAATAATACAGAATCTGATATAAGAAAAATCATAGACTGCGATGACAAGGGCTAGCCAGTGAAGCAAAAACATTCTAATTCAAGATCAGGATCCCAGATCATGTTTCCATTTTTATAATAAAATAAAAGGTACATTTTGTGTTAAATTTAGAAGGCATGTACCTACCTAGGCACCTACCCTATTGTTTAATTTTTATTTTTGATGTGGATTTAAAACATTATTAAATTAACTAACCTTCAGATGGGTTTGAAGCAACAATATGCCAAACATGAATATTACTTATGTACAAAGTTTGTTTCCCAAATAGAGTTTCTTTCCCAGGAAATAGGTACCTAATTAAGGGAATTGTGAGATTTGATTTCCGGATAACTTTTTTATTTTAAAAGCCACTGCAACAAACATTTGTTGCCATGTTATTAAAACACAAATAACATTTTTATTAAATAGATGGTATTCAATTTGGTTTTGTTTGTAAATATTTTTATATTACTTAACACAAACCTAACTTCCTCTAGATACTTTGTTCAGTAACAAAGATCTTACTAAAACTACCTACAGTCAAAGAGTGAATGTCAATACACATCACACAGTATAGCAAACCCACCTTTCTGATATAGAACAACTAAAGCTTATTGAAATTTTCAGACAATATTTATCCCATAAGGCAGACAAGTAATAAAAAAAATGTATTTGCAATTTACACACACACCTGGGAAACACACAATTTGCATAAAAGTAATTGTTATAGGTTTAATAATTAGCATGTATATAATGTAAACATACATAGATTGTAGTGTAGATATGTCAACAAGTAATAGTTAATAAGTACCTTATCTTTTCTCCATTAAATTATAACCACATCAAAGCTAGCTTATAACCACTCCAAATCTGAAAATCCAGCTGCGCACAGTCTCATAAGTTAAATATTGCAGACACTTTGAAGTGAACTATTATGTCATTTTTATTCTGATATTTTTCTCCAACGTGCCTAGTCAATTAATAGGCATTTAGTAAATCATTATCATTTTAAATAAATAAAAAACATACATTTTGTTCTGCCTAATGAGTATTATCTAAGCAGATATCAAAACATTGTCAATGGAATGCACATATTGTTTACAATGTTATCAGTATTACAAAGTAATTAATAGGACTATTCAAATTATACATACTCCTAACATTTACAAATATTCCCAGGTCCCTGAAGGCTTTGTGGTCTATGACATTATATCAACAAAAAATCTTAACAAAAACCAGGTAGAGGATGACTAAGAGCCTATTGTCCTCAAAAACGAGCCTGCGTACCGTTATCCAAACAAAACAGATGTTACTCTCTCTGTAAAATAGCTGTAATGTTTTACGAACGCTCGAGACTCGTTGAAGTGATCGATACACATTTCGTCACGGCGCGGCGGCGCACGATCTGTGGCTTGAGCTACCTTAAGATATATGAACAAAAATCAAACTCCTCAACACGTTATAAAACAAAAATGTGAGCTACAGACAGGGAAATTAAAATTATACTTCCGTAAACCATTGTTGACAGCCATGCCCCCATAAACAACGACCCTTTGTCCCAACACAAATAATCAATAGATGCCACTAAAAGTTACAAGAGCGCTTGCAATACATTATAGATAGGTATTGAAATATCACTCACAGTAATATTTGCGTGGATTTCGTATTTCTTTCCATTTCTGCCAACGAATCTGCAGGTAAGTTCGTCGACACTAGCTGACATTATCTGAAACCGTTCATGGTTTTTTGGAAACACTTGTTCTAAGGTTTTTATTTCTAACTTGAGAGTATTGAAACAAGCCATCGGTATTACGCGCTCAACACAAAATTAAACTAAATAACTACTAAATCCGATTTAAATACATGAGAACGGATAAATTGTTCACACCGCGACCAAGCAAAATGGCGGAACACAATGGCGGATGACTGAAAAAAAGTTTCATCGATCGACAACAGAGGGCGCCTTTCAACCATAAATAAAAGTGCATTATGATATTTGTTGTGGATACGCAGCTTTTAGCTATGGCTTGCATAGATAATAAATTAGAGGAGGAGGACATTAATTTCACATTATAGTTACTAATCTCTGAATCAAGATCATAGTATCGATATTGAGATAAATCGAGCCCCAAAATCATATTTGTTCTCATGTTAATGCATACAAATAATTACTTTTAGAAAAATAAAATAACTAACAGAATAAAATAATAGGGGGAGTCTGGGAGACTTGAACCAGTTTTCACATAAAAACAATCGTGACATTTACCTCGACTGATTTAGGAACTCTGATCTAACGGTGTCCGATATATTGATGTTAAGGTATCTGATCATCATTTTTTGGCATTTGAATTGTAGTGAATCAACAAAATTACAATATATAATATTACAAATTATTATTATAATTTATATATATTTCAATAAAAATTGGGAATTGGTTCAAGTCTCGAAGTTTAAAATGTGACTTATTGCATACTAAGTAACATTGTGGCCTACCCTTTGGGCCAATCTATAAGGATTATTGCCATCATCATCGTTCTTCTACACCTCAACCGCTTCTGGGAGGTGTGGGTAAGAAACGAGTATATACTCTTCTTTCTGGCTTCAACTTCAGCGGTAATAACTGCTGAGTCATTAGGTTTTATTGTAAAAGGAGTAGCCGCTAGAAATTGATCTTCCTTTTTTTTTGTCGCGGGGAAGGCTGCATGTCGCTATGTTAGTTGTTAGTAGGATAATGGCTAAAACATTAGTACTACGCGTTACTAATATTCTAACAAGACAAAGTTACATAAATTATACACAATAGGGATGCATAGAATACGCTCTATTTCTATGAAAAAGAGCTAGGTGAGCGTAGAAACTCACGAGGAAGGAGCGTCCATGGTAGAGATTACGAATATAACTATCAACCAATAAATTTAACTAATATTTAAAATCAACCATTATATTCAATAATCAAAATTAACATAATCGAATAAAAATATCATATCAACTTCAACCTGAGTTCGAACTAACATAATTGAAATTTTAACTTTAAAGTGCTACAAATAAGAAACATTTTCGTATGTTGCTGCTCGCAGAGTTTTCAACTATGTATAAGGTTGACTTCATTAAATTGTATGCCTTCGACCCCTCACTATAGAGATTAAATTTCTCTGATATGCTGTATCTGATATTTTTATTCAATACAAAGTGATGTGATATTTTAAACAAATACCCATAATGCTACTATGATAGAGACGAATTAGCGAAGACTGAGTATAGTCTTCGAATAACTCTTCGAACAAACTTCCTCTCCTAAGTAACGGTAATTTCAAACTTTCTTTACTTAATTGTTATTTATGTTTGCTCTGGTTTTGCGTTAGGTTTTCGCGGAATAATTTATGTCTTCTAAAAGGAAATTTTACCGGCAAACGGTAATTTGATGTCACCATAGCGTAATTATTATATTTATATTCTAATTACTTATTTTAGGAATCAAGGTGTTCATATACACGCACACATGTGTAAATAAGATGGCGGCTGTTTAGTGTATGCACACGGCCTTTGCCATGCTGTTATACAGCATGTTCAAATATGTTGTGATGTACACGATTGTTATGATTGATTTTAGAAATTGAATACAAAATAAAAATAAAGTTAGTTGCATCATAAATAATTAATCAAGTTAGTAAATAAATATAACCGGGCACAACACAAAAACATTATAATTGTACTTCTATAAACCTGAATATAAAAAAAGGGTTTGTTGTTTGTTTTAGAGGTTTCTAGATGGACGTAACAATAGTTATGTATTTTCTGTATTCAAAATAATGTGAAACCTTTTGTTATAAAAACTTCGCTTTATATGTTTTGTAAATGCTATGTGTAGTGTAAATTATTTGATGGAAACATTTTTCAGCGATATGATTTGTTTCTTTTCTATAACAATATAAAAAAAATACCAAGCAAAAGTTGTTTGTTTTCACGAGTCGGTACAAAGGCTTCGTAAAATACCTACCGGAAACTAAATACAATCTGCCCATATAGTGTTATTTTGTCATAATATTTCCTGTCCTGTAGTGGACTTTCACTGGCATAGTGATGATGATGATCAATGGAATCATAAAAAAAAATCTAATCACGAATTGGACAGTATGAGAATAAGATCGAGTGCGCTTGAACGAACCAAAAGTAAACTGTAGGTATAGTCGCACATATATGTGACAAGACAGATGAAGGTGATTTAGGCGGGCACAAATATGTGACCAGACAGACTAAAGGAATTTGCGATTACACACAATTATGGGCCATAGCCAATTCAGAAATGTACTTCATTTGTAATTTTTCCTAATTATTTTGTATGGAAACGGTAGTGGTGCAAGAACCCAAATGAAAGCAATTTGATTTGTGTTTATATCAACTCCATTTTCATGGGGCACAGATACCACACGTGTTCAGAATAATCAGTTGAAATGTAGGCTATGTAAATTGGGCATAGGTCCAGTTTTTTGACCATAGTAAAAAAATATGTGGAGAAAGATGTACTAGTTACGCAGATAAGTGCTTACTTAGGGTTCAATTTATTCTAGACTTTCTACATCAATAATATCAGTGAATTCTCACATTATCCATTATCCTATGGTTTTATATAAAAAAAATCTTTGAAGTAAATATTTATTGTTTTTTTTATATCTATAAATTCGTACGGCGAAACATTTTCAACTCATGAGTCGTGTTCATGAGCCTGTGGAATATCAATAGATCATTATTTACCAATAAAGTATAGCATAAAACATTCATTAGTTATCTCACTTTTTGACACCAATCGTTAGATTATTGTGTTTCATACATTTTTATGCAGGTTTTGATAAATACGTGCATTTTGCGATCCTGTCTCAAAACTCGCGATCGCCATGACAGACAGCGGTTACTGCAAGTGCGCCTTGCTGACATACCAGACCAGAGGTTAATTAGTGTTCTGTTCTGTGGACTCCACTCTAATAAAAATCAGGAATATGTTTTGTATTTATTTAGTTAGATTATGATATTACATGTAGAACCTATTCAATTCTACAGACGCATTTCTTGACTATTCCGTTTTATAAAATCGGAAATGGGGAGAAGCCCAAGTCCTCGTAGTTGCTATGCCAAACGTAAGCGTTCAGTATCTCGAGACAGAGAACGACACAAACGAAGAATGGACACTGGTCACAGCACCCATAAAGCTACCGATACAGAATTTAGTTTTGAAAACTATAAGCGTGATTTAAATAAAATAATGCTGTACAGCAGTGAGAGCAACACAGTTGTTAATAATTTAGAAGATTTTTGGATTTTTCTTAAGAAATATGAAGCTACTATGAGGAAGGCCGGCAAGTCTGTATTACCAGACGAAACACCATCTACCTTCTCAAAATTCAATTGCATTAATTTTACGACAATTATAAAGTACGTAGACACTGTTCATGACGATAGAGGAGGAAGAAGACTCGATCCTAAATTGTTTGAGGCATTTTTGAACATAGTGTCAGTATACATAGATTTCAAAAATAAAGAGAAATTTGAGAAGCTAAGGAAACTGAGGCAAGCTCAAAGAGATCTACCAGTGGCGAAATTCCGGTAAGTAGACTTTATAGAATCTCAGGTCTCAAGTGACACTACCTACTACAGAGTGCCTAGTGAGAGTTGTACCTGATTGAAGTTCACTTGATTCCCCGTTTGCTCACCGCAAATGGTGAATATGCATTCATTTTCATACAAATCGTGGTAAACGTAAGCATGAGCAATTTTGCTTTGAGCATGTATGTGGAGCATGCAAAAATCTTGCAATAAACAGACTGAATCAGTTATCACAAACACAGTAGATAGTTACACTTTGTTAAGTTGGTGGTAGGACTTTATTTAAGTCTGTCTGGCTAGCTACCACTATCTTACCTTAGTTTGTCGGAACTGTTTACTGGTCAACAAAATTAGGGAAATACCCCCTGTATTTCCCTAAATCCTTTCATATTCTGTTTTTGTGTTAAGCTTGCTTTTGCCAGTATCTTTTATTTTAAATTTGACATAATATTTTCTTATAAGGGTGTTTCTCTGTAAACTGGGCCATTGACTCGGGCCAATATTGTACACAAAAGTACAGATTATTACATATTTCATAGATAACTTCAAAAGATAATAACCTAATCCACCTCTGCTTAGTGTACAATATCCATTAAAATAAAAAATGATTTTATAGTCTTTAAAAAACAGTCCCCTGACATGTTACCACTGCTGTATAGTCACTTAGGATAAAACTTATTATAACAATACCCATAGGAATCAATCAAATTGTTTAAAATATTCGAACAATATTTTATCATTGTTAATGGGACCTGCTTACTTTTTACAAATATTATTTTCTAATACTAAAAAAGTAAATTAAAGTTTGTCTCTTAACGATGACCCAACTGCTAAACTGCGACCAATATCGTTAATCTCATGCCTATGTAAGATCTTTCATACTATGTTAAGTCGACGCCTCGAATGGTATGTTGAGAAAAATAAAATTTTGGAATCAACTACATCTGGATTTAGAAGAGGACAGTCAAGCATTGATTGCATAGCTAGGTTGACCTCACAAATTCAAATTGGATTTGTGAAGAATACCCCTACACTGGCATGTTTTTTGGATGTTCACAGTGCCTACAATAATGTCCTGGTAGAGTGGTTGGTTCAGGTGTTGGATGAGTTAAAAGTGGGCACTAAGGTATGCAATTATTTATACGAATTCCTAAGCAAGAGATATCTAAATATCAAAGATGGAAATGGATGTAACACCTTTATGAGATGTACTGGAAGAGGACTCGCCCAAGGAGATCCAATCTCTCCTCTTCTCTTCAATATAATTACTTATAATCTAAGCCACTCACTAAATAATGTATTATCTCTCCAATACGCGGATGATTTTGTCTTCTTTATACAAGATAAGAACATTAATCTTTGTGTATTGGAAATTCAACGCTGTATTACTCACATATCTAATAGGCTGGCAGAGATTGGGTTAGATATATCTTTGAAAAAAACTGAAGTATGTTTGTTTAAAAGGGGGTGGAGAAGAGATCGGGTGGAAGTGGTTGTCGATGGTCACTCTATCCCTGTCGTTGATTGCGTAAGATACTTAGGAGTGTGGATGGATAGGTCGCTCCGATGGAACAGACATATAAAAGTAACACAGGAAAAGTCCATGAAGCTTAACAATATTTAAAAAAAATTATCAGGAGCATCTTGGGGTGTACATCCTAAGCATTTGAGAAGACTCTACATCTCTCTTATAAGAAGCCGAATAGACTATGCAAGTTTTTTGTATGATAACTCCACAAAGACAAGTCTCCTTAAGTTGGACAGAGTTAAAAATGTTGCGTTACGTGTGATTGGCGGCTTCATTAAAACTACACCTATTCATGTTATGGAGTCAGAGTTGTGCATACCTCCATTAAGGCTGAGAAGGGAATATCTAGCAACCAAATATTGTTTAAAGAGTCAGACATGGTCAGATAACCCTACTATAAGTGTCCTAAGAGAACTGTCGAACTTGTCTCATTCAGCTTATTTTCGTAAGAATAAACAAGGATTGTTAACGACTGTCTACGATAATACGAAAACTGAATCAATGAATACATGTAATCCATTAAATATGTTCTCCTTAGACACTTGGGTAGCAAATCTTGACATGAAGATAATAATTACTAAAGTTGACGGTATTATAGAGCCCAAAAATTGTTTTGATAACATGATTTTAAAATATAATACTCTACATATGATAAATAATAAATATAAGACCTGGACTTCCATATATACCGATGGATCTCATACAGATGATGGTAGAGGTGCTGCATACTTTAACCCTTGTCTTAATATAAAAGAGAGCTTTAATATTGTTAATGATCACAGTTGCATAATGACAATCGAACTGTTTGCAATCTCGGAGGCATTGTCTCATGCCATCAGTACAAGACTCAGAAAGGTGGTTATTCTGTCTGACAGCAGAAGTGCCTTGCAACACGTGGCTCGCTGCGCCTCTGGTCACAGAGGTACATCGATTGCCTACTCAATTTTAAATAAAGTCAGAGTGCTGGTGGCTGAGGGAGCATCTCTTGCGATTCAGTGGATCCCATCACATGTTGGCATTTGGGGGAATGAGGAAGCAGATAGATTGGCTCGAGAAGGAATATCAAACGGTATTGCGGTACATTTGAGAGCAGAACACTCTGAACTGGTACACAAATATAAAATATCAATAAGAGACAAATGGAAAGAATACTTTGATATTGTTTCTCGGGAGAAAGGTATTTGGTACAAAACCATGCAGAGTGAACCTCCCCTCATTCCCTGGTTTGCCAACATGTCTTGTAAACTCCCTAAGAAATATATCGTTGTGGCTCACAGGTTGCGCTCCGGACACATTCCACTTAATAGTTTCAGATTCCTTATGAAAAAGATAAACAGTCCACTATGTGACACATGTGGT
The DNA here is from genome assembly GCA_951394065.1 of Venusia cambrica. Lineage (NCBI taxonomy): Eukaryota > Metazoa > Arthropoda > Insecta > Lepidoptera > Geometridae > Venusia > Venusia cambrica. Next base: position 11,351,398 of record OX596035.1, read on the forward strand.
ACTTATGAAGACACCTATCATTTTTTGGTGGAGTGTTCCCGGAGTGCACCCATAAGAGAGGAGCTGTCCTCATTGATGACGGTGAACGCCTTGGATGTAGGCTTGTTTCAGGGTGTATTAGCGGAGCAGACCTCTGCCGCCGCTATTGCACTCTACAGGTCGGCATGCATGGTGCTCGAGGGTGAATGAGAGATGGTATGCGAGACCTATGGGTTTCGCATACCATCGCATTGCAGGTAAAAAAAAAGTTTGTCTCCACATTTTGTGAACTGTCCATATTTTAAATTACACACATATTAGTCTAAAGGTAAAACAATTGCATTGCTATGTGTAACGTAACGCAGACAATCTGAATTTTGCACGGTTGCTGTCATTATCACCCAGACATCTTTTTTTTTTAGTGCTGCACAAGCTTTTCTCCGAAAAATCACATTGTAGCCTGACAGCCGACAGTCCACTGGTATGGATTATTTTTATTTCTATTAATGTATTATATTCATACCTTAGAAAATGTATCTTGTTATATTAGACAAATAATTCCTGTGTACAGCAAAATAACGTGACTCAATTAGTTTTTGTGCTACCTCTCAATGAAATCATATTAAACAGTCCCCTGGCAATAGGCCCCTGCCCTCTCCACCGGACAGGTGACTGTATTTATATAGTGTCTGTCATTAATTTAGTGTACATGTGTTCCAGTATGATGTCAAAAAATAAAAACTCTTTAAAGAAGAGATTTAAAAAGAAAAAGAGAAATAGAACGGAAGAGGTTTTTTTTTTTCTTTTATTGAACGACGAGGAAGCGCTTGGCTTTCATCTCACCTGGTAACAAGTTGAGACAAGGTCGAAGATGGAGGCGCACTTCACCCGGAATCCTCAACAAACTGAGGAACTGGCTATCTTACCTCTGAATCCCGGAACACAACCACTTTTTTAAGAATTGTTATTATGGCGACAGAATTAGGTAAGATGGTGGTAGCTAGCCAGGTGGACTTAAACAAGATCCTACCACCAACCAAACCAAGCACAATATATTGTATTCCCCCTGGGGATTGAACAATCGAGAAGTAACCAAGGTGAAAAAAATTGTTGTCAAAGTGCATCAAGACACTGGAAAATTCTATACTCCTTTGGGTATAAAATCGAATTCCATTGAGATAGTGATGAAACATCTAAGCTGCTTTTGTGACAATTATTGTTGTCTACTCTTCTATAAAGGAAAAATGATTTAGGCAGATAAGCCAAAACTTAATGTGGAAGATGTATTCACCGATTCAGAATCTGAGAATGAAGCTGGACCTAGTTCTGCTACAGTTTAATCATTTAACACTGGTGATTACATCTTCGTCAACTGCTTGCCAGAAATATGGAATATAGATTATGTGAGCGTCATTGACATGATTGATGAAGAAGATGGTGAAATACATGTCACATTCCTAAAGCTCTATGATAATAAAGGCTAAACATTTAGAATTGAACAAGACAGTGTTGTAGATGGTATAATGGACCAGGTGATACAGAAACTCTCTAATCCAACCAAATATAGATAGTTTTAAAAGGGAATATAATATTTACAAATTTTGGTTCTACTGTAAATGTTTTTGAAAAACAAGAAGAAAAATAATTGTATCACGAATGTGCTTGCTATTATTTTTCTTACTTAATTGATGCCATATTTAAATGATAACTAATTATCTTTCATTATAATAAGACTTATTCTAAAGTGTTAGACTCAAAGTACTTAAACATTATTTCAATGTATGTGATTTTATTTGATACCTACTATTAAGAGTTCCAATTTAAGTACATATTAGCAGTATTATGAAAATACTAATTTTTATTTGTTTCTTAATTGTTCAATTACTTGACTCCTAAGTTTCAAAGTTTTATGCATATAAAAATATATAATTTTGGTTCTGAAATGGTAATTTTCATTCATATACACAGTCCCCTGACATAGGCAACAGTCCCCTGGATCATTTTTTTTTTCAAAAAATGCTCAATATTTCTAAAGCAATGGAAATATTTTTGGACACTGACAATAGGGCTAGTCCACCAATTGAAAATAACTCAGCGTGCTATGGAAAGAGCTATGCTTGGCGTTTCTCTGAAGGATAGAATCAGGAATGAGGTTATCCAACAGAGAACCAAGGAGGTCGACATAGCTCAAAAAGTCAGCAGGCTGAAGTGGCAGTGGGCTGGCAATATTTGTCGAAGGACCGATAACTGGTGGGTTCAACGAGTCCTTCAGTGGAGACCACATCTAGGCAAGCGTAGTGTAGGACGTCCTCCGGCTAGATGGAGCGACGACCTCCGCACAGTGGCGGGCAGAGTGGATGAGAAAGGCCAAGGGCTCAGTGCACCTTGGGGGAGACCTATGTCCAGCCGTGGACTGCAATAGGTTGATGATGATGATGATGATATTATTAAATAGGTAAATATACATTCCCTGATTAAGATTTATTTAATATATAAGCAAAAAAGTTGCCTAGACAGTTTTCTTAGACCGACCCAGTTTACAGAGAAATGCCCATAAAGTGATATAAAGTTTGTACTTCATTGAAATTATTATATGTAACTATGTTGTTAGTATCTCTACAACCCCTACACCACAAGAGGTAGCTGCTAATTTCAAAAGTCTGTCAGTCAATCTGTTACATAAAAGACAATTTTTAAATTTTAGATTAGCTGAATTTTATAATATCTGACTCATGTAAAATAATAATTGATTTCTCTTGCCCTACTTTCCTATGTATACCAATGTATAATATTCATAAATCATTTGCATAATGCTCTTTATATAAAAATTTTCTCTTGCTCAATTTTCAGAAATGAAATAGTTTCTGCTGTTCAAAATGAAAGGGTGGTTGTGGTGGCAGGCGATACTGGCTGTGGGAAGTCAACACAAGTGCCACAGTACTTACATGATGCTGGCTTCCAAAACATAGGTAACAAGTGGAAATTGGTGTTAGGCTCCTGTTAACAAACTGCAATTAATTTTTTCATCTTTTTCAAAGTGGGTTTAGACTTCTGTTATTCAATACAAAAAATATCTAAATTTTCTTTTGAATTCTTATCTTTTTAGAGAAGAAATAGGGGCTGACAGTCAGGTGTAAAATCATGATTTTGATGAAAATTGGAGTGGTAATTATATAATAAGCTACTTATAGGGGGAAAAAATAGGTCTTGTTTTAAATTTTAACTCAAAAAAATAATGATCAAACAAATGTTCTATAACTCGTCTGATTTAACCACTAAAGTAAAAGATTAAATTGAAAAATCACACTTAAAAAAGTATGAAACAAGGAACTATCCTCTAAATTGTTATGTACATACAAATATACATTTATTGTCAATTAAAAAATAAGTTACACCCAATACATTTTTGTGCATTGAATATATTGATAGTGATGTTCAGAGGATAATCAAGTATACATATATATATCAAGTAGATATAAGATAAGTGTTTTAAAATCAAAGGACAAATGTATGTACAAATTTGAGAAGTTGGGTTGTTCCTGAGATTTAGCAGATGGGATACCCACCCTATGGGGTTTCCCACCTGGTTAGCCACAAGCTAAGCAAACTAAACTAGAACTATGAAAGGAAGAGAATGAATAAAGTTATTAGGGAGGTATCTTTGTTTTTGTAAAATGTCACTTACATGCTACAATAATCATTGTTAAACATAGAACTGACAAGTTCATCACACAAATGTTTGTTCCGGTGGAAATCAAGCCCACAACCCACAGAGCAGAATACAAGTTTAACATAGAATGGTATCTATCGAGTTTGGAACCATTGGTCTTTCTATGAAACATATAATAATGAGACATTTTACACAGTTTACGATTTTACTGTTCATAGCTTGTACTCAACCTAGGAGGATTGCTTGTGTGTCTCTATCAAAACGAGTTGCCTTCGAAACACTGACACAGTTTGAAACCAAAATCGGGTACCAGATCAGATTTGAGAAGAGTAAAACTGCTGATACTAAAATATGCTTTATCACTGAAGGACTCTTGCTCAGACAGGTTAGTATAAAATACTGGCCAAGCTCATGTTAGGCTTGTGTTACATACATCACTGCTTTCACTACTATATGTGCATGAAAAACCACAGGAGCTCTGCCTCCTGTGCTATACCTGAAACAAACATTTGTTTGATGGGTATATAGAGGTTTGTTCTGTATTTGGGTGTTATTTTCTTTTGTGACATAGGTATGTATTTACAAAGATAAAGTAAATAACTATACATATTAATAACTTTGCTTTGCTTGGGGCTAGATGGCAAAATGTGTGTAAAATGTTATGTTATATTTATTTGTTACAAACTTACGCCCTAATAATATTAGTGTACAGAAATTTATTAATAACACCATTGTTACAAGTCAATAAAATAATAATATAGGTATATGTGTAATTAATTCAAAATATTATATTATTGGTAATTTATAAAAATCCTGAATATTATAAAATGTGTGTTCCACCAACCAACACTTAATCTCTTGAAGGATGGTGTGGAAGCCGCATTCCGAATCGTCTCTGGCAGTCTGTTGTAGACCGAAGGGCCCAAGTGTGATGTGCATACATGGGTGATAAAGCAAAGTCAATAGCCAATCATGTTTTAAGTGATATATGTGACCTATCAGAGGATGGGCAACTTATTTTTCCATTTATAAATATTATAACGACACTAGAATTCACTACCCTCGAAACCCGAACCAGCATATTTTCGCCGGTAACGCACTAACCAATTGAGCAACTAGGGTTCTGACGTAGATTCCAAATTTTTATGTCATTTCCAACTCAGCTTATGCGCTGATTAACGCCATCTAGAAGAGATTCACTAAACTATGTGAACCTGCCCTTGTGTCTGAAAATACGTTCAAAATCACTAGCGAGATGGCGTTTTAGCTTTTTTTATATTATTTTTGTATTTAAGTGGTAAGTACATGGTTTGCAACATTTTTCTATAGTCAGTATCCGTAAATAGATCCTCTTATACCGTTTCAGATGTCCTCAGAAAATCTGCCAGATTATGACGTCATAATCCTCGACGAGATACACGAGCGTCACCTAATGGGTGACTTCTTGTTAGGAGTGCTCAAGTGCCTCATACACACTCGCACTGATATAAAACTGGTGCTGATGTCGGCTACGATAAACATCAAGCTGTTTGAGGATTATTTCGCGGCGGAATCGGCGGCTGTTATTCAGGTAATTTTGGTACTTATGTCCCATTGTTAGAACTGATATTTGCTTGACTATCCCACATGGAGGAATGCTGCAAGGAACTTTTTGTAATAAATGACCCCACGTCGTCTTATCCTGCAAAGATTCAAGGATTAGTAGAGCTTGGGAAAGAGCTTGTGACAGCATTTTTAAAAATACTCTTACCTTGTATATAGGTAAGCTTTATGAGGATTGAGGCTTGCCTGGGCAAGGGTGAGGTCTACGATGGGGCGAGCTTGCCCAGTACCTGCCTTGAAGATATTGCTGCTTAGCGCCATAATTCGGCTTTATCGATTCATTTATTTGACTGTCCACCGACCAACCTAATTATATTCGAGATAAGCCTGTACTGACACTTGGACACGGTCGGATATCCAAAATATAGTAAAATAATAGAGTACAGGAAGACCGAAAACGAGTGGGATAGATTGCGTAAAAAGACGTGGAAAGAGTGGATATTGAGCTGACGGCTGATAGAAGTGAATGGAAAAAAAGAACATTTTGCCGACCCTGCCTAGAGCGGAATAATAACAGGAAGATGATGAAATGATCGGTACATGCATTTATATTGCACGCATTTATCGCAATAAAAAATACACCTACCTAAATCAGTTTTGTGCTACGGGGAAGCGCTTGGCCTTGATCTAACCTGGTTTCAGGCTATGATTAGGCCGAAGGTGGATGCGCACTTCTCCCGGAATCCTTCAACAGTCCGAGGATCTGACACCGGTAGGCAAACAACTAGACCACAGAGGCGGTTGAAATATGTAAACTGATTATGCTCTGTAGGACTCTTTGGAGCCTTGGTCTCTTTGGGGACCCATGTCATGACCTGGATTAGAGACCTGGAGAGAATAATAAATATTATAGGACATAAAGACACAGCGCCATCTAGCCCCAAACTAAGGATAGCTTGTAATATGGGAACTAGCTTACGGATAGAAAACTTAAATACATTTGTAACATACATACTATATGATACAGCACCCAAACACATAACAAACATCATCATTCATCACACAAATGTTTGTTCTGGGTGGGAATCGAACCCACAGCCTACAGCGCAGAAGGCAGAGTTACTACCAACTGAGCTATGAGGGTTCTTAATGTAATGATGAGGATGAAGGTGCTGATGAAATTATGTTTCTTAAGGTTCCAGGCAGATTATACCCCATAGTTTTGAACTACAAACCGGTGCTAATAGATGAGAAGCCAAAGAGAGAAGACAGGATGGACCCACAGCCATACGTCCAGATAATGCAGTTGATTGACAACAAATACCCAAGTTAGTAGAACCAATAATACTCTTAGCTATACCGCCTCTATGGTCTAGTGGTTCAACCCACCGATTTCAGATCCAGATTTCCCGGGTTCGATTCCCATGGGGAGTACAATATATTGTGCTTGGTTTGATTGGTGGTAGGACTTTGTTTAAGTCCGCCTGGCTAGCTACCACCATCTTACCTAATTCTGTCGCCATAACAACAATCCTAAAATTGTTGTGTTCCGGCATTCAGAGGTAAGATAGCCAGTTCCTCAGTTTGTTGAGGATTCCAGGTGAAGTGCGCCTCCACCTTCGGCTTTATCTCAACTTGTTACCAGGTGAGATGAAGGCCAAGCGCTTCCCCGTCGTACAATAAAAAAAAAAAGCTCTTCAATAAATCCGAAGCGAGTTTGTTTGCTCAGGAAGTCCCTGGAGTACCGCTGATTTAAGCTCTCTTCGTAGTTTTTTATCGATAATTTCGAAATGGCATTCGAAAGACATTTTGATGGGGAGAATATTTTGATTTTTGCTTTTTCTAAAAACACAAATAAGGCGCCTTTTTATATTCCCATAAAATTTAAAGGAGTGAAAGGGAATATGAAAAGGTACGCGATGAAGACCCGTTTTCGTTGATAACTAGATAATATGTTTTATTTAGGTAACGTATACTTACGGAGATTTTTTTTTTCTTGATTTTCAATGGTTGTACCTACCTACTCAACACATCCACATTTAGGTAGGTATCTAGTACCTTGGCTGTGTACCAATAAATCGGTCCATACGATCGGTATATATCTACACTTAGCTACTACCATATTCCGGTTATCTCAAAACGATAACTTTTTGTAAATAAATATGAATGAAAGCATACGGTAGGTACATACTTCTTCGGAAAACAGCGCATGCGATGAAGGGAATTTATAGGTAATTTTTCTTAAATTTGGGTTATATTAATAGAGTTTTCGTACGGATCCCTAATAAAACCTGATAAAAATATAGCATATAAAAATATACAACTCTTTTCTCTTTATAATAACAGTTTAGATAATTTCTTTATAATTTGAGAGTGTCATAACATAAATACATATAAAAATAAGCTAAAAGTACAATTATTGTAATACCTACTCTTTTTAATTATATAAATATTAGTTATACCATAGGATACTAATAGTATAGAAATAACAAGTAGTTACAGTTCAATAAAAAAACTATAAATAGATACCAAACACTAGGTCTCGGTATGTAATTTTATTTATATCTCATTGTAAATGAACAACTTAGTTTGTATGAGAAGCAAATGTCTTTAAACCTATAATTTCTCAATTTTTGTAATATGTTCACTACATTTAATTTTTACAGAGGATGAAAGAGGCGATCTTCTGATATTCATGTCAGGTGTACAAGAGATCACTGCAATTTGTGACGCAGCGCAGCAATACGCTGAGAAAACGAAGAATTGGATAGTCTTACCTCTGCACAGTGGATTGTCACTCGGTGAACAAGATAAGGTAATCTTATCTGGCAATGGCTATTTCTCATAATTTGTGTGTGCATTTGGGCGAACGTTATCTGACCAAGTTGAAGATATTCTCGAGAAAGGTCTGCGGGGGTATTACTTCACTATTGTCAAAAAAAAAAAACGAGACAAGTAATGTAAGATCAAAACGAGAATGCTATACGACGTTTGGTAAGGCCCCGGGTCAGAAGAGTGAATGAGGCAAAAGAGGTGTGCTAGGAGTGTGTTAGTGGACCCGTGGGAAACAGACGTGGGTATATTCCACGTCTACCTACCACCATCGTACCTAATTATGTCACCATAACAACAAACAAGACAAAAGTAATGTAAGATCAAAACGAGAATGCTATAAGACGTTTCATAAGGCCCCAGAACAGAAGTATTATAAACCGATGACCATGTTTAAAGAATGTGATGAGAGTGAATGGGGCAAAAGAGGTGTGCAAGGAGAGTGTTAGTGGAAATCCGTTCTCTGCCTACCCCCGTGGGAAACAGACGTGGGTATATTCCACGTCTACCTACCACCATCGTACCTAATTATGTAACCATAACAACAATTACTCAATTTTTTGTGATCCGGCATTCAGAGGTAAGATAGCCAGTTCCTTAGTTTGTTGAGGATTCCGGGTAAAGATCGCTTCCACCTTCGGCTTTTATTTTTTATTTTAACTTGAAAAAATCTTAAATAAAACTTGGTTCACAATATGTACCGCTTTGCTCACTCAATCTTATATCTTATCGCATAGTAATTACATATATATTTACACATATATTTTATGTTTGATAAAGTTGTTGAATTCTGATCAAATATGCTCCAGGTGTTTGACTACCCACCGGAAGGGGTCAGAAAATGCATAGTATCAACGAATATCGCGGAGACGTCAGTGACTATAGACGGGATAAGGTTCGTCGTGGATTCCGGCAAAGTGAAGGAGATGAGTTACGATTCCACGACTAAAATGCAAAGGTTGAAAGAGTTCTGGATATCACAGGCGAGCGCCGATCAGAGGAAGGGGCGAGCAGGGCGGACTGGTATGTTCTACATCACATAGATAAAGGAGTAGACCTTCCTCGTAAATTTTGACTTTGAAAATCGATAATTATTATAATAGCGGCAGTTTGTCTTTTTTGGTCAAAGGTGGAAGCGCACTTTACCCAGAATAAAAAGAAAACAAAAGAAGAGTAGTGGAGCCCCTTGTTTCAGCCAAGCAGCATTGTTGTGTTCCGGTTTGAAAGGTATTGCCGGTGAAATTACGGGCACGCGAGGCTTATCGCCTTTATGCCTCAAGTTGATGGGCGCAATGTCGTGTAGGGTATGCTCTTTGCGGATTTGACGTACGCAGTACAGTACGGCATTGTTATATACTTGCTTGTTCCGTCTCCTAGTTGTATAACACCTTCACTGCGATCACCAATCTGTTTGCCAAGCGTGGTGATTATGGAAAAACCCTTCAATTTTGGAGGAGGCTCTGTCCAGTAGTGGACAGTTATGGGCTGTTGAGGTTGATGATGTTGTTGTAAGTAAATGTTTGTATTCAAAAGGATGACGTCTATTCATGTTCCTGTTTCTACTTTCTATGTTGATTATGTTGTTGTGAGTATTTTTTTCTATTCTCAAAGGGGATGAAGTCTATTCATGTTTCTGTTTCTACTTTCTATGTTGATGATGTTGTTGTGAGTAAATTTTTCTATTCTCAAAGGGGATGAAGTATATTCATGTTTCAGTTTCTACTGTCTATGTTGATGATGTTGTTGTGAGTACATTTTTCTATTCTCAAAGGAGATGAAGTCTATTCATGTTTCTGTTTTTACTTTTTATGTTGATGATGTTGTTGTAAGTAAATTTTTCTATTCTCAAAGGGGATGAAGTCTATTCAAGTTTCTGTTTCTACTTTCTATGTTGATGATGTTGTTGTGAGTAAATTTTTCTATTCTCAAAGGGGATGAAGTATATTCATGTTTCTGTTTCTACTTTCTAGGGCCCGGTGTATGCTACCGAATATACTCCGAGAAGCAGTTCTCAGAGATGGCGCCGTTCAGCACCCCTGAGGTGTCGAGGGTTCCTCTCGCTTCTTTACTCTTGTTGATGAGTTCTCTCGGAGTGACGGATGTGAGGCGGTTTCCGTTTCTGGACGCGCCGCCTGAAGAAGGGGTCGAGAATGCGATTCTGGAGCTAAAACAACATGTGAGTTTTTTTTTTATACTACTAGGAGACGGGACAAGCAAGTAGCGCACCTGGTGTTAAGTGTACTCTTACTTATGACAAAGCCTTACTGCATAGTTCATATCCACAAAGAACATAGCCTACACGGCACTGCATTGCGCCCGTCAACTTGAGGCATATAGGCATACATAAGTCTCACGTACCCGTGATTTCACCGGCAACCCTTCAAAGCGAAACACAGCAATGAGCATGGTGGTAGTATTTCTCCGGACGAGCCCTTTCACTAGGCGCTTCTACTACTGTAAGCTCAAAATAAAATCTGAAAACAGAAAAATATTCAGTAACAAATCCGCCAAATAGCTGTGAAAAAATCGAATCGACACGTGTTTCGCCTCTACACGAGGCATCCTCAGATCGTGAGATCTCTAGACTTGCAGCGCAGAGCTCGGAGCGTAACACGTCCACAGAGGGCTCGTCAGCTTAGCAGGAAGACTATTTCTTCCTGAGGATGCCTTGTGAGGCGAAACACGTGTCGATTTGATATTTTCACAGTGATTTGGCGGATTTGTAACTAAAAAATTATTTCTGTTTTCAGATTTCATTTTGAAATATGGATCTCCGCAAAATAACGCTTAAATCAATTAGCTACGCGAGTCTATTCTAGGGTACATGTATATTTATGTTATAGTCACATTATACCTGCATTTCTCTATACGAAATGTGTCAATAATATGCCAATGCTCACCATTGACGCACTAAAACACAGCATTACTGAATAATGTTTTAAACGGACATAAAACTCAACATTTTCCTTACTAACGTGTCTATACCATGCTTGCCTCATACTCCGCGTCTGTGGTCTAGTGGTTCAACCCACCGATTTCAGTTCCAGAGTTTACAATATTGTGCTTTATTTGGTTGGTGGTAGGACTTTGTTTTAGTCCACCGGTCTACAACAACAATTCTTAAATTGTTCGGAATTTAGATGTAAGATAGCCAGTTCCTCAGTTTGGAGGATTCCGGGTCTTATCTTAACTTGTAACCAGGAGATGAAGGCCAAGCGCTTCCCCGTCGTACAAAAAACATCGTATCTTTTCAGTTACTGGCGCCACCTAAAATGCATATACATCAATATTCTGTCGTTTCATAGGGCGCTTTGACATTCAACGAGAAACTCACCTCTCTAGGGAGAGCGCTCTCCAATCTACCGGTGGAAGTATCGCTTGCCAAAGCGTTGGTGGTGGGAGCGGCCACGCTACCCCCCCACAAGAGGGACTCGGCGTTGGCGTTGGCCGCGGCCCTGGGGATACGGTCTATTTATACTACGCGGGCGCATCGCGACTTTGAATGTGAGGTACGTTTGTCGCGACGAACGCGAGCTTCAATGAAAATAGGTAAGTACGAAGAGGAAGTAATGTGGGTAGAGAGAAAAAAAAGAGATAAAAGGGGACATGATGGTAGGAAGGATAAAAGGTAAAAACGTATCATTTCAACAGGAATTAAGACAAATAGAATAAGTACATCTAACAGGAGGAAAGATAGATAGAATGTGGGAGGAAAGGTGAAATATAAGCATGGAGAATCAAGTAAGTAATAATATTATGATTGTTAATGAATTTATGTGAACAGAGAGGAATATTGATAGAATAAACTTAAATGGACAGATCAGTCTCTCACAGGGGATCCTGAGAGAGATCCAATATAGGTAGAACTTAAAATATCATATTAGAACTGTAGATAATTCCTATAGGATAATCCCAAGGGAATGATCATAGCCAAGGAAAACAATTTGGAGGAACAGGCAAGCTATACAGGGGTGGTAGAAGGAGGCTTGTAATGGGAAAAGAAATCCCGCCAGAATATAAGAAAGAAATATAAAATTATCTCTCTGCTATCATGTAATATAATGTAATAAATCTATTTACCAATATCATCTTGTTGTCATGTCTATAAAATGTTTACTCTGGCCATAAGGGTGAAACCTTTGTGTACACATTTAATATAATATCAGTTAATCCATATATATATATATATATATATATATATTGTAAGAAAAGAAAGACGTGGCGACAACGTTTCTTGTGGAAACAGAAAAATGTCCGCTGCCGTGACTCAAACGGCGCTCGACATTTGATTTTTTCAATGAAAATTAGCGGATTTGTTACTCAATATTTTTTTGTTCGTATTGAAATGGATCTCCGCAAAGTAAAGTCTGAATGAAATGAAGAAAAATTACGTTTTACTTGTCTAATAAATGGTCATGTCAGGATGTGGATGTCTTTAAACGCATTCAACAGGTGAATCATCATCAGAGTGTGAGACGCGAAACCAAACGAGAGGGCTGCGCGCGCCGCGATCGCAACCTACCCTGATGATGATCCACCTGTTGAATCGAAACCGTTGGTGCCTACATCAACATAATCGTATACGTGAGTAAAACCCGTGTTTTAAAATGTATAGTACCACTGACGCAAGTTTTGAAAGTGATATCTTCGTGTTTTCTATTACAGAACTCGAGAAAACCCGACGAATCTGACCACGGTGACCCGTTGACCCTTCTATCGCTGTACTGCGCCTGGCTCACGGTCAAAGCGGAGAATAGAGGGGGGAGGGCTTGGTGCAATAGACGTGGAATTGAGGAGCAAAGGCTTTATGAGCTGACCAAACTTGCTGCCCAATTGAGAGGCTTACTTCAGGTACGAACTTCTAATTCACGACACTAGTGCTATTTAAAATGAACTCATGCCGTATATTTGTATAATGTAAATAATATAACTCATAATAACTCTCATGATGTACCTATTTTATTTGTAATTTATTAGCTAATTTTATTTTATGTTTGTGAATATCTCTGTTTCCTCGCTGTGTGTAATATACCTATCGTATTTTGTTTTGTTTTGTTAGTATACGTAGGTACCTATTGTCCAAATGTTTGTGTACACTTTGTCTACACTTGGTGCTCGCGTCAAATCGACCTCTTGTTGTTTGTACCGGTTTCCAAAGGTCTCGACGGAAGATCAGCGCAGGTTCCCCGAACCTGCATTAACGCTGAGTTGAGACCTTTTTGCAATTCTATGCGAGCTAACTATTTAATTAACATTTTTGTTCTTTGTCTCTATTTATTATTATTATTATGTTGATTTTTGTGTAAGAGTTGCAAATAAATGTCTTTTTGATTTGATTGAGGTATATTTTCCATATATATATATTTTTATTGTACTAGTTGCTCTTGGGCTTCATCTCACCTGGTAACAAGTTAAGTTAAGGCCGAAGGTGGAGGCGCACTTCACCCGGAATCCTCAACAAACTGAGGAACTGGCTATCTTACCTCTGAATGCCGGAACACAACAAATTTAGAATTGTTATTATGGCGACAGAATTAGGTAAGATGGTAGTAGGACCCAATCAAAGGCCCAGTCCAGGCGGACTTAAACAATGGATTTGCTCCTATCATTGATTTTTCTTTATTTTAAATAACTACTGTTGTAAACCTAATAATGTTAAAAAAACAGCATCTTTATTCAATCACATAGATTACATTTAAATATTTTGTTACACTGTTATTTTTTTGATATACATTACATCTCTTCACCAAGCGGAGGGCATTGGTACGCCATCACACAGGTTGTCCTAGTTTGGGTACCAATGTCACTGTCATGGATTAATTGTATTACCAGGAACACCACTTCTTTGTTTAATTTAAATGTGTTGCTGTAATGTTTGTTATTACCAAATGAATTTTCATTTCATTTCAAACAAAATCCTACGACCAACCTAACCAAGCATAATATTGTACTCCTACTGGGGTTCGAACCTGGGACCTCTGGATCGTTCCATCGTGTAAGTTCGTTCCATCGTTGACCTCATCCCTTTCCGTGCAAGTGCTTGTGCAAGTATTTAGGTCATCATCATCAGCAGCCCATCAATGTCTACTGCTAGACAGGGCCTCCTCCAAATTGGAGGGTTTTGCCATAACCACCACGCTCGGCAGAATGATTGGTGATTGCAATATAGGTGTTAGTTCATACACACAAGTAAACAGCTACCCTTCTTCTAGTAAGATCCCTTACGAAGGGATAGTTAGTATTAGTCACGTAAAAACATGAAGTTGAGAATACTGCACCTCTAGGGCAGACAATATCAAAGAAGCAAAGGGCGCGATCGCCAATCCAGAAAAGGCGCAAAGCGTTTGTTTCGTAATTTCGAACAGTTTAAAAATAATAAGTTTTGATAACAAAAACGGCCGCGGTCACGGGGTACGGGCCGTTGTAACGCGGTCGAAACTGTCGGGAATATAAAAAGGTTCGCGATGAAGACCCGTTTTTGTTGTCAATTGTGTACAATAATCGCGATAACTTTAAAAACGCTAATAAGTTTTGTTTTTGCAGATGAACAACTTGATGGAAACCAAAGAGCCGGAAGCAATGACTTCCGCGGAACGAGCTATGCGGCATGGCCAGCTGAAACAGCTCAAGGATATGAGAAGGTAGTCATACGTTATTTTTTGCCTTCGCGCGTTTTCGACCCAAAAAAATATAGATACATAGATAGATAACTCTTTATTGTTCACCATTTACAAATAACATAACAAAACACAGATAGTGGAAACTTAATCTAAGCGTCACTGGTAAAACAATGGGCGGCCTTATCGCTGAAAGCGATCTCTTCCAGGCAACCGCTGGATGGACAGATAAGATAACGACTTTCAAGGATGGCGGACTATACGAATAACGAATATAAAATAAAATATACATACATAAAATTACATCAATAATAATCATGATAATAATAATAATGAAGGATAAAAATGAAAATTTAAGAATAAATTGATAGATAATACTGTTAAACTTTCAATTTAAAAGTGTGTTGCGATGTCGTCTTTTTTTTAATATTATCAGGTAATGCGTTCCACAGCCTAACAGCTTCAGCTGAAAAAACTGACGGATTGAGCTGACATTTTGCAAATAATATTGTTCTGAGAAAGTAATATCATAGGCTATTTTTATCAGGTTACCACGCGGGCGAAGCTACGTGCAGACGTTTGTATCTAAATGTATAAAACCGTCGTGTAGCTGATTGGATGTCTGACATCAACGCATAGCCCAAACTAGGGTCCAGGAGACTTGAAATTTCAAGGCTTCTTTCGTAGTGTAGGGGTGCACTAGTATAGGAATTTCAGAAATTCCCACAGGATGACAGAAACAAAGCGATCGTTTCACTACGAGATACAAGGTGAAACGAGTTACAAATTTGATATAGTACAGTGCCATCAAAAATGACCAGCATGGACTTCTCAATATACATACTCGTAGTATAATAGTATAGTATTGACAAATCGTATAACAAGCCTCACAGCTCAGTTGGTAGTAGCTCTGCCTGCTGCGCTGTAGGTTGTGGGTTCGATTCCCACCCAGGAAAAACATTTGTGTGATGAATAAAGATGTTTGTTCTGTGTTTGGGTGTTGTAATGTATGATAAGTATGTATTTACAAAAAAAAAGTATTTAAGTATTTTATCCGTAATCTAGTTCCCATATTACAAGAAATTAATTAATAAATAAATAACTAGCTACCACCATCTTACCTTATTCTGTCGCCACAACAACAATTCTAAAAATTGTTGTGTTCCGACATTCAGATGTAAGATAGCCAGTCCCTCAGTTTGTTGAGGATTCCGGGTGAAGTGCGCCTCCACCTTCGACCTTATCTCAACTTGTAACCAGGTGAGATGAAGGCCAAGCGGAACCCCGTCGTACAATAAAAACAAACCTTAATTTCCACCTAAACGCAACGAAGCGACAGTTTTCATCCAGTTACTCGTTGCCTATCAAGGTCGTAACAAACTTTACTTCGAACGAAGCCTGCTTTGCATTTTATGCCCTAATTTCTTATGTTAGAGTTGCTATTCATTTGAAAAACAGTAATTATAATCTATCATTACTCAGCATAATTTTTTTATCTGATTTTTTTGGTTATGTTTGTCATTTTGTGGAATTAACTCGTTTTTCAGACAGTACAAACATAAGGCGGCCGAGGAGTCTAAACGCAAGAAACGGCTCAAAGTGGATTCCTGGGAACTCGTCGATGACAATAAGGATGAAGATGACGTTATGGATATAAAAGACATAGAGTTCAGGATGACGAATGACGCTCAGCGGATTCAGGCGCTGATTTCCGGAGCGAGTGCTTCTAGTGGACGGGATCTTGTTATGTTAAAGGTAATTTAAGCTTTATTTACTGGGATATCCACCGGGTTCGAACCCGGTATAAGCACAATATTGTAATCCCCCTGGGGATCGACCCCGGGGGATTTACATTTTTTTTTTTTAGTGCGATTACAATATTCGGCTTGGTTTGGTTGGTGGTAGGACTCTGTTTAGGTCCGCCTGGCTAGCTACCACCGTCTTACCCAATTCTGTCGCATTGCAACTATTCTAAATTGTAGTGTTCCGGCATTAGGAGGTATATCAGCCTGTTCCTCAGACTGTTGAGGATTCCGGGTGAAGTGAGCTGTTAAAATGAAAATGTGAAAATTTCAAGTGAAGTCCAGGGCTCAATACCTTTATGCCTCAAGTTGATAGACGCAATGCCAACTGCATCTTATTATTTTTTATCATTTTGGAACGGAAAATCTACTGCCTGTACGAAATCACAACAAGCACACAACGAGAACGGCAAGAACCTCGGGCTAGTTAGATTTAGGGTACCGTACCCAAATAAAACGTTCTAAAAAAAGGGGTCAATAGCTCAATATCAATACACTATATTGACTAACAAATAGGATGGAAAATTATATTATAAATTTTTTATTATATTCATTAATATTATATTACAAGGAAAAACTGTTTTTACAGATAGTTTTATGTCGGGCTTTATATCCACAAGTAGCTGTTGCTGATGAGTTCAATCATTGCAAGGTGAGTTTTTTGAAAATTATTTTAGAAATGGGTGTCATCGCTGTACCTGAGATGACGAACTGCGTCTGAAGTATACCCACTAGTAATATACCCAGAGATCTCGAGTTCGATCCCCGATACAAATTGGCTTATCCCAGAAATCCCCTTCAATGATCCCCTGAGAAGGGGATTTTTGAACTTTTTGTCCAGAAACCCCTCTCCGGTTCTGAAAGAATAAGCATAAGGGATTTTTGGATAAAGTTCCACAAATCCCCTTCGCCATTTATTCTCATTATCTTTGATATTTAGCTTTTGTGTTTTTGTATTTTTGAGTTTTGCCTTTGTTCAATTCCGTCTGGCTAGCTACCACCACCTTACTTAAGTCTGTTGCCGTAACTTACCATAGGTTTTTTGTACATTTGCATTGCAAACAGCTGGAACGGATCGATTTGGTTTTTTTAGTATGTTTCGTCCTGGTCACTGCTGGGCAAAAACCTATTCCAAATCAATCCAAACTCGATCCTTCGCAATCCCACCACTCTTGAAGGAATCGTAGATAGGTACGTTACATAGGTAGTTGCATGTTTTCTACCATTAAATAAATAAATATTACAGGACGTTAATTTCACACAGCGCCATCTGGCCCCAAACTAAGCATATCTTGTAATATGGGAACTAGATTACGGATAGAATACTTCAATACTTTTTAAATACATACGTACTATATGATACAACGCCTAAACACAGAACAAACATATATATTCATCATACAAATGTTTGTCCTGCGTGGCTATGAGGCTTGTTAAATAATATAATTTAGATAAATGCTTGGATAAATTCCTCGATTGTATAAGGTGCCATGTCCAAAAATAAATGTTTTAATTTAATTAAAAAAAAGTAATTAATTGATCTTCGTTAAAGCTTCCGGGACAGCGTTGTTGATCCTTGTACCAACTATTCTGCATTTACCTTTTTAAGAAATAACATGGGTTACTCTTTGTCCGGGTAGCATGCGGATGAAGCCTCGGGCAAAAGTTAAAGATTTTGCTTGAAACTTAGTCCAAATGGCTTATTCAATTTCCGCCTTTATCCAATGCAATAATAATTTATTTAATTTATTTAATTTAATGCCATTTATTATTTGTGCTGCGATGTTTGGTAAATTATATAATTAAATCCCTAATTAACTATTAGGGATACCGAAGTGTCAATGGGACCCTAGTACTAAGCCTTCGGGTCCGTCTAGTGTTTATCCTTCTTACTATACCGAGTATTTATGTACCAACATATTCCAGTCGGTAGCAGAACAACTGTACCACACGTGGAGCAAACCCTTCGTGTACCTCCACCCCACGTCATACTTCGGCAAACAGTCGAGAGTGCTTCAGCTGACGGAACAAGATATACACACATGCCCGCACTATAAGGGGAAGGCGGCGCTTTCACATTGTCATCAGATACTGTGCTATCTGTAAGTATTCAATTCAATTCAATTCAATTATTTATTTCATCTATAGACAACTACATTGCACTTAGATAGGTCACACATACATATTGGTTGCTTACAAAATAATTAACACAAGTCAAGAAATTACAGAATTGAGTTTACAAAATTATAGGTACTTAGCAGATTAGCAAAAGCATCGTCAGAGTGTATAAAATATATTACTTAATTAAAAATACCTATTGTAACTAGAGGCGAAAGAACTGCTATTATATAATTTAGTACCACTCACAGATCAGCAAAAAGCTTTGTCAAATTGTATAAGTAAACATTTATTTGTCATCCAGAGCTTCTTTCATATTATAAGAGCTTTTTTCCATCAATTGTTTTCTTACACATCATTGAAAGTTTTGTTTGTTCTGTCAATTCTTTATATTTTTCTGGTACGTTATTGAATAATTTTAACTTATTTTTTTTTAGTATCATCCGGTGAGACGAAGGCTAAGCGCTTCCTCGTCGTACGATAAAAAAATGTGTCCACACGCTGTACATAAGACTTTATAAATGTAGATAGATAGTTGTGCGTGTAGATAAGATTCAGTAATTTGTACGTTGTTTGCTTACTTATTTGTTTGGCATCTATGAATGAGCGAGCTTTCCCGGAAAGCTTTTCTAAGCGCTTGGCCTTCATCTCACCTGTTTTAAAGCTATGATAAGGCCGAAGTTGGAAGCGCATTTCAGCCGGAATCCTCAACAGTCTGACGAACTGGCTATCCTGCCATACATTTTTGTTACGGCGACAGACTTGGTAAAGGAGTTGGAAGTTAGCCAGGCGGACTAAGACAAAGTCCTACCACCATCGATACCACACAATATTTTACACGTTAAAACCAGACGTACTTTAAAATAGTAAAAGTAATAATGTCACGTATTAAATTACTGGATATTTTAACACATCACCATCGAGCCCCAATGCATTAAGGCGGACTCAAACAAATTCCTACCTCCAACTAAACTACACACAGAATATTGTACTCTCCTGGGGATCAAACTTGGGTCCTCTGGATCTGGCACGGTGGGCGAACCACTTGACCACAGGCGGTACCCTAATGGGCAGTTTGTAAATTTTGGAAAACTGGAGGTCATAGAGTCAATTTTAAAGTCACTAAGAAAGGATTTTAATAAATTCCCACAGAATGACGGGAACAAGGATGGGCGTTTCTCTGTGTCATGAATGTAAACCAGGATTTTCTCTTCCAGCTCTCTCCTCGAAACGACAAAACCCTACATCGTGAATTCTATGCGGATGGCGGCGGCGCAGACGTTGTTGTTGCTAGCCCATTCTATCGACACCAATCTCGGCTTCTCAAGGTGAGAATAACGAAGAAGGCAGCTGCCACTCATAAAAAAACCGACTATGTGCGAACGCACACCGAGCGTTCCGACCCACATTTCAAGGCAAAAAATCACGTTCATGAATCAATCAAGAAACGTGATTTTTAGAGTAGTAGAAGAGTTTAGAGTTCTCGTCCAGAGAATTACCACCACCATACCTACTTCGGCCGCCAAGTAGTATTGAAAGAAAGAAAGAAAACCGTTTATTTTTACCACCAGCAAATTAAATTATCTTATTGATTAACTTATTGAATAATTATTAATAACGAAAACGGGTCTTCATCGCGTACCTTTTTATATTCCCATTATAATGTATATTTTCATTATAATTTGTTAATGTATATTTTTATATACATTATAATTTTATTCCCATTATAATGTATATTTTTATATACATTATAATGGGAATATAAAAAGGGACGCGATGAAGACCCGTTTTTGTTATTAATTATGTGTAATAATCGCGATAATTAAAAAAAAACGTTATTGAATTATACAATATAAAATGTGTGATGGTAAACCTAGTCCCAGCTCAGCGTAATGCCACAACGTCTCGCCACGCCGCAGCGCTGGTCTTCCGCTAGGGCCAAAGCTGGCATTGCAAGTTACCTAGTTCCTACATACAACATAATTATAGCAATAAACTAGCCACAATTCAGGAGAGATGAATGGAAACAGAGAGAGATTGAAACAGGGAGAGCATAAGGATAAAAAAACCATAAGCCTCAGCCATGCGATAAAACCGATTGATTTATCTGACAGCTTGCTTGTTCTGGTGTGTTGGGTATTGCTGTGTTCCGGTTAGAAGGGTATGCTTGCCGTTGAAATTGCGGGCACGCGAGGCGTAACACTTTTATGCCTCAAGTTCACGGGCGCAGTGTATACTACATTGTAGGTTATGTTCTTTGTGGATGATCTACGCCTATTTTTATCATTTTCACTCTATTGAATATCGGATCATCTCGGACTCATATCAATAACAATCAATCAACATCTAATCTATATTCTACTCCACGCACCTGTGACTCTCACGACCATAGTCTATAAATTGAATCATTATTTTTTCAATAAACATAGATATAAAGCTGAAACCATAAAGCATACGCCTGCCTATTGACCATCAAAACTCCTTCCTAATATTAATATTAGTATTGCTTATTTATTTTGGAATAATATTTTAAAATGTCAAAATCTTTAAAAAAAAAAACATTAAAAGTCTTTAAATCATATGTTATTTTAATTTCTATTGTTATGGGTGATTTAGCTCGAGAGGGTTCCACCTGAAAATCAGCGCCTCTTCGCTCCATGGTGGAGTGGCTTTTTGCTGAGGCAGTATATTATGTGTACCTACGTACTTAACTATTCATATTATTCTTTACCTTTTGTTACTAGATTAAAGTTAGTACCTACCTACCTACATAAGTTGTTTGTTCATGCGCTGTGTTTGTTCTTGGTGCCAAATAAATATTATTCTTTATTCTTCTTTCTACCTACGCAATAAGGCATTGTTATAGGCAAGAGATGCATTTAACACCAGGGCTATTTGCTTATTCCGTCTCCGAGTTGTATAAAAAAAAAATTCGTAACCATTGATATTATTAATCACAAAGAAAGTATTATAAATCAACAAACGATATTAATGTGCCTTAATTTTTTTTCTCAATCTCGATATTCACCTAAGTGTTTGAGGCTCTCTCGGCATTAAAGCACCGACCGTACGTCATAGTAGGTGGGCAGAATATATAACGTGAATAAATCACCCCTTACTAACATGAAATTCTTGATGTTTTATGGAGGGTGCAATTCGAGCTTGCGGATTTTTGCCCGGCTAGATAACATACAAATTAGTGACAAACAGACAGATAGACGGGCGCCAGCAGAGACTTAGTAATAACAAGATACACGCGTACATTATTTTTACTTGAATACATGTTAGGTATAATTAAAAAGCAAATAAAATTATTGTATTGTATTGTATTGTATGTATAGTGAAAAAAACTTAGATACGAGTTTATCCCCATTTCCTTTGAGAATTATCATTATTCGAATGTGCATATAAATCTGAACAGCTATTTTAGATTTTCCGATTCATTAACGTCTTTTGGTATTAAAAAAAATTGTACGTGTACTTATCTACTTATTGGATAACAACTGATTGAATACTGTACCGGAAATGAGTCGTGACTGTACGGTTCGTTTATGTACTTTTTGACTCTGTTGATTACTGGATTAGGTTGTACGTGATTTTTTCACCTGTATGTGCGCAATACACATGCCACTATTACATCTCATTCTGGCTATTCCGAAGGCCTAGTGGCACCTTATCAGAAACAAACGTTTATTTATGTACTATGGTTAAGCGCTAGGCCTTTATCTCACCTGGTTACAAGTTAAGATAAAGCCTAATTCAATAAATGTTTATGTTGTTCTATAGTCATATTTCTGTGTACAATAATGTGTTCATTCATTCATTCATGAATTCCTAAGGTGGTGGCTGTTCTATATTACATGTATTTTTATTTAGATTTTTAGTTCAAATACTCTGAACTTTAGGTGAATTTTGTACAGTAGTATTGTACGTCTTTTTACGTTAACCCTTATCAATTTCCCAAAGCTGCCGCAGTATAAACACTAGATGTTTGTCTTTTTTTTTGCAACAACAACTGGCTAAATATGCATCAAAGTAAATGTAGGTACTATGTACTGGCGATAGACGGATTCTCGTAAGCTAGCTTAAGATCTCCTTTAAATTTGTCCTTGGTCAATGTACTGTATATCCAAATTTATTGGCTTTGCTGATAACAACCTTAATCATAATGTTTAAACCCAACGTCTTCGTTAATCGTCAGGATTATTGTCGATTACGCTAAATTTACGACTCTGTTACTTATGATTTCATCCATAGCAAAATCACGAAGTGTCTTAATGCTAGAACATAGGTTTGAAAAACATTCATACAATATTGAACATTGGACTTTTTCACACCAATAGAAAGAGAAAAGAAGAAAGAAAGCACTCTCTAGATAACACTTGACATTTGGGTTTTGATGTCCTAGCGAGTATACATATTTCCTCATTTATTATATAGCATTTTATATATGATATATATACAGGGTGGGCCAAAAGAAGTCATCCGATGTTGTTTGGCTCTCTTTTTTTTTCTAAAAGAAAAACTTCGATTCTGTTTTTTGATTATGTTTATTTGAACCTTTAGAATTGTATTGGTTAAGTCGAGAAGATGATATCGGCTAAATGGGCGCCGTCACAATTGATTATCATACGGGCTCGTTTTATGCCATTTTTCATCACTTCAGCGAGAACTTCGGGCGACAGATTCTCGCACTCGTGTCGAATGTTGTCCTTGAGGGCTTCCAGAGTCTCGGGCTTGTTCACGTAAACACGGGACTTCAAAAAACCCCACAAAATAAGTCTAAAACGGTTAAATCGGGCGATCTTGCGGGCCAGTGCAAATCGCCAAAACGAGAGATGAGGCGACCCGGGAACGCCGCCTTCAGAATATCGGTTGTGGGTCGCTCAGTGTGTGCCGTTGCTCCGTCCTGTTAGAACCACATGTCCTGCAGTCCTAATTCATCCAATTGCGGCAGAAAAAACTCGTTCAACATGGCCCTATAGCGCGCACCGTCCACTGTTGTCGTTTGGCCAGCGGCGTTCTCGAAAAAAATGGCCCGATGACTCCTCCAGCGTGAACAGCACACCATGCAGTCACTTTGAGCGGGTGTAATGGCTCCTCGTGCATTACTCGTGGATTTTCGGTGCCCCAGAAGCGATAGTTTTGCTTGTTCACGTACCCGCTGAGGTGGAAATGAGCCTCATCGCTCATTATGACTTTGGTCGAAAAATCGTCCACTTCTTCCTCGAGATTGAGGATGGCTTGGGCGTAGGTTACGCGCGTTTGGCGGTCGGCAGGCAGCAGCTGATGCACGGACTGGACTTTGTACGGGAACATGCGCAGGTCTTTGACCAAAATTCGCCTTAGGGACGTCCGGCTGATGGCTAATTGCGTGGCACGGCGTCTGGTCGATGTTTCCGGCGACAGCTCGACATCCTCGGCAACAGCGGCGATATTCTCGGCAGAACGGGCGCTCCGGGGCCGGTCACTCTTGGCAACGTCTCGTGTGGTCCCATACTCTTCAAGGTTGGTGGCCAAACGGCGCAGTGTTTGCGCAGTCGGTGTCGGACGGCCGGGGAATCGGCGACGGAATTCGCGCTGCGCCAACACCACAGACGAATTGTTACGCAAAAAAATAGACACAATTATTCCGCGTTCTTGGGGAGTATATCGCTCCATGGCTTGTTCACTGGTATTCTGCATCTGTCTAGTCCACAAATGTCAAAACAGATTTGACATTGGCGGCCATTTGCAAAAATGAGAGCATCTTCTAGTAGGGTGATTTCTTTTGGCCCACCTAGTATATCTTCGAGGTTTGTCTGGGCAAAGCTTGTCTACAATGGAGCGAATCTTTCCAGAAAATACCTATTAACTCTTTTCGGTGGTGTTGGTGTCGTAGGTAACTGGAAAAATTGAGGTAACAGCTGATTCCAATTTTACAGTGCGCATTATGAATACATTTGGTAGTAATTAGTTCCTCGGGAAGTTCTCAGGCTTTGATTGAGAAACGAGTGCCGGTGACTTCACCGGCACTCGTACCTCTATGTTTTTTCTATGTTTTTTTAACCGCCTCTATTGTTTAGTGGTTCCAAGGGGAGTACGATATTGTGCTTGGTTGGATTGGTGGCAAGACTTTGTTTAAGTCTGTCTAGCTAGCTACCACCAGTTTCCGATTCTGTCGACATAATAACAATTCTAAAATTGTTGTGTTCTTGCATTTAGAGGTAAGATAGCCAATTCCTCAGTTTGTTGAGGATTCCGGGTGAAGTGCGCCACCACCTTCGGCCTCATCTTAACTTGTAACCAGGGGAGATAAAGGCCAGGCGCTTCACCGTCTTAGAATAAAAAACAATGCAAGTGAAAGCATGGTGTAGGAAAGTGTATGCAGGAGCGCGCACGAACGTATGATCTCAAGCGGGCGTCGATGACGAGTTCAATGCGGCAGTAGTTTGGCACCTGGGATCGGCTTTAAGCCTTTGTTTGTTTCTCCTGGTAATGGATACTCTGACACAGATGGCAGTGTCAACACATACAGAGAGTAATGTCAGAACATACAAGAGAAGGCACCTTGGTGAATGCTGGTGCCGATGACAGAGCACACAGAGAAAATGGCTGTAGAAATATGGCAGTCAGCCGCACTGAACCGAACATTAGTTCTGCTGTGACTACGGTTGTTCCCCCCACTACTTCCCAATCGCCTTAGATAGTGCAACCAGCCTGCTCCAATTTTAGGAGTCTATGATACGTGAAATCGCTTAGGTTCAGCGATCATATCTTCCACATTGTACACAATGTAGCATTTACTTTGAAATTAATATATGTTATAGTTCAGGATTGATGCTAGAACGCTAATGTTGCGAAAACACGATTACATAAAATTTTCTGGATGTAAAAAAATCCAAAGAAGCGAACATTTTTGGTACAAATTAGAGTCAACTCTAATTTGTATCAAAAATGTTCGCCATTCAATAAATACGCCCAATTAGGCCTTGACACTTTGTACAGTAAATAAACACAGTATACAGCAGACTGTGTTTTGGATTTTCAAAATTAATATTTGTTTTACCGTAAAAAAAAAAACGTAGAAAATGCGCTTATTAAAGCGCCGTGGTTGAGCGCACAGCACTTTTCTTACACTGTCACCTTTATTATTACTATATCTTAGTTCGAAATAGAGGTTGTATAGGCCGTTAGTACCTTGGCTTATTTTTACAAGACGACGGTAATGTTGATCGAGACGTGAATAATATACTGAATGCGTAATGGATGGAGTGGTCTCGGGAACAACATGTCCCACTAATCGCTGTTAAACTTCAGGGGGAAATTTAGAAGATCATCAGACCTGTCGCAATGTGGATCAGAGTGTTGGGCTATGAAGAAGACGAAAGGTTAGAACGGATTAGTGGAAAGTACATGCTACTGAGATGCTAATTTTAAAAATGTGTTTCTGTTGTTTTGTTAATATATCATAAGTATAATTCATTGTTGTGTAGTAGGTATTATGTAAGTGACCTCAACATTTAAAAATCGTTTGTAATAAGGTACATAAAAATGTCTTAATTAAGTCTCCACACATTTTGTTATTGTAATAAATGAATTTAATTGCATTGAAAAGGTTGAATATGATAAGGATAAGGAAAAGGTTGACAACTGATAGGAGTGAGGCGAAGAAAGGATATGTTGTGTCGACTTCACCTAAGCGTGGGATTAGGGCAGGAGAATGATGAGCGCTTAGTCCTAATAAATGGAATATCAACCAAATATGACCTTCAGACTCAAATCATTATCAACAGCCCATCAATTTACACTGTTCGATTCCGCCACACCTGACAGACTAACTAGTGATTGCAGTAAAGGTGCAAGGTAAAACAGCAAGCAAGCTGCAGCCCCAGAAGAATCTGGTGAGATCTTTTAGTCGCTCTTACGAGTGAAGGTCTTTTTTATTGTACGACGGAGAAGCGCTTGGCCTTCATCTCACATGGTTTCAAGTTATGATGAGGCTGAAGGAAGGCGCACTTCACCCGGAATCCTCAACAGACTGAGGAACCGGCTATCTTACCTCTAAATTACGGACCACAACAATTTACAACTTTTGTTGTGGCGACAGACTAAGGTAAGATTGTGGTAGCTAGGCAGGTGGACTTGAACAAAGTCCTACCAAACCAAACCAAGCACAATATCGTACCACTAGACCACTGAGGCTTTCATTTTTAAGTTTTAAGTTAGTTAGTTACAAGCCTTCTTAGTCTATAAATCGATCGATTGATGCGCAAACGGATGTGATCTTAACCTCGAGATCGGACAGCGGGTCCATCCAATAGGTTCTTCAAATACGTTTTTGACGAAATAAATATATGGGATGGTACAAATTTTTAGCCTATCAAAGACAGAGAAACAATGCTGCCTTCTATTTGTAGTTAGTACACTATTCTGTTTTGTACAATCCGAAAAAGGTGCTTACAACAAACCTTTTCCCCATCAAGTATTCAACTATCATAAAATAAAAAATGTTATTAATAGCCGAAGATATAGGGACGAAATAAGCGAAGGAAACAAACAATTTGCACGGTAAATGCCTTGAAGGTTCAATTAAGGCATTTACCGAGCACTAGGACGCCTATACAATTTTTTGTTTCCTTCGCTTATTTCTTCCCTATTTCTTCGGCTATTATACCATAATGCTTGTTTTTTAGGATCGTCTGTGATTCTTGGCTACTCCTCGAGTTTCCGTATCCCGATGATGGAGTGAACCTGCTGCTGAAAGCAACTAAACTCCGACAAAGATGGGACACACTTATCAACCGCCGTCTTGATGGTATTATAATTATAAGTCATTTATTTCACACAAAAACAGTGTAACAGCATAACAGATTGAATCCATAGGCTAGTTCAGCCTAGGCTGTATTTTAGGATCCAGGCTTCTCCCTTTAATGTTTATTACATATGCCATAAAACGAATAGGTAACAAAAAAATAAAATAATTGTGTGATATAAAAAAAAAATAAGAAACCTACAATTCAGATGATGAAAATGTAGTTATTAAACTTAGAATTTGAAGTCAACCTCAAAAAAAAAACAATTACTTACAAAAAAAGATACATTAGTTTGCAATTTTACATATTTTATATACATTACATAGAGGTATTGTTGTTTTGTTATTAATCCGCTTAATTTCTTTATCTATCATTGTTTTACGGATGGCGTACAAGGTGACTTTAAGGTAAACCATGTCTAACGAGCATCACAGCTGAGTTGGCTCTGTGGTCTAGTGGTTCAACCCACCGATTTCAGATTCAGAGGTCCAGGGTTCGATCCCCACGGGGAGTACAATATTGTGCTTGGTTTGGTTGGTGGTAGAAATTTGATTAAGTCCGCCTGGCTTACCATCTCCATTTTACCTAATTCTGTCACCATAACAAAAATTCTTAAATTGTTGTGTTCCGGCATTTAGAGGTAAGATAGCCAGTTACTCAGTTTGTTAAGGATTCCGGGTGAATTGCGCCTTCAGCTTGGGCCTTATCTTAACTTGTAAAATGAAGGCCAAGTGCTTACCCGCCGTACAAAAAAAAAGTGCACTCATGCACCACAAAAGTTACCCTGAGAATTTCGATCAACCAAAACAATTTGTCCCCTTCGGCCACTTCGAAACCAAGGGTTTGAAACCAGTTTATGAAACATAATTATATTTATTTTTAGGAAACCTGGTTTCAATTAAATAAAAAATATTCTGTGTTAGAAACTGGTTTCAAATACAGATTATAGAATCTTCTTTTGAAACTTGTACAAACTACTTGATCAGAAATATTTTATAATGATGACAAAACGTCATCTCACTATCAATAGGTATGTGATAGAACTGATATATTTTAAGAGCCGATTATTCATTTTATGTTGTTTGTATTTTGCATGTTATTTGTAAGTGGCTAGGAAAATATTTCTGATCAAGTTGTTTGTATACAAACGAGTTTCAAAAAAAGATTTTATAATCTGTATTTGAAACCAGTTTATAAAAAATAATTATTTTTCTTTAATAGAAACCAGGTTTCCTTACAATAAATATAATTCTGTTTTATAAACTGGTTTCGTAAATGGCCGGCAATTTGTCCAGTGAGCTATCACTGGATTCCAAGAGGCAGAAACTCTGAAACAGTCTTAACGATTAAAATTAGGATACCTCTTAATTTCAATCGCTCTCCAAACCTTGTATCCATCGTGATAATTGGAGATATCTTTGGGGTTCCATAAACTGAAAGAAATCTCCAATTGAATTGAATTACCTCCAACGAATGATAAAGACTATTTTACTGAGGTACCTGCCTACCATCTATTTATATTCTAGTTATATTTTGTTTTTATGAATGTATTTTCCTACCTACCTGTTATGGCACTCCCTTCCTTACTTATACTTTACTAAAATTAATACTTAATTTAATTTAGCCCTACCTAGTTTTTGTATTATCTGTAAGTGATTTTTTGTAATCTTATGAGAATAAATGTCTTAAACCGTAAAGGCTTTAGACAACGTGCGTGTTAGCTGACTGTTTGACACGATTTTGGACTCAGAACCAAGACATAACGGGATAAAACCTAGTCTTAGATGAAGGCCGTGCACATTCCCGTCGTACAATAAAAAAAAAATGGTCCCTAAATATAGATAAATAAATATTACAGGACATTAATTTCACACAGCGCCATCTAGCCCCAAATTAAGCATAGCTTGTAAGATTTCGGATAGAATACTTAAATACTCTTTTTTTGTAAATACATACTTATACAATACAAACACCCAAACACAGAACAAACATCTTTTTTAATCACATAAAAGTTTGTCCTGGGTGGGAATCGAACCCGCAACCTACAGCGCAGAAGGCAGAGCTACTAACCAACTGAGCTATGAGGCTTGTTAATAGCTATATGTATTTTGTTACAGACGCAAATCCCAACAAATCAGTTGAAACTGAACTAGAAAAGCAAAAGACACCTCTCAACTACGAAGAGTTGCAATACGAGTTGTCATGCGACATATCCTCATATATGAACGCGCAGGTGTACTATTCTATCAAAAGGCTGTTGCCCGGTGATTTGAAGGTGATATACCACGGGGGTGAGGAATTGCACCCCAGTATAGACCCCAACCCGTTCGGAGAGAACGAATGCCGCGCCAATGAGAGGAAAGGGGGGGTGTATGTGACTGACAATATTGTTTTTAACTGGTAAGCTCTTTTTATACTCCTAGGAGACGGAACACGCGAGCAATTGCCCACCTTTTCTATAACAATGCCTTACTGCGTAGATCACATCCATAAAGAACATACAACGTGGCTGTAATTTCACCGGGAAACATACCTTTCAAACCGGAACACAGCGATGATTGCTTGGCGGCTGAATAAGGTATGGTGGTAGTGCATCCCCGGACGAGCCCTTACACATAATATAAATAAAGAAATTTTACAGGACATTTTTGGATTAGATTATTTTGTTATATTAATATTATCATTAGTACTGGTCTGGAACAGTTGAGTTACCTATAGGCCGTTTGTAACGGTCCTTAGGTAATCTGACTGATTCCTTTGTACATAGTTAGTTTAATTGTACTTTTTATTGAATAAATGTTTCATTAGATTGCCCTTTATATGACATTTATAAACATTTTTCTCGTTCCAGCGTCGTAGATACAGATTGGAGTTACAATATATACCAAGAAACATATAACCAGCCCTGGATTTGCCCCAACTGTGAACTAACCGTCTGCCTATCCCCTTTGGAGAGACTTCAGCACAAAACATTCACCTGCTCATCTAGAACTGTAAAGAAAGAAGAAGTCAAAGTGGCAAGGGAAACAAAGCCCAATGCTAAAGATTATAAGTGCGAGAGTTGTGAGAAAGTGCTGTATTTGACGCCCGTAGAAATACTGAGGCATAAGAAGAGCTGCAAAATGAAATAGGCAATAGTAAGGTTTTTTAAACTTATTTTGAAAATGTCTGTGATCGCTCTAGAAAGTACGTTGAATAAATATTTAAATAAATAATGAACTTTTATTTAAAGATAACCATTAATCGGTAACAGGGTTTTATTAAACTAGGGTAGTTTTAGTAAAATAGGGGTGTAAAGTTTGACAAGAAGAACTAGTATTTCATTCTTAGTTTGGGGCTTGATGGCGATGGAATATTGCAGGACATTTCACACAGTGAAATGAATGTCCTGTAATATTTATTTATTCATTTCATTCATACATACTTCCCCATACGGGCTGCTATATATCCTACTATGCCCTACCTTTCAATTAAAGGAGATGTGATGTGAAACGTGATGAGAGTGAATGAGATAAAATATGTGTGCAAAGAGTGTCGTAAATGGAAATCCGTTGTCTCTGCCTACTCCTCTGAGAAACAGGAAGTCTATGCATGGAATAATAAAAATAATTTATTTACCTTTGTCCTGCTTAAATTAAAACATGTTATAGCTTAGATGTAAGGTTACATTGTATATTATTGATGTCAGATAAACAAAATTAATAAAGAAGAATCAATATTAAAAACGTCAGTAGGTCAAAATGTAACAGAGTATCTAAATGTCAGAATTAAAAAAATATCTATAAATCATAAATTGATAGCAAATTATTTG
Source organism: Venusia cambrica (assembly GCA_951394065.1). NCBI lineage: Eukaryota > Metazoa > Arthropoda > Insecta > Lepidoptera > Geometridae > Venusia > Venusia cambrica. The sequence goes on from OX596035.1 coordinate 11,382,564, forward strand.
AATTAATTTTATTAACTATAAAATATGAATCACTAGTAGGTCAAAAATTAAAAATATTTATAGCTGAATGGGATTCACCCATCAGAAGCCAGAATGGTAGAAATTAAATTAAATATATAAATATTACCGGACAATAATGTCACACATCGCCATCTAGCCCCAAACTAAGCATAGCTTGTAATATGGGAACTAGATAACGGATATAATACTTATATACTTTTTTTTGTATATACATTCTTATCATACAATACAACACCCAAGCACAGAACAAACATCTATATTCATCACACAAATGTTTATCTTGGATGAGCAACACAAATGTTTATCTTGGGAATCGAACCCACAACCTACAGCGCAGAAGGCAGAGTTACTAGTAACTGAGCTATGAGGCTTGTTGTTAATTATGAAAGCTTCTCATAAAAAATCGTCAACAGTATGAAAGGCTTTTATTAGTAATATAGGTTTATTGCAGGCAGTTTTGTACCTACTGAAATAATTGCTACACTCAATATCACCTCAACAATGTATCTTTATATCGTATTCATGATGTAAAGGCATCGCGAGACTCGTGACCCGCCCGCGAGCCATCGCGATTCATCGTAATTCGCACAATAACGCAACGCCTTTCACACGCAAGCCATGCTGAACGGAATTTGTTGGTCACACACGAAAATAACTTTGTTTTGTTGGGTTTTAAGTTTGACACCTGATTTTTAATAATAATAATTTATTTGCGAACATGGGTTTAACATAGATGACAAATAGTAATAAGGTACAGCTATCAACTTGACAGCATGCAAATATTGAAAAATTACAAAGTGTAAAAAAAAATATAGTTAAATTGAACTTGGATTAAATTCAAATAATAGATTAATTAAGAAATAGTGTGGAATATAAATTAAAACGTACAGTCATGTTATTAAACACTAAAACTACTGTATTATGTCACTGGTTTATAATTTGTCGTTCAAATAGGCATTTACTCTATATAGGCTTTTTATGTTGAACCTTTTTTTATTAAACGACACTTCGCCCGGAATCCTCAACAAACTGAGGAACTGGACATCTTAAGATTCACTTTCATAAATATATTTGTTACTAACTAGAAAAACAATTTTTAGCAAAAATAGAAGAAAAAATCAAATGTTTTACTTATATTTTTTCTGCATCTGTGGTCTAGTGGTTTACCCAGCAGTGTCAGTGGTAAATTTGTGCTTGGTATATTAGTTCGGGGTAGGGCCCAAGTCTGTCGCCATATCAATAATTCTGAATTGTTGTGTTCCGGCTTTAGAGGAAAGAGCCAGTTCCTATCTGTTGAGGATGAAGATGTCTTGGTGAAGTTTGCTTCGGCCTTATCAAACCCGTCGTACAGTAAAAAAATATTACAAAAATAAGGCATCTACCTAAAGCTGAGGAACAATCTTAAATGCATGCTAAAATACGCGAGCGCCGCCGGTTTAAATCACAGTATTTAAAGGACGGTCGTGGGAATGAAATCTGTTACGTCACGTCTACACTTGAGTAAGCTTTCCTCAGCTTTAAGTACGCGTTTTAAATATTCCTCAGGGATATGTACGCATGAGACGGCTTTAAATAAATTTTATCGTCAGAACACACCGTGGATTCAAAAGCTTAAAATTCGCCATCACATAAGTAGGTACAGTAAGCAATAACAGCACCATTTTAGAAATTCGATGTTTGTCCGTATTTTACCGTAATTTGCTCGTAATGATTTAGTCGCAGACAGTTAGACATTCTATGGACCAATACAGAAGCTGCTGCCCATCTGTTGGGTACGTGAGTACCTTTCGGCGTTTATGACATCCGCGAGCTGAGTTGAAGGGGTAGATTCTACGGTCACGGCGGAGGCACCTTGCACTTACACCAAATTATCTTCCCTTATCATGTGATTTGAAGTTTATTCACTTCTGCGATACTATTTTTATTCATTTATATTTACCACAGATATCAGTTTACTTTGTTTACTAAGCCTTGGTGTAATTTATGTATCTAATGATTAAATATACAGGTGGGGCAAATTCTTGAACCCTGTATGGTAGCTACCTTTTTTTTTGTAAGTAAGTACTATATTTTTGTATTTCAAGCACTTTGTCACAATATTTACAAATGTTATCACAATTCCTGCCGCGGTTTGTGCATTTTTGTATCATTATAACATTACTAGTTACAATGTTTTGTTCTGAGGAAATTAGGTATAGGTTTTATTTTGGGGAAAAAAATGTTATAAATTTGTGATAAAAACAGTCATTTAAAAATTTGAAAGTCTGACCTGAAAGGAAATTCCTTTCAGGTCAGACTTTCAAATATTCAACAAATTTTGACAAATGTTATTCATTTGTCAATAAAAACCTTTTTCGTGGTTCTGGTTCGTCTCAATCGACTCTATTTTTCACCAGGAACACTTTTCCCAAAGTAACGTACCAAATTAATTAAGTATATTGTTAAGATATTTGAAAGGAACGTGATGTTTGGAAAACATATTTTTCCCCCGCATCATAGATAGCTTACGATGCTGCTAAAACATTTTACGACCATGAGGCTTGCCTAGGCGTTGTGGTCTAGAATGGAAGAAGCCCTACCAGAAAATGCCTATTATCTCGCCTTTTAAGTTGTTGGGGTCGTACGTAGGTAGATAAACGGACTGGCAGCTGATTCCAATTTAAACTTAAATTATAGCTTTGTAAAGCTTATTGTATCGACGAGTGCATGTCAATTGAGTTTCTCACGAAAACGTGATCATTTTGCGCCTTTTATCGTGTAAAAATACGTCTGGGAGAGTAAATGAAGGTAAGTATGTGATTTACACTATCAAATAGCACGAAATTATGACCATATATAGTCCTCGAAATAACTATGTGTACTTAGGTAATTATTTTCCAGTAATCAGACTAATATGTTTTTTTTAAAGTCTGAAAGTGTTGGTTCGTTTGGTGGTTTTAAGTCCGCCTGACTACCACGATTTTACCTTAGTAGGTTGTCATAACAACAATTCTGATAGTTGTCTTCCGGCATTTAGAGGTAAGATTAGAGCCAGTTCCTCAGTATGTTGAGGATTCCGGGTGAAGTGCCCCTCCACTTTCGGACATAACTTTAATTGATATTTTTGGTGCAACAAGCCGTTAATAACTAGTCTTAAAAAAAAGTTGTTACCCTTTTTTGGCCTTACTTATTTTTTAAGTTAGTCTAACTATATTTAATAAGAACGCTGTTGGTATATAATTTTTTTTTTTTTTATGTTTTTTCGTTCATAACCAGGCATCAGGAGATGAAGGCCAAGCGCTTGTCAGTTTTTATTTTTTATTGTACGCCGGGGAGGTGCTTGGCCTTCATCTCACCTGATTTTTAAGTTATGATTAAGCCGAAGGTGGAAGCGCATTTCACCCACAACCGTCAACGAACTGAGGAACCTGCTATCTTACCTCTAATTACCGGAACACAACAGTTTAAGATTAGTTCGTATGGCGACAGATTAAGGTATAATGGTGTAGCTAGCCAGGCGGACTTGTCCTAACACCAACCAAACCAAGCACAATATTTTACTCCCCTTGGGGATCGAACTCGGGCCTTCTTGATCTGACACCGGTTGGCAAACCACTCGACCACAGAGGCGCTTAATAATAATAATGTGAAAAAAAAGTGGCGCCAGTGATAGATAAGTTGAGAAGTAATAGTGTTGAAATACTATAGGTAATAAGTTTGGATGGTTGAAAGACTAGAGGCCTAGCTAGCCCGGAGAAAATAAAGAGTGGATTGTGTGTACAAATGAGTCATTTAATAAGCGTTTCAAACACTTATTACTTGTACCTACCTATTGAACAAATCGATTTCTACATTGTTTCTATCAATATTTGCTTATACATTAATTATATTGCGTGCTAGCCGTTAAGATAAACCTAATTACTTAGTTGGCAGTTAGAAAATGCCTTTCCAATATGCTCACCGGTTGTGCATCATTTTTTAAGTTTTGTCTAATAAAGACCTACAGTGCGATATGGAGTTATGCCATAAACATGATCTTTAGTTCGTTGAAAAGTAGGTAGTTAGTATCTGGTTGTAATCTCAAAAGCCTAGTCTGTTGTCGGATGCGTTTTGTTCATAGTATGTAATAATTGGTAGGATCATTGTCATACTTAGCCAAAGCTTGTAGATTTAAATTATCTTTGAACACGAAAAACGAAACACGGAAAAATTGTCGTGCAAATACAAAATGGTGGGCACCTAAGATGTATGGCCCAATAAAGCAGTAAATCGTGCTGGTATCGACTTCGCGCAGATCGTGAGCGATCTAACGCTAGCCTGTGTCCTTGCTGACTTATTGCTTTTACGACTGGGTTCTATGACTACTTCCTCATCTAACATCCCCAAGATTACTTTATACTGAACTCACTTGATGAAGAAACTACTTGGTAGGTTAGGTAGGTATACCTACCTACAAACCGTGATGCGGTTCCTGGCCACCAGCGATTTTATGCCAGTTCTTTCTCCCTGCCTTGTCGAACATATAGGTAGGCTTTCCTTTTGGATAACTGAACTACACAATACATTTTTAAACATGGGTTTTACTCACGCATACCTACCAACCTTCGATAGTTGATGAAAAATGTGAAATAAAAAACACTCACGCAGTTTTGAAAGTGAAATACACAACCAATGTATGAGACCTGTTTGATTGTCACTCTAAAAAGTTTGATAACAAGACAAGTTACCTACCTAGCTATTATGCATTATAATAACTTATTTAAGTCGTATGTAGGTATTATACCATTATAGGTGGTTACACGAAACCGAGAAGCTTACGATGAGTGCTTTTGACCTCCTTTTGGTCTACGATAGAGCGAGGCTTCCCAGAAAATGACTATACGTTGAGGTAGAAGGTATATATGGGTACTATAGCCCCTGGATGCTTTACCAATTTTAGTGTGAGTAGAGCTTTGAGAATCCCGTTTATGCGAGCATTTAGGGGTACTTAGCCCCTGGTTGCTTTCCAACTAAGTAGGTAGTACCGCTATGTACTACCTAGTGTAGGACTTTGAGTCCCGTTTGTGCGAAAGGGTTGGGTCAGGAACTCGCCAGTCGAAGCGTGAGCGCGGTGCTCGGTCACACGACATCGCTAATTCCTTATTACTGAGCATCAGGCATCGATCTGCGCTCAATACGAATGCAAGTGTTGGACGGTCACGAGCGCTGCTAACTTTACGATTGTGGATTGGGTTTCGAGGTCCCGATTGACTTTGATCTTTGTGCTGTTTTTGATAATGCTCGTGTGTAGTTTTTAGGATTTCGTACCCTATTACTAAGGCTCCGTTGCGGGCTGTATCTCATGAGATAGGATCATGATCCGTAATAGGTAGACAGTTGAAATTTTCTCAGAATGTGTTCTTTTGCCTTTATAGCAACAAACTATTCAAAGAAATGGCTTCCAATTTCGCGTTCGGTTTTAGTCCCACAATTTAAATGCTGTGATGGATTGTGCTGTGGAGGTGTGGAGTGGAGGTCGCGGCTTAAGAATCGACGCTTACAACTCAGTCTATGGATGTCATAAAAGCCGACTAAGGGATCTCACCAGAACGCTTACTTATGTGTATTATCTACACCGCTATCCGCATGCCGAGCGTGATTCGCAAATTATCGCAAAACCCTCCAGCAGTGGACACTAATGGGCTGTGGATGTGACAAAAGCTCACGTGGTGAATGCACTGGTCGATCTAGAGCACCTAGATGCACATTTTAGGTGTTATAAAAAAAGGGTAGCAGATTTGCGGGTTCTGATATCGAGGATCCACATAGTTTCCCCAATCTATCACAATATAACACGTTTCCCGCTTCACGTATCAGCATCTAGAAAGCTCTCGCGCGGTGGCGGTCGTGCGATTTGTCCTCAGCGATGGTATCGCGGTCGTAATTCGGCCGCGACTGCCGTGCGTGTTTCCCAACGCTATTGCACTTCGCTACGGTTGGAGCACACCGAGACCGAGAGTCTCCATGATTTTGTTTTCAAAGCTTTAAAAACCAATAGCATCTAAGGCAGCCTGTATAATGTACCTGACTAGCTATCTCCTGCTCTTATTGAGTTATTGCCGTGTTCTTTCGGTGTGCGGGAGAGCCGATGCATTTCGGGATAGCTCACTCCATCGTAGACCTCATCCTTGCTCTGGTCTTGAACTAGAGAAGCCAAGAGAAGATGGGGAAGAAGTGATAAAGCTAGAGAAGCTTTATGACAAAAAGCTTTAAGCTAAAAGCTTTAAAACTTATTTAAAGCTTTGCTGTAAATAAGGAATAGGCTGAGATAATTGAGTAAGACGATTCTACGATATTTTAAAAATCAGGTAGGTACCTACGCTGGGATCATGAAAGCATAGGGGATGGAGGTAATGTATGGACGCTTTTGTAGGTAGGTAGGTACGTGTCCCGAATAATCGACACCACTCAGGAGATTGAGTATTTAAGAATGACGACCAATTTCATATTGAATATGTCATGTTGCATTCTTGCAACAAGTGCCAACTTCACTCCTGTATATCCTCCTCCTTCTACTCCTTTATACCTGGTGTGACGGCGGCAGAACTAGTGGTCGTATGGCCCGTCTTCTTCTTCAATAAAACAGTTTGATGGATAATTGATTTGGTTTAATGATAAAGACGTAATACAGAAAATACAGAAAAATACTATGATAATATCTGTTTCCCGCGCTTATTGGTATAGTCGCAAGAAGTGCCACGTTCTTCTGACGTTTGACATTGCTTTGACAGATCCGTGACACCTGGCGTATAGGAAGTGCGAGTGAGTGAAGTTGGCACTCCCATTCTGCAATCTGCATGCAAGAGGACTTTTGGCCGAAGGGTTTTTTATTAGTATTGCTACCTGAAATTAGGTGATAGTGGGACAGGTACCAAATTTATAACAAACTAACAGTCTGTACCAACCAGCATTCGTTTATTGTCATTACATGGATTTTATTTGCCCTTAAGATCAAATTGTTCCATAGATGTGTTGTAAGATAGGTCTGAAATGCCCCTTGGCTTGCGTAGCTCCCAAATGAAAAACAGGCCTTTGAAATTGCAACTCATTTCCATTTCCATAAATTCATCTCGCACGAATATATGAATTTATTTACGACGCGTCTGACGTGCTCCCCAAAATTCTTTCAAATGCATTAAATTCCTACCGAATAACCCAAAGCCACCTATTCAGACCGATTTAAATATAACGCTGACTTCTTAAATTCGGTAGGAGGACCTTTAGGCTATCCCGCAACGATAATTTGCCTACCTAATTGTGAAATTGGACTGGTGGCTCGTGTCAATCGATCACAAATTCACGGTAATTCACCTGATTTGCATTTGCGGAATCGTTTGGAATTTCTGGAATGATCTGCACGAGATAAAGTTCTCATAGCATATCAATCAGGCCCCTTAGCAATGTCTGGACATGTCACGCACTTATGGGTAGGCATGCAACGAATTTAATGGTGATTTGGAGTATTTTAAACATCCTCCGAGATTTGCACCACAATTGCCTTTAGGAAATTCCGTGCCTAAGTATTTGTGTGTGATGACTCATGGATCATCAAAACGCTGAAAGATTAGGCTTGCTTGAGTGCTGTTGTAAGTTTTTCGCCAACACCGAACTACCTACTGATAATAAGTAAGTATAAGTAGGGACTAGACTAATGGGACCTGTCTCCTTCACGTAAAATAATAACTACCGATATAACATTAATAACTAATTTGGTGCTCTAGGTTTAACAACATTTTTGTTTGAAAAATATCCATGACCTTATTATTTCCTTCCTCCCTTTCCGCCTTTTCCCTTTTCCTGATATCCTCCACCAAACTAGCAGATTTACGTATTACTCAGGTACAGCTACTGCAGATAAATATAACCCGTAATCTGTGACTTGCAAACCGTGGGTATGTGCCGAACGGAAAGTACCTACCTATATGTTTGGACGTGCCCCTTAGGTGATCTTCATAAGATCCACGCTATGAGTAGCAATCAGGGTCAAATCCCCAAAAGGGAGAACCTCGTGTGTCTATTTGTTTATTTTTCCGCACGAGTACAATCTTGGAGTCTTCAAGTCCAGAGTAAATAGGTTCCTCTTAGGCAAGTGTGCTCCATCTTAGGCCACATCTTTACCTGTTTTACATGTAAGCGGGTGGTCAAACGCTCGACTATTATCAATAAAAAAAAATCTTTTTACAATTCGTAACCTTTTTATTGCATTGTGCCGAACACATCGATTCGACTAATTCTGGAATCTTCAAGTCCATATTTCCTTTCCCACAAGCTTGCTCCATCTCAAGTGGTAAAATATGTGAATTGTTACCGTCTGCCCCCACGGACGACCCCCACGTGGGGGCAGACGGTAACTCTTATGACTATCAGCCCCCACTTATGAACGATGGGGCACACGGTAATACATTATTACCGTGTGCCCCCATTTCTCATACGTGGGGGTATGATAACATACGATAATTTGTAATTCTATTTCGTTACCAACGTAGTGTCTGAATCTGAACAAAACACAGTTCTTGCAGTTCTCGGTACACCACCACCGCACCTACAAGTCCGAGTGCAGATAGCGACGTTCGTGAACGATGGCTGAGCAGATAACATTTGCTTTGTTTCGCTGTAAAATTCCGAAATTAACATCATTTGCCAACGCCCGATCGGACCGATACGGAGACTAGCGACTCGTGTTTGTAGCTGGGTTTTGTAAACCTATTACGGTTTGTGAGCGTCCCGTAGAAGTAGGGCTACCATTGGGAATAAATTACATCATCAACGAGATGTAGCTAGTAGGTACGGATCGTTACCGATTGCCACCTCGAGAACTGTCAACAAAATCTATACCGCAAGGTTCCGTACCCATAGGGTGCCATAGGGACCCTATTACCACGTTAGTATTTTGTTAACTGTGTTATAACTAAGCTTCCACAGTCGGTCCGTCAGTCCCGTAATATGTAGACAGTTGGCATATTCAGGGATACGAACCCTCGAAATGCGAGTCCGCACTTGATAAATGTATGTACATTTTTCAATGCTATATACATAGTAATATACTAATATATACATACATACATACATACTAATATATACAATACTTATCTCACCTTTGTCTTTACTACAAGACGTTACGAATATGTTTTTGTCTATTTCTTGTTTCCATTTGTCAATTTATAAAACTCTTATCATTTTCTCGGTCTAAAGTCCAATGCGAGTTCATTTCGTTTTCGGTTTACTGATTTTCACTCTTCGTTTGCGTTTTCGATAATTATGGAAAAAAGTGTGTAGTAAGTAGGTACCTATTATGGAATAATGATTGGTCATGATGAACTATAGGCAACTGAGCATGAAAAGGAATCAATGCGTGGTAACTAACCCTACTTAGTACGGCGAGCAGCGTTTCGTTTTAATAGTCGCCAAGATGAGAATGTTTGATGTAGGTAATTCCAATTTATAACGCGTCTAACGAGTTTTTGCTATCTAAAATTGCACGATGTAAAACTTAGGTAGGTTTTCGCTGTTTTTTTACTTGTAGGTACAGCCTTTCCTTTAATAATTATCCAGGCATTCTATTTACACATTATGCACCTACCTATCTTAAATTTTGTATTCAGGTTTGTATTTAGGTAGGTATACGGTTAGAGATATGTATCCTACTTTTTCCTTTCTTTCTTTTTCCTTTTTTTTTTATACTGACCTTCCGTACAATATAATAAAAGCCTGGAGTGACTTGTAGATATCAAAGTATATCTATCTGGTAGCATTGTTTTACAAATCGTAGGCTGGGTAATCCAAGAACTAATAAAATGTTCTTGTTTGAATTATGTCTACATAATCCATAATGGATCCGTGCATTGTGGGCATGAGAGAATCATTTTACCTTTTACCTAACTAGGAGATCCCCGAAAGACCAACGTGCTATATGCTACCTAGGTAGGAGGAAAATCGTTTGTTTGAGATCTAAATTAACACGCACGTTTTGATTGGTCAATTTATAACTTTAATGCGGCCAAATTAGCCTTTAATAAAATAAAACATCTGATAAAGAACAGAATAGCGAAAACATTCTAAGCCAACAAGGTATAACGTTTCTGAAGCAAAATACTTTAGACACAAAGATTAAAATTATTCTAAATATTAAATATATTATTCAAGATAAGTACCTAGTTACAATAATGCAATTATATCTGTAATATTAATTAGTATTAATTGGATAGCAATGGATATGACAACGTATGATAATGGGATTTCCCAGATGTGAAATACGGGGAAGGTACGTAGTATACTGATACACAGATAATAAAATACTTATGTAAACTGTGCTAGTACCACAGTTTACAGTTTTAGTTGAAATTGATCTTTATAACAAGGGTCATCGTGTGACGCTAACAACATTTTATAATATGTAGGTACCTACACTTATGTAATTTTATGCTTTTTCGCGTCACATACCTAGCATACCATGAAATATGAGTAGGTAATAAAAAAAAATAGTACCTAGTCATCATCACCATCAGCATCATACCGACTGATGTGTTTATTTAGGTTTTTTTTTTAATGTACCACGGGTTAGCACTTGGCCTACATCTCACCTGGTTACAAGTTGAGATAAGGCCGGAGGTGGGGGCGCACTTCACCGGGAATCCTCAACAAACTGAGGAACTGGCTATCTTACCTCTAAAAGCCGGAACAGAGTGATACAACCAAACAAACCAAGCGCAATATATTGTACCTACTCCCCATGTGGATCGAATCCGGGACCTCTATGGATCTGAAATCGGTGAAAAAGGTTTATGAAAAAAGGACGCAATACACCGAAATATGCACGCAGGATGGACCATATCAACTAGACGCAGATAATAGTTATTGCATTGGACTTTCACACTAATATTTTAAATGCGAAAGTTTGTTAGTGTCTGTGTGTATGCGTGTTTGTTACTTCTTCACGCTGAAACGGCTGAACGGATTTGGCTGAAACTTAGAATATACATAGATGTATATTCTAAGTTTCAGCCTGGCTACATTTTGTCCCAAAAAGCGGTTAATATTACTTATTAACCGCGGGTAACACCACGGGGCGCAGCTAGTGTGATTATGTTTGCGTGAAATACATGAATATGATAGCAAACGAGAACGTGTTGAATAAAATTGAATAGGTGATAACTATCTTTTAATAGTAAAATATACAAAGGAATTGATAAGACTATGAATTATATCTTGCATGAAGAATAGCCCTTCATAAATGTTCTACAGCACCCAACGAGCTAAAACCATGAAAGGAAGGCGTATTTTTTTTTTTTTTCCAGGACATTAATTTTACATAGCGCCATCTAGCCCCAAACTAAGCATAGCTTGTAATATGGGAACTAGATTACGGATAGAATACTTAAATACTTTTTGTAAATACATACGTACTATATGATACAACACCCAAACACAGAACAAACATCTATATTCATCACACAAATGTTTGCTCTGGGTGGGAATCGAACCCACAGCCTACAGCGCAGAAGGCAGAGTTACTACTAACTGAGCTATGAGGCTTGTTAAATATAGAATGCAAGAGGCAGCCTTGAATTAGTTTTATATGGGTTAGGTAAAAGAAAGTAAAATGTCATGTGGTATGGAAGTCAGAGATAGCATTTTATTACGACAAGTAGTACTTAAACTTAAATTACGTTAGATTATTGCTGACATTGTAATTTTTATTTTAACAAGCCTTATAGCTCAGTTGGTAGTAACTCTGCCTTCTGCGCTGTAGGCTGTGGGTTCGATTCCCACCCAGGACAAACATTTGTGTGATGAATATAGATGTTTGTTCTGTGTTTGGGTGTTGTATCATATCGTCATATATATTTACAAAAAAAAGTATTTAAGTATTGTATCCGTAATCTAGTGCCCAAATTACAAGCTATGCTTAGTTTGGGGCTCGCCATCTAGCCCCAAACTAAGCATAGCTTGTGCTGTGTAAAATTAATGTCCTGTAATATTTATATTTTTATTATTTTACTTTTATATATAATTGGACACTGTGTTGTATGTGCTTATCTTAATGTACCTGCATTATATACACAGTCAGGTCATAAGTATTGTCACACAGTAAAAACTTTTCTTTTAGAATGCTGGCCACAAAAAAGTTTATTGAATTCGAATTTCGAATTGTTCATGAAAATAAAAATGTATACTATTTAGAATTTTACTCATTTTTACGAGTGGACGCTTAAAGAAGATCGTGTTGCTTTTTGTTTAATTTTTGACATTCTGAAAAATTTGAATATAACCAAAAGATTCGTTTATCGTACCATCAAACGATACAATGAAGACTCTAGTGTAGATGACAGGTCAAGAAGTGGTCACCCTCGGTCTGTTAGGACTCCAGCAGTGATAAAAGCTGTGACGGCGCGAATTCAAAGAAATCCCAAACGTAAGCAGAAACTGTTGGCCCTTCAGATGAGGTTAAGCAGAACCACGGTGAAAAGGGTGTTAAATGAAGACTTAGGGCTTCGGGCATATCGAAGAAAAACAGGACATCGTTTAAATGCTCGTCTAATGGACCTGGGACTGAAGAGATGCCGCGCTTTGTTGAAGCGGTACGCGGGAAAAAAATATCGGGAAATTCTTTTTTCGGATGAAAAAAATTTTACCGTAGAAGAGAGCTACAACAAACAAAATGATAAGGTGTACGCACACAGTAGTGAAGAAGCGAGCAAACATATTCCGCGAGTCCAACGAGGTCATTTTCCATCCTCGCTCATGGTATGGTTGGGAGTTTCTTATTGGGGCTTAACAGAGGTACATTTTTGTGAGAAAGGTGTAAAAACGAATGCAGTTGTGTATCAAAATACAGTCCTGACGAACCTCGTGGAACCTGTTTCTCATACCATGTTCAATAACAGGCACTGGGTATTCCAACAAGATTCGGCGCCAGCTCATAGAGCGAAGAGCACACAAGACTGGCTGGCGGCGCGTGAAATCGACTTCATCCGGCACGAAGACTGGCCCTCCTCCAGTCCAGATTTGAGTCCGTTAGATTACAAGATATGGCAACATTGGAGGAAAAGGCGTGCTCAAAGTCTCATCCCAATTTGGAGTCACTCAAGACATCCTTGATTAAGGCAGCCGCCGATATTGACATGGACCTCGTTCGTGCTGCGATAGACGACTGGCCGCGCAGATTGAAGGCCTGTATTCAAAATCACGGATGTCATTTTGAATAAACTTTATTGTCATAAGAATCTATGTTTCGTTAAGTTCATTTTGGTATATAAATGGTTACATAATTAATAAACTTGTTTCAATTATTTTATATTAAACTTGTGACAGAATTTATGACCTGACTGTGTATATTTTTTTTTTGGCATGTTCTTTCATAAAATGTTAAACGACTTGCCTAGTATAACATTTTTTATAATATGGTTGAATAAATGAATCTATAAACAAAATCTGAATCTGTGCCAGTTTCCCCGACAAAAGCCTAGCTTAATGATGAGACAAAAAAGTTCAGATTCACGTCTCTCTGACTACTCCCTAGTAGGTACTCCTCTAGTTTCTACGTGCTTCAAGAGCTACCATTATAAATAATTCATTTTTTTTAATAGCCTTTCCTCATCAACTGATATTCCTTACAGGAAAGTTAAGCTTGATATAAAGTGTATTATTTTTATTGTAGGTACGATGGGGAAGCGCTTGGCCTTGATCTCACCTGAATATAATTTAAGATAAAGCCGAAGGTGGAGGTGCACTTCACCCGGAATCCTCAAGAAACTGAGGAAATGGCTATCTTACCTCTAAACTCCGGAACACAACAATTTTAGAATCGTTAAGTATTATGGCAACAGATTTTTTTTTTTTTTTTTTTATTGTTCGACGGAGAAGCGCTTGGCCTTCATCTCACCTGGTAACAAGTTAAGATAAGGCCGAAGGTGGTAGCGCACTTCACCCGGAATCCTCAACAAACTGAGGAACTGGCTATCTTACCTCGGAATGCCGGAACACAACAATTTTACAATTGTTATTATGGCGACAGAATTAGGTAAGATGGTGGTAGCTAGCCAGGCGGACTTCAACAAAGTCCTACCACCAACCAAACCAAGCACAATATATTGTACTCCCCATGGGGATCGAACCCGGGACCTCTGGATCTGAAATCGGTGGGTTGAACCACTAGACCACAGAGGCGGTTAAAAAAAAAAAAAAGCGAATTAGCATAGATAGTGGTAGCTAACCAGGCAGACAAAGTCCTACCACCAACCAAACCGAGCACAATATTGTAATCACCTTGGGGATCGAAACCGGGACCTCTGGATCTGAAATCGGTGGGTCGAACCACTTATAGACCACAGAGGCGGTTAAGAAAAATTATTAGTTTAGAGAAATATATAGACATAAAATACTAGATAGCCCTGAAACTGCAGTACAACAAGCGGCTTCACAGGAACCTCATCAGATTTAATGCGTATTCGAAAGAACCAGGGCTTCGACTCCTCAATAATCGTACCGTTTGCAAATAAAAATAATTAGAAGTAGGTATTTCTCTATCGAAAAAATTGGACTATCCTGAAAGCAGAAAGTAAGCAAAGTTAGTATACACCGTTCGTTGACCGCCTCCTAGCTTGCCCACAAATTTACCTAAGACTGTCGCCTTAACAACAGGTCTAAATTGTTGTGTTCCGGCATTAAGAGGCAAGATAGCTAGGCTGCTTGGGAATAACTATAATAAATAAATAAGAAAATACTACGGGACGGACATTAATTTCACACAGCGCCATCCAGTTCCAAAGCAAAGCTTGTCAAGGAACTAGATGACGGAAATAATACTTATATATTTATTTTATTGTTAAAATATTATAAATAAGTTTAAATACTCATAGTATACTTTATCGCATACACAGAAATAATAGTACCTATTTATAATAGTTCTTATCTTATCTTATACTAATATAAAATGCTAACTGACTCACTGATAACAACGCACAGCCTATACGGCTAAATGTAGAGACATGAAATTTGGAGGGTATGTTTGTCTTGATGCGAAAATGAGTGCTAAGAAAGGGATTTTGAAAATTCGTGCCCTAAGGGGTTCAAAAAGGGGTTGAAAGTTTTCATTAAAAGTTTGCCCTAACTCTGAAACTGTGTATCATAAAATGACAAAATTATCATTATAGATTCCTCATATGAAATATGTAGATGAGAACGTGATTCGTGGTATTTTTTTTTTTTTATAATTGAAGGGCAGGGGGTCCTTTTATGAGAAAAAAAAAACAAAAAACATTGTTATTTAACAGAAGAAACGCGATGTACACGTGGTTTCTATAATAAACTGGTGTATTTTGAGTGTTCTTTACGCAATGGATGAATGTCAAAACTACCAAGGTCTGATGATGGAGTGGAAACAATATAAAGGGGTTTTTTCAGTAAATAACAGTAATACATATTAAGAGCGTTGCGCATTTAAAATGATTGTATGTGTGATACTCTTCTACGAACCATGTAAACCAGGGTCTTACGATTATGACAGCGGAACTCCTGAATAATGCATGGTATAATAGTCGTGCTTATACTTTTTTAAATCGGTATAACGAGGCAATCAACGACAATTTTTTTTTAAAATTTACCCGGCCGTAGCAGTCGTGGCTTTAGAATCGACCCCCTCCAACTCAGCATGCGGATGTCGTAAAAGCGTACTGGGCGTACAGACTTTAATTTTCAAGGGCATGTTTGTCTTGGTATGAAAACGCCTGCTAAGAAAGGAATTTTCAAAATTCGCAACCTTAGGATTCAAAGGGGTTCAAAGTTCGGAGTAAAATGTTGCATATCTCTGAAACTACAAATGATAGGCACTTGAAAATTAGTATGTTGATTGCCCATAAAAAATAAGTTATAGCATATTTTCGGTTTAAATAATTTTCAGAAATAAAGGGTGGGGTGTCCAATATTCAGACCTGACTAATAATAAACAAAAAAAAAATAGGGAGTTCCCATACATGAAACGTTTTTATAAATTGTTATTTTCGACCTGTATTATAACAAAGTTGGTGTGAGTATAGTGCTTACTTTGTGATAAATAAATAAATGAATAATAAAATCCGGCCAAACGCGAGTCGGACCGGCACTAAGACTTCAAAAAGCCTGCATTATCTTGGCATGTGGGTCAGAACCCTCGGTGTGCGTGTCTGCACACCATGTAGGAGCTAATCGATCAAATTTATCTAGATATCCAACAAATATATATTTTTATAATATAATACTTGCACCTATTTAAAAAAACCAATACGCATCCCATGGCGATCGCAGCGCCACCTACTGGGTCCAATTATGAATCTAAACTATTTAGGGACCACACAAAATTGCGTCAAAACTAGCGCAGCAATTTAGGGAGCTATTGACAAACATACGTACAGCAGAATTGTACCTATATGTAAAGATAGGTAAGCTCTGGATCACGAGGCGTGTCATGGTCCATGGTGTATGATGAATGAAGCGAGATTTCTCAGAATCAACACCAACGGAACACAGAGATCTACTTGGCGCTCTATTTCAGCAGCAAGGGGGTCGCAAGCCACGTAAATCCTCCATAGGTCCTATTACCAGTGATCGAATCATTCAGTTTCAACCGTTGACTGAAGGTCACCGATTCTGTTGCCCAGGATAGACCACTAGGAGCTACCTCCTGGGCAACGCCTCACAAACACTTGAAGCAGTTCAAACATTTAACCAGCCCGAGGTTCTTGCTTTTCTCCTTGTGTGCTGGGCACCTTGCAATTCGCGAGAGCATTTCAAACCATTGGGTACGCATCACGAGCTTCACAGTCAGGTCAAGTTTTTCTGTCTATGCTGTAGTTCTGGGAGTTGGCTACATTTTTTCCTCAGAATCCGCGAACTTAATATCGTTTAAATACGAATACATCCTAGTAAGATAAAGCCTGGTGCCATTTCTGTGGTCGACAACTATTATGTGTGCTAAATTTCAATCAGCTCAGTAGTTTTGATGCAAAGAAATCATATCCATTTACAAAAAAGAATCCTTCAGGTACTGATCCTCGTTTTTTGTTAATGTTTTGTATAGGTTTTCAACGTTGTTTTCTCTTGTATTTTTTTGTGCTGTCAGTACCGAGCAATTAGCGCCTAAGTACAGTCCACGCCAGTCGCGGCAACTCTCGATACGCAAATTGCCCCGAGGCTGTTTACAGACCCCTCCCGCCCTTCCCCGAAGACAATTACCCGAGGGGAGGCTTTCCCATAATTTTGAGAGGGTTTTGGCCGAGGACTTGTAAAAGAGACGTTGAAGATGCCACTACCTCTTTCTGGTGCTATATAGGATATATATATAAATTAGAAATATAAATTATAAATTAATGTTCAATGTTGGAATCAGCCTTTTCAATTCACCAAAACTAGAAGGTTCTGTCATATTCACCACGTTTAGCTGGATATATTAGGATTAGGCTGGATGACCATCAAGCAAAATTTAAGGCCATCAATTGAGTTAATATGTACTTACTTATTTTACTATGTGTGATTTTGTATCCCCTTAGGCAATACCCACATCTCTAAGCTGGTTTTTTGTACCTCGTTCTGGTGTATTCGTATGAGTCAGATTTACGCTTGGCCTACTACCACACAACAAGTTTGAATTTCCTTCCTATCCGGAGGTTGTGGGTTCAAATCCAGTCATGCACCAATGGACTTTTCCGTGTTACAGAAGTTTATGTGCGCAGTTGACACATGTTCATGCTGTGAAAGAGAAGGTTACATTGTGAGGAAACCGGCACCAATCTTCGATCCGATTTTCGGTCCCTACGACTAAAAATCCGAATGTCATGTGTCACTGGCTAATATTCCACTAAGCGGCGATAGCCTTGCAACCTGTCACGTATTGCAAACCGTGGGCATGTACCTAAAAGGTGATCCACGCTCTGAGATCAGAGGTGAAAAAGTCGTTTTTTTTTGTTATTTACAAAAGTAGGGACAGTACCTTCTTATCCGACCCCACGATAACGTGATTGTGTGGTAGCACTTTTAAATTACGACGAGTACTAAATAAGTGCATGATAGGCGCAGTAGGTAAGTAATTTTGCACGTTTATATAAACATTGATACATTTATTTTCATCTTCCAACACAACGTATCTGGGACTTAATGGTGAGCGTCATATCAAAAAGTCCCAGATGTGCTACGGTATACTAGCTTCTGCGTGGATCCTGGATGAAGTAGCCTTTATGTTTTTCCTAGTCTAGAACAATATCTGTCTAAGCTCAATCCGATAACCATAACCAGTTATTGCGCGAAGGGGGGAAGAATAACAAATCAGTTTTATATAGCGATGTTTTACATGCCCTTCCCATGGAACTGATTTATGGCATAAAAAGTAGCCTTTATGTCATTCCTAGTTCAGAGCAACCATGTCTACAAAATTTCAACTCATTCCATTGAGTAGTTTTTATGTGAAGGAGTAATAAAGATCGAATCAGTTTTATATGGTGATGTTTCTATCTAACGGGAACTGATTTATGGAATTAATAGTAGCATATGTCTCCTTCTAGGCCTAGAGCAGCATATGTGTAATATTTCAGCTCAATCCGTTGAGTAGATTGTGTGAAGAAGGAACAAACATCCATCCAAACAAACATTGATTTTATGTATAGTGTGATAAGAGGTAACGTAGAATATATCGCCGAGGTGCACCTACCGCAGATTTGAACTGTGATCCTAAAGATCACACCAATTGCCCTTCCACTATCGTGGATTTAATAAACAGTTCGATGACTTAACATTCAGCTATCACGTACCTACGAGCACGTACTCATGAGCAGGAACTCTTGTTTCACGCTCGCACCCCTTTGTTTCCAATAGGAAACAAAGGGGTGCGTGTGGATGTCAAGCGCGTTCCTTATCATTTGCCAGAAGATAAGTTTGTAATGTAGAATATGTATAAGATAAGTATGAACCACGTGTGAGTTAACAGATAGGTTGGAGTCAAAATTTGTCGATTGATCTATTTCCTTTGGTCGTCGAACTGGTACGCCCTGCTGACGGTTTTAAGAACGAATAATCCCTATGTTGCTTTGAGCAAATAATTATTGTTTTGTATCTACCAACCGATAGGTTTTTACGAAAGGCAAACTATAACTGACAGTCAGAACCAATTACGGTAGGTCAAATATACGGAAGGTCCAGTAGCTCGCAGTATACATCTATTTGGAGTAGGTGTGGTAAACCTTATTAAATTGGTCTACCCCGGGCAAAGAAATCAATGACTTTTGCTAGTGGATACAGATGGTGGCGGTGGACCTGCAAAGCCCTGGCTAGAGACCGCCCTCCTGCCAAATGTCGGCAGGAGGTAGCTTCGTTTCGTGGTACAGGGGTGTAATTTAAAGGATTTTTTGGAAATTCCCACGTGATGAAAGGAACGAAATCCCAGGGGGACGATTTCTACTAAGTCAATCGTAATGACAATGATATAAATAAATATTACAGGACATTCATTACAGGACATTCATTTTACACAGCGCCATCTAGCCTCAAACTAAGCATAGCTTGTAATATGGGAACTAGATTACGGATAAAATACTAAAATACTTTTTGTAAATACATACGTACTATATGATACAACACCCAAACACAGAACAAACATCTATATTCATCACACAAATGTTTGTCCTGGGTGGGAATCGAACTCACAGCCTACAGCGTCGAAGGCAGAGTTACTACCAACTGAGCTATGAGGCTTGTCAAAAATGATATCATAGCAGAATGGCTACTAGAATACCAAAAGGCCTATAGTGGCAATTCTATGACGATACCATTATCACAGTGAAGCGATCGGTTTAATAGAATTGGGGCCAAGTATTCCACTAGTTAACAAATGAATGATACACCATCCTTTAAGGTAAAGTGAGTCCCAAAAAGCACGATTTGACTGTACGGAAAATCAGTTTTAGGGCAAAAAAACATAGAATTTTAAGCATTTTTTTTTATGACAATCATAAATTTAGGATTTTAGTTCGTAAGTTATGGGAGTCGAAACACGATTGACTCAAGTTGACTTGATACAATGAAATCGCAATGTTTCCTCTAAATCTTAATTTTTTGATTAAAAAGCAGTTTCATTTGCTAGCTATTTAACATTTTCCAATGGAATTTTGTCTACGTGTTCATTAATAAATACTTTATACTAGTATAGTTTTATTTTATAGCGAAAGAGTATTAATTTGTCGCATAAAATACATTTATAAATAGCGTCTAGTGAAATTGCGCGCGGGGCGACCATTACGCCGCCGCCGTACCGCTCTCGCCTCCCATCAATCGGCGAACCATGATCCCACTTCGCCTTAACCACGATCTCACCTGACAAATGATGATTGTGACGATGCAGCCAGCAGTGACACTCTATCACAAGACAATGCTTATTTCATATAATTTCGCAAGAATTGCAAATGACTAAATTACCTAAATCTTTATCGGTATCTCTACCCTAGTAATCCTACCTCCCAAAACCACCAAGTTACATAATTATGTTGGAAAAATAAACGTTTGATTTATCAAAAATGCTCATGCTTTATTCACATGTGAGGAAAACGTCTGAGCCTTTTATCGCAAACTGTCATAAATTATTTTGCATTAGAAAAGGCCTAACTTATATCACGCAAGGATAATCCATGGATACCCTAATCTAATCCATTCTAGAGATATGTCTTAATTTGCTAGCTACCCAATGATAACTAGGTATTTGTATCACCGCATAGCAACAGTCTACTATCCAGGTTTTTCAACTGGCTCTGTTGCCTAGTGGTTCGCCTTGCGGTGTCAGATCCAAAGGTCCCGGGTTCGATCCCGAGGGGGAGTTCAACATTGTGTTTGGTTTGGTTGGTGGTAGCACTTTGTTTAAGTCCACCTGGCTAGCTACCACCATCTTACTTAATTATGTCGCCTTAACAACAATTCTAATATTATTGTGTTCCGGCATTTAGCAAAATAGCTAGCAACTCCATCAGTTGAGGATTCCGGGTGAAGTGCGCTTCCACCATTGGCCTTATTACTTGAAAATCAGGTGAGATGAAAGTCAAGCACCTTCCCGACGTACAATAATAAATATAAAAAAAAATGGTACCTAGTAGGCTGATTTTGTTTGTGATATTTTGGGGCTTAGTACCCGAATGATGTCAGAGGACCCTCATTAGCCTAAGCCTACAACGTCTGTTTGCCAACTTGCCTATCTATTCGATCAAGGTCCTTGGCTAGTCCACTTTTAAGCATGGTAGAGCTTAGAGACATTTTCTTTTAATATATCTCTGTTGGACAACAAACGCACAAAACCTATTAAATTTAACATAAAAATCTAAAAACTTAAAAACTTATCATACAATATAACACCCAAGCACAGAATACATCTATATTCATAACACAAATGTTTGTCCTGTGTGGGAATCGAACCTACAACCTGCAGCGCAGAAGGCAGAGCTACTACCAACTGAGCTATTCAGCTTGTCATCAGTCAATTCGTCGGCTATGTTATACCTAGTTCAGGAGCTCACCAATTTTATAAATAAAAAAAAATGATTTCATACCCCGGCCACTGAATGTTAGGTTAGCTATAATTCATGACACACTATTATTGAATGTAGTGGTAGGCAGAACAAGTCAGAACTTACGTTCGGCACATGCCGACATGCACACGGTTTGCAAGTAGCTAGTATTCAATACGTGACAGGTTGCAAGGCTATCGCCGCTTAGTGGAATACTAGCCAGTGAAACCATGCATGTGTCAAAGGCGCACATAAACTTCCGAAAAACCAAAACGTTCATTGGTGCACGACTGGATTTGAACCGTCATCCTCCGGATCGGGTGGCGGGCAAAAGCTCACTTGACCACACACCTCTTTTTTAAATCTAATAATGTAATTTTTAATGTTACCCATTAGTCATTTACCTATGCATTTTAGCGATTGATTGTATCGATTGATAAATAATGCAATGCAGAATCCCGAATCTGTTTTTTTATTTCCTATTTGAGGATCACAATAAAAATAAAAATAAAGAACTTACGAAAACTATACAAAACAAAAAGCTGTAAATAAAATAGTAAAACATAAAAAGGAAGCCAATGAAAGAAAGAAAATTATAGAGAATTTAATAATTTTATAAATGGTTTTCGTGTGCAAAAGAAATATGCGAAAATGCCATTGCACATTCATTATATCAAGATACGCATAACGTAGTGGTTGGATTTTCTTGGATTGGATTAGTAAAGGAAATTCCGTAGATCAAAACGATACGAGAAAATGCAGGATAAGCTGCTTCCAAAGGTTTTCCTCACGCGTAAATATTACACTTGTAGGAAAACGAACCCGTAATTCCTTTGCAAAAACTGTATCAATCTATTACAATAATCTTTAGATTAATTTGACACAGCACAGTTTTCCTCATTTGTACACGTGTTGAAACCACCCACGCATGAACCACGGTCAATATTTATGATTTTATCTATGGCAATAAATAAGACTTAATAATTCTTTATACGTACTTACAAATAACAAAGAAAGCATTATAATCTAATTACTATGTGCTATTCAACTTAATTTGGTTCGTATTACCTGACTTGGTATGATCAGGTAATCTAAGGTACCTTGAAGCGAGCTTACCCAGAAGTTGCCTAACCTCCCTTCTTGAAGACATTAGGGTTGTAATAAAACGGAAATAGTAGCTAATAGCTTATCCAAGAGTACGCATAGATCAAACTGTGTTATACTCTGCTGCGCGTACGAAGGTTTTTTATGATTTGAAATGGGTAAGCTCTTGACCTCGACATCAATGTTTAGGTCAACCTGGACAAACGCTCAGGATGACCAGGTCAACCTGGTCATCCCGAGGATGATGGAGCGGGTTTTACCCTAGCTAACCCGAAGCTACGTATTGAAGGCATTGGCACTTCCAGAACACAGCGAACTGCTTGGCGCCAGATTTCAGCAAGCCAGGTGGACCTTTAGAGATTATACCACCAGAGATAGAATCATTCAGGCGTAACCGTTGTCAAAAGGACATTCTGTTGACTAATAGGAGGATAGATCCTACCCATTCCCAAAAAGATTGCACTGTCTGAGTGAATACCTATACAGAGTCCTTCCAAAAGCGTTGTCGGGCAAGAAATTAATCTTCCCGACAACGCTTTTGGAATTTTTAGAAAATATGAGTTTCTTGTTCTGCTGTTTTCTTCTCGAGTTCTCATTCTCATAGCCCACCCTACTCCACACGCTCACCGCCTCGTGATCTGTCGAAGTACTTTATTACTACTTTTCTAAGTGCCAGAAATTAACTACCTAAAGATATGCGAAAAGTAGGCAAGTTCTTAAAGTATTATTAAAAAACACGCAACACCTAAATGAAATCGCGTCCTATTATGTTACAGACCAAGTTAGTGGCGGTGGTAATTGAAAAAAAACCAACATTAGCCGCTTGCTTTTATTTTGCATATTTTCTTAATTCAATGTTTTCTCTCTATTTTCCATTTTTTTTCCTAAAAAACTGTTTACTCACAAAAATATTCATTACTATTTTTTTCAATTGGATTTACAACTAACGAGTCAAGAGGATATAAATAGGAGAATAGAGAGGAAACATTGAAAAAATTAAGACTTCGAAAGGATTTTTTATCATATTTTTTACTGTAATTTTTCTGTTACCTAGCTTCTAGTTTGCCTACCTCAGTTAGTGTCTTTCAAGCATTAAACTATCATGAAAAATCTAATGCGTTTTCATCATAAAAAAAAATAAAAAAATCGACTGGGCTCATTGCTTATAGACCACAAGGAGTATGTTTCCAAATAGCGATTTTAAAGCAAGAATACCTGCTATAGTAGCATTTTTATTTTAATACTTATACTATCTTAATCGTCGAACAATTCGAAAGGTCGAAAAAGCAGTTCTTTGCCTCATAGTCACCGTCTGAATCTCATTATATTTTTTCCTTATGACGATGATAAAACAAACTTCTTCAATGACTAGATATCTTATCCAAGTGCCTAGGCATTCAAATTAATACGCGATTATTGATTTGATTGGCAACAAATGCATTATATCCTTATCTTATTACCGCTAATATATACGCATACACGACATTTCGCGTTTACAGTTACCGTCGTGATTGTGGAACAACTAGTCGTCGAAAATGGTGGTTTCATATCTCATTGCGGTAATTGTCTGCGCCCTGTACTACTATTTCACAAAGGACCTCAATCACTGGAAGAACAAAAATGTCCCTGGACCAAAACCACTCCCAGTCTTCGGTAATTTACTTCAAAGTGCCCTTCGTAAAAGGCATGTCGGGATCATCTACCAGGACATTTACGATGCGTATCCCAAAGAAAAAGTTGTCGCGATTTACCGCATGGCCTCTCCGGCTATCCTCATCCGCGATTTAGACGTGGTCAAGAACATTCTCATCAAGGACTTCGATGCGTTCCCTGATAGAGGAATCGCTTTCAGTAAAACGGGACTGGGAGACAATTTGTTCCACTGTGACAGTGACACCTGGCGTGTGATGAGGAACAAATTTACGCCTATCTTCACTTCAGGAAAATTGAGAAATATGTGCCAAGTGATGACTGATCAAGGTGATCAATTTGTTGATTATTTAGAAAACGTGGTTCTGAAAAATCCAGAGCAAGAAGCGCACAGGCACTTTCAGAAATTTACCATGTCAACGATCATGGCCGCTTCGTTTGGACTTTCCGTTGACTTGTACAAGGAGGAAGTGGGAACTGTTGAGAATGCTGGATACCACTCTTTTAAATCAACGTACGCAGCTGAAACAGACATGTTGTTCCCCAATATTTGGAAAAAAATAAATATGTCACTGTACAATAACGACGTAAACAGGTTCAGTTATCAGGTTGTTAAGATGGCAACACAGCAAAAAAATGGAATGCCAACTGAAAGACAAGATGCTATCGATATGATGCTGTCACTTTTGAAAGAAGGAGAAGGCAAAGTATCCGCGACGAAACGAAATGAAAATGATAAAGATCTATCCATGGATGTGACAGACCACTTGATGGCCGGGCAAGTCTTTATTCTTTTTATTGCTGGATTTGGTAATAACGCGCTGACGCTATGTTACACATTTTTCTACTTGGCCAAACATCCAGAACTCCAAGAGAAGCTACTGAAAGAAATGAACGACGTTCTTGCGAGGAACGATGGAAAATTAACGTATGATGCTATCAAAGACATGCCGTACCTTGACCAAGTTTTTCTCGAAACTCTGAGAATGCATCCTTTGACGAACTCAGTACAAAGAGCGTCTCGTCGAACCTACAAGATCCCTGATAGTGATGTCGTGATCGATAAAAATACCACAGTGATCATATCTCCTTATGCTATCCACCGCGATGAGAGGAACTACCCCGATCCCGGGAGATTCGACCCTGATAGATTTACTGTAGAAAATTCGAGTGCCAGACATCCCTGCGCGTACCTTCCATTCGGGGCTGGACCCAGGTCATGCATTGGTAAGTACCCGTGTCAAATATTATCTGGACACAATTTACACATTTTAACCGACTTCAAAAAAGGAGGAGGCTCAATTCGGTTGTCATTTTTTCTTCTTCTTTTTTATGTTTTAACCTTAGAACTCCGTCATGTCTCATCGATTTGAAATTATTATTATTGGTTTTAAAGGATATGATTGCAGATTAGTTCCATAGACATTTTATCAAAATCGGTTCACCAGTTTGGCTTTTAAAGAAAAAACAGGAAAATGGGAACGATTTTGACATTGTGCACCCCTACACTGCACCATAGTAGAACCCGTTTCTTAACATTTGATTAGGTCATCTGTACCTATTCATCTTCGTTCCCATCATTGCGTAGATATTTCGAGAATCCCATATAATTGCACTCTTACACGACTCTCATATAGGGTGTCGTAGACGTCGTACAACGAAAAAAGTTAGAAGTAAGTTATTTTTGAAAAAAAAAAATGGAACCGACTTCACTACTTAAAACTTAAAAATAACTCTGAGTAAGTTCATATAGTTTGATGGCGGTGCCATATTATAAATGTGTTGTTTTGAGTGGCAATTTGGCACATATTTAAAAAAAATACATTTAAATAAATAAATAAATATTACAGGACATTATTTTTTACACAGCGCAATCTAGCCCCAAACTAAGCAACTAGCAAACTAGTTTATAATACGGGAACTAGATTACGGATACACTACTTGAATCCAATTTTTTTGTAAATACATACTTATATACAATACAACACCCAAACACAGAACAAACATCTATATTCATCACACAAAAGTTTGTCCTGGGTGGGAAATGGGGAATAAGCACACACCTAACTTAGATTAAACATTTTACGCTAAAACTATGAAATCAAGGGAACTAACTCTGTCGATCAGTTTGTTTATTACTCTACTTTACTTTAAGCTTAATGGATAAAACTATGAAATCAAGGAAACTAACTCTGTCGATCAGTTTGTTTATTACTCTACTTAACTGATCTTAAAGGTATTGGCTCGGATTTCCTACGATTAAAGAAAGGGGTCTAGTAATAACGTATATTGATATTTCGATCCTTGTGCAACGGAATACTGGCGGTTACGGCTGAATGATCACAACACTGGAAGGACCTGTAAAGTCCACTTGTTTAGGGATACTCCTGCTGAATGAATGAATAAATGCACACTGTATTGTACACATAAATAATACTATAGAACAACACAAACATTTATTAACAATTGTGTCTTAGTACAATGGGCGGCCTTATCGCTAAACGCGATTTCTTCCGCGAATTCTTTAAGTTTTTTTGCCAAAGTCCGGCA
This sequence comes from Venusia cambrica, assembly GCA_951394065.1. Lineage (NCBI taxonomy): Eukaryota > Metazoa > Arthropoda > Insecta > Lepidoptera > Geometridae > Venusia > Venusia cambrica. The sequence continues at coordinate 11,409,419 of OX596035.1, forward strand.
CCACACGTTTCGCAGTGTTCCGTCGATGCGAGTGAGAGCCTGTGCTATCTGGAGATGCTCACTCCATCGTATAACTCATTCTTGCTCTGGCTTGTACAACTGGCCTCTATATAAAAAAAAATATTTTTTTTTGTACGACGGTGAGATGCTTCATCTCACCTGATTTTCAAGTAATGATAAGATTGGAGGTGGAAACACACTTCACCCAGATTCCTCGACAAACTGTGGAACTGGCTATCTTACCTTTAAATACTGGAACACAACAACTTTAGAATAATGGCGACAGTCATTAATCTACCAAGTGTTTTTAATGAGCTGGTAATGATTCATTTAAGCATTATCCGTATGTTTGTGCAGCTGAACTGTAGTTACAACTGAATATTTTTGAATTTATAGTATTTAAATAGATGTAAAATAGTTATCAATCAAATCTTGTATTGCTGATGAAATTATTTCCCATGCAACATTTTATCGACGAAAAATGTCTGCTTGAAAAAAAAACGGTATTTCATACCTTTTGGCTTATTTATTAAAATTAGTATTATGTATTAGTATTTAGGTATTCTATGAGCTACTTACCTTTTTTTATTGATAATCAAAAGTCAAATGCACAGTGGTATCCCTTTTCATTAAGTAACTAAAATAATAACACTGTAGTATCCAAGTTATCTGTTTTTTTATTATTATTAACTTCATCTGCCCCTATCCCAAGTGGGGATGGTTCATCATGTTTTCTTCTTACACAAACTCTCTCTCTCTATCTTATCTAAGTAATATTTCGAATCCAGGTATAAAAGTAATAAGTACTGATACTAGATACAGAGTTGACGCAGTAATTAAACCAGAATTATGAGCTTAATATAATGCAATAAATATTTTGCCATGGCTGTCGTGGCTTAAAAACCGACCCTCCAACTCAGCCCATGGATATCGTAAACGACGACTAAGCACTGTCTACGGCACTGTCTACAGCACTGTCTAAGGGATCTCACCAGAAGAAGGGCACCAGCTTCCTTCTGTATATTATCTACACCTTTACTGCGATCACCTATCCAAGACAAACGTGGTGATTATTGCAAAAACCATCCAGCTTTGGAAAAGGCTCTGTCCGCTTTTGTGCGCTAATGGGCTGTTGATGACGCCGATGAGCGAATTATTTCCAAATTCGAACTGTTATTTATTATTTGAAAATGAATAAAATATATTAAAGATATGTTATTTCTACAGGACGACAGCTTGCCAAGCTTCAATACGCCGTCGGTATGGTTAAACTCCTGACCAAATTCAGGGTGGAGCCCTCATCTAAGACAATGGAAATTGACGACTACGATCCCATGTGTACCCTTCTTGCCACGAGGGGGGGCATCAATCTGAAGCTGATTCCTAGAAACTGAGCTGGAGAAGAAACTCATTTGAAAGTGTTCTTCTTGGTATTAATTTATTGATGTCTGGCCAACGAAAGTGGAAACTGGAAACGTGCAAAAAGTAAATATTTTAGAATCTGTGCATTTTTGCGGTGTCAACTTTCACTGGCCAGCCTCTAGGTTTGTAGGCACGCTAAGTTACAGTTGAGAATTCAACACAGGGCAGAGTCCACGGTCCTTCATTGTAATTTCACTTTGAAGAAGTCTTTATCAGGAGGTTTGGTACTAAAATCGTTACTGTAAAGGCGATACAAAGTAGAAACCTGACGCACAACAACCAATGTTTTTAGTTAGATACTCACAGTTTCACACTCACAGTTTTAATGATTATTGTTTACTTATTTAGATTACCATATTGCTGGTTGACTAGACCGGGCCGCAATTTTTAAACTTCTTGCCAGTTCTAGGACAATGTAGATAACATTTTAGACTAAGTAGGTAGGTATAATAATAGTAAGAGCCAATATATTGCTTATAGTTCGCACAAGCATTGCAACTAATATAAACAATCTTAATTACATTATGAATGTCTGACTCAATGTTTGCATATCAAAGCAGACGTTCAGTCAGTAACTCACATTATCAATCTTGAAGAAATTAATTATTGATTATCAAGGAGTGTTAATTGTCAAAAATAGATAGTAAAGTAGGTCTAAAGCTAGACTAGCCTAGATGTCAAAAGCTGACCCATCATTTATTAAAAAGGTACTAAATTTGATGTACAATACAAATACAAATGTTTATTTCCTCAACTTCATTCATGCAATTTATTATCTGTATCTGAGACCTTATTTTAAGTAAAAATATACCTATGTTAGGTGGTCTTGAAGAATATTCTATCGACGAATCTAGGTAAACGTGAAGTTAGCCGTTCAGCTGCGCAAAAGAACTGCTATTTTCACGTTTAGATATCACTACAAACTTGTATGGAATTGAAGTTAGTGTCTCAGTGTCTTAGTGTCATGTGAAGATCGTGCGGCAAAAACAAGCAAGACACGGGATTTTTATAAATTGTTTCGCGATACAATCCCGCCACACCGCAGGTTAAAGGGGCATCAATTTAAGATACTCCGATCTATATTCTGTCTGTTGTCACAGTAAAGAAAAATAAGATACCTGAGGATATTTAATTTTTTTTCGACCTTTACATTGACGTTAAATGCAAAATCGTCTTTCAACCAGACCGCAGATAAAAACAGTGATTAATTTAATCTTTCTTTGAGTATATATAATCATGCTAACAATACTTGAATAATTAAATAAATTTATTGTTGTTCGACTGTGTTTTTGATTTTATTCACACAAAACGCCCGGATTTCGCTATATGGCTGTCATGGACGTGAATTTTCTCCATCTCTTTAGGGTTGCACTAAAAGGAAATTGTATGGAAAGTTTATCGGCAGTTTTACAGGGATGATAGTATAATGCTTATAAACATCGTTTTTTCTACTACTGTAAATAAAACCTCGAGACTAAATTTTTTCAAAGGTACAAAAACCAAGCGAATAATAATAAATAAAGTAGCTACTTACTTTCAAAATAGCAAAATAAAATTGTTCTCTTACTTTCTGAATCTTTTAATGATATTTTTATTCTTATCTGTGAACAGGCCTCAGTCAGTTGGTAGTTGGTCTGCCTTCTGGGCTGTAGGTTGTGGGTTCGATTCTCACCCAGGAAAAACATTTGTGTGATGAAAAGATGTTTGTTCTTAGCTTGGATGCTGCATAAGTATGTATTTACAACCAAAAAAAGTATTATGTTTTGGGATAGATGGCGCTGTGTGAACTTATGTCCTCTACATTATATACGTACGTTATGTGTTTCATTTATTTTTAAGTACCTACCTACCTTCTTCATTTCCTGCTGCTTAAAATATTGTTGTTTTTTACCATAAAATATGTTTGTACTTACCTACTATGTTTTTATCGTTTTGTGATATTATTTTTGTTTTATTGTAGTGTGCTATATTAAGTGAATAAATGTTATCTATCTATCTATCTATCTGTACCTATTATTAATTTATTACGTAGGTACCTACATAAAAAAAAATACATTGTATTAATTTTTTTAACCGACTTTGTTGTCTAGTGGTTCAGTGGTTCAATCCATCGATTTCAGATCCAGAGTTCCCGAGTTTGATCCATGGGGAGTAATATTGTGCTTGGTTTGGTTGGTGGTAAGATTTTGTTTAAGTCCGTCTGGCTAGCTACCACCATCTTACCTAATTCTGTCGCCATGACAACAGTTCCTAAAACATTGTTCCGGCATTTAGAGTTCCTCAGTTTGTTGAGGATTCCGGGTGAATTGCGCCTCCACCTTCGGCCTAATCTCAACTTGTAAGCAGGTTGGTGGTAGGACATTTTGTAAGTCCGGCTAGCTACCACCATTACAACTCGAGTACAGTAGAGAGAGTACAACAGATCTTTTTTTTTTTGTACGACGGGGATGGGCTTGGCCTTCATTTCACCAGATTTTTTAATCGCCTCTAAAGAGGTGGTCTTTAAGTTCAGCTAGGAACTTAAAAAATGTCCTACTACCAACCAAAAAAATCTAGGTAAGTCGTTTTGCCACGCTGATGATTCTATGTTAGAAAGATTCTCCTGTGCTCCTAAACTGTTGAATTTACGCGGTTGCATAGAGTTGACGCTATTATGTTGTTAACTTGTTGCAGTTTTTACCAATATGCAAGCTAGTAGTCAACTCTAATACCCCGGACAGCGCTCCGTACCAACTCGTCAATATCACCTCTCAGTTCCTGGAGAATCTCCACGTGTTGTCGGCATAGAATACTACAGTATTTCAAGCCCTAAGCGCCTATTGGAGCCACCCTGGATAGGCTAGTTTTTTGACATCCTGGAGATACTGATTAGTATGGCTCTCTATGAAGCACAAGACAGAATCCAATGGAGATATGTCTTGAATGGACTGCAACAAAGGCACGATCCTCAGATCCTCTGATGAGGGAAAGATGGAAGAGTCAACTGCACGCGCGTTGATGTCTTTTGTATGCGGCGTGCGTCTGCGCACTACATATTCACTCACTCGCCCCCTGGTACCAGACCCAGAGGACCCGGGTCAATCCCCTGGGATGTGCAAATTAAAGCTTAGATGGGTTGGTGGCGGTTGGTGGTACCACTAATTTCTAAATGGTTGTGTCCCGGCAAAGGGAGGATAGAGAGATAGCTATTGCCTCGGTCTGTTTAAGATTCTTGATAAAGTGCATCAGGTGAGATGAAAGCCTAGTGCTTACAATAAAAACACAATCAACAAACCATCTGCCAAGCGAGGTAAATCCCCACATTTACTATATGTATATGCTGTTCTTTATATTAGCTTTAACCAGCGACTTCGTCCGCGTAATGGTTTTTTAAAATACAGGAGAGATTTTCTGGGATTTAGATATCAAGAAAATTCAAGCATAGAAACTACCAGCTTACAAAGGCTGTGCTTTTATTGTCAGATGAGCCAAGTGCGAGTCAAACACGCACATCGAGGGCTCATTTCCAGGCAAAAGATGCAGTTTTTTCAAGTGAGCAAGTCTTAGTGCGGGTCCGACTCACGACTCCATTTTTCTTATTTTTTTATCTCAAAGCAAGCACTATATTTACACCAAGTTTTAAATAGCAAGGAAAGAACAATTAATTACCTTATGTTTCTTGTAACCACCTTTTATTTTTTATGTTCTATTTATTATTTGCCAAGTTTGAAAATTTCAACCTGCTAGGCTGTGCGTTGTATCTTGTTGAACCAGTCAATCAGTCAGGACTTATCCTTGCTTTTCCTGTTACTTTAATTTCCCGCTACGTCATCTAGCACACACCGAAGATTTCGCCCCATAGGTTTTTTGCAGTTCAGAAGCCTCAGTGCGGATGTGCGAGACAATTCGGTTCTAACCATTTTATTTTAAGATTTATTTGATTGTCGTCCGAAAATAGTGTGTTTATGATTGCTAAGTGATTTGTGATTACTCATAGGTATGCATTACATGGTCAGTAATAGTGGTTGTCGTTCATTTTGTGCAGAGTTTAGCAATAGTTATATTGTAATATAATCTACAATATTATTGTAGTTCACACTCTTAAGTAATATATTAGTAGATATTAATCGAACGATCCCCAGTAAGAATATTGAAATAGAAGTCGCCCAGAATCACTGCACGTTTCAGTTCACGGAGTTGTACCGAATGAACTTCAAGCAAATCATCGATATTCTTTGAATTCTTTCGAAGTGGATCCAAAGAAAACGCGTAGTGTATTTTTGACAAAGTTCATTTTTTCATAAATAAACGATTAAAATTTTATTGGCATATATTGAGACTACACCACCTGCAGATGTAGGTACTCCTATGATTGAAGTTGTATTCATATCTTCCCTTAGATTTCATATCTTTTTGCTTCTTCATCAGAAGTTATGCAATGTCAGGTCGTGGTCTCGTTAATCTCTCGTCACCCACAACCTCCGGATCATAGAGCAAGCTTATACCCACTTGAAAAAATGAGTCATATGTAATGCGTACTACGAGGATAACGAAATTGTTCTGATCCAAATAAAAATATGAAGATGCACCTACATCTTGTTTGGGTGTTGTATTGTATGATAAGTATTAATTTCCCCAGAACAAATAAACAGGAGCCCTAGCCAAGTTGACTATCTACAATCGTAAACGCTATAGAAAAGTAAGGAAATATATGGGAATTATTTATCGTCATCGTTATATCACGTGATCAAAACAAACTAACAGTAAAATCGTAGCCAAGTTAACAAGTTATCAATTCGTTTAAACGAATAGAATTCATAAGCGATTTTACTACTCGTATATCGATCGCTTGATCTCATAGAAAATGTTTTTTTTTTTTGTACGACGAGGAAGCGCTTGGCCTTTATCTCACCTGGTAACAAGTTGAGATAAGGCCGAAGGTGGAGGCGCACTTCAACCGGAATCCTCAACAAACTGAGGAACTGGCTATCTTACCTCTGAATGCCGGAACACAACAATTTTTTTTAAGAATTGTTATTATGGCGACAAAATTAGGTAAGATAGTGGTAGCTAGCCAGGCGGACTTAAACAAAATCCTACCACCAACCAAACCAAGCACAATATATTGTACTCCCCTTGGGGATCGAACCCGGGACCTCTGAATCTGAAATCGGTAGGTTGAACCACTAGACCACAGAGACGGTTAAAATTCGCATCATAAGTGTGAATGCAAAATTTGGTGGAGCTACACATGATTCACATAGATGGTCATCAAGTAGAGCTTAATCATATATACATGCGTGAACTTCATCAAAATAATGAACAAGTATCGTTATTGGGTAATTTCGTTTGTTTTATCTATACAAAAAATATATTTCAGGTGACTCTGGTTATCCAAAACGCCCTTATGACTCCCATCCTCAATTCAAATCGAGAGTCAAGAGAAGAACGGTACACTGAAAAGCATGTGCACGTGACTGCATTGAACGCTGTTTTGGGCTACTCAAAGAACGGTGGAGATGTTTGCTCAAAGACAGGGTACTACACTATCATCCTGATGTAGCCAGCAAAATAACTATGGCATGTTGTGTGCTACACAACATGTTTTTACCACCGCTACAATAAAATCTGACTGCACCTGTGGATAGAGATGATATTACCATGCAAACTTCCACCTCTACCACTGCGGGTGCCCAAAATGAACTAATCCAAGGTAGAACCATGATTCATATCCTTAAATTTATAAAGTAGTGATGGTGTGGTAGCATCACTAAATTTGAATCATAAGGTAGAATATCTGTTGAAACTTGTGATGGTCTTCTCAACTGGGGTAATATTTCTGTCAAACTTTCTAGGGCCCCAGTCAAATGAATCAAAGTTTGGTTCCAATTTTCTTCCATTTCAATTCTTCGCGATTCTAAGCGCAAGCTTTCCATCTCCCTTTGATGGTTATCTCTTTCGCGGTCTTCCTAAAGTTGCAGTCAGCGATTTTCAATGGTTACAAACTCATTCATTCATTTATTTATTGCACAATGTCCTTCTTATTGTTAATATTAACATGCATAGCTTAGTTCTAAGGTAGCTTTAGGTGTAAGTAGGTACATTAACCCTGTCAGGGTGTTGCAAGTTTTTGGTCATAGAATATAAAGCAAATGTAAATGTAATTTAAGTGTTATAATAAATGTCAACAGAAATAATAATATTAGTCAATAGCAAAATAAATAATCACACAGTAACATTAAAAATAATAACAATGGAAATATAGCAAAATATCAAATATGTAGGAAATGTCAGAAAGGAATTGAATTATGTAAGTACGAGTATGTCGGATAAGTATTCGTCAATGGTGTATTTTTTACGATTTTTTATACGTTATATCTTTTCCCTCAGTATAACTCACTCGTATAGGTATGTTTTTAGTGGGTTACTTTTTTTTATTATTAATGATGGTTTCGTTTTTGAGCAGGGCTTAGGTTTACGTTTGAGCGAGCTTCCACAGAAGTACTACGGGGAAGCGCTTGGCCTGTGGTTCGCCCACCAGTGTCAGATCCAGAGGTCCTGGGTTCGATCCCCAGGGGGAGTACACACAATATTGTGCTTGGTATGGCTGGTGGTAGGTTTTGTTTAATTCCGCCAGGCTGGCTACTGCCCACCCTCCCCCCCCCCCCCAGCTCCTCCCTACAGATCGGCGCTGCGAGGGGATTTTCCTCCCGTGCACGCTCCGCCACCTCCTTCTGGGACACTAGGTCCTCGCAGAAGGAGGCAACCGCAGCCAGTTCTCATGATCTTCATTTAAATCCATCATTTAAATCCTTGTACCATAGTTACGGATATCTCTTTTTACGATATAAAAGAACCTAACGAGATCATTTTGTCATAAATCGTTAAGAAGCCCAAAGGCACGCTTGGCGGCCGTGCCGTCGGCAAGCGCATTAGCCTAATCGATGATTCAATTATTAATTGTCTTCAAACTGGCTATATTGGTATTTTGGTAATTCAATTAGTCGAACCGCAACAAATACACCATTACCTTATCTTCTAATATAAATTGCCTAAGAGACATATCGCGTTTACAATTACCATCGTGATTGTGGTACAAATAGTCGTCAAGAATGGTGGTTATATATCTTACAGTGGTAATTGTCTGCGCCCTGTTTTATTATTTTACAAAGGAACTCAATCATTGGAAGAAAAAAAACGTACCAGGACCAAAACCACTTCCAATCTTCGGTAATTTGCTTCAAAGTGCCCTCCGTAGAAAGCATGTCGGGATCATCTACCAGGAGATTTACGATGCATATCCTAAAGAAAAATTTGTCGCGATATTCCGCATGGTCTCTCCTTCCATTCTTATCCGCGATCTAGATGTCGTCAAGAACATTCTCATCAAGGACTTTGATGCGTTCCCTGATAGAGGAATCGCTTTCAGTAAAACAGGACTGGGAGACAACTTGTTCCACTGTGATAGTGATACCTGGCGTGTGATGAGGAACAGGCTCACCCCAATCTTCACTTCAGGAAAATTAAGAAATATGTCCCAAGTGATGAGTGATCAAGGTGATCAATTTGTTGATTATTTAGAAAACGTGGTTCTGAATAATCCGGAGCAAGAAACGCACTGGCATTTTCAAAAATTTACCATGTCTACAATCATGGCTGCTTCGTTTGGACTTTCCGTTGACCTGTTTAATAACGAAAAGGGAACCGTTGAGAATGCTGGGCACTATTCTTTTAAGTCAACGTACGCAGCTGAAACTGACATGATGTTCCCTAATATTTGGAAAAAATTAAACCTGTCTCTTTACAAAGATGTCGTCAGCAGATTTAGTTACCAAGTTGTCAAAATGGCATCAGTGCAAAAAAACGGTATTCCAAGTGAAAAACAAGATGCTATCGATATGATGCTAACACTTCTATATGAAGGAGATGGTAAAGTTTCCGCGACAAAACGAAATGAAAATGATAAAGATCTATCCATGGATGTGACAGACCACTTGATGGCAGGGCAAGTCTTTATCTTTTTTATTGCTGGATTTGGTAATAACGCCCTAACGCTAAGCTACTCATTTTTCTACTTGGCAAAACATCCAGAACTCCAAGAGAAGCTCCTGAAAGAAATGAACGATGTTCTTGGAAGATACGATGGCAAACTAACGTATGATGCTATCAAAGACATGCCGTACCTTGACCAAGTTTTTCTCGAAACTCTGAGAATGCATCCTTTGACGAACTCAGTACAAAGAGCGTCTCGTCGAACCTACAAGATCCCTGATAGTGATGTCGTAATCGATAAAAATACCACAGTGATCATATCTCCTTATGCTATCCACCGCGATGAGAGGAACTACCCCGATCCAATGAGATTCGACCCTGATAGATTTACTGCAGAAAATTCGAGTGTCAGACATCCCTGCGCGTATATTCCATTCGGCGCTGGACCCAGGTCATGCATTGGTAAGTTCCAGACTGCTTAGCATCAGTATATTCATATCAATGTATACTTACTGTAATTAATCAACTTACAGTAAACATACATTACACAATACACTTACCCCCTGGGTATATAAAGGTAAGGTGGGCAAACCACTTAGGCTTTATTTTAAATATCCTCGATACACTGACCATTCCAAACACGTTAGATGAGTAATTTTATCATAATTATGTTTCATTTTATTTGTTTACAGGAAGACAACTGGCAAAACTTCAATACGCGTTCGGCATGGTTAAAGTACTGACCAGCTTCAAATTGGAGCCTTCAGCTAAGACTATGGAAGTTGACAGCTACGATCCCATGTGCACCCTCCTTGCGACGAAAGGGGGTATCTATCTGAAGTTCATTCCTCGAAACTAAGATAGAAAATATGTAATTGACTTGAAAATGTTCCTATAAAACAATATTAGCGGCCTATATCACATTATTTCACATTATTCAAAAAACTGATAGTTTTGCCATACTCTTAACGAGTTGTTGGATCGCATCAGGTCATGCTATGGTCTGATATCTTTTAGCTGTCAGTTCTAGTCTTAGGCCGATATCACTACGGCAATATCTTCATGATTTTTATGTTTTGAATGACTTAGTTGTAACTTTAGTTTAGTATTATCTGTGGTTTTAATTATATGTGCTAGCTATTATGTGACCAATACCAATTATTATTGATAAGTCAGTGTTATTAGGTACTATTGATTGAATTAATATTTATTACTTATGTTTAATTAACAAGCCTTCCAGCTGATTTGGTAGTAGCTATGCCTTTTGCGCTGTAGTTTTGATTCCTACCCAGGATAAATTTTGTGTGATGAATATAGATGTTTGGTTCTGTGTTCGGAGTATTGTATGATACGTCTACATTTACATAACTAAGGTATATTAGTAGGTATTCTATCTATAATCTAGTTCCCATATAAGAAAACCGATTAGTTAACTATCATATCCCGGAAGGCTTAGTTTGGGGCTAGATAGCGCTGTGTGAAATGTATGTCCTATTATTTTTATGATGTGACATAAAAAGAGACCAGGTCAAGAGCAATGATGATGATAAGCGGCTATGACCCTTGTCTCTTGGGAAATGAGTAGGCCTTTATCCATTGCATCGACACCCTTGCGACATCTCATCTACTTGGGACATCAGTTAGGGCTGGTGCGGCGGCTGATTCGAGGATCACAAAAGGTGCAAATGTAGTGGCCTCGAGCTTACTTATTTGAGACTTTTGGGGTCGAGATTTTGGGCCCGTTAGGAGTCGGTGCCCTCCGGGTTTTCAAAAATCTTGCGAGACTTTTCATTGACACGGCACGTGACCCAAGGCCTGGCGCTTAATTAGGCCAGCGAATTAGGATAACTATTCAGCGTGGCAGCAAGTGGTTTGGGCACGCTTTCGTCTGGTATACGTTCTGGAACGGTTGAGTTACCTATAGACCGTTTGTAACGGTCCTCAGGTAACGATTGATACCTTTCTTGTACATAGTTAGTTTCATTTAACGTATTTTTTTTATGCTAGTTTGTATTATGATTATTAATAAAATGAGTCTACGAATTTGTGTAAAACTTTGATATAGGCGCGAGGGCGTCAATCATGTAGCTATCAACCTGGAGTCTTCAAGTCCAGTGTGAACCTTTTAGCCAAGCGTGCTCCAAGTCAAGCCACATTTTTACTTGTTTTTCAAGTGAGCGACAAACATGTGCTTGGAAATTGAGAGAAGTGAATTCAAACGAATTGATATACTTTTTGATTTTACAAAAAGTTTATGTGTGCATTTAACACATGCGCATGCTCTAACGGTGAAGGTCACCTCAAGGAAACCGGCATGTACTTACCAAAAATCCGAATGGCATTTGTCACTGGCTAGTGTATTTTGAAGTATAGGTTTATACCTATACTTCAAAATAAACAACAAATATAGGTAATATAACAACCTCAAATTTGCCAAAAAACCATATCACCACGCAAATAAAATAAAAATAATGAAAAGCTGAGTAGCAACCTTAAAAGGTACACGCAGCTTCCTGAACCACGTGTTAATCAGTCGTAATTGATTTCCTGTGGACCACCCGCACTGAGGCTATACTTAGCCCACAGACAGTCTCTTTAGCGGGATTATGAATTTGGAATGTTTATTGCCTGGGAAACTATCAATATGCATCAGTGGTGAGCATTAGAATTGAATTGGATTCAACAACAACTAAGAACTTGAAGTACCTAGCTAAATATCTAACTAAGTACAATATAAAAAAATAGCATTTTATGTTTTGTTATAACCTACCTGCATTGTTCTGTAGCATCGTGGAATCACACCCCAAATAGTAGCTGACCATGATATCAATGCCAGTGCATTGATATCATGCCGGCTTGCGGTTACGGCTTCATGTTACCTGAAATCGCTAAACTTCAGCGATCTTAAAATTCACAATACTGAAGCATTTTCATTATAATTAGTATTAAAGCAATAGTTCAGGTTTGATGATAGAACGTTTTACGAAAGCATGATTACAAAAAACAAAACTATTTAAAAAAAAAAACAAAGTTGTACTTAACAACTCAAAGTTGTACTTAAAAAAATATCGCCATTCAATAAATACGCTCAATGAAGCCTTGAAACAGTGTACAGTAAATAAACTTAGTAAATAGCAGAAGCTCTGCTTTTTACATATCCAAAATTTATATTTGGTTTTACGGTGAAAAAATTAAACGCTAGAATTCGCGTGTAGTTCGGTCATCAGGTGGTCATAAGCGCCCTGGCTGATCGCACAGCAATGTTACCTTTGTTATAAATATACCTTTTCGAAACTAGAGCAAAGTTCCGTCGATTTGCTAATCTGAGGTACCGTATCGGCCCTTAATAGTTTGATTATAGGCACTTTGAATAATTTACATAAAGATTCGCCATAACGAATTGTGTCTGTCTGTAAAAAAAGTAGAAACAAACAAAACACAGTCAACCGCTTACAATGACTGTTGTAAAAGCTGGCATTGGCAATAACTCACGACTAAGCAATAACCGCCTCCCTCGTTAGCGTTCTAAGTTCAAATTTTAAATTCATCTCGATACTCGAGTCATTTGCCGATTGCGCTGCGCGGGACACATGACGTCATTAGTCACGGGAAAACTAGAGTGCGATAGGAATTGATACTTCTTAGGATGCGCAGATGTCAGCAGCTGTCGGACAAGCGGACAGGTACACTTATATATGAACTACAAACAAAAACAGGAAATAAATATCTAATAATTAAAGAACAGAATTAACTTATTATAACTTTATGATTTATGCATAAAATTAAATCTTACGCGACGGTAATTTCATACAATTTATAATAAACGACATTGTAGTGCGTGTGAATGATTACGCGATAATCCGTAAAAGAACGGCATCCCTGATATGCCGCTTCTGACGCAGCAGTAGCTCAGGATTTGGGCTCCAGTATTATGAGATGGCTGTATTAAAGCCGAGATCTTCTTTGGCGGCTCAATGTCCTCAAATTCTGGTCTGTTCTGTTTAAGTGTTTATTTTGCTTAATTTTGAATTTGTATAAGATTAAGTTTTTTTTTTTGAGAAGCCTTTCCAGGTCAAGAGTTGATCTCCTTGAAACATTAAGAAGTGTTTCTGATTATTTTCCAAAAGCAACTTTTACCACCATTTCAGCCTTTGACCTCTAGGCTTGTTTAGTGTTATGACAGTTTCGAAAAATAAGCTTTATACGCATAAATTCAAATTTCAAGTTGCAAGTAGATAATGTTCATCATCTCTATCGTATACTTCAATGCTGATGGAAGTTGCCGTCTAGAAATGTCTTGTAAATATTTGTACACAAATTTATAATGAAGTATCCCCGCAAAAGCTCAAGACCTCTCATACCACTCTACGCTCGCTCGCGGAGTGTCGCTGGCTGGCTGGCGCGACGACATGACGAATGACGTCCCGGGTTCCAAATTTAAAATCTGCCGCGTAACGCTCGCCACTAATGGCATTGTTTATGGAAACGAACCTGCCAGTGACTTACAAATTTGCACGCATCGACAGTTTATTCCCCTTCCTATACTTTTGCTGTTCTAAATGATGCTTGTAATTTTTAAGTGCTTTACAACACAGGGATGTATGTGATATTCTATACCTACTATACTAGACCAGACTGATTGCCTTAGAGAGTCTGTACTAAAATACCCTACGATCTATCGTCCCTTTCGCAGCTCACTCCTCAGAGGCTATACTGAAGATAAATTGAATGAAAGCAAATCGATACATATAAATCAAATACTTACTTAGTAGTAGTTCCTGCTTACATGTACGAAGTATAGTTTCTTTTGATAATTATTAGTAGCGACCCGAGCGTGATAGTTTATTCCCAGTTGTTCTGTTAACCAAACTACTGGGATATATTTTCTCTCAGTAGTTCTGTGATTTAATATCAGACACACACAACACATAATATTCGATTGACAAAGTTTTTCCATAAATTCGTGCGGGATAAACAAAACTGTACAACTTCTAGTTAATAGACTTACAAAGAAACGAATGCTTGGATCTACACTCAAAGTTAACATGTCTAGCAGTATGCAGGTAGGTGTTCCGTACACTCCACGTGTCTAATATAAATGAAACAGTCTGGAGGAAGCCAGTTTCATTACCGTACTTGGCTTTACACTGAACTCATCAAAGACATTCTCTCTCTAAAGGTTGTTTCACAGTGTACAGGAATGTATTTTGCTTTTCTTGATCATAAAGAGTTTAATTTTAAAAATAAGTTTAAAATACCAATCAGCAATAGGTAAAAGATAATTATTGTTTTTGTAAGTTTTTGAAAATTGTTTTATATAAAAATATACTTATCAAAGATTCAAATATAGAGTTAAGCACAGCGAATCATCTAGATCATTCACTGTTGCGTCCTGTAAATGAAAAAATATACTGTTGTAAGACTGTTACTAATTTTAACCTATATTTCATGTTTCACATTATACCTACCACCATCTTACCTAATTCTGGCGCCATAATAACAATTCTTAAAAAAAAAATGTGTTCCGGCATATAGAGGTAAGATAGGCAGTTCCTCAGTTTGTTGAAGATTCCGGGTGAAGTGCGCCTCCACCTTCGGCCTTATCTTAGCTTGCTGCCAGGTGAGATAAAGGCCAAACGCCATCGTACAAAAAAACATGTTCTTTGTTTTGTTTTTGGGATGTCCTGTTCCAATCTAATCTAAATACTTAGTAGTAGGGTTAAAGCTTTTTGTTGTCTTAATTAACATTGGAGATTTCAATTGGAGGAAACACTTTTATAGATACTTAACCCAAAAAAAATAGTTTTTCCTATTTTGTTGTCCGTCTGTCTGTATTATATTATACAGAAATAAGTTACTGCCCTTCTTACGGTAAGATCCCTGAATTGGCGAAATAACCACTGCCAAGGTAAAGCTCGTGTTTTCCTGGCCCTTTAGTCAGCTGACAGAAATTCTAAAATTCCTTTTTCAAATTCAAAATTTATAGATATACTAACTGAAACTATTTTATTTCCACTCAAATAGATGCTCGTATGTCTAGCTCTTACCAAGTAGGTTCTACTGTATATGGGTATGTGTTTCACAGCGGGATATAGAGCGCTATGCACCAGGACGGACCGACATACGAATGAAGAGTTCACGCTACGTGCACCACGGATTAACATCATCTAGTACTGGCTTTTCATGTTTATTCAGATTGGTTTATTACAAATCTGTTTACTAGACTTTGTACCCTAAGTCAAAGGCAATATTTTTGTATTAATTAAGATTTTATAAAATCGTTTTGAAATGTCAAATCTACCGCCTGTTCGTAATCTAGTTCCCATATTACAAGCTATGCTTAGTTTGGGGCTAGATGGCTAAAAAATCCTGTAATTGACTGTAATATTTATGTTCGGAATCGCGACCAGCACACAAGGAGAAAGGCAAGAAACTCGGGCTAGTTAATTTATTGATGATGGCTTAATATGATGGATGATGGGATCTTATGGCAAGATCAGAGTGAATATTAGATATTGATTCTAGGTTAGTACCTATACTAGACTAATGACGACTATACCTAAAATCTGTACTAACGATTTTGCATCGGTTATTTCAGGCTATTCTACATATTTTTGAAAGATTTTTGAAATCTAACGATTTGTTTAGAAGCTGTTACCTTCTACAACCTAAAAGACAATCTTTACCACTTTTAATCAATTTGTTCAAACAAACTGTACAAGTAAACTAACTTTTTTAACTGGAAGCATTCAGGGTCGTTATGACGGTCTATAGGTAGCTCCACTGATTCAGACCAGCGTGTCCAAGAAGCTGGCTGCGCTGCCACGCTGCTTTTTCACACTAGCTTTTTAACCGCATCTGTGGTCTATTGGTGCTCCTACCAGTATCAGATCCAGGGGTCCCAGATCCAATCCCCAGGGTACAATATTGTGCTTGGTTTGGTTGGTGGTAGGATTTTTTAAGTCCGCCTGACTAGCTACTAACATCTTACCTAAGTACGTCTGTCGCCGTAACAACAATTCTTCAGACTGTTGAGGATTCCGGGTGAAGTGCGCTTCCATAACTTATCATAAGTTGAAACCAGCCAAACGCTTACCTGTAGACAATAAATAAATATTACAGGACATTATTTTTTACACAGCGCAATCTAGCCCCAAACGATGCATAGCTTGTAATATGGAAACTAGATAACGGATAAAATACTTTTGTAAATACATACGTACCATATGATACAACATCCAAACACAGAACAAACATCTATATTCATCACACAAATGTTTGTCCTGGGTGGGAATCGAACCCACAGCCTACAGCGTAGAAGGCAGAGTTACTAATATAATAAAACTATACTTATTCGCTGGCCTAAATCAGAGCAACCGCAATCAGAAGCCCCGCATTTTTTTTTGTTAATCCGAAAGTCACCGGCCCCCTTGGACCATTTGTTATAATATTGGTGTTAGGTACACATTTTAAAATCCGATCCAATGCGCTGTGTCACACTTGTAATATTTGTCAATAAATCAGCACTGAGCTTTGCATGTGACATGTGTGTATGCCACATTACCTACCCTTGAGAGGGGTGGATACAGAGTTTTTACCAACGAAATGCCCGGAAGTTTAGTCACGTCATCCGGATTAGTTGCGGTATAATTGCTAAGTAGTACTTATTAATGTCCATGATCCGACAATCTGTTGATGTCTGAATTTGTACTAACTGATTCAATATGGTGTAAACGTGCTTTATGCATTGCCGAAGTACCTATTGTATAGAATACTGGATTGTACAGATTGCCGGTAAAATAACACTTCATTATTATCATATTAACACTTTTGTTTACTTATTGACATTCTTACAGACAACATTACTTTACATTATATATATACCTACATCCGATGCGTTATATTAGAAAAGCATATAAAGAAACGAAAAGCTGAAATCTTTATGCACAGGCATTTAAATACAAAAATAAATGTTTTTTTACTACTGTATTGTATCCACATGATAGATAGCAGATAGATGGGTATAAGTACCTATAATAGTGATATATCTATATGGCTAATAAGCACAAAAGTAATGACAGAATTTACCGGAAGCGCAAGCCTCAGTTGGTATATAGAAGCCCTGCCTTCTGCGCTGTAGGTTGTGAGCTCGATTCCCACCCAGTACAAACAGTTGTGTGATGAATATTAATGTTTGTTTTGTGTTTGGGTGTTGTATTGTATGATAAGTACCAATGAATTTACAAATATGTAGGTATATAAGTATTATATCCGTAATCTAGTTCCCATATTACAAGCTTTGCTTAATTTGGGACTAGATGGCATAGAATTAATGTCCTATATTATTTATTTTGAAAATTATGAATTGCATATTGCAGCTACTATACTTAAATTATTTTTTTGATAAAAATTCAATAAAACGTACTTACCTCTACCACCTCATACTATACACTCGCACTTCACTCGTTTTTTCACTGAGATCAGGTAATGATTATTTATTTTACTTTTCACTCATTATTTATAGTAATATTTATAATATATTTATTGTTCACAGTCTCCAAGCTGTTATTATACAACTTGGAGACTAAACAAGTAAGCAGCTCAACCTCTTGCCTGCAAACAAGGGGTAGAAGAGTAAGGCTTTATTAAAACAAAGGCTTACTGCGTAGGTCACATCCCCAAAGTACATGCCCTACGCGGCACTGCATTGCGCACGCCAATTTGAGGCATAAAGCTTCAAAGCATCGCGTGCCTGTAATTTCACCGGCAACCATACCCTGTAAACCGGAACACAGAAATGATGTTTGGCGGTCGAAATAGGAATAGTGAATAATATAGATCCTTTCACAAGGAGCTATACAATTCGTTGTATTAAACAACTTAACTTTAATCTATACGTAATCTAGTTCCCATAATTACAAGCTATGATTAGTTTGGGGCTAGATGGCGCTGTGTAAAATTAATGTCATGTCCTGTCATATTTATCTTAGACCTCTGGCCTCTGATCACTAGCCTCGAGGTTTATATGCCTCAAAGTCAAAGTCAAAGTCAAACATTTTTATTCGTTAAGATTTTTTAGGATCATTTTGAAACATCAAGTCTACCGCCTGTTCGGAATCCTGGAAGTGAAGAACGCCCAGTTCTCCACTTCCAGGCATTCATTCAGAAACAATAAAAACAAAAAAAACAATGTTATAATCAGTATTTACTTTAAATGTTATAACCATTATTAATTGTACGACGGGGAACTGCTTGGCCTTCATCTCACCTGATTTTCATTCAAATTCTCAGTAAACTAAGGAACTGGCTATCTTACCTTTAAATGCCGGAATACAAAAAAATAGAATTGTTGTTATGGTGACAGAATTCGGTAAGATGGTGGTAGCTAGCCAGACTGTGGTTGGACTTAAACAAAGTCCTTCCACACAACCAAACCAAGCACAATACTGTACTCCCGTTAATATTGTTAATCGAACCCGGGAGTCTTCTTTTTCCGTAGAGCAAATCTTTCGCTTTGCTCATAAAATAAAGACTATTTATAATCAAGATGAAAACTATCGACTCTCCTCATAACTTACAGATCGCTCTACCCTTCCTAAGAACCCTCACATACTTAAAAACAAGTGCCCTTAAAACTACCCTCTTTTCTCACTTTATTCACTTTTCTCTAACATTTGCATTCCATTTCATTTGGACAACCCCTGGACATTTTATTATGCTTTTTACTGGGTTTTTATTATTTCAAGGGTTAGGGTTAGGTCATTTGTTTTTGGTTTTATAGCGTGGACGAGAAATGGTCGAGCAAGACTTATTCTGCGAACATTCACATAAACTCTTGAAAATGTATGTCAGTTCTTAACATTCTATGTCCTATTCCTTTTTGGTCCTTGTTATTAATTGTACTTTCTTTAGTTTTACTGTAAATAGTAAAACACAAACAAAAAGTAAAACAAATAATGTTAACTTTTTTTTATTGTACGACGGGTAAGCACTTGGCCTTCATCTCACCTGGTTACAAGTTGAGATCAGGACACTTCAACCGGAATTCTCAACAAACTGAGTCTAATTACTTATAAAATAACAATTCGCCCACCGGGTTCGATCCCCAGGGGAGTACAATATTGTGCTTGGTTTAGTTGGTGGTAGGACTTTGT
This sequence comes from Venusia cambrica, assembly GCA_951394065.1. NCBI lineage: Eukaryota > Metazoa > Arthropoda > Insecta > Lepidoptera > Geometridae > Venusia > Venusia cambrica. The sequence goes on from OX596035.1 coordinate 11,428,966, forward strand.
TTAAGTCCACCTGGCTAGCTACCACCATCTTACCTAATTCTATCGCCATAACAAAAGTTCTAAAAATTGTTGTGTTCCGGCATTTAGAGGCAAGATAGCCGCAGTTCCTCAGGTGGTTAAGGATTCCATGTGTAGTGCGATTCCACCTTCGGCCTCATCATGACTTGAAAATCAGGATAAAGAGACAAGCACCTCAAAATCGTATACTATAAAAAAAAAATTATGAATGTTTGTATTTAATTTTATTTCATCATTATCATTAACCTGCTTGGAAATCGGTCTATCCCAAGGATCTTCAGCCTTTCTCATCCACTCCCTGCCCGACACTGTACGGAGGTCGTCAGTTCATCTAGTGAGGGCGTCCTACACTACGCTTGTCCAGACGTGGTCTCCACTGCAGTTGGTCGTTCCTTCGGCAAATAAGGCCCACTGCCATAATAAGCCTGGTAATTCTTTGAGCTGTCATAATACGAATTTGACATACCTACTCAGTACTTCATGGTACTACGCCTTGATGGTCTTGTGGTTTGCCCACCGGTATCAGACTCAAATGTCTGATCTGGGGAGGTCCTGGGAAGAAATGTATGCCTGGTTTGGTTGTTGGTATGACTTTGTTTAAGTCCACCTGGCTAGCTTCCACCAATTTACCAAAATCTATCGCCATAACAACAGTAATAAGTTGTTGTGTTCCGGCATTCATAAATGCTAGATTTCAACGCTATTTTAAAACCATTTCGTAAATCGTCTGTGGATGTGTCGAATACTAATCTAAATTTATTTTGATATCGGAGTTAAGAAAAGCATTTTCAGAATCTCCATCGGAAGTTTCCGAAAGCGGTTCGATAAGGCTTCCTAGTTTGATTATAGCTAAGAGGTAAGATAGCCAGTTCCTCAGTCTATTGAGTGTTGTATAGTTAGCTACCTACCTAGTAAATCTACTTGCATACCCACATCTGTGGGTATCTAATAAAGCCAGTTGTTGTCGAGCACTCACGGCGTTTCATTCAAACACAACATGGTGACAGCGGTTTTAACCATTATCTAAGGTTTAAATTATCTAAAGTGTAGAAAATCAGAAAGAAAACTACTTGTACCGTGTTCATTGATATCGGTAGTGTTCAATAAACCCGAAAAACAGTGAATTCGTTGTGATTTACAATGGAACACGCGCGGCCTCCATCCGAACTAAACATGGAGAACGCCGGCGGGCCGGTCGGCCGGGCCGATGCTTGGAAAAAATGGAGGCAACAATTCCTTCTGTTTCTCAAGGCTTCAGGAGTACAAAAAGAGGAGTCCTCGGGTGTCCAAGCCAGTTTATTGGTGAATCTCATTGGCCCGGATGGTTTCGATGCTTACCAGACTTTCACTTTCGTCAAAGAAGAAGAACGCGATGACGTAGATATTTTGTTGGAAAAGTTTGATACCTACTTCGGCACGAAATCAAATATAACGCTAATGAGATACAAATTTTTTACGCGTAATCAAGAGGTCGGTGAATCTATTCAACAGTACGTCACAGCTCTTCGCCTCTTGAGTAAAAAGTGTGAATTCTCGAGTTTGGAAGAGGACTTGATAAAAGATCGCATAGTGTGTGGAATAACTCAGGCCACGGTCAGGGACCGTTTACTGAGATGTGACGATCTTGATCTCGATAAAGCGATAAAAATATGCCAGGCTGTGGAGGCGTCGAAGGAAAGTGAGCTTCAAATGTCGAATACAAGTGGCGTCGGGGACGCAGCGCACGTCCACAGCGTTGCCTTCAGAGGGCGCGGCCGGGGGTCGCGCGCCTGGGGGCCGCCGAGGTCTATGAGCGCGGCGGGCGCGGGCCCGAGTGGGGACGCGAGGCGCGGACGCGGCCGCAGCGTCGGCGGCGGCGGCGCTGGCCGCTTTCACGGACCGCGGGCGCAGGCAGCGCCGACGGCGGCTCCGTGTGCGGGCTGCGGCAGGGTGCAGTGCGGCGGCGGAGACAACTGCGCGGCAGGTCACGTTAACTGTTACGTGTGTGGTAACCGTGGACACTTCGCGCGCAATTGTAAGTCAGTTCATTCTTATAATAATAACAGTGGTCGTAATCGAGTGAATCGTGTTTATGAAGTGGAATGTGATGAGGTTGAGTACTACAGTGATTCGGAGGACAATGTTTTTTACATATCGACCGTCGGGGTCGGAGACAAAATAGGTGGTTCGGAGGACTGGTACCAGGAACTATTGTGCGTAAACGGGATAGAAAAGTTTAAACTTGATACAGGGGCGGATTATAACATTATGTCTTATCGGAGATTTTGCGAATTAGGCTTCAACGATTCTCAGATCATTAAAAAGAAAGTACCACTGTTATCCTATACACACGATGTTATACCTGTGAAAGGAATTTGTATGTTACCATTGTCCTACAAAAATATGACGTACCAATTAAAGTTTGCTATAGCAGATATGGAATGTAGTAGTGTGCTGGGACAGAAATCATGCGAGTTTTTAGGACTAGTCAAGCGCGTGAGGTCAATCGAATTATCAAATTACGATGACTTGTTTAGGGGTTTGGGATGTCTGCCTGATAAATATCACATAGTGCTAGATAAATCTGTGCCGCCCGTTATATGTGCTTCGAGAAAGATCCCTCATGGCCTACGTGACCGTTTAGAGGTAGAACTGAGAAAAATGGAGCAGCTGGGAGTAATCGAAAAGGTTACTCGTCCCACGCAGTGGGTCCACCCGCTGGTATTGGTAGCTAAAAAAAACAATGGAATTCGTGTATGTCTTGACCCACGTGAGCTGAACCGAGCGGTGCAGCGCGCACACTTCCAGCTGCCCACTGTTTCCGAGCTAGCGTCACGTCTACATGGGGCGCGTTTCTTCTCAGTGTTGGACGCTAACTCAGGGTTTTGGACGATTGCCCTTGACGACGAGAGTGCAGATCTGTGTACTTTTAGTACACCTTTTGGTAGATATAGATTCCTCCGTCTCCCCTTTGGGGTTAACTGCGCATCAGAAGTATTTCATGGAAAGCTACGTCAGCTACTTGAAGGTCTAGAGGGGGTAGAAAATTATATTGATGACGTAGTAGTTTGGGGCGAGACTAGGGAGGTCCATGACAGACGGTTAAAAGCGTTACTAGAAAGAGCGAGGCAAATTAACTTAAAATTCAACAAAGAAAAATGTAAAATTGGCGTTCAACAAGTGATGTATTTAGGTCATGTTTTCGACGCAAACGGGATGAGACCTGACTATGACAAAATTAGAGCTATACGAGAATTACCCACACCAAAAGATAGAAAAGAATTGGAGCGTTTTTTGGGTGCGGTGAATTACTTATCTAAATTCATTCCGCATTATTCCGAGATAGCTATTCCTTTAACGAGTTTATTAAAAAAGGGGTCTGAATGGCGTTGGGAAGAGAGTGAGCGGTGCGCATTTGACCGGTTGAAGGAGTCGGTGACGGGGGCTGGCGTGCTGGCGCTGTACGACCCGGCGCAGCCCGTGCTCATCTCGGTGGACGCGTCGCGCAACGCGCTGGGCGCCGTGCTGCTGCAGGGGGGGCGTCCCGTCGAGTACGCCTCGCGAACGCTTACCGACGCGCAGTCACGGTACGCGCAGATAGAAAAGGAGATGTTGGCGATCGTGTTCGCCTGTGAACGTTTTCACCAGTATGTGTATGGGCAAAAGGCGGTAAAAGTTGAATCAGACCACAAACCGTTAGAGAGCATATTTAAAAAAGCTCTGATGTCTGTCCCGGCACGCCTACAACGCATGTTATTAAGAATTCAAGGTTATGACCTTGTAGTGACGTATAAACCAGGCAAGTACATGTATGTTGCTGACATGCTGTCTCGCGCTGCCCTTCCTGACTTGTATAGCGAGGAGGTACATACCAATATTGTTTATCAAGTTAAAATGGTTATAGAAAATATGCCTATATCCAATGATAAACTGACAATGATTAAAAAAGAAACCAAGTGTGATCCAGAACTGCAAATTTTAATGAATTATATTAATTCAGGGTGGCCGGATCATAAATACAATGTTGACAATGAGGTAAAATTTTTCTGGTCAATTAAAGATGAATTATTTGTGGTAAATGATGTTATTTTTAGGGACAACTTAGTATTAATTCCTCGCAAACTACAAGGCGAGATGCTAAAGATTATTCACGAAGGTCATTTAGGTATTGATCGGTGCAAGCGCCGCGCGAGACAGGTCATGTTCTGGGAAAATATGTCACGTGATATAGAACTTTATGTCAAACGATGTCACACTTGCCAGGAGCACTCAAACGCACCCTCCAAGGAACCCATGTTGCCGATTAAAATTCCAGAGTTGCCCTGGTATCAGATTGGATCAGATATTTTTGAATTTAATAAACAACATTATATAATCCTAGTGGATTATTATTCTAATTTCGTGGAAGTTGGAAAATTAAATAGTTTGACATCTAGCGCGGTAATAAAATACATAAAAGAGACCTTTTCGCGCCATGGAATACCGAGCGTGCTGATAAGCGATAACGGCACGCAGTATTCCAGTCGGGAGTTCAAAAACTTCGCTAAATTGTGGGGATTTGATCATGTGACTTCATCGCCGAACTATGCACAGTCCAATGGCAAAAGCGAACGGACTGTACAAACAATATAAAATATTCTAAAGAAGTCAATACAAAGTAAAGGCGATTTTAATCTAGCGCTTCTTAACTACAGAAACACCCCAAGGGACGGTTTGAGTTCTCCAGCACAGCTTCTGATGGGTCGAAGGTTGCGATGTCAATTGCCAGTTCACCCTAAAGTACTACAACCGGAACCAATCAACCCATCAGAATATCAGGCCATGCTGCATAAACAAAAATGTACAAAACGGTATTATGATAAGCATTGTAAAAAATTGCCTGAGCTAAAAGAAGGTGACCCCGTAATTTGTATTAATGGAAAGTACAGAAACAGAGGCCAAATTGTAAGCCATGCTAGTTCTCCTCGATCGTACATTGTGCAAACTAACGCAGGCCGCAAGTACAGACGCAACCGCCGCCATTTAATTAAGTGCGAACCTGAGTCAGAATCAAACAGTGGTTTGGACAATAACGCTAAGAAAATAGGAATAAAATCTGACGATGAGGATGAGGATCGTGTACATGAGAATGACATGCACTCGCAGGGTTCTAGTAGCTCAAGTGATTACCTAGAACTAGAACCGGAAATAGAACCTGTAGCATCCACACCCACATTCGTGCAAGAAACACGAAAAGCTAAAAAACAAGCTGCTGAACGCATTGCTCAGCATAATTATAGACATTAAGTTTACTTTCTTTGTTATTTATAAGGGAAAGGATAAGGTATTATGTAACATGTTACCTACTCACTATAGCCGCCATGAGCACAACATAATACATGCATACTTCCGAATAGGTACCTATCTAATATGTATGGTCAGTCTACATTATCTTTCAAGTGTGCCTAATGCAAATGTTCTTCCGGTATCTATAGTAATGTAATTTTGTTACTCAGTATTTGTGTAAGTAATAATAATATAACTCTGAAGCTAAGTGTACCTACTCATTTAGGTTTAAGTAAATTGCAATATGTTCTACTAACAGTTTGATTGTAGGGGAAGATGTTGTATAGTTAGCTACCTACCTAGTAAATCTACTTGCATACCCACATCTGTGGGTATCTAATAAAGCCAGTTGTTGTCGAGCACTCACGGCGTTTCATTCAAACACAACATTGAGGATTCCGGGTGAAGAGTGCTTCCACTTTTTGCCTATTGTAGCTTTGCACCAGGTGAAATGAAGGCCATGCGCTTCCCTATCGTACAATATACCTACTTGCGTACTTTGGTGGTAGGTACGTCAATTATTCATTTTTATTTCATATGTGTTGTAATTGTAAAGACATAAACTACAACATTTTGATATCACCCGTGGGTCTTTATCAACCTGCATAACATTTTGATGGACATATGATCCATCAAAATGTTTTGCAGGTACCTAACAGTACTAACTGTTTACCTAACCTTACTATTGTGCTCAAAGAGGTACCTATAAGTATTTCAAACTAGAATGTACCTACAGTTACCTGCACTTATCATGTAGGTACCTATACACTTTAACATTCAAAATGAAGCCATTACTTTTAAATTCATTTCTGGTTATTTTTGGCATAAACTTCCAACCCTGATAGATATATCACACTTGAATACCAAAATAATTGTATAGGTCCAGATGATATATTCTATTTATCGGTACAGAAAAACATTAAAATATCAAGCCCACACAAGTACCTAGTAAGTATAACATAATAGACAAGAAGGAAATTAAACTAGGAACAAAAAACAAATGAAAAAAAAACGATGATAAATTTTAATAAACGTAACCTTAACTAAGATAATAAAATACTGACGGTATATAATATGGGGATATTATAGTTAAGACATATTCTTACCTGGTAAAACCCAAGACACTTAATCGTATCGTATGAATGAATAATGATGATAGGTACATTTTAACTAGATTAACCTATATAGGTAAGGATTATCTAGATTTATATAGGAATGGATTTATACAGGTATTGACTGGTGTCCAGTTATATCCATACCGTTCCTCCAACTGTCTGATCCCATTAAGACATGTGCCCGGCGGCGGTCTGAAAATAGGTAGGTATACCTACTGCACAAACTCCCCATATTTTTTTCAGGTGAATACCAATTTTAATACATCAAAGCCCATTAATGTCCACTGTTGGACAGAGCCGCCTACCGTCTTGAATTGATTACCTTATGGAAAAATTGGTTTAACACCTAAGCTGCTGCCCTCCTTTTGGTGAGATCCCTAAGTCGGCTTGAACGACATCCGTAGGCTGCTTTAGAGGGTCGATATGCCATGGCAGTAAGATAATCATACTAATGACCTACGGAATCATATTTTTATCAAAAAAATAATAAAACAAATAGGTAGGTAAGTAATAGGTACAAGCATTCTGTGAAGTACCTTGTAAGTAAAACAAACCAAATTTTAAGCAAACCAATAAAAAAAAAACAGTTTTTCTAAACAAGCCATTTCAAAAATTGGCTTAGCGCCTTCTGTACAAGCCGTGCAGGTCCACAAAACCGTCGCCCTTTCAGTAAAAAAAAAATAAGTGAGGTGGTTAAAGTCTCTAATAAACTTTTCACGGAACCGCTTACACTTGGCCAGATTTGGTGCTAACCTAACAAAGTTTGTTAGCCCGTAATTGGAATTTTTGTTTTCCGCCATTTTAAAATATATTCGATTGAGAGTTTGGCGTGATATTTTGGAATTAATTGGTTTTAGCAAATTTGAACGGCTAACTTTTGAACTGCACACCAACTAGTACGTAAAGTAACTTTAACTCTGCTTCGGTTATCCTTATTTATAGGGTCCCGTACCCAAAAGGTCCCAATAAACCCTATTTAGCCTCTACTGTGAGTCCGTAGGTATATAAGTCTGTCAGTGGACTGTATCTCCTGAATAGATAGTTGAAATTTACATAGTGTATGTATTTTAATTGCCACAATAATAACAAAATACCTATCTACTTAATATCAATCAAAAATAAATTAAGTGGATACAAGAAACGAATTTTTTGTCTTGAAATATGGGTCGGAATCCTCGGTGTGCGTTTTCGTACTAGGCCAGGCTATTTTCAACTTTTCAATATCTCTACCCATTTCAATACACCATAATTAACCTCTGAAACGTAATTTTGTCACCTCTGTTAGCGAGACAAGCGTCGGGCGTCGGCCCCACTGCGTCTCAATCAATAGTTCCGCGCAAGCTCGCCTCTCACGAGACAACAGACACCGCCTGAGCCTCATTTTATAACAAAAAATAAACAGACTAGGTAGAAGGCTTCAAAGAAAGGATCGCTTTCAGTTTCAAAAATCTAACTTTCGTGACTTTCAAGTTTCTATTGTAAGGGCGTGTCTCGTGTCTCGACCAATCAGAAGTGTCACGCGTTGCGACATAGTGACATTTTAGTCCAATAGCGCAGTGCTACGCGTGGGTGGTTGACATTTTTAACCAACCGTGAAGAGCCCGCCCACGTACTGGTACCGTCTATGAATGTAAATTGTCTATGAAAAAGAAATTCGCTGGAGCAAATTGTTTGATTCAAAAAGGTCATATGGTTAGGCTACTCAATTTCAACCCATGTTTTTTGCTGGTAATAATTATTACGGCTACTAAATCATACTCAGTTGGTCTGTCTGCCAAAGTCAATCAAACAAAGCTACCTACTTATTATCTTGCATACTAACATTAGTTGCGTGCGTCCATTTAAAGCGTGCCTCCAGATATTATCGAATTTAGAATAATCATTGTCTCGGCACGAGCTTCTGAAAATCGATATAATATCGAATCGAATAAGTATACTTATTAGATTTCGCCTTTGGCTTCCGTGCGGTTAAAATGACCCTTGATGCTCTACTTGCAATTTTCAACTGACGTCGCATGTCATGTTTGAATCAGTTGCCACTTTCAGTTCGAAGGTATTTCAAAAGAGCTAAGCCCTCGAAAAGAATTCCAGCTTCTAAGAACAAATAAAAAGACAATGACTGTCATAGTTGGTTGTCTTGAGAGTTGATATGATTTTACTAAACTGTGTTGTTCTATACTTCGGTAGGTAATTTTTCAACCGCCTCTGTGGTCTAGTGGTTTGCCCATCGGTGTTAGATTTAGAGATCCCGGGCTCGATTCCGAGGGGAGTATAATATTGTGCTTGGTTTGGTTGGTTGTAGGAAACTGTTTAAGTTTGCCTGGCTAAGCAAAAAACCACCATCTTGCCTACGTGTATCCCCATAACAACAGTTATACATTATTGTGTTCCGACATTTAGAGGTAAGATAGCCAGTTCCTCACTGTTGAGGATTCCGGGTGAAGTGCGCTTCCACCTTCGGCCTTATCATAACTTGAATCCAGGTGAGATGAAGGCCAAGAACTACCGCGTCGCAAAATAAAAAAGGTACCTGAGTAGTTATTGAATCTTAATTGTGAAATTACGATGACCTTATTACCAATATCGAGTGAGTTAGGTAAATAATTACCATTACACGGATTTGATTTTTTACTTGAAGTTATCTGCTGTTAATGCAACTCTTACCTATAACAAAGTCTTACTGCGTTAAATATATGTTCTGCCGAAGCAAGTACGGGCCATGCGCAAATATGACACGCAAAATCATGACGATTACCACAATTTTTTGTGTGTTTATAATATAACAAGCCTCATAGCTCAGTTGGTAGTAACTCTGCCTTTTGCGCTGTAGGCTTTGGGTTCGATTCCCACCAGAACAAACATTTGTGTGATGAATATAGATGTTTGTTCTGTGTTTGGGTATTGTATCATATAGTACGTATGTATTTACAAAGAGTGTTTAAGTATTCTATCCGTAATCTAGTTCCCATACCTATTACAAGCTATTCTTATTTTCGGGCTAGATGGCGCTGTGTGAAATTTATGTCCCGTAATACTGATATACCTACTTTATTTGTAACTACATACCTACTTACCATAATGATACAACACCCAAACACAGAACAAACCTACCTATATTCATCACACAATGTTTGTCCTGGGTGGGAATCAAACCCATAACCTACAGCGTTAGAAGGCAGAATTACATACCACCTGAGGTAAGAGGCTTGTTAATAATATACACCTTTACTACGATCACAGATACACCTGCTAATCGTGGTGATGATGCCAAACCCCTGCTTTGGATGAGGCTCAGTCCAGCAGTGGACACTAATGGGCGGGTGCTATGATACCATTTAGTCATAGTCGCCATGCGAGAACCTTTACTTCCCACCGGGTATCGCAAGTACTTATGTGGTTCATCCACTGTAACTTGCTAATTTTGAGAGCTATTTCAGTGTGAAATTCGCGAAATGGATTGTAAGGAAGCCGACACGATGGGTTGACGTCTCTGTGGCGGTCGATGGACGGAGGCGGCTCAGATCTCTACATGTGGCGTCGTTTGGGAGAGGCCTTGTGTTCAGCTGTGGACGTGTGTGCTGGCATGATGATAATGACTAATGCCTACCTACTGCATTACGTTACATAAGTAGTCAATTTGGGTAATACTTTTAAAACCTCCTTATTCAATTTATTAATTTCTCCTAAACTATCCAAGTGACCTTTGTTATACTGTTTATAGCAGTTAAGTATCTAAGTATGTCTGAAGTCCCATTAGGTCAAGTTTATGTTTATCAGACTACAAAGTGATTCTTAGAAGCCTCATTTGGATGTAATACGAGTAGATATGGGATAATGCTATGTTGCCGACTTTACCGCAATAAAAAGACCCCATGCCAATTCTAAACTGACCTATTATTATTCCTACAGATCAAAATAATTTAATAATGGTCCCCAAGGATTGCGTGCGATATGGCAGCGGTGGCGCTCGCGGCGTCTTCCAAATCCAAAAATCATATTTCGAATTCGATTGTTCGGTTTTGCAGTTGGTATCCTGGGGCAGCGGTCTGTCGCGTGATCAATCGACCTCTTTCGAACAATGAGGAGGCGGGTCAAGAATGGAAACAAAACGTTGTTTTTTATTGGGCATTGGGTCCTGTATTCAAGCAATGATTTAGATAGGTATTTTACCCGGTATAAAAGAAGCCACAGTTACCTACACAAGTGCCGTGTTTAATAGGTATCTATGTAGAGCACGCAATAATAAAATAAAGTAACTAGGTACTCAGGAAAGCCTTGATATCAAGTTTTCAAATTCTAAAATAACAGTTTTTATTATATTGTTATAGTAATGCCATAGCAAATTTGTGCTTGCGTGACGATTCTTTCAAAACTTAAAACGTTCGCCCTTTTTGTATATTAGAAGAGTTCTCTTTTCAAAACAAATTGCTGACTGGCAGTAAGTAGTTTGAATGCGGCAACCACTGTTTAGGAGCTATTTTTTATACGGTTTTGTTTTTTATTTGGATTCGAATGCAAATGTGGCTGTTGGAAGTTGATTATGCTAATTCGGGATGAAAAATGTCTGGTATCAGCTGTAACGCTGAAGTCGGGGTTTTCCTTTTAACTTAATTTTTATGGACCAACGACAACATTATACCTACTAACAGGTATGTTTTTTTAAAACAAAGTTGGGAAACGAGCATCCTGACCCATATGGAGATTTAAAAACCCCTAGTTTTAAAGACTGTGGTGTAACCGCCTCTATGGTCGAGTGGTTCGCCCACCGGTGTCAGATCTAGAGGTCAGGGGTTCGATCCCCAAGGTGAGAACAATATTGTGTTTGGTTTGGTTGGTGGTAGAACTTTGTTTTAAGTCCGCCTGATGGCTAGCTACCGCATCTTACCTATATCTGTCGCCATATCAACAATTCTTAAATTGTTGTGTTCAAGCAGTTAGAAGTAAGATAGCCAGTTCCTCAGTTTGTTGAGGATTCTGGATGAAGAGCGCTTCCACCTTCGGCCTTATCATAACTTGAAAATCAGGTGAGATGAATGCCAAGCACCTCCCCGTTGTACCTACAATAAGAATAAAAAAAACCGTTTCAGGAATGGAAGACTCGCTCCATCATACCTGTCCTTGCCCAAGCAAGCCTCGAAGTCAAAAGCAGACCCAATGCTCATAAAATAATAACATACCTATTGCCATCAATCTATAAGAAATGAGGTACTAATTGTACTTAGTACTTTCTTACTTACTTAGGTTTTCAAAAATCTTGCGGGTCTTTTGATTGAGGCGACACGTGACCCAAGGGCTGGCTCTTAGGCCAGCGAATTAGCATAGCTATTCAGGGTGGCAATGCAGCCAGTGTCTTGGGCACGCTTCCGACTGGTACTGGTCTGGAACAGTTGAGTTACCTATATGCCGTTTGTTATGGTCCTTAGGAAATCCGACTGATTCCTTTGTTCATAGTTAGTTTAATTGTACATTTTATTTAATAAATGTTTAAAAAATGTACATGCTACCTATATACACATTTTGAAAATATTTGGTAGATAGGTAGTATACCTACTCATAGACTTTCGCCACCCTTGCTTCATTTTCAAATCAACCCTTACTGAATAAAGCTCGATAATAGAAAGTTTAAAAATTTATTAGAGCCTACACGCGACGTCACGCAGATTGACAGTGAAATGTCGCGTGACGTGACGTGACGCGGCGTGACGTGACGTGGTGAAATGTCACTGTTACACGTGACACTTTATCGTATACTGAATGTACTTCACTAGTCGTTTTTCGATGTCTAGTCTAGTGTAGACAGGCTTGTATTTAGCTTGCGTATGCGGTTGAACTTATGTGATCGTAACGAAAGACACTTCAGTGGTTTCCCCATAATCACCACAACTGGCATAAAGAAGGTATAACTTAACGGTCTATACTACCTCAGGTTAGAAACTCACCGCAACTTTACTCTAGTTTCGAACTAAGATATAGTTGTAATAAAGGTGACATTGCTGTGCGCTCAATCACGGCGCTCATGACCACCAGATGACAGAACTACGCGCGAATTCCTACGATTTATTTTTTTACGGTAAAAAAATAATAATTCTAAAAATATAAAACACAGAACGTTTGCGGTATACTGCGTTTATTAACTGTACTGAGTGTCAAGGCCTAATTGGGCGTATTTATTGAATGTCGAACATTTTTGGTACAAATTAGTGTCAACTTTGGATTTTTTTCTATCAAGAAAATTGTATGTAACCGTGTTTTCGCAACATTAGCGTTCTAGCATGAATCCTGAAGTATAACAAATTAATTTCAAAGTAAATGCTACAGTACCTATTGTGAAAGATGTGATCGCTGAAGTTATGCGATTTCAGGTATCATAGACTCTTAATAAGTTCTCCGGGAGTAGCTGTTACCCAACTCGCCTTTTACAACATCCACGGCGGAATATAATTTATTTCCGGAGTAGCCGAGTACTCAAAATCAACACAAAGATCACCGATCCGTATCTTGATAATTAAAGTGAATTCTATAGCACTCTTTGGTGGAAGCTCATAGCCTACTGTGACGTCGTTTTTTGAATAATGTTTAATATTTGCATAACCCGGCACTTAACATTGAGTTCTCACTCTAACATAATATTTTTATCATTTTTTAACATTTTATCCGAATAATTAACTGTGTGGAAACCTATTTTTCGTAATAATAAATACTATATATACTATATATAATAAATATAAAACTAGCTGACCCCGCGCAGTTTTGCGCAAAGTTTTTCAAAGTTTATAACAATCATATGCTCAGCCCAGAGTTGTGTTATGGCAAATGTTTTCTACAAATGAGAACATAATCGAATGTGGATAATAATTATGCGACTTCAAACAGCCTATGAGCTATAGCAGTGTGACCCACACACCACCCCCATTAAGTTATGTCACCCTCATCAAATTATGCTGCAAAATCATTGTATATTAATTAGGTCTATTAGCTTTATCACATATCTAACTCACATTACATATAGGTACACCTACATGTCTACTCTTGAAAAGTACCTTCTCATAAACTACTTATGTAAAAATAACTGGAGTGCTGATAACATCACATAACTACCACATCGTGGATGTTGGTTGGTCTGTATGGTTGGTCGTAGGACTTTATTTAAGTTGCTACTACTGCATCTTACCTAATTCTGGCGCCATTATAACAATTCTAAAATTTTTGTGTTCCGCCATTTAGAGGTAAGATAGCCAGTTCCTCAGTTTGTTGAGGATTCCGGGTGAAGTGCGCCTTATCTCAACTTGTAACCAGGTGTGATGAAGGCCAAGTACTTACGCGTCGTACAATAAAAAAAAACATCTGACATAAAAAGTTATAACTTTTAATATGTACTGCTCAGGAAGTAGGTGTTACCCTTCTCGTCCTGGTATAATCCCTTCCTTGGCTCCTCCAACATCCACCGCAGGACCATATTCATTTCCGGGGTAGGTATCCGAGTACATAACATCAACACAAAGATCACTGATCCGTTTGCCAAGCATGATAATTTTAGTAATTTCTAACGCATTCCTTTGGAGACGCTTATTTCCTGCAGTAGACCTTTAAAATTTTTGTTTTGTTTTTAATTCATGATTATCTTTTGTACGGAAAGTCCGATTTGAGTAGTTAAAAAAATACAGGCACCAAATCAGCCTGGAATACGAAGTGATTTATTTAGATAAGGATTAATACCCAAGGTACAAATAAATCGTAGTTTCTATCGGCGGCGTTTTTATTAACTTTATATAAAAAAGATGTAGTTGGACATTAGGTGTCCTAGGTTTTTTGAGATATTGAGGTGTTCTCTAAAACTGTACAAAACAATTTACCAAAACTACAATTATCCTTAGAACCCTTATATAGCCTAATAAAATATATAGTCTATGGTACTCAGTGATACTATAGAATTCTTCTGGTAAAATAATTGTACCGGCAAACCTTGAGTCCCAGGGCTGTCCCTACGTATCTATATAAAAATAGTATATGTATATAAAAATAGGGGTATTTGTGATTATAAATCCGATATTTTAATTAGTAGTGGGTATAAATTGAGATTGCTTTAATACTCCTTCCTTAAGGTTCCAAGTGTTTTTTTTCCAGTTAATTATTACTTTAAATTTAATAAAGGCGTAAAATAAAATGCTTTATTGTTTTCAAATGTTTATTTTTATTACAACAATCGTTGATCGTTTGGCAAAAGGAAGTAGAAGTACGATTATAATATAAATTTGTTATTACTTATTTAAATTGTAATACTTGGTTCTTATATTAAAAATTATTGACTTAAAATCTTACACCGTAAACAATCTTTTACAATATTTTGTACACAAATTAAGAATGCTTTTTATAATTTAGCACCAAAAATATGTTGAGACATGTGTTATGAATGAATTGCCTATAATAATAGTAATATGATACAATAGATAGGCATACATTAAACACTTTTTATGAAAAAAGTAGGTAGATAAGCAATTTAACACATTTTGAGAAGTTTACATGAAAAGCTTTGAGTACTAATTAATACAATTTTCCTATAATATTTACAATGATTATTGCACATGGGGTACTAGTACCTATATATGGAATGTTAAAAATGTTTTAAGCCTAGATTACACTTCACAAGAACTAGGTGACAAACAATAAGAGCCTGCAGATTCGTCATGCTGATAGAGCGTCATTATCACTAATTTTGGTGGTAATAATATTTTTTAAATGTTGAACTGCATAAAACTAACATTGATTTACATTAACATTGAGAATTAAAAGGTACCGTTTGCAGACTTGCATATAATCATAGTTAACTAGATGAACATTTTGGTAAAACTAAATCACAAATGCACTTGAGATTCAACTCAAAAGCCATGGATCATTCGCATAAGCTGGTCACGTTGAACTGACGTGGAAACCTCTACCGTTATGTCTTTGAGTGATGTGAGCTTCATAATGAATATTTCTTTTGGTTCTTGAGAAAAAAGCAGAGCTGCAACCAGACACCGAGCAACGATGGAGTGATTGCGCGTGAACGGTTTCACAATGATGCTTAAGTCCAGACAAGTCCTTGAAACTTTCTCTGCAACCCCGGCATGGGTAGCACCCATCTTTATTCGGCCGCGGTGCTTCGTCTTCTACGCAGTAGTTGAGCTTTTTCATAATAGGTGGTGAGAAGTTTTGATTTTGGCAACCAAAAGGGTTAAGATTTGGGGGCAAAAATCCTAGTGGTATAGGTGGGAAATTTGGAAGCATCCCGAAAGGTGTGAACAGAAAGGGATGCTGAGCAAACATGTCGCGATTATTTAGATATGCTTCGGGAAATGGTGGATACGGAGAGCTAAAAGGCAGATGGTTTATACTCTTGAGCTTATCAGACTCTTTGGCTCTGTAGTAGGTGTGGGAATCAATGTAAGGGACGGCTCGCTCTACTTCATCGTATCTCGAAATGAGTTCTATCTGTTCTCGTAGTTTTTCCAATATTCTTGATGATTGGTCTGATATTCTCTCATCTTCGGCTATTTTCTTGTGTAAGTTAATGTTTGAACTGTGTCTGTCTCTACTACGACGCGATGTAAACGCAGCTCTGCATCCATCTGCTGCACATTTGTACATAAGTTTCAAATGTGCATTTTGGTAGTGCGATTTCAAGATGTAGGTGTTCTGAAAGGTTTTTCCGCATACCGTGCATTTGTTGGGACTTTCGTGATCCATGGGTACGTCAGCGGAGCTGACAAAGAAGCCATTATCAAAGTGCCCATAGATGAGGCCTTGATTTTCATCTTGAGCGTAGTCGTAACTCGATACTGAGGATGAAGGTGATCTGTCTGAGTAATCAATAGAATCATTCATTGATAAGTTGCAAGGAACCGTAGTCTTGCTGTCTATCCTTCGGGGAATGTGGGGAAAATCTCCCCTTGAAAGACTCTCCAAACGTTTTAAAGCATTTTCCGATGAAAATAGTTCTTCATTAGGTGTGCTGGTAGCGTTAAAGTTTGCTATTTTATCAGTTGCTTCGACTGGTTCTTCTTTAACTCGTAAATCTTGAGCATTTTCATCACTGAGTTCTTCTTTAATTTTGGGAACTACGTTATTTATTTTTGTTTCTACAATGTGATCATGTGGCATTGTTAAATTAGTATCATTATCATGATTTATCTCTCGTTTAACTCGTTTGAGGTCAACAGCGTTTTCCTGTAACTCATCTTGCTGATTTTGGTGTTTATTCCCATTTTCAGAATCATAATTATTATGTAATCGGGTAGGATTAAGGTTCTTACGTTTTCGTTTGAAAACTTCGGGGCTAGTAGTTCCATCTTTTTGGTGTTCTAGTTCATTATTGTCGCTTATACTGTGTTGATCGAAGTCGGTTTCTGAATCTTCAACAGAACCAGTGGACTTATTAAGATTGGAGTAGTAATCACTTGTATCGATGTGTTCACCGTCATCATCATCGTCATCACCAGCAACAACGACTATTCCATCATCTTCATCGGATTCACCTTGTTGGTCGTCCTTATTTTCTACTGAATCACATCTGCGTCTTGCTGGATGTGATTGATCATAAGGAGAAAACCCCATGTGCATATTATTTTTATAGTCTAATGGCATATGAGATGAGAGTTGTCTCATATTTTGAGAGGGATTTAGAAGAGGGTATGATCCAAAGGCGTGCATGGGGTTCATGACTGGCGGTAAACCTAGACCAGCTGCATGAGGAGGGATCAGGACTGGATGACCTTGATTGCTCCGACCGTCGTGTGGAGATATTTTTCTTCGCATGTGAGGTGAGTGTAGTTTTGGATTTGGATTGGCGCTGTGCCTATTTCTTGATCTTCTGGAACTGAACATCATACTGCAACCTTCCACTGTGCATTTGTGCATCTCACGTAAATGGACTGCTGAAAAGTGAATTTTCAGAGCTCCTTTATCACAAAAAGTTTTTAAACACACGTTGCATTGAACTCTTTTTTTTCCAGTTGCTGGATTTATAAAATGAGTACCCAAATTAAGCGGTAATTGGGTGGCACCCCACTGTCTCTTTGGTGGACTTAAGCATTTACCGAGCATCATGTTTCTTTGATTTGTTGCAGGCTCGGTGTAAGCATCTTTGCTAAGATTCAACACGCTATCATCCTCAGATCTTGGTTCATCTGATCTTCTTTTATTGATTAGATGGCTAACTTTATTTTCAGAGACTTCCGCGGATTTTGCTGACATTTGTGGTAGTAGTGCCTGTAGAGAAGCTAATCCCATAGGGTTTTGGCTAAGAGCTGCAACCATGGCAGCTGGATGGTTGAACGATGAAGGCATAGGTGGCATTGGCAGGTTTCCTGGTAAAGGAAAATTAAAGAACTGACTCCGCATCAAGTCCATTGTAGCTTTTTCAGCTGCACCTATGTCGTAAGGTTTATCTCTTTCTTTGTTTTCGCTGATTTTGTGCTTTCTGAAGTCAAAAGGTTGCATGTTTTGTAGATGGTTAAGAGGTGAAGAGTTGACAGGACTTGTTGCTGACAGAGGGCTCGACGAGGTAGATAGTCGAACGTCGCTGTAAGTAGGTGACGCTTCTGCAGATGATATTCTAGTCTGCGGTGAGCTATTTCTTGCAGAAGTATTTCTGTTCGGTGACGTTGCTTCTTTCTTAATTGCTAATCTTTCTTCTTGATGTCTTTCTCTTTCATGAATACTTTTTAGGTGTTCCAAGTGCTGTCTAGCTTCCATCATGTGCTGAAGATACTTTAGAGATTCATCATTACGTTCTTTGCCAGATTGTTCCATCAGTCTTCTGAACTCTGTTTCTAAGTTGGTTTGCTCTGGAGATTCTGAATGAGATTTTTTTTCTCCATAGTCGATGCCAGATGGGGACGGAAGTCCGTTCTTTTTGTAGAGGGGTAATAGAGAGGTTTTGTGAAGAGCCCTTGCCTCTTGGAGTTTGAGGATCTGTTGCAGAGCCATGTTGTGTTCTGCGCCGCGTCCGCTCCATCTTTCGGCGCTACTCGATTGGGACTCCTGGAACAAAGAGAGATTATTTTTAGATTCATCGATTACAAACTCGACGCGAGTGCTACTATTACAGACATCGTTGCAACTGTTTTGAACGAAATAGTTTAGCTTAACACAAACCACGGCTAGAAGATTACTAGAATATTTCAATCAGTATATTTCAATAAGTCAGATATTGTAATGCTCTCAGTAAACATCGTAGTTATGTACACATATTCTATAACTAAGTGCAGTGCCATTACGTAGGTTGTAATACTACCCAGCATTAGCACCACCAGTGATATTAATGTTTATAATTAGCATTTAACGAGCTAACACGTACCTATGTTAATATACCTATCTGTTGAATCTGTCCTTACCTGACCTTACAAGTTGCAAATAGTAGGACTTATGCCTAACGCTACGCCATGAAGGCAAAATATAATTGAATGGTTCGAAATATCTCATTTCAAAACGTTGTGGTAGCATTAACCAAATTTAACGTATTAAAATTTGAAATTCGAATCCATTTTATTTCAAAACATTGGATAATCTTTTTAGTCCACAGCCTAACCACCGGTTCCAAATGGCTCTTGAAAATAAGTATAAGGCATACGAAACCACACCTTGCATTTTCAAAGGCTGATATCAAATTAATTCCGGGAATGCAGAGCAATTGTGTAAAATTGTGTGAAATGACGGTTTTGAGTCGACTTGAGAATAGAAAAGTGGTTTGTGTCGCGTGTTCCGAACGATTTCATTTCGAAACTAAATTACTATTCATTTAGTTGGTCGGGGTGAGCTCGCTATGTCAAAGTTAAATTCAACTCAATTTAGGCACTTAAGTTGGTTTAATGAACAAAAAGCTTAGATATAGCGATTCAAGTTAGTTATTAAAATTAATAGAAAGTAACCTACTCGGGTTAAGTAATAAACATCGATTGCAAGAAGTTGGATTTGAGCTTAGTTTGAGTTCTGATGTTTGTTAGGCAATGGGATCGTTTATTCCTAACCGATGTTAGAGATAGTAAAATAATTGAAAACCGGTGTTAACCGGTATCAATTATACCTTCTACGACTGAATGAAAATATAGTATTTCATTCAAAGTAGTACTTAGGTGTAGTTATCTTGTTTATTTTTAATAAAGGTGGCAAACATGCATACGGCCCATCTGATAGAAAACAATGAGTGTGACCAACTGAATTAAATGTCCATAGTCTTTATACGTCAATATAACTATTAATAAATTGGTTTAAGTAATAAACGTCACAAAACAGCTTTATTATTTCAAATTAATACCTACGAAAATTGGTTCTAAACTTTTACTCACAAAATAGATGTAAAAGAAAAACCCGTGAACAAAAACTTTGATAAAATCTCCACTTTTTATTTGGAAAAATAACACGGGTGCCCGCCCCTTCTTGATAAAATCTTTTGATTACCGCAGTTTAAAACAGTTTGTCACTCGATTATACCGTGTAACTGATGGGGTTGCCATACAATTACCCCATTTCTCGGGAAAATTAAATTGTCGTTTGGGGCCGGCGCGTCGGGAGCAATTTAACGTGAAACTCGGCAATTATATAAAATATTTTGTTTCTAATACCACAAAATGGATAAACACGGGATAATAAAGTGTCGTTTAAGAAAAATATACGTCTGGCACACGAAGTCAGTCGGCGTAATTACAGGCTTTTTGAATGCTTTCGGATTTGTTGTGAACCTGTTTTTTTGTGATTGTACCCATAATTGGGTGAAAAGGATTGTACGATGGGAATTAACAAAACGGTTGATATCAAAATAAGTGTGATAACAAACGAAACATATTTTGACATTAGCTTAAATGTTTTGGGTCGTAAATAATGGTAATCATGACCATTCAGACAATCATCGTCATTTTGTGATAATTCAGGCCAGATGGTTTCTTGGAGTTTTCTCTGAGAAACCATCAAATAATATAATCAAGATATGGATCACTTCAAAAGATTTCTTTTTTTATAAATAATCGGTTATACCTCTTGACTTGTCGTGTCTTGTCTAGCTCTATATGCTAAAATAAGGATGAGGTCTACTAGGTTCGCTGGACTTCGGCAAGAGGTTAGTAGCTAGACCTTTACAGGTCCTTCCATCAGCGAACTCCATACATTTTATAAGAATAAATGTAAGTAAATTAAATATTAAGAAGTAGAGATTTTTTATATAATGCCATTTCGTGATAATAATATATTTCAACAACGAGTGTGGGAACCAAAGTAGTATTGTCAACAAAAAGCGTTCGCAAAAACACTGAAAGTTTACCTTTTGCCAAGTTGACTGACCGGCAAACTATTAATCTGTAAAATTACTCTTATTACGATCGAAAGACATTACACTTTCGTATGGCAGGTATGAGATAAAGCGCGCATATTTGACCCACGCCTACTGGCACAGCAATGGACAAGCAGACGTATTTCATGGCATTTTTTACAGAGATAGGGTTGGCAAGTCAATCTGAGCTATAAAATGTTAAGAATCTTCTTGAAGCGAAACGAATTTCTATTTTGAATGAATGAGTTACCTTATTTCTAAAATATGTTTTGCAAATTACAATGGTCTGTATTTAAATATCATTATAATAATATTATTATATGATATACGGTCGGAATGAGCTGCCAACCGAACTATAACTTGTAGCAATACTTTCGAGATGCCGATTCAATTTGACAACCCTGGCAACTAACCCTTTTTGCTTCAAGCACCCTATAACTCCGTATTAAGGTTTTATTTCGATCGCTCTGTATTTTTTTTCAGAAATGTCCATTTCGCGATCATCGTTTTTCGCCGTCTCGCTGTCGTGACAAGCCATATTGTTCAACGCATGTAAAAAAAACAACGCATGATACATGAAGTAAGTAAACAGGTTCGGGTACAGTGAAGCGCAAAATGCAATGCGTTTTGCTTAATGATCTTTAAACGCGAGCTTTGATTCTTTCTTGTGGGAAAAAAATAGCTTCCACGCGAAGAGCGGTTATAATTTAGTCAGAGATCTTTGTGATATTTATTTTCAGTGTAGGCTTTATTTCATTTTCATTGACAGTGGGAGAGTGAGAGGGGAAAGCGTGCTGTGCTACCTAAGTGTGGTGTAGCGGACGGAGGAACAGGAGGAAGAATAACTTTATTTCTGTTTGAACTGTGGACTGCAATGTCGCAATAGCCATTTTCAGGATTTCGTACCCAATGGTTGCCAACGTACTCTATCAACGGGACTCAGTCAACGAGCTGTATCTCTTGAACCGTAATTGACATTTCCAGAGAGTGTGCATTTCTTTTCAACATTTAATCTTCATTCGTTTTTTATTAGGGTTCCTTAAACAAGAAACGTGTTTTTTGGCCTTGGAATGTAGACCGGAATCGGAACCCTCGGTGTGCGTTTCTGGTCACTTGGCCGGTTGATTTAATGTACCTGTGACCTACGTCTTGATGAAACTTAAGTACGTACAAAGTATTCCTGATTGGCTATCATACCTCTGAATGCCGGAACACAACATTTTTTTTAAGAATTGTTATTATTCCGACAGAATAAGGTAAGATGGTGGTAGCTAGCCAGGCGGACTTAAACATAGTCCTACCGCCAACCAAACCAAGCACAATATATTGTACTCCCCATGGGGATCGAACCCGGGACCTCTGGATCTGAAATCGGTAGGTTGAACCACTAGACCACAGAGGCGGTTACAGCTGGTTGATCACAACCTGGTGATAGGACTTACAAAGGTTCAGCTGGCAAGCGACCACATTTCTGCAAGTCCAGCTCCAATCTATCTCTTTTCTGTTCATGCAAGAGAGCCTGTCCTTGCCTGTGCAAGTTGTGCAGGCCGCATAGCTCAGTTGGTAGTAGCTCTACCTTCTGCGCTGTAGGTAATGGCTTCGATTCCCTCCCGGTACAAATGTGTGACACATTTGTGTAATGAATTTAAATGTTTGTTCTGTGTTTAGGTGTTATTGTTATCACTGTGTATGTATTTACAAAAAAAAACATGTATGATGCGTAATCAAGTTTCCAAATTACAAGCTTAGTTTGGGGTAGCTGGCGCTGTGTAAAAATCATATGTCTCATTTTAGGTCAAAAGCTTTCCCAGTTAATGTAAATTTTTTCAATAAAAATCTTTGTAAGTAAGTCGAAATAAATATACAATTTATTTCGCCATAGTACACCAGTGCAGACGCTGTGTCTGATGTCCGAAGCTTATAATTAGGTGCAGCGAGGGGCCATAACTAGATAACGCGTGACGGCCAGGTAGGCTAGGTATAGGTACCTACACTATGTAATAAGCAGAACCATCCTACAGAGTTCTACATACTTACCTTGTGTATACACGAACCTATATACACGAGGATTATGCAAAATCAAAGATCCTGGATTAAACATTAAATTGAATTTATATAATACAAGCATTAGGTGACACAGTGTAAGTATGTATGGCCTTATCTATACAATGGGTGGCCTTATCGCTAAAAGTGCTTTACAGGCAACCTTGGAAAAAGGAAAAACATAATGTGGCGAAACGAATGTAGCGCATAAATTAATAATTTAAAGCTATGATCGTTACCTACATTATAAAAAGACGTATTCATGTATTATTTTATAATTTATACTGCTTTTCCATCAGCTGATAAATCATGCCGAAACTCGCATAAAATTAGAAAATCACATTAAGCTTTATATTTACGCTACTAACGAGCAAGCAAGTATTGAGTAATATTTTTAGTTTGTTTGGATAAAGATTGTATTTTTTCATTGTTTGCTCTGTTCTCGTAAAGTCTGACACTACGGCAGGGCTGCCGTAGTGTCAGACTTTACGAGCCACCATGGGCGCTGTATTCAACGACTATAACTGCATCTAATACCCGGGACCATCGGCTGAACTGGCAAGAAACTGTACATGTAAATGTATATTTCAGCTTTTGACCTTGAACCTCACAACCTCAAAAGAGAGAAAAGTGGAGAGAACGATGAATAGATCCTCTCTCAAAGACGTAGATTCATCAAAAGAGGGAGAAAATGGGAATATCACATATCGATACATCCTATACCGACATTTTTTTCTCAAAGTTAGGGACAAAACATCCCGCAAAGACAAATAGTTTTCTAGTAAAAAGGGGGATAGTCTCGCTCGCAGAGACAAAGAGTTCTATCGTAAAAAGAGACGCAGTCCCGCCTGCAGAGCTAATGAGTTTTCTCGTAAAGAGAGGCACAGTCCCGCTCGCAGGGACAATGAGATCTGCGATGGAGCGAGCTAACCCATAACAGACACTAACTCTCATTTCGAAAATATTAGATTCCTAACGATACACTGCGAAAGTACAGACGCTGATGGGAGCTGATTCCAAGTTGTTGCAGTATGCATAATAAAACATTTTTGAAAGCACTTAGTCCTAATAAGTGGAATCAATCAGAGGGATGATATTTCTCGCCTTTGGTCGAGTGGTTCGCCCAACGGTGTCAGATCCAGAGATCCCGGGTTTTACCCTCACGGGCAGTACAGTATTGCGCTTGGTTTTGTTGGTGGTAGGAATTAAAGTCCGCCTGGCTACCACCATCTTACCTACTTCTGTCGCAATAAAACAGTCGCGTAACAAGAGTTATTAAATTATTGTGTTCCGGCATTTGCAAGTAAGATAGCCAGTTCCTCAAACTGTTGACGATTCCGGGTGATGCGCGCATCCACATAACTTGAAAACCAGGTGAGATGAAGGCCAATTTAAGTGATTCTCCATAGTAAAATTAAAAAAAAAGGTAGTGAAGCTCCTGGGCGCACTCACCAAAGTACTTATATATGAGAAATTGTACCTAAGTACGTTTGTCTGTCGACATCAAACAAAGCGATTGTATCAATATTTGTCGTTCGTTTAACAATGGCGGATCATGGCGTGTGGGCGGCCATTTCGTGTATGTCTATTAATTTAATTATCATTTAAGTCATGAATCAGTGTAGTAGAAAGCTATGTGCCCTGATTTGGTGAGAGATAAAGAGAAATTATGAACGGTTTGGCATAGAATCTTGATATGTTTTGTAAAAAAAACAAGATATACATTTTTTTTTTGTAAATTCATACAAACTATATGATACAACACCCAAACACAGAACTAAAATCTATTTTCATCACACAAATGTTTCTCCTGGCAGAGTAAGGCAGAGTTACTACAAACTGAGCTTTGAGGCTTGTTAAATATAGTATAGTTTCCATATTTCATGCTTTGCTTAGTTTACCTAAATAGTATTCGTCAAGTTTTTGTGCCATTTAATTATTTATTGATTAATAACACGAGTAAACGCAATTTATTAGCATAGATTTTCAGCGTGACAATGCAGCCAGTGCCTTGGACAAGCTTCTGTCTGGTACATGGTCTGGGGGAAGTAACCTAAAGACCGTTTGTAACGGTCCGTTATTTATATTTTTTATGAGTGAAATTATAGTATTTTTTATTGAATAACTCGAAATTAGCAATACACTTAAACACAGTCCTCAAACGCGATATCCTGCGCGATTGACCATTACATTAAATTGTTGGTTACACGCATTATTACAAAGACACTGTAATCTGTCCACGATTCCAATTAACCTTTTAAGGCGATTCCCCAGCTTTAGGTACGCTTTGTTCGGTTTTTGGCAAACTGTAGGAACTATTTTTTTATTTTATAAGCACATTGTGTATCAAACACATTACATTAACCACTATATGCTCTAGGTTTACTCACATGTCATGTTTGTAATAACAGTGATTTAGATAATCATCGTTAAGATTTTCTTTATATTGGTTCTTTAATTGAGAAAACTTAGCACGTCAAGATTTATTACAGGTCAACGGGATATTTACGATGATTTATAGATGTTGAATGAATTAATGAATTAATGGATGACAATTGAAAATGCTAAAACTAAAGTTAACAGTAGGTACAATAAGTCTTATCGCTTTAAAAAATCTTCCAGACAACCTTAGGATGGATAGGATTATTTTTAGTACTCATGAATAATATCATATTTATCATACAGTTTCATGAGAGTTTCAACAGTTAAATCGTAATATTTAGTCCGTTATGGAACCCATACGAAAACCATACGAGAGAATGAAAAATAAAAATATTGTTGTTATTAGATACATGTAGCCTGTACTATGTAGTGACGAATTACACGATTTTGAGTCCGCAATCTGTTTTGAAGCTACAACTTACCAATACCGTTTCATGCGTACTTACCTCTGAAGGTCCACCATAAAGGGTCTTTGATACAATTTAGATGCCATAATCGCAGCTCACAAAGAAAACAGCTAGAATATTTTGTTAGTACCTTTAAGCTGCTTCTCGAAACGTTAGACTTATTGGACCGTACTAGAGCTATGCCATACACTGTGGATAAAAGGAAAAAAATAAAAACGTAACGCATCAGCGTTTAGGGTTCCGTGTGCGCGGTATCGACAAAAATCAAAGAAATTTCTTATATTCTTTCCTAGTGAACCTCTACACAGTAAAAGGTGCATTTCAAGTCTCTAGAACCTCTGGTCGGGCTGTGCGTTGATTTTCAGGCAGACAGTGAGCTCTTACTTATTTTATATGTACTAAGCGACAGAAAATATCGTAGAGATAGCTAAGTTAACGTAATCATCATGAGCCTTCTGCGCTGTAGGTAGTGGGTTCGATTCCCACCCAGGACAAACATTTATGTGATGAATGTAGATGTTTGTTCTGTGTTTGGGTGTTGTATTGTATGATAAGTATGTATTTACAAAAAAAAGTATTTATGTATTCTATCCGTAATCTAGTTCCCATATTACAAGCTATGCTTAGTTTGAGACTAGATGGTGTGAAATTAATGTCCTGTAATATTTATGAATAGCTTTGACTGAATTACCACGCTTGGCAAGGCGGATTGATGATCGCAGTCAAGGTCATATATATTACACAAAAGGAAGCCGCTGCCCTTCCCTTGGTGATATCCCTTGGTTGACTTTTACTACATCCATGGACAGAGTTAGAGTGATCTATTCGATCGCCACGGCATATATAGTAGACATACATTTTCCTATCTAGCTAGTCACGAAGTGACCTAACCTTTTGCCCTTAACTGTGACATAATCCAGGCAAAGATCGCTTAACGTACAATAATGATATAGTGTGGACATGTATGGCTCTTCCACAGCTTATCTTAATCTCTGCTTAAGCCTCCCGGCGGTATTAAATAATAATTGGATGAGCCAGGGGTCAATCGATCGGAGATTTCAGGGGACGTTATTTATTGGCTGGTATGACAAGGTGCCTTTAAAGCTAGCAAAAAATGTTTATCACTGCGCTATGCAATATAACGTACGAATTGAGAATTATTTTTTTAATTTTAGGAATCGAAATATAGTCCAGCATAATACGGAGAGTAAGTTTAAAATTGAGTGTTAATTTTTAGGGGTCATTTATTGACTGTTATGACAAGGTTCCCATAAAAATAGCTAAGAAAAATTACATTTGTCACTTCTTTATGCAAAATGACGTATGAAATTCAGAATTAAATTATTAACTTTAGGAATCGAAATATAGTCCCGCATAATACGGTAAGTAGGTGTACGTTTTTAGGGTAAATCACTCGGATATTAGCAGACGTTATTTATTGGCTGGTATGACTAGGTTCCTATAAAAATAGCCAAACCTAAGATTCATGTTAACTGGGATGTAATTGAATCATATGGGTTGATCCCTTTAGATACAATTACATCCTAGTTTCATATCGGGCAATGGAATCATTGACCTTTATTCATGAAAGGAAACGAACGAATAAACTTATCGCTCGTAGGACCTGTGAAGGTCCGTCTGGCATGCAACCTGTCGAAGTCCGGCGCCAAAGCATTTAAATATTCATTTTAATATTTCTTCATTGTTGATACCTCACAGCCCAGGCGAGCCG
The DNA here is from genome assembly GCA_951394065.1 of Venusia cambrica. Lineage (NCBI taxonomy): Eukaryota > Metazoa > Arthropoda > Insecta > Lepidoptera > Geometridae > Venusia > Venusia cambrica. The sequence continues at coordinate 11,456,329 of OX596035.1, forward strand.
CGAGTTTCAGATTTTACTCATTTCAAATAGAAAAAAACAATGTCATATTAACCAACATAGCTTTAGTGCATACATTGAGGCTATACAGATTCAACAAATGCGAGAAAAAATACCTTAGAATAATCGTCTTCCCACCAGCGTTTCACAAACATGGTCAAATTTCTCAAATGGTTATCACAGGCACTCATACTGCACATTTCACAACAGTCAAACTTGAAAAAAATAGTTCAATTATAAAACACACGCGATATTTCAAAGTACGGGTAGCATGTCGACGTCTTGCCGGTAAGATTAGACATTGACGACTAATCCAGATTATCCTGTGACACAAGTGCTAAACCCTCAGAAGCCGCTAAGGGTGGGGATGAGGCGTGAGGTATCCGTAAATTTAAGCCTACCTGTAGAAACAATAGACAAAAAATTTAGGTCTGGTAATGTAGGACAACTCCCGATTCTCACTGGAAACCTCCAGTGAGAATCGGGAGTTGTCCTACATATGGTACAGGTAGATACAACAATAGTTGTTTATTAGGCTATGATCTAGTGGTGAGTAATCCTATGGCCCAGGTGACAATTTCAATTATGCTTGGGGATTTAATCTATTTAAGTATTTTCGTTTTGATAAGCCCAGTTCTGGTGACACAAGTGTTAGCCGATAAGTCACTGATATCAGGTAGGTACCTATTTGTATTTAGGTGTAATGTAAAGATTGGTATTTATTAAAATACTAGTAGAACACCCGGGTCTTTAATCCCAATATCACGTGGGAAATTCCAAAAATCCCTATATCTCCGAGTGACGCTACCCTAAAAAAATCTAGTTGCTTTTAACGCGTCTTTTGCGCGGAACCTTTGAATAAAAGGAGTCTAAGTTACTTTTTAAAAAGTCAGCTATCTGCCAGTGAATGTCCTGTCAAAATCGGTCCAGCCGTTTGGAGTCACTCATATGTACATAAATCAATAATCACATATGGGAATGTAAACTCTGGCTGCGGTCGCGGTTACATCTTATAAAAAAAATTGAAAAAAGGTTGGGTATAAACCCTTACATCATTCTTAGCCAATTTCAATTCACACTATATTTTCATTAGTATGCTGTTTATTTTGTAATAATTCAATTAACAGATTCTCGTCCCATGAGCCCATAAGCTAAAATAAACAATGCAAATTTTATTGAGATTATATTTGTTTTTTTAACCAATAAATATGTCTATATTGCGTGGCATTTCAACAAACAAATTTACTGACTTTTTAATTTATATTATAAGTAGAAATATAAATAAATCGATTTAACATGATAAAAATGATAAAATCAATAATTAAATGTCGCAGTTTATCACAGATAAGATAAAAACAATCGATTAATAATTGTCATCTTTGTTATTGAAACCCAAAATAAGCTACTTAGCAACACAAAACCAAAGGCAATGTAAAAATAATGAGGAATTATTTTGTTTTGATTTGCCTAACGTCGATACAGCAGTATATAATAAGTAGAAGTAGTATAAATATAAATCGTACTTTTTACTTACTAGTTGACTTAACATTTGCTTAAATAATGTCTCTAAGCGTTCTCATGTATTTTCAATAAAACTAAGAGTTTTTTTTGAAGTCATTAGTCGAGAAATCTTAATAGAAAACCAAACTCATAACTTCAGTTCAGAAAATAAACGTAAAGCAGAACCAAGTGTTTGTAAAATAGTAGATATTAAGAAAAATAGATATAGACTTAATAAATTATTTATCGTTTTTAGGGTCCCTTATCTCTAAAGAAAAAAGGAACCCTTTCGAGAAACATTTCGTTGTCCGTCTGTCTGTACAGTACAACTCCATTTCACACAGCGCCACCTAGCCCAAAACTTAGCAAAGCTTAGTATAATGGGAACTAGATTCCTGAGCGAATAGGAACTTGCATAATTATAACATTTTTTTTGGCTAGCTACCACCATCTTACCTAATTCTGTCGCCATAATAACAATTCTCAAATTGTTGTATTGCGGCGTTCAGAGGGATGATAGCCAGTTCCCCAGTTCCTCAGTTTGTTGAGGATTCAGGGTGAAGTGCGCTTCGACCTTCAGCCTTATCTTAACTTGTAACTAGGTGAGATGAAGGCCAAGCACTTCCCCGGCGTACATTTAAAAAAAGAGCTATGACTGATAATATTATTTGTTAATTTTTTGCTCGACGGTTGTGCACGACATACTACATGCAAAACGTATTTGTTAAATTCCGAGAACACCCTGACATTCTTATCAGTCTTTAGGTACTCGCCAAAAACATGTTGGTGTACATTTCTTTGGTAATTTGCAGAACAAAGACGCGTCCAAGGTGTTAACACAATGACAGTTACCGCGAAAAAGGGTCGGCGTCTTTGTAGTGACCGTGTGTGAGACACAGACTATTATGCTTTACTGTACCGCGTGGCCGACAATGGGATACTTACCCTACCTATACCAGTTTGTACGCTTGCAAAGGCAGGTGATGACTATTCAATTTTTTGGAAGTTGGTAGGTACCTACACTTGTTAAAAGACATTTGCAGTTTCTTGTAATTTTTAGACATTATTTTTTGTCAGTCCAGCAGAATTTGACGTATTTTGTTTCACGTTCAAAGATGAATTTACAAAGAATATAGAGCTGATAGTTTTTTATGTGATCGTGGAACATTACTGGTATCATTTACAACGTTGTTAAACGCACATCCAAACTTACTAGATTTAAGACCACCTGTAAAAGCAGGCAGTCCTAAATCTGTATTTTAAAATGCACTTTCGAGTCCTTTTTAAGCTTAATGCGCGCACAGAGGATTGTGAGATTTGGTTAAGTAAAAGTTTTATATGGAGGTGCAGAAGATGGAAACTTCTTTTGAATTTATTTATTTACGTTCAAATTTTAATCCAAATGGCTTTTAGTACGATTACTACTTATAATAATAATTGTTAACTCACAACTTCATCCCATAAATGTGTTAACCACACTTTTCTCACGGCATAAATCATGGATGAAATATTAACGATTTTTGACTCATCCCACCCAGTAGACGCTCAATAAGTAATAGCACGCACATCACTGCTTAGGTGAATAGGTAGGAATAGGTATGTAATATACGAATAGGTATATTACATACCTATTCAACTAAATATAACTAAAATATCGATCGGCGATTCAAGAATCCGTGTGACAAAAATTGGTGAAATAAAGTAGAATTATTTACTTGTAAACTAGAATAGTAGCTAGTGGGCTAGATCAGATAAGGTATTCACCTTATAGCTCAAATCTATGATATTATATGATATGAACCATAGTGAGATATATATCAGTAATAAAATTAATTCGCTTGTTTGGTTCTTGGTTTTTATCTGTTGTGACCCTGTCAGTATAAAAAAGAACTTTATTAAAAAATATGTAATAGTATATTATATAATCAATAAGGTATAGGGTATCTATGTGGTGGTAAATTGCAAAATCTATATTAGAGGAGTTTCTTTGCGTTGGTCTTATCTAGGTAATAAAATAAAAAAGTATAGGTACCATGCACATGCGAATGTAAGCTTTCCAAAACGAAAAACCCATTGATGTTCAGTGGGACCCACGATCACAGGATTCAAATATATAACCAAGCTAACATAGCTTAGATAACAATGCTTGGAAAGGAAACAAGTTTTGCTAGTCTAGTATAATAAAAACACAAATCATTGGTACGCGTTTCCCAACTTTTCAGTACACGCCCAAAAGGCAAGTAGGTACACTCGCGCACATAACTCAAAAGCTATCACTCCACTCATCTCGTGCCGAGTACTGAGTGCTGAGTGCAGCACACATCTGATACTGAGTATACGCCCTCGGGCCGCATGCAACTTTGCACCTAATAATTTTGCTGCGCAATTATAATTTGAGCTTAGGTCTGTAAATCCTTTAAATTACATGCTCTGTGATATCGAATGTTTCAAAATTGGATTTAGCTCTGTGTAACCTTTGTATCAGGACCAACTTTAGATACCAAATTAATTTGTAGCATAATCCACTGTTGATTGATGCAAATCTCAGCAATAAACAAGTTTTTTCTATAAACAAACGTTACGAGACATAACAACGCCATCTAACCAAACTCAGCATAGTGACTTTATGGGAAATAGATTACTTATCAAATCAACAGCCCATTGGTGTCCACTGCTGGACAGAGCCAACTTTTAACGCTGATTGGTGATCGCAATAAAGGCGTTGATAATACACAGAAGGAAGTAAAATTATTTTATGTTGTGTATGTATTTATGTAACATTTTATTGTTAAAGTTTTAAATTTAAACGTTTAAATTGTTGATATTTTTATATAATGCTGGTAGGCGGCGTGTTATCATCATTTACCACGTCAATTTGATTGATTATTGAGTTGATAGATTGGTATTTTGACGGCCACTTTTTTGCGCGACTGTTGCTTGTAAGCGTAATTGGTTTTAGGCTTAGCTTGAAGTTTATCTTGATGACATTGGATTAAACATTTTGTAATTTCCGGTGAGTACCTTGTGCCTACATTTTAACGTCTTCAATGATAAATCACGTAATTTGAAACTTGAAATTTGTATGTACCTATCAGTCAGTCACATATAAACGGTGATCAAATATGCTGATTTAAATGAAATGAATAAGAAATACTTAAAATAAGAAAAACGTATTTGGAAGCTTAGATTGGTGTACAATTAAAATTTGTAGCACTTTGACATTATTTTTCGTAGAGGGTCTACGAGACGCTACGATATTTTTCTGTCATACTTTGTAGCTAAGTATATTGAGCTTTTGTTCTACCTTAACTTACTTTGGCATGTATGTCTGTCATTTCATACAAGTGCCTCCTCAGATAGATATTAATTATTGTTGTTTTTGGCCATATTTGCCTCTGTAAATGTGCAAAGAACGCTGCTACGTTAAGCTACGATACTGTTTATTAATACATTATTTCTGTACTTGTATCAGCTACGTTGCGAAATCCATGACATTATTCGAATACTAAAGGCATAGAAAAACCATTCCACCATTATTTTGATACGAAGAAACCGGTGTTTATCGCGTGTATATCTATTTTTTTTATTGTTTTACCTTTGTGGTCTAGCGAGTTATCTGTTTTTTATTATGTTATAGTCTTACTTTCTGTGGTCTAGTAGTATCAGACCCAGAGGTCTTGAGTTCAATCCTACGGACTGGACTATCTACTTATTTATGTTTGGTTAATATTGCCTAGTAAGTGTAGTGATGTTGATGGTCGGACTAGTTTTAAGTTAATTCTAAAATTATTGTGTTTCGGCATTCAGATGTAAGATAGCCAGTTCTTCAGTCCGATGAGGATTTCAGTTGAAGTGCGCCTAATCTTATAATTCAGTCGTATAATCATAATAATAATATTTTATTTCAGGCAACAATAGATAAATTACAGATCTTATTCTGACTTAGTCTAGGGCCCATAGTAATATATACCTTAAAAACTAACATGCATAAGTAACTATATCTACTCTAACTATTTAATGGCACGTAAAGTCTGGACGTGACATACTAGTGTTGTGTTCAATAATTGTCCGCGTACCTTCTAAACACAACACCTTTCGGCAAAAGTTCTTCTTTAGTGAAGTTCGATAGATGTCCAGTTGGGACTCGCAACACAAACGATTTAAAATCATTGTGGCGAGATCCCAACTGCTCGATCCTCAGTAAGAACTTCGTCTTCTGCCTCATATATTCCACTACATCTTCAGCGTTCATGGAGTGGTGAAGTCTAGACAATTGATTATAGCTTGACATCAAGTAGGAAGAAGACCTTCCCCGTAGTACAACAAAACATAGTAAAATATACATACAGTTTAATATGACCGTGGAATCGCAATCTTTATACTCAAAACAACAATCGTCAACCAACCTGACAATTTTAAATAGTAAAATCCTCTAGTATTTTCATGTGGACAATTACGGGTTTATGTGTAATGGTGGATGAAAAAAAAAATCGTGACCAAAGCCGTGTTTGTTTTATAATGCGATCATCTAATCTAATCATTAGTTGAATTTAATCTCTAATGTGAATTATTTATTTCCTTCGCCCATAAATATTTTATTATGTATTTGGTGTAATTATTGTAGTAGGTGTAATCAACAATCACACTGTCAATAAAATTACATTATCATTTTCCTGATAATTTAAGGAGAGTAAGACAGTAGGGATACAATACCTAAAAGTATTGTATCCCTACTGTTTTGTTCCACTAATGAAACCAAAGTGGAAAATCAAGTACTCGTAGTTTGCTTCTCATATAAGCATGAACTTATAAATCTTATTAACATTTTTGAGAACTACAGAGCTCTGTTGTTCATATAAAATAAATAAAACTAAAAAATCGAACTGAATAAAACCGTGTAATTATACAGGACATTAATTTGACACAGCGCCATCTAGCCCCAAACTAAGTATAGCTTGTAATATGAGAACTAGATAATGGATAGCATACTATAAATAATAAACTTAAATAAGTACTTTTTTTGTAAATCAATTCGTACCATATGATACATCACCCGAACACAGAACAAACAGCTTTATTAGTGAGTGTTTCTTTGTCATTTCAGACTTTGACTTTGACTTAGAGCTATTACGATTTATGAAAACGTTTGTCTCCCTGTGAAACTGGTTTTAAAATAAATATACCGCAGCAATATCAGTACCGGAAATTGAAATAGAGTTTTAATCATATCATCGTAGAAGGATTTACCGTGAATAAGTTATTTAGGGCTTAAATTGTTTTTTTCTACGGCAGGTTTATCTCACCTTGGTTACAAGATAAGATAAGGCCGAAATTTGAGGCGCTCTTCATCCGGAATCCTCAACAAACTGAGGAACTGGCTATCTTACCTTTAAATGCCGATACACAACAATTTTAGAATTGTTATTATGGCGACAGAATTAGGTAATATGGTGGAAGCTAGCCAGGCGGACAAAGTCTTAACACCAACCAAACCAAGCACAATATTGTACGGGGATCGAAACCGGGACCTCTGGTTCTGAAATCGGTGGGTTGAATCTTGGGTCTCAATAGACCACAGAGGCGGTTAAAAATAAGGATAAAAAAGGATATCGCACGCCTTGCAAAATTTTCAATGGACTGCGAAAATAGTAGTATGTTTTGACATGCGACATGTAAAATATATAATAACAGATTTTTTAACAAATAGCAACTCTAATTCAAGGTGTAGGGCTTGAAATGCAAAGAATGCTTCTGTTCATTGCGACCTTGACATACAACGATAACTGAATAAAAACTGCTGCTCCGGCACTTTGGTGGAGTTTAATGTGAAACACATTCGGGTGTATGGTGCGAAACCCTTTGCTTTTTGATCTGAGGGTAAAATGGTTATAAATTAAAGTGAACAAAACTAAATTTAAAGATAATCTAGTTGATGTGTCATAAGTTTATCAGTAAAACTATTAAGTAATTCAAACAAAATATGCAAATAAACTAACTTTGTTCTAGGGAAGCATTGGGATATTTTAAAGTACCAGACGGAAGCGTGCCCATGATGCTGACTGTAGTGCCTCGTGAATATGCTAATTCACTGGCCTAAATAAGAGCTTGGATCACGTGACCCAAGCATATGAGAGGGCGCAGGGGTCGGAGAAGGTAGCTTCCCACACCAAAGGTCCATTTTCCAAAGGACAAGAGTCATACCGACGGGCTGCTAACCATCATCTCTTGACAGACTATTCAGCTCGATAATGGTTTCACTGCTAAAAGATCAACGGCCTGCCGGGAGACCTATATGAAGTTTATGTACAGCACTGCACTGGTACTGGTGAAATAAAGTGCTTGATATACTGTCTTATGAGCGATAAAACTGTACTGAAAAGCAAATACTCTAGACTCGAAAGCGAAAATTTATCGTCGTTTTGGGATTGTGTACGGCACTTGAGTTCCTAATTGAAGAATAAATACATGGCACGATTATAGTCATAGTCAAAGTGTTTTTATTCGTTAATATTTTTTAAGATCATTTTGAAACGTCAAATCTACCGCGTGTTTGGCGTCGCGACCAGTACACAAGGATAAAGGCAATAACTGACTTACATGAAAAATATTGACTTCAAAATGCTAGATTCATTCTAGAATTGTGTACATACGATCGATTTCATCGGACAAACAATTTTTCAGAGGCTGGCACGCCCAAATATATCACGCGATAAATAAATAACTATTTGACGCTTGCGCGAAAGTGCTTTCAGTTGTGGAAAAAATATTCCCATAAACAAAATGGCAATAATACCTGACGCAAATAGCGAACACGTTTAAAATAATTTGCGAACATTTCTAAAGATAGAAATGTATATATTTCTGTATTTACCCAGATTAATGTTATTAATCAGTGTTATTAATGATTAACCAGTGTCTTGGGCACGCTTCCGTCTGGTACTGGTCTGGAACAGTTGAGTTACCTATAGGCCGTTTGTAACGGTCCTTAGGAAATCTGACTGATTCCTTTGTACATAGTTAGTTTATATGTAATTTTTATTGAATAAAGATTTAAAAAATTGTTATTAATAATTAAATTACAGTTGGCCATTGCTTTGAACTTTTTTTTTTAATCATTACATTTTCGAGTTAGCTCGTTATTATTGTTACGTTAAAAATATGTATGGTGAATTATAATAAAAGCAATAATGAGGCAACCGATCTGTAGGTGCACTGCACTTGTAATTTTTAGTAGGTACCTACGTAATAATGACAGCTGTTTGAGATTATCCGTCTTTATTTTATTTTAACAAAATAGAAAGGGGTGTTTGTTATTACTTGTCAGTGAGGGCACAAACCCAAACATGTATGTACTCTTAGAAATAAAGACCGTAGGCTGTACCATCTAAAAAGAAAAATAAGTAGGTACTCAAAAATATTACTGGATCAACTGGTGGAACCTATCAGTGGAACCAACAGTCCAAAATCAAATTTAATTTCTGTTTACAATTTTCAATGAACTTTTGTTATTTGGGTTCTCTTGAACATTCATAGATGGCGCTACCAGTAACCAAAGTAGCGCTGACCTTTTTAAACTGTCTTCGTCAATGTTTGTTTTATGCTTTTTAAACAAAATATTACTAAAAACATTATCTACTTGATCGCATAATTATTTTTATCAAATAGACCTACGGTTGACTACCATCTCATGATTATATTATATGTTCTCATTAAATTAAGGTGCTGGATATCAGGGGTAATTGATACCGTTGTTTTATCTGAAGATACATAGAAAAGTAAATAGTTTGTTAACCGTTTGACCTTCGTAGCTATTGATTTTCTGCGCCCAGGATAAAAGCAAATACGTTGGTTATTGTGTGAATCGTAAAGATATAACAACCACCAACATAACTAACATAATTGATACAGGTGTATTATCTGAAAGAACCTAGAAATTAAAATAGTTTGTTGACCTTTTGACCTTCGTAGCTATCGATTTTCTGCGCCCAGGATAAAAGCAAATTGTATCAATTACCAGGGGTAATTGATACAGGTGTATTATCTGAATGAACCTAGAAATTAAATTAGTTTGTTGACCTTTTGACCTTCGAAGCTATTGATTTTCTGCGTCCAGGATAAAAGCAAGCACGTTGGTTATCGTGACCTTTTAAACATGTTGATATCAGTAGGAATCGTAAAGACACAATCAAACATTACAAATCATCAGAAACACACAAGTTGCCACAAAACTTCAATCGAAGAATATAGTTTTTTGGAAACTATGATCTTAAAAAAGTTTCAAAGGAAATTATCGAAAAGGTTATGAAAGTAATCGAGAGTAAAATTACATTAACAACTAAGTTAAAGAAGCTTTTTTGGGTGGGATAGGGTTTCTGGATAAGTTATTATTCTCTAATTATTATACTCTTATTCAGTGGATAAATTACGCGCTGTTTTTTATATGTAATATTTATATTTTTGTATTTATGTTTGACAATCGTTTATTGATTGTTTGTGAATAAATTAAAAGAGACGAAGAAACGACGCAAAGTAAATAAAAAAGGAGTTTAACATTTTCTACGACTAATACTCTTTCTATATTTCATAGAAAGAGTATTAGTCGTAACAACACATTCTCTTCCCTCTTACCTTTAACGTAAGGTAAACAAAAACCGACCGTTCCTTCCCTGTTTCCACTTTCCCAAGAAACCCAATCTGCCTAATGGGTTGCGCAAACTATGCATTTCGCTGATGACCCTCGATTTATTTCAATAATCCACCTCGCCCGTAATGGCTGGGAAGGGCCACAAATATTATATTGCATTAGCCTAGCCTTGGGCGTCTTCACTTTGACGCTGAAGCTGGTCAAGCAACACTGATTTTTTTATGAAATTTAACTGGATGGGAACAACAATTTAAACTAAATTACCTCTCTATAATCTTCGACCAAAAAGGTGGAACTACTATCTTAAGTAAACTTCTTCGGTTGGCTTCACCACATTAACACTGGCAAGTAATTAAATGATATTTTTTTGTGTATTCGGTAAGCAATAATTATCATTTTAACAGTTTCTACAATTCAAACTTTTTTTTTGATCAAAAACGCCTTTGCTTTTTTAATTCACTTATGATTAGAATCAGAATCAGAATCAGAAATCGTTTATTGCGATACACAGGTAAAATTAACAGTTCTTAAAATATAATTATAAAAATGTCCACTGTATTCTACCCATTCTGGGAGTACAATAATAATAATACCTAATAATAGCTGACCGTTTAAAGCTGACCGTTGAAATCATTGTCAATAACAATAATGTAAGTTGCTCTTATTTACAATAGAATATATTTATTATTAATAAATGTCACCACTCTCAGATAAAACATATCAAGATAACATATCAAAATAATATCATATATATAAATATACTCGTAATAGAACTAAGAAACTTACAGTTATTCTATTTATAAAATACTGTACTGTGTATATTATTCCTTAAAATGGCGTCGTTACTTGAATAAACCGACTTCTAGAATCCCCACGTTTTCATTGGCTTGCCAATAGACCGCCTTGATATATACTGCCTTGATAAACCTGTCATAAAAGCTGATATTCTAAGCCTTGAGCTATGACGAAAGCTTGACTCCCTACTTAGGTTGATGCAAGTGGTGTAGGATAGAATAAGCGTTTAGGCCTTTCGTTGGAAATCGTTTTAAAATTACAAGGTGTTATTGCCATATTAAAAAAAAACCTTTTATGCAATTTTATACAGGTTGATTGATTAAAATAAATTTCATAAAAACAACACCAGTTCTACCAAATTATTATCGACTCTACTACGGCTACATTTAGCCATTCAGGCGTCATGAGTAGACAGAGTAGAGCTGATCCTGGTTTAGTTGCACTTGCTCAGCGTTTCCACGTTGATATTTTTGTGCCTATATGAGTTCCAAATAAACTAGTTTTGTCCTTGTATTGTATTGAATTATACTCATATCCAAAAGTGGTAAAGATTTCTAACTAGCGATAACACCTCACCCATCTTAGTGGTTTTCCACTTTTCCTTTTCGCACAAAATACAGTAGCGCTCACTTTTCAGACCATTGACAAAAACTGCTGAAAGTTATTGATGTAGGTTTGATCATCGTCTATTATCAACCGACAAACCAGGCTGGCCACCTAGTAGGTCGTAATAGGCAGTTTTTAAATGATTAACAGTTTCAAATAAATCCGTCAAAGCTTTTGTACTTAAATGACGTTTCTAGCAATGATATAAGAGTTTCTTTCACAGGTATTTAGTTGGTATAAATTAGTTCAGTTTATTTGTATCATGTAGAAATAAAAAGCATGATATTTTTATATGACCTACTGAGTTTTGGTCAAACTTATAGGGACTAGGTATATTAAAAAGCATCTAACAATTTCAGCATGTCTTGACGCCGGCGCCCGCGGCGGCGGTGGCGCTGCAATCGGCGGCAGTCCGCGGAACTAATGGCGTCACGCTCGCGGCGCGCGCGCATCCAGACATCTGCTGCTTGACGGGAGGAGTAGGAAATCGTGATTTATAGTTGGTACTTCGAGATCCAATTTATGATAATGTTTGATGGAACTAAGATCATGAACGGATTTAGTCAGTACTCAGTACTACAAGTGAATACCTTGAAACGTTGTTTCTATAATAGGTAGGTACCGTAGAAATATAAATTTTGGTGAAAATCATGGAAAATATTCGTAAAAATGTCGATAAGCATGCTTTTACGTATTCTGATTATATGCGTATTGCTCTATTCAATACCTACAACATGTTTCTATCTACGTATAAGACCTGCGCTGCAAATCTTACCTATGCGTTTAGGGCTTTCGGTCACTTTTACTTAATTTATCGATAGTGACCGAAATTTTGTTACCATGCAGACCACAAAATCCTTTCTTATTGCGCCTAGGTTCACAACTAAGTGTGCGTGTGAGCTGAATATAATTAAATCGGATGTACAACAGGTAGTTATTGATATTCATTTTTTTTCTATAGGTATAATATCCTCTTCTAATATTTTAAGTAACAGACCGGATTAATCGATGATCAAACTAAACAAAACTCAGAGCCGCAGTTTTTGAAAGAGCTTCAAATTGTTTGCCGTATGGACATTGTTGTTACTAGGTGCTCTACCTTACTCGACCTAGAGTAGAGATATATGTCCAATCAAGGACATAAAACTAGTAGATTATAGATAGATTGACGTAACAGATAAACAATTAAAATTACAAGCTTTGCTTAGTTTGGGGCTAGATGGCGCTGTGTGAAATTAAATGTCCTGAAATATTTATGTATTTCTATAACCAATATCATAAGTTTACATATTCACCTACTGAAAATCATATTAGTATTTCCTTTGTTTTACAGTAGGTAAGTACTTGAAACTACATTTACTTACCCAAATAATGTGTAATTCACAGCTTTGTAACCTTTTTTTACAAATACGGCTCATCCGCTCACATTGTGCATCAAAATCATTATAACGTTTTAATTGTAAAAAACCATTTTGAGATAAGAATATAATAATTTCAACTATTCCTACCATCTAGGTGCTTACCTAGATTTTTTTATTTATGTATTAGATTATAAAAGTAATATCAGATTATTTAAAAAAATATATAATAAAAGGTATGCTTCCTAACTCATTTGAGTAGGTATACAATAAATATACCATATATACCTATATATTATATTAACCTGAATGAGTTGAATTTATTTTGCTTAGCAAATCTTGAGCCTAACTAATACTCAAAACAGAATCTTAATAATAGTCTTAGTTTTGTTTTTTAACAAAAGAGCTTTGTTATACATGTCATAGGTATAATTCTTAATTTACAGCTTTCAAATGTTAAATAGACAACTAACCTGAATCATGAATGCTTCTCGCAGGTGTCTTCCTCACAAACAAACATCAAACGACACAGCGCGTCACTTCACAGTACATTTCACATCTAACGCTATACATACACGTACGAGGCACAGTATAACGAGATCGTGTGAGTCATATAAGCAGCGCTAACACGACCGTCGTACAGTCTGTGATACCGGACACTGGGCTTCAGCCGCCACAGAGCGGGATAAAAGATACGCGGGGGGACATGCATGCTGAAGGATGCCAAAGGAGCTGGCCAGATGCGACAGGACTCCGGAGAAAAGAGACGACTACACACCGTGACATTTGAAAACTGTGTCTTTACAGCGCCTTTTTTGGTATTTCGCTACGTCGTTCTTACAGTTTTGTGAAAAAGTCGAAAATCGCGCGGGCGTAATTAGAGTTACGACGTTTTAGCTGCGTGAGGCAAATGTCCTCTAATGTGTCGCGCAATTCGGGGCGCTAGCTTTAAAACTAAGTCGTGTAGAGGCTAGTATTGCGCGCGCTCTCTATGTCGCTTCGGCCGTCTGGTGGCAAAAGCGTGTGTCGCGTTATGTCGCTTTTAGTGCTGAAGTGCCCGCGTGCGAATAGGACGGGAACATGCGGCGCATGGGGTGGGAGGAGGACGGGGAGGTGTCACCACGAGCGCTTTTTAGGGACAGGTCGGATGAGCTAAAGCACTGCGGCGCTGCGGATTTTGTGTGACGTTTTAGCGCAGATGTTGGTTTTTCAGTAAGTAGCGCACTTGTGCATAACTGATATGGATTATATATTATCTGCGTTTTGAAGGCTTTCTACTTAATACTAAGGCTTAATACTTTCAACTTCATCAGGAAAGACCTGATTAAGTCGAAGGTATTGATAAATGTTGTTGAAATATTTTGCTAACGTCAAAATGGGACATTGTAATATTTATTTGATGACTTTCATAAAAATAGGGAAGATAAACTTAATTCCCAAAAATATCAAAATGTGTCTGATTTATTTTACTACAGATTACTATCAAAACAACCTGTTCCACGTCCACCCAAGTTGGCTCAATGTTTTCTTTCGTGCGACAACAAAGCAAATCCATTTTAAAAATCACTTGTCCTCTGTCACTTGTCAACCTGAGTACTAGAGTTTAATGCGAGCAAAAACTGACTTTTCTCCGACACAAGTTTTTTTTGCTGATCCCATTTTAGGACACAATGTGGTAGCGCCACCGCGCAATTATTGGACAATGACTCGACAATGCGGATTGTGACATTTTTGGCTTGTCACGGTTTTGCCCACAGGGGTTGCATTTGTGTCGCATGAGATGAATCCGTAAATCTTGCTGTTGCCATTTTTTTTCGTACAGTACAATGTTAATGTCACTGACCACCCACTCCGACGAAGGTGCGTGAAATTGGCTATAGGATTAGAAGTCGGCATCCAATTACGATTGTTCGGCATTGTTTGAAAATATATGTAGATTTCACGACTTACTGGGTTTTCCGTTTGGCTGACGTTTCTTTGCGTCCCAATGTAATTTAATTTAGAAACTTTTTGGTGCCAGCGTGGTCCAATATTTTTATGAAATGTGGGTCTGCGTTCTGTCCATACGTATTCAACCAATTGCTAGTTTCCATAATGTAATTTTAATAGCTTAAACAAGTGCGTTATAGTTAGTTTATTACAACAATCGCCATTGTTTCGTAGATTTGACTGATGTCTACTAATGACCACAGATTATCGCGGCTCTTTTTACTTAGTGTTATGCAATATGTTTAAAATAGCCGCAGGATCTTTTATTATTTTAAATGTATGTTTCTATTCAGTTAATGTTGGTACTTTAGTATCAACTTACAGGAATTGATAATAAGTAGGTATACTAAAGTACTTAAGTAAGAAAAATTATGTGAGTGTAGGGTAAGGTACTTATATAATGATTTACCCGCTTCTGTGATCAAGAGGTTCAACCCACCGATTTCAAATCCCGAGGCCCCGGGTTCGATCCCCAGGGGAGTACAATTATTGTGCTTGGTTTGGTTGGTAGGACTTTATTTAAGTCCGCCTGGCTAGCTACCACCATCTTACCTAGTTCTGTCGCTATAACAACAATTCTAAAATTGTTGTGTCCGGAGATTTTGGAGGTAAGATAGCCGTTCCTCAGTTGTTGAGGATTCCGGGTGAAGTGCGGCTCCACCTTCGGCCTTATCTCAACTCCCTCTCTCTTGTAACCAAGTGAGATGAAGAACAAGCGTTTCCCCGCTGTACACAAAAAAAAGACATTCTTCAGACATACTCTTGAAATAAAATTGATAGAATTGATAGACCACAGATGCGGTTAATAACATTAATTTTACACAGCGCCATCTAGTCCCAAACTAGTTTGTTTAAACCATTTTAAACATGTCTCCTTCTTTTAAATAAGGATTTTAATGTTTGTAATTTTGTAAGTAAGTTTGGTATAGGTAGTCACAGAATTTACCAAAATGACGATATTTGGAATTAAAGCATTGAAAAAAGCAGGAAATGTTCTTGCCAATTTATTCCGCTAGACTAAGCGCTATAAAAGACTAGGCCAACTTAGAACCATGGCGCAAGTGTGACCACGCAATTTCAGCTAGTTTTCTATAAAATCAGTGAGAGCATCAATACAAACATGGAAATGCTGAGAGCAAATTCACATGATTGGTGTTTATACTCCCCCTTTTTAATTAGGTAAATAAATAATAAATAAATAAATATTACAGGACATTAATTTTACACAGCGCCATCTAGCCCCAAACTAAGCATAGCTTGTAATATGGGAACTAGATTACGGATAAAATACTTAAATACTTTTTGTAAATACATACGTACTATATGATACAACACCCAAACACAGAAAAAACATCTATGTTCATCACACAAATGTTTGTCCTGGGTGGGAATCGAACCCACAGCCTACAGCGCCGAAGGCAGAGTTACTACCAACTGAGCTATGAGGCTTATCAAAAGCTAGGTAGGTAGGTACTTTCTGCGGGCATAGGAACTCATAGAGTTACCTTACCTTAGAGGTTTTAATTTAAGTTTTGATGTTTTTAAATGAATGCCTGGTATTCAAAACAGACACAAATTGGATTCTCTATCTACGTAATAACGAAAAAAAAAACAATTTATAAATACAAAGACAACTCTATCGCAACATCTGCACCCGAAAATTGGAGCAAATGAGACCCAACGATTTCGGACAGACAGGACACGCAATAAACTGTATAACAATATTTTCTAAATTAAAAAAAAAACCGTCACCTGTCGTGTCATTTGGTCCCAGTAAACGTACCGCCAAAGAATTAAAAAAAATCTTACATTGACCGAATACCTTGACAGTTTGACTTGTGCCCTTATGCCGCCCGCTAAACCGCCAAGACAATTCAACCGTATTGCTAGTCAGGTAGAGTTGATTATTGCATGCATCTATTTGTTTTTTTTTTCAAAGATCGTTGTGACTGACAGAAATTTACGATGTGAATAAGTATCGGCGAAATAAAATTGTGCTCTGACTTCATTAGCCGGTGTTTTTGTTACAATAGGCCGCTTTGTTAGGTAATAATAGGGACTCGACTGTCCATAATCTTTTGATGATACCTTCCGAATCGTAAGGCAATTACTTGAACCTAAATAGATTTCAATTAAACACTATTATTCTTGGAGGATTAATTTGAAAGAAGACATTAGATAGGTACATGACATGATTTTTATTGAAAAAAAAAACTTGGATATCACACGAAATGCTTCCTACACATTAATCAGCAAATTACATGTATTTTTATAAAGAAGTAAGAACTAATAAGCTAAACACAATAAATAATTACTTATACCCTTCCTACATAAGAATATTTTTTTTTTAGTACTTAGTAAATACGTATATATAAGATAGGTACCTCCCTACTACGACCATATTTTCCTAGATTATTTACGCTGTAGTCTCAGAAACCTTCGTATGAACCTACAAAATAAACAGACAAAATATATATAACTTGACAGGTACCTAGTAACACATTGGTATGTAAAAATGTAGAAACGTAAAAAAAAATCATAGATTATGAAGGTTACTTTTGAATGGCAAGGGTTGTAGCGTTTTTAAACTATCGGGATTATTATACATAATTAATAACAAAAACGGGTCTTCATCGCGTACCTTTTTTATATTCCCGACAGTTTCGACCTCAGAAACTACCTCACTACGACGACGACAGTAGCATCGAGTACTTCAGTAGGTATACCCGGGAAAGGGTTGTGTTCCTCAGCTATGGGTACGCATTACATGGGTTTGGAAAATGAATAGAAATATAAATATTACAGGTCATTAATTTGGGAACTAGATTACGGATATAATACTAATACACTTTTATTTTTTGTCAATACACACAGGAAGATTGAAGCTTCAAAAACGTTATTAATTGAATAAAGTGATATTTGCTACTAGATACAGGTACATGTATCCTATAAAAAAAGTAATTTAGATATGCATGATCAGATTTTCCATGAGTTCCCTTACTAAGCTACATTTTCCAAAAACCGTCTCAAGCGTAACTTACTCCGGAGTAGCCACTGATAAATATTCTTCACCTTGATTTGACTGATTAATAGATGATGACATTCAACAGATTTTAAGAATATTGGATCGAAAAGTAGGTATAAGTAATTTGTGGCAGTATTTGTAGTTCACAAGTTACCAATACCTTGTGTACTCAGACACAAGGTATTGGTAACTTGTGAACTACTAAGCTTATTGATTTACAGCACTTTGGCTTCTAATTGGATTTTTTTGGCATTGCAGATGACTGATATCACAGAAGATTTCGGTAGCATAACCCAGATATTTACTTATAAGATATATTGGATGAAGGGCAAAAACCAAATCGACGGTTAAGAGTCATTTCTGGAGGTCTTTTCTGCTTCAATTATAGATAGCAATATTTAATCGGCGACTTAAAAAGCTTTTAGCTTAATTAACGAGTGTTAACCAAAGCGGTATTTAATTGAGGCGTCACAATTCAATTGTCCAATTCAATTGTCGTGTTATCTCTATCTAGTCTAAATTGATGGCTATTTGGCTTTATCTGTTCTTGAGGAGATATAACATTTCAGCAAGTTTCCTTTAGTTAAATCGTTAGATTCGTGTATATTTATTTTAAAACAGGAATATAAGTCTTACAATGACAACTAGAATTCATTACGCCTTAATATAAGCGACCCTTCATTTTAGGTAGAAATCTAATTAGTTACATTTTCTATTATAAACTAACCTACCCTATTATAGTTTTCTGAAATTGTTGTATTTCCAGATCTTGGTCACAACATTTTTTTTTTTATTGTACCAGGGGGAAGCGCTTGGCTTTCATCTCACCTGGAGGCGCACTTCACCCGGAATCCTTAACAAACTGAGGAACTGAACTTTTACAAATGTTGATAAAAAATTCGGAATCTACGTCATGGCTCTTGGCTCAGTTGGTAATAGCGTTTCCGGCTTTAGAAAGAGATGCGGGTTCGAGTCCCGTCGCGGGTTGTGAATTTTTGGGCTTATCTCTTATTATCTTCCTGTTTTAATCCCACAATTGGAATTGACACTACATTGTTTTCTTCTTTCGTTCATACTCAAATTGGATACAAATTAACGCGACGAACACCTCTTCCATTTTAGCGATGTCGGTAAAAAAAACTAGAAATCATGAGTAGGATGCTGAATTTTGTGAACCTACACCGCTTAATCAGCTGCCGTGCTGACCCCTCCAACTTAACCCATGGATGTAGTTAAAGCCTAATAAGGGATCTCACCAGAAGAAGGGCACCAGCTTCCTTCTGTGTATTAGCTACACATTTACTGCGATCACCAATTCGTCTGTAAAGCGTGGTGATTATGAAAAAACCCTCCAGCTTTTAAGGAGGTGCACATTAATGGGTTGTTGATAATATCGCTCGATTATACAATTTTTAACACGGCTTATAGATTTTTCGAGTGAAAATATATAATCGTATTATTATTTGTTGCTTTTAATGAGGAACTTAGCTATGCTTGTTGCTACAAAGTAAACGCGATTGTGGTATCTATTGCTATGATTTATGCATCCATCAGTCATCAGTCATTTTGTACGTATTTTATGGGTTATTAGATGTTGGTCATGTTTGATTTTAGTCGTGTTCTATGCTTGGTCATGTCTTGGTTTGGTCATGTTCTGGTTTGGTCATGTTCTGGTTTAGTCATAATTACAGTTTGTTTGAGTCATATTATGCTTCTGAAATCTATATCCTAGTTGTCTACCCTGGGCAACGGAATTTTGCTATTGCTAGCAGTCACGGCTGAACGACCACAGCATGTAAAGCCCGCGAGATTTGGTTTTCGAAATAAACTAATCTACTAGCCTAGAGTCCAGTAAGCCACTAGATTGCAATTCCGCGACGCGCTGCAATCGACACAATACGCTTTGCAATCACAAATAATTGAGTTTGAATCTTGAAAGTGTTATCTGTGATTGTACCAATCTTGGCCTTTCATAAGCTACTGTAATGGTCAATCTTTCTCTAGTTTAGCAAATGTTGTGAAGAAAATATGAGGAAGGAAGAAGAAAGGAAAAGGAAAGAAAATTTGGTATTAAGTAGGTTGATTTTTCAGATTGATAACTTAAAAAAATCGTAAATCCTTTTGTTCTTTACATACGAATTACATATATTTCCTCTTAGTAGCGTAATGTTATACCCCTGACTATTGTATAGGAATAAGCCGAATAGTGCAACCCTTGCTAGTTTTATGTAGCATTTTAGTCAATGGACTCTCTTACTCCATTACTGGTAACTAACCCAGATACTTGTATTTTCTAAATCTCTATTTATTTCTTAATTGTTTATTCTAAATCAATTTCTATTTTCTCAATTCATCGGAATCCTTTTTTTTATGTATATTTCTCGATTACTCAAAGACGCGTAGACCGATTTTGAAATTTCTTTTTTTGTTTGACAGGGTACTTCACAGGTGGTCCCATTGTCATCAGGTCAGGATCTGATGATGGAAACCTGGAGAAATCGGGGGAACTCTTCAAATAACCGCCTCTGTAGTCCACTCTGGTTCAACTCACCGATTTCAGATCCAGAGGTCCCGGGTTCGATCCTCAGGGGGAGCAATATTGAGCTTGGTTTGGTTGGTGGCACGATTTTTCTTAAGTCCGCCTGGCTAGCTACTACCATCTTACCTAATTATGTCGCCACAATAACAATTCTTAAAAAAAATGTTGTGATCCGGCATTCAGAGGTAAGATAACCAGTTTTTCAGTTTGTTGAGGATTCCAGGTGAAGTGCGCCTTCGGCCTTATCTCAAAGGCCAAGCGTTTCGCCGTCGTACAAAAAAAAAATATATAGGTATTATATATGCACACTAGAAGTGACTTGGGTATTTTTATTATTGTTATACTTCCCAGGTGATCCCATCGTCATCAGGTCTGGATCTGATGATAGGATCCTGGAAAAATCGAGGGAACTCTTCAAAGTCTGTCTGTCTGTCTGTCCTTCCATCTGTCATCAAAATAATTGGAAAATATACGTCATCCAGGTAAACGAAATTGTATCATATTCTTTATTGAAGTCGGTTTTCTTTTCAGTTTTTAAAACGTAATTATAAGTTCTACAAAATCTTAAATGAAATGAAATAAGTGTAAGAATGTTTTTCTTTTTTAAAAAAGTGATTCTCAAGACCCCGTTTAACAGTACCTTTATTAAAACCTTTTTATGCATAGGCTACATAATATGAAATCCCATATTTTTAAATTACATGTATCGAGAAGGTATGCTACAATAAGCAAACAAGATAGAAAAAGAGCTTTCAATTAAAGAATAAACATAAATAAATAGGCAATAAATGTTGACAAGAAATAATGTCGCAGCACGGTATTGAATGGATTATTAAAAGGTACTACATCAAGCCTTAGGCTGAACTCACACCGATGGTGGTATGGTAATGAGGTTATGTTTATGTGGTGGATGTAAATGAACAATATAAAAACCTTTTATCATTACTCAGAGCGTGGATCTTATGAAAATCACCTACTACTCAGAGGCACTTCCAAACTTTCGTGCAGCACATGCCAACAGTTTGAAAGTAGCTAGAGTTCTAAAGAATAAAGTTCTATGTCATCTTTAGAGAGTCAAGAGGTAATGGTAGAATAAAATTAGAAATAATATATTTTAACTGATCCTAATCATGACTTTAACCTGAGTAAGCATCAATCACTAGACCTAGAAATTAAACATTCCTAGAGTCTCTTCACATAAGGATGAGTGAGCAATTATAAAAGGATTTTTTTAGGAATTCCCAGGCTACATAATGTATACATGACATGCCTACGTCAACACTGTTTATGAATCTATTTATTTGAAATTGCTGTTTACCTATTTAACTATGAATTAAACCGTTTCTTTTAAATTCCGTTACAAATAAAGCCATTAACATCCGTTTTGTCATTTAAATCTTCCTCATCCCTTTCAAAAATTAATTGCTTATTGCCAAATTATTGTAGTTGGTATAATGATAGAACTGTAACTTTCTGTATGACCACATTTTACGTCACGAAAAGGAGGCCCTCAGATGGCCCCATGCCATCTAGTAAGAGCGAAGTCTTACCTCTGGGTCGATTGTCATCAAAAATTTCCTTTTTTTTCCAAGCTTAATTTTCTCCTCACTCTTTTCTTCCTTCACAATTCCTAATAAACAAAATAACACCTATTAAGACCATAACGGTGTGACCGCACACTCAGCCCTATATTAATGTCGTCACGTTACAGTAAATTATCAGGACATCCAATTGGCCGGTTTCGTGACAAGATCGCATAAATACAGGGAAGTCGTTAAGGGCTCGGCAAGGAGACACGCAGGTCTAAGATGCGTACCTTGCGGGACACCATCGATGTTTACTTACAGTGTTCTGCGAAGATGTATCGTTTGTTTTTGTTATTAATTATTTAACTTGAACTCATCATGACTTTAGTTATTAGGTGTTCAAATTATGATAACATTTTAGACAAGTGTGATTATTACACCATTATGCGTCCAATGCGTGTAATAAATCCTAATTATCGCATGCAAAGGTTTAAATATTGTTATCAATTTGTCACCAATGATAGTGTAAGCAAACATAAGATTAAGGGCTAATAATTATTGTGATAATGATACCATCATCAAAGAACAAGGACATAGCCATGTAACAGACAACTAAAATAATGAACCAATAAAACCCCAACGCGATCACCATAAAATTGCACTTACCTGGACAACAATATCTAAAAAATATGTCCATTACGTTGCGTGATACGTTACACGACATAGGATGCTGTCACCAGGTACTAACCCAGCGGGAGGCTTCCATCAGGCGGCGCGGCATTGAGACCTGTGATCCGGCGCCCGACTGTTGCCCTGTTGGTTTCGCCGATGCTTTATTCTGGGTACTTCATCATATTTGAAAGTAATTTCGTTAAATTTGTTTGTGTATTCGTACCTAACGTTTGTTTGGTTCGCTTTAGTCGCGGTGTGTTTTGGGAAATAATCATTATCATCATCATCATCAATAGTCAGTTAGTGTCCACTGCTGGACAGAGTCTCCTCTAAAGCCTGAAGGTTTTCACCAAGCTTGGCAGTCGGATTGGTGATCGCTGTGAAGGTATTATAATACACAGAAGGAAGCTGCTGCCTCTCTTCTGGTGGGGTCCCGACCCAGTTTAAGAGAGAGGAGAGAGAGTTTTGCCATAATCACTACGCTTGGCAGGAGAATTGGTGATCTCAGTAAAAGTGTAGATAGTACACAGAAGGAAGCTGCTGCCTCTCTTCTGGTGGGGTCCTGACCCAGGTTAAGAGAGAGAGTTTTGCCATAATCACTACGCTTGGCAGGAGAATTGGTGATCTCAGTAAAAGTGTAGATAATACACAGAAGGAAGCTGCTGCCTCTCTTCTGGTGGGATCCCGACCCAGGTTAAGAGAGAGAGTTTTGCCATAATCACTACGCTTGGCAGGAGACTTGGTGATCACAGTAAAAGTGTAGATAATACACAGAAGGAAGGTGCTGCTCTTCTTCTGTTAAGATAGTTGGCTTTTACGATATCCATGGGCTAGGATTTAGAAGGGAGATTTTTAAGCTGTGACCGCCACGGCGGGAAATAGTTAAACATATGCATAACCAGTAAAACGCCGGGGACTTCGTTCCCATCAACCTGTGGGAAATCCTTCAAATCTTTTTAAGGTTCCCCTACACTACAAAAGGAAGCTGCCTTCAGTCAGTCAGTCAGCTATAGACGACTTTGTATATTTATGGATAGTCAGTGCATTATTGTCTCGATTACATTTATTTGCTATCAAGATCCCTGGCTCTTGCAGTAGGCATTTACTGTATTGAATATACTTATGCTGACAACAGATAAGTAAGTTAAATAATGTTATTAACTGACAATGAGAACCTAGTGTCTAGTCAAACCTTATTAGGTTTAAAAACACTACTGACAATTATATGTTAAAATTTTAAGTGAATAAATATATCAATCTATGAATCAGATAAGTGCATGTTGTAGATATGAGGGAAAAGAAGCGGCAAAGAGATCGCGATTTCTTAATTCTCAACTAATGGGTCGTGAATCAAACAATTAATCTATAGACAAAATGGTAAAACAAACAATGAAATAGTATGTAAAGTGCAAGGAATGAGAGAAGTAAGATCTTAGCACTAATAAGTGGTTTTAGAAATAAATCGCATAATAACAGAACGATACTACTATTCCTACTGTTGCATGATCAATCAACTCCGGTATCAAGGCACTTGCGCGAAAGACACATGCACGAGGGCATATGCGCAAATAAAGAGTTTTTTATTCTTTTCACATAAACAAAATGGGTCCACTCTTGACCTCCGAGCTTACCCGGCGGATGATTTAATCTTTTCACAGCTTGCATGCCAGTTGTCCGTAATATTCCGTAATTGCCATCCTCATCATGCTTCTCTACCAAGTCCCCAGTACAGAAATTTGCACTAAGATGCAAGACAATATGTAAGCGAATATTGGGACACAAATATAGCGTTGGGCAGGTCACGTGGCCAGACAGAGAAATGGCAGGCAGAGTTGTCTTTACTGCCATCTGATGGTAAAAGAAGTGTGAGTTTGCTCATGATATGTGCAGGTCATTAATGGATTTGACTGCGCAGGAGCAACAAGAGGCCTTTACCCAGCTGTGGGTTGACACAGGCTGCACGTGATGATGATGATGGTGCCTTCGTAGGACATCGATTCGCGTATCACACAGGTCCGTGTCGACGAGTCTCGTGTTGGTTTAGTGGAACACAGCTCGATGCGCCAGCGCTGCGGGGCTACTACCTCATTCGTTTATTTTTTACCATCGACATGCCACAAAGGACGGCGACTTTTGTTCTCTTGTCTCGCTTGTTAATGATTTTTACGGATTATTAATTGTGGGCTGGTAAAAAGCGATTGAAAAATGTCGATCGTTACACGATTTGTGTTCGATTATGAGATATTGTTTCAGTTTTTGGGGTGTAAAGGACGACGTCATGTGTTCTGTTACACCGTGCCAGCTGACTAATTATAGGAACAACAATAAACATTATTTTTGATTCATATTTCTTTGAAATAGGCATAGGCGGTATAATTATATAATGCATAATCTTATTATAAATCAACAGATAAATAATAAATATTACAGGACATTAATTTCACACAACGC
Source organism: Venusia cambrica (assembly GCA_951394065.1). Lineage (NCBI taxonomy): Eukaryota > Metazoa > Arthropoda > Insecta > Lepidoptera > Geometridae > Venusia > Venusia cambrica. Next base: position 11,481,431 of record OX596035.1, read on the forward strand.
CATCTAGCCCCAAACTAAGCATAGCTTGTGATATGGAATCTAGTTTTTTCTAGTTCACGGATAGAATACTTAAATATATTTTTTTGTAAATACATGCTTATCATACAATACAACACCCAAACACAGAACAAACATCTATATTCATCACACAAATGTCTGTCCTGGGTAGGAATCGAACCCACTACCTACAGCGCAGAAGGCAGAGTTACTACCAACTGAGCTATGAGGCTTGTCATCCTGTGTATTGAACACCTTGGCAACATTTCAAGTCCGTAGGTATGTCTTACAGTTCCGGCGCTAGCGTAATTATACCTATAATTATACTAACTAATAACATCAATGGTAAATCGGTTTTATATACTTTATTTTTGTATTTCAAGTGATTGCACTTAGTCAAAACATTTACAAATGTTATAATGACACAAAAATGCACAACTCGGGACGGGACTCGAACCGGCATTTAATAAAGTTCTTTATTTTTACTGAACTGTAGTAGTTTATCGTATTATGTTAATATGTTATTCATTCACACATTTTTGAACACTTTTGCCTCAGGTATATCAATCCTGTTTTTCTCTCTACCTAGATTTGCTGGAAGAAAACTGTATTAAGGGTTATGCGTCTTTGCCATAGTTTTAATGTTCGATGTTTAAATGTGAATGGACGTTGTGGATGGAGGAAGAAATGGAGGGACTGTGTAAGTAACGTTATGTTTGTGAGAGCAGTGGATACTGAGTAGGCGGGTGACAGGGATCACCATCCCCTGCCACCCGTCTACTCAGCAGAAGAGGAGAATGCTGTTGCATAATGCATACATGCATGCTGTGCCGATCATGCTGAAGTGACCTGGGATGTGGGCAGGAAGTATAAGATATTTGCCTAAATATATTAATAAGGAAATATTCAATTGCATAGCATAGCTATTCAGCGTGGCAATGCACTGGACCAGTTGAGTTACCTATAGGCCGTTTGTAACGGTCCTTCTCATCCTACTGCTTCCTTTCTACATAGTTATTTTAATTTCACATGTTATTTTTAGTGTAGAATTGCATTTTAGTATTATTATTTGCCGTGACGGTCACGTCCTGAGAATCGACCCCTCCAACTCAGCCCATGGATGTTTTAAAAGCCGGCTAGGTTTTATTCACTTATACGATAGTTGATGAAGCCACCAACTTTGTTTCGGTTTTCCCAAGGAATCTATGTTATATTGTAAATTCATATTTAATCAAATATCGTATGGGCATGTGATTAGAGTTTTACTCACTGTATAAAATGTACATAATCATAAATATTAAAACTGATAAATTATCAATTAACTTTACTAACGTCAGTAAACAATACAAGGTTTTGCAAAAGACTATTACGTCAATGAGATAATGTAATAAACACTTCCAAAAATAGCCTACCACGGTTCTGTGTGATTCATTTAATCATCGAATTGTTACAAGAAAAAAAAAGGCGTCTAAACACAGCTAAAAATCAATAAATCATCAGTTCAATAGGACTTCCCCGTACAAAGTTCTACAAAGTACAATCGCCCAATCTTCCTATCTGTATACGATCTCACGAAGCTTCATACGAACTTATGAACCGTGTGTAGGTACTAACCTTACAATGTATGGAGCCATTCTCACATCTCATCTGCGAACGAGATTCTCCTCTTTTGTTTGAAGTCGTTTCAGTTAAGGTGTATTCACACTTACGTTTAGTGGAAAATTAATGCTTAGTCTTTCATTCTCAAACATATTCTCCCATCACACCGGCGCCATTGGTGTGATAGGTAATTTTTGTGTCACAATCGATTGTGATATCATTAAATATTATTGAAAGTTGAATCAAGGTTTCATTTAATTTGTTTCGGGCTAGATGGCGCTGTGAGGAATGTAAATAATAAAAAAAAATACCTCAAGCTATTTTTTTTTATAATTTTATTAAGATCCCAGCAACCATGGAAGGTGAAAGGTTGTCAGGCTGAGTTTTTTAATTAAGACATCATATAGGAAATATAAGCTTTTTGTTCAGGTGCCTAGTTCTCATTAACGTCATGGACCCCTAGTTCTCTAACTTTTTTATATCCAAAACAAAAGCTGTAGGTATATACATTCATCATCATAATTTCAGCCTATATATACGTTACACTGTTAAACAAAAGCCTTCTTCTCTCTCCTAATCCGGTAATATGTATTTATGATAAAATTTAACACCCAAATCCAGAACACATTATATATGTTCACCAAGCAAATTGTCCCAGGTGGAAATCGAACCCGCTTCCTACATTGCAGATAGGAGAGCTTACTATCAACTGAGCTATGAGGCCTGTCAATCATAGCCATTAAAAAATATTACCAACTGACTTATAAGCCAATGGACTAAAATAGTTTGATGCCATAAAACTAAATGTGCTACAGATAAAAAAATCAAAAAAAATTGATGAAAGCTCAGCTCATTTACATTACAAATATGTTAAAGTTTATTTCGATGCCAATTTTTGGAGCCCTAGTTTTGTCACTAAACAAAACCACAGTGAAAAAGGCGCTTCAAACCGATGATAAATCGCCAACGACGATTCTCCGGTAATAGCAGGGCGTTACCACCGATATTTGGGACGACCCATACCGTATTGGACACAGAAATAAATTAAATAAATTCGTGTCTAATAATTAAGGCCGAGCGGTGGAATTTTGATTAATCGACAGAAGCGGTGCGGTTATAAAATGATTCAGTGTTCGGGGAAGTTGACAGTGTTTATTTTGATAAACTGTTTAACCATACGTGAAAAGGAAACAAGCAAAGACATTGAAAAACGAACACACTATACAAATTATAATTCAAAAATTATACTTAGTAGGTACAATTGAAGTGACAAGTGACACAATTTAACCTTTGACAAGCAAAGTAATATTTTGTTGGAATTGAAGATTCGGTACTGGCAAAAATGCAGCAGTAGCTTTTTAAACTCTTCAAACTTTTTAATTAAGACGTGATAAAGAGAAAATATATTGCTTTTTTTGTTAATTTGTGTCAATATGAATAATAAAGGATATAAATATACATATATCGCTAATACAAATACAAAGTTACATATAAAATTATAACTGTAAAGATTAAATATGACTCGTCTTCCCACTGCTTTACAGTATCTTCCATTGATGTATTTTATATGTTTTGTTGAATTGTAATGTTAATTTATTCTTTATCGCGTCTTGATGTCTGTATCGTATAAGCCTAACATAAAAGTAAAAAAAACTCAATATAAAAAATATACACCAAAATACTAAACTTTACGGTTTTGGGAAAACACGACCTTAAATATATTACAATACCTCTTATACATATTTTTTTCAACATTTATCCTCTTCCTCCTAATTTTATATTCGCACCCCCTATACAAAATGATATAGCCTAAGTATGTCACTTACACAGTTAAGACAAACTAAACAAAAATGTGGGGCATTTCACAAATCCATGAAACCGTCTTATGCAATCAGTAAAGTAAAGCATGCCAAAATATATAATAGACATACATACTTTTTTTTTTTTTGTTGTACGACAGGGACATCCCCGTCTACTTGAAAAGTTGCTTGGCCTTCATCTTACCTGATTTTCAAGGGTTATAAGGCCGTAGGTGGAAGCGCACTTCACCCGAAATCCTCGACAAATTGAGGAACTATCTTACCTCTTAATGTCGGAACACGCATTTAAAATTTGTTATTATGGCGAAAGAAGAGTATTTAGGTAAGATGGTGGTAGCGAGCCAGGAGGATTTAAACAAAGTCCTACCACCAACCAAAACAAGCAAAATATTGTACTCTCCCTGGGGATCGAACCCGGGACCACTGGATCTGTCACGAACCCACTACACCACAGAGGCGGTAAAAATACTTACATAACTTTTTACTAAATACTATTTTTTTTCATTTCATTTCTTACAGTACCTTACCGTTACTTGTTACAGTCTAGATTGTCTGAAATCTTTTTTTTAGGGGCATATATTTAGTACCTAAGCGTTTGAACAGATTCTATTTAGACATTTATTTACATTCCATTGACTTTTCCATATTCCACTTTCCAATAGTCGTACATATATGTTTTTATTTTACTTCGGGTAAGCGCTAGGCCTGCATCTGACCAGGTAACAAGTTAAGATAAGGTGGAGGCGCACTTCACCCGGAAACCTCAACAAACTGAGGAACTGGCTATCTTACCTCTAAATGTGACGGAACGCAATAATTTAGAATTGTTATTACTTATATCGACAGAATTATGTAAGATAGTGGTAGCTAGCCAGACAGACTTAAACAAAGTCCTACCACCAACCAAACCAAGCACAATATTAAAATTAAAGCCATAATAAGGGACAGGTGATAACAAACTATCCGATATACATAGTTACAAATAAAAGTGTAGGCAGATGGCGCCACGGGTTCATATAGCACAAGGTGAGATCCCACAGTCCAAGCTTATCGTTCATCATCTATAACACCACTGCAGAGCATGCATTATAGAGTAGCTACGCTCAGAGATTTAACTGACGAAAAAAAAATAATCATTAAAAACATAATTTCACGATTAAATTTTATTTTCATGGATTTAAATGTTTTTTTGCATGGTTTACCTCAACCTTGCTAGTGCATATATAGTTGACAAATTACCGAAAATACATTTGATTAGAAACAATAGAGGCTGTTAACAGTTGACAGTTGACGATTTTGATGCAATGTGTATTTATATTCTGAGTATTCAGTTTGTACGTGCTTATGGTGCGGGAAAACAAGTTCAAGCCTAATATCTCAGTTGGTAGTAACTCTGCCTTCTGCGCTGTAGGCTGTGGGCTCGATTCCCGTCCAGGACAAACATTTGTTAGATGAATGTTTGTTCTGTGTTTGGGTGTTGAATTGTATGATAAGTATGTATTTACAAACAAAAAGTGTTGTAGTATTCTATCCGTAATCTAGTTTCCATATTACAAGCTATGCTTAGTTTGGGGCTAGTTGGCGATGTGTGAAATTAATGTCATGTAATATTATACCCCTTTCAGTAAGATTTATGACAAAACAACTCTGAAGGTTCAAGCTACTCTGCATCCCTGACGAAGGACGCCGGCCGCGGCGGGCTGGGCAAAACATCAACCATTTTAATTATGTTCGGGACACCATTAACAATAAATCTGTTGTTCCTACACACACACACACGCTCACTCACCCGCACACACACACGAGCACACATGGAAAGCGAGTCCAAGAGTCTTGACTTCTCGCAGTGGAATTATACTTACTTACTTACACTGATGTAAAAACCCGACTTTTAATTAGTTGCAGTTAAAACGAATGCCCTGGACTGAAGTGATCTTTGGAGTAAAACAATGGGCAGAGAAATGGGAACCGCCATTCTCCTCGGCTTCGCATAATATACAAGCAACATCTGTTTTATTTGTTTTTTTTTTACAACTTGAGAAAGTGGAAATCATCGATCGACTTTTAGCTTACGAAAAATTCACAACCGTAAGTTACAAGACTTGTCAGCTTATAAATACTGTTGAAAATTCGCTGTAGGGATCGATCCCGGGACCTCTGGGTCGGATACTGGTGGCCGAACCACTAGAACACGGTTAAAATATCGACAAAACCTCGGAAAACTACGAAAACTCAATTACTATATAACAAGCCTTATAGCTCAGTTGGTAGTAACTCTGCTTTCTGCGCTGTAGGTTGTGGGTTCGATTCCCACCCAGGACAGACATTTATGTGATGAAAATAGATGTTTGTTCTGTGTTTGGGTGTTATATCATATACGTATGTATTTTTAAAGTACTTAAGTATTCTATCCGTAATCTAGTTCCAATATTACAATCAATGATTAGTTTAGGGCTAGATGGCGCTGTGTGAAATAAATGTCCTGTAATATATTAGTTATTTTTTTACTATCATATCAATTTTTAGGTTAATTTCGTTCATAGCAATTAAAAAAAGTAAAACGCCCTGCTCCATCTTCACACACCCACACCTACATACGACCCAACAACGCACACCCTTCGTGACTACTCACACACCCGCTGTAATCGATATCTGGATACTCATAATCGAGAATCGATCTCCTCGAACCGATTTACGAGTAATTATAATTTTGTTTCGATTCACAGTCGTAAAGAGTCCTGTGACCAATTTTCTAATTACTGCAGGCGGGAAGATTCAAATGACTGTGCTTTATTTTATTTTATTTTTATTTTATTTTAACATTTTTGGAAAACTTACAGCTAACACAGAGTTTATATTAAGACTATAGAAAACTAATGGCTAATTACAAGTTTCCACTTAAAGGTTACTGTAAAATTAAAATAAATTTCAGTCCAAAGATGTTAAATGTATACGACAGCTATTATTAATCTATATTAAGTATTTACAAAGTAGTAGTCACTCAATAAACGTTTAAGACGCCTAATTGAGGTATTAAATAAATCTATTTCTTCAGTTGTATTATAACTATTCACTAATAAATCATTAAATTGAATACTTGCCCTAAGAATAAACGAGTTCTGCCTATAGTTCGTTCTTACTAGAGGAACGTACAGTAAATTTGGTCTGCGAAGTGAAGCTGTGCTCGTGCGCAACCCGATCAGTTCCAGGAGCTCAGGGCAGTCTACCGTACCGTTTGCTATATTCAATAGGTAGCATACGTCAGCAATATCCCTTCGTTCTTTAAGTGGAAGAAAATGGAATTTTAGACATCGTTCGGTGTAACTTGAGAGATAAATCTTTGCTCTAAATTGTAAATATCGTAAAAAACGTTTCTGAATGCCCTCAATCCTAGATATATAAGTATCGTATCGTGGATTCCATACCTGGGAGGCGTACTCCAAGTGGCTGCGAACATACGCACAGTAAAGAATTTTAAAAGTCTTTACACTTGCAAACTCCGACGACATTCTAAACACAAAACCTAACGCTCGAGAAGCTTTTTTGATAATGTTATTAATGTGTTGATCAAATAACAGCTTTTCATCAAAAGTTACACCCAAGTCACGAATTGTACTTACTCTAGATAAAATTTTATCATAAATGGTATAATCATAATTTATAACATTTGTTTTACGTGTGTAAGAAGACACGTAGCACTTAGACACGTTCAGGTTTAGATTGTTTGTAGTACAGTACATTTGGAATTTGTCTAAGTCACTTTGTACTCGGAGTGCATCATCAGTGCTACGAATAGCGCTGAGGATCTTCATATCATCCGCGTAAAGAAGAATTTTAGCATAGTTGAAACATAAATGGACGTCATTTATAAAAATGAGAAAGAGTAAAGGGCCCAGAAGAGATCCTTGGGGAACTCCTGAAGGAATACTCATAGGAGATGAAGTATATCCACTGAGTACTACCGTTTGGCACCTGTTCCGAACGTAGGAGGCAAACCATCGATACAAATTACCCCGAATTCCTATAAGTTGAAGTTTTTTCAAAAGTATCAAGTGATCTATGCGGTCAAAGCACTTAGTATAGTCGGTATAAATTATATCCACTTGCGCCAGCTTTGACATATGGTCCGATATGAACTCACTACAAAGGAGAAGGTTAGAAGTAGTGGACTTGCCTTTAATAAAGCCGTGCTGGCTGAGGTTAAGATCTTGCTTGATCGCGGAATAGAGTTGTAGGTGGACAATTTTTTCGAGAACTTTAGCGAAGAGACATAATTTAGAAATAGGTCTGTAATTTTCAATATTGTTTTTAGGACCTTTTTTGTGAATTGGAGTAATGAAAGCATTTTTCCAGATATCTGGAACTATGCCTTCACTAAGGGAGCGGCGAAATAAAATAGAGAGTGGCAAGGACAGACTTCCAGCGCATTTAACTATAAAAACTGGAGGTATATTATCAGGCCCAGCAGACTTATTCATATCAAGAGATTTAAGTAGCTTAAAGACCTCTTCATATGAGACCTCTACATCACTTATATCCGAAGTGGAAGTACAAAATTCAGTAATTTCAGTTAGTGTATCCGCATAAGGCACACCGCTAAGAAAAGTTGAGTGAAAATACTGACCAAACATGTTTGCAATCTCATGGCCCTGGTCTGAAGAGCGTTCACCATAGTGGAGTACTGAGGGATATGAATGAGATTGATTTTTTTTTTTGATTTTTTTTTTTTTTTTTTTTTTTATCGGCTTATCGGCTAGCTTTCGGTAAGATTACCGCTGTAGTATCTACTTGGCATAATATTGAGCAATGAAGATAAATCGTTCTAAATTTAAATCAACTACAAAAATAAAATCTGTATATAAGGGATGCAGTGGGGTTAAGGACCGTTACAAACGGTCTTATTTTTTTTCTTTATTGAACTACGGGTAAGCACTGGGCCTTCATCACACCTGGTTACAATTACAAGTAATAAGGCCGAAGATCGAAACGCACTTCACTTGGAATCCTCAACAAACTGAGGACTGGTCTTACTTACATCTAAATGCCGGAACACAACATATTTTAGAATTGTTATTATGGCGACAGTCTAGGTAAGATGGTGGTAGCTAGCCAGGTGGACATAAATAAAGTCCTACCACCAGCAAAACCAAGCACAATATGATGTACTCTCCATGGGGATCGAACCCGGGACCTCTGGATCTTAAATCGGTGGGTTGAACCACTAGACCACAGAGGCGGTTAACTCTTTAGGTAACTCAACTGTTTTAGGCTCAGTACCAGACGGAAGCGTGCCCAGACGCATGCTGCATTGCCCCGCTGGATAGGTATGCTAATTCGCTGGCCTAAATAAGAGCCAGCCCTTAGGTCACGTGTTGCCAAAAGCCCCGTAAGATATTTGAAAACCCGGAGGGCACTGATTCCCCAAGGACCCAAGGTTGAGATCTTGGGTCCGTTATTTAACTTTTTGCAGAGTTATCGTTCCAATTATAGCTTATGTAGATACCCTAAACTTAATGGTGCCAAATAGATGTTTCTGAATATGAATTTGAACCTAGATGAAAGATGTTGTGTTCCGGCATATTTTATATTTTATAAGTATTAAATTAAATCAAATTACCAGTTCCCTCAGTCAATTGAGGATTCCAGGTGAAGTGCGTTTCTACTTTTAAACCTTATCATCATATTGAAACCAGGTGCTATGGATGGTAAATTGTCGCTTTGCCATGGTAAAAAAATAAAAAAAATCTTATCTACACTGTCGTAAATTGCTCTAATTATTGATTCTTAGAATGGTTCCATTTATTACAATTACATGACGGACAATACATCTGATATCAGATGACAGGTTGGTCTTTATGTCTGTGGGTCAGTAGTGAGTGGTGACTACTTGAGGGTATAAAACAGGGTTATCAGAAGCGAAATGTCATTTTGATAATGTTTTACTAGAAATTGTCCTGTGATATTCGCCGACATCCACTGACTCCAATTCTGAGATTCAACGATTTTAAACCTAAAACTGGTTCGGTAAGGTTCAAATTGGTCCAATGATGATGCAGTAAAAGTGATGTAAATTGATCGTGTATCACCCAATTAAAGTCCAATAGATGTCGTGATATAATATATCTTGTATTTGAGTCATTGAGAACAGATATGGGCATATTGATGGACGCAACAATGGTTAACCTAAATGTTAAGATAAGTAGGTAACAGTGGAAAATAGCATGGATATTGTTAAAAACTCATAGGTTTGTTAATTCTTTGAGATACACATATATGCTTGTATTAAGATAGATATATTAAGTATATCAAGCCTCACAGCTCAGTTGGCTGTAGCCCTGCCTTCAGCGCTGTAGGTTGTGGGATCGATTCCCACCCAGGACAAATATTTGTGTGATGAATATTTGATGTTGGTACTGTGTTTTGGTGTTTGTGTGATAAGTTTTTACATAAAAAACATGAAAGTAATAAGTATGTAAGTATTATATTCGTAATCTAGTTCCCATATAGCTTTGATGTATTAGATTGCGCTGTGTAAAATTAATGTCCTGTAATATTTATTTATTTATATCAACTTCGAGGTAAGGGAGAGCTTATACAGAGCCTTTAATAATTGCATAAAAATACTTGCATAACTATAATAACATAAATAGAACAGCCAACGCAGCGGTGTCTTTACACATAAACGGACAAAAGGACAAAACTTGAATAGATATCCACGCACATAATCACAATTCGGGGTAAAACATGGCGGCTCAATAGAAACATAATCCACATCCTAAATATGACAAAGAAGTAATTGGATTACTGAGCACTTAATATCTCCTTTCTAGTGCTGTGTGAGGGCTTATTTTGTCATTCTTCTACTCTTCTTAAAGTCCAAAATAAACCCTATCCGACCCTAAATAGTGCCTAATATTGTCTGGCGATTTTTCGGTGGTTTTAACGTTTTAGTAGTAAAGTAAGTCGGGGCACAACCGGGCGACAAAAAAATATCACCGGGCGGAAAAGATGTCATATTAAGAAACATGTCAATCATATTTTTATGGTGCTTTCAATAGGACGGTTGTTCACTTGTGTAATTTTTTTCCATATTTCATGCACCGTTTGAGTTTGGAGTTTTTGTCGACCTTTTTTCGAGGGTTCGCTGTTAGTGATTACTCGCTTATGAAAAAGGTACTTACATACTTGAATCGAGTGGTTGTACAAATATTGGGTTTGTATTTCCTGTATTGCTAATATTGCATTGAATGTGGTTTGCAATTTAGAATTATAATTGGGCGAAATATTTTGTGTTCTTTTTGCAACTAATTGTAATTCTGGGCTTATTTGATACTATGAATGTACTCTATAATGTGAACAGTTACTCCAAACAGATATAAACCACTATTTATTGGATAAACTTTAAATTTTCACTAAAAATAACTAATCATGGATTCAGAAGCACCATATAGCTTAAGTTTAACTACAAAAACAAATTAGTTTAACTACAAAAAAAAAAATAAGGCACATTTTTAGAGAGACCAAATTTTTTTTTTTAGTAAAATCGTACCGATTTTGATATTTTTTTTAGCCGCTTAAGAGGAGTTCAGTTTCAATCACGTATAGAAAAATGCAATGCCAGTCTTGCTTATACACCTCTTCACGACACCGGTATACGCAGTACCGATATTTTGACCTAAAAATTAAGGAAAAGTCATATTAGAACAACGGCGCCACAGAACGCCCAGCTGACTCACTGTCGACACCTTCACATAGCCACGTCAAACGTTTATGACTCGTATCGCATTGTCTTGCAATTACCAGTTGTTTCAGAAAATTTGGCACAGAACACCTTCCATTTTACCCCGACCTCCCCTGTAAAACATTTTGTTTTCGCTAACGGACAATGGTAAACTGGTGTTTTAGAGAACAAGACCATTATGCATTGATCCTTGGTATTGCCTTTATGACTTTAGAGCAGGGTTTTCGGTAAATTGGTGGATGAAATGGGGGTAATTAGCAAGAGGGTCCGACGAATTGCATCGCGAAGTGCCGCTAACACGCTGTTTTTGTTCTTTGCTCTGTTGTATAAGGACAAAGAACCGTTGTGCTTGAAATTCGATCGCACGCGACATCACCGCTGTCTTGAGGAGATGGGGCTTGATTGGATTCATGTGAATTAGAGAAAAATATTTGCTATGCTGGAAAATTTTTAACAAGATGTAATATCTTGTCAATCCTAATTCAAATTTTAGTGTAGGTTATGTCGGTATAAAACGATAATATATATTATACGTTATTTTTAATTTAGTGTAATAGTTACTTACTGTAAACAGAACTAAATAACTTCACTTTTATGTAGTATAGGGATATAATGTAAGGCGTTTTTTTTATATTCGAAGGTTATACTGCAGAAGAGACCAATTCTTAATTAGTATTCTAGTTTTACTGATTAATTAAATCAAATAAACTTGAATGAAGGTGTTTAAGTCAACATCGAAACTTCATTGTTTGTGAACTCAAAAAAGCAGTTGTGTTTGTTTATGATGGTCTTCATTGCCCCAGCCTACCCATCTACTGCACAGTACAAGGCAGCATTGTACGCGACAAAGCTCCACTGTGCAGTCCTAATCACTTTCACGTGCCGCTGTCGCTGACTGTACTGCACTTCCTCACTTCTGTTGCGCCGTTCTGTTTCTTCTTCTTTTTTTTAAATAAAAGTTGGAAGTCTTCAATACCATTCTCAAGCTAATTCAAGAAAAACTCCGCATCGGCATGAATTTCGTTTAAGTTATGAATAAGATAAACAGAGACACATAAGCATTGCGTTGTCATTTTATATGCTGAAGTGATTCGCATTTGTTTTTCACTGGTATTATTCTAGGTATTGTTTTTTGCCCGTAGTACATCCGACCTGCCTGGTACTTTGGAGTGTGCCCAGGAGATGCATGACGTTATTCCGGCATCACCGTTCCATACATTTCAGACACGCAGCTTTCGTCAAAATTTGGTTGATATTCTATTTAGTAGGACAAGCGCTACACTTTAAATACCTGCTTATATTGAACACTGCAAATATGTGGAAACAACTGCTAGCGTTCGTTTTGCCAGCTACGTATAGTAGACCTCATACTTGCCCAGGCAAGTCTCGAGGTTAAGAGCGGACTCATCGTAAACTTAAAATATATCATACCTCTGGTACTACTAACTTTAGGTTGAAGGTACATATATTTATATTTTCGAGTGGAGGTCCAAAAGTCGTACCAGAGTGGACCATGACTAATAAGCCTTCATTTGATCTATGTCAACATGGGCAAGAATTTTCAGAATCAGATAAAAAATATTTAAGTTTAGGACTTGATTTACGCTTATTATTCTTATTCTAAGCTATTCTAGTTTCTTACACAGGTATAACAATCGTGAGCCTATTCTTCATCAAGGCAAAAAAGGTCTTGTATGTACGCTTAAACATAGTCCGAGTGTAATGGGGTAATAGGGAGTTGTATCTCAATAATTTCGTGTCATGTAAGGCTGGACCTGGGAGCGCTACCCGTTCCCATGGCATTCCGCGGAGACAAGACAAGACGTGATTATTGCCAAAGAAAAGCTTGCAGAGCGGACACTCTTGTTCTACTTTTGATAATTTCACGAGTAGAGTGAAAAACAAACTGATTGATGAAATCTCATACATTTTATTTTTTATTTTCCTGATTTTGACGTGCGGGTTTTTCTTGTGAAATTCCTACCAAAATAAAATTACAACACAGTTTTGCATTTGCTTGTAGGAATTATTATTAATACGTACATAATGCTTAAATAAATGATACCTACCTACGTGCGATTTGCCGAGGCGGGCGTGGCTTAAGAATCGACCCCAACAACTTTGCCCATAGATGTCGTAAAAGCCAACTAAGAGATCTCTTTTTATTTTATTTTATTGTACGACGGGGAAGCGCTTTGCCTTCATCTCACCTGGTAACAAGTTGAGATAAGGCCGAAGGTGGTGTCTCCAAAGACCCAAGTTATAAGTAAACTGAAGACAGCAAAGAACACACAATGGCTGTTCCTATAATGAAGGTGGAAAGTGTGTTCTTATGTTATAGAAAGAAGAAGCTTGCAAGTGGGTAACCGTAAACTCATTCGTTTTTTTTTTATCTCATAGGTAATTATAGTAGCATTTGGTAAAGTCAACTCTTGTGTTGTGTCAATAGCCACAAAGACTATTCTGTATTTAGTAGGTAATGGATACATTCGGGAATTACCTCTAAACACTATTATATTAGGTATACTGAGAGTGTGGGGATCGTTTGAGAGTCTCCCGCCGGGGGGTAGTCAGAAGCACCTTTAAGCTTATAATCGGCACAAACTTAAGGTTTGACAGTAGCAAGCATTCAATACGTGACAGGTAGCAAGCCCATCGTCGCATAAGTGCAAACTAGCCATACACATGCCAATGGATTATATGTTCCCAGGGACTTGCAGCCGCTTTTCTGTTGTAACTGCTGTGTACTGTGTACCACCTGTACCCTTACTCATTGATTACGCGATCCTTGCGAATATAGAGGCGCGGCGGGCACGTAAATACGAGTAGACAAAGAGAGCAATCTACGCAAAACGAGCAAGATGGTAAAAAGTAGCTGTCAAGGCCCGGTCACGACCGTGCCCTCGCTGTACGTGCATTATGAAAAAATGCTGTCGTGTTATTAGATGGTACGAGCTAGTGGATGTCATGATTGCACTGGCTTATTTTGATATCTGTACGATGGTTGGAAATGCTATTTGATATCTGTACGATGGAAATTGTATTTGCAAGGGCGCGATGTCAGTGTTTAAATTAAATTGCATTGCCTCTATGTATTTTCTTTATTATACGACAGGGAAGGGCTAGGCTTTCATTTCACCTAGTGTCAAGTTATGATAAGGCCGAAGGTGGAAGCGCATTTCACCCGGAATCTTCAACAGACTGAGGAGTTGGCTATCTTACATTTAAATACGGAAACAACAATTCGAATTATTTTTATGGCGTTACGTATACTTAGGTAAGACGCCTTGCCACAAACCAAACAGAGCACAATTTTTAACTCACTGGGGAAACAAACCTTTGGTTCTGATACCGGTGGGTGAACCACTAGACCACAAGCGATTTTTTATACGAGTATATGCATGTAGGTATTCTTAGAATGCACGAAAAGTAAATAGATATTTAGAAAACTCTAGGCAGCTCCACAAGATTATTCTATATATTCCGCGTTTTTTGAATAAATAATTTGATTTATACATACCAATGAAACCAATATAAAATGTGTGAAAGTCTGTTGTGTATGGGAAGCTGCTTGTGCTTAACTCATACGGTCGCATGTCATCTCCAGTCATAAAGATTATGATACAAAATTTATCGGTACGCCATATTTTTTATGATTTTCGTGGCGTGATCGGTCCGCGAGTAAGAAGATTAATTTATATCGGTAAAATGTAAATTGTGTTGAAGTTTGAACGGTATAAAACTGAGTGTTGATTTTAGGAGGTAATAAAGTGGACGGTAAAATTGACCGGGAGATGTTTTTTTTATTGTACGAAGGGTGCTTCGCCTTTGTCTCACCTGAGTGCCTAGTGCAAGTTGCAATCGAAGTCACTCAATTCACGTTTGCTCACCGCGAATGGTATGTAGGTACCTATATATTCTTCTCTGCGCTGTAGGTTGTGGGTTCGATTCCCACCCAGGACAAACATCTGTATGATGAATATAGATATTTGTTCTGTGTTTGGGTGTTGTATCACATAGTAGGTTTGTATTTACAAAGTATTTAAGAAGGTATTCTGTCCGTAATCCAGTTCCCATATTACAAGCTATGCTTAGTTTGAGGCTAGATGATGCTGTGTAAAATTAATGTCCTGGAATATATATGTAATATATATTCATTTAAATATATTGTAGTGGTAAGCACAAACGCGTTCGGGAAGGTATGGCGAACAAGTAAAAAACTCTCACTTGACACACTAGTTTTAAAGTTATGATAAAGCTGGCGACATAATAATGTAATAGTAGGTATAAGAGTATACAAATTTTCAAACCAATATAAATGATATCTAGTATAAGACGTGCATGAATTAAATTCACATTGGACATTTTTGGTCATGTTGAAATAAAGTATTTCACTCAAAACAGTAACTGAACAGTATCTCTCATCATCTTCCTGCCTGTTATCCTACACTAGAGGTCAGTGATAGAGGAGAGTGGGGGAAAAAGACATATAACATGTCTCTTTCCCCTACTCTCCTCTATCGGGGGGCATCTACGAAGCACTTTTTTACGTGTCTATACAAATCGTAAATGTAGGTATCAATGGGATCAGTTGCCGGATTCAAATTTCATTAGGTCAACTGATCCCTCGGCATCAGTTCGAGCGGCCTCAGTTGACTAAAGAGCCGAAATAGTCACGATATTATCAAAAAATGTTGTAAAGTTTAAACGAACACGGTATTTAAAAAGTAGTTCTTAAGCGATGTTTCGTACCGTCGACGAGGTTACATTAAGTACTAGCAGACGTCAGGTGGTTGGGATGGTCTGGTCACGATTCTTTGACCGATGTCTTGCTGGATCTAGTACCATTCCTCCTCATCTTACAACACAAAAACACACCTTATTACATAGTAATAGAGTATAACCTATTTCAAATGAATAGGGTCCGTAGCCAAGAACCAAGTGATTTGCAACGTTGTAGTTTGATCGCTAGAGTTGGTTTTTGATTGGGCTTGGTGATATAACTATGCGTTAGTTAATGCTTTGCCTATGATCGTAATAAGTAGATGGTGTGTTGAAAAATTATCGGTGCAATCGGAGGCGCAATGGACGCGTGGCTTTTTTGCTTGTTTATCATTGAGTTTGAAAGTTATGAGATAGGCATGTATGGAAGTGACCATTTGGGCACCAAGCGTGGAGATTAAGGCAAACTCTTCAGGTGGTTTTTCCCAACAGTTGATGTCAATGATACCATTACGGGTGATATGTATTAGTATAGGCGAGCCTCAATCCATAAAGAGTTTTCTTACAGCAAACCCTCGATCATAGAGGTTGCAATTGAATGGATAGATCATGTGTACACAAAAAAAGGTTTAATAAAAAACCGGTAGGTATTTAGAATAAAATCAACTTTCCTAGATAAATAAAACAACATAAATAAACTTTCATTAAAAAAAGAATACATAAACCTTAACAAACATTTTATATTCAAAATGTACAAGGAGCAGTTTGACACAGCGTTAATAGGTACCTATCAGTTTTTGGAGGAAGCCAGTAGTTCCTACCAATCCTTCAATCGTACCTACATTTATTACCTTATGTATTAAGATGTCTTAAACACACACAATTTAGATTTATTAAATAAAAAAACAGGTCAATACTAAAGATTTTTTATTTCAACTAGGAGACGGAACAAGCAAGTGGCCCACCTGCAACCCTTCGATTCTACATAGATGTTGCGGAAATTTTGCAATTACGAAACCGCATTCAAGTTGAATTCTCATGATGTTGATATGTATAATGTAGGTATAATTTCCCAGAATGTTGATCAATTATTGTTTCACAAAATATTGAAAAACCGGAAGTCAGTCTCACTACTAAGAAAATAAAAAAATAGGTACTAAACCTATCATGAAGAACCATTTAGCAAATGAGGTACCTAACCGCCTCTGTGGTCTAGTGGTTCAACCCACCGATTTCAAATCCAGAGGTCCCGGGTTCAATCCCCATGGGTAGTACAATATATTGTGCTTGGTTTGGTTGATGGTAGGACTTAGATGAAGTCCGCCTGGCTAGCTACCACCATCTTACCTAATTCTGTCGCCATAATAACAATTCTAAAAAAAATGTTGTGTTCCGGCATTCAGAGGTAAGATAGCCAGTTCCTCAGTTTGTTGAGGATTCCGGGTGAAGTGCGCCTCTATCTTCGGCCTTATCTTAACTTGTTACTAGGTGAGATGAAGGCCAAGCGCTTCCCCGTCGTAAAATAAAAAAAAAACCTATATAATAGCTGGGAATCCATAAAAAGGTACTTCTAGATATTCTAAATCAATGTTCGAGCATGTTTGTAATACCCGCTGCGATGAAATAAATGTAACGCAAACCGAAAGTTGCGATCAAAATGTCATCAATGTTTTTGTATATAAGTGACAGGTTACATTAAAATAATGTTGATGCTATTTACTAACGTCATAAATAGATCCTGCCTGATCCCGCCCAGCATCACATAACCTGGGGCCGATTCTAATAAACCAATCGTTTCTATGACAATGGTATCATCGTGATCCTGTACCAAACAATTTGTTAGGTACTTATTTTGAAATGGCAATCATTTAAACGACTAATTAAAGAGGATATTTTGGAGCTGACCACTAAGCTCATATGGGGATAAAGCAAGCAAGCAGCGCACCTGATGGAATTCTTGCCCAAAACAAAGCCTTAGGTCATTTCCGCAAATAACATAAACTACGCTGCACTGCATTGCGCCCGTCAACTTCAGTCATAAAGGTGTTTAGCCCCGTGTCTCCGTAATTTCACCGGCAACCATAACCTTCAAACCGAAATTCAGCAATGCTGCTTAAAAGGCCGAAATAAGTATGGTGGTAGTACTTCCCGGCCGAGCCCTTTCACAAGGAACTCTACTGCACTTGAGTTCGAAGGTCACACATTTAGTTATCAACATTTTAGCATACCCATTTTTTCAGCTTGTTCTAGCAAATATTA
The DNA here is from genome assembly GCA_951394065.1 of Venusia cambrica. Classification (NCBI taxonomy): domain Eukaryota; kingdom Metazoa; phylum Arthropoda; class Insecta; order Lepidoptera; family Geometridae; genus Venusia; species Venusia cambrica. Next base: position 11,499,569 of record OX596035.1, read on the forward strand.
TTGTTTGAAATGATACCGATGCATATACTGATGGTGCCTTTAAGTCTAGACTGAAAGCTTGGCTTATCAGGCAGTGCTTCTACAGTATCGAGGAGTTGGTATAATATGATAAGTTAAACACTGGCAATATAAGTAAAACAATAATTACTTAAGTACCTACCTACCTACTCTATATGTATGCGACAATTCTTATTATATTTTTGTAAAACTATGTATGTACCTACCGTGTAGTAGGTAATATTAAAATAATGTTTTTGATATTATGGTTATTTGACATTGTTATTTCTTATTTTTGACGTGTATTTTATTTTATACCGATGAATGAATCTGAATCTGAATCTGATATTTTAATATAACAGTTTAGTGTCAATCACATGTACTGAAAATTAACATAATAACAAAAGAAGATATCCAACAGTAAAAACATCGATCAACTTGCGTAATTAAATAAAAAATGTTATCAAACTACAAATGAAAACTTTTCAAATAACAAAACGCATTACGAAAATCATCAACTCTTAATAATATTCCAAACATGGCCACAAACGTAATGACAAATGGCAGCTTGTTTCAAATATATTATACTCGTGTAAACCTAGTAGCAACCTGTGTGACATGTCATCAAATCAAATCTATAACACCGCTCAAACACAACTCGTTTAGACGAGAGACATGACAGTTCAGTTTGTCATTTTTAAAATTACTACGATTATCACTAAATTAAAAATGAAAAGGTAAAAAAAACAGGTTAACAGAGCAGGTTGAAGAAGCAAAAAGGACATAATGTTGATTGTGAATGGTACAGTTGGGAAATGACCTCGAACGTTGCCTGACCAAATTAGAGATGTCCCCGAAAAAGGCCAGATCAAAAGTACAGTCGTTGAGCTTGTATGAAGAACGTGATGAGAGTGAATAAGGCAAAAGTGGTGCGTTAGCAGCGTGTATGTGGAAATCTACTCTTCTAGGAAGCATGCGTGAGTCTGTATATGTATTTATAAAATACATAATAAAACTGTCAGGAAACACCTAGGTACACACCTAAACTATTAAGACCCGTTTCGTATGAATTTAGTTCACATTTAGAAATGTTGGAATATACCTGTGTAATATTATAATGTTTTCTGTTATAATTATTCTATGCAGCTGTACCATTTCGTAAATTTGATTTTTTGTTTGTATACTTGTATGGGAAAGTAAGTTCTATGAGCAATCATTACATTTACCCCGTATCGACCCACAGCTGGGCATCCAGGGCAATTCACTCTCAAATTATAAAATTGTTAAATTCAGATTTCATAATATTACACACTTTATCATTTTAGGGTAGTTGCTTCAAAACCAATCAGTTTCAGGCTTATGAAATCCTCGAAGAGCTTTTGAAGAAACCCCAAAATAACATTCAAACCAAACAGACTATTTAATTTTTTATTCAAACCATCTATTTTTATCAAAACATTAGTTATTATGGCGTTTGCTAGTTGTTTTTTTTTTCATGTGATAAGTTTATGTGGCGAACAAGTGACAACTTTGATGAGCTAACTAGAGGATTTGAACTCAATTTATTTGGCACAAGCTTTCATTCAGCGAGATAGCGGCGAAGAATTCATCGCCGAAAATGAGTTACAACCAAGTTAATTGCAATTGCATGTTACTACCTATACTAAACTGGATAGATTTACATTTCACATGCATAATTTCTGATACAATTTCTGATTCTGATTCTGATCTGAGGCCCTACTACGAAAGCTTAACGACATCGGATACGAAACAAATTCTGTCATTTTTGTGTTGAATAACGTGCAGTCCGTCATCGGATACCTTATGTTTCGTTTTTCTTAGTAGACCTCCTTATTCTGATATAGTATTAATTAGTTTTTCCTGCATGTATTTTTAGCTATAGGTTTTACGATAAATATATTCATTAAAGAGCCTGTATCAATAAAGACGGATTTGTCCTAGCTTATCTAAAGATTATTATAAAGGTTCGTGACCACGCGCGATCACAACGCAGCGTGCAAATTGATGCCACGAGCGCACCCTGACGCCATATTAGACGGATGCCATTCATCATCAGAACAGGTCCTGGTCAGAGGTTGCGCAGGTGTTTTTGTTGTAAATTGTAACTGAGATTTCTAATTTTGCTCTCGTAATACAATCTTGTTACAAGAACGGGTTCTATGGATCTTGATTGGGATGATCCACGGCGGTTACAACATTCTTAGTTAAAAATGAAAGTCTTTTGATGCAAAAATGGTTTCACTTCGTTTGGAAACGAATGTACAAGAAATATGAAACAAAAATTCACCAAATTTATTAATGATGCAGGTAGGCATCATTAATGTATTCAATCAGATGTAGACGGTGAATATTGTCCATATTTTAGAAATCATCTTGGCAACTTACCATTAGGTAAAAATAGATTTAAATACACCCAGACCAGTACTAGACGGAAGCGTGATTTTTAAGACACTGTCTGCAATGCCAATCGCTGGCCTAAATTAATCAGCCTCAATCAAAAGCCCCGCCAGATTTTTGAAAATCCTTTGGGCATTTCCCCACGGACCCAAGCAACCTCAAAAGGCTGAATATGTACCTAAGATTTGTAGTGACCACTAGTTAGAAAGGAAACTAGGTACATGATTAGGATAAAATATTCTTCTGCTTGTTACAAATGTAAATTATTTGTCAGAAAATCACTCTAATAATCATCATGATACATTTGAAGTCGGTTAAAATCTATCACGCACGTCCACAGGTCTCTGCCATAAATCACATCATGATCTTGGACATGACAATTTCACGGCAATTTTCTTATTCAAACTAACCATTAGTGCAATCATGTCTCGATACAAGTCTCACGTATCAAAATATTGTTTTTATTGAATAGTAGAAACCATTTTGTACTATAGTTTGATTGCTTAGAACTTTTGAATCATATTGTAGGTATCATGTGGTGGATAATGTATTGTAATATTTTTTTTAATGATACATAACATCTAGCCCAAAATTTAGCAAATATTGTAATATGGAATCTAGATTACGGAAAATATGAACACATTTCATAAAATACATTTATGTTTATATACATATATTATTTAACAATCAAACACAGAACAAACAGCTAAATTCAAGTCATCGCACAAATGTTTGTCCTGGTTGGAATCGAATCGAACCCACTACTTACATCCTTACAACGCAGCAACAATATCTACATACTATGATCAACCTATATGTTTTAAACACGATCTTGTCTGGGTTCTCTTAGCTTCTCTTAGTTTGGGTATTAACCCTTTGTACGTTGTCATCTCTTAATAATGTGATGAGACGCTCCAAACAGCGAATAAACTACCAAAGGCTTACACTAACGCACCGACAAACTCCACAACATCGGTATTATCTTGTCACTAAACACACGCGCTAACAAGAAGTCATCACACTTGACTGCTTGAAGCATTTTGACGCCGTCACTTTGACAGGCCTTTCGGACCACCTTCCACAGGGTTAAGGTTTAGAGAATTATAGCTTTTATTGTAGCAAGATAGAAGTGGAAAAGTTCAATCTTCATTACAATCGCCTTGACAGACAGTCACTTGACGAATTCCTTTATGCTATTATACCGTAAAACAGTGATATTGTATTTTGTGTTTTAAAGCTGAAATGATATGTGTTAGTTTTGCTTGCTTCGGTTGAGGTAAGTTGTGTTGTTTTGATGTGGAGTTAATGGTCATGAAGACGTCAGACGGTATATCGAATGACACACGGGTAAAAATTTGAATATATCTCGCTGAGAAGAAATTTCACTATTTTTGACAGGTTTGACAGGAGGCACGTAGGTCTGGCAAACGTCACACGTTGCGACAGACAGACAGACAATGACACGCTTTTTGTTAGTATAACACTTGAATACTATTCGTTGTAAGATGATGGATGTGTGGAGCTTGTGGTTAGTTCAAATGTATTGAGATTATCTTATACATATTTATGTGATCTTATTATACTCTTGCCACGTTATTGATGTGATATGTCTTTGATAGCCTATGTTGTTATAATAACGGAAATTAAGAAACTTAAGCCTTGTTTTTGGTCCTTTTTGTAGGTGATCTTCTCACTTATCTTGACTCTAGGCCAAAGTAAGGATGAGGTCTAAGATGGAGCGAGATATCCCAGAAGGCACTGACTGAGTTTTTTATACTGTCCGATAGGGAAGCGGCTTCATCTCACCTGGTTTCAAATTATGATCAGGCCGAAGGTGTAAGCTCACTTTACCCGGAATCCTCAACAGTGTGAGGATCTGGATATCTTACGTCTAAAAGCCAGAACACATCAATTTAGAGTTGTTTTTATAGCGTCAGAATTAGGTATGATGGCTAAACTAGCCAGGCGGATTAAAAACAAAGTCCATTAGTATCCACTGCTGAACAGAGCCTCTTCCAAAGCTGGAGGATTAGCCATAATCACAACGCTTGGAAGGTGGATTGGTTACTGCAGTAACGGTGTAGATATTACACAGGAAGCTGCTGCCCTTCTGTAATTCTTTATTGTACACACAAAAATAATAACAAGAAAAAAAAGATCATAACAAACGGCATGTACAGAGGCGAGCTTAACCCTGTTAAGAGTTTTCTTCCAGCAAACCTTTGATGTGAGAGAGGCGATATATTAAATGGGTATAAAGTGTACATTAATTATATAATATAGTTATACCATATATAAACCCCTTAAATATATAAAACCCTTCTTCTGGTGAGATCTCTTAGTCGGCTTTTACGACATCCATGGCCTGAGTTGGAGGGGTCAATTCTTAAGCCGCTACCGCCCCGACAAAACAAAATCCTACCACCAACCAAACCAGCAAAATATTGTACTCTCCTGGGAATCGCAACCGGTACCTCTTAATCTGACACCGGTGGGCAAACCACTAGACCACAGAGGCGATGGTAGCAAACCAGAAGGACTTTTACATGTTCTACCACCAGTAGTGTGATCTTTCTGACGTAACCACAAAAGCCATTGATTCTGTTGCCCGGGGTACAACACAATGAATTAGATCAGACCTCGTTCTCTCTTTATTATAATGTTGCATTCACTTATCAACTGACTATAAAACTACCATGCTTAACCGTAATTCGTGTGTGGAAGTTACAGAGAGGCTGGTCTCTGTCCATGTATTATTTTATATCATGAGAGAGGCCTTTAAGAATCAAGAAGTTCCTTAGATTGTTGAGGGTTCGGGGTGACGTACGCTTCCACCTTCGACCATATCATAACTTGAGAAAAAACAACTGGTGAGATGTAGGCCAAGCACTTCTCCGTAGTACAATAAAAAAAAAATACTTTGAGTTTTTTTTCGCAATACAAATAAATGGCCATCGTAGGTCTCATGAACAGTTGATTCGTTTCTCAACATTTGACATTCCGGCGCGCGTTAAAATTGTAGGTTCGACGGCTGTAACGTTTTTCTCACACGATTCGAGAGCAAATAACTGGGTGCTGATCGTATGGCGATATCGTTTCATGAGTACCTTAAGGTGTACAGTAGTGACACACGGATGTAAAGCTTAGCGAGTAATATAACTAAAAAAATATGTTACTTCCATTCAATAATACATATTATGTACCTGATCTGTAAAACAGTTTTATGGTTCATAAAATTATTATTGTTCATATCTTTCCATTCGATATGCGCTCGAGAGAAAATCAACAATACATAATCTTTAGAAAATTGTGAACACACTAAGGTATATTTAGAACTAGCTTTTATCCGCGGCTTTGCCAACATGGTACCCGGATAAAAAGTAGCCTACATGTTTTTTTACTTTATACGTTATGTAGTTTTTGTGTGAAGGAGCAGCAAAGAACGAATTCGTTTTGTATGGCGATGTATGGTACTCCATTAACTGGGAACGATGTTTCCAGGACTATTTTGTACCTGACGTGAGGAAGGAACAAACATCTATCCAAACTTTTTATCTGCCTCTATCGTCTAGTGGTTCAACCCACCGATTTAAGATCCAGAGGTCCCGGGTTCGATCCCCAGGTAGCAATATTGTGCTTAATTTGATCGGTGGTAGGATTTGGTTTGAGTCAGCCTTATCTTATCTAATTGTGTCGCCATAATAACAATTCTTAAAAAAAAAATGTGTTCCGGCATTTAGCCGGCCAGTTCCTCAGTTTGTTGATGATTCCGGGAGAAGTGCGGCTCCACCTTCGGCCTTATTTCAACTTGTAACCGGGTGAGATGAAGGCCAAGCGATTCCCCGTCGTACAATAAAAAAAAACTTTAACAAGATATAGAGTAGAGTAATTGCTCCAAATGGAGTAGGTACCTACATTGACTAGGTGAGAGTGAATGAGGCAAAAGAGGTACCTATGCAAAGTGAATAGGAAGATAAAATCCATTGTCTCTGCCTATCCCTCTAGGAAACAAGCGTGAGTTTATGTCTGTATGTGTACTATTTATACTCGAATCAGTAGTTGAAAATTTCGTGGTTAAGAAGTTGATATTTGTATAGTTTTTTTTTTTTTTTTTATTCAGATAATTTACAAATCCATATTGTGTTAGTTGACTTGTAACTAGGGGTTAGTAGGTACTTACAATTAATTAATGATTTTGTCATTTGGACCAATTTATAGACTATAGGACAGTAATAGTAACTTACGTATGTTAGTGTTTTTTTAAAGGTAGGTATATATTACTATGGGCCGTAGACTAAGTTAGAATAAGATCTGTAATTTTTCTATTATTGTCTGAAATAAAATTATATAATATTATATAAAGAGAAAATGATTGGCAGAAGTTGTTTATTTCATAATGAAAACAATTAAATAAATAGTGCGGCTAGTTTAAGACGCCTGTTTACCTATTTATTAATATTGTGTTATTGACTAACATAATATTATTTATCAGTATTGGTGATTTTGCTAGGTAACCTACGTGCAATATATCAAGATACGGTACATACCCACAAAATATTGTTTCGTTGATTTTTCAGCACTATATCACGTATAATAAGTATAGGCCCGTTCACACTATTATCATAGCTATATAAGCAATTTTCGCTTCTCATATTGGTAGCGAGTAAGTACCAGATTGTATCAAGATTTCGAAATTGAATCGAGCCCTATTCCACTGTTCTTCATCTCTTTCACTCACCGTAAGAAAGAGGGAAAGAAAATATATAGAATGTAAAAATTAGAATTGTTCTAGTGTCAATTTTGCTAGGTCGTGAGCTATTTGAGTGTCAATTTTCAATTTCAGTAGGAGGGTATCTGCGGAAAAATGGTTGTGGGATGCGTTAGCGCACCCTTTGTGGCACATTCCGGAGTTGATTGCACGTACCTAATCATTTGTGGTCGTGTCTTTTGTTTTCTCTGATTATGGGAGGATAATCTTATTACTGGTCTGAAGTAATGGAAGCTTCAACATAGAAAGCACATTGATGTAGCTTTAATGTTCATTATTGTATGGCTTTTAGTGATAAGGCAACCACTTTATCATTTGTTGTAATCTTTGTATACAACATAGTGTTTATTTACATGTTAACTTTGAGTGTTAGTTAGCTATCAAAGCATTCGTTTCTTTGTAAGTCTATTAACTAGAAGTTGTACAGTTTTGTTTACCCCGCACGCATAGGTAGTGTTTATTTTTTCAATAATTGATAATCTTTTCATATAATATCAATATAAATAGTATCAAATATATGCTATCAAGCTTCGTTTAGTTTAGGGCTAGACAGCTTTGTGTAAAATGCCTCGTAATAAAACACTTCAAAGCTGGTAAGGTAATGGAAATTCTTTTCTGTTATCAACTTTGAAGGTAAAGATCAACATTAAACACGAAAAATCATAAGAATTGTAATATTGACTATTGCAAGTTTGATTATGGTTCGGTGTTTTTTAATATGTTGTAAAAATAATACGGATCTTAAAAAAAATACTCAAAATCAGTGGCTATTGTCTCGTCATCTCTTGCGCATAAAACACAGGGACTGTATGATAGTCAATGGAAAACGTGAGTACAATCGCGAGAAAAAGTGAAGGCAGCTATGATACCTAATTATAAAATCAAATTCTCTAATGTTTACGTTTTTCCTATAAAACATTAAATGTACAAATGTAATACAACCGCTTCTCGTGGTCTAGTGGTTCAACCCATCGATTTCAGATCAAGAGGTCCCGGGGGGAGCAATTTTGTGCTTGGTTTGGTTGGTGGTAGGATTTTGTTGAAGTCCGCCTGGCTAGCTACCACCATCTTACATAAACGTTTTATTGACTTGATATGTAGCAATGCAAACAATTGTGTGCCCGCTGTCACTCGCCGATCACGATGTCCACGTAATGACAGTGCGTACGTGACCCAATTCGAGTACAGCACGTCACTGAGTCGCGTCCACGCACCGTGCGCAAACACGCCACTTGTGTACGCAATTGTACTGTAATGACAAAACGTACGACCGTACGTGAGCAAATCTGTGAGCAAATTGAGACGACGACTGTACGCTACTGTCTTTGACTGCGTGATTTGGTGCGGAATTGGCGTGTGGTAATGGCCTATCCCGATATGTAATGCAGTAGTAATCCGTTTTCAAATTGCATCTGAAATGAACTCGAAACACTGCAAGGTATTTTTTAGTCACATTAATTATAAAAAAGATACTAAAACAAACGGTATGTATGTAGATATAATTTTTTTTTTTGTATAACTTAATCTATTGATTTTTTTAAAGATGGCTAGCAATTGACCTCTAGACTTGTCTAGCTCTAGGTCAGAGCAATGATGAGGTCTACGATAGAGCGGCAGTCCCAGAAGGTCTCCCACACAGAACACGGCAAACCGTTTGGCAACAGACTTCGGCAGAAGAATGTTAGCTAGGAAGGTAGTCGTTGACCTACAGGCCCTACTACCAGGTATTATTATTATACAGCCTTAACTGCTAGACGACAGGAGGTAGCATAGTTGAGCCCGTAAGGGCTCATCTGGGGAAGTACTAGTACCATACCTATTTTGGCCGCCAAGCAGCATGGTTGCTGGTGTTTTTTGTTTTGTCAAGCGTTTGACCACCAACTCACTTGAAAAACAAGTAATGATGTGGCCTAAGATAGAGCACGCTTGCCTTAAAGGAACCTCTTCACTGTGGACTTGAAGACTCCAAGATTGTGTTGGTGCGGATAAACAGACGAGGGCAAGGAGTTCCATCCCTAACCAGTATTAATAATAAAGGTAGAGGCGATACGATGGGCACAATGGAACATCTACAAGGTACCTACGGGTTGTAACATACCGTAGGTACCTACGTCTGCTTGTCCGGTGATATTCATGCCTCAAGTTGACGGGTGCAATGCAGTGCCATGTTCTTTGTAGATGTTACCTACGCAGTAAGGCTTTTATTTTATTGTAGGACGGGGAAGCGATTGGCCTTCATCTCACCTGGAAACAAGTTAAGATAAAGTCGAAGGCGGAGGCGTACATCACCTGGAATCCTCAACAAACTTAGGCTTTGATGTAGGCAAGAGAAACATCAGGTAGGCTGCTTGCTTGTTCTGTCTCCAAGTTGTATAAAAAAAAGGTAAGATAGAAAAAGAGAAAAGAGAAGAAGGTAACAGCCACCCACATAGTTGTAGAATCACATTGGAATTACAAATCAACCGATTTGCTCAGTCCTCATAATGCTCGCAGGCCTGGCTTTGATCGTCCGAACCTCCCCTAGGTAATTTTGCATCCGATTAAGTGACATACCAGTAACCATTCAACCATAGCCAATCCTGGATTCAGTCGCCCGGGACATTCTGTCTAATGCAATTGCACAGACCTCCTCAATATACAGTGTCCAAATCAGACACTGGTTTTAAAACAGCTACACCACTTCTGATTCGTTTCAAGAATACGGTTTAAGATTATTAATTTCTTATATTTATTATTATAACATAATCACTTACTGAGAAACTATGACTAATTGTAATAAAAATGTAGTGAGCGTTACAAGATAAATATAAGGTACACGCAGATCACGGTAAGATTTTTATTTTTCATTTTACATAATATCATGCAATATTAATAACAAGTACTTATTCTAGTTTCAAAATATTAGCTTAAAATCCATCTTGCTGCCGTTTTCTTATTTGTGGTTCAGAAATATCGGTACTAGAAAAGGTTGGAGGTGACGTTACTATTGTTATTATATTTTATTCGAAATAGGTCAACCATGACCCTGACCTTGACCTTAAAAGTTGCACCGGTGAGGATGACTTCTATGATGGAGTTTATCTAGAAGGTTAAATTAATCGAAATGAGATACAAACATTTTTGGTAACAAACGTAACATTATACCAAGAATGATGTTCCTGATTTTTAAGTTAATCTTTGATGGAATGCCATTAGTACCTAGCCAAACTAGATGAACCTGTGTGATGGCGTACCTAATACCCTCTACAGGACAGAAGTCATGCATAAAAACATGTAACAAAATATGTGATGCAGTATATATGAACTAAACTACTAGGTAGCGATACAATTTATATCAAGAAGTAATACCTACCAACAGCTAAATTAAAGTTAAATAAGTTATGTGATATAGACGAGGTGTCTATAGTTGCTTAATAGACACTTCTAGTAGCCATTAGGGTAGTAAGACAGTAGAAATACAGACACAAGAAGCTAACGTTTTGCAGGAGCCATAATAAAGAACATTCACTCGTAGGGATAAAGAAGATGTCGTGAAATTCGACTAGGACAAATGCAACAGAATATTTCTGTGTATTATCCAGTAAAATTATCACCAATCCATCTGACAAACGAGGTGAGTAGGTATTATATGGTGACTTTAGTGGGCTTTTGATGTGTCTAAAACGTATGTATCACTTTTTGCCTTTTATTGTGCCTAGCTTACATCAACATACCTAAATGTTTTTTTTATTGTACGACAGGGAGGCCAAAGATGGAGGGCCCATTAGGTAGATAGGTAATAACAAATGTTTTAAGATTAAGTATTTAGGTTTACGATGTATCTCAGAATATAATTACAAATTGTGTATATAAATGTTGAATGGATCATCAAAAAATTAACCAGCCCGAGGTTCTAGCCTTTCTCCTTGTATGCTGGTCGCGATTCCGAACAGGCGGTAGATTTGACGTTTCAAAATGATCCCAAAAAATCATAATGAATAAATCAATTTTGATTTTGACTTTGACTTTGATTCGCACTTCAACCGGAATCCTCAATAAACTGAGGAACGGATATCTTACCTCTGAATGCCGGAACGCCACAATTTTAGAATTGTCATTTTGGCGACAGAAATAAATGTATACGTGAGTAAGCCCGTGTTTTAAAAAGTAAAAACGTATGAACTAAAATACCCATCTGATCTACGGGAGTGGACCAGCTGCTTCGCAGCGTTGTCGCAGTCCGGGGCAAGTTTGTGCAAATATTTGCTAACTGATTAAAAGTCAAAGTCCTGTGCCACCGCACGGAAACAATGCTCTGATCTGAATATTAGTGCGGATCGCATGAACGATCACAGGGTACAGGAGGGTTAAGACGACAATGGGTAAGTTTGGGTACGAGCATTTGTTTATGGTTTACGAGGATAGCTCCTGCTCGCTGGTTTGGAAGTTGCTTTTGAGATTATAAATATTGCGTTACTAAAAATGTTATTACATCTACCTCAATTGTACCTTTTCGAAGTGTAGTAGAGTGCGAAAGGGCTCGTCCGGGAAAGTTCTATCACCATATCTATTTCAGCAGCCAAACAGCATTGCTGTGTTCCGGTTTGAGGGTATGGTTACCAGTGAAATTATGGGCACGCGAGGCTCAAGTTGACGGGCAATGTAGTGCCGTGTAGCGTATGACATTTGTGGATATAACCTATGTATAGTAAGGCATTGGTAGGTGTAGGCAAAAGGTAGGCTACTTGCTTGTTACGTCTCCTAGTTGTGTAAAAAAATCGTCTTAGTAATAGATTAAAAAAATAAATAAATCAGTAAACTCTTCTCAAAACTTGCACAGGCAAGGATGGTTTATAATGGCTTACACAGAGGGCGCTGACTTTCCCGCGCTCCAACGGATCTCAGCGAACTACGGGGCGCTATGGACTAAGGCAGGAAGGTCTTCGTAGGTCCTACCAGTGCTGTGATCATTCATCCATAACCGCGAGCAAAAGCCAGCAATTCAATTACCCGGAGTAGACTACTAGTAGTCTAGGTACCTAATGTTTCTTTTCATCATGAAATAAAAAGTACATTTTGCATTTCGCATCGATTTAGCATTGTTTTTTTGCGCGGCATTGAAGCCTGGATCAGTTACTTATTGAGTTACTTATAAACTGTAATAGTACCTACTCAGCATCCAGGATATTAATTTCACACAGTCTAAGCCCCAAACTAAGCTAATTGTAACATGAGAACTAAGATTAATTAATTTATTACTAGTAAGCCGAGTGCTTCCCTTGTACATATTTAGTCTAATTGCATCATGCATTTTTCATGATCGACATTTAAAATCAGGACTTATGACTTGATACTATGATAAGATATTTCAATATGGCGGCAGTTTTCGGCGGCAAAAGGCTGTTTACCACGTTAGGGGGATCTTCTTTAATTTGTTTGCGCCCCGCAGTCAAATGTAAAGTTATTACGGTGGGTTTATCTTTGAAAGTTACACACATTTCGTATTCTAACATAATATAATAATATATTAATAATATAATAATATTTTACTAAGGTCTTTATTTTTGTTTCTTTTGGAGTAAGTATAACCTTATAAGTTAGATACTTACTCATGTAGCTACCTAGCAAATTGTTCAGTTCATATATAGCTTCACTGGTCTAGTGTTTCAACCATAGGTTTCAGATCCAGAGGTCCCGGGTTCGATCCGCAGGAGGATGAAAATTTGAACTCGGTTACGTTTAAGTGCCGGAACATAACGATTAGAATTGTTGTTATGACGGCATATTTAGGCAAGATGTTGGTAGCTAATTAGGCGTCTTGAAACAAGCCGTACGTTGGTGGTACGGCTTGTTTCAAGACGCCTAATTATAGTCATAACAACAATTCTAATCGTTATGTTCCGGCACTTAAACGTATGATAGCCAGTATCTCAGTCTGTTGAGGATCCCGGGGGAAGTGCGCCTCCGCCTTCAGCCTTATCATAACTTGTAACCAGGTGAGATGAAGCCAAGAGCGTATTAGAAATATGAATTGAATGAAGAGACTTACGATCCTTATATGGATAACTTTACGTTACAGCTGCTATTCTGAATAATGTGATGAGTACTAAATCCCTGAAGGGTATGTGAGCATTTGTTGCATCAAAAGACAATAGCATTGTTCCTATTCATCTGGTCATCAGGACGTCCGAGGGTGAGGGTGAGTGGCAGATGCATTGTGCACCAATCGTTAGTGGGTGTGGAGTTACATTTATCGATCTGTGATCGTTTTTCACATAAGCATAGGCACTGGCCGTAATACGTTTGCCCTCTCATGAAAGGGATAATTTGTACTGGATCTGTCATGAACTCACCAATAAGAAGTCCTGGCTGAATCAGCGTAGTGGGTATTATACCTACAAAATTCTGAGCTAGGCCATTTTTAAACGACTTTCAAAAAAAGGAAGAGGTTCTCAATTCCTCGATTTCTTTTTTATGTATGTTCCCCGATTACTCGAAGACGCCTGGACTGATTTCGAAAATTATTTTTTTAGTTGAAAGGGTATACTTCCCAGGTGATCCCATCTTAATTATGTCAGAATCTGATGGGATCCTGGAAAATCGAACTAATAATAATAAAGGTGCGCTCAACCACGGCACTTATGACCACCAGACCGTCTGCTGTATACTGTGTTTATTTACTGTACAAAGTTTCAAGCCCTAATTGGGCGTATTTATTGGATGGCGAACATTTTTGGTACAAATTAGAGTCAACTTTGGATTTTTTTCTATCAAGAAAATTTTATGTAATCGTATATTCAAAACACTTGAACTATAACATATATTAATTTCAAAGTAAATGCTACAGTATTGTGAAAGATATGATCGCTGAAGCTAAGCCATTTCACATATCATAGACTCTTCTAAAAGTAAGGAGAAACGGACTCCATATTACGTGTCTGTCTGTCCGTCCATCTGTCATCAAAATCATTGGAAAAAATACGTCATCCAGGTAAATGAAATTGTATTATATCAGTCATTGAAGTCGGTTTTCTTTTTAATTTTTATAACATAATTAAACGTATTTTTTTTACCTATGTGTTGTTTGTGTATTGTTAAAATAGTTGGTACGATCTTACCTAAGACTGTCGCCATAATAACAGTTCTAAATTGTTATGGGTAAGATGTTATTGATGTACTTACAATGGACTGTCATATCGTTATTACAAGATAATTATTTACAACGAAATAACTATTTATAAGGGAAGCCGGGTTACCTAAGAACCATTACCATTGGTCGGTAGGTAAATCAACAGATTCTTACCAGTACCAAACAGAAGCATGTGTCATGTGCACATGACACTGGATTTATCACCACGTTAAATATATAGTAATACATATACGCTGGCCTAAATGAGAGCCAGCTTTTGGGTCACGCGTGGCCTCTATCAAATGACCCAAATATTAATTGGGCTTTTATTAAATAATTTAAAATGGAACCACACTTTACTACTTAAAATGGGTCATAAGTTTATCGTACTCACAGGTAGGTAGGTACTAACGACATTCAAAGCTAAATGATGATAATATAAAAAAACATTTTTGATTGAAGTATCCTATCATTGTGTACTTGTTATAAACAGTATTTAATTGGTCGGCAAATCACTCGTAGCCCGCTAAAGATTCAAATTAATAAATAATCCGACGTCAGTCAGCGGACTTGGAAGTTCGTGTCGCGGCTTCAGCAGTGATCGCAATGGAGTGGAGAAGTAGTATCTCAACTATAAATAAATATTACAGTACATAAATTTCACACAGCACTATCTACTCCCAAGCTATTCTAGTACCTAGATAACATTTTTAGTCAAAAATGGCTTCATATAAGACCAGATGCATATTGCTCTGGTCGCTAATAAAAATAAAAAAACGGAACAAACCGCTTTGTCAAAATGTTATCCTGAACAATGTCTCCGATCCATATCATATATCGATAACAAACAAAAAAAAGTCAATAACTAAGCATATCTTGTAATATGGGAACTGGATTACGGATAGAATACTTAGGTATATACTTTTTTTTTTGGTAAATACATAGTAGTTATCATACAATATAACACCAAAACACAAAACAAACATCTAAATTCATGACACAAATTTTGGTCCTGAGTGGGAATCGAACCCACAACCTACAGGGCAGAAGGTAGAGTTACTACCGACTGAGCTACGAGGCTTGTTAAGATGATGATATGCGGATCATAACAGAAACAACAATACGTAAAATGGAAATATATACAATGCATTTTTGTTAATAGGGATCTGATACCTAC
Organism: Venusia cambrica; assembly: GCA_951394065.1. Taxonomy (NCBI): domain Eukaryota; kingdom Metazoa; phylum Arthropoda; class Insecta; order Lepidoptera; family Geometridae; genus Venusia; species Venusia cambrica. Next base: position 11,515,037 of record OX596035.1, read on the forward strand.
AAAAATGTTGCGAGAATTTGTTATTAGTGGCTAAAAAGCCAGCATGCATGAATTATTACTTTTTTGCCACCCAATTCTGAGGTCTATTTAGGTACTTATTACCAAATTTTAATAATCGGAAAACACAGAATTATAATATATATAAGAGGTTCTAGGTACCTACATATTGGTTATGCGAATAATGAAGGCATGTGCGCAAAATAATAATTGCCGTGGCGGTCAGGGAATCCAACTCAGTCCATGAATGTCGTTTGTAGTAGGCTATTGGCGACTAAAGGATTTCACAAGAAGAAGCCTTTACTGCGATCACCAAACCGCCTGCCAAGCTTAGTGATCATGGCAAAACCTTTGAAGGATGCAGCTACTGGGCAGAATCTAGTGGACACTGTAGGCAGTTGACGTGTGCAAAATAATGCTAAAACTGCTTAAATGCTTTATTTGTTACTATTTTTTATATGTAAGGGATTAGTTCTATAGAACTAACAACTATACAGTTCCTCAGTTTGTTGAGGATTCCGGGTGAAGTACACCTCCGCCTACGCCTTATCTCAACTTGTATAGCCTGGTGAGATGAAGGCCAGGTGCTTACCCGTGTACAATAAAAAAAAATCTTAAGGAATTATAAGCATTATCATTTTGCGTTACTGTTCTTCATAATACTGTGCTTGTGCAAAACTCTACATTTTAAGCCGCAGTAAGCTCCTTACGGGACCGGTCTTTGGAATTTATTATTTTATTACGCTTTTTAATGTTTACGGAGATGGCATTAAAACAATGATCATAAGTCGACGGGCCCTTTATTGATCTGAGGTATTTCTCGACGCTGCCGCCGCGTCAATTTGCTTGGTTTTCTTCACGAAATCCTATGACGAGTCAGACGCATCAACATATCTGTTGTAAAATTATAATGATGTATTTACTATAGTGTGATACACATTATAGACTAGCTAAGCCTCAAGACTTAAAAATATTAAATATAAATAAATAAATATTACAGGACATTAATTTCACACAGCGCCATCTAGCCCCATATGTAGGAAATAAACGGTTTAGGGCATTCAAATGTTTGTTCTGTGTTTTGGGTGTTGTATCATATAGTACGTATGTATTTACAGAGCATTTAAGTATTATATCCGTAATGTAGTTCCCATATTACAAGCTATGCTTAGTTTGAGGCTAGATGGCGCTGTGTGAAATTAGCGTCCTGTAATATTTATTTAATTATTATTACTTATTAATTTTACTCATAGTGCCTTGTTGTCTGAGATTTCGAAGGCTAACTTGAGCTATTTAGCTTTAATTAATTATGTTGTTAAATATAAGATCATAGCTTATTGAAAACTTACTTTAAAAAATCAGGTGATATGAATCCAAAGCACTTCCTTGTCTTACAATAAAAAATAAAAATGTTACATGTTTTATCAGGACACATGTTTTTATCTAAATATATAAAATTATCTAGTGACTGACTGACTGTCCGACAGTCAACGCACAGCCTAAGCCGAGGACCTAGACACTTCATATTTTCAGGATAGCTTTATATATTATATATAGTTTATACTAAGAAAGGAAAAATTCGGGAAATTCCCACGGAATATCGAGAATGATATCCATGGCGTGCTTACTTTTTAACTTGTATTGATGAAGTCAAGAAAATACCTTTACAGGTTTACAGACATCTCAAAGTAACCAGAACAGTTTGTTTGAGGAAAGTCATAAAAAGCGCAGCCCCCGGGACTCCGGGAGTCATAATAAATGATTTTGGCGCAAGGGAAGGGGATTATACGTGTGATACTTTGTCTTTTTAAACGGTATGGTACGTTTATTTGAGTTATTTGCATTTTCATAAGGAATTAAGACGTAACTTCACCTGATACAAAAGTTTGTTACCCAAAAAAAAAACTCAGTTTTCATAATCCACTGGCGGATTGGTGATCCCAGTACCGAGTTGCTGCCTGGCCTTGGTGCCCTTAGCCGTCTCATACGACATCCACGGATGGATTACAGGGATAATTTTAAGAAACATGAAATATTCAATCATAACCTTTTGGCTTGGTTAGCTGCCAATAAACGCAAAGCCAAACAAGAGAATGCTATTTTCAGGGTTTACTTCATTTTGTGAAGAATTAAGATGGTCCGTTATGTCACAAGCAATTCTAAGTACTAGAAACTTTGCCAAAGAAAATTATGTTCTAAGTCAATAACGGTCACTTTAGTTCATAAAAACTCCCTTCCACAACCCCAAAACAATTGTTCGCCATGTAAAATGATAAAAAGCTTTTCCTCTCAACATCCACTTAAACAACAATTGATAAATTAACAAGATTGTCGACGTCGTGTCCCCTCGCGACTTTTTTCCCGGAAAATAAAATTGGGGAGACAAAGGTCCGCCTGCGTCACTCCCTTCCTTGCTAGGAACGGGATATCGGGCGTGAAATCACTTTTGCTATAAATTATTCAAAGAGATAAGAGGCCATGATGAATAACAAATTCTTAAAGCCATACAAATACTCAAAAACGTTCTGCAATTCAGGGCATAAATCCAACAAATCAAAGATCATTAAAATTTATATGATAAGAGAGATAAAAAATCTTGAGTTATAAACTGTGTAGCTGACACAACACTGTTTAATGTTCTAAAATTGATTTTAAAAACGCAACGCTCTGTGGTCTATAAAAAATACAGATTGATACAATCAAACACATTGAACCATCAGATCAGCTATTATCCAAATACATGAGTTTTACAACTATTATAATAAAAATGTGACTCGATGGAAAAAAAAACCAACAAGCACAATGTGACAAGATTTGTTGTGACTCGATGGAAACCCACCTTGCAATAACTAAGTTCTCCGCCTAGTGCTTGAGTCCTTATTAATCCTTATTAGTCGTTATTTTTGTAACAATAGTAGGCATAATCTCAAAAAAGCCCATTGCACGATGAAGGCTTCTAAAAGAGTGAAATGCCAGGATTTACCATAATAACGTATGAAGAAGGGTTGTTTAACGCAGTTTAAAAAAAGCTGAGGGACTGTTTGGTGATTCCGAGTGATATTTCTATGTAGCAGTTACGTTATTTTCTGTGATGCCCCAAGCGTCTTTCAATGTGACAGATTAGCCGGTAATATGCTTAAATTGATATCTCAAAAGAAAAAGAGCTTTTCTTTTATCCCCCTATTTTTTATCATTTCCAGCCGCATCTGTTATGACGGTCATATTTTTGCGTTTATTTATTGACATCACTTTACATTACATTCCGGTTCTCTTGTGTATATAATATTGAGAGCTAAACGAACAAAAAACATATTTTAATGGAAAGTTTTTTCTCAATTTGAATTAGATATACCTTAGATAAAAATACAAAGGATTTCGCACCATTTTCCTGAATGTGTCTGACCTAAAACTCCACCAAAATGCACCAACGCGGCAGTTTTAAGTACTAATTTCCTATGTTAGTGTTGCTATTTGTTTGTAAAGCAGTAATTACGTATGTTGCTATCTGTTACTAGCGTCGCATGATTAAATAATTCAATTATTTTCGGACTGGTAATAAATAGTTAGGAAGGCTTGCGATGCGATATCCTTTTTTTTTATTTAAGAGTAATTGAGTAATTTTGTTAACAAGCCTCACAGCTCAGTTGTTAGTAGCTTGCCTTCTGCGCTGTAGATTGTGGGTTCGATTCCCACCCAGGACAAACATTTGTGTGATGAATATAGAGGTTTATTCTGTGTTTGGGTGTTGTATTGCATGATAAGTATGTATTTACAAAAAAAAAAAGTATGTGAGTATTATATCCGTAATCTAGTTCCCATATTACAAGATTTTCTTCGTTTGTGACTAGATGGCGCTATGAAAAATGAATGTCCTCTCCGTTATATTTAATAAAGAGTTATTAGTCATTGTTTCATTGATTCACTGATTGTGTAACTGACATTTGTCAGACACTATAATTTTGAATGCTGCGCCTGTGTCAATATTTATCAAATACAGTTCAGTCAAGTTTAGAAACGTCAAAACGTACCGACACACTTTCACCAGCATTTATATCAACTGTGGAAAATCTGCAGGTTCTAAAACAATCCATCTTTACCATGCTCTGCGGCTAATTGCGACAAGCCATTGCTACCAACACTATAAATCTAACTGAGCAATAAATAAACTAGGCGTAGGCGAACACGGGGGCAATCTATGAGATGTCGTTTAGTTGTTCGAGAACAATGTTTGAAGCCAGTAGCTGGAAATGTAGTATCTTTCGTCAGTTAAAGCGAAATTTTCCTACTTTAACGACTGATTATGAATACTTTTCATGTCACAAGGCATTTTAGTTTTTTTTTTAATTGTGCGACGGGAAAGTGCTTGGCCTTCATCCGGTGCAAGCGCACTTCACCCGGAATTCTCAAAATACTGAGGAAAACTGGCTATCTAACCTCTAAATGCGGAAACACATTTTTGTTATGGCGCAAAGTCAGGTGCAAGATAGTGGTAGCTAGCCAGGTGGACTTAAACATAATCCTACCACCAACCAAACCAAGCACAATATTGTACTTCCCCTGGGGATCGAACCCTTTTTAGATTTTTTTTTACCTTAAACAAAATTAATAAATGATTTTATTGAAATTAAATGAATAAAAACTGATATTCATAGGTAGGGGTATCTAGCTTTGATTACTTAGCGAAAGGCTAAGTAATCAAAGACAAATTATAAGTAAAAACGTTTCGTTTTCGTATTCTTCGCAGCTTAAGCTGCGGGGTAGCTGTGAAGTAGCGGTTTTTGAGACCAATTGTATGCATAGTATGGCTCTTAAGGTTAAGAGCTAATCTCCTTAATTGCACTCCATTTAAACTAATTAGCCACCCTTGACCGACGCATTACAAAACCGAAACTATAACTGAGTGTAATTAGCGAAATAATAGTTATTAGTATTTGAACATAAACCGCAACGACATACCTCCTACAATTACAACGCAGATAAAACACTTCAGTAACAACTAATAAATTATACTAATTCAAAGGATGCGACCTAACTGAGAAACAGACCGAGACGTGGGTCACAGCTAAATGACAAACAGCTGGATAATTCCAACGAATACTTTAGTATTTCATCATGCGAACTGTGTTTTATAAATTCCACTTCGGCGAGTGCGAGCACGATATCTTGGACCTGATCCCTCCATCCCTTTTCTATCACCGGACTAGCAGATGTACTACAACACGTACCTTGTAAATTTAAAAAAAAAAACGCAAATGTTTTGCAAGAATTTGAACCATTGAACCAACACACTTGAAAAAACAATGGTTTCACCTCTACCTTTATCATGAATTCCATTCATGAAAGGAATGGAATTCTTTGCCTTTGTCTTTTGTTTTTCCGCACGAGTAAAATCTTGGAATCTTTCTGTCTCTTAGGCTCTTTTTAGGCAAAGGTGATCCATCATCACATCTTTACTTGTTTTACATGTAAGCAGGTGGTCAAACGCTTGCATGACCACTTATAACAAATAAAAAATATTTGTTGAAACAAAAAAATATTTGTTGAAACAAATATTTTTGGTATGGTTTGTATGGTAGTTGTTGTACATATACGTGTATTTTACAAAATGTTAAAAGAAAAGCGTTGGTTGTCGCGTTGGCTTGGGAAGCTTCTTTTTGTGACAACAGCCATCATTTTTTCTATCTACGGGGTGAGAGGCGAGGTAGGATATTTTCATTCAGAAATGTGTTTCAGTGTAAATTTCTCGTCTATGAGTGATAAATAGATTTGGCCTAATCCAAATTCAAGAATGAACCAACCATTCTGATGCCAGCTACCCTACGGCTACAGCACGCGTGGATTTGTTCACCAATTAAGAAAGAACCGTGCCACCACTTCCTCCCCCTAACTAAAGTATCGACGATACTTAGTGGACAGATCAATTTAAACTGGTCGGACGTTGCGTAAAGCTGTAAGGTGAGCGTTCTGTTTGATACTCCGAAAAATTGCTTCATGACATGACATAGAAGATGTAACGGTTCGAAATTGAGTGAAGATTATGGGCAATCATGTTTTGAAGGCCTTCTTTAGTAGCATTTGTCAAACTTGAGTTGATCACTCACGTTAGATACTAGCACCTATACTTGTATCTTACTTCGTTTTTTTTGGTCTAAGTCAGCTCTTGACGTCGAAACTTGCAAAAGCAAGGATGAGGTTTACGATCGAGTGAACCTACGCAGAAGGTATCTTTTTGCTATTGAAGTATTCGTAAAAAAGAATATGATAAAAAAAACTGTCCAGTGCACGTCAGGGTGACAAATTTTGCTGTGTAATGTCAAACACCACTCAAATGCATAACAGTATCTTTTGTATGGCTCCAAAAATATGTAATAGGACACCGGAGAGCATAAAAAGTAAAAGTTTATTGGGTTTTAAAGTAGAACTTAAGGCATTCCTTGTAGAAAAGTGTTATACAGTGTTACCATGTTTCTGAAAGCCGATTTAAGAACATTTATTGACATTTAATCAATATTGTATTTATATAGGTATTAATAATATATTGTACTAGCTGAAAGAACCCGTGCTTCGCTACGGTTAATCAAGAAAATAGGAATGGCTGTAGATACCTGGTATACCTACAGCTTGTACTGATCGACAGGGTTCCTAGTTTCTACACGGCCCGTCCCGGTTATTCTGAAATCTTATGTCCAGATCCTAATTATACTATTTGATATAAAATATAGAAGAAAGAGAACCTGGTGCTTATTTGGTTGTTAGTAGGCATACGTATCATTGAATTTCAAAAACAATAGAAAATAACCTTCGGATATCTCAGCGCTCTAAGGACTCACACCTGTCTAGTAGTCCTAGGCTCGATTCACGGGATTCCTTTATGAGGTTTGGTCGCCGGGCTTTTTCGTACGGACATTGCAGGCTAGAATTACCAGATTGCTTCGGAAGGCCGTTGTCTGGTAATCACTGTACTGGTAATCGTCAAAAATGTTTTCATCAGATCATATAAAAAGATTTTTCCACGCAAAAAGTTATTCCCCATTTCACCTGTAAGTGGAAGTTTTTATTATTATTAGCATTTCAAAGTAATTATAAATACTCTTTCAAATTTTCAACTCAATCGGATCATAAAAAAAAAATTGCATAAAAATAGTTTTGCCCCATTTACCTTTTAAACCTTTTTTTTTTTTCTAAATAAGCATTTAAATTATATACATAACACACTCTATTTGAACTCGATTGGAACAAATAAAAAGATAATCTCCTTACAAAAAGATTTGCCCCATGTCACCCTATCAGAGGAAGACTCTCAAAGTTATTTTTCTCATCATTAGCATTTTAAACTTATCATATCTATACACCCACAAATTTCAACTTGGTAGAATAAAACTAAATATATTGAATTTCTTTTCTGAAGACTTTTGCCCCATTTCATCCTTTGAGAGGAATATTAAAAAAACTATGATAAGTATTAAATTTCAACTCAATCGGATCATAAATAAAGATTTTGCATACAAACTATTTCACCCCCTTAAGGGAGGAATTTCCTAAAATCCGTTCTTAGTGAGCACCTACATGTCACTACAATAAACACCCTGGCAAAATTTCAAGTCTGTAGGTCTTACAGTTTCGGATTCTAGCGTGATTATACCTACCTACCTACCTATTGGGTGCCAGTGGTAAATCGATTTTATAAAATAGATTATTGTGGTAATTTATATAAAGTCAATTTAATTTATGTTTAAATTTGCATGCCTCATTAGGTAAGTTTGTACTGGGACTTATATTATATTGCTAATTATTGTACATCCGTGTTACATATATTCTGACAAATAAACGATTTGATTTGATTTTATTTGAAAAGACATTGGTTGTAACACAGCGGAAATACAGATGCCGGAAGCTGGACTAAAACATATTAGAATATTAGAATGCGTTTAGTCTTTTTCAGTGGAATATCAACCAGGTGGGGATGATAATTAGCTGTCAAAGGTAATGCATTCAGGAAGCCCTATTCAAAATTCCTACAACATTCCATTCCTACCTAGTGCTTAACTAGATGCCGTGTTAGTCCTCGGATATAGTAAAGGTAACTTAAGTAGTTTAACAAGCCTCATAGCTCAGTTGATAGTAACTCTGCCTTCTGCGCTGTAGGTTGTGGGTTCGATTGCCACCCAGGACAAACGTTTAGATAGATGTTTGTTCTGTGTTTGGGTGTATCATACAGTACGTATTTATTTACAAAAAGTATTTAAGTAGGTATTCTATCCGTTATCTAGTTCCCATATTACAAGCTATGCTTAGTTTGAGGCTAGATGGCGCTGTGTAAAATTAATGTCCTGTCCTGTCCTGTCCTGTATATGCAGCAGCATTTTCTCAGAGGTACAAACTAAGTCAAACTCAAGCCTATCACATAAAAAAAACTCATAGATGCTCTCAGTGCGATTTCCAACCAGACTGCTAGCAGTATTCATTTGCCTGCACACACATCAACGGCCCATTAGTGTCCACTGCTGCACAGAGCCTCCTCCAAAGCTGAAGGATTTTGTCATAATCATCACGCTTGGCAGGCGAAGGTAATCGCAGTAAAAGTGTAGATAATACACAGAAGGAAGCTGCCCTTCTTCTAGTGAGAACCCTCTGTCGGCTTTTAAGACATCCATGGACTGAGTTGGTTGGGTCGATTCTTGCCGCGACCACCTCGACTAAATTTGCCTGCAAATACTTCACAATATATTGTTTTTATAATGTTACTTACTCACTTAATCAAAATCTGCTGACTAACTGATTGAGTGAATAAATAAATAAATAAATATTACAGGACATTCATTTTACACAGCGCCATCTAGCCCCAAACTAAGCATAGCTTGTAATATGGGAACTAGATTACCTACGGATAAAATACTTAAATACTTTTTGTAAATACATACGTACTATATGATACAACACCCAAACACAGAACAAACATCTATATTCATCACACAAATGTTTGTCCTGGGTGGGAATCGAACCCACAGCCTACAGCGCCGAAGGCAGAGTTACTACCGACTGAGCTATGAGGCTTGAATGAAAATCAAAGCACAGCCCAAACCAGAGGCCCTAAAGACTTGAAATTATTAGGGAAGCTTTATTTTGTGGTGTAGATGCACTAAGGATTAGAATAAAGAACCTACAGAATAACGGGAACGGAGTCCCAAGCGTTTCACTAGTAGGTGATAAAAAAACCACAGTAAGTTAATGCCTAGTTGTAAAGTCACCCATCAATAAGTTACCCTAAACATCCCCTGAGCGCAAAATATCATTTCAACATTGTATTCACGTAGCTGTCTCTACCCTTGATTGATACGTAGGGTCGTTTGACTTCCGCTTCGCTTTTCTATTTTCACGTTTCCGGTATCAGTCCGCTGTGACGGGCCATTTGAAATGCTGATATTGAAAAATTGTGCGGTGGGCGAATGTCAAAGGGATTGAATTTACATTTCATTGTGGGTTTCGCTTTTCGACTTTGCATTTTTCTGGCTTTGAAGGTGAATTTTTTTAATAAAATTGACGAGTTACTCTGTGGATTGTCATATTTAATGAAGCTTTTATACCTACTTGATAACTTAATACAGTGAGAGTGAGAAAGAAACCCAAATTTATATATATTTAAGGTAAGCATAGCTTGTAATTATGGGAACTAGATTACTGATAGAATACTTTTTTTTTTTAACAACATTTATTCAATAAAAAGTCAAATTAAACTAACTATGTACTTACAAAGGAATCAGTCAGAATACTTAAATACTTTTTGTATATACATACGTACTATATGATATAACACCCAAACACAGAACAAACATCTACCTATATTCATCCCACAAATGTTTGTCCTGGGTGGGAATCGAACCCACAGCCAGCGCAGAAGGCAGAGTTACTACCAACAGAGCTATGAGGTATTATATGTATTATATTATAAATTATATTATATTATTGTTTATATGTTTCCTGTATTGGGTTTTAAGATTCCAGGTAAAGTGCGTTTCTACTTTAGACTTTATCATAGTTATGTGAAGATGCATATTAAGTGTGGCCTGTAATAGAATGGATCACGGCATAAGTTAGTGTCAGGTAGATACCCAAGACCAACGGATTGTCGAGCCATGTCGGTAAAAATAATATCGATAAGTAGGTAGGTATACATTAATAGTTTTGATATAATATTGAAAGATGGCCTTTTAATATTTTGAATTACAGGACATTAATTTCACAATATATCTCCAATCAAGGCTTGAAATTTATGGAATAACAGATATAATACAACACATTCTTATCAGGGGGCAATCAAGCTTGTAATGACGAAAATACAAAAACCCTCATCAAGAATAGAAGTTTATCATATTTATTCGATATCAATTTAATGATATTGATAAAATGTACAAAAAAGCAGTTGGATTCCATAAGTAGTTAAATTTTACAAACTATAAAAAAAATTGTGAATATTTTGTATAAGCTCTGAGTACCTAACTCAGAACGAAGCATTTATCTTGTAGATAAAGCTGGTCAGGCTTGCCACGAAGTCATGTTCATGTTAATAGATATTAAAAAAAAACTATACGTCCCTCCTCTTTTATCTTTTTTCAAGCCCTTGATAATTGGAACTGTTTGTCAAATAACATTTAACCTTCTCGAGCCTCAATTTTGGGTAGGTAATAATTATTTACCAAGTGATTAGTTTTCTGTGTCACGTATTTTTCGATGATTTTACACATCATTAAAATTTACTGTCACTTACATAAGCAATTAATAACGGAAAGCTCTTCCTTAGTGCCATGGGTACTCCAACGTTCGGAGTAATTCCATTTTATGGAACCTTTTCGAAGTGATTTCCACTTACGTGCTCTTCGAAACCAAGTGCATGTTAGATGTAGCTACTGCGATATGGTTCTTTGCAGCGCTTAGGTCGGTAAAAGTTGTTTGGCATCCATGTACACGGTAGAACAACTTCGTGACACTAGAATTTGTAGCAAGTTAAATGAGAACAGAGTTTGTAGCAAATACATCATTTAATTTATTGCCACCATAGAAACACAAGTTTCTTTCTCTTCATAACTATTTAATTGGTAATACACACAAATAAAGGAAATGGCAATTTCAAATATATTAAAAACGATAAGCATATAAGGAAAAGAGTTACATTGATGGTAGAATAGTGGTAGGCCTGGTTTGAAGTTCGCCTGGCTAGCTACCATCATCTCAACTAAGCCTGTTGCCGTAACAACAATTCTACAAAAAAGAAAACAGCTTACTGTACCAATTTGACACAAAGTTAAAGTCAAAGTCAAATATTTTTATTCATTAAGATTTTTAGGATCATTTTGAAACGTCAAATCTACCGCCTATTCGGAATCGCGACCAGCACACAAGGAGAAAGGCAAGAACCTCGCGCTGGTTAATTTTTTGATGATCCATTTAACGTTTAGGTACAGTGTTTATAATAATTTAATAACATTACAAGTGTTACCTACATCATAAAACTAAAAACTCAATATTATCGTAAAACATTGATTATTACATAACTACCTAATGGGCAGTTTCTTAACATTGAGAAATCACCATTTAACTGTCAACTGGTATAGCCACATCGGGCCACGCGCTCTTATCGTCGATAGAGTCACTTATTTTGTAGTAGGCTCTTTTAATTCAATTCTTTATATACAATTTGAATCTACGAGCAGAGAGTTTGGTGGCGCTTTGAGGAAGCTTATTATAGAATCGAACACAGTTTCCTAAGAATGAATGATTTACTTTTCCTAAGACTCATTAGACTTTAAACACTTTGTCACGTTATCTTTACTATCCTATGAGGTACGGGTAAGGCCCGTTCGGCATTTTATTAAGATGGGAAATATTATTGAACTTGCGACACCATACACCTTACTGACACCACTTTTAATACATTTGAATTTAAGCACATCGTCCCGTTATCTTTACAATCCTAAGGTACGGTTAAGGATCTTTCGAACCTATGGACAGACGGTTGACAGCCGTGACAGGAATCTATCAACGTCAGTTCTAAGAAGTCATTGTGTCAGTTGAGTTGCAAAAATAACCCATTAAAAAAATATCGCGACCAACGCGATAGCATTAAGATTCAAGTACCAAAAATCTCAGCTGTTCTCTTCGGTAAAGATCGACAAACTTAAAGTTTTCACTTCTGTCGCCACTCCTGGACTGCCACTGTTTATTTTTTTAATTATGATAGCCATATGGTTGACCACCAGCTTTCTTAATTTACAAGTAAAGATGTGGCATAATAACCTAAAAAAAAAGAACCAGTTCACCCTGGACTTGAAGACTCCAGATTATTGGTGCGGAATCGAACCCACAACCTACAGTGCTACTATGAGGCCATATCTGAGACCATAATAACATGTATGAAAATTTATCAATTAATTTCTCATAACTTGAGACCTATGTTGTACAGCAGCATCTTGACAGACAAGCTTCCAAATAGGTAGACATATTAATTTAGCCGTCACGAATGCATTTACGATTAAAACTCCAATTTAGCATTGACTCTTAAATTAATTGCTGTGAACATGGACACTCAAATATGAATTACTAGATACTAATACGAGTACCTACCACATAAATCCGATGCTGATTACAGAGATGCCTTCATCTCAACTGATTTTCAGGTTAAAATAATGCCGAAGGTGGAAGCGCACTTCACCCGGAATCCTCAACAAACTGAGGAACGGCTATCTTAAACATAGGGATATGGATATGATGAGGCCTAGCCACAAAGAGCCGCTTACATCCACCGAATCCGAAATTATTTTGCAGGATTTTGACTCTGTATCTCATTTATTGCTAATACTTAAAACACGACGTCGGGATAAAAACTGTAGAACTGTCATATATTTATCCATAAATGAATACGTAATAGAATAACATTTTAAAACCTATTTTTTTTTTTTTTTTTTTACTTATTAGATATATTTATTCAATAAATTAAACTAACTAAGTACAAAGGAATCAGTCAGATTACCTAAGGACCGTTACAAACGGCCTATAGGTAACTCAACTGTTCCAGACCAGTACCAGACGGAAGCGTGCCCAAGACACTGGCTGCATTGCCACGCTGAATAGCTATGCTAATTCGCTGGCCTAAATAAGAGCCAGCCCTTGGGTCACGTGTCGCCTCAATCAAAAGCCCCGCAATATTTTTGAAAACCCGGAGGGCACCGGCTCCCCACGGACCCAAGGTCTCCACCCCAAAAGGCTCAAATAGGTAAGCTCTGTCGAGACCACTATATTTGCGCCTTTTGTGATCCTCGGCCGAATCAGCCGCCGCACCAGCCCTAACTGATGTCCCAGGCAGATGAGATGGCGCTAGGGTGTCGACGCAGGTAGCGTCCCACACCAAAGGCCTACCCATTTCCCAAGGGACAAGAGTCATACCGTCGGGCCGCTTACCATCATCACGTAACAGACCATTCGGTTCAAGAACGGCTGGCACATTGACACTGGTAAACGCTCGACGGATAATGTCATTAAGACTAGCGTGGCGCGAAATCCTGCCCGCAGACCTTGCGCACGAAAGTCCGTGAAAACCAAATTGATCTACGGCCGCACCGCACCGGCACTGGTGAGAGGCGCAGCATCTTGCACCCAACCGAAGACAAGTGGCAATACGGAAAGTTACAGGATCCATAAGTGTACCGGTATTGTAGGATGGATGTGCTTGCAGCCAAAGACCTGATTCCCATTTTGAAACAGCTAAGAGACGAGCACGATCTGTGGAGGTTGAGCACGTATGTAATAGATAATTCCGTGTCAACTCGCACAGAGGCCCGTCCCACTGCCGTTGTGCCGAAAGGTGTTTTGGGGGATCGGTATTAGGGCAAGCACTATGCCAAGCATTTCGAGCCTCGTCAAGATAAGAAATTTGGAGTATATTGCCTGGAACAGCCGAAATTGATGGTGTTAGAATTTTCTCAACCAAAGAATGTGTACTATAGACGGAAGACAAGAACGCTGGCAAAGCAACACTAGAAATTTTGCGTATACCTAAGCCGCCCAATCGAATAGGCAATGAGGCCTGCGACCATGCTCTGTCATCCAACTCAATATTCAAAACCGTGGAAAGGGTGTTCTTTATTATGTTGTCTAAGCCTTCCACCAGCTCACTGTGTTTCCACAGTTGACAACATCGTAAAGCATAAGTAAATTTTGGGACAAAAAGGCAAAATTTTATAATGGTGAAAGCCATATGTGAGTTAATTTTTGAAAGTCTGTCCGAAACCTTCATAAAATTTTGAATTTTGTCGTCGACGAAACCCGGAAAAGATTCATCAAGAATTGGTGAACCTAGTAGGTGGAGTGAACTCTTATCTACAACAGTAATATTGGAAGCCAAAGTCTCAAACTTTTGAATAATTGAATTTCTATCCAAACATGTATCTGAAATGTATATTTCACATTTCGAAAAATTTAGTTCTAAGCCAATCTGCCGAAATTCATCTATAATAATTTTTAGATCGCCAAATACTGAGTCCACATCGCCACCCAGGGTTCCGTCATCGAGATACCAAACATTCAATTTAGATTTCAGGCGTTGAATAATTGGGTGAATGGCAAGGCTAAAAATGGCCGGGCCTAGAGGGTCACCTTGCTGACAGCCAACTGCAGACGAAATAGTTTGGTTCTTGTAAATTAATTTAGATGGCGAACAACATTGAAAAAGAAAAGGATAAATTTCGGGAATTTTGGATTTGATTTGATTTAGCAAGGTGCCTCTGTCAACCGAATTAAAAGCATTTTTGATATCTACTTTTAGAATAACCTCCCCGTAATTTCGATCTAAAAATGTTCTTAAAGAATGGACCGCGGCCTCACAACCGCCTCGCGAACCAAAGCCTAGCTGCACGGGTCGGAAATAGTCGCCTAGATACGCGGCTTTTTTGCGACAGCAGACTTTGGCTGCAAGGCGGCGATAGGTGGTGCCTACGGCTATGGGTCTTATCCCGCCATCCTTTTTTTTTAAAGCACAAAGGTTAGCACCATACAAGATTTCTGTAATCTCGCTGTTGACTCGACCCGACAGCATGAGGTTGATCAATGCCGTCAGTTCTTCAAGAAGGACATCACCCGCATGGCCAGACCCACCAGATAGCAGGTCCTTTAGATGCTGTGGAGACACAGCATCCAGGCCAGCGGCTGAGCCACTCTGAAAGGACATAACGGCACTGAGTACATCCTGACTGGTCGCCTCAACAGCGCAATCACTATCTTGAGGTGCATCGGGGAGGTGGAAATCTGGCCCCGGGGCCGGATGTTTACTTTCAAGAGAAATGAGGGTTGCAACGGAATTTGGAGCTATCGTGTCACTAGAAAAAAGTATACGGGAGGCACCCTTAATATCACCATCGCTAATCTTACTCTCTACAAGTTTGAAGAGAGCAGACTCGGGGGATGGCTTTAATTTAGAATTTCTAATCGGGTCCTGATCATTACACAAAAAAGGTGTGCGCTCATCGCGAGCAGTGTACCTTACACAATTTTGCTTTATTCTAATAGTTAATGATGTTTTAGGATCTAAATCTTTATTTACGTGTAGTACACTATACGGAAATATTAGAAGATGTTCCCAAGCCTCTTTATTATTTTTAGATATTGCATTTTTGATGGCTTGTCCGAGAGCTGTGGCGACAGAGAGACGGGCACCTCTAGGAATACGTTTTAAAACTGGGGAGGTAATTTTGCACTGACTAATGACTTTCCAAAAAGGTTGAGGATTAGTGATAACATTGGAATTTTGTATCGAAATATTTACCGAGTCTGCGACCGGAGCCGATGACGGTATAATGGGATTCGCGTGAATTCTAGTTTGATGAATTTTGAGGCCTCTCTGTCCCTTAAAAAAGCGAGGCTGGGAACACAAAGTGCACTGAACTAGGTTCGGCACAGACACGATAGCCTGGATCCCAGAATCATCACGAATTGCACTTGTTGGTTGTGTGCAAAACGCCATCACATGGTTATTCTTACTAGCTAGCATTATAAGAAAAATAAAAGTAAATATAAATAAACTAATCTAGCAGCTGAGAAGAGCAGTGACAGGCGGGCAGGGCGCAAGCGTGGCCTCCGGGCTCCACAGCAACCGCGCTCCGCTCTGTTGACATATAATAACAACAACGTAAGCTACTGTCAAAACGATGAAAACTAAATACAAAGAATGAAGCCACCTTTTCCGTCCTTGGAGGGAGCCGCAGGTCTTGAAAACAAACCCTGACGTCTTCTCTGCCTAGGACTCCCAGCTCCTACCCTCTACAAAGCCGCAGAAAGCGGAGATCTTTTTTTTCTGAAATTATAAAAATAAATTTGAGTTCGTAGTTTGACAGTTTTTTTTTTTTTTTTTTTTTTTTTTTTTTTTTTTTTTTTTTTTTTTTTTTTTTTTTTTTTTTTTTTTTTTTTTTTTTAAAAAAAACCTATTTAGTTTTGACTTTCAATATTATCGATGCTCTATGTTTTACTCCCAGGTGGTTATCAGTTTATAATAAGCAATGTACAAAAAATAATGTTTAAAAAGTTAACAATTTTTTTCTTACTTAAAAATGTAATTTACGTCATGAACATCGCGGATAACGCTTAGAGGGTCGGACGGAAGTGACATGATGTAGCTCGCGGCAAAATGCGGGTACTTATGAACTGTCATATACAACTGCACGTAATAACGATGGGAATTATGATAGGAAACTGAAAAAGTATTGATTACTATAAAAAAATAAATCGTTAAAAATGTTCTAAACATCAGACTTTACCTGAATCAGTAAAGCTAATTGATTCAGTCGTTATTTTGCGGTAATCCACTGTTTACTTTATGACAGAAAAATATTTACGGATCCGCTAAATTCGTTGAAAAAAAAATCAAATCATTTCAAATTGCTTGGTTTGGTTGATGGTAGGATCTTCTTACCTTCGACCATCTTACCTAATTCTGTCGCCATAATAACAATTCTATAAATTGTTGTGTTCCGGCATTTAGAGGTAAGATAGCCGGTTCCTCAGTTTTTTATGGATTCCGGTTGAAGTGCGCCTCCACCTTCGGCCTTATCTCAACTTGTAACCAGGTGAGATGAAGGCCAAGCGCTTCCCCGTCGTACAATAAAAAATAATAATAATATTATGTTAGATATGTTCAATAAGGCTTGAAATGTACTTTTTGTTAATGAACCTATATTGTATTAACAATAATTACCTCATTATATTTATTATCTATTGTTGTTTGTTTTATTCTTCCTAAATTGGTTATGTTATTTATAAATGTTACACTTTTCCCATACATTTCAAAATCTTGTTTCTATCTCCACCTAGGTTTGCTGGAAGAAAACTCTTATAAGAGCTTAAGCTTGCCTTTGCCAAACTTTTTAATTTTGATTTAACTTGTATCATTATTGCAATGTATGTGTGTGTGCAATAAAGTATAAATAAAATAAATAAAAACTGGGATCACCCAGTGGAAAAACCCAGGGATCGATACCAGAACCTACCCATAGAAAATACCAGTTTAAAAAATGTATATAGGTTTGTGTAAAACGTATGACATTATAATAATCAAAACGTGACTGTATTCTGACTTCCTCATAGTGGTCAGCATTACCAGTAAATTATATAGTAAGTACATTAAAGATGAAAACAGCGGCCGTTTGTGCGATGCACGTCATATGTGTGCCTACTGGGGACGCATGTGCGAAACTGCACCATCAGCATCAGTTCTGCTGCAGAATAATATACCTAAACGTTCTGAATTTAAAGGCGATGTCAGTGGCATTGGTAATGTGGTGGTCTAGGTATACCATAATGCGGCTTGTGAATATTTCAGTACGATAAAAGAGGATCTATAACGTTCCCTTATAGTGCATTTTCCGATGAAACGAAAAATTGCAGAGCCCTACATTAACAACTGGTTGCTCCACTTAATGCGAATAGTTTTGAACTTTAACTTGGACATAATAAAGGTGGCTGAGTTGGCAGAATGTATAATGGTAAGGACATGCGCCTACGCTTGTCATCGTATCCGTAACGCGATCTCCGCGCCCTAGGCGCTTCTCGGTGCCTTGGTTTTGTGATTTAAGCTCGTGTTTTAATCTAAATGTGACTTGATAGAATAAAGTAATTGGTTGGTTTTGATGCCGGTCTTTTGATTAAGAAGGCCTAGTACTGCTCTCCCATACAAACGTAGTTTGACAATACTATGGTAAAAAGTGTTCAAATGGGAAAACTCTTAAGTAAAATATTTTCATGTCATCTTTATCTACATACCTCTAAAATCTAATTTGAATAGGGCGTTCCATTTTGAAATTAACAGCAAACTATATCTGTACCGAAAATCGAAAATCAGCGGTATTTTGATACCTTTAGTATTCAAAAATTCATCGTTTTCTGCCTACGTTCTATAAAATTAATAAATTTTCACCATAATTTCAAAATCTTTAATTTGGTTATTTGATAATAAATTTTTTTTTTTTTTAGGAAATCCGGCACTGTGTTTATGTATGGGGCAATTTGTGACGGCATAACTCTAGATCGGGTTATCCCATTTTCATGAAATTTAAACTGTAAAGATATAACGTCAACATAAAGTGATTGTCGCGGGGGTTTGATGAGTTCAGGCAGATTAGTTTGGCTTTTAAATAAAAAAAAAACAGGATAATGGGAACGAAAAAACGTACGTAGGGCACCATAGTAGGAGCCGATTCTTAACATTTGTTAAGGTCATCTGTATTTATCTTCGTTCGCATCATAGCGAAGATATTTCCCGGAATCCCGTATTATTGCACCCTTAAATGATTCTCAAATAGGGTGTCGTAGACGTCGTGGTGTTGTAGGTTTTACAACGAAAAAAGCTAAAAATAAGTAAAAAAAATGGAGACTACTTCACCACTAAAAACTTTAAAATAACTCTAAGATAATTTGAAGGCGGTACAATACAATAAACATGTTGTTTTGCAATTCGGCACCAACTTCGAATTATATGAACTTACGCTTAGAGTTATTTTTAGTTGAAATATTTTATTCTTATTTGCTTTGTACATTATTACCTTTTACTATTTAGACCCCTTTTTGAAACATTCACGATTAGAACACATTATTTTGATCGTTTAACGTCGTGGTAAATAATTCACGATAAATAACCGCATGGATGTGACGTCAATTCATTTATGAAAGAAATTATTTTTAAAAACTATAATTGTTTTTTTTTTTTTTATTGTACGGCGTACGTTATTATGGCGACATAATATGGTAAGATGGTGGTTGCTAGTGAGGCAGACTTCAACAAAGTCTACCACCAACCAAACCAAGCATAATATATTGTACTCCCCGTGGGGATCTGAAATCGGTGGGTTGACCCACTAGACCACAGAGGCGGTTAAAATGAAATGCTGATGCGGTTTTTTTTTCCGAGCACAATGTGTTTGGATGTGGTGAGAATCACCGATGAAAAAACAGCGGCTTAAATTGATATTGATGAAAGTATGACTGAAAAGTCAAACTTCAATTTGTCAAGCACGCAACAATTTTAATAAATTAAGTAAATTTTTATATGCTGATACAGTCGTGAGCGAAACACCATTTGTATTATAAAATGGGCTTCGTTAAAAAACCGGGGTCACACTCGTTGATTAATGGCCCTCTTCTTTGTTCATTTGTCTTGCGCTACTTACTTAGACATTTATTTGTGTACAAGGCTTTGTTTCGTAATCAAAACTGAGATGTCGATTCTGGTTTAAATTACGACAGATGTTTTGCTGGTCTGTGATCGTTCTCAAAGACAAGCTACATACAAAACATAGTCAATCCTCAATCTATGTTTGGTATGGCCTTTTTTTTATTTAGAATACCAAAAGGTAGGGCTTTGTCGCTATACGACCATATCGCGCAATCATACATACAAATCATACAACACTAGTCATAAAT
This sequence comes from Venusia cambrica, assembly GCA_951394065.1. Lineage (NCBI taxonomy): Eukaryota > Metazoa > Arthropoda > Insecta > Lepidoptera > Geometridae > Venusia > Venusia cambrica. Next base: position 11,534,990 of record OX596035.1, read on the forward strand.
AAAAGAGAAAAAAAAAACTTCCAAACAAACTTAAAATTAAAAAACAGTTGAGCTTCTTTAAACAAGGTAAGGAATGGAATTCCCTGTCTTCGTCTGTTTTTCTGCACGAGTACAATCTTGGAGTCTTCAAGTCCAGAGTAAATAGGTTCCTTTTAGGCAAGCGTGCTCCATCTTAGGCTACATCTTAACTTATTTTTCAAGTGAGCTAGTCGAGCGCTTGGCTATCATCAATAAAAAAAAAACTATGTTTATATATTTTTATAGCCTTTCGCGTAATTCTTCCAAGAACCAGTTTCCCGTTTTTATAAAGCCATCTGCTGAAACTCCCTAAACCGAAGCACTCACACACTAAAGGACCACCCACACTGGACTAATAAAATCGTTTATAACGTCGATAATAACGCGTGTTTACATTGCGGCGCGGCCACTGTTGTCAACTGCGGTGACCGCATGTAACTATTTTCAGGTTGTTTGGATAATGGATTATGGGTGTTCGGTGTAGGGCTGCTGGAGTAGGAAAGAACTAGTGTATAAGCTGCGGTTTATCTCCTTTGTTTCTTCTCGTACTGATTTATAACGAGTTTATAAAAAATATTTTCATTCACAAACAATTAAAAATAATACGTATAATTACACTATCTATGTAGAAGGGAGGCAGTCGAGTTACCTAACAGCTTTTAAGCGCCTTTGTGGTGTAGTGGTTCGCCCACCGGTGTAAGATATATAGGCTGCTCGTTCGATCCCCACGGGAGTACAAAATTGTGTTTGGTTTGGTTGGTGGTAGGGCTTTGATTTAGTCTGCCTACCACCATCTTACCTTAGTATGTCGCCAAAGCATCAATTCTTAAAAAAATACTGTTTTCTACTGGTTCCTCAATTGATTGAGGATTCTGGGTGAACTGCCCTTCCACCTTCGGCCTTACCATATTTTGAAAATCAGGTGAGATGAAGGTCAAACGCCTCCCGTCGCACACAAAAAAAAGAAGTTCATCAGGAAAAAAAACTAAAAAAGATTAGAACTAAACACTTTTAAAAACATTTTTTGGAAGCGTTTAGTCTAATTAATGGAATATCATCAGTCAACTGGCCTATGAGCTGGTAATATTCGGTAACCTATGTGGTGGTTTGGGTCTACTGGCTTTTTTTATAATGAGTAGCAGTCTTTTCAAAAGTTGACCGCTTAGTCCAAGCTTTGTTTGACTTATCCCAGTGTCAGTGATAGAGACTGTGCGTTCACAGGCAGCGAGACAGAAATAGTCGAACGCGTGTTTGGGTTTGATATTACCGTGTTGATCTCCGGATTCTCAAGATTCCAGAAGCATTAGCACTATTCATTAATGAATATTCTGTACTCGTGTCTTTGTAGAACGAAGTACTTGGTTATTTGTTTATAGTTAATAAAATAATTAGTCTTTGACCAGTCACTAGTACCTTGAATACCTATCTCATAAATTACAGTTTATACACAAAAATAAAACAGTACAGAAAACAATCCAATCAATAACATAAATTAAAAATAAAAGCATAGGTTTGTGCTATATCTACTTACTTACTTATCTTAGACATTAAGCCCACAGCGACTTTTTGTAGCGATACTGTCGCGCGTTTGGCAAACGCGCAGCGCCTTCGCTACTATCGCGCGACAGAAGCGATGCGAACGCGCGGTAATAAATAGTCAAAAGCAGCACCAAACACAACTTAACCAATGTTGTCTTGACGTATTCCATCTTGCGACTATAGCGTACACAGGCATTTCTGTATCAATGCTGAATCGCGACTAAAGTGCGACTGTATCGATGCAAACGCACGACAGCATTGCTACAAAAAGTCACCGTGGGCGACGGGCCTTAGTCGGTATTACATCTAATGACTATGTATATGAATCGCCACTAAAGAGCTTATGTTACTTATGGATGTAAAATGGTCATTATAATTTTCGCGCCCGACCGGCTGGCCCAACCTTCGTCGAGTCGAGATGTCATCTCTATGATACCGCAATGAAAAGTGACGTCGAAGTGTATAAATAAGAGAAATGTATGGTATTTGCAGTGTGAGAGTCGATAGTCATTACTGCTTCTTACTTCAACAGCCTAGGTATATAGTCCACTGCTGGACATGGCTCCCTCTAAAATTTGAGGCCCAAAACATTAATTTCCAGGTATAGCAAAGGAAAACATACATGGGTATCCGTAACGACTTTTTTCCCTATAAGAATTCACACACTCAGTGCGTGTGAGAATAACCTACCAGGGGGTAGTCAGAGGCAAGTCAAAACGTTCAGCACATGCCCCAATAGCAATTCAGTATTCAATACTTGCCTTGTTGCAAACCATCGTAGCTTACAGCCTGACACATGCCATTCGGGTTTTTAGATCTTGTCGAAAATTTTAATTGTGAAAAAATGCCGGCAATAATCTAACTTAGGACCAAGACAAAACAATCTGTGAGGTAGCAAAGCTGCGTTATTTGTTTGACCCCTACAACTATCTCTTTGTATTTTACTTTTCTCACATTAACAGCACGTAAAAGAAATCAAATAAACACCCACCCATTTACGTCATGCACATCAAAGAAGTAATGAACAAAATAATTGCTTTTCGGTATAGCGCCCTTTCCAGCCCTTTACGATGTCCTTTATCGCGCCTTTTACGACGGCTACCTGTAATCTAATGTGTCATGTGTGCACACAGACCAAATGTAGAGGGAATACAGGGAATAAATCTCCAACGAAATTTTAAATTGATAAACATTAGAACAAACAGTTTTACACCGTCATCTAGCCCCAAACAAAGCGAAGCTAGAAATATTTAGTGAGAAGTTGAGTATTCATCCGTAATCAATTTTCTATCTTACAAGCTATGCTTAGTTTGGGGCTAGATGGCGCTGTGTTAAATTTAAAAACCGACGGTTAAATACTTAATTACTTATTTTTGTTCATGCATAATTATGATGCAATAGAACACCCAAACATCTATAGTCATAATAAAACTGAACCCTAACTAGAATCACACGGCAGAGCTACAACCATCCGACTTTTGAAGGCCGTCAATATTTGATAAATAAATAAATATTACAGGACATTAATTTCACACAGCGTTATCTATCCCCAAACTAAGCATATCATATAATACAACATATGATATGCATCATCATCATCATCATCATCCCCCACAAATTAAAAGCTTGTAACGCTCCTTTGTAGCCCGACTGCTACTCTTAACATAGTTATTTTTTTAAGTATTTAATGTAATATTGGAGGCCTTTACCCAGCAGTGGGACACTTAAGGCTAATAATAAAATAATAGTAATAATGTAATATGATTATAAAATTACTCTGGATCACGGTGATTGTAATGCTAACCGTATCGTAATCCTGGTGATGGTATATTTAAAAAAAAGATTCCGAGCAATTGAAAACCTCCTCCTTTTATTAAAGTCGGTTAAAAATGGATTAGCTCTTCACTTAATCTGGCGCATGCAAGGATAGGGTCTACGATGGAGCTAGCCTACCAATGAATTTACCCATATAAAAGTAAATACTCATTACATTAAATTACCTAAAGTGACAGTATTCGAGTTATTTCAGATGTATGATGATCCTACTTTTCCCTTGATGAATCAATTGGTTACCTTTTACGAAGTTTCGGAGGGTTGGGGCCTCAATTCATTTTTCTTACAAAGTGCTTACAAAAACACCATGTACTTTTACATTACACTACACATTTACATTACACATTTACATTTTGAAATAAAGAATTAATAAACAATCCATATGAAAGTACTTTTTACCACCTCTGTGGTCTAGTAGTTTATTGTGCTTAGTTTGGTTGGAGTGGGACTTTGTTTAAGTCCACCTGGCTTGCTACCACCATCTTGTCTAAGTCTGTCGCCGTAACAACAATTCTAAATTGTTTATCGAAATTAAGAGGTACCTCAGAGTTTTGAAGATTCTGTGTGAAGGGAACTTTCACCCTCGGCCTTATCATAACTGAAATTAAGTTTGAGATGAATGCGCTTCTCAGTCGTAGAATAAAAAAAAGTCTTATTCGGTTCAGTAAATAAATGTATTCGTGCAAAGTAAAGTAAAGTAAAGTAAAGTAAAGTAAAGTAAAGTAAAAGTAAAGTATTATTTACTTTGCTACATTGCACATTTTTACTACATTGCACTCTCAGACATTATTATAACAAATGACCGAGTTACGTATTGTTGCTTAATAATTAATTTAATATGTATAATAATTTTTTACTTTTTTTTTTTTTACGTCTGGTACTGGTCTGGAACAGTTGAGTTACCTATAGGCCGTTTGTAACGGTCCTTAGGTAATCTGACTGATTCCTTTGTACATAGTTAGTTTAATTGTACTTTTTATTGAATAAATGTATTCACTTACCACTACATAAAAAAAAAAAAAAATTTAATACATTAATTATTTAGAAATACCTTTTTCTACTAGATACCTTGTGTTAGGTATATTGTAGTAGTTTACTACTGAAGGCAGTTCAGCCAGAGAGAAAAGTAATTACAAAAGTCTCAGGCACTCTCATGACACTAAAACCTTTAATCATTGCACCATGAAAATCGACTGATCGAAAGAGAATTGCTTTTTCATCGCCAGTAGCCAGCAAAGCCTAGGGATCGTTCTATACCAAACGTCCTATAATCTCTGGCCTTAAATTCAACCTCTTCTTCTGTTTTACTTACGTTTACTGTGGACCGACATAAGACATAATTTCAACCATTGCTGCTACCGAAAAGGATTATTATCGAAACTCTTGAGATACTGTTATTGACTAGGATTCTGTTTAGATTGCATATGATCTGTGAGTAGATATAGGTTAATAGCTGTGGGTACTATGAACCGTAAGCAGACTGGGTTTGGTGTGTGCTTACGGTTCATAGCAGTGGCAATGCTGCTAACATCTGAATGCTATTTTTCCATCATAAAGTTCTTGAAAGTAATATTTGAAATAATAGTCATTTATTAACAAATTAAAAAACATACATTTCCATAAAATAACTCAAACATGAAATTTAATACACAATATGAGTATGTATAAGAATAATCTAAAATTAAAATATCTACAGTTAAAATGCTGATGAAGAGGTGTTAAACATCGGCATTTTAACTGTACCTAGATATTTTAATTTTAAATTTTCTAATACGTACCCACAAAATATTCAATATTGTATGATAACGCCATATTCACACATGATTAGGAATGATATTTTTATTATGATTTAAATCATAAGATTTTGAAAATTTGAAAATGCTTTCTATAGACAGTGTAGGGTTTATTTTTTATTTATTCATAAGGGTCAGCTCTTATCCTTGAAACTTTCTAATAAATACAAGTCTACTATAACTATAGAGCATCTTGAAGGAGCATATGAAGACTCAAGAAGAGTCTTGAAGACTTTAGCGTCCTATTGGGGTTACAAAATTATGATGTTTCACAACAATGAAATGAAAATTATATTCAAGTTATAATGGGAACCCGGGTTCGATCCCCAGGGGAGTGCATTATTGTGCTTCGTTCGGTTAGTGGTAGGCCTTTGATTAAGTCCGCCTGACTAGCTAACACAATCTTACCTAATTCTGTCGCCATAACAACAATTCTTAAATTGTTGTGTTCCGGCATTTTAGAGGTAAGATAACCAGCTCCTCAGTTTGTTGAGGATTCTGGGTGAAGTACGCCTCCAATTTCAGCCTTATCTTAACTTATTACCAGGAGAGATGATGGCAAAGCACATCACCGTCGCACAATAAAAAAAACATTAGACTTAATTTAGTACTTGTTTTGAGTTCTGTCGCGGGTCTTGATTTTTTGTGTCATTATAACATTTGTATATCTTGAGTCACATCCAGCTATACATTACTCTTTACAGCAGTAAATATCGGTCTCAGTTTTATTATCACAATCGACTTTTATGGTTTTATTGCGACCGAGCTGTCACCTTCTGGGAAACGTCAGATGCATATCATTAGTGATTGTAAACTGAGATGACAGTGTAGCAACGAGCTGGCTAATTAGTCGGTTTATGGTGCATCAGGATAGCCTTAATAATGACCTTACCATGGGTATCACGTAGTAAGAATACGGAGGTACGAGTCCCGTATTCCGTGCCCATTCGGCAACACTGGATACTTTCGATGGCTTGGTGAGCCGTTGTCGTCTGTGCGTGCGTTACTTATTTTGTTCCGTTCATTTAGTATCCTAACTATCGGCTAGAGGCGCCTTACTATTGACGCTTGCGAGTACAGCATTGGTAAGTTTTTGAGACTTAGGTTACACTCATGGTCTAGCCGGTTTAACGCAAGTGATGTTGTGAGACTTAAAATAGACTCGCTACTTTGTTACACTTATTACTATTTTGATAAGAAACTAGCTTTAGCTCGTTGCTTTGCCTGCGTGGTACCCGGAACAGCAAGATTTCAGCTCAATCCATTTAGTAGTTACCAGTTTTGTATGGCGATGTTTGTCATTATATTCCCTTTCTACTGGATCGAATTTATGTGATCGAAAGTAGCTTAGTAATGTGTTTAATTTCAGGTCAATATTATGTATTAAGTTTTAGTACAATCAGTTCAGTTGTGTCAAACAGTCGTTTTTGTTTAATTTGTGATTTATCATCATCTTGCCTGTTATCCCACACTAGGTGACGGCACAACATGTCTTCTCTCTTCGGTCTCCTTTATCGGACGTCATCTCATCACTTCTTTCTCGTCCATATCATCCCTCACACGCATTTTCACCGATTAGGACAATGTCGTCGCAGAAAGTGCACCTAGGTGCTTTCTGATATCAATGTATGCATCAGCAAAAGCAGCGAATAGGGGCCTAAAAACGATCCCTGGTACAAACCTACAGCTACATTTAATCTATCAGCTACTCGCCTTTTACCGGACGTTTAAAACTTAGGTACGACAGTAAAAGGCGACAATAATGTATCAAAAGAAGTATACATAAAACCGAAATGTAACTCTGGGCCTTGAACATGATGAAATATTTGAACAATTCAGTATAGTAGCGAGTAAGGTAGCGTGCGGGTAAGTGCCTACTTTGATGTATGCCGTGATACCTAGACTGTTGTACCTTAAATGGACTAATTATCAAGTCGATATTAGGTTCCCAGCTTGTAGGATTTCACTTGTTTTACTGGACAAAGTAGTTCTGCTGGATTATATCTATCATATCGTTCGTCTATTACCAACCGACCAACCAAGCTGTCCACCTAGTTACCCTCTTTACTAATTATGTCGCCAACAGCAGTTTTAAAATTGTTGTGTTCCGGCATTTACCTACAAGTAAGATAGCCAGTTCCTCAGATTGTTGACGATCTCACCTTCGGGTTCTTTCCCGTTGTACAATAAAATGTTGAAAAAAGGAACCAATCGTAATATCTAAGTTTGTCTAGCTTTAGACCAGAACAAAGATGAGGTCTTCTTTGGAGCAAGGATCAATAATAGGCCCATTAATGTTTCTGATCTATATCAATAATATAAATTCAATAGGACTAACCGGTCACCTAATTCTTTATGCAGATGATACCTGCCTCTTTTATCTCGACAAAAATATCCATACCATTATCAATTACGCTCAAAAAGATTAAAACATGCTCAATGAATGGCTCAAATGTAACATACCTACAATAAATCAGTCAAAAACATAATTTATTATTTTTTGTCCAAAAAATAAGCATATACAAGATTTCACACCACATGAATAATGACGTAATTCAACAATCACATTTAGAAAAATATTTAGGATTATGGATAGATGACAAATTGACTCGGAAGCCACATTGAACATGTTAAAACAAAACTAACATAATTATTGGGAGCTTTGCGCAAAGAATCAAAATGCATCCCAAGTAAGATACGCAACATTATTTACAACAGCCTAGAAAAATCGCATCTGGAATACCTTTTTGAAATACAGGGCACGACTGCTCCTACCAGTGTGAACAAAATACAAAGAACTCAAAATAAAATAATCAAAGTCCTTTTCTTTCTTGTCTCCACTACCACTACCTTATGCCTACAAAAACATTATACAAAAAAACTTAAATCTTTAACATAAAGCAACTTTACATTTATAATACATGTATTCTCTTAAGAAATATAGCTTCAAATTCAATCGAATATAAACACAATCTTAGAAATAAAAATCAACATTTAGCTAAAACACGTACAAAGAGCGGGAAAAAACTATTTAATAATTTACCTAAAAGTATAAAAGAGTGTCATAACATAAATAAATGTAAAAATAAGCACATGTTAAATTATTGTAATACCTGTGAGCGAAGCGAACGAGATCTCTCAGTTAAGTTGGGAAATCCGTCACTGTATGTATGTATGTATGTATGTATGTATGTGGCAATGTTTGTAACGGCATAACTCTCGAACGAATTATTCGATTTTCATGAAATTTAATCTGAACAGAGATAACGTAAATATTATTTGATTGTCACGGGGGATTTTTTGATAAATGGGGTAGTTTTTAAGATATTGGGGTAAAAATAAATTCAATTTTTCAACCATATATTTTGAATCGTTGAGTCGATCAATTCAAAATTTTAAACATGCAGAGATATTAAAACTCATCAATCGGTTTGAGGATTTTTTTGACACTAGGGTAGTTTTTGAGAAAGACCCTATTTCTCAAAAACTACCCTAGTGTCAAAAAAATCCTTGTTAAGTGAGACGGGATGATTTTTGACTTGTGGGTCGTCATTTGAAAGGATATTGGGTGCACATTCTTAAAATATATATTTTACTTTTTATTAGGGGTGATTTTTGTAATCAAGGGGCGCGTTAAGAGGTTAAAACGCTTAATATGTCTTGTAGGATAGACTGTTAAAAGGGGTTGACTTCACAATTAACTATGTCTGAAAAGGGTGAATTCAACTAAGTAATCTTTAGGCCAGACCTGGATAAGAAACGCGGAGGATAGAGAGGAATGGAGAAAGTTGGGGGAGGCCTTTGCCAAGAGGCAAACAAACTAGGTAGGTAGCATGTTCCTATTGTAGTTTGAATAAAGGCTTTATTATTATTATTATAATCTCTAGGTATAATGTAATCTAAATTCTAAGACAAGAATTTACTTCACGAGACATGAGAGGCACAGTGAATATTGATTCGTTCCATATTCTAATTGAAAAATCCCGGATAACAAAAAAAAGGATTCTTATATTATGCTTAGGTTTATAGGTGGTATAGAATGTATCATTCAGTTAATACTCGAGCATAAGTACAGGTGCACCTATATTACTTATGCACGGTTCTGAGCCGTACTAGAACCGATGAGATGAGGAAAATGAGGCTTATTAAGTAACGTCACCAAAATATATGTTAAAGGCCAATTTACAGTTATAGTCTCGCAAATCAAAATCGCAACAGTATCTCTAAGCCTAATTCACACCTAATGGTAAATCAGATAAATAAATATCAATTACTGTGAACAATTACAACACTTTGTCCCACCTACGCGGGCAGAAAGTCGCAGGCTGACTCACGAGTGTCGCAACAAAGAGATCATTACAAGGTACGATATCGGCATTGCAAGGGAACATTTAACCGGACAAAGAAGGTATATTTGCTGGAAGAGAACTCATTTTATGGTTGATTCTATGTTTGTATGCTAATACAATTGTGTATGCAAACATGGATCGTATAAATAACTAAATAAAGTTGCCTTACTCGGTCATTCCTTATATATTTTAAGTTACAGGTTATACCAAAATAAAATATGAAAACAGAAAAAATATTTAGTAATAAATGCGCCAAATCTCTTTTGCGCTGCATGTCAACTTGCAGCCCAGAGCTCGGAGCGACAAAACGTCCACTGAGGTCTAGTCAGTTAGCAGCAAGACTATATTTCCTGAGGATGCCTCGTGTAGAGGCGAAACACGTGTCGATTTAATTTTTTCAGAGAGATTTGGCGAATTTATTACTAAATATTTTTTTTGTTTTCAGATTTTATTGTGAAATATGGATCTCCGCAAAATAACGCCTGAATCAATTAGCTACAGGTTATAAGTATATCGTAACTCGAGTTACTCTACTCCTGCTCCCTACAAAGTAGTAGTCTGGGTCTGACACCAAGTGGGCAAACCACTAGACCACAGACTGTTAAAGAGGAGTCCCGGTTTGGTTGGTAGTAGGGCCTGGTGCCACCATCTTACCTATCTATGTCACCAACAGTATTTTTTTGAAATCCAGCATTTAGAGCTAAAGCAGGCCTGATCCTGTCTGTTGAGGATTCCGGGGGAAGTGCGAATCCATTTTCAGCCTCATCATGAACTGACACCAAGTGCGACGAAGGCCAGCTTTCCCGTCGTAGAATAAACAATGATGAAGAAATAATGTCGTGTCGTATCCTATAAAAGTAGCGTCAATCGCAACTTCCCAAGCGCCGCGTGTCGTTTTGTCGCGTTGGCGATGTGTGTGGGATCCTAGATAAGCATCTAATTATCTGTGCGAGATGGATTGTGCTGTTGCAGACCCACGACCGACGAAGGCGCCAGGCATTACCTGAATTTATCCGTTTTGTAAGTGTACCATAATCTAAATAGTTTATATAGTCATGTAAGTAATTGGGCAATAAATGTTTTTTGATTTGATTAGATTTACCTATTCTAATATAACATTTTCAACAGAAACCACTATGGGCTTATAAACCCTGGAGTGCTTTCTGTTCCTTCCACGTTATTCTCAATTCTCAAGCGTTGCGAAGCGCTACTAGGTCATGAAATGCACGCAATAAAAAAGTTTAACTTTCGATATATGTTCACAGAAATTTGACAAGCCAGAAAATCAGTACAAAAAATGGCTGGATTATACTAGTGCTATTCTGAAATGACTAACGTGCGAACGGATTTTTAATATTTTCTTTTTAGGGTTCCGTGCCTATAGGGTGCCAACGGGACCCCATTATTAATGAGCCTCCGCTGTCCGTCCGTAAAATTGCCTGTTCATCAGCGGGCTGTATTGCATAAACTATAAAATGGTCTACACTTGAAATTTGGAACCTTTGCTGTTCATGTTCGCACTTTGCCAGCTTTTTGTATCAATAAATTATTACCAAAAGATTTGCGTCCCTCATCTTTACCAGCCTCAAACGCAAAAAAATATTTCTAACAGTCATATGGAAATGTCATTGCACTCATAGATTAAAGCAGTTTCAAGTTCGATATTCAAATACGAAGAAATAGCTTAGTCATAAGCTGAAGTCGCAAATCCATATCCGGCCTTAAAGTGCCATATCTCAGACTCTCAGCCTCGACAATCCGTTTGTTTAACGCCATAGTGACAACGACAGTATCTATTTTCGATCGACATTTGTTTATATTATAAACACCACTGTCATAACACGCCCAACACTATTTTACGCTCCAGAAAAAATAAAACAAACCTTATGTCGGTGGTATAAAGTTGAGTATCGAGTTTGTTAATGAATCTAGAGATGTGATTGTGTGGACTTTAGGACATCGATGTTATGAATAGAGGTCGAAGACTCGAGTGTGTGTTTAATGTGAGAAAATGATCTTTTGAAATTGTGTTGTCGTAGAGATTCTTGAGAATATCAAACGGTTTGTCATAGGAATTCGGTTTACTGAAATAAAAAAGGATTTTTTAAAGACTTGAAAATGAAATAAAATTCTGTACACCTAATTAACATAACTGGATAACACAAACGATAAAAATATCTACAATGGGCAGTCTTATCGATTAGAAGAGATTTATTCCAGAAAACCTTTGGGCAGCGAAGATTTTCTGACTGATGAAGTGCGGTTGGTGTAGCTAGATATACTTTAGTAATTAATAATTATACATACGCAAACATTATACTCAAAATAAGCATTATATATATGTACTATATATATATAATGCTTATTAAATAATGCTAGTCTATGAACTATGTAGGTATACCTACCTACATAAAAAGTAAGGCTTCTAATAAAATGGTAGCTTTTCTCTTTTTATCTACCAACACGTTATTGTACTAATCGTCACTATTAAAATGAATCATTTATACGACGCAGATAAGTATCAGTTATATTCAAACCACACTTCTAAGTAGATTCCGACCCAGAAAATTATTCAAGAAAATAATTACCCAGCTTATGACCATAAATTGCGGGTAATCACAACACGTACTTTAAGGTGACATGGAGGCAGAACGACCGACTTCCGGTCAAGTTGTCCAGCGGAAACGCCGCGCCGCCGGAAGTTGTATACAAAGTGCGAGCCTTCGCGTGCCGTGACGGATACGATCGGGGGTGGAGGGGTTGGAATTTGTTGCTTGAAATAGGCTGAAATTTCAGGCCAAAATGTTTTTTTGCACAAAACTGACGTTGCAAAATGATCCTAAAAAAACTTATTGAATAGACGATTTCAGCTTTTTTAACTTTTTTTATCTGTTTTTCCAAAATTATGATTTTTGATTTCTAAATAGAACTACTTAAAATCCTTTCTACATTACTAAAGGAAGAAACCCTGAAAATGTCAAGTTTCTACGATCTGATGTGGAGCGTGCGTTCATTCTCGTTCAGTCAGCCAGCCAGTTATATACACAACTATTATACACGACGATTTGGTAAGTAAAATGATTATAGCCTCATACATCATACATTTTGCCCCATTAAATATTTTTGTACACTTTATTCTATCCAGTAGCTTGACAGATGTATGTATCTCTTGATAAGATGAAGACGGGATTCCCCGTCGTACAATAGGTATAATAAAAACTCACTAGCCGCAACAAAATCCCAAAAACCATGAGGGCTCCATATCCTACCATAGGACCTACCATAAAAGCTATCGTTTCATAATTTCATTGCACTGTTTTAATTTTCATGATATGGGGTGTTTCAAACATGCGAACTGCAAATATATTACGAGCGACAATGGCAGGAGAGATAGGCATCGTGCCGCCCAGTTAAACGGCGAGCGAAGCCGTGGCCGCGATACTATCGCGGAGGACGTCCTTCCAAGTTTTAAATCAGACTTTTAGACGGGGTTAAAAGGTGCTATTCTGATTTTGTAATTTTATTTTCATAACATCATTTAAACTGAATTGAGCCTCACTCGGATAAACTTTTAGTCGACATTGCGGTCACGGAGATTCAATAAAATGGAGACGAATGCGTGAACGTTTGTGGGCTGATTGTAACCGAAAATACACAAGCCTAAATTGACACCAGATGTGATAAAGGCAAGCTTCCCCATTGTAGAATAAAAGAAAAAAAGTTTGGAGTGGTCAAGTTAAATAAATAATCATGTAAAATTTGAGCTGTGTTATATACGTACTCATAGAACACTGGACTACTTTGTGACACTGCCAGAAAAGACGCCGGTAACCTAGAGACGCTAGTAGTAACTGGCAAGGTGGGATGAATAAAATATGCATTTATGCTCGGTACTTACGTCTAAGTACGATGCTCTGCATGCAGCTGACAGAGTTGGCACTTGATTGGTGCGCTATCATCTAGGAAAAGATCCTATGACACGACCCCCATCCCAGATAATGAGGATTCATTTCAAGTAGGAGGTGGGGTAGTAGGTCCATATTCCACGTTAAAGCGTGACTGTAGAAAGTGAAACGTATCAACATTATAATTGACAGGCAGGTCATATGAAAAACATCTAGTACTTTGATGCGCAAACCGGTTTCGGCAAGAGCCAAAAAATGCCCGCGGAAGGGAGGCATTTTTTGGCGTGATTTTGACATATATAGCATATCCTTATTACTAGATTTATAAAATCGGACTATTTTTATTTATGACTATACTATAACTATGGACAATTTTCATCATTCTAATGAAATAAATACAAATATGTCTAAAAGATATTTCACACTTAACAAATATAAGTAATAAGCCCTCCGGGTTTTCAAAAATATTGCGGGGCTTTTGATTGAGGCGACACGTGACCCAAGGGCTGGCTCTTATTTAGGCCAGCGAATTAGCATTCAGCGTGGCAATGCAACCAGTGTCTTGGGCACGCTTCCGTCTGGTACTGGTCTGGAACAGTTGAGTTACCTATAGGCCGTTTGTAGCGGTCCTTAGGTAATCTGACTGATTCCTTAGTACATAGTTAGTTTAATTGTACTTTTTATTGAATAAATGTCTTTTATTACAAAAAAAAGAGTAATAAATATTTTATACATATTTATTTACTACACAGGATAATTATGTAGATTCAAGGCAGCTATATCCAATTAGAGTTTTTGCATTGTAGCTTCGTATACATGGTAAATGTCACCGACATAGTGCGGTTGACATAATTTCTACATAAGTTTTATTTATCTAGATGACACCAATAACAACAGTGCAAGAACGTACCTCAGTAATTATATTCCACAAATAGCAATGTCGGGACATATTGTAACACCTAGAGCATATGGCTGACGACGTCAATTCTTTATTTATCCAAACAAATGGCCACCACATGACGCGGCTGGCAATGACAAGGCCTTAATTCACCACTTTACAAAGACCCTTGGCTTCTTACACGATTCCTCTCAGCTACCAAACGATGTAAACGATGAGAGGTGCGGGGAAGGTCACTGTAAACTGGGACCAGAATAAAGTTGTGACACAATAAACATTGTTATATTTATTTGTTTTCGATTGGGTGGCAGATGTGTTAAATGCCTACAGTGCTGTTGCTTGAGGCGGTTGGGGGTTAAATTATTCTACTTTTAGCTTCTCAAAACACAGTTTGATAATATCAACTACTTATAACTCCAAGCTATTATCCTAATTTGTTTAAAATTCTCCTTTCAATCCCAGTGTCAGTGTAAAGCCAAAATGGCGGATAAAATGAAACTCCTCAAAACTTTATCGGAAAAAATATAGTGTTTTGAACAAACTGTTAACATTTAATATGTTAATAATATCCTTTTAATAAACTGAAAATGTAAAAACAACAGCAAAATAGGTAAAATCTCGTCGTTTCAGATTTCAAATACTCGTAGCTTACTGCGACAATGTTTCAGATCACTTGATACAACTGATATACTGGCTACTTACTGTTTTTGTTTGAAGGATCATTCTTATGACTCTGAATAACCAGACCAAGAACCTACTAAATGATCATTATCATCACCAACAGCCCATTAACGCTCACTGTTGGATAGCAATAAAAATCTAGAGAGCCTTAACTATCACGCTTGATTGGCAGATTGGTATTTCTCAGTTAAGGTAATAGGGTATCTAAGTATCATTTTCTAGTGAGTTCCTTAGTTGCCTTTTACGATAGCTAATGTAGAATGGTCGATTCTTAAGCCGCAACCAAAGCAAATATAGCTTAAATAAGTAAATCTGCCCCATTTACTGAATTAATTGCATGTAATTTTTTATGTACCTACAGGTAAGCAGTATAGGTAGCTTACGAAACCACTAACTTCTTTCTCACACGATTTCTGAACGATTTTTTTTATTGGAGATAGTCAAGCGTTTGACCACCAGCCTACATGTAAAACAAGTAAAGATGTGGCCTAAGATGGAGCACGCTTGCCTAAAAGGAACCTATTTACTCTGGACTTGAAGACTCCAAGATTGTACTCGTGCGGAAAAACAGACGAAGGCAAGGAATTCCATTCTTTACCAGTATTAATGATAAAGGCAGAGGCGAAACGATGTGTTCGGCACAATGGAACATCTACAAGGTAGAAAGGGGATGGAGGGATTAGGTCAAACATATCGTAGCGCACACTCACCGAACTGGAATTTATAGAACACAGATAGCCTGGCAACCCGCCGTCTATGTTCTAGGCTCTGCAAATTGGCCTTAACAAGCGAATCATCACCTATGAGCCTGGCAGCACGACGCTCAATCGAATCCAGAATACGATGTTCTGAATTCGTTACAACTACTAAAATGTAAAGTAAGAACAGTCGCTAAACAATACCAAACACGGATTTCCGTGGGACTGTCATAACTTCAGAATAGTGTTGTGACTTGTAATCGGGTGCAATCACGGGAGCAACCAAAATTATATATTTTTTATTAGTTAGGAAACTGGGTAAAACTGTAGTTAAAACTGGGTTAGCTTAATGACAAGCGCTTTACCGTCGTAGGTACTTTAAATAATAATTATGCATTATTCATCACATAAATTATTGTCCTGGGTGGGAATCGAACAAACAACCTAAAGCGTAGAACAGCGCTACTACTAACGGGAGCTGTGAGGCATCTTAATTAATATTGTATGTTTGAGTAAGCAATACTGACACAGACGACGCAATACGACGAATATTTTATAACGCGCTTTTTAAAAAGTGTATTAATAATATTTGGACAATTCCACAATGAACACTTCGACGTGAGGTAGTTTCCGTGTAGTGTTATTTTAATGTCCCGAAACAATGTAAAGAAGTATGTAGTCTCTCAAATGGCTTGGTAAAATCAAAACCGCAATGACTTTATGAGTAAAATCCCAAGCCATTATTCCCATCTCTACACTAGCGCCTAGACCGGAGCATTTGTTTGCACCAACATTACCGACACTTAGGAAGCACATGATGTCCGATCATTAGCGGTGTACAGACGGACAGACATGGTACATTTAATTATGCCTTCGTGATGGACGAGTTTGGATCTGATTTGTTTAGAACTTTAGAGTGGTTAGAATCTGTGTAGTGTCAATCAGTGAGACAATACGGTATGCTGTTTTGGGAAATGACTCATGATCACCTTGATTGTGTTAATTATACTTACTGATCGGTTTCAATGCTAAACTTCTTAGAATGGTTGCTCTTGTTATATTTAGACATTGAAGTAGTCACAAGTTCAACTTATTTGAATTTTAAGCTGTACCTAAACTTTTTATTTTTAATTTAATAGAGAAAGGAGACCTTATTACCTACTATGGTAATATTTTTGTGCAATCAAAGAAAGTGTTTTTTGTTTGCATCCATTTCACTAACCTACCTACTCACGTGCGGATTTACATTGTTCTGTCCCGTTAGTGTAAGCGTATTCATATAAGGGATTGTTAAACAATTTTAAACACGTGTTTTACTCACTTAGGTACCTATATATGACATAGTTAAAGCACCAATTTTATTTCGGTTCTCCCAGGGAACTATCATCAGGGTGATGTGATTTACGGATAAAAAGTACAATTAAACTAACTATGTACAAAGGAATCAGTCAGATTACCTAAGGACCGTTACAAACGGCCTATAGGTAACTCAACTGTTCCAAACCAGTACCAGACGGAAGCGTGCCCAAGACACTGGCTGCATTGCCACTCTGAATAGCTATGCTATATGGCCTAAATAAGACTCAGCCCTTGAGTCACGTGTCGCCTTAATAATATAAGTAATATAATATAAGATGAGATCATCAAAAATCGTACACGTAAATACAACCAGTGTTTAAAAATGTAGAAAAGAACTCGCACAAGTTTTGAAAGTTCTACGTAAAATGTATTTACAATAAATAGCCCTAAATAACCGTGCAATCGTTATAACCAACTTATGCAGCTTATAAACAGCTATTTTCATATTCCCAAGAGGCAATTTACAACTGCTATCGCACACAATCGTCGGGTAATGACGGCAATCACCACATTTTCGTGTCAACACACGAAACGAAAAAATAACAAATGACATTCGTTTATCCGTAGATCTTTACGCGTGAATGCGAGGGCGGAGCTCCATACTATTTTATTTCGAAGGCTTTTAATAGGGGCAATAGAAAAACTACTTACAAGTTATTTTGGTAGTTTTATTGGCTTCCGGACTCATTGAGTTACGGATGAATTAAAACACCAAAGGTACCAACTAAATAAAAAAAAAATCACAGTTTTTTTTTCGTATGGGTCAGATTAAAACTTCGAAATCTGCTCATGCAAGGAAGTCTGCGATAGTGCGAGCCTACCCAAAAGGTGCCTATTAATTATTCTTGAAGACATTAGGGTCGTAGCACAGCAGAAAAAAGACGGAAGCTGATTCCAAGTTTTCGTATTTCGCATAACGCGTTTGTTTTGTGTGTTTCTTCACTTTTCTCGGTGGTGTTATGGTTCCGCTCATGCTTTAGCATAGCCCGGCTCATAAAAATTGTATCCCGTTTTGTTCTACAGCACAGAAAAAGTGTTCTGTGATAGGAACAATTTAAGATATTAGAAACGGTGTCCGCATTGCTTAAGCAATAACTACTGTACCTAGACATCAAAAATCTTCTTTACACTTTGATTATTAAATCTTTCTATTCGAATAAAACATAAATGCTATCCTTTCAGTACCATTTTTTTTTTTTATGATTTCATATTTAGTGCATATTAAATTAATATATGCTCTAAAACTATATTACAATCTAGCCTATGTAGGGTAATGAGTAATTTTTTGCTAACTTAGTTTTATAAAATTAATGATTTTAAAGGATGTGTCCAATGTCACGTTTCTTACAGTTTCTATTTATGGGGAGACACTACGTTATTGGGTTCTTTGAAATAGCACTTTCACTTACACTGACACACTTTATACTATTTAACACTACACTAACTCAAAAGGTTTAGTTCTTTTCAGTCTTCTCACTGTTTTTGTGTTGTCGAGCAGCTGGATTGCCTCAACGTTCACATGTTTATGAAGTCTTTGTTCATGAGCTTCTGCATGTTTTTTTTATAACTTTATCATACTGACTTATGGTATTCAAAAAAATATTATGATGATGTTTTTTTTAAGCAAACAAAGCTAGAACCTGATACATAATACATACATACCCCAAAGCGACGAAATTGAGTGCGAAGCCCTATCTTACTGTCGATCGCCACGACACCAGTCGGTTACTAGGCACGTTATGGCGTGTAATTGTTGCGATAAAGTGGGGATTATCTTGTTTTCCTGCTTTGCACGCTATGCTATGGGCTCAGTGAAATATAGCCTATGATTTTGTGGGGTGAGTTTTTTTTAAGCGTAGCACAAAGAAAAGCGAGGTCGACGCTGTAAGTTTCATAGGCACAAACGATTGGTATTCGCTTTATACCATAACTTTGTCAGACGAACTAAATCAACCTTATTCTGAAGACATCTTGACTTAATTTATATCTCTGTGATTATCGAACGTCTTACATACGTACAAATATTTTTTTAGGAAAAGTAGTTAGTCGTGTAACGGAGGTAGAACGAAAAAGAGATGCGGATGGATTGTGTGAGGGATGATATCAAGAAGAAGTGAATAATGAGATGACGTCTGATAGAGGAGAATGGAGAAAGAAGACAGAGATTGTACGTATAGGAAGATGATGACCGATGAGCATTTGACCTAGGCTTGGCAAGTTCTAGGCTTGTTAAATGTAGGCATTATTAATTAAAGTAGATAATTAAGAATTGCATGATAAAGTAATTGGGTACCGAATATAATTTAATTGTTTTTTTTGCAAAAGAAATATAAGATTAAAGGATATAGAATATAAGAATGATACATCTAATGATATTTAGGTAAAGCAACGTTAAACCGAGCATAAAAGTATACAATGTACTCCACTCGTGTAGGTAATGATCTGTCACTGAAATGATATCCCTGATTATTCACGGCACACTGCGCTCTGGCCTCCGATTGGTTGAAGTATAAATTTGTCGCCCATTTGTCACCAAACGCCAGCCAATCAGAGCGCCCGCTTTGAAAATGGAACCGAATTGAAAATGTCACCGCGTTTCGTCTTATTTACTGAATATCTTTTGTTCTATTGTGTTCGCAGTTTGAATAGCACAGTATAAAAGGACAATCATGGCGTCAAATTACTGCATAGTAGGTACATTGTAGCTTGTGTACAAAAATATGACAACCGTCTTAAATTGAAAGCTGCATATCAAAAAGAGGGAGGAAATAATGCCATCGATTTTTACACTCATCACGTGGAATGAAACAACAAAAAGGACACAATTTCGCCCTAAATGAAGCGTGACTTTTAACAAAGGGCATCGCACACGGTCGGCGCAATCGTTTATAACCCGACCGATGTGAAACGCTACCAGAATCGAGGTTTAGTCAAGTGATATGGGTGTTTTTGCTTTGGTCGGCTAGCAGCCCAATGTGCCGATTGCCCCAGGTTGGTGGAAATAACATGGCTGTATCATTGTTATACAAAAGCGCAGCTGTTCTCTTCCCCGAGGGTAAAAAAGACGTTTTGTATGTTTTTTTCGATACGGTGTGTATAGGCCCTTTTAGCGGTCACCGGGACAGACATACGCCTCCTGTTTGTAGGTAGGTACATTTTGATACAATGTGAGCTTTGAAAGTGGTACTTACCTATCACACACACACATATGAATTATTTTAGCAAAATAAAAGTTATGGGGATATTTGATGCTAAAATTGTTGCATGAGTTACTAACATACACAGCCATATATTTTTTTTTCAGGGGGGTAACTGACATACATACCGTACCGGATTTTGGCAATATTTTTTTCTAAATGTGTCAAATTCAGCCTTCAGTAGCTTGGTGCCTGCTATTTAGATGATTAAGTTTAATTGTCGGATGGAAATCTTGGTTATTATCTTGTCATCTCTCATCCGACATATAAAAATAATGTCGACCATGTTCAATTATTATGAACGCAGATTACGAGCTATAAATATAACCCCTAAGGTAACGTAAGGCACCCAATCCGCCATCTTGGTATTCGCCATTTGAATAATCTTTTTGTGAAAGAGGTAAGTGCATTAATAAACCCTTTTTAAGGGTCTGTGAAGGGACATGGCAGATGCGTTCTGAGTAGCCTAGGGTGAAGTGCTTGTGTTGTGATTATAAGATGTCTTGAGAGTTTTGTGATGAAGTAGCGATCAAGGCTCAAGGTGAAAAAGGCTTTCATCATTCGCTAAGAGCCGAAGATACATTAATGGTAGGTACCTTCTATTATGTATATGCTTTGTACTATTTTTTTGTCAAAACTACGAATTGGTAAGTGTTTCATTTCTTTAATTATCACAAACGATATAAATGTATGTCCTTGTCCGGAAGCAAAAATCATAGTTAAAAAACGTTTATCTTTAAACTGACTTATACCATAGTTTTTTTTGGCCAAGAACTATAAAATTTTAAAGTAGGTTGTGCCTGAAATTCGTTCAAATAATTATCCAGTAAAATTTACAGGGTTTTTACGGATTTTTGGGACGTTTTACTAGAGCACCTACTATGGCGCGTTGGGCCTTTATGGTCGATTTAAAATAAAATAAAATAAAAATTTAGGTAGGATATAATCTATGTAGCTACATTTTATATGGATAGACCATCGTTTGACTTGTCGTCTCACCTGATGTTAAGTGACAACGATGTATCTCTATGATCTCGGAGATTTCAAACTTACAAGACCCAAGCTACGCATTATTTTTATTTTTTCTTGTAGCGCTTGGCCTTCATTTCACCTGGTTACAAGTTAAAATGAGGCCGAAGGTGGAGGCGCACTCCACTCGGAATCCTCAACAAACTGTGGAATTGCCTATCTTACCCCTAAATGCCTTAAACACAACAATTTTAAAAATATTGTTATGGCGACAGAATTATGGGCCCTCTAAATGTGTAGGTAATCGGTTGGTTGAAAAATTAGACAACAGAGGCGGTTATTTAGCAGGAAAGACTGATATCGCCAAAGAGTTCCACACTAAGGTTGTCCATATAATGATGTTAGATTTGAGCCGCTTGGTCACAATAGGCTTAGCAATAATAACACTAAGATCCTTGGATGCTTAGAAATACACACTATATGATTCTCCTGTGCCGACGAGTTTTCAGCATCCTCTAGTTAAAATGATGTGTTCAAGGTAAGCTCACTGAAACTCTGAAAATCGGTTTGGTTCGTTTTATTATTGGTATTTGACGTTTCAAAGTGATCCTAAAAATCTTACTGAATAAATATATTTGACTTTGACTTTGACGTATTACCTCCTCTAAAGGAAGTTTTATGTATGAAGGTGTATTCAGTTTGTGCGTTTATCAAATACTATCATTAAACGAAGTGCCAAAAATCGTGGTAAAAGTATTTTTCTCTAGCTTTGCACCCGCAGACCAAACAAATAGGTCACTCTCCCCATTCGAGGGCAGTAGGGCGCACACAGACACATTTTCACATAGATATAGTACCTTTAGCTATAGATGTAATGTAGACAGATGTGATCCTGAGGGGAGATACAGTTGAATCGAAAAATGTTACAGTATTTTATCTCGCATTGTTTTACAAATACGTTATTTATGAAAAAATAATGTAACCGACTTCACCACTAAGTAATAAGTTATTCCTTTATCATTATCCTATTATCGTTTTCCTGATTTAAAAAAAATACAATGGAACCAATCTGGAATCATGTCTTTCAAACAACAAAAAAAAGTATCGGTTGAGAAATGACGGAGTTCTGAGGTAACAAACATAAAAGAGATGAAAAAAATACAACCGAATTCAGAACCTCACCATTTTTCTGAAGTTGGTTAATAAGCGCTTGAGCTAAAAAGTGTCTAACATTATTATATTAAACTGATGGTATATCTGGCGCGTTGCTGCCGCAGAAGAAATGATTCTGACAAAAATACAGAAATGCTCTTTCAAATATATTTGACGGTTGTTACGCCCGCCATCTACATAGGTAAGTTAATTGAGCAATGCCTATTAATTACCTTAGCGCAAGTGCAAGTAATAAGTTGTCAAAACTATGTCGCAATCGGATTATCGGTATGGCAGCGAATATTATACCTACCTACTAACAAACAAATACTCATTGATTTTTATATTCCTATTCGATAATTGAAGTTGTCTAAAGACCGTTTGTAACGATCCTTACCCTATTATATATTAACCCTATATATCCTAACCAGTGTGTCTAGTGCGAGTTTTCTACTTGCTCCATACTAGCTCAACGCATTTGCGTTAACCATGATTTGTATGAAAATGACTACTAAATACCTACTGGCTACAACCCGATAAGCTTTTACCTACAAGGAATAACCAAATGGAGTGACAATCTAAAACCAACACTATGAAATAGGCACATCATCCTCAGTGCTGCTTGTCTATTACCAAATAATAATAATAATAAATTGTATCTTGTTTTCAAAGTAGATATGTAAATTATTTTAAAACGAAAAACGGGTATTTATCGCGTATTTTACCTATATTTATCTCGACGTTTTGGCGGGGTTGCACCAGCCGTGCAACTCCGGCGAAACGTCAGGATGAAAACCCCCAGCGTCAAAAACGGTGTCGGTCCCCGTTTTCGAATTCAAATAATGTGTTCTAATCGCGAAAGTTTAAAAAAGATACTTAAATTACTAAAAAAAACAGTCAAACACTTTTGTCCCCAACAGTTCAAGGCTGTCATTACGTTTTCTCCCTGATTTATGTGCGGGCGTGCGCAGATGAAATTTTGATATGGGTGCGTTGACGGTACCAACCCTTTGGCCAGCACCCGTTACAAAGGACAATGACCAGCTGGTAACTAACATTAGGTATTCTATGTAACTGAATGCTTAAAACCATGTTCAACTGAGAAATAAAACTAAGAAACCTTAGTTTTCGCAGTTGAACAGCCTTCCGCAAACCTTTGTCAAACATTGTCTGATTTCTTACTCCTCATATTTTATATCTTCTCTGTACCACCAGCAATTACATCACCATTCTGACACAGACTGGTTAATTTTTCATATTTTACGACGGGGAAGCGCTTTGTCTTCATATCACCTGGTTACATGTTAAGATAAGGCCGAAGGTGTATATGCGCAAACCATCTTACCTCATAATGCCGGAACACAACAATTTAGAATTGTTGTTAAGGCGACAGACTTAAGTGGGATAGTGGTAGCTAGCCAAGCGGACTTAAAAAAGTCCTACCACCAAACAAACCAGGCACAATATTATACCCCCCTGGGGATCGAACCCGGAATCTCTGGATCTGATATCGGTGGGCAAATCACTTAGACTACAGTGGCAGTTAAATGCTTTTATGAGTAGTTTTAGGTTTACGACCTCTTAGGAAATTAAAAATAACGTGACAATGTGTTTAAATTCAAATGTGTCAAAAGTGGTGTCGGTAAGGTGACGCGAGTTCAATGGCTTTTTCCCATCACAAAAGATGCCCAACGCGCCTAAAAAAGTTTTCACTTCAAAAAAGCTCAAATTTGTACCTCTGGCGATCAGATCCGAGACATCTGGGACTGATACTCCACTAGACTACAGAGGCGGTAAATAGAGTGCACGCACTGTGTGATATGTATATCGTTGCAGTTTGAGTGTAGTGCTGCTAAGAGTGGATCCGCGTAATTTAGAATAACGATTAGAAACTTGTGAATGCTCGAGGTCTCCTCAATCGAATGATCTGCAATTACAGCGGCGCGAACAGTTTCAGACAATCACGACCGTCCCGCCCTCGCTGCTTCGCTTCTATCGAGATTCCGGCGGTGGCCCAAGACATAAGCTTTTGGATCACATAAATATAAATAAATATTTCAAAACATTTTTACACAGCCCCAAATTAAGCAAGGCTTGTAAAATGAGCACTAGATTATGGATAAAATACTTGTACATATCCTACTTTTTTTTTGTTGTATTGTATACCTACAGGTGAGTTTTTTCCAGGGCCACTGAGGCCAAGTCAGAAACCGTAAGAGTTATCGAATAGTCATGTTAGGAGTTACGTGCTCGATTTCGAAAAAAATAAGTTCTGCATTAAAAAAAAACGTTATGGTTATTTTTTCTTGCAAAGTGTGTAGGGTAGGAATCGAACCCACGACCTACAGCGCAGAAGGTAGAGCTTTCAAATGTTCGTTTAAAAGGCCTTCTCTTCGGACACTTAAATTTTAGTTTTTGGAGAAGACCACGAACGTAACGAAATTTTTAAATTCATCATCACGCATCATCTCAGGGAAGACATTTCCTTCAGCTTGTATTGACATTTACGTAGGTATACTCAAATGTATAAGGAAAAGTCCTTATAAATTTGTCTTTTATTCGAAAGCTTCTGATACAAAATCGTTCGGTCCTAAGACTTGAACCAACCGAAAAACGCACAAAACAGCTAATATCATCATTAATGATTGCGGGCTAATGCCCAATGATTAATGATAGGTTTATTGTCTTTAACGAGAGATATCGACCACGATTTCTTAATTCGGTAATTAGATGTGAAGCAACGAGCGGCTTTTTCGATAGCTTCTGATGGAACTGACTGCGAGACTAATTTGGACTGAAATAACAAATAACACCTCTTACGCAATGCAAATCAAATCAAATTTAAATTACTTTATTTATATACTTTCATACAAGTAAAATACACTTGTGAAGCGCCTGGGACTTATTTCTCGTCTTTCTGTGGAAATTTCTTAAAACTATTACTATTAAGTAAAACTATGACTAAGCGAAGCTACTTGAAAATTCTAAATCCATAGGACATCTGGTTTAGTCAGTCGGCTACAGCTTCAGAGAATCCCTCAAAACCTTTCTTAGTGCACGCCAGTAATAAAAATGGAAGGTACCCTGAAACTTTGAAGTTTCATAGGTCCTCTGGTTTGGACTGTGTGTTGGTTGTCGTTTCGTGGTACCTTTATGAGTGCAATAAGCAAGGTTTAGGGACGGAAACGAAGTCCCGGGCATTCATTGGTATTAAATAATATAAATACGGTTAAAAAAGAAACAATATACCTAATGATTAAGAATTTTTAGCTATCCACTCTAAAACTATTTATGTTTACGTACCTCACGTTTCATTTAGTTTTAGACACATTGCGATAATTTACTCAATTATCAAGCCTGTAATTACTTACAAACAAAATTTTAATAATCAATCTCAAAAGGAAAGTACAGCTAATCATAGAAATGTACGCGCATAAAAATAAAAATTACTGGTAAAAATAATGAGCATGTTAAACAAGTGAGGCGTGTGAGGTGCGACGGCTATGGAGAGGCTATGAAAACAGCGGACACTTTATAGGAAGGAATAGTCCTTACCAATTTACCTCCACCGATCCGAAATCTCAACTCATTATATTCCTTCAAAAAAAATTAAATAAGATTTTACTGGAATCGCAAAAATTGTTAGAAACAGGCAGCCGTTTCTTGCGTCAGTCTTTGGTGGGATGTTTCTAATAGCACTGTGCTACGTGGCATTTGAAAACATTATATTTATGCAAATAATTCATTTTATAAGATAGTAAGTCTCAAGTCTTTTATATTATATAATAATTAAGTTAGACCGTGCAGTATCTACATTAATTTATTTTTAAGCTTACCAACTCGATCAGGGTACCACGGAAGACCAGCGCTTTGGAATACCCTTCCATAGCATTATGCTGAGTGGTATCCTTTTTTGTCAATTATTTTATGTTTTTTTTTCTGTGTTTTTCTTCTATTGTTTTAGCTATGTATTTTGGCAAAATAAATATTTTCTTTCTTTCTTTCTTTCATTGAAATAGTCCTTACCATATGAAAACAGCGGACACTTCCTATTCCTTACCATTCCATTAGCAGCCCATTTACGTCCACTGTTGGACAAAATGCCGTGGAATCGCGGGATAATAATCGAACGCTACCATCTCAGCTATCAGATGTATTATAATCCGACTCAGATATCTCACCAGAAGAAGGACAACAGCTTCCTTCTTTGCATTATCTACTTCTTACTGCAATCAAAATATAGCTTTGAAGGAGGCTCTGTCTCACAGTGGAAATGTGGGTTTTGCCATAATCACCACGCCATAATAATCACTTGGATCAGGGATCTAACGGTGTTACATAATACACTCAACGAAGCTGCTGCCATTCTTCTGGTGAGATCTCTAAGTCGGCTTGTATGGCATCCGATGTTGAGATGGAAGGTTCGGTCCAGCATATTATCTATATACTCTCTCCTCCTAATTATAATTCTAATTAAGAGGGTTGTGGGGGAAAGTGTTCTGTATTTAAGTCCAACATCGGTGAGTATTCTAAGTCAAAGTCAAATATATTTATTCATTTAGATTTTTTAGGATTATTTTGAAAAGTCAAGTCTACCGCCTGTTCGGAATCGCGACCAGCACACAAGGAGAAAGGCAAGCCCCGGTTAAAAGAGTTATCCTGCTGGCCCACTGGATACTTCATCCTTGCTTAAGCAAATTTTGAGGCCAACCCACTTTGTACCATCATAAAAAAATTCGGTGTGATATCTCTCACTCTACCCGACATAGTTCCCAAGAACTTTTCGTCACACAAAAAGGCTGCCGATCAGAATTTCAAAACCCTCTCAATCAAAGTCATGTTTTAATAATACAATTTTGGAATGTATTTTAGAAGCAGATTATGTATATTTATAGGTTCCAAGACAATACTGGAAATTGATTTACAAAACGCTAGTCTATATATATATATATATATACGCCTGTTTCGTGGCCGTCATTGGACAAGTTGCGTATGTCGAAGATCGTGACAGTTGCTCAGAAGCGATCGTGTGAATTTGATAGTGAAATATTATGTTTGGACTTGGTAACTACCTACTGGCGTAAGGTTGGAATAGTCGTTGAATTTTAATCAATCGATTTTTTATATAATATATCTTATTATGTGCGCATTTGTTACATGCACATGGTCTGACGGTGAAGGTCACATCGTGAGGAAACCGGCATATCCCGCAATCCAAATGGCAAGTGACTCTGAATAGTATTTCGCTAAGCGACAAAGAGGTTGTACGCATTGCAAACTGTGGGCATGTGCCGAACGTAAGTTTGGACGCGCCTCTAACTACCCTTTATTACGTGATCCTCACAAGATCCACGCTCTGAGTAGTGATTAGAAGTGAATCCTTGAAAGGCAAAAAAGTCGTGTCTGTTTTTTTTTTTGATGTACCGAATAAAATAAGAAGCGCTCAGTTTCTGATATATTCAAAATCTTGAATAAATGTACGCCCTTCAGGAGCATGTCAAACAAAGTGTGATTTTTGACCTTTTAATTTTTCGATGTCACCTTATTAAAACATGTAGAAATCTTTATTTTTCTAAACTTTACACAGCAATTGGTTCAAAAGCCTAAAAATTACCTAGCGTTTAAGCTGGATATTGATTCTGTAAGTGGGGCAATAAAAATAAAATGGAGCTCAATTCCACTAAATGCTCTGTAATTACTTTTGGGCAAATGTGTTCTCGTTCACTCCGGAAACTAAATCCATGGAAATGTGCATAGGTAGGTGAATGCAGACATGCAGAACTAAAATTTTATAGGTACAATTTCTAATATAGGTACCTAAATGTACTTTGCAACGTTGCAACAATCTAGTCTCATCTAGATCTAATCTAATTTAGAGTCACAGCTAGAAAAATATCTGAATTAGAAGCCAATGGTTAGTACCTACTCTGTATTATTAACATTTTTTTTTATGAATTTTCATATTCTTAATCTAGTTCTCATACGAGTATATAAGCTTTGTTTAGGGCAAAGTGGCGTTATGTGAAATGCCTATAAATAGTAATTATAAATATTCATCAATCTTAACACAATTATCAATTCCGTCTGGAATCATAAATTCCAGCCTACATACATCTACTACTAAACCTCTCTATCTTAAGCCTAAAAAAGGTAAGTGGCTAAGCCGCTTCCATCCATTGACTCTAATGCAACTGCCACAATATCGTCGGCCCATCGAGTGTTAGAATTAAGGTCTTTCCAAACTTTTATCGCGTCCTTTACTCCCCAGAGGTTATCAGCTGTTATTCTGATGGGTCTAATAACATTAGCTATTTGTTAAAACGAATAATAAAAAAATAAGATATGCAAATACAGAACCATTTAAAAAATAAAACAAAGTTACAATATAACAATACAAATTATAAAATTAGTCTTTTTTAAACTTTCGCGATTAGGACACATTATTTTGACTTTTTTTTCAATTTTTTTTTATTTTTGATTCGAAAAACTGCTACGACCTCGGCTGGTGCAACCCCGCCAAAATGTCGGTATAAATAAAGGCAAACTAAGCGATAAATACCCGTTTTTTGAATCAAAATAATTATAAAATTGTTTTTTTGTTTTCTCAAGTTTTTTCATCTCCTTCATCAAGTATCAACTTCAGTATCAAGCTTATCACAAAATGCTGCGCTGATTTTAAAAAACAAAAAATCAAGCATATGTTCCTAAATTGCTTTTTCTTCCAACTGATGTACAAACCTTCAGCTTATCACAAAATACTGAGCTGATTTTCAAAGACAAAAAAATCAAGTCTATTTTCTTACACCGTTTTTTCTTCTAACCGTACAAACCTTCACGCTATCATTGCTGCCAAAGTCCAAAGACGCTGGTCCAAGATCATCATTACGACTGAGGAATAGGGGGCAGAGTCGTGTGGCAAATATTTTTAATTATTGTATCGCTACGTACTTTCTAATCACGAATGTGTTGAAACATTGGAATAAGTAGCTTTGCATGAAGATGACTTGTTTGCTATCACCACCGATTAATTTCAACCTATGTATGATATGAACAGACATCTAGAATGGTCATCGAGATTGATATTTCATATTCAATAGGCCGATGATATGTTATTTTATTTTATTCGAGAAACATACAGATACAATGAATAAAAAGGTAATATTGATACTGCTGACTCAAAACCGTTTGGCGTGGTATAGAAATATATACATAGGTTGCTGATGGGATTTCTTCTTTCATCCTAAGAAGACGATGGTCTAAAACAAATTGGTTATTAATTTGGAAGACAGGTTTATTTTTTTATATTTGTTTTTTACAAATATAATCTGCGTCGGGACCCCTTGCTCAATTGGTTAGACTGTTTCCGGTTCGAGTAAAAGATGCGGGTTCGAGTCCCGTCGCGGTTTGTGAATTTTTGTTTTACAACAACATTTGTAATTGTTGTGACCAAGTAAAATCACTTGAAATATAAAAAAAAAAAATAAGACAGCTTTAGGCTTACAATTCTTTGCCCGCGGCTTCACCAATTCGGACAAAAAGTAGTAAGCCTTTACTGTTCCCCATAAAACGCACTATCTCCATAGCCAATTTCATTTAAATCCACTTAGCCATTTATTCGCGATAATGTAACAAGCAAACGATTCAAATTTATGATATCAGCATCGATTCATGTTTTCAAATATTTCGCTAAACCTTTCCTCAGGAACTTCAAAACAAACCCAACCCTTCGTCTCCAAAGGGACCAGTTTAATTACATCGGATGACTTTAAAATATTAATGAGGTATCAGATACTCGCGTTTTCAGACTTTACTTGACGTACGGCTTTTATTAATTTAAACTATCATATCTGGATTACGCTCTCGAGATGGGCTTTCGGGTATTTGATATTCACAAAGTAGGTGGTGTCAGGTGATTCACGTAAACCTCGGCTTGTGTTGTTAATAACTTACCACTTACTATTCATCCTCTGTTAAACAGAGGCTGTACTGTAGTAGAAAAAATCTGGTTCTATCCAGGGTTAGACTTGGAAGTCTATCCCGGGCAGCAGAATCGCTGACTTTTGCTAGCGGTTACAAAATAAAATCTGAAAACATAAAAAAATATTTAGTAATAAATCCGCCAAATCTCTGTGAAAAAATCAAATCGACATCTGTTTCGCGCTGTGTTTCGTTTCTGCTTTCTAGCGGTTACGGTAAAATGATCACAACACTGGTGGTAGGCCTTGTAAAGGCCTGCCCAGCTGGGCAAGCCTTTACAAAGCCTACCACGTTAGCGGTGGTTGGCCTTCTGCCCAGCGC
This sequence comes from Venusia cambrica, assembly GCA_951394065.1. Taxonomy (NCBI): domain Eukaryota; kingdom Metazoa; phylum Arthropoda; class Insecta; order Lepidoptera; family Geometridae; genus Venusia; species Venusia cambrica. The sequence goes on from OX596035.1 coordinate 11,565,679, forward strand.
CAGTGTCATTTCGCTGTGTTCCGTTGGTGCCCTGAACATCCAATGTCATCTGGGTAAGCTAACACCATCGTAGAAATTACCTGTGCAAATGTTGAGATCAGCATATTTATTGCATGTAATAAAATGGGTATGTATATTGTCTAAAAGGTAGGTATATTGTCTTTCTATCAGATTAATTCCCGATCGGCCCAGAAATTTCTTTCCGCAGCCATTAAGCTAATTATTTTAGTTATGGACACTTTCCAATTGAGTTTCTATCGGGACGCTTTATCTTGCATACAAGGCACCATCATAATAAATCTTCAAAACTCCACCTTCCCCCACGCGCAATTTTGACAAAATTCGTGCATTAATATCAATATGTAGAGCAAAAAAGGTCCGTAATATCCCCAGGGTCCTAAGTCCCTTTATTTATCAAGCCGGGCCCTTTAACCCTTTCATCGTTACGCGAATTAAATTTCTTTTGCCGTCATTTCCCGTGCATTATCTCGGTTAAAATCATAATGGCGGGGCACAATAGCCGGCCGTGTTTGGGCCCCGACTTCATTAATGTTGCCTGAAGACTTTTATTAAAATATTGCGTCGCGCGGATGCTTAGGTGCGTATGAGCAAAGGCACAGAATAAATAATGATACAACGGGGCAGAAATGTCTGACTTTTATCATTAAATAAAACATGGTGCTTTACAAACAAATTGGAGGTTTTAAGTGATAATTTTAAGACCACACTAAATTATATAATTAAAAAAAAAGCAGTTTGACGTCATTTGTAGAGGCAGTCTTAGAACGGTCTTTAAAACCGAACCTCTTAGACTCGTAAAGATAACGTGACAATGTGCTTAAAGCTAAAGGTGTCACAAGTAGTGTCGCTAAGGTGTATGATGGTTAGAGTTCAATGGTTTTTTCCCATCCAAAAAATGCCCAACGCGCCTTAAGAAGTTTCCACTTCAAACAACCTTGACTGTGAATCTATAAGTTTAACAAATCTTAAAAACACTACCAAAAACAAAATGTGAATATTAGTATATTACATCTTATTCTCGGTCGGTGCAGCCTGGTGCTGCCGTGGTCACTTTGTATTATTTCGGGCTATTGTGGTTAGCCACTGCAGATTTGATTAGGTCAGTCCAGCGGTGACCTCCATAGTGTTTCTTTTACTCGACCGTAGACAACAAAGTGCTCGCAAAAGTGTCCAGAGCTCTACTTGAGATATGCCTAAAGAACTGAATACTAATCTACATGGAGTCTTCAAGTCCTGAGTAATGAGGTTCATTTTAGGCAAGCGTGCTCTATATTAGGCTACATCTTTACTTGTTTTTCAAGTAAGCTGGTGGTCAAACGTTTGGCTATCACAATAAAAATATAAACTTATCAGTTTTATTTCTTTTTATTATCAACAAATGTTAGACACAAAAATGGTTTGAGAAAAAGAGGTGGGTTCGAGTCCCGTTGCTGTTTGCGGGGTTGTGAATTTTCGTGTCATTATAACATTTTCTTAATGTTGTGACCAAGTGCAGTCAGTTGAATTTTTTTTGTTTATTATTTGTTATAGTAGAAATAAAAATACGCACACAATGGAAATTTAAACTTTCTACCTATTACGTATCATGAGCATAATAGTAAGAGCCTGTTGACAGCCGGACGGACGTCAGATGGACAGCAGCTTAGTAACAGGGTTCCGTAAGCACACATAGGATACGGAACCCTAAAATCTGCTATACTCAAAAGTCAGAAGAAAGCGCTGAAATATTTTTAATAATTCATGCCGAGACAACTTAGGAGGAGCTGAGGCCAAATGGCGATCGACATTATAATAATGGCTGGGCTAAACAACGGGGGTTTTTTCTTGAAAACTCACATTAAGGTATGGGCTACAAAATAGGGATCTGTTATATACGTAAGACAGGTAACCCATACCTACTCATAAAATAAATGCGATGGTTTTTGATTTTGCTATTAAGATACAACGCTCTTGAAAATTTGAAATGAAAATGTATTTATTCGGATTAAGAGACATCCATTCTGTTACCATTTTTGGATTACATAGACATCTATTTTGCTCTACGAGTACGATATAATAATGCGTTCAGAATGCTGATGGGGCTGACTCGGTTCTGAAGCGCATCGGAGATGCTCGCCGAAGCGCTTGTAGACTGTCTACAGCATCATGCAGAAGCGGGGTACATCTTTGGTGCGCAGCGTCCGGGACAGCTCCAACAGCATTCTATACGTATTCGCAAGTAGGTTATAACCTAACCAACATAATATAAAGCTGAATTATTGACTCACTCATTGACTCATTGGCATGGTTGTTTGTGTTGAAGGAGATGTTGATTGAATGGGGAAGTTTCCTATCGATAGGAAGATTATCAGCGAGTAGAGGAAATATTTTTCTACTTTCATAGTAAATCTTGACATAAATGTAAAAAAATCTGAAAAATTTTGCTATTTCGTATATACAAAAGACGATCGATGCTTGAGAACTGCATAGATCCATAGCAGATCAAATTCAAAGGAAATGTATGGAGATTTTCAAACGAATGTCGATGCCACTTCTATGTCGGCCTATTTATACTTAGGTACATGTCGAGTTCGAAATAATTTGAAATTTTCGAGTTTTATTTTTATTTTACATGGCCATGCACGAGTGTTTTTTTTAACGAATGAACACGTCACTGAAACCTATACGATTTTTTGTTCCCTCAGAGAAATCATAGAATATAGTATATTCCACCATCACGACGTTTGGATACGATTTTTTTTACTTGAATTATGTTGTATGACCATTGCAGCAACAGTTCGAGACAGTTTTTTTTTGACGCATGAAGACCGAGATCGGCCCGAATGCAGCGAGGGACAATCGAGCTACAGGCTGACCTACGACGTTAGGCCGAGATTGACCCGAGTGCAGCGAGGGACGATATAGGTACAGGCTGCCGAAAAATATTTTTGGACCAACTTTTTTTTTCATTTTTTTTTTTATATATCTATGTACTTTTTTCATATATTTTTATTTTAGATTTTTCAAATATGTCAATCACAGAGCTAAAATATAACCGTATTATATAACATATAATTGTTTAAAAACTACGGTAATTGGAAATTCTAAATCCAGTGTCCCAAGTTAAATCAAAACAAGCCAAAAATTAATAAAGCCCAACCAACCATCCAAGTCCCAGTTAAGTAACATCCAAGTATCTAACCCTTCAAACAATTTCCAAAGAAAACGCCTTTGTTTGAATACTTCAGTTGATTTGTCCGACTGTACCTTGCCTAGGACCCTTTGGGCGCTTTCAAATGACGGACACGACGTGGCATGCTGCAAATTATAATCCATCAGTTTTTTTTTAATATGTTATGCTTTTCCGCCGTACAAAAAAAACTGCCACCAAGTACAAAACAGATGTAACGATAGCTTTTATTTTTATTTTTTATCTTTTCATGCCGAAGAAACTATATCCACTAGTATATAAAAATAATAACACAAGTTAGATTTTTTTTTCAACCTTGGTTGCAGATGAAAAGTGCGTAAAATGTATATCGGTCTTATTCAAATTTCAGCATTTAATAGTCAATTTGTAACATTAATTAATTAATAACAATTTGTTAATTTTATTTGCAACGAAATTCGTGCGTTTTTATGTCTTTTTGCTGTGTTTTTTTTTTTATTATACATTATTTTAGCGGCGTGTCGTAGTCATTTGCAAGAGCTTGTCTCCCCAATCTCCCCCGATCGTTAGCCTCCTTCTACAATATTTGCATAACTCATTAAGCTGCATTCATATTTAATTAGAATATTTCCTACTTTTGGAGATGCCTTCTTGATGCTGCTGCTGAATTAGCTATTGAATACAGATAAAAGTGATGAATATCATTTTGCATATTTATAGCAAATGGCGTATTTAAATTTAGATCGGAAACATATGGTACATTACATAACTAAGCAAGATGCGCAAGTGGTTTATTTTTACAAAGAGACGTGAAAGAAGAAAAGAAGAAGAAAGCAGAGAAAGAGTAGAGAAGAGTATTTCTCTTGACCTGGGCAAAGATGAGGTCTACACTTAACTAAGGCTTGGGGTAGTAGGTACGTAACTGTAAAAACCAATTCTGGCAGCTAACAAGCCACATAGGTCAGTTGGTACTAACTCTGCCTGGCGCTGTAGGCTGTGGGTTCAATTTCCACTTAGAACAAACATTTGTGTGATGAATATAGATGTTTGTTCTGTGTTTTGATGTTGTATATGTTGTATCTAGTTCCCATATTACAAGCTATGCTTGTTTGGAGCTAGATAAAAATGAATGTCCTGTAATATGTATTTATTGATATATTATTATTTTTGTGCGCATTTATTAATGATTTTCTCGAGCACATAGTCCTAATAAATGGAATATCCACCAAATGTGGATGATAATTAGCTGTGCGTCTGACATTTCTACTACGGAACGGGGACAGCTACAAAATTAACATTAAAACATTCTGATTAAATGAATTTGATTTTGCGTTGGCCGATATTCGCAAAATCTGAGCTGAGTTACTCTGTGGTGTTGACACATAAAGTAAATATGTTTTTACATTTTGCGTTGTTATTTCACTTTCAAAACGTGCGTGCGTTATTGTAAGGTTATGGTTACCAATCACCCTGATGATGGTCCCCTGGGAGAACCGAAACTACGTGAGTAAAAAAAAGTGTTCGAAAATTGCATTGGTACGATTGATTTGAGAGTAAGAATCTCGCAAAATTTTGTTCCTAATTTATAGTGTTTGCTTGCAGCGAACAATCTTGTTCACTTTTCTTTATTATTAGACCTTCACGCGACTTCCCCAATATCCGAGCAACTTGAAATCGATTGCCATTTAATTCGCTACCAGCCTCTTGATGTCGATTCGGCCAAACAACTCTAATGGCTTCGTCGTTTTGTGCGTCTACTTGTTTGAGTTTTGCGTTTCAATTATATGAATGTTTTAGCAAATTGTTTAATTTACTAAAACGTTTTTTTGCGAATTTCAATTTAGATCAGGTGAGTGTAAGCACATTTCGAAGTAAAAATTATTCATTCAATATATTTTATAAAAAAATCAACTGTCTATACGGTTCATGTGATACAGCCCGCTCTGCAAGACAGACGGACGGAAGGACAGACAGTGGAGCCTTATTAGAAAAGACATTTCCCAGAAGTAGAAAAAAAAAAGTTTTGTGAAAAGAATTCACAATGTAAGTTCACGTGGATTACCTACACAGATAGTGTTCCTTGTAATCAATAATTAACAATATAGATGTACTAACTTGTATGTACATATATAGAGCTCTGACTACCCCCGTATTGACAAAGTGCACTTACGCTCTCGGATTACAAAATGGCAGGCGGTACCGAAACGTCAAACTATTTGCACAAACTTTGTTATTCCATCGAATTTTACCAATTACACCAAAATACACCTTATTGACGAAGTATTAAGTTGAAATTGGTACGGTACAACGTGCTACGAATTTGATATAATTTGAATAGTTCGAAAGTAGATAGGTATAGAGCCGTGGACGCGTATTGACAAGTGCACTTAGCGCGGATTATGTTGTGCAACATTTGCGTGTGGATGGTGTCATGCGATTTTATTCAGTTTTTTTTTATTATTTATAAAAAAATCTCTTGAATCAATTTATTGGCTTTTAGTTGGAACAAATAATGGTAAATGGTTCATACCAGTTTACCTGAGCTTAGACTTAAATATCATAATGATTATTCCATTAATATTAGACAAGAAGTACCTACATAATAAAAAAATACATAATAAATATATTACTCCATATAAAGTATATACCTTTTAGCCAAAACCCCAGGGCTTGCTCTTATTTAGGCCAGCGAATTAGCATAGCTATTCAGCGTGGCAATGCAGCCAGTGTCTTGGGCACGCTTCCGTCTGGTACTGGTCTGGAACAGTTGAGTTACCTATAGGCCGTTTGTAACGGTCCTTAGTAATCTGACTGATTTCTTTGTACATAGTTAGTTTAATTGTACTTTTTATTGAATAAATTCCTTATAGTCTAACATACATTTATATTATACCAGACAAGTTTTATATGGCACGTCATTCCGCGAAGTGCTGCTTGCTGGTGATAATTGTCTTCCACATCTGCGATGATGGTGACATAAAATAATGACATTATTTTAGGTTTCTCTGTAAGTACCTATTGGTTTCGTATCTCTATCAAAGAATCCGCTGGAACGACGGAGTGTAGAAAGACGGTTGCTCGAAGTGAACAACCAAATTATTGTATTTATAACCTCTGATCATTATATTCTGTACTCATATTATTTTTTTTCTTCATTCAACATCTGCGGTGATGCGGGTACATAAAAGAGTAAAATTATTTTCGGTGGCAATAGTTAGGTTTCTGTGTATCGGTTTCATATCTTTAAAAGAGATACTGCTGGAGCGACGAAGTGGAGAAGGACCTATGGGAATTGCACGCTGTCGACTGGACTGATGCAGCCATGGACCGGGTAACCTGGCAATCTCAGGTGAAAGAGGCCATCAACCACTTTGTGTCACTGCGCCGTAGCAGTATATTCTTGTGTCAGCTATGCATGTCACCATCCACGATGACACAACATTGTCCATGAATCCAATTTCAGCAGGGGCGTGCCATGGGAACGATGGTATTACACCCCATAATATTTGTGATCCATGCTTCGGGGGCTGGAGGCTCAAGGGGGCTCAAGGGTGTGGGATTTGGTTGCGATTAAGTTTTGGACAAGAGGGACCACGTTTTAATAAATCGTTTGATAAGTACATTTTTTTTTATTTCTGCGGTCCTTTGCCATAAATTAAGTAGGTATTTTTAGTGTGGAATATATATTTTACTAACTAATACAAACTACTGTATGACATTGAATACTTTTCGCATGTATTATAATAATAATCACATTTTTATTCATTTTTTTATTAATTATTTTTGCAGTAGCGCTTGTGATTACTGATTATGCTTGATTACATAGACGAGTGGTGATATTATTAGGGTGAGTATACTTAATACTTAATAATACTTATCATATTACTTTTTGATAATGCCAATATTTACTAATTTTAAATTATAGGAATACTGACGGTATTTCACGAATTCATCAGTTATGACTTTTTGACAATAAAAAAAACAATACAGATCCCTTATTTCCACAAAGTTCTAAATTTCAATTAGGTATGCTCATTTTCAATGGGTATAAATCTTAATTGAAAAAAAAATAGAATTGAAATGATATCTGAAATAAACATCGATTAGAATACCGGTAACTTTAGAAGTTAGGTATAATTATCTTGCTATCAGATTCGCCTGTATATAATCCATCATTAAACGTAGGTGGTTGATATGTAATCCAGAATCAACGGAGATGGTTTGACGTACTAATCCATCTTAGTCTTAGGAATCTGTATAGAGTTGACTGTTCTTCAATATACCGCATGAATATAATTATACCTACTTTGAAAATGATATTATATTCTGAAAAACAAACACGTCTTAAATCTATATAAAATCGACAAACATGCATAATAATTTCAGAAACTTATAACTTATTGGTAAAAAACTCAATAAGCATCAGTTTCCTTCAATATCAAATGAATTAATTTCAAATTACTAAATGTAATGTTATGCTCTAACATTCAGAAAAAATTGAAAGTGAGGAAATAAATATCTCATCGTAGTGTTTCAGAATTAAGTTCATATATATTTGTCTTTACATAACTTCCTTAGCCTAGGTACGCTTAAACTAAACAGTTTTCTTCCTTATTCTTTCGATACATAATGATAATAGTTAAATGATAACTTGACATGTACCAAATGTATGTAGTAGAATATTTTATGTTACATACTCGGGGTGTTATCTGCTCTTGATTAATATCTGAGATAATGTCAATGACGCACTTGTTCAGATGGAGTGACGTCGGCCTCTTACGACTAAACCCGCGGGATAATTTTAACCCGGCGATGGCGCCACTGGCGTTAAATCACGTCAGCTATCAATAGTTATGTTATGCTGCCCTGCTGGCAATGAAAATGGGCTCCCTTATCTCCCGTGGATGACGTAATTGGCGACTAAAGGCTTAAAGATTTCAGATTCAGAGGTCCCGGGTTCGATCCCCATGGGATCGATGTGGTGGTAGGACTTTGTTTAAGTCTGCCTGGCTAGCTACCACCATCTTACCTAAATCTGTCGACATAACAATTCTAAAATTGTTGTGTGCCGGCATTTAGAGGTAAGATAGCCAGTTCCTCAGTTTGTTGCGGATTCCGGGTGAAGTGCGCCTCCACTTTCGGCCTTATCTCAACTTGTTCAGGTGAGATAAAGGCCAAGTGCTTACCCGTCGTATAAAAAAAAGTGGGGATGTCTATCCCCTTGAGAAACTCAACGACAACGGTTATGATCAACCAGTTACCAAAAGCGCGGTGATTATCGAATCCCAAAAGGTCAATGATCTGTAGTGGATTTTCTGGGTCTAAATTATATAACTGAATGATTAAAATAGTATGAATACATATTATCCGCGCAACAGCCTGAACAATTACAAAAATAATCTTAAAAAAACTATTGAAATAAATTATTTCAATAGATTATCTTTTTCTCATTTTTCTTCTTACGACTCCAATAATTTAAATTTTATTAGAATGTACTTAAGCCTAGTTTTATAGTGACATCAAGTGCATTTTATTGTTTGTTATGTAACTACTATGTACACTGTGGACAGCGCTGTGGGCCACAGTATCGCCAAAAATATTGTTTTTTAAGGATTTTGTAATTATGTATACCTAATGTGGCTGTTTGTTGTTCCATAATAAACAAAATAAAATAAAAAACAACAACTAAAATCTTCTCCATAGGTGGTCCACACCCCCCATTCTTAACTTAAAAGTAATGAACTAAACCCCCTACATTACGAGTACAAAGTTATTTTAAAACACACCAACATCCATCACTAATCTGTTGAGGCTAAGTAGCAAACATTCGAGGTGGTCTGAGGCGACCGTGTCTAAATAACATTAGTCCTTTATATAAATGTACAAGTCAAAAGGGCATAAGTGAAGTCAGAATCGTATAGACTTGTGAAGTTTTTAAGCTGAGAACGGAAAAGTTTTAAAGGAGTTTACATACAAGCGGCAGCGGTGACTGTGTGCTGGAGTGATTAGAAAGAGGATGGGACCTCCTCAGCGCGGCGCTAGTTGTGTCATTGGTTTTGCTTTTAAACTTTAAGTAAAATCACCTGATAGTGGATAGCATTAGCAGTTTAAGTAGATTTGCTAGGGTTAGTGTGCACTTACTGATTAGCTTAGAGACCAAAAGAGCACACATTAAATCAAGGTCTTGAATTTCAATTTACTAGCAACTATGTATTCAATATAATAATATTAATAAAAAGGCCAAGTGCGGAAATGCACACCTAGGGTGGGAACCCTAGGTGTGCATTTCCACACTTTCCGCACATTTCGGCACATTCATGATAAAACATTTATGGTAGGTACTTATGTAGGTCCAAATAATATTTGTTATTCGTGATTGCAAAACAGCAATAAAATACTCTGTGAAAATGTCCACTTTCTATCTATTACGGTTCATGAGATTCATGACAGACAGATGGACGGACGGAAAGACTGGACAGCGGAGGCTTAGCGATAAAGTCCGTTTGGCACCCTTGGGTACGAAACGTTAAAAAACTATTATGTGTCATATTAATAAGATGCATAAATTTGGCACTTTATCCTTCAGTTGGTAGGAATACCTACCAACTTATGAAAAGGTCTTAAATCGTAAGCAAAAAGTAACACATCTTACCCCTCTTCTCAAGTCCATACAATATCAATATTGACCCAGCGAACTCCGGTAGCTTTTAAACAGTTTACCCCGACCCCGCTAATGATGTCCCGACAGACGAATGCAAACTTTGTCATATTTTTTTAAATTTCGAACGCGGAAAAAAGGTTTTATGTCGGTACGACAAAGATATCTTATTATTTTGCGACAGCGTGCAACATTCTTTAGGGCGCATCTTACATGAACCACGTTTTTTAGGTTAGAATACCTTTAATACTGTTTGTATTTTTGCAAGTAGATACTTAGATACAGTAACAAAGTCATTGCTGCAAATGCATTATGGAACTCAAAGCTGACATCATTCATATGTCCAAAGTCAAAAGATGAATAGATTGTTAAGTAATTCTCACAATTCACACGGAGGGCATGTGAATATAAAATAACTCATTTAACCAGCAACAACTTAATTTCAATGCATTTTTGGGACCACTTTCCACACAAGCGCGCGGTTCCGAATTAATTTCTTTAGACCTGAAAATATAGCCATGAAACGATGGTGTTAATTGGAAACTCAAAAACTAATTCCGTTGGATCTGAATGAAGCTCTAAAATTATCCTGTCATCGTAAAAAAACCTCAACTTTTAGGACTTAGTTGAAGTCCGCCTGGCTAGCTACCACCGTCTTATCTAAATTAATAAAACAAAAAAATCTGCGTTACCTTAATCACAATTCTAAAATTGTTGTGTTCCGGCAATTAGAGGTAAGATGCCATTTCCTCAGTTTCTTGACGATTCCGGGTGAACTGCGCTTCCACCTTCGGCCTTATCTTAACATGTAACCAGGTAAGATAGAGGACAAGCGCTTCCCCGGTGTACAATAAAAAAAATCTTTAGGATGACGATTTGATTTATCGGACTAAGTTAGTTCAGTCTAGGCTCACCGAGTTTTATTTATGACGTAGCTTATGACATTAACATTAAGTAACTTATTGAATGTATTTTTTTTTTGTATATTTAAGTGTAAGTAGTAAGTGACTATATATATAGGTATATAATCATAAGTATATGTTATATTTTCACACTGTACACACCCAATACAAAACACACTCACTATACACTTCACAAAATTGTTAATCTCGCGAGGTCTAGCAACCCTCGTCAAGGTTTCGGCAGAATACCAGCGCCTTTCTACTTCTTAGTAGTAAGGCATTCATGCTGAGCCGGTGCCTTTTTGCTGTTGTGGCACACAATTGTATTACCTGTAATTTTCTAGGTTATTTTTTTCGTGTTTCTAATAATGTTTTCTTTTTACTTTCATTTTTTTTTTGTATTTAGATTGTTTAGATTTTCGTGTGTAATGTCATTATGTTCTTTTTTATATGTGTGTCTCATTGTGTGTCTTAACAGTAAATAAATAATTTCTGATTCTGATTCTGATTCTGACATTATTTTGACTCAGCGCCATGCTGCGTATGATGGATTTAAATCTGAGTAGGTTAGTAAATTTTGTAAGCCACTACGGAACTGGCATATCCAACCGACCAAAAATATCCCAAAACAAAAATTAAAAACAAAGCACTATCTAGCTCAAACAAGCAAAACTTGTAATGTGAGAACTAGATTAAGGATACAATACAACACCCCATTGGGTGCAGCCTAGGCTCATCCAGTTTGTCATATTAAATCAAGAAGAAACGAGTTTTTCCAAATAATCTATCGTAGGCCAGGTGGCTTGACATAAAATCGGATTTGGTCATAAAATGTGTATGTCCACACATCTTTAACTACGTCCATAATAAACGCTTTAGTAGGCACGCTGCTTTGATTGCTTAAATCTTCCCAAAATCATGTTTAGGAAATTGAAAGATTATCTTAATTACGTCTGTGATAAAATGATGTTAAATATTATATTGCTCACATTGTTTTGTCGCAGTTACTTGCTAATATGTTATTCTCATGATTACAGTAATAAGCTTAGATATAACTAGCAATAAATATAAAATCATGTATGATATTACACTAATACATTATTGGGGTATCAAGTCAAAGTCAAATTCATAGTAAGTTCCTTTTAGACAAACATGCTCCATCTTAAATAGGTCTTATGTTTTTCAAGTGAGCTGTTGGTCTGACTGTTTAGCCCTGACTAGTTACTAATACAAATAAATGTGCTAGAAATTTTTTTTGGGAGTCTTTTACTCATTGGGACTCATCATCGTTAAATAATTAAAGGAAATAACTTTTTTTTATAAAAATAATTTAAACAATAAATTGCACAATTAAACTTACTATGTACTAGAGGTAAGATAGTCAGTTCCTCAGTTTGTTGAGGATTCCGGGTGAAGTGCGCCTCCACCTTCGGCCTTATAACTTGTTACCAGGGTGAAATGAAGGAAAATTTTCCCCGTTGTTCAATAAAAAAAAGGACAAAGGAATCAGTCGGATAAACTACGGACCGTTACAAACGGCCTATAGGTAACTCAACTGTTCCAGACCAGTACCAGACGAAAGCGTGCCCAATTAACGAAATTGCACAATAGATGCTTTTAAAACCAAATATTAATCCTGATTGTTATTATTTGTAGATGTTCCTCGGACTCAATAGCCGACGCTTACTAGAGAAAAACTATGCCACCTCTTTCCAACGACTAATAGTCAATAAAATTTTAACATGATTAGCATTAGTTAACTGTTTGCTAAAACATTAAATTTAACATTAAATGACAAAATAAACGTGTACCTATTTACAAAAATGGGTTCTAATTGAAAACTTTCTCCTTTTATGAAGGTCGGTTAAAGTGATGCAGTGTTTTCACAAGTTATAGCTAAACCGCCAGATTAAAAAAAACGATTCTTTAGTTAATTAAATTTGGAAGACCCTTGACCACTCGACCAATCACCACTCTGCAGGGGTAGTTATTATGTTTAATCCCTTAATGGCGTCCCAGATTTCATTACGGGGGTTGAACTGATTAAGAGGGTGGGACTTTTTTGAGTGATATTTTCGAGGGGTGATTTTATGTTGTCTTTAATATAGGTACGGTTATGAGGAGATAAGTTTGTATACTGCGAAAATACCTCTTATGTCTCATATTCCACTCTAGAGCTTACCCTAAACCCTGGAGGGTAAGCCCTAGAGTGGGATATGAGACATTAAATAGAAAGAAATAAATAGAAAGTTAGTAAGTACACTTACTTACTTACTTTCTATTTACATATTACTGTTTCATATTTTTGCCGTGGCGTTCGCGACTTAAGAGACGACACCTTCAACTCAGCCCGCGGATGTCGTAAAAGTCGACTAAGTAATCTCGTCAGAATGCAGCAGCTTCCTTCCATTATCTAGCAACTTTTCTGCTATAACCACTCGGCCTGCCAAGCGACGATACACAGGTGAGACTAATGATAAGCGCTTCCCCATCGTACGTTAAAAAAAACTAAGCTATCGATAGGAGAAAGTTATTCCGGGAGTAACATGCCTCGACATCGTAATTACGCCAGTAAACAAATCCACCCCTTGCTAACAAACGCATTTTTTTCAATCAATAGGGAGGTTTTAATTTGAAATGTCAGATTGCACTTGTCAGGGTTTTATTTTGAAGCCATTGATATTTTTGCGATACATAATGTAGGATTGATGTCATCGTTCATTACAAGGTTCCGTACGTAAAGGACTGTCCGTCTATTGCAACGTTTTTTTTTATTCTTAGAGAAAATCTAGTAAAATCATGGTTTGATTTGCTTTTACCGTGAAAGAACGCATTTTACTAATAACTGGACACTTGTAAGCTATACACTGACACGGCTTCAGAAATAAATGATAAAAAAACTGATTTTGTTAAATAGGTTGGTGCTTGATTCCTACTTGGCTGGTTATATTCTAGGACATAATTTTTTTATCATACTTCTAACCTGTTTGATGTTGATTCACGCTTCTCAAGGAAAACCCAAAACAAAATATGCAAACTCACACGGTATTTTTACTGCAGTTTTTGTCAGCGTATCGTCACTTCAAATGAAAACGGCTTGTCGTTTTTAGTACTTTGCTGAAGCCTTCAACATTTGATGAGGGAATACCGTCTGTAGCTATGTGGAAATAGGGGTTGGTGTTGCGCATTCATGGTTTTATGGTCAGTGGTAAAAATCCAGTGAATCACTTTGACGCATATAAGTCATGAATTAAAAAGGACAACAACAGACAAAGGGGGCATTTTGCATCAGCCTGTGACAGTCTTCCTTGTGGTGCCGCCGTAGAGTTACAAATCTCACAGAGCTATCACACAATAAAACAAACTTTATATTTTGATGACTGGGAAACGCTTGGCCTTCATCTGTTTGTCAAGTCACAAGTTTCCACCATCGGCCTTATCATGGCCGAAGGTGGAAACGCAGTTTACCCGAAATCCTCAACATATTGAGGAACTGGCTTTATAGCCTATAACTGCTGGAATACAAAAATTTTAGAATTTTGTTATGGCGACAAAATTAGGTAAGATGGTGGTAGATAACCAGGCGGACTAAAACAAAATCCTACCACCAACCAAACCGAGCACAATATTGTGCTCCCTGAAGATCCTGGGATCGAACCTGGGACCTCTGGATCGAACACTGTTGGGTGAACCAGTAGAGCACAGAGGCGGTTGAAATATGATAGTTTGCATTGTGATGGAAGTTTTTTTTTCGATAGTGTCTGCATCTGGACTGCACTGATGATGAAAACCTAAGAAACAGCGTATCATCAGATCGTATATAAGTATTCTAATATCTAGATATTACAGGTCTCAGTAGACTTTAGTAGGTTAAGAAACCAACCCTTCAAAGACCTGTGGAAGCTCAAACAGATAATCCAAAGCTTTTGTTTACTTAACTGGACCTAATGCCAAAGCAAAAAGTTTCAATTTCAAAACGGAATCATCAACTTCAACAACTCATATCAAACAAAAAAAAACTCGTATAAGATTTTTTATCGACCTTATTTGAAACACTATAATATGTTTTTATCTCGTCAGAGTAGTTGTCGAGGAGACCGTTCCATTTATAACATATTATAACAAACCTCATAGCTCAGTTGGTAGTAACTCTGCCTTCTGCGCTGTAGGTTGTGGGCTCGATTCCCACCCAGGACAAATATTTATGTGATGAATACAGATGTTTTGTTTTGTGTATAGGTGTTGTATTGTATGATAATTTACAATAAAAAAATATTGAAGTATTCTACTATCTCTAATCTAGTTCCCAAATTACAAGCTACGCTTAGTTTGGGGCTCGTGAAATGAATCCTGTCGTATTTATTTAATTATTATTTATTGTAAAAAACAGTTTAGATAACTTAGAACAAAGTACGAAGAACTAGTACGTTTATTAATTGTACGATATTTTTTTTGGAAATAAATACATTTTATTATTATTATTATTGTCAATGCCCTGTCCTACACTTTGTGTCTCTACGAAAACGCATCAATGCATTCTTTGTACAGCGGAGTGTAAATTCAGGATCTGAGTGTCGCCGCCGTCGTTTTCACACTGCAACTCTAATTGGACACTTACGTAGCGGTTAAAGGGTTAAAACGCTTTTTATCCGCAGGTTCGACCGGTGGGCACGGAGGCTGGTGATACAATTCTAAATCATTTATTACTTCGAGGTATTTTCTCAGAAGATTTGTTTTGTGAGTGTGTATTTTTATAACATTACAATGCAACAACATTAAAAAAATGAGTTATTATTTTATAACCTAATACATTCGACATGTACATTGTATCTGGAAGATATCGCTTTCAAGTACTAAGACTGCCCGTTGTACATTTAGTTTGAGTTTTTTATTGTTCTGTTATACTTTTGTGTACACTAACATTACGAATTTTCTTCAATTAATTCGTATATTCGGCTAGATAATACTACCGTTACCGTCGATATTTCTTAAATCCTACTAAGTTTGTCTGGAGAGCGATCGATATGACCGCCCATTTCAGTTTCAGTTTTTTAATCATCCATTTTTAAACAGACAAATGGAGCTTGTGTGCACCAAAAACTCATTAATTCATTTACTCAATGCCTATCAAGACAGCCCAAGGTTGTCTGTTCTAGGATATGAATTTTTCAAGCTTTGTTAACAAAAAAATATTAATAACATTTCTTGACATTTCTAACGTTTAGTATTGTTTTGGGAAAATAAGGGGGAAAAGGGGGGATTTTTGCTGTAGTGTTATTTATCAACGGATTTCAATTAAATTTGAAAGTCACACTAAGGATTTAATTCTTCACAAGTTGTCGTAAAAAAAAAAAAAGGTGGAGTGGAGGGGGAAAGAGGGAGAAGTTTACTGTAGTATTTCAATTGTTGAGTTTTGTACCTACTGAAAATGTATAACTGCGCTTACTAATTACTTTAGTAACTATGCAGTCCTCTCCGCCTTTGTAAAACAAATCCGTTGACACCAGGTTCGATCTCCTCAGACCAAGGGAACGCGAGTTAATCGCTAAAACTTGTACCTACCCCTTTTGCTCAAAAGTCTAAAAGGAAAAGTGACAGAGGAAAGCATCGGTAATTGCATCGTTATAAGGGCTCGCGAGGTCTACTGATTTAACAGAACCACTCGTTTATTTGGTGGTAGGACTTTATTTAAGTCTCCTTAGCTATCATCATCTCACCTTTCCAAAAATTGTTGTGTTCCGGCATTTAGAGATCAGAAGCCAGTAGAGGATTCTGGGTGAAGTACGCTTCCATCTTCGGCCTTATTTTAACTTGGAAAAAACCAGGCGAGATGAAGGCAAAGCTTCCCCGTCGTACAAAAAATAAACAGTACCTTTTTTTTTATAGGTACAACCAGGAGACGGTACAACCGCCTGATTTTAAGTGCAACTCTTGCCTATAACAATGATTAGGGATAGATTGTCTAGTTTATAAATATGAACAGTAATAAATACAAAAATCCATTTTTTATACAAAAAGATACAAATAACATAAATCGTGAATAGCATAAAGACGACAATGACACAATGATCGATTGCGTATTGAACCATTATTAACTCTATTTGAGCCACTTAGGACCTACGGAACTCTCAATAGATATCATGTGATAACTGTACCATCACATTCTATGCGACAATCGACAATAAAACGACCTTAAAACTTAAACTAGTCGCAAAATGAACACTAAAACCGAACAGACTGAGTATATTTTATGCCAGCAGTTCTGTTATGTATGGAATATCGAATGACAAAGTTGTTATCACAATATTTCGTGTGGTGATAATGAAAGGGCAAACGTTTCATTGAATTATCGTGTGATACTGTCGTATGTCTTTTGTTAGCCGTTTCTGTTGATGCAGTGTTGGCGGTGATTGTACTGTCACGATCTGTTTGATGTTCAATGTACCCATATTTGGACACTAAGTATTGACATAATAACGTTTTAAAAACTAAATACTAAACCGACTTCGATGAAATAGAAATTCGAGAAATAAGAATATGATACAATTTCATTTACCTTAATGACGTATTTTTCCCAATTATTGTGATACACGGACAGACAGACAGACAGGGCTCCGTTTTTTCCTTACCTTTGAGGTAATACACCCAAATCGCTTCAAGTGTGCCTGTAATATTTTAAGAATTCCCTCGATTTTTCCAGGATCCCATCATCAGATCCTGACCTAATGACGATGGGATCACAAAGGATACTTCCCATGGGATACTTTACCGACCATAAACGTACCCAAATCAATTCAAGTGTGCAAATAATATTTGAAGAGTTCCCTCGATTTCTCCAAGATTCCATCATCAGATCCTGACCTGATGACAATGGGACCACCTGTGAAATATACTCTTTCAAACAAAAAAAATATTTCCCAAATCGTCCAGGCGTCTTCGAGTAATCGGGGAACAAAAAAAAAAGATTCCGATGAATTGAGAACCTCCTCCTTTTTTTTTAAGTCGGTTAAAAATATAGTGAATGAGTTAACTGATATTGGGTGTTGCCAACCTTTTTTGAAGTGAAAACTTCTATAGGCTGAGCATTTTTTGAGTGAACAAAAATCATGGAACTCGCGTCATTGTCACCGCAAGCTTTCTATGAACTATATGTATGCTGTGTAATATATAAAATCCTATATAATGTGTACTTTTTGGGAAAACTGTATCTCTTGTGAATTGTATCGTCGAGCATTATTAGTCGAGCGACATTATTATTTTCGAATTATTTTTGGTTTATAAAGTGTTGTGTGAGTTTAAGGATTAAAGTTTAAATTGGACATAATACTTCTTTACAAGCCAAAAATAATAATCTAATAACTCGACGATACAATTCACAAGTTACTCAGTTTTCACTTCTATCGGCAGTCTCCAAAGACTGCCCCGCATTTTCTTTTTATTTTTATACGGGTCGAGACTGTTATACAGCGCCATCTAACCCAAACTAAGCAGAGTTTGTAATATGGGAACTAGATAACGGATAGAATACTTGCACACTTATTTTTTGTAAATACATACACGTGATACAATATGACACGCAAACACAGAACCATCATTTATATCTACTCACCTCACAAATGCTTCTTACCGGGTGGGAATCAAACTCACAACCTACAGCGCAGGAGGCAAAGCCACTAACTACCAACTGAGGCTATTCTGCAATTGCCAATGGTATCAGAGATTCTTCAAATTTTTTTCCTGAGTATCAATATTCGTTATCTTGCAGGAGTTTGACCACAATCCGCTGACCTGTCAAGTCTCTTTACTAACTGATTCTATCATTAAAATTAATAAAAGGTTCGAAAAGAAGTGGGTCAGGTGAGCCTGGTCATGATAAGAGCTGTTTATTGGTAGTTGTCACGCGAATCGTGAATTATGGCGTTGTGATGTCTCAAAAACACGGATCTGCAATCTTTTGTGATCTGTGCCTTTAATAGCTGTTGATTGTTATGTTGTAGCCTGGAGGGGCTTGGAGTAGGTACCTTCTCAAACAACTCGCCGTAATGATAAGCTGCAATTTGGGCTTTCTGTACGCATGCTTTATTACAAGGCTCCTATTTTTAACCGACTTCAAAAAAAGGAAGGGGTTCTCAATTTTGTTGTATGTTTTTATGTTTGTTACCTCAGAACTCCGTCATTTCTCAACTGATTTAATTTTTTTTTGTTTAAAAGGATATAATTCCAGATTGGTTCCATAGAAATTTTATTAAAATCGGTCCAGTAGTTTGGCTCTATGATGGGAACGAAACTCGATCCAATTATAATCCTGTTTTTTTATTTAAATACACTGTTATAGTGACCCAGGGGTGCACTGCACCATAGTATGAACATTATTTGTATTTATTTTAGTTCCCATAATTGCGTAGATATTTCCCAGAATCCCGTATTATTAAACCCTCACACGACTCTCAAATAGGGTATCGTAGATGTCTTGGTGACGAAGGTTGTACAACGAACATAGCTAAAACTAAGTAATTTTTGAAAAAGAAAATGGAACCGACTCCACCACTAAAAACTTAAAAACAACTCTAAGGATAAGTTCATGTAATTTGATGGCGGTGTCGTTTAACACCGCCATCAAATACGTTAAACGTGTTGTTTTGCTTGGCAATTCGGCACCAACTTCAAATTGTATGAACTTACTTATTTTTGAGTTTTTAGTGGTGAAGTCGGTTTCATTTATTTTTAAACTAGCATCTTATAAATCTAGGACTACAATGGAGTGAGCTAACACAGAATATGCTCATCAACTCTATCCCTAAAAGGACCCAGTAGCGGCGTAGTCCCGTTTTCCCATATGAACGCAGTTCCTCGAATTTCGAAATGGCCAGACGGATTTAAAAGTAGTTTTGCACGTTTTTCAAGATAATCTGTGTCTGTGGTGCGCTACTTTTTGTGCGCACAATAGCAAACAAAGAATATGGAAAAGAGTGTTTGTATGGGGTAATTACTTTTTGCGATGGGGAGGCGTTAATCTCGTCTGGTTACAAGTTATGATAAGATCAAAGGTGGCATCGCACTTCACCTGGAATCCGGAATCCGTAACAGTCTGAGGAACTGGGTATCTTACCTTTAAATAATAATTATTAAATGCTGGAACATAACAATTTAGAATTCTTATTATTGCGACAGACTCAATAAGGTGGTACCAAAACAAACACAATATCGTGCCCTCTGGAGATCAAACCCGGAACCACTAGATCTGATACTGGTGGATGAACCACAGACCACAGTATTTTATGTTTCAAGCCTCATAGCTCAGTTGGTAGTAACTCTGCCTTCTGCGCTGTAGGCTGTGGGTTCGATTCCCACCTAGGACAAACATGTGTGTGATGAATATAGATGTTTGTTCTGTGTTTGGGTGTTGTATCATATAGTAAGTATGTATTTAAAAAAAAAAACTATTTAAGTATTCTATCCGTAATCTAGTTCCCATATTACAAGCCATGCTTAGTTTGGGGCTAGATGGCGCTGTGTAAAAATTAATGTCCTATAATATTATGTATAAAAACAATAGAAATGAAGAGACGCTGAAACTTATTCCAATATTGTTTCTGATACATAACGTGCTTACCAAAACATTTAAATTATCTTTAGCGAATCAGAAATATAAGAACCCAAAATTTACTTTTTGCTACAAAATATTTTGGAAGGGTTTTGCGATTTATGACTTTTCTATACTCAAAGCTCACTTAGTCTCTCTTTCTTGACTATTAACTAAAATACTTGTACAAGAGTTACAGTACAGTTCCTTGTTAAAGAGCAAGACCGGGCAAGTACTACCACTAAACCTATTTCAGCCGCCAAGCATCATTGCCTCATTCCGATTTGATGGGTTTGGTTGCCGGTGAAATTATACGCACACGATGATTATGCTGCAGAGTGGAAGTTAGAAATCCCATACATACATACATGTATACTCTCGAACTTAACCCTTCTTCTGAGGCAGTCGGGTAAAAAGTACCTGCCATTGTTGCCCTATTCGAAACAACCTGTTTAATATACAGGCTGTAGTGTACGTGTTGCCAGGCTGAGTTCGTACAGTCGACAACCCTCGCGTCACCCTCGATTTGCAAAACAAATTAGTAAACTCTTTGGCGACGACAGCGATACAAATATTGAGTAACATTTAGACACGCAAAAAAAGTACAATTAAACTAACTATGTACAAAGGAATCAGTCAGATTACCTAAGGACCGTTACAAACGGCCTATAGGTAACTCAACTGTTCCAGACCAGTACCAGACGGAAGCGTGCCCAAGACACTGGCTGCATTGCCACGCTGAATAGCTATACTAATTCGCTGGCCTAAATAAGAGCCAGCCCTTGGGTCACGTGTCGCTTCAATAAAAAGAACCGCAAGATTTTTGAAAACCCGGAGGGCACCGGCTCCCTACGGACCCAAGGTCTCCACCCCAAAAGGCTCAAATAGGTAAGCTCTGTCGAGAACACCACATTTGCGCCTTTTGTGATCCTCGGCCGAATCAGCCGCCGCACCAGCCCTAGCTGATGTCCCAGGCAGATGAGATGGCGCTAGGGTGTCGACGCAGGTAGCGTCCCACACCAAAGGCCTACCCATTTCCCAAGGGCCAAGAGTCATACCGTCGGGCCGCTTACCATCATCACGTAACAGACCATTCGGTTCAAGAACAGCTGGAACATTGACACTGGTAAAAACTCGACGGATAAGGTCATTAAGACTTGCGTGGCGCGAAATCCTGCCGGCAGACCTTGTGCACGAAAACAACGAAAACCGTCCGTGAAAACCAAGTTGATCTACGGCCGCACCGCAGCGGCAACGTTGAGAGGCGCAGCATCTTGCACCCAACCAAAGACAAGTGGCAATACGGAAAGTTACAGGATCCATAAGTGTACCGGTATTGTAATATGGATGTTCTTGCAGCCAAAGACCTGATTCCCATTTTGAAACAGCTAAGAGACGAGCACGATCTGTGGAGGTTGAGCACGTATGTAATAGATAATTCCGTGTCAACTTGCACAGAGGCCCGTCCCACTGCCGTTGTGCGGAAAGGAATTAGTGCGCCTCTACCGTCGTAAAAGGCAAAGCACTTCTCCGTCGTGCAATAAAAAATGGCTGAAATTATAGAAAAAAACCTAACTGATTCGAGAGGTTGTATTTATTTTGTTCGGCAAAATATGACCAGAATTTTCGATTGCACACCGAGCGATAATTAGTCAGAGTTTTTACGCGAAAACGCTGTATAACAAGCTTTTAGGACTCGAAGCGTAGTTTGACTCCAGTGCTTTCCGCGTCGGGGAACAAGTAAGATTCATGAATAAGGATGTTTTTTTATTAAAGCGTAGTGATTCGTACAGTAGTTTGACTATGTAATTTTCTAGGCATTCTGTGAACAAGAAAGAAACATATTGAATATAAATGATTTTTTTTTATTGTAGCGTAGTTCTACTCTAGTGCATTCCGCTTTGCGAACAATAAAGATGCATGTATTATATTTTTTTAATTGTTGCGTATTAGCAACGTAGTTTGACTTGAGTGGATTCCGCTTCTTTGAACAAGAAAGATAAATTAGTTTTTATTTACGTATTTGTAGCGTAGTTTGATTACAGCTCTTTTGTTGTATTAATATTTTTTATTAAAATACATTACACGATATTAACTACGAAGAGTAATAATAAGGATGATAAGGAGAGTAATTTCACCGGCTTAAAAAGTATCAATCAAAGTATCGAGGTATAGAGAGGGACTTAGTGAAACTCTGCGTGAAACGCGACTCATCCGGGAATCACACTCACATTGATGATGTTAAAGAGGAAAACATAGAATTAGTCAAAACCACTGTATTTTTGGGATTAACTTTAGATAATAAACTTCAATGGGGCCCACACATGATGAAGGGACTTAGTTCTGCAGCATATGCTGTAAAGAAGATACGTCTTCTCACAGACGTTGCTACAGCAAGACTAGTTTACTTCAGTTACTTTCACAGTATTATGTCATATGGCATAATACTGTGGGGAAGTGCTGCAGATATAGACACCATATTCGTTTTGCAGAAGAGGGCTGTTCGCGCTGTTTACAAAATGGGTCCCAGAGATTCATTAAGAGACAAGTTTAAAGAAATAAATATATTGACTATGCCCTGCCAATATATTTATGAAAATATTATGTACGCGCGTAAAAACATAAGCTTATTTGACAAAAACTGTGATAAACATAATTATAATACTAGAAATAAGAATAAACTCGCTGTTCCCACAACTAGGCTCCATAAGGTTAATAAATCGTTCATAGGGCAAACTGTACGCTTTTATAATAAATTGCCAAGTGATGTGCTAAGCTTGTCAAATAATAAATTCAAAAATTTTGTAAAACAAAAGCTATCCAGGAAAGCCTATTATAAAATTTCAGATTACCTAGAAGATAAGAAAGCCTGGCATTAAAAAAATGAATTTGCTCCAGTGAATAAATTGTAATTAGTAGGTATTAGATATTTTAAGCTATTGTAATGGATCATGAAAAAAAAAAACTAGCCCGAGGTTCTTGCCTTTCTCCTTGTGTGCTGGTCGCGATTCCGAACAGGCGGTAGATTTGACGTTTCAAAGTGATCCTAAAAAATCTTACTGAATAAAAATATTTGACTTTGACTTTGACTTTGATGGTTCCCTGGGAGAACCGAAACAAAGTTGGCGCCTTAATAAACTATAGGTACGTGAGTAAAACCCGTGTTTAATAACGTATACAGATATTCACGCCAGTGAGAATTACAATCAAGGTATTGATATAACCTATTATTATCGGTAGGTATAGACTCAGCTAACAAGGTTCATTATACCTACAGGGTGCAAATTGCAACCCCTCATCGGGTTACCTATTAAGGCTGCACGGTACGAGTACCTCTAGGTATTCGATAATGACACACGGGGTTACAGTAATGGACGGAATTCACTGTTTTCACGGAGGGTGGGTAAATCAGAACTGATTATAGATGGACTTATTATATTTACACATATCTTTCTTGCAAGTTTGCAAATAATGTACTAGCAAACGCCCGGGACTTCGTTCCCATTATCCCAATTTTTTTTTAGTGTACGACGGGTAAGCACTTGGCCTTCATCTCACCTGGTAACAAGTTGAGATAAGGCCGAAGGTGGAGGCGCACTTCAACCGGAATTCTCAACAATTTAGTCTTCCTAACCGGTTTCGGTTACGGCGACATTTAGCAAAAAAAAAGTTAATTAATTATTGTTTCTTCTAGTATGCTAATATGGCTCGCGAGGCCGAATTTAGTTTTAAATACGCGGTACATACAAACTTATCACAAAAATACAACACCTAAATACAGAACAAACATCTATAGGTATTCATCACACATTTTTTTTTTTTATTGTAAGTACCTACATAGTTTGTTTTGGGTGGAAATCGAACCCACGACTTACAGTGGAGAAGGTAGAACTAGTACAAATTGAGTTGTTAGCTTTGTAATGTCATGTATAAATAATAATAAATTGGACAATATTTTAGTCGATTATCAGCAACCAATCTTAAACAAGAAGATATTTCATTTGTACGTGAACTTTTCATGAAGATTCTGAAGGTACAAAACAAAGCAGTATTTACCCAATGAAATTGTAAATTCAGCTGCCTACTAACATCGAGCAATGGGAAACAACAACTGCTAATTTGTGATAACAATAATAACAGGAATTTAACAAGATGGCCACTAAATCTTACGCTATGTGCACCCTCCTATATACCATTTATCAAACTTATACCATCTTTGTCCATCTTAAGGTTGTCACGAAGATATCGTGACTTAAGCGAATCAAGCGACAAAACCCCCCATTGCTTTTTTTTAGTATAACAAATATTTTCTATCGAAACATCAATTAATTGATTATGGAATGAATATGTAAATAGTTATCTGGAAGTACGCAACGAAAGCAGCCCTACGAAGCCCTACGTCACAAAATCCTCCATCATCTCATATTTACGGAGACAAAACGACTTGATTAATAATCACCCCCTATTTAATAAGCACGGTAATTGAGATGTTTGCATAGAAATCAGGGGTCGCATCCCTTCAACCCTTATTTGAGCAAGGATTCATATTTAGTCATCCGAAATTATGCTGAGACAGGGGTCCTGAGATTTTGAATTAATGGGGTGCCGTTGATCGATATTGTAAAATGAAATATACCGTGAGTACCGTGTACCTATGTGGATATTATAATGAACTTGCTTTTGCTAGCGGTTTTGCCTACGTTACCGATGTACGTTACCGTTACCGAAACGTTACCGAAGATTACTTTTCTGGATTCCTGGTTAGGTCCAACGTTGTACAACCTATTTTTTTAAATTATTTTGATTCGAAAAACGGGTATTTATCGCGTATTTTATCTATATTTATTCCGACGTTTTCTCGGGGTTGCACCAGCCGTGGTCGCGGGCGATAAATACCCGGATTTCGAATCAAAATAATGTATTCTAGTCGCGAAAGTTTAGAAAAGTCTTATTACCAAGATGTATTTACAAAAAAAAAGTATGTATGTATTACATCCGTATTCCCATATTACAAGCAATCCTCTTAACATCAGGTGGGTTTGCAACAACGAAACCCACCTGATTCTAGTGATTAAAAAAAAACAGGAGTATCATATATATAAACACAGGTAGGTGAGAATAAGAGAATAAATCAGTTTTGTATGGTGATGTTTGACATCTCATTCCCATCCATGGGAAATGATTTACGGGATGAAAAGTAGAAAATGTCTCATTTCGTGTGCATAGTTCAGCTCCAAACATCCAAACAAACTTTCGCTTATGGTTTATTAGACATGTTACCGTTAAACAACTCATTATGCTTTCGGTAGGTGATATTGTAGGCACGTCAGTCAATCTCAACGGCGAATCAATGCTACAAGTGCACCGTAAAGTTATTTTAATCATTGTAAATAATAATTTCAATTATGTACTGTCAATTTTATTGTCAGATAAACTCTTGGTAGGGGCAGCAAAAGCAACAAAGATAAAACTATGTATGTTTCATTTTCGTTTTATCATTATGGTCAAAATACAAATTATGCAAAAATTTAAAAATGTAAAAGAGCCACATAAAAATAACACGTTACTTGTGTGCATTAATATAGAGGCTCTGGAAGGTTGGTTTGGCATTGCATTTCTGCATGACAGTACAATCAACTTTGTCTGGACAGAGGTAGAGCATGTAGGATTACCTATATAGGTACTATTTGAGCAGCACGTCTCGGGAAGTAGGTACCTTGTCAGGCTTCTATTCTAAGTGTTTGCCTATGTTCTACGCATTGGAAGTTAAAACGTGCTTTATTTACGCTCACTTGAAACCTAAAAAGCCTTTAGACGGTTTTATATCCTACACCACTATTTTTATATTACTGAAAAAAGGGCGTTGTAGGTTATCCTATAGATGGAAATGACGCGTTAAAAGTTTGGTTAACTTTACTATAATATTATATAGTTATTAAATTATAAAGTGTATTATATAGTTATTAAATTATAAAGTTTCCAAAATTACCGAAAAAATCATGGACACAATACAAACAAAAATACATACCTTCCCCTATTACGTTATCAAACAATGAAAACATGAGCAACAGAATGTCATCTAGGTATATCGTACGCGCTCTTCTCGCCAACTACTTTCCCTAACTCTACTGCATGGTAGGAATTTAGGATTTGTAGAAATCATATTTTTACGCGAATAACAAAAATTTTACCATTTTTTTTACATACTATGTTAAAATCGCATTTATTTGCGCACAGTCCAGTTAAATAGTAAGGCGTGATCACGCGGCGCCCATCACGTGCGTAGCGTGATCGCGACCGACTTGAGCTGTCATTATAACATAGCATAGCGCTGAACCACAGCTTGCGCACATCTCAAATAGGTCGACGGTCACAGAAAATCACTACAACAGTATAGTAACCAAAACAAAGAACTATAGTAACCACAATTTTAACACGGGTTACTCATGGACACGTTTATGTAGACACAAACGGTTTCGATACAACTGCAAGTAACACTCACCCTGATAAGGATCCACCTGTTGATTTGAAACCGTTGGAGCCAACATCAACCAAATTATTTTAAGGTTACAATTCTTGGCGGTAGCTAGCCAGACAAACATAAACCAACTCCAACCAAACCAAGCACAATATTGTATTCCCCTGTGAATCGAACCTAGGATGGATCTGACACCGGTGGGTGTACTACTAGACCATAGAGGCCGTTAAAATTTTATTCTCAAGCAATTGCAAGGACAAGCCTCATAGCTCAGTTGGTAGTAACTCTGCCTTCGGCGCTGTAGGCTGTGGGTTCGATTCCCACCCAGGACAAACATTTGTGTGATGAATATAGATGTTTGTTCTGTGTTTGGGTGTTGTAATTGTATGATAAGTATGTATTTACAACAAAAAAAGTATCTATGTATTCTATCCGTAATCTAGTTCCCATATTACAAGCTATGCTTAGTTTGGGACTAGATAGCGCTGTGTGAAATTAGTGTCCTGTAATATTTTTATTTATTATTATTATTATTTAATTATTTGCTCTGTGATAATCTTTTAGGTGGCCAAACTAGAAGGTAAGGGAAATAACGAATTATGCCTTGTATGACTCTCTTGTCTTGTTTTACAAAAAACAATTACTTCTTCTGAACATTGATTTCTATGCATTTCATACTCAGGTTTTACTCGCGTATAAGATAGGCACGCAAATTTTGAAAGTGAAACAATTTTTGCAATTGAACTCACTCCTAATACCTGATTACTGATTTATCCACAAAAAACATTGTATATTCACACACTAAATATACTCAATAGATATACTTACCTTAAGATACTACTCTTTCTTGTGAAAGGGATCCTTCGGGAAAGTACTGCCACCATACATATTTCGGCCGCCAAGCAGCGTTGCTGTGTCTCGGTATGAAGGGTATGGTTACCGGTGAAATTTCGAGCACACAGGGCTTAACCTTTATGCCTCAAGTTGATGGGCGCAATGCAGGGCATCATATGTCATGTACTTATAATCTACGAAAGCCTTACTGCGTAGGTCCACTTAACATCAGGTGTGATGCCTGTTTGAAGCGTCTTCATGTCGTATAAAAGAAAACGTATGGTAGGGTAAGGTTTGTCTGTGTCTTATAGTTCAAGGTGTTTACCATACTTCTAGCAGGTCACATTAAAAAAAAGTAAACAACGAACTTTAAGCAGCAAATATACAACATACAAACAAAAACCCTAACGAAAGTCAAATTGGTACTTCAGCATTGTTTAAATAAATACCTACATCGTGCACTCCACAACTCGAAAGATGCTTAAAAGGCTGTCATTTCAACCAACCCCGTTATTAGCCACTCACGACCCTAGCAATTTTAAAACTATTCCACGTCGTCGGGAAATAATAAAAAACTAAATACCGTCAAGCGTGAACATCATTTTGCATATATTGGGTTTCATTTTGAAGAACATTCAAACATCATAACATAGATTTGATATTATTACTTGTAAGTTCGTACCAATAGTAAGCTTATACTATTTTTACATTATTATTTTGTGTGATGTACCTATACATACTTATGATTATAATTAAAACTTATAATTAAAAGTTAAGTTACGTTAATTTTAGGTATATTATTAGCGTATTTCATTACACAGTTGAGGTGCATAATAGCACCTACTACTTATAATATGATTTTTGTGACCGTTTATTATATCCCTACAAGTTAAGTAGTACCACAGGTAGGCTCTGTTCCTCACACTAGGACTAGGTAGCCTGTGTAGTGAGATCACAGGGTCTTGCCAAACGGCCTCTTACTTTCTAACAGAATATTCATAACGTAATATAAAAATTTTGTAAGTCATAGACAGCAATATGTAATTAGGTACAATTCAGTTAATAAACATAAAATAAAAATATCTTAAACAAACAAATTAATAATGCCACGTAGGTGTATGTATGGTGATTGGTGTGTATTAATTGTAATGGTATGTAGGTATGTAATATGTAATATGTGCACAGTGTAATGCAATGTTTAGTGTAGTGAATGTAAATGTGCATGATTTTAGATTTTGTGTGAATTATTTTAAAGTTACTATAAGATTTTCTGTGTCGTCGTAGCCTAGGTTTTGTATATAATTTGTCAGGATCAGTTTTGGTTTATATTGACTTACTGTTACAATGGTTGCGTTTTTGCTAATTATATTGTACAGCCGTGGCCCAATAACATTAAATGATTTTGCTCCAAACATTGTTTTATAACTTTGGCTTTCAAAGCCAAAAATGCGCCGACCCAACGAGCACTTTTAATTCTCAATGCTTTTCTTCAGGAGTTCCAAGATGTGGACCCATTTTATGATAGTGTCCCTAGTATATACAGGGTATGTATTTCACTCTAAGAATGTATTTCAGTTATTGTTGTTGTAATTAATGTATATTTTATTGATCTGTTTTATGTCTAATTATTTGTATATCATTTTTCTTTCAAATTGTTATGTTGTTACGGATTGGCATAAGCTGTAATGTAACTATTTTTAATAAAAACATTCATTCATTTATTTTAAAAGTTTGTATTTTCTTCGTTTTCTATTGTATTAGTCTCGTATTTCTTTGGTTATTATAGAGTGCTGCCTGGTGACAACTGATTTATAGAAAAACTGTCTGACATTAAGAACTGAGCATTCTTTGTATAGTGTGTCAGTAGAAATACGTCTCGGCTTAAATGTCATGACTTTTAATAGGGCTCCTTGTGATCTTCCTAATGTCAGGAGAAACGGTTTTGCTGCGGCTCCCCAGGCAGTATTACAGTATGTGAGAATAGATTGTGCGAGACAGTAATATACTTAAGTAATAGACTTATAATTCAAGACATGTCTCAGATGCTTAAACACGTAAAGCAGTTTTCTTATTCGTCTTGATACACTTTGAATATGCTTATCCCATTTTAAGTATATAGATGATTGTTTTTAAGGTGTTCAATAAAATAATATTGATATGTTATTTGCACGATGAAAAAAAAAAACAAACACTTCATGCCGTGGTGGTTGCGGCTTTAGAATGCCAAGTAGTACCGCACTCCTATACAAACATAGTTTGACGTTCAATTCGAAATAGCATAGGTAGTATTTGCATGTATTACTAATTTGGTTTAATACTCTTTTCATTTGTGTTTTTAGAAAAAGCAGCTCGCTACTATCTTAAATTACCTACTCCTTTAAATCATACCGGCAAAGTTAATTTTGAATAGGACATGTTATTTACAAATAAACGACAAACAGCTCAGTTGGTAATAGCTCAGCCTTCTACGCTGTAGGTTGTGGGTTTGATTCCCACCCGGGACATACATTTATGTGATGAGTATTGATGTTTGTTCTATGTTTGGGTGTTGTATTGTACTTATAAATGCTATAAGATTAGCCGCGCACCTGGCTACGAAAGTGTATATATATCCACTGACTCTATAAGAAGAAGAATTGTACTTGTGATAAGGACCTACGTGTAAGGTATGTATTTACTAAAAAAAGTATATCAGTATTACCTAAATTCGTAATCTAGTTCCCATTACAAGCTTTGCTTGGTTTGGGACTAGACGGTGCTGTGTGAAATTAATGTCCTGTAATATTTATTTACTTGTACACTAGGCCAGCTATCATAAAAGTCGTCTAAGGGTTTGTCAGAAGAAGGGCAGCGTACTTCTGTACAGGTAAATATTATCCAATACCTTAACCGCAATACATTTTGTGATTGAGGATAAACTAAATAAATTATAATTGTTGAGTTCCGGTATTTAGATGTCTAATGCCAATTCCTCAGTCTGTTGAGGATTCCCGGTGAAAAACTCTCCCACCTTTGGCTTTAGTATAACTTGAAAGCAAATGATAAAATATGTAAATCACATAGATAATGTACTAATTATGCTGCAAATAATTCGCAACAGGACTGAAAAGACCCTGGGTCGCTATTGCCTCATTTTTAAAGGTCGATCAATATCTGCCTTGATGGAGTGTAGTTATAGTTATAGTACCTACCTAACGCGAGTTCAGGTTATTATAATACTTATGGTAAACAAAACTGTACGATCCGTCTACGGTTTACCTAAAGTTACTTCGGGTGAACTTTTTCATTTGACAGCACTTACGCTCCAATAATAGTCGAAATGTGAGATGCATTTCGAAATTCGACATAGTGTACAAATTTTATACCGCGATTCAAAGACAGAGAAAAGGTTGAGATGCGGGTGTCCAGTTGCGGTTCATCTCCTAAATGTTTATGGCGATTGTCAGCATGGAACTTGAATTGAATACAATTTGAGGTAGGTAATTGTTGAAAACTATGTGTGTTAACTAAAAAAAGTGTTACGAAATCGTGTCACACCACGGAACCCTAAAACTATATTATCCACCCACTTTTAATTCAGTCTTCAGCGATGACATTTGACACAATAGCTCGAGTATGAAAGGGTTAAAAAGGGCTGTGAACAGACGATTTGAAAGGGTTAATTGCTATGGGTGCATGGGGCACAGTACATAGAATGACAGAAAAAGTTCGATTCAATATGGCGCCCGTTGCTGACAGTTAGATTTACATCCGTTACAATTTGAAGAAGCAGAAGGTATCATAGATCTACTATTAATTTATATTTTTTAAATATGATATTTAGTATATTTTATTCACAAAAAAATACATAAAATTAAACGATGTATGTTCAAGAAAAGCAGTCGGGTTACCTGAGGACCGTTACAAACGGTGTATAGATATCTGAACTGTTCAGACCAGTACCAGACGGAAGTGTGCCCAAGACACTGGCTGGCATTGGCCACGCAATAGCAATGTTCATTTGCAAGCCTAAATAAGACCCAACCCTTAAGTCTCAAACAGGTAAACTCAGTTGAGACCACTGTTTTTTTTTTTTTATTAAATAAGTTATTGATATTGGTGTCATTTTAATATATTCTTGCATGTAATTTATATGTACCTATGACTAGAAAAACGCCAGGGATTTCGTTCACTTCATCCAAAGGGAATTTATTAAAACAACCCTGTAAATTTGAAAACTAACCTGAAAATTTGAAAACTCTTGGACATCTGGTTCGGGCTGTGCGTCAGTCAGTCAGTACCTATTTAGATAAATACACAACGTAATGTTATTATCATAGGGAGTCCGTTGACTCGCTATAGATAAAGCCGGCTTGGAAACTGGAGGGTACCTAGAAGGCCTTGCTCTAGTCAAGAGCTAACCCATCATAGGTATTGAAAACGAGGTATTATATTAATTAAAAAAATAAAGTTTTTAAAGTGAAACTTTTATTTTATCGCCTCAAAATGTTTCGTCCATCTGTCCCATATCGCACTACAGCCAGCCGTGTTTTGTTTTTTGTTTTTTGATCAGTAGATGCACTGATCAAAAAACTATTATTGTATCTATTAATTATTCTTAAAATGTATACTTAGTTGGATATTTTGTCTACTATCGATTTCCCAGCATCATTCCCATTTTCCAATTATTAAGTTAAGATTAAAAACGTGATTTTAATATGTAAGTACCCTAAATTGAATAATTTTCCAAATTTGTTTGTTAGTAAGAATATACCGAAAAATGCTTCATTTCCATCATGGTTTCATAAAATCACACTATCTTTTTTTATTAAAACGTTCTTTACCTACATAGCATTCACAAATACGCTGCAGGAGACAATTGAAGTCGTTACCGCGAAATAAAATACAAAACCCCGGAAGAACTTAATCATCTGCGACCATATTGTTAACTTGATCGCGTTCGAGTAATTGCGTGATCGACAATCGAAATTCGAAAATTATCTCGAATTCGTAATGCGGTTTTTTATTCGCAATTAGCGGTTGATATTCGGTTTGTCGTACAGCGTGACCACGATCATAATGCATATGGCGGAAAATGGAACTGACAGACAACTGAGGCAAGATATGTCAGTATAGCAGTTTGACGAAGACAGAGGCGCCCTCACTCACATGCATTGATCGCGGTCGGACTGTTAAGGCGCGGGTCGCGTCATTTGGTATTATCGCAGAATCAATAATAATACGTAGAATCGTGCGGTTTCGTATGTCGCACATTGTCGCGTGTGTTGCGGTCATGGTGAAAAGTTTTGATGCTCAACGCCATTACGATGGGCAATTCTGAGAATTACAAACATTATACGGCCCGTTAGAGAATTACAACAAACTAGTAACTATTCTGTCTAATCATCGTAACGGGCAGCTGAGGGGTTTTGCCCACGTGGTGCTTCGATAATAAGCCTATATGTTTTGTATATGCCTGATCCATAACAATATCTGTGTATTTTTTTATCAATCCTTTTACTATTTTTGCTTGAAGAAGCAACAAATAACGGTTCTGATTTGATTGCGGTAATGTTTGGCATTACATAGGATCTGATTTTAGGAATAAAATGAAGGTTTTCCCAAAAATAGGACAAATTAACGTCGTACAATAAAAAAAAGTGCATCTCTTGCAACTTATAACTTATAACGCACTATAAGTGCTTTACTGCGTTGGTCACATCCCCAAAGAACATAGCCTATACAGCACTGCATTGCGCCCGTCAACTCAGGCATAAGTGTTGAGCCTTACGTGCCTGTAATTTCATTGGAGGCCATACCCTTCAAACCGGAAGTAACGCTGATTGGCGGTTGAAATAGGTATGGTGCTATTACTGCCCTGGAGCCCTTTCGCAAAGGGCTCTACTATTCTTTATATACACGAAAGAGCCCTCAATGCGTCGGCAGAGGGCTCGTAAGCTTAGAAGCAAGACTATATTACCTGCGGATATCTCGTAAAGAGGCGAAATCAATTTGAAATTTTCAAATGTTTCTGTTTGCAGGCTATTTATAATGTCCAAAACCAACTTCACTTTAAATTTGTCAAAGACCCCGCGATTAAGCAGAGTGCACACTGAGCATGTAATGAGAAAATGAATGGGACAGCTCAGCGCGACGACGCGGCGAGAGCGATTACACGGTGTCGCGGCCGAAGCGCGGTAATTTTCCGTTAAATTTGCATAATTGCACGATAACAGGTGACAGCCGCGGGCAAGTCCCGTCGAAGATCACAGTCCGCACGAAACAGCACGTACATGCCTGTTTTAATCACCTCCGTGGTCTAGTGGTACCACCGGTGTCAGAACCAGAGGTCCCGGGTTCGATCCCCATGGGGAGTACAATATTGTGCTTGGTTTGGTTGGTGGTAGGACTTAAATAATCTTACCTAAGTCTGTAGCCATAACAACAATTCTTAAAAATTGTTGTGTTCCGGCAATTACCTACAGGTAAGATAGTCAGTTCCTCAGTTGGTTTGAGGATTCCGGGTGAAGTGCGCTTCCAACATCGGCCATATCATAGCTTGAAAAATCAGGTGATATTTGAAGGTCAAGTACCTCCCCATCGGACTATAAAAAAAAACAAAAAAAAACTATAAAGATTTCTTTCTCTAATACCTATCCCACAGTCATTGCAAGCTGCTGGAAGGCAGTGTGCACCGTAGGTATTACAGGTTATTGGGTTATTGTTGCAGTACCTTAATATGACTTTAATTCATTTGAAAGTACGGCGCCAGTTTGCTGTTTTCTGTGGTGCGCGGAAGTGCCTGTGTCTTTAATAGGCAGCCTCTGGAAAAGCTCGCTTGTTAGAAGACATAATGTCTACGAAGCAGCGTTTTGGTATTTATATAGCGATTTGGTTACGAAAGTTGGCCAGTTACGAAATGGGAAAGGCTTTCCCAGCTCGTAGCCGGATTTAGTATCATCGTGTTCAGTTGAAGAATGATTTCTTTCGATATTCGCCCATGTCGTTCAAATACCTATGTAGGTATTAAAAATGATTAGTTTTTTTTTTTGCGATGGATCAGGTTTTGGCCTAGGATTAAATAACTTTTAATTTAGGGCAAATATTATTTTAAATCAGCATAATCTTCTCATCTAGTTCTGTTGGGCATCATATTTTAATAACTGAAATAACGTAAAATTCTGTGGATATGTTTAATTAAAGTGTTTGGTGGATTTTCAGTTAGTTTAGTACGAAAATAAATCTTTAATAATTTAGTAAGAGTTATATATAATTATTATTACCAAGATAGTTGTGTTCTTAGATCCAACTGTTTGTAATGATTTAGCTTTTCAAAGAGCACTGTGATATTTTCCCGAGTGACAATTACCGACACATTTCACCAAAGTGTTTGTAATTCAATTAACGGACCATTAATCAATTTGCGATGATTAAACAGGCTAGTTAATATTGTCGCGTCTGAATATTTCATGAGTGTGTTCAAAGGCTTGTTGCGCATGCATTTTTCATGAGTAAGACCTTAGTATTCTCAGAATTTCAAGGTTTCGGGTCTCATTTAATTCCCGACTAAGATATATAACCTCCTTAGTTTTTTTTAAATTAAATACGGCCCAAAATCATTAAATGTAGATAATATTGGTACAATCCATAGTAGAATAGTTATTTTTAGTGGGTAGTTAATTAATATCTTCCATTGCACTTGTATGAGGAAGGTAAATATTTCGAGTTTTAAAATGAATATATATTTAAATTTTCTATTCTGAACCTATCTTACAGCTGGTCTACACAGTCATAAGGTCAAATTCACATTACGTCAAATTACATTACTTAAAAACTTTTTAAAAGTGCAAAACTGGCAGATGATTCCGCTAATAACGCATAAGTGGTGTGTAAAAGGGTAGCCAGGTAAATAAAATACTTTTCTGGTTAATAACTGCAATTGAGAATTGTTGAGTTGCAACGTGACAGTCCATACACTCACGATTTGTCCCGAGCCTTGAAATAAGAAGCTGCAGATGAGTTGATTGACACTCAAATTGTCAACGAGAATGACTGAAAACTGGGGGGGTAATTATTGATTTAAACTATCGCAATGGGACATCAAGTGTATGTGGTTTTAAACCAAACTGCTGCCCATTTTTTAACTGACTTCGGAAAAAGGAGGAGGTTCTCAATGCGTCGGAATCTTTTATTTTTTATGTACTTAAGTATTTTCCCCGATTATTCGAAGACGCCTAGACCGATTTGGAATATTATTTTTTGTTTGGAAGGGTATATACTTCACAGGTTGGGTCCTGGAAAAATCGAGGGAACTCTTCAAATATTCAGGCACACTTGAAGAGATTTAGGTGTATTACCTCAAAAGTAAGAAAAAAACGGACCCCATATAGGATCACGCGTCTGTCTGCCTGTCCATCTGTCATCAAAATAATCATCATTCAATAAATATTTATTGAAGTCGGTTTCCTTTAAAGTTTTTAAAACGTAATTATTTATGGACTGAATTATTTTTTTCATCAAGCCCTGATCAGGAATGGCAGACAACAGCTCAATATAGGAGTGATTGAAATAATTGGGGGAGGCCATTGCGCAACAATGAGATGACTAGGGGTGACTAAGTAGTAAGCCTGATAGTGGTTGTCAGTAGATTTTGAGATAATAATTTACACGTCTCCTGACCGCCATTACACATGAGAGGTACCCGTGGGGATTGTCCTTAGTAAAGTGACGCTAGCTACCACCATCTTACCTAATTCTGTCACCATAATAACAATTATAAAATTGTTGTGTTCCGGCATTCAGAGGTAAGATAGCCAGTTCCTCAGTTTGTTGAGGATTCCGGGTGAAGTGCGCCTCCAACTTCGGCCTTATCTTAACTTGTTACCAGGTGAGATGAAGGCCAAGCGCTTACCCGTCGTACAGTATAACAAAAAAAAAATACTTATAAGCAAAATAAAATATAAATCACGCCTGACTGTGTCAATAAAGAAAGGGTTGTAACGATTTTCTTATTAAATACTCAGGCAGTGTTTTTTTGTTATTCATATTTTTGTTAGCTATAGTAATTTTTATACTGCCAGGTTATTTAGTTTTTCACAGTAAATATTAAAAACTTTCTATCTGTCTATATGATTGAATGATGCCAGGTGATCCAGTTGTAAAGGGAGTACAATTAAATAAGCGTCAAGCTACACGACTGGCAGATCAGTCTTCTGTCAAAAAAACATTCAAACTAAAACAACAATGAAAACAAAAACTGTAATCCCAGCAAAACTGGTAAACAAACTGGTCGTAAAACTTTGGCAGTGCAGCGAGTAAATACCGTTGAATCACCTGCTGAAGCCTGCTAAACCAATTTGAGTCACAATAAGGCAATTTGTAGCGTCAACGACGCGACGCGCGACACTGATTAATTGCGCGGTGTCGCGATGTCGCGTACCAGGCCTCGTGTGAAACGTGCCTTATGACGGGGTACAGTGGGTATCACAATAAAAAAAAAAAAAAAAAAGTGTATTTCGAGAAATTTTAAGCTCAATCAGCCCATTAACACACAAGAAAATACACAAAATTGAAATTACATAATGAAACTCTAAAAGTTAGCAAGTCCTTTTGAGGTGACTATTAAAACACTGAAATTGTTCGAGATCAGGTAATGTAATATGTAAAAGTCCCTTGTTACACGAGTAAACTACCTACCTACCTACCTACATTATTGAGTTACATTATCAGTAATGCAAGGAAATAATATTACCTACCGGGTATGTCTAAGAAATATTCGTTTTTTATAAACTCTTTATAGCTGACTCTCTTCTTCGAGGATTCCCTTCTGTTGATCACTCACTATGGGGTAGTCCCCATAGTAGGTGATCCTCATAAAATTCACGTGAGTGATCAACAGAAGGGAATCCTCGAAGAAGAGAGTCAGCTATATAGAGTTTATAAAAAACGAATATTTCTTAGACATACCCGGTAGGCCGAACGAAAGTTTGGACGTGCCTCTGACTACAGAGGCACGTCCAAACTTTCGTTCGGCCTACGTACGTGGCCACAGCTTACAAGTAGCATTTGTATATACCTAGGTACATACACAATGTGTCACCTAATCTATGTGTTATTCCCTATTCATTTATTCACTCCATAACATACAAAATTGAAAATAAGGGCACCGATTGCCATCAGCCTGTATCTATGTCAAGTAATGACACCGCCACAATGGAAGGGGATCGACCATGTGGATGACAATGTGAATTTCCCATCGTTTTGTTTAATGGAATACTACACCTGCCGCCAATTACAGACACATCGATACACGATAGGTATTCACGTCTCATCGTATTAGTTCCAACTTGAATCTACATACTTAAGGCTGTTGCTCAGGCTTAGCAGGTTATATGTCTTAGTTGTGCTATGACAAGCTCATAGCTCAGTTGGTAGTAACTCTGCCTTCTGCGCTGTAGGCTGTGGGTTCGATTCCCACCCAGGACAAACATTTCTGTGATGAATGTAGATGTTTGTTCTGTGTTTGGGTATTGTATCGTATAGTATGTATGTATTTACAAACAGTATTTAAGTATTCTATCCGTAATCTAGTTTCCATATTACAATAAGCTATGCTTAGTTTGGGGCTAGATGGCGTTGTGTAAAATTGATGTCCTGTAATATTTATTTTATATATTTATTTATTTAGTTATTGGTAGGTTTGTCCATGACCGCCTGGCTAACTGTCACCATCTTACCTAAGTATGTCGCCATAATTACTTTTTGGCATTTAGGGGTAAGATAGCCAGTTTCTCAGTCTGTTGAAGATTCCGCGGTACTCCAGCTCAGGCCTTATCATAACTTGAAAACAGGTGAGATGAAGGCCATTCTCCATGGTACAATGAAACAAAAAAATAATTGTAACCAAGTGCAATCACTTGAAATACAAAAATTTTATTAAAAAAATGGTTTGAATTATTGTAGCTTCAAAACACTAACGTGGAATTGAAATGTGCCACTACATCTATAATGTAAGTAGCGTCTGCAACATGGTAGGTACTACATAGGTATCTAAAAATATCAGCATACTATTTAAATTTATATTTATATTTTCCATATTTCACCTCAGTACCTAGGTATATCTCAGCCACGTAGATAGGTACCTACCTAATATGCAAGTCAAGCTAATATAGGAAACTTAACATGTTATTTTTTTTTACTTTAAACATTCATTTATTCAATAAAAAGTACAATTAAACTAACTATGTACAAAGGAATTAGTCAGATTACCTAAGGACCGTTATAAACGGCCTATAGGTAACTCAACTGTTCCAGACCAGTACCAGACGAAAGCGTGCTCAAGACACTGGCTGCATTGCCACGCTGAATTGCTATGCTAATTCGCTGGCGTTAATAAGAGCCAGCCCTTGGGTCACGTGTCGCCTCAATCAAAAGCCCCGCAAGATTTTTGAAAACCCGGAGGGCACTGGCTCCCCACGGATCCAAGGTCTCCACCCCAAAAGGCTCAAATAGGTAAGCTCTGTCGAGACCACTGTATTTGCGCCTTTTGTGATCCTCGGCCGAATCAGCCGCCACACCAGCCCTAACTGATGTCCCAGGTAGATGAGATGGCGCTAGGGTGTCGACGCAGGTAGCGTCCCACACCAAAGGCCTACCCATTTCCCAAGGGAGAAGAGTCATACCGTCGGCCCGCTTACCATCATCACGTAATAGACCATTCGTTTCAAGAACGGCTGGAACATTGACACTGGTAAAAGCTCGACGGATAATGATGCGAAATCCTGCCGGCAGACCTTGTGCACGAAGGTCCGTGAAAACCAAGTTGATCGGCCGCACCGCACCGGCACTGGTGAGAGGCGCATCTTGCACCCAACCGAAGACAAGTGACGATACGGAAAGTTACAAGATCCATAAGTGTACCGGTATTGTAAGATGGATGTGCTTGCAGCCAAAAACCTGGTTCTCATTTTGAAACTGCTGAGAGACGAGCACGATCTGTGGAGGTTGAGCGCGTATGTAATAGCTAATTCCGTGTCAACTCGCACAGAGGCCCGTCCCACTGCCGTTGTGCCGAAAGGTGTTTTGGGGATCGGTATTAGTACAAGCACTATGCCAAGCATTTCGAGCCTCGTCAAGATAAGAAATTTCGAGCATATTACCAGGAACAGCAGAAATTGATGGTGTTAGAGTTTTCTCAACCAAAGAATGTGTACTATAGACGGAAGACAAGAACGCTGGCAAAGCAACACTAGAAATTTTGCGTATACCTAAGCCGCCTAATCGAACAGGCAATGACGCCCGCGATCATGCTCTGTCATCCAATTCAATATTCAAAACCGTGGAAAGGGTGTTCTTTATTATGTTATCTAAGCCTTCCACCAGCTCACTGTGTATCCACAGTTGACAACATCGCAAAGTATAAGTAAATTTTGGGACAAATAGACAAAATTTTATAATGCTGAAAGCCATATGAGCTAATTTTTGAAAGTCTGTCCGAAACCTTCGTAAAATTTTGAACTTTGTCGTCGACGAAACCCGGAAAAGATTCATCAAGAATTGGTGAACCTAGTAGGTGGAGTGAACCTAGTAGTTTAATCTACAACAGCAATATTGGAAGCCAAAGTCTCAAACTTTTGAATAATTGAATTTCTATCCAAACATGTATCTGAAAAGTTATATATCCGATATTTTAAGAGGGTCACCTTGCTGACAGCCAACTGCAGACGAAATAGTTTGGTTCTAGTAAAGTAATTTAGATGGCGAACCATAACATTGAAAAAGAAAGGTTAAATTTGGGGAATTTCGGATTTTAATTGATTTAGCAAGGCGCCTCTGTCAACCGAATTAAAAGCATTTTTGATATCTACTTTTAGAATAACCTCCCCGTAATTTCGATCTAAAATGGTTCTTAAAGAATGGACCGCGGCCTCACAACCGCCTCGTGAACCAAAGCCTAGCTGCACGGGTCGGAAGTAGTCGCCTAGGTACGCGGCTTTTTTGCGACAGCAGACTTTGACTGCAAGGCGGCGATAGGTGGTGCCTACGGCTTATCCCGCCATCCTTTTTTTTTAAAGCACAAAGGTTAGCACCATATAAGATTTCTGTAATATCGCTGTTGACTCGACCCGACAGCATGAGGTTGATCAATGCCGTCAGTTCTTCAAGAAGGACATCACCCGCATGGCCAGATCCACCAGATAGCAGGTCCTTTAGATGCTGTGGAGACACAGCATCCAGGCCACCGGCTGACTGGTCGCCTCAACAGTGCAATCACTACCTTGAGGTGCATCGGGGAGGTGGAAATCTGGCCCCGGGGCCGGATGTTTACTTTCAAGAGAAATGAGGGTTTCAACGGAATTTGGAGCTATTGTGTCACTAGAAAAAAGTATACGGGAGGCACCCTTAATATCACCATCGCTAATCTTACTCTCTACAAGTTTGAAAAGAGCATGTTATTGGTGTACGTACGATTAATTTATCAGTAGGTACCTACAGGTATACCTTTCCATATGCTAGGAGTATGATGTGGAGATGTAAGTATTTTAAATAATCACTTACTCAGAACGAGATCACGTTCTGAGTACGTCTTACGTGGATCACCTACTAGAAAATAGAGGCAAATGCAACTACGTTCGGCAAATGGCCACGGTTTGCAAGTTTAAAACAAATAAAACTACGTGACAGTTTGCAAGAGTACCTATAGTAGAGCCCATTGTGAAAGGGCTCGTTCGGGGAAGTAATACCACCATACCTATTTCAGCCGCCAAAAAGCGTTGCTGTGTTCCTTTTTAAAGGGTATGGTCGCCGGTGAAATTCCAGGTGAAGTGCGCTTTGACCTTCTTCTTATCTTAACTTGTAACCAGGTGAGATGAAGGCCAAGCACTAACACGTCGTAAAAAAATGGTGCTTACCACAACCTCCGGATCAGAAGGTGGGTCCCAAATTCCCTTATAGTAAGAGCTCTCATGAAATATTAATAAATAGAATCGAATCCCCTTACAATGCAATTAAAACAATCCATGGTAATCAAGTGGCGGCCATTTTTGTGATTCCCGCTTGATCGCACGACCAAACATTTCGTCAATAATCGCCCCCTCTCAGAATTTGATTGAGGCAAAAAAAAGAAAGAGCGTGCGAGCAAAATTGCCAGCTTTATTAGCGGGGCCGGGAAGGGTTAACTCAAGATAGGGAGTTCCTGTCAATGCCTACATGGTACGGACAGAACTGAGTAATTAGTACCTATTTATGCCAATATAAAGAGCCAAATAAAGGAAGTAAGTAAGTAATCTACGCATACGACATTACGACATCAGGTTGCACTCGTATATTTGCATTTTAAGGATTTTGTACCCAAAGAGTGCCAACGTGACCTTAACCCATTTGAGTCTCCGCTGTCCATCCATTCGTCTGTCTGTCAGTGGGCCGCATTTCATGAACCGTAAGCCACCATAGAAACGTTATTTTTGCCTTAGAAATGTGGTTCTGAACCTTCGGTATGAGTGTCCGCACTTGGCTAGTTTATTATATTTAGCGTAGATTGACAGAACGTATCAATTGACACTCATAATTACATTTCAATTGCTTTGTTACTTTACCTAAAGCTTCTTAAGCTTTGTCAAATAATTTTAATTTCGTGACACGCAAACACAAAACACTATTCAATGCTTATCAAAAAATATACAAGTAATGTCGTCATAAAAAAAATATGATTAATTTATTTTATGCATTTTCAGACTGCCGAAAGCTCTTTACAATTCGGCGATGCAAGCAAATCAAGCAACGTTCCGGGAATTAACGCGTCAGTGGTTATCGAATGGAACGTGACATTGTGATGGCAACTTTGAAGACTACCACATTTGGCTCAGCTTGCAAAAAAAACAATTGGTAGGTCCAAGGCAGTGTGTGTCGACGATTTCTCTAGATCAAATGGAAAAAAAAAAATCTGAACAAGCCATGATTCTATGATAGTTATTTCTTTAAGATTCCTATCTTAGAATAGAAGTAAGCTGAAAACATATGTACACCTAATAGCAGATTTTTTTGGCGATTAGGGATATTTTTTGAAAACGAATCTTGAATCAAAATATTTCGATAGCTATCTACTCAGTATAATATACCTAGGTATGTTATTAATCTAATCGATAGGTACCATGTTTATCTAGATTTTGTATGAGATAGTTTCTTGATAGGTAGGTACATTGTTTCTCATCTTTAGCTACGTACAAATTATATGGTTTTTGGTATATTCGCTTCCACCACACGTCATATTTTTAAGCGTTAAATTCGTCACTGTACATAAAAGGTTACATGCAGGTATTTAACAATAGTTTCTTAAATATTCAATGCTTAGATTTTCCATATTGTTCCTTAACTGAGTAAACTTTCCTCGTCAAGATTATAATGGAAAACCTTTTAATATATCAAAAATCTAAGAATTGAATTAACAAACTATTGTTGGTATTAGCTACATGTAGCATGTATGTAGTAACAAATTTCACGTTTTTTAATACCAAAGGTTTGAAATTACCATTGACCAAAAACTGTCTCACACATCAGGTAAGTACCTATTTACCTACCCCTAAGTTTCCACCTTCAAAAGACTAATCGCGTCCAAACCATTACCTAAGTATTCCTTACATACCTACCTATTATCCACCCACTGTAAATAATTGTTCGGTGAGATTTGGATATCATAGTTGTACAGTTTTGATTGTGACTGTTTGTAATGTGATGTGATTATTTCAGATTTTTCAGATGTTAATTGTGTTTTTAATTGAACAGTTTATAAATCAATAGTTGGTTAAGATAGTTATTTTTCATGTTTAAGCGATGTACTGCCTTACGTATCAAAAAGTGGTTGCCGTTATAATGTACCTACCTATGCTAAATAGGTAGGTACTGTATTAAAATACCCTATCAAACGCACATGGCAACATTACTACATCTGTCAGGCGCACCCGCCGCGATTTAAAAAAGGAACGCACAGCTTACAATACGTTCCGTTGATACACATTTGTAATGTTGCCCAGATTTGTAAGAACCGCGTGAGTGAAGCCCTAGCAAGACATGAAAGTCCTTGAAGATCTGGTATTGATATCGGCTGCGTCGGCAGCGCCGCGGGCGGCAGATGACCGCAACATGATTTATGATGGGGTACACTCGAACGCATTTACATTCGTAAATGTGATCTCTGTAATTATGCGCCTTGTTTCGGCCACGGGAGGTTTTAGACCTCGACAGCTTTGAGAATGTGTGAGTCAACCGCCTAAAGACTTCTGTGTTACGAACCGTAAAAATAAGAAAATAAATAAACTGAGTTAATTTAAGGATAAATGGGAAATTAAAACGATTGTATTTTTTTTATATAGGTATACCAAATATATAAATATAATTAGTCTAAGAAACTTTACCAAAAACTATGTTGGTATTGTAGATTCGTTAAAATAAACAAATTATTTCGATGAAAGACCCGACTCTTAGCGCAGATTCAATAAAGAAACCAATTCCATTTCATATTGTTTGTTAAAATTCGATTATGTCCGGTGTTCCGATGGCAAAACAACACAAAAAATAAATAAAACACAATGTGGTGATGGTGATAGGGTCGCATCCTTCGATTAAAAGGATATAACGGAACGTTTTGAACGAAAGTAGATCTTTTTTCTGGCGTTACAGTATGAAAAAAGAATCTATCTCGTTTATTTTCCCGCGCTGCACAATGAACGAGGCGTGACATTTCAAATTTTTGGTGTTGTCAGCGCACAAAAAAAGATAAAATAGTTAGGGAATAGTGTTATTGCGAGTAACGGATCCATTGTGTCGCAAGGGGATGTATTATTCACGTGTCATCAATGTATAATGAGTTGAAGGGATAATGATTTCGAGCAAAGGGA
Source organism: Venusia cambrica (assembly GCA_951394065.1). Taxonomy (NCBI): domain Eukaryota; kingdom Metazoa; phylum Arthropoda; class Insecta; order Lepidoptera; family Geometridae; genus Venusia; species Venusia cambrica. Next base: position 11,610,174 of record OX596035.1, read on the forward strand.
TTGATGAAAAAGTTTCGATTCAATCAGATTTCATAGTACGTACCTAGGTAGGTACATATTTTTGTTGCTTTGTTGAGTTACTAGGTTACCATATCCATTGTGGAAAAGTTAATGATACGTAAGATTCGTTGTTGAAAAGTCTAAATAAGAACAATCAGAAAATAATGATCTGCTCGGACATTTTTATTCCTTTTTTTTTCTGTCAGTAGGCTGTATCTTATGAACCGTAGACCTAGACTTAAATTTTCACAGAACGTTTATTTCCTCTGCCGCTTTAACAACAAATAACACAAATCATATAAAATTATAAGAATACAGTGAAGAACGAGATTTTTGTCTGGAAAGTGAGGTTATTATTATGTTCTTATATTGGTCATGTATTACCCTCTGCGTAATACTAGGTCATCAGCATTCTATTGTCCTTATCCCACGCTAAATGGAGTCAGCACAACATGTTCTTTTCTTCCTCTCACTCCTATCAACCGTCAACCCAGCATCTACACATTTCATAATCTTGTCCCCTTTCATATAATTCATCCATATCTTTTTCGGCCTTCTCCAACTCACATTTCCAACCACTCTCATCTTCGTATCTCCTTTGGTCACTTGACTATCATCCCTCTTCATTCATACCCATACCATGCCAACCTAGCACTCCTCGTCTTTTTTACAACTGGCGCCACTTTCAAACTCTACCATTAGAAAAACCTTATTAATAGTAAAGTCGCATGAGCTTGGACTAAAAAAAGATGTGAATTGTTTTTTATTTTCTACCCAAAGCCAAAACAGGCATACACTCATATTCTATTGGTCAAATGACTATTATCTCTCGACATTTCATACCATATCAACCTAGCACTCCTCGTCTTATCTACAACTGGCGCCACTTTCAAGCTCTACCATTAGGAAAACCTTTTTATTGATATAGTTGCATGAGCTTGGACTAAAAAAAAATGTGGACATTTTCTACTTTTCTACCCAAAGCCAAAACTGGCATACACTTATATTCTATTGGTCAAATGACTATTATCTCTCGACATTTCATACCATATCAACCTAGCACTCCTCGTCTTATCTACAACTGGCGCCACTTTCAAACTCTACCATTAGAAAAACCTTATTATTGGTAAAGTCGCATGAGCTTGGACTAAAAAAAGATGTGAATTATTTTTTATTTTCTACCCAAAGCCAAAACAGGCATACCTACACTCATATTCTATTGGTCAAATGACTATTATCTCTCGACATTTCATACCATATCAACACTCCTCGTCTTATCTACAACTGGCGCCAATTTCAAACTCTACCATTAGGAAAACCTGATTATTGATAAAGTTGCATGAGCTTGGACTAAAAAAAAATGTGGACATTTTCTACTTTTCTACCCAAAGCCAAAACTGGCATACACTTATATTCTATTGGTCAAATGACTATTATCTCTCGACATTTCATACCATATCAACCTAGCACTCCTCGTCTTATCTACAACTGGCGCCACTTTCAAACTCTACCATTAGAAAAACCTTATTATTGGTAAAGTCGCATGAGCTTGGACTAAAAAAAGATGTGAATTATTTTTTATTTTCTACCCAAAGCCAAAACAGGCATACCTACACTCATATTCTATTGGTCGAATTACTATTATCCCTCGACATTTCATACCATATCAACCTAGCACTCCTCGTCTTATCTACAACTGGCGCCACTTTCAAACTCTACCATTATATTAGGAAAACCCTATTATTTAAAAAAATACATGAGCTTGGACTAAAAAAAATTTGTATTTTTTTCTTTTTTTACACCCAAAGCCAAATCTGGCAAACACTCATATTATTATCATCCCCTCTACCATAAGAAAAACCTTATTATTGGGAAAGTCGCATGAGCTTGAACTAAAAAAAAAATGTGGATTTTTCTTCTTTTCTACCCAAAGCCAAAACTGGCAAATACGGGACAGAACCCTGTTGGGTTCTTTATCGCGTCATTACAGTTAAACATTATGATTATGATTTAGTACCTACGAGCCACGCGTGCGTTCCGCTCAGGTGGCTTTCGGCCGCATCTGCTTATTGTTAATAACCTATTGTTGGCGTCCATAAAACGTGCGATGTATAGAGGGAAGATAAAACATACCTTCTAGCACTATAGGTTACACGGATAGTACAAGAGGAAACACATATAGTACAAGAGAAGCAGTTAGAATATATTAGCCTTTAATTTTATGAATAAGTATAAATAAATAATATTACTGGACATTAATTCCACACAGCGTTCTAGTTCCAAACTAAGCAAAGCTTGTTAGGGATCTAGATTACGGAAATAATATTATATACCTACTTTTTTTGTAACTACATACCAACATATTTACATGTTACATTAAAATACAGTTACATTTAAATAAAACACCCAAACATAGAACATACCTACCTAAATCTTAATTTACCACACAAGTGTTTGTCCTGGGTGGGAATCGAACCCACAATCTACAGCGCAGAAGGCAGAGCTACTAACCAGCTGAGCTGTGAGGCTCATAGAAGCTTTATGTAGGTAGTGTCGTTATTAAGCTAACTAATCTACATAATAATTTGCTTAACAAGACATTGATCATACCCAAAGTTGCAGTTCATAGGTTCATAGGGAGGTGCTCTCTACGTAGATTTTTATACCTCTGCTAAGCCACGCATCGGTATAGCATCTGTAACGGTGTGCCTTTTTAATCCAGTTGGATTTGATAACTGGCCGTGTTTTTTCATTGATTCACTTAACGTTGAGGAGATGTCCGGATCTGGGGTTGCAACTTCTAATAACAATTCTCCACAATCAATTCCACGTCAATGTTCCACTCGTAGGTACAACTGGAAACTGGTAGGAACCGGTTCAACTTCTGAAAACATCGTTGTACCTCCTATCTATTTTCCACTCGTAAGTAAATCAGATATGGTGACCGACCTATTTGGGTTTTTCTAACGAAGTAACTTGATTCAGATGTCTGTGGATAAAACAAATTTGTAAGATTTTTTTCTCACTTTTTCGTTATGTTGTTTTTCTTGTTTCTGATTCCGATACCTAATGTCTTTTTCAGGGTAACATATTGTCGTGAATAAGACAAACTCGCGTGAGTACCTACTTTAATGCTACCTATCCATACCTACCTACCTACCTACCTTTTTGTTTACAGGGGGAAATCTGTTCGCAGACACCCTAACGCACCGAGGGATGCGAAAGGGTAGTGTGATGATGACCTCGTCAACTCACTAAGCCACCCCTGTGGCCGGCTTCGATGCATGATGCCGAGGGGCTCCAACAACTCTTAAAGAACATTTCGGTGCCCCCTCGCTCGCATATCGCCTTAAAATACCTATCAGTGTTGGGTTATTTTGAAAATCCCTGATTACAAGTTCGTTCTACCTAAATCAAAATGGAAGCCTATTAGATATATATATACCTACCAATATACCCTAGCGCCATCTCATTTGCCTGGGACATCAGTTAGGTTAGGTTAGGTTGCTGGTTCGGCCAAGGATCACAAAGGGGGCAAATATGGTGATCTCGAGAGCTCAACCTATTTGAGCCTTTTGGGGTGGAGACCTTGGGTCCGTGGGGATCCCGGTTCCCATCCAGGTTTTCAAAAATCTTGCGGGGTTATTGATTGAGGCGACACGTGACCCAAGGGCTAGCTCTTATTTAGGCCAGCGAATTAGCATAGCTCTTCAGCGTGGCAATGCAGCCAGTGTCTTGGGCACGCTTCCGTCTCGTACTGGTCTGGAACAGTTGAGTTACTTACCTATAGGCCGTTTGTAACGGTCCTTAGGTAATCTGACTGATTCCTTTGTATATAATCTACATGTTAGTTAGTTTAATTTTACATTTTATTGAATAAAGATTGATAATTAGATATAACTATGTAGGTACTCCTACAGTTAATATGTAGGTTACTTAGAATCTTGCTTAGTACTACTATTCTTTCCCCGTATTTTAACGTGCGATTTTCGGTAAGGTCGTGGGACGAGGTGCCGCGAATCCACGATCAATACAGCTCCCCCTCCCCCCACTGCCACATCCCGGTCACCCCTGTGTCCCGGGTCACTTCTATAAAAAAAGATTTGCGAGACAAAATAGGTCATGCTGTGTTAGAATTTGACCTCTTTTGTTGTCTAGCTTTTTTTCAGTAGTGGTGGTGTGGCGGCGGCGGTGGCAAAGTAATAGCTAGATTAGTATGTAGTAGGTATGTAAGACTATTTTTTATTCCAACAGACAATTTAAGTGCGGTTGCTATTTCCAAAGTGTAACAGTATTAGATCAACCACTTAGAACATACCTTGATTGAAGTCCCTGTCATTCGAATTTAATTTCAAATTGAAATAAGCCCCTCCTCTTATGTGACAGTTTTAACCAATAAGCAATGTCGCAACAGCACCACGACATTATCCACCAATGGGGGACGTCGCCGCGCCCAATGACATTCTGGTGACAACGGGACATTGAGAGGTCAACGCCCGTAACGAGCGTGTGGTGGATGGTGCTTTATTTTCAACCGTATACGTTTGTAATAGGACATATGTTGCTTTAGATATCAACCGTACGTACAAAAAAATAGTGTGTTTTTTATATGTCCTACGAAAAGCTATTTCTGATTTGAAAATAAGCAGACCATGCTTTAAAATCATAGTTATGGGTTAAATTAAAGACGAAAACCTAAACCAAGTGTTTAGGTTTTCTTTTTTAATATACGTAGACCTAGAGAAGTTCGTAATAAGTCACTGACAAGGTCGAAGGAAATTGGTAACGAATAGGGAATTCCAGGAAGACTTAGCCCTATGCGTTGGTCAAATCAGATCCACAATACACTCGATACAACCGTTTATACGAAGCTCTGTGCTATAGGTACCTACATATATGTACCTATAAGTATCCTACCACCAACCAAACCAATCACAATATATTGAACCTCTGGATCTGAAATCGGTGGGTTGAACCACTAGACCAGACTAGACCGGTTAAATTTAATTTTTAATATAAATTTATTTTTTAAATTTAATTTAAATTTATCCGACAGAGACTTTCAATGGCGAGCTTCATCAAGGAAAAGATCCTATACCTACCTACTTACCTATATCACAATCTCTAATGCTAAGTTTGATAATATGATATGATATGATTGAAATGATTCGATGCTATAGAATTGTGGAGGAAAGAAGATTAACAAAAACAGTCTGAACTAAAACAGGACAAACATCTAGCTAAAAATTCCTAAAACACAAACACGCAAAACTGCCGGAAGTGGTAATAACAGCCCATCGGAACCGGAAACAGAGCCTCGGGCGACGATGCAATCGCGGATCATCTGTCAAAATGCAAAACGCGATATTTATATGCCAGTGTATGGGTGGTAAAAGCATCAATTTTATCACGTAGTTAAAACTCTAAGCTCTCTCCAAAACTCACTGTAGGTACCTAGGTATATACGACTTTGAACTTATCTATTGAGGTCAGCGTCCTTCGCATTTTACCTGTGCTCCCAATTGATTGTAACCCAGGTAAGGATTGTAACCTAATTAGTTTGTTAGTATCACTTCAAATCGTCAACCTTCCAATCAAAGAATCAAAATCCACCCCAATTTATATCTTTAGAACCATAAGCCTAGCCATAAAGCTGTCATGGCAATTATATCTCATTTTATGTCCCAAAGTTCTTTTAGCCCTAATTAGAAGAAGCCGCGACACAATATTTCCTTCAATTAATCCGGAATTGCAGGTTGTAAAATAATACCAGTTTATCTGGACCCCTTAACCCTTGAATACACGCGCGATATAGCGTAGGATTGATGTTTCGTATTGATTGAGACAGGTCAGTGTTGGCTGGTCTTTGGTTGAGCGCGGGAGTGTTAAGGTTTCTGGGAATTTTGTGTATTGAATTCGGCAGGACTTATGTCCTTTACGAGTTTTAGTGGTAGGTAGGTAAATATAGCCTATTAAAAAAATAAAAATAATTACTATGTTGATACTTACCCACATTTTTTTATACAACTAGGAGACGGAACAAGCAAGTATAGCCAAACTTGAGGCATAAAGGTGTCTAAGCCTCGCGTGCCCGTAATTTCACCGGCAACTATAACTGTAAACTCTTCAAACCGGAACAAAAGCAATGCTGCTTAAATAGGTATTGCGGTAGTAAATACTTCCCCGGACGAGCCCTTTCACAAAGGGCTCTACTACTCTAAAAGTAAATTAAACTTAATATGTACCTACATAGGAAGCAGGTAGATACCTATAACTCAACTGTTCCATAACAGTACTAGACGGAAGCGTGCCCAAGACACTGGCTTACATTGCCACGCTGCATAGATATGCTAATTCGCTGTCCTGAATAAGAGACAACTTTTGGATCACGTGATACCTCAATCAGAAGCCTCGCATGATTAAATATATGAACAACTTCCTATATTTTGTAATTTCTATGTTCCCTTTGGACCACTGCCGTGGGATGAGCATCAAAGGCCTTATCATATTTTTGATGTGGAATGGGTAAGCTCTTGACTTTAAGGTTAGGTTAGTACCTTGCCGGTAGGTACAGGCCCTTGCTCAGACAAAACATACGTCTACGATAGGGTAAGCTAATCCAGAGGGCGCTTTCTTTTCCTTGCACCTAGGGAAAACAAACGCTTGGCGCTGACTTCGGCAGAGTTGGACGCTTAGCCAAACGGCCGGTAAACAAAAACACTTACGGTAAGTCCAACAAACCCTATACAAGATTCCAACAGGATGGTGGCGGTACACCCTTTAATTTCTGAAAAGGGATCAGACAGAACTCTAATAGGAATCATTCTATTTCATTTATTTGGATACAATTTCCTAATATGTAGTCGATGATAATTTATTCAATTGTTTTCGACGGGACTTGACCTTCATCTCACTTGGTTTCAAGTTATGTTAGGGCGGTGGAAGCGCAATCCTCAACATACTGAAGAATCGATCATCTACATTACCTCTAAATGCCAGTACCTACTACACAACAGATTCGAATTTTTATAATGGCGATATACCTACTCAGGTAAGATGCTGGGTATTAGCCAGATGAACTTAATCAAACTCCTACCACCAACCAAACCAAGCACAATATTGTATCCCCCTAGGGATCGGACCTGGGACCTCTGGATCTGATTCCGGTGGATGAACTAAACCACCATACATTCAAATTACTAAAGCTATAGGTATAGACTTTTGGTGTCAAATACGTAGGTAATTTTAATTACAAATTGGATTCGTGGTGTAAGCAGTTACACGTTTTTGAAAATTATATGAAAAAAGTTTATAAAAAAAATGAGATAAAAAAATTATGAAATAAAAGAAAAAAGTAATGTCGTGACTGACGGTTGACAATCAACGATAGAACGTTTTATTCCATACCTGTGCCATTTCACCTTTTCCCAATTACGAAGCAGAAACTCAATCGGAGGTTCTTGAAAAGTCATTTCATGCAAAATTAACATACCGACATACACGCCGACCATTTTTTGTCACACGTGAAGATCCCTAAACTGAGCTTTTTTTGCTCACGGTCCTTGAACGGAACAGTTTGGTGACAGTTCGAACCAACTTAGTTTTACCGCTGAGCAATTTGAAAACCAGCTAATATGAACCGTATCACCAGCTAGTATGGTCGATTTTGCAAATACTAATATGTACCTACAGTTGGTGCGGAAAGGTGTGAAAAAAAAACAGCAATGTCATCGCTATAAAACGAATGCTGAGAAAATTGGAGCAAAATACAATAGTTTTTTTTCTGAATACTTTTTTTGATGATAGAACAAACCTACCTAGTCATTGTAATTTAGTAGCGTAGATTAGATGGTTGCACTTGTACCTACTTAAATTAGTGGTTCTGTAAGAACAGTAGATCTTGCGAGCCCTTATAACCATGTTATAACCGATGCTTTCCTCTTTAACTTTTCTTTTTAGACTTTTGAGCAAATAGGTGTAGAAGTTTTAGCGATTACCTACTTGCGTTCCCTGGTCGGAGGAGATCAAACTTGGTGTCTACGGATTTGTCTTGCAAAGGCAGAGAGGACTGCGAAGTCTGATTAGTAAACGTTTACACAAAAATAAAAATGTTAATCTTACAGCAAACTTCTCCACTTTTCCCCCTCCACTCACCATTGGGTTTTTTTACAACATCAGCAGAACTAATTCTTTTGTGCGTATTTCTAACATACCTAATTGAAATCCGTTGATAAACAATGCAACAGCAAACAATTGATTGGAGGGAAAATAGGGGGAGAAGTTCCCCCCTTTTTCCCCTATTTTTTCCCTCCAATACAAAATCACGATAGACTGAAAAATTCTAATAAATTCCAATTTTCATCAAATCGGTTGAAAAATGTGACCTGTAGGCGAGAACAAACCGACAGATAGCGGCAAAAGCATTTTTGGCCAATCTCGAAACTGAGACGTTTTGCTCGCTCGCTCAATAAATGTGTACTGGATAACAACTTGCTTAAACTGTAGATAATGTTATTGGCTTTATGAATAAACTGTATTGAATTGAATCCCTATGAATTGTGGGCCATGTTCTGATCATTTGTGTTCTGTATGTGTTTTATTGCACTAAGGAATACGAAAAAATTTGATTTCTGACAACCATCGTAAATTATCTTTAGGTAAGAATGACCCAGCTTACCTGAGCTAACGACAACTCATCCATAGAAATCACGTGTCAAAATGAAAAAAATCAATCACAAATACCTTTGAGACCCACCGAACTCTAATCAACGTCATTAACCCGCGATAATTGCTGGCCCTGAAAGCGACAATGGCCCAGTCACACGTGGTCGTACTCAGGAACAAAATTAAATGGGGCAAAGTCAGCATCAACATCGCATGTGGGTCAAATTATATACTGGCCTCACAGCTCACAGTTGGTAGTAGCTCTACCTTATACGAGATTTGTGTTCTATGTTTTGGTAATATATTATAACAAATGTATTTTTTTGAAGTTATACTTCATTTGGCATGTTTAGGAAAAAATATGAGAGTGATTTTTTTACGATGCGCTCACACCGACGACACCTAATAGTGACACCAAGAAGTTGGTAGCGTTTTGAAAAAAACATCTGTGCGCGCGCAAGGAGATAATAATGCACAGCCAACAATTGGAGACCATAATAAACACGTGAAGAAGTATACATTCTTACGTACCTGCACACACGTTTTTTTTTTATTTTTTTTGAATTCTATGAAAAATTAAGTGATTACCTACATGGTACCTGATATAAACATAGAAAAATTATTGTAGCTTCCAAATGCCAAACATCTAAATATAACTGTCGAAAATGACACTAACAGATTGTTTCTTTATTATGATTTGGAAATAAGTGGGTAGTTACATCAATTTCAGAAGTAGGACACATACAAAGACACAATGTTGCTATAATATTTTTGCTCAATATTGATTAAGTTGGTCCATGTTCCAATGATTTGTCAATCATTTTATGTAATTATTACTTTATTTCAACATCACTAAGATCAAACGATATGTAATCCAAATACTTTTTTATTGTACGACGGGTAAGCACTTGGCCTTCATCTCACCTGGTAACAAGTTGAGATAAAGCCGAAGGTGGAGGCGCATTTCACCCGGAATCCTCAACAAACTGAGGAACTGGCTATTTTGCCTCTAAATGCCGGAATACAAAAATTTTAGAATTGTTATTATGGCGACAGAACTAGGTAAGATGGTGGTAGCAAGCCAGGCGGACTTAAAACAAAATTTCCACCAACCAAAACTTCCCTTGTATACCTATAGATAGTTACATTGTACCTAAATTTTAATTGTTTGTAAATAAATCCGTCTCCCCGAAGCCTGAACCAGGAATCCCCGGAAGTATGCCCCATTCTCTCATTCCCTAGGTCCGTCCCCAGCATTAGTATAACACATAGTCCCACCGTGTCCAGTGTCATAGTGTCACAAAAAGTGTACTTTTGGAACATCATCGTTGTTGATGAAGAAAGCCGGCCCTTTGTGTATGTTGCGTATCATCGCGCGCTCCAGGATGTGTGATGTCGGTCCTTTCAAATGATTCCAAGTTAATGATTCTGGATGTGGAGTTTCATTAGGTAAAATGTGATGGTGGCTCGAGATTTTGTTTAAGAGTTGGGTTTTGACAATATAATTTAGGACAAAAGTATCATGTACCAAGAAACGTTTTGTTGTCTTATGGGGGGGTTAGTTATTGGTCTGTCCTAGTAGTCTTTGGCTGAATAGAGGTCTATGCTAGTGGTATCTTACTCCTAGTGGTCTATCTTAGGCAGCGAAACCGTTGTCATTAAGATCTCGGGTGTGAATGATCCTTCGCTATTGGACCTGTAAAGGTTCCTTTGGTGCGCGGGAGTGCCAGCTTATGGGGATGCTCGCTCCATCGTAGATTTCACCTTCGCACAGGTATGACCCAGGCAAGCCCCAAGGTCCGTACCCATGAAAATTAAGAAAAAATATTTTCAATTAAGGGAAAGAACATCTGCCAAAAACCCTAATAATTCCAATTCCAATGAAATTAAACTAAAAATAAAGTACTAAAATTCAATATGCAGCAGGTAGCTTGGTGGATTTGCCATTGCAAATCCACCTACAGGTTTAGTCACGGCACTCGCAAAATCAAAGGTCTTCGACCCAAGCTTACACATAAAGGAACAAGACAAGTGACACGGAGATCACAAATCGGCGTTAACCGTTTAACCGCCACCCACACCGGTGAAAGTGTATGTATTCTGTGACTAAATTAACCGTCTCGGACATACGGACGTTGATGTCAACTTGTCACTCTGTCATGCTTTAAAAGCCCAGACACGGGACTTTAACCCGGTGTTGGGTGACGGCTTTCAAATGCCCGTTTGTTTTTCTTAATTTTCAAAGTTTAATTGTGTCATAGGTGATGTCAAAAGTATTTTCAAAATAGCCAATTTAAAGCGTGCATCTTAGATACCTATTTATCTAATATTATAGTTACATTACCCTAAATTGCTCCTCGTTCAACCCAATTGCAAAATTTGAGACAACAATGTATTTGCAGTAGCATATAAACTATTTTGTTCCCTGTAAATTCTTGCCTGTTGGAATTACTCATATTACTCACGTATTTTATTATCTGTGCCTACATTTACTTCAAACTTTCAACTTAAACGTTAAGCAGACAATCGATAATCCTATAATTAATGGCGACATGTTACCCAATAATAAGGTACCTTCCCTATTATTTACTATAATTTAATCACTACTTCTTTTTCTATCTCACTACTTATCTCATTCTTTTCATTGAAATGTTGTAAGATAAGACCTACGTACTATTTTAACATACACTTCAGTAGTTCTTAGAATAGCTCAAATAATGGTTATTCATTATGGCGGAAAACAAAGTATCTTTTTGTTAGAAAGCTTAAATGACATCAAAGCTTTTTAAACATTAAGATATGTCAAGATATTAGTGATATACTTAATATATGAGAGTGTATACGTGAGCAAAATGCTGGCCTGTATTTTGCGCAGCGCATCAGCATTTTCTTTATGAAAGCGCTTAATTTAGGTTCTTCTCTTCTTACTCGTCTATTTAGTTTTATCTAATTTAAGTAATGTGTTCCTAATTTTGCATGCTGTGTTTGGTTGTGCTAGCTATAAATATTAATAAAGTTTAATGTAAGCATGTAATGTTGTAGCAACCGTTGGTAAACCTAATAATTAAAATAAAATATAAATAAATGAGTATTCCCATCCAACCTGGTAATGTCGCCAGTACCTATTCTGGCCACGTTGACTATCTAGTGGAAGATGATCGACTGGGTTATCAATATTAGTTTTTTCTTCTAGATAATCGAGTTCATATTTTATTTTTAAATTACTCTATTTGTTATAATTTAATGATACTTTTTATATACTTATTTATTACCTGAAATTAATTAATTAGCATTAAAATTAGATTTTTGTAATGAACATCACAATATTCCACCCAGCTACCTATTGTCAGTTTAACAAATCGGACTCTTACAGGCGTACGGTCAAAGAGGTTTTAATAGTAAGGTTCCAATAGCATAGCTTTTGCTGTTTGCCATTACAAACAGGCGGCAGTTGTCAATTGAAAACTATCCCAAAAAATATTACATGAATAATATAATCATGACGTTTTGAGTACAAAGAAACCTAATAATCATGCTACCACACTAGAACACCGCCTTATTTTAATCATAGATTTATAATTTTAATATTCATCACACCATAAACATATTCCAATCACGGACTATCCGTCACCCGTTGCCCAGTAAGATTAAAAAATAAAAATTAAAAAGTATAAAGGCACAAAGGTTGCGCCGGCGCCCGCACCCCGCTGGCGAACTGCTCTTTAAACGCCCTCCCCGCTGGCATGACAGCCTTAACTACAGGATGCTCACAATTTACTCGGACCTATCTGGTGGGCACAAAGTTCTGTTACAACTTTTGTTGTTTTCTTGACTTGGCATCACATGTCTTGAAATGTTTACGGTTCATATTTTCTTAAACCGTTAGTGCCTATATCAACATAATCGTATACGTGAGTAAAACCCGTATTTTGAAATTGTATAATCCTTACTACGATTAAAAACATATATCAATAATAATAAATATACAATTATATCGCAATTATTTATTCCGATCAAAGTGAAAGAATAGGATAGTGTGAAAGGTAGAGTGAAAAAAAAAACTGAAGTGGGACGGGTTGGGCAATTCGGCATATAATGTCAAATCACCATGCTTGATAGGTTTATTGGTGATCGCACAGAAGATGATAGGTATTTTTTTATTGTATGACGGGGAAGCGCTTTGCCGTAATCTCACTTGGTTTCAATTTATTACAAGTCCGAAGTTGGAAGCGCACTTTAACCTGAATCCTCAATAGACTGCAACTAGCTTACACAGACGGAAAGTGGCCCTTTATCCTGGTGAGAACCCTGAGTTAACTCTTAAGAAATCGAGCTGAGTTAGAGGGGTCGATTTTTAAGCCGCGACTATAATGGCATAAAAAAGACAAATAACTATCTATTTATCTAATTAATATGTGGTATGGATTGGGAGCATCCTGTAATCAACTGATTATGTAGAGTCTATCCCATAATCTCATATTTTGGCTCGCCGTTTTTGTCGCTGATGAAGAAATACCATTGTTGGGGCAAAGCATCGATTTGTTTCGGGTGACACGGAGCCCGAGTTATTGGATAATCGAATCGAATAATCGACTCGTAATCGATTATCTTTTGATGTCGGCGCCTTTGTGCTTTGGATTTGTGGACAGTTTGGATTGTCCTTTTAAAAGGAAGAATGGAACAAAAATGTCATATTTTGTGATTTATGAAAGGTTATGCTGGTTTATTTGGGTTCAATGCCAACGCAGAACCCTATTACTAAACTAAGCCTCTGCTGTCCGACAATCTGTCTATTTGCCGTGGCGATCGCAGCTTTAGAATCGAGCCCTCCATCTCAGCCCGCATAGTTTTCATAAAAGCCGACTAAGAAGAAAGAAAAAGAAGCAACAAAAAAGAAGGGCAGCAGCTTCCTTCTGTGTATTATCTACACCTTTTCTGCGATCACCAATCAGCCTTCCAAGCGTTGTGATTCTGGCAAAAGCCTCCAGCTTTGTAGGACGCTCTGTCCAGCTGTGGACACTTACCTACCTATGAGTTGTTGATGTGATGTGTAGGTATTATTGCCGCTATAACATTTTTATAAAAGTAAAGTGCATTGAGGAAAAGTGTTTTTTTTTGTCTGGACTATCTCTTGGTGCGTGTCCGCACTTGATCGGTTTATTTTTAAGCTGCTGCATTCATTTACTACCAACTCACGAGTGTAAAATTCGTAAGAAGAACAAAAACACATCTAAATTCATTCAGTTAAATTCAATCGGTATTTTTTTTCAGATGATCGTTAATCTGGTGTATGTCATGGAAAATAAATTGGTAATTTCCCCTAAACGACGTCCGGAAATGGTTTGAAAAACAAAGCGCTTGTGGACCACGCCCGCTGAAGTCTGTGCGCGTACGCATACTGTTCCCACGTTTGTGTAGGGTGACAAAACATTACGATCAAAAGAACCGACCGAAAAAGCCAAACTACAATTTCGTTGGGATTATGTGGTACCTGATTCGACTATTTTCCCTGTTAATAGGTTGTATTATCTGTATGTCCCATTTTTGTATTATTTTATACGAATATAGTGAATTGCGCAGGACTTCGTTTCTATATCACCCCGTGGCAATCGCAGCCCCACCTACTCACACGGATACATGTACGCAAAAAAATCAATAAAAAAAAACAAATCGGTCCAGACTTTGAGGAGGATATCAGTGACAAATAAACAGAATATTTATAATTTTCAAAATTAGATGTATAGTCGGTCGTATTACGTAATTATTTCTGGAATCCGACTTTTTTAGAACCTAAACATCATTATGGTCTTTTGAGATAAATTCTCACAAGAAATCGGATGGAATATTTTTTTTTATTAAAAAGTATTAGTGAAAACCGACCCATTTCTTGCTGATTATCTACATTTTTTGTCTAAACACAAAAAAGTTTTTGGTCAAAACAAAGATTCAAGTAGCCGCCCTTTGTACCCCATATAAATTAACCACCAGTATAGGTATCGTCAAACCTAAGGTCACCCTAGCAGGGAGCCGGTATAACGCGATGGGCGTCACAAGACTCCTCTGGATTATTGAACCCAAGTCTGTTATTATACGACTTTGACATTAGCACGACACACCGTTTTAATAAACATAGTCATCACCTGTGTGGTACTTACCCGGATGAAAGTAGATGACAGTATATCCATGACAAGTTCTATTAAGATCCGTTCAACTATATTTAATCGTGAAAATGTATAAAACAAACGGGCAGAGTGAAAATTATGGTATGATTTAAGGATGAAGCGCTTAGCCTCCATCTCACCTGGTATCAAGTTATGATAAGGCCAAAGATGGAAACGTCACCCGGAATCCGCAACAGACTGTGAAACCGGCTATTTTACCTCAAAATGCTGGAACAAAACAATTAGAAAATTTTTTTTGGTGGCATAGGCACTAGGTATAGGTAGTCCCCTGACTTCAATCAGGCCCTACCGCCAACCAAACTGAGCAACGTGTAGTGCCCTGGTTTCAAACTGGGGTCCTCTTGAAATGTAGAAATCTCCTGAAATGTTGGTAGTCGTTGGCTTAAAATATGTGTTTTTTTGCAAATCATTGTGTGCTCCATTTTGCTTTCAAACCTGAGACTCATGGGAAGAAAGTACCTACCTAGTTCGTTGATGGGCAGAAACAGGGGTCTGTGACGGTTTCGTGGACTGAAATGGTGGTTACCTAGGTTTTTATGATTACGCTGGCTAGCTACCACCATCTTACCAAATTCTGTCGCCATAATAACAATTGTAAAATTGTTGTGTTCCGGCATTTAGAGGTAAGATAGCCGGTTCCTCAGTTTGTTGAGGATTCCGGGTGAAGAACGCCTCAAATTTCGGCCTTATCTCAACTTAAAACCAGGTGAGATGAAGGCCAAGTGCTTACCCGTGGCACAATAAAAAAAAAATGGGTTTGAACTATAGTGAAAACAATATTATTGTATTAAATTATTCATGTATAAAATATGTAACAAACATTAATCTACAACTTCCGAGTGTTACAGATTTACCATAATGTTATAAAATTATATGGTAAAACACTTGCAGGCATAAAACATTTATTCCTCTAATACATCGTTATCAAGTGCTGCTATATTGGGATGGGCTGTCGTGTGGTTCACAATGATATAGAGTTCCTAGAAGCGACATGGTTTGTGACTGACTGACTGATTGACTTATTTAAACAACGCACGTTCCTTTTATAGTGAACAAAGTAATAAGACAAGATCTTTGATAATTCATCCTCTAATTTTGAAAGTACGAGTAAGTTCTTAATCTTTGACTTTGAAGATAGATTATGGTAATCAGGCTTAAATGTAACACGTATTAAAAAATGGAAATTTAATTAAGGTTTTTGGACCTTTTGTTTACTAATAAAAACTAAGTAACCTTTTCAACATTTTGGAGAGGAATAATAATTATCAAATTTATTTACTGTCTCTCACAAACAGGTCCTTAATAGTAGGTAGGTAATAACAACAATTATATTTTGGAAAGTAGGCTGTATGCTGTAGGTATATTTTTTTTAATGTACGACTGGGAAGCACTTGGCCTTCATCTCATCTTTCAAGTTATGATAAGGTGGAGCGCACTTCATTCGAACTGGCTATCTTACCTCTTTATAATTTGAGATTTATGTATGTTTTAAGTTAGATGGATCTACGATTAAAGTATAGCCAATAAACTGATTGTTCACTAGCTACGCTGTTTTTATTGTATTCAGATATATAAGTACACCTTTGTTAAGTTGAGTTCAGTATGAAGATTCTACAAAGACTTAATACTAATTGGTTAGGCTGGAATTGTATATTTTTATTGTACCCCGGGGAAGCGCTTGGCCTTCCTCTGTTACCTGTACCTGTACCTGGTTATAGGATTTTCTTTAAATCCACCTGGCTAGTTACCACCATCTTACCTTATTCTGTCGCCATAAGAACAATTCTTAAAAAAATTGGAGATTTACACATTTAAACATTTAGAGGTAAGATAGCAAGTTCCTCAGATTGTTGAGGATTTCAGGTGAAGTGCAGCTCCACCTTCGCCCTTATCTCATCTTGTAACCAGGTGAGATGAAGGCCAAGCGCTTCCCCGTCGTACAATAAAAAAAAAACAAATGCCGTAATCACCACGCTTCGTTGTTGGATTGGTGATCTCTGTATTAGTGGTTGATACTGTTACCCATTCCCCTTGTTGAAAACCATGAAGCCCAAGAATTCCACCAGCATCAACTCGAGTAAGGTACGGAACACCAATAATTACATCTGTCTAACCAGCGTAGCGTCGTCA
The DNA here is from genome assembly GCA_951394065.1 of Venusia cambrica. Taxonomy (NCBI): domain Eukaryota; kingdom Metazoa; phylum Arthropoda; class Insecta; order Lepidoptera; family Geometridae; genus Venusia; species Venusia cambrica. Next base: position 11,627,150 of record OX596035.1, read on the forward strand.
TTATGCCATATAAGCCTCTCAAGAACCTCCCCGTCGGATTGACATATTTTACATATAGGTACTATTGCTTTGGGCCTAAAGAGACTTTGGGTTGTTACCTTAGCCAAAGATTAGGTCAGTAAACTAGTGACTTAAGCAAAGTTTTTTTTGTCAAAACATGTGACCAAATTTTTTAAACATCAATTTATAATCTGTTAAAAATATTTTTAAATACTACAACATTTTTAAAAACTATTAATTATTTAATGTCTTCTAACATTTTCAAATAAAATTTTAATAAAACCCAAAATGAAATAGTGAGTCATCGGGACTGCTGACAGAAGTGAAAACCTAACTAAAACTTTGTAATATTTCTTAAACTGTAATTCCTAGACGGTACTATAATTATAATACTATTTTTCACAATTTTAAAAGCGGTGAATTTCACACTTCATTCATTTACACTAAAAAAATCATAACCAAAATAATGATGTTAACATTGAAATAAGGCACATCTAGAATCTCTAAGATCCACGTCACAAGTGCGGGGCGCGCATATTTATTTATTTTTACCGAAATAGAATTCGAACGGTCGTCGAGTGCGTCCGTGTTATAGAGCGCCGCCATCGCGCCGTGAGCAATTTCACAGGAATCCAACGTGGTTTATGTCTTAATGTAAACGGCTACATGTAGCTGAAAACATGTTATTCAGACGGGGACGTGTGACTAAACGATTGATTTTATCAAGACTCTTCCATTGCATGTGTGGGTTGCTAGGTTGCTACATCAAAAGAACTTTGCTGGATATATAATAAAAAGTATTGAATTAAATTCAGTGCATTTACTCCAATCATAAAAAAATATATATGTTGGAAGACTTTATGAATACATTGTTACATACGTACCTAATTACATAATATTATTAAGCGTTGAGAAATTAATTTAACAAACAATACTTAATTATAAAGTAACTACTAATTAACAAGGCAATACGTCAATATGTTTAATATCTTATACAAAAAATTACAACCCTGTAGTACTCAAACAGGGTAGACTTTCAAGATTATTGATGGGGTTCGTTATCGTTTACCATAAAAAATGTATAGACTAAGTTTTTTGTTGCAAATAATTTCCAGTTAAAAGTAATTTACAAATGTTTTTACGTCTTTCCGTCCCTTCAGATGGGTGTGGGCGATGAAATTTACTTCCTCCTAGCCAATATGTCACTATTAGTTGTGGCAATTTTCATGCAGACAGACAGTCTGCCTGTCGGTATGAAATGTTATTACAAAAGACAGAAAGACAAGAGACAAAAATGGAAGATACTAGTTTTGGATTCTTTTTTGAGATTCGTCGATTTTTTATTTTCTAAAATAAAAATATAGTGCACAGATTTTGACCCGATACAAATTTAATGTAAGTATAGAATTGCAAAACTTAGGTGTTAAATTAATGTACTAGACAAAACTGAATGAGTGGTGGGTACTCATACAACGTTTACAATACAAAATAAACCAGCCACAGTATTTGGGTCACAGTAAGTCAACTCCATGCAGTGAGCCAAAGCAGGCAAGCCGTAAAGCTCTCTTCAGGTCGTATATCTAGTCGAATTAACCGACTGTAAATCCATCGAAAGCCGGGCTTTTAGCTTTATTTAGTCCACGGAAGTTTGAGGCGACCTACTGCAGTGGATAAGCTATGAAAACTGCTATGTCTAATATTGAATTTTGTAAGTCGCCATCTTTAAAATGTTTCATACATTCATAAACAGGATCTAAGCTTCTAAGTATCTGTCAGTGAGGGCGCCAATGTCTGTTACAAACTGCAAAAGTGACTTTTACCTTGGCTGGTATTACGTGAGTTTCTATTCAGTTCTCCGCCTTGTTCATATCTCGGTTGCGTATAGAAGGTACCTAAGGTTTTTTTTATCTTGTTTGTTTGTTGCATTAAGAAGTAAGGCCAAGTTCAGTGACAGTTTTGATTTCAACCCACATGTCATGGCAAAAAAACACTTTTTTAATGTTAGTTTACTTGTTGTTGCAATAAAAATACATCAGCGGACTATTCTGCCAGTCCATCTTTCTGTGTAAATCGATATAGGCTTAAGTCGAAGGGTCCCGTTGACACCCTTTGGGTACGAAACCATATAATTACAATCATGACCTTTCAAAATCTACATCAAGGTCATGCAATATTCCCATTAAACAAATTGTCATCGCTTGTCACACGACAGTCTATTGTTTCATTTGCATGGAAACATAATCGTTGGAATTATGCAAATTTTGTCTTATCTATTTTAACAGATTTTGTGCCGTTTATTCTACCAGAATTAGCTCTTATAACGCTTGACTTAAGGAAATAATTTAATTTCTCAGACAGCAAATTATTTTGTTTTTTTTAATGCGATGACCTCTTCCAGTCCGTAAAATTGTCATTGTGTAATTATGCAGATTTATAATTGACGTAATGGCTTCAAATTGTCGTGATTTGTCTGATAGAATTAGCATAAAACAACGATATCTTTGTGACTGTTGGAAAAAATATTACCTACGAGTATTTCCTCACTGTTTGTTGACATAATAATTTTGACAAAAAAACCGGTCAAGTGCGTAGAGAGGCCACCATAAATGTAGGCAGGTACATCTTACATTATAATTCACTTTTATAATTCTATTATAAATTTCATATATCACCTTCGTCATCAAAATCAACATCAAATCATTTAAAACCTGTTTATTTATTTATTTTTTATTTTATTTATTTTATTTATTTATTGACATTCCTAAATATAACATTACAGAATGTACATCCAATGCGTTACATTTGAAAAACTTAAATCATTATATACAGACATTTACATACAAAAATAATAATTAAAAATCATTTAAACATAAAAATTTTAAAAATAAAAATATAAACAAGTGCTAATACATATAAAGTAACATAAAGGTCATTTACTTTCGCAGTAAGCTAGAACCTCTCTCTCTATCATTTTCCAGCCGTCCGCAAACAGATCCACCTGAGGTTGGTTGGCAACAAGTACGTTGAGGTTTCTTTGTGCTCTATATATATCTGTTAAATCACTTACGATGCTTGTGCCCGATAACGTCACTTCAATATATTAAACCTCCCATAGGGTTTTCACTACCTTTCCGAAACATATTTCAACTTGTTATATTTAACTTAGGAAGATTCATCGACCATTCTACTGTATGGTCGATGAATCTTCCTACAATATATATACTACTGATATATAAATCTATTGGTACAATGTTTAATATGACTAGGTAGGTATGTCCGTCTATTTAGTGCTACAACCTAAACATATTTCATCGGAAGCACATTTAAATTATTTACGAGTCAATTAATTAAGGGTGTATGGATATGGATATATGTGTAATGGATATGTAATATTGAAAAGATTTCAGAGGACAAATGTCATTTTGACAGCTGTCATCAAAATACATTCATTACTAAATACGAGTAATAAACACTTTGTGTACCTTTTATTTTTTAGACCTAGAAGTCAGGCATGAGAAGCTTCCTAGATTGGGCATTTAAAGTTTGACAGGTAGTATAAATGTATCGAATAAAAAAAATCATCAGGTAGTTTCGGAGAAAGTGGAGTACGGCAGACAGATATACAGACACGCGAGTGACTTTACATGGGTTGCGTTTCGTCATTAGAGGTAAGGAACCCCAAGAAAACATAGGTACCAAAACACACTTTATAAGGTTCATGAATTTATCATTACCAGGTGCAATAATAACACAAAAAATCTACCCTCATTATTCATAAAATCCATTTGGTTTCCAATCTTTAGCGAACAAACTGTCACCTCCCAAACGCATGCCAACACATCAGCCCGGAGTCAATTTAATTTGGCTCCCAGACGAAAAAAGAGGACGAAAACTCATAAGCGGCTGTCCCCGCCTATGTTCCGAGGATTCTATAAATCCGTCGGTCAATTATTAACTTTTTTCGGTACCCTTTTCGGTCGTCATATAAATGAAATTTGCCATTGGCTATACCCGCGACAACGCTCATGGTCGTGTTGTATTCCGAGAAGTTTATGGGAACGGAACGTCGACGTCTGTCGTTTTTAATTATTTTTTTAAAAGTTAATGACTAAGTCCTTTCAGACTGAATTATATATAATAATATGTCTGGGTTACTTTGTTCTTCAAGGCGAATTCTATGATGTCTGTTTTATATAATTATGCTAGGTATATTAAAAAAAAATAAGTTGAATATTCTCTCTTTTCTATAATATTCTCAACAATCATCTGTCTCCTTCTTATCTCCGCGTGCCCTGCAGCCCTGCAGAACAACTAAGTCTCTTCATTTTAGTAACCATCATAGTAACTAGAAAAGTGATGCTCCCCGTCACTAGTCCCGCGCTGGTCCCTTGCAGTTATCTTCAAGGGCAGAGTCAAAGAGCACTACCTCTCTATATAGATTTAGTGCAGGTACCTAGATGTATTGTACGTATTTAGATATTTGTATTTGGTACGTATTTTAATATATGCTGGAAGAATACTCTTATAAGGGTTAAGCTCGCTTTTGCCAAACTATTTAATTTTTATTTTCTTAAATGTTGTATCATATTTCTACGTGTTTGTGCATTAAGTATAAGCTGAAAATTCATTTTTATACAATTTTAGAAATATATTCAAAGTAACTCGTTTGTGGTGTTATAGATAATTAGTTGAGGCATATTTTCAAGGCTAGTTTAAAATAACTTGAAAGGACTTCTATTTTCAGTTTTATAACTTGTTAACAGATTTGCTAAAATGGAACGTCACCGGATATAACGTCACGTCGGTGTATGATGTTTTTGAAATTTGAACGTCTCACAATTACTGTTTACAATGGCGGGCACGCGCGTTGGCGCCAAAACGGGTGTCGCCATCCCGGTGGTAATGTGACAATGTTGCCAGTGCTCAAAATAGATACGCGACAAAACGGTGGCTTATTTTGCTTTATTTTGCAAAAAAAAACAACAAGTGATTTTTATCTCTGTCAATTTCATCATTCATTATTCATCATAAAACTTAGGTGCTCTAATAGAAATTATTATCAATATTTTTATGGAACACGGACAATATGACAATGTTGCCAACGCCCTGAAATAGATATCCTACAGGATGCTGTGAGGTTTCTGCGTGACTGCAGGTAAAATACGGCTTGAATTGTTATTGTTTGTCTAACAGTTTGCTGTAACTTCCTTTGTGGACTTTGGTATCGGCGTTCGGTGGAATTTGTACCAAAATAATTATATTTTACATCACTTCTTACTCTTGATGTAATCAAATTGAGGAAATAAGTAGGTAATAGGTAGTTCCGTTAACACTTTAATTAATAATTCAAATCTCTTGATCATTTGACCACCAATCATGCATAAGCTGATTATGCAAATGTGGCTAAAATAAATTTTAATGACAAATTAAAGTCAAATAAGCGCCACAGTATAAATATTGTCACAAGGTAAAGTAGTACCTACTTTTTTACTTAGTTATAATTTATGTTCAACAAATTTTCCTGCATGTAAAATTATTTTAAATTGGGAAATAATAAACCAAGCAAACCAAAAAAATGTTAGTGTCTTAAATCATGACCATCATCATCGTCCAACAATGGTTGACCTAATAGTTGTTCTATTAGGTTAACCATTATTGGACATGAGCCTCCTCCCCCAAATGCCACTCTTATCGTTATGAGTCCTTAGCTTAAGTAGTTTTGCCCTGTAAAGTAGCAATGTCTTCAGTCCACCTGGCTGGTGGTCTGCCACGTCCCTACTAAATACTCTGGTAGGTTAACTTAACATATGAGATCATGTAATACCGACTTGAACGGTAGCAAATTAAGTTTGCGAAAATTAACTAAATTGTCGACTAATATTTGATTTGTTAAAGACTAGAATCTTATATTATCTTAGAAGTCCACGCTGTAGCCGTAGGTTAGGTTACGGTGACCATTCGGAACACGCATCGCCGCGCACATGTATCTATGACATTTTGGAGCACTAGTAGTAAACAGAAATTAAGCAATTCAAAATATTTTTATATGTTGATGGTCTAAACCAATCATCACCAGCTTTCCAGTCACTCACAATCCGTCACCCATTCAGCATTTCTCTATCCCAGATCCAGTTTTTGCGGGGCTTTTGATTGAGGCGACACGTCACCCATGGGCTGGCTCTTATTTAGGCCAGCGAATTAGCATAGCTATTCAGCGTGGCAATGCAGCCAGTGTCTTGGGCACGCTTCCGTCTGGTACTGGTCTGGAATAGTTGAGTTACCTGTAGGCCGTTTGTAACGGTCCTAAGGTAATCTGACTGATTCCTTTGTACATAGTTAGTTTAATTGTACTTTTTATTGAATAAATGAATATTTTAGACACCTTTTATTTGAATTAACTGCCAATATTTTATTTGCTACCTGTTTAAAAAAAAAAACATATTTGTTGTGGCGCTGTAGGCCTATGATTATGTACCGCGAGAAATCACTCTTGATTCTCGTGATTTCGTATTGTTTAGCCGTCCCGGCCGCATATTTAGAAAAACTACTTCAGTACGCCCTCACAGGCTAAAACGTATTGCATAACGAACGTAAATGCTGCTTTAAAATTGTGGGGACGTACTGAAGAAGCTTTTCTGTTTATGCGTCCAGGCCGTAGCAGTGCTACGAACTTGTAGCACTGCTACGAGTCTTTGGCCGGTGGCTATACTCAGTGCTACGCTACAGTCATGACATGATACAATTATAGCTCATGTAAGCTCTTGTCATGCAAGTGACAAAGTGACCCAAGTAAATCCTTCGACAAACTTATCAATTCTCTTTTTGTTCCTGACAGTTCACCATATATATATTAATTCACCAGCCTTATGCATGTATTCAGTAAAAACAATCATAATTTATTCACGTACCTATTTAATCTTAACCATAATATCAATATAAAAAAATATGAAACAAAATACCTAATAGTAATACCTACTAAGTTGTTTGAGTTGATTGTTTTACTGAATTTATTACACTGTGACATTGTAACTATCACATCTTCGTCCTACTTCGTATTACCGCTAAACAACGCAATAAAAGTAAAAACATAATTATAGTGTTCTGATTGCTAAGAATTGACAGAATTTGCATTCAATTAATATTATAGTGTGTCAACGATAAAATTATTCTATAAACTATATATATTTCAAGTGATTGCACTTGGTCACAACATTTAAAATGTTATAATGACACAATAATTCATAGCCCGCTAAAGCTCTCAGCGCTCCAGCTGGAGATGATCATACGTTTGTTTTTTAATCTGGCTTTATTCCTGAAATCTGTAAATCAACATATCTCATTCGACATTACTGTTGTGTTTAACCGGTCTGTGGTCTAGTTGTTGAACCCACCGATTTGAGATCCAGAGGTGTACTCCCCATGGGGAGTACAATTTATTGTAATTAGTTTGGTTGGTGGTAGGACTTTGTTTGGGCCACCATCTTACCTAATTCTGTCGCCATAATTTCCGGATGAAGTGCGCCTCCACCTTTGGCCTTATCGTAACTTGAAACCAGGTGAGATGTTTTATACGATGAGTCAGCACTTGTCCTCTTGGCAAGGATGAAGACTTTTTTTAAGCGAGCCATCCCAGAAAATTCTATTTTTTTTTGTATTTCATATGATCGCACCTGAAGCTGAGTATCAACAGGACACAAAAAAATCGGAATCTGCATCAGGACCCTCGTAGCTTAGTTGGTTAGAGCGTTTCTGGCTTTAGGAAAAGATGCGGTTTCGAGTCCCGTCGCGGGTTGTGATTTTTTGCAAATTATAATCTATTATCATATATAATATGTTATCAACCAACGGATATTTATAATTTCAGGTAGGTACCTACCTACTTAGTTGAAATTAATTACTAATTTACATACTTAATTGTTAAAACATATCAGTTGCTCATATACATCATTCTAAAAAAACAGACGTGAGTGTGCAAAGCCCCACGTCAGGTAAGCAGATACAACGGTTTGACAATAAGGCAGCATTGAGACACATTTGAAACCAATATAAAATCATTGCCTAACACATTATTAGTCATATCATTAACAATTTGTAAGAACCCTACCAAGCGTGATGATTATGTCATTATTATTACGATTATGTCATTGGTAATGAATAATTTATACAAATCATTTATGTAGAATTAAATAAACTGACCTCATAGTCCTCATCAAAGCCTGTTACCATTATTTCAGATATAATTCTCCTCTAAGACTGGAGGGAAAGAAAACTCTAGCTTGGAAGTTGGGAGTGAATTCATACTGAAGATCCACCGGCCAACTCGACATAGTTTTTTATTTAGAAGCATGATGTTATCGGAAACATTGGCGCGACAGTCACTCCCCACGCGCTTTTCCCACCATTGTTTTACCACCAAGCTATAAACTGATGGATGAATGTCACCGATTATACATCTTGCTCAACGTCATAATACGCAGCCTCAAAACATCCATAAATTTCACTCTTGGTTTGACAATTAGCTACAGTATTAGCCAGTAGCGTTGAAAACATCTCAAAATATTTACTCTTGGTTTTGCAACGTGTTATCCAGGAGCCGCTACTAGTCTGCATAGGCAAATTCCACAAAAGCAGGCGGGTTTTGTGAATGGCAATGGAACCCGGGAACAAATTCGCAACATTAGACCACTGGTTGAGAAATCCTATGAACATAATGTACCTGTTGTAATGTTTTTCATAGACTACAGTAACACATTTAACTGGCGTGGACTGGAGATGTCTATGGACAATGTTAACAGCGCCCGAGACCCTCACCACCGCATAGCATTGCTGGAAACATTATACATGAGCAGCCAAAAAGTTGTAAGGGTTGACATAATGTTTTTCAAGCCATTAACATTTGAGAATGGAGTACGACAGGGCTGTATGCTTTCACCCATCCTGTTAAATATATACATTGAATACATAATGCAAAAAACCTGGGGGAATTGTAACGTAGGTTTATGAATATGATCACAAACCTACGTTGTGCCGACGATACCACCTTGTTCGCAGCAAGTGAAGCAGAGACCAGCACATTTAGACAGGATAGAGAAAATCAGCACTGAGCTCGGGCTTTCTTTAAATCTGTCTAAAACCAAAATCATGGTGGTTGATCGTGATGATAAGTTGGAGTTCACTTGCGCACATAACCTTAATTTTATAGATAGCTTCATTTACTTGGGCTCCACTATTTCAAACAATGGCTCGTGCGGATAAGACGTACGCAGACGAATGGCAAAAAGTGTTATGTTACAGCTAGGCAAGATCTGGGCAGATAAGAATATTTCCATCAAAACGAAACGCAAGCTTGTGACAACCTTAAGTAGTCTCCTTACCTCACCTTAGTAGAGAGTCCTAAAAAAAGGAGACCGACTGCGCATCGATACTTTTGAGATTTGGTGTTGGCGCAAAATACTTCGTATCCCATGAACGGCGCAACGCATCCCTACTAAAGTAGAACAGACTCTCCACATTGCCAATAAGGACTGCAACAACCTGGAAAGGCTCATGGTAACAGGCAAGGTATAAGGAAAACGTCCGCGAGGACGAAGCCCTATGCGTTGTAGCGACTAGGCTAAGCTTGGTTAAAACTCGGGTGTTACGTAAATATCTGAGTTTCAGCCTAGAAAAATAGGGTTACGCTGTACTAGAGTTTATTCTGTACAATTAGGTAAATATACAACCAATAAATGCGGTAAGTGATGAAACTTCCAAGGATGCCATATCCACCAATTTGAAGCTCTAATTACCTATCCAGCTGAAAGACATCGAATCAGAGACAAGCAACAAATTAAGAGTTAGAATTCCCGCGGTTTGCATACAAATTGTTATACGGGATCCACCATTGTTGTCTTATCTAGATCCGCGGCGACGCTTTGAGTTCCGCGTTCGTTTTTAGGGTTCCAGAAAATTAAATTGACAACATGACCCATTACGAAGACTTCTTCGTCCGTCCGTCCGTACGCCTGTCCACCTATCCTACATTTAACTATATCTATTAAACCGTTTAAAGCAGCCAGTGGAAATTTTCATAAAATAATCTTGTTATCGATTAATGTAAAATTCAAAAAAAGAACAATTTGCAATAAGAAGTGAAAAAATAAAATGCACACTAAAAATATTTAGTGTGCATTTTATTTTTGCTCTATTCTTTAAACGGCGTCAAATATGGTGTAACTAGCACTCTCATGGCACAGCAACAGTGCATAATCGACTCTTTTTCTTTTTTTATCCTGTAATGGGATGCAGAACTGTCGACGTGCGAGTAGGAATCGCACTTGACCGGTATGTTCAAATTGTTTTTGTGATGAATTCGTGTCGCTTCAAGCCTTGTTATTTTTGGATAGGTATTTTTTGTTGGATGTTTTACAGTAGTATATTAAATTGAAGTAATTGGTCCGACAATTTATATGTAGCATAGTTATACTTGTATTTACTCAAATCTACCCAAGTGTTTTATCATAAAGTTTTTATAGTTATGGCTGGTAAAAAAAAAAAACATTTTGATTTTGTCTATTGCAAGCCGTCGCGTCGGACTAAATACTTTTTCTTTCTGCAAAATTGAAGGTTTTGCATATGAGTGTCAGTATTTTTCAGGTATATCTTCAATAGTCAGCTAATTACAGAAGTTTTGGTCATCTCCAAAACGTATTTGTCATCAAACAAAGTTTCCATGGTGTGGTGAATATACCATTGAATTACCTACTTGCCCTTATTAACCGATTTCCCAAAAACTATATTTTTTTTTCGAAAATTAATCAATTTAATTATAATTATGTTATAATGGGGGTATTACTTTTCTATGTTTGTCCACCGATGTCTCCGCTCTTCTTAACCGCTTTGCAAAAATATTTTTTTGATCGTTTTTTAAGGTCTCATATTTTTTTACTGGGACAACAGGAAATCATAGATATCTACGCCAATTGAGGTCCGATTTGCATAATAATTTCTATTGGTTTGAATTAAATGGTATTAAATTTTGTGGTCGTGGGTTCGATTCAGGCCGGGCCCCAAAATTGTGATTATTGCTAGTAATAAAATCGTATATACATTATATCTATCTAATCACTTAATATAGGTTTATATGTTTTGGAAGGCGGTGTTAGTCGTTATGATATATGACGTCATGATTACAATCTTTACAAATGTTATAATGACACAAAAATTCACAAACCGCGAAGGGGCTCGAACCGCTCTAACTAATTGAGCAAACGAGGGTTCTGATGCAGCAATTTTTGTGTCATATCCAAACACAGCTTGAGTGCTGATCAACGGAGATTCACTAAACCATGTGATCTGCCCTAGTGTCTGTATTTTCAAATTTTTTACATTCAAAATCACTAGCGAGAAATGGCGATTTTTGCTTTTTGATCGTAGATTTGTATTTCAAGATTGCACTTGGCAAATCCTGTTGTTTGGTTTAAAAAATCGGCACTTACTTCAAAAATATATGAACTTGCCCATGAGAATTATTTTCAAGTACCAATGGTACCATTTTACAAAAAAACAAATAAATTATGTTTTATTAATTTCCTTCTTGTACACAAACGTCGTAATAACAACAGAAAGCTTTAGACATGTGAGCAGTTGTAGAGTTATTTTAAAGTAATTCTTCGATCATAATATACAGAGGTCTCCCGGTCTACTGGAGAAGGAATGGATACTTGTCCTGGTAGGCGCGAGACCCTTGATGTCAGTGGAACAGAGGGTAATTCATACACCCACACAAATGGCCTCCTGTTCTACAGATCCACATTAAAATAAAGCAAAAATTTCGCCCCATTAAAAAAAACTCTGAATGTAATTAACTGAGGGGCTCTTAATTAGTGTCCATTGTAACATGACAAGAACCAGCAATTTGGTACAACCTTCTTGGATGATACACACTGCTTATGCAGTTGACGAACATATTTTAGCCATGAATTTGAAATATAAAGGTACTAAGTAGTTTTTGTCATTAAATATTACAGGGCATTAATTTCATCTAGTCCCAAACTATCTAAAGCAAATACAACACCCAAACACAAAGCTCAGAATCTTTTTGGGTTTAAAAAAAAAACGGTTTCATCGAATGCCAAAGAAAAGTCGCCATTTTTTTTTATACTAAAACAACAAGTTACAATACAGACATTCAACAGTGTTAGTTTAAAGGCTAGCTGGAAACTTTATTACCATTTATTTCTATAGTACATTCATAGTATTATATTTTTTTAATATATACGGTGGAAAAGCTGACTAAAACAATTTAAATTGCTGTAACCAAAGTCCTACCACCAACCAAACAATGCACATATTTGTACTCCCTGGGGATTGAACCCGGGATCTTAGGGTCTTGTACCAGTAGGCCACTAGACTAAATGCTCTTCAAACTCTGCGGCCGTGAACCTCCATAATGTTTGGGTAACAAATCAAAACAAGGCTTTAAAAACGTTTAACTAAATCATCTTTTTCTCCAAAACGGTTTCGCTTTAGATAATTATAGGCTTCTGAAAGCTGACTCTTGTTCCGTGGAACTAATCAACTGTCCCTTCGTGCTCCGAAACTGATTGTGATTATAACTATAGAAAGTATGTGGAATTGCTGTTTGTGAAAATGTTTAGTTTGTGTAACTTTGTAAAGAGTAGGTACCTATATAAATAAAAAACCATGTCCGCGGAGAGTACTAATTCGTTTTTAAATCGTATCAAATCAAATCCCTGTTTTTTTTTTATTGTACGACGGGCAAGCGCTTGGCCTTCATCTCACCTGGTAACAAGTTAAGATAAGGCCGAAGATGGAGGCCGCACTTCACCCGGAATCCTCAACAAACTGAGGAATTGGCTATCTTACCTCTGAATGCCGGAACACAACAATTTTAGAATTGTTATTATGGCGACAGAATTAGGTAAGATGGTGGCAGCTAGCCAGGCGGACTTCAACAAAGTCCTACCACCAAACAAACCAAGCACAATTTAATGAACTCCCCGTGAGGAGCGAACCCGGGACCTTTGGATCTGAAATCGGTGGTATTTTATGTTGCAAATGCGTTTCCACCAGGTTTAAAGCTACCATTGTATATGCCGTGGCGGTTGCGGCTTAAGAATCTACCCTTAAAACTCAGCCCTTGAAAGTCGTAAAGGCCGACTAAGGCCAGAAGAAGGGCAGCAGCTGCAGTGTAATATCTAAATCTTTACTGTGATCACCAATCCGACATCCCAGCGTGATGATTATGTCAAAATTCTCCCGCGTTGGAGGAAGCTCTGTCCTGCAGGCCACTAGAACACCAAAAGGTACGCATAGTGGCAATTCTGCGACGATAGCATTGTCATAGTGAAGCCATTGGTTTAGTAGAACCGTGGCCTAGAAACGCCGCCATAGTTCATGGCTCCAAAAAGTGTCGATATCCGTTTTAATTAACATAATCCAATAAATACAAGTAAAGTGGTCGCATATCACCAAGTTAATTTGCATTCTGTCCCTGATCACTTAGTGCGATGATACTGAGAACGTGACAGCCCTGACGCCTATCCATCTTGTCACTTCCCCGATACGATACTGGAGTTATTTTGCACATCACTAATATTCTATATGATAGGGCTGGGACCGGTGGGGTGATTAGGACTTATCGTTATCGATAAAAATCTGACACAAAAGCTCTCAGAAAAATTGTGTCTGTACATACTTTATATTTTAAGTAAAGTTTTACAAATATGATACTGATATCTAACTTACTTAATATGCCATGGTAGTCGAAACTTCACAGTCAATCCCTCCAACTCAACACGAGGATTGCGTCAAAGGCAAGTAAGATTTGATAAGCTTGCTTGCCTTTGAATTGCCTTCTAATGAAGGGCAGCTTCTAACTGTTATCTGACATAAAAGCAGGTATATTTCACACAAACACCATAACCATAGACACACACACATACACACCCTCAAACACACATAGACACACACATCCCCCTAACAGTCACACATACACAAACTGCCATCACCAATTCACTTGAAATTTCGGTGGAGGTTTTGTCCCGCAATGGGCAGCGTCACATTATCGCGAAATGTCGAAATACATATCTGCACATCACTATAATACGACATCAATTAGCAAGACGTTGACTTACTAACACCCGATAGTCGCAGACGCATGCAAGATGCCATAAACTTGATAACAGCGACACCCGCACGCAATGTCGATAAAGTTGTGAATTATGTCGATAAGCCACGACACATCCTTATTTTCATTCAATTTACTTAGATTAGATAATCGTCTCCGCTAAAAACCTTTTTCCAGCAAAAAATGTATCAAATTCAATCATCATTTGTAAGTACACGATTTTGATCATCTTAAAAAGAGCTGCGTGGCCAAATGGGTATGGGCCCACCTTCTGATCCGGAATTCCTCAAATCCAGTCTTGCACCAACGGACTTTTCGGTTTTTTGGAAGTATATGTGCGCATGTGACACGTGCAAATGATCTGACGGTGAAGGTCATATCATTAAAAACGGCGATCTCTGATAACAAATAATAATAATTATTTATTATAGAAAAATTATAGATCTTATTCTAACCTAGTCTACGGCATAGTAATATGTACCTTAAAAACTAACATACATGTTCGATGTCGGCTTGACCGCGTCACATGCCATTCGGATTGTTGGACCTAGACTCTGGAGTCCTAAGTCTAGACGCCTGCGCCCCCAGGCGCGCGGGCGGTGGAGGGTGCGGGTGCGCTTAGACTTAGGACCCTAGAGTCTAGGTCCAACAATCCGAATGGCATGTGATCTGTCTAGTATTCCGCTAAGCGGTGATGGGCTTGCAACCTGTCATGTGAATGCTAACAACTTGCAAACCGTGGGCATGTGCCGATCGTAAGTTAGACGTGCCTCTTACAACCCACTTAGTACGTGATCCTCATAAAATCCACGCTCAGAGTAGTGATCAGAGTCGAATCCTTGAAGAGGAAAAAGTCGTGAGTCTGTATCTTTTTTATTCTTAATTATTCTTAAAAGAGGATAAAAAATACACAACATTAATTTTACACAGCGCCATCTAATAGCCCCAAACTAAGCATATCTTGTAAGTAGTATGGGAACTAGATTACGAATATAATATTTAAATACTTTTGTAAATACATAGGTACGTAGTACTATATATGATACAGCACCTAAACACAGAACAAACATCTATGTTCATCACACAAATGTTTGTTCTGGGTGGGAATCGAACCCACAGCTTACAGCGCAGAAGGCAGAGTAACTACCAACTGAGCTATGTATTGTTGAAAAATAAATTTTCTGGTATCGGTGTCGCATTGTATAACATTCAACAAATCACATAAGCTAAGCAGCTGGTTACATGACTAATTAGCTTAACAAACCACAAATATCTTAACAGCCGCAGTTTGGATGACCGTGCATAAAAGTCGAAAGCATAAAAATATTAATAGCTATCTTTTCCAATGATGTGGGGGTGATTCCGTCAAGGAATGGCATGGGGCATTTAGGGCTAACCCTGTGTGCATGTTGCTTAGGCGAAGCGTTTGGCGAGCTGTAAAAAAATGGAAATGTGGATTTATGTAAAACAACTCAAATGCAAACCCGACTGCTTTTCCTGTTGTTAAATTAATATTTCATTTTAATAGTTTCACTTTACATACTGGCTATCTAAATGTATATCGTAATTAAAAGCAATTTAAAGACTCTTGAAACACTTTGTTTGTTGTCAACATCGATCAGCTACATGTTTAATTATGTTCATAAATATGTCATGAATATTTTAGGAATTTATTGATATGTTATAGTGTGAGTATCTAACGCTTTTAAACATTTATAAATTAACGTTTTGGAATATCACTTTTCTTAAATGTTTAACAAAAAATAGACAACCTAGGTTTGCCACAGTTAAAAGACTCACACATCGCCCTCAGTGTCCACTGCTGGACAGTGTTCTCTAAAGTTGGTTTTTTTTTAATCACCATGCTTGGCAGGCGGATAGGTGATCGCAGTAAATGTGTAAAAAAAAAAAATACACAACAAAAATACTGCTGCCTTTCTTCTGTTATTGTTACTGATATTACTAAGCCGTTACCGCCATGGCAAAAAATGTTGGTAACTATTTAAAAGGAAAGCAGCCGGGCTACTTAATGACCGTTACAAACAGTCTTTAGTAGTGACGCAACTCTTCCAGACAACCTGGCGACATTGGCTGCATGCACTGGCCTAAATAAGAGTCAGCCACGCGTGAATATGTTTATTATTTAATTGTTTGTGAATAAATGAATACACAAACAAGATTTTATGATATTAGTCGCTCATTATATCGCTCCGCTTATGCAAGGACCACACCTTACGTATACAAAACACCTGCCGGTTACATCTGCGGTCACTTTATTGTCCGAAATGATTCTTACGAAAAAGGGGTTAAAAAACTTGGGTATTCTCAAAAAGGAGATTATACGGTGATTGGTAAGATTGTGCTGTTTTTTGTGTTTATTAAACCCTTACTGGTGATATGGCTATTCTTACGTTTTATAATCAAAGTACTAAATGTAGTACCTACTTAAGTACTAGTTTTTTTATACAACATGTAGACGGAATAAGCCAGCACTCCACCTGATTTTCAGTGCTCTTGCCTAAAACAAAGCCTTACTGCGTTGGTCATATCTACAAATAACTTGACCAATGCTGCATTGTATTACGCCTATTATGTTAAGCCCCATGTTTCCGTAATTTCACCGGCAACCATACTTTTATTTTTATTTTTATTGTACGACGGGGAAGCGCTTGACCTTCATCTCACCTGGTAACAAGTTGAGATAAGGCCGAAGGTCGCGGCGCACTTCACCCGGAATCCTCAACAAACTGAGGAACTGGATATCTTACCTCTGAATGCCGGAACACAACCATTTTATTAAGATTTTTTATTATGGCGACATAATTAGTTCATGGCTTCACCATCTTCATCTTAATCAGGCGGACTTAAACAAAATCCTATCCACTAACCAAACCAAGCAATATATATTGTACTCCCAATGGGGATCGAACCCGGGACCTCTGGATCTGATCTGGATCTGGTGGGTTGAACCACTAGGCCACAGAGGCGGTTAAATACCCTTTAAACCGAAAGACAGTTGAGCCGATGGAGGTTAAAATAGGTATGGTGGTGGTACTTCTGCGGACGAGCCCTTTCAAAAGAAACTCTACTGCTATAAAACCACCTAAAGTAAAGTAAGGTTAGTAGGTAGGTAGGTAGGTAGTTAGATGTGTTAACACCGCAAAAAAGTTAAATTCCATTTATTTTCATATATACTAATGCTATCCTCTCTAAGAAGGTGGTCTGGTAGAGTTCGCTGCTTTAGCGATAAAGCCATTTCTATCATATAATCTTGTTTCGTTTTTATCTGCCCACTTGTATGTCATGATTGATGACAAATACTAATACATAATAGCCATACATCAATAACGAGACTTCAAAACATATTTATACCAAATTAAAATACTATCAACGAAACAATGAATCCAGCCACAAAGAAAGACAAAGAACCCGGTACAGTCAGCCGAATAAATGCCGGCCCATTTACAAGAGTGTAAGATATGACGTGATATAGATCACTCAGTGTAATATATAAATAAATAACGTAAGAAAAATTACAGCGTAAAGCGAATGTTACCGGAGGCGCTTCGAGTTCGACAGAGTTGTGTGGATACGCCAAAAAAATAATTTATGTTATTTTATCGTCAACCAAAAACATGTAAAAACCCTTATCATACAAATTGGATGTTAGTGATACTGCACATAACACACAATATTTTTTATCTCAAACAGGGAAATCTTGTTGGGAGTTGGGAGCTCAGCTATGTTATAATTAGTATCTACGAGTCCATTACCAAATTGTCAACATGAGCCAAGGTACCTATTGATGTTATATATGTTATGTGTATCACTAATTAGTACTTAGTAACATGGTTAGCCTGTACTTATTTTAACAATTTTCTTAAAGTCATTATTACTATTTACACACATTCTCGACACATCAACTTATCATCTATGTAATTGTACCTAAATCGCAGTCATCAACTCGCCTGCGAAGTAAATAATATGCCAGACCCCTATGACTTTTGTAAAGGAATTTTACCAGCAAAGGACTTTCGGACTAGGATAATAATATTGATGATGATGAAAATCGGAAACTGCGCTAGGCTGTGGGTTCGATTCCCACCTAGGAAAAACAATTTTGTGAAGAATATAGATGTTTGTTACGTGTTTGGGTATTGTATCATAGAGTACATATGTATTTACAAAAAGTATTTAAGTATTCAATCCGTATTATAGTTCCCATATTTCAAGCAATGTTTAGTTTGGGACTGGATGGCGCTGAGTAAAAAAATTATGTCCTGTCCTGTCCTGTAACACAAATCATGGTGGGTGGTACGACCACATCCACAGCTTCATCCGCATCCGTACTCTTCAGACATATGCTTGACTGTTACAAATATTGTAATAGATTTATACAACGGAACGTAATTTTGGTACAAACTCTTAGTGAGTACATCATCCCCTCTCACAAGATACCTATATTCTTCACTCCTTACTTAGCATACAAGATTTCCTTATACCGTTACAGTCAATGTCTTTAATAAGTAAGCAGTAAGTAAATTGTAACAAGGAATATCCCTAAATCAGAAGATGTAGGGGGCGTATCAATAGTAAGATATCGTGTAAGCGCCAGCAAGGGAGCGACAGGGACGGATGATTTAGAAACCCCTCGGGAGAAGCGCGACGCGACCCGGTATTAATATTGTGACTCTTCATAGACCACCTAAAATATATAGATAACATAAAAGTACAATTCAAGTATCATAGTGGTATTGTACGCGGAATATAAAAAGCCTGTTTGACATTTGTCGTCATCACGCCGAACTTGCTCTGCATGAAAACAAAAATTGTTTTTGACTTACATAAAATTTTACCTACCCAAATTCTAATTTTGATTTTTTTATCAGTTCTTGATCATTCTGAAGTTGAACGAGGGCGTTTTAGTTAGTTCGTTACACAATTCAAGAAATTATTTGAAGTGTGGTTGAACTTCTGAGGTTTTCCCTATAGACTAGTATAAAGTTTTTCAAAATGGGTGCTTGTCTAGACTTTGGGGTTCGAGTGCTGAGTCTATAGGCTACGTAACTATTTACTATTAAACGGGCCATATGCCTGTTTGCCACAATATAGGACTAAAAAAAGTTTACTTAGTTCTAATTTACCAAAACAATGTAACAATTTGTCTGATTTCTCTGCATATACTAAGCAATTTTGATCACTCCTTTCCTATTGCGTTTGGGCACTGTCGCCTTGCACCTCGAGCTAAATTGGTACCAAAATTCCAAATTCAAATTTTCATTCGCGCCCTCTGGCGGTCTCCTTTTAACTTAGTAATTGGTCGTATGCTGATTTAGGACCGTTTCGTTTGGCAATCCTTTGATGCTTGATTGGTATGAGGCTACGTAAATATGTAGTTACTGATGTGGCGTTGTGGTTGGGGTTGAGGAAGGTTGTGGTTATTGCTTGGATTCGTTTAATAAAAAATGAATAAGGATTTTAAATTAATTACACGAAAACGAGTAAAGGCTTTCCACATAAGATAGACCGACGATATAGCAGCAATTGCGGGCGTCGATGGCTCGAAGCGGCTCAGGATTACTAATCGTGGCATCGTTTGGGAGAAGCTTTTTGGGCTTAAATGGGTTGAAATGATGACGTTGGGTCGCGAAGTTCCGAAAAAACTGATTAAATACTTACTTTTACTTAATTATTTATTATCTATTGTCCATATGGTTTGGTGTATTATAAGTATTTATGTTATTTATTAGAAGTTAAGGTTGTATAAACATTTATTATTCAATAAAAAGTACAATTAAACTAACTATGTACAAAGGAATCAGTCAGATTACCTAAGGACCGTTACAAACGGCCTTACAAAGGTTGTGTTGTTTGTACTTTTTATTGAATTAACAAGTAATTTAAAAAAAAAAAAAAATCTTATGTATGTATCCATGATTGGGCGATGTGGTCGCGTAGCGACCAAGCCCTACCTTATGTGAAAAAAAACTTTATCAAACTAGATTTAGAGTATTTTTAGCAGGACTTGAATCTGCCTATTTGGACTTACCTATTTAATTATATTGAATGTAACTGATTGACAGCAAATCAGAGCCCAAACCATAGATTCTAGAGGCTTGCGATTTTCAGTAGTTTTTTTTTAATTTAGTGTGATTAAAAATTGGATTTTAGGAAATTGTCACGGGATTACGGGAACGTAGTAGGTACGGCGTTTTCATTTTATTTTTATTTTAAATAATTATTAACTAACAATAAAAAAAAATATGACCTAAGGACCGTGACAAACGGTCTATAGGTAACTCAACTGTTCCAGACCAGTACCAGACGGAAGCGTGCCCTAGATACTGGCTACATTGCCACGCTGATTAGCAATGCTAATTCGCTGGCCTAAACAAGAGCCAGCCCATGGTAACATCAGTTAGGCCTGGTGCGGCAGCTGGTTCGGCTGAGGATCACAAAAGGCGCAAATATATAGTAGTCTCGACAGAGCTTACCTGTTTGAGCCTCTTGGATTCAGATTTTGGGTCCGTTGGGAGTCGGTGCCTTCCGGCATTTCTAAAATCTTTCGAGTATTTTAATTGATGCGAAATTATATTAATTTAGGTCAAGACGCCCTTATGATACCATCACCAAGTGTGACTGAATATTACATAACTGTAGAAACCTACGGTAAAAACCTACCTATTATTAAGTTTAAAATTCATATATGGTAGGTCTTTGGACCAGCCCATTCTAAAATACACGTCGTGTATCCATATTTTATCTCATAATTTCAATATAATCATACCTTACTTATTCAAATCGAATTTAAGAAACGTTGGACCCGCGGCTATGACATTTTCTTTTCCATAGAATTTATAGCTACTGATTTTAAGAAGCTAAACCACCAGTTAATTTTGACCCCTTTTATTTCTTGGTTAGTGGAAGAATGAAGGTCTTAATAAATTAGTTATTCCAAAGATATCTTAGAGGTTTCGGTACAAATGACTGTGTTTATGTAGTTATCCTATTTTGGAAGAATTTAAGAGCCGTTAAAAGCAATAACAAAATTAGGGCTAAGCATATATGTCGCGTTTAAGGATACTTTCATCAACATAAAGCCACAAAACTGGGACCCCCTTATTACTTAATAGTCACTTTGTTATCACAAATTTTCGGTTTGTATTCCATTAAGTATTAGGACTGAGCTCCATCAAAAATCATATATAATGCGAGCTGCAAAAATGTGGAACAGCCTTTTGTTACTAATGCCCGTTTTTACAGTTATTACAACGCCAACACATTCAAAACGAGAGTAAACAGGATATTACAAATGTTGTAATGACACAACAATTCACAACCCGCGACGGGACGCGAACCCCAATCTTTTCCTAAAGCCAGAACGCTCTAACCAACTGAGCCACGAGGGTCTTGACGCAGATTCCGATTTTTTGTGTCATGTTGATACTCAGCTTGAGGTTTACTTGAAATAAAAAAAAAAAGGAATTTTCTGGAATGGCTCGCTTAAAAAAAGACCTCATCCTTACCTAGAGGACAAATGCTGACTTATCATATAAAAAAATGTGTAATTTTTTAAATTATGTCACATTAGATATGTCAGATTTCAGGAATAAACCCAGATTAAAGAACAAGCGTTGTATGATCATAAATAATGACAAAATCCGAAACGTGCCTAATTCGGAAAGGGGACGGCAACCCGTCGCCTTATTACATTTAAAAACAAAGTTATTATTTCCCGCGGGAGGGAAAGTCGCGAATTTAATAATTTAATATTTACCGGTCGCAGGTTCGATGTAATTAGATAGAGACGTGATTTCGTACGGGAAAGCGGAATTAATATCAATGTTCTTTTGTTCTAACGGGTAGGGATGGCGCGGGTTCATCATTTTGAGGATGTGTCGATGATATGCCGATAATATATAATATGGTGATGAATAAGTCTATAATATGTCAATGATAATTAGATGATATGAGTTAGATTTAGATTTTATTTATTGGCCACATTATAACAAAGATTGCTTTACAAGGCAAGTCATAATTTTTACATAAAATATGTTGAACTTACTGGTAGTTTAGGTTTGTAGTATACCTACTACAAACCTAAACTACCAGTAAGTTCAACATTCAGTTCGAACAAATAATCAAATAAAGTAAAACGACAAAAAACAAAAAAATTAACTTTTAAAACCATTTTGAAAATATGTCATAATGGATTCTTAGGCAATTCAGAATATATTATTATTACATAGCTATTTCATTTTCAATTTTCAAAAACATAAAACTTCAAAAAAATTTCGATAATAACTGTCGATGATATGTCAATCAAATGTCGATGATATTTCAATCAAATGTCGATGATTTGTCTACGCTATGTCGACGATATGTAATCTTGCAATAGGCATTGTCTTTTGCAGACGTAAGGACTCCCTTAAAGTAACCCAAATTATACAATGGGAGGATTTAATATGATTACCACGCTTGGCAGGTAGATTGGTGTTTAAGGCATTGATATTTATTAATATTTATGTACATATTTAAGGTGTATTATCTAACCGCTAAACATAGACCTACAATCGTTTGAGCCACCTCCTTCTATGTGACCGTTCAGCCACAGTCAAGTATTTATTGTTTTCATGTGATTCAGAGTCGCATTACACCACCTTTACTACGCTTTAGTTTAGTATTTTTAGGTAAAGACTCATTTTGTCAGAATAACGATGAAGAAAGTCAATTTTATCGACATCACCTTCTTCACCTTTTTCTGATGTTCCCCATCACTAACGGCAAGAAAATGAAGACAAATGCTAACTCGGCTAGGGGTGCCGTTCGATCTCAGACGGATGACAAACAATCTATGACATACATAATTT
Organism: Venusia cambrica; assembly: GCA_951394065.1. Taxonomy (NCBI): domain Eukaryota; kingdom Metazoa; phylum Arthropoda; class Insecta; order Lepidoptera; family Geometridae; genus Venusia; species Venusia cambrica. The sequence continues at coordinate 11,650,151 of OX596035.1, forward strand.
TGTGACGCTTCCTTCGTTATTTAGTCATGAACCAAGGGGAGTTTTGTCAAACATAATACGGTAGGTATTTATTATTTACGGTGATTTTCTTTACAGATTATGTTAGCTGTTTATAAAAACGGTATCAATAGAGACCCCGGTTGCTGTAGTTGTAGTTGCTTCAATCAAAATAAATAATACAAGTAAAAAGTAAGTTTGTTGAGAATGAGCTAAGTTGAATTGTTTGTATCAATGGAGCATTTGAATAAAATTATTCATCGACAATGCGTTTACTTTTATACGATTTTTACGCTTTAGGTATCTACGTATTAACTGTCAAACATATGATTTGGTATCTTCGAACTGATGTGATGATGCAGCTAGGAGATGAAAAGTGGAACAATGAATTCTGGTAAACTGCACAAGTTTGACGGTTGTTTTAACACTGTACATTTGCTTCGTGACAAACAACGAAGCTTCATTTAGTCTCACGCAATACAAAAGTAAACTTATAGACAGTTAAAAACAAACGAAAAAGTTTTGTTTATAGATTTTTAAAACGCCATAATTATTATTCCAAAAGCGTTGTTTCATCATGTAATTACCATATTAAAAAAAAGCAATCAATCTTAGACCTCATCTCATTCAGAGCATACCGAAAATAAAACTCAAAGAATTTACATTATTATTCGTTTGTCAAATTAAGGACAATTAAATTTGAGACAAACATGAATACCTATAATAAGATACAATTAAAAATAACAATTTTTTTTAGTTAAAAGTTTAAAATTCAAACGAACTTGAATGAACGCTTTAAAGTTTTTCAAGATTAAAAAACATGAAAGAGGCATTTGATTCAATCAAGTCCCTGTTTCACCTTCAGAAGTCATTAGAATAAGTGTTAATGAAGTGAAGGTGCCAGGCACTGAGAGCCACCGCCACCAAAGCCCTCTAATCGTCCGATTAAACAACTTTGTCCTAGCCATAGGCCCGGTTATAGAGTTAAGAACAACACTTGTCCCTTCTTGTTCAGATATTAGATACAGATATAGATATATACTAGACTATGGAGTAAGATGTAGAACAATTTGTAAGCGGTTTTCAGCGTAACAGCTATAAGTTATTCTGTGACAACAGTAAGTAACCTACATAGGTACTATTGGCTTCTTAACACAACAATGAACCATCATAAAAAATTTGCTATAAGAGCAGAACATAGCCTAAAGTTGCACAAGCAATAAAAAGATCTACGACGGAGCAAACAAGTCTCATAGTTCAGTTGGTAGTAACTCTGCCATCTGGGCTATAGGTTGAGGTTAAAGATTAAGTTCATTTCCACCCGGACAAGCATTTGTGTGAATGAAAACCCGTAATCCTCTATAGGATGTGGCAATGGCTTTCTTACCTCGAAATGCCGAAACACAACCATTTTTGGATTGTTATTTTGGTGACATACTTAGGTAATATGATGGTAGCTAGCCAGGCGGACTTAAACAAAGTCCTACTACCAACCAAAATAAGCACAATATGTTTCCCCCTGGGGATAGGCCAGGACCTTTAGATCTGAGGGCAAACCACTAGATCATAGATGCGGTTAATGACCTTTGAATTGACCTAACCTACCACAAGAGTCGGTAATTTACTACTGATAATTGAATTATCAATCGGTATTGATGTACCTGTCTAAACCACAACAGGTCTATGAGCCTTCGTAGTTTTGCTGTCCCTGTAAGTTGGCTCGATCCTATTACAAAAGTTTGATGAGTTCGTCAGCTGTTCGCATCGACTTGTGATCTTGATTGCACGTCTCATTTCTACTAGTATTACAATTATTATCATCAAAAGTCAAATGATAAGAAATATTAGGTATATGAATTAAAGGTCATGGGCTGTTTACCTTGAAAAATATTTTTGATTGTTTCAAAGAAAAAGTAGCAGAAACAATCGCCTCTGTGGTCTAGGGGTTCACCCAACGGTATCAGACCCAGCATTCTGAGTTCATTCCCCAGGGGATACAAATGTATGCTTCGTTAAGGCACGGTTAGAACCGCATTTCATCCGGAATCCTCAACAGTGTGAGGAACTGGCTTTCTTACGTCTTTATGCCGGAACACAATAATTTCAGAATTGTTGTTATGGCGACAGAATTAGGATCTGTCGCTATAAAAACTATTTCTTTTATAAATAAGATAGCCAGTGGTTTCTCCCTCAATGATGCTTTGATTGAGGGAGAAGGTGGTTACGTAATCGCAAAGCCGCCATTTTCTTGGATTTCATTATGAAATTCATTGAGACACATTTCAATTAGAGTTTCGAAATCGCACTGCAGTTCCTCAGCCTGTTGATTTCAAAAGTGCGCCATATCATAGCTTGACAACAGTGAGATGAAGACTAAGCGCTTCCCTGACGAAGATATAAATAAATAAACAAACATCAAAACGATACATCACAATGTCAGTCGGTACACGTTACGAAAGATAACCTCTAAAAGGTGACAAATTGGTGATGCTGTCTGTACCTTGGTTGTAAAAAAACCGCTCACTTTGTTAAAAAAATGCTGTTGGTTGTAAATTAACATTTCAAGCTATGGCATTTTCGTAAAAAGAAGTTCCGCGACGCAGGTGACAATTCTCAAACCACCTCGTTTGGATTCCTCCGTACAAGAATGACAAAAACCAAAATGCACGTAGGTATTCCAACAATTATTCCCTAGTGTTGGTCGAAATGACATTCATTTATTTTTTAAGAACCTCATAAAACAACATTACGACTCGAGCACTATACTTACACACTGTTCGTTCCCAATTATTGGCCATAACTGTGGGTTCGATTCCCGTCGATAATTATAAGTGTGGTCTAAGCATGGATGGAATCGTAAATAACGTTGACGTTTGTCTTCTATTTGGTAGTTTCGTTGATTGGCAATGTCGCCTTCTGCAGGCAATGAACATTATGAGTCAAATGTCATCGGTTATTACTATAATTGCATACGAAATTTAATGTTACATTATTTTTTACTATGTGAGTGTCTTAGAGTGTAATTATATAAATAAAAGCAATAAAACTTCGATTTTGACTGTTTTTTTATTAATGATGGGTTAGCTTTCGAACGCACAAACACGGTCAAGACCAGAGGCGGTTTGAAAATTTGGCAGGGATATGGATTATCTATAACATGGGGAAGAGAAGCTACATACCTACTTACTATTATCTACTCCAATCAAAGCTGAGCTCGAAAAATTATACACAATCAGATTAAGTTTATTGACACAGCGTATTAATACAATGGGCGGAATTATCGCCTCTTTGAGAGCAAACCTCTTTTTTCTGAAACTCATCATAGAAATTTAAAAAAATAAAAATTATGTGACTCCTTAAGGCGGGATTTATCTTCAGATCACAAAGATGGCGTCAGTATTATGGATGAGACGGTCTACCGCAGTGATATAACGACATTGATATAATGAATGCATGACTCGACATTAGCGACACCATACAAGATAGAAAGATTGTTGAAAGAGTGATGTTACATTTTAGTTTTACGGCCACATTGCCAGAAAAGACGGCGACAACCAGGAAAGGCTTGTGGTAAAAGGCAAAGTGTGAAGGAAGTTCTGAGCGTTGGAGTGGCCAAATCCGTTGAAAGCTGGAATCTAGCAAGACGCATTTGTGACGCTGGAGGCAGATCTTGATGGAGTTGCCTCAGCAGTGAGGAAATCGATACAAGGAGGAAAAGGAAATTACAGCCATGTATTTTCAAACTAAAGTTCTGAAGAGCAAATAAGAAAGTGTTCAAATATTTCGGTTTTCAGTATGTAAAATCCAATAATAATCTGTTCTTGATTGGATATTATTTTAGTCACCTTATAATTTTTATCGTATTTTACATGAGAATTAAGCTGAGTATAACCGTTTACTATTAGTCAACTATTAGTTATTCTGTGGTAAAACCTTCAAGACGAGAGTTTTCAAGTCAAGCATTCTGCAAAAGCTATTTATGATACCTCATACCATGACCCTTCTAATATAAGTCCATTTGTGTATGTGTGTACTTATGTTCCCTTTATAGTCCAAAGCGGCCCGCCCTAATGTTTATTACATTTTCAGGCAATCTTTAGATTAGATTCTGTGAAGATTTTTTGAACTGATTATGACAGGACTTTCACTAGCAGATAGCTGATGTCTTAACAATGGACTTTGGCTTCTTTTCTTTTTGAAATAGGGTACCGCGCAAAATACTTAGAATCTATTTACAGACCTTTTCCGCTTCGAGAATTCACCTCCGATCACTACTCAGAGCGTGGAATAAGAGAAGAATATAAGAATATAAGATAAGAATCATAAGAAAATCACCTACTAGGGGGTAGACAGAGGCACGTTCAAACTTATGTTCGGCACATACAAATACGAGTAGCATTCAATATGTGACAGGTTGCAAGCACATCGCTGTTTAGCGGAATCACAGCCTATATTTAAATATAATTAGTTTGTCACACATGCTATTTGGATTTTTGATCCTAGGAGCATGTCGGCTTCCTCACGATTTTTCAAGCAAGCTGATAGTCAAACGCTCAGGTATCACCAATAAAAAAACGATGTAACAGAACTTGCGCAAGAACTTGTCAAATGCGCACACAAATTAACTTTTTGGTTTTTATGAAATAGTTCATTTGTGCACGACTGGATTTGAACCCACAACCTCTGGATCAGCAGGTATCCCTTACCCACATGCCACATAGCTCTTTGAAATCCATGAAATCCGAAGAAAATAAACAATGACGTGAACAAAGCCCCGGGACAAGTTATAATAAAATAGCCTTCGAATTAAACAAGAGGGATTTATAGGTGTCCCCAGATACAGCCATCACTATACCACCTGTGTAAGTGTGTACTCTGTGGTACGGAACGTCGCGCGCGCACCCGGTCATTAGGTCCCTGCGCGTGATTGTCATTTAGCCCCGCCCCCGCGCCGCTGAAATTATTATAATTCCTATGATCATGATTACATACGTGCTACGTACGGAATCTCCGTCTCAGTTTTTGTCCATTGTGTAACAGGATTTTGGACGGTTTGTTCAATCCAAATGATTACTTAGATTTTCGAAGGTTGGTGATTAGATTTTGAGAACAAATATAAAATAAAATATAAAAGAGGTAATTTTTCAAATATGGAAGGATCATGACTCAAATTGAATATTTTGTGGGCTTGTATTATTTAGGTACAGTCACTTACAATTCTAGTATATACTTTATAAATTTAAAAAAGTGTATCCTTTATGTTACCGTCTGATAAATTATGTAATGTGATGTTTAATGACACGACATCCTAATAAATATCATATCAACCAGATGTGGATTCAAATCCACTTTGAAAATTATGATTATTGTATGTACGTATCTGTAAATGTAATAATAATAAATATCTATATGTTTTGCATTTTCAGAAATAACTGCGATACATCAATACACTGACTGTGCTGAGACCTGTTAACGGTTAGCCAGTTTGGTGGTGAGGTATATAAGCTCATCAAACAACAGTTCCAAATTCAGAATAGATTATAGACTCGGCCTCTGAAAGCAATTTCTACATGTCTTGTCAAAGAACATTCAACCTAAACACGCTGGTTCTAAAATCAACTTTCGAGCGTCTAAAAAATAAACGAAGAAAACTGTCCCCATTTGTCGCAACGGTAGGCGTGGTGATCCACTAAGATTTAGATTCTCACAATTTATTTTACACACATACGTTCGCTCTTAGTGGTACTTATATAGATGTTATTTTTGCTTGCACTGACGGCATGGTAGCCTGGTGCATGTGAAAGGTGGTCAAAGCAATTTGGCTGATCGCCATTAGAGTACCAACGTATCAGTACAATGTCATTATGTAGCTCACTGTGCGTGAATACAAAATAGTGTGGGAGCGTTTCAAGACTGCGAAAGACCAATCAAAGTGTGAGAAAAATAATAATGCTAAAATGTAATTGAGATGTAATTGTTTATAGGTCATTGTCCTTCAAAATTGTGGACGTCCTCATATTATATTAGAAATTATGCATATTTGTCCAGGTTTTGGACAAAATTTAACTTGAAAGCCCTAGAAGATTAACTATTATACCTTTGTATGTATAGTATATGAGGAATCTCGGACGCTAACATAAAAATATGATTCTTCTTTTGTTCTGGTTTCCTCTCATTAATAGCCTTGTAAAAAACCTAAGGTCTTGACTGCAATCATTAGCTATGGCTCTGCGACAGTTTTGAACCTGAATTTCCAAATAGGCAAAGACTTGCTTCTGGGAAAGCTCGCTCTATCGTTGACAAGACAAGCCTAAAGAGCGTCCCCATTATTTATAAAAAAACTTTATTGTCTCTGTTTTGCACAGAAATAAAAGAAGTACACAAGGGTAAAGATCGTAAATAGAGCGAGGGAAGCGCTTGGCCTTCATCTCATCTGGTTACATGTTGAGATAAGGCCAAAGGTGGAGGCGCACTTCACCCGGAATCCTCAACAAACTGAGGAACTGGCTATCTTACCTCTAAATGCCGGAACACAACATTTTTTAAGAATTGTTATTATGGCGACAGAATTAGGTAAGATGGTGGTAGCTAGCCAGGCGGACTTAAACAAGATCCTACCACCAACCGTACCAAATACAATATTTCTCCCCCTGGGAATCGAACCTCTGGATGTGAAACCAGTGGGTTGAACCACTAGACCCCAGAGGTAGTAATAATCTTCTTCAATACTTTTTTGTTCATATAGAAAACAAGACTAAGACCGTTCACCGTGCTACGCTGCACTATCATAAAATCATAGTTGTGTAACATAATGGACCCCGCTTTGTTCTTTTGTCTCGTGTTCGTGAGGTGTCATTGAGTGGAAGATGGGTCACGGTGAAATCTTTACAATCAAGCTGTCTTTGAGCCGCTGGCTTTGACTGCGGTACAATAACTGGCCTTAATTATGTTTTGTTTTACGATAGACGTCTGTTTTGGCTATCGTCTTGGAGAATTGAGTCGTATCAGATGAAAAAATCATCAACATATTGCATGGCATCTAGACTGCAGGTCATATTAATATAATGACACAGTATAAAATATGACTCTTCTATATATTAAAATATGGGTACCTACAGGTAAAAATGTGATAGAATGTGCGTCCAAGAGTATAGATTGGCAGGAAGGAGTCTTTTTTATTGTGTACGCCAAGGAAGCGCTTGACCATCATCTCACCTGGTGTAAAGTTATGATAAGACCAAAACGACGAAGCACCCGGAATCCTTAAATTATAGAAGAACTAACTATATTTACCTCTAAAAGTCAGAGCACAATCATTAGAATTGTGGCTATGGCGTCAAACTCAGGTAAATAGTAAAAAAAAAAACAAAGCAAGCCTTAGTACCAACCAAACGGAGGACAATATTTTACTCCAGTGTAGATCGAGCCCGGAACCTCTGGATCTGATAGTAGTGGGCAAACCACTAGACCACAGAACGGTTGCAGCTACTGTGTTGACTTAACATGAAAAACATGATCAAAGAAGTGGTACTTATGTTGCTATACCATGATTTCAATGGTAACCACGTAGCAACGCGAGCAATAAGGCCAAATACAACAAACAACAGTTCAAAAGGTAGCAGATCTAAATCAAATCCAATATTACCCGAAATGAGTCAACTGACATTACAAATGCACCCATTCCAAAACAAATCGATACAAAATTGCTTTGACATTTCTACGGCGCAAATGTCACGCCTACTTTGCGACATGGACATGGAATAACTTTGTTAAGGTTTAGTTATGGTATTCAATTGAGTTGGTGTCGCAACAGCCCTAATGCCAAGAATGTAAGACCAAAACCTTGACACTTCTAAATCTGATATCCATGGACCCACGGCCACATAGAATATTCAAGTACAGGATTGACATAGCTACTTACGGGTAAGAAGATATCACGAGTTTTTTTATTGTACGACGGGAGTTGCTTGGCCTTCATCTCACCAGATTTTTCAAGTTATGATAAGGCTGATAGTGGAAGCGCATTTCTACAGCTATCTTACCTCTGAATGCCGGAACACACGACAGAATTAGGTAAGCTGGTGGTAACTTAGCTAGGCTGACCAACCAAACAAAGTACATACAATATTGTACTCCCCTTCGGGATCGAGCCCGGGACCTCTGGATTTGACACCAGTGGGCGGACTATAGAGGTAAAGAGTGGTCTTGGGATTATTTAAATGTACCTTCTAGCAATAACCAGATGTAAATGTATGATTTTAAGAGTAGCTCTGCTACTTTGTGAAAGGGCTTGTCCATGGAAGTACTACCTATATCAGTTGCCAAGCAGCATTGCTGTGTTCCGGTTTGAAGGGTACGGTTGCCGGTGAATTTACAGGCACGCGAGGCTTAACTTTATGCTTCAAGTTGACGGGCGCATACGTCGTGCAGGCTAATATATTCTTTGTGGATGTGACTTACGCAGTAAGGCATTTTTATAGGCAAGAGATGCACTTAGCATCAGATGCATGGGCTACATGCTACTGGTCTACTTGCTACTTACAATGGAAGTCGGGCTACCAGAAGGAAACGTGCCCCTGAAGCTATATTGCCATACTCAGTAGCAACTGTACCTATATAATTTGTTGGCCTAAATATCGAAGCTTAAACTTGAAACATTGTTTGAATTCGTATGTCTTTCTGCAACAGTTCAATCTTTGAGTCAAGTTCACAATCAAGTTAAATATTAAATATTACAGGACATTCATTTTACACAGCGCCATCTAGCCCCAAACTAAGCATAGCTTGTAATATGGGAATAGATTACGGATAAAATACTTAAATACTTTTTGTAAATACATACGTACTATATGATACTTCATCAGTTCATCTCAATATTCGTCGTGTGACTATCAACGGACAGCTCAAATAGCTATGATAGCTAGGACCTGCCTAGTGGTGTAGGGGCGCACTAAGACCGGATTTGAAAAAAAACCTATGGGATAACGGAAACGGGAAGACCCGGGCGTTTCACAAATTCTAGACAAGCGTGGATATTCTGCAAGAAAAGAACGAAAGAAAATAAACAGTTTACAAAAAGAAAAACCACATACGGAAAAAGAACTAAAATAAAATGAATTATACAACATTACATAGTATATTGTGGTGGGCTATGTGTTTCCTCAGCATTATGTTGCTTCGGGGATTATTCAGAGCAAAGCTGGTTTTCAGTCAGAACCCTTGGGAGTGGTTGGATCATGCCCGCCGGCGGCGGCGGCGGCTGTTTGTCTATCTTGTCTATGATGTGTACGTAATATACAGAGAAACATTATATAACGCCATATTTTATGTTGTTATATGTATGCTAAAATATGTGTTTAACTTGACACATAATGTATAAAACATAGGTATATTATATATTTAACCAATAACAAGTCTCATAGCTCAGTTGGTAGTAACTCTGCCTTCTGCGTTGTAGGTTGTGGGTTCGATTCCCACCCAGGACAAATATTTATGTAATGAATATACACATAGATGTTTGTACTGTTTTTGGGTGTTGTATTGTATGTTAGGTATGTATTTACAACAAAAAAAGTATTTATGTATTCTATCCGTAATCTAGGTTCCATATTACAAGCTATGCTTAGTTTGGGGCTAGATGGCGCTGTGTGAAATAAATGTCATATAATATTTATTTATTTATTAACCGCCTCTGTGGTCTAGTGGTTGGCCTACCGATGTCATATACGGCGGTACAGAGTTCGATTCTCAGGGGAGTACAATATTGTGCTTGGTTTTGTGGTAGGACTTTGAATAAGTCCGCCGGCTAGCTACCTCCATCTTACAAAATTCTGTTGCCATAGCAACAATTTTTAAATTGCTGTGTTCCATATATTTCCATTTAAGGCCATATCTTCACTTGCTTTCTAGTTAGCTGGTGGATAAAAGCATGAACCATGATGTTTCACATCACAACACATAACCCACCTGAGGTCTGCCACAACGTTTTATAGCATTCTCGTGTTCACATTACATTACTTTTGTCTCGTTTTTCTACTGCAAATAGAATAGTTTTTATACAGTGGATATAAGAGGTCTTGGTACCCCCAGATCCAAGGTCTCTACACAAAGTACTGCTACATTATCCACAACATCTGCTCAGTAGGTAGGTACGCGGGTCGTTGGTAGGTACTCGTACCTAATAACCATTTACCCGTTGCCTCGGGGATCACGTATGATTGATGCTTTTATAATTATGCGCGAGGAAATATCATTTGCATGCCTCAGTACTGAGCTAAGTACTGGTATGATTTGCGTGAAAACCATGTTTTATGTGTGAAGGAGTGATAATTTTCGATCGTTGACGATTTAATTTTGGTTTGGAACGAGTTTCCGTGAAACGAGAATATCACACGTTGACTTTGTGTGTGATTTCCATGATTGATGTTAAGTATTTTGAATGTTAATTATGTTTTATATCGGATGCTCGAAAGTATGTGTGCCTTTGATACGATTACAAATGAATAGAGTGAGATTATCATTTAATTAGTCTTTTTAAGAGTAATAGAAGCCCCTAGTGAAAGGGTTCGTCCTGAGAATTACAACCACCATACTTATTTCAGCCGCCAAGCAGCATTACTGTGTGTTCGGTTTGAAGGGTATGGTTGCCGGTGAAATTACGGGTACTTGAGGCTTAACACCTTTATGCCTCAAGTTGACGGGCGCAATGCAGTGCCGTGTAGGCTATGTTCTTTGTGGATGTGACCTATGCAGTAAGGCTTTGTCATAGGCAAGAGTACACTTTACACCAGGTGCGCTACTTGCTTGTCCCGTCTCCTAGTAGTATAAAAAAAAAAGTCAGCCTTTTTTCTTATCTTATTTATACTACTTATTAAGACATATCTTTAACCTGAAGATTATTTTCAGACCCAGAGGTCCAGGGTTCGATCCCCAGGGTAGGTACAATATTGTGCTTAGTTTGATTGGTGACTTTGGACTTTGTGTAAGTCTACCTAGCTAGCTACCACCAAATTGTTGAGATTGTTGTGTTACGGCATTTAGAGGTAAATAACCAGTTCCTCAGGTGAGATCTTCAGTAAGCACTTTCCTGTAGTACAATAAAATATAATAAAAAATAAAACATTCTTGACCGTAATAGAAAAAATGATATTTAGTTGGCACGCACGCACACTGACGGCAACGAAAGGGACGCCGAACGGAGTGTACCGTTTGGCGTCGGACTTTGGAGTAGGGTGGTGGCTAGCCAGGTGGGCCTATACAAGTCCTACCACCAATGTTGTGATCATTCAGCCGTAACCGATCTAAAAAAAGTTAGGAAACTCTAAAAAGTTTCGATATTGAAACCAAGCTCCGAGTCAACACCTCTGCTTTATGAATAATTGAAAAGTGCGAAAACCCGCCCTGGGGCCGGTGTGCAATGTATGAATAGTGCATCCATGGCTTAGCGTTCACACCTATATATTTCGGTGTTTCTGTTTTTGTAACGGAGCGATATCGGGGCATCGCAATATGAAATATTCATTGCCCGTCCTTTGGACAGCCGAGGTTGCAAAGATGTATTTTAGTAATGAAATTACACACTAAATTGAAATAAAACGAAGTTCAAAAGCACTTAGTGCTTTTAAAATGTTATAATAACATAATTTTTGCATATCATCCTACCGCATATCATTCATTCATCATCTGACACTTCACGACATACTCAAAAAAGTTTATCCATGCAGAAAATATATACAGGACGAACATCTCCACAACCGCACATACATAATGGCACTACAAAAAATAGTTCTCCCTCGTGGTCCCATTAATGGGAAAAAAACATGGGACCACGAGAAAACGGCGGATAGAACGCTGTTCATTAGATAATTTGTAGTAGGACTTTGCTTAAGTCCGCCTGGCTAGCTACCACCATCTTACCTAATTCTGCCGCCATGCACCATATCAACAATTCTAAAATTGTTGTGTTCCGGCATTTAAAGGTAAGATAGCCAAGCCATTTCCTCGTCAGTTTGAAGGCCAAGCGCTTCCCCGTCGTACAATAAAAAAATGAAATCAATCATCGGGATCATACTTCCACCCCTTCTTATGTAACATCCATGAGAAACAAAGCTGCCTTTTTAACAGTACATTATAAAATGCTACCATTAGCGATGGTCTCGATAAATGTATCTGATTGGCATTGATATCAGCTTCCATTTGGTTAATTAGGCTAACGCCGTGATGGTTAATAGACGGAGAGGTATGGAGTGGTATTGTTGCTAATGCTTCCTTCGAATAACATTATAAAAAAAAAAATACAGGGCATTCATTTTATACTTCGCCATCTAGTCCCAAACTAAGCATGGAATACTTAAATAATTTTTTTTTTTGTAAATTCATACTTATCATACAATACAACACCCAAACACAGAACAAACATCTATATTCATCACACAAATGTTTGTCCTGGGTGGGAATCGAACCCACAGCCTACAACCCAGAAGGCAGAGCTACTACCAACTGAGCTATGAGGCTTGTTATTGTTATAAGTCCCATTAAACTCACTATGTACAACGGAAGCAGTTGGGTTAACGAAGAACCGTTACAATAACCATCTATAGGTAACTCAACTGTTGCAAGCTAGTACCAGACGGAAGCATGCCTATGACATTGGCTGCAGTGGCAGGCTGAATAGCTATGCTAATTCACTGGCCTAAATAAGAGAGAATCCTTGGGTCACGTGTGGCCTCAATCTAAAGCTCTGCAAAATTTTGTATTTCTTTTGTACATAGCTAGTTTGCTTGTGAATAAATACAGATACAGAGATACAGAATGTTTCTGCTCTGGCTCTAAAAAAAGCGGGTAACATTCATCAATATAATATAATGCATTTATTTTAATTAAAACATCATAACCTGTTTTTTTTCGCTGAAAAGTAACGATTGATTCGCGTATTTCTTTTCCGATTTTTCTTAAGAGTCAACCTTGTATTTTGTGCGATTTGTACCTGCGTATGTTGTTAGATTTTTTATAGGTTTGTAACTCATCTTCTCTACAGCTTCTTTATTCCATGTCCAGTTTCCCATTAGTAGCTAGCACCCTGGCGATTGACGATTCAGCCTTTTGTGGTCAATTTTTTCCACGGCTGTCGTTAATGGAGATTTCTCCGATACGAGAGCTTGTGTCAAACATGCGCCCGCGCTTATTGTCAAATCACTGTGATCAAAGTGTGCGCCGGAGTTGGAAAAAATAACGAGCTAAGTGTGATTTGGACCAACTCGCTATTGGTTCCGAAGTAAATTATTTTGGTACCGACTACGTTTTGAGCTTCATTGGTCTATATCAACGCGAGAACGAAATTGAAAATGAATCTAGTATGTATATGAGGTTCCTAATAAAATAAAATATTTTCCTACGGCTTTTAAAAAAAATAATTTAGACGCTCTTTATGTAGGTAGGTAGTACTTACCAAGTAATTGTTCTATTCATTTAGCTCACCGAATAAAAACAGTTAAGCTTTGTGATGTCTGGCTGATAACAAGCCTACACACTACCTCTTTTTTCATTCGGTAATTTCTTCGCTTTCTATATGGGAGTGTTTGTTCATTTATATATGAGGACGGAACCCTAAAAATCAAAAAACGACGCGTTAAATTCGAGAGTGTCCTGTCAATACACGGCACGATTGAAAATTTGAAGTGCTTGTTGAAGGAAAAGGTTGAAAAGATTATGTTGTGGTTAAAGTGACTGCTCGGGACGATAATGGTTTGCTGGTGTGAAGTAAATAGATACTGATAACAATAAAATTGATCAACATTAGTAAGAACCCCACGTTCATAAGTTGCCGTGGCGGTCGCGGCTTAAGAGTCTACCCCTCCAACTCAGACCATGGCTGTCGTAAACGACAACACAAGGATCTCACCAAAACAAGGGCAGTAGCTACCTTCTGTGTATAATCTACACGTTACTGTGACCACCAATCCAGTTGCCAAGGATTGATAATGGAAAAACCGTCCGGCTTTGGAGGAAGCTCTGTCCAGCAGTGGTCACAAATGGGCTGTTGATGTGAATATGTTGAAGCACCTCAACCGTGTCTTAGTAATTTTACCGCAAAATTATTTTTTTATGGCTATTTACCAAAAAGGAGCCAACGGGACCCAAGTACCCTCCGCCATGTTATTAAGCCTCCACTGTCCACCTGTCTGTTTATCTGTCTGTTTTCGGACTGTATCTTATGAACTTCGATAGATGGACCTTTCCACCAACCAAATAGTTATAGAGCGACTACCAACGCACCTATGTTTATCGCCATTACAACAATAAGATTGCTAGTTCCTGAGTCTGTTGAGTATTCCGGACATATAAATATATTTTTGACCGCCTCAGTGGCCTAGTTCAACCCACCGATTTCAGATCCAAAGGTCCCGGGTTCGATCCCCATGGGGAGTACAATATATTGTGCTTGGTTTGGTTGGTGGTAGGATTTTTTTAAGTGCCTAGCTAGCTACCACCATCTTACCTAATTCTGTCGCCATAATAACAATTCTTAAAAAAATTGTTGTGTTCCGGCATTCAGAGGTAAGATAGCCAGTTCCTCACTTTGTTGAGGATTCGGGTGAAGTGCGCCTCCATCTTCGGCCTTATCACAACTTGTTACCAGGTGAGATGAAGGCCAACAATCGTCGAACAATAAAAAAAAAAACGCTTCCATCTTCGGCGGACTTGGTGACACATAAGGTGAGATGAAGGCCAAACGTTTCCCCGTCGCACAAAAAGTATGAAACACCAAATCCATCACATGTGTTACCATCAATCTCGCAACAGCCTCCGCCAATATTTTCCCACAAATTACTTACCTAAATCAATTAACCTGTATAGAACTAGTCAAACCACATATTGCCCAAGTTACAATTTGACCGTAACCGGTAATTGTCGCGATTTAGCGTAACGGTGCCGATGTGCCGATGACATTATGACATGCGAATGCTATTCCGAGAATCGCGGGATTGATTGGATGTACCACGGTTGATCTTGGACAAGCGTAAAACCCGATGTTTGGAGTTAGTGTCATCGCCCCCGGAGCGTCTGTCTCGTTAACGGGGCAGGCGGGAATAAGTTATTTTCTCCATTGTAATAATAATAATAAATATTAATTATAACAAGCCTCACAGCTCAGTTGGTAGTAGCTCTGCCTTCTGCGCTGTAGGTTGTGGGTTCGATTCCCACCCAGGACAAACATTTATGTGATGAATATAGATGTTTGTTCTGTGTTTGGGTGTTGTTTTGTATGATAAGTATGTATTTACAAAAAAAAAAGTATATATGTATTCTATCCGTAATCTAGTTCCCATATTACAAGTTATGCTTAGTTTGGGACTAGATGGCGCTGTGTGAAATTAGTGTCCTGTATTTTTTTTTTTTTTTTTTAACCATTTTACCCAAATCTGTCGCCATAACAACAATTCTTAAATTGTTGTAGTCCAGCAATTAGAGGTCAGATAGCCAGTTCCTCAGTTTGTTGTGGATTCCGGGTGAAGTGCGCTTCCACCTTAGGCCTTATCATAACTTGAAAATCAGGTGAGATGAAGGCCAAGCACCTGACGTGGTGCAATTAAAAAAAAGTACTTTTAATATGGGAATAAGAAAATAAACAATGGGTTGGCTCTTGACTTCAAAACTTGTACAAGCAGAGATGAGATCTACGATGGAGTGAAGGTGAAGCCTAGTTTCAATCTTCTTGAAGATATTCGTATTAGGTACAGACGTAACACAGCGCCAATGCAGACGCCGGACGCCGATAACATACCCTGACCGATTGAATGAATGTCTGACTGAATGAATGAATACATGAATGAACTAACGAAGGAATGAATGGATGAATGAATGTATGCATGAATGAATGAATGAATACTTTAATTTGCACAAAAATCATATAATACAAACATTTGGTGATACAGTGTATATGTACAATGGGCGGTTTTATCATTGACAGTAGACACAGAATGTAAAAAAATATAGATAGAGCGTACAAATTCTAAAAAATCTAACAAGCCTCATAGCTCAGTTGGTAGTAACTCTGCCTTCTGCGCTGTAGGTTGTGGGTTCGATTCCCACCCAGGACAAACATTTATGTGATTAATATAAATGTTTGTTCTGTGTTTGGGTGTGGTATCATATAGTACGTATGTATTTACAAAAGTATTCAAGTATTCTATCCGTAATCTAGTTCCCATATTACAAGCTATGCTTAGTTTGGGGCTAGATGGCGCTGTGTGAAATTAACGTCCTGTAATTAACGAAACAGGGTAGGTACTATCACTGAATACGGAGGCTGTTGTGCTGCAAAAGACAGTCGTTAGGCTATTTTATTATTTTTCGAATTACACCGTGAAGTGATTATTTTTCTCAATAGTACCTACTTATATGTGACACAAAAAATCATGCAAAAACATAATACTACAAATCAACTCCAAATCGTTCGGAGAAAAATACTTGGGGAATCAACAACTTAGGATAATGTTTATGTCAATGAGCAGAACTGATTATAGCTTCATTTGAATAGGTATTTTGAGTCACCGAATTCCATAATCATGTCATCATGGGGAAATATTTCACAAATCTCATTCCAACATTTTTATTATTAGGTATATCGAGGGCGTCAAGTAATACGGGTGTATCAGGAATAAATAAATAAATAAAATAAATACCTATTACAGGACATTCATTTTACAATATGGGAACTAGATTACGGATAGAATACTTGAATACATTTTTTTTGTAAATACATACTTATCATACAATACAACACCCAAACACAGAACAAACATCTATATTCATCACACAAATGTTTGTCCTGGGTGGGAATCGAACCCACAACCTACAGCGCAGAAGGCAGAATTACTAAAAACTGAGCTATGAGGCTTGTTAAAAAAAAGTTTATTTAATTGTATTATTAAAATCTATATTTTAGAGCAAACAATTTGGAAAAACTGTCACGGTTATATATTAGGTATGTAATGATGAATTTTCATAACAATAATGATGTTTTTATAACAAAAATGTTTTGGTACCCCCCTGGGAATCGAATCTGACACCGGTACGCAAACTACTAGACCACTGAGGTGGTTAATCTGCTTTAGAGATAGCTATCCAATGGGACAGCATTCTCTAAATATATAAGCCGGTTTTCGTTTCAAGCCATTACAAATGTAGTTTGTCATTCATTTTGCACAACATTTCGAGTGGCACGTTAAAGCAGTTTTTTTTTTTATCTGTGTTTTTTGTATTTTTTTCGTAAAGCATATTAAAAATCAAAACTCAAGGAAACATAGGATAACATTTATTCACTTAATATAGCACACTACATAACATCACAAAACGATAAAAACATAGTAGTTAAGTACAAACATATTTTATGGTAAAAAACAACAACATTTTAAGCAACAGGACATTAAGAAAATATGTAGGTACTTAAAAACTTAAAATTACGAAATAAACAACAAACTGCATTTGTATGAAAGAGTAGTAACTGGGCCTTCATAGCCGGAAGAAAACGGGGACCTTATTTTAGTCCCTTCACGGTGCTTCTGATACGAAAGTCTCCTAATGGAATCCTTGACAAATGATGTACCTAATGATGTGCAGCAGAATTGTTATCAAACTAAGATTACTTACGTAATGAATGAAGTTTTGGGTGGGCTTGTCAAGAGAGATGGTTATTCATTTTTTTCTGAAATAAATTTACAAATAGTCATATTTGTAAATTAAAAAAAAAGCAATATAGATAGAAATAAATATAATAAGTATTACACGACATTATTGCACACAGCGCCATCTAGTCCCTAACTAAGCAAAGCTTGTATTCAGGGATTTAGATTTCGAAAATATACACATATTTATTTTGTAAATCATTATTTTCATACGATACAAAACCCAAACACAGAACAAGCATCTATATTCATCACACAAATGTTTGTTCTGGGTGGGAATCGAACCCACTTCCTACAGCACAGAAGGCAGAGCTAATACCAACTGAGCTGCAAGAAAGAAAGAAAGAAATAAGATGAAAAAAAATATTGGCCCAATATAGGTACATTAATAATTACTATAAAAATAAGGTAGTTAGTATACGCGTAGTTCCTATACCAAATGGCACCATCTCAGTAATGTGATCATCCACCTAAAAGAATGAGCGTAATTTGTTATTTATGTAAGGTTTTCAGATGGATCCATAGTAAGTTTTTTGCCCCGTGGCAGATTTTGGATTAGTACCTAAATAAAAAAAAACATTGCAATTATTTATTGCTTATCAAGTCAGAGCTTAAACATGCGGATTTTAGTTTTTGAATATAATCCCGTCTAAATGCTTACCATCTCGGCACACCTTCACGGAATCTTTCGAGATTATTATGAGCGACGCGTTTCAATAGCAATATTTTCTTTCAATTCCGCTAAA
Source organism: Venusia cambrica (assembly GCA_951394065.1). Lineage (NCBI taxonomy): Eukaryota > Metazoa > Arthropoda > Insecta > Lepidoptera > Geometridae > Venusia > Venusia cambrica. Next base: position 11,668,581 of record OX596035.1, read on the forward strand.
TTCTGTAGGATACTGCTGTAAACTTTTGCCTTGAGATGAATAGAAAAAAATCATAGAAAAAAGTCGGTACCTAAAGCATAGCAACGTGCCCAAGTACCTCGTATTTATTTTTATACTAAGGTCCGCCATGTTCCAGCAGCTGCTGATGGATGACCTCTATCGTAGACCTGATTCTGTCGCCATGACAACCATTCTTAAATTGTTGTGGTCCGGCATTTAGAGGTAAGATGGCCAGCTCCTCAGTTTATTGAGAATTCCGGGTGAAGTGAACTTCCACGTCCGGCCTTACTTGGAAAATCAGGTGAGATGAAGGCCAAGCATCCCCTTCGTACAATAAAGAAAGACCTCATCCTTGAGCCAAGTGTAAAGCCGTTTTATATGGACAAACCGGCCAAGTGTGGACACGCTCACTGAGGGCCCATATTTCTTGTATCTATAATAGAGTATCTATTATATGGGAAATTACATTTTATTTTTACTATTTGTTTTTATAGCGTCAATAGAAATACATAATGACCATCAGGTACAGCCCGCTGACAGACAGACAGACAGATAGCGGAGGCTTAGTTATAGGATCCTGTTGGCACCCTTTGGTACTGAAACACAAAAACAAGGCCTTACAAGTCGATTAATAATTAGAGACAGATTCATGATTTTTCCTACACTTTTACTATACAAGTAGAAGTTAGTTTTGTAAGCATCTGTATTTTACGAGTAGGTACAGGCTGCCAAACGGATCCTGGGTCTCATTATGTCGGCAAACATACATCATAGTCACTCGGTGCAAGTCATCGCCTCGGGTCCGTCATTCTGTCTGCCGATGACAGGTTAGTGTGGAGAACGCTTATCATCTATTTGACTGAGAGGAATTAACACCAAAGGAAATGTTTTAAAAGAGAAATAAAAAGGAAAAATATTTATTGTATTATAAATAAAGCTGAATACGTGTATAATGATTTCTGATAAGACAACCATTGAATAGAGAGGATTTTATGGCTAAAGAAGTGATTGGGTGCTCAAGTGAATTAGAGTCTAGCTAGAAGTTGCTCAAGCTATAAGAGGTATTTTACGCCGATGGCCGCACCGTCGCCCGATTGTTTTTTTTCGAAATCTACAGTTCTCAGGAAGGATCAATTTTATTGTTTTTCAGGAGCAGGCTAATATTTCTATATTAGGTGCTAACATACCATGTCGGGTAATGACATTCTTTTTGCAATATTTAATACACATCAATTGTCTGAGGTAAGTGTTTTTGAAGCGCCTGGTTTTTATCTCACCAGAAGTTATGTTAAAATCCTCAGCGGACTTACGAACTTTTTTTCCTACCTATAAGTAAGAACACAAGAATTTAGAATTGTTGTGTTCTTTTAGAGATATATATATGTAAAAATAGATCAAAAAGCCTGCTCCACATTTATTGAGCTACAAACGACAAAAGAATCAAAGCGGTGGCTTTTATATAAATTATCATAACTACCGTCCTCTCCCGAGTCCGATCACCACCCTGTAATTAAAAGGACTTTACCGTGTGCATTTTCAGTTGACGACTGACAGGTGACTGAACATTTTTATTATTTCTACCCAGTCTTGATTTTTAACAAGTTAGATCAAAGCCGATGTAAATGTTATTTTAATTTTTTATCATTAAAGTACCGTTACTTAAGAAATGCTGTCAAATCGGCTCAAAATGACTTATCGAAATTATAACCCAAGTTATAACCCAAGTTTAGGTAACTTAATGCAAATTTTATATATCACTGTTTCTTATGAAACAAAATAGACTGTAAGATGGTGATTTAGATGTGGACAAACACAGGAGTTAAAATTTAATCAGCCGGGTCGAAATAAGGCGCACAAAAATCACCGGGACGAAACAGGAAAAAGCTAACTAACCCGCGGTTCTTTCCTTTCTCCTTGTGTGCTGATTGCGATTCCAAACAGGCGGTAGGTTTGCAAAATTATCCTACGAAAATCTTGCTGAATAAAAATATTTTGACTTCGACTTTGAGGAAGCACTCAAAAACAGGCATGGATAATAATAATTCGGTATGGTTAGTCATTTGTCATTCATTCTCTGTCAATGACCCGGTAAAAGTAAACCTCGGAAAAACCACAACATCATGTAGCTAGGGGACGGATATGAAATATGCAAGACGTAGAAACAGAAAATCATTCCTGTGATTTCGTATGGTTTTGCTGAGTTTCTCTGTTTTCAAATACTCTTCTTAAGCAAATATACGCATACGTTATAGGCATTTAAATATCACTGGTCACCGGTTACCTACTGAATATAGGCCTCGGTCGGTTGTGGGACAAACCGACGCCACAGATAGCAATTCTGAGCCGCCTCTATTCATGTAGTTTTTAATTCAGAAATATTTTTAGAATCGGTTTGAAACTACAATTCTATCGCTTTTTCGGAATCGTGCTGTAACCACGAGAAGGGCAAGAGTTTCTACTCCACATATTTCTATGTATAGCTAGATATATACCTAGGTATCTGCCTACATAGGTTTAACAAGCCTCACACCTCAGTTGGTAGTACCAATGCCTTCTGCGCAGTAGGTTGTGGGTTCGATTCCCACCCAGGACAAACATTTGTGTGATGAATATTGATGTTTGTTCTGTGTTTGGGTGTTGTATTATTATAGTAAGTATGTATTTACGAAATAAAAAAGTACCTACCTAATACTTAAGTAGTATTTAAGTATTGTATCCGTAATTTAGTTCCCATTTACAAGCTTATGCACAGTTTGGGACTAGATGGCGCTGTGTCAAATTAATGTCCTGTAATATTTATTTATTTATTAACTTATAGGAGGTATGTTCTCATAACATACTTTAATATACCTAAGTTATATGAAAATATGTTTTCTTACGGATAAAAAGGTACTCATGCCTACGCAAGGCGCCAATACTTACTGGCCATGAAAACTAGTGGATGTTCAATTTCTCATCTTTTCTTCGGCAAAGATAAATAGATGCGTTACCATTGCGTTACTCAACCCCCATCAAAATTGAGATCCTGTTACATCATCGCTTCTAAGCCAAGCCGGTGAATAGTGAAAAAGACATTATTCCAAATTTGAACTGCAATTTATCAACTTTTGATCTTCCTTTGACCCACCGTGTTATGACAAGATGAAATATATCTCGCGATGATATTTGAATTTGGAATACTATTCGTTTTTTTCGGAGGGTTGCGACAGCGGCCAGTATTAAGTCTCAAATAGTGATGTGACATCCGGTGTACAATGCATCGATGAGTGATGGTGGTCGTAAGTCGTGATCTTATTCTTATTAATGATATTTTTTACAAAAGACCTGGCTACTGCAAGTCACGTCCTCACACTAAAAAGGTCATAGCGTCTTTATTTAAAAACGGGGGTTTACGAAGATTCTTATTAGGTATTAATATTCCTGTGCTGCTTAGTGTGAAAATAGTTTGACCTAACACAGTGTGTGCACTAGTGGATTTGCCATAATTACCAAAATTGGCAGGCGGGCTGCTAGATGCAATATCTATTGGTTCTAATTACCCTCTCACATGGACTCTCGGATAGATTTAAATAGTCTATATTCGGTGCATGTTGATTAGATGCGTATCTCCTACGGACATTTTTAGCCTATTTTTTTACCTTTTACAAAACTCTCGCCCCTGCCCATACCTTGCGCTAAAGTAGGTACGTAGGTAGTTATATTTACTCTGTGATCGAAGTCTCAACGGCTAAATACAAAGGGAACCGCGATCGTTTGCGGCGGACCTTCATTGCCCAGGATGACATTCACAAAAACAATACATACGCCAGTCAACGCTCAAAATGCAGACAATTCAATGGCGCGATACAATGTTACTTCTATCTATTTAAATAATAACTAGTGAATTTCCCAAGACTTGCTCCCGTCATCCCGCGGGTATTTCCAAAATCCTTTCTTAGTGCACCCCTACACTGCAAAAGAAAGCTTCCCTAAAAATGAAAAGATTCTAGGACGTCTGGTTTGGGATTATGATTGTCAGTAAATCAATCAGTCTATCAGCTACACAACGTTACTTTATAATAATTAAATAAGTAAATGACTATGTCCTACTTTTAAACAACATCATCAGCCCCAATGTAAGCTAACTTAGCTTGTAATATGGTAACTAGATCACAGATAGAATACTTGACTGCTTATTTTTTGTATTATACTTACAATCAAGTGGATCTATGGACAATTAGACATCTAGACTTAACACGTTGACTGCGTACTTTTTTCCGACAAAAAGCAGCAATAAAGTATTTAGTATTGAAAAACAAAATATATTTGTGTGTACCAATTTACATTTAATGACTTGAGAGTTTCGCTATAGATTATTCACGTTTGGCATCTGTGCCAATGCTTCCGGTTCCATATACTAGGGACAGTTGGAAACAAACAACAGAATGCTGTAACCCATTGTCTAGCTTGTAGAGTGGAGGCTCAAGTCATAGACGATCTGCATCTACGACATAACCGCCACTAACGAAACTCGTAAAGAGAAGCTGGTGCTTGAAAACAAAAATTGTGAAAACACTACAAATTAATTGATTGAATGATCTGAACCTAGAAAATACTACACCAACTCGTGAAATAAAAATCGAAACTGTAATTTCCTGGCTACGTCTGATCGAGGGACAACAATTTGCGGTCGCACCGCCTGATTACTAATACGAAAACACTATGCATATGCACAAAATCGACCCTAAGGTAAGGAAATAAGAGCAAATTTCGTTTGTGAATTAGAGAGGTAGTTGCAACGTTTTTATTTAGGAATGTCAAAATTCGTCACGTCCGAAGACATCTGTCGCCAGTAATCGAATTGGTTCGATTCGATCATCGGTTGCATAATTCGTTGCGATGACAATACGTCTGTTTGGTTGATTATACGTAATGATGGTGCCCTAATGCCAAATTGGCCAACATGATGATATTCAAAACCTGATTATAGGAGCTGATTGTTATCTGGTTGAAGTTTCAACATAACATTCCTCAAATTTCGATTATGATACCATAAAAACCATAAAGACATCAACAATATGTTGGCTTTCACAACACAGGGACTCCTAGAGTGGTACGACTAAATCTATTAGCCTAGTGAATTGATTAGATTATTTCGAACTCATAAACATATTTTTTTTACCTAATAATGAACCTACTTTGATAGTCAAGTCAATTTTTTTTTAGGTATGATCCTATCTTCGTAACGTCACTTTTTTAGAATTAATAAAAGAATTGTATATTTAATATACTAATATCCAATATATATTCATAATATATTTAGTAAATTATTTAAAAAAAACTATTTAAAAAAAGTGAGTTAATTAATATTCAATTCATTACCGCAAGAACAACATGGCTTTATGAATAAGCGTTCTACAGTTAGTAACCTTACAGCATTCACTGACTATGTTCTTATGGGTATGGACGATGCGGCACAGGTTGATGTGATCTACACTGATTTTGAAAAGGCCTTTGACAGGGTGGATCACATTATCCTGCTCCACAAATTACATGCATTGGGCATACGGGGTGACCTGTATAGATGGTTCACTTCTTATATTACCAATAGAAATCAAGCGGTAGCAACAAGGAGTGCTCGAAGCGACTACATCACAATATCATCAGGTGTTCCGCAAGGTTCAATCCCAGGTCTTTTGTTATATAACGCATATTTGTTTGACATAGGTAATTGTTTCAATATTTCGAAATATATAATGTTTGCTGATGATAAAAAAAAATACCTAATGATAAAAAGAGTAGATAATTGCGTTGCATCACAGAATGACTTAATTAACTTAGGTAAATATTATATAACTAATAGAATCACTGTAAATCCTACAAAATGCATGAAAATTACATTCACGCGCAAAAATAAGACAATTTACTTTACATACAGCATTAATAACTCTATCATAAATAAGGTAACTTCAGTGCAGGATCTAGGAGTGAGACTAGATGCTAAAATGATGTTAGCTGAGCACATTGACCTCAAAGTCAATAAAGCCTATAAGCAGATAGGGTTTATTAAAAGAGTCTGTAAACCTTTCAATAGTATTAAATGTATTAAAGTACTTTATTTTGCATATGTTCGATCTATTCTTGAATATGCTTGCAGTATTTGGTCACCATGCTATGTTGTGTACATTGAAAAGCTTGAATCTTTTAAAAAAAAGTTTATTAAATTCTTCAGTTATAAGGATCATCGCATATTTGAGTTATACTTGGAAGCATGTGAATTTCATAGTATTGGAACTTTGGAGCAGCGACGAAAACAGTATGATATTTTGTTATTATATGATGTAATGTCCGGTCGGCTGGATTGCCCTGCACTTTTAGGTAGTCTCTCGTTGTCAACACTGTTGTATCACACCAGGCATACCTAATAAGCTTTTTTACGTTCCTCACGTGCATACTAACTTTGCTCAAAACTCCGTCTTATGTTGAGCTGTTAAAACATACAATCAGTCATATTCATGCGTTGATATTTTTCGCCACTGAAGTTTGCTCCCCCCCTTACCCCTCCCCCTTCACGTATACACAGACACACACACTCGAACTCCCGTTTCCCTGACTGTTACGAGACTGGTGGTCTCGAGAGATCCATTTACAACACATAACACACTGCTAGTAGTAATATTTTTATAATGCTATGTAAACCTTTTTTTGGCCTTACTTTATTTTTTAAGTTAGTATAACTATATTTCATAAGAACGCTGTTGGTTTACCGAAATAAATAAAATAAAAAATGAAATAAAATTGTGTATAAAACAAAATTAAATTTTAAATTTTGAATCATCTTTCTGTCCTTCTGTCTTATAATGTACCTATTTTTTGTAATACCTAATCTATCTGTACAAAAAATATTTTTTCACCACTGTCATCCATTTGTCCTTTCACTTGCATAAATCCTCTTCATATTTTTTTATTATTTTCTTGTGACTTTTTTCTTGAATATGTTTAGGATAGTTTGAAATATTTTTTCCATTTTAACCTGATCGGGAATCAAACCAGAAACATGTATCTTAGTGTACGCCTCTCCACTGCGCCTTTACATTCACAAATAATTCCGGGTCATTTTTTTTATGTACCACGGGGAAGTGCTTGGCCTTCATCTCACCGAATTTTTTCAAGTTATATAAGGCCGAAGGTGGGAGCGCACTTCACCCAAAATCCTCAACAATCTTAGCAACTGAATTTTAAAATTGTTGTTATGTCGTCCAGGCGGACTTACACTAAGTCCTACCACCAACCAATCCAAGCACAATATTGTACTCCCCTGGGGAGAACACGGGACCTCTGAATCTGACACCGCTAATCGAACCACTAGACCACGGTTAAATCAATAGTTTAATTCTAGTTTTCAACGATCCATAAAATTTTTACTCGTGATGAACTGAACAGAACTTCCAATTTCTGACTGCTATCAAATACTTAAAGTTTTCTTTTCTACTTGACATAATAAAAACAATTTACAGCTAATTTGAACCTCCCGACAATCTATTAAGTAAATAAAGCTGCATACTCTGCGAGTAATTTGCGCCCTCTCTCTGATTAGCCACCACGAATTGATTAACAGTGAAATGAACTCTATAACACGACAATAAGTCGCTTTATGACTTGAACCTAAACGCGGACTGTCAGACGTGTTAATCTAAGTATATGACACTCACAATTTAGTGGAACCAAACTACACCTCGATGTCAAAATCCATCAAGCCGTCAAGGCTGAAGAGCGAAACAATATAAAGAATAACATATACATATATACTCTTGAAAAACATTCACATTATGAGAAAGGAGTGAATCTTTATAAATAAGTCCTATCAGATATTCTGCACTCCCTCGCTGTTGATTAATAAGCCGCAAATTGAATAAGCCTCCTTTGACAGCGTCAATTTTCTCGTCGGTTACAGACCCCTAAAAATCCACTTTGAGTCAATTTGAAATTTTCATCGACCCCGACATGACACCTCACATCTATTTTACGATGTAAATTGTCAAAGTGAAATCGTAGTGCGTTTACATGGTGACAAAAATATGGAGTCTTTAATTTATATTGATTTATTTTCATAGGCTTAATGCTGAATATCTTAATGGTTTTTTTTAGCAAGACCAACATAATACAGCGTGAGTACCTATTCATCGTCACTATGTACTATAAGACATTGGCAAATTTTAGGGGATGCTTAGATGGAATAGGCATCCAATAAAATAAAATAAGGCAAATATGTGACGTATTTTATTTATTTTAACCGCCTCTGTGGTCTAGTGGTCCGCCTATTGGTTTCAGATCCAGAGGACCCGGGTTCTATCCCCAGATGGAGTACAATATTGTGCTTGGTTTGGTTGGTGGTAGGACTTCGTTGAAGTCCGCCAGGATAGCTACCACTCTATCCACATCTTACCTAATTCTGCCAAACAATTATTTAATTGTTGTGTTCCGGTATTTAGAGGTAAGAATCAGTTCCTCAGTTTATTGAGGATTTTGGGTGAAGGGCGTTATATATTATATACTTATAGCAAGAATGAGGTCTACGATGGAGCGAACTATACAGAAGCTCTTCCGCACACAAATGAAACACGGCAATCCGAGTGGAGCCGGACTACGGAAGAAGGTGAGCTAGCCAGGTGAACCTTTGCAGGTCCTACCAACGTTGTGTTCATTCAGCCGTAACCGCTAGCAAAAGCGATTCCTTTGAGAACTAAGGAGGTGAACACACGTTTCCCAATAACTAATTAGACTAAAATAATAATAATTTTGTTGTGACACAACCTTTCCGCTCCCATGTAACCCGGCGCTAATATTTGCATGGGTCGGATTGTCTCATACGTCAAATTGTCACGGGAGACGTTGATCGATGAATGCACCTGCTGCACAACCCTATGCCTTGAACGTTGAGAAAAATGTGATTTATTCACTGTGGAGTGTATGAAGGGGCTGAGTTATTTTGCCTTGTTTTGTGTAAGGTACAACAAGTCAGCCAGATTGATAGATTGGTATGGTTAGATAAGGACAAACTCAATCATGAATTAAATCAATAAATACATTGCATTTGGTGCATTTCGTTACGGCACTTTCGTTATTTCGGACTTTTAATCGACAATAGATTAAATTGGCGTAATCTTGTTGAAAATGTTTGCGATAAGTTAAAGGCGGTAATACTGGACATAATAAGGACAATTAAATATAAAATGCCAACTAACGTACTACTGAATCTAAATAAATCGCTGGGAGAATCAATGATATCATACGGTATCACTTCTTACAGCCACACATTCAAAACATAATAGGTTAGTTAGTATTTGTTTAGCTTTGTTTTTTGTCACAGTGTGTTCTTTGTTAGTAGGTAAGTTAGTAGTAGTGTTGTAATATTAGAATGAGTACTTAAATATGTAAGGAAGAGTGTCACAGTGGCAACTAAGGATGCTAACACAAACCAATATTGTTTTTTTAGTGTCTACATATCGTTATTGTTTGTAAACTTTTTAAATAAATAATTAAATTCATTCATTCACTCATTTGGTATTCGTACCTCACCCAGCGCTGATTAACTAACTTACCTAAGATAATAATACAATAATATTAGGTCATAAATGAATACATAGCAGCATGTACTTGGAAGAGACTAGCTATCCTAGTGTTCAATATTATTCTTTCATTTTGTATAAATTTACCTACCTTCTAATATAATGCTAGATTTGCATGCACTAGCACGCATGTTTGATTAGTTAAATATAATGTCAAATTCATTTATAAAAATAAATAAATAAAAAAAATTATTATTAAATTATTGTAAAACGAATCAGCTATTTGTTTTTATTGAACTATAATCCTTCCTATCAATATTATAAGCACGAAAGTGGTGTGCGTGTTTTTTTTTGTTACCTACCACGTCTCCGTAACGAATAAACCAATTTTAAAATTTGGAATTAAGGTAATATAGTTTAGATTCCGGAATATCAGCATGTTTGATTAGTTAAATATAATGTCAAATTCATTTATAAAAACAAATAAATAAAAAAAAATATTATTAAATTATTGTAAAACGAATCAGCTATTTGTTTTTATTGAACTATAATCCTTCCTATCAATATTATAAGCACGAAAGTGGTGTGCGTGTTTTTTTTGTTACCTACCACGTCTCCGTAACGAATAAACCAATTTTAAAATTTGGAATTTAGGTAATATAGTTTAGATTCCGGAATATCACTTAAGCACTAGTCAATCCATTAAGGTAATAAACAGGGTGGTAAAATTTACATGGAAAAATATCTTTATTTTGATTCACTCACAAGATACAAATAAAACTAAAAGTAAATGATGAAACACGTATGCTTTATATTTTTATGAAACAAACAAAAGCTACGCGCAGATAGGTTGTGCAACACATCTTCCACTTTTTCTGGCTCAGACAAAAAATCAGCACCAATAAAAAAAAATCTTGTACTTTCAATTCTTCCGTTTTTTTTTGCTCTTGTGTGGCATTGTCAAATAATGTATTCATTTTCATTTTATAGATCTCAAAGCGGACGTCCACTCTTCACCGGAATCTATTATGTAGTGTAGATATGGACATAGTTTGAAGTCTGGGTAAGGACAAAGTCTATTTTTTTTCTAACTACCACGCGAGCGAAGCTGCTGGCGGAAACTAGTACCAATACAGGTACAGGGTACCGCCTTGTGTAATTTATTTGATGCTATTTGTTTCTATCGACTATAATATACTGAACCTAGGTACATACTTATTATATTGTTGAATGTGCTGTATTTCTTGTAGGTACAATGTTTTTTTTACATTTGTGAGTAGAATCAAAAATAATGTTAGGTACACATTTTATTTTGTATAGGTGTCAGGGTTGTTCAATATGATGAGTCAGTGAAAGCAATATTTTTACAAAACTTGCCTTGGTCAAAATACAGATACGAACCGACCCAATCATAGTTCCTTCATCGAAAAGCCAAAGATATCAAAGGCAAGCCGTCTGACTGACTGTTCAGTGTTATTTTTAACCCACAAAAATGACACATCTATTCGTTTCGATGACGCGACAATTTCTTCTGTCAACTTCATGATTGTTTGAAATCACCTTATTCGATACTAAGCCTTTTGCACATGAACTCAATGTTTATTTCTCATTGACTCATTATGTAGGGATGTGTAGTGCCAATCTCGGTATTATAAAGGTTCTCATTTAATTTGGATCAGGACCAAGAGGCCACCCAATCTTCTAAATATATATAACTCAAAGGAGACTGACTGACTGACATAGTGATCTATCAACACACAGCCCAAACCACTGAACGGATCGGGCTGAAATTTGGCATGCAGGTAGATGTTATGACGTAGGCATCCGCTAAGAAATTATTTTGATTCGTTCTACCCCCAAGGGGATAAAATAGGGGATGAAAGTTTGTGTGAAACTTTGTCAATTTTAAACCGATCGGGCTGAGACTTTGCATGCATAAAGATACTATGACGTAGGCATCCATCGAGATTTTGCATTTGTTTTGTTTCAGTTTAGTAGTTTTGGTTATAGACTCTGCTTTGTATTTGGCATTTGTTTTGTTTTCGTTTGGCTTAAGTATAGGTTTTGTCGGTTAGACTTTTTTAAAATGACTAAAGAAAATTTTAACGTTAATGGAGAAGTTGAAGAATGTACTGTCGTTATTAAGTTTTGTAGGCCCTAATTTTTTACACACGCTAAACAAAAGTAAAGCCGCAAAAACTATACCTAATTAATAATAATACTTCTTAACGCGAGCGACGCCGCGAGCAAAAGCTAGTTATATATATTTTTCATATCATACTATCTGTTGGCAAGGTCCTAGCATAATCTCTCTCTCTAGAGAGAATTGATGAGAAATGAATGGGAAAAATCCCATTTTTTCCATAAGCCAACAAGGTTTTAGGTGTGATCGCTTAGTCGGCTTTTACGAGATCCATGGGCTATAGGGGTCAAGTCCCGACCACCACGGCAAAATGGTACTTATAACTTTTGGGAACCTATTTGTACACCTTTCATCGTTTGAGAGATATCAATTTTAGCTTTAAAAGTCATATAAAAAATAAAGAAAACGGTCAAATGCGAACATGCACCCACATTTTAGAGCAAAAAATCACGTATCTTGAATTTTTGTTCAATTTTTAGCTTCAATTTTGTTTTTCTCACATGTTGTTACACCAGTTACAGAAATACATACTCTGGGAAAACCCGCTGCCAGACAGACAGACGGTGCGCAGACGGTAAGCGGAAGCTTAGTAATAGGGTCCCGTTGGCACCCTTTGGGTACGTAACCCTAAAAAGCACTTGATCTTCCGATGAAACGCATGACTGCATACATAAGACAATACTAAATCAACGTCAAATGTCAACTCTGTTTCGTCCCTAGTTATAAATCAATCCAGCATAACTTGACCCTCGAAAATTATAGATAGACCCACATTTACAATTGATTAAGTATGATGCCAGGTCTAATATTTTGGTCGGTATGACTGGCAACATTTCTGTCGCCAGTCCACTTACTCGTAATGGTAACATTAATGTTATCTCAGAAAGCAATCTCATGGCACGATCATTATTTCCTCGAGATCTTTTTGTGATTTGTGTGATAAAGATATATTTGCTTCATCTTTTTTGCGCGCAAAGAGTTTCGTACTCTTAAAGTCTTAGAATCTATTGGTTCTTCAACATAAAAAATTGTATTTGGTTAGTTCCAAGTTTTTTTTTTAGAATGGGTTGGTTCGATACTGGCAAGGATGAACCTACCCAGAAGGTGCCTATTAACTCTCTTGAAGACATCAGGGACGTAACACAGCGGAAAAACAGACGCTGGTAGCTTATTCCAAGTTTGCAGTGCGTATAATAAAAGATTAACCGCCTCTGTGGTTTGTATTCCGATGCCAGATCCAGAGGTCCCGGGTTCAATCCTCAGGGGATATACAATATTTGGTTTGGTTGTTGGTAAGACTTCGTTAATGTCCACCTGGTTAGCTATCACCATCTTACCTAATTCTGTCACCTGAACAACAATTCTAAAATAATTGTGTCCCGGATATTAAATGTAAAATAGCCAGTTGCTCAGTTTGTTGAGGATTCCGGGTGAAGTGCCCTTCCTTCATGGCTTTATCATAACTTGAAACTAGGTGAGTTGAAGACTAAGTGCTTTTCCGTCGATAAAAAAGCTAATGTGTCGAATAAACCTGACCATAAAATTGTTGACAGGGTCCAAAAGTACCCATCTCCCAAAACGTAGTTTTCATGGGAGATCGAAGTTTTGAAGTTGCTTGCCCAATTCAAATTAAATTTTGCAGAAACTAACTACAAATATCACATTTAAGCAGAACAAAAGCCCATACTAACACTCTTTTGCATATATTTTGATTTCAATTTTGTTTTTAGATAAAAGGAAACTATACCTATACCTAGATTATTTTTATCCGATTATACATATAAAAAAATATATGCCTATATATAATACCGATTGAGGATTCCGAGTGAAGTGCGCTTCTACATTCGACCTCCTTATAACTTGAAAATCAGGTGAGATGAAAATCAAGCACACCGTCGAAAAAAAAAACCTACAAAGTGTCTTTAAAATTGAACTTGCTCAAAATTTGAATTGCTATTTCTAAATGATCAAAAATGTAGGCTTTCTTAAGCTGCATCCTGCATCAATCTAATTTCAAAAGTTTAATCCATCCACGCCAATATCTTCCATCATCCCCTCGAGATCACTATAATGCAAGACACGATCCGAATTTCACGCGGACGGTATATTGAGACATAAATTTTTCATTCCGCCCGAGGCCACTTGTGATAACCTACTTGACCAGATCATCCCTGGGGATACATAAAAGACTTCGCTTGTATAAGGAATCGCATATTTCATAACGTAGAGCTGGGCCAAAACTATCGATTCAGATGATGGAGGGTCTAGCTTTTACGAGATTCATATTCATGGATGGTAAAAATGAAGTCGAATGGTTTTTAGTACTTGAACCTGAACTAAGAGGCACCTCTAGGTTTAAAAAACCTAGAGGCGCCTCTAGGTTTTTAGTCGTTAAAGAGAAAAATGGATATTGAATATGCGAAGTCACATTACAACCGAGAACCTTGTTGAAATGGTAAAGTTACTTACATGACAACATATTTTTATCCATAAGTACGTCTAAGATATTAAAATAATAGGGAACTAATATGTCCTCAACAATGACAATACTTGAAACATTGATACCTACGCTTTTTATGGTTGGCAATATCATACCCAAACAACTTGGTGTTAAAATTATTAAGGTAATTCACATAACAATTTTATCGCAAAGACGTTGAAAAGTGAAAAAGTTAGATTTTTGTTCATTTTTATCGATAGCCCTCAAGCACATCTCTAATAGAACATGCTCCGTTCACACCCTCAAGTATCTCGTGTCGCACAAAGGGCCGTTTCGGACACAATAATAAATATTTTGGCGATAACACATAAATATCCTTCTTTTATGAATAACAAAACGGTTATATGCCACTGGCTAAGGGTGGTAATTTCTTACGTTTTATGGTCATTTCGTTTTTATAAATCGCATACTATTTATAAGGGAAGGGGTCGCGCGATTTCTTATACGGTCGTAAAATATTCTTGGCTGAGGGTAGGACCAAAATTTATTTTAGGTGTGAAATTGGAGTGGTTGCGGTCATGGGGTTGAATGCATACATATAAACGTGAAAGAAAGTGACAAACGGGTGCTATTTTTTTTAGCGATCCACACACTTACTGAGCTGGTAGAGTGGTAGAGGCCTGTTGCGCCGTAGGTTTTAGATTCGATTCCCACCGGGACAAACATTTGTCTAATGATAAGATATTTGTTCTGTATTTGAGTATTGTATGAGATGATAAGTATATATTTACAAACAAATGTATATTATATCTGTTGTCTAGTTTCCATATTACAAAACATTCTTAGTTTCGGGCGAGATGGCGCTATGTGAAATTAATGACATGTAATTTATCTATTTATTTAAAGTTAAAACCTTTCAGACTTACAAACGTATCTATATACTAAAACAAACTAGCTATATATTTTGGCACGTCATTCCTCGATATACTGCTTGCAAGAAAGAAGAAGTGGAAATAAATAAAAATAAATTTTACACAGCGCCATCTAGTCCCAAACTAAGCAAAGCTTGTAGTAATATGGTAACTAGATAATGGATGTAATACTTATGTTATTTTTTTTTGTAAATACATAGGTACTTATCGTACAATACACACCCAAACAGAGAACAAACATCTAAATACATCACACAAATGTTTATCCTGGGTGGGAATCGAACCCATAACCTACAGCGCAGAAGGCAGAGCTACTACCGACTGAGCTGCGAGGCTTGTGAGGAAGTGGGAACTTATATATTAACTATACTAATATTTGATTAAAATATATAAATGCAACGTGTATCTGACTGACTGACAGAAAGCGCCTAAGCCAGCAATCCGAAAGACTTTTTTTTATTGTATGACGGGGTAGCGCTTGACCTTCATCTCACCTGGTTACAAGTTGAGATAAGGCCGAAGGTGCAGACTTTATATTTTCAGTTTCTTTATGTTGTGATAGAATGCACGAAACAAGGATTTAAATTTTATGGTCTGTCGCCTTAACAACAATTCTAAAATTGTTGTGTTTCGGCATTTATATATAGGTCAGATTTTCAGTTGAGGTTTCCGGGTGAAGTCCGTATTCACCTTTGGCCTTATCTTTACTTGAAACCAGATGAGAAAGGCCAAGGGCTTCCCGTCACTTAATTCCATTTATTTCAGGTTACAAGTACTTTATAAAAACATGTAAACATTGACCCATGTAAAGTTAAGTATAAAGTATACCAACGTCATAAGTTTCGGATTATATCGTGATACTGAAAAAGTAAGTCAACGTTTGTAAATTAGTTTAAATCTGCCTTTTTAATACACGGGTGTACTCACGTATTGATGTAGGCAACAACAGTTTCGGTTCAACAAGTGAACCGTTATCACGGTGAGTATAAATTGCAGATGAGGTTGCGGTTAAATCTATAGATCAACTGAATATAGTTTTGTAAATGGTAGTTTTAATTATGTTCAAAAAGGGCACTTTTCTAATTCCTTTGCCGTGCAAACTGTTTTTGTTTGGTCGAAGTAAGCTATTATTATAATATGTATTTAGAGATCAAACGAAGTAGTTGAAAAACATCCAGTTTCATCCTGTCGGACGATTGACCCTTTGAAGGTCCTAAAAGGGCTACTTAGCAGATTGGTCCTTTCATGTCATACTTTCATAGATTTTAAAAGTGAAATGATCTGGCTATTTTTCCATTCATTGAGTTGGTTTGCGCTTTTTCAAATCAAATGTTGATATTTGAAATGATATGAAAAAAAAGTCTTCAAAGATTGCTGGTTTGAAAGACTATTTCTTCATTATTTTTTTCATTATTCATGAGTTTATTTATACTTAAATTCTTGAAATAGTTAATAGGATTTCCGATTTCTGTAGCAAATAGGATTGTCGTGTCTGCTAGATCTATGGTGATTCCTGTAATTCTAAAACATCATATAAAAAATTGGTTTTCTCTGAATCAATTCATGGGTTTTTTTTTTTTTTTTATTGAACGACGGGTAAGCACTTGGCCTTCATCTCACCTGGTAACAAGTTGAGATAAGGCCGAAGGTGGAGGCGCACTTCACCCGGAATCCTCAACAAACTGAGGAACTGGCTATCTTACCTCTGAATGCCGGAACACAACAATTTTAGAATCGTTATTATGGCGAAAGAATTAGGTAAGATGGTGGTAGCTAGCCAGGCGGACTTAAACAAAGTCCTACCACCAACCAAACCAAGCACAATATATTGTACTCCCCATGGGAATCGAACCCGGGACCTCTGGATCTGAAATCGGTGGCTTGAACCACTAGACCATAGAGGCGGTTAACAATATTACACATCAATATTGTTAACAAAGCTATATTGACAATAACCATTTTATGATACGACCATACTAACTTGGTTACATTTCTTATTAAATTTCTTACTAGCTTGGGGTTGTCCAATACAGGGCGAAGGCCTCCCTATCCTTCTTCCAAGGTTTCTGAAAATTAGTAGATGGATAATTTCTATAACTTCAGCAACACTCGACGATTAAAAATCATAATTGCCATTGACTAACAAAGAAACCTTTTCAAGGGGCGCTCATAAAAGTTTGTTGGCTGATTAAAAATGTTTTAACGAGATGGGCCAATTATGACCGTTGACCACTCTAAGGAAGCCCGTGCCACGCTTTTCCAGTCTACTGTATGTTCCTTGGTAGTTTAATTTCTGGGTTCAGGATACGATGGTGTAGTTCCCGCGTCATCAACTCAAAAAGGGGGGCGTGGCTGATGGTGGTACAAAAAGCCGTAGGATCAAAGTTTTCTTGTTTTGTTTTATTTTTTGACATCCATCATTTTATTGTGTTCGCATTTTAGTGGCCCTGGGGAGGAATTTACGCATTTAGCTTTATGACCACCGCTAATATTTACTAGGTTAAAGTGAGAGGTAAGTTCTTGTGAGTCATTTATAGTACGGGGACATGATTTATACCTAGTGGTCTACCCCGGGCAACGAAATTTCTGGCTTTTGCTAGCGGTTACGACTAAAAGGCTTGCTGTACAATACAATGCATTTTTTTATTGTACGACGGGGAAGCACTTGGCCTTCATCTCACCTGATCACAAGTTAAGATAAGGCCGAAGGTGGAGGCGCATTTCACCCGGAATCCTCAACAAACTGAGGAACTAGCTATCTTACCTCTAAATGCCGGAACACAACCATTTTAGAATTGTGTCTGATGGCGACACAATTAGGTGCTAGGGATGGTGGTAGCTAGCCAGGCGGACTTTAACAAAGTCCTATTACCAACCAAAATAATAACAATAATTTTATTTTGGCTTAATAATTAGGAGTTACACAAATTTCAGCCATATTTATATAAAGTTATATTACACTATGATACATGCTTCAATAAAGCACTGGACTAAGAGTGCACAGTGGTTTTGTTTTATGATGTAGGTAACACTTGTAATGTTATTAAATTATTATAAACACTGTACCTAAATGTTAAATGGATCATCAAAAAATTATTCAGCCCGAGGTTCTTGCCTTTCGCCTTGTGTGCTGGTCGCGATCCCGAACAGGCGGTAGATTTGACGTTTCAAAATGATCCTAAAAATCTTAATGAATAAAAATATTTGACTTTGACTTTGACTTTGGTACCTTCGTCCAGTGCCGTATGAGGGCACCATCCCCATCCATCCTCTCCGCTTCCTCCTAGCTTCAGGTAGCTGTTGGCGCTATCCTTAACCCGGTGCATCATGGACGATGTTCTTTTGCGTGAAAGACGTGTCAGTGGTCTGAAAGCCAATGCTTTCTGTGGAAGCTCCATCGTATACCACATCCTTGCTTGCTAGATAACCCTAAGTGGTCAATAGCTAACCCACCATATTTAAAATAAATATGAATCATAGAATAATAAGCTTAAGTAGATTAGTAGAGCCCCTTGGGGAAGTACTACAACCATACCTATTTCAGCCGCCAAACAGCAATGCTGTGTTCGAAGGGCATGGTTGCTGGTGAAATACGGGCACTCGAGGCTTAACCTTTATGCCTTAAGTTGACGGGCGTAACGCAGTGCCGTGTAGGCTATGTTCTTTGTGGATGTGACATACGCAGTAAGGCATTGTAAAGGCAAGTGATGCTCTTAACATCAGGTGGGCAACTTGCTTGTTCCGTTTCAAAGTTGTATAAAAAAAAACTGATGCAACAAGCACCGTCATCTCCTGCAATTTCCAAAAATAGCAGGGCCACCTCGCACAATAATTTTAATACATTTAACATGAAATAGCGACAACTGTCACGTATTGAATGCTACTTGCAAACCGTGGGCATGAATCGAATGTAATTTTGAACGTGCCTCTGACTACCCAAAAGTAGGTGATCTTTAAGATCCATGCTCTGAGTAGTGATCATGGGTGAATCTTCAAATAACTTAAAACTTTAACCGCCTCTGTGGTCTAGTGGTTCAACCCACCGATTTCACAGAACTAGAGGTCCCGTGTTCAATCGGAGTTCAATCGGTTCAAGTGGAGGCTATATTGTGCTTGGTTTGGTTGGTGGTAGGATTTTGTTTAAGTCCACCTGGCTAGCTACCACCATCTTACCTAATTCTGTCGTCATAATAACAATTCTTTAAAAAAATGTTTTAGAGGTAAGATAGCCAGTTCCTCAGTTTTTTGAGGATTCCAAATGAAGTGCGTCTCCACCTTCGGCCTTATCTCAAGTTGTCACCAGGTGAGGTGAAAGCCAAGCGCTTCCCCAACGGACAATATATATATATATATATATATATATATGAAGTATCCGTGAAGCTGACTGACTGATTCACTGACAACCAATGCACGGTCCAAGCCTAAGGACCTAGTGACTTGAAGAGCCTTCTGGAAATTTCGTTCCGTCATATACTTCATCATGAGCAAACCTGAACGGAAAATATGAATTGCAGAGAGTTGATATATGAAAACGAATTAGACCTCTGTAATTATTTTAGAATAATACTGTCCACTCATATTCTTATTTTGATATAAACACAATTCCAATTCATCATCAAAATTCATATAAATACGGGTCAACCGATATGAAAGAGAATTCAGTTCTGACCATAGAAACATTTTACTGTCTAAAGCCAAAGAATGGAAACTGGGAACAATGAAACCTGTCGGATTTGAGCCTGCTTGGGTCTATGATAGACGGCGCTAAAATATACCTATCCCATTATCAATAACATCATCATCATCATCATCATCGCCATCCTCATCATCCTAGCTAGCGTGCATAGCTATTATTATTTTTGAATAATGTAGGAAACTGTATTGTATGCAAAAAAAATCAGAGAACCCTAAAATAATATTCGGTTATAACTGGTTACCTACATACATGATGCCTACCATCTAGACCTGAAATTACCTTAACCCGCCAGTGTTAATTTTTTCTCGTTTTTTCTACGCATAAAAACATGAATGCATTTAGGTTTAAAGGTAGGTGCTCAATCACAAAGATCTGCATTTTTGTATATCAAATATTTATTACTTAACGTAGGTATATAACATTTTTTACTTACCGACATATTACTCCTTATTTAGTATAAATAGTAAACTACAGGAATATTACAGGACATTAATTTCACACAGCGCCATCTAGCCTCAAACTAAGCATAGCTTGTAATATGGGAACTAGATTACGGATATAATACTTAAATACATTTTTTTTTTATTTGTAAATACATACTTATCATACAATACACACCCAAACACAGAACAAACATCTATATTCATCACACAAATGTTTGTCCTGGGTGGGAATCGAACCCACAACCTACAGCGCAGAAGGCAGAGTTACTACAAACTGAGCTATGAGGCTTATTACTAACACAGATATGTCATATACAATGTAGGTAGTGTTCGTCTTTCATTTAACCAGAAACATTCCTCCAAGTCAACAACTCACGATGCGAGAGGTTCAGCAATTTCAGAGAGAGCTTATTATCCAGAAGCAGTAGAAACTCGGGTGGCCAGACGTTGCTGCACAGTTGTACCGGTTATGTCAATCGACTTTTGTAAACGATCACATCTGCTAATTTTCTTTATTGTTTCACTTATTACTTGTAATAACATTAAAAATAATGCAATAACATAAAAACAATTAATACTTTTCATTTGATTGACTTTTTGTCAATTATTTTGACGTTGGCACGTTGACAAACAATAATGTTTAATGAAAACAGGTTATTAGCATAAAAAGTTAATAAAACGTTTAAGACCAAATATTTTTTATGCAATTTAAACGGTGTCTGTGTTAAATGTCCCGTTAAAAACGCGTAAGAGTTAATTTTAAGACTTGACCGGGCCTGACCTTCGGACAAGTAACATCTAGTAACATATCTAAAACTGGTATCTTCAAGAAGTATCAAAGAAGCCCAGTTTCTGACGCTGTTCTGGAAGCTATACCTTGGACGCTACTCTGAAAACCTACCTCAGACGCTACTCTGGAAACCTACCTCTGACGTTACTCTGGAGATCTACCTCGGACGCTACTCTGGCAATCTACCTCATACACTACCCTGGAAACCTATCTCGGACGTTACGAAATCTTCGACGCTCTGCTCTGATCTGGAAGCCTATTTCTGACGCTGTTCTGAAAGCCAGAATACCTGACGCTGCCCTGAAAATTATATCCTTGAGGCTCTGCAAGAAAATATGATCTTCATAATGACATTAGCCACTCTTGATTACTCCAGGTATTAACCTGACCCTATCCTGATCCAACTCCCCGCACCTACCGCACCTAGCCGCGTTTCAACACAACAGTTGTCGGCGCTTCACAGTCTGGCAGTCACCAGTTCCAGTTCTACCATACTCTCCGCATCTTGCCGCCTTCACTTCAAGATCTGTATTATTGTATTATATTATAATCATTAATGTTTTTTTATTATCATTCTTGTAATTCTTATGCTAAATATATATCTGTAAATTTAAAATCTTTTTCTTTGGTAGTCTCTAAATTTAATTAGTGACATACGGTTCTCCGTAACTTTACAACGTGGTGTGTTTGATTCCCATCCAGGATATTTGTATGAAGAATATAGATGTTTGATCTGTGTTTTGGTGATGTATTGTATGAATATATACCTATTAAATATACACCTTTATATGTATAAAAAAAAAATTATATCCGTAATCTAGTTCTCAGATATTAATATTAGCTTTGATTAGTTTGGGCTGTGTGAAATTAATGTCCTGTAATATAACTTATTAATTAATTTAAAACAAGGTAGGGTTCACTAAAGTTTTCAGAAATTCAACTGGCTTTCGGGAACTGAGTCCCAGGCGTTTCCCTTGTCATATATTCACCAAATTACGTGTATTCATGGAAATTTTCCTCCTTTTACCTTTACCAGGGATTCAATGTTTCAGTAAGCCTTGGGTATTTCCAGTTTCACAGTAGCGGTCGTTCACGTAAGTTGCAAGCCGGAAATTGCATCCGTTGAGGGACGCCTTTGACAGCGTTGGCAAAGTGCTGCCATTCCGCTGGCAACACACGCAATCTGTTTAAGGCACACCACTCGCTTGGATCATCGTGGAAAACAGGTTCAAGTGTTTTTCTTGGCAGGTTCGCAGTTTTTTTATACAACTAGGAGACAGAGCAAGCAAGAACCTCATGTCACCTGATGAACAAGCCTTACAGCTCAGTTGGTAGTAACTCTGCCTTCTGCGCTATAGGCTGTGGGTTCGATTCCCACCCAGGGCAAACATTTGTGTGATGAATATAGATGTTTGTTCTGTGTTTGGGTGTTGTATCATATAGTAGGTATGTATTGACAAAAAGTATGTAACCCATATTACAAGCTATGCTTAGTTTGGGGCTAGATGACGCTGTGTAAAAAATAATGTCCAGTAATATTTATTTATTTATATCCGTAATCTAGTTCGCATATTACAAGCTTTGCTTAGTTCGGGACTAGATGGCGCTGTGTAAAATTAATGTCCTGTAATATTTATATATTTTTTTATTTATGTTAGCTGCATCTCTAGCCTATAGCAATGCCTTGCTGAGTATGTCACATCCACAAAAAACATATCCTACCCGGCACTGCATTTCGCCCGTCAAATTGAGGCATAAAGTTGTTAAGCCTCGCGTGTCAGTAATTTCACCGGCATACCCTTCAAACCAGAACACAGCAATGCTGCTTGGCTGTTGAAATATGTATGGTGGTAGAACTACCGCGGACGAGTCCTTTCACAAGTGGCTCTACTACTCTTAAGCTTATAGGCTGGAGTATCATATACACTCTAAACGTGCAGTACGTTTAGAGTGTATCATATCGATATGAAAAAAATGGACGTCGTAGACCTGAGAGAAGTAAAACGCATTGCACATTTTTAAATCCAATGACGAAGGGTATATATATTTGGGTATATATGATTTCGATACCAGGGTTGCTACCACTGTTCATAGGGTGATGTTATTAGTGATTCCAACAATATCACAGATAGGATGGTAGAGTGAGTTCTGGCGGGACTTTTGATTGACACGTGACCCAAGGGCTGGTTTTTATTTAGGCCGGCGAATTAGCACAGCTATTCAGCGTGGCAATACAGCCAGTGTCTTCATCACGCTTCCGTCTGAAATTGGTCTGGATAGTTGAGTTACCTATAGATCTATTATACAGTTTTGTAATGGTCCTTACAAACGATCTATAGGATACACAAATGCACAGCCTTGTACCTTTCAATTAGAATTTGCTATCATAATGCCTTCTAAACGGTTTTTAAATACCAAAATAGGAGTGCACTACGTTGCCTGCGCCTGTTTTCCAGAAAATTACAACATAGATCTCATGGCTAGAGTGAATAGGTGAATTAATGAATGAATGAAAATTCTTTATTGTACACCAAAAGAATATAGGAAAACTGACGATAAAAAAAATGGAAGCTAGGAGTACAATGGCTAGTCTTGTCGCTTAAAATCTCACACAGACAAACTCACGAAGTAGGGGATGGTATACGTTTGGCTAATGATAGGAGGGTTTTTACCGCCTCTGTGGTCTAGTGGTTCAACCCACCGATTTCAGATCCAGAGGTCCCGGGTTCGATCCCCAGGGTGTTTGGTGTGGTGTGGTTTGGTTGGTGGTAAGATTTTAGTTTGAGTCCGCCTGGCTAGCTTCCACCATCTTACTTAATTCTGTC
This sequence comes from Venusia cambrica, assembly GCA_951394065.1. NCBI lineage: Eukaryota > Metazoa > Arthropoda > Insecta > Lepidoptera > Geometridae > Venusia > Venusia cambrica. Next base: position 11,692,398 of record OX596035.1, read on the forward strand.
GCCATAATAACAATTCTTAAAAATTATTGTGTTCCGGCATTTAGAGGTACGACAAAGATAGCCAGTTCCTCAGTTGGTTGAGGATTCCGGGTGAAATGCGCTTCCACCTTCGGCCTTATCTCAACTAGTTACCAGGTGAGATAAAGACCAAGCGCTTCCCCGTCGTACAAAATAAAAAGGGCACATAATTAATGGGAATAAATAAATACATATTTCGATATACTAAACACGACTTATCGAAATGAATACTAAATAATTATTAAATCACGATTTAAAAAATATATGTAAGTACCTACCTACTCATACTTCCTTAGCCAGTATTAAAAAAATGTACGACACATGTGATGGAGGTATAGACCTCCTTCAAAAAAAACAAGGTGTGTCGTAAAGACACACGATAGAAGTAAAACTTTTGTAGCACAGGGAAACATTTTAATTTATTTATTTATTCATAATGCACAAAACAGTTTACAATCGAAATAGACTTAATAATTACATATGACATCTTGTTCGGATCTAGATTGTAGACAAATATGTGAATACAAACACATTAGTGTTGCATGCATAATTATCTTCCATTCTACCTACCACAGTACCCCACCAATTTTCGTCACACAAAAAGGTTGAGCATCAAAATTCCAAAACCCATTTCAAAATTCAAAATATCACATCATTACCTTCAATTACGTCACATTCATCAATAAACAAACACACTTCCCGTTCACCTACTTTCCGTGTCCAAATACATCATATAATGTAAAAGGAAATAACAGTTAATGAATACATATTAAATGCTACGTATTCGCTCGACAAATTGCGCCACACGTAACATAATCACGCGATGCTACCAGTCACCTACTAACTGAATTGTGGAATTTGTATGACAAAACCGTTACATAAATCATTAATATATATAAATACTAGCTTATAACTGCTGGTTCGCCCGAATAAACGCGAATAAAAGGAGTATATGTGTTTTTTTATTGAATGACGGAGAAGCGTTTGGCTTTCGTCTCACTTGGGGCTCATTTCTACTACAGCAATCGCTTCACTATGACGATGTGATAGTGAAGCAGAGTTACCATTATAGGAGCCTTTTGGTATGCTAGTGGCGATTCTGCGATGATATTGTGAAGCGATTGGTTTAGTAGAATCGGGCCCCAGGTGTCATGTTATGATAAAGCCGAAGGTGGAAGCGCGCTTCAGCTGGTTTTTTTTATTTTTTTTATTGTACGACGGTTAAGCACTTGGCCTTCATCTCACCTGGTAACAAGTTAAGATAAGGCCGAAGGTTGAGGCGCACTTCACCCGAAATCCTCAACAAAGTGAGGAACTGGCTATCTTACCTCTGAATGCCAGAACACAACAATTTTAGAATTGTTATTATGGCGACAGAATTAGGTAAGATGGTGGTAGCTAGCCAGGCGGACTTAAACAAAGTCCTACCACCAACCAAACCAAGCCCAATATATTGTACTCCCCATGGGAATCTAACCCGGGACCTCTGGATCTGAAATCGGTGGGTTGAACCACTAGACCACAGAGGCGGTTAAAATGTCACCCAGTTGTCTTATTTCGTTTGTAATCGCAGTTCAGCATTGCTGGCTTTTGCTTGCGGTTACGGCTGAATGATCGGAATGGTTGTAGGACCTGTAAAGACCCGCTTGCCTACAGACCATCCTTCTGCTGTAGTCCAGGGCTGGTCGTTGTGCTCCTTTGGTGTGCATGCCCTCTAAAACTCCATCATAGACCCCCTCGCCTGTCAAGCATTTCGGATTTATGTTAAAAAAACTATCCAATTATCTGTTTTTTAATATAAATGCAGTGGAAAGGTCAACCTGTGCTCTATTGGACAGGTTGGGGGAGATTGACGGCGCGTGACGCGACACGGGATTGTCACGCTCCATGATAATTAACAGAATTCAGTGAGCTCGGTAGGGTTGTGCGTTTCTATCATTAATTATTGAATACTTTTCGTTCCTCTTTATGAGCTTGCATAACATCGTTTAAACAACCAACTAAGCAAGCGACGTTGCAAAATAGTGGGTTGGTTAAACAAATCGACGAACGAATATCTTTTTAATAATAGATGAAGACCTTAGTTCCACTAGACGTTAAAGAAGATAAGTGAACTTTCATCACACATCTTATGAATGCCTGGCAAGCTTCTACCATCTAACCTAAGCATGACGCCATAACACAAATACAATAGTAGTATAATAGTAAAACAAGTCTCATAGCTCAGTTGGTAGTAACTCTGCCTTCTGCGCTGCGTTGTGGGTTCGATTCCCACCCAGGACAAACATTTGTGTGATGAATATAGATGTTTGTTCTGTGTTTGGGTGTTGTATCATATAGTTCACATGTATTTACAACAAGTATTTAAGTATTCTATCCGTAATCTATTTCCCATATTACAAGCTATGCTTAGTTTGGGGCTAGATGGCGCTGTGTAAAATTAATGTCCCGTAATATTTACTAGTTCTCCGACATTCATCCGCACTTTTTTTGGCCATAGCATACTAAAAAATATGAAACATAATTTTCAAGTTTTAAATGACAAAGAATTTTTTTTATCAGAGCACTAAGCATGTTATTAAATATATAAAAAAAAGTACCCCAATAAAGTTGTTATTCTAATTAGTTACACTGACAAATCTAGCGTGATAGACAGCGTATTTATATAACCAAGAAAAAATAAAGGGATTTATTTTTTCTTTCTAATTTTTTTAAAACGTCAAAGGATCAGTTTTTTTTAATAATTTCATGTTGACATTCTTTCTGACAAGCCACGTCAAAATAAGATTGACATTATTTCTTTGAATGTGACCCATCATGTAGGCACCTTAAACCGCTTAAAGCCTTATTAATATTATAAAATCCTTACAATATATAAGGTATGTCGATACAACATAAATCAATTATTCAATTTCGCATTAAAATCAGTTCTATCAAGGTTTTAACTCTCCAAAACACTACATCTCTTTTTCATCTTTTCATCACTTAATATTGTGGTGAGACTTTTGACAACCCTATTAATAATTGAACCTGTTACGTCGCGTGCAAAAGAATCACATGAAGTAGGTATAAGTAACAGATCTCGTTTAATAAATATGATTCTTCACTCGTCGTCGACGCAGGTCTACTGCGGTGAATTTAAAACAATATTATAGGCATAAGAATAATATTTTTAGCTTTGCCTTCAAAAATAGTTAAAATAGGTACCTAAGATAGAAATCCTACATATTTCCATGAACGCCCTATGCTAATAATTTAAACATGGATTATGATTTTTAAATGCCACAACTATTACAAACCTTCTGAAATTCCACCTGTCCAGACAAAACAATAAAAACATACATTATTTATGTTTTGAATGTTAGAGAAAAGTACCATAAATAGCGCCACCTAGCCCCAAATTAATTTGAGCCCACAACCTATAACTCAGAAGTTAACCACTACCTCTGAGCTGTGAGACTTGTTAGATTGACATTATCTTTTTTTTTTTAATTGTACGACGGGAAAGCGTATGGTCTTTATCTCACCTGCTTATAAGTTTAGATAAGGCGGGAAGGTGGAAGCGCACTTCACCCGGAATCCTCAATAAACTGAGGAACTGGCTATTTTACCTGTGAATGCCGGAACAAAACAACTTTATAATTGTTTTTCAGGCGACGTAATTAAGTAAGATGGTGGTAGCAAGCCAGGCAGACGTAAACAAAGTCCTACCACCAACCAAACCGAGCACAATATTGTACTCCCCTTGGGCATCGAGCCCGGGACCTCTTTTTACCAGGTGAGATGAAGGCCAAGCGCTTCCACGTAGTACAATAGAAAAAAAACAATGACACACGCGGATCTCAAGCGTGTATTCGACGTAGGACGCCCTTCACGTCCGTTACAAGCGCACATTTCAATATTCATGAGCTCGCGGTGCGGTCACCAAGCGCGACGCGACGTTACGGCACACCGTCGCCTTTACGGAAATTAATTCGGTTTTACCCTCACACTAGAATTATTTTGTTGGATAAAACCAGCAACCATGGTCATAAAGGTTTTGTCAGAGAGCATACAATTCTGATATATTTTTCCAGACACTCTTATAAAAATTGTGTAACGTATTTTTTTATTAGAAATGAGTAAAGAGGATCGGGGATGAGGTTTACTCCAGCGACCTTTTTGGCGCCGGTCTTCGGCTGGTAGGACCTTCACATGTCCTACCAGCGATAGGATTGTACATCCATAACCGTAACTGGCTAGCTACCACCATCTTTTTTAGATCGGTCGCCTTAACAACAATTATAAATAATTGTTGTGGGCAATTATTAGAGGTAAGATAGCCAGTTCCTCAGTCTGTTGAGGATTCCGGGTAAAGTGCGTCTTCGGCCTTATCATAACTTGAAACCAAGTGATAAAGGCAAAGCGTTGCCCAACGTATAATAAAAAAAAACTGTTGACCTCTTGCAGATAAATCCCACCCACCGCAGCTACAAAGTTATCTTTTTGGTAACTTACCTGTTACCCGTAAAATTATTTAGTCGCAAAAACTAGATAGACCTCCCATTATGAAGTAAAGTCAACCAACTGTGATTTAACCTAAGGCTATGGCTGACATGAGAATCAATGACGCAAAAGAAAAGCGTTCTAAGATATCTTTTTCTTCACAGTGTTTTGTGAGAAGGACCATGACTCCCGAAAACAAGAAATAAACCATGTCCATTCAACGGTAACGTTCGCAAATTGCAAAAAAACCATCGCACATATATTTTATAACTCACTAAATTCATACTGGTGATATAAAATTTGGACACGAAATCGATTTTCGGTTTTACGAATTAACTTTTATTCCTGTGAGATAGAGCTCAATTTCTCCTAGCAGTTGTTTGGAAATGGTAAATTTCGTATCGTTTTTTCGGTAAAGGCTTTGACAGTTCGCAGTAAGGTCGGCAAAACGGTAGGCTTAACGATTTCGATGGCGCGGGAAAGATAATTTGTAACGTTTTTGTCAAATGTCAACTTCTGGTGGTCGCCTCCGTTTATGTTTTTGTCGCATTTTTTTCCATCTTTAATTAAATCACTAATAGGCCACAAGATATCAATTATGTATATCTACAAAGCTCATTTTTATTCAATAAAAAGTACAATTAAACTAACTATGCACAAAGGAATCAGTCAGATTACCTAAGGACCGTTACAAACGGCCTATTAGGTAACTCAACTGTTCCAGACCAGTACCAGACGGAAGCGTGCCCAAGACACTGGCTGCATTGCCACGCTGAATAGCTATGCTAATTCGCTGGCCTAAATAAGAGCCAGCCCTTGGGTCACGTGTCGCCTCAATCAAAAGCCCCGCAAGGTTTTTGAAAACCTGGAGGGCACCGGCTCCCTACGGACCCAAGGTCTCCACCCCAAAAGGCTCAAATAGGTAAGCTCTGTCGAGACCACTATATTTGCGCCTTTTGTGATCCTCGGCCGAATCAGCCGCCACACCAGCCCTAGCTGATGTCCCAGGCAGATGAGATGGCGCTAGGGTGTTGACGCAGGTAGCGTCCCACACCAAAGGCCTACCCATTTCCCAAGGGACAAGAGTCATACCGTCGGGCCGCTTACCATCATCACATAACAGACCATTCGGTTCAAGAACGGCTGGCACATTGACACTGGTAAAAGCTCGACGGATAATGTAATTACTTGCGTGGCGCGAAATCCTGCCGCATAATCTACAAGCTATAATTGACATAGGTACATAAAATTGTTGTTGTATCTGACAGACAGAAACATCTTGGAAACTTAATCATTTAAAGCTAAAACTAGTCCCAGAGGATGGATATTTCTTGGGTAGTTTCCATTTGGTGAGTAGGGGTGCACAAAGGCAGATTTCCGGAAAATTCCTACGGGATGATGGAAACAATATCCGGAGCGTTCACTAGTATAATTATCTTTTTTTATATAGTGCAGGAGCTAATAGTACGATATACACATGAAGAACGTTGGTAAATCATCTTGGAAACTTAACTCATTTTACTCACAGCTGGTAGTAGAGGCTCTACTTTTTGCGATATAGATTATGAGTTCACGAGGCCTCGACTCTATTAAAACAATCGCTTCATTATGACAATGGTACCGTCGTAAAATTGACACTATGTGCTTTTTTGTATTCTATTGGCCATTCTGCTTCAATGACTATGGTACCATTGTCATTGAAGCGATTGGCTTAGTAGAATCTGGGCCCTGTTGAGATGGATTGTATTTTTTTTGTGCATTGTTATCTGTGATTTGGGCCTAACCATAACGTCTTATCGCGTTCTCGTTATGATATTACATTACTTTTGTCCCGATTTTCCTACACTGGATAGATAGTGACAAAAGTACAGTATTATCAAAACAAGTATAGGCAGATGTGATGATGTAGATGGCGCTTAGGATCTCGACTAATAGGGTGGTTTTCCAGGGCATGGGCTCTTTTCAACCGTCTTGTGTCTGGATTCTCAGTGAGTGCTCTTAAGGGTGCTTTATTTTAAGTTTGCTTTATTTTAAGTTCGATCTCTCCATGTACTGTGGGGACTTCAAAGTCGTAGATTTCTTAGATATTTGTGTTGTGAACCATGGCGCATGTATCAGTGAGCGTAAGATTGTATTTTTTGCGTTGGATGATAGCGCGTTCGGATTTATGTACCAATTAAAAAAAACGTGACCTTAGGGCTAGCTCGTATTTAGGCCAGCAAATTAGTATAGCTATTTAACATGGTAATGCATCCAGTGTCTTGGGCACGCTTCCGTGCCTATATTGGTCTGGAATAGGTTTGTTACATATAGTCTGCTTAAAACAGACTTCAAGTAATCCAACTGCTTTCTTCGTACATCATCATATCAGTACCCATACAAGTCCACTACTGAACATAGGTTTTCTCCCAATAGTCGCCACAAAATCCAAAATCGCGATCCTAAGCCTCCTTCATCCATCGACTCGCTGCGACCGCCACAATGTCATCGGTCCATCGAGTGAGGGTCTTACCACGCTCCTCTTTGTACATAATTATGATTTTAAATTGTTTTGATTGAAATATATTTTAAAAATTCTATCCATAAACTAGTTCTTATTCATATATATATTTGCTTGGGCCTAGATGGCGCTGTGAAAAAATACACTGATCTCCAAGTGAACGAAACCATCATCAAAGTAGGTTTCTTTGAGATACATGCAACAATTCCAATAAACATTCTTCCCAGCTACTGAGCGCTGTCACAGATTCATTCACAGTAGGTAAGGCTACGTGGACATCAACCCCATTAATTAGAAAACACTTTTGAACTTTTTACAGCCCAATTCGCTAGAAAAGCAACATCAAAGCCCTTTGTACTGTGTAACAAGCGTGAACTTGGATAAAAAAAAAACTGGATGCGACTTTTCTTTTGGTTTGAGATACTCCATATTGAGTATTTGTCCGTTTGAAACGAATTGACCGGTGTGTGAAAAAAAACTGGCCAAGGATACGCTCACGGAGGGTTCCGATCTACATTTCATGGCAAATATTTTTTTTATATACACATATAATCATTTGCACAATGAAACTAACTATATAAGGATCAGTCGGATTATTATGGACCGTTACAAACGGTCTTTAGGTCTGTAGTAGAGCCACTTGTTTCCGACCAGTATAAATAATTAAGATTCCGGGTGAAATGCGCTTCCACCTTTGGCCTTACCATAGCTTGAAACCAGATGAGATGAAGGATTGGCCTTCCTCGCTTCCTTGTCAAATAAACAATCATAAAAAGAGTAGCAGCAATATAAATTCTCACTCTGTAAAAATGACAACTGTCTACCTACATCTTAACATATACGTATATATGCTACAACATAATAAAATATTCAACTGCATTAACATCAACCAAAAACCAAATCGTGTACTATTAACAACTAATATTTTCTACCAATAACAATATCGTTTCATTTTTTTTATCAAGGAACATTAACTAGTATTCAATTTTAACCATTATTGCCATCTTTAGATCATGAGATACAGCCCGCTGACAGATAGACGTTCGAACGAACAAATTATACTGAATAAGCACCCTTTATTAACGGAATCCTAAAAATACTATAACTTTTAGATTCCTAACATTAGTGTAAGTATTATGACATATAAGTATCGCTAGGGACAGAGAATGTTAATTGCAAGAAGAGTCTCTTTGATAAGCTACGTAAACAAGGGGAGTTTTTTAATTTGATCCTTTAACCGATGAAGTTTTATTTGTGGGATAAAATTAAAACGATGTTTACATTCTGTCATGTATGTGGAGGTAGGAAATTCATTTTGGTTTAATACCAGGAATTCCTGTCAGCTCGAAAACAAAAACGTTATGGTGTTTCAACTCAAATTCATCACTCAGGGTAAGTTTACACGTACCTGCATCATGTTTATTTTATTATTTGAAATGGATCAGCTCTTTCCCTCGTCTGGAAGTTACCTAAGCAGGGATACAACAATAGGGGGAACTTTCCCAGAAGCTGCCTTTTAAAGGCTTTTAAAGACTTAAGGAATCATGACCATATACCATAGGTACAAAGAGAAACGCAAACACCTGGCTTGTTAGTATTTTGAAATATTCACTATCTAAAGTATATGTAGTATATTTATTATTATTTAAATGAAGGCGAAGTGCTTGGACATCTCACCTGGTTTCAAGTTATAATAAGGCTGAAGATAGATGCGCATTTCACCTAGAATCCTCAACAGACTGAGGAAATAGCTATCGTACCTTTAAATGCCGGAACACAACCATTTAGAATTATGGTTATGGCGACAGACTTAAGTAAGATGGTGGTAGCTAGCCAGGCGGACTTAAATAAAGTCCTCCTTCGTAAGCAATTGAAAAAAATATCAACAGTTTCCGGTTTCCTCACGATGTGATCTTCACCGTCAGCGAATATACAAGTATTAAATACGTACATAAACTTCCGATAAACCGAAAAGTTAATAAGTGCACGACTGGATTTGAACCCAAAACCTCCAGATCGGGTGGCGGGCCTATACCCTTGGACACACAGCTCTTATTTACAAAGAAGTTGAAGAGAGTATAGGTAATTATAAGGTAATCAATCTTGATTGAGGATTAGTACCCTCGCTACATAAAACCCCTACAAAAACGTAAGATGACAAACATAAAGACAACACAAAAATGTTTAACACGTGCACGGTTCGTCGACCGAGCTAATTCGGGTACTTCCTTGGCGCAATGCTAAAGTACTCGGCTATTTCGGTCAGCGTTGCTTGGATGAAGGGTACGATTGAACCGGCGTAATTATAAGATAGGCGAAGTTATTCTATCTGTAAATGAAACACTTGACATGACAAAACGGCCTAAGTAAAAGAAGAAGAAGGACCCTGCCCTGGGGTGGGGTGCGTACCACGTGGGGTAGTGCAACGTTACATTCGTATGCTAACCGTAATGTAATGTCACTAGTCGGTGTTGCTGCAATTTTTTAACATCTTTAATTACTTTCTACGTGATAGTTGTGCTGATCATTTCAAGCTTACTTAGGAGGTTCAGTGGTATCGTTATCCTGTATACAGTCGTTTGACATTCATTTGAAAATAACTTGTCCCATTCTCTTAAAACTTTATAGGTAAGATAGTGATAATACAGGATTGCATCGTTTTCCTTTTTTTTAAACGCAATCAAAATCGAAATTGAAAGTAAGATATTTTCCCATACAAACACTGTTCTTTTGCGAATATTTGTGTGTTTGTGGACTGAGTGATCGTCATGTTATTTGCGTAGTTTTTGTATGCAGATGCTTAGTAAAAGTTCCAAAACATTTGTAAAACGAATATTGGAGAGAAGAGTTAAATTAAAAATTATGCTACCAACGTGTAGTCACTCAATTCATACACCTGACCATCCAAATCTTAGTGAATGAAAAGTTTACGGGCATGTTTGGTATCCAGATTGTAAATAAAACATGCCAAATCTTATTTGTAAGATAACAAAACAAAATAAGGCAATGATATTTGGAATTACAGATGACTAACTAAAGTCTGTGAGTAACCATATTGCAATAACGTTTAAATGATTGACTGTTGCGTAAAACGATATTTTTTCTCTTAGTAAAAGTTCCATTGCTGTTTGTTAACATAAAAAAAGGCTCAATCACGGACCAATTTTGTAAAATTATTCATTCTTGTGGTCACCGAAATCACTCACTTTTGGAATAAAAAAAGCGGTGATATTTTAAAACTAATAGGTACCTATCTAATTATAACCAAATTTATATCGAATCAGACATGTCATTTTAAAAATTTGCGAGCCATTAGAACACAAGTATGGTTAAACTATGTTATGTCAATTGTATCGACAATTTACCTCAGCACTCTAAGATAGGAAAGCATATAGGCATTTTATGATCCCAACTGATTGCTCAGGTAGAGATGGCGCAAGGGTGTCAACGCAAGTAGTGTCCCAACCAAGGCCTACTCATCTCCCAAGGGACAAGAGAAATGCCTTCAGGGCCGTTTACCAACACGTAATTATTAAAATAACAATATGTTGTACCAGAATGAGCATTTGAAAATATAAATTCGAGTAGCTACGAGATGGTGCAAAGCCTCAACTAAAACATTACAATTATGTTACTCACATTAAATATTGTTGTTATCCAATACCTCTTTACAAAACATCTTCAATATTTAACGACCGCTCCAATTGACGTTTGGGTGGTCTACTCATAAACCTGGATAGTAAGCAAAGTCTGGGACAGTGGCGTGTAAGTAAATATAACTTTACGAGCTATTTAATAACATGTTTGGAGGTCGGTTTGAGTCATGGTCGCAATTGACTTGTTAAGCGTTGATGATACTGTTAATGGAAATTTTGTACCTATTTGGATAGAAGACATTGCAAAGCGTTTGACAAAATAGAAAAGATTGTATAGCTTGGAAGTAGCGCCAGTTACTAAAAAGATATGGTGTAACGGACTGAGACCAGACAGAGTGGTAAGGATAAGGAGGGACGAAAGTCTTTAAAAATTACATACTACAATATAAAAATTACATACTACATACTATATCAAATACTTCTGGATTTACATAGCTAATTGCAAAAACAAATTTAGTATGCCTTCTTCTATGTCATACCAAAACACCAAATCTTCTAACCCTGATACCATATGCAACTTATTCTCAGACTTCTTTAAAACAGTTTTCGAGCCAGATTCACCAACCCTGAACGACTGGGAGCTATCCACAACTTTATTCAATAATAGTATAAATATAACCGATCTTTACTTTGAAGAGGCCGCAGTCCTAAGAGAACTAAAACTCCTAGACCCGTCAAAAGGTCCAGGTCCTGATAGGATACCACCTAGTTTTCTTAAAAACACCGCCGACAGTATTTATAAGCCTCTTACAATAAATGTCTTGAGCAAAGACCTTTTCCTGAAAATTGGAAACACGCCTACGTCACTCCGATCCACAAAAGTGGATCTAAGAGCGACGTAGAACAGTACAGACCTATTTCTATCCTGTCTACCTTGTCGAAACTATTCGAGCGACTAGTAGTACATCTCAAAGTTAATCCACTTTTTCACAACATAATAATTCCTGAGCAACACGGGTTCGTCAAACAACGTTCCACAACATCAAATATTGTTACATTCACCACTGCTCTCTTTAATTATCTTGATAAACGTACACAAATTGACGCTGTTTACACGGATTTTCAGAAGGCATTCGACAAGGTGGGTCATGCATTACTATTGTCCAAAATAGCCTTTAATGGTATAAGGGGTAACCTACTTCGCTGGTTAATATAGAAAAAATGAAATTGAAGCGCTTTCAAAATTAGATTTAGATTCACTTAGACCTTAGCTATCACCTACTTTTTATATAAATTACTTTCTTATTTTTTTTTCCATTTTTTTAATAACATATAATTTTATCGTTATTGCCTTTCTAGTTCCTTTTGATACCAACAAGCACTTATCTAACATGTGAATAACGTGGATTATGCTAATGATACCTAAGTAGTTGTTATTAACTATTTAGTTTGTAACATAAATTAATGTTTAAAAATGTTTTATCATAGTAGTTTGTTGTTCCAAATGAATAAAATAAAATTGCGCTGCAAGGAAAATGTAGAGTAAATTATGGGGGCTAAAGGATTAGAGGAAGACTGTAAAAGAGAAGGATGGATTACATTGGAAAGGACATGTGTATGACAAGAGTGTTGACGAGCTGACAGCTGATAGAAAGGAGTGGAAAAGTGCATGTTGTGTCAACCTTGCCGAGTGGGAGACAGGAAGGCTTGAGAATACTTGTTATGAGATAGCTCTCAGAATTATCAAGATGAAGTGGCCACATTCAACCGCCTCTGTGGTGTAGTGGTTTGCCCGCCGGTGTCAGATCCAGATATCCCGGGTACAATCCCTAAGTGATTAAAATATTGTGCTTGGTTTGGTTGGTGGTAGGACTTTATTTAAGTCCGCCTGGCTAGCTACCAGCATCTTACCTAATAATTCCTAATAATTCTGTCGCCATAACAACAATTCTAAAAATTATTGATAGAATAGAATAGAGTAGTTTATTTCTGTCTTATAAAATATTAACACGTAAAATAAATCTAAATCTTACTACTGGCTAAAATATGGAATGCGAACATAGGTGGTTTAACAACGGTAGCAAATTAAACATAGATGCACGTCTAAGTAAGACCATAAGGCGTACATTACATGGAGTTCCTCGCTCTAACTAAGTATATACTTGTATGTAGATGCGAGGGCTCTAGCTCTGCCTCTGCCCATTGTGTTCCGGCATTTAGAGGTAAGATAGTCAGTTCCTCAGTTTGTTGAGGATTCCGGGTGAAGTGCGCCTCCACCTTTGGCCTTATCTTAACTTGTTACCAAGTGAGATGAAGAGCTTCCATGTCTTACAATAAAAAAATATATTAAAAAGCTGTCTAAGATTCTGGGTGAAGTGCGCTTCCACATAAATAATAAATATAATAAATAATCATAAATTGAAAAAACCAGTCGTTCACCACTCTCTATTTGAATTGCATAAACAACAAGAAATTATTTACTATCAATTCTTATCATTTTATAATTTAACATAAGCTTACAATATAATTTTCAGACAGTTTTTCCCTCTTATCTATTAAACTTCTTCGTGTGTGGTCTCTTCCATCGGTGTTTTACAAGCAGATGAAGTATACCCTATTTTATGGCTTTAGCGGTATTGTTTCTACTGTTAATGTACTGTTCGATAACCACTTCTAACGCAAACCTTTCTGGAACAAACTACAATCATGCTTTATCATAAAAATGTTGATAATGTGTAAAAGTCGAAGATATATCAAAAAGACCACGTTAGAAGGACCAATAAACGAGCGTGTATAAAGAACGTTTTAGTAATAGGAGGCGAAATAAATGTGAAAAGATTATAAATAATATATAAAGAGAATAAATGTAATAATAATGTAGTAATGTAGGGTATTATGAGGTATTTTGATATAGAGGTAAGGTAGCCAGTTCCTCAGTTTGATGAGGATTCCGGGTGAAGTGCGTCTCCACCTTCGGCCTTATCTCAACATGTAGCCAAGAGAGAGATGAAGATATGATGAGAGAGCCAAGAGCTTGCCCGTCGTACAATAAAAAATAAAAAAATGGTTTGACAAGATGTTTTTTCGTGAAATTTGGAACAGCGTCATCCTCATTAGAAAACTACAGAAAACACATGTCTCCAAACAAAAAAGTCTAAATTTGTCACTTAGGTTAGACCTCGTCCGCCTGCGTCAATAAACAGACCTGTGATATTTCTGTCTGTCTGTCCATCCTGTGTACGTTACGACCTCACAGAGATACCCGACGACAGCCTATCAATCTCACAATAAATACCAGGGCATACAATAAATTTTATCGTCACATAAAAACAGTAATATACAAATAAAAACAGATCTGAGGAACATATTCTTTGTTTTAATTGAATGTGACTTTTAGTAGAAGACAAACTATTTTACGATCTGTGTAATATGTTTAACACTTTTTTTTATAGTAACATGTGTTACTGTTGGCACTGCGTTATGACATTATTCGAGGCGAATATTATCTTTTTAATATGAGAACATGATAACAAAGTTCTAAGATTTTTTCACACCAGAGTTATGCTGAATTCACATGGAATAATAAGGAGAAGTATGATAGTTTTGTGACATTAGACCGTCTGTATCGATACAAATATAACCAGACTGCAAAAGAAAAATAAAGGTAATTCACCTATATTTGTCTGTGTGTAATTAAATAATTATAAATAAACAATATTATTGTCAATACAACATTTTACACCATCTAGGTAGTCCCAAACTAAGCTTATTATTTAGGAAATATACCTATTACCGAGTGAATACTCGTCAACAATTGTTTTTCTAAATGCATACTAGAATATGATACGATATTACACCCAAATACATAATAAACATCAATGTTCATTACACAAGTAATTAAACCTATATAATTACACAAAAAAATTTTTGCTCCAGTGATGAATTTTAATTAGTTTTACTAAGATAATTTTAAGCTATTTTAATGGATCATAAAAAATAACTAGCCGGAGGTTTTGTTCGCGATTCCAAGCTGGCGGTATATTTGACGTTTCAAAGTAATCCTAAAAAATCTTAATAAATAAACAATAATTGATTTAAATCTAAATCTGTACTTTGTAGCGTTTGTCCAGGATGGGACTCAAACCCGCAAACTCCAGCTGAGGCGGTAGAACTACTAATGAGTTGTGAGACCTGTTAAAAAATTAATATAACTACTATTTTTTGTGGTGCCGCGAGCTGCGGGTCTCTTTCAAGTTTTATTTTATTGTGTGTCAGGGTTTTGTTTTTTTTTTTAAATAAATATGTAAAAAAGAATATGATTAAACTTCAAACCCCCGTATAGTAAAGACGACACTTATTAAAGTTCTCCAGCTAACCACAAGAATCCTAGTATGTAGCTCAGTGCGGTGAAAAAAATCCATAGTTTCTGATACTAGATAGGTTTACCTTCTATATACTAAATGAATTGGTTTGATTTTGTCATTTTGGCTTGTTTAGCGAGGATGAAAAAAAAAAAAAAAAGCCTTATCAACTAGTTAAAATATCTGATTTCGATTTTAATGTCGGCGTTGCACGATTTCCTCTCCGCTTCATTGGCAACGCGCCCTTACCCGCGCGTCAAACAAAGCTGGCTTGCTTTGACAAAAAGTTAATAACGTAATAAAAAAATGGAAACGAGCAACATGTCACACAGTAACTAAACACTAATAAAACCCGTCGTAACTTCCCCAGTATTTTTTAGCTACTGTTTGTCTTTGTGTTTTATTTTTAGGTATTAGCAAAGCTCATGCATCAAATGTGGTAATACCGTAATTTTCTGGAAATTCCATGAATAAGCTATAGGAGAGATCGACTTCTAGATATTCGGGATTATATACAGGGTTATTGGCAGTTTGACGTATTCCCGTTAGGAGGTGATAGGGGTGACTTTTTGCAATAATTTTAACCCCGATATTATTAATTCAAAAGTGAACCATTTTTAAGTTATCTTGTTTTTAAGTTTTTTTCAAAATAAGTCAAAAATGCAACATCAAAAAATATTTAAAAAAAAGTATCAGTTTAATTATATTTTTTTCTTCTGATTTATAAAAACAATTAAACGCTGGTTATCTATCGATATTAAAACAACGGTTCAAATTTTAAAATGCGAGACGAAAAACGATATTATTTCAGTATGTTTTTGAGATGTGTAACACTAAAATACCTTAATACAAAAAAAAGTTAAAAACCTGACTTGCAGATTATTTTAAAAACAACGTTTTTTTAGCTCTCCAACAATGCATATCATATATACATACAAGGAACTTATTTCAAAAAAACATATTACAAAGGAAGCAGGCGAAAATTCGTGTTCGAATTAAACTTAAAATCGCTGTTTAAATATCTTATTCTCACTTTAGCATTCAAAATATAGAGGTTAAAATTATCCCAAATAATCACCTAATATCCTAGCGGGAATACGTCGAATTACCAATAACCCTTTAAGACCTTAAATTTATTTAAACGTCATTGGAGTAGGAACTAGATCAACATTCTAACATCCTGGTCTCCCCCGCGAGTGACGGAATCACTGGCGCGCTAGTGTCTTTTTATTCATTTTTTTATTATGTACGACGGGAAAGCGCATGGCTTTCTCTCACCTGTTGACAAGTTGAGATAAGGCCGAAGGTGGAGGCGCACTTCACCCGGAATCCTCAACAAACAACAAACTGAGGAACTGGCTATCTTACCTCTAAATGCCGGAACACAACAATTTTAGCATTTTTAACAATTTTATGGCGACAGAATTAGGTAAGAGAAATCCTACCACCAACCAAACCAAGCACAACATTGTACTCCCCATGGGGATCGAACCCGGGACCTCTGGATCTGAAATCAGTGTGTTGAACCACTAGACCACAGAGGCGGTTATAATCTTCTATCTATCTTTGTTGAATTAACCGACTTTTCAGACTACCTTGCATATCGATCACCCAGACACAGACCTGAAAAAATCATGACACGATGTTTACAATGACGCGAAATTAGAATTCTCATCATGCAATTGTCCTGGGGCACACCGACATAAACACAGTTTAAATTGAACTGGCAATCTACCAAACTGTTAAATGCAGAATGGATTGAGGCGACAGAGCTTGCATGCTTTGATCAACGGATAATTAAAAAGTCGGCTATCACTTTACTGGCAATAGTTTTGTTGAGCTCTTTCTTTGTTCATATTTTCCAGGTCCTTGTTGCTCTGAACCCATCTATAAAATCATTTTCTACGTGTCAAATGCTTGATATGGATAACAAGATCAGGAAATAAGAAAAGTTTTGCTTCTCTGTATGGTAACATAACCCGCCTTCACTGACTTTGACGTTTTTTATTTGAATTGACCTTGACCTCGAGGCTCACCTGGGGAAGAATGATGAGAGTGAAAATGAGAAGGTCTAGGATAGAGCGAGTTTTCCCAAAAGCTGCCTATGTTTGTGATGGAACAAAGTAAACTGCGTGACGCTGGACTATGGTGGGAGTTAGATCGCAAAACAGGCGGACCATTATAAGTCTACCAGCTTCATGATCATGTCCGATTGTCACTCACGTAGCCAGGAATCTACTAAGTATTTTTTTAATGTACGGAAGGAAAGCGAAACATTCATCGCATTCGGTGTCATGTTAAAGCTGAAGTTGGAAGCGCTATTCACCCAGAATCCTCAAGAGACTGAGGAACTGTCTGACCTCTGAATGCCGGAACACAACAATTTAGAATTGTTGTTATGGCGACAGTCGATATTTCTAGGTCTGAATCAGTAGACAACAGAGGCAGTGATTTTGCCAAAGGGATAATGATATAATCCAAATCACACTAAAAGCGATTGTTTTATTTTTGCGTATCATTGATGCGATATTTTTAGTATGGAATGTCGAATGTAATAATAATCCATCGTGTCTACATCTCTTCCCACATACGGTTAGGTAAATCTAGATTTATTTGAATGATGATAAACAGGAATTCTGTGACGATGGCAATCTAAAATAAGATCTGAACTAGAAAACAACAATACAAACTATCTCCCACTGGATCATAAAATCACCAAGTGCGACAGCTCACGCTTTACAACGTAGGTATCAGCTCCCTATTTTTGTGTTTACGAAGCTATAAACTTTACTTGTCACTCATCACGGATTTATGCCCCGTCCGTCCCGAATGCGGTTTCTTCCGCTGGCGAGCTTCCTCGTGTCAACGTGTACAGTAAACAATGCTGGTCCATTCGCAGTCGCTCATCCGCGAAACATTACAGAAACAAAGGATTTTGTC
This sequence comes from Venusia cambrica, assembly GCA_951394065.1. Taxonomy (NCBI): domain Eukaryota; kingdom Metazoa; phylum Arthropoda; class Insecta; order Lepidoptera; family Geometridae; genus Venusia; species Venusia cambrica. The sequence goes on from OX596035.1 coordinate 11,710,298, forward strand.
TTCTCGTCTAACATAAACAAAGTCTAATTTCCTGATCTTGTCTTTGATTTTCTACCCGCATTTGCACGTCCTAACTTTTGGAAACTCTTTTTTTTTCTTTGAATCTTATTGATATCGCAACAAGTTTCTATTTGCCTTGGTAAGGCTTGGTGATTGTGATGTTTTGTGTGATGATGAAAGTAAATCGTGCAGGCGGCGCCGTCGATGTCGTCGGGACGCCACCGCTCGTACAAACAGTCGAAGCGTGTCGAGGAAGGATGCTTAGCACTTGCACCTCTAATTATATCCACGGAACGCGCTGTGGAAACAAACACGCCCGTCCGATCTAGAGATCCATTTTCGATTCGCTTCGATTTTTGTCTCGATTACAATACATTTCATTTGTTTTTCTGAGCGCTTTTTAGCTGGGTATCTTCTTACCAATGCTATCTTATACGTAGTTGTGGTGCGAACAGCATTGGGTTTCTTGAAAATAATTTAATAACGATGACAAATAACAATTATAAAGTAATTTAAGTAATTAGCTTTCTTCAATATTGATCTTGTTATTTTACTCACATTTGGTCACCTCGTCTTGTCCTCGAGGCTTGCCTGGGCAAGGATGGAGCGAGCTTTCCCAGAAAATACATTTAGCTTTCTCTTTGAAGGTGTTGGGGTTAGGGTTTAGACGAAAATATAAGTTTCTCAGAATGACGACAATACTTTTGATACGACAAACACCGTGCTCCAGCACAAAAGCAAGTAACACACCGCGAAAGCTTTTAAACTCGAAATAGTTACAGTCTACTAAGAAGTGTCTCCAGGAAAAAGTTTAAATGTTTTTAAACGGTTTTTTCCCAGAACAGGATTGGGGACATGTCTGTTTATGTTTCGTGGACGCGCAGATGTCATGGACGGATGGAAGTGATGAATTATATGTTCAGGTGGAGATCGTGAACAATTTTACTGACTATAAAAAACTACAAGCTCGTAAAGTGATTCGTTAAAATAATAATTATTGTAGAGCCTACATCTCTTGAATATAGGGTTCATATTTTTTTTTAAATGATGGGTAGCTTTTGATATCTGGGTATGTCTAGCTCTAGGCCAGAGCACGGTTGAGGTCTATGATGGAGCGAGGTTCACCAAAAGGTACGGACTCTACCGCGCCAGATCGAACACGGCAATCCATTTGGTGCCCAACTTCGGCAGGAGGATGATTGCTAGCCAGGTGGACCTTGAAAAGTCCTATACTACGAGTGTTGGGATCATTCATAGCTTTTTTATTATTGTACGATTGGGAAGCGCTTGGCCTTCATCTCACCTGGTTCCAAGTTGAGATAAGACCGAAGGTGCAGGCGCACTTCACCCGGAATCCTCAACAAGCTGAGGAATTGGCTATCCTTTAAATGCCGGAACACAACATGTTTTTCTTAAATCTTTATTATGGCGACGAAATTAGGTAAGATGGTGGTAGCTAGCCAGGCGGACTTAAACGAAATCCTACCACCAACCAAACCAAGCACAATATTGCTGCCGCTGGAGATCGAACCCGGGACCTCTGGATCTGAAATCTGTGGGTTGAACCACTAGACCATAGAGGCGGTTAAAGCTGGCAAAAGTACTGGGTACTGGGTACTGGGCCACAAGGATACTTCCTCCTTTTGATCATTCTTCAGGTTCTGTAGCTTTAAAACACTTTGTAGATTCAATACCGTACCAGTAACTTAGGACATTACAAAAACCAAACTTGTGAATTGTTTTCGGCTACGAGATGAGAGGTTATCCTAGAGGCTATTCGAAGGCCACATCATCGCTTTCCTAAAGTGATATTGTGTCCAAATGGTCTTAACTTTTAGTTTTTTTTTTGCGAAAGGGTTAATGTCTCACACCTTTCCACAACTCCTTTCAGACTGTCATATCCTTAGCTGAACCTTTCCAGTTTTTGAAGAGCTTTTCTTTTGTTTTTTGTCGTTACATTCTGGGATTGTTGCTAGTTTGAAAATCCGGCGCTATTCCTATCTTTGAAATTGTTTGATTTGCTTGCTCGCCATGAAATCCTCTCCATCTAAAGGTTGTCTGGAAGAAATCGCTTCTTAGCGATAAGACCGCCCATGGTATGTACATTTATTTTTAAGTTTTCCAGTTTTTATTTTAAAGGTGTGCAATAAAGTATTTTCATTCATTCATTCATCTTTCTGCCGTTTTCCTGGTACACTCGTAAAGGTTACCATCCAGTTCGTCCTCGACTTACCCAGTACCACAAAGCGCTCAATGGAGATTCTCGACGGCGTGACACGTGACCAAAAAAGTAAAAATCCGAGACTGTAACAGATGCTGAGTTCTTGAACTATAGACTTATTTATACGTAACTCTGTCCAAGATACACCAAGCATTCTTCTCAATAGCGTCTCGAGAGCTTCTATTTTTTTTTATTATTAGTCTTCGTCTCTGCAGCGTGGGAACTTGTTTAGGTATATCATAATAAATAACAAATCCTGGATATCGAACACTTCCCAATCAATCCCTTGCTTAACCCCTCGCCACCGGCGGAGTTGTCACGCTGCCAGCCAGCGATCTGTCACTCGGCTCATTTGTTTACTAATCGCCGGCGGCTTTAATGGATTTTGTCATTCAAATCACTCCTCGCGTTTGATGTGGCTCGCGTTTACATTGGAAAAGACAAATTGCTGAGATTATCACGGATGTTATGTTTTACGTGGGAATTTAAAAAGAAATACCTATCTGCTGAAATGTTTTTTATCTGGTGAAACTCTTTGGAAATGACCGTTTTCTTACGCTTTGCTATATTTATTCAAGAACATTTTTAACCTTCCGAGCGTTTGTTTTATCTTTTTGTTATTTTGGTGCAAAAATTAATAGTACCTACCTATGCTATGTTTTAAGAGCTAAAAGTCCAAATGGGTATGGGCCCGCCTTCTGATCCGGAGGTTGTGGTTTCAAATCCAGTCGTGCACCAAATAACTCTTCGGTTTTTCGGAAATTTATGTGCGCATTTGACACATGCACATGCTCTGACGGTGAAGGTCACATCGTGAGGAAAGCGGCATTTCCCTAGGACCAAAAGTCCGATTGCCATGTACCAATGCCTAGTATTCCGCTAAGCCAGCGAATGGCTTGCTACCTATCACGTATTGAATGCTAGCAACTTGCAAACTGTAGGCATGTGCCGAACGTATGTTTGGATATGCCTCTGACTACCCCCTAGTAGGTGATTTTCATAAGATCCACGCTCTGAGTTGTGATCAGAGGTGAATCCTTGAAGAGGAAAAAGTCCTGAGTACTTTATTAGCCTATGTTATTTTTATTTTTTTAATATCTCTTGCGTCCATAAAACTTTATAGATATTTATAGCGATATGTCTGTCTCAATATGATCATAAGAATGGGAAAGCTGTTGCCACTTTTATTTTATTCTACTGGAAGATGGGAGGCCTCCCAGCAACATAGAATCAATAAATAGTTAGCATAAAAACTGCATTCAGAAGCAAAGTATAATATCCTCCCAGCGGATACCAGCAAAATTACTCCACGCGCCTTTTTATTCGAACAAAATTAGATTGTTGTCATTGAAAAAACACATGTATCACCTCAATGTAAGGTTTACGTAGCTGGTGACAGCAGAAACATGTGTCCCATTAAAACATCACGATAAATCCCACGTTTACTGCTTTCTATTTTAGATTGATGACAATCTGTTCTGATTTTAAAACAATTGGCGTGAATGTGAGTTGAGAATTTACTGTATTCGTAAAAAGTATTTATACACAAAATCAAAATAAAACACGTACAATTAAACTAACTACCTATGTACAAGGGAAGCAGTGGAAATACCTAAGGACCGTTACAAACGGTCTTTATATTAAACAACTGTTACCTATAGACTATATTATACAATACCATACAGTGCTGGTAAATTAATCTTAAAAGATTAATATTTTAAATATTTACATCAATGATAATCATAATTATACAATACTTGTGTCTAGAATGATACAAATAATAATTAGGCGTTCTCGAAATAAAGTAAGACTTAAATATTCATCACACCAAATTTATCAAAACCAAATAACCAGTAGAAACCGGTTAACTAATCCAATGTGTCACAAAAGCTTTAAGTATATGTTAATAAACATCAGAATAAAGTGAAAATACTATCCATTTAATTCCCTCAAACGGCCTAGAATGTATTCAAATCCGTAACAACTTGGAATAAGGTTGGCATTTGAATGTGGTTTTTAAACGGAGGCATATCAGTTTGTCACTTCGGCCGTTTCATGTTTGTCACAACCGTGATTGGAATCAATTAGCGTTCCTGTTTTACAAAATGTAATGGCGTGTTAAATGGGTTCAAACTTGGTTGTTGACAAGTGATTTATACTCTGCGGTGATAGGTTAAATTTTATTTTGTGATTATTGTTTGAGGCTTGTGACATTCTTTGATACTTCTTTCCTACTGTTTTGTTGCATAAGCACTACTATTCAATTATGATTTAGAAAATAAATGTTAAATTCTTCATCTTGCAATCTAGTTCTTACCTACCTATTGATCAGACACTAACATTTTGTTAGCAATTTGCCTCAAAATGAGATCTCGAGATATCTACTCGTAGTTAGGGTAGGTGGTTAAATGGCCACGGAATTTATTTCTCAAAAAAAGTGTGTCGACCGATAAAAGTGTGCTTTCATTACACTTTACTCTAAAGACACTTTTTCTCTATATCTCTTTAGAGGTCTGTGTTCGAGACTCTCTCTCTCTCTCTCTCGTTGTTAACTATGGTGCTTTTCTCTCATTCTTGCTATGCTTTGAATGAGAGAAACACAATAGCACCTACCATACGTCATAGAAGGTTGGCAGAATACACATACAATATGTGAACAAGTCACAGTCAGTCCCTCAACATGAAAAGGATGTCTAATTTTTTAAAGTACTTTCAAAACAGTTGCCATAGAAGTCGTAGTTTAAAATCTACCTCTCCAACCCACGAATGTAAAAAAGTCAACAAAGAGGATTTATCAAAAAGGCAGCAGCTTCTATCTGAGTGCAAACAAAACTCTAACTGTTCACACCAATCTGTCTGCCAAGCGTGGTGATTATGACCAAGACCAGCCAGGAAGTTTTTTCCACATTGTGGTGAACAGCGGTGGACAATAATGTACTGTTTATATGGGATATGCGCAGTCGCACCCCTTGCAATGGATCGTATCAGCATCCTTGACTTGACAACCTAATAGAGTGAAAAGCAATAATTAAAAATAACAGTTCTGATAATACATTTCGAAGCCAAATACTGATACAAATACATGATACTATCTTGCAAGACCTGATGATCATCCTTTGCAACACTTTACCAAGAAAACCCCCCATGGCATAGGCAAAACTTAAACTAATTTTAAAATCTACTGTATAAACCATGTCAAATGACATTTGACAAGACTTTATTACCATTTGTCCTTTTTACAATCCTTAATGTTTCAGTAAATATAAAAACAAACAGTGAATAGTAAAGTCTAACAAATCTTTAGCTTTATAATATCCTGCAAGACATCACCAGAGGAGTACAATACTGTGGTTAGTTTGTTTGGTTTATTCTGGGCAGATAGCCAGTTCCTCAGACTGTTGAAGCCTCTGGGTGAATTGCGCTTCCACCTTCGGCCTTATCATAACTTGAAACCAGGCGAAATGAGAGCAAAGAGCTTCCCCGACGTACTTCAAAAAATAGGGTGTGTCGTATACACATGATAGAAGTAAAGCTTTTATAATAAATAATTCTCCCTACCTTCCACAGTGCCTCAATACTTTTCGTCACACAAAAAGATTGCGGATCATAATTTCAAAACGCTTCCATTCAAAGTTTCACTTCAATAAACACAAATATTGTCGTATTTTTTCAAATATATCATTTCAGCTGGTACACTGCAGTGCAAACAAACACGCGCCATGATGTAACCACTTTCTTCATCCGCCATGCGTGAACTATTCCTTTCAGTCCGTAGAATAAATTGTTTCTGCTTGGTGATGTTGCGCAAACTTCCGTTTTAAACCGATTGTGTGCAGACAAGTTAGTTCCTTTCTTTATAGCGTAGGTTTTCTCTTGCCAAGTTAATGGCGTTGGGTGAAATTAATGTCCTGTAATAACTATTTAACTATTTATTTATTTTATGGTATTTTGATAGTACAATGCAATTCAAACTTATGGTACCTACGTCAGGTTATTAGGTATTAGCATCCAGAAACACCTGTTTTTTTATTTTTTTGCTGACAAAATACATTTTGGAGCTGATAAAAACCTCTTTAGTTAGCTGACTATTAAAACAATAGCCTTATATCTTCAAGTATGGTTTGACAGTATGAGTAGTTTTCTAGTCTACAGTAACATAAGCTATTATGTCACATCCGATATAAGTGAAAAGATCATTGAGAGTGTGAGTTTCAACAATTATTAATTGTTGTCCGGCCATAAGAGGTAAGATAGCCAGTTTCTTAGTCTGGTAAGGGTTGCAAGTGACGTGCTCTTCCACCTTTGTCCTTATCATAACCTGAAAACCAGATGGGATGAAGGTGAAGACGAAGGAAAACAAAGAAGAGAAGAGAAAAAAAAAGCAAATAATATTTTCCAGGCAGACTTGGACCTAATAGATTAAGATGTTTTTTTTTAAGCGCTTGTCCTTCATTTCACCTGGTAACAAGTTAAGATAAGGCACAGTGAAGGCGCACTTTATCGGGAATCCCCAACAAACTGAGGAACTGGCTATCTTACCTGTAAATACCGGAACACAAAAAAAAAATACATTTTTTTGGCGACAAAATATAGAAGAGGTACCACCAACCAAACCAAGCACAATATTGTACTTTCCATGGGGATCGAACCCGGTACCTCGGGATCTGACACCGGAAAGCGAAACACTAGACCACAGAGGCGTTTAAACAATTTCAAACGGAAGCGCACATATTAGGAAAAAATTTGACGTGCTGAGTTAAGGATTTTTATTTTAAGTACGAAACCACCACGGCGTTTTATGTTACGGATATTTATAAGTATTAACAGACCACCCAGTTCGTACATACCTCCGAAATCATCATCGTAAAGTAAACAGAACCATCAAATACTGACTCTCACAGAAACAATAGCTATATGACAAACCGCCCAGAAGTACCACCGATATGACTCACCGCCCAAATCAAAATTCACGGCTATTCATGAAAACCGGACAAGGGTGACCTAGACTCGTATACCGATGGTTCCAACCCACACTTTATCACCAAAAATCAAGAATCGCATTTCGCTCTGGTTCTTTAATGCCTCACGCCTATTTGACTAATATTAAGTTGTTGTTTGTTGGTACTTTAATCACAGTTGATACTTTGTCAGTACTTACCTATTCGTTTCCGTTGTTATGATAGAACATAATTAAAAAACCAATTAAACAGTTTCTTGTGCATAAAACATATCACTTTGATTTGTTAGATAATTTTCCGATTTAACACAATATCCTTCTAAAATTACTTATTATGATTAAACAATTCGGAGATCAGAGAGACAAACATCATATGGACGGTCAAAAATCTAAGTAGATATGACTAGGGTCCCATTGGTGTACTTTGTGTACGAAACTCTAAAATTGGCCATCTCAAATTGTTCGGGTGTCAGCCCACCCCAGCGTGAGAGCAAGTATTTGTTTACATAAATTTTTACAGCGACCACGACAGAAACCAGAACGAGAGCTCACTAATTATAGACTCAAACTTACCACGCGGGGTCATTGACGTTGGATGCTCCTCTTGAAACGAGGATTGATATTTCCTTATCAGTTGGTTCGATTGAGGTGTGCTGAATGCGGGAGTGCATCGGTTGAAGTCATTTCCTATTTTCAGAGCTTTGTCTTTCGTGCTACAATATACAAGGAAATAGTTTGACATGCGAAGAGTAACATTGTTTTTGGAGTAGTGACTTTAGTCAAGCAAAATATATTTGTAAAATTTACTACTTGCGCTACTTGTTTTTTCCTCTGTTCTTCTCTGCCTATTTTTTTTTTTATTATACGACGAGGAAGCGCTTGGCCTTCATCTCACCTGGTAACAAGTTGAGATAAGGCCGAAGATGGAGGCGCACTTTACCCGGAATCCTCAACAAGTGAGGAACTGGCTATCGTACCTCTGAATTCCGGAACACAAACATTTTTTTTAAGAATTGTTATTATGGCGACAGAATTAGGTAAGATGGTGGTAGCTAGCCAGGCGGACTTAAACAAAATCATACCACCAACCAAACCAAGCACAATATATTGTACTCCCCATGGGGATCGAACCCGGGAGCTCTGGATCTAAAATCGGTGGGTTGAACCACTAGACCACAGAGGCGATTAAGAATATAGTAGAGTTAAAATCATCATCAAACCATCCCATTTTTTTTTATATATTTTATTTAGACATTTCACTCACGCCATCTAACCCCACGCTAAGCAAAGCTTTGCATGTTACGTATATATTTTTTTTTATTTTTGTTATGAATTCGTAGGTACCTGTATGAAACATTATAACCCCCCAACCCAGAACTAACATATTCTTCACGCAAAAGTATTTTCCAGGTGGGAATCGAACTCATAACCTACAGCGCAAAAGGAGCTATAGCCATCTGGGTTGTGAGTTAATTTCTTTACAAGTCTGTCCTCGACAATATCACATCAACAGAATGAACCATCGCCATTGAGAACATTCCGAGTAAAACTCATTACATGACATACGACCGGGAAGGCGGGACGTCGTTCTGGCGAATTTCCCGAATTCCCCATAAAGCGGGACATTCCTCATAAAGCAGGACAAGTGTCCCGTTGCAAGGAAACGTAATTGCAAACGTCACAAGCCTTAGATAATCTGATTGAAAAACTGATACAGGCTACGAGCAGAGGTTATGGCAGGCTTCTAGTACTTTTATATGATTTTCGTTTCTCCATCTATTTCTTTACGATAGTACCAAAGTGTTTGAATAAGAATTTGACAAATCGAGAAATTGATATTTTTTTTGGACCGGTTTTGACCAATCTAGAGGCATTTACTTTACCTGATAGAAATCTGGGGCAGCGCCGTCAAAACTAAATTATCTGATCTTCAAGTTTTACAAAATAAAATCATTAAATTACTTTTCAAATACCCATACTTAACATCAACTTCTAAAATATATAAAGAGACTAAACTAATGAACTTAAAACAGTTGTACAAATACAATACATGCATCTTAGTCAGAAAAATATTAAACAAAACTATTCATACTAACATATCATTCGTAAAAAAATCCGAAATAACAAAGCGAAGTATGCGACGAGCCAGCTATCTTGTTTTACCTAGACCTCGGACGAACTATGGCAAACAAATTATTACCTTTGAAGGCGCAAAGCTTTACAACAATCTACCCTCTGAAATAAAAAATGTACACGCATTTAACGCATTTAAATCTAAACTCACTACACATATTATGCAAGACCACTCTTTGCTTATGAAATAATTGCGTTAGATACGTTTAGTCGACGACATACCTACCCACTGTATATTGTTACCTAAGATCATACTGTTCATAAGTAAGTGACATTTGTCTTTTTATGAATAAATGTATTAAACCTCAATCTTTAATTTAACAAGTTTCTGCATGTCTGCGAAATCGTCTGGGCTTTTTGATTTTTTTGTTTGCTGATCTGGGGTGATAAGTGTAAGTAAATAATAAATTCATTTATTCATGTTCATCATTGTCATGAATTCCGATTAGCTTTATTTAAAATCCACTGATGTTAAGTGGTTCGCTCATCGGTATTAGATATAGAGGTACGGGTTCGATCCCCAGAGGATTCAATTTATGCTTGCTTCGGTTGGTAGTAAGGCTTGGTTTAAGTCCACTGTACTAGCTACCATCATACCTAAATACGGCGCCATAAGCACGATTCTAATCGTTGTGTTCAGGAAAATAGTCAGTTCCTCAGTCTGTTGAGGACTCCGGAGGAAGTGGCGCTTCCACCTTCGTCTATATCATAACATGACACCAGGCGACGTAAAGGCCAAGTGCTTCTCCATCATACGATGGAGAAGCACTTGGCCTTTACTATACAATAAAAAAATTACAAGATCCCATTCAACTTGCAGCACGTAGGGAAATAATTTTCGCATGTAAAGTTTTAACACAATGTGTGCTCAACGTTGGTTATTTCACGAGATTATTTTCTTACCAAAAGTCCCAAAACGCCCTAAACATGACATTTGCCGATATAATGTGATCTTAAATGGGCCGCGTATGGCCGCCGGATGCACATGAATGGGACATTGTCAATGAATGATGCAAGGATTATGGATATTAAAACCGCGGTGACTCCGTTGACCAAGATCAGTCTCATACAATGTAGAGGTACAGCTGATTCATCGTGAGCTGTGTATTTCAACTGAAAAATGGGCATTGACTGCTGGACTTGTCTGGCTCTAGGCCATAGCAAAAATGAGGTCTACGATGGAGCAAGATTTCCCAGAAAACACTGGCTTGCGTGCGCAGATGGAACACGGCTAACCGTTTAGCATAAGTCATTGGCGGGAGAGTCGCTAGCTAGGTGGATATTTACAGGTGATCATTTGGCCGTCACCACTAGGAGAGACATTTTCGTTTATTGTACGACGGTAAAGCGCTTGTGCCTTCATCTCACCTGGTTATGGTATTACCGAAAATGGAAGCGCACTTCACCCGGACTTCTCAACTATCTGAGGAACTGGCTATCTTACCTCTAAATGCCGGAACGCAACAATTTTAGAATTGTTGATATGGCGACAGACTCAGGTAAGATGGTGGTAGCTAGCAAGGCGGACTTAAAACAAGTTCTACCACCAATCAAACCTATAATAATACGAATAAAATTGTATTCCCCTGGGGATAAACCCAGGCGGGATCAAACTTAACCACTAGACCACATAGAGGCTGTTACAAACAAATCTACCCCTCCACATCTACAGTGCTCAAACATAAAAAAATGCCATGTTAAATGATAGTGAATCATGAGTGTAGAGTATTTAAAAAAAACGTATGTATAAGTATTATATCCGCAATCAAGTTCCTATATAATTAGCTCTACTTTGTTTGGTAAAAATCTTATGTTGTTTATTTATTTATCTGTATTGGACAGAGGTAGTTCTCTCTGGACAAGCAAGAATACTAACAAAAAAAGGAGTTCTTAAATTCCCTGAATTATAGACCTGCTTTTTCTTACGGTGCGTAGGTAATGGAGTTTTTCTATCACACGCCACTGTAAACTGTTGGTAGATATTCGTCACGGTGTTGATGACGTCCACGGCTAACGAATACGATTCTTATCTTGATAATTGGGTTTACTGAGTTCACCTCTGTAAGTACGGTAATTGGTACCTGCTAGCAATCTTAATACATTACCGATTTAGTAGAATTTTACGCTGCTTTAGGTATGCACTTGAACTTAAAAGTGTTTATACGTAGACATCTTTAAAATAGTTTATTATTAGACTCGGACACAATTAAAGTCATTAGATGAAGAATGTGTCTATACAGCATATGCATACGTATCAAACTTCTACATAAAAAATAAAGGTGAAATAATATGTTTAGCTAACCTTTGTTTTTCTGCTGCTGGGAAAATGTCGCCAGCTAATTTATTGAATCAAAATAATGATGTTTTAAATATAAAAGTTTTTTCGTTTCAATTTAATTACAAAAACAAGTATATAAAGGATACATTAAGTAGTTGGCTGCTGAGGTCTATACCTCAGCAGCCAACAACTTAATGTATCCTGAGAAGCCTGTGCTTCTATAGCACACGTAGATATACTTGTTGCCTCCAACTCAGCTCATGGATAGTTATTAAAGCCGACTAAGAGACCTCACCATAAGAAATGCAGCTTCCTTCTGTGTATTATCTACACATTTTTTGTGATCACCAATCACCTGCTTTGGAAGAGGCTCTGTCCAGCAGTGGACACAAATGCGCTGTTGATGTGAGAATCGGCGACCGCTGTATTGTTTATGTCAACGCAATACCTAAATCTATAATAGCAGCCATGAACCCAAGAACGTTATCCAGATTAATATCAAACCATAAAAACCCAATTCCTTTCAATTCACCAGATTACCGTCGATTGAGGCTCCCACCATTAATCTTTAATTGGACAGAAATGACGTCACTCACTATCGTACCTATTCTACCAAAAACGCTTCAGTGATTTGAGCGACACATTTAATTACACAAATTATCATTTAATTACAGGCATTATAACAAAACAGCCGGCTTGAGGTCAACTCTGTCATATTTCGACTTTAATTATTTTCTCACAATTTGTATGACATTACATTATTCATGCGACTCTTTTGTCTTCTTTATCATAATAATCTTGAGCCAAAGAAACAGCTACGGAAATGTAATGAAAAGCAATACGTTTTGAGTCCATCAATCTTTTTAAAGAAGGTTTTGCCGAAAGATATGCAACTTAAGAACAAGAACTTAAAAATAATCACGAATGAAATCTATTTCACCTCTTTCGAAGTGATGTTGAAGAATCGGCAAGATAGGCATCTTAACTATCTTGCCGATTCTATTATCCAAATGGACTTCTTTCAATGTGATTGCAAAATCTTAGTAATTATGGTCCATCTTAAATGATTTCGTCACTTGAGTCGTCGACATTCACGGCTTTATTGTCTTAACTGCAACTTCTGTAACCTAAACCAGGGTATAGAGACCTCTTATGATACCCTCTCCGTTTTCTAACTCTTTAATGACCCATAAATTGAGAGTTCTTTGATAGTTGGTTCTGTGATTTATCGGTTGTACCAACTTCGGTGTCGTGATGTGATTTTTAGGAGATCATTTTGCGTAAGTTTCGAGTCGTGATCTTCTTTAGTGGCATAATTTGCTATACGATGGGAATGACATTTGAAGTACAATCAGTTTTTGGATTGCGTTGTTAAAGGGTAAATGCAGACAAGATACACAGTTAATTATTGCTGATAAACAAGGTAATGATAAAAAAATCTGGCATCGAGCCAAGCCATTTCTAGATTAGTTTCGCAAGTTAAGTAAACACAACAAAGAAGCCGAACAGTCAAAAACGCCGAAGGTATATAGCCTAATCGTCACACGTTTACAATTTTGAATTAATATCATCAAAATACCGAAAGCTATTTATTTAGCTACTAAAATAACACGTCTGTCAATTGCAATTAAAGATCAAACACACTTTGTCCTCGTCATTTATAAAATTCACAGGCATTAACCACTAAATGTACCGACTCTGGTAAAAACTTTAATCGAATAGTAACAGCGGTCACATGTGAAACTAGACAACTGTCACATATCTGTACGTACGAATTTAATTGTGGCGGCTCCCTTTGTGGACGTGTTATCCAAGATGGCGGGTGGAGATCAAAGGGGCCGCGCGTGTGAGGCGTCTGCGGCGAAATGTCACCACGGTCGATCAATTAACGGTTACCCAGTCTTTAATTCGTTATTGATATCGGGATAACACAGACGGACAAGCAGAAATGACCGTAGCTTATTCGTTTTTTTGTTTGGTTCTATATGAAAGTGGTAGCGAGCAATAATCATCCAATTTTTTTATATATCTTTTGAATTTTGTTTATCAGCTCTTGACTCTGAGGCTTGTTCTGGCCAGGATGAAGCTTACGATGGCGCGAACCAGAATTGGTCTAAAACTTTCCTTTTGAAGGTATTGGGTTCGTACTTTAGTGGAAATACAGATGCTGGCAGCAGCTGATTCCAATATTTTGGAAAACTGTTCTTGTTTCTTTTGAAAAAAAAAACTCACCTTTAATTACATCCTTTCGTTCATGCCTTAAGCCACGCCCCATAAAACTCTAGGAAAACTTGACTTGTTAGCAGCCCGATATACTTAAACATTATGGCCTTAACAAATTGTTACAAATTTCTTTTAACGTGTAACGATGTAAAACTGAACTATTAACGCTTGTTAAGAAACATTTATATCGCAGCTTTTGGTCTTAATTTTATTAGGTATTTATTTTTTATTCCTAGTTTGTGTGTTTCAGTACTTTATCAACCGAAGACTAAACATAAATATAGAGTACATTGGTTAAAGTTTACGTAAAGGAGTAATGCCAGTTCTATATGGGATCAACAACTAATTTAGCGCAGATTCTTCTTAAGAAGAATCTCGAACGTTCGAAAAAAAAATCAATACGAGTACAAACATTTTCATAGTGAGCAAAATATATACCTACAATTATTTGGTATCACTGGTGTGTACGATGCGTTAGAATGTAACTTGATAATAATGTTTATAAATGAAAAGTAACAAAACTAATTCGGTATTGATGGCGTCAAAGATTATGGGAGCCATGCGCGGGACCATCTTACCTGTACCAGTTTAATTACCGCGTGGATTTTAGACCATACGACTTATTTATCGGAACGCAACAAGCAGATAAAAATTACCGCCTGCAGTAAAATTCATGCTCATCTATTTGACTACAAATAATGTAATAGTGGGGCCCTGCTTCCTGGATTAGCGTGAGCTGTGGCCCAGGAAACAGTTCTCTCCCGAGTTCTGACTATCTGACTATAGAACAGACATCTGCCATATATGTAACCAGCTCTTCGACTTTTAAAGATTCCGGGTAAATTGCGCTTCCACATTCAGCCTTATAGTAATTTAACATAAGATGAGATGCAGGCCAGGCTTCCATCGTATTACAGGACAGGACATTAATTTTACACATCGCCATCTAGCCCCAAACTAAGCATAGCTTGTAATATGGGAACTAGATTACGGATAAAATACTCTAATACTTTTTGTAAATACATACGTATATATGATACAACACCCAAACACAGAACAAACATATTCATCACACAAATGTTTGTCCTAGGTGGGAATCGAACCCACAGCCTACAGCGCCGAAGGCAGAGTTACTACCAACTGAGCTATAAGGCTTGTCTGAATCGTAGTATCGTAAAATACGTAAATGTATCGTAGTAATATATTTTTACATATGACAGCTAGCCCCAACTTTAGCAGTTTGGAATATGGAAACTAGATTATGGGTACAATAATACTTATTAATTTATACTTTTCTGCCAATAGATAAATTACATTTATTCAATAAAAAGTACAATTAAACTAACTATGTACAAAGGAATCAGTCAGATTACCTAAGGACCGTTACAAACGGCCTATAGGTAACTCAACTGTTCCAGACCAGTACATCTTTGTAGTTCACGTAATTTTTTGCTTTCCATAACCGTCTTAACTAAATATTACAGGACATTAATTTCACACAGCGCCATCTAGCCCCAAACTAATCATAGCTTGTATTATGGGAACTAGATTACGGACATATATATTTTTTTGTAAATACATACTTATCATGCAATACAACACCCAAATACAGAACAAACATCTATATTCATCACACTTTTCTTGAATATGCCTGACATAAAATATCTCTCCTTCTTTCTCCCTCTTTTCTTCAATTTAAAACCCAATTCTCAGTTCAGGAATTTTGCAATGCACGATATCCTTTTGAACTAGTACTGTTTGCATTCACTTGGTCCACGCTAACTTAACCAGCAGGCTTGGAATGTATGCATCGTCCCTTTGACTCGATTTGTCATGTCATAGCCCTGCCACGGCTGCTAAGAGCTCGTGTAGCCGTAGACAATAACTATATCTTGCAGCATTCATCATATTACAACAATCAAGCTACCAATTATGAATGTTTAGCCCATTCTGTAGCCAGCCCGAATATTTCAGTCGGAGTCTCATCTTTGTAGTTCACGTAATTTTTTGCTTTCCATAACCGTCTTAACTAAATATTACAGGACATTAATTTCACACAGCGCCATCTAGCCCCAAACTAAGCATAGCTTGTATTATGGGAACTAGACATATAGGACATTTTTTTTTTTTTTTTGTAAATATTAGGTCCTTACATATGAAATTGGCGTTTTGTATGGGAGGAACATAAAGGCAATTTTTTCATATTAAAATATATTTTATTTATCCAAGTATGTACCATTGCTATCTATACACTTTTGCCATCTTATAGGTAGTTAATTGATCCCTTTACTAAAAAAACCATTCGGACGAGAATCAATGAAATCTTTGAAAGCGGTTTGGACTGCCTCATCGGAATTGAATTTTTTTCCTTGCAAGAAGTTATCCAAATTTCGAAAAAAATGGTAATCTGTTGGAGCAAGGTCCGGAGAGTACGGTGGATGTCTTAGACATTCCAATTGAAGCTCCTCTAATTTGGTAGTCGTCTGTTGGGCCGTGTGTGGTCTAGCGTTGTCTTGAAGCAGCAGTGGCGTAGAGCGATTGAAAAGTCTCGGTTGTTTAACAGCGAGCTTTTCCATCATGGTTTGCAGTTGCTGACAATAGACATCAGCCGTAATCGTCTGACCAGATTTAAGAAAGCTATAGTGTACGACACCGGCACTAGTCCACCAAACGCTTACAAGTAACTTGTTTTGAGTCAATTTTCGCTTGGGGCAAGATTTTGCTGGTTCACCAGGGTTCAGCCATTGCGATGAGCGTTTACGATTATCGTACAGGATCCACTTTTCATCACATGTAATGATCCGATTTAAAATTCCTTCATTATTGTGCCGGTTGAGTAATGTAACGCAGCAGTCGACGCGCGTTTGTCGGTTTGCTTCACTCAATTCATGAGGTACCCACCTTTCAAGCTTTTTCACCTTCCCAATTTGCTTCAAGTGGATTAAAACGGTTTTGTCACTAACACCGCAGCCTGCAGCTAACTGTGATGTGGTTTGCGATGGATCTGCTTCCACAATAGCCTTCAATTCATCATTATCGACCTTGGTCTCCGGCCGTCCACGGGGCTTGTTCTGCAGGTCGAAATTTCCAGAACGAAAGCGTTGAAACCAAAAACGCACCGTGTTTTCTTTTGCGACACCACCACCATACACATCATTAATCCTTCGAGCCGTTTCTGCAGCACTGGTGCCACGGTGGAACTCGTACTCGTAAATAATGCGATATTTTAAGTTTTCCATTTTGTGAAATGAGTGACGCAGAAAAAAAAGCAAAAGAGAAAAAAACAAATGAATTACGGTTTTCGAAACACAAATGCATGAGTAAATAGCTGTTTAAATTTGAATTTGGAATTCCAAACCAAAGAGGAGATATTTAAGATCAAAGTGGCCAGTACGACAAAACGCCGATTTCATATGTAAGGACCTAATACATACTTATCATACAATACAACACCCAAATACAGAACAAACATCTATATTCATCACATAAACGGTAAGTAAGTAAGTAAGGAAGGTAGAGTTACTACCAACTTAGCTATGAGGCTAGCTGTCATCTTAACCATGTTTGTTACCATAGCCACAATTCTAAATTGTTGTGCTCTGGCATTTAGAGGTAAGATAGCTGTTCCTCAGTCTGTTGAGGATTCTGGGTGAAGTGCGCTTGTGAGATGCGCGTGAGCGTTTCCCCGTCATACAATCGGATGAAATCGTATCGTCACGTGCAAAAGCCTCATCTTCCGAGAGACAGATACGAATGTACATTCACAGTCCAGTTATAGACCGCTACACAATACGGTGTCCATTGGACATCGGGTAACAGAGCGGCAAGATTTAATGACCGCGACTGTCCGGCGTTACACACGAGCCCGGTTTCGACATTGCCCGACACTGGCCGCTCCAGTAACGCCTTGTGAAATTTCAGTGAAGAGCTGGCAGCACAGATGCCACTTACCATCACCTTTTTAGCTTAAGTAGTCTCTGACATTCCTTTAAAGAGATTGTGTTCTGCCTAGAGCTCAAGGAACTATATTGAAATGAAGTTGTTTTGTTATATAACTAGGAGACGGAAAAAACAAGTAGCCCACCTGATCTAAAGTGCACTCTTTTAGCTAAAGTAGTCTCTAATATTCCTCTGTAAGGAGATTGTGTTCTGCCTAGAGCTCAAGGAACTATATTGACATGAATTTTTTTTATATAACTAGGAGACGGATCAAACAAGAAGCCCACCTGATCTAAAGTGCACTCTTTTAGCTTAAGTAATCTCTAACATTCCTTTGTAAGGAGATTGTGTTCTGCCTAGAGCTCAAGGAACTATATTGACATGAAGTTGTTTTTTATATATATTTATACAACTAGAAGACGGAACAAACAAGTAGCCCACCTGATCTAAGGTGCACTCTATTAGCTTAAGTAGTCTCTGACATTTCTTTGTAAGGAGATTGTATTCTGTCTAGAGCTCAAGGAACTATATTGTCATGAAGTTGTTTTTTTCATATATTTTTTTAGACTAGTAGCCTGATCTTATGTGCACTCTTGCCTATAAGATATTGCAATTTGTTATAATTAATATTATTTTGTTACTACTGTTTGATTTATGCTGAATGTATGAAACTATTAAAAGCATTATTTTGATTCGAAAAACGGGTATTTATCGCGTATTTGACTGGTATTTATCCCGACGTTTCGGCGGGGTTGCACCTGCCGCGGGCAGACTGGAACTTTGGAGCCACCGTCAAGAAGTGATGACGTTTTTAACAACTACCCTTAGCTTGGTCTTGATAATTAGAATAGGACACATTCACACTAGGACGACACACAACACTGACAGTATCAACTCATTTTAGCTTAGAAACAAATCTAGTGCACCGTGCTACCACTGGATTCCAAGAGGTAGAGAATCTAAAGCCGTCTTCACGATTAAAATTAGAATACCTTTTAATTTCAATCGCTTCCCGAACCATCCTCTTATAGTTATGCCGCTCATTGGAAATCACTTTTGGGTTACGCAGCTCTCTAAAGTAATTAGGACCTGAGTCCACTAAGTGCTCCGCGATAGCTGACATGTTGACCTGGCGATTTCTCACAGCGGCTATGTGTTATCCGCGATAAATACCCGTTTTTCGAATCAAAATAATGTGTTCTAATCGCAAAAGTTTAAAAAAGACGGAATGGGGAAAGCTCAGGAATTTGTTTCCATTATTACATGACGATCGCGATCGTTGCGCGCAACGCTACCTATCCTATCGTCAATCATCAGACCAATTGTGAATCTAAACTATCAAGGCCCCAACCAAACACATAATTTTCGGACTAGTTCAGTGACGCAAACGTACCTACAGAATATTTATTATTATTAATAAAAAAAAATAACTTGAAGTTTTAATTAGCAACAATCCATTTAACCCAATCGATAAAGATTGATATAATTATATTCAGGTAAATTTCCTTTACAATACTGTCGATACAAAAAGCTTCCTTTCAAAACAATTTTTATCTGAGATATTTTTAGGTGTTAGGCCTAAGTAGGTCTTAAGCTAAGTAGCTTAAGTGCTAGCTTTGGTTATATATTAGGTAAGAGAAAAATGTGTGGTAAACGGACTTCAAAAAACTGTGAATGTGAAAAAACAAAAGAAAGTCTTTGAGTTTGTCTAATTATGTGACCTTTATCCAAAGTAAATAATATAAAAATTGTGAGTAGATACATATTCCTATGTAATCACCATCGTAAAAACATACAACGCAATAGAAAATATCAAAGCTGCTATAATAATACAGGAAAACGAAACAATGCGTCCAATTGACCTCTATCGGAGTACAAATCTATGTCTAACGTCTAATGTTTCGGGTGAACGTTTTAAAGGGAAACTCCGCTCAGAATTAGATATTCAAGGTTACGGTGTAAAGCATAGGCGTAAGGTTAGCGATAATTTTGGTTATGTGCTATCAGACAGAACTGACTTAAATGGAACAAAACTAATAAGATCGGGGATTGGAAAAAATGCTTATTTTTTCTTTTGCCAGTGAATGTTTAACGTTTGTGAAAACTAGCTTCTGCATGCGGCTTTGCCCTTGCATTAATGGCCAGAACCATTTCTGTGCCAAATTTGAGCTCGATCTGTTCTGTAGTTTGAGCGTTAAGTAGGAATAAGCAACGAAACATCCTAACAAACTTTCGCTTCTAAAATTGGTGGGATACCTGTTATATTCTAATAAAAAAATCGCGATTTCAATAATTAAAATCGTGTATGTAACGAATTATACATCCGATAGAAGGAAATTCAAAATGATAATTTTCATTTTCAATTTCTTGCTAACCAACGGAAGGGTTATACTAATATAAGCAGTATGTCTACTAAAACAGATTTTGAAGCAATAGTCACATAGGGATTGTCTAACATAATGAAGAATCGCGACAAGTCTCATAATCATGTCATGTCGTGGCGTAGCACTGAATTTAGCCTTCGTAGCAGTGCTACGCCACTCCAACGTACACCAGAGAGAATAGAATAGAATATAATAGTTTACAGTCATTTATTTAAAATAAACACACAACTACTAAATTTTTACTAAATATTGTGTCTTGTTGTATTGTATTGTTTAAAACATTAATATCGGCAATTAAATAAAATATATTATAAATGATATCTGAACAGTAGTAAAGAAATTG
This sequence comes from Venusia cambrica, assembly GCA_951394065.1. Lineage (NCBI taxonomy): Eukaryota > Metazoa > Arthropoda > Insecta > Lepidoptera > Geometridae > Venusia > Venusia cambrica. Next base: position 11,730,776 of record OX596035.1, read on the forward strand.
TAGGTAGTAGATAGTAATAACAGGATATTTGCTCTTAAATCACATCCCATTAATGTCCACTACTGGACAAAGTTTCTTCCAAGCTGGAGGTTTTCGCCATAATCACAACGTTTGTCAAGCGGATTGGTGATCGTAATAGGTGTATGTAATACACAGAAAGAAGCCGCTGCCCTTCTTCTAGTGAGATTACATTTTTTTCAATTTTTATTATTATGTCATTATTCTCTCTATAATACAATGCTAATTATGCTGTAAAGGAGTATTTTAGTTGGTTGCTAAGAGGGCTCTAAATAGCTGTAGTCATATTCAAAGACTCTGGAATTATGTAAATGTCTTGAATTACTTCTCGGTGTCAATTTTAGACCCCCAAAACATCGACATTTTTATTTTATTACACATAGAAAGCTACCAACATACGCTGAGCTTTCAGAACATAGACGCTTTTTGTTAAGATGTCAAATCAAACACAAAAAAACTGCCACTAACATCGCGAGCTTCATTATAAATCGTCGAAAACTAGTTTGCCAGTTCATGAAGATAGAAGAAGTACGGTCAATAAACTCAAACTTAGTATACATTTAGTTTTTAGTGAATGTAATTTCAAAACGCGGACTGGAGCTTTTAACTTGGACCAGTGCACACAAAGCACAAGGTGTTATTATGTAAATGATGAGAGCTTCGTTTTGGCTGAGTCAATACTCCTTGGAAGGTAATTGGCGACACGTTCATACTGATGTCAGTGCCGCCTGCTCAGTGCGGGGAATTTGTCGATGAACTGACCCATGTCGATACTACTTTGGTATAAGACCTGTAATGGTGATTCAGTTTTTTTTTTCTGTAGGATCCAACTATTGTAATGTGTTCTCCTTTTAAAAAACGTGGGCGGGATGATCTCGATTTCTTCAACAGAGAGTGGTGGAAGAAAGCGAAGCATCGCGAGATGATATGGCTGGTGCAATTTAGGTGAGGGCTTTGCATAGTAGTGGGACGGGGTAAGAGCTTAAAAAGTAGAAGTAAATGCGAAAAAAGTTAGTGACAAAACGGTTCTTAACATTTCAAGATTACTTTTATAATTTTATTTTTGTATTTCAATTGATTGTACTTGGTCACATCACAGCATAACAAATGTTGTTATGACCAAAATTCACAACCTGGAGAGCGTTTCCGGCTTTAGGAAAAGATGCGGGTTCGAGTCTTGTCGCAGGTTGTGATTTTTTTATTTGATCATGATCAGTAATAGTTAGGCACTTGATCAAAACCTAAATTCAGAGCCAGAATCTTTCTTTCACTGCCCTGAATTCAGTCTAAGAGATGAAACTCTGACCCTAAAATCGAGAAACAAAGCACTTCCAATTTATTCACACAATACAATTGCCCAATCCAACAATTCCCACACAGCAGCCTGACACATGAAAACCCAGGAAGCCCATCGATAGCGCCTGCATTCTTGACGTCGCGTCACGATTGTGCAGCATTATAATCAGAGCTGAGCAGTGACAGTCCCCTGAATTATAGACCGCAATCCGATCGTGGCTGATAGGGACGCGACTGGACTTATCGATAGATTGATGTAAAATTACTGGTTTGAGTAAAGGTGTTAAGACAGACACGAGGTACTTGTTTGTAGGTCACATAGAGGTTTAACTTTTTTCAAGTGCTCTAATATATATTTTTTAAATCTATATTGTCCTACTGCAGGACTAAGGTCTCCCCCATATCCTTCCAAGACTTGCGGTAATCTGCCGTTTCCAGTCCGGGAAAAATGCAGTCAGGTGGTCATGCCAACGTTTTCTAGGCCTGCCTCTACTTCTTTGTCCATTTGCAGCTCTAATATATAATTACATATAAAAATTTAAAAATGACAATCGGCCCTCGACCTTGAAACTTACTCAGGCAAGGATGATATTTCTATAATATCAACCAAGCGTGCTCCAACTTTACCTATGTAGATGTGTTTTCAAGTATAAAACTGTCAATTTTAACTGGACGACGGGAAGGCGCTTGGCCTTCATCTCACTTGGTACAAAATTATGATAAAGCCCAAGGTGGAAGCTGGAATCCTCGACTGAGGTACTGGCTGTTTTATATTTTTGAATGCGGGTACTCAACAATTTACAATTGTTATAGCAGCAGCCTTAAGTAAGGTGGTAGTAGCTAGCCAGGTCGTACCACCAACCACATACGAATTAGTACCCCCCTGAGGGATCCAAACTGAGACTTTGGGCATGATACCGGTGGGTTGGTAGACCACAAAGGCTATAAACTTTAGAAAAAAAAAACATCTTCAAGAAACTCCATTCAACTGTAAGGTTTGATACACAACAAACTTTTTTCTGTTAAAGTCACAGTTTTAACAAGCCTCACAGCTCAGTTGGTAGTAGTTCTGCCTGCTGCACTGTAGGTTTTTGGTTTGATTCCCACCCAGGACAAACATTTGTGTGATGAATATTGATGTTTGTTCTATGTTTGGATGAGTATAACATGATAAGTATGTATTAACAAAAAAAAGCATATTAGTATTATATCCGTTATCAAGTTTCCATATATTACAAAATTTGCTTAGTTTGGGACTAGATGGCGCTATATGAAATTAATGTCCTGTAATAGTTATTAGATACCTAAAAAGTATCCCTTATGTATCCCCTTTTGACTATAGAATTCAGAATTTTAAATAGGTTGGTATTAATAGTCACCGTTTCTAACAATTGCTGGGACTTAAGGATATCATCATTGGTAATTGTATCATTTTCGCTTGTAGTGACGTCTTCTTACATCTGTGCGTAATAGCATGTCTTACTTATCACGACGCTGGCTATGAGCTGACTGTCATTGTTCCCGGATATCATGACTATGATCTCATAAATGCGTCAAGTGCATCATTTGAATTTCGAAATCAATTATTTTTATCATTACCATTGATCATTAAAAAAAAAACGATAAATTGCGATAAGTGACAGGTCTGCAGTGTTCCTAGTACTCTAAACTGAACTATCGATATGATGGTTTTATTAAAATACATGGCGAAATGATACATTTTGTTAATGATACTAGTTGCCCTGAAATACTACCAAATACGAAATCGAAAGTCAAAGTTCATTTATTCATTAAGATTTTTTTTTTGTTTTCGAAAAGGTGTCAAAACTTGCACGAGTTTTGACACCTTTTCGACAATAAGTACATAATTAAAAATATTACAAATTTGAATCTCTCTCATCTTCTCGAATTTGAATATCGCCTCTGTGGTCTAGTGGACCGCCTCTGTGGTCTAGTGGTTCAACCCACCGATTTCAGATCCAAAGGTCCAGATCAAATATATTGTGCTTGGTTTGGTTGGTGCACCAACCAAACTTGGTAGGACTTCAACAAAGTCCTACCATGGTAGGACTTTGTTGAAGTCCGCCTGGCTAGCTACCACCATTTTACCTAATTCTGTCGCCATAATAACAATTCTAAAATTGTTTTGACCGGCATTCAGAGGTAAGATAGCCAGTTCCTCAGTTTGTTGAGGATTCCGGGTGAAGTGCGCCTCCATCTCCAGCCTTATCTTAACTTGTTACCAGGTGAGATGAAGGACAAGCGCTTTTCCGTCGTAAAATAAAAAAAAATCCCTCACGGTACGCTAATAGCCTTGACTTTCCAGTCATGGTTTGTCAATTACCTCGCCATTGTGCCCTGCGCCCGCGCAGCGATCTTTATCAGGACATAAAAATATTGCCGTGGCTCTGTTAATTTGGGGTTAGGATTTTTTTAATGATTGTTCTGAATTTGAAATGTAAGTCAACGATACATTTTGTTGACATGTATTGACTGCTATAGCTCTTTACGACCCGTCAAGATGTATGAACCTTGAAGGGCCGCAAGCTACTGAACCAAATTCAATACTGAAAAAACTGGGTTATGGTGTTTGTTTGTCTAGATTGTGCATTCAATTATACACCATATTCTAAGTTCATAACTATCATTTCAGTCCATATTCCACTGCTGTACAAAGCATTTTTTGGGAGGGCTCGAGCCATCGTAGACCTAATTCTTGTCCAGGCAAGCCTCGACATCTAGGGCTGACCCTACGTATATGAAAACAACCAGGCCTCATCACTGATAATGAGCCGCCTCTATCCATCGTCCACGCGACCGCCGGTCTAATAAAAAATGTTTTCATCCTAATGTTGCAGAGCAACTGAATATCAGGGTAGCTATAAACAATGCAAACTTTTTCAAGAAACAACTGCAGGTATTCCCAGATTCAAAACATATTATATTTGATGCCAACCCATTAGTATTATTTTGGTCTAGTGTGGCATATGTTGAACCACCCACCGATTTCAGATCCAGAGGTTCTGGGTTCGATACCCAGGGGAGTACAATGTTGTGCTTGGTTTGTTTGGTAGTTGGACTTTGTATAAGTCCGCCTAGCTACCTCCATTCCAATTTTAAAATTGTTGTGTTCCCTAGAGGCAAGATAGACAGTTCCTCAGTTTGTTGAGGATTCCGGGTGAAGTGCGACTACACTTTCGGCCTTATCTTAACTTGTGACCAGGTGAGATGAAGGCCAAGCTCTTTTCCGTCGTACATTAAAAATAAAAAAATGGCTTCGTTAAATCGGTGATGATATTTGAAACTCCTTAAAACCGACATTGACCCGCAAGGCTACGTTAATCGTAGTTGCATGTTTTGCTCATATCATATATTTCAACCTTCAATACCCTTATCAACACATCATCAAAATTCGATACGTATGATGTCTTCCGTCATTTATTTACTATCAGCAAGTTACGATACTGTTGGTATCGGAACCACCTGAGCAAATGGTTTTCAAATTAAGCTACGCATTCAGTTATATTACCATAATTGACGACATTGAATCAATGGAATGGAAGTGGAAAAATATGAGATATGCACACAAAATATATTTATTCACAAATAATTAACTATGTACAAAGGAAGCAGTCGGATTACCAAAATACCGTTACAAACGGTCAATGGGTAGATCAACTGTTCCAGACCTATACCAGACGGAAGCATGCCTATAACGCTGGCTGCATTGCCACGCTGAATAGCTATGCTAATTCGCTGGCCTAATTAAAACTGGCTCTTGAGTCATGAGTCGCCTCAATCGAAAGCACCGCATGATTTTTATTTTGTAACGTGTCCAGCTACATTAGATCACGTGAATTGCTCACAACTCAATGGCGCTGCAGGTAGACTTCCGTCATTGATTGGCGACCTCAGCATCGATTATTTAGATGTCACGATCCATGATCACGATTGTAAAGGTCACGGCCGTACGTAATAGAGCTTTGGATGTCCGAGTGCCTTTACTGAGGTATTTTATTGGTTTTGAATGGATTTTTGATAACAAATCTGCAGTTTTATCGTCTAATTGTCTTATTATTCTATGATAAGCATTTACAAAAAAAAAGTATGCTAGTATCACATCTGAAATCATGTTTCCATATTACAAGCTTTGCTTAGTTTGGGACTAGATGGCGCTGTGTGAATTTACTGTCCTGTAATATTTATTATTATTTATTGAAATCTTAGCGAGACTTGGTTTCAGTATCAAATGACACACATATTAATTTTCTATCGGCACGAGCAAGATAAACACAAAAGAGAATGTATTTACATTTTAAGGATAGGCTGCAAAGTAAAAAAATAATTAACTCATACAAGAAATAGAAGTAAAAAATAATGTGTTAACCTTCCCTGAATACATTTTATAACTTAATTGCTCACGTTTAGAAAGCGAGGATTTGATTTCCCCTCGGTGCGTTTTGATGAAATCTAAATGCATCTATCTATAATATATATTTTAGGACATCAATTTCACAAAGCGACATCTAGCCGAAAACTTAGAAAAGCCTAAATATGGGAACTTGACTAAGGTTGGAGCACTTCAATACATTTTGTAAAACATCCTTAGAATAAAATACAAGCACAGAACAAACATATAATATTCATGACACAAAAGGTTTGTCCTGGGTGGGAATCTATCCCACAGTCTACAGCGCTACTACAAACTGAGCTATTAGGATGATTCAATCCTCTAGTAGGGATACCCTAGTGGGATAGATGAAATAGGTAACTCAATATTGGAAAGAGAAGTAACACAATTTATAAGCATACGGAAGGTGATTCTGGGCTACTTGCTAGTCTACGATAGTCCAATCAAATAATTTTCAATCCAATTACAAGTATAAGTACTATTAAAAACAAGTTAATTTACCTTTGACAGACACATTCGTAATAAGTCTACCAAGCGGTAAAAATAGCGGAATAAAGATGAGTGCCCACTGACTGACAGTTCCATTGTGATGACCATATATGACCATTAATCACACTTTTTGTCACAAACATGACGAAGTCACCTTTTGGTGGGTGCCTCAACGTCACTGCGACCCATAATTAGTTTTCGAATTGGATGTTGGCTATGGACAAAAAAGCTCAAAGCCCCGCGAACATCGGTGATTATATCCTAACAAAAATTTTGTTTGGAATTTTACATGATTGGATTTGACAAATCACCATGGAGGACAGCCAAATTGGCTCGATTAATGTTTAAGCTGAACTTCATTTGGCAAAATGATAGGTTGAGCGCAATTTTATACTGGGACCTTATTGAATTTTTGCACGTGTGAATTTGTTTGATTAAGTTTTACGCTCGTTCAAATTATCTGGTTACCGAAAAGCAAAAGATAACCTTCGTGTTGGGAAACACTGATACAGATAGTTAATTTATCGTCCCTATAAATGGTGATGTCCTTTGCTTCCACTTACTATATTTTTTTATAGTTCATACTTTATTTTGTTATATTTATTAAATCTTGATCCTGTTTAATATTTTTTTTTGAGAGTGAGTTTAAGTCTGAATTTAGATCCTGTCAAATGTTTAAATAATTTTTAGTATGACTTTTATTGAATCTTGCGGGGCTTTTGATTGAGGCGACACGTGACCCAACGGCTGGCTCTTATTTAGGCCAGCGAATTGGCATAGCTATTCAGCGTGGCAAAGCAGCCAGTGTCTTGGGCACTCTTCCGTCTGGTGCTGGTCTGGTTAACAGTTGAGTTACCTATAGTATATATAACGGTCCTTAGGTAATCTGACTGATTCCGTTGTACATAGTAGGTTTAATTGTACTTTTTATTGATTAAAAATTGTATTCTATATATTTTTAACTCAGATAACATACTTGGTATAACTAATCTATTCAGTTTAATTCGACTGTTAACAGTTATTTCAAATTTAAGCTAACCAACAACGACTATCAAGGTTGTAAATTCTTCCTTTATCTCTATTTTCCATTCTCATTGCACATCACTCTTGTTGCCATTGAAGAAAAATGTCTGCCAACTTGAAGAAAGGTGACTTGAAATATATCGTATATTGTGAGATAAACACTCACAAGGCGCTATTATGCGAAATATTCTGAGCAAGACGTCAATGAGATTTAAATACGTTTTCATGGCATCCATTTTATACTGTGGCCACGAAATCGTCTAACAGAAAATATTGTTTTTTTTAGGTGTTGGTTTACAATGTCTCGACCTCGAAGCTTGCCTGGGCAAAGATAAGGCTTACTATGTATAGTGCGAGCCTTCCTAGAAACTGCCAATGAACTCTTTTTTTGAAGTAATTGGGGTTGTACAACAGACCCTGGCTGTATAAAAATTGCACTCTATGGAATAAAAAAATAAAAATAACACTTTCTAGTTTTCGTTTATGATCCTTATTTAATCCGACTTCTCTTGTACAGTTAGTTTATACGTATTATTTTTAAATGTTTCAGAAATATAATTTTGCTTATTACCTGATAGAAATGTAGGTAAGTAGAGAATTGTATTATGACGACAGACTTAGGTAAAATGGTGATAGCTATCCTGGCGGACTTAAACAAAGTGATACCATCAACCAAACCAAGTCCAATATTGTACTCCCGGGGAATCAAACATGGGAACTCTGGATCTGACACCAGTGGGCGAACCACTAGACCACGGAGGCAGTTAAATTAAGTGTAGTGTTTTTGACGCATACATTTGTGGATATTACTTGACATACAATTTTACATACAATTACATGCAGGTAAATAGTCCCCTTTTCTCTCGCGTCTTCTGTGGCCTTATACATTTTGATTCGAGAAACAATTGCCCGGCACTCTACTGTACTGTCAATCGTATCATTAAGGCGCTGCCAGCCGCAGGTCGCATATCAACCAATACACTTCATTAGCCACTTGGTGGCCTGCGCACAGACCGAGCAAAACAGCTGGATTCTTAGCAACAATTATAGTTCATAATTTATTTTGTTATTTTTATTAAATATTGATCCTATTTTGTATATTTTTTTAGAGAGTCAGTTTTTAAGTCTGAATTTAGATCCTGTCAAATGTTTAAATGATAATTTTGTTCAGCTTATACTACATTTAACCACTAACTAAACAGATATAGTCCGGGATTAGTCTGTGTAAGCCCAGAACACAGGCTGTTTTGAGACCTAGTGCGGAAAATATATAAATATATAATACATCTTTGCATAGTTACAAATCATTGTACCTAGTAAAAATGTACTGATCAATAAAATAAAATTATCTTAACTTTTTTTAGGTTTTTAACAGGTAAAATTATTCTTGAACTGTCGTCTTTGGTGTGTGTAAAGATTAAAGCGTAGCTATTTTCCCTATAATTTTTCTAACTTTTTGTAAGCATTTTAGAACGTTATATATAATTAATAATGGGGGCTAACAGTTATTAAGTCTCAGCTGGCCATGCGTCCGTTCGCCTGTCTGTCTGTCAGTGGGTTATGTCTCATGAACCGTAATATTTATTTTATTTATTTTTTTTTTTATTTATTTATTAAACACAATACACTTTACAACCAATTGAAAATACAACTAAAAAAATAAAACTAAGGTACAAATCTAGATTGTAAGGTAAAAAACATGTGCTTACAACTAAGTTAATACATTTGGTAACGAACGGAGACTAAAAAAAAAAATGTGAACAAAAACATGACAACAATTAACATAACAGAGTTCTACGGGTTGACAAATTAGGAATTGGTATATAAAATAGATTTTAATTGTTTACTGAATTGGCTTAAGTTGCGAACAAAGATGTCAATTTGACTAAATTCTTTCAGTAAATCATTGTACTGGCGTAACATTCTAGTTAAAGGATTATAAAAAGAGATATTATTTTTATAAACTTGAAGTATAAATATATTGATTTTATTGGAATTTCGTGCTCTGAATCTAATGTTAAACGATATCATCGATAATAAATGAGGGGAGTCAATGAGAGAGTGAATTATTTTATAGAGATATATGAGATCAAAGTATTTACGCCTAGTTTCTAGGGATTCCAACTGAAATTTACTTAATCTTTCTTCGTAACTCAAGCTCAGACGGCCAGGTTGCAAGCGATAACATAATAACCTTAAACACTTTCTCTGAATCCTTTCAATATTATAGATATGCACTTTGTAATTAGGGGACCATATCGGGCTACCATATTCTAATATACTTCTTACTAGAGAGTTGAAAAGATATATTACACTGCGATTCTTCTTAAAAACTTTTGTCGATCTCAGAATGAAACCTAGAAGTTGATTGGCTCTTGTTATAATATGTTGATAATGCGCATGAAAGGTGAGTTTATCGTCAAACAATATTCCTAAGTCCTTCACAATATAAGAGCGGCTTAAAGTTCGACCTTCAATTTTGTAGTCATTTAGAATTTTATTGCGTTTGTTTGTAAACGAAATTGCAAAGCATTTGTCAACGTTTATAGTCATTAGATTAGTATTGCACCATTGAAAAACGGTATCTAAGTCGTTTTGCAATGAATAACAGTCCCGTGTCCCAGAGATGGTCTTAAAAATTTTCAAATCATCAGCGTACAGGAGGCACTTACAGGACAAACGATTTACAAGATCATTCACAAACAAAACAAAGAATAAAGGCCCAAGATGAGATCCTTGAGGAACACCCGATGTTACTATCACTGGCGATGACAGAAATCCCTTTAAAGCGACTAATTGACTCCGATTCTGTAGATAAGAGCATATCCAACGATATAAAGTTCCATGGAATCCATATTGGAAAAGCTTATGACATAATAAACGGTGGTTAACTTTATCGAAAGCTTTAGAGAAATCGGTGTAAATTGCGTCGACTTGACTTCGCTCAGCAAAAGCCTGACAGAGATAATTTTTGTACTCTAGCAGATTACTTACAGTGGACCTATTTTTTACAAAACCATGCTGCTTATCAGAGATTAATGGCTTGACATGGTTATAAAGATAACTGTATACAAGAGATTCAAACAATTTGGCAAAACATGACAGGATACTTATTGGTCGATAATTTTCACATTTAGACTTATCCCCATGTTTGAAAATAGGAATAACATGAGCTGTTTTCCAACGCTTGGGAAAAACACCATTACAAAGAGATTTATTAAATATTATGCACAAAGGTAAAGACAACTCTTTACTGCAAGATATCACAAACGACGGTGGAATCAAATCGGGACCAGGCCCTTTATTATTGTCCAATTGTTTTATTTTTCTTAAAATATCTTTTTGATTTAAAGTTACTTCGTGTAATGAGTATGAAATGCCACAGTCGAGTAAAGCAGAGGGGGAATCGTTACAAGCTGTGTCAGCTGATGTGTTATCTTTTTCGAAAACCGAACTAAAATAATCAGAAAACAGGTTGCTAATATCTAGACCATTTGACGAGGAATTATTTCCAAATGTCATAGTATTAGGTATTGATACCCTTCCCTTTCTATTGTTTACAAAACTCCAAAAAAACTTGATATCTTTTTCCATAGACTCCTCTGTAGAAGAAACATATCGATTATAACATTCGTTAATAAGAATCTTACATCTGGCACGCAATAATGAAAAGGTGTCATAATCACGGGGATTACCAAATCTTTTAAACAGTTTATGAAATTTATTTTTTTCGCCATTACATTTAATGAGCGCTCTACTATACCAAATTGGATAAGAAGATTTCTTCGGAGAAATGTAGGGAGTATGTTTTTCAATTATTTCAAACAGAATTTCATATAATAGGTAGACAGTTGATATTTTCAGAGAGTGTGTGCCGCTATAACAAGAAATTAATAAAAAGGGAATAAAATAAAAGCCTCTGTATAAGAAACGTGATACTTTTATGCATAAAAATATTGAAATACAGAGCAATTTAGCTCTGTATTTCAAACTTGGTGTGATAATAGTTCTTTATTTTCATGTATGACAATATATACATAAAATCTGTCATGCGTGAGTTAGACGAAATGCAAAACTAGGCATGCTTTGTTAAAGAACACATCAACAAAGTGTCTCCCCAAAACATAAAGTGTAAGAAACGTGAAACACTTCAACTTCTTGCTTTTGTACAGACCTTTTGCAAATGACCCAGATGTCATAACTATCACTGTATTCGAACTTACGTGAGACACATTCTGATGTTCGCATTTCATCCTCTTAACTGGAGGCGAGATTGATGTATAATGGCGGGAATTAAGGCTTTATTCACGTCGTTTGAAGACGAATTGTGTCAAATGTGGAGGTGATTATTGGGAGGTGACTTATCGCGTATCGATGAGACTTTAGGTGAATGTGCACTCATCTGCGCTTTACGAAGTAAAGGAGCCGGATTTAAGGGTTTTTGTTTATTATGATCTATATACCATCGTTTAGCCACAATCTCACCTGATCTCTCATTGTGCACGTAATCCCATACATTCTCAAAATGTATGTTTGTTTATTTTTATTTCTACTTTATTGCACACAAACAAATAATTTAAAAATAATGATAAAGACGAGCTTTACCCTAAAAAGAGTTCTCTAGCAAACCTAGGTAAAGAAAGAAACTAGATTAAATAGAGGGGGAAAGTGTACAACATTAATAAATAACATCATATAATTATTCAGTTCATATAACAAATAAATAATATGTAATATATTATATATATAATATTATATATATAATAAACATAAAATATATAATATCTACTTATTAAAAATACATCCATACGTACCTTAATCTATATGTTTCTATGTTTTTGTTATCTATATATTGATTTGATTACTACTTTGATAACTGCACACTTCCGTTACTGTAAATATATTTTTAGATGCATTCGGATTGTATATCAAACTAGATTTGTCATATCCAGACATATGTTTAAAACGGAGAAAGAATATAAACATTCGTTTTATGGTTTAACGACCCGTTTCATGGGTCATAAAAATATATTTAAATTATTTTGTAGGTTGTTGTTATGTCAATGGAATTGCGAGATTATTTATAATTTGACGTTTACTAGGAAATAATTTGGATGTGAATGTTTTTACTATCATAATTTTAACGGTATTTGTTTTTTTTTCGCGACGAAAAGCACTGGGCCTCAACCTGCAACCTTATCAAAATTTAACATCCAGGTGAGATGAATGTCAAGCGCTTCCCTGTCTTGCAATAAATCAAATTAAATAAGAAACAAACAATACAAAAAAAAACAGTATATTTCGAAAGCGCATTTCACCCGGATACCTCAAAAAGATTAAAGAAGTTAGAAATAATTTCAACTTTGATTTGTACCTTCTTCGTATTGAAACTTCATAATCTTTTGACAGTTCGTTAAACTTAACACTTTCTGTGACCCGGTGATGTCAAACTCTAAAAATATGTATTCAAAATCGTGAGTAATAATCGCTCAATATCTTTATATTGCATATTCGAAATTGATGTAAAAAAATGGTATGCTCTTACAGACAGCTTCGGCCGTCTATCAACGTATGACGTACTGGGAAATGTGTTTTAGTGTGCAATATTTGCATTTTGAACTTTACAGCGTTAGTAATAAAGGATTGAAGGGTTTAATTAGAATGTTGTTGGTATGTTGGGATGTCAAAGCGTCGCGAACGAGCGCCGACGCGGGACAGTATCGTGCTGAGAGCAATCTTAGCCGACCCCGCGGTAGTAAAGTAACGTGTCGATGCTTTCGTTATCGATGAATTTAAAACATTGTATCGATAATATTAATATAATATGATAATGTACCATTCGTGAGTACCGGTAATTGGCTTCTCTGATAACCTAGACTAGATTGATTAATTAAGTTTTAACCACCTCTGTGGTCTAGTGGTTCAAGCCACCGATTTCAGATCCAGAGGTCCCGGGTTCGATCCCCATGGGGAGTACAATATATTGTGCTTAGTTTGGTTGGTGGTAGGACTTTGTTTAAGTCCGCCTGGATAGCTACCACCATCTTACCTAATTCTCACCATGATGATGTCCTTCGGTCAAGGACGAAACGTTGGTGTTTTACATCAATAATAATGTTCATGGAAATTCCCGTATGTCCAAAAATGAATTCGTTGATCCACGATAGTTATTTTAATAAAATTCTAACATTGTTGTGTTCCGGCATTCAGAGTTAAGATAGCCAGTTCCTCAGTTTCTTGAGGATTCCGGGTGAAGAGCGCCTCCACCTTCGGCCTTATCTTAACTTGTTACCAGGTGAGATGAAGGCCAAGTGCTTAATCGACGCACAATAAAAAATAAAAAATAAATTAGATTAATCAATCAATTAGTTATTCAGTTTTATAAAGCTGTTGGTCTTCCTAAATATAAATATCAACACAGACTGTTAAGTGTGTGAACTAAAAATCATTCCTCAGTTTATTAGATATTATACGACGAGATAGCGGCCTTCATCTCACCTGATTTCAATATATGATAAAGCCGAAGTACGTAGGGCACTTCATAATCGAAAGCACAAATTTGTACCTTCCTGAGGTTTGAACCTGCGTCCCTTGGGTCTGATACTGGTGGGCAAACCACTCGACCACAGAGGCGGTTAATTTGCGCTCAGATATATATTGTTTATATAGTCCATCAACCATTTGCACGAGAATATTTTTTATTAGCTTTTATTACTACTACCTTACTTTCAAGGTATTGTCGAAATATTGTCAGATTTATCTTTTTATAACAATATTTTCCATCAGAAAATAGATATGACAAGAAAATATGACGTTAGAACAATATCAGAGTCTCTCGCTTGTTTGGGTAGGCTGGCATTCAGTTTGTGCTATGATATTTTTGCGTTATATTTCATCGATATCGATAAAAAATTAGTAGTGCAACAACATCATTAAAGTCGCCACAGGGTGCTCGGGTCAGAGAGTCGAGACAATCTGTCAGGCGAAAGAATCACACACGAGTCCAACTCCCATACCGCGGTCCTATTAATCATATTTCGATGGTTTTTTACCATTTTCAAACGTATGTTCTCTCAGATAATGGCTACTATTCTGACGCTATTACAAATGACGTGCTTTGCTTCAACCCTTATAGCTTTCCAATAGAGTTCAAAATACGAATAGCATTCATTCTAGCCTGAAGCGGTTATTCCTTTTAGACAATACCTGTCGTTTGATTCCAGATGTCATGTTTCGAGATAGTATCTTGACGAATTTTCTGTCGGGGTCACTTGAACCATGTTCTTCAATTGCATTTGACATAGATGTGCCGATTCGAGTTTCAATTTGTTTGGGTATTTAGATCATCTATCTTTCGATTAGCATGCGGCTTTCCAATTGTTAAATTGTGAAACATTTATAAACATTACATGGTATATTACATGTTAATGAAATTTTATGGTTTTACCTAATGTAACGTAACGTTTTTATAAAATAATATGTAAAATTATTACATATTAATGAAATATTTAATGTCGGGTAAAAAAATGCTTTTGTTTGGTAAAATATAACAATAAATATAAATATAACAAGCCTCATAGCTCAGTTGGTAGTAACTCTGCCTTCTGCGCTGTAGGCTGTGGGTTCGATTCCCACCCAGGACAAACATTTGTGTGATGAATATAGATGTTTGTTCTGTGTTTGGATGTTGTATCATATAGTACGTATGTATTTACAAAAAGTATTTAAGTATTCTATCCGTAATCTAGTTCCCATATTACAAGCTATGCTTAGTTTGAGGCTAGATGGCGCTGTGTAAAATTAATGTCCTGTAATATTTATTTATTTTTATAATATTGCTTTGAACAATTTCTCAGGCAATACTTGAATGCACTGTCTTACTGACATGCGTGGTGATTATGGCAAATACCTTATTATTTTTTTTATGATGCGACCCCACCTATGTGGTTCAGTAGCTCGCCCACTTGTATCTAACCCAGAGGTCCAGGGTTTGAACCTCAGATAGGTATAAGTTTGTGCTTTGTACCACGATCTTACCTAAAAGTTGCCATTACAACGATTTCAAATTTCCTCAGTCCATTGTGGATTTCGGGTAAAGTGCATTTCCACCTTCGGCTTTATCATAATTTGACATGAGGTGAGAAAAGCAAATCACTTCCCAGTCGTAAAATGAGATAGATACCAATAATTGCCTTAACTCGTTGACTGCTGGCTCACGTATGCGTGTTAATCAGCACCGCGTACCTTCACCTAGCAGCATAGTAAGCACAGGGGATTAACCACAACCTCTTTAAGTATTCTCGTTTTGATATTACATTATTTTTGTCTCGGTATTTCTAACCTGGATAGATAGTGACAAAAGTGAAGTAGGTAATATCAAAACAATAATGCTATAAGAGATTTTGGTTACACCCCAGGTTTAGAATATTCTGGGAATTCTGGCTTCTCTTATAAAACTTAGAGGCTTCACACAAGATCGATTCACCACACATGACCCGCCCGCGGTTCAATCCATCCGTTCCTGAGATTACCATCTCACGTCATGTCACTGCGCAAGACTGTACGTACGTACATCTAATTGTGACATCATTGTTTCAATTCATCAGTCAGAAGTCGACCTTCGAGTGTCGTGATATTTAGGATAGATGTATACATAAATAGAAGCGAACCTCGTCGGTACAGTCGAAAAATGTTCCATTTTTGTCGGGGGCTAGTAATCAACCTCTCTAACTCAGCCCTCAGATGTCTTAAAAGGCGACTAAGGCATCATTACATATACATTTTTTTAATTTATTAATTTATGGGTTTTGACGTCTTGGGTTGTCTAGTCCCAAGTCAGAGTCAGAGGATCTCTATGATGGAGATTTTTTTCGGAAGGCTTTCCCACGCATCAACGGAACACGAAAAGCCACTTGGCGCCGTACTCTGGCAGGAGAATTTTCATTACCGTGGGGTTCTACCACAAGTGTTGAAATCTTATCATAGTAATCTGGTTAGATGAAGGCCAAGCGCTTTTCCATAGCAGGTACAAGAAAAAAAAAATCACAAGGTCATAGATATTGCAGGACATTCATTTCACATAGTACCATCTAGCCCCAAACTAAGCATAGCTTGTAATATGGTAACAAGATTACGGATACAATTTTTAAATACTTTTTTTTTTCTGTAAATGCATACTTATCATACAAATACAACACCCCAACACAGAACAAACATCTATATCCATCACACAAATGATTGTCCTGGGTAGGAATCGCGCCGAAGGCAGAGTTACTACCAAGTGAGCTATGAGGCTTGTTATTGTATATTTTCGCTATAAATAAAATACGGCCATGTCTAAACATTGTACGTTCTGCAGAGGCGTGTGTGTCCCTGCCAATCCAGTACCGTGAGAAGCGATCAATTGATTTTATTAAACGTTATTCATTAGGTATCTGCTTTTTGTTGCCACTTGATTTTAGTATCACATCACTTACCTATGTGATTGTCTGCTGTACTGAGTTGTAGGATTTGCCTTGCAGTTTTTTTCTGCAAGAAAAAGTGAAATCACTTATGTGCGCGGTGCTACCTTGATTTTCCCCGATATCAAAACTGGGTATTTGGTTATTCATTTTATCGTTTATTCTAAGCAAATAATGAGTCTGTATTTTATAGCATCTTTTGTTTTTTTTTTGTTTTGATGAAATCCCTAACCACTGTAGGTACCTACGTAATTCTGTATTCTTTGCTATTGGTAGGCTTAAACAAGATATAGGTATGTGTCATTCCATGATTCTAATAACATGCTGATTCACTATTCAACGACAAACATACAGACTCACGACATTTCCTCTTCGAGGAAACCACTAATCACTACTTAGAGCGTGGATTTTATGAGAATCACCTGCTAGAGGTAGTCAGAGGCAAGTTCACACTTACGTTTGGCACGTGCTCGAGTACTGGTCTAGAACAGTTGAGTTACCTATTAGGCCGTAAGCCGACAGGCCGTAGGCCGATGTAACGGCCCTTAGGTAATCTGACTGATTCCTTTGTACATAGTTAGTTTAATTGTACATTTCATTGAATAAAGGTATACCATACGTGACAGGTTGCAATCCCGAAAATGTAAGTGTCATATGCGATTCGGATTTTTGGTCCTAGGGACTTGTCGGTTTCCTCACGATATGGCTTCTACGGTCATAGCTTGTGTACAAGCCTCATAGCTCAGTTGGTAGTAACTCTGCCTTCTGCGCTGTAGGCTGTGGGTTCGATTCCCACCCAGAGCAAACATTTGTGTGATGAATATAGATGTTTGTTCTGTGTTTGGCTGTTGTATCATAAAGTACGTATGTATTTGCAAAAAGTATTTAATTATTTATCCGTAATCTAGTTCCCATATCACAAGCTATGCTTAGTTTGGGGCTAGATGGCGCTGTAATATTTATTTATTAGTGTGTGCATCTTTCAAATGCGCAATAAACTTCTGAAAAAACGATGAGTTCGTTGGTGCACGACCGGATTTGATCCGGATTGGAGGCAGTCTCTTACACAGCTCTTACTACATTTCACATAAGTATATGAATTAATCAAAACACTTTATAGCACACCTTAAAAATAAAGCCGGATTACTTAAAAAAAAATATACAATGGGTTATATGTTATAGGCGAGTGGATATGTGTAACCATATTTTGAAAAACATCAAAAATAACGCCTGCTGATGTAAGTCAGTCGACATGCTGTATTTTAGTTAAAAAAAATCCACAGCTATTATTAAGTAGGTACATCAAGTATGTGGACATTATTTCCCATGTTTTCATTAGACCTTTTTGGAGTCGTGTTAATAATTATAAATATAGTTATTATTACATTTAGAGGCTGCATCCCATTTAAAACATTATATACAAATAGCTCCATTACCAAATTTGCATATCACAAATATTCCCAACTTAAAACAATGCTACATTTACATTTAAAAGTACAAAATCCCTTTCTTATCTGGATCTGTCTTCATTGTCGACATCAACGAAATATGGAATGTCGCAAGAGGCCGTGTGAATCCACGGCAATCCGTTGCCTAATAAAAAAATACGATGACAATAATTATTTTATAGATGGTTCCGTACCTATTTCATCCTTACACTATATTTGAATAATAACCCTTTTTGTATCACGAGCTCTCATTTTTACGAGCACACTTCTCTTCTTCCGTGGAAATGTTCCGACGTAAGAGGAGACTAGAGATAAAAATGTTTATTGAGACCTTAGTTTAAAAAAACAACGGACGCCTTACGCACTGCAAAAATAGTGGCATATTTAGTCATTCGATGCTAGTAAAAGATAACATAATTACTGCTTTTCTAACAAATAACAACTCAAACCTAAGAAATTAGGACCTAAACTGCAAAGTAGCTCAACCTTGACACACAACGAGTAACTGAATAAAAACTGATGTTCCGGTGCGTTTTAGTGGAGTTTAAGGTATAAGGTTTCGGCTGATGGTGCGATCTCTTTTTTGTTTTAATGAGACATCATTAGAAAAAAAAATGGTCTTCAAACTAGGCTGAGCTGTGTAGGTCATTCGTACAGATTAACAATAGTTGTGCTTCAGTTACACCTTTATGAGTGTATATACTTTGAAAGTAAGTTTTTTTAACAGCCAACTGCCACGCGTGGTGAATATCGCAAGTCCTCTGTACAATTTAGAGAGGCTTATGCCTTTCAGTAGACCTTTTTGGACTGTAGTCATCATCATCATGAAATTTTAAAATTAATAGGAAATCAGCGCTGTATTTTTCTGATATGCAACCAAAGCTGAATATACCACTTTTGATGCATTCATGAGTTACCAATGAATACCGTTCAAATATCAGGTGGATTAAAGTTGATTTGAATGAACGAATGGTCACTTTATTGTCACACATCGTATAATACAAAAATAAGGTGACACATGCAAGGTAAAGGTACAAATTGTACCGTAAAATGGACATGAAAATATATCGGTAAAAATGAATAACAGGCAAACTAGGAAGGAGACACAGAAAGTAACGTGTTTTTAGTTTATGTAATATTTTAATATTATGCTTAAATATAATACTATTCAGCGTGGCAATGCAGCTAAAGTGTCTTGTGCACGCTTCTGTCAGGTACTGGTCTGGAACCGTTGAGTAACCTATACACCATCTGTAATAGTCCATAGGTAACCCAACTGCTTCCCTTGTACTAACCCAACATAATTGTTCGTCTGCTTGAACATTTTTTAACGTCGGTTGTGAGAAAATTAATTTATCGCACCTTACCTAATTTTAATAGTTAGATTGAAAAAAAAGAGGTTTTTCCATTACGATCACTCACATTCATGATTTTAATGACATATACCTATTGTCCGGGTGTGCCTAAAACTTAGTCTGACTAACTCACGTTATGACAATATATACTTATACAAAGCTATGTGCAGAACCCTAAAAATGTCCAATAATTCACAATGCTCCCATTAAGAGACGGATCAATTTGTAAAATTGTCTCGCTTTAGGCAATCGTTGGACAGTTATGAAACGGATGACGCAACTCGCATTACTTTTACTATGTGCATCACTCACGCGACCTCTCCTATTAGTTACACTTATCGTCTATTGCTGGTACAGAGACTGTTTTCATTTTTTACATCACTTACACTAAATAATAAGAATAAAAAGTACATCCTTCTTTTTTTGTATCATGTTAACATAGTGAGAGAATGATTTTTTATTGTCAAATAGTACTGAGATATCGTGAAATGAAACCTAAGAATAACTTTGACACACTTATAATAACATTAGATAGATTGTTATTTGAAGGGATAAAACACTGTCCTGACCGAGAGCACTCTGTGTGGACCAGGGCCCCGATTCTAAAAATGAATGGCCGCTAGAATAAAAATGCACCTCAGTGGCCATTCTGCGATTGGCATAGTGCAGCGATCGGGTTAGTAGAACCGTTGCGCAAATCAGAATCTCAGAATCTGAAAATCAGAAGATTGGCGCATAAGGCGCTAACCAAAAAAATAGGCAATCATGGAGACTGCCGACAGAAAAGAAAACTTAAAACTTAGGACTACTTCTTATACCATCTGAGTGATAATGACCACCAGTCTGGCGCAACACGTCACATAATCATGTCGGCGACGCTGTCACATTAACATTTCGGTGACGCGAACCCAAATAAAGTTGCGTGTTGGAAAAAAATGAGGAATATGTTCATACTAACGCATTTCATTCTCGACAGTCGAATTTTGTTAATATCAGACAAAATATCTCAGTAGCCCGATTTTTTAAATTATCGAATAGTAGTAAGACGAGAGATTCTCATCAGTCCGATCATTGGACGATGGTGATACCAGAGGCCTTAGTATGAGTTTCTGACAGCTAACTGAAACTAATTTCGTTTTCGTATAGGGCGCTTATTTCCATACATTTGGTTAGCGGACATTGAAAGGAACTACAGTTGCTTTACTATTCCGCTAGGGGCGCTTTGTTCAAATGTATGGAATCTCAGGGAACCATACGAAAACGTAAATAGTTTCAGTTAGCTAACAAATCTCATACTAAGCGTACAGGCCAATTTACCCCTACTTTTTCATTTAAATTTTGGTTTGGTAGCTATCCAGGTGGACTCAAAACCTACCACCAGCCAAACCCGAGCTCCAAAATTCTAAATCATTTTCAAGTCTCATGCACATGTTGATATTCAATGTATCACACAGACAATGTCTCAGGCAATCTTGCGGCGGCGGCGGCGGCGGCGGCACGACAAAGTGCTGTTTATTCGACGGTCATACCTCACTTGCGGTTTGGGAATTGCTTCGGCATGTAAGTAATTTTCTAAGACCGACGACCGTTCGGATAGTCTTGGAAATAGGGATACTAGAAAAGGCATACCTTTTTGTTTTTCATATGTTTACAACACTAGTGTAGCGTTTGCAGCGCCACCTACTGACTACTGAACTCAGTAGTCCCATCGTATAACTCTGAACTATCAAGGGGTCACTGAGTGTTGAACTGTGTTATAAGTATGATCCATCTTACCTAATTCTGTCCCCATAAAAACAATTCGAAAAAATGTTGTGTTCCGGCATTTAGAGGTAGGATAGCCAGTTCCTCAGTTTGTTGAGGATTCCGGGTGAAATGCGCCTCCACCTTTGGCTTATCTCAACTTGTACCCAGGTGAGATGAAGGCCAAGCGCTTCTCCGTCGAACAATAAAAAAGCGTATTTTAGAAAAAAAAGTATATAAGTATTATTTCCGTGATCTGGGTCCCATATTAAGCTTTGCTTAGTTTGGGACTAGATGGCGCTGAATTTAATGTCCTGCAATATTAGTTTATTATTATTTTTATATTTTTTTACAAAACACAAAACAAATTATTCTGAAAATCCGGCCATTTAGGTGGAATTCAGTGATAAACACATGTACAGAAGAATGATAATAGTAATGATAATTGCCTTGAGATAATCTGGGCCTCATCTCTTCCTCTCTTAAATTTGTAATCAAAAGTAGGTATACCCACAAAATATATTTAAAAAAAGTTTGTTTATGGTGTCACAGATAATGATTGGCATGTGTCAGAGTGGGGTCGACGCGACGTGACGTTATAACATGGCACCCTTCAGTTAGGGAGAAACTCTTTCAAATGTGACATCCATGAAATATTACAACTACATACGAGTAAATCGCAGATAAAGCCTACTAGTTTATGATTAATAAAATGTGTCGTTCCCATTCATACCACACCATTATGTTATATGACATACTCCATGATGATTTTTATGAGTTGACTTAGGGATTACACCAGGAGATGGGCGAAAACATCCACCGTACAACAATACTGCGATTACCTACTTGCCAAACGTGGCGATTTAATTTAATCATATAAAATTACAATAGTGTTATCACTCTCGGGACTGTGAGGGTGGCATTGAAGAAGAAGAAGAAAGTTTCTTAATGCTACACAATGCCAACTTTTAAGCTTTTAGGGCTTAAAGTAAAACTGTTCAAGACTAAGCGCTTTCAAAAACATGGAATCAGCTTCCAACGTCTGTATTTTTCTTTATAATGGCCCCAATAACTTCAAGAAGAGAATCCGCTCCATCGTAGACCTTATAATATTTTTTTTAAAGGACAATACGCTGTACTGGTTATAACACGGGAGATCTGAATTCTATATTAGTCATTGCATGTGCAAGTTTTAATTCAAAGAGCTGACAAAAATTTTGTTTATTTGCTCGTATGCTTTAGTTTCTTAAAGCTCAATTGATTTACTCAGAGAATGTCCGTCCAGACAATCTGTCTCTTCTATTGTTCCTATGCACGCGTCTCACCGACCATCATTTCCTTAACTCGACGAAATTTAAATTCCATGTTCAAAATAAAGAAGCAAGCAGAAATTGCTTTTCAATTTCGCAAGGTTATAGAGTGGTTGGATTTTGCCGGAAGAGGGCATTAGAAGTCTCAGGTATTGGATAACATTTCGGACCCTATGAAGCATGTAGGATCGGTTTACACGCGGAGGTTTGTGTTTTTGGTATTTGTATACAAGACTCGTCAAGCATGGTGATTATGGCAAATCCCTGTAGCTTTGAATGATGCTTACTTTTTTTAAACCATGGGTTAGGTTAGGTTAGACCCCAACTACCTAGCTCTTACTAGCTAGGCTTACCTAGCTCTAGGCCAAAGCCAGGATATGATCAAGGATAGAGCAAGATTCCTCAGGCACTGGCTCATCCATGGAACGCGGGAAACCATTTGGAAACGGAATTCGAAAGGATGGTGGTGGTGGTTGCTACTCGGTGTACCTTAGCAGTTATAACCACTAGCAAAAGCCAGCGATTCATGTATATAAACTTATGGATAAGTAGATTTTTATGGTGACCATGATGATAATACATACATCATGGTATTGACATAATGGATTATTGGGTTTAACTTGTTACGACCAAGGACAGAAAAATAAACTTTTCCTCTGTATTACTTTAACCTATTCCATTTTACAATTTTTTTCAAAAGAATGCTTCTAGGTAGGCTTAAAAAGTAGAAAATAGTACGTGTCATTGAAATGACACAATGACGTAGAGAAAATGCAATGATTCCATCGTATTTTGAGTGGGAATACGGTCAATTGATATTACTCGTGATCCCATTCCAGAGCAGTGGGTCTACGGAAAAAAAAATCATGAGCCCTCCAGTGGGTTAAAGTAGTGGGACCACGGGTTAAGCCTCATTTTACGAAGCCTGTTCCATCATTTTTTAGTTTATCTACAAGTTATATTGAAAAATAGAGAGTGGTGTGGAATGAAAGAGGAAATAGTGACAAAAGTGAGTGAAAGCAGGTTGACGAAGCAGGTTATGTTATGTGTACAGTTAGGACGCGAAGACCTCAGGAAACGATCTCCGATCAAGTCAAGTTTTCGAGAAAGGTTCTAAACCGATGAGAATGTATGAAATACTTGAAAAGATTACTGACCTGTAAGTATAATACCTACCATCTTATCTAAGTCTGTCGCCATAAGAATAATTCTAAAAGTGCTGTGTTCCGTCATTTAAAGGTAAGATAGCCAGTTCCTCAGTTTGTTGAGGATTCTGGGTGAAGTGCGCCTCTACCTTCAGCCTTATTTGAAATTGTAACCAGATGAAATGAAGGCTTGGCGTGAGTCTATGTTTGTATATATTTTATCGAAAAGTAACTTTTGTACATTTTCATATTGTCTGCGACCAGACATTCGATCTGTTTCTTGCGTCCACAAAAGGTCACAAACAGTAATTAACGAGATCTCTGACCCCCGATAGGTGGAGTAATCCCAGCTTATGCGGGAGAGCTTATTCGTGTAACGCAAGATAATGGCAGTGCCAATCATTACGGCCATGATAATGCTTTGTTTTTGTTTTCTTTGTATGGGTAAGGATATGGCGGAATTATTATTTAATTCAATGAATGAATGAACACTCCATTGTACTTACACAGAAAAGTTTGGAAGAAATGTAAAAAAAAACAGATGTGCAGATGATTGTTTTTTCAATATTTTTTCTCAAATTATGAAAAAATGTGCAAACCATTCAATTAAAAATAATACAATCTATATACGTTATAAAAACCATAAGCAAAGTTAAGTTAATTGTATATTTTTGGAAACGTGAACACTGACAATAGGGCTTGTCCACAAATTTTAAGTTGCTCAGTGTACTATGGGTAGAGCTATGTTTGGCGTTTTTCTAAAATATAAAATCAGAAATAAGGTAATCTGACCCAGAACTAAGGTGGTTAACATAGCTCAAAGTTTGCAGGTTGAAGTGGCTGGCCATATTTGTCTAAAAACCGTCAACCGGTAGGGTCAACGTGTCTTCCAGTGGAGATCACGTCTAGGCAAGCGTAGTGTAGGACAGTCTCCAGCTATTGGAGCCACGACTTCCGCATACAGGCAGACAGAGTGTGAATGTGAAAGGCCAAAGTTTGGGCTCAGTGGCGCACCTTGGGAGAGACTTACGTCCAGCAGTGGACTACAAAAAGTTGATGATAATGATGATGTTAATTTTTGGAATTGTTTCTGGTTTCAATAATTGTTTTCTACCATCTAATATAAACGCTGTGACAAACTTTCATAGAATAATACACCCAAATCGTTTTAAATGTGCCTATAATATTTGAAGAGTTCTCTCGTATTTTCCAGGATCACATCATCAGATCCTGACTTGATGTCAATGGGACCACCTGTAAGGTATACCTATACTTTGAAACAAAAAAATAATTTTCCAAATTGGTCCAGGCGTCTGCGAGTAATAGGGGAACATAGATAAAAAAAAAATAAAAAAATAAAAAACGACGAATTCAGAACCTCCTCCTATTTTGAAAGTTGGTGAAAATGATGACGTACCTACAACGAATCACAAACGTCTCTTTCCCCGAAATTAATAATGTAGATATTTTTCGATTATGGTAAAACTAGCTTCTGCTCGCGGCTATGCCCCCATGGTATCCGGATAGATAAGGCTATCAAGTCAGTGTGGTCAGCTATATAAACAGTCAGCTAATAATAAAATTACGGTCAGCAAGTTAAAGAGGCTTTGGTCAACAAACAATGGGAATCAAAATTGTAAGAAGTGTCTGGGTGCAGATAAATAAAACCCAAACCTACGACGTACTCCATAAAGGTCGAATAGTATGCAGTCAAGCTTATTTTTCATGCTAATCAAATATAAAAAAACCACTACCTAATCACTTGCTACTCAAAAGTAGCCTGTATGTTACTTTTGGTCTATAGCAATATATAAATAAATAGCAAGTTTCAGTAAAATCCGATAAAACAATTGCGTGAAGGAGCAAAATAGAACGAATCTTGTATGGCGATGTTCGACAACCCATTTCCACGGAAACTGATTAGTGGGATGAATAGCATAAAATCCAAACATCCAAACAAATTTCATTTTGATAATATTGATTGAGTTTTGACTGAATTCTTAGTACTTCTCGCCTGAGCACCGGGGTCTATTCTAAGTATCCAAGAAATGCGATAGACATTCTTATCTTACCGCCCCTACTGTCACACCGCGATTGTGTAATTAGTTGGGCACAGGGAGCGTGTCACGTGCCACTCAAGTGGACATTGATTGCGGTCTGTTCGTGCGGTCGTGATGGCACTATGATTTTCGGTAATTCTAGTGGCTATTGCTGAAAATACGAGCAACTCACCGATTATTTTTGTGGTTTTGGCGTTACTCACATTTTTATTTTACGTAACTTTTCATAACCTCAATGCTTGAGCGGTCATGGATAAGGTCTACAATGGAGCGAGCCTTACCAGAAAATGCCTTTAACTCTCTTTTTGAAGGAGTTGCCTTCAAAAAGGTAGAAAGCTTAAAAAGAGCAGCTGTGAGCTAGACTATCTGTAATACATTTGGTATTCTTTCATCATTTATTGTAAACAAGATAATTGAATATGCTATTTAGCCCTTTAACCCTTGGATTTCATTTATTTTTTATTATGTGGGTATGCATTATGTTCAACAAAAATCTAGTAATATTTTTTACTAATTTGATAGATGTCTGAAATCCATAAAAAATCTTGTAGGTGTGTATTTTGATTTAGTCTGCTTACATTGATATCAGAACTACCAAGTCGACCAAAATAATTGAAATACCAAAAGCAACGACTGTACTAAAGAGGAAGAGACAATTATCCACTGTCTCCTCCTACCGAGTACCCTGAATAACCTCCTGAGTACCTACTGTGCAGTGTAGAATGACGTTCATTTGACACTAAGTAAAGCAAAGCTAGGGCAAAATCTGGACCACAGTAGCTCATTCAGCAGCAGCAACATTTTTTTTCCAGTTTTATCTGTCTGTCTGTGTTTCTGTATCTGAATTTTTCATCACGCTGTAACTACTGGATGGATTTGAATGAAACTTTGTGCAATTATTACTGATAGGATGGAAATGGCAAGTATTATGTGAACTTGTTATCTCCTCTAATCTTAAAACGTATGTATGTAACTTTTTACTGGAAGGAACACGAAACTTTATGCAAACTTGTTATGAGAAACGATAATATACCCCATCATTAATTTATTGAAAATTAGAATGAGAATAAGAGCATCTGCTAGTTCTAACTATATCTACCAAAGACCACTTCACGTTCTAGTCGGAAAACTTCACTGATCGAAAACTCTGGGTAGATAATCCAACAAAAGCTCATTATGAGCTTATATCACATCCGTTATCTCGAGTGCTCGAGATTATTGATGTCATTCATGAGTATATTAATATCGGGAATGTGTCGTATTATCGTGTTATCAACGCAATCAGTGTATGAGTGGACATTTTTACATGTGGAATATTCTCACGATAAGAAAAAAAATGTTTAGTTATATAATGTTCACGAATAATCTCTATCGCCTAAAGAATATACTCCTTCAACTAGGCATGTGGAAAACGTTGTTGGTGTCAAATTAAACTAAGTTAATTTAGCATAAACAACTTACGAATAGTGTTATAGGATACTGTTCGTTTTCCCAAATAAATATAATATAATAAGAAATATACTGCTGGCTGAGCGTCATAGGCAATTTGTATCGGTGAGAAGAGTCATTACGTGTGAACGAATATCCTCCTTCATTGCGATCGCCAAAAGCACCAATCCACCAATTCCAAAGAATGAAACTCCTTGGCCTTGGACAATCTTAGAATTTTCAAGTCAAGATGAAAAGATTCCTTTTAGACATGCATGTTCCGTTGTGATGCGATGCAATCTTAGGCCACGACATCTTATTTAATTTAATTTTATTTTATTTTAAGGCTTTTAGGAAAACTTACAGCTAGGTACATTGCAAGACTTATAGATAATAATATAAATAAATAAATATTGCAGGACACTAATTTCACACAGCGCCATCTAGCCCCAAACTAAGCATAGCTTGTTATATATAACAGAACTTGATTACGGATATAAATACATACATTTGTAAATACATACATATCATACCAAACAACACCCAAACACAGAACAAACATCTATATTCATCACACAAATGTTTGTCCTGGGTGGGAATCGAACCCACAACCTACAGCGCAGAAGTCAGAGTTCTGCCTACTGAGCTATTAGGCGTGTTAAGGTGGAAACGTGCCCGTGACACTAGCCACACTAATTCAAATTGATTTTTGTTATAGAAATAAACAATTTTAATGTATTTATTTACTGAAAACGTATTTTGGTTATTTTATATGATGGTGAAGCACTTCACCAGGAATCCTCAAAAGTCTGAGAAGCTGGATATCTTAAAATGTTGCTCAGGAAAAACAACAAATAAGTAAGTATTGTTAATATCCTAGGAGTGGATGATTGATCAGCTGCTCGCAGTGGTAGACGACAGTTAATAATCGCACCCTCGCAATAATCTTTAAGCGTTTGGTACAAATTAAAGGGCTTTCACTTAAACGGTCCACCAAATAAAAAAACGGACAGCTAATTTTTGAGGGTTTGACCAGCTCCCATACATATGTAATTTATCAGCACACTAAGTTAAAAGAATCTAACAACCTACTGACGTATTTTGCCATAAGTTCGAATTATATGCTGTCATTGTAACTTTTTTATAATGGACGCATTTTACTTTAATTTTTGACATTTCTTGCTGAAATAGTTGGTATTTAAAAAATAGGTACTACATATAAATTCTTCAAATAAAATGTAGGTACTATTAAAGTATTTTCTAGGGAAGCAGTCGGGTTTCATAGGACCATTACAAACGGTCTACAGGTAACTCAACTAAGCCATACATAAAATGCGGAAGCGTACCCAAGTCACTGACTGCATTGCCATACTGAATAGCTTTATATTTTATAAATTACATGATAATACCATACAAGTAACTGAAACATCGATGAGACATTTATTTATGAGTGAGACATTAATTGATAGCAGCGTGCATAACTCGTTCCACGCATTTTGATAACTTCAGTTTTTCACTTAACAGGTTCCTGGAACTTTCAGAAACCAGTTATCTTGAAGTGGAGCACGGAAACATCTATGTGCGTAAACCAAGGACAGGGAAGGGTAAACAAATCTAAACGCTTCAGTCTTAAGCTTGCACCAATCAATACATAAACATCGCGAAGAAAGTGTTGACTGTTTAGGTGTCACGCGTAATTAATAGTACCTAATAAGGTTTTTAATCTCTGAAAATTTTAATCGAATCGAATCAAGAATATTTTGGCTAATTCTTGGAATCTCAAGAAATTGAATCGGTAAGGTGTGACGTTTCGAATTCTTCAATTGAATCAATAAAAAATACTTTACAAGACCATTAGACACACAGCTAGATCACATTTGTTCACTAAAAATAAACAAATGTATAAACATTATCTAACGCAAAACATACATTGAAAACATTATATTATACCTTTACTAGTCCATTAAGGACATTCATGCATATTTTGCACCTTCAAGCATGGCTCACTAATTTAATATTATGTTGTACGAACAATTGTTTCAATATACCAACGAAAGCTTGAAGCGGCCATAACCACGTGCTATCATACCCTACTAAAAGCCGGTCCATTACAAAGTTCCTTCAAAGTACCCAGAATCTTATCTCACAATGACCATTTCATTTATTTTAGGAGACACAGGAGTCATACCACCTGCACTCGAGATTGTGGTTGAAGCTTTTAGTGAAGCATCAATAGATTTTGCCACTTCAAACTTACACCACTCAAAGATTAACCTTATGGTTCAAACACAAGGATCAAATCAGAAAATGAAAGCGATGTTGCTGACAAATCTTACTATGTTTACGGTGATATTATTAAACTAAAGGAGAATGAACTTATATCCTTAAAATTTAAGGTTGATATTAGTGTTAAGCTTTCAGATGCAGGAGGTTGGAATTTAGGCTTAAGCGAGATAGAACTTCGTTTATATAACGATAAAGATGATGTTTGAATGGGTCAACTTAGAACTTTCCTGGCGCCACGCTTTGTCATGCCGATACAATCTATATCCGGTGCAGTTTCGGGATGAAAATATTTTTACTTATCTTAAGTGGTTGTATCTGCTTATTAATTAGCTTTAGAGGGTACACGTAGTGCTGTCAAATCAAACACTTTGTCGGTGTTAGGTGATCTTCAGACTCTTGTAGCCGTAATAGACGATGATTCTATAAAACTTTGATAGACTGGTGTTGTCATGGTTTTAAATGTGTTCGGTAAAAAATGTTGTTGTTAACATGAAAAAAACACTTGTATTTTGTTTGATATTCTTCGAGTGATCGTAGTTTATGATGAGATTTCAAGCATCAAGGAAAACAATTCAAAATGCTTCACCATAGACATCACATGGCTTCCGTACCTAAGTATGTAGTTCTCTTGCGCTTGGCGCCTGAAACAAACCATATTCTTGGCTTAACGCCTTCTGCGCCTAAAGCAATCAGTGAACTTCAAGCCATTTCAATTCAAGTTTACCAGTGGTTAAACCCAGCCAGAATAAAAAAAAAAACTCTCCCGAACCATAAAAATGTAGAATGATTTTCTCAACTAGCATACTACAGACCTATGAGTTTTTTTGATGACGGCGTTTTGTTTTTTTTTTTATGTCAGGAACGCGTCTGTTATTGCGAGCGTCCAAAACCGATGGTAACCGCTTTCCATCAGATGGGCCGTATGCTTCTTTGTCACCCTGAATATATATTTGGCGTGGACAATACGGAATACACAATGTTCAAAAGGCTAAGGACATTGACTACTAATCACAACTGCACGTTGCACATGAATCAATCATCTCTTTTATTATGTGTGAAAATCATAAACTAGACATTGTTACTGCTTGCATATTTTTCGTACAAACTATGGATGTGGCGATTTGCTTGGATTCGTATTATAAGACATTACTGCATAGGTATGGACTGTGGAATTTATCAGCGTCCAAGCGATCCAATAAAAAACTATCAACATCAATTCTATAACCCAACAACTTTTGGACATAAGCTTCCCAAAAAACTAACAAGTTTTGCTGAAAGCATGCTTCACAGGCGGGTAAAAAATCACAAAGAAGTTTAGAAAGAAGTAGAAGATACTTTCAAGATAAAGTATATACTCAAAAGAATAATTGTCTAATCCTGGATGAGATCTTTTAATAGCCTCAAATGACAATATGACGATATCCCCGACTGGGATGAAGGGGGATATCCAAAGATAGGTCAAGAACTGAAAGCAAGGAAGAACAAAGGTACCTAGCAAGTATAACAAACTCAATTACAATGATATCACCAAATCAGCGGACGAGTGAGGTGACCGTTAAGACAACGATCAAGTGCTCCCACTTCCTGCATTACACGCAGATAATACATAGAAATTGTATATTAAGTCACCTCATAAATATGGATATATGATGTCTCGGTTTGTGACCACAGTGGCAGCGGACGCTTGCACAATCCTCGCGGATGGGCCTTAGTTCAAGACAGGGAAAGGTGCCTTGATCAGTGAGTTTAAAGCGAGTGCATTGCACAAGTGAAACAGGTAAACTTATCTAATAAAAATAGACAGTTTCAACTAAGCGGGATTTTAATGAACCTGATTATTGACTTTATACACTATTAAAATGGTAAAAGAGCTTACATATGAGAATTTTGGGGTTTCCTGAGTCCGTGGGGAGCTGATGCCCTCCAGGTGTTCTAAATCTTGCTTTTGATTGATGTGACGCGTGAGTGGCTGGCTGTTATGAAGTTCAGCGAATTAGCATTGCTTTTTAACGAGGCGATGCAGCTATGTATCTTGAGCACGCTTCTGTCTGGTACTGGTCTGGATCAATTAGGTTACCTTTAGAGTGTTTGTAACGGTCCTTAGGTAAAGGTCAGTTGAGCCGACTGCTTTCCATATATATAGTTTGTTTATACTTACACATAATGTTTGAATAAATTATGCCATATAAAATGATTTCCTTGATCCACAATCGATATTTTAGAAGTACAGTAATTTTCAGTCATTTTGATTTATAAGTAGCTCATTTAGTTTTTTAACTGGTCCTGCATTATTTGTAAATGCTGTTTACAAATAGAGAAAGGAAATACAGTGACTACCTTGAAGTAATTCGAAGCGTAACATAAGGACGCGGACTCGATTAGAGTAATGACACAAAAATAAAGCAAAGAAACAAAACATGAAATAGAAATACTAACACATTCGACACGCTTCAATTACGAACCTAATGTTGAAATGGCTATAAACACAGGACAAGCATGTTTTTAGGGTTCCATAAACAAATGGTGCCAACAGGACCCTGTTACTAAGCCTCGGATGTCCGTCCGTCCGTCTGTCTGTCAGAAGGCTCTCGTGAACCGTAGTAGGAAGACAGTTTACATTTTCACAGTATGTACTGCCTACTTATTCTAGATAACAAACATCAAAATACTTTCCTATTATGTTAATATATAATATAGTTAGGAAATTTATTTTTTTGTTTGAAAGGGTGGTCCCATTGTCATCAGGTCTGGATCTGATGATGGAATCTTGGAGAAATCGAGGAAACTGTTCAAATATTATATGGACACTTGAAGTGATTTGGGTATTTTTAGGGTCGGTATACTTCCCAGGTGATCCCATCATCATCAGGTCAGATTATGAGATCCTGGAAAAATCGAAGGAACTCTTCAAAGATTATAGGCACACTTGAAGCGATTTACTTGTATTACCTTAAAAGTAAGGAAGGAAAATGGACCCCTTATAGTATTACGCGTCTGTCTGTCTGTCTGTCCGTCCATCTGTCATCAAAATAAATGGAAAAAATACGTCGTCCAGGTAAACGAAATTGTATCATATTCTTCATTGAAGTCGGATTTCTTTTTAGTTTTTATAACGTAATTATTGCATTAATAATTTGGTCGAACACTCGGTGTTCGTGTCCGCACTTTGCCGGTTTATTATATAGGTACGAAATTAACTTGCTCTGACCTTGAAACTTGCATTAGATACAGAAAACATATACCTCAAAGTTATGGGCCGTTGAACGGTTTTTTTCAGTTTGGACTTAGTTCAATGTTTATAAAGGCTTTCTGGTTTCCCAGTCTTCTCCCTCACACAGACGATGCGGGAGTGCCACTGGGTTATTTAGTGGGTATACCAGGCAACCGGGGAATCCCACATAATAGTAGGGGAGCCCACGAGGCTAAATGGGGATTTACTCGAGCGTCGTAGAGACCTATTGGGATGCAAAGCTTAGATGATAAGAAGAAAAAAATGTTATATGATATATACCTTTACATCGGTGGGGGAAGCGGCTATAGATTTTTAAATATGTAAAAAAAAACTGTTGCATGGACATCCTCGAGCGCATCAGATATAACCCTCCCACCCCCGATGAGAGGGTATAAGTAATGCATTTTTCCCAGCGAAAAAAAAAAGAAAGGAGGTAGTAGATACTGTCCTTACTGTCCTTTTTTTATTCACCCTGCACTTTGCTACAGGGTGTTTGGGTACAGTGACCAAAGAGTATGTAATCACTCCGTTCAAAGAGTGACTGCGGCTCACCGCATGCTTTTAAATACACCGACAGATAAAATACAGCTATTGTATGCGTGTGGTAGCTTTGTTGTGGTCTTTCTTTAAGGGTTTTCATGAAACTCAAAGTAAATATTTCTTTGATAAGTTTTAGATCTTCTTTAAATGGCCAAAATAATTCGTTCGCTTGTTCCTTGAAAGAGAACTGACGGTTGATTGGGTATTCTTTTTTCTGACGTTGGGAAATCTTAGGTACTTCTTACTTGACTAAACCTTGTATAGACGTACTGGCTCCAATTGCCATACCGGGTTTATTCTGAATGAAAGTTACCGAGGCTGTGAGTTATCTCGATTAAAATACATGTATCATGCCACTTACATGATAGGTATGGTATTAAGAGGTAAGAGAGCCAGTTCCTCAGTTTGTTGAGGATTCCGGATGAAATGCGCTTCCAGCTTCGGCCTTATCTCAACTTGTAACCAGATGAGATGAAGGTCAAGCGGTTACCCGTCATAAAACGACAAAAAAAAAATGAGAAGACTATTTTGAAATTCATGTAGGTACAATAATATTATTAAGTAGATAGGTATCTACGTAAATCCGTCGTTCCTACAATGATACCTACGTTATCTTACTACGTATACTATGAAGTAGGTATTTAGTAAGATATTTTGAATATAAAACACAGACCGTCTGCTGTATACTGTGTTTATTTACTGTACTAAGTTACAAGCCTTAATTGGGCGTATTTATTGAATGGCGAACATTTTTGGTACAAATTAGAGTCAACTTTGGATTTTTTTACTATCAAGAAAATTTTATGTTATCGTGTTTTCAAAACACAAGTATTCTAGCATCTATCCTGAACTATAACATATATTAATTTCAAAGTAAATGCTACAGTATTGTGGAAGATATGATCGCTGAAGCTAAGCCATTTCACATATCATAGACTCTTAAAGTTAATCATTTTTTTCCCGTAGTTAGTTCTTGTCTTTGATAGGGGATAATATTCTAGTGTAGTATAAAGTGGAGTTCCACCACATGCCACACGCCAACTAGGTCATAAAATACCGCAATTTAATGGACAATTTATCCGCAAAACACGATCAAATTACTCGCACACCGTACAAGGCCGTTTCGCAACTCGGAAGGGCGCAGATCGCCGATAGCGGTCCCACGGAAGGAAACCGAGGAAGTTGCCCAACTGGCTCACGCCATTTTTGGCTTACGAGGTTTCATTGCACTGCGATACTGCAATGAGGTGGGCTTAGAAAAGGAATGAACTAATAAATGAGAAAATACTTGATTTCCACAAAAATTGCATGGAATAAGTAGTTTACAACATTATTTGACACGGTGTATTAGAGCAATACTCTCTGTTTGGACAAGCAGCGAGTATTTTTTTATTGTATGACGAAGAAGCGCTTGGCCTTGAGTCATATTATATTTTGAGAAAGAGGTGAGATATATATTCTTCAAGTTATAATAAGACCGAAGGTGGAAGCGCACATCACACAGAATCCTCAACTGCTTGCGGAACTGGCTAGTTTACCTTTTAATACCGGAACACAACAATTTGTAATTGTTGTAGCGATAGACTTAGATAAGTTGGTGGTAGCTATCCAAGCCAACAAGCCTACAAGCAACAAGCCTCATAGCTCAGTTGGTAGTAGCTCTGCCTTCTGCGCTGTAGGCTGTGGGTTCGATTCCCACCCAGGACAAACATTTGTGTGATGAATATAGATGTTTGTTCTGTGTTTGGGTATCATATTATTACGTATGTAATAGTTCCCATATTACAAGCTATGCTTAGTTCGGGGCAAGATGGCGCTGTGTAAAAAAAAAAAACAAGCACAATATTGCACTCTCCAGGGGATCGAACCAGGATCCTCTACATCACTATTTATTACACCTGTGCCATGATGGTCACGGCAAAAGAATCGACCCCTCCAACAGGAACATATCAGGGTGTCATAAAAGTCCTACGGGTACCTACTCACTAAGTAAAAGGGCAGAAGCTTTGGCTTCTGTTAACTCATAGCTCAGTTGGTAGTAGCTCTGCCTTCTGCGCTGTATGCTGTAGGTTCGATTCCCTAGGATAAACATTTGTGTTATGAAAATAGATGTTTGTTCTCTGTTTGGGCATTGTATTATAAATGTATGTACATACAAAAAATAAGAGTATTCTATCCGTAATCTAGTTCCTATATTACAAGCTATGCTTAGGCTGTGTGATAAAAAAAAATATGATGATGTGACCTAATTCTGATCGATATAATGTAAAGTCAAAGTCAAAGTCAAAGTCAAATATTTTTATTCATTAAGATTTTTAGGATCATTTTGAAACGTCAAATCTACCGCCTGTTCGGAATCGCGACCAGCACACAAGGAGAAAGGCAAGAACCTCGGGCTGATTAATTTTTTTGAAAATCCATTTAACATTTAGGTACATTGTTTATAATAATTTAATAACATTACAAGTGTTACCTACATCATAAAACTAAAAACTTAATATTATCTTAAAACATTGATTACTACATAACTATCTAATGGGCAGTTTCTTGACATTGAAAAACACCATTTAACTGTCAACTGGTATAGCAACATCGGGCCACGCGTTCTTATCGTCGATATAGTCACTTATTTTGTAGTAGGCTCTTTTAATTAAATTATTCTTTATATACAATTTGAATTTACGAGCAGAGAGTTTGGTGGCGCTTTGAGGAAGCTTATTATAGAATCGTACACAGTTTCCTAAGAATGAATTATTTACTTTTCCTAAGCGATACCTAGGTATGTCAAGTTTATTTTTATTTCTAGTATTAACACTGTGTACATCACTTCTTTTAACAAACTCATCAATGTTCCTGTGTGCGTGCATTAGGTTTTCATAAATATATTGGGAGCTGACTGTCATAATACCAATCTCTTTAAAACGTTCCCTGAGAGAGTCACGAGTTTTCAATTTATAAATTGCCCGTACAGCTCTCTTTTGCAGGATAAAAATGCTTTCAATATCTGCTGCATTTCCCCATAAAAATATGCCATAGGACATAACGCTGTGAAAGTAACTAAAATAAACTAACCTCGCCGTGGTTTCATCAGTAAGATGCCTTATGGTACGTACTGCGTAAGCTGCCGAGCTTAGCCGGCTAGCTAATGTATTAATATGAATACCCCATTGCAACTTTGCATCGATATTTAAACCCAAGAAAGTAGTTGCTTCCATAAAGTTAAGTATTTCCCCATTTAAGATAATGTTAGCATTGCTGACTTGAACGTTAGGCAAGGTGAATCTAATGCATTTCGTTTTTTTCTCATTTAATAAGAGGTTATTTACCGTAAACCAATCAAGAACTCTAGCTAGAGAAGCATTTACACAATCATAATTATCTTTAGCCCTATCAACTCTAAATATTAATGAAGTATCGTCTGCAAACAATACAATATCACATAAATCCCCTACACAGGAAGGCAGATCATTGACATAGACTAGAAACAAAAAAGGCCCCAAGATTGACCCTTGTGGTACACCGATGTTAGTGGATGTTCCCGAAGATTTGCTACCGTTAATGTCTACTTTTTGAATGCGATTCGATAGGTAGCTACGCATGAGGCTTATTGCCTGATTCTGAATGCCATAGTGTTTTAGCTTTGAGATTAAGGTGTCATGATCTACGCAATCGAAAGCCTTAGATAAATCACAGAATACTCCTATGGCATCCTGTTTTCCTTCCCAGGCTTTAAAAACGTACTTCAACAGCATGGCACCAGCGTCAGTGGTTGAACGACCTTTAGTAAACCCAAATTGTTTTTCATGAAGTAGCCTGTTACAGTTAAAATGTGACAACAACTGGTTAAGAATAAGTTTTTCAAATATTTTACTACATGCTGGCAGAATTGAGATTGGTCGATAATTTCCTGGATCCTTTTCATTTCCAGATTTGAATAAAGGAATCAACTTGCTATATTTCATAAGATCTGGAAAGATTCCTTCGTCGATGCTTCTATTAAATATATATGCTAGACATGGTGCTATTTCAAAAACAATCGTGCTTAAGATCTTTACGGACATCCCCCAGAGATCTTCAGTATTTTTAATATTTATTGACTTAAAAGTTTTTAGAATACAATCAGCATTGACGTGTCTGAAGCTAAAAGAAGCATTACACCTTTCAACACTTGTTTCAAGAAAGGCTAAAGCACAATCAACAGAGGAGTTTAATGGTCGAGTAACAATTTTTGGTACACAAGAGAAGAAACGGTTAAATTCATTAGCAACTTCATAGTTATCAGTCAAAATTCTATCGTCAACTTTTAAGTTTATCTGCTTTTTCAAATGTTTTGCTTTACCTGTTTGATTATTTATCATTTTCCAGGTAGCCTTTATTTTATTTGATGACTGCTCAATTTTCCTTTTTATTTGCAATGATTTCGCAGCATGACATACTTTTTTAAAGACTTTTGAGTAGTTTTTGACAAAAGAAACAAATGATAAATCGTGTAGCCTTGACTCTCTTTCTGCATAAAGTTCATACAATCTACTCCTACTTTTATAGATACCGGCTGTTGCCCAATCTGCAAACATGGAACCAGATTTAGCTTTGCACGTTTTTTGTGGAAACGTATACTCGTGTTCTTTATGTATTAGATTAGACAATATATTATAAAGCTCATTTGGATCATTCAAGCATGGGATCAGGGAAATCTTTTGACTTATGTTATTTTGGAATTTTATGATGCTAGCTTCGGTAATTGGTCTGCATGTGATTTCCGGTAGCTCTTGTTGTAAGTTACAATCAAATAAAACATATTGACCATAATGGTCTGAATCAAATTTTTTAAACACGTCTTTTTCAAGGGGAATATCACTACAATATACATTATCTATGCAAGTGGCAGTTGTTAGAGTTACCCTAGTTGGTTTATCGAATTGGTGCTTAAGGTTGAAACATTTAAACAAGTTAATGATTTTTTCAGTTAGAGGATTTACAGGTATATCAATATTGAAGTCACCGAGCACTATTATTGATTTATTACGACTGAATATTTTGCTTAGTACATTTTCCATAGTGGACTCAAATAGCGCGTAATTTGCTTGGGGAGGACGATAGACACATACCACTATGTGCTGCTCCAGTTCAACACATGACAGCTCTATAACTTCTTCAATGGTGAGTTTCACAATATCTTTACGCTCCTTACATTTGAGAGTTTTCTTTACAATAATTAAAGAACCACCTTGAGTGGTATTCCTACGCTTGTATGCGCTTACAATGCAGTAGTCTTCATAATGAGGTAGTAACTTTTGATGCAATATAAAGTGTTCAGTGATGCCCATAACACTGATGTTCATTTTACTTAAAAATAATTCTACTTCTAAGTTTTTGCTGGAAAGGCCTTGAATATTTTGATGGACTATGTGTAACCTATTAGGCTTTCCCGTTGTCTTGGTGGTCAGTTTAAATGCTTGTCATCTGATCCTACTGTTTGAACGCCCATGATAGTACTGCTACTAACTGTAAGCCCGTCAGTGTCTGTAGCTATAGTACCTATAACTTTGTCACAAATATTAAATGCTAACAATTTAGCAATAATTATCCTACTATATCTACTGAGATACATTGTGTCTGGTGTTAACCTAAAGTCACTAATAAAAATATTAGTGTCAAAAAATAAAATGTCACTATGACGACATGTCAAGTTGTAAAGCATAAGGTTAATATTAAAAATATTAACATTCTCATTTTTCGAAAGCAATTTAGAGTATGGGAATGCACACAATATCAGTTTACCCAACCCCATGTCCAATTTATGTAACAGTAATTCAACTAATTTATTTACATATAGGCGCTTGATACCATTACTATTACCTAACTGTACAATCAATGTTGTTTTATTGTCAAAAGACGCCTCATTTAAGCTCTTTATCAGCCTATGGATAGAAGAGTCAGGAAAGCAGTAGTTAGTTACCATTTGGTCTCCTAACCTATCGCTTAGCAACCGACCCAACCCTACTCCTAGACTATCTGAGTACACCACAGTTTTCTGGGTCTGTCGGCAGGTTTGAGGTTGCCTAACCAGAGGCTGTGTTGTGTGCACTGGACCTGCCTCAGCCTGCACATGTTGTTCTGGTAGTAGTACCACAGGGGAATCGGGTTGCACAACTGCTGGTACCGGTGGTTCCACACATCCCGATGAAGCAATGTGAGTCACTGGCTGGTCTGTGGTACATGGGTCGGTCTGGGAGCTACTATGTTGTACTTGTACATATATACTTTCATTGTTAACCATTTCTACAATATTATTAATTTTTTTAATATTCTCACAAGAGTCTTGTTCAGCTTTCTTGTATTTCATGGTCACCTCATGTAAAGATATTTCCAAACTTATTATTTTATCAGACTATGTAGTATAATATAATAGATGTAGTATAATAAGGTACTAAACAGCGGCCATGTTTGAGAAAGTTACCTTTTAAAAAGCTTGTCGTGACGTCCTGAATGCATTTAACCCGGACTGGTGCGAAACGGCGGATGACCGCAAGTCCTGGATGGTTATGTGGGAGACCTTGGCCCTGCAGTGGGACAGTATATGTTTAAAAAAAAGGTTTTATGAGGATCTTTTTGTCAAAAAATACGAAAAATATATGGAGTTAATATTTGCAGAATACAAACTAATGGGAAACTACATTAATCAAACTAGCAGTTCACGTCGGCCGTTGACACGTCAATACGTCGGCCAAGGACTTAACAACTTAGCAGAAGGACAATTTGCCTGTTTGTTGGTTTTGATACGAATTGAATACTAAACATTTTTCTGATTTAAGTTTCCATCTGTAATGAATTTCCGCAACAAAAAGTAAAGTATTGCCTCTGTAAAGCAATGAATCAATTGACCATCTTGCATCAAACCAGTTCTAGCTGTGATCATTACTTATCCAAGTACAAACTAATAAATAATAAAATAGAAGCCGAAAAACTACCATGTTTGATTATGATTGATTAAACAAAGTGCGCGTGTGATTTTGTTCGCGCAGTGATTATTTTCAAATATTTTGATATTTATCGTACTATATGGTATTATGATGATAAATCAAAAACTCTTCATTATTTCGCCGCAATGACAATCTCGTGAACACTATGTATTTTTCGAGTAGTGTATAGGTGTATTAAATTTTTGAGGCGCAACTTTATCTCACCTATAAAATCCTAAGAAAACTATCGCACAAAAATATTTTTTGTTTAGGTATGTATATTGACATGTTTCTTGTGCGGCATCAGACTTTTTGATTGATTGATTTTCTTGTTATTCTGCTTGTCTATTTGTTTTTTAGTGTTTTCTCTTTAGTTTTATTTTAATTATGTTTGTTGTGTTATAAAGTATATTAAAATATCAATGTCAATGTTTTTTAACTTTCAGTAGGTACGAGTAGGTATACCTGTTGTTATTACGTATTTGGCAAGCTCTCAATAACATAAATGGACTCACGTCTTTTCTCTTTCGAGAATTCACCCCTGATCACTACTCAGAGCGTGGATCTTATGAGGATCACCTACTAAGGGATAGTCTGAGGCAAGTCCAAACTTACGCTCGGCAAATGCCCACGCTTTGCAAGCTCTAATATATCAATGTAATCGAAAAAATAGAGATAATCTCTCAAAGAGTGCATGCAACCCAGATGCGAATGTTGAGGTGGGTTTGTGGTGTGTTAAAAAATTATAAAATTACAAACAAAAACATAAGAAGTATGAAAGTACCAGTGTTTGAAGTCCTTACCGTTGTAAGGACTCATTATACGTAGGGATGAAATTCACATTGCAAGGAAAATGCTGCGTGTAAACTTAAAATTATTTTTTTATAAACTTTATTGGTTGGTGGTAGGACTTTAATTAAGTCCGCCCTGGCTAGCTACCACCATCTTCCCTTATTCTATTACCATAACAACAATTCTAAAAATGGTTGTGTTCCGGCATTTAGAGGTAAGATAGCCAGTTCCTCTGTTCGCTGAGGATTCCGGGTGAAGTGCGCCTCCACCTTCGGCCTTATCTCAACTTGTATCACGAGAGATGAATTCCAAGCGCTTCCTCGTCGGACTTGCATGTGAAAGGAGATGAGCTGACGGCTGATAGAAATGAATGAAAGATAAAAACATATTGTGCCGACGCTGTCTGTAATTATAAGCTTTGGCTGTTGGACCACATCGTAGAAATAATTTTCTGTAACACAAACCTTCCCAAGCTAAGTGTGACAGGAAGACAGTCCGTACATTAGCATTAAAACGGTCACACAATTACATCGTGATTAGTGTGTCGCAGAGAACTGAATTCATTAGTTCAGCTCACCTGATTTTATTTAATTAAAATATGCAGGTGCCGGTTGCACCAACGTAGAATGAACGTTTTTATAGTACCAAGACAATAGTGGTGGTGATAGAAAGTGATTGAGCGTTCAGTAACATCCAAAATTAGAGCGAGAAGCCAGTTTGAGATGTGACTTAATTTTTTATATGATTTTATTTACCTTCTATAATGATTTGTTATAATAATAAAAAAATCACATATTCATTGATAAACTGTTTACCTACATTTTATGAGAGTTGTAAGATTCAAAAGCAAGATACTAGGATATCGGCAAATGATTTGCGAAGATACTTTTATCTTCGCAAGTCATTTTAGTGAAATTGTAAAAGACGATTTTAAATAAGGCAAAGAGTCACCTCAAAATGCCCACGATACTATTGCAATGGTTTGGCATTTAACGCCTGTTTAACCGCGGTGCAATCGGGGTATAAAAAGCAAGTGAAACGTCTCGCAGACCAGCGGAGCGACTCGTTCCCATCCGTTGTCACCGTCGCCGGTCACCGCCACTATGCTAATAAAGATGATAATTGGTCCTTTTTATACAGAGATGTACTGTGGTGGAACGGAGTCAAGTGAACGTAAAGTAAGTTCATATAATCCTGCATAGTAAAAATTTATATATATATATATATATATTAATATGTGTAATTAAAACGTGTGAGTACTTTAGTACGTACGTCAGAAGCTTCTATAGCGTAACAAAACTATAATAACTGAATTATTTGTTATTGAATTTGACAAAAATTTATAAATTAAACAAATAAAAATAATATATACAACCAACTTCATGGTGTTACTTTTAGATGTCGGTGTGTCCCAAACGCGCCAATTAAGTATGAATTAAAAAATAACACAAACAATTGTAACAATTTGAGCATGGCACAAACGAGCTTAACCCTAACAGTTTTGAAAAAAACAAAAAAAAATAAGTTAATCTCAAAAGACAAAAGATATGCATTGCATATTATATTAACTAAACAACAATATTTATAAAAAAAAAAAAAAATTTAAACGTCAAATTACATGCCTCCATAGAAAATATTAGTAGATTGTTACACAAAAGTTTACACGGTTGTTGTACGAGTATGTCTAGGACAGGTGTTTTTGACCTGAGTTAAACACTCTTCTTTTTACTTTCAGTGCGAGAATATAAAACAATACAAAATTAAACAATTTTAATTTATATAATAAAAAAGTAGCGCAAAGTTGCTCAAGAAAACTTTTGTTTTGATCTCTACCAAACTTCACAGGATCATCCAGGCACGCAAGTCGCTAATCTGAAGATTGTGTGAAAAATTCATCAAAATCTTTCGAGCCGTTTTGGGGTCCATAGACTTTTTACACACATCAGCATTTGTCTATTAGATGAAATGTACAATTTGTAGCAATTTTGCATAGGTCGGTGTTTTTCGAGTCACTAATTTAGAATAATATTTGTGCCTTTTAGTTGCTAAATAAATATTGCAGAACATTAATTTTACACAATTCCATTTACATATTATCTACATTTTGACTCAATGACATTCTCACATAAATATTTACGTTTACTTTCAAGTCATAACAAAGTAAAAACTATAGAAATTTTGCGGCTACAATAACATTTTTTTTATTTCTTAAACTCTCATCTTAAATGAACGCACGCATCACCTTTCTAATTACATCTACCAATCGCCATGAAACGCAGTCCTTTCAGTTCCATTTTCAAAACTACGAATGATTTTCAATAAATTTC
Organism: Venusia cambrica; assembly: GCA_951394065.1. Classification (NCBI taxonomy): domain Eukaryota; kingdom Metazoa; phylum Arthropoda; class Insecta; order Lepidoptera; family Geometridae; genus Venusia; species Venusia cambrica. Next base: position 11,774,102 of record OX596035.1, read on the forward strand.
AATGTATGAAATCAAAGAAAATTCAATAGGTACTATTTGTACGGTTACTATGTAAAAAACGAGTCATCAAAAAGCCGAAAGATTCTCTATGAGCTCTCTATATTGATTGATTTTTGTAAAAAATAATGATACATACTTTTTGCCCTAGGCTAGCTTATAACACGTAATAGCATTTTAACCGTGCTATGCTAGACTTTTCGAGCAAGAGAAGTGAAATTGACATTGTGCTCGAAAATACCAAATAGTATGTCATGAGGAAGAGATTCCACAACTTGACAGAGAAGCAAGTGAAGGAGCCACCGTACCGGTTGGAAGAGTGCAAGTAAAAGTTACCACTTCGAAATAACTTTGTCCATGCATCATCGCAGTTTGACTTTCAAATTAAATAGTCATGAAATATTTTCTAAGAATATTAATAACAACACGAACCAAAACAAATCTCAGGATTCGAAATACTCAAGAATAAAGCTCATACGAGACCATAACAGCGGATTTTAGCTCTGTATGTATCAATACTTATCAGACAGGCGCCACAAGGCCTTTCATTAAAGCTATGTTTACAATAGGCATGCCCAAAGAGTCATAAACTGCAGACTCATGATCGCCATAAACCGTTGACAGTTGCTAACGAGAGCTTGATAAAAAAATGCTTGAAAGCCTTTGAAGTACAGCCGTGAACACACAAGGTTTTAGTTAGTTGATTCAGGAGTTACTTTGCAGGGATCCATTTCAGTTAAAAAAAAAAAAATTACCTACTATATGCCAAACAACGGAGTAAGTATGGTTCTTACCAATCGCATAATTTGACATTTAGAATCGATTGAATCTTTAAAATTGGTTTTATCGACCATCGCAAGTACGGAAGTAATCGGTATACATTCGTTAAATTATATCGAGTTTATCGATAACTAGTTCTTTTGTTTGACGTTTGAGATCGTATATTTTGTCTATTTTCACGATTATTTTATCTACTTTGAAGAAGGTCTCGGTAAAAGTTTTTATTATTCGATAAACTTAGAGCACTTTGACGATCGCAAGCGTATTACTACCATACTCGCGAGGTTCGATACGATTCGGTTCATTATGATCCGCACTTGGACCACAGATCCAATAGCTTTCGGTGTTTCGTCTCTATACGACGCATCCTCAGGCAATTTTGTCTTGCCGCGTATCACATGGTTTTTATAATAAACTCGAGAGAAAAAACATTTTATACATACACATTTCATAACTTAGATTTCTAGCGTGTTTGTCGATAATTTTGTATAGCTTCATAAAGATTATGGCACAAGTTACTGTTAAGAAGTAAGTTCAAACAAAAAAAATACTCAAATGTTTTTCACGTTCGAGGATTTGCCACTTATCTGATATATCTGAGTAGTCTCAGAGCGTGGATTGTTTGGGAATCACCTGGAGAGGGTTTGCTTGAGAGTCACCAGTTTTTAGACCACTGCCAGTAGTCCTACGATCAAGTACGCTGCCGAAGCATGTACTGTACACTGACACTAGCTAGTCAACTAATTGAAAGTCACCCAAAGTCATCCGACAGAGAACTAAGGTGGTCGGAAAGGGATAGCAGGCTTCAAATTCTAAAATAGCACTAAATTCACTTTTAACGTGAAGCCAGGCTGAAAATTATAGTATCTTTGTTCTGTGTCCAGGACATAACAAACGATCTTCAGCTCATTACGTTTCATCAGTGTACCCCATACTTATCATCGTAAAATGGAGCTGGAACCCACAACAATGTACGCTCTTTGCCCGCACCGCTTTAATACTAGAGCAGTAATGGGTACGCGAAGTAATTATCAGGATGCCATCAAAATGCCTCTCTTTAACCCTTTTTAGTATAATGAAGCATCGAAGAATGCTTTATGATCCACCTTTAAAGGTAAGGTTACGGTATCGGTTTAAAGACAATTGATCTGAGACATTTTCATTGTGCATTTGGTACATTTATAATTTCTTAATTAGATATAATTATTCATAATTAAATGACAAGTAGCATAATGGTATTTTTTTATTCGGTCTAATTGAAACAGCCACGAAATTTGTGACTAACACGATAAGAACGCGCGTAGCTCCATGTTGCTATGTCAGTTGGCAGCTAAATGGTGATTTCATAGTGTAAACAAATTGCCAGATAGATAGAACATTAGACAATATAGTTTAAATATATTTAGTCAGTGATATTTAGAGGTATAGTCGTTTACTTGTAATATCAACGGTTACTCTTTTGAGTTCAGGGGGGGTACCACGACCTCTTATAGCATTCTTGTTTTGATATTAATTTACTTTTGTCACTATTTGTCATGTGTAGAAAAAACGAGGCAATAGTTATGTAATATCAAAACGAGAATGCTATAAGACGTTGTGGTCAGGCCCCTGTTCCAAAGAGTCTTTAAACCGATATGGCTTTAGTATTTCCGCGGAAGAACTCAATGAGCGTTTATGTGCGTGTTCAGTTGATAGTAGGTACACAAATATATGGAGGTTCTGTTCTTTTGAATCAAGTTTTAATAAAAAAATATATATTTATAGATTGACACAACTTAAGATCCACTTTGTTATTGATACTGTACCTGAATAGTTTTGGCATAATTAATGTTAGTAGGTATGATAGCTCTTTAGTCAGCTGATCCCGCTCTAAACTTATCCCATGGGATGAGTTGAATAAATAATTAATATTAAATTGGCCATAACATTGAAATGACAAAAGACATTACAAACACATACTTGATTAACCTACCTAATCTTCAAATCCCGATCAAGATCAACAAGCCGCTTTTAAAACTACTCGCAGAAAAGATTTCATCACATGTATTGAATATCCAAAGGATGTCTGGAAGAGATTGCTTTTATCGATAAGGCTGCACATTGTAGCTAGTTTAAGTATTGTTATTTACTTGTTTGCTTTGTTTTATTTCTTTGGAGCACAATAATTGTATAGTTTATCTATCTACTTATTATTGATAACATTGAGGATATCATTGTAGAAATATGATCTATGGGTCTAATTAGATCTATCGTCTTCCAGACTTCTTAGAACCTCACCAAATAAACCTAAGCAGTGGGGCTCGAGGCGATATTTTTCTTGCTCATAAATCGTCCTATTACTTATATTTCGCCGTGCCATGATAAATACAGGCCAAGTATTATTTACGACATGTTTGATCAGATAGAGGCGACTGTCCACTTGTTTTCGAACCGCTTTGGGGCCCAAATTGCACCAGTAAATCATGAGTAAATCTTAGATGCCTTGATGAGGTATCGTATTATCTTTTCTTACTATTTTTGTGACCACAATTGATCATTTCAAACCTCAAATATATATATATATGTGAATGCTATGGTTATACAATAATGTTATAAAGTATTATTATGATATTTTTTTCCAAATCAAACAAAATGGCGTCAAAAAGCCAGAGGTTGGGTTAGATTCCTATCCAGGACAAACATTTGTTTGATGAATATAGCATGTGATTGTATTGCATATAAATTATACATTGTATTATGTTTAAGTAGGTATTTTAAAAAATATTGTACATTAAAATAATTCAGAGTCTCCGTAATAAATACTTTTAGCTAGTTCCAATATTACAAACTATGCTTAGTTTGAAGCTAGAGCGTTGTGAAAAAAATCTAGACGAATTTGTTATATTATTTTATATCTAATTAGGTATTTTTAGCAGCTTCAAAAAAAGGTAGATAATATCAACAACACTAAAGCAACAGCCTAAACAAAGACTATCGAGAGATATGAATAAGAAAAGATAAATTGATGATTTCTTTTTTAAATGCATTTTCTGGGAATATGCTCGCTCCATCGTTATACTTCATCCTTGCCAGCAAGCAAGAGCTTAAAACTCTCGAAGTCAGGATCAAACCCATCGTTAATAAACACGAATATGATTTTATCATAGAAATTAAAATGTTGAGAATAAAAAACAGAACGAGATAAAAAAAACATTTATCGTTTGAGAACAACCTATAAACAAAGCATTGAAATACATTAGGTATGGCGATATAGCAAATATATTACCATTTATGTCATAGCACTATAAATAGGTAGAAATACTACCCTCCCCCTAAGACAATGCGAGTAATGACCCTGTCAATATTGCTTAGCGCACGACATCCTCGGTGTCGGGTTGTGTGGCAGTCCGTTACCAATCAATAAAGTAATTCATTGATATCTATCGGAAATGTGCATTTGTAGTACCTATCTACGTTTATTCAGACTATTTGAAAACAATGAACAATGCAAAAGATATACTCCAATTCGGAAATTCTCTTTCCCCAAACATAGTTATTGTAATCCCCCATATAGTTATTGTAATCATCATCATCAACCGACCATTTTTTGAAAACATTAGAGGTGACCAATACCTCTTTAATAGCTGACCGTTTATTTAATCGGGGAATGCAACTGATGTGCTGGGAAAATGACCTGAAAATGGCAGCCGGTCTGTATGTCTGTAAACTGGAGATGGGTAGCCCATGACAGAAGGAAATAGAAGACGTTGGAGGCGGCCTATGCCATAGGGCACACTGAAACCAGAGATTAAAATAGACAGTTCCTCAGTTTGTTGAGGATTTCGGGTGAAATGCGCTTCCACCATCAGCCATATCATGACTTAAAAAAAAGGTGAGATGAAGGCCAAGCACCTGCCCGTTGTACGATAAAAAATATATATTATGTGTAACTTTATTTTCGTTGTAATTTTGAATATATTTGACTCAAATATGCAAGAAGTAAGATCGCTGATCGACGATTTCAAGTGACCAGTGAACCAAAATCCGTCTGTCAAAATATCCAAAAACTTAGTGAAGGGAATCTCATTTGGGGAGCGGCGAAGGGAACAATACACGTTATTTCGTAACATTGATTGATAGCCGATCCCCGATGAAGTGTCAAACATTTTGACAGTGGAAATGGATCGAGGTTGTAACAGTACTGGGCCCCGGCTCTACTAAACTAATAAACCAATCGCACCTCTATCGTCGCAGAAAGCCACTAGAATACCAAAAGGCACATAAAGTGGCCATTCTGTGCCGATACCATTGTCATAGAGAAGCGATTGGTTTAGTTGAGTCAGGGCCCAGTATACTGTTGTTGTAACAGTTCTCTATCGTCACAAAATAGCCACTAGAATACCAAAATGCACTTATAGTGCCTATTCTGTGACGATACCATTGTCATAGAGAAGCGATTGGCTTATTAGAGTCAGGGGCCCTGATCATTTATTTTCGATTCAGTAAAATGAGACTAAGTAATTTCATAACAAGGTAATTTTGGTTGGGTAGGATCAACTAAGTCTACTCCGGGCAAAGAAATCGTTGACTTTAAGTCAACGATTATAGCTAAATGAACCTATCGCCGGTGGTAAGACCTGTAAAGTTCTGTGCGGGAGTGCCAGTGCTTTTAATAGACAGCTTCTGGGAAAGCTCACTCCATTGTAGACCTCATTATAGCTCAGGTAGTGCCTAGGCAAGCCTCTTTCGACTTAAAACATTTCAAATAATAAATAAAGAAGGTTTCAATCAAATAGCATTTTTTTTAAAACTGTATATAGATTTTTTTAAAGAATATTCCAAGCAATCATGGGAGTCTTTTTACAAAAGATTCATTACTTTTTTAATACCAACATCAACATTAAATAAGTAACAAGGGCTTGAGTAAATGACCAAATAAATCAAAATAAAGAATAGAGCCACATAACAAACCATATTAACGTGTAAATATGCTGATATTTAGATAAATTGAGATTGTATTTAAAGGTTTAAATTGATGTGAACAAATGTTATGAGACGGCCACAAATATTTGATGTTCTATTGTTATGGTAATTTTAATAACAACGTGTTATAAATCAAGATTATGAGTAACGTGACCCCTAGTGTATTGTAATGATAAAAAAACGCTTCACACTTCTACGATAATAATATAACTCAAAATCTCAATACTTTAAAGGTTTTCAACACTTAGAATTAGTATAGATGTTCAAACCCGGGAACCAGGTAGTTGGTGAAAGCTACAACTTTGTTTCGATGGAACCATCATCAGGGTAAATGTGACTTATCGCCATTTTACCGCTAGTGTGCTAGTATGGTGAAGTGGTTCGACCATTGGTGTCAGATACAGAGGTCCCGGGTTCGATCCCCAGGGAGTACAATATTGTGCTTGGGTTGGGTTGGTGGTAGGAATTTGTTTAAATCTGCCTGGCTAGCTACCACCATATTACCTGAGTCTATCGCCATAATAATTCTAAATTTTTATGTTTGAGCTTTTAATATTATGTATAATGGTGGATCTGATACCGGTGGGCGAATGACAAGATCACTGAGGCGGTTAAACCCCTTGAGTAAAACCATTGTTTAATATCATATAATAATTATCAAGCAAGTTCTGAAATAAAAAAAAATTATAACATCCACAAAGAATAAATTTAGTAGGTTTTCTTTTATTATCTATTTTATTTTAATATATATATAATGGCACGTGAAACCGAATAAAACCAAGTATTAAGATATAAAAAGGGAATATTTAACCAAGGATGTATTCCAAAGTATGTGTACACATCATGATTGAACAAATTTAGATACCTACAAGCATTACCAAATGGAATTGTCACTCTTAAATTATCAATTGAGTCACCAGTAAGTACTAATATTACTAATATTTTTAACATGATTAATTAATGCTTAGTTTCATATAGAATTCGAAAGCACTAACCTACCTTGGTCTAAAGAAATACACGTACGGCGATCCAAAGTAATTTGGCGAACAAGAAAAAATAGTGCGAAACCGCGAAGGTCACAAATAACAGTGCATGTCGTAAACTAGATGACGCATTAACCATAACGAATAAAGGCACTAAAAGCACGTCTGGTCCCTCAGGGCAGTTTCAGCTGTCAATGCGAAAATTTAAGCTCGCCACACCCATGCACTCAGAGGGTCGACCTTTATGCCTTTCGTGAGAGCCCTTTTTCTTCGGGAAGGTAGCTTTAAGATTAGGTACTGGAATTCTCTTACTTTTGGAACAAAGCTTTGGTCAAAATGTGAGTTGGGGTTTTCATTATTTATTTATGCATATAACTTTCTTTAATATACATATTTTGAGGTTGTCGTAGGTTATAGGACTATTCGTTGATGATCTATGATTTTTTCAGGTTTTTTTAAAGTATTAGCCAATCTCTAAAAGTTACACTGTAAGCAATATATTGTTTTAGTATCAAACTTCAATAATCTATACGTTATCGTACTAAATTAATTCATAAAGTGGGGTTCGGTTCATCGTTATGGAACAGTAATTTGTTATTCCAAAAGTAATTTGAGATGAAAATAAATGTTGATCACCGCACCCAATCGCATTCCAAACTATTCAATTCATTTACAAAGAACATAATTTTATTAAAAACACATGTTTACAAACACGTTCCAACTAATCTCTTTGAATGTTACCTACATCTTGTGGCCATTCATCTTCTTCTAACGACAATGTCTTGATGTATTTTATCACATTTAGCTCTGTAGAAATATTTGGAGCCATCACCCATCAAATGCAGATCTCTACAACTGATCCAGTTTCATAGAGAACTCATGATTTCAAGCCAACTATGGTGTCTTGTTAAACTGGTAAATGTTTGCCGTGACCGTAGTGTTAACGTTCTTATTTGTCATCTGTCAATTTGCCTTCTATTTTGGTGGGGTGTATGAAAGCTATGAAAGCTTTCGTTTGAATCATAGTACAATTATAAAGAGCTCGTCTTGTTCTCTAGTAAGAAACTTTTCCATTGAGTTTATATAATAGCGTATCTGGATATTGAAGTTATACAAGCCAGAATAGGTTACTCGTCTGGTTCAGCGAACCGAAGTGGAATTAGGACTCTGATACAAGATTTCTCCAATCTTCTATGTTTTGCGCAGTCTCACGGCAGCTTGTACACGCAGATCGGCTTCCGTGGTACCAAGGGTGTCTGACTGGTTTTCGCAGTGTTGGTTTGCCCTGATGAGCTTTTTGGAGGACATGATCTTAACCAATTTTCTGCACACTTGGAAAGGATGGGTGAAGATCAGTGTGACCGGATAATGTTATAAAAACCGAAACAGTAATACAGTTTTTATAAAAAACGAAGTGATCCTGCTGTTATTTTACCCTGAGCTGTGCAGTTTAACTGAGCGTGTCGCTAGTGTTTTGTCATCATTATTTTTGGCTTTTAATAATGAGTATTGACAGCGTCAATGTGTTGTGTTTTGGTTTAGTGTTCTGTTGTTTTAGGAGCTTATTTTAGGGGCCATCCAGTGGATTCATTTTATAATGTTTTAGGGGCAGCCATTTTATTTTCATAAAAGAACCATCGCCTTTTATATTCTTGCTTCCTGGCGTAAAAACCACCCACAACACAGGGCATCCTAGTGTACATCATCATTTTTAGCATGACTGTTCAAAACTTTCATTTCAGTTGATATTTACCTTCCTTTAATATTTTAAATAAAAGCACGCTAGTTTTGCATATATAAGCATGTACGCTTGATTTATGTTCAAAGCCTATTTAACTAAATTTAAAAAATGCAGCTCAGGCGTGGATCTTATAAGGCTTATCTACTAGGAGGCATGTAGAAACTTACAAAGTCAAAATACCATAGCATTATATTGGCTACATATAAAGAACATATTTATAATGTAGATATTTGTTTAAGAAGATTTACAATTAAACTAACTAACTATGTACAAAGGAATCAGTCAGATTACCTAAGGACTGTTACAAGCGGCCTATAGGTAACTCAACTGTTCCAGACCAGTACCAGACGGAAGCGTGTCTTGACACTGGCTGCATTGCCACTCAGAATATCTATGCTAATTCGCTAGCCAGCCTAAATGAGAGCCAGGCCTTGGGTCACGTGTCACCTCAATCAAAAGCCCCGAAAGATTTTTGAAAACCCGGAGGGCACCGGCTCCCCACGGACCTCTGGTACGGTAGGCTCTGTCGAGACCTCTATATTTGCGCCTTTTGTGACCCTCGGCCGAATCAGCCGCCGCACCAGCCCTATCTTATGTCCCAGGCATATGAGGTAGCGATAGGGTGTTGACGCAGGTAGCGTCCCACACGGCAACACACACAAGGCCTACCCATTTCCCGAGGGACAAGAGTCATACCGTCAGGCCGCTTACCATCATCACGTAACAGACCATTCGGTTCAAGAACGGCTGGAACATAACACTGGTAATTGATGCTCGACGGATGATGTCATTAAGGCTTGCGTGGCGCGAAATCCTGCCGGCAGACCTTGTACATGAAAGTCCGTGAATTAAATATATCCCAATTTTGTTTAAGCTATTCATTTTGTATTTTTTTATCAGCAACACACAACAAAATTGACGTAGTCTAATGTTGATTCAACGGCATAGAGCAACGGCTATTATTTATATAACTACAAAATTAGTTTCCGGAATCCTCAGTTTTTTGAGGATTCCGGGTGAAGTGCGCCTCCACCTTCGGCCTTATCTTAACTTGTTACCAGGTGAGATGAAGGCCAAGCGCTTCCCCGTCGTAATAATAAAAAAAAAATTGAATCTAAGATGAAAATTGTAGAATCTATTTAAACATACCTACCAAATAATGTTTTTTTAACTTTTAACATTTCAGAGCACTTTGCTCTCACGATGACGCTGGCCGGACCACAAATCTTCCCAGAAGGTGCCATTACGAGATTATTAATTGGGCGTAAACCCCTGAGATTGGGGTCGGCCTTCTGCTACAGATTCTTATTCTGTGTATTACTTATTTTTCTCTGTACCGTATCTTGTATAAAAATACTTAGTTAAGGATACCAGTAATAGTAGTATACGTTAATTCGTCTGGAATGATACCTACCTAGTTACCTAGTAGACTAACATAACTTAGTTAATTGTGTTGATTTACTTGGTTTAGAGCCGCTTTAAAATGCTTTACTATTTTTTGGGATTTTTCTTTTTTGTTTTCTTATATTATCGCATCAAATCAACCGCAAAAAAAAAACTGTACTAGAGTTGGTTTTTATATCTCTTTATCACCCTTTTTCCCTTGATTTAAGCATTTTTATCTAGCAAGCCATTAAATAGTTAAATGTCATAAAGTTACAGACTCACAATTTTTTTCCATTCAATATTTTCCGTAAGAAATACCTATAAGCTGAAAAGTTATTTTGACAGCATAATTCGAACAGGGCCGAGTACGTCATTAAGTTGTTAGGTTTTTTTTTTTGCACAATGAAACATCTTTTTTAATTAACTTTGTTGGCTGACAAAATATATTTTGGAGCTGATCAAAACCACTTGAATTACTAGAATTTTCCTTTTTTTTCATCGTAATGGGGCCATAATAATTTAAATGGGAAATTCTGCTATAGGAATTGTAAGTCATGTTAAAGCCTTTAAAAAAGTACCAATCACTGTCCAGCAACAGAAACCAAGACTTTTTTCTCTATTATAATCACGATAATGACTACTTGCCAGCACCCAGCGAGTTTGATTAAAAACTCTTTAATTTCGAAGCGTAAGGGAACATACCGTTTTTGGTCCTATTAAGGGGCCGACCGTACCTGGACGTGGATGACTGGGACCCACCCTTAATCCCTGTAATTATCCCACGAGGTGATTGATAGTCGGAGATTCTGTACCGTCAAATGAGAATCTAATCATGTTTTATAGGTTTTATATGCTTTGATATTTCATTGTATGAGCTTGGATGTAAAAAGTTAAGTTAGTTAGTTTTAAACCATCATTTTGTATAGTCTAGGAGTAGTCACAGATTCTAGATATCTACTATCTGAACAAGTCTCATAGCTCAGTTGGTAGTAACTCTGCCTTCTGCGCTGTAGGCTGTGGGTTCAATTCCCACCCAGGACAAACATTTGTGTGATGAATATAGATGTTTGATCTGTGTTTGGGTGTTGTATCAAATCGTCGTATTTAAAAAAAGTATTTAAGTAGTGTATCCTATGGTTATGCTTAGTTTGGGGCTAGTTGGCGCTGTGTTAAATTAATGTCCTGTAATATTAATCAGATCAGAAGTACATCTGCTAAGTGCAGACACACACCGAGAGTTCAAATGACATAATTAACAACATATCTCTCGTCAGTGGTCCAATGGCTGGCCAAAAATGTAGCACTCTGAGAAAAGCTTTTTATAAAAAATAGTGACATAATCACTTTAATACCTATTTTCAAAAGTTGTATGAGTTATTAAAGTATATTTTTATGTAATATTCTAAAAATGAATATTTCGTTTTTCTGTCAGTTTTACTCAAAAGATGTATTTTTTTATCTTCGATTATTAAAAGTTATTTGGACAGCATATAATATGAACTTAAGGGCAGAGTAGGTAAGAACGTCAGTAATTCAGTGGGTTGATAGGTATTTTTTTGCACACCCAAAAACATCTTGCTTTTTTAGTTGACTTTGTTTGCTGTCAAAATACGTTTTAGAGCTGACCAAAACATCTTTAAGTAGCGGACCGCTTAAATTAAAGCACTATTATAACATTACAATATGTGCCAAACAAACTAAGCAAATAGCCGTGAATTTAGTCTGGTTTAGAAATTATTGCTTATAAGGTGAGCTATTATGAATTTCAAACCAATTGCTAATGCCTCAATTTACTTCCAACAATATCCATTTTGTTTTGTCTAAATATATTGTTATTCAAACACCCATTTCAGTTACTTAGATATAATAATAAGCGATAAAGATTTGCAGCTACATTTTGAATGAAAACATTTCTCATTTTGAGATATTTTGTATGAACCCAACGTAGGTAGAGATCTCTGTTTAGACTCTCCACAATAAAGCAGGTCTTTATGCAGGTAGGACTTGATATAGAAGACTATATCTGTTTGCAAAGGTTAGTATGAGTTTTTTAGAAAATATCATAAGCATTAGTAGATATAACGAATAAAGTAAAAAAAAATGGCTCAAAGTACTACTCAATATAGTTTTTTGGGGTTACTTATGATATATACCTATATATTAAACCAAAGAATAAACCTAACAGGTTAAGGTACAGTTTGCTGGCTAATAGACCCCTCGACAAGGTCCAATATCATTATAATTTTATTACTATCACTAAGAGCTTTCCCAATTTGTATATAGGTATAGGTACGTATAACAAACCAAAGAAATAGGTATGTATTAGTATTAATATTATAAAATAATAATACGGAAACCTTTTTGTGGAGTAGGCTTTGTTTTTTTCAGCTTCTAATAGGAAAATTTAAAACCTTGCCATAACGAACCGACAAAATCCTCTTTTACACCGTGAGGCAAATTTGTAAACAGAAAGGTAAAAGGAGGATCCTTTAGAAACAAGCTACGTTATACATTATAAAAATACGTAGAAAAAAATCGTTTACTTTGAGCTATTTTAAGCTAATATAGGGAGAATACACACTACAAGATATACACAAAATTAAAATGAAAACCAAAAGACTGATATACAAACAAAATAAAACAATAATTTAGGTATCACTTACTGTGACCACATCTGGTACCGTGGCTGGCGTCGAGTGAAGGCGTAGCCTATCTACCGCTCTAGGAATGGCGATATAATATATAAAACGTAACTTTTTTCTTATTAAAACTATTTTTCTACCGTTTATAATAGCTTACCCCCGACTTTGGCTGATGGTTCAGCCCCTAAATAAAATACAGACAATTAGGAACGCCTTTTGTTGCTTAGGATGCTATTAAAGCCATGTTATTTTATGAAATTGCTACCAATTTATCTAGGAGAGTATTCGTCCTGCCTACTGCAACTGGCCCTCTTGTTGCAATCTAATAGGTCGGAAATAACACATTCATTAACATTCGAGCTTCATAAATTTGTTGACTCTTAGCCTTGATTTTCTTCAACTTCTGTTTTGGGTACCATCTCTTTTCCTTCAATCAAAATAATAATCAATAATTAATGTGACATTCCATTTAAACTTAAATAAATACTAGTGCATGCCAATCTAGCATAACGTGTACATAAATAAAATAAAACCATGGGTTGCAGGATAAAAAGTTTTAAAAACATTTATCTTTTAGAAACAATCGACAGTAACGAAGCCTTTTTCTTTCTATAAAAAACCCACTTTATATAGTAAGTGTGTTCGTGTAAATGGATACATAATATAGTTTAAATTTCAGCGATTCATATATGTTGTGTGAGCAGTAAATTTAAACTAGACCGTGACTTTTTTCATCAGATTCATATGGGTACAATAATCGCGCAGAAATATTCGAAACATCCAAAATTGCTCGATTGTCTACGAAACAAAAAATCTTATAAATCGATTTCTCGTAAAAAATAGGGGTGTAATTACGGTCACCAGCGGTTAGCGAGGCGGGACAATTAGATTCTGACGGGTCCTTGATATATGGTGCCGCGCGACGAAGGGGAATGATTGGAGTCGTTTTCTGCAGGTAACAGGTACGGTTTGAGTTTAAGGTAAAGACGATACAAATCATGGTCTTCCTAGCGAATGATAGGAAGATAGGTTACGAATGTATACGGAATACTACATCTCAGTAGAATTAGTAAGGAGTAGTATTCCGGGTACATTCATAACTGGAAAAACAGGATTGGTCAGTACCAATCCTGTTTTTCCAGAGTAGGTATATTTCAATATTCACTTTTGGACATAAGAATTTGATCTGAAACAAAAAAATTGCACTAACATGTTCAATAACCAATGATCATTGTCCATTCAACGTGGGAATTTAGGCTGCGTCCTTAACACAAAACATATTTTTTTCCACGGCTATTATTTTTTAAGCAATATGTTCTTATGCCATAAAAAAATTACATAAAAAAAACTTGATGTTTTTAGTGTTTATAATAAATTATTGTTTGTTAACAATACAAATAAAGTTGGATGTTGTATGATCCTCTCCTTACATTTCCTAGTCTATACATGGTCCACTAACCATGCGACCCTTATGATTAAAACGATCGTTTCCCTAACCGCGAATTATCAAATTTCTTTGCCCTAGCATTATCACATAAGTCCAAATGTCTCGAGGTACCGTTTACCATCAACCAATCCACCAAGACCCCCATAAACCACATCTCTACCTTTTAAATGTTGTTGGGGTTGAACGTAAGGGGTTTTTGTTAAGGTGGCGGTTTAAATCTTCAACGATTAAGAGAAAATTGCAAAAGATTACAGGCTCGACGTAAGCCACGGATCAGATGTAATTATTAGTCTAAGTTTAAATGTAGGTATTAATTGGAACTGTGATTTAGGTGAACAATTTAGAGAAATTCACGAAAAGTATTTTTAAGCGGAGGTATTAAATTTAAATGCAGCTGGAAACATCAAATCAAAGGTTTTTAAGATGTATGACTCAAAATTGCTGGTTCTTAAGTCCGTTTGAAACAAACTTTTATGATATGAATTTAGATTTGAAATTATAACATTTAAAAACAATCAAAAATAATATGTAGGTACAATAAAACGAACTACTTATGTATATGGGAAGCAGTCACCTTACGACGGTTACAAACAGTATATGGGTAACTCAACTGTCCCAGACAGTACCAGACGGAAGCGTGACCAAGATACTAGTTGCAGTCCCACGATGAATAGCTATGCTTATTCGCTGGCCTAAATAAGAGCCCCGCAGGATTTTTTTTTAAAACTTGGAGGGCTTCCCATAGTTCCAAGGACTCGACCCTAAAAAGGCTCAAATAGGTAAACTCTGTCAAGTCCACTATATTTGCGCCTTTTGTGATCCTCGGCTGAATCAGCCGTCACATCAGCCCTAACTGATGTCTCAAGCAGATGAGATGGCGCAAAGATGTTGATGCAGGAAGCGTCCCACCCCAAAAACCTAAGAGACCTAAGAGACCAAACCGTCATACCGTCGGGCCGCTTACCATCATCACGTAACAGACCATTACAATACTTGTATTTTTGTTTATTGACACTAATGTATTTACAGTTATACTTACATCAGGTCATAAAGAAATATACTAAAAGGATGTAAAAAAAACTAAAACCAAACCTATAAAATAAAATACATACGTAAACACAGATTATGGAATAATATATTTGTATGAGTAGGTTCATATGTTATTACTTTTCATGTTTAAATACCCATATTGTGAAATTGAAACCTTATACAATACTAGCTTTTGCTCGCGGCTTCGCTCGCGTTAAGAAGTATTATTATTAATTAGGTATAGTTTTTGCGGCTTTACTTTTGTTTATCTATAAAAAATTAGGGCCTACAAAACTCAAAAACGACAGTACATTCTTCAACTTCTCCATTAACGTTCAGATTTTCTTTAGCTATTTTAAAAAAGTCAAACCGACAAAACCTATACTTTCTTTGCGGATGAATACGTCATAACATCTACCTGCATGCCAAATTTCAGCCCGATCCGTCCAGTGGTTGATACGCACAGTGCGTTGATAGATCACTATGTCAGTCAGTCAGTCACCTTGAGTTATATATATTTAGATTTTTTTCTCCCTTTATAAAGCTCACTCTAACTACAGGAACGAGATGACACTTCACATGTCAAAATCCATTAATACATACATACTCTCGAAAAACATTACCCTCCTTAGGCGGCAGTGGGGTGAAAACAATATCCCATGCTAAATCACAATAAAAGTATTTTTCCGTTGCTTTGCTATTACAGTCGCTGGTGTGAACGGCCGCTAAGCCTCTCGTGTATGTAATTCTCTGTCATTGTCCTTTCATTTAAAACCACAGACCATTTCTCCCCTTTCCTACTTTTTCCAACGCATTAAAACTTTTTCTTACGCTGTAAATCCTACAGGACGGTGTCAGTTTTTACTTCGCTAAGACATAATTACAAGATCTATGAATTATTCAGTTGTCCGTGTTGCAGAACGGTCACAGAACGCGGTCACCACGTCGCTGCAAGATTTCAAATTATACACTTTTATTACCTACGGACGTCGTGGTAATACAGATGGGAGATAAGACGGTGTTGTGGAAAATTACTTTGTTTTTGAGGTGACTTGCGGTTGACAAAAAATTCAAGTAGGTAGGTATAAACATGTGAATATTCAAGACAACTAAACAAAACAATTAATTCTGTCTGTCCATCCAAATGCAAATGCATTATTTTTGTAGGTTGCAGTCATGAAACTATCTCACGGTATTATTTATCAAAAGTTATTAAAAAGCCGCCGAAACCACCCCTAGGCGTTTTCTACAGTTAGTTTACATGGTGATGGTATTTTCAAGCTATAGAATGTGGCATTTGATTTCTTCGATAGTTATTTTCTTAAATCTATCTAGATCTTAATTTAATAAAGAAATCTTCTGCAGTTTTTGAAATCTTTATAGGGTATATGTAAATGGATTAATGTAAACCATAAGTGATGTAGGAGTGGCTAGTATACCGCTTATAATATAAATAAATAGACAAATACGTTCCTGATATAAAATATTATATCATATTTACATAGATCCTATAATTATTAATTAGGCTATATGAAGTCGATATTTTGTAAAATTAAACTAATTGTTTACTTGGGAAGTAATTGGGTTACCTAGAAACCGTTGCAAACGGTCTATCAGTTGAAAATGACAAATTATTACAAACAATTACATAACTCAATGAGAATATTCTGTCTACCACCATGAAAGTCGTGGAACTCTTTCTAATTCTAAGACGTGTCCCCTCGGCTATGACTACACATTTGCATAATAACACACTTTTGGTGTTTTAGTGGCCGCCTGAGGGTGAACTGACCAAATTCTGGACAAATTCTCTTTTTGGTTTGCTTGAATATAAGGTCGTCATTCAAAGGTATGCAGATAAATAGGTATAGTTTTAAATAACAATTAAATAAAAGTTAAGTTAATTTTTCACTGTCATTTATTATCAATAATATATTCATTTTGTTTATCTGACTAACCACTAGTAAATATTACAATAAACATTAGAGGACATACATTTCACACAGTGCCATCTAGCCCCAAACTAAGCATAGCTTGTAATGTGGGAACTGGATTACGGATAAAATACTTTTACATTGTTTTTTGTAAATACATACTACGTACTTTATGATACAAAGCCCAAACACAGAAAAAACAAGTACATTCATCACACAATTTTTTGTCCTGGGTGGGTATCGAACCCACAACCTACAGAGTAGAAGGCAGAGTTACTACGAAATGACCTATGAGGCTTGATTAAAGGTGAATCCTCGAAGGGAAAAAAGTCGTAAGTCTGTTACTTTATTACTATAATCCCGATTTTCTAAATTACAACTCGTAACCATGAAAAGTATAGGCACCTTCTTTTTGCCTATTCGCACTATAAAATCAATATAGATTTTCCCACTAATAACTCTTACGTCACAACAGGAAGACAGGCCAATCAAGACGCATTAATTTACGCACTCCAGTAAATTGCCAGCGCGGGCACTGTGAAGTAATAAAAAACTGAGATACTCCGTTACACATATCAGTGCAGTCATCAGGTAACGACAGCTTTTGCAACTTGTGAAGCAACTGCCACCTACCGTGACGACTGACACTACCCAACAACTATTATTTTACCCTGTTCGAAATTCAAACGCGTTCTTTTAACGAATAGAATAGAGTTGATTTTGAATTGACTGGATTCCTTAGTGGCCAGTATTGTCCGCACACATAGGCTGTCAAAGAAAAAGCAGCCGCAGATCACGCAGATGCAATTTTCGAAAAAGTTTGCGTCTTTGGAATGTATGAAGTTGAATAATACATGACATTTACATTACTAGAAAAAGGATAGCTCCACATGATGATCAACTCGGTAGTCTATTTTACAACCTAATTTTATTCGGCTACGACCATGTAAGAAATTAAAATTAAGATACTTAATTAAGATGTTTTGGTCAACTCCAAAATGTATTTGATCAGCGAACAAAGTAATAAAGCAATGTGTTTCTAGCTGCATAAAAAACTAAACAACTTACTGTTGAACTCCGCCATAATGGTTCGAATTACTTGCTATTGTATTCTACGTTTTGCAAATAAAATAGTGTGGTAGCACTAAGCCAAACTTTGCAAAATTATGAGAATATCTGAATCTAAAATTCATTATCCGACAAACCTACAACGCTAGAACAACGAAAATGGTTTCGTCGTCGTCAGATGCTATCATTCCTTTTGTCTCTTATATTATTTAAATTGGAAACAATGCTCAGCTCGTCTTTTGTTTGCTCGAAGACGCCTATTGTTACAGTCACTTACCGGAAAATTACTGAGATACGTTATTTACTACATACTACATGCTTCACGTAATACCTACATAAGCGGTTATATACGAATTGTGTGGACATGCCTATTGTGTGGCCCACCCATATATACAGAGCTGTTATTGGGTAGTTGTCAATTAGAACCTGCCTGGTTGTACTGTGTGCGTCTATGTCGCAAATCTGAGCAGTTATAGAAAAGAAGTTTTTTTTTTTATTGAACGACGAGGAAGCGCTTGGCCTTCATCTCACCTGGTAACAAGTTGAGATAAGGCCGAAGATGGAGGCGCGCTTCACCCGGAATCCTCAACAAACTGAGGAACTGGCTATCTTACCTCTGAATGCTGGAACACAACATTTTTTTTAATAATTGTTATTATGGCGACAGAATTAGGTAAGATGGTGGTAGCTAGCCAGGCGGAACCAAACCAAGCACAATATATTGTACTCCCCTGGGGATCGAACCCGGAACCTCTGGATCTAAAATCGGTGGGTTGAACCACTAGACCACAGAGGCGGTTAAAAGAGGAGAAGAGGAGTGCTAGGTGATCACGATGATATCTATTTTACTGAATGGCCATGATTCTGAGCATAGTTAGTCATTTGCAATGAAGGGCTAATAAGAGATGTAAATATAGGTAAAATACGCGATAAATACACATTTATCGAATCAAAATAAGAGATGTAGGTATGTATTGTGTGAAAGAAGCGACATTCCACTCACTCTTGATAAGAGTAAGTGGAGGAAGAGACCATGTGGTGCCGACCCCATCTATAGCGTGGGATAAAGTCAGGAGGAAGAAGATGTCGCAAATTAGAACAGCTAAATATGTCAGAGGGAGAGAATGGAAGATGCCAGCCAAAGCGTCAAGTGGCAGACCCGACTACCGCATACCCCCTGGAAGACGAAAACTCAGATGGCTGTATGCAGTGGTAGGACCTAAGAGGAATAGAAAGAAGCTGGAAAGAAGAAGACGGAAGCCAAATTGGATGGCGGAGTATACTTGACCAGACCAAGGCACACCCACGGCTGTAGTGACTTAGATGATGATGAGCTATGTTATTACAGTATGACATGAGTCATAATTAACGTGAATGAAAGAAGACGCTAGTGTCTACTAGTGTAACAAGCTTGGCAGCTCGGTTGATCCAAACTCTACCTTCTAAAGCACAGGATGTGGGTTCAATTCCCACCCATCTTAGGCATGAGTGTGATGAATATAGATGTGAGTTTTAGTGTGACATTGTCATGAATGTGTTTTAAAAAAAAAACATGCGCGGCAGTCCGTGGGGACTAGCGATAGAAGTGAAAACAAAGTAACTTGTGAATTGTATCGTCAAGCTATTAGATTATTATTTTTGTTTGGTAAAGTGTAAATGACCAATTGAAACTTTAATCCTTGATTTAACAATGAATTCGAATATAATAATCTAATAGCTCGACGATACAACAATAGCGTTCGGTGACGATGACGCGAGCTTGGCGCTTTTTGTTCACCCAAAAAGTACACATACCTATATACTTACACAGTATTATATACATGTAGCTAATGGAAAGCGTTCGGTGACGATGACGCGAGTTCCATGATTTTTGTTTACCCAAAAAGTGCAACGTTTAAAAGCACTTTCCTTTCTCTAGCGTAGACAGTTCCCAGACTATAGAAATATTTAATACACCACATCGAATGAATAGATTTTCTGGACAAAAATTAATTGACTGGCCTGACAACTTTTCAACATTTTAGTAATTGGTCAGATCTCTAATTGGTGTATTTGTACGGATATAAGAAATTCGTTGACATGGGTTACACAATGCAATTTCTAATAATTATATAAATATGAATATTAAACTATCACAATTTCTTACATTCTACGAAAGTGGAATTAAATTTGTGTGAGCTATTTGGACAGGTGGCTTATAATTATAACAGCATGGTGAGGCATTTTTTTATTGTACGACGGGGAAGCGCATGCCTTATTCTCACCTGGATTTCAAGTTATGTGGTACAGTGGTTCGACCACCGGTGTCAGATTCAAAGGTCCCGGGTTCGATTGTCAGTGGAGATTGGTTGGTGGTAGGATTTTGTGTAAGTCCGCCTGGCTAGCTACCACAATCTTACTTAAGTCTGTCGCCTTTACAACAATTCTTTAAATTGTTGTGTTCCGGCATTTAGAGGTAAGATAGCCATTTCCCCAGTTGGTTGATGATTCCGGGTAAAATGCTCTTCCATCTTCGGGATTTTCATAACTCGTACAATAAAAATACAAATTTAAAAATTGGAAGAGCACCTCACCCGGGTTCCTCAACATTCTGAGGAACTGGCTATCTTACCTCATAATGCCGGAACATCACAAATGAGAAACTCATACTAAAAATATTAGAAAAAAACTAAATGTGGCATCACGTGTTTCCGTTATTGAGTAGGAACATAAAGCGTATCGACATAACCGTTATAAGGCCAAATGTGATCTAGCTACGAAGCATGGACACTAACACAAAGACACAGAGACAAAGCTGTGAGTGGCGGAGAAGAAGATCTTACGGAAAATTCACTGGACCCAAACGATGAGAATCTGGAGAGTCGTTGACAACCAAGAGAATATCTTGTGTCCGAGACTAATAACTTTAAGAGAGAACCTTAATAGACTTCCCTTAATAAAGAAACCAAACCCATCAGACTCCGATTGATCGGTCACGTGGTCCAAATAGGTGAAGATCCTGCATTCTGACGAGCATATATCTTACTTAGGTCGTCCTAGCAGTTGACTGACTGACTGACAATCAACACAACCCAAGACAGAGATCGTATAGAAACAAGAAATTTTCAAGACAGCAACCTTTTTAGTGTGCACTATAAAGAATTTCAGGACATTTTCACGGAATGACGGAATAAAATCCAGGACAATTCATTAGTCAGATTTACATGGAAATTAATGCGATTATCCATGCAGTTATCAACTTATTAGGACCAATAGTCAAATAAAAACTGGTAGCGAAATAGATTAACAACCAAAAAGTAAGCTGTCAAACTCCAATCGGCCGTACCTAAATCAATTTGTAAGAAGTATGCATGTAGTAAAGTTCAAATGTTAAGAGCGTTCTATAAAACCTTACATACAAAGTTACAAGTACATACACTTGTCGATGACGGAACCGCTGAGACCAATTACAATTAATGGATTTGTCATCGCAATTAATTTTATGGGAATTAATATGCGAGCGGCGAACGCAAAGAGGCAATTTTGGAGTTCCGTAAAAATTTATGAGATTTTTCATCAAATATTCAAAAAAATCTGTAATAACTTTTATAATTATGTTTAATTAGAAAAGTCATACTTTTTTGTTCAAAAATTACGGATTACAGACTGAAATATAAATAGAAATAGAAACATTTATTTGACAACGACAAGAAGCAAGATACATACAAACGAGGAAGAATTAACAAAGTAAGGATAGGCAGAATAGTTTCAAATGAAATAAATAAATAAGACTGCATGATAATAAAGATACACTGAGCGAGTACAGGTTGACGAACACAATTCAAAGAAAATCAAAAACAATTCCAAAGGTTAAAACAGTAGATATAATGAGGTTAAAAAAAAAGAAAGCTGGTCGTAGCGGTCGCAGCTTAAAAATCGTGCTAACCAACTACCAACTAACCCTGCGGATCTCATACAAAATGTAAAGGGATCTTTACATAAATACTTACTTGATCTTTACACAATATAAAGGGATTGACTTGTTCTTCATACGGAACCCTGCTATGTCTGGGCCGACTCAGCAATCGACATGTTTTTCCAAATAAATTGACATAAAATGGAGTTCGGAGATCTTTGAGCGGTGACGGTGAATTGATTGACAAATTGCGTGACTAATCCGGAATAGGTGGATTTCTTTTGAATGTTGTGCGTTCGGTGTAGGCTGTTCGGCCACGAACTAGGAGTGTTCTGAAAGAGAAAGACATTTAAGTATCTTTGAATCGATGAAACAAGAATATGTTGTCCTAAAAAACATGAAGGTAATTAATTGTAAAATATTAAAATAAACAATAGAAACAAATTGATCTTGAGAACTAATTAACTTTTGGTCTCAAAATTTGAAGAGGCCAAGATGAGGTCTACGATGGAGAAAGCTTACCCAGAGGGCTACTGGCTCTCCCGGTTACTGCTTGGCATGGTAGTTACCAGGACTACCTTCCTGCGGAAGTTCAGCGCCAAGCCAGGCATGCCTTCGCAGTTTTGATTCAACCGTACCGCTAGCAAAAGTCATCAATTCCTTTGCCTGTTACGCTTGTATATACATATGAGACAGCATTCAACAGAATACCTAATCAATAAATCACATAATTGCATTTTTTGGACCACGATAGAGGCCAACCTCTCGATTAAAAGACTTCTTCTATGGCCCAGCATAGAAGAATTTCCTACTCACTATTTGAGCTGCCATTATTGGATTGGATTAGATTTGGTGTGACGAGGGCGTCACACCAAATCTCCTTAAATCTCCGTCATATACTTAGTGGTGGTCTAGTGGTTTGGTGCCTATTGGCAAACTTCTATGTATATTTGTCCATATTCTACTCTGCATGAAAGTTTTCTTCTATAATATGTACCTTGAACACTGAAATCTCCTACCCACCATGCGGAGATATTATGGCTTAACTCACTAGACAATGGACAGAACTATAACACAGCTGGCGAAAAATCGACCGACTTTTGCTTTAGCATGACAGACTCTTCCGTCCATAGCGTAGGACAAAGTTAGAAAGGCTTGGTAATGCTTGCTGATCTTTGATGATAATCGTATTAGAATTATTGAAGCAATCAATCAAACAGAAGGTGCTAGGCCTTCATCTTAACTGGTTTCAAACTATGATAACGTCCGGAATCCTCAACAGACGGAGAAACTGGATATGATATCTCCAAATGTTTCATAGATCAACAATTTTCATAGAGTTGTTGCAACAGACTTAAGTGAGATCGTACCACCAACCAAAACAAGTTCAAATGGCATCTGGGCGGTCGCTACTGGTTTCATGTTTTACCATAGTTTTGGTAAACGCGTTCTTCATTGCCTCCACGAAAGTTGTAAACTCTTAGTTAACGTCAGAAGTTCTCACGACAGATCGGCCGATTATCGCATCGCGTTCATTATAAGTCAATCTGTTTTATTGGAGCCGACTTCAATCAGTTATGTCAATTTTTTTACATCGATTACTCGAAACATCGTAATAGATTCCTTTTGTTTATGATTTTCGAATCATGCTTCATATCATTTGATGCTATGTATTGATTGCTATTTGAATCAAAATATTAATCTCTTACTATCGAAATAAAAATATAATTTTATGTGAACTGCATTGGTCCAAAAAGCCTTTATTTTATTGGTGATAGCCAAGCGTTTGACCACCTGCTCACTTTAAAAATATGTAAATATGTGTCATAAGGTGTAGCCTGCTTATGTGAAAGGAACCGCTTTTGACCACCTCTCCATAGAACAAAAAAAAAACTTTTATCTCTGGAATTGAAGACTCCAAATTTGTACTGGTGCGGAAAAACAGTCGAGGGCAAAGAGTTTCATTCTTTACTAGCACTAATGAGAAAGTTAAAGGCGAATGGATGTGTTCGGTACAATGGAACATCTTCAAGATAATGGTTGTACCCTGCGTCTACGTCCTACGTCAGCTAGTCCGGTGGTGGAAGGGAGAATAGGGGATTAGGCCAAAGAGTTCATGCTCACATCACTCGCCAAAGGGGAATATATAAAGGACAGGCAGCCTGGCCACCCGCCATCTGTGTTTAGGCTCGCAAATTAACAAGCGAATCAACACCTTGATGTTGATTCGGGGGAAGGGTGAGGGGTCCGTTGGTGCAAGACAATGATTGGTGGAATCAGCAATGGAAATCACCAACAACAGTTACTTGCTATGTTGTTTGCATGCTTTTGTATAATTTAAGACAATAACAGAATCTGTCTAACGAGGAATCATAAAAACCCTGTCTTCGACAGAGGTCAAAAAATTCTGACCAATACGGAAAAAATAAATGATCCGATGAAAGAGTATTCTGGCGAATTTGTCCTAAATCATAACTATGTCAATTAACAAGGTTTACAAGGTAGCAATTAACACGAGGGATGCCCTTTTCTAATAATGTAGAAAACACTCAAAAATTTGCAACTAATCTTAACACTGCTAGATAAAAGCTCAAGATTGACCAAAGACAAAACAGCCTACAATGGCTGCCAAGTCAAAAATATGACAGTTGACTTTGACATTCCATCTATAAACGCCGACGACTAAATATATTTTATTTAATTTACGTCTCTAATTATAAACAATCAACATTGAGCGTGATTTCTTACGACGCCTCAGGCTTACAAGGTAGTCTTTTGTACCAACGTCATCTACTGTCAGACATTTTGCTCGGTAACCTTTCCATACAGCACTGTAAAAGGAACTCCAATAGATCAATCAAATACCCCTTAGTCTTGTACCGAAACACGAATCACGGGGGGAGAGGTATCTCTTGATAGAACAGACGTAGACCACCATTATCGAACACTAGTAATCAGTCGTAATCAAACATCAGTTTTTCGTGACGCGTTTTTTGTCGAATTATTTTGTAATATTTTTTTGTTCTTTTTATGAATGGATTTCTGATTCAATGTCAGAGATCGTCGTACGTTCGATTGACATCAAATTATATGTGATTATGTCTTGGATGTAATAAAACACGTATAGGTAACGAGATAAAAAGGCCCGAGTAATGTCGGCATCCTGGTCCAATGGTCCAATGCCTATTTGTACATGTGCCGTAATTAGGTATCATTATCAAATAGTCGAGAGACGAGTATTGTAATGAGCGTGGTACTACGTGATGTAGGGATTAATAGGGCTGCAGTATCGACCTCAATTTGAGTGACTTGCCTCAATTTGAGTGACTTGTCCAACAATGCCATGGCGGCTGTCCTGAAAATGTATCTAAAATCTGGAATAAATATTTATGAATTTAAAGTATATCAACCTGCCTATTGCCTAACAATTATATTATAACAAAATAGATAATTACGTCAACTTTACCGAGCCCACCCAACAGCTTTTAAAAGAGAGCTACTACCAACTGAGCTGAGAGGCCAGTTCAAGAAGACATACCTATGTAAAAAAATGCGATACTGAAAGATATAATTACACAAGTTAGTATATATATATACTAACTTGTGTACTTCACTAGTGAAAAGCCCGGGACGTTCTCCTCATCCCGTGGGAATTTCCGAAAGGACCCTGAATATTTCAAACTTCCAGTACATACGTCTAGTTAGATACTTATAAGATTTGTACATTTAGATGTTTATAACGAGTAAGGTGTGCTATGAATATTGATTTCGTTAAAGCTAAGAACCTCGCTTGAAGATGATTATAGCATAACCTTTAGAATACCGATTGATTACAACCAGCTGCGGAACCGTATTGAAATCCTATTCACAACTAAATCCACATTCCCCATCAATAGGCAATTGTATCCAATAAATATGCGAACCGCAAGGTGGAGTAATGGCTCGAACAATCGCTATTGTGGTGGAGCCAGGGGCTAAATTGTCACAAGTACTGGAAATCTAAGCAATACTGGGATGGGACTGTTGCGACAATGGTAATGCTATTTTGTTAAACCGCCTCTGTGATGTGGTTCAACCCACAGATTTCAGATCCAGAGGTCCCGGGTTCGATCCCAAGGGGATTACAATATTAATAAATATTACAGGACATTAATTTCACACAGCGCCATCTAGTCCCAAACTAAGCATTGCTTGTAATATGGGAACTAGATTACGGATAGAATACATAAATACTTTTTTTTTTGTAAATACATACTTATCATACAATACAACACCCAAACACAGAACAAACACCTATATTCATTACATAAATCTTTGTCCTGGGTGGGAATCGAACCCACAACCTACAGCGCAGAAGGCAGAGCTACTACCAACTGAGCTGTGAGGCTTAATATTGTGCTTGGTTTGGTTGGACTTTGTTTAAGTCAGCCTGGTTAGCTACCACCATTTAACTTAACTCTGTCGCCATAATAACCATTCTTAGATTGTTGTGTTTGGCGTTTTGAAGTAAGATATCCTCAGCTCCTCATTTATTGAGGATTCCGGAAAGAGCTAAGCTACAAGGTTGATAATTCCGGGTGGAATACGCTTCGACCTTCAGCCTTATCATAACTCTAAGCTAGTTGAGATGAAGGCCAGGTGCTTACAGTATACAATAAAAAAACAACAAAAGAATAGTCGGTTTTTCAGCCGAAATCCTTCAGATCCGAAATTCCTTTTCATCCTACAGAAACAGAGAAGGCTATGGGACAAAAAACAACTGGCTATCTGCTAAATGCCGAAACACAATTGGAATGTTGGCTAGGTACGGTATGCTGTCAGACTTTGGTATATGAGCATCACGATGAAGACTTCCATACTAAAAAACTGTAAAAAAGAAACGTCTTCAATAGGTACCTTGTTTCAGATCTAACTGGGTGGACTTCTCTTTGCAAGTGCGGACAGACACACCGAGGGTTCCGCCCCATATATAAAAGGCATAAATCACTTATTTTTTGAATCCCTAAAAACCAAACTTCAAAACTCAGCTTGAACGCTCCTGCTTCTCAGTTTCGGGCTACCTTGTCACGAATGACAAGTTTATCAACCTTAACCTTGAAAGCTTTAAGGCGGTTAAAGTATAAATCTGAAGATATCTTAAGCGGTGGACATGGTGAAAGTTCACTCGCGTATCGGCAACTAAGCCTAGAGGCAACAGCCTACACTATCTGGGGATATTCAGAGAGTTCGATATAGAAACGATATTAAAACGAAGTGAACGGAATTTAAGGCTGTTAAATAAGTAACAACAAATAAATCGGATTTTGAACAATGCCCAATTTAATGTTAGGTAACTGATATAATCGTCATTGGCGTTTTTTGTAGGATACAAATTTTGCCTAGCATAATAAACAAAACAACAGCAAATGTTAACATTACAATCGAAAGGAGTGCATACAGTTTTGTTATGTTAACAATACATTAATGAATTAAAAGGTATGTTTAACTCGCTGGTCTTATCTCTGGATCATTATTACCAAAAGCATGTGCTCAGACAATGGTCAATGCTAGTTTTATTCAATTTTCTTTCTAATCAATGTGTTGTCATGATTATTTTACAAACAAAAGATGAGAGACAAAGACCTTAATAGGTTTTTTCTTCTTCTTTCTTCATATACGTCGATTCTTTTACATTTTAGGAATATTCATATGTGTAGTAAGTTTAAAATATCAGATTTTTGAACCCTAATTTTTCATTTTTTTATTCAGTTCTTAGGAAGAAATGCTTTCTTTTGATGTGCAGGAGCAGGGTTTAACACAAAACGATGAAAGTGGTTTTCATAGATTCAAATCGTTCTTTTCTCGATTGTCCCTATAACCACTAAAGCACTGTATCACCCACAAGTGCGGTGGACAAGCGATAGGCCATTAAGGATTTATTGCCCGCAGATTGCTATCATTACGCCTTCTCCGCAAGATTATGTTGTTTGAATACGTTACTATCGGGCATCTGGCAGAATTGTAGCATTGTCACATCGCCCCAAGGTGGGAATTCAATTTATTCTCTTTGACCAAGTGTTTTTGTAAGTATTATGTAGTATATTCCTATGTGCCGTTCACCTTCTATGAATCAGACATGACTGGTCACAAGTTGACTAAACAACGCAAGACCAGGGACGTAAAGCTACACAAAATGTCTTATAGGCAACAAAAAATAGGTATTTTAATGTTTTAGAAATGACATTCGCACTTAGGTGCAGCATTTTCAACTCTGGTCATCTGCTGGATAGCTTGTGATTCCGAAAATGTGGTAGATTTGATGTTTAAAATCATTTTAAACGTCAAATCTACCGTCTTCCAAAATCTTAGTGAGTAAACGATTTTTTACTTTGAATGTCTATTGGTTTTCAGCAGATGATAAAAAAAAACCTGAAGATCAAATCAGAAGCAAAACACACTCATTCTTGTAAGTTGATAAAAGTCGTTGCGACACATTATTGTTGTGATTTTCACGATCTTCTAACGCGGTTCCCCCATCGTTTGGCTCCGAAACTAATGAACCAAATACAACTGTCCCTGCACACAGAAAACTTCGCTAAGTCCCCAACTCCGTATCACTTCCTACAAGTCCACCATTTAATTGCGTTCCAATGAAGCGCCACTAATTCCCCCCTACTCGGACCCCCTTGGAAAGTCCCTCAAGAAGTTTCGGTCCCTTCTCAGATAACACACTTAGCAGGTAAAGGAACATTCATCTTGTAGCTTATCTTATAAATCTTAGTTTGAAAAACGAACTTCAGTAAGGAGGTTTTTTTATCATGCGTTGCCTCAGCGACATCTGAGATCTGAGAGACTTTAAACTATTACGGTAGAACGTTCGTAGTATAGGGGTGCACTAAGAAAGGATTTAAGGAAATTCTTGCAATTCACAAGTCGGTCTGTATGTATTTTTGTGTTGATAAGTTTTTGCATATTTTGGCCGCAGTTTCAAATTGACCTTTATGAGTGTAAAGCGTAATGTCATAAAGAAGTCACCAATCCTCCTTCCAAGCATTGCAATATGTTAAAACCATCATACATTTTGGAGGAGGCTATGTTTCACTGAAACGATTATAAATTAACCACTAACGGATTAACAAGAAGCTTTTTTAAGGCTAAGTATTTTTTTATTTATGTTCAAACATTTTATTTTCAAAAATTTTGGAAAACTTACTAGTTATAAAAAATAACTACTTACATAATACAGGCCGGTATAAACCAGCGTGTGTGTGCTATTTTATTTCAAGTAAAAATAAACTGGGTGCACATTCTTGTAAGTGAGCATAATATGAACTAGCCTTTACTTACTCAGGCCCAATCAATGAAGGACAAAACGGAACTGCCAAAGGCCAAACGATGTTTGCTCGTACGTGAGACGTGAGCTATTGTTTTTACTTTTTGCTTACTTATTATTGTTTTTGTTATCACAAGGTATAACTTGTAAACGATGGAATTATTGTTTCTTCACAATATGGCTACTACGTTTAGTTTCATTTGTAGTCTAGTTTTCCTTCCACTGCTTCAGCCTAAAGGCTTAATGGTGTTGGTTAGGTTTTTTCTAACTTACAATGATCGGTGAATGCTAAACGCAAAATGTTATCCATGTTAGAACTAACCTAGGCAAGATGACGAAATTCTCCGATATACATAAATACAATAGATATAACAGTTAAGTTTTACCTACAATCAGAATAGCTAAGGTAGCAAAAACGTTTAGTTGTACTGGTATAAAATTATATAATAGAATGCCAGAATATGTTGAAAATATGCCAAATGATAAAAAAAGATTACTAAAAGACATTTAATTAATATAAGCTATTAAATTAAGACGGCATCGTCTTGCTGATAAGAATATATTCCAATGTGATAAAAACGACTTGGTCCATTTAATGTAAATTGCCGATGCTTTTGCAGATAGGTACCTACTTTTTTTTCAATTATATTATCGTCTCTATTATAACTTATGTCATTTTAAGTGTATCTTTATAAGAATGTTAATGATTATGTATAAAACCTATATGACTTGTCCGAGAACATGAAACTTGTCAAAGGATGCAAATAAATACAATGCAATACAATACAGCTACTAAATATTATGTACTTATTGATCGCTGCCATGTTGCATTGTGCCAAGATTGGAGCAAGTCTCGTGCTAAATCCCGGATATTTCGGGGATTCTCGGAATGCATTCCCGACACATTTCTGAATAGCGGTCCGTAGTACAACCTTAGTCTCTTGACAAATCTACACTTACAGTGTAGCAACATGAAATTCCTCTCTACTTATAAGCGTTGACTAAAGATTACTACTCATAAACTTATAAATCATCTTTTAACGGTATTTGTGGTCTGGTGTTTCGCACATCGGTATCAGACAGAGGTCGTATGTTAATGCATGTAACATATTATTACGTTCATTATTTTGTCACTTAGTGATGTTTAGTTTTTTATATACGACGGGGAAGCGCTTGGCCTTCATCTCACCTGGTTTCAAGTCCTCTGCGGTCTAGTGGTTCGACGCACCGATTTCAGATCCCAGATTCGATCCCCATGGGGAGTACAATATATTGTGCTTGGTTTGGTTGGTGGTAGGGCTTTCTTTAGGTCCACCTGGCTAGCTACCACCGTCTTACCTAATTCTGTCGCCATAATGACAATTCTAAAATTGTTGTGTTCCGGCATTTAGAGGTAAGATGGCCAGTTCCTCAGTTTGTTGAGGATTCCGGGTGAAGTACGCCTCCACCTTCCACCTTATCTCAACTTGTAACCAGGTGAGATGAAGGCCAAGTGCTTAAATTAAAAAAAGTGTAAAAACTTTACATTAAGCAGTAATGTAGGAGGTTCATCACAATGTAGGCGCAACTACCTGCTTTTAGCAGCTAAACTCATCGAAGAAGGAGAAGGCCTGCTCTATGAGCCCGCGTTTTAATTTGGACTTGAAAATTTGGTCACTTCATCAATAATTGTTTTTGGTAGTCAGTTGTAAAAGTTCACGACAGTTCCTATAAGCAGAATCGAATTAACTTTCGCACATTAACGCAGACTACGGTCTCACAATGCAACCAGTGAAAATATACCTTGCACGTCAATATAATGTATGAGTTTTATAACTATACCAAGAACATCATATGATGTAACCAAGACATTAAATACTCAGTGTAAATTCTCAAATCATGTCCTATTACCGAATACTAACAAAACATGCTCATTAAACATTGTTACTGATACGAAAATATTGTGGCAAGTAATGGAGGTATAGTATTTTTTAGTATTCAATGAGCAAGTTAATTTAGTTACTAAGTTATTTTGACAGCATATAATTTTGACATGGTGGGGTACGTCAGTAGGTATATGTTTTTTTTTATTCCCAGAAACACCATGATTTTTTATGATACTCTAAGATAGCTATGTATTTTAAATTAACATTAAAAATAATAAATAAAAGTAGATTAACATATATCAGGACCGTTACGAACGGCCTATGAAAACTTAACTGTTCCAGATCAGCACCAGACGGAAGGGTGCCCAAGACAGTACTCTAAGTAGGTATGTCGCCATAGCATCGATTGTTGTGTTCCGACATTTTATAGGTAAGATAGTCAGTTCCTCAGGATGTTGAGGATTACGGGTAAACATGCAAACTTTCGGCGTTGTCATAACTTGACATCATAACAGACAAACATCTATATTCATCACACAAATGTTTGTCCTGGGTGGGAATCGAACCCACAGCCTACAGCGCAGAAGGCAGAGCTACTACCAACTGAGCTATGAGGCTTGTTTGTTCATTTCTTTTCGATAAAGTGCCTGAGTAATTAAAGAGGACTTAACATTTTTTTTGTGTTTCATGTTTTGTACTTTACTAACGTTTATTTCACACCATATTGAAACACAAAGAGATCGATCTTCAAGGCGAAATTAAATCTCAATTAAGCGAGACAAGAAAAACGCGAGATAATGGCACACGTATATACACAACGGAAAGGGTCGGTCTGTCTATCACAACTTGTAATTACCTTTCTCAGCGCAGCCGGCGAATTCTCTGTGTCACGCCATATGTCCCTGAAGTGGGACGGATCAAGTTTTCTTGAATGGAAATGGCTATATACAGAGAAAAATATACAATTATTCTAAAAAACCTTATTATAAAGAAGGGCTTCGTAAATAAATATATTCTGAACGTCAAATATTACATAATCGCCATGCCCTCGGCTGTTTTTCCGCACTAGGGAACCGGGAAGTTGGGAACTTTTTCAGTAGCGTTCGTGTTCACTTAAATGTTACATGTAAGTAGAGTTTTTTTAATAACAACAATTTTCCAAGAAAACTCTCCCACCATCTTTAACGCTTCTTTTGGACAGGGTCAATTAATCGCAAGTATTGCAATCAAAGCCTCTTAGCAATAACAACCTACAAAATGACGTCATCAAGCACCTGAGCAAAACAAGATTTGAGCCTGTCTCAAGTCACGTAGCAAATAGGCTGGTGATGTATGCCGTGATTTATCATTCGTAATCCGGCCCTGCGTCGTGGGTACCTACCTACCCCTTAATGTCTGAAGGACACGCGTCTTGAGTTTCTTTATGGCGTGAGTGTAGTGGGAGTGGATGGAGAAAAACAACATGTTTTCCTTATAATACATAGAACACAGCATTTTTCTTGGGCATATTTTCAGCTCACTCCTTGAATATCGTCGAGGGATCCAAAATATGAATCAAAAGTAAGAAAATGTCGCGGCTTAAAAATCGAGCCCTCCAACTCATCTCATGGGTGTCGTAAAAAATCCGTTTAGTGGTTATGGCAAGATGGAGCAACTAATAACAAATCAGTTAAAAAAAAAATGCTTGGCATATCATTCCCATTCCATGGGACTGGATGGGATGATAATGTCTTTGTCTTATTCCTGGTCTAGAGCCATATAGAGGAAGTTCTATCGCTATTAAGAACTCGGTCGATTTGAATATTCAAAATATTATAAAAAAATCTTACTTAGTATACCTACCTACAATTGTTTTTTTATTTTGATGAATTTTTGGAATTTTTGGAACAAACATCTATCCAAGAACCATTTGCTTAATGAATATTAGTGTTTTTATCAAAAATATTGCGGGGCTTTTGATTAAGGCGACACGTGAACCAAGGGCTGGCTCTTATCTAAGCAAGCGAATTAGCATAACTATTCAGCGTTGCAGTGGCGCCAGTGTCTTGACTATGGTTCCGTCTGGTATTAGTCTGAAACAGTTGAGTTATACCGAATGTAACGGTCCTTAGCCTCCCTAGTTACCAGTTAGTTTAATTGTATATATCATTTTTTTTTTTGTGAATCTAAGCCCGAATACACTGTAATATCAAAGCATTCGTGATTTAGGTGTTTCAATAGTATTTTGCGTTATTTACTTGGAGATGTAATTAAATGCAATACATTTAGCATATATACATGAGCCCGGTAGAGGTTGTACCTCTCCCTCACCAAATTTCTGTTATCAGTACCTATGTCAACTGTATAACAGTGACAGGAATCATCAGCAAGAAATTAAAACGCTACCGCCACATGTGTGCCCACATCCTTATCTGAAGTGTGGAAACGTATTTTCTCGATTTCGTTGACAGGGCCAAGTTCCGTTTTCCCAAGTGCGTGTCACGTTGTGGTCAATTGTGTGGAAGTGCCTTTAGGTCGTTTCTCATCGAGGCTAGAGAGAATCGAACATCATGAAAATGTAGTAGATAGGTACAACATTTTTAAAAGTAGGTGTGATCTACCTCCTGGTCTAACTCGGGCAACGAAATCGCTGGCTTTTGCAAGCGGTTTTTTATTTTATTGTTCGATTTGCTTGGCATTCATTTCACGTGGTTACAAGTTGAGATAAGGCCGAAGGTGGAGGCGCACTTTACCCGGAATCCTCACTACTTCTCTACTCACCTACTTCGCAATATGACTAGTCATAGTGTTTTTTTAGGAGACTTTTACCACAATATTAATATTTAATTAGAGCAATAATAAATTCTGATTTGAATGACTTTTCAACTTTTTTCTAAATATTTAATTCTTACTCAATTTAAATACTTCGCAACATTTGAAACAATTCAACGATGAGGTTTTAGTAATAACCGATGCATTTATAAGTTCAAACAATGCTTAGTACGGTAACATTCAACTTTGTTCGTGACGATTCGCTGTCGATATAACGAGTTAATAGCTAGCAGCTTTTAAATAACAATAATATACACGCCTCCCGCTATT
This sequence comes from Venusia cambrica, assembly GCA_951394065.1. Taxonomy (NCBI): domain Eukaryota; kingdom Metazoa; phylum Arthropoda; class Insecta; order Lepidoptera; family Geometridae; genus Venusia; species Venusia cambrica. The sequence continues at coordinate 11,808,224 of OX596035.1, forward strand.
AGCGGTTATCATCAGATCTTTCTCAGGGATGGGTTGGTGATAGAATACGTCCTTTCAAGGCTTCATCATCGTGAGTCATGGTAAACTTTCAAAAACGTACTCTATGTTATTGTTATATTGGTTCTCCTTAGTTCGCGCTAGTAGATACTTTGATGGAAAAACAGTTTATGTTTTAAACATGTTGTAAGAAATCTTTTTTTTTTATTGTTCACGGGGAAGCGCTTGGCCTTCATCTCACCTGGTAACAAGTTGAGATAAGGCCGAACGTGGAGGTAAGAGTTAAGCTTGCATGTAGGTACACATTTTTTTCTTGTACTAGTGTTTATGTATTTGCTGCTGTGAACATTAGAAAATACTTTTATGGGTAATTTCTCTTATTGTTTAGATGTAAAAAACCAAATAAAAAAAATGCGACAGAACCCTCGTGGCTCAAGGAAAAAAATAAAAAAGATGTGGTTTGAGTTTAAATAATCAATCGTCGCGGGTTGTGAATTTACAAATTAAAATTCACTCACTCGCTTACTTTCAATTAAAAAAAAGGTTTACCGATGAGCTGTTTCAATAAAGTGTTCATTCATGCATTCATTCATCTATGTAAAAAAAACAAAGTCAACTCAAATTTTAAATTTGTACCAGAAATGTTCGCCATTCAATAAACACGCCTAACTAGGCCAACAATGCAAGTGTCAACTTTGTACTTTGTATTTTAGATTATTTAAATTAATATTTGTTTTACCGTAAAAAAATGAAACGAATTCGAACGTAGTTGTATCATGTGGTGGTCATAAGCACCGTGGTTGAGCGGTCAGCAATATCACCTTTATTATAACTGTATCGTAGTTCGAAACTAGAGTAAAGTTGCGTTTAGTTGCTGATCTGAGGTTGTAATAGGCCGTTAAGGCTGCTCCTCAATTTTAGCTACCTATGCGTTTTACAGTTATTGGTAAATTCAAGCATCAAAACACAATTATCACGGATTCAAAAAAGTGAAGTTTGTTACACATACAGGCTTCATGTACCTAACTAGCAGCAAAAACAGTTTCAAATTGTCTTTATTGTGGAACCAAAATGGAAAATCTATGCATAAAAAATATCTTCTCTACGCACTATAGGTACTACTTTTTACACTGTTAGTTGTGGGAAATTTAACGTTTGTGATTATTATGCTAAAATTTTCCAAAAACTGTAAACTGTAAACTGTGTAGTAAAGAATAAAGAAAAATAAATGGATTTTCTACTGGTTTCTGTAGAAATATTACCCTTATCTTCATGTGAGGAAAATGTCCCGTGAATACCATCATGAAGTGATTTTAATCACCTTTCGGCTATACACTAAAAGGGCATTGGAGTGAATTGTGGAGAATGAAGGCCCCGGGCCGTCGCCCACACTGAAATAGGCTTATACGTCGCCTGTCTTGTGAATAGGATGGAATAGGTAAAGGGTGGTTGAGATGAGAAGAAAGCTTCAACACACGTTCGGTTGTATTTTGAAACTATGACGGTGACTTGTTAAATATACCAACGATCTTTTCTCTGACTCTCTTTGTCGATAAATAAATGACGTTCAGGACATTTAATGTGCTACTGTGTTTTGTGACCAAAATGTGCTATTGTGCACTTAAAAATTGAAAATACAAATTAGGCAAATATAGCAGGCTGTATCTCATGAACCGCACCATTTGATAGAATATAAAAAATATTACATCATACAACTTCATCATACAAATTCATTCCATACAAAAATCAAATTTTTGAAAAATAAAATAGAATTAAAAATTATAGGGGCGTGATTTTTGTTTTTTTATTATTATTATTTTGGCTCTATCGTTAAAGCCGCATCAGTAATGTTTAAATAGTTCAATCTTAGTGTGATAATATTCTTAACAAAAAAAAAATGCAAAAAAAAAAAACACCATGTTTTGCCTTAAAATGTGGGTCGGAACTCTCGGCGTGCATGTCCGCGCTTGGTTTGATTGACATTTCTGAGCAGGGTTTGTACCCTGAGTTGTGTAGTTTAGTGTGTAACTACGCCATGTCAGCCCGGCACGACCTACATCTTCGGTCCATGTAAACGCAGCTATGCCCTGGAGCGGACCTAACGCGGATGCAGCCCTACCTAATAATTTCTTAATGTCATGCGCTGTGCTGGGAATTATTGTTTCCTTAACAATAATACCGTGATCAAAGTGCAGATAAGGCGGGGGCACTTACTGACATATTGCATTCAATTGTGCTTGCAAGTGGGTCACCGCGGTTAGACCACGTTGAGTGGATGATCTAACTTTGGTTTAGTAGTTTTTAATAACATTTTTTAATAACTCCTACAGTTTGGCCTATGAGTCCTGTCATGAAGTGATGTGTAGCAAAAACCTGTACTGCGCTATATCCAAACCTCCTGCCAATCGTATAGTAATATTAGAAAAATAGGTCCTCTATATTACTAACCGTTGGATATTGTACGTAAGATATTATGTAGGTATCTTTTAGTAAGGTTCTAAACCGCCTTTGTAGTCTAGTTGTGTCACCCACTGGTGTCAGAGAGGTCCCGGGTTCGATCCGCAAAGGGGATACAATATTGTGTTTATTGAGGTTGGTGGTAGGACTTTGTTTAAGTCCGCCTGGCTAGCTACCACTATCATACCTAAGTCTGTCGCCATAACATCAATTCTAAATAATTTTGTTCCGGCTTTTAAAGGTAAGTCCCTCAGGTTGTTGAAGATTCCGGGTGAAGTACGCTTCTAACCATCGGCTTGGCTTGAAACCAGGGACTCTACCGCCGACGGCGAAGCCGATCTCCATTGGCTTAAAATTAGCTTCATGAGAACTAGAAACGATTTTTACCGTCAAATGTACTGAACGGATAGGTTTCATAACATGTGTACACTTTTGAGATGGGAAACGCCATTTTGGATATGACACATACCCGGTAGTAAAAATCGTTTCTAGTTCTCATGAAGCTAATTTTAAGCCAATGGAGATCGGCTTCGCCGTCGGCGGTAGCGTCCCAGGTGAGATGAAAGCCAAGCGCTTTACCGTTATATACAAAAAAAAAGACTTATATATTTTTAATTGATCATTTTTCATCCCTGTTGTGTAACTCATATAATTGACGTTAACTAAGAAGTAGTGTTTTTGTGATTAAAAGTCAAATATATGACTCACAGACACAAAGAAATTAGATTTGATTTCAACTTTTACACAAGACAGTGATGTCGTCATTCTCTAACAATCACTCATCGCAAACGAAGCCACGAGCATCATTTATTCGCTCGGCCACACTGAGGTAGCAAATAGCTCCTATTACGATTCTGAAGTGAACATTATTCGGTGAGACGTGATAGTTCAGGATAACCGTGTTGTCACGTAAACAGGTCACTTGGTGCTGGTTTGTCAAGTTTTGCAAGACTCCAAAGATAACAGTTCCAAGACGAATGATAAATGATTAACAAAATTAGCCAATAGAACGGGCCAAAAGGTAAAAAATAGATCGGCAGGCCAAACGTGGAGAAAAAAACACGAATTATATGAATACTTAAAATCCAGTTTTGGTCTATTGCGTTCTGTTAACCCATACAAATAAACATATGCATGAAACTGAAAAATACTATGGTATTAAGTGTTTTTGAAGTTCCTGGGGTAACTTAGCAGTGCCTCATACAGAGATAGAAATGTTAATAAATAAACATTAACATTTTTATGTATTTCATACATCCTGTACATGAATTCTTAATATATTTCTTTATTCGGATATAATTCGCTTGTACCTGTATTCTAGACATACTACTGTATAATAGAGTTCAATACTCTCATATTGCATATTTTATGTTAACTGAAATAAAGCAATTAAAATTAAAAACTTGGCAAGGAATAAAATCATTTCTAAGTAGATTGGAAATGGTTTTAAAATATATACAAGTTATATTTTAAACGGAACCTTGAGACAGCAATAATGCTCCTAGAAAATGCACCTACCCCATTTCAACGTTGACCACGTAAATTTGTCTACGATGTGGTACTGATTCCGCTAAACTTGTCCTTGATGAACATTGAGCACCGGCACTATTCAACATTGAACTCCGACGCTATTCAACATTGAGCAACGATGCAATTCAACATTGAGCACCGACGCTATTCAACATTGAGCACCGATGCTATTAAACATTGAGAAACGATGCAATTCAACATTGAGCACCGACGCTATTCAACATTGAGAAACGATGCAATTCAACATTGAGCACTGATGCTATTCAACATTGAGCAACGACGCTATTCAACATTGAACACCGACGCTATTCAACATTGAGTACCAATGCCATTCAACATTCAGCACCGATGCTATTCAACATTGAGCAACGATGCTTTTCAACATTATTGACTATCTAGTGCACGAGATCCTTTATATCCTGGAAACATTAGCACGTATAAGCATGACATTACCCGAACAAAGTACCTCACATAAATGTATTTAACAATATCTAAATGCTGGCATTGTCTTAGGGATTAGACACGGGATCAAGCCCTGGGGTTAGTGCGTAGGTGGATCATAGATTAATACTAGATAGATATCTATAATATGAGGCTCAAGTGCTCGTAATATACATGCAAACAAGAGCTTTGGTAGGATGGGTCAAGAGACCCTTTGGTAGGATGACAATTATTGAACAAAAATAATACACAATCATTGATAATTAAAAAAACTACAAGTACAATGGGTGGTCTTATCGCTTAAATGAGAGCAAATATAATAATAGTAGCAAATTAATGATAGGTTAATATACTATTGAAAAACGTATATACCTTATTTTGTTACTAATTGCAGACTGATCAAGCATATCTTGCCTATAACAAAGCCTTACTGCGCAGGTCATATCCACAAAGATCAACATGGAACTCTTATAGGTCTGGAGCAGTTGAGCCTATAGAACGTTTGCAACGGTCCTTTGGTAACCCAACTACTTCCCTTGTCTATAGTTAGTTTGATTGTAAAGATTTTTTTGAATAAGTACATATTGTTTGAATTAGTAACTACAAGTTACGAATTCAAAAAATATATAATTAACCAAAGTGAAAGGCAATCATTAAAACTTCTACACTTTACTTATCTTTGTCTAGCATAATCTCCACTACTCGTGGGGCGGAAACGGCGCCCTGGGCGGATCAAGCAGTCTCCTTGAATGATAATTTCTTATGTGATATAAAGATAACTATATGATATTAATTGTTTTGTACTTCCCATTCTAGATGGCAGTATTTGACCAAAATACACACAAAAACTTTGATTTGTCTAATTGAATAGAAGTTATACTTATCTGACCGCGGTTAAAAACCTAAGTTATATTTTAAATAACTATTAATCACAAAAACAAACAGTTTTAACAAAATAAATATGTTGAGTATTCGTCGTCGCTTTCAGTAAATATAAATGTGGTTTATACTAAATTAAAAAATATATATCATTCAATTCAATTCAATTCAATTTATTAATATAACAATTTACAATTGTGTTTGAAACTTTGTATAGAATTAACTTTACTAATTGTCCTAATCCTAACATGCGATATAAAATAAACTTTGGACGTCAGTTTGAAGAAATAATTAATACCTATTGGGAGTAGTGCCCTAGTGGGAGACACCGACAGTCATTTGTCTAGAAATTTGACTATCTGTTCAACAATATTTATCTATGGCTTCCAAACTGCCACAATTCAACCGGCCCTTTCATATAAAACTACAATACAAAAACTTTACCTTTGACCCTTTGATATCCTCCTAAACATAATGCAATTACGAAGCACGTACGACAACTAATAAAATAGCAAAAGAAAAGGTCATTCGACACTTGAGCCCTAAAGGGCTCGTTGAGTATTCTTCTCACTCACCCTTGCCTCAAAGGGAAGGCAAACACTTGAGAAGGACCAAATATAGAGCGTACTGAGTCGCGAAATAAAATAAGGGTAGTGTGTGGAAAAAAATCCTACCTACAAGATTTTGATATAGAGTGGACAACTGCGTTCTCTTGAATCTATCAAGTGTGACAAAGGGTATTTAGTAATAGATTGCAGATCAGTATTGGATCATAAGTCTTAATATGTGTTTGATGTATAAGGGTTTCATATTTATTTGAAAACACAGCCTTTCCACGAAAAAAATACTAATAAATTACTGTCGATATTGGAATCAGTAGCGGATGTATGGGAACAACGGTTTGTAGAGGACTAGACTTAATCAAAATTTGAGAGAGCGCAGCGGCATTTTTTAGAGACGACCTAAATCGACCTAAAGAAACATCTGTGAATGTGGCTTTAAAATGCTGCTTTATAACTCTTTTTTTATCATGCTTGTAGCAGCTTTATATAAACCCACAATCAAGTGGACAATAGGGGTGACCACAGGTGCTGCCAACTTTCGCGAACTTTTCAAATATTTGCTCCAGCGGTTTTCTCAAGGATTTGTCGGTTTTCCTCAAACTATAGCCATAAAATATATTTAATCGCGGATCAAGTATGCTTTGACACAACAAAAAGGGAAAAAGGTGAAACATCTTTGTTGAAATATTCTTTGGAGATCAGAAGGTTGAAAAGTGAAAGGGTTTTGGTGTTTGAATATGCTTGCAGTTACTTTGTCTATAAAAAGTTAACGATGTTTGAAGTTGATAAAATGTTCAACCTTAAAATTTATTGCCAAAAGTATCCAATTATTATTCTCAAACTTCAACTAAAACTGGGTATATTACAATATAATAATACCTGTGTTTGATTAACTAGGCATTGATCAGCATTTGGTCAGAAAATCACACACCGGTTTACATTATATACTAAATAAATGCCGGTTGGAATCCTTTCTTAATGCACCCTTACACTACAAAATCTACCCTGTGAATTTCAAGTCTGTCCAAAACAGAGGACCTCTGGTTTGGGCTGGTTGGTCAGTCAGTCAGTCTTCACGACGAATTTATTTATTTAGATGTAAGCGTCTTCTAAATATTAAAAAAACACTGACTTTATTACGTTAGTCGGAAAACTGATGAAAGATTTTCTGATTATTTTTTAGAAACCATTATCAAACCGATTATGGCTTCTAAAAAACAACGTTTAAGTCACTCAACCTATATTGGCATTTATATAGAAGCACTATAAAATATTACAAGTACTAATAGCAGTATAATGACGCGTTAAAAATTACGATCACGATGTTGAATCCATTAAAAAAAACAAGCAACTGCAGCACAATTGTCAAATTAATATTACCATATTTACTTCAAAATCATGTTGTATCTGACCTTAGTATTTGTTTCCTAGTATAAGTTGTGTAGCAGCAGTGTCCACTAAAGCAACTTAAATCATGTATAATAATAATGTTCATGTCGGAATGAAAATCAAAAATGAAAAATCAACAACTTAATTTACAAATATTATCCGTAATCTAGCTCCCTTGTTACATACAAGCTCTGCTTAGTTTGGGGCTAGATGGCGTTGAGTAAAATATTCAGTCCACTGCTTGAGGTAGTTTAGGTATAGCTTCCAAGGTGCGCCACTGAGCCCGATCTTTCCCATCCCAGCTTTTCGTATACACTCTCTACCCACAACTGCGTATATATGAAACTTTTCGAACACTGTATTTTTGCAGTATAATCTTCGCTTAAGGCCCTTTCATTAGACGTTTCCTCTTTTTCCAAGGGAAAATTATAGTACGTCTGAACAAGTCACGAGTCTATTTTTTATATATGTAATACTTAAGGTACCTATCTACATTAAAGGCAAGCTGAAAACATAATAGCTGATAATTTTCTCGATCAAATTATTTAGTGAAAATGTTACGTTTCAAAATTTACAAGAGAAATATTGTGATACCTACAATGGGTATTGACTTGCGATTTATTTTATATGATAGGTTACACGTTGATCTACATTAAAGGTTAGCTAGTTTTTTGATACCAATTCAAATTTAATTTTAATCATGAATTATTTTAAAAACTACTGTCGACGTCGGACGTGTGCTTGTCGTCCTCGCAGCGGTTAGACAACACCTAGACTCCGAATAAATATTAGGACGAATTTAAATAAGTTATTTGTTCTGTGCCAGTAAAGGTACCATCATATGGTCACATTACCTACCTACATACCAGCAAAGCTATCTCAGAATAAGAATTATCAAAAGGTTTTATTTACGATACACATGCGCCACCTACAGCTTGCCGTTGTCAACTCTCATAATCGTTACTGCCGCGGTTTTAGCTGCGTAGCGCGCCTTAAGAGGCGGGTTAAGTTTAATGCGGCATGAAAAAGTCGTGGCAGAATCCACCTTACTTATGGACAATGATGCGATTATCAACCCGCCTGCCGCTGTATAAAAAAACAAATTTCCCATTGCATTCTATGCCCACGTATTATATTTTACATTTTTGGACTGTTATTATATATAATTTTAGATAATGGTAAAATCTAAAAATACTTATCAAAAAATAAACAATTGATTTTACGAATAAACTAAATTATCATTAAATAAAAAAATACAACCAAGATATTGAATTCAATAAGACTATGAATTTAATCACTTTATTACCTTGACTATTTAACGTATTATTTACGTTAGTTATTATGATAAAAATAATTTAAATCATGACAATAGTCACATGTCTCCGGCCTGTATTGTTAACATTGAACGGCCGATGCCATTAGGTAAAATCGATTTCCTACTATGCGCAAGCGCAAGTAACGTCGCAAAATGGACAAAAACTAAAACGTGCACAATTAGTACTGAGATAAAGCACTTGTCGTAATAGTCGTGGGAGATGACTTTTTGTGAGTCGGTGTAAGTCAGAGACTTATATAGGTGCCTTTTTAAAACTATAAGCTTGAAGTCCTCTCTAGTCTTTTTCTTTCACATCAATAGCCCATTAGTCAAAATAAAATCTGAAAACAGAAAAAAAATTTAGTAATAAATCCGCCGAATCTCTCTGAAAAAATCAAATCGACACGTGTTTCGCCTCTACACGAGGCATCCTCAGGAAATATAGTCTTGCTGCTAACTGACTAGCCCTCTGTGGACGTGTTGACGCTCCGAGCTCTGCGCTGCAAGTGTGTACTTGATTTTTTCAGAGAGATTTGGCGGATTTATTACTAAATATTTTTTCAGTTTTCAGATTTTATTTTGAAATATTGATTTCCGCAAAATAACGCCTGAATAAATTAGCTAGCCCATTAATGTCCACTGCTGGGCAGAGCCTATCCAAAGCTAGAGGGTTTTACCGTAATCACCACGCATGGCAGGCGCATTGGTGATCGCAGTAAAGGTGTAGATAATACGCAGGAGGAAGCTGTTACTCTTTTTCATGAGATCCCTTAGTCGGCGTATACGACGTCCATGGGCTGAGTTGGAGGGGTCAATTATAAGGCCGCGGTGTTTTGAAATGTTTCCTCATACTTCAGCAAGAGGAAACATTCCAAAACATTTTTTCTATTGCTTGCTCTCTCAGGTATTTTTCAGAATGGCTTTTCCTAAGAAGTCCGTTTCACAGCTAGCCATTTTAAGGAACCATAATCTTGTGTTTTGAACTAACTCATTAAATCAAATAATCTTTAGTAGACAAATGACATCATGACACAAGTTCTCGACAAGTTCGTGTCATAAACAGAATGTTATTATAGTTAGCACGCTGGCACTGCTGTTGCCTATCTGGACCTGTATTCTCGCGACTACACACCTTCGTGGCATTTGTCAAAACTCAACTTCTCGAATATGTGTCATATGGTTCTTTAATGTGGCAAGTTTTTTTTTCTGAAATCAGCAAGTGATATTAGCGAAAGGGTTTATTTGACAGCATAATTATATCACGTGTTGATATTTTCACGGCCTGATAGTCTTAAGTTTTACCCTGAAACACCTTGCTTTCGAATTATCGAATATTTAGGGTCGTACTTCATTGCTTGTACAATACACTTTATTTGCTGACAAAATACATTTTGTTGCTGACAAAAACTTCTTTAGATAGCTGACCGAAATTATAGCCCTGAAATAAATGCGTGTTTAAAGAAGCGAAAAATTTACTTAGCATGTTACGCTAAGTCAATTTTTCGCAGGTTCTTTTTTTTTACATGACTTTTTTTTACATGACTGTTTCTAGATTACTCTTAAATTTACAGCTCTCGTGGAACTTTACAATGTGTTCTACCTTGTCCCGCCATCCATCATCATGTCACAAAGGAGTGTAGTGAGGCCTTTGATCAGCCGTGGCACACTATTGGCTAGAAACAATAAAAAAACAAAACAAACATACATATTCATTTTACTGTGTCAATTTATATATTATGTTTGATTTGAGTTTGAGTGTTGTATTTTATGATAAGTATGTATTTACTAAAAAATAACTGTTATATCATACCCATATAACAAATTTTCTAAGACAAGGGTTCTGAACTATGGAACGTGTGTAATACAAAATTATCTGTTGGCACTTATTCAAAATAATGTATTTATCATTTTGATCACTTTGAATCCCACTAAAATTTTACGCAGGTCAGAGAAATTGTAACCTATTTTGAAACTGTTATGTCTATCCAATCCTCAAAACCATGTGTTTTTTACTTAAACCGTTAGCTTAAAGGTCAATTATTGAGCTATAATATTTTATTAGAGATCACAACACCGTTTGTCGGCATCTGTATATGAATTTGCACATAAACAATCACTATTAACAATTAAACAGCAATAAATATTAATTTTAGAAATAGTTTTAGGGTTCCGCTCGTCCGTCTGTCAGACAGCGGGCAGTATCTCATGAACCGTAATAGATAGACAGCTGAAAATTTCAGAGTGGGGATTTTTATAGCCTTTTTAACAACAAATATTAAAAAAATACAGTTAAGAGTGAATAGCTATACTATAACCGTCATTTTTTTGCCTTTAAATGTGAGTTGGAACCCTCGGGTTGGCCCGTACTTGGCCGGCTCATTAATGTTATCTATAAATCGGTTAGTTAAAGGCGTGTAATTTAAAGGCTTCATGTTACCAGAAATCGCTAAGCTTCAACGATCATAGTATCAACAGTACCGAAGCATTTACTTTATAATTAATATATGCTTGTTCAGGATTGATGCAATAACGTGTTTCAAAAATAGGATTCATAAAAAAATCTCGATCGAAAAAAAAAATCAAAGTTGACACGAATTTGTACCAAAAATGAAAGCCATTCAATAATTACGCTTATTTAATCGTTGAAACGTTGTACAGTAAATAAACATAGAATATAGCTGAAGCTTATCTTTTTAGATTATCAGAATTTAACATTTGTTTCACCCATTTTTAACCAACTTAAAAAAAAGAAAGAGGTTCTCAATTCGTCGGTTTTTTTATGTATGTTCCCCCACTATTCGAAGACGCCTTGACTGATTAAAAAAAATCTTTTTTGTTTGAAAGGGTTGTTATATACTTCACAGGTGGTCCCATTGTCATCAGGTCTGGATCTGATGATGGAATCCTGGAGAAATCGAGGGAACTCTTCAAATATTATAGGCACACTTGAAGTGATTTGATACACCCAAACCACTTCAAGTATAATATGTATTACCTCAAAAGTAAAGAAAACATGGACCCCATATAGGATCACGCGTCTGTCTGTCTGTCCGTCCATCTGTTATCAAAATAATTGGAAAAAATACATCATCCACGTAAACGAAATTTAATCATATTCTTCATTGAAGTCGGTTTTCTTTTTAGTTTATGAAACGTAATTATACCGTAAAAAATAAAATATATGTCAGAATTTACGCGTAGTTCTGTGGTGGTCATAGGCGCAGCAACGGCTGCGCGCAAGCAATGTCACCTTTACTATGACTATTGTTAGTTCGAAAGAAGAGTCAAGTTGTTATTCTGAGGTAGTATCGGCCCTAAAGCTTGTAAAGATGAGACAGCGTTCCATTTGCGACATATTGTGACGCCACAAAAATATACAACCCACGAAGGGACTTGAACCCGCATCTTTTCCTCAAGCCGGAAACGCTCCAACCAATTGAGCAATGGTCTTGAAGAAAATTCAGTTTTTTTTTAATCACTTGAAATACAAAAATAATATGAAAAGATTAATATCTTATCCTTGTATATGAATATTTGTAGACCAAACTAGTTTAGTTATTTCTTGTATTAAGAAAATAATAATGGTTTCTGTTAAATTATTTTGTTTCTGGTTTTGTATCAACCAAAATTTTCCGCAAAATCAATTACCAAACTGCATTTTATTCATTTTTCATTTGACTCTGTTGTGACTTTTTGGCCTAAACGTTGGTGTGCTTTTTTACCATTACCATTACAACCTACTTGCACCATAAACATAATTTTTGCTCGTTTGATGGTCTGTCTTTCTTGTACTACGTTACTACGTTTCTACTTAGCGTAACTAAACCATTATTTAGCCTGAAGTGTCGAGTTTTCAAATCTTTTTGACCAAATTTTTAACCGTCGACATCAAAGGTAGGGTTTTTTATTTTATCAACTTTACTCTCAAAGTTTTTTTTTTGGAGAAGCACTTCACGAAAACAAAAGTTAAATGTTTAAAATACATTTTTTTATGAATAACTACATGCACAAAATTCCATAAAAATATTGTTATAAATGAAAATTTATTTTTATATACTAAATAAAAAAAACGAATAAAACATATAAATAAAAATAAACAAAACACAGCTGCTTCTATTTAGCTGTGTCGTATTGAGTCATACATTCTACGGTGACTTTTGATTGTGAAGTCTGATTGTTTATTAGTTCTTGCAAATGCGATTATGTATGGATGCCTTGATGACTTCGCTATGGGAAAATGTTTTTGCGATGTTATTGAATAATTTTACCTACGACGCATAGTAATTTATGACTTTACCGAGGTAAATTGAATGTTTGCGTCTATGTTTTTTTTGTCAATATTACAGGCTATTAATTTCACACAGCGCCATCAAATGCTTAACTAAGCAACTGGCTGGGGTAGGGTTATGATTTTACCTAACTTTGTCCTGAGTAGAAGTAGTAACAGAAGTGATGGAAAATGACCACCCAACCATCATCACTCCAAAATGCCTACCACATTGGTACAGCGGAACTACACCCCCAATCAGAATAAGAATAAGATGAAGAAATCAGTAACTTTAGAGGTACCTTATAAGCTTAATTAAGCTAACGTGACTATTGCAATATTGCACTTCATCAGATTGTATCAAGTTAGTTAGTTAAGTCGTTAAGTTTAAGTACCGCCCACCTCCAATCACAACAACTGTGGGACCAAGCTTTATCGATTTATTATCGAAACATTGTCAGATAATCGTAAATATCGATTCTACTCTAAATTGATTACGATTGTGAAATAGGTCAATCGTCATTGAGAAATCATAATGACGAAACAGTATACTAAGTAGGCCTTGGTTCCTTGGTTAGCCTGGGTTTGATCCCAGGGGGGTACAATATTGTGCATGGTTTAGTTGATAGCAGGACTTTGTTTAAGTCCGCCTGGCTAGCTACCACTATGTTACCTCCGTCCGTCGCCATTTAGAGGTAAGATAGCCAGTTTCTCAGTCTATTAAGGACTCCAGGTGATTTCGGTTTCACGTTCAGCCTTAACATAACTTAAAACGAGGGTGATGAAGGGCAAACGCTTCTCCGTCGTACCATAGAGAAAAGAGATGACGTCGTATGGGCCGAATTTGTCATGGTTTTTGTAATCGTGAATTTTAAACCATATCTGAGGAGAAATTTAATGTTATGATCAGTTTAGAACCACGACAATACTCACGCAAGTCTTTAAAGTTACAATTAAAATGTGATAGGTGAAAAAACATTGTTTTATAGCTTAGGAACACTTTATTATGTTATATAAATGCCTACCTAGTGATTACTTTGTTTTTATATAAAAAAACCCTCTTCGTTCAGATAAACTATGTAAGTTTGCGGCATAATTTCGAACCTTTTCTATACGTTCATAATAACATGTTGTCGTCGTGGTACATACACTTGTTTAATTGTATGGACCTATTAATATTTGCACCAAACCGTATTGTATGACGGTTTATCTAACCAAAATTAAATTAAATTATAAATATGGGTATATCTCCAACAAAAAGTGATAACGACGTCAATCACCTTAAAAACCCAAACCATTTGGTAGATCTTAAGACCAGCAATTATTGCTCGGAACGCATTGTATCACCCAAAAGTCCTTGATACGCCAAATCAAATTTTACAACAAAACCGCTTCCTAGGACATATCATCTGATATTTGGGCAACAATAGCAGTATGTCATGCCGGGCCCACATTAGCGTTTAATAGCGTGACCACGACTTATTTGGCAGTCATAGTTCAAGGTTTAGGAGACCGTACACAATAAAGATTCGATGCGACTGGTGTTGGCTTTAAAGTTCTTGTGATGGTGAGAATTGAATCAAAGTTACGCTTCTGAGATCTTATAAATTTGAAATTGATACTGGTGGACTTTCAACTATAAATAGGGATGCAAGTCATGTAACAAGAAGTGTATCTATTGAATATGAGTGTAGAAGGATATAGCAGTAGAGATAGGCCAAATAAGAAATGGGTTCATTGTGTGAGGGAGGAGATGACAAGAATATTATAAGATATGGGCAAGAAAGGAGAAACTGATGAGGTGATGTCTGATAAAAGAGAGTGGAGGAAGATGACATGATGTGCCGACCCCACCTAGTGGGATGACGTCATACGTGATGATGATGATGATAGCTATGTACCTATCATCATCATCATCATCATCATTTCAGCCCACATACGTCCACTGCTGAACATAGGCCTCCCCCAATCGACGCCACAATGTCGTTGGTCCATCGAGTGGGGGGTCTTCTCACACTCCGTTTCGCGTTTAATCGTGGTCGCCATGCGAGAACATTTGCTCCCCAGCGGTTATCAGTTCTGCGAGTTATGTGGCCTCGTCCACTGCCACTTCAGCTTGCTATCATGGTCTGTCTATTTTTTTTAGGTTTTATAAAAATCACTACTATTTATACCAAGAAGAATGTTGAATTAATGCAGTAGAGATGAGAGCTTTGAGAAAAATATGGGGAGTTACCTAATAATAAATTATAAATTAATAAATATTACAGGACGCTAATTTTACACAGCGCCATCTAGCCCCAAACTAAGCATAGCTTGTAATATGGGAACTAGATTACTGACAGAGTACTTAAATACTTTAGTAAATACATACGTACTATATGATACCACACTCAAACACAGAACAAACATTTATATTCATCACACAAAATGTTTGTCCTGGGGTGGAATCGAACCCACAACCTACAGCGCAGAAGGCAGAGTTACTACCAACTGAGCTATGAGGCTTGTTACCTTGGTAGGCAAAGTAGGAAACAGAGTAGTGAGAGAGTGGTGTGGTGTGAAAGAGGATCTGGTAAGGAATGCTAAGATGGTTTAGGCATATTGAGAGGATTACAAAAAACAGTTTATGAAGCATGGATATATGTCGAGTGTGAATGGCACAGTTTGGAGTGGAAATCTAATGCGAACCTTCTCTGGCCAAGTCGGAGATGATTCCACCGTTATCAGATCCAGAGGTCCCGGGTTCGAACCCCAGAGAAGTACAACATTGTGCATGGTTTGGTTGATGGTACGACTTTGTTTAAGTTGTATCATGTTCCTGCATTTAGTAAGATAGCCAGTTCCTCAGTCAAGGATTCCTGGTGAAGATAACTTGACATAGAAGGCCAAACTCTTTCCCGTCGTACAATAAAAAAAAGATGCTTTCGAGAAAGGCCAGAACAGAAAAGCTCTTACGAACATGAACGTGATGAGAGTGAAAAAGGTATTAGAAGTCAAGGAGCGTATTAAGGGGAAATCCGTTGTCTTTACTTACTTAACTGGTAAAGAGGCGTGAGAATATGTATGTGACCAGTGATGATGACAAAGGTCCAATGTGCACATTCCCTAACCTCTTGTGCATTGTTAATAGTGTCCTCAGGGCAGATTGAGACAATTACATGTGATTGTGCCCCTCGGTCGGGACGATTGTGTGACTTACGGATCGTTTTTTGTTGTGACGTGATTTATGCCAAAATTGTTGTTCTCGTGATGGAAGGAATTTGGTAGATAATTCAACATTGTGATGATTGTGATATATCTTAATGAGTTTGTTTTGAAATCGTCGAAAAGTTGCTTGAAATATAAGTGAAAGCTGTTAATTTGCTTCGATGTATGGGATTTCGGCTCATAGTCAACTCTGCACTATCTCTAGGTATACCCACTAGGTGGGTAATAAACTTAAATTTATAGGTTTGAACTATTAATATATTTTAAGGGTACGGTACCCAAAGGAAGCCAACTGGGTCCTATTACTAAGCTTAAGCTGTCTGTCTGTCAGCGGGCTGTACATGAACCGTATTGTATAAATACACTTTCTAAAAAAATGACGGTCTACTTGCAGAAAGTGTGTTTCTACAATAAATTAAAAACAGACGAATACAAGAAGTTTTCGCTATCAAATGTGGATCGGAACCCTTGGTATGCGTGTCATTTGACCGCTTCGTTCATATATTTGGATCTCAGTCCTATTTGATGCAAGAAATAAGTATATTTGCGTGCAGAATACCGGCTACGGCAATTCCCTACTGCTGATATTTCCACAGATATGACAGCTTAGTGAATTTCTCACAAATGCAACTCCCAAGCATTCTCGATTTCAATTTACTGCTAAGTTGAACTGTAATGAGATGCAATGACAGGCTATTATCACAACGAGTCACCACCTACACCATTCAACATCCATTTTAATGTTAACAAAACATGAATGCTGTATTATGACTGTTTGTATTTTTTTGTACGACGGGGTAGCGCTTGGCCTTCATTTCAATTGGTTTCCAGCTATGATATGACCGAAGGAAGCGCATCTCACGCGGAATCCTCAGCAGTCTGAAGAACTTTTCTTACCTCTAAATTCCATATCAATAATAAATTGTTGTACTTAATTAGGATAGTGGTACTCCCCTGGGGATTGAACTTGGGATCTCTGGATCTGACACCAGTGGGCGAACCACTAGACCACTGAGGGTTTGTCTGTATTTTCCAAAATTATAAATTGCTTAAACACTGTAAGTAAAAAAAGTGCCTCACCAAAACATTGTATATATTAATTCTAGATTCCATTTTAATATATTCAGCCGTACACTGTATAAGCATTGCTTACAGCATAAAGTTTTGACAAAATCGCCAGGAAACCAGACAATGATCTACAAAAGATAAATCTACTTTCGCATCGGTGCGCGGGAGAGCCAGTGCTCTTTTAATCTTTTAAATCTTCCTCCAGTCATCCCCACTCTGGCTTCAAGGTAGACAAACCTAGAGTTCAAGCGCTAACCCACATTTATCGAAATGAAAAACTACCATTATCTACCAATAATTTCACTTTTGAAATGAAGGGGTAGGTGATATTCTACCATGCCGCTGTTAGCTTTTGATGAAATTGGAAATCGAAAGTTTAATTTTATTTGTGTATTTGATACATATATTTTTTTCTTTTATTCCACTAGAAAATTCCTTTGTATAAAACATATTTTTATGCATCTAGGAGACGGAACAAGCAAGTCCACCTGGTGTTAAGTGCATCTCTTGCTTATAAAAATGCCTTACTGCGTAGGTCACATCCACAAAGAACATAGCCTACACGGCATTGCATTGCACCTGTCAACTTGAGGAATAAAGTTGTTAAGCCTCGCGTGTCTGTTTTTTTACCGGTTTAAAAACAGACATAAACGTAGAAAGACGTATTAACAACAATTGTATTAGCCTATACACAGAACTGTGAGGCCAAATGGATCTGTCAAATGGAGTTCAAACTCCGGAGCGGAAAACAGATCCATTGGATTTGAATTCAGTCGTGCTTCAATGGACTTCGGTTTTTCGGCAGTTTACATGCATGTGTCGAATTCATGCACATGCTCTGACGGTGAAGGTCACATCGTGAGGAAACCGGCATGTTCCTAGGACTGGCAATCCAATGGCATGTTCTCAGCTACTATTCCGCTCGCTTAGCGGACTTACAACCTAACACGCATTAAATGCAAACAGTGAGTGTTTTAACCACTTCTGTGGTCTAGTGGTTCAACCCACCGATTACAGATCCAGAGGTCCCGTGTTCGATCCCCAGGGGGAGCAATATTGTGCTTGGTTTTGTTGGTGGTAGGATTTTGTATAAGCCTGGCTAGCTACCACCATCTTACCTAATTCTGTTGCCATAATAACAATTCTTTGTTTTGTAAAAAATGTTGTGTTCCGGCATTTAGAGGTAAGATAGCCAGTTCCTCAGTTAGTTGAGGATTCCGGGTGAAGTGCGCCTCAACCTTCGGCCTTATCTTAACTTGTTACCAGGTGAGATGAAGATCAAGACCTTCCCCGTCGTCCTATTAAAAAAAATGTGCCGATCACACTTAGGGGTTAGTCAGACAGAGGTTTAGCGATCCTCATAAGATCCTCTGAGTAGTGATCGGAGGTGAATCTTCGGTGGGGAAATAGTCGTGAGAATTTTATACAGTTGACATACTTATAAGTCGTTGTTTGTTTGGAGTAGATGACATCGCGGGCGTTCGAATGTTTGTACACTTTGCAATCACCGCCATACAAGGAACCCGCCATTATCATTGCAATGAACTATCAGATAATCCAGGATGGTAGGTGATTTTGCGGTATCGCCTTCCTTTGAGCATCATGTGTTCATGTAATAATGTCCAGTCTTTGCTTCTTTTGATGAGATATGGCTCTTCAGTAATATTTGTTACCAGTGTAACACAGGTTCTCGTCATTCCCTACAAAATCCTTAATCTTTTTTTTTATTATACGGCGGGGAAGCGCTTGGCCTTGTGTGGTGGGCTAGCCAGCCGGACTTAAACATAGTCCTACCACCAACCACACCAAAGCTCAATATTGTACCTGGGGATCCAACCCGGGACCTCTGGATCTGAAATCGGTGGGTTGAACCACTAGGCCACAGAGGCGGTTGAAATCCGTTGTGCACTCCTACTCTACAAATATGTCCAATCCTTATTGGAGTGCTTACCTAATGTTTTTATTTTTGTGAACATTAAAGTGTACAGTCATTCATTCAATCATGTAAAGGTAACGTACTCTTATCAATGAAATCTCAGTAACTGGTTTGGGCTGTGCGTTATCAGTTACCTTACGGTGATTTAAATATGATGTAGTAAACAAAATGCCTGACATTTAGAGGTAAGATAGCCAGCTCCTCAGTCTGTTGAGGATTCCGGATGAAACGCTTTACCTTCGGCCTTATCATTACATGACACCAGGTGAGATGAAGCTAGGCTACATTACTACGTTTACTCTTCGTTTTTTTTTTAATGATTTAGAGCCAGCAAACTGCGTGCGGGTTTCCCGTTAGTTTTGATTGTGGTTTTGGCTAGATTGGGTCTCCAATTCGATTTTTAGTTGTCAGCATCCACGGATGAATTAGCATTCTCATTGGCGGCAGCGTTAGGTATACTTGAGCACGCTTCCGTCTGGTACTGGGTTGGATCAGTTGAGTTACCTAGACCGTAAGTAACGGCTCTTGGGTAACCCAACGGCGTCTCTTAAATAGTAATAGTTTAATTTTGCTTGTTTGCGTCGATACATTTTTAATGACTAATCTTTGAGTATGTATTTTTTTTTTGTACGTGTGCTTGTCATTGAACTTCTACGAAACGACTGGACCGTTTTTTTTTTGTGTATGTTCGAGTGGATCTCGTGATGGTTTAGATTAACAGATTGGACTTGGTATAGGTGAAGCTATTACTACTATGTAAGGCATGTCCCAAGCGTTCCATCATGAGTCTATTATAATACTATGTAAATACGGTAAGCACGTCATTGCGAAAACTAAGACTAAGTCTCGACCAACGCCGAAAAGTTACTAAGCACTTTATTCTATAAGTTGCATTTGTGCGCAGGACTTGCACAATCTGTTTCCGCCTTCTCCTTTCCACAACAGGACAAACACTACCATCCTGGTTAATGTACCACCCATTTGGACTAAGCGGTTTCAATCCACCTTTATTACAAGAACAGCTTTGCTTGTGATTACATAACCATCCGCATCTTTTGTATAATGTTTAATAACTTTGATATTTCAGTTTTTTGCACGTACCCACTATTTAAAAAAAAATCTAAAAATCTAAAAGGAAGAGAACTCTTTTCAGGGTTAAGCTCGCCTTTGCCATGCTCAGTAATTATTTTATATTTAAAAGATATGCTGTATTTCGTATGTGCAATAAAGAATTAATAATATGAAGAACAGCCAAGGGGACCTCCTTGCCGTCGTCAGTCTTTCCTGCTACGTATAACTTGGGTATTTTTAAATGAAGAGTGAATAGGTATCTCCTAGACCATCGTGCTACATCGTCACTTAACATCAGGTCAAACGATGGTCTATCAATCAAAATAAACAAAAAAATAGTATTATTATAATTGCTCTACTGGGTAAGATAAGGTGTGCATAACTTTCAAATAAAATGATAATCTAGTTACTGCAGATATACTGTTCTGACTCACAACTTGCGCAAACGCAGGCTGACTTTGACTTTGCAAGCTCGTTCACACGCTGCAACAATATTAATCAATAGATGGGAGGCTTTAGTGACAGTATCGTCGGTCGCACCACGTGGGCGCATTGACACGGCCGAGTCAAGTGGCACTGAGCCCACATCGCTGACTCAGTATTGTGCAAACGAGGCTTCGATCTTTGTTACGTACGTTTTGTAATCAGTTCAACTGTCTTGATTGTGAAGTTCTACTGATTGACTCCTACTTATCTTCCTGCTAAGCGTGGTTATTATTAAAATCCCTTCAACCAGGCTATGTGTTCTGCTGTGTTTTATGTATTACGATCATAATGTTTTCAAGAAGAGGGTACGCTCTGTGTACTGTGGAGCGATTCCTAAACACTAAAGTTTCCGGATCGGAAACATCACTTCTTGTCAGATTCGACTGAGAACCCGATAGATTTTAAGAGTAGAAGAGCCCCTTGTGAAAGGGCCCGTCCAGGGATGTACTACCACCATACCTATTTCAGCCGCCAAGCAGCATTGCTGTGTTCCGATTTGAATTTATATATGCTATATTCTTTGTGGATGTGACCTACGCAGTTAGAAATTATTATAGGCAAGAGATGTACTGAACGTCAGGTGGGCTGCTTTTTTGTCCCGTCTCCTGGTTCTATCTAAAAAAAAAAGTATTTAAACCATTTCTGAAAACCTACCTGTTGATGTTGCGAACACTAATGTTAAAACTTTTAGATTTCGTTTTTCGGGATAGCGTTTCCGGAATCTCCATCGGAAGTTTCCGAATTCAATCCGATGAGGCTTTCCGAATGTTTGAGAATATATAGATAGGCAAAAAAAAAACTGTGCATTATGGACATGTTTGGTATAGACTATTGATGATGCTGTGATGATGATAATGAAGCTCGTAGCAGATTGGGATCTTCTCAAATCGAGTTAAATATTTCTCGACGTTACAATTTGGCTTTTGTTACTCACGCCACATCTCTCATGCAATTCACTTTATCACGGGGTAATCTCTCGATCTGCATACAAATCATCTACGTTCACCTTGAACACTCTCACTTAAAATACAATAAACAATGGCCCGGAGACAGTTGCGCAACTATATTTGATAGATCGCATCCATTTGGAAGTTGCTAAAATATCGTAATTGTGTCATTAACGGCTATTACCAAATGCTGACTTATTGCACTAGCTTTTTTATTATATTACTAGCAAACGCCTGAGACTTTGTTTTCCTGATTCCCAAAATCCTTTCGTGGGATGCAATGAGAAAATGTAGATATTTATTGGATGCTATTGTTTTTGTTTTGCAAGGAATCTCAATTATTTTTCTAATATCAAAGAAAGATTTCTTTGATGTTTTTTGATATTTTTAGAAAAATAATTGATGAATTTACTCCTTATAACATCAGCTGTATGCTTGTGAAAATATTGTCAAAATCGGACCAGCCATTTTAGAGATTAGCCGTAATAAACAGGCAGACAATAAGAGATAAAAAAAATAATTACAGTGGAGTTTAGTATTAAGCTGTTATGTTGACATTACATACAGACACTTCAATCATATTTTATGTTTATTTCTAACGAAATAAATGCAAGGTTTTTTGTAACCCACGATTATAGAGCATCAGGAGGTAGATGACACTTACCATCCATAACTAAACTCGTTTTGCGATATTTTCGAAACTATGTTGTGTACGTTTTTAATAACAGGTCAGATGTTAATGAGTGGTAATTGGTCTAAATCGACGGTGTGAAAAACAAAATTTTCCTATCAATAACCTAGATTAAATATCAGTTCATCATCATTATCATCATAACAAGACTCACAGCTCAGTTGGTAGTAGCTCTGCCTTCTGCGCTGTAGGTTGTGGGCTCGATTCCCACTCAGGACAAACATTTGTAGAGTAGAGATGTATGTTCTGTGTGTGGGTGTTGTATTGTATGATAAGTATGTATTTACAAAAAAAAAGCGTATGTAAGTGTTATATCCGTAATCTAGTTTCCATGTTACAAGCTTTGCTTAGCTTGGGACTAGATAGCGCTGTGTAAAATTGAAGTCCTGTAATTTTATAATCATCATCATCAACATCATCATTGTTATCCTATCGCAGTTCACTGCTGGATGTAGGTATCTCCCAAGGTGTGTCTATGAGCGCTGAATTCAGTTACAATGATCCATCGTATAAGCATCGATGAGCGCCAATCAATCTGGTGTTAAAAAAAGAGTTTTTTTTACACAAAGACAGTTTGTAACGATCCATAGATAGTCCTACTGCTTCCCTTGTAAAAAGTTAGTGGCTTATATTAGTAAATTAATTTCTAATTAAAACTTATGAAAAGTGTATTAAAATTAGCTGGCAATTAAAGTACTAGAACAAGTTTTGTAGAATGAGCTGAATTTATTCGGTAATGAGTATGCTTATACTAGTGGCGGTACCTACTTGTGACTTTTGTAAAATAATACATTATTTCTTCAGAAAAACATTCACTTATGTACTTAGGTACTTACATCTAATTAAACGGCTGGCCACTATGGTATTATGTGAAGTATACTTTGGTTGAGCTCTGTCCCTTACACTATAGGTCTCAGAAGAGCCAGAACGGTGAGGTTACAGCGGCAGTCCACTTTGGACTCTCGTGGTGATGTTTGTGGTGATATAATAGATAAACAAACATGTTTGAATGTAATTTCAGACACAAGGTTCACATAGTTTAGTGGATCTCTGCTAGATGGCGTTAATCAGCGCTCAAGCTAAGTTGAACATGACACAAAAAAACGGAATCATTGTCAGGACCTCGGTGTTCAATTCGTTGAAGCGTTTCCGATTTGAGGAAAATATGCAGGTTTGAGTCCCGTCTCGGGTTTTTGAATTTGTGTCATTATAACATTTGTTAAGGTATGTTTAGGAGTTTAGGTAAAAGTAGCATAGTGTATATCAGTAAGTATATGTAGTGTGTAATTGTGTGTTGGTATGGTATGTACTTCGCCGAAATAAGGCACACAGGTAGAGCGGGAGCTGCCGATGTCACTCATGTAAACTGCAACTAATTATGTTTAATAATGGTATGTATGTTTTCTCTAGAAGACTTTTTGAGCTATGTAGCAGTATAGGAATTGTGTGGAAGGGTGGGTATGGGTATATGTGTGTGTGTGTGTGTGTGCTAGAATACCTGATTGATTTATGAACATGAATGGTCGTGAGCAACAAGATACAGCTATCGGAAATCACAAGCAAAATTGATGTCATTAATAAATAAATATTACAGGACATTAATTTTACACAGCGCCATCTAGCCCCAAACTAAGCATAGCTTGTAATATGGGAACTAGATTACGGATAAAACACTTATATACTTTTTGTAAATACATACGTACTATATGATATACATTACAAGCATTACATTACATTACAAGCGATCGTGTTTGAAAATCGTTCGGAATTTTATCGATCGTGACTTACTTTGTCACATATATTATGCCAAATAAATAGTAAATAACGAGATAACATCTCATTACAATCTATGCGATGGTTCCTGGTACAACTATGTATACATTGTTCTAAGGACAATTATGTTAATATGTTATGTACTATCATAAATTCTTATTAAACCATAATGCCGCGTGGAAATACCATTTTGTTATCTTGATTATTTTCCTAAGGATACCTACCAGTTCGATTAATCATGATAACAACGGGAACGTATACTTCAAATTTTTACTAAATTGAAAAACGATGGATTTAGAATGAATCTATGAAGGAGAAAACTTTCCAGTTGCCGATTTATTTATTTTTTTACTGTACCACGGGGATGTGCTTGGTTTTCATCTCACCTGATCTTCAAGTTATGAAGGTGGAAGCGCACTTCACCCGGAATCATCAACAAACTGAGGAACTGGCTATCTTACCTCTAAATGCTGGAAGACAACAATTTAAGAATTGTTATTATTTGAATTAGGTAAGATGGTGGTAGCTAGCCAGGTGGACTTAAAAAAATCCTACCACTAACTAAACCAAGCACAATATTGCTGCCCCTGGGGGATCGAACCCGGGACCTCTGGATCTGAAATCGGTGGGTAGAACCACTAGACCACGGAGGTACTCCCGCGCTCCGACGGAATACAGCAAACTGCTTGACACTGTATCATCCTCTGAGGCTATGCAACAGTCTAGGGGTTCAGCAAATGGGTGGTCGCAAACCTGGTGGACATTTACAGGTTCTGTCACCAACGGTACGATCATTCAGCGGTATTACGTACTTCCAATAATTCTTAATCAAACAAGCAAGAGTAATCACAAAAATAAAAAACTATTTTTCTTTGATTATCTGCCACTCGGACAGAGCCTATTAAAATGAGGCATAGGAACTTGACCTTCTATATATTACAACGAAAGCCTTAAAAAGTTTACTGCAGGACATGAGCCTCTTGAAGACCTAAGTCCAGCTAAGTCGGTAGAGCTCTGCCTTCTACGCTGTAGGGTGTGTGTTTAATTCTCACCCGGAGCAATAATATGTGTAATAAATATAATTTTTGTTCTACTTTTGGGTGATGCATATGATAAGAATGTATTTCTAAAAAATACATTCTTATCATGTATGCATTAATCTTAGAACAAATGTATATTCTTACCAATTTGAGGAACTTGATGTTGAGTCTGCATAGGTGTTACTCTTTGAACAGGCCTTGGTTGCTCTTTGCTTCTAACTAATGTTTGTCTACCACTTTCTTGAAAAAATAAGGATTATAAATTATATATTTCTCCTTTACAGAGCAGATTTAAAAGATGTTTAGGCTTAAACTAAACACAAATTGAGTCTAGACTATATGTCTCAAAGCCTTTACTTTCATCTTTTTTTTTTATCTTGCGATCAGTCCTTCTGACTATAAGCAGATGTAGGGCGCTCCCTTTGGAGTCAGCCCTTTCAGTTTAAAGTCAGCCTTCCTCTGGCTTTTTTGGTTGAAGACATCACGTTGCATTTTAAGTCGGGAGATGTGGAAACCATCATTGACCATGGGGATATTAAGAATTTCATGGACCTCTTCCGTAAAGCCTTTACTTTATTATGATAAATAGTAAAGAATATTGCGGGGTTTTGATTGAGGCGACACGTGACCCAAGGGCTGGCTCTTATTTAGTCCAGCGAATTAGCATAGCTATTCAGCGTGGCAATGCAGCCAGTGTCTTGGGCACGCTTCCGTCTGGTACTGGTCTGGAACAGTTGAGTTACCTATAGGCCGTTTGTAACGGTCCTTAGGTAATCTGACTGATTCCTTTGTACATAGTTAGTTTAATTGTACTTTTTATTGAATAAATGTCATTATTACTTTCTTATCATATATAGGTACGTGTTATAGTGTAGTCAATAAAACAAATTTCAATTGAATAACTGGTAATAGCTAGTATTGCCTTTTGAGTTACGTATTGTGACACATAAACTTCCATACATTATGACTGCGACAAAATACATCTCGCAATAAATTCGTCATCCAAATTAGTAAATTGTCCTTCACCAGTGATGGTAAAACATAATAGAGAACGCTAATGTGACCGCAATGTCGCGATTTGGATGTCGCAGATGAGCGTGAAGGCTGCACTGATGCACGTGACGTCATCCCTTGATTACCTGATTGTCAGCTGAGCTATAGGGTTGACAAACTGCTACCGAATACCTACGGTTTGAAGAAAGGTAGCAAGCAGGTCGGAACACAATAGTGTTCAACCTCTATGTACCTCGTGTTGTTTTACTCTATGACGGGAAAGCGCTTGGCCTTCATCTCAACTAGGCTACGGTTTCAAGTTATGAGAAAGCCGAAGGCGGAAGCGCAATTCACCCGGAATCCTCAACAAACTGAGTAACAGGCTATTTTTCCTCTCAATGCCGAAACACATCGTATCATTGTATCTCGTTGAATCGAGTCCCTCTGGATCTGATACCGGTGGGCGAACCACTAGACTACAACGGCGGTCTCCCAAATGAATAATTAGGGCTCTATATATAAAATCGTAGTGTAGCTTACTGACTAACTCAAACTAACTGAGGTCCTATATAGACTTAAAATTTCAAAAACTACCCTGCATATTTTCTTAAAAAAGGACTTCTGGTTATTCCCACGGGAATACGGGAATAAAGTCCTAGTCCACGTTTCACTAGTCTAGATATAAATGTATGTCTGCAACTTACAGAGTCCAACGGATCCCAATTCCAAACGCACTGGCTATGACTTAGGTTAGTTATGTATGGAGTAGCACATGACAGTTTCACGGGAATTTAGGTAAGTACCTAAGCTACTGGAGGGTTTTTACAAATTCAAACATTTAAATAAATGAGTTGTAAATGGTCCATGCATTTGTATCAAGAGTGAACAAAGTTATCTTCAAGTAAAGTTAGCACCCCTATTACTTGATGACTCCGGCCTTGAGAAGAGTCACGACGTTGACAAAGCCACATCATGGGTTTGTTTAATTTTAGTGGAAACCAGCGCGTCGTGATCACCTTAATCATTGGATTAGCCACTACGAGATTTGTTCGGTCCAAGTTGTAAAACCTCCGGATGTAGTTTTCCTGTTGCCAGAATGAATGCAATCTAACTTTAATGTTGTTGTGTCTGTGTTCGATTGCAAGAACTGTAATAATACAGTTCAAAGATATTCGTGTTGAATTGTCTATGTGATAGCTTTTAAAATATATTCAATAAAAAGTATAATTAAACTAACTAAGTACAAAAGAATCAGTCAGATTACCTAAGGACCGTTACAAACGGCCTATAGGTAACTCAACTGTTCCAGACCAGTACCAGACGGAAGCGTGCCCAAGACACTGGCTGCATTGCCACGCTGAATAGCTATGCTAATTCGCTGGCCTAATTAAGAGCCAGCCCTTGGGTCACGTGTCGCCTCAATCAAAAGCCCCGCAATATTTTTGAAAACCCGGAGGGCACCGGCTCCCCACGGACCCAAGGTCTCCACCCCAAAAGGCTCAATGTGATAGCTGTTAACTGTAAAATAACTAAATATTTTGCAGGTAAGTTGAAATTATTTGAGTTTTCTTTGAGGAATCTCTTGAGGGAGGCCGATATTTAATACAGGCTGATTTTAAGATAATTTTTAATTGTATTTGGTCCCAGTCCAACTAGGCAATAGTCGCCTCTACGCTGTAAGCTTCCTCTAAATCCCTAGATACGTAAGACACGTTGGGAGTTTTTTTTTTAAGTAGAAGATAAGTTCATAGATTTTTAATGAGTAGGTATAGAGTATAGGTGTTTTATTAAATTATATTTTTGTACAAGGTATATATAAAACGCTGCTCAAACTTGAGCATCCAAAAGCCCTACGCAGAGAACGCTTATGAATTGTACCATCAGCAATAAGAATCTACTATACCTGCTATTAAAATTATATTGATACGTGCACAGAAATGCAAATCCAATGCAAATTACCATGGTAATTGACATGGCCTTTGGTTTGTCACATAATCCAGTACCTCATATGGTAAGTTGACCATACCCTTAATATTAACTGCATCAAGGACTCTTTACTCCTTGATGCTGTGAAAATAATAGGTATTTCATAAAATAAAATAATGTTAGCTGTTATAGTCTTTCCTCAATTTTTTTTTTATTTTAATTTAAATAAATAACGTAGGAATCGTCTTTGATATAATTCTCAATTGACCTGTATGTGGAAAACGTACGAGGGATTTAAAAATAAGCTGAGCATTGTTTTTTAGTTAATTTCATGGTGAGGCTACGATGGATAGAACCTTCCACGGTTCCACTGTTCGTTTACACGGGTTAAATTCACGTACAAAAGTGAGTAAAATCCGTATTTAAAAAAAATGTACGACTCACGCAAATTTTTAAAGTGAGTTATGTTCTAAATCACTACTTTTAAAAGGCTATTAATATTAAATCTTCTTGTTATCACTAAAGTAGAACCATGACCGAAGGTGTTGTTAAGTGAATATTACAAAACTGTGTGCTGTGTTACATGAACAAAGGGTCCATTTTAATAACTGGTTATGAAACAGTGAAGGAAATTACCTTTATCATAGCTAGTTATGAAACACAGTTATGAAAATGGATCAAAGGGAATATTATAGCGGACGATTACTTATGACAATACAAGTAAGTCACGTCACGTACGTGCCAATAAATAGTTATTGTACCTATATTTTAATATGTATGTTAATTACGGACCGAAGTTTGTAATATAACATCTGTACGTAATCTTAAGTGGTCCGAAATAAAGTTGTTTCATTATTATTATTTCTTGCTTGCAGTTTCTTATCACGTAAGTCTTGCACCTCTTTTCTAGACCGATAGTATAATACCTCGATAAACTCGTTAAGTGCTGGTAGACTTTTTTTATTGATGAGTTGCGTTTGACCACCACATTACATGGTAAACAAATAAAGATGTGGCCTATGATGGAACACGCTTGTCTAAAAGGAACCTGTTCATCCTGGACTTGAAGACTCCAAGATTGTACTGATGCGTAAAACAAACGAGGGCAAGTTGTTTCATTCCAGTAGATAGAGGTATAGGCGAAACAATGAGTTCAGCACAATAGAACATTAATGAGGTACGAGTTGTAGCTTGCCGAAAGTACGTCTGCTAGTCCGGTGGTGGAAAGGGGATAGAGGGATTAGTCTAGACATCGTGTGCACACTCGCCAAAGTGGAATTTATAGAACACAGACAGCCTGACTGCAGATCCTAGTACACGTACGGCGGATGTGTACTAGTCTCTGCAAACAGACCACGGCACACAACTGTACGTCGTGTGGAAATGGCTATCATAACCTCTTTTAAAATGGTTTTGATACTCACAGTTTGCCAATGGAACCCTATTACCAAGCCTCTGTTGTCCGTAACTCCATCCGTATGTCTGTCAGCAGACTGTATCTCAGGAACCGACCAAACCGATTGGATGAACTACTGACGTTTTCATTTTCATTTTATATTACAACAAATAATCAAAATTCTGTTTTATTTAAAATTAAACGTGGCACCCATACAATAAATCAATTTATGCCTTGAAATGTGGGTTGGAACCTTCGTTGTGCGAGTCTGCATTGCTGGATTATTACCTAAATAGCGTAGTTAGGGCAAAAATAGGGCAACTTTTACTTGCTATACCCAGCTACTGTTCTGATATGATCTCTATCGTTGAGATACTCATTGTAACAATTTTAATTTAAATAATCTCATTAAAGAGGCTCGTTAATTTTATTTAAATTACAACTCGGTTGATATACTCATTAAAATGATACGACATTTTTGTGTGAAAATATTTATCTGATCTTATATTGTCCACTTCGGTGCATTTCTATGTTAGTTTTACTACTGAATAAGCCCACTAATGATGTTTTGTTCGCAAGTCACCTTGACCTTTTAAAAAACCATTTTTTAGAAAAAGCGTACACTGTGGGTACTTGTTATGTTCTTTTCATAGTTTATTTAACTTCTGTAGTTATTTATTATAATGAAAGTTAAATACAATGTAGAATATTCACTTGAACTATGCTTCATCTAATAAATGTTGTGGTATTAAAAAAAATGCGGTGAGTATCAAGCGAGTATTTAGGTACGTCACATACTCCCTTGATAATAACTTGTAAGCCATCAACTGAAATGATTTGCGAGCGTTCAAGCTTAAGGCATGAAATACGTTATAGCGAAGTTTTCATAAGGGAAAAGTATTTTTTCAGAGCATTTATTTCGGTGACTAGGTAATCGAGTAGGCATATGCGTAGATAATATGGCATAATGTATCGCGTTGTAATTCAAAGTTTCATTATAATATGGCGCTACCTCATTTAAATCATCGATATTATATTTTATCGTGACAATCATGGCCTAATGAATGAAGATGAGGAAGGTCAAATTTTGGTGGTCTTCAAGATCAAAAATATCCGACTTAAGCATGTTGAAACTTGATAAACTAAAGCCTGACTGCAAAAGCCCAGTCAAGCCTCGATATCATGGGCTCACCCATCGTATCAAACAAGTGACTGACAATATGTATTTTTTACCATCCATCTACTCAGAACTCTAAAATACTACGGGTATGTACCTATGAAGCCTGACAACCTTGAAAAGCTAACCTCTCTGGGAAAATTGAACGAAAGCGGCCCAAAATTCACAGACCTAATTGCTGGACGGATCAAATCCTCATCGCACTAGACACCCAACCTCATGACGCCTTTCAAACCGACAACGATCGAGTAAAGTGGAAAATATAGAGATATATATATAGATATATATAGAGAATACGATGCACAGATAGAGATGTCTATTTTGATATCCTCTTAATTATTTAGAGGGTGAAGTACCAAGAAGGTATTGTCATGCAAGAAAACAGTTCAGTCCAGAACCACGTTTTTCCTGAACCGACAGTTGTCCTTAAGAACAATCACAATAATGCTGCATTTCAAAAGGAGCTAAATCACCGGCTATATTGTCTGTGGGAACTGTGATATCGGGTGCTAGAGCGACAAGAAGCAGGCGCCAGCAAGCGAAAAGCACGCTTGGTGTAAGTCAAAAGCTCTGATGCAAGAAAGCTGCTGAAGGTTCATAATTATTATCATTTGACCCTAATTGTAGGGATAGTTTAAGGGGGATAGATGGAACACGGTGTTAAAATTCCTAATCACATGAGGAGACAAAAAAACATTGCATGACTGAACGTACAACGAAATTCATTCAATGCTCTTTATTTTTATTAGATTTTTTTTTTGTAAAGGATACATGTCTGACAGATTTGGTAACTAGTATATTTGTATGATGGGTAAGTTCTTTACGTCTAGGCTTGCCAGCTCTAGGCCAGAGCAAGAATGAGGTCTACGATTGAGCGCAATTTCCACAGAGCAATCCGTTTGGCCCCATACTTTAGCAGGACTAGGCTAGCCAGGTGGACCTTTACAGGTCCTACCACGAGTATTGTGATCATTCAGCCGTAGCCACTAGTGAAAGCCAGCCATTGCCCGGGGAGAGAGGAGGAGAGAGTTCAGACCTACCCTAAATGTTTATGAGAGGATTCTATATGTATAAAGCTGGCTCATTGCTTAATATCCTCAGGCTGAAGATTGAAGTAGATACTGTGGTAAATTGAACCATTAGAAATTGATAACACTCTTCTCTTCCCGGTCGGTACTATCTTGACAGAATGGTTAAGGTCACTATGTATTATTTCGAGATGATTTTCCCCTGTTTGTTCCCAGTCTGACACATTCATGCATTTCTTTCACTGAGAATATCATTCATCTATGACATCCACCACTGGAGCTCGTTTGACAACAGATAGATGATTAGAATGAGGTTCCAATCCAAGTTTGATACGTGACTCGATCTCGAATGAAATTGTTTAATGACTCGACGATTCAACGGATGCAATCGATAACGTATGAGGATTGAATCAGGAAATTAGGTACATCCTATATACAAAGTATTGCGCCATGAGAAAAGTGGTATGCATTTTTACGCTTTAAGAACGACATTTATTATGTACTAGAGTTCCTGGGTTCGATCCTCAAGGGAGAACAATAGTTTAAATGCTTGGTTTGGTACTTTTTTTTATTGTACGACGGGAAAGCGCTTGGTTTTCATCTCACCTGGTAACAAGTTGAGATAAGGCCGAAGGTGGAGACGCACTTCACCCGGAATCCTCAACAAACTAAGGAACTGGCTATCTTACCTCTAAATGACGGAACACAACATTTTTTCTAAGAATTGTTAATATAGCGACAGAACTAGGTAAGATGGTGGCAGCTAGCCAGGCGGACTTAAACAAAATCCTACTACCAACCAAACCAAGCACAATATATAGTACTCCCCCCTGGGGATCGAACTTGGGACCTCTGGATCTAAAATCGGTGGGTTGAACCACTAGACCACAGAGGTAGTTAAATTAACACAATATAAACACCTAAGTCTGTCGCCATATATATATAGCCATATAAATAGCCAGTTTCTCAGACTGTTGAGGATTTCAGGTAAAGTCCGCTTCCACCTTTGGCTATATCTTAACTTGAAACCAGGTGAGATGAAGGCCAACATTTTGAAAACGGCCGGGAATTCGTTCCCATAATCTCTAAAGTATTTCTGATATTCCTTTCTTAGTGCACTTTAACTCATCGATAGGAAGCTACCCTGAAAATTCTAAATCTCAAGACTTCCTGTTTGAGCTGTGCACTGATTGACAGTTAGAAAGACAATCCGGTGATTTTATATATTTAGATAACTCTGATAAGGAATTAATCAAGCAAGCGGTCTTTTAAAATGTCAATCTTGCTTTTGAAAAACATTAATTTATTTGATACCTGTAATTTCAATAAGGTACCTCACCATTTTGATCAGAAGAGAAACAGTTGCTTAAACAGTAAAATACAGAAACGTACGGAACATACGTACCTACCTACTAAATGGATTAATTTGCACATCTTCTTTTTATGGTGGCTCTCTAATACTTATTTCTCCATTACTTCTTTTTTTAACACCAGCTCAACAAAACTCTTGCGCCAAGCGAATTAGATGTTCGTCCCTGGTGATACCTATCCACTCCCAGGTGCTCCTCAGCCAAGGTTATTTCTTCAACTTCCAACGAGTCGCGTACCCATATTTGTCCATCATGATTAGTTAAAGCAGTAAGTATCCCTCTAACTTAACACATGACCAAGATATGCAACCATTATTAATTTGATAGTCAGGATCAATTCACGGGTTTGACACATTTGAGAACCTATGCTTTTTTTTACGTTTTGTACTTTTTCTATTAGCACTTCAACATTTTTTCTTGATTCTAATACTATTATTCGTTTCGTTATAGAAACAATACTTGGATAGCAGCCACATAATACTGATAAGACATTAGCTTCAAAAGACAAACTTATGGTGTTGTTATTAGTTTTTTACGAGCTTTTGTTTGTCGGAAAAAATATGTTCCACTGTCAAAAAAAGTCACAAAGCAAAACGCCGTGTCGCGTTGTGTCCAAGTGGGAAATAAACGAATTTAATAGCAGGCCCCCACTGGCGCGGCCATGTTAGATTGATAGACGATACCGGCTTTATCTCCTCGCGCAGATGACGGGGTTTTTTTACCACGGAACCTTAAGTGAGAATTGTCTTCTGTACATAATTGGATTTTTATCTGGAGGAGATTGAAACATGGAGTGACTTGGTTTTCTGGCGTGGCTTTGATTGGAGGAAATAATTTGTATACCATCACGACATTTCTTGAGCTGGAACTTTGCTTTTGTCAGGTGTTGAGAGGCAACTGAACTAGTATTATTTTGTGGATGGGTATTATTTTGTAGATAGGTATAATTTTGTAGATAGGTATTATTGTAGAGATAAATGGCAGATGTAAGATAAAAGATAGGTATTCAGACTAAAATGTAGGGAAAGAGTTATAGGGTTATTTTAACCGAGATGTTAATACCCATTAGTACCACTCTATTTGGGTAATTTTTTATGATTTTCCTCATCAAAAATCCATTAAAACCATCAAAAGTATTGCAATTCACAGACATTGTTTATTTTCCAAGAATATCAACAGAGCAATAATTTTAAAAACCAAATTCCCCAGCCACTGCCGATCTCCAACACAATATTCCCGATTATCGATTTATTACTGAATCAAAATTAGATCTTTTATGAGACCGCACTATAAAACTATTCTCCCGATACTCGAAAAATAAAACAAAGCGCGTTAACTAGGTGTGTAGCAGCACTTTTCGCGTTTATTACCGTGTAGTAAAGCTGTTTATTGCTTGGCGATGGCTGAATAGATACAATTTGTTGGTCATTTGTCATATATCGGGTCAAAGGGTGCTATTCGTCGTCTGTTAATCAACGGATGGACGGACAAGATGATCAATTGTGATATGAAGATCGAGTTGAACGTCTTTCTTGGGAGTTTTTTGACCTGCGTACACCAAACCCACCTGGGTAAGTTATGTAAGTGCATCTGATTGATAGTCGGCAGCAAGACGTATTTTGTGAGGTTTTCTCGCTTCGTTGATATTCCTTTTACGGAACGCTTTCATATCATCACTGCGAAATCTTGAAATCAGCTTCGAGCGTCTGTATTTCCGTTGTGTTACAACTGTTTTTTTTTATGAATGATGGGTGAGCTGTTGACCTAAAGGCTTGCCTAGCTCTTGGCGAGAGTAAGGATAAGGTAAAAGTTGCAGCAAGCTTTCCCATAAGGCACTGGCTCTCCCACGAGCGGCGGTACACGGTAAACCATTTGGTGGACTTCGGCAGGATGGTGGTTGCTAGGCAGGTGAACCAGCTTTGTGATCATTCAGCCGTAACCTAGCAAAAGCCAGAGATTTCGCCCTTCCCATTGCCCAGGGTAGACTAGGGTAGACTATAGGAGTTAGATCAAAGCTACCCCAAAGTCTTGGAAGAGAGTTAAAAGGTTCTTTCTGGTAGGGTTTTAACCCTACCAGAAAGCCGCCATGGCAGCTTATCAACCATATAGAAATTTATCCCGCAAATTATATTTATTTACAAATCATTACTATGTCGTTACATGACATATAATAATGTATTCTCTATGCAAATGATATTTAGTTATAAATCGTAAGCATTTGTCCGATGTGCGAACGGCCTTGTTTGAGCATAGGCCGTGCACGGTTGCCTAGCTCGTTTCCACTATACCTTATAGTAAATACCTACCAATATAAAATACCTACTATATAATATGTTATATCATTTGAGATTCTCGTTTTCATGTTTCTACAAGAATTTGTGCAACCTTTGGTAACATAATCTTTTATTCTAAATTTTCTACCTATAGACAGACGGTTGACAGCCGTAACAGTGATTTTTTGGAACTATTTAAAGTATTTATTAGAATTATTACCGTCAGTTCTAAGAAATCACTGTGTCATTTGTGTTACAAAAACAATCCTCATTAACAAATATTGCGACCAACGCGACAACATTGAGATTCAACAATCTCAGCTGGTCTCTTAAGCAAAGATCGAAAAACTTCAAGCTTTCACTTTAGTTGGCACTCCCGGAGTGCCACTGTTTTTTTTTTAATTTAACTATTTTAAGGAACTAGTTGCGCGGATAGGTTTCCGCAATTAGGCTTCTTATGCGTGGCAGTTGTTTTTAATAGTAGATATATTTAATATTTTAAGGTAATATTTGCATCATTATTTTACTTACTTTTACAGCAAAAACTTACATACGTAATACCTTATAATCAAAAACATAAATGCTGCTACAGAAATTTTATTGGTATATAAATCTCAGCATTTTTTTTACGACTTATAATTGCCTCCTTACATGGTAGTATACTATTGCAAACGCCAGGTGTGAATGGAAACGCACCACCGATTAGTCACAAACAATCGGCAGGTATTTACAAAACTCAAGCCTCACAACTTCACGACTTGCAATTATACCGGACACAGGTTATCTACAGGGTGATTCGTGTTACGACGTCACCGAAACAACTGAATCACGATGTATATGACTAATTTTGAAATTATCTTCTCATGGAATAGTATAGGAGACCATAATATTGAGCTTGATGCATGTTAAATAAGTATGTATTCACAAAAAACCTTAAGAATATATCCGTAATCTTGTTCCCAGAGTTCCCACATCGCTTCGCTTAGTCTGTGGCGTCCCCGGTTCGATCCCTAGAGGAGTACAATATTTTGGTGGGTTAGTTTGGTGGTAGGACTTTTTTCAAGTCCGCCTGGCTAGCAACCACCATATTGCCTAAGTCTGTTACCATTACAACAATTAAAAAAAAAAACGGGTTCCGGTATTAGATATAAAATAGGCAGTTTTTTCAGTCTGTTGAGTTTTCCTAGCGAAATGCACTTCCACCTTCGGCCTTATCACAACATAAGATAGGAGATATATGACAAGCGCTTCCAATAAAAAAAAACAGTAGTTATTTTAATATTTTTTTCAATAATTTGCATTGACGTCCACTATCTGTGAATGAGATGAAGAGAGGTCCTAGGCTATTTGACTTCATATAAGCGCCTCTAGCTCCTTGACTATTGATACTTATTAATTTGTATTGTAAGCATCTATAAATAGAACGAGCGTGGCAGAACCGTGAACCGTGATTAACAAAACTAATAATCGTGAGATACTGAATGAAAGGTTAGCGGCTAGGTAGTACGCACAAACGGGTATGCTAATCTAGCCGCGGGGCTAGCACCAGTTCTTTGACATTATCTTATACAGATTATGATAGTATCAAAATTACTAAAAATATGGATTCG
This sequence comes from Venusia cambrica, assembly GCA_951394065.1. Taxonomy (NCBI): domain Eukaryota; kingdom Metazoa; phylum Arthropoda; class Insecta; order Lepidoptera; family Geometridae; genus Venusia; species Venusia cambrica. Next base: position 11,845,057 of record OX596035.1, read on the forward strand.
CATTCGAGGCTTCATCGTCAAAATAAGGCATACTTACTATGGGTATACTTATTGTATGCGCTCATAACTATTCAATTGAGATGTTTGTAAAGTTAGTTTTTCTGACTAATGTTCTATCGAATATTTTATTAAATAAAATAAAATATTTTTGTTTAACGATTTCAACAAATATTTTCTTGGTTCCTAATTAAGTGCCATTAGTGTTAAGTGAGTAAGAGCTGGAGCCTATTGCTAATAAAAAAAAACAATGATGAAATGCTGCTGTTGGTCGGTTTTTTTATTGAATGAGTAGGGCATAAAACAATCTTTAATTCAATAATTCATTTAAAATGCTGAAATTCAAGTTTTTTACAATATCCCAATCCATTGTTTCTGTATGTAATATCACTTTCGGCGTATTGATATTAATTAATTTCATGCAAACGTAATCATCATATAGGTAGATGTGTATACCTACATGGAAGGCTGGAATGGAATTTATTTTATCTCTGGGTTAAGATAAAATAAATTTTCAGCGCAGCATTTTTTTTTTTATATTTTGTACAATAATTTAAATGGTCAGAAGTTTTATGCAGGTATTAATTAAGTTTGTCAATAAATTGTAGACGGCTGTGAATAAGTTACATTCCTTCGCCGCATATGGAATACTAGGAACATGGCATTTTGAATCAGGTCCTTGGTAGGGACATTATTTTTTCAGCAGACTGAAAAAGGGGTTATTCAATGTTGTCTACGGTAGATAGTATGTAGACTATTTTTACAAACAAAATTGACATATTTTACATGAAAAATATAATCGACGTTTCAAAATGATCCAAACAAGTTAACGTATACAAAAATTTACTTTGAATTTGAATAAAAACATCAAAGCTGCGTTGGTCGGCGTTTAGGTGTAAACTGGCACGTACATAATCTAGCTCAATTGCCCGTTAACCCATCATCTGATGCTGTGGACCTAGGGTACTAAGTGAAACTGATGCTAGGCCACCACTGTAGCACAGAATACCCACCACTTCATTATCTATAGGTTATGCATCTAGCATCTAGAAACTAAACTTACCACATAATTATTCGACGAACAACGCCTTGTAGTGCTTTTAGCTATACCTACGTAGGTATAGCCAAAAGCACTAATAGAACCAAATACTCGCAATAATAATTAGTGTTGTTAGCAGCTATTTATGATGTAAACTTTCGTAGAACAGTTTTCGGATTTTCTTATAAAAAAAAACAATCTATTTTAGGGTTACACAAGCCTAAATGGGTGCTAACGGAACCCTAATAATACTAAGCCACCTCTGTCCGTCCGTCCGTCCATCTCTCTGTCAACGGTACAGCCCGTTGATGGACGGACGGACTCATGAACTGTAATAAGTAGACTGTTCACAGACAATTTTCACAGTCTGTATTTTTATTGCTGCTATACACAATAAACAAAAATAAAATAAAAAAATTAAGTGGTCCCCACAAGAAACGTTTTTAGCTTTATCGTAAAAGGAGTAATATTTAAATAAATCAAACTTGGTTTGATAATAGTCCTTCCTTGATGTAAGTATAACAACAAATACTAAAATCGGCTAAGTGTGAGTCGTATAACACAAATGCTCCAGAACTAAATTTTAGAAACCATCATGTTTTGCCTTGAATTGAGGGTCTTCGGAACCCTCGGTGAGCGTGTCCGACTCGCACTTGGCTGGTTTTATTATCAGTGTAAGCAATTAATATTAACTGTAAATGATATGTTTATACATAGCATTAACATTTATTATAATCCATATCTATACTTATAATAATATCGTAAAAAAGCTGTGTTTGTACATTTAATAGTTTCAAAAAAAATTGATGCTACCTACTTTAAGCATCTGAGCATAAAAATACAGTTTTTAGATTTTTTGTCAGTTTGTCTGTTTGTTTGTGCACGCGTATTTCCGTAACGGCTTATTCGATTTGGATGTGGTTTTCATTGATATGTTGTGTATGGTTCAGGGCAGGATCTGAAGATAGATTTTTTTGAATAAATATATACATAAAAAGTTGTGTTGACTTTTATAACATTTTATAGCATTTTGTTTTAATGCATGCTTATCTTTTTTATTTATGTTGGATTTTGATAAATTAAACGGATGATGTTAACCCAAAAATGACACAATCTAACATTGATAATTTTATTGAAATCAGTGCTTTCGAAGATTAGCGTCGTCAAACAGACGTTTTCGGCGTGACGCGTCTAATATAAACACACTTTTAACTTCTATGCTTATGCCAAAGGTTGATGACGAGGGATTAGGTAAATACTCTTTGGATATTTAAATTTTAAAAAGCTTAGAAAAGTTAGAAATTAACTATGTCAGCAGTGGTGTAAAATCAAACTAAAAAGGTACGTCTTTCTGAAGGGCAAGCAGAATAGATAAAAGCTCATTTCTTGGCATTTTATTTTATCTGTAAGTTATACTGCACAGGTACCTAGGTACAGCTATTTTCTGGGCTATAGGTGACATAAAGTTACTTTTTCGGAATCTTATACTTTTGATTTCTTCCATATGAACGTGTAGGACGTTGCCATTGCGCGTATACGTACTAATTTTAATAGAAGTCTATACATTCTATGAAAACAAGCCTCATAGCTCAGTTGGTAGTAGCTCTACCTCCTGTGCTGTAGGTTGTGGATTCGATTCCCACCCAGGACAAACATTTGTGTGATGAAAATAGATGTTTGTTCTGTGTTCGGGTGTTGTATCATATAGTACGTATGTATTTATAAAAGTATTCAAGTATTCTATCCGTAATCTAGTTCTCATATTACAAGCTATATAGTTTGGGGCTAGATGGCGCTGTGTAAAATTAATGTCCTGTCCTGTAATATTTAAACTGATATTCTGGCATCGTTTTATGAAATTTGAAACATCATCATCATTACTCAAAAAGTATTTCTACAGAGAGGGAAGTTTATGTCCCATGCTCTTGACCTCTAGATATGCACAGACATCTTTGTCTTCTAATGTCTACGATGGAGTGAACCCACCCTGATAACCTACCTATTTGAGTGTATGCTGCGTGTATGCTGCCACTTGCCTCTCAACTCTCAAGTCTCAACGAATGTGACTGGGGGATTTACCATAACCTCCACGCTTGAAAGGCGAGTTGATGATGGCAGTATTGATGTCAGGTAGGATCTTAGATGGATGGAATGATGGATGCTTGCCCATTGCGTGTTAAAGTCCCTAAGTCGAATCGAATGACATCCACGGGCGGGTCAATAAGTACCTCTGCTAGCGAATTATAATAGTCTTACCGCACTGCTGCCGCCACGAACTAGAAACTTTGCATTTCATTTTTCTGTGGGTATGTATTTGTTATGTGCAAGTGAAACTGCACTGGTCCAGCTAGTAATATCATAAATATCCATTATTATTATGTTGTATTTATAAAAAAAATATCAGTAGGTATACGTAGGTACCAGCGTGTAACTGGTAAACATTTTTACGTACGTCTTTAAAGTACGTCTCTATGAATAAGGTGGACATGATAGAGTCCTTCTTGTATTTGGTAATCATGAAAAAAACGTACTGTCGTTAGCTCCGGTTCTGTGGCCTTAGATCACCATATGACCCTATGCCACCACTAAAGAAAAGGGCGCATATTCTTTGCCGGGGTCGTTAATACGTGAGGTACCTGACGTATTAACCCTTCTGAGTGAAGCACTAATTCACGAGAGTTCTTCGTTTTCGTTTAGCTTAAGAGATCTTGCAGATTTGAATGAGTATTTATGAGTACAGGCGGCATTTTGCGGAGACAGCGATATAGCAAGAAATCCGCTTGGTTCCTTTAAAATATATCTAATCATATTAAATTGACTGGGTTCAATGAGAAACTAGGAGCTTAGCTGGTTTGTGACTCAATATTTTACTGTTTTCAGCTTTCACGTGGATGGTTTCAATATTACATTGACGAAATTCACAAATGCAACGTTAGAACATCTAACTTCTTCTATGTCGCTACACTCTTGCCAAAATGTCATGGTTGAGGCCAAGCATGGAAGCGCACTTCACTCGGAATCCTCAACAGGCAGAAGAACTGGCTATCTTTCCTCTAAATGGCGGAACACATCAATTTAAAGAATTGTTGTTATGGCGAGAGACTAGGTAAGATGATAGCTGCCAGGAGGACTTAAATAAAGTCCTACCAAGAACAATATTGTTCCCCTGGGGATCGAACCCGGGGCCTCTGGATCTGTTATCGGTGGGAGATCCACTGGACCACGGAGGCGGTTGTATTCCTCTCTTATTCATCCAGCACCTACTTAGAGGTCCCTAGAATATATATATTTTCAGTAGAATAAGGATTTTCACTGTCGCCTTAGTTTTAAGTTGTAATGGCAATGTAAGCCAGTGCGTTCTGGAAAATCTCGCTTCATCGTCTCATCCTTGCTCTGGCTTTTTATAAATAATAAATAAAATAGTTATTTATTCAGACACTGGGGTAGTCCATAAGTACATACATTACACACTTACACTATTATTATCTTAAATTACATTTAAATTAAATTATTTTTATATTGAATTAAAATTAATTAAGTAGGAATAAATAAACAATAAATAAATAATTTACAAACAATGTTCAGGTTTACATAGTACTCTTAGTCGCTTGGTGGGTTTATGCATGGAAGTCAAAAGTAAACTATCATTTATAATATTATTAATTATATAAAATAAACCGTACAATGATTTCCTTCATTTGACACCAGATATATTACAAATATCATGCACATATAAATCTGAATACCTTGCGATAATCGTCACGTTTCTCAGATCGATACATTTTGTACTATTAAATTTTATTACTGTTCGTAGACCTGCCGACTTACTAATTGTTTCCTGTTACTGATATATTTTAATTAGACGAGATTGACCGATTTCATTGATTACCGTGAACTTGGGAACGGTGGAGTTAGAGTTTGAAACAGATAGCTCACTTCTAAATCCTCATGACGTGCGGCACAATATCTGATTTTCCTTCTCTATAAATATATAAAAGTTGTAAAAATATGAAACATGTAATTGTTTTTGGAAGTCTACTGATTCGTTAATTTTCGCAATTTTAAGAAGTTGGGGTGAGTACAGAAATGATGTAAGCTGGAAACACAGTCATGCAAAATGGAGAAAATGATTGATAAAATCTCCGGCTTTAGCTAGCTTAAAATTATTGACCCGTCAATTATGTATTACGATACATAATTGTTAATCTACATTTTATTATCTGATGATTAGTACCTATGTGACTCTCGATAGCACAAGGTTAAACCTTAGTGATTTTTAGTGCTATTTTTATTTTTATTTATGTGTATTTTTTGGTGTAAATTAAAAAAAAGTTGAGAAAACTAGCTTGAGTGAAAATATGTAAAACATATCTCAAAATTCAGTCTTATTTATTCTTTAAACATTGTAGATTTTTTATTCAAGGTCTACTTGTAAAATTATTTTGTAATTATTTATTTCTTTATATTTTCTATGAACACATACATAATATATATTTAACAAAAGGTATGGGCAGAGGCGAGCTTCACCATATGAAAAGTTTTATTCCAGCAAACCTTTGGCCATACAAGGCACACGGTATTAAATACAGTTATATAATTGTATTTCCTAGAGGTGCACATTTAATGAATAAGTTCGTGATTAGCGACTGAGCTAGCTGTTTTATTCGAAACTCAAGTGTTATTGACTAGTGACAGAGCATTTGATTGTAATTGCATTATTTAATGATACAAGATTCTATAAAAGACTGCCGCTTTGATGTTACAATGTTTGGTAGTGTTTTTAGAGAGATGAACACATCACGGGGTTTTTGACTTAGTGCTACCTTCTGTGTTATACAACATTTGTTTACAATTGATATAAGATATCGGCACTCACCATATTTTCAAGAGCATGTCGGGACTACCAGAAGATGATCAGCTGCATCTACCTGAGTAGGTACTTAGAATCTATACAGCGATCACCTAAATGGTTATAACTGATTACGCAAAGAGATATCTTACATCGACCCGATGAGGTAAAACCTATACTGCGATGACTGCGATCACCAAATTATGGCAAACCCTTTCATTGCACTGTGGTGGGAATATGAAGCATATTCCTTAAAACAGACCACGAGTTTGGTTAATCATTGAAGACTATAAAAGTTGGGTTTAAGTAAATTTTGAAGGAATAGGAAGAAGTAAATGTCCAAAAAACACTTTTGGTGTTTTTCTAAAATATTGAACTTCGAGTAGGTACCTAACGAAGAACTATCCAGCAATTCATCAATTTTAACAATCTACCAACAGCTCAGTTGGTAGAAGCTCTGCCTTCTGAGCTGTAGGTTTTGGATTCGATTCCCACCCAGGATAAACATTTTGTGTGATGATTATTAATGTTTGTTCCTGTTTTTTTGTGTTTGGGTGTTGTGTTGTATGATAAGTATGTATTTCCAAAAAAAAGGTTTTATGCTAAATTCATAAGTATTATTTCCGTAAATTTTCCGTAATAGTTTAAATATTAAGCGCTTTGCTTCATTTGCGACTGTATGACGCTGTGTGAAATTAATGTAAAAAAACATGGAATGTAATCTGAAGAAAGTATCAGGAGATCACAAATACCAAAGGGGCTTATAACCCTGGCATTGATGCAAGAAAGAAGTGCGCTGATAAATGCGTAGACGACGGTCCGGTAACTGCATAAATAATGTGGTCTGTCCGCCGAATGGTAATCTGCTCTGGACCTCTGGAGATTCAGAACTTTTTGCTGACTGTTATATACAGTGTCCGAAAAATTGCTGACGATAAATTTAGTTTCATTTAAAATCGCAATAGTTTGAATGTCTTCTAAATAATGGGGTTTCCATGTTTTGTATGAGACCCTTTTTAAAACAGTGTAAATGAAATGCTTTGCAATTGCCATCTACTGGAAATCCATACAATATGACTTGCCTGAAAACCTGTATCACATAATGAGCATTCACTGTTGCGCCTCTTTCATTGAAATCTAGAAGCTTTCTATTAACACCACGTTTACCGGTGTTTGATCCAAAGGTCCTGGGTTCGATCCCCAGAGGGAGTACAATATTGTGCTTGGTTTGGTGTAGGACTTTGTTTAAGTCCACCTGGTCCACCATCTTGCCTAATTCTGTTACCATAACAACAATTCTTAACTTCTTGTGTTCCGGCATTTAGAGGTAAGTTCGCCAATTCCTCAGTTAATTGAGGATTCCGGATGAAATGTGCTTCCACCTTCGGCATTATCATAACTAAATCATGTGAGATGAAGCCAAGCACATATCCGTCGTACAATAAAAAAAAAACAAAAAAACTTTTGGTAGGTGGATTTGATTTGCGTGATCTCAGTCAGACACACAACTGAGAACACCGCAGTTTATATATATTTTATGGGTCTTGTCCTGAACTTGCACAGAGAAGGATGCGGTCTACGATGGAGTGAGCCTATCCAGAATCTTGATCAGGTGGTTTTGAAATATCTGCAGGTCCATGTGTCTAAAGAATTAACACAACAGGAAGCTAGGAAAAGCTAGCGTATTTCTTCACGGCAATTACTAATCAAATAGTAATTATTTAAAAGTATGGTCCGTAAGATAAAACAGATAAAAAGTTATTTTCACAGCAGCCAAAATACATGTTGTAGCTGACCATGACCTCTGCAATTAGCAGACCATTTATATGATAGCCTTTTTTTGACCTGAAACAGTAAAACATTTGATTGTTATATGACATCTCCACTCACCTATTCATTGTCAATTCGCTCACGGAACACGCTGTATCAGGGAATCTCACCCCAGAAAGGGGATATGCAATGCGTCGCGATAATACGTGAATATATCAAAGACAAGTGTTTTATTCAGTAGTTGTAATGTAGGCGAGAAGCAGACGGTGATGTATTTATTGCTATCTTGACTTACCCCATGTGGGATTTCAGTTTAGCAGTCAGCCAATCACATTTACAAATAGGAACGGGGTTTCCGAAAATATAAAATGATAAAATGCTGTTTATAGGTAATGTACACAATTTTTGAGTGAGTGACTGACCGACAATAAACCAAGCGTAACTTACAAGTTATATTATGAAATTATTGCCTAAGGGTCCATAGGGTAAAAAAATACGCGCTGTAGGTTTTCGGTAAATTGAATGCTGAGATTTACCATATTGGTGGAAAATCTAAACATTAAATTAAAAAATATGATTGATAATATTTACATGTATTCAATGTTTTTTAAGATACAATTTACCATAAAACAGTAATTTCGAATCTAAACTAATTCGATCGGTTTTTAACTCATCCTCAAAAACCATACTTTAAGACACATCTACATGACCTAACCTAACTATGTTTCTTAGTAGTGTCAGATGAATCCTCAAAGGGTAAAAATGTCGTGAGACCTTTTAGTTTTTCTAAAAATGTAATAGGTATTCACTACTAATAAGGAGAGAACACTACAAACGAACGCACAACCCCTTATTGGTTTACCCGCTTCCGTGCTGGAAATTTCGACCTGAAAAATGCACCCCGTGGTCTTCCGGAAACTTTGGTCGACAATGACGAACTAAAGGCGATTGTGGAAGCTGATGATGCTCAGTCTACAGTCAAAATAGCAGGAGCTTTCGAAGAAAAAACAATCTTGATCCATTTGCGTCAAATTGGCAAGGTAAAAAAGCTTGACAAATGGGTGCCCCACGAACTTAATGAACGTCAGCGCGAGATGCGCGTTGAGGCCTGCCTTGCACTGCTCAACATGCACAGAAACGAAGGAATTTTAAATCGAATAAATTGTTACCTGCGATAAAAAAATGATTATTTTCTTCTACTTTTTAGTATTTGGACAACTTCTTAACGGGAAAAATATATATATATCATACCCGGGAGGCAGTACAAAATACCTTCGAAGAGTTTGTTGCCTTCCATCCAGCAGACTTTTTCAAGAAGGGTATCGATAAATTGCCACTGCCTGGTAAAGATGCGTCGACTGCATGGGCGATTACTTTGTTAGACGAAAATAAATAAGATCGAAAAAAAAAAACTTGCATTGATTTCATACAAAACGGCAATTTCATAGGTGATACAAAACTTCTTTCCAGCAAATCGTCGCTCACTTTTAATGTCAATTGCTTTAATAGTTTTAAAACCGTCGCCGCGTAAGTGAGTGTTGTCAACAGATTTATCGATGATCCACAACTTTACGATATCCGTTGTGAAATCGATCAATGTATAAAAATCACGAGAACGCCGAAGGTCTGACTGACGCGACGCAAATAGACACACATTTTAGTACGGAACACTTAGTAATTTATTTGACCGCGGTATGACGTATTTTATATCGATATTGAATCGAGAGTCGTAAAGTTTTACACGATATTTCGATGAGGTGACGTCACCGTCGTAAATTTCAGGACGGTCAATCTGTAATGTATTTCAAAGATTATTTTTATAGTTCTGGAGCCACGATCTTTCACGATTTCACAATCTTTCAAAGACGCAAGGCTTTGAGAAAAATACAATTATCACTTCCTTCTCATTTGGTTCTTATATATTTGGCTTCTCATTTAAATAAATAATCATAATTTTAATACAACTAGGAGACGGAACAAGCAAGTAGACCACCTGATGTGACTGCATAGCGCCCGTCGGATTACTCGCATAGTGACAGATATTGTTCATGCATATTGACGTACACGCATACTGACGTACACGCATATTGACGTACACGCATATTGACGTACACGCATTATTGACGTACATGCATATTGACTTACACGCATATTGACATACACGCACATTGACTTACACGCATATTGACTTACACGCATATTGACTTATATTGACACACGAGGTATTGAACACTAGTTTTCCGACGAGCGGTTTAAACTGCTGTTTTTGTTTTCTGATGATTTTTATAGTAAATGTTGCAGCGGTTTTACAGCTACCAAATTTAAAACAAAATCGTCTAAATCCTTCCAAAAAGTAATATCTGAACATTATATTATGTGTCTCTGCCAAATTCATAAGTATCATAGCGTTGTGATTTGTATATATAATGTATATGTAATGCTTCCATTAAAAGCGAATAAAAGCAAGATCTTCATTTTCAATGACAGCTGTCAAACTTAAAAACAACTATGTCTCTGAAACTACTCGTTTTAGACTCTCCGTTCTTAGCTCAAATGAAAGCTATGATATATCAATAGCTGAAATGTAGTTCTCTTCAATAGCTTTCATTTGAACTACAAAAGTAGATTCTAGGACGTGTAGTTTCAGAGATATGGCCGTTTGAAGTTAGACAGCTGTCATTGAAAATGTAGATCTAGGTCATCCAAGCTATTGAAGAGAACTACATTTCAGGTGGCAGATGTAGTTTTGACAGCTTACTTTAAAAATGTAAATCTTGGTAATAGCTTTCATTTGAACTTATAACTTATAGTCTAGGACAAATAGTTTCAGAAATGTGGCCGTTTGAAGTTTGACAGTTATCATCGAAAATTTGGTTCCATACTTTTTATTTAGTATAAGTCCAGGATGAGTAGTTTGGGCTCACGTTTACTGTCACTTTTGACACTTGCCGTTATTTTTGACACATTCTGTCAAACTATAAGTGCCCATAACTCGAAAGCTTCTAATATGTATTTGACTTCTAGTTCCAAAAAAATAAAAGGTATATATAGCAATAGATGCAGTTTGACGACAGCTGTCTAAATAACATCAGCTGTCATCTGAAATGAAGATCTCTTCAATATATATACATATATTCATACACCCCAAAAACATTACCCTCGTTCTTTTCGTGGGTAAAAACGCAAAATACTACTGATAATATAATCGGTAAGCCGAAGTCCATAGTTGTATGTCATTTCGCGTAATCGTTCACGATGTGTCATTTCGCGTATTAGCATATGTAACAATTCACATATGTCATTATGCGTAGACACCATGTGTCATTGTCCGTGTAATCCCGCCCGTCGACTTATGGCATAAAGTTGTTAAGCCTCGCGTGCTCGTAATTTCATCGGCAACCATACCCTTCAAACCGGAACACAGCAATGCTGCTTGGCGGCTGAAATAGGTATGACGAGCCCTTATACAAGGGGCTCTACTACTTAAAAATGTTAGTGTCCTATCAATTTTTTATTGGTGAGAGTAAATGTAATGGTAAAATGACTCTCTTTTCCGCACTAAGACTCCTAAGTGGTCCATTGTGCTTGAGGAATGTCCGGCAATTATAGCCAGCCTAACTCCAACCAGAAGTGCAGAATATTCCTGGGGTCTTCACAGGCTTCACGGTATGACCTCGGGTTGCTCAGGATTTCCTTGCGTTGTGTTGTTACTCCCACACATTCCAGTGCTACGTGGGCAGCTGATTACTCTTAGGTTAGATTATCTCTGCATAGGGGGCTGTCCGTTGCTCCAACGGTTAACAAGTGTTTATTTAGTGGGCAGTGGTCCATTAGTGTCCCCACTATGATTCGGAGATCTTGTCTCCTAAGGTTTAGGAGTCGTGTTAGTATTGTTACGGTAGTGCTGCTCTGGCCTGTCGACAACCGGTAGAGTTGGTTCAGCGTTAAAAAAACAAGTAAAGATGTGACCTGAAATGGAGCACGCGTCTAAAAGTCTATTCAATCTGAACTTGAAGACTTCAAGATTGCACTAGTGCGGAAAACAGACGAAGGCAAGGAGCAGTGTACGTAACACCGCGCAGAGGGCAGAGGCAGAGGTTATAAAATGGCGGCTTCTGAACACCGGTAATTGTCGCGCGCTTTCGCTACTTTTACAAATGTGGCGATAGCACACGACAGCCAATGGTGGATGTTGTCGGTGGCCCGTTTGCGCCGAGCCTTAGCGTCAAATGCCAACAATGCGTTGAAATTTACCTTTACCCGGAATCCTCAATAAACTGAGGAACCCCTCTAAATGCCGGAACACAACAATATTAGAATTGTTATTATGGCGACAGAATTTGGTAAGATTGTTGTACTAGCTACAGCTGTCCAGGTCGACTTAAACAAAGTCCTACTACCAACCAAACCAAGCACAATATATTGTACTCCCCATGGGGATCAAACACGGGAACACTGGATCTAAAATCGGTGGGCTGAACCACTAGACCACAGAGGCGGCCTACTACCAGAACTGAACACCGAAAGTTTGTGGGTCAAGAACACCAAAATCTAGCGAGCTGTCCTACTCATCCAGTTAACTAATATTTTAACCTTCTTCACTGCGAGGGGATGCTTGCAGAATACAAAACTGATGGCCTTGAAACGGTCAGTCGCAATAAATCTGCTGATCCACTTTCGGGTCCGTCATAACAGAATCCTGAAATTCATAGCGAATTAGTTCGTTTGGTGTCCAATCTGTCAATTAGACCGCTAATCTCTTTTTTTTTTTTGTAGCGGATTAAAAAAACTATATCTATTATAAATTAATTCCTACAAATTTTTGTTAATTGGTTTAAATTGACAGAAATAAATAAAGTGTTTTGTTATTAAGTGCAAAATGATTATTTACAAGCACAAGTATATGATTCAATTTTACCTCCAGAAATTTACCAAAAACTATTGTTATATAATATCTATTATCTATATTTGGTTAAGTCATGATCGTATGTGAAAAAAATAAACAAATGTCTTTAGATGGTATACAAATATTCCAAAGTGTTCATTTCGGTCGGCAGTCCCCGTGCCTGCCTATTTTTTTTATAAATAGCAAACACAACGCGGACGGAACACGCTAATACCGTATTTATGAAATATTTTAAGCCACGAAAACATGTTCCGAGAAGATCGGAGTGTTTCATAAAAGTGGACGTGTTGTTTTAATATTTGATTGACGATGATCGCCGTCAGTGGACGTGCGATTTATACCAGGATTCTGCTGTTGTTTTGGACGTGTACCAACGTTGTCTTTATCGCACGAACTTGTACATATTGGTACCTACCTATCTATTGATTAGCATACCGCTAAAGTGAGGGCCACACCTGCGAGAAATGACAATTATTATTACGATACTTGGGATGCTGCGTCTGTGTAGCCACGACTCATAAAACAATAAAAAATAAAATGAAAACGTTATATTTCGGATAACAATTATCACAAGATTGAAGGTAACACATAATATTAAACAAAAGGGAGTTGGTAAAAGTACACAGTAAGGATATTTATTCACAAACAGTTTAAAAAAATAAGTACAAATAAACTAAGTAGCAAAGGAAGCAGACGGATACTGATCGTTACAAACGAACTATAAGTACTCAACTGTTCCAGACCACTACCAGACGGAAGCGTGCCCAAGACATTGGCTGCATTGTCATGATGAATAGCTATGCTAATTCGCTAGACTAAATAAGAGTTCCAGCTCTTGGGTCCATTGTTACCTCAAAAGGCCTGCGCGATTTTTAAAACCCGGAGGATACCAGCTTATCGGGATGTAGACGGGCAAATGTAAGCGGATTCAGACCGGTAGCAATCCTTTCATCTTCATCGAAAGTGTTTGAATCGGTTATACAGTGTAGGAGCCGGTTTCAGCTCGTATTTTGGATGCGAAACATGGGTTCCGACCGGCCATCGTGCTGCTGTACGTAGACGCGGGAGAACAAGCCGACGCCGACTACTTTGACCTTATAAAAGCATTCGACTTGGTCGACAACGACACCTTGCTGTTAAAGTTGGCGTCAATCGGCACTACTAAGCTACTGCTGTTCAACGAAAGCTATTTGTCAGACAGGCAGCAATATGTAAAGTTTGCAGGTTACAAATCGGAATACTATTTCTCCAAAACAGGTGTGAGTCAAGGGAGCCAATCTGATGTAGTCTTTGAAAACGCTAACATGAGTTTAGGCTTCTCCTTTTGCACTAAAAGCATGTACAACGCCGTACTATGAAGCCATTAGAATCTAACTCTGCAGCTTGGGCTCCACATTAAGCTAAATACAGCCTGATGTGAGAACGGATACAGAACAAAATCACCCGTTTCTTGTTCCTTAAATTGCACTGTGTCTATCCTATGTATCCTATACGTACCCACTTTATTTATTCTGAGTATAATTGGGTACAACAAGCTGATGAGAAGAGAAATAACACTTGCATTGCGCGGCGAAGCACCGCTGACGCGCACCATGCACAGACTCAATCTAGTGGTAGATTCTGTAGACATTTTAAACTGTTCTCTGAACGAATTCGCAAAAGTGAACTTACATAAGTTATGTTACAATATTTATGAGTAATGTGATGTGCCGTGGCGTTCACGGCTTACGTATCGACCATTCCAACTCAGCCCATGGATGTCGTAAAAGTCGCATAAGAGATCTAGCCAGAAGAAGGGTAGTAGTTTCCTTCTGTGTATTAATAACACCTTTACTGGGATCAACAATCCTCCTGCCAACTATGGTGATTATGGAAAACCCCTCCAGCTTTTGAGGAGGCTCTGCCCAGCAGTAGATACTAGTGAGCTGTTGATAAAAATTATGAATGATGCTGTGTAATTATTGTTCGTTTTATTCATGTATTATTAGATCACTACACTTTTGTGTATGCTGATAAATGAATAAATGTGGATCTCTATCCACATTTTCTGTTCAAATCCAGTGTAAGGCACATTCTTGTTCCCAGTTTCGATAGGACATTGCAGGTTTGATTCACCTGGTCGGAATCAGTTTCGGAGGACACGCTATAAGCTGTCGGTATTGGGTATGTAGTAACATATAGGAGTGGCTTAAAGAGTAATGTAAAATGCCTATAGAGGCGGCTCGTCAAGTCTGTCACCAGGGCTATTGATGCAGGGGAGTGACCCTGGTCACAGAATATATATCAGGGTTATCAGGAGATTCCGCTTCTTTTGGTCTAGTGGTTTACCTACCTGTTCATTTCATCAGTTCTATAGGTCCCGAGTTCGAAACCCAGTGGAGAATAATATTTTTCTTGGTTTGGTTAATGGTAGGACTTGGTTTAAGTGGTACTTGGTATTAGTAGGTAAGGCGGACCTAAGTCTGTCACAATAGCAACAATTCCAAATTGTTGTGTCCCGGCATTTAAAGGTGAAATAGCCAGTTCCTTTGACAGTTGAGGATTAAAGGGCGCTTCCACTTACGGCTGCATCATTGCGAAACCACGTGAAATGAAGGCCAAGCGCTTCCCCGTCGTACTATAAAAAGGGACACAACCCACACGAAAGAAGGAAGTAAGTTGCTATCCTTATTCTGGTGAGATCTCTTGGTCGGAAAAAGGTATGCTTAAGCGACATCCACTGCCTGAGTCGGAGGTATAGATTTTTAAGCAGCGGCTCTGTCCAAACTGTACCTAAATACCCAAAGTCGTCCATGGATGGATGTCGAGTGGCACATAAACGTCTCGCATCGACACAGCCGCGATACAGCACTTGGCTCGTGCTCAAATTGATATTGAATTTATTTTCAATTTTACCGCGCCCTCCTTAGTTGTGCAGATTAGTGTGGGGAAACAGATTCAACATGGCAATTACCAATAAATACTCATATGTAAAATTTCTACTAACTTCATGGTAAAAATGGTACGGTCCACCTGATAATAAATCGGCTTCCGTGGCCTATGGACGTGAAGCATCACTCCCGCGTTGTCGTCCCTTTGAAAGGAGCTCTGGCGACCTTACTCACCGCAGGAACACGCACTATATAGATAAAGTGCTATTGAGCTGCAATATTATGTGAGGCGGAGGTACCTTCCCCAGAGAGGCTGCTTAAATAGTGAGTGGAAATCCTAATGTATACCCTATCTTTAGGAAGCACTTCTGCACATCTCAGTATTTTAGTTACCTACTTCATTATTGACTGTGTCATATTGAATTTAATTAATTGATTAAGTTAAATTATTTAATTATCTGAACAAAATGAATACAATACAATATTTATTTTAGGTTATGTTACAAGAGAATTAGGTGCCTAGTTAGTTAATATATGAATTTAGATAGGTACTTACATTGGTATTTAAATTGTCAGCAACAATTCTCCCCTCATATCCCCTTACTATGCTTGGTTTGGTAGGTGATAGGACTTTTTTCATGTCCGCCTGGCTAGCTACACCATATTGCCAAAGTTATTTTAGACAGTAAATACGTTTTTATATTATATCATATTTATATTATCTAACTAATAGTAAATAGCCGCAGTAGGTAAAAGAAAGTTGTAGACATTATTGAGCTGATAATATGACTCGGCTTAGGCGTAAAAATATCGTCGGTAGGTCGGCACTCTGAGGCGCGCACTACTCTACGCAGTTGACAATGAACAGGCGCCACCGCGGATACAAACGTCAAACTCTATTTCTGTTGCGACTGCGCACCGATACACCGCACATCTCCCACCCTCTCTGGCGGGCGACTATCATTTTGTTAAGACAACTGGTTTAGGTCACTTGGGTTCAAACAAACACAAATACAAATATTATTTGTCCGAAACACAGGTAGTACAGAATGTGCTTATATTTTTCTAGTTTGCTCGGCCATGTTCCACCTTTAACCAGGCATATAAATATTAATAAAATAATCTATAACTGACCATAACAATCAATTGAGTAGGTAGGGACTTGCAATACTAATTGCATGCATAAATATCAGAATGTTTAAATAATAATAAATATGTTGCTTATCACTACCGCCACCAGTCGATTCAATTTACAATTCGTCTGTCAGATATTCTTGAATTTTATAATAGGCTTTGTAAGCAATAATTGGGTTACTTTATTCTTAAATGAGTTTAAATTGTCCGCTTCTCTAATAGCATTCGGTAACCTATATTTTGTTTTGGCACATCGTTTATTTCAGACGTAATCACAGTCCGTATCAATCCTATAACATACAATTATTACAATATCTACACAGAACTACATAACTAACAAGATATAAATATAACAAAATTTAAATTATAACTAAATTACCTACAGTTTATCATGTTAATCTTACATTGCCAGGCTACATTTGACTTATCTTTTTTGTTCATTAGATGCACGTTTTTTTTTTAACTATTTCAGGCACCAGAGGCTCTCACAAAACAAATCACTACGACTTTTTATTATATTCTTCGTACCTTTGAAACCAAAACACAGCTATGCTGCTTAGCGGCCGTAATAGGTATGGTAGTAATACTTCCCCGGACGAGCACTTTGACAAGGAGCTCTCCTACTCTTAATTACGCTGATTTGATCTGTCCATCTCGTCTGTGTGTATTTAGTAATAGATATTAGTTATTTGAGCACATCTGCTTTATGAGTTATTTGTCGTATAAATAAAAGTTATGGTTACCCTAGCCCACCTCTTAGCCACGTAGATTGTCCTGTAAACAAGTGCGCTGGCGTTTGTGTAATCTTATTTTAAATCTATTTTAGATGTAGGTTAAATCTACCAGCGCATTTGTTAAGAAAAGTTATCGCTTTTTAATTCAACTCTCAATACAGAGCTGTATTTATGTAAATATCAGGATCATCATCATCAGTACTAGAGATAGTGAGATAGAGCTTCACTGAAAAAATTGACAATATCAAGGCGTGGCAGGCGGGTCAGTGATTTTAGTAATGGTGTTAAGTACGTGGATGCAACTTTTCCAAAAATTAGGGTAATTGCTACCATGCTTGGTCGGCTGGTTGTCGTTCGTGATTGCATTGTAAGTACATAAGTGTATTTTTTTGGTATGGGTCTCTTGACCTTGAAAAATAAAATAAAAAATAAAAATGTTGCTTATCACTACCGCCACCAGTCAATTCAATTTACAATTCGTGTGTCAGATATTCCTGAATTTTATAATAGGCTTTGTAAGCAATCATTGGGTTACTTTATTCTTATGAAACTTGCACATGCAAGAAGAGGTCTACTATGAACCTAGCTTACTCAGAAAGTGCCTATTAACTCTCTTCTTGAAAAAATAGGTTACCATCGGAAATACAGATGCTGGAAGCTGATGAAGGCGAAGATAAAATAAGATCATGGAGCTCCTTGTATCATCCCACAGCCTGTGGTGATGGTCTACCAACCCCCTGCTATCAAACATTGACTCTGCGCTACAACAAAAACTTTCAAAAAGTCTTCAAACATTTGAGACAAATTCCATTTGTCATTCTCTCAAATTCTCATTGTCATTTCTCTGCAAGACATTTGGAGATCGTATCAGCCATCGCTATGTCGTGATCGTGTCGCCTAGCTCGAGTGTCGCAGCCAGAAACGTGACAGATCGTACGATACATTGACAAAGAAGTTCGTCTATTCCAATTAACTAACCACGGTTGTTATTATGTGATTTTTTCATTTATTCCGATTATGTGCCGTGAAAAGCTAGATCAATTACTATCGATCTAGCTTTTCACGGAATACTCGCATAATGACACATTTAGATAGTCAAACGCACAATGACTTAAAGCCTCTTCGGAAAATGACATACGCTAATTGTTACATTACGCTAATATGCGATACATATTTTAATTGGTTTTGGTTGGTGGTCAGACTTTGTTTAACTCGTTGGGTGCTCGTCTCGCTCTCTATGTAAAACACACCGTGAGTGTTTTACAGCACCCATCGAGTTAAGTTAGTCTGGCTGGATAGCTTCCACCATCTATTCTATAAGTCTGTTCCCATATCAACAGTTCTAATATTATTGTGTTCCGGCATTTAGCGGTAAGATAACCAGTTCCTCAGTTTGTTGTGGATTCCGGGTGAAGTGCGCGCCATGAATCGAAATTTGAAAATGTCACCCTTTTTCAAACCACAAAACCATAAAACTCGCACCATTGAAACGGCAATAGATACAAAACGTTTATGTCAAAAATATCACTTCCGCATGTCAGGGCTGTCCCTAATGTTCGGTGAATTTTGTATGCGAATGCTTCACGGCGGTAATGTGACAAGCGACAACCCTAGTGTTTACAAAATGTTTGAATTTAGACAGCATTGTTTGAAATTTTGTGGTGAAATTCAAGCAGTGAATATGTATGAGGTATTACTGACTGCCAACTAGACGTTGAATAAATAGCTATGAATGCATTTATAAGCATTAGGTTCTATTCTTGAATTTTGTTGTATGAAAGTGTTAAAAAAACGTATTTTTATGTTACATGAGTGTAACTGTGTAACAGAAAACCGGAAAGCGCGCGTTTTTTTTTTTATATCACTAGGAGACGGAACAAGCAAGTAGCCCATCTGATGTTAAGTGCATTTCTTGTCTATAAAAATGCTTTACTTCGTAGGTCACATTCACAATGATAGAGAACATGACCTGCACTACATTAAAGGTGCCCGTAATTTCACCAGCAACCATACCCTTCAAACTGAAACACAGCAATGGCGGCTGACATAGGTATGGTGGTAGTACTTCCCCGACGAGCCCTTACACAAGAAACTCTACTTCTCTTAAAAGTGTAGAAGTGTGGAAAAAAACACAATACACACGATCCACAATCGAATAAGCCTATTTAATGACAGCTTAAATCCACTTAAAGAATGAAATATCCTTTGTACTTCATGATCCTTTGTATTTCTATGTGAAATTAATTTCACACAGCGCCCATCTAGTCCCAAACTAAGCAAATCTTGTTATATGTATCTCATATTATAAATCTTGTTTACCATATAATATAATGTTCTTGTTCTTATATCTTTTTTTTTTTTTTTTACCTTATCCATATGCTATTTTAACTTTTATTTTTACTCTTTAAGAATTATTGTTTTCTATCAATTTTATTTTTTATTTTTATTTCTGTTTGTTATGCTTGGAGTCTGTGGAGTGAGGCGACCTGGTGACCTGTAATTCAGATTTTCTTAAACCTATCTCAGGCACCAGTCTCTTACAAAACAGGTAACTACATATACAATTAGATTTTCTAGCAATTATATTTTATAATGTTATATACCTATATGTATGTACCTTTGTGAGAGAAAATAAACATATATTTTATTTATTATTATTAATATAATATACTCTATACCTTTCGTGAAAGATTTTCGAAAACCATTGATGTTTTAAGTTTTCTCTTAAATAGACCGGCCTTACCTTCGCCGCTAAAGAATGCAGTTCCTACCGAGCATTACTATCGACCCTCGCAAATCACGCGATAGGTAGTGGTACCACCGGTTACTGAGATCGTCAATTACGCGTTATCTCAACTTGATGGCGACCAGAGTTCGCACTTTCTAGTTATTTAGGTATCGGGATAGTGTGACTACATTTTGCCTACATAAGTACCATGAAGCATATGAGCGTAACAAATAAATTATTTTTGAAAAATGGAAAGACTGCACGAAAACTAAAAAATAATTCTTTCGGTAGGTATATATACATATTCTTAGACCTGCAAAGGGAATAAATGAGAATGTTTTATCCTTATTATTTAAGTTATTTGTAGGGGTGCACCAAGACCAACCCACCGATTTCAGATCAACAGAGAAAAAAACATATCTCCAGATGTGAAAACAAAATCATTATATTTTTATTGAACGACTGGGAAGCGCTTTATCACAACTGGTTTAAAGTTATGGTGGAAGCGCACTTCACCCGGAATCCTCAACAAAGTGAGGAATTGGCTTACCCTCTAAATGCCGGAATACAACATTTTAGAATTGTTGTTATGGCATCAGCCTTTGGTAAGGCGGTGGTAGCTAGCTGTCCACCTGTCTTAGAAAGTCACCTCTTACCAAACCAGGTAGGTAGTTTTAATTTTGTACTCTTCTTATGTTACAAGTTGTACCTTGTGGATCGAACCCGGGACCTCTGGGTTGATACCGGTAGGCGAAAAACTAGACCACTGAGGCGGTCCAAAAAAAGGTGGAAGTTCTTCTACTAATGTATAGTGCAGACGACCGTACCTATAGTAATTTGTTTGACCCTTGACGACCCGGACGTAAAGCCTTCAAAAATCTAATTTTACTTCCGTCATACAGCTTTTATAAGAGTTTAAGCGTGATGGGAATTTGGTTGAAATTAAGCCAGTGGGCAATCACCTCGACATTTATAAGGTACACGAACATAATTAAAGACAACTGTGCGTCGGTTTGCCTGTGATGGATCACTGCTTGAGCGTAGGTCAGCTTTATACAATTTATTTCTTGTAAATATTGCTCAATCGAATGCCTTCGATCATTTTGGCCTGTTCGAGAAGGAATGGAGGGAAAACGACAATAAATACTCGATGGTTTCAGAGATGGTCTATTGAACTTTTTTTTAATTTTCTATTGTTTTGTGTATTTTAATATATCTAAATTTGGTTTTAAGATGGCCTTTTGAACTTTTTTTTTTAACTTTTTAAACTCTCTATTGTTTTGTGTATAATATCTTATAGTTTGTGTTTTTCCGTAACTGATAACCATGAACCTAAACACTTCATTGTATACATTTTATGTGTCCTATTTGGTCAGGTGGAGTCCTACCACCAATAAATCCAAGCTCAAAATTGTACCTCGCTGGGGATCAACCTAAGACCTCTGGGTCTGATACCGGTGGGTGAACCACGAGACCACAGAGGCGGTTTCAGTGATTTACTGTGTGATTGTGTATTTTCAAATTGAATTGTAATGTTAGTTTTCCACATATAGGTAATACTTAATGAACATAACCGTTAAAAATGCTTTTAAAAAAGCAATACCAAAGAGTAAAATCGTAGACAGACCAGTCCATAAATCCATGACGGCTTCGGAAACATGGCAACATCGAAGCGTCCCTAGACACTTGACGTCTCAATTGTCTTTGATCACAAATACATACGTGAATTATTCATCGAATTGTGACGGGAGATGCCAAACAATAGAAACTAAATAAAAAATCCTGGCACAGCTCCTAAAAGAACACATCAATATAGCAATCTCTAACTAACTAACCTTTTATTCAAGTTTCTTGCCCTTTTCCTCGTGTGCTGGTCACGATTCCAAACAGGCTGCTACTGAATAAAGATTGTAAACATTGTCCACTGTTGGATACAGAGCCTATACCAAAGGTGAAGTGTTTTGCCATAATAATACATAGATGGAAACTAGTGCCCTTCTTGTGGTGAGATCTCTGAGTCGACTTTTACGATAGCTGTTGACTGAGTTGAAGGGGTCAATCTGTGAAGGTTGTGTATCCTCTGGGTAGAGGGCACTAGCCACTTTCACTCCCGCATCAATGGAACTGCTTGGTGCTAGACTTATGGGTGCGAGAGTGGTCACTAAGCGCGGACTTTGTAGGCTCTATCTGTAGAGTTGTAACTATTCATAAGGTAAATTAGACATAGCAATGGAATTACTCACATGTCTGCTTAGTTATCTATCTGATAAACCGCTGGTTTATTAACTATAACATTTTTATTGTATGGCGGGGAAGCGCTTGGCCGTCATCTTAGCTGATTTTATGTTATGACTAGGCTGAAGGTGGAAACGCCTTAACAGACTGAGGAACTATCTTACCTCTTAATGCCATAACGCAACCATTTAGAATCGTTGTCATGGCGACAGACTTAGGTAAGATGGTAAAAAATCAAATCAAGAAACCAGTAGTAATGATTAATTTGATATACCAAGATCTAAATCAAGGCATTAGAAACCAAAGCAAGAACTGCAGAGAATATATAATTAAGAACAGTTATGTATTGTCGGTTTCCATTGAAACTCTTAGCTTCGCTTTGGGCTAGTAATTTCCCCGGCTTTTGAACTCCTTTCAGAATTCTTAAGAAGATTAAAAGAATCATTAAGTATTCTCACTTGAACGCTGTACGTTTGCAAGGGACAGGAGATTAAAGCGGGCCCTCAGGCAAACTGTTGACTTGAGAAAATCTAATGGTCGTATTTTCTGTAAAGACCCACTTATGATTAGGCCTGGTCTCCATTACAGTAAAAAATATGGCACTTTAATGTACAAATTGTGTAATTCACGTTTGCTTGTTTCAAAGGTATGCCTTATTTTCTGACAAGACAAGAAGAACATTTAATCTATCTCTAGATAGAAGGCTAAAAACTGATGTTCATATTTTACATTATTATGTAAATAAATAGTAATCGTATTATTGCAGGACATTAATTTTACACACAGCGCCATCTAGCCCCAAACTAAGCATAGCTTGTAATATGGGAACTAGATTATGGAAATCTAACTGATTCCTTTGTACATAGTTAGTTTAATTGTACATTTTATTGAATAAAGTAAGATTATGGATGGAATACTAATACACTTGTTTTTTGTAAACTACACGTCGTACTATATGATACAACACCCACATACAGAACAAACATACATCATTACACAAATGTTTGTCCTGGGTGGGAATCGAACCCACTACCAACAGCGCAGAAGGCAGAGTTACTACAACTGAGCTATGAGGCTTGACATCATTGAGTAAATAATGATGTACTTTAGAAAAACTCTGGTCTTCTTCACTAGGACTAAGTCATTTAAACGAAATATAAGTTTTTAGGTTTTCGTGGTTATTCACTACATTTAAATTGTCAAACATTTCGGGTTTATTACCACAAATTGAGGTAAAATTACATATTACCGTGGTAATAAACCCGAAATGTTTGACATTTAAACGAAGGCATGTTTTACCTATAGTTTCCGTCATTCAGTGAGAATTTCTTAAAAACAAATCCTAGTGCTCCCCTACCCTAAAAAAGGAATCCTGATAAATGAAAGTCCCTATGACTTCTAAGACTAGGCTTGGGCTAATCGAACCCACACCCTACAGTGCAAAAGGCAGAGCTACTACCAACTGCGCTGTAAGGCTTGTTAATTTTATAGTTGATAAAATGTTCTCGACGTAATAAAACACATATCCTAATTCAAAATAGCAAAAAAAAACATATTTCCGAGAAACATCCACATAATTAAGCTAAATTATATCAAATAACATAATTTACACAGTGTAATGTAATTTTTGCCATCCCCAAAGCACACCCCGAGGCTTTCCTTTGTATTTTGTCAAATGTTAATTAAGAACACTTTGTGTGTATACGTCTTCTGTAATCTCCAGGCTGGGATTATCTTTGAAGATGCTGAGCAAATCTTGAGTCTTTTTGATTGGATAAGTAAGCGAGTAATTATTAAACTAAACAAGCTGTGAAATGTTAGATCAATACTAATGTTATTTTGTAAAGATTAGATGATACAGATACAAACCGTATGTGATAGTTTTTCTTATTGTATGACGTGGAGATGCTTGACCTTCATCTCACCTGATTTTTCTAGTTCTCAATAAACTGAGGAGCTGGCTATCTTACCACTAAATGCTGGAAAACAACAATTTAATCATTGTTATGGCGACAGAATTAGATAGATGGTGGTAGCTAGCCAGGCGGACTTAACCAAGCACAATATTGTACTTTCCCTGGGGATCGAACCCGGGACCTCTCGATCAGACACCGGCGGATGAACCACTTGACCACAGAGGCGGTTAAAACTATGTCTACTAGGTTAACTATAACCTTTATGAACAGGTTTATTGAAATGTTCAATGCGTCGATTTGTTCGTAATACAACTCTTAGCTCCATCTAGTATCAGCGTTAGTAAACCTCGGTAGTTTAACAAGGCGCGTGCCTACTGAATTATTATTCTAATCCCGTGCAACGCAAATCTCATAACCAAACAGAGGGTAGTAACCGCATAGTTTGTCAAACCCTAATTAATAAACTAACGTACCCCCGAGAGCCTGAGGCAATGTCTTTGCAAAACTAAATGTAGCTTACACAGACATTAAAATCTGTAGCATCTTCAATTATAAAGACGACTTTGAATGTTAGATAAATTAGACTGTATAAACATACAGTTCCTTCATATAGACACCGTATTCTGTCTGCGTGAAGCAGATACCTAGATACCATAGGTAATGTTGGTGTTCATCTCGAAAGTTCGGGCCTTCATTATTCTAAGATCGATAGAGAGAATTTGTAGGGGTGCACTAAGAAAGAATTTTACGTCAGTTTCAGTCGTATGTTAGCTCGCACTTTCTTATAGTTATAATGTAAACAAAATAGAAATATATTTCATGTCTCTAATTTTATAGAAGGTTCTATCCAGCTGTGGGCATTAATGAGCGGATAAAGAAGAAGAATAGCATTTGAGTTCCTAGAATTCAAGAATCTACTCTCTTTTTTGTGAGGTGGTTGCTATTGCGCAGCTTTTGTAAGGTCCTGCCTGCATGTACCTTACTTATGTAG
The DNA here is from genome assembly GCA_951394065.1 of Venusia cambrica. Classification (NCBI taxonomy): domain Eukaryota; kingdom Metazoa; phylum Arthropoda; class Insecta; order Lepidoptera; family Geometridae; genus Venusia; species Venusia cambrica. The sequence goes on from OX596035.1 coordinate 11,870,226, forward strand.
AGGCATTTTTGAAGATTTAAATGAGTAAAAATTTAGTGAAACTTTGTCTTTTGGATTTTATTTTACTTTTTATTTTTTATAGAGGTATAGTAAATACCAATCAGTGTCGTGCTTATCATAAAATTTGATAGAATGTTCTCTGCATCCTATTCTTTTTTGAATTATCATAGGTATTCGGGCATTTACTTGACATTAGATTCATTTTTTGAACAGCCACTCACGTCTGCCTGTAAACATTGCATGTATACTTTGAAGCTCTAATTCCTCAAACCAAAAAACCACAACAAGCCCATAAATCATAGTAATAGCAATTAAAAATATCTCAAATAAATGACATGTTAAATCCTACAAAACGTTTTGTCAAAGTTAACAACCTGTTATTAAATTTTGAGAGAAAAAATGGCGTCGTATATAAACCTTGATGGGTTTCTAATGGCGTAATTTTTTACTTGTAATCTTTGCTTTGTTTCAACATCACTGCTATTTTACATCTCTGATGGACTAACTAGGTATCAACGCACAGACCAAGCCAGAGTACCTAGAGACTTATTGTTTTAGGTCTTGTTTCCTTTGTGTAGGATACTTAGCAAGGATTTTCGGTTAATTCCATACCGCATATCACTCGTTATAAATTATAATTTTACTATAACTATTGATACCACAGTTATAGAGACCAGACGAACATACGTTACTTTCACTACTTGGTACTTGGTGCGCGGGCCTTTTTTCTCAAGTGTGCCTCCTATGGGCCCTATTTGCGTTACGGATGGGGGTTCCTGTTACTCCGGCCACCCGATGTCCTTAACCTTTCACTAAATAAATATATAATAGGTACATTGTATTTTTTTTTCTTCCAAAATGTTAAATTTTGTATAGGTCTGTGATGCAGTTTTATTTCGTATATAAATAGTATTAAGTTTTTCCATAAGCTTCTGATATTAAAATGACATAACTTGTTTTTCAACTATTTTCTATTTTATAGTATTTTTGTTCGTTATACTATTTGCTAAATGTAAGCCTAGCTCCTTTTTTTTCTGCAATTAATACGTGATTCAACCCGCCCAAAATTAAAATACAATTTAAAGAATTAAGTAACCATTCTAGATATTTCCTTAGAATAAAAGGTAGCCTTGCCACGATTTAAAAACGAATTACCAAAGACACAGTTACCTACGCCCAAATGTCCTCACTTAGTACAATTCATTAGCATTTTGCTCGTCACCCTATAATTAAAGCATAGCACGACAATTATCCGGTTTTCCCACGGATTGGACAAACGTAATAACAGCTTTGGATTTTGGAAGATTTTTCATTTGAACGCTGGAGGTCATGATGGCGTCATGTTAGCTTGATTATCGAGTTGTTACAGTTGTATATGATTTTAGTTGTTGATTAGTATGTATAACTTATTTATTGATACATTGGTTGACATCACTTATTTTATTTGAAACGGATAAGCTATGACTTTGGGCTCACCTTTCTTTTTATTGTATCACAGTGCTTGGCCTTCATCTCACCTGGTTACAAGTTAAGATAAGGCGGAGGAAGGAAGGTGGAGGCGCACTTCACCCGGAATCCTCAACAAACTGAGGAACTGTCTATCTTACATCTAAATGCCGGAACACAACAATTTTATAATTGTTATTATAGCGACAGAATTAGGTAAGATGGTGGTAGCTAGCCACCAACTAAACCAAGCACAATATATTGTACTCCCCATAGAGATCGAACCCGGGACCTCTATATCTGAAATCGGTGGGTTGAACCACTAGACCACAGAGGCGGAAAACTATATATACTCGTATATAGACTGCAACAAAAGAGTCACCATCTTCAGTAATATGTGAAGACGGATGATAAGGTTTCCTGTATCATATTATAATAAGTGATTCTGTAAGTTTTTACTACACTCATTATATATTATTAATAAATAGAGCATAGCATAAGGCAGGCTATAACTTATACCTTGTAGATGTCAAATTGTGACGAACACGTCAATTCGCCTCTACCTATATCGTTAGTTCTACGTATACTGTTAATGAGTTAATCTTCTTCCATTGGTCTGATTATCAACACTAGTAAGTTCTTGCGAGTTTTGAAGTCCGAATGAAAAGGTTTCTTTTAGACATGCGTGCTCCATCTCAGGGCACCTTTTTTACTAGTCTTTCAAGTTAGCTGGTAGTTCAATGCTTGGCTATCAACAATAAAAAAGGCATGAACAGAGGTGTCTATATAACAGTATGGATATTAGGATGATTTGCAAGCTATTATAGCCACATGTCGATTCTTTGTGCATATTGTTTACCGCCAAGCAGCATTGCTGTGTTTCGGTTTGAAGGGTATGTTTGCCGGTGAAATTACGGGTACGTGAGGCTTAACACCTTTATGCCTCAAGTTGACGGGCGCAATGCAGTGCTGTGTTGGCTATGTTCTTTGTGGATGTGACCTTTGCAGTAAGGCTTTGTCATAGGCAAGAGTACACTTAACACCAGGTGCGCTACTTGCTTGTCCCGTCTCCAAAAAAAAAAAAGACATTTTGTTCTCAATTGATTCATGGGTACTCAGGTATTTTTTCTAATACTCATGAGGAGGGTAGTGCCCATCTAGCTGTGACCTTGTAATCGATTCCGTTCTTGTAATTTGTTTCAAACAAAATTATGTAGACAAATATGATTGACGTTTCCTTCCTAGCAATTATTTTAAAAAGTAGCCAAGGGCAAGTTTTGTTACGTCCAATCTAACAACAGCTCAATACCTTCCTACAGTACAATATGTATATGATACTGTTAGCATAGCTATGCTAATAATATAATACAAATATACTGCTAAATAAAAATACACTTGCTGCATTGCAATGCCACGCTGGCTATTCAGCGTGGCAATGCAGCAAGTGCCTTGGGCACGCTTCCGTCTGGTACCTACTGGTCTGGAACTACTGGTCTATAGGTAACTCAACTGAGTTACCTATAGACCGTCTGTTATGGTCCTTTGATAACCCGACTGCTTCCTATGTTTATTGGTAGGTACTTACCTAGTTTAATTGCACATATTTTATTCAAGAAATTTGTATTTATAATATGTATAATTAATATTAGGTATATAGGAACTTAAAAAGTTTTAAATAACCTCCCATCTTTGTTATTTGGTACGTATCATTTTTTTTTTTCTAAAAAACAAAATACGATTTGAACAGCTAGGTAGACGTACGGAATTATATCAGATAAAGTTAACCTTTAATTTATTCTAATATAATTTTAGGTAGCTTCTGATAATTTAAAGGCTACCTTAATGTAAACTTGTTTATTGATGTATTCATAGTTCTTAATATATTATCTTTCATACTTTCAATTCGATCGGCGGTCTTTGATAATTAAAACACATAAACAGTTAAATGTGATCGTGATATTCGTTAAAATTGTAGTTTTTTCACGAACATCACAGTAAAAATTACCCAGACAAGTCAAGCTATGTACTGTACGTAGGTAGTCAATGTCTGCACAGATAGTAAAAACTTTTTTGAATTGAGCCATTTTAAATTCACGTCTAGCGTCTGGTATTCCGTCATTACATATAAAGCCTGATAAATATATCACACTTGAATACTAAATGAATAATATTTACCAGTCGGTGACACAAAGCCATTGTGAAAATAATAAAGTGTTTACCTACGTATCTGTGGAAGCGATTGTAGGTATCTAACTTACCTATGAGATACCACAAAAAAATGTGTAGGCAAAATACTTATTATGTTTCCAGTCGAATAACTTGCCACAAAACATCGTTAGTTTAACTTCAGCATTGTTACTTTATAAGCCGTAACCAGATTATCTTCTCAGTAATTCGGTACACCACTCACCAAACCACTCTCAGACATAAATGAAAACAATCGTAGTTTTTTCCTCAATGGGTTTATTGCGCCAGAACAATAAATGAAGCTGATCATTATAACGTTTACTTTCAACATCAATTACGAATTTACACGATATCATACCGTACGCCAAGTCCATTAATATTTATAATATTCGAGTCAGTATTGCACTTTGCTTCACAATCGGCCAACTCAATACCAAGCGGTACACTATCCCTAATAACTTACAGTTCGTGGGATCGATCATTACAATAATATTTGTCTAAATATCACAAGAAAATACGAAACGAAATATGAAATAGAAATAACACAATTAATATTATTAACAATTAAATATACAAGAGTCTATTGCCCGAAAATTTATACAGTGAGTTCACCAAAATGAACGTGGGTAGCGACTCCGTCATGACACCGGGACATGGTGCTGGTACATTTGCTCCTGACGCTCACAGAGCGACGTCATCTTCTTGAACGATTCAGAAGTCTCTCGAAAAAGCAGCTGTGCATCATCCCGAGGGCGGGCGTGAGCTGCGTCCAGTCTCCCTGGCGAAATCACCGGAGGCGAGGACGCCGACAGCGGAGACAGAGATTCTCGAACCGATTGAGCCCCCGCCGGCGCTCCGTAAGGTCCACCCGCTGCAGCCACTCCATTACTCATCAGAAACGGGTTTGTAAAAAAACCCCTCTCGCCAAACTGTGGGAACAGGCCCGACTGCAGTGCGGTCAAGTTTCTACTATAGAACTTCATCGTCTCTGAAACGTAGCTGGGAACTTGAGATGGGTCGTCGTTCCCGTATCGCAAGCTTTCGAGCGTCGATGCGAGCCCTTTGATGTCGGAATACAACTTGTTCAAAAGCTCGGCGTTCACTTCGAAAGGGGCTCTTGGGTCGCGAGAATCGGGTGAGCTAGTGGACAATAACCGGCGGTGGAGATCTACGTTTGAGCTGTGTCGATCGCGACTCCGCCGAGAAGGAAAGGCGGCATCGCAGCCGTTCACGTCACAACGGTGAAGGAGCTTTAAGTGTTCGTTTCTGTAGTGCATTCGCAGAGTGAAGTGGTTTTGAAATACCTTCCCGCAGGCGGTGCATCGATCGGGGTTTACGTCGTCGATTGGGATTTCGAGATCATTGAGGTCGTCGTGTCTGTCGCTGCCGGCGGATGGTGACCGCGCGCGCGCCAGACGCTCCTCGATCGCGTGCATATCACTACCGCTGTCGCTCGGCGTGTACAGATCCGAACGCAATCTCAATCCTTCCCGGACGACGCTCGGTGCACTAGATTCATCGTCGGATTCACTCTCGGCTTTTACTCGAGTCACCGATTCCGCATCCACAGTAGCTTCCTCAACGCTCTGAAAGGGCTCCCATTTTTGTGGTTTTTGTTTTTTTAGGGATAAAGGTTCCTCGTCCGCGCGGTTCGACCCGGGAGTCGAAAGGTTTCTAAATAATTCTGCGTTGAACTCCTCGTCGGACGCGTTATATTCGTTGTTTTGAGAGCACCGTGTGGGATTGCCGCTTTTTCGCTTACGTTTATTTGGAACTAATGAGGTTTTATCGTCTGAGGCGGTGGGGTCAGTGCGGGAGGTGGTGGTCTCCAGTGGCTCAGCAGTAGATTTGGCATCGTCTTTGTTTTTATTTACACTTAAATCTTCGGGTTCGTCGTAGTTAAGTCTCTTTGCTACGGGAGATTCACTTCTATTTTCACTTTGTTCCTTGGTTTCGTCTTCCGAAACGTCATCGTTGTAATCACTATAGTTGTTTGATTCCTCTTCGTGGGTAGGAGAAGGTTTCACGAGATCAAGCGCCTTACGGGATGGCTCCGGTGGTGACATATTTCTGTACATCTTTTCTATTTCACTAAAGTTACGGAGGTCATCAAGCGGCAACCGCGGTGGCAATTGTGTTAGACCGGAGGCATGCGACATCGGAGGCGGCAGCCGCGCCGCCAGCTCGGGGGGCAGCATCGAGGGAGGCGGCAGCGGGAGTCGCGCCAGGGCCGGCAGCAAACCGAACGGCTGAGCAGACCTCCCGTCGTGCGCAGAAATTTTGCGTCTCACGTGGGGCGAGTGCAATTTAGGATTAGGATTTGCACTATGACGATTGCGCGAGCGTCGAGAGCTAAACATCATTGTGCAACCCTCCACCGTACACTTGTGCATCTCTCTCAGATGAACCGCCGAAAAGTGTATCTTCAGTGCACCTTTGTCGCAAAAAGTCTTCAGGCAGACGTTGCACTGCACTCTCTTCTTGCCAGTTGCGGGGTTGACGAACTGGACGCCGAGCCCGAGAGGCCAAGGTGCCGGCGGCGGGTCGCGCCTGTCGTGGTACTCCGGTGACCGGCGCTCGTCGCTCTTCTCATCGTCTCGGCCACTGAAGCTGGCGCCAAGTTTTCTGAAGTCGAAATGGGGCGCGGGTTGGCTCACTCGGGGCATCATAAAGTAGTCCAAGCCCGCCGGTAAACCGGGAACCGCACCAAACTCGTTTCTTTCCATCACGTCACTGTCATAATATTGGTAGAGCACGTATTGCGAAGCGGGTAGCGCACGACGCGGCCGCTTTGCGACTGAGGACGTGCGACACAGGTGACCGCGCGCGGGCGATGCGCGACACCGGGTGGGCGAGGGGGGGCCACGGGCGGCAGTGCGGCGCGGGGGTAGGGGTGCAGGTGGGAGGAGCCCGCGCTGGGCGGAGCGGATCGATGCTCGGTGGGGACAGGCGACACTCGCGCTCGCACCGACCACTGTAAACACTCGAGAGCTAATCATACCGTTACGTAACTAGCCAGCCACATACGGTCGTATGCCTCTGCAGATGCATACGTGACTCGGCTAGATGTAAGCCAGACAGAAGCAGATTTCCGCCGGGGGTTCTACTTTAAACAACTTACTTCCTAAAACCATGGCTATATCCTGAACCACTTGACGTGCCGACTCGATTCAAGATACTTAAAATTATTTTAATTTACGATCAAAGATCTGACGCAATTGACCGAAGTTTGAACTAATAATAGACTCAACTGTTCCAAAATAGTTTTCCTCGTCGACTAACACACATTGGGGAGTTGATCTTACCTGAGAATTAGTAAAACTTCTGAGAAGCGAAAAGTAAGAACATTGATCCATCAGATGAATTGTATAAACAACTCCTCCACACGTTTTGCTAGCTGAAATAACAAACATCTTTTTACTCTCTATCTTCAATAAATAAGTACGTAATTCCGCATTGATCAAACCATTTCTCAGATCTGCTTGTGTACTTAATCTGGAAAAGTTGAGATTCGTTTGGACTTTGGATGTTGTGTCAGTGTCGTACTAAGAAAATAATAGGTAATAACTAAGTTTATAATTACAATATTTTCAATCAGTTTCATAATAGGTTTGTAACATTTCAAATCGAAACTCACAAGAGTACAGATTAACATTACGTTGAACATTATCAGAGTATCTGGTTAGGTTAGGTTAGTTATGTTTACGAGTGTATCTTTCTGTACCTACTCACTTGCTACCTGCAAAGGTTGCTAAAGGTTACTTATACCTTCCTAGGTATTCATACCTAGAAAACATAATCCACATTGTATGGACATGTGAGTGCACTATTATTATCTGGGCTTTGTTAGTTTGGTATTTTTACGAAGAAGTATGTCATTGTTTAGAAGTCAACAGACACATGATTTTTGTCGGCGTTTTTGATGTGTAGTTGTCTTTCTTAAACGTAAACAGCCGTGGTATATGAGAAATATGTTAGACATTATTTTAGCCTATTAAAATTCAAATTTTATAAAATTTATCACTTAGTTTTTGTTAATATAATATATTGTTTGCTGTATTTTTTTCTAAATTATGGTTATCCTATAGGCCAGGGCAAGGATATAGGCTAAAAATAAAATATTCGTTGATGGGAATTCTGGTGTTTGGTTCTACCTCTAGGTAGAACTTTGTTTAAGTTCGCCTAGCTACTATTTCGCCATAACAACTATTCTAAATTGTAGTGTTCCGGCATTGCATTTAGAGGTAATAGCCCAAGTCCCTCAGTCTGATGACGATTCCGGGTGAAGTGCGCTTCCACCTTCTGCCTAAAAAAACCTTGAAACCAAGGTAAGATGAAAGTAAAAAATCTGTAGAATTGGGAATTCGTAGAGTCAGGAATCTGTAAATGAAACCTATAGAATTGGGAACAAACCACATATTTGATATTACATAAAGTCTATTATATTAGCAACCACTAGCGCCATCTATTGGCGCTAGTAATAGACTTTATGTAATCTACAAGCTTTCTTCTCTGTCGCTGTCTTTGATCGCTGATCACTCCATCGAATAATTTCAGTGGTTTAATTCGATTTGTATACGTTTTCAGTAAAAGTATGCCACGGAAAAGATATCGATCAATGTGAAGTTTGCAAGTCAGCTGGTACAAATCGGATCGCGCGTACGCAATTAATTGTTTATTCTTGACTTGGAAACATTACAGTTACTATTAGTTCTCAATGCGTAAACAGAGAGCGTGGTGTAAGCCACGAGAAACTGTTAAGCTTCCAAACACACTTTTTTTCAATAAATGATGGGTTGACAGTATCAGTTGTTTTATTTTCCAAAATATTAAGCAATAATTGCTTGATGCGTGATAAAAAAATCAGAAATATCCATCATGCTGGCCTGTAGGTATAATTTTGCTCAGCGGGTGAGTATTGCCATCCAACGTGGTGATGCTACCAGGTATTCTGACCATGGTAGTAGATATTGTTATACCAGTACATCTGGTAGTGACAACGATCTTCTGGGCTTTCTATGATTATTTTTTGATAATCCAGTTGATATATTTTGATTGTTAGTATTGTTTCTTTAAATGATATATTTATTATTAGTATTAAGTCACATGATTATGTATAATAATTACTTGTGATTGCATACGCTAATAAATATAACATATCATTATAATGGAATAAATGAATTAGCAAAAGTACATCTATAGACGATATTGACTGTTCTTTTAGCTTTTTAATAAAATTCGTTGTATCGGAAAGATATCAGAAGCTGCTTTTTAGATGCCGGTTTTTTCCGTAATCTAGTTACCATATCACAAGCTATGCTTAGTTTGGAGCTAGATGGCGCTGTGTGAAATTAATGTCCTGTAATTATAATTATTATTACTTTTGTTTGTTCATTAAATTTACCAACACAACTCAAAAGACATATTCTTCAATGGTTACTACCAGCTACTCAAAGCTCAGGCCTCACAAGGCCTTTTAATATAAACGCTATCAGCTTATAATGTGTACTGAGCCCCAGTCACCCATATTAAACTCTCAGTTTCGCGGTGCGTAACGTAAACAAGATCTCTTTTTGTCCTAAGTGATCTGGCTCTGGTCAACGTTGGTTTTTATATTGGACTAAGGAGTATGTTACACTAGACTAGATTATTTTGTAAAAGTAGAATCGCTGATATTTTATTTTGCCAAAAAAAATTGTCTTGTTTTAGAGCTAGTGTGAGCTAGTTTCGACGTAACCTGTTTGAAAACTGTATGGCTAACCATCCATGAGATGGCATGAATAAATAAATAAATAATTGGTAAATGAGTACTACTAGCGCCATCTAGTTTATAAGTTCCACAACCCAGACGAAAGAAACTAAAATTTAAAAAATATTCTCAATTTTGTTTAATGTGTATATTTTATTTAAACCACCTTGCCACCAGCATTAGACTCAGAGGTCCCGGGTTCGATCCCCAGCGGTTGCAAATTTATGCATGGTTTGGGTAGGACTGTTTAATTACTAGCATCTCATGACAAAATATGCCACTGTTCACTATTGTCGAAGTGCATACATAGCAAGGCGTACGATATCCTTTGTTTTTTGTATTCAAGGCTGACCCAGATACACTTAAAGTATGTACCATACCTACCAACATAATTTAATTTTAAATGTGCACGGTCCTTGATCGTAGCGGCCGACATATTTATTTTACAAGCCAACATTATGTTTGGATTACACATATTTTTGGATACACTTGCACACGACACTGAGTATACGTGAAACTATACAGAGACCTCGGTACACTTCTGGCAAATAATGCCACGTGCTGTGGCTTGAAATAGACACTCATCTAAAACCGCCCTGACAATGCCCATACAGCAACAATTACATAATGTTTACATTTTGTATTGAGACCTTGGGGCCATGGTGAGCCGGTGCCCTCCAGGCTTTATGTTATCATTATCCAGGACTCTCTTGACTCATATTATATTAACCACCTCTGTTGTCTAGTGGTTTTCCCTCCAGTGTTAGATTCAGAAATCTCGGGTTCGATCCTCAGGGGAGTACAATATTTTGCTTGGTTAGGTTAAGTCCGCCTACCACCATCTTACCTAATACTGTCGCTAACAACAATTCTAAATTTGTTATGTTCCGGCATTTAGAGATAAGATAACCAGATCATCAGTCTGTTGAGGATTCCGGGTGAAGTGCGCTCCCTCTTCGGCCTTATCATACCTTGAAAACGAGGTGAGATGAAGGCCAAGCGCTTACCCGTCGGATGATAAAAATAAATAAAAAAGAGACTTGTTTTTTTATGTCGGTATCAAATATCAGTATTATACCAATGCATAACACTTTCGATGTACGCTCGGCTGGACAACCGTGCGTGCGCACGCGCATCCGGTCGCGCAGGCGCGGACGGAAACCGAAACACCTGAAAAACCGTATTTGTGATGTCATTAGCGGGTTTCCATTTGTTATGTATCGCTTTTTGTGAGTAAGTTTGTGGGTTAGGTATTTTTTCGTGAATAAGCTACCGAGATTTTGATGTCGTACAAGTGTTTTTTTTTTTTATTGTACGACGGGGAAGTGCTTGGCCTTCATCTTACCAGGTAAAAAGTGGAGATAAGGCCGAAGGTGGAGGCGCACTTCACCCGGAATCCTCAACAAACTGAGAAACTGGCTATTTTACCTCTAAATTCCAGAACACAACATTTTTTTAAGAATAGTTATTATAGCGACAGAATTAGGTAAAATGGTGTTAGCTAGCCAGGTGGATTTAAATCAATTTCTACCACCAACCAAACCAACCACAATATTGCTCCTTACCGGGACCTCTGGATCTGAAATCGGTGGGTTGAACCAATAGACCACAGAGGCGGTTAAAACTAAGGCATATTACCTGAAGAAGTTCTATATATATCAAATAAATGTTGTAGAACATTCAGTTCTGTTTGGTGGTTGGAATTGTTTCAAGTACGCCTCGCTAGCTACCACCGTCTTACCTCAATTTGTCGTCAATACAACAATTCCAAATTGTTGTGTTCCGCCATATAGCGGTAAGATCGAGCCAGTTCCTCAGTTTATATTCCGGGTATTGAGCGTTTCCATCTTCGGCCTTATCATAACTTGACACCAGATGAAGCCAAGCGCTTCCCCGTCGAAAAATAAACACATTCTAGATGAAAATGTTATGATGCCCTGAGAATGGTCAAGGCATTAGCAATTAGCATAAAATTGATCACCCTCTGCATATAACTCCAAATAGAGGTAGAATACTAAAAAAATAAGATTAACATGGATTTACCTCATATAAAAATAACGTTTTTTAGAACATTTCAATTGATAAAAAAACGATCATAACAAAAGGGCACCGTTGGCACAGGCTAATTATTATCAGGTATTTTTCTGTTACATTTAATCATAAACATAAACCGTTTCACTCATCAAAAAACGTTATTCCAAAATGAGACCTAAGCCATAAACTTTGTTTATCTTTGGTAGTACTATAGATAAACCTCCGAGATCTATGCCTTTGGTACTAAAGTCAAGTTTTAATTCGCTTTCACTTTTATATGTACTCAAAAGAAGCCTAAACATCATTTTCTACGAAACAAAAATGTATGAACTACCATACCAGCTTTCTACCGCTTATGGGGATCAGTATTTTAACTCTTTAATTAGGTTATTTACTTCAAAAATTACGAACTTTTATATGAATACAAACGTTATACACCCATTTCCTGATAGGGGATGAATTTTAAGCAATCCTTTCTTTTACTTTCCAAAATGAGACCTAAGCCATAAACCTTGTTTATCTTTGGTCTATAGATAAACCTCCGAGATCTAATTTGCCTTTGGTACTAAACTCAACTTTTAATTCGCTTCCATTTTTATATGTACTCAGAAGAAGCCTAAACATCATTTTTTACTAGGCAAAAATGTATGTACTACCATACAAGCTTTCTACCGCTTATGGGGATCAGTATTTTAACTCCTTTAATCAGGTTATTTATAACAGAAATATATAAATAGATTTCATATGTCAAACTTCAAAGATTACGAACTTTTTATGTGTATACAAACGTTTTAGCCTTATTTCCTGATAGGGGATGAATTTTAAGCAATCCTTTCTTTAACTTTCACCAACTCCCGTGCTAAATTCCATGCTTTCACTTCTACCGGTCCAGGCTTTGTGTTATCTCAGTCAGTAAGTCTGTCAGTCAGTACCTATAATATTTTTTTGTGGATCATGTGCAGGTAATAAATGCAACTTCAATTAATTCGTTGCCAATCAGAGCGTTACTATCATGACTACTACGGTCATGCAAAGATATCGTCGCATCCTTCACAACACTTATTACGTGTCTGATTTTTGGAGTTCTGTACCCGAATTATTACTAAAGCTCCGTAATATAATATAATTAAATGTACCAAAAAAAAAATCAAAAAACAAAGCTCAAAGTATTATTATATTAATATAGTCCTAGTATTTTTCATGGGGTAAGTTCAGCAAATGCTGCTATACGTATAATTATGTACAATAACGCTCATTATAAATTTACTGACACGGATGGTTTATATATAAAATAAGATGATATTCCAAAAGATAATCATTTATTTGAATCAAAATCAAGGCAGTTCCACTTACTTACATAAAATGTATATAAGGTACAAAACAAAGTCGAATGATGTTCAGCATCCTTGACAGCATTCTTGACAGCAATGTTTATTTAGGGCCAATTAAAACTATATGTTACACGGTCAATCACGTTACAAAGGTTTGTTCAAGCCAGATGTGCGTTTTTCCACAGCCGGTAAGGGTACGTTGAGGTGATGAATGCGTCCCGATTTTCAGACAGGGAAACCCTGAGGAGCATAGTCATAGTAGATTGATATCTGGTGTCTCTACCTACCCCTCTGTGAGTCTATGGTAATGTAAAATCTGTCAATAATTTACTCCAATTGTGATTCGTTTGATTTACTTACTGTGATAATTAATTTGTCAGCAAAGAGTTTTGTTGGCATAAAACATTTCATTATTAACAAGCCTTATAGCTCTGTTGGTAGTAGCTCTGCCTTTTTCTTATTCTATCCTTAATATAGTGCCCATATTACAAGCTATGCTTAGGTTGGGGGCTAGATTGCGTTGTGTGAAATTAATGTCCTGTAATTAAATGTAGGCCCTAGATTTCGGTTACGTAAATTGAACATACAAATGTAATACCTAACCATTTATTATTACTGAGTAAAGATTGTATTATAAGTTAAGATAAGATAAAGTAACAGCAGTAAATATTTACATGTTAACTATACGCTGCAGGTTGTGGGTTCTATTCCCACGCGGGACTAACATTTGTGAGAGGATTTTTATTTTTTCTGTGTTTGGCTGTAATATTATATGTGTTTGTATTTCCAAAAAAAAAAACTACAAACTTGGCTTAGTTTGGTGCCAGATAGCGCTGCGTGAAATCAATGTCGTGTCCTGTCCTGCCCTGTGCGGTAATAATGAGTTAAAATCAATAAAAAAATATGAAGTCGGTTAAAAATAACATTTAAATTTAGGTTAGTAAGATACCTTAGCACTTATGCCAGAATTGAGCAAAGCGGATAACAACGCCCAACGTATAAACTAAATTATTGCGAAATCTAAGCAATTGCATCGTAAAAGAAACCGCTTCCTCTGCCATTGGAGTGGACCTCTACGTAATGACAGGACACAATGAAACTACCAACGATCACGTAAGTTCTACTGCTTACACTATAACTCTTAGACTAATCCAAAGCTACAAACCAACAACTGTAGATCGATGTATCTAGTCACAATTTTGTACTGGTACATCGATGACGTCACAATATATAGACTCGACAAAGATTTGTCATAGAATTATGGGTTAGCTCTTGACCTCGTCAGAAGAAGGATCAAAAAGCCACAGGCTCTCTCACGCACAGATGGAATACGATAAACCATTTGGACTTCTACAGAAAGGTAGTTGCTAGCCATGTGGACCTTTATGGGACTTATCACAGTGTTGTGATCATTAATAAATAGTGCTTAAAAAAATTGCCGTTCGCTAGCAAAAGCCAGTGATTCTGTTACCACTAGGAGTCTACCTCCTAATGGTCTACCTCGAGTAAAAGGGGTTATAGTCAGCATTTGTGTTCCCCCGGGTAGAGCCAGTGCGGATCAATCACGAATAGCACGTCAGCAATTATCAATTCAAAGCATTTGTGTGATGAAATTAGATTTTTGATCTGTGTTTGGGTGTTGTATTGTATCATAAGTATCTATACTTTCCGTAATCTTGATTAAATATTTCACGCTATAATTATTTATAAACTTTAATTTTGTTTCATTTTGGGCCAGGTTGTATTGGAACGGCTTCGCTCACCTGGTACTCGGATAAGAAGTATCAAGCCTTTTTGTTCTCCATTGCATGCACTATACATATGCCAAATTGTACTAAGATTCGTTCAGCAGCAAGTCGTGAAACGGTAACAAACAAACTTACAAACATACACACAATTGAGTTACTTCCGAATTTATAATATTTATATGAATAGGTCTAAAATACATGTCCTAACGCAACTGCAAACCTAGCCTTAAAATCGAAACAACTTAGTTCTACGAAAAGCAGAAGAGAACTTGACTGTATGTGTTCACATTGCTTTTACGGAATAACCCGATTTCATCATCCCGAGAGAAGCCCTATTACCTAAAGCACAGAGTTGCATATCAGTTGATAAGCTTTGTTATTGGAAGTACAATAATTTATTAGGTAATTCGCGTTGAGCCGACACGGGATTCGAACCGTGGAACGCCCCTGCGGATGCTACAAGTAAAAGCAATGATACATCGCGGATTTCGTCGCGATGCAGGTGTGTTCCACTTGCGACCGTCTTCGCCTTATTGCTCCACTAACCGTAGGTCACCAATTCATCTGTGAAGCGGGGTGATTATGGCAAAGCTTTGTGCTTTGCGGAAGCTCTGAGCAGTGGAATTTTGGCTGCAGAAGTGAAGTGCGTTTGTGCTATAAGAACAAGATAGATTCTTCTGCTGAAGGGCCAAGCGTACGTACGATACTGTCTTCAATATAAAAGGCAAAACAAGAACATCAGCTATAAAGTTAATTTAACAGAATGAAATCCAACGGCGGAGTCGTCAGAGTAAGGATTTTATTGCACCCAGAAATACCAAGATTTTTAAAATGAAATATTTTTTTTATTTTTTTTTAAAAGGGGTTTGAAGTTGTTTTTTTTTAGCGTATATTATTAAGTTACCCTAATAATATTTGGTCTATTCCAGAAATCCTTTGTAATAATGCCAAGTGAAGAAGATTTCTTGACTTTTTGTCCAGAAATGCCGTTCCGACTCTCTAATCTCTAAAACACTTATTCACTTTGTTATATTCAAAAGCAAATACATACTAACCAGCCTTTTTTTTATACTAACCTCACATAAAAATCAGATTTTTTTAACAAAATCCATACCTATTTTTTTTTTTATTTCAAGGTTTGTCTACCAGGTTCCAACCGCAACCCACACGTTACAAGGCGAGGACGTGTGTACAGAGGAAGTGATTCAGGCGGCCCGCTTGTGCGCCGGAGCGATGCGCTTGCGCAATAACCCAGTAACGCACGCGATCTTCTGTCGAGGTTACCGCGGGATATCTACTTAATTGTACATTGCTGATTTATGGACGGGCTTAGTGTGTGTTCTAGTTCTTTTTTATAAATTATAATAAAAGATAATAATAAAATCAATAAATAGACTCACGACTTTTTTACCCTTCGAGAATTCACCTCTGATCACTCAGAGCGTGGATCTTCTGAGGTTCACCTACTAGTGGGTAGTCCAAACTTACGTTCTCTTTTTTAAATTTTATATAAAAATATAAAAAATAACCACCTTTGTGCTCTCGTAGTTCATCCACAGGTATGAGAACCAGGGGTCTTGAGTTCGATCCACAAAGGGGATCCACAACATTTGCGCTTGGTTTGCTTAGATCCTGGCTTGATACTTCCATCCTACCGCAGTCTGTCGCCGTAACAACAACTCTAAATGGTTGTGTTCCGGCATTCAGACGTAAGATAGTTGAAGTCCCAGTCTGTTGAAGATTCCGGGTGGAGTGCGCTTCCCTATCATAACTTGACACCAGATAAGATGACGACCTAGAGCTTTTTTATCGTGCAATAATTATTTTTTTAATAAAGACTGAAGAAATTGGCTGCGTTGCACTTTGTGATTAACATAAAGTACCTACTCTAGAAATATAGGTGGTACAATGTGGGATCTAGATAAAACCGGCCAAGTACATACCAAGGGTCCAACTTTCTAACCCACATTCAAGGAAAAAATCCCAATTCTTGTATAGTGGAAAAAGAAATAAAAAGTCTGATGAAAATTTCATCTATCTACCTATTGCGGTACCTACAGCCCGCGGATGGGTCCCGCACCATTTGGTTATGAAACCATACAAAATTATATATTTTCTTACTTACATTGTAAGTGGGTGGGCACATTCAATACTTGCTAAGCATTCCTTCATGAACCACTAAGTGAACAACAAAAGGTTACAATTTCTAGAAATTATCACCCTCCGGTATGAGCACAACAGTCAAGTGACTTTTTTTTTTATTATACGACGGGGAAGCGCTTAGCCTTCATCTCACCTGATTACAAGTTGAGATAAGGCCGAAGGTGGAGGCGCACTTCACCCAGAATCCTCAACATACTGAGGAACTGGCTATCTTACCTCTGCCACAACCATTTTTTGAATTGTTGCTATGGCGACAGAATTAGGTAAGATGGTGGTAGCTAGCCAGGCGGACTTAAACAAAGTCCTACCACCAACCAAGCCAAGCACAATATTGTACTCCCCCTTGGGATCGAACCCGGGACCTCTGGATCTGAAAAAGGTGGGTTGAACCACTAGACCACGAAGGCGGACTTGGAACCGAGGGGATTTATTGTTTTTGCAAATTGTTTCTAAGAGCTTCGCGTCGCACCGTAAGGAACTTGCGGCGCCATCTAGCGGAAAGGATCAGTTTAACGCTATCGTAGCAGCTGATATATTTCGTAGCGCTGCTACCACAATAGACATAACCCTCCTTCAGAGGCGGTCGGGTAAAAACTTAAAATCGTCATCAAAAATCATGTCATTTTTTTTTATGAATTTTCGAACATTAATCTCGCACAGCGCCATCTTAGCATAAATTGTAATAAAGGAACTAGATTATTATGGACAAAATATCCTTTTTTATTTACATTTTTAATACAATGTAGCACCTAAACACAGAACAAGCATCTATATTCATCGTTCATATTTGTCCTAGATGGAAATTGAACCCACAACCTATATTGCAGAAAACAGCTACTACCAACTGAGCAACAAGGCTTGTCATCGTCGAGTAGCGAACTGACTGATAGAAAGAATGGATTTATAATGAAATTAGCAGTATCAGGAGTTTCACTTGTGTTTGTTATTATTTTTAATTGCAGCACGAAATCAATTATTTATTAAAAGCAAGTTAAGATCTATTAATACACAAAAAATACGTACAATTAAACTTGGTTTTTACTAGGGAAGCAGTCGGGTAATCTTAGAACCGTCACCTATGTAACTCAACTGGTCGAGACAGTACCTACTAGACGAATGCGTGTCTAATACCAGAAACCTTATTCTACCATTAAATAAAACTAGTTTTTATTTCATTTAAGCTGAAAAATACATGATCACACGTCGTACAATGCAATTTGGTTTTTTCCAAGTATTTTTTCCATTACCAGGAAGAACGTCTTTAAGGGTGGCCAACAGCTCGTAATAAATGTTTTAATGACGAACATTATGCAAACACATTAAGGGTATCACCCTCTTTTCTATCGGAATTGGTTTGTGGTCTAAGTGACAAGGTTCGAATAAAGCACCGGTTAGTCAAAACTGTGGCTAAATATCAGTAAGAGGTTTTTATTTTGTCATTTGGTTAAATTCCGCTGTGTTCCGACATTTAGAGGTAAGATAGCCAGTTCCTCAGTTTGTTGAGGATTCCGGGTGAAGTACGCCTCCACCTTTGGCCTTATCTCAACTTGTAACCAGGTGAGATCAAGGCCAAGCGCATCCCTGTCGCAATATAAAAAATAAAAAAAACTTACTGATTGCATCTATTATATTCCCTGCTAATAACGCCGTATATTCTATACGGTTGAGGCACTTTATACGTTTTCATACATTTTCGATAGCGACTGTAGTTGGCATTAACTTGTGGTAGAGGTACTGAATTATGTTATAATATTACAGTTTGTATTTGGGATTACTTACAGCAATAAATATCCCTATTCATACATTTTCAGACATAAACTGACACTTGGTTCCCGGAGTGGTGGGCCGAGATAACGGAATTCCACTAACTACGCTCTTTGTAAAAAGTTTTAAAGATCATTCTCTTGTGACTTGAACGGGTATTGAAACTATCTCGTAATACGTATCCCACTAATGCTCCAGCTCTTTAAAATTATGAAATGCCTTCGCTTTGCGTCTTTGAGCGTGACTAATGTGGATTAAAGGGACTTGGGGACATTAAGGTTTCATTAAATAGGTTGGAAGAAATTAATCGAGAAAATCCTAAAGCAGGTATTAGGTACATAATGCTATTTCGACACTTACTAAATATAGCAGGAAAGCTGAACTTGAATGAATCACGACTCCTTATGGAGTTTTGAGTGTGATCAAGTAGATACCTATAGCTACAAATTGATCTTACTCAAGGCATAATATCTTCATAATAGAATCTTAAGTAAACTTTTTAAGAAAAAAAAAAGAAGTTAATAAAAATTAAGTGAATTCGGTTAACGATTTAACTTATTTTTAAGAGATTAAGCTGTAAAATGTAAATCTGTTAGTGGCTTTTAGTTTTGTCGTTAGTTTACCCTGTTTATTTTTAAGAGTTGTAAATTTTGTTGAAAATAATATTCACTTCCTAGTTTTTAGGTTTTCGTTTAATCATAATAAATAGTTACTAATACTTACTTACTATGTCTCTGATCTGAAATGAAATATGTTCATATAGTCGTGCTGGTCAAAATCGTGAGGCGTCATCTGACACCCCATAGACGCAAAGCATCACCACTCTGCTAACGCGCATCTTGTTTCAATTAATTATGAGGATTTCGTTCTTCTTTTCCCTTGCCAGAGACCGACTGAGCGTTTTTAGGGAACGGCAATTTTTTTAAGCAATATTCTTGCTAAAGCTATAATTTTGTGAATGATGAAGTAGTAGTTTATATTTTTTTATGTTTTTATGAATACGTATTATAATTTAGACCGATTGGTACTTATATCTACGAATACACATCAATTTAAATTTTAGGGATTTTTATGGATATATGTTAGATTGTGGCTTAAAAATTGTTATTCAGATGAGTGTAATCAATGTAAAAATATCATAATTCTCTGTATCTCATAGGGCTATAAAAAGCCCCTGTACTTCCGGGGTTACCCCTACGGACATAATGACAGCTCGCTTTGTTATGTCGTTACCTATTGTTCGTTGACGTGTTAACAAAAAGCGATGTCAACAGATTTGTTCAACAAGTTGTTACTGTTGACGAAAAGATTTCGATAACATTTACTTTATGATAGATATAAAGTGTTTATTTACCACAGCATTAAAAAACATACAAATAATAAATACAAATAATTATAGACTAACCTACTTAATTACCAAATAGTGCTAAATCTTATGACTGCAAGCAACAAAATTATGTTTCTATCGTGCCCTTCATTCTAATATACCAATGTACTTTCTGTCAATCATAAGCCTTTTTGGTACATATTTAGTTGGTTTACTAGGGACCAATAAATTACCTCTTTAAAAATTTTTCAATGACACAAGAATTCATAACCCGCGACGGGTGAACAAATTGAGCTACGCAGATCAAATTAGATTCAGCTAAGCGATGTTGTGACCAAGTGTACCTATATATAAGAAAGCTTTCCTGAAAATAAGGTAAATATTTTCATCTATCTATCTTTTCATCATATTAAAAAAAAATGTTGTGTTCCGTCAATTAGAGGTAAGATAGCCAGTTACTCAGTTTGTTGAGGGTTCCGGGTGAAGTGCGTCTCCACCTTCGGCCCTATCTCTTATCACTTCCCCGTCGTACAATAAAAAAAAAAAATGTGATGTAGTACAATAATAGCTGTACTTTCACAAATTCTAGAGAACCTATATATATGTTATTTTCATCACCTTTTGGTTTTTATAAGACAGTATGATCGGTGGCGAATATAAAGTGTTTCCTCAGAATAGTCAATAACGAGCACTGTTCTTTTATAAGAAAAAGAAAAGAAAGATCCACCTGGATCCACCGACTACCCTTCTGCCGAAGTCCGGCGCCGGTTATGTGGTGTTCCGTCGGTGCCCGGGAGAGCCAGTGCTTTCTGGAAACCTCGCTCCATCATAGACCTCATGCTTGCTCTAGCTTAGAGCTATAGACCAAGAAGTCTCAAGAAGCCAAGAGGTCTCTAGAGGTCAAGAGAAAACCTGTCATTCATTAAAAAAAAGTTTGTATGGTCTTCACGTTTTTGAATCCACGATTCTATGTGAAGCTACAATTTACCAAAATTCAGATCGCGAGTACATAGCCCCGAGAAACCAACTTAACCCTCCAAATTCTCGATTTAAAAAACAAAGGGGAGTTTTTAAAGCTCAAAAAATATAATAACACGGTCTTAACGCATTTTTCCGCAGATCCTTACATAAATAATGATAAAGGGAAATTAAATCAAAGTCTTATTACGATATTAAAAGTTTCGAAGGCGTTTTTTTAATGTCTTTGGTGTCGTTAGGGACGCATAATTCAGTCAATTTGGTAAATGGAACAGCGTGCAAAGAGTTGGGAAAAGTACTACCGGTTTTTTGAAACAATATTTTTCTTTACGGGTCAACCGGAATTCATCTCCAGCTTAATATGTTAACTCGTTTTAAAGCTTTAGCTAGTTATTTTCTTGAATTTACGGGGCGCTATCTTTTGATTGAAGCGACACGTGACCCAAGGGCTGGCTCTTATGTCACTATCTTGTGCGTTGTAGGTACCTATATAGTATTTTAATTTGTTTGTGAATTAATAAACTAACTGATATATACCATAGCAAAATCCTATACAAATTAACAAAAAACCCAGAAGTGTCATGTTTAATCCAAAGCTTTCTCTTACAGGCGTGTTTCAAAAAAATATCGAGGTATCTCGACGCAGAATCCAAAAATTCGCGATTAAATTCAGTCAGTCATGCTATATAATTTTTTTGCAATGTCATTTTAATTCAGCAAAGCACTTTTATCCGTCTTTAGAGATCAACAGATTTTCCGGCTTTCCAATTGTATCACATCATTACTCGCGTTACACCGCAGCTATTAGAGGGTTGTTTGTTTTAATAATATTTTTCGGTATTAAACGCATTTATTAATTAGAGTGTGTGGCATTTATTGGCACTGTGATTTATAGAGTTGTTTTTCTATAGAAATGTTTCTTGGTTTGGTAAAAATATTCATTTGTCGATATAGTTTGCTATCTGAAACCATAGGCCCAAAGCTGAAAGGGTTTCTCACATGGAAGGAATTCTTAAAGTTGAATTTTATAAGATCCACAGGCGGTTTTTTATTAGTGATAGCCAAGCGTTTGACTAATTCATGCTCACTAGAAAAACAGGTAAAGATGTGGCCTAAGATGAAAAACGCTTTCCAAAAAGGATATTCACTATTCACTCTGGACTCGAAGACTCCAAGATTTGGGCGGAAAAACGTGAAGGCGACGAGTTCAATTCCTTACCAGTACTAATGATAAAGGTAGAGATGAATGTTTGATTTAAATGTTTGAATGTAGACATGAGTTTGGTACAATGGAACACCTAACATACCACCTGCAGTACGACTTTTTTGGTTGATGGTAGGACTTTGTTCAAGTCCGCCTGGCTAGCTACCACAATATTACTTGAGTCAGTCGCCATAACAACAATTCCAAATTGGTGTGTTCTGGCATTTTGAGGTAAGATAGCCAGTTCCTCAAACAGATGACAATTCCGGGTGAAGTACGCTTCCATGTTTCAGACTTATCATAACTTAAAACGTGGTACAATGAAGGCCAGCAAAATAGCAAACCAAGCAAAATATTGTATTCCCCGGGGATAGACCCGGGACCTCTGGATCTGTCACCAGTGGGCGAAACCACTACACGACAGAGGCGGTTAAAAACTACTTGTACTTTAGCACCTAGCTAGTTTATGTTAATTAAATAATATTTGTACAATAAAAACTTCATGTCCTTCTGCAGTCCTAAATCTTTAAAATTTCAAACAAAGACATGGAAATAATACATGGATAAGATAGTAGGTACTTATTCTGTACAGAAGTGCCCTCCATCAATATGGAGCACTATTACCTACTCACTGGCAGACTCGCGGCGGCCATGCGTCTTGTCTCAGCCACCGCCCGGATATCATGACGACTTGAGACTGCAAACCACTCACCTTGATACTTTAAAAAATATACAAAAATCGTTTAAATCTTAATGCTTATTACGCTTGATTAGAGGAGAATTATTGAATATTATTGAATTAAATGACATCGATCAACATCATTTGGGGTGGAGACCTTGGGTCCGTGGTGAGCCGGTGCCCTCCGGGTTTTCAAAAATCTTGCGGGGTTTTTGATTGAGGCGACACGTGACGCAAGGGTTGGCTCTTATTTAGGCCAGCGAATTAGCATAGCTATTCAGCGTGGCAATGCAGCCAGTGTCTTGGGCACGCTTCCGTCTGGTACTGGTCTGGAACAGTTGAGTTACCTATAGGCCGTTTGTAACGGTCCTTGGGTAATCTGACTGATTCCTTTGTACATAGTTAGCTTAATTGTACTTTTTATTGAATAAAAATCATTAAGAATTAAAAAAAAAACATCGTGAGTGAGCGAAACATATTTTCCAACCCTTTCTGCAGTCAATGTACTTGTAAATCAGATTGACAAAAGCTCTGTGCGTTTTTAAACAATTTTATATATAGGCATCTACGCGCCTAACGCGTAGAGCTTAACCCGAAATCCAGGAAATATGCTCCTGGTATCATATTTAAAAAACCATTGATGGTCTCAGTTTAGTTTCATTTTGTTATTGAAAGACCACTAAAATGGATTGAGAGGATTTATGGAGGGCTATACTGATGAGATACATAGCAAATAAATAAAAGTAGTTTGTATTTTAAAAACATGTTAATTTTAGGCTTTTTTATATATATTTTATTCAGTTAATTTGGAAGGCCTAGGCAGAGATGGCGAGATGAGCTCCAACATAAAGGAACGGGCCAAATTAGCCAACAATTGAAATTTGTGGAGGAAAGGGAGGACCTTGCCTATTAATTTTGGATTTTGAGCAATTTTCACTGAATAACGATAAAGTCACATACTCGAATAGTTTTGATAGTTGATATGCAGTCAATAATCTTCTCGACAATTTCATGTATTTATGTTAGCTTTGAACTTTTCTGAGTATTCGTTTTTTTTTTGACGACGGGTAATCACTTGGCCTTCATCTCACCTGGTTACAAGTTGAGATAAGGCTGAAGGTGGAGGCGCACTTCACCCGGAATCCTCAACAAACGGAGGAACTGGCTATCTTAACTCTAAATGCCGGAACACAACCATTTTAGAATTGTTATTATGGCGACAGAATTAGGTAATATGGTGGTAGCTAGCCAGGTGGACTTAACAAAGTCCTACCACCAACCAAACCACACACAATATATTGTACTCCCCATGGGGATCGAACCCGGGATCTCTGTATCTGAAATCGGTTGGTTGAACCACTAGAACACAGGCGGGTTGGGTTCGTTTTTTTTTTGTTTGAAATGGGTAAGCTCTTGACTTCGAGAATGATGTCTATGATGGAGTGAGCTTTCCCAGAAGCTGCCTATTTAAGGCACTGGCAACTCTGCGCGCCGACGAAACATAACGAACTGCTTGGCGCTGAAACTCAATGAACAGCTAGACGGAGGTTTCTAGCCCGACGGACCATAAACCTTCCACCAGCGACAGCATCCTGAAAATGCTGATTTGTGTACGGCTGACACATTGATTAAAAGTCGCACCCACCCCAAATAATAAAGAGTAGTAGAAGCCCCTAGTGAAAGGGCTCGTACGGATAATTACTACCACCATGCTTACTTCAGCCGCCAAGCAGCGTTGCTGTGTTTCGGTTTGAAGGGTATGGTTGCCGGTGAAATTACGGGTACGTGAGTACGAGTACGTAAAGGTGTTAAGCACGAGTACGTGGCTTAACACCTTTATGCCTCTCTTTATGCTATGTTCTTTGTGGATGTGACCTGTACAGTTAGGCTTTGTCATAGGCAAGAGTACACTTAACACCAGGTGCGCTACTTGCTTGACCCGTCTCCTAGTAGTACCTATATAAAAAAAAAACATCAAAGTATCAAAACGCTTCTCACCAACTACCCCACCGGTCAACCATTTGGGAAATCTGCACAGCGAACGCTGTTTAATTTATTCCCGTGAATATTCTTAAACTATCGGTTTGGTGGTCACTGCGGCTTTTCTGCCTTTATTTATGCCTCCGGATACCGACCGGCCGAATTAGTGGATCTCTCGCGGGGATCGCCATTGGCTAAGCTTATTTGTTTGCGATAGTTTGGAATTGAGAGCCGTGTTTTATTAAAGATCACAATCTCAATCTCTCCTGATCAAGAACACATTTTTGATCAGGGCACGCAGATGTTTTAATGTTATTTCGAAAGAGGTCAACATAGACATTTTTTATAACTCCATTGCTAAATTAAAACGAACTATAAGTGTTTTTTTTTTCTGATCTCTCTCTTGTTCTTCGGTGTCTTAATTTAACTTAGTCTATAATAAGTGGGTAACATTTATGGTACCGCCTTTTATGGTGCCTACTTTTATAAACAAATGGTACACATATTTTTTAATAAATATAGTATTTCTTTATTCAATAAAAAGTATAATTAAACTAACTATGTACAAAGGAATCAGTCAGATTACCTAAGGACCGTTACAAACAAACATAGTATAGGAATTTTCTTCAGTAGGTACATACCTACCTTATGCTCGAAGTCGTCCAAAACTTTGTTTTGTATTTCAGATACTTTTTGTGGAAATTTTTAATTAACTTTCAGTATATATTTGTTTACCTAGTCTAAAAGTTAGCTGTTAATTTACTGAATATTGTTCAAATGAAATAAAATAAAATAAAAGATCTTGATTTCTCATAAATGATGGCTTAGCTCTTGGCCTATAGGCTTGTATAGCTCTAGGCCAGAGCAAGGATGAGGTCTACAATAAATATTAATAAATATAAATATTTCAGGACTTCAATTTCACACAGCGCCATCTAGCTAACTTAAAAGCTGGGAACTAGATTACGGAAATATAACTTTTTCATTGTAAACACATACTTATCACTTAAATTACCCAAACAGCGAATAAACATCAATATTCATAATACAAAATATGTTTATCCTCGGTGGGAATCGAACCCACAACCTACAGCGCAGAAGGCAGAGATACTACCAACTGAGCTATGAGGCTTGTTGCCTGCATGGAGCGGGCTTATGAAGGCACTGGCTATCTCACGACGGAACGAGACAAAGCGTTTGGATTTCGCAAGGCAATGGTTGCTAGCCAGATGGAACTCTACAGATCCTACTACCAGTGTATTCAGCCGTAAACGCTACAGGAAAAGCTAGCAATTCTAATGACCGGAGTCCACCTTCTAGTGGTCACATCACATCTACCCTAATGTTGCAGTGACTCACAATGCATTTGAAAAGAAGCATAAAATTGGAGTACTGTCGAAGGACTTAGCTTTGATTTTCCAAATGCTTGACGATTATTTCTGATTGGTCTATTTTGGAGAAACTCTAAAACATATGTCTAAAAACAAGCAGCCTTGACTTTACTTTATTCACATCAAAGCTTCTACAACCTAACAGTTATGTTAGGTCTCGCGAAAAAGAAAACTGCTTTCGTGGAGAGTGGAGTACCTAACACGAAAACGATTGTAGGTACTTACTCAAGTTTTTTAATTTTATTTTGTGGCATCCACACCCCGTGGGTGCTAACTGGACCCTAATCTAAGACTCCTCTGTCCGTCCGTTTGTCTGCTAGAGGCTGTAAATGAAATATAATATACTCGTGAACCCTAATAAGTACTAAACAGCTGACAACAGCTGAGCAACAGACTGAGGAACTGACTATTCTAACTCGGCTAGAATTGTTGTTATGGCGACAGAATTAGCTAAGTAAGTAATAAACAATAAAAATGTATTCCCCGAGATCGAACCCGGGTCCGCTAAGTCTGATACCGGTGTGCAAGAGGTGGTTAAAGAACCATACCCTAATATACCCGAAAGACTCCTAAATAATTCTGTCGTCCTGCCTCGCGAGCACTAAACACGTTTGTTAATGTGGGTAAGTAAGAATAGCTATTTACCACTAATAAGAAAACTCCGGTCGACCATCACGTGGCCCTTTGGGAATGAATCACATGTTTTATTCAGAAACAGACAGTCTCTGGCCCTTTGCTTTGTAAAGGACGCTCGGTTGGAAACGGTGCAGTCGCAGAGTTTTCTGATTTTTAGGCAAATATTTGGTATTCTAAAAAAAGGTCATCAGCATCCAAATTTACCTATCGCTTAATAAGTAGCTTTCCTATAATCATATTGGTAGGATATGATATAAGATGATTTTAGTTTTAGCAGTTAACGACCCACCGGAAAATATTAAACAACAATTGATCATATTTGTTACTTCTGTTCTAGACCAGTACGGGACGGAAGCGTGCCCAATCCACTGGCTACCCTTGACAACTAGCCCTTGGGTCACGTTTCACTCAGTCAAAAGACCCGCAAAAAATCGAATTAATTAGATTGAAATATATGTTGGTTGAATCTCTTTCATTCCAGTCATTCCCATTCACTCACTCATTCATAACCGAAATTTTATCTAGAAAAAAGGTAGTAAAACCTGCGTAGAACGCTCTCGGAGACTGTCGTACTTTTACTTACCGTGGAACCTTCAGTTCCAGTAAAATTTTCAGACGGTCATACTAGCTGTTGTTTATTAATTGAAACGGGTCTGCCAGTGATGTGTTCGCCGGGTAATGAGCTGACTGATAGTTTGAACGGATCGCGCGTTTCGTAATTATCTGTGAATGTTTTAGCGTATTCGCACATGCCTGTTTTGCCCTCAACGTTCAAACTTTGAGACTGAAGCCTATGTTGAATGACACGCTGAATATCTTTAGGCTGAAGTTTTCACCACAGTTTGCTAAATCATTAGAAATATCACTTAAATTCGCCATTTGTGCCCGCAATATAATCACTTATAGTGACATTTCTGATTATTTTCTAATCTTAGTGCGCACTTTTTAGTACCCACTAAACCCTAAATTATGGCCTGTTAATCGCGCAATCAAGCATTTATGTAATTATTGATCATTCAATGTTGCAAGTGAATTGGCAGGTTTTAATTTATTCAAAGTGCTATTTAAAAATTAACTTTTTTAATTGTTCGACGGGAAAGCGTGGCCTTTGTTTCACCTTGTATCAAGTTATGATATCCCGAAGGTGGAAGCACACTTCACCCTGAATCCTCAACAGTTTGAGGAACGATTATCTCTAAAACCAATCAAACCAAGAACCAATTTGTACCCCCTGGGTATTGAACCTTGGACCTCTAGGTCTGATACCCGAGAGGGAACCACTTGACTAGATAGGAGGTTAGACTCATTCAGAATGACAACACTGTGGCGGTCGAAAAGAGTCTATGAAATATACGATGTACAGAAAAATACATGTCTCAATCAAAATATGATGTTCCATCCAATCTTTAGCGTCGAATCCTAATTTGAATCGATATCTAACGAATCCATGTCAAACGACATAGAATTGTTTGTCCGGCCAACCGCCCTCAGGCAATAGGGTTCGTATCCTAAATTACAATGATAGAAACGTTGAAAGCATCACGACCAATGCCATAGAATAAGTACTTTATACCATTACCATAGATCAAACAATAGTTAATATCAATAACTACAGCAGAATAAGGAATAGTGAGTAAGGCTTCCGTGGTAAATATTGACCCAATTTTATCGGTTCATTACACGGATCCGGACGGTCAGATGAATCTCCCCGCGGTTATTTGGCCTCGCTTTTAAATGGATCTTTGTGAAAGTGTTTATTTGGAGTTTGCTGTAAATTGAAATACGGTCCTGATTATTATTCTACCAATTCTCAATTTTGGTTATGAATAAGCCGGCCAAGTGCACACGTACACCTTCCAACTCAGAATTCAAGACGGGAGAAAACGGGAGACCCTTTAATTTATCATACAAATAATAAAAACAAGCGGCAAATCAAACATTTTAAAAATGTTTACGGTCTACCTATTTCCGTAACTTTCTGACAGAGGATACGGATGGATGAACTGTGGAGGCTTAGTAATAGGACGTACGAAACCCTAAAAATACGGAAAATCAATGGAAATGGATAGCTTCAAGTACATTAAGAAACAATAATAGGCGCGATTTACAGATCTAGTATATTTTTCATATTATTTTTGTATTTAAAGTGATTACCCAACATTTATCCCGTCGCGGGAATAGCAAATATACAATGCACCATAGCTTATAAAAAACACTGAGCTGCACATCATGACATTAAAACATCCTTACAATCAACACAGCCACTAGGAAAGTTAATTTTCTGTAATAGTTTACAAAGAAAAACGAAATCTAAGTAGAACTTTTAAATCCTAAATACATAGGAGACTCAAAAGGTAGAATATTACAGCTGAGTGCATGAAACAGTGAAGTATTCCTGCTGAGGATAGGAGTGTCTGTGCCCGACAAAATTAACCACAAGGTTTGCTCACAGGTCAAGCAACTGATCGCAGATAAGGTTTGCCAAAAAAAACTAGAATAATGTGATTTATTCAAACAATATGTATTTACAATTAAACTATCTTAATTAAACTATTTACAAGTCAAGAACCGCATCAGACCATATACCAGACGGAAAGGCCCAAAATCGTGCTCAAGTTGCTCTGCGTTGTCACGCTGAATATCAATGCCAATTCGCTGGCCTAAATAAAAGCCATTCAATACTTAAAGTCCTAGCAACATGAAATTTAGAGGCAGTGTTCCTTATTAAGTGAGAAATTTCCACGGGATGGCCGGAACGAAGTCCCAGGTATTCCACTAGTTACATATATTAAAACTAACATGAATAAATCCGCATTAAAGTTCCAATCCCTTCTGGGCAACTCATCTCGAAAAGACGTAGCCTGAGTAAGTACCCCCCAGAGTGGCATAGAATTCGTATGCATAATACCCACACCCACATGCCCTAGGTGCGAATATATTCGTTCTCGGCCAAATCGTTCGAGAATACTTACGATTGTTTCCTTTGCCTTATAACATATAAATTATATGACCTGCCACGATGCGCCATGAATATATGTATGAGAGGCAAATTGATATTACACCGGCTCGTATGTTAGACTTTGGCTTTTTACGCCACATTTTTTACCCCAAAAGTGTTTTTTTATGCGGCGAGATATTTCTGACTGAAATATTCAAATTGATGTAATGAATGCGGCAGGTTGTTGTAATGAGGTCTTTAAACGTATTTTGGGTATTTTATTCTACGTAAGCAACAGCTGAGAATCAAAAGCGACTACTATAATAAATATTAATAGTAAATCACAGCTCAACTGAGATCCGTACGTATTGACACAATTTTTTTTATGTATAATAAATCTATACCAATACTATGAAAGTAATATAATCAATTTAAGCAAGAGCCACTTTGCAGAGATCCATTTTCATATAAAAACAGAAAAATATTTATTAACAAATCCGCTATGTGCCTAAGCTTTACTCGAAAATCTAAGCTTTACTCGAGGCATCTTCCGCAAATCTGATAGTGAGCAGGTCGCAAACCTTCCACGATTCGGTTGACGTTTCGGTTTGACCTTCGACGACCGACCACCAGTACCAACAGTACTGGACGTATTTTGTATACCAGGACGTGACATGGATCGCACTGCTGTTGATAAGAAGATATAGAAAAAAGAAACAGAAACTTGCGAATCAATTCGCAAGTTCTTGCGATGCGTCATGCGAGCTCGTATTTATTTACGATAAGACGTCACATCGTAGTTTTTTATACAAGGTCTAAGTTCCACTATCACGGATATATATATAATCACAAACAATTTAAATTAATAAAGTAAACTGACTATGTACATGAGAAGCAGTCGGGCTACCTACATGCTATAGGTATCTCAACTGTTCCAGACCAGTATCAGACGGAAGAATGCGAAAACACTAACACTATGCATAATAAGTCCAAACTTTTGGGTTTGGGAATTCTTGAAAAAGGTTTTATATTTTTCCTAGTGCCAACTTGATTTGTTTAATTTATTTTTTAATTTAAACCCCCTGAACTATATTCAGAAGCTCAATGCTGTAGCACTTTCAACCCCTCGAAGTATTTAATTATTTTCAATGAGTGGGCAATACCTCCGGTACGCCAACTGACGATACTGAATGTCTACTACGAAAAACAAAACATGACGGATTGGACGTTTTTAAATACAAAAATGACAGAAATTCTTTCAGATCCGACAACGTTCGATTTTCATAGTAGTGACGTAGACGGGCTGCGAAAGCGCGTAGGTAGTCGAGGAACTCCATTCGATATCAAATTATTTCAAACTCCTACGCGCAATTCGTGTAGGCTATCCGAAAATTATGAAAATAACAAATATATTGGTATAAAACATAACTTAGTTCATCGAAATCTGAAATCATTATGCAATTTAGGGGCGGGTATTAGTCACCGGTTATGGCCGATCCTATCGATAGCGATAACTTACCGTGAATAGTATATATTGCAGCAGGTGCATATTTAGCCTTGCGGTGTACCAAGTAGGCGAGTACTTCTCAAAATTATTACTTCCTTCGAAAAAATCTGGACAGCATCGTACCACATTAAAATTGTGGCTGTAAATAACAAAGGTGCAGCCCACTTAATGGTGTTTCAGTAAAATAATCAACAATGACTATAAACCACAGATAATGCAAACATGGGCTCTCACCGCGAGTGTTAACATCTCAATTGATGCATTCAACCCATTCATTCATCGTCGTTCACAGTGAAACGAAGGAGTAGCTAAAATTATCTTCTTCGTCTTCTTAGGGCATGTTCAGTGGTCCATATGGGAACAAAAATATCTTTGTATAGTTCTACTCGAAGTAGGTGATACCATGGTTCACAATGGGTCCGGACCCGTGACCCCGTGATTCACCTAAGTTCTCCGTCTGGGTGAAGCACTGGGACTTACATGGTCCCGTGCTCCAACTAATGATTTGGTAACCCATCATTTTTTTCTGTTGAAACATTGGCAGAGAGGTATTTTTTTATCAAATCCAATGCACCTACAAGTATTTTCTATCTTCTAAACGTAAAATGTCGTATTCGTTGACTAACACCTCGTAGCTCACATAGAACCAGTCAGCACCACACACGACAAAGTCAAAAAGGACTAAAACTAAAATCAGCCCTCGATTCAATTGCCTAAAGACACAAACTTACATAATTTAGTTTAAAATACTACCTTTTATGATAAAAAAAAAAAGTAGCTCAACTGTTTCAGACCAGTACCAGACGGAAGCGTGTCCAAGTTACTGGCTGCATTACCACGCTGATTAGCTATGCTAATTGACTGGCTATGGTCGTTTTTTGCATTGCTGTCGTATTAAATTGCTTTTATAAATTGCTTCAAATTTATTACTCGCAAGTAGTTGTTTCGCTGTACTAAAAATGCAACTGAAGTATACGAGCTATTCCGTTCATGAGCTATGTTTGAAAGTACTGAACGAATGATTTGTGAGGGTGTATCGGGAATCGGTTGTCGCAGGGTGCAATTATAGGGCTTTTATGCAAACGCATGAATGAGATGCAACGTTTATGCTGTGAGGAACATTTACTTGCTAAATTGATTAACTTTTGCGACCCAGAAAACGGGATTTTAGCCTTTATTTATAAAAATCTTCCAATACCTAATATAAGTAATGAAAAAAGTTACGTAGATAAGAAAATGTTTTCGCCTATCGAACATAAAAATCAAATAACAAAATGGTCAATAAGTTATATAATTAACTAACCAGTTTGGCTATTAATACCTAATTACCCATGATAAAAGACGAGGAACTAGTCTGAATTTAAACCTTTCAATCAATAGCCAATCGTTTGACCACCTTCTCATTTGAAAAACCAGTAAAGACGTGGCCTATAAATAAATAAATAAATAAATAAATAAATATTACAGGACATTAATTTCACACAGCGCCATCTAGCCCCAAACTAAGGAAAAGGAGCACGCTTGTCTATAAAAGCAACCTATATTCCCTCTGGACTTGATCAACTATAAGATTGTATTTTAAGTTTTTTCTTTGATAAAAAACACATGACCCAAGGGCTGGCTCTTATTTAGGCCAGCGAATTAGCATAGCTATTCAGCGTGGCAATGCAGCCAGTGTCTTGGGCACGCTTCCGTCTGGTACTGGTCTGGAACAGTTGAGTTACCTATAGGCCGTTTGTAACGGTCCTTAGGTAATCTGACTGATTCCTTTGTACATAGTTAGTTTAATTGTACTTTTTATTGAAAAACACATTATAAAACACGGGTTTTACTCGCGTATACATTTATGCTAGTGTCGACACTAACAGTTTCAATTCAACAGGTGATTCATCATCAGGGTGAGTGTGACTCCCCAGTTAAGTTCCGATCGCGGCCCGCGCAGCCTTCTCGTTCGGTTTCGCATCTCTCGATCATACATCAACATATAATTAACAAGCCTCATAGCTCAGTTGGTAGTAACTCTGCCTTCTGCGCTGTAGGCTGTGGGTTCGATTCCCACCCAGGACAAACATTTGTGTGATGAATATAGATGTTTGTTCTGTGTTTGGGTGTTGTATCATATAGTAAGTATGCATTTAACAAAAAGTATTTAAGTATTCTATCCGTAATCTAGTTCCCATATTACAAGCCATGCTTAGTTTGGGGCTAGATGGCGCTGTGTAAAAATTAATGTCTTATAATATTTATTTATTTATATATGTACACGTGAGTTACACCCGTGTTTTAAACTAAAGCGATTCACGTTAGTGAAAGGGGACAAGAATTTCCTTACGATTTTACAATAGAAGATATAAATATGTACCAGCTGTACCTTTCTATGAATAAATATTTTTTAATCTTTTAATCTTTTTTTAAAGTGACAAAAAATATATTTTGGCCATCTTTGTAGCTCTGTAACCTTTGCACAGGTTGATCTGTGCCTTCCATCTTATTATGCATACACCCTTACAATCTCTCGGGACCATCATCTACCCACTGTTTCAATTGAGTCATTGTTTAAAAGCCTGACTACTAATTACTATATTTAAATTAGTTAAGACTGATCGTGGGAACTTATTGATGGTTAAAAACCATATCCATTTATGTATCCATTCACTATAGGTATATCCACATTTACACACACATTAATCTATTGTGAATTGGAAAGTAACACACAGTTTATTTAGTTAATTTTTCTTCTACGCTTGTAGTATTTTTTTTTTCATAAGAACATTTGTTAGTTTATTTAGTTGTTTCTTTGAACCTTTCCACCACTAAACGGCTGAACGTATGTTAATGAAATTTGGCTTGAATGTAGTATATATAACATTAAAAAGGTACCTCGCGGGCGGTGCTGCGGGCAAAGCTTGTATGGTATAAGTAATGCTGTGCCAATCTGATGTATCGACCGTTTCAAATTTAAGTCTAGTTGTAAATTTGGCGTAGGGTACGTATGTAAAATGATAAAGAAATACATCATTCTCACCGGTATCCGACCCGAAAGCCCCGGGTTCGATCCCCAGGGATACAAATTTGCTTGGTGCTTGCTACCACCATCATACTTAAGTCTTTCTCCATAACAACCATTCTATGGTGATGTGTTCCGAATTCCGCATTAAGAGGTAAGATAGCAAGTTCCTCAGTCCAGTTGAGGATTCCGCGTAAAGTGTGATTCCACCTTCGCATTTTCATAACTGGACACCAAAACTCAGATCGCTTTTAGCGAAAAGGCCACCCATTGTTTTACCAGTGTCTCTTAGATTATTTACTGTTATCTGAATTTTGTTGGTTTTGTAAGTATGTTGAACAATTAAAGATGAAGGCCAAGCGCTTTTTCTACTTACAATAAACCATCAAAAAACAATCTCCTGAAACAATACCAGAGTTTCGTCAACAAGGTTTGCGACCCCAAAATCATAAAATCCATTAAACTCAACAAAATAAATGAAACCCGGCGAAGATTCATACACAAAATTGACTCAACACTTGAACTTCAAATCATTTTAACCCTTTTAACTGCGGGCTTTTTTAGCCCCCACTGCATAATATTACCGTTCACCCTTCAGTAGTGAAATCTCGAAAAACTCCCAGAAGACATCTCGAAGACACCGTGAAGGACATAATTCATGATGAAAAAGTTAATTTTCACGGGGCAAAAGCTCATTTACATATTTTTGTGTACCGTGTTCAATTATTTGAGTGCGCGTAACGACTTACTCCTGCCATGAAGCCCTAATAATGGTCCTTCGGGCCTCGTTTCAGACACGGAACCCTTTCGGCGAATTAATTTTTCTTATCCAATTAGCGAGTGATGTAAAGAGGATGGCTATTGATCTGCATCTTTATGTTGTTAGTCGAAGATCGTTTCGGCTTCACTTGCTTTTTATTCGAGGGTTTATTAGCTTCGGATATTGTTATAGCTAGCAAGATCCCTAATAAACATTAAGGGATACTTCAAATAAGGAAAGTAATACGTTCCAAATTCATAAATGGCTATAATTTTAACGGTCAAATAATTAAAGAGGTTTTGATCAGATCCAAAATGTATTTTGTTAACAAACAAAAATAATTGACAAAGCATGGTGTTTCTGGGTGCAAAAAAAACCTAAAAACTAACTGACTGTATTGCGCCGTAAGTTTTAATAATAAGTGGTCAAAATAACATTTTAGTTGATTTATCTGACCGAATTTTGAAAATAAATACCTTTTCATTACTGGCTTATATGTATATCTAGGTTTATCATGGGCTAGAAAATGTATGTAATATGCATATAATTCAATGTTTTTTTATTTTACAACAATCAATTAAATTTTACTACTACTATTGATACAAATTGTTAATACAGTAGGTATCCTGCAACCAACAGCGCTATTAGGTAGCCTGTAAGATTTACGCTTTTGGCGATGAGGCCACCCATCATTATTATACAATGAAATCTTTACTTTATGATAAATCTCTATGGTTCTAAAGAGAGTACTGCTGATTTTCTCTCTCCTGTGGAAACACTAACATCAATAACATCTAAGTAGATTTCAAAATGGCATGTCATATGTCCGTTTCAATAGATATTTAGCAGGTTTAAAAGGTAAGAGATAATTCTGGTTTCCATAACCAAAATATCCGCAAATGTGTTTATATGGGAAAGTTTTTTCCTCATATTGCCCATTTGGTTATGTTTTTAAAAACAGTAAATTTTTATTGCGGTTTTTGTTACGTCGAAACCAAAAATGTATTTATCTTATTATGAGAGTAGAGTTCAATTCATTTTTACAGAATTACCTTTTAACATAATTAATGTGTGTGCAGAACCTAAACTAAGACGGTCTGATGTATTAGGTCTGCTCTTCCTTCGTGACTCTATAGTGTCATTGTATAGGTAAATAAATAAATAAGTTAATAAATATTCAGGACATTAATTTTACACAGCGCCATCCAGCCCCAAACTTAGTATAGCGTGTTATATGGGAACTAGATTACGGATAGAATACTCAAGAATACTTATAGATACTCAAATACTTTTTGTAAATACATAAGTATACCATATGATACAACACCCAAACACAGAAAAAACATCTAGTAAGTAATCAGAATGTGTAAGGACCACATGTGAAAATGTGACATGTGAAAAGGCTCATCGGGGGAAGTATCACCATACCTATTTCAGCCACCAAACAGCATTGCTGTGTTTCGGTTTGAAGTGCATGGTTGCCGGTAAAATTCCGGGCATATGGAGCTTAACATCATTATGCCGGAAGTCGACGAACGCAATGCAGTGCAACTTAGATCATGTTCATTGCAGATATGACCTGCGCAAGGTGTTATAGGCAAGAGTTCCACATATAATCTGGTACATTTATTCAATAAAAAGTACAATTAAACTAACTATGTATAAAGGAATCAGTCAAATTACTTAAGGACCGTTACAAACGGCCTATAGGTATCTCAACTGTTCCAGACCAGTACCAGACACTGGCTGCATTGCCACGCTGAATAGCTATGCTAATTCGCTGGCCTAAATAAGAGCTAGCCTTTGGGTCACGTGTCGCCTCAATCAAAAGCCCCCCAAGATTTTTGAAAACCCGGAGGGCACCGGCTCCCCACTTACATCTGGTTCTGTTTGCTTGTTCAGTTTTCATGTCTCGTGTCCAAAAAAAAGAAAAAAAAAGCGACGTCCTAAAATTATATTTTAATAGATAGAAAATAGAGCTATTCAAAAATAGAACGAAAACTCTGGAAGATCGGTACTATGAGGTTCTTAGTATATCTGCTAATCGCCTCACATTAACAATGTCACACAGATTTGTCACACCAAGTACCCTATAAATTACAAGGTCCCAACATTCTGAGAACAGTACCATTACCACTTACCAACGAGAACCATCTTTAGCCCTTATTACATGCAATTGTCTCGTGCGTTGTAGCCGTGGAGAATGGGTAATGGATATTGACTTATAATAGACTTTGCCAACATAAGGGGAACTCGAAATCAACACGAAATATCCCTATCTATAATTTCGTGTTGTCTTGTCAATTTTCACTTCAACGTTTTGAACTTCAATCTATCAATGTAGCAAAACTACCTTCTAAAAAAACTCACACTGAAAAATCATTTCTTATTTACATTTCAATCTTTTAATGAAAATTAATATATTTTGGGATATAGGTGTGATAGTTTTTAATAATTGTAATAAACGCGATTAATACCCGTTTTTAGATTCAAAATAATGTGTTCTAATCGCGAAAGCTTAAAAAACACGGTATCATTCAGCCGTAACCATTGACAAACGGTCAACGATTCCATTGCCCGGGGTAGACTAAGAAGTAGATCCCACCCACCCCGAAAACCTTACCTTTGGTATCAACATAAAGCGCGGTCCTTCATCCTCAAAGCTACCTTCCTTTCGTCTGAGCCTCTCATGCTGAAAGCCTCAAAACATTCTAATTGAGCCTCTACGACCCACTCAGACGGCATTCAGGACAACACGTATACATTTTAATAAATGTATCCATGATGAATGGAGCTTTTTATCAAAAGAGCCCTGCATTATGTAAAAAATATACAAATTAAGTGTAGGTGGCTGAATAGGGCCCGAGCGAGGAAAATTGAATGCCCGTGAACTGTGTACTTTACGGTTAAGTATACAATATGTATTGAATAAGATGTTGCTGGGATGAAAAGGAAAATTTGAACAGGTCGATTTAAAAATAATGTTCTATCTGACAGGCCATCAGCTCAGTTATAGTAGTTCTGCCCGGGACAGCGCCATTAAGCCCTAATCTTTAACCGCCTCTATAGTCTAAGGGTTCAACCCACCGATATTAGATCCAAAGGTCCAGGCTTCAATCCCCAGGGTAGTACAATATTGTTCTTGGTTTGGTTGGTGGTAGGACTTTGATTAAGTCCGCCTGGCTAGCTACCACCATCTTACGTAATTCTGTTGCCATAATAACAATTATATTTATTACAACTAAAAACGTTGTGTTCCGGCATTTAGAGGTAAGATAGGCAGTTCCTCAGTTTGTTGAGGAGTCCGGGTGATGTGCACCTCCACCTTCGGCCTTATCTCAACTTGTAACCAGGTGAGATAAAGGCCAAGCGCTTCCCCGTAGTACAATAAAAAAAAACTCCTTTTTTTCCATAATAGAACTTAGGTACTTACATACGAGCTCTTCACCCGAGTCACCTGGCATAAAAAAAAACACTCATAAACCCTAATGGTTGTTGATGTGATGTCTATAGCTGTTACGAAACCGATAGATTCCGAATCTCGGGTAGTTATTTTAAATTATGCGGCAGGAGTTAAGAATAAAGCTGAAGCCAAAGATTTGCCTCGTACAAACCCCACTTGTTCATAGAACAAAGGTGGTCGCTCCTCCATACAATAAAAGAAGTCGCCACCCCCTGACCTGCTCCCCGTACCTAATATGCGCCTCGGGGCTACCGTTTTGACGTCAATTGTTTTACGTGAACATTCTTTTATATTCTTTTTTAGAGTTCCGTATCTAAAAGTGTCGACGGGACGGGAGATGGCACCCTATTACTAAGCCTACGCTGTCTGTATGTCTGTCCTACCTTTAAAGGGCTGTATCATTTTTATTTGTTACTCATTGAAATTTCCAGAGAATATGATATTACGGAGGATTACCTGGCAAATAGCAAAGAATAATGGGTAAAAGTTATGGGGTTCCCATACATCACCGCTATAATTGGTACTGTCATCGCTGTGGAAGAGCCTTATGTAGAGGGTCACTGGAACATTTTCTCTATCTCTGCGACCATCGTCGATTGGACTAAATTTCTGCTATTATTAAATAATTTACGAACAAGTTTTATTTTGTTTGTGATACTAACAACTATATGAATTCTGATGTCAGTTTTTTTTATTGTATCTTTTCAACGAGAATATTTTTCTCAATTTAGAAATTGTAAAAACGGTAATACCTACATATTTGAAATTGGGTGTGATAATCATAGATGAAAACTACATATACACGTATATCACGGCTGGATCTATAAGTATATTCTTATTACGTAACATAACATACTCAATTCTAATAATAGTTTGTAAAAGTAGATACGTAATGAGTTACGTGTTAACTTGGGTAAGGCACGCGTAAGGTCAACATAGGAGTGAGCCAGACTAATCCTCTTCTCATAATAAAGGGATCGCAAGTTCACAAGTAGTATAGATAAGACTGGCACAAGACTGTTTTCTTGTGCCAGTCTTATCTATACTACTAGGTATGTATAGTAAAATGTGCCAGAGATGCCTATACCCAGCAGTGGGTGAAATCTGGCGGCGGATGATGATGATCAAGTAGTAATTGTCATGGCGGTCGTGGCTTTCAAATTGACCCCTCGAACTCCGCGATATCGAGAAGAGATCTCGCCAGAAAAGTGGCAGCTTACTTCTATGTCCATATATACATGTATTTACATCTATACCGCGATTATCAATCTTCCTGCTAAGCATGGTTATTATGACCTCCTCCAAATTTTGGAGAATGCTAGAAGTAGTTATTAGGACGCCGGCAGTTTCACGAAAACAGATTCAATAAAATGTAAGCAAGAAAACTAAATAATTACGTACCTACTTATATTATTTAACCTAGACTAGACAAAAGTCTCATAATGAGAAAATAGACTATTCTTATCCCTAGAAAATAAACGAATACTTGCAAGCTTCACACATTACAAGACTTCAAGTCTACTTAAAAAGCTTGACATTGCATCTCTTCCAGACTGCTTCAATAATCTTCCAGCTTATTAAACCTTGTTGATGGATAAAAATTTCCCAACCGATCCTATTTCTAACATACCCAACCAAATATAGCAACAGAACAAACAATAGTTCTATAGGTATAGCCAAGAAAATCGTCTCCGCCCAAGCATTAAAGTTTTCATATCCACTCATTACTTCAATAAAAAACTTGGCATACGCCTATTGGTGGAAAGTGTCACGATGGGCGTGGTCACAAGCTTTGTCGCCAAAAGGCGTGGCAGAGAGAGACAGCGGTTTTGTCACTGAGAGGTTGTAAAAAGACTTCGGTTGGGCGGGCGGCGAAGGATAAAAGGTTTGGGTATAACCTACTTGGGGCACTACACAAGGAAAGATTCTCTGTATGTGCTTTTTGGTGTCATTTCGACATATTTTGGACACCAGTTATTTATGGATGCCTGAAAAGGTCCTAATATTCAGGTCTTTAGTACTACTTACTTTGTTTTTACGTCACAAACATTCTAAAAAGACCGGTATGTTTTATATTAAGAGCAACATATTACACGAAGGCTGGCACATGATACAGATACTTTATGTTTTTAGCATAAAGAAAGTTTGCGTTACACGTCACCGCATCTTAAATTGTACCTACATAGTAATATTTTTATTAATGTATTTTCTATAACTTTTATGCTAGTTTTAAGGTACATAGGTATTGCTATTAAATTATGACTATTATTATTACAGAGGTACTCTTTATCATCTTTAGGTTTGTGAGCAAGAAGCATCAGCTTATAATTTGAATTTATTCCTGATTTATCGCCAAAAACTCGCATTATCATCCTTACCTTTACTGTCTACGCTTAAAACCAGCTCTTTACTACCCAACAAAGGCATCTAATTCACTTACGTTTCTCCCAAATAAAACTGAAATAAACATAAAAATGGCAACATAACCGCCCAAGAGCCCCCCTTTACCCCTAGTTTGGGTAAGTGGGGGGAGGTTGGTGGGTGGGTGGTGGGGGTAAAGCTCAAGTGCAGGAGGCTGTATCGATCGGGCGCGCGACCGGCGACATGGCCGGGTCACAGAGTTAGGATGAGGGCATTAAGATAGGAGTTGCGATTTTCGAGGCGGATTTTACCAGAATTTTAAGGTTTATTGAAACTTCTGTTTTGAGTGACATAATGTAATGTTAAAAAACGACATTTTAATGTATATCTATTGTATAGGTATTTATTAATAATTTTGTGTATTCCTATTTGTCATCAACAGCCCATTAGTGTCCACTGCTGGACAGAGCCTCCTCTAAGGCTGGAGGGTTTTGCCACAATCACCACGCTTGGCAGACCGGTCCCATAGAAACTTGAGCCAAATAAGAAACAGGATCGATTGGCATTAACATTTTTTTTTGTGTAAAAATACCATATTCCTGCCGACTGTACGTACATTTTCTTCAAAATCTGAATGCAGTTCAGAATATCTCATAAAGTTATGACTGAGTCATTAATAGACCGACGTCTGTTTCCTGGTACCATAACGGTTAAGGTTCCCACCCTTACTGCCCGTCTCAAAAATCCACCCTGTATAATGTATACCTTTCTGTACCTACAGATGATCTATCCATTTTATTGCAACCTCACTAGATGACCGAGGGATTGCTGTAAAAGAGCAACAAGGGCCAAGTATGTCTAAGTACCTACATGATTTGTCTTCTTTACTTGTTTATTTTTCATATGATATGTAGGTACAATAAAGAATTATAGAAGAGGAACATAGGTATAGATTACTTACAATCACTCACTAGCACTTTGCTCAGTTCTCATTCGTGCTTACGCCGTTGCTGATAAGGAGCTCAGCGGTTATCGGTTCTATGACGAACTCGTCATAGAACGTACAAATATTTGCTAAGTTGGTATTTATCTATATGCAACCTGCAATTTTTTTTTTTATAAATAAATATTTCAGGACATTAATTTTACACAGAGCCATAAGGCTACTAGGCTACTTAGTTTATGATACAACACTGAAACACAGAACAAACATCTATATTCATCACACAAATGTTTGTCCTGGGTGGGAATCGAACCCACAGCCTTTAGCGCAGAAGGCAGAGTTACTACCAACTGAGCTAAGAGGCTTGTTTATTATCTATATATTCATTAGCTACCCAGCTTCTGCTTGCGGCTTTGTCTGCGTTAACCTAGATAAAAAGTAGCATGTGTATATTACTTTTCCAGAACAAAATCTGTGCAAAATTGCAGCTAAATCTATGCAGTCGTTATTGCGTGAGAAGAACAACAAAGTTCAGCGATATTTACACAAGAAACAGTACAGTTATGTATACTGATGTTTGACATCCTAACCTCGTTCCATGAGCACTGTTTTTTAAATTGGTTGAAAAGGTTGAAAGTCCGTACCTCATTCCACGAGGAATGTTTTTTTTATTTGTTGAAAAGGTTGAAAGAAGCCTCTAATTCCTGGTCTTAAGCAACGTGTGCAATATTTAAGCTTAATCAGTTCCGTAGTTCTGGCGTTGTTGGTTTGGTTATATCGATTCACCAAAGACATGGCCACCAAAACGTTTCCAATCATCGTAAAAAAATACTTACAAAACAAATGTAGGCCAAAATTATGAAGTCAGTTGAGTATTAAACAAAACAAAATGGCAACGAAATTCTAAGACAAATTACTGCAAAATTACAAACAAAAATGGATAAACCTAATACAATTGTATACCCGACGACAATAAAACAATAGACTGCGCGATTCCCCAAAGAGTATGTAAGTACAAATGAAATATTAAGTCAAAATTGGAATACCTACAGGGACAATAC
The DNA here is from genome assembly GCA_951394065.1 of Venusia cambrica. NCBI lineage: Eukaryota > Metazoa > Arthropoda > Insecta > Lepidoptera > Geometridae > Venusia > Venusia cambrica. The sequence goes on from OX596035.1 coordinate 11,912,883, forward strand.
AAAGTGTCTGGTAAATCATTCAGACGCAGGCGGAATTAATATCAGTTTTCTTCGTCTCGACGGCAATTACCCTGTTGTCCGTATCACTGCCGACGATTATGCAAAGAGTAGGTTCTTCAATTGAGTTCAGATCGGACACCGCTGAAGTTTCACTAAATAAATTGGCTATAAAGAGTGAGCTCGAATAATTTTAAACATTAAATTGAAAGACGTATATGATCAAGCAAGAAAAGTAACGCAAACTTATTTGGCCGGATGATAGCGTCAAAAGCGTCGACCTGACTGAGTCAAATTTTCAAAATGGCTTCGTGGTCACCGGGCCAGATAAATTAACTGTACCTACTCAATGGTCTCTTTGGTGATCGCGGCAAAATTACCTTATACTTGTGTGTGATAACATTTGTTGACCTAGATGTCGGGATAAATAATTTATGATGCACTCAGCAGTTGTCATTTTTATTTTTTTATTGTACGACGGGGAAGCGCTTGGCCTTTATCTCACCTGGTAACAAGTTAAGATGAGGCCAAAGTTGGTGTCGCACTTCACCCGGAATCCTCAACAATCTGAGGAACTGGCTATATCTTACCTCTAAATGCCGGAACACAACATTTTTAAGGTATTGTTATTATGGCGACGTAATAAGTAAGATGGTGGTAGCCATCAGCTAGCCAGACGGACTTAAACAAAATCCTACCACCAACCAAACCAAGCACAATATTGCTCCCCCAAGGAATCGAATCCAGGACCTCTGGATCTGAAATCGGTGGGTTGAACCACTACCACTAGACCACAGAGGCAGTTAAATAGTCATTCCTCTAATTAAACCAATTAGTCGGATTTTACGACGTCCACGGGCAGAGTTACAGGGGTTCACCGGATGCTAAAACATTAATAGGTCTTATGTGTGTACCTGAAATATATTACTTTTATTTACTTATTTATTATATATTTCAACAAACACACACTCCTCTTTGAAACGAAAATAACGAACAAAGTAAATGGCTTGGATGATGACAATGACTGCAAGGATATCTACACACATTCAGAGTGGCATATCATGCCGCTCTGTGCAAGTAGCTTCTCTATGACCGTATCGCCCGTCCCTCAAGAGAGTCTAATTTGACTCGCGACAACCAGCCGATTAAATTTTAATATTTGAAAAGCGAACGTTTGAGACGCCTTGACGGGGACGAGGGCGAGCGAGGTGTCTTTGTTTTCCTTTGTTTTTAAAGCGTTGTTACGTTTCTAGCTTTTGTTTGTAAAGTAAACATTCAGGGAAAGGGCGCGAATTGTTAATAGATATTGTTTTGTTCATTTGTTGATTCTCACTAGAAGAAGGGGTTAATTTCTGGATATTTACTGCAATCACCAAGCCTGCTAAGCGTGGTATAATCCTTCAAGTTTTGAGGAGGCTCGGTTCAGCAGTGGACATTAAAAGTATGTTGACGTAAAAGTAAAATTTTTAGGTATTTATGGTGGGAGTTACAAGTTTCCAACGGGTTGTCTATTCTATCGAATTATTTGCATAGTGGTTGGCACTTGAAGTGACAACAAGTGTAAGTGCATTCATCAGCACCAGCTTGTAGCTGTTATGTTCACATATAGGTGGCCATTTAGTTTATGAAATCAACTTAAATCCATAACTCATTTTAAAATCCGAACGGTATTTTTAAACGTGCAAAACCTCACAGACCGAATTTCTTTTTTAAAATTGGAATACCTAGCGCGTTTTTAAATCCGAGCGGGATCCAATTACCAGCCAGCAATATTTCGCACATTAACTGCAATACCAGAGAGTTGTTTACCAGAGTTCCGTAGCTCCGTAATAAAGAATGGCGATCGGGGGACCTCCCTAGAGAGGAGGCCTGACCTCTAGAAAGGGGTGATCGGATCCGAGTAGATTTACTGCTCTCCCAATTAGGTAAATAGCTGACGTGCTTCGCTACACTGCTGGATTGTCCGTCTTGAGAGTTTGTATAACTGCCGTCTTACTTTTGGAAGAGTGACGCTCTTGTATACCACAACTTACCTCTTATACTCTATAGTATTACCTGTGTTTGTTTTTTTCTAATTATATGACGAGGAAGCTTTTGGCTTTCATCTCACCGGGTTTTACAAGTTATAATGGTGGAAGCGAGTCTGTCGCCATAACAACTGTTCTCAAATTGTGGTGTTCCGGCATTTTCGACGTAAGATAGCCAGTCTCTCAGTTTGTTGAGGATTTCAGGTGAAGTGCGCTTCCACCTCCGGCCTTATCATAGCTTGAAAAATTGTGAATCGAGAGGTGAAGGCGAAGAACATTCCCGTCGTACATTAAAAAAAATTGCCACGACAAATAATCTATATACATTTTTTTTATTATCCCTATAATCGTCACGTCATGTCGCCATACAATGGACATAATTAATATGGTTCTTTTCTTTTGTCTCTTGTAAAAAACAAACACAACCGACTGACTTAACCTTCGTCTTCAAGATCCCGTTATTCCAAAATGCATTAAATGTTGTTCTAAGCTACAAAAAAGATGCAAGATGCAAGCGTTGATTGTTCTAAATTCAAGAGCATTAGTCATAAAACATTTAACAAGCCTCACAGCTCAGTTGGTAGTAGCTCTGCCTTCTGCGCTGTAGGTTGTGGGTTCGATTCCCACCCAGGACAAACATTTATGTGATGAATATAGATGTTTGTTCTGTGTTTGGGTGTTGTATTGTATGATAAGTATGTATTTACAAAAAAAAAAAAAGTATTTATGTATTCTATCCGTAATCTAGTTCCCATATTACAAGTTATGCTTAGTTTGGGACTAGATGGCGCTGTGTGTACCGCAGGGCGCACCTTGCCCATGTTGGTTTCATTGTCCTTAATAAGTAAAAGGAGGTTTTTTCCCTAAAATACGTTAGTGATTTGGCATGCGATACGTTACCGCGGGCAGACAAAAAATAAAACATATCCTTTAGGCGTAAAACAGGAGCCAGCGCAATCATTTCATTTGGTCGCTATACAATCGAACAGTCTTGATACTTTTAAGAAAGAAAACTGTAATAACCTCTTGATATTTTACATGACATGATCTCCCATATAACCCTTCTCATGAAGTGCAGCGTCTTTAATCTTGGCACTTTTCAATCAATAAAATATATGCTAACTGCGCTAGCTAGCACTCGCGTTCCCTAGATGACGGAAAAAGTGTTCAGCATAACCCGGTACTCGAAAGAGTTTCGAGTATCCATGCAGGATTTCTTCACATATAAAAAAAGATCTTTTTTAGATTTCAACAACAGCTGAGGTGACTCATTTTCCAGAAAGCCCCTCAAGTGAAGATATCTGCTGAAGCAGGTTTATACCAATCAGAGACAGATAATTTCTGCTTAGGCGAATGCTCAATACTGGAAAACAGCGTGTGTGGGCAGAACATTAAGTTTGGAAGTGCCATCTAGTCCCAAACTAAGGAAAGCTTGTAATATGCGGACTAGAATACGGAAAAAAAATTAAAAACTTTTTTTTTGTTCAGTAATACGTACTTACTCGTATCAAACAATACAACACCCAAACACAGAACAAACATCAGTGTTCATCACATACATGTTTATCCAGGATGGGAATCGAACCCATAACCTACAAGGCAGAAGGCTTGTTAATCAAGATGACATCCGCCAGATATCACCCTCGAATGCGTAGCACTAGAATTTAACAGCCGTAGCAGTGCTACGACACGCCATAACATTCGACACAGATAGCTGTGGCTTTCATCATTAGCCCGCTTGGCCATTGTCAAGTATCAAGACATCAAAGACGACTTTACAAGTACCAAAATCCAAACAGCCAATATAATGAATGTTTATTGAAATACGGCCATTATTTTAATAGGACATCCGGTGCCGAATGAAGATCAGCCCTTAATGCCACCATCCACCGAACAAAATCCCAAACATTAGAATAACCGATTCAAAATTAACGGTCGCGAGTCCAGACCAATCTGTTCCCTAATTAGAGGAGCATATACGCTAATTTCGTATGCTAATTCGCAGGTGTGTGATCCCTTTGTTGGCTACTTGTGCAATACTACTCACTTTCATTCATTAAAGGAACAGCAGGCTATTGTTTTGCATGCATTAGTGGGAAAAAGTTTCGACACGCAACTCTCATAATTGGGAGCTCAAATACGACTCAGAGAGATACTAATACGTGCTTTGAATGCGTTACCGTACCATTTTTCTTGAAGATTTAATGGAGGATGAGTTTTATACGGGCTCAAGTTGAAAATTACCTGAGCTTTTGAAGGTTATAAGTAAGGGCAGTTTCAAAACTCTCAGAGGCAAGGGGCATATGATGATTATTTACCTACTGTTCTATATAAAAGCTTACAGCCAGTTTTGAATAAAAACTATTGCAGATAATTTAGGTGGCGTCATGCAAGATTACAATTTGAGGTAATTAATAATACACACTTTTGTTCGTATATAAACATATCTATAACGGAGTGAGAGCACTTCCAAATCTTTGGCAGATAAAAGACCCTGTTGGTGGTAGGAGAGAGTTAGAGGCATGTTTTTATTTAATTGTATTTTTTTTTACTACAGGCAGGTGCTTGATCTTTATTACACCTGATTTACAAGTTATGATAAGGCCGATGGTGGAAGCGCAATTCACCCAGGATCCTCAACTGTTTGAGTTTTTAGATTAATAAGACTAGCCCACTATGATGCCTTGTGTAAGAGGTCGCTAAGTTTTGCATGAGTTAAGGTTATATTTATAAAACTAGGTGTCAACTTCTCAGTTTATTCGAGAAAACCCACAAACTCAAGTTTCCCACAATACCAATCTTGGAGTAAACTTAACTAGCCCACCTACTGGAATTCCCTAAATCCCAAGACGTGTCCAGGATCCCCTTCTAAACGTTCCCTTTGTTGTATCTGACACACTGCTCTATAGTTTGTGAAACTACTTTCAGGTTTCGTTCACAATTGAGTGAGACTACATCGTCGAGCTGAAGTTGAAAGTCCTATCGAAATCGCAAATATTTTGATAAGATCACAGACGAAGGGTCTCGAATCACACAGCGCCATCTAGCCCCAAACTAAGTATAGCTTGTAATATGGAAATTTGAATACTGATAGAATACATAGTTATGTTACAACACACTTTTACATTAGTAAAGGTATATTATTGTTTGATGACGACGTAGCGTGGCGCTTTTAAGAATCGCCTCACCAATTCAGCCCAGTGCTGTCCTTAAAGCTGACTAAGGGATCTCACTAGAAGAAGTAGCAGCTTCTTTCTTTATATCCTGCCAAGCGTAGTAATTACCGCAAAATCCTCCAGATTTGGAGAAGGCACTGTACACACTAATGACACTTATGGGTTGCTGATGTGTTGTGATGACACACAAATGTTTGTCACGGTGGGAATCGAACCTACAGCGCGGATGCAGACCAGGTGATACCAACTAAACTGTGAGGCTTGACAAAATTCATGCGTAGTTCCCATCATAGCTAAAATATATCCCCGTAGTCATTATAAACTTGTAAACCTTGGAGGTGGGCGTTAGTGACCTCACACACGTCACAGTTTTTTAACTGTTTCTGCTGCCATCGTTTGCAATAACATAAATTGTACCTAATTTCTCTAAGTTCCCAATTAATGATCCATAATATTGTATCTGTATTGTATTTGTATTTGACGTGTTTAAAATTGCTGCTCACTCAGCACGGGGTGAAAAGAAAATGTTGTCTTCTGTTTTTATCCACCTTCGAAAGAATTTTGTCTCCCGATGGTGGATAAAAACAGAGGAAAAAATGTTTATCCCCTCCCCGTGCTGAGGGGGCTGGCATGAGTTTATTCCTTTTTTGAAACAATGATGCCATTTCCGAGCAAGTGGAGAAAATAATATATTAAATACTATGAAAAAAAACCTGTCCTGCCAACATAACACAATGTTCTCCAACTTTTAAGGCTCTAGCGACAGGACTCCCATTGTCCTACCACGTACATGTCACACGTCATTTCGCCGTCGCGTTTCATCACTAGGGGACACCATTGACCCTCGCTTGTGCCCATTATTTTTCCTAGCCATAAAGGTTATGGTAATGCCAGAGGGATGGGGTTGCACGACAGATGTTATCGTGAGTTTTCCCGCACTGTAAGGTAATTTGGGAGTGCTTTGAATGGTAACTGCAGGTTTAATGTTATTGATTCCGATAGTAAAGAATGGATATAAGAGAGAAACGAAGAGCATTTTTCTTTGCCAATTTTTTTCAGGAACACCTAGCTCCATAAATTTAGATTTTTTTTTATGTACAATTATTTAAATTGGTGATTCTAATCGCCTACCTAATTTTAGCCAAGGACTGAAACTCTACTAATACATGGTATATTGTATATTTTTTTCCAGGACTTTTCTTTTACTACTTGAATATGGCCTTCCAAAGCCCCGATTCTACTAAACCAATCGCTTCACTATGACAATGGCAACTTAAATGGTGGTAGGATTTGGCTGGCTAGCTACCACCATCTTAACTAATTCTGTCACCATAACAACAATTCTAAAATTTCTGTGTTCCGGCGTTTATAGATAAGATAGCCTATTCCTCAGTTTGTTGAGGATTCCGGGTGAAGTGCGTCTCCACCTTCGGCCTTATCTTAACATGTAACCAGGTGAGATGAAGGTCAAGCGCTTTCCCGTCGTACAAAAAAACAAAAATGGTTTCGTCACAAAAAAGCCTCTACAACACAAAGAGGCACCTATAGTGGCCATTCTGTGACGATACCACTGTTATAGTGAAGCAAAGCTTAAGTAGAGTTGAGGCCCTGATCGTCACCTATATTATTTTACCCTCAACCCAGAAGCATCAATCACGCGTTGCCATTTCTAAAAAAACCTCCCGTTTTGAAATACCCCATACTGTAACTATATATGGTTCGCGGAAGAACCTTACGCTGTGCGAATTTATACTCTCCAAAGTGTTGGGATTGATCTCTGCCGATGGCGAACGGTTCATTTCAGTCACAGTATCATTTCACATCCCTTACAATCAGATATGTGTATCAGAAATCTTACGTTATGATATTACGTAGCTGCCCCTTGGGTCGTTGCTAGGTGAGTTCTTAAAGTATTGTACAAACTTATCTCTTGCATAATGGATTCGCCCTGATAGGTTTCCGTAAGTGATTGATAGCGTCCGTCCTTGTGTGTACTCCTGTTGGTGTTGCAGGCTTTGATACTCGTACTGAAACCTGAAGGTGCTGAAAGTAAATTATCAATTAATAAATTATAGCTTATAAATAGACGAATCGACTTCCTGACGCATATTGATAATGTTACTAAACTTTACTTATATCTAATACCTCCTTCAAATACTTTTGTTATTTCACATTCACATCCCATTAAATATTGATAATAATGATAATACATCATTGGTCATTCATTTAATTTGATGTTACATTAGGTTGATATTTATCTGATCAAAATTATTTTTTTTACTGTATTTAGGTATTTGTTATTTGAAGTTTGTGCATATAAAGTTATTTTATTAAGACTATTAGTAAAATATTTAAATGTAGTATGAAACTTTTTACTTATCAATGACTATCGATGAGAAATGCGTTTGATTGAGGCAACAATCTAACAAATATTATATATTAAACTACGAGTGGTAACTTACTACCGTACTTTATGACGGTAGTCTATGTTCTCAACAGACGTAAACTTTTTAATTACCTAACGTCATTTGCACTCATTTCATAACTTATCGACTGTTTTCTACAAGACTTATTAGTTCTGACAGTATCATTACCTACCATACTCTCCACTATTCTAAGAGAATATCAGCGATTGTATTCTACACGCTGACCGAAACGAAAAAGAAATCTGATCAAAACTACATCTCCATTAAAATATATCAGTAGTCATGCGATGACGGATCGCCGCGGCTTTGTTGTGGTAATGTTGGCAGCGCCAGTGTTGCCAGCAGACGGAAACTTTTTAATGTAACGTCATGCCACATCCCGAGAGACTGCGATTCCCAAATGATTCGGAAGTTTTGCTGAAGATATGGTCATGATAGGGGATAGCATTTTGTGAAATCTGAACATCTTTATAGTCTTTACAATAAGACTTATCTTTTGTCAAAGATTCGCCCGCGTTGCACCTGGAGTAAAAGTAACCTTTATATATATCCAGGATTCATCAAAGATAGAGTGTGGGTGTAAACTTTCAGCTCAATTTGTTCAGTAGTTTTTCCCGTCCGGGCTTAGAACAATATGTGCAAAGTTTCAGCTCAGTTCGGTAGCTTTTGCGTCAAGAAGGAATATACATATCCGCTTACATCGGAACAAATACGAAATCAATATTTGTGAAAATGGGCATAATTTATTTTTAAATTCTACGTCGGCCATTCGTCAATTCTCCCAGCAGCTCTCATCAACAGCCCATTAGTGTCCACTGCTGGACAGAGCCCCTCCAAAGCTACGTTTTGCTATAATCACCACGCTTGGCAGGTGGATTGGTGGTCGCAGTAAAGGTAAGATAATACACTAAATGAAGCTGATGCCCTTCTTCTGCTGAGATCCCTTATTCAGCTTTTACGACATCATGACCGCCGCGGCAAAAGATGGAGCACGCCTGTCTAAAAGAAATCAATCCACTCTGGACTTGAAGACTCCAAGATTATTCTGGTGCGGAAAAACAAACGAGGGTAAGGAGGTACAGGCCCTGAAGTGAGAACAAGCCTTGCTCTCAATCTCAAATTCGTCACATCTTATCACGAACCGCCAACTCACTTCCCTCACTCGCAATGATGAATGACCTGCCAAAGAGGGAGGCAAAACGATTCGCTCACAGAAAACTCGGAAATTAATGTTCACGCCTCTCGCTTCGTTAGCTGACGTGGTGACATCTGTTACTCCAGAAGACGAATCGGATAATTGTTTTAGCTCGAAATAAGGTCATCATCATTACAGCCTGAAAAAGTCTACTACAGAAAAATAACCAGCTCGATTCTCTTACCTTTCTCCTTGTATGTTGTTCGCGATTCCGAACAGGCGGTAGATTTGACGTTTCAAAATGAACGTTTAAAATCTTAATGAATAAAAAAAAGGCTTTGTTTTTTACTTTATAACAAACCCCTACCCCAATTATGGATTTGATATAATCACCAGTTTAACTATTAGAGTGAATATGACAAAGTGAAACTGTTTATGGAAAGGTTTTGAAATTCTGATCTGCAACCTTTTTAGAGGTGAGGTAGAGTGGGAGATAATTGATATGTGATCCTGAATTACAAAAAAATCACTTCTATCGTGTATCTCTATAACACAACCTGTTTAAAAAAAATACCTTCTTACCGTAAAGCAATATTATTCGCATAAGTCTGGATCACCGTGTAGGTTAACCAATAAAATAACATTATAAAACGCGTTGCTAATACTCAAAATGGATTCCAGATACCCCATTCAAACTCAATACAATTGAAAAATTGACACCGAGAGTCACAAACAAAAGAACCGCAGCATGCAAAACAGATTCCCAAAGTCAATTTCCAAATTGCCCGGCGACTATAAAGTCAACCCTCCTTAATCCAATCGCACCCCGTCCTTGTCAACGTTTTGTTTCCTCTTTTGCTTAACCCACCGCTCTAACAAGATCCCTTAACCAACTTTAACGAACCAACCCCGAATGTACGCCACCCTTAACACAAGCCAGGTCAACCAAAACTGGCAGCGTAGCATAAAGGAATCACCAGCGCCACCAAAAAGACTCAAATCGTTGCACAAAAAAAGAACACAAGAAGAAAATAATCCATTAGTTGGTCGACGCGCAAATGCCTCGGTCGTTAAGGGGATACAACACGCGAAAAAGATCAAAAAGCGTTCGCATTTCGAACTCGGGGATTCTATTATTACGGCCAGTCAAAGCTGGGGTTCGAAATTTCGAATTTAGAATATGCGTACTTAAATTCAATTCCTATTTCCGTTCCGTTTTTCAAAAATGATTTTCTTTTTAATTTTCATTCGGGTCCATGTCGAGCTTGTTTTCGTCCATTCATAGTTAACGTGAGTGATCTTTTGTAGGGGCTCTCTGTGAAATTGGAGAGTGCAGTGTTTTTGCCTTTTTGCGAGATCAAAATTGCCTTTCGGTCACAGCCCATTACTTTTTTTTGTCTCTTTGACTCACCTATCCTTTTTACGTGCACATTTTTTTTTAAACTATATGGATATGCCAAGCAGGAACAGCCCACCTGATGTTAAGTGGAACTCTTGCCTATAACAAAGCCTCACTGCGTATCTGCGTATCTACAAAAAATGCGCCCGGCAATTCGAGGCATGATTCGAAGTCCCCGTGTGCCCGTAATTTCACCGGCAACCATACCCTTCTAACCGAAACACAGCAATGCTGCTTGGCGGCCGAATTAGGTATTGTTGTAGAACTTCCCCGGACGAGCCACTTCACAAAGGACTCTACTGTGCTTAAATTTATTAGTAATCGATAGCGCTTGGGTGAAGATCCGACTAACAGATTTAAAAAGTAATTTTCGCAGTTCAAAGCTATCAAATACTTTAAAATCCACTCAAGACATTCGCCCCCTCGTTTCGTCGTGAAATGTGGCCTTTACATGGCTCGTGACATACATTCTAATAGTTTTATTGGGGGAAAGTTTACTGAGGGTGACTTACAAGAGTCACTTACAAAATACCTTTGAGTGGCTTTAACTTCAGAACCGATACAAAGTTTTCCTCAGAATAACCTTAACATTTATTTTTTATAAGACCGTAGATTGTACCATAGAGCCTAGTTTCTAATTTCTTGTATTTTGTTATTATATTAGGTGTATATAAGAATAATTGTATTGTGGTGCAAGTAACTAAGTTACTTACCTGCTTTTATAATAATGTAAGTATTCATATTATTGAAGTTAGAAAGTTTTATTTTGCAGTTTAAAAATAGTACATTCGATTTTTAATATAATGTATTGTCGGTAAAAAAAAACAGCACAATTGCGTCAAATAATAATTTTGTCTCAATTCACTCTATTTCTTACCAGAAACACTATTCTCAAAGTAGCGTATCAAATATAATCATTAAGTTTTTTTAGAATATTCTAATTTACATTTTCTACACATATTCTATAAAGACCACCGACTATACAGTTAGTCTGTACGTTGAGCAAAAAAAAAACAGTATGGCTGATGAATCTATCACTTTTATTACTTTGTGATAAAAAACTCATACCAAAAGGTACAAACTCCTTGTCCCTTAAAACTCCTAAAACGTTTTCCTCAACGCTTAATCTACCGGAAACGATTTCAAAACATCAGTTTCCCCTCGACCGGAACCGGACACATCCGGTTTTCAATTGAATTTCATGTCAGGGACGTGTCACACGCGGTAGATTAGCCAAGAGGTCAAGACGAGCGTAAATCGTGTGTTATTTTGATAGGCTTTTGAGGAGGGACGATAGATGTCGGAAATCAGTTAAACAACTTCTCGGAATGAACTTAAACGGATTCCGTTTAACTATATTTTCCTTTATAATAAAGTAATATTCAGAATTAAGTAAATTCTACAATTGTTGTGTTCCGGCATTAAGAGGTTAGATAGCCAGTTCCTCAGTTTGTTGAGGATTCCGGGTGAAGTGCGCCTCCACCTTCGGCCTTATCTTAACTTGTAACTTGGTTACAAGGCACTTTCCCGTCGTACACTAAAAAAAATATATAATTAAATTTAAGGTACTTCAAAATAGTATAAAGATACTTACTTTACAACCTTAAAATAGTTAAATAATTAAGATAGGTAAACAAAACAAGTTTTCTTTTGTATGACAGGAAGCACTTGGCACCATCTCACTTAGTTCCAAGTGGTCATATCAGAGATTAGAGATTTGAGATAATTTCATATAAGGTACCTTAAAATAGTCTGAGATATATCTTTAAATTTGTTTAATAATGAAGTTAGGTAAAGAAACCATATAGTTCAAAGAGATCTCATCAGAGCATATATGGCTCTGAGAAATGATAAAAAAATATTTTCGAGTTTATAGATATATGTCTGAATCTTTTTTTCTAAACAAATTTACCGCTCAAAAACTTTTAACCACTTTGCTAAAAAGTTTTTGAGCACTATGAATATTTCAAAATTGGTGTTAAGGCCTTTTGATTACGATAAAAAATTGCATCACCCTCAAAGAGAAGTAGTAGTAGTAGTAGTAGGAGTTGTAGAGGACGAATGTTCATAAGGATTTAAGAAGTCACCGTTTGCCAATAGGAAACTTCATCGGGTACATGGTCTTGTATATGAATAAATTGCATTTAATCTTGTATCATGAAAAAACCCGTAAATGGATACCATTTCATCTAACTTACATCAAAAATGTTTTAAAAAACAAATGAATTCTTATAACCTCCATTAATTTGACAAAAATTGATCGTAAATTCATTACTACGACGCGACGATGACGTATACTTTACAAAATGAAATAAATTCGACGCTGCCTTATATTAAAAAAATATCTTAGCCCGTTTATGCAAATGTAAACTTTATCAACGCCGACATAGAGATTGGAATAATTTGCGTTGTTCGATGGAGTAAAACGATGGTAAATTGAGAAGGGTAGGCTACCAAGTTTCACAACACGTCTATGGATTCGTCCTCGCGACAGGAGGCCGGCTTATGAGAAAACAAAGACTTATCATCCAATACTTTGCTTACCTCCTATTTTCGCGGAAAAAACATTTAGAGAAGCATTTTTGTTTTATTTTTCTTCATCAAAAGTCACAACGTCATCGGTCCAATTATCGTTGCGCCTATATTATATATTATATATGGATATTTTTTTCTATTTTTACCATCAGATTTTATCACGTAGTGAAACTCCAAGCGCGACTTTGACATGGTGACGGAGAGTCGATGGATGGACTATTTGTGGCGTCGATTGGGACAGCAGAGGACGTTTGTGAGCTGATGAGATGATGATGATGTAAAAGTGTGCCCAGGCTATGCGTTCCTTTCTGCCTGTGGATGTCATGAGAGGCGATTTCGAGATTGAATCAAACGATTGGCAGAATACGTGAGCACTTAAAACTTTTTTTAATTGATTACCCACTCGCCTGCCAAAAAAGCCTTACTGTTTATGTTGATCGTACGACTGAGTTTAAGTCCGCCTGGATAGCTACCACCGTCTCCCCTAAGTCTATCGCCATAACAGCAATTCAAATTGTTGCGTTCCTGCATTTAGAGGCAAGATACATTCCTCAGTCTGTTGACGGTGAAGTGTGTGTTATACTAGAAAGCAGGTGTAAGATGAAGGCCAACAGCATCCCGGCGTGTTATAAAAAAACTTAGGTATAACTTACCTACTAGTGCCATTACAAGCTTAGCATATGTTTTTTACGTTTAGAAAATGCAAATCTTTAGAAACGTGTTTATTCTTGGCATTTTGGAATTAATTTACAATGAATCAGTATTCATCGCTACTGTGTATCTAACCTAATAAATTACTTTTAAAATGGTAAACGTTCAGCAGTGGACTGTAATTGATTGATGATGATGAGTAGTCTGCATTAATCACAGTAGGTAATTCACACCCTACATTATATACAATTGCGCTGACCAGCACAAAAGTTCTCCGAACTCAAATGTTAATAAAACTTATTTCAACGTATGAATCATATTATTAAAAAAGTTGACGAAACATTTGCAATCAAACAAAAAGGGCGACACGACACCGTCCTAAAATTAATTTATGCTCACAAAGAGACCCATAAAAAGAATTCCGCTACAAAGACATAACTCAAAACAAAGACAGAAGTTGTTCAAACAGAATATTAACACAAGTGAAATATTATCCGCGAAAAGTTTCAACGGTGAAAATGGGGAAAATTCGCCGAAACCACGGGACATTTGCGGTATGCGGAGAACATTGACAGAAGTGTTTGGATTTCTCTCGTGAAGATGGAATCTGATGCCGCAAGAAAGTTTGTTTGGGTGGAATTATAATAAATAAATAATAAGATAAATAAATTTTACAGGACATTAACTTTACACAGCGCCATCTAACCCCAAACTAAGCATAGCTTGTAATATGGGAACTAGATTACGAATAGAGTACTAAATACTTTTTGTAAATGCCTACGTATTATATGATACAACACCCAAGCACAGAACAAACGTCTATATTCATCACACACATGTTTACTTTGGATGGGAATCGAACCCACAGCCTACAGCGCAGAAGGCAGAGTTACTACCAACTGAGCTCATAGCTCATAGGCTTGTTTATAATTAATAATAATGAAGCGTGACCCAAGGGCTGGTTTTAGGACTACACGTTAGCATAGGTATTCAGCGCGCCAATCCAGCCAGTGTCTTGGGTACGCTTTCGTCTGGTACTGGTCTGGACAAACGGTCTATAGGCTACCCAACTGGAGCTACCTATAGACGTTTGTAACAGTATTTAGGTAATAACCAGCTTGCTTCCCTCTGTTGTAAATAATTTGTTTAATTATGTTTTGTTTGAATATATAAGTGACTTATTGAAATGATAATAAATTAATATATTCCTTTCATATAACCAATGTATGACATGTATCTTCCAAGCAGATTATAATGGGAGGTAAGTAAATGAGTATCTAGAATAGGCCTTAAACTGCGTGCTTGCTATTTTAGCCTTACTAGTAAAATTAGGTAATATAAAACAAATGAAGAAAAAAAATGTGCGTTGGCCCCCACACTAGGATGGCCTGTGTCGTGGGGGTGGCTGATCGCTGCCAAGTTTGAGTCGGTATCTAAAGCTACTTTATGTACACAAGTTTAGCAGATTTTTATTGTTGAACGTCATTGTGATGATACTGTGTTTGTATGATAAAAAAGTCTTAGTAAGTAGAAAAAATAATTTTGGAGGTTATATAATATAATTATATTTTCTATAGAAAAATCTAGCTACTAAGACTTTATTATCATACAAACATTATTTGTATATATATAGAACAACTAGTGTAGAAAACTCATAGAGATATTACTACCTAGCTCTACCCTTATTAGCTTAATCCCTTATTAGCCTTGAACGACATCCACTATCTGATTTGGAAGGGCTTCTCAATTCAAAACCGCCACATCAACGGCTGTGATAAAAATGACAAATAGTTTCACCACTTCTCACTATCAACGCCAAGCGCGAAAAGCCAGCTGGCGCCATCGCGACTTCCGGTGCACACCGCCGCGTCATTTCCGCTTCCGCCGGATGGGAACAGTCCGGGCGTCGCGGGTAAATCGGGCGGGAGATTTGCACTATTTATTTGTCTCTCGTTCGACTGGTGACTTGCGTAATATAGCTACTAATGTCACTCGCACTAACCAGTTTAGTTTTAAAGTTTACACATAGCTCAAGTTCGATCTTGCATGGGGTACTGCTGTCATCTTTGGGATGGCTCAGTCAAGTACCACCTCAAAGCGATGGACTCGATTGAGCGACGGCTAATAGGCTCATAGATGATACTCTGAGGCCAATTTTCGAGCTTAGAACACAGACGGGTTGCCAGACTCTGAGTGCTATAAATACCACTTCGGTGAATGTGCGCACGATAACTTTGACCTAATCTTCCTTCCCCTTGCCACAACTAGGCAGGCAAATGACAAATTACAATCCGTTACTTGTCAACATTGACACTATGTGTTCGATCTATATGTGGCGAATCTAAATTCACCTCTACCTTTATAATTCTAGTAAGGAATGCAACTCCTTGCTATCGTCTGTTTTCGCACCAATCTTGGAATATTCAAGTATATAGCAAATTGATTCCTTATGATATGCGTTCTCCATTTTATGCCAAATCTTCGCTTTTTGGATAGAGATGATTGCCTATAGAAGTGGTTGGTGATGGACAAATGAATACTGGTTTAGTTATTATTACTAAAGGTATCAAAATATGAACAAAAAAGCTGATAAATACATAACTGACCCCTACAACCATTTCTGATAAATATGTGCCTATGTGGACGTTACAAAAACGTACACAATGGCTTTACGTACTTCTACGTAGTATTTATCCTACTAGGCCCAGGACTAATCAAATATCCAGAACAATGATCAATCGCAGAGTTCCGTAACAAACTTCCTCCGTTCGCTCCCAAAAGACGAAACTTCATCAGGGAACGAAATAAGATGTCGTTATTCTCTCGTTTGTTGGGCAAAGACATCATTCCATCAGCGGGGTGTGGAATACGCATTAGTGGACCGAGCGACCACGGCAGGAAACTTATCTCATCTGGTACTAAATACAAATATTGTTTACACGATACCTTACGTGTTCAAATTATACAATCGGTTGAGCGTTTCCGCTGCAAGACAACACATAACGTGTTTTCACCACCCGTTCTTGTATCTGTCAAACGAGGAGATTACGTAAATCCCTTCAGTATTGGAGGAAAATTATGTCGATTACGAGGTATGTACGATTACGGGTTGGAGAACCTGATTCTGGAACCTGGAAAAATGCGCTTTCATATTTGGCAGTACCTTCTACATAAAGCATTGATATCGGACGACCGCAAAAAAATTGAAGAATACTCCATAGTGTGCGCCTATAGGTACCCGTGTCTATGTATCTCGATGAAAAAGGTTGCACGACAAAACAAAGAAGTTGAAGTTTGTTACTCGATGAGGCATGTTTGCATACAGTTGTCGGATTTTTATTTCGTGTCCCCTGACCCGCGTTTGCGAAGATGGCTAATGAACCGGCTGTATTGGCAGGGAGTGACCAACTGGCAACGAAGAAACAATTTACTGGAAGACGCATTTTTCGTTCTCGTAGAAATTGGGAAGGGTTTTTGTATCAGGCATCTTTTCGTTTGGTCTTTCTTCTAAGCAAGTGGAGTTTTTAACTCTTTTCTAAGGTACATGATGCACAGAAATCTTTTAAATGTTAGATTGCATAAGTGTAACATAATGTAAATCTTTCCTGTGATTTTAAATCGCACAGCTCACCACTGACAGAGATCCCAACCCCACCCCACACTTTAAAGACTATACCTTCGGGCACCGTAAGATTCAAGAGTAATTTCCTCCCGCAAGCCATACAATTCTATGGAATGGTCTGCCGAGGTTTTCCACACTAGTAAACTATGAGCTTTTTCAAAGAGACGTATTGATATTCTGAAAGGTTCGGTCGCGCTATGGTGTTGCTAGATTCCATAAGCAACGGTAATGGCTTTCCATCAGGGCCGCATGCATGTTTGCCACTTAAAGCCACTTAGGTGATTCCCATTGATCCACATGATGACTCTCTTCACTCGGTCACTACGCAACGTTGTCCAGTGCGCTCCACGGCAAATCCGCTACACCATATACAATTATCTAGTCAAACCGCATTTACTTTACCTGATAGAAATATGGGGCAGCGCTAAAACTAAATTAAAAATAAAATCATTAAATTTGTTAAGTATGGGTATTTAAATTACTTTTTAAATACCCATACTTAACATCAACTTCTAAAATATATAAAGAGACTAACCTAATGAACTTAAAACAGCTGTACAAATACAATACATGCATCTTAGTCCGAAAAATATTAAACAAAACTATTCATACTATAACATATCATTCGTAAGAAAATCCGATGTATGCGACGAGCCAGCTATCTTGTTTTACCTAGACCTCGGACGAACTATGGCAAACAAATTATTACCTTTGAAGGCGCAAAGCTATTCAACAATCTACCCTCTGATATAAAAAATGTACACGCATTTAACGCATTTAAATCTAAACTCACTAAACATATTATGCAAGACCACTTTTTACTTATGAAATAATTGCGTTAGATACGTTTAGTCGACGACGTACCCACCTAGTACCTACTGTATATTGCTACCTAAGATCATACTGATACTTACTTATGAAAGTAAGTTACATGTTTTTGTCTTTTTATGAATAAATTTATTAAACTTACATGATGATCCACAACGGATTTTCAAGTAAGTTATGTTTTTATTTAATAATATAAAAAAAAACTCTACATCTTCAGTTGACAAATATAAATCAAATCAGTTTGGTTTCGTCAGAATTTACAGTTACACACTGTAACAGTATTGTAAATAAAAATAAATTGCCACTGGCTCATTGACTATGGAAATCACATCATAAAGTTAAGCACCACAAACAATGAACTGGAAAAATACCATTTCCGATAGTCTGTGTGAAATGTCCCATAATATTCATTTCTTTGCGGTTCTCTTCTACAGCAAGCTTCGAGGCCTGAGCATGGATGAGGTCTCATAGAGGGAGCAAGCTCTTCCAGAAAGGCACTGGACTCTGTGGTTTAGTGATTTAACCACAGGTATCAGATCCTGAATTCCCTGGTTCGATTCTGTAAAAATATTTTCTTGGTTTAGTTGGTGATAGGACTTTGCTTAAGTCCACCTGGTACTAGCTACCTACCATCTTACCTAAGTCTGTCGCCATAGCATAATTTTCTGTTTCCGGTATTTATAGGTAAGATAGCCAGTTCCTCAGTCTGTTGAGGATTGCGAGCGAAGTGCGCTTCAACCTTCGGTCTTATCATAACTTTAACCAGATGAGATGAAAGCTAAGCGCTTCCTCCCCAATATCGTACTCCCCCTGGGAATCGAACCCGAGGCCTCTGGATCTGAAATCGGTGGAACCAATCACACAATCACACACATTGAACCACTAGACCATAGAGGCGGTTTATCGATTTTGTGAATATTTGTGTGAACACATGTTTTTTTGTTGTATAAAGCAATACACCGGCTGCTGAAAGGTGCCGGCATCGATTTGACAAGAGCCTAGGTATTTAACGATAAGCAATAACAGGTTCAGGTTCATAGAGAACTAGGTCTTGGAACCAGTTCTAGCGAATGATTTTCCGTGTACTAGGAGACTCCGGACATTGGTTAATTACGTACGATCGTCGGAGGCCGCTACGAGAGAATGATTGCCGCGGTCGTAACGACGCTCTTGGACTTATACCGTCTTCGTATGGCTAGGAGACTAGTGGGAAGAGGCCATCTTAGAACCAAAAGACTATTGCTAATTGTATAATCGTAGCGAAAGACTGAAGTAATGTGATTTAGTAGCAAGTGCTTATTGATATCAAGCTCAGTCAACTTTAAAAAAAAATACACGATAGGTTGCATAACACCGATTTGATGAAACCTCTGTATACGTAATCACACCATAGCACGCCTACTTTTTTATTTTTTTACTGTCACATAGCAGCTTGCCATTTTTTTTTTAATCGTGATGGAAATATCCTTATACCAATATATGATCGATTATACCTATTTTAGTACAGTGTTGTAAAAAAGTTTAGAATTTTGTGAAACAAGATATAGAACTATGAAAATAATATTTTATTCATCTTAATTATGTAGCGATTCAGAAAACACTTTTTGTCGGATTAGACTAAGAATTTGAAACATTTCAATGCTATTCTCAAACCATTTCTGAAAATCACCTGTGGAAGTTTCAAATACATACGGATTTTTTTAAATTTGGATTTTCGGAGTAGCGTTCTTGGTATCTCCATCGGAAGATTCCGAATTCTAATGTTTGAGAATACAAATACAGGTATAAAGTTACGATAAAGCCGAAAGTGGAAGCGCACTTCATCCGGAATCCTCAACAGATTGAGGAATTGCCATAAATGCCGGAAGACAACAATTACATTTGTTGTTATGGCGTCAGATTTAGATAAGATGGTGGTAGCTAGCAGACGGACTTAATACAAGCCTTAAAACCAGTTAAAGTATTTTTGTTTTTCATATTTGTACACGCCTGAGGATGTAATCCGGGACCTCTGATTCTGATACCGGTGGGCGAATAACTAGACCACGGAGACGGTTAAATAGGATAGCAGGTTTTCCGTTATAACACGAGTTATAATCACGTATATGGTAGTCGATTAGCACCAACTTTGTTTCGGTTCTCCCAGAGAACCATCATCAGGGTAAGTATGATTCCCGGATGTGGTGCCTTCATCAACTATAACCCGTGAGTAAAACCCGTGTTTAAAAATGTATTATAACACTTACGGAAGTTTGGAAAGTGAAATTATATATCCTTAACCTCTCTATCATAACGTCGTAAGATATGTCCAACCAGAGCAAAGCATTATATCTGCTTCCTGATGTATCTGATGAACATCTATTGTAAGTTTACATAAAATAAAATAAAATGGTATCAATGAAACGCATATCAAACGTGATAGATTCTAGATCCGCTGAGTTCATAGCCAAAACATCAAACAAAACACGTACTCCTTAATGTCATTCGGCAGTCCGCACAACAACTTGTTTTATGGCGCGTTTCGTTGTTCGCACTATTTTCACCCCTATACCAACCCCCACCCATCTACATATAAGCACCTAGAGCATCGTTTGTGTTTAGATTTGCTTTAATTTTACAACAAATAAGCTATTTTCTATGAATCGACTAGTCAAATAATTTTAAAAGTGAATAAAACTGAATAAGTGAATCACCGACAAATGGCAACCAGGCCTGCTACCAAGCTTGAATACAGAAGTAATGATAGGTATGATTTTCTAGATGTACCTAATATACCTATGTAAATAATTCATTTTGAAAATTATGAATACTGGTATTAGTGCAGGGGACTGTACGTAGTACTTACATTTCATTTAAAACGAGGTAGACCAATGTTAATTGAACAAATTATTGCAATTCCAAAATAGAACTCATTACTCAACATTATTTTGAAAACATGAAAATGTTGATAAGGTGACTGATAGCTTTTTTTTTAAGAAATGGGTGGGCTCTTGGCCTTAAATATTGGACAGACAAGGCTGAGGTCTACGAAGCTTCCAAGCCTTATCCAAAAGCACTTGGATTTCACTAAGAATATCTTCTTAGTGAAATCCACCAGCGTAATTTTGGCATAACCATTAACAAAAACAAACAACATCAATTGCCAACTTGGAGCATCCATTCCGAAAATCATTAAACGCCCGAACTTCTCCCTCAGGCAGGTATTGAACAACTGCATTATTATCCCCTTCGGTACAAGCGAGTGACAAACTCATAAACATTTGTCACTGGACGGACCGTCCAAGTAATTGCGAACCACCATTACAAAACAACCGGTGAAACCAGACCTGTCATGTCTCCAACTGCAGGATGTAACTGCAAGGTATCAGAGGCAGAGGAAAGCTCACAGTAACATGGTGAGAGCATTACTTATTGGTGCCCTGAAACGTTTAACCGATCCTGTTCTAAATTTGAACAAATAATTTACGAACGGTCACTCTTGACACCGCCTCGCCTCTAGGGTTGTCGCTCAGCTGCTTAAAATAAGATCCACAATCACATCTCAAAACTAAGTAAAGTTTTTCTCATAATCTTAGTGCATTGTAATGCACTAAGATTATGAGTGTACATTTTTAAAGTACGTAAATGACGGTTTTTGTAAAAAAGTAGGGTATCACTAAAATACAGAAAAACTTTACTTCAATTAATTTGTAATGAAGACCACAACTAAACGTAAATAATTTAATTGGTTCAATTCATGACTTTAATTGGCTTTTCAATTTTAACTTGTACAACGTGGGCTTGATTACGGTAGAATACCTACCTGATACTTCACTGATATGATACAATACAATACCCAAACACAGACAACCACATTCTCAACCTTGTTAAAATGGCAAAATTTTAAACGATCACTGATTATAGCAATAAGTTACACAAAGTACAATCAGCAAGATATTCATTATGACATATAGTAGTGAACGTAAGATGGCCGCTACTCAAAAAAAACCTTTATGGCATAAGATAATGATAATTTAATTCACAGAAATAATTGGCACAAACTATGTAACTAAGCTAATTACTAAAAATTCCACACTTTTTATGTAGGATCTGTTCAGCAAGCTACAATACCGAGGGTAACTCCGTGCTAGTTTTAACACTGTGTTACAGCAGGGTAAACGCGTCATTGTTTTTAGGACTTTCAAATAATCATACCTCATAATTTCATCTCTCATTATTTCAGCCAGTAAATATCAAAAGTAGGCACCGGTCTTGTGCCAACCCTGCACCGTGGATGAGCAATTACGGCGATGTCCCGAACCGTAGCCGCGGGCAGTATTGATGAGCGCGTCACCAACAAAACGATCGTCTGATCGCTTCGTCCGGCGAACAATGCCAATGGAACCCTTTTTATAACAATAACTTGCAATATTTATAGGTACTGTTATTGTAGGTAAGTGTACTGGAACAGCCAAACAACAAACATTTCTGAATTCTGTTTTCGGAACCCTAAATTGATGTGAATCAGCGTGTCCTTTTGACACATGTCCTCTCATCATCTTCAGCTCTTTCCATAGATTCTGATTTCTGATTTTTGAGCCCAAACCTGATATGAATCAGCGTGTCCACTTGAGGCATAGGGCTACTCCAGTGCCTTCCATCGTTTGATGTTCCTGGAGTATGCACTATACTACAATCTAATAAAATAAAAACAGCTTTGATATGTATGAAAAGGCTACAACTTAATTGTAGACTACCTAGTTAAGGACGCCGGTGGCAGCCAAACAATAACTAACGTTTTGCAAGTACTTTTGTATTTAAATGTCTCTCTTCTATAACAATTGGAGGTATGTTCTATATTCATATTTTGTTCAAACATAGCTGCTTGTCTTTTATAATAAAATATAAAACAAAAAGTCATGAAAAAGAAGCCAGTTTGAAAAAAAAATCTAAAAAACAATAAACAAAAACTTTTTTTTCGTAGTTAAAATGTTTCAAATAATCGGTCCATTCCATACCTTTTCTTTTCTAAACCTTCAAATTCATGAAAATAAAAAATATGCAATACCCTCATAATCTGATAATGTATACAATTTCCGCTCTTTATGTCGTTTAGATAATAGTTATTTTATAAAGTAACACTGACATGGAATTTGATATGAATATTTTATGAATTGGTATTTTCGTCAGAATATGTTAAACGGGATGAAAATTAAATCATATTAGTTTTTACTGTTCCAATTTTGAATGATACAGCAAGAAAGAAAGAAATGCATTTTATTTATCAGTATAGCACAAAAATACAATACCAAATAAATAACAAAGAGCTGTGTGGTCAAGTGCCTTTAGGATCAAAAAGTTGAATTCTCATGGGTATGGGCCCACATTCCTATCCAGGGGTTGTGGGTTCAAATCCAGTCGTGCACGTGACATTTCGGTTTTTCGGAAGTTTATGTGCGCATTTGATACATGCGCTCTGACGGTGCCCCAGTGTCACCTACACACATCCTTATAAGATCCACGCGTCATCAGAGGTGAATCCTCTGATGGAGATGAAGGGAAAAAGTCGTGAGTCTGTTTGTTTTTCGTACAAACCATTAAAAAGTATAATAATGAAACAATATTATTATATTGTATTTTAACAAAGATACCATAATTATGTTAATATTAATATTATTAATTAAATTTATGGTCGTGATCATCTTTCATCATCATTATTGGAAAGAGACTCAAGCGTGTATAGGCTAAGGTCTAGAAAGCACTGATTCTTAGAAAACTTTTCCGCATGTAACATTTGATTGAGAATCTTTTATTTATTTATTTCTTTATTTTGGTTTATTTGGAGAACAAACCGTACTTAAAAACAAAATAAACCATAATAACTACTGACCATTTAAATATTCCCGCATGTGAAAATATATGTAGGCTTGCCTCAAAAGGATATAAAGATCTACGAATTAATATAATTGTTAAAGTACATACTATATGATAAGAAGAACAAGGTAAAGAAGTTTACTAAGTATGCATTGTTATGTTCCATTTGATATTATTCATCAAATGAAACTTGATGAAACTGCGGAACATGAACTTAAAACCAATCAACAAACGTTGAGATTTCGAAGTTTCGAGGATAGCTGCGGTGGTCGCTTGAACCGTCTTAATTGTTCCTCTGGTTTATGTACGCGCAATATGGACTTTCAAAACACATGAGCTAACTTTGCTCGTAATGATTCAGTCAGTTAGGAACCTAAACTAAACCAAACTAAAACTATGAATGTGTTTCTATCTATTAGTTTAAAAAGATATTACGGTTTCGTTACAAAAACCTTTCCGTTTTCACTAGTACTAAAATGGTAAATCTAAGTCAAAGTCAAATTTTTTTTATTCATTAAGATTTTCTAAAATCATTTTGAAACGTCAAATCTACTGCCTGTTCGGAATCGCGGATGCGCACACAAGGAGAAAAGCAAGAAACTCGGGCTGGTTAATTTTTTCATGATTTATTAAATATTTAGATATACAGTTTTAAATTATATTCAAAGTAGGATACATCATAAACCTAAATACTTAATACTATCTTTAGGATAGACATTTGTTATTACCTATCTACCTAATGGGCAGTTTGTTAACATTGAGAAATCACCAATCTAAACATAAGTCTTAACATTGAATTTCAAAAGCATGATTGTTATTAGAAATATGTAGCCGGTAAAAGGGGGCCCCCCATACGATACGGTGTTGCCTTGAAATTTGGATCGGTGTACGTTTGCACACGGATCGTGCATTTGACCTGTTTTTATTTTTTATCAAGAATGGGTCAGTTCATGATCTCCAAACTTGCACAAGCAGTGGTCTAACTACGGAGAGAGCTAACCTAGAAAGTGCCTATTAACTCTCTGGGATCGTGACAGAATAAAATTGTAACTTTTTCCAGTCTTAAACAATATTTACATGCAAAATAAATCGAGATCTTACTACTGACTTATATCAGGAATGCGGAGCTGGAAGGGTTGCACAATAGTAGCGGATAAAACCTAATGCACGTTGAAGTAAGGACGTTTATAGGGGTTTTTTTATTCGACATGGAGTCGGAACAACCAATCAGTCCACCTGCCGGTCTATAACCTAACTCTTCAAACGGATCTCAATCGGTTTCAATAAAAATGGCGGCTTTTCTTTTACTCAATGAAACCGAAATATTGTTCAAAAGAAAAGCCGCCAATCAAAAGATTGAAACCAAAATGAAACAGACTTAAGTAGGCTGATGACTGTTGCCTATAACAAATCTTTACTGAGTAGGTACTGTTATACGGGGTCTTGAGAATCACTTTTTAAAAAAAGAATATTTTTCTTACACGAACTTATTTTATTTTATTTAGGATTAAGTAGAACTTAAATTAGAAATTGATTTAGAATAAACGATTTAGAAATGAATACGGATTTAGAAAAGACAAGTATCTGGGTTAGCTGCCAGTAATGGAGTGTGTGAGTCCATTGTCTAGAATGATTACTCGCAATATAAAAGTAGCAAGGGTTGCACTATTCGGCTTAATCCTATACAGTAGTTAGGGGTATAACAACCCCCACGTTAAGAGGAAACTTACAGGAAAGTAAGTTTTCGTAAAGGTTATTGTTTAACCTATGCGTAATTGAGGTTGATCTAATTCTATTTCATGATCTGAGTTTTCATCTTTGTTGATAACTATTTTGTTAGAATTTCTGCATAATTTTCCGAAATACTTGCCCTTTTTACACAAATATAAAATTAAGCAAAGACACAATATAAAAGATGTTATACTTAAAATAGGAAAGCTATGATTATGATTCCAATTGTTAGGAGATTGGACAGAATCTAAGTCTTTAATGATTTGATTTGATTCTACACTCAAAGCTCTTAAATTATCCAAATTAATATTTTGTAACCTGGAAGTTGGTAGACTTAGTTCTTTAGCATTGTTTATATTACAGCAACTATCATTAAGAATATTAAAACGTGGCGTAATATTAGGAATACTTATACTAGACGAAATCTTTCTTACAAATCTATAATTCTTATGGTAGGCTACACAAGCTAAAGGAATATCAAGTACACCTGTACCGGATATGACAAGTTCAGTAATGTCACTGTTCTTACATTCAACTGAGAGTTTATCAGGTTTTGACTGAACAAATATCCATTTTCCATTATTTAATTTATGCCAAATGTCTACATCACCACGCAGGATTTTGTATTGACAAGAATCAGTTAACTTTGTTACAGCTTTTGTGATTATTTCAATTTCACAAGATGGATTTCCAGGTACAGTATACACATCAGTCATTTCACAAAGGTAAGTTTTAGTAGCAATAATATTTTTGCAGGCGGTTAAGTTTTGAAGATAACTAAACGACGATTTGTCCTTACTCAGAGCAATATATTGTTCAGAGGGTTGAATCATTACAAATGTATTATCAGTAGCATGTGGGGTTGGCAAAGGTATACTTTTATATAAATTATATTCTAAGACACTTACTAAAGGTATTTTCATTACGAAAATTAACTTATTATCTAGATAATAGCATGCTAAATCAGCGACATTTAGAAGAATGTGAATATTATTTAATTCTAGGCTTACTGGAAAATCTCTATACTTAGGAACTACCTTAAGATTACTAACAATGTCATTATACAATTGTTTAGGCGTCAACACAGACGGGTGTAGTATATTCGCTTTTACAAATAGGATAGAATTTAGAATATCTTCGATTTTGAACGAAAGTGTCAACAGATTTGATTGTAAGATGTTTGAAATTGAATTAAGAGATATTTGGAAGTTCTCAGCTTGTACTACTTGGGATATGTTATTCACAACTGTGGAAATTTTATCTAAAGCATCGTTCAACTTGTCTTGGTTAACGTCGATTTCATGTAAAGATTGATTTATATTGGATATTGCCATTTGAGATACAATTATGCTTTTCTTAGTGGCGTCTGATAAAACTTTGTCATTGCTGTACAAAGCTTGGATGGCTTTGTTATAGTGGTTTGCATCATCTTCATCCATGGTACCGAAAATATGTTTGAATACACTGCCTACATAAAAGATTTTGTAAAAGTATATTGTATAATAGTAGAGTTTGTAAATCACTTAGATGCTAGGTATTTAATTAGTTAATCAATTTGACTTGCAGGTTTTACTTCATCGAAGTGATGGGTGATATGACGTCGATTTATAAGCAGAGTCAGGGTATTGTTGTTGTTGTTGACTTTTACGATTTTATATGGACCTTTCCATAGTGGAGATAGGGCTTTTCGGAGTCTCAAATGATTTTTTAAATATACGTATTCGCCAACTTTATATTCAACAGTGCGACTGTGTTTGTCATAGTAGTTTTTTGATCTTTCTTTAGAGGCTTGAATGTTTTGTAGAGCTTTTTCGCGAGATATTTTGAGCCGGTGATGAAGCATTTTGATATATTCAGGGTATGTTAGATCAGCGCGGAGTTCAAAAATGGAATCTGGGATATACGGTTTATGCCCGAATACAAGTTCATACGGAGTGAAGCGCGTTGTACTGTGGACAGTGCTGTTATAAGTTAACATGGCGGTATACACAAATTTGTGCCAGTTGGACTGGTTTTCATTTACATAGGACTTCAGATATTCTTTTAATGTTGAGTGACTCCTTTCAAGTGCACCTTGTGTTTGTGGGTGATAAGGAGAAGACCATATTTGTTTAATTTTCAGAAATTCGCAGGTTTTTTTGAATAGGTCAGCGGTGAAATTAGTACCTTGATCAGTGAGAATAGATTTAGGAATGCCAAAGAGGGTGACGAAATGAACTAAGCATTCGCAAGATTCTTCTGCTGTTGCATTTGAGATAGGATAGGCGATAGAATATTTAGTCAGATCGTCTTGTAGAGTAAGTATGTATTTTAACTTGGGAATTCCAGCTTCGGGTAATGGACCAACAATATCAAGACTAATCCTTTCAAAGGGACGAGTGGAAGTGGTAGTTATTTGCATGGGGGATCTATTAATTTTACGAAGGGCTTTATTAGACTGACATAATTTACAATTCTTTACGTATTCCTCTATTTCGGAACGCATATTTTTCCAATAGTAGCGCTCTTTTATTCTGTCGTACATTCTGTTAGAGCCTAAGTGTCCGGCAATTGGGATATCGTGGTTTTCTTTTAAAATCTTTGCTATTTCAGAAGGAACAGGATATATGACTGTGTTATGGTGAATGTTGATCGTTATATTCGTATTGTTGAATAAGTACATGATCATGCCGTAAATTTTGACAAAAGAGTTTTGTTCGAATGGATTTTTAAAATCGGATATCGCTATTTCATTAATGTCACCGGTAAGTAAGATATCGTCTCTAGCTGACTTCAGTGTTTTGAAGATATCAGGATAAGAGCAAGTGTCGAAGTAGTAGACTTTGGTGAAGAGGAGATAGTAAGTTTTGCCTTTGACAATAACCTTTTTAAAAGAATGAAGTTCGCGCTCACCATCGTGGATTGAGTCATCGGCATTTGAGATTATGTCTTGAAGATAAGGATTTGAATCGTCAAAGTCAATGGATACAGGGATGAGTATTGATTTAGTAGGGCTTTTAAACAGGCTTTCGTTATGTTCTTTTATATAAGTATTTAATGTTTCATTTTTGTTAGAAAATGATTTAAGAAATTCGGAATATTCTTTATTGGAACTGGTAGGTGTTTCGTCAGTGTGTCTGTTTGAGTCAGCGGGAGAATATGGTGAAATAGAAGGAATCGGTTGAGGAAAAGGTGCTGGGGGAGAAACAGTGATCTCAGGAGGAGAAGGATCCAGCGGAGAGAAGTCAATGTTTTGTCCGTCGAGTGGGCTAATTCCCAAATCACCTAGATCGATTAAGTCCTCAAGTATATCTTGAGGAACTTCGGCGTCATCAGCGAGTTGATTTCCAGATAAACCTGATGTTGAAGGTTGCGGATTGACATTATCTTGTATAATTGGATTTACTGGATAACGCGATAATGTATCAGCGTTGCTGTTAACTTTTCCCTTTTTATAAATAACGTCATAGTCATATTCTTCCAATTTGAGTCTCCATCTAACTAATTTTGACCCAGGGTCTTTGCAATTAAATAGCCACTTTAGAGGTCGGTGATCAGTTACAATAGTAAACTGGTGGCCATACAGATATGGTCTAAACATTTTTGTGCCAAAAATGATGGCCAGGCATTCTTTTTCAGTTACGCTGTAATTGCATTCGGCTTTATTTAAAGTTCGGGATGCATATGCGATAGGACGGTCACTACCGACGGGGCCTTGAGACAAAATAGCAGAGATAGCATAGTTTGATGCGTCACATGTTAGAAGAAATGGTTTGGTAAAATCTGGATATGCTAGAATCGGTGCAGAGGTTAGCGCATTTTTAAGGTTTTCAAAAGCTAACTGTTGTTCGTTATTCCAGATAAAAGGAACATCTTTCTTTAAAAGGTGTGTGAGTGGTTTAGCAATCTTGGATAGGTCTGGAATGAAACGTCTGTAATAAGACACTAGTCCCATGAATGATTTGATGTCCTTAGGACATTTAGGGACTGGAAATTTTTCTACGGCTTTCGTCTTTTCAGGGTTTGGTTTGACACCATCGTCAGTGATTATGTGACCAAGATACGACACTTCTTTGCGAAGAAACTCGCACTTGTCTGGCTGTAATTTAAGGTTGTAATTTCGGAGTCTGTCGAAGACGTTGGACAATTTTTTGATATGAGTATTAAGGTCATGCGAATAGATAACGATATCATCGAGGTACACAAAGCATTGGATTCCTTGAAGGCCAGAGAGTGCAGTGTTCATCAGTCTTTGGAAAGTAGCTGGTGCGTTTTTTAAGCCAAATGGCATGCGGGTGAATTCAAAATGTCCTTCAGGTACGGAAAATGCAGATTTCGCTGCGTCTTCTTTGGAAATTTTGATTTGGTGAAATCCAAAAGCAAGATCAAGGGTACTGAAATATTTAGATTGCCCGAGCTGATCTAATATTTCAGAAATGTTGGGAATAGGATAAGAGTCACCAACTGTAATGTCGTTTAACTTGCGGTAGTCTATAACGATACGCCATTTTCGTTGACCAGAAGCAT
This sequence comes from Venusia cambrica, assembly GCA_951394065.1. Taxonomy (NCBI): domain Eukaryota; kingdom Metazoa; phylum Arthropoda; class Insecta; order Lepidoptera; family Geometridae; genus Venusia; species Venusia cambrica. Next base: position 11,942,769 of record OX596035.1, read on the forward strand.
CGGCTTTTTTCGGAACGATCCAGATTGGGGATGACCATGGTGATGTAGAAGGTTTAATAATTTCATCATCAAGCATTTTATTTATTTGGGATTGAACTTCTTGCTTGTGGATTTCAGGGAAACGGTAAGATTTAGTATTTATTGGAATAGAAGAGGAAGTAGTTATTTCATGCTGTAAAGCGTCAGTACACGTCAGGTTATCATCAGGGAGATGGAAGATATCCGAGAATTTGGAACATAGATCATATAATATTTCTGATTCTTCATCGTTTAGATGGGAAACCCGCAGGAGATTTAGTACCTTTTCAGTTCTGGTATGAGTGTTATGAGCATTGGAATGAGACATGTGGAGAATTTGTTTATGGTCAATATTTTCGAGAGGAAAAATTTCGAATTTGAAACTAGAATCTATCTGGATTGGGGATTCAGATATGTTGACTACTGAGATGTTGATCCGGCCATTTGCTTTTGTTTTCACTATGCAGTTCGCCACGAGGAGAGAGTCGCTTGGGCTTTGGTCAAAAATGATACCCTCATTAATTTCAGGAAACTTAATAGTAAACAAAGTAACTAAATAACTAAATACTAAATAAAGGAATTACTACAGCACATTCAATTATTGTTTCAGTCCGAGGGGGAATAGTAAAGGTTGGTTCTGTAAATTTAAGATATAGTTTGGTTTTGTCAACAGTGAGTACTCCTTCAAAATAGTCGATTTTGCAATTATGTTTAGAAAGAAAGTCATTGCCAATAATGCCGTCATATGGAAAATCTAGATTTGGTATAATGTGGAAGTAGTTCTTCAATGAGTTGAAATTTACTTGTATGTGTCCGAGTGATTTCATTGTGCCGTTGGTTATTCCACTGATACTTATAACATGTTTTATTATTTCAGGCATTTCTTCTGCGGCATTAACTTTCAGGATACTGATGGATGCGCCGCTATCAACTAAAAGTTTTAAAGGCTTGGAGGAAACAGAGGTCTGAACTTCAACGAAAGGTAAGTATTTTTTAATTGGGTTTGTCATAATATTATATGTTTTTAATACGTTTTTTCCTGTTTCACATGAAAATGGACACAATTTGGAAGTTGTAGATTCGACGTTATTGATAGATGGATCACATCTAAGTTGATCAGAGGTAGGATACTGCGGTTTTTCTTTACTATTAACGTTCTTTTGCAGGATGCTAGATGTATGATCGGGATCGGAAACAGCGGCAGATGTACTTTCTTGGTGAGTGGTATGAAGTTGGTGATTATTATTATATGATTCAGTTAAATTCGGAGATGATTTAGTAAGAGTCACTGTCGGTTTAGTAGGAGTTAGTAACGATATAGCAGGATTCAGTGACGATATAGTAGGATTTGGTAACGATATAGTAGGATTTGGTAACGATATAGTAGGATTCAGTGACGATATAGTAGGATTCAGTGGTGATTTGGTAGGATTCAGTGGGGAATTAGTAGGATTCAGTGTTGATTTAGTAGAATTCAGTGGTGAATTAGTAGGATTCAGTGGTGATTTAGTAGGATTCAGTGTTGATTTAGTAGGATTCAGTGGTGTATTTGTACCAACTTGCCTTTTTAATATTCCCGCACGGTACTGAACGGGAAGGCCTGTTCGTTTAAATCGCGATTATCAGAATCAGTGCCCTCGGCATTGAGCGAGGTTACAGCGTGTATGGGCTGCCGACGTTGGAAGTTGTTTGAGGATTGGCCTGGATTTGAGTTTGGCGAGCCCTGATTATAATTGGATCTCTTATTATTATTGTTGTACTCGCGCTTTCGGCAATTTTCGATAGTATGCCCTATGTTTTTGCAATACCTACAAACAGGGGCATTGGGATTTGGTCTGAACTGCGATTGGCCTTGAGGATGTGGCCTCGAATTAGAAGCAGTGTTATTATTTGGCCGGCGATAGTCAGAATTATTGACATTATAAGTATTTGTAGATAGTCCTGAATATTTTCTGGTTATGCCTACAATTTTTTCTTCGGCTGTGGCGAGGTTAATGGCCTCGTTAAGAGTACTGGGGTCCCTACATCTGACAACAGTTGACAACGCCGGGTGGAGTCCGATCATGAAGACATTTAAGGCTAGGTCTTGCATTGCCGCTACACGACCAGCTAATTCATCTTTCTTTTTGGTGGGAATTGAAATGTTTATTTCAGTTAGCAGTTTAGCTAAACAGGACTCAATTCGTAAAGAATATTGGCCGACCGTCTCATTACGGCCCTGTCTGCACTCTTGTAGGTCGGATAGGAGGTAGGCATAATGTTTAATATCGCCGAATTGTGTTTTCAGAAATTCTTCTAATTGTGACCATTTATTAAACTCTTTTACGGCACAAGCCGTTTCGGCTTTGCCTTCTAGACGGCTGAGGATATATTTTAGTAGAATTTCCGTTTGGGAGGTCGATGCAAGGCCAACTGCATTGCGACAATTATTTATAAATGGATTTAATTTTTCACGGGAACCATCGAAAGTTCCTATGAATTTAATTAGGACATTTAGATCTATATCTGACATTTTTTCTTGTTGTGATTCGTCTTTTACCTCTTTTTTACTTGACATGAAAGTAGATTACCTATAATAATAGTAACTAATGCTAGGGTAATGTGTCCGTAGTACAAATACAAAGTGAGAAGGTTATAACACAGTAAAATAAACTTATTTAAAAATGGTACAGAGTCTCGAGTGCGAGACACAGTTATCAGTTCCTAGAAATGCAGCAATGTACCTATGGACGGGACGGGACGCGTTCAGCACTTAGTAACACAATAGAATATAGTTTTTTATGATGTAACGACGACTTCCAGGTCTAGTTCAATTAACACACACAGAATCACTTTATCACGGAGTAGTAGTTATAAGTCACAAAAAGGTAGGTAATAAGGTAACTCACAGGATTAGCAGGAACATAGCGTATTTTCACCAGGATACAGCTAACCGAAGGTAAATGGACCTCAACCTTGAGAATCCAGGATCCAGTGTTGGATGTTGACCGGGTTTAGTACGTCCAGGATAACCAGGACACGGTGAGTTGATGCTTTCTTCCTCAGCGGAAGACTGCGGAGACTTTGATGGGAAAGGATGCCAGGTCTTCTGGCATCGGTGATGGTAGATGATGGTAAATTATGTATCACTTTTATCACTGATTTGGATACCGGGGATATTTAAAATCCCTTTACGCTGCCACCAATGTTATACGGGGTCTTGAGAATCACTTTTTAAAAAAAGAATATTTTTCTTACACGAACTTATTTTATTTTATTTAGGATTTAGTAGAACTTAAATTAGAAATTGATTTAGAATAAACGATTTAGAAATGAATACGGATTTAGAAAAGACAAGTATCTGGGTTAGCTGCCAGTAATGGAGTGTGTGAGTCCATTGTCTAGAATGATTACTCGCAATATAAAAGTAGCAAGGGTTGCACTATTCGGCTTAATCCTATACAGTAGTTAGGGGTATAACAGTACGTATATACATGACATACACTGCACTGCATTGCGCCCATCAATTTGATGCATAAAGTTGTTTGCAATCGTAACAGGTATCGTAACCTAAACGTCACATATTAAGGAATGTAAAAGAAAAACACTGACCCGAGCTTCTTGCCTTTCTCCTTGTGTGCTAGTCGCGGTGTGTTTGTGGACTGAGTAACCATTTGTTTTTAAATCGTTTTTGTATGCAGATGTTTAGTAAAAGTTCCAAATCCTTTGTAAAATGAGAATTAGAATGTCGAAAATTTTGGAGAATGTCAAAATTGTTCAAATAGAAAACCATAAAATAAAAAGAATTTAAAAGAGAAAGAAGAAAGAGATAAAGAAAATACAGAAAAACACAAAACAATTGACAAAAAAAGGGTACCTCCTCAGCATAATGCTATGGAACGGTATTCCAAAGCGCTGGTCTTCCGTGGTAGGTACCGTGGCTTATCACTTGGTTCCATGATAAAAAACGAACAGACTGTAGATTTGTAGATTCAAAATGAACCTAAGTTTTTACTTTTTTATACCAAAGTTTTTTTTTTGTTTGTTACAGAGTAAACGTTTTAATTTGAATTTGAATGTGCACTGCGGAAATACAGACGTATGTCATCACCATATCGCTCACATGAAAGCACAACTCGTAAAATACACTCGCAAGCCGTAACATAACCCATACATCTATTATAATAAAAATATTGGCACTGCGTGCGTGATCGTCACTCCACAGGGAGCCAGGCGTCTTCCGAGTAATTACCTCGACCTTTGTCTCATGTCGACGATAAATATAACGATATTTATTTGCGGATGACAAAATTGTTTGCGTTTGTTTTTCGTTTGTTTATATTTGGGGCTTGTCGCAAAGTTTTTGCCATGTTACCGTGGTTGGTCTCAGCTTAAGAATAAATCAATCAATCAATATTTATTGTTATTATATTTAGAATTGCTCAACCCAGGCCGCTATGTCGTAAGAGTTGTCTTAATCTCCAGAAGGGCAGCAGCTTCTTTCTATGTATTTTTGAGTCTATTCAATACAAACAAAAATACTAATATTTTCCCCTTGTGACTCGTACATTATCGAGTTACATTAGAAGCAATGTGCAAAGAAAACATTTCTTCTTACAAAACCGAGTATTGTACTAAGAAATGTATTATATATATATATGTGTAGTTATTAATAAACCAAAACAAAGAAATGACACCTTGATTCAGATAGTAGGAGTTTTCTTAACTTGGCCTAGTTTTCGTGTAGGTAATCAAAGAAATTGATGATTTTTGCGAGAATTCGTGTGCATCCATTTCACTAACTAAAGATTGGCCATTGTCATCATCATCATCATCATCATTGTTTGCATCTTGTTCCAATATTGGATGTATGCCTCCCCTAATTCGCTCCACTGTGCTCTATTCTGAGTGTCACGCCTCCACTCCATTCACACACCCACGACACATTTGAAAGACATTCTAACTAACCATAGATATTCACATAAGATATTCTCACCTTCCGCCGGACAAATGTCCTCTTAAACTTAAATTACGGTGGTCCTTATGTACCGAGGTCCTAATGCCAAATTAGGCGATCCATCTTAGGACAAAGGGCGTTATGGGCCCAATAAATTAGTTGGGGACAGTGGGGCTAATAAGCACGGGCCGAAATAGCACTGCCAACGCGAAATAGCTTGTTATTCCGGTACCCCATCTTCCCCTATTGACTAATTGCGACACTCTGTTATGTGAACACCCTGTAGACAAGTTTCTTGCTAAGAAATAGTGAAGCTGAGAGCATTTTGCTCAACAAATGATTACTCTATTCTAGAGTCACTTGAAAGTAGAGTACAACATTCTACGCTAGGTTTCTACGAGTAGGTCTTTAGTGCAATTGCACTAAAGACCTACTCGTAGTAACTCATAATTATGAGTTATTTGTTTACCCGCCTTTATAGTCTAGTGGTTCGCCCATCGGTACCAGACACATCTGTGTCTGGTACCGACAAGTGTTTGATACTTTTTCTTTAATAGATTATCGTACATATAGATTTAGCTAAGTGTTTGACCACAACTTGAAAAACAAGTAGAGAAGAAGGAACCTATATTCTTTCAGGACTTGAAGAATCCAAGATTGTACTGGACGGAAAAACAAACGAGAATAATATATAATAATAATATTTAATACTTAACAAGCATGATAGCTCAGTTGGTAGTAACTCTGCCTTCTGCGCTGTAGGCTGTTGGTTCGATTCCCACCCAGGACAAACATTTGTATGATGAATGTAGATGTTTGTTCTATCACACAAATGTTGTGTCAAAAAATGTATCAGATGATACAACACCCAAACACAGAACAAACATCTATATTCATCACACAAATGTTTGTCTACATAGATACGTACTAGATAGTACGTATGTATTTACAAAAAAAATATAAGTATAAGTAAGCTAGTTCCCATATTACAAGCTATGCTTAGTTTGGGGCTAGATGGCGCTGTGTAAAATGAATGTCCTGTAATACTTATTTATACTTGCATTGGTTGGCGGTAGAGTTACCACCACATTACCTAGGTCTGATGTACGCCATAACTGCATTCGAATTGTTGTGTTCCGACATTAAGAGGTAAATTAATCAGTTCCTCAACCTATTGGGGATTACGGGTGACTTGCGCTTAATCCTTCTGCCTTATCGAAACTTGACACCAGGTCAGACGAAAACCAAGCGCTATCCCGTCGTAGTATGAAAAACCTTCATTTTTTTATTGTTTTTTGAACCTATCAGCTAAACGGATCTTGATGAAATTTGGCATGGGTTTAGTGTATGTCATGGGGAACTACACAGGCTATTTTTTACCCGGGTACATACCATGCGGGCGATGCCACGGGTAAAAGCTAGTCAAAAAAAGCCAAAAGTCTTTGGACAACTTTGATGGCAGATAAATATCTCAAAGACTCAAGTTGGGCGCAATGCAGTGCAGCGTAGGTCATGTTCTTTAAGGATATGACCTACGCATAAGGCTTTGTTATAGGCAAGAGTTCCACTTAACATCAGGTGTGCTGCTTGTTTGTTCTGTCTCCATGTCGTATAAAATAAGTATTATTATAAATATTTTAAGTCGAAGATTAAAAGCTTTTAACCATCCAAAAACTGCGTTTTACTCTACATTTCGATAGGCTACATTGACAACAAAAGGGCAAGCGCGAATCTTCCCCATCTATCAGGCTAATCTACACGGACGGGTGCGCTTGCGCATAAATCGGCACGCGGCCGCCGCGTAAACCACTCTGTGTCTCACAAGGATGGCCACTCCACCACAGCAGGGACATCATATAATGTAGGTTGAAACAAAACCTGGATTTACTTTTATGGAAATTGAAAGCCAACGTAAACTTGTCTTGGGCACGCTTCCGTTTGGTACTGGTCTGGAACAGTTGAGTTACCTATAGGCGGTTTGTAACGGTCCTTAGGTAATCTGACTGATTCCTTTGTACATAGTTAGTTAGTTTAATTGTACATTTTATTGATTTTTTAGGAAAAGAAAGTATCACAGGGGCATAAGGTAAACTCATCATCGTGTCCAACCACTTTATCTTCAAAGCATTGAGATTGAGACATTGCCATCATTTTGCACAAATAGTTAAATAGGACTTCTGGGGCTTGTAAGAAAACTCAAAAACCAGCCAAGTGCGAGTCGGCCACGCGTGAAGAGGGTTCCTTTCTATGTAGGCAGGTATATCTCACACAAGGAGCCTTGTTTTTTTTTTTATTATTATGTTAAACCCCCAAAATAAACCTAAAAGCTTACAAAATTACAATATGTATAAAGTGAATTCAGGGTTTAGCTCTGAATTCACTTATTTACGCTATATGTGTATGATAACGTCACCAAATCTGTCCACGTACGATTATACGAGAAAATATGGTGTAACAGATAGACAGCTCACTCAAGATGGAGCACGCTTGTTTAAAAGGAATGTATTTACTCTGGACTTGAAGACTCCAAGATTTCTGAGGAAAATTGAGGGTTAGACGTTGCATTCCTTCCTATATTATTAATGATATAGGTCGTAAAGGTATATGTAAATCGAAGTGTGACGGCACAATGAAATATCTGCAAGGTACGGGTTGTAGCCTACTGTAGGTAGGTACGTCTACTAGTCTGGTGGTGGAAAGGGGAAGGAGAGATAAAGTCAAAGGTCGCCAAAGTGGCATTTATAATTTTGTGTCTATAAATGCCACCAAGCAGCTCAACCCTGCGTTGTAGCGGTGTTCTACAAGGATGGCCACTCAGGCCGAGATAGGTTTATCAGGCGACAATACCGGCCGATATCGAGATTCATTGTTATCGGATCAACACTTTTGTTTACTTACGGTGTTCAGCCACGGAATAAGTAACAGTGGTTCGTGGGATGGGAAAATACGGACCTGAAACTCAACTACGAAAATGTAACGCTGTCGAATTCGAAAGAAATCAGTTATTTTTGATGCGAAAACTGCCGATAGAAGTGAAATCTAAGTAGCTTGTGAATTGTATCGTCGAGCTATAAGATTATTATTTTTGGTATGTAAAGAAGTGTGAATGTCCAATTTAAACTTTATTCCTTGATTATTAACACTTCTTTATTAACCAAAAATAATTAGAAAATAATAATCTAATACCTCGACGATACAATTCACAAGAAGTTTTCACTTCAAACTATTGTTATTGTGTCTAAATGAAAATGGTTTGTAAAATCTGATCCGTAGATGTTATTAGAGACGACTTAAGTGGATGGACAGCAGCATCCATCTGAGTAATTACCATCCTTACATATTCTATTGTTATTGATACATTAGTACCTACATAGTAGGTAACTCTTTCTGATTATTTTTATACTGAGGTTCGAAGTTTGCCATTACATACAGGCTTCATCTAACAACACAAGTATTTAAGGTATTCCATGTTTAGATTTTCCATATTGGTTTCCTAGTTTACTGAATCTTTAAGAGCAAAGGTTAGAAAACCAATATGATGATAGATTCATTATATTGGTTTTCTAACCTTTGCTCTTGAATTTTGATTCTTTCATTTTGAAAACCTAAAAAAACAGTTGTTATTAGATGAATGTTGCTTTTATAGTGGCAAATTCCACGTTCTTGATTGTTTTGAAGCTATATTTTCCAATAACCGTCTCACGTCTTCTGAGGTTCCTCCTTATAATCTAAGACTACACCAACGTGTTATTTTTCTTACTACAGCGAAATGCTTGGCCTTCATCTCACCTGAGCCTTTATTCACTATGACCAATCGTGTCTTGACGCGCCCGCGTTACGTTAGCAAATATCGTAACGCGGGCGCGTTAAGACACTATTAAGTACTATTAGTTACGGTGAATAAGGCCACTGATGTCAAGTCATGATTAGGCCGAAGTTGGAAGTGGACTTCACCTTCAACATACTGAAGAACCGGCTGTCTTACCCTAAATGCCGGAACATATCTATTCAGAACAGTTTTACATATATTTTAAATAATATAATATATATAAGTATTTTTGCAAGACATTAATTTTACACAGCGCCATCTTGTCCCAAGCTAAGCTTGTTATAAGGGAACGGATTACGGATGTATTTATACTACATATTTTTTTATTAAATACAGAGGTACTTTGCTGATCATACAATAAATCTTACATATCGACAAACTTAGGTATGATGGTGGTTGGTGGTAGATAGCTAGGCGGATTTAAAACAAAACCTACCCCTAGCCAAATCGAGCACACGTATGTACGGGGAGTGAACCCGGGACCTCTGGGTCTGATACTTGTGGGCGAACCCCATAGATGTGACCAGGTGAGCTACTTGCTTGTCCGTCTCCGAGTAGTATTAAATAATAAAAAAAAGAAGTGGTAAAAGAGGGTATTTGTTTTGGCGCATGGTGACAATAATTCTCGTGGCCGCGTTATCGAATTACGATTTACGATGTTGCGGATATCTGTCGAAGCTCATGTCGAAGGACTTTTTATCTTTTTCTTACATCGCCCGGCAGAAATATTTGTCGCCCGGCGATATTTATTATGAGATTGGATGGCCGCGCGACAAACGTTACTTTGTTTTGTTTTAGTTGAATGTTTATGCGTTTTGAGATGTATGTTGTAGGAATAAATGCTGACATTGCGTGGAATTTATTTGAGGATGGTATTCTTTGTTGTTTGAAGAACTAGAGGAAGCCGCCACAGCCACAGGCTATCTACAGACCTTTGATTTGTATACAAATAAGCAATGGCAGCATTTTTTACTCAACCTTTTTTATAATTTTAACCTCATATATTTTTATCCTGGACAACGGAATTGCTGGCTTTTGCTTGTGGTTACGGCTGAATGATCATAACTCTCTCGATATCTCATCTCAATGCACACACAAAAATAGATACAGAATAATGGTCATATTTATAACGATAGATGTATGAGGCAGCTTAGCATCATCATTGCCTGTGCTAGTTGAAGGTAAGGTCAAGAAAAAATCACCTATGCACAAAAGGCAATTGATAAATATGGACAAGAATCAAAATGTAGCTTTTATACGCATAAATAAATGACATTGCCGGTAAAATGTGTGGGTCTTATATAAAGTATCCGACATAAACATCGAATCAAATTTCTCAAAGTAAATCATGAATGTAGCCTAAAAGCACCGCAATCATAACGCTATTTTACGGAGAAATAGTGTCGTTACCCTGAATGTTTCAGGTGCGATGTACCGGGAGCGTATGTCCCGAATGTTCAGGGCAGGATTCAGGGAAATTTTACTCTAAATTTGAGACTAAGGCTTGGGTCTATCATCATGGACCAACAAAGTAAAGTAGCATACATCTTAGCGCATTTCTTAAAATTCTAACGATCATTTTTTTTTGTTATAAACTCTTGACTAGGGTCACAAGCCTAGCTTCGGGTATAGGCCGATCTTTCAAAAGATACTGGCTCTCCGGAACGGACACAACGCGGCAAACCAAAGCAAGAGCAAAATCCAGCGTTTCCGCTGGCAACGGAATCGCTAGGCTAGGTGTGTTCTACCACCTAGTATCCACTACACACCTAACCTAAGATTCAAAAATAGATTTTTGTTTAATGATTCGAATGCACCTACCTACTTATATTATATTTTTCAGCTTATTACGTTTACGTCCTATGATTGGTGTAGGTACTTATAATGATATTTAGGGTTCCGCACGCTGTTTGTCTGTCCGTCCGTCTATCCGACAATATCAAATGAACCGTAAGTAAGGTGGTCAGTTTTTTTGCCTTAAAATGAGGGATGGATACTTTCGCTGGTTTATTTATAGGATCAAACAAACGTGTTGCCTAAATCCGCCACCTCCATCGGCCATCAATAGTAACGTTCGCCCCGCGAGAGTCGTACAGTCGCGGTGAAATCATTCCTCGGGTAAAATATCAATAAAATACAAACGCGTGCAGCCCGCGGGGACTCGTTCGAATCGCGAACGAATTACTAATGGGCCCAAATACTGCCCTGCCCTTTGATGGGACACTTTATATTTTTTGTAACTACCTTCATGGAAAAATAAAAAATTAATTCACGGATCTTTAGCGTTAGGACCGGATATTATATATTCGTATTGATAACATGCAATACAACACCCAAAAATGTATCAAACATCTATATAAATTCAATTCGATTTTCCTGGGTGGGAGTCAAACTCACAACCTATGTCTTAGAAGGCAGAACTACTGAGCTGCGAGGTTTGTCTGTGAATACATGCTCTGAGCACTAAAAATTTGTCATGTACAGTATGAAAAAAACGTCCTCGAACGAGCAATGAAACCGTTTTCTGTCTCTAGTCGGAGTATCTAGTATTTAGTGGTTCTGTAAGAACAGTAGACCTCGCAAGCCTTTATAACCATGCAAAAACCTGATGCTTTCCTCTTTCACTTTTCCTTTTAGACTTTTGAGCAAATAGGTATAAGTTTGACCTATAACTAGAGTTCCCTTGGTCTGAGGAGATCGAACCTGGTGTCTACGGATTTGTCTTACAAAGGTGGAGAGGACTGCGTAGTCTGGTTAGTAAACGTAGGTATAAATTTACCGAAAAAAAAAAACCTACAGTAAACTTTCCCCTTTTCCCGTTCCACTCACCCTTTTTGTTTATTTTTTTCATAACATCTTGTGTAGAATTAAATCCTTAGTGTGTCAAGAACTTCTGTTTTTTTTGTATTGAAAAATGTGCAATCCGTCAACGGATACGTCATGTTTCGTTTTTCGTAGTAGACCTTCATAGACGCGGCGAACTACATGCATACGAATATTTTTATATCATAGTTGTTTATTTTCTTGATTTCACGGTTAGAAAATGTTGAAGGTGGAGGCGCACTTTACCCGAAATCCTCGACTAACTGATGGGGAACTGGCTATCTCAACTCTAAATGCCAGAACACAACAATTAGAATCGTTGCTATGGTTAAGTTAAGACTTAGGTAAGAAGACAACCATATCAAAAACAATTTCGAAAAGTCCCTGCATCTCATAAAATGTTATGCGTTAAATAGCACTTCGGTTTCAAAATCAACCCCAGCGACCATTAGAGCTTTATTCTTTCGTAACAGCCGTCTGCGATCTTCGCTGCCGTGTTATGCGATTTACATCGTAGTAATGTCATGTTACTGCCAAGTTATCGCTTATAGCCGCAATAAAATTGAAGGTATAGGGGACCGGAAAATAATTTTAGCTGTATGAAAAATCAACCACTACCTTCTGTACTTAGCATTTTATATCAGCTGTTTCGCTAACGGAGTTTCCATACACCTTACGTTTTAAAGGGTCTGGGTCAATTCTTCCCCTGCTTAGGTTCTTCAGCTTAGAATTCTGATATCTATGAGCTGCACCCTTATTCTGTATCACCAATCATGTCTTAACGCGCCCGCGTTACGATATGTCAATACAATGATTCCATGCAACTATCTTAACGCGGGCGCGTTAAGACACGATTCGTCATACAGAATAGGCTCCTGGGTGCAGTACGGAATACCTTACTCATGCTTAATATTATATGATTGTACAGTCCACGACAATTACAATACTGTACGTATTGTAATTGTCGTAGACTTAATACACGTTATTGAATTAATTTTGTACTGATTTTTTTTATATTAAGATGGGCAAGCGCTTGGCTTTCATCTCACCCCACATTTATAATTAAGCCGAAGTTAGAAGCGAACTTCACCCGGAATCCTGACAAACTGAGGAACTGGCTATCTTATCTTTTCTTTTTTTACTGCCGGAGCACCTCCAGTTTTGATTTTTTTGGCAACAGACTTAAGTAAGATGGTGGTAACTAGCCAGGCGGTCATAAACAAAGTCTTACCACCAACCATAATACTATATGTATTTATTAAGTTTAAGTTTTACACTGTCATAACAGCAACACTAAGACGACAATTAAAATAATAATAACATATTGTTACTACATTTACATACAATAATAATATTACCTATTTACAGATAAAAATAACATGACAATATAGGTATGAATAGGTAATCTAGGGACCTTCTACCTAAATGGTTCAAGGTTGCATTTGTGAATTTCGTCAATGTAATATTGAAGAATGAAACTAACTATGTACATAGGAAGCAGTCGGATTACTTAAGGACCGTTACAAACGGCGTATAGGTAACTCAACTGTTCCAGACCAGTACCAGACGGAAGCGCTATTATTACACATAATCGAGCTCAATTTGCGAACTCTTTGGTGTGTTAGGCTTTTAGATACAATATTGATTCTCAAATGGGACGATTACTTACCTTTTACATACCTTCTGCCCCCTCAGCACGAGGAGGGGATAAAAAATTTGTCCTCTGTTTTTATCCACCATCGGGTGACAAAATGACAAAATACACATACTGCACTAATTTTGAAGACATGATGTCTGTGAGTGCAATAATTCTCGTTCGTTCGTCTTCATCTTTTAAATGACCACAATCGATAGGTACTCAGCTCCATTGAAAGCACGTAGCACTAAATCGAGGGACACTGCCCTCTGCGCCTTCTAGTCGGTATTTATTGGCCGTAATTAAAAAGAAAACAGACAAAAGGCTCGCAGCTGATCGAGACGTGATCTGAACAATTGAGTTTTAGGGATGTCGGGATGTTACATTTATCGATAAGAAAATACACATTAATTCACCTACATGTCTTTAGCTCGAACACACATGGGTCCACACACAATCCTTTATTCCTACTCTGAATCAACGATATTTCCCTCTGAAATGTATGAAATCGGTTATTAGTAACCCACTCACCTTACATACGAAACAGATTCAAAACAAATGTTAGAAGGAAGAGTTTGGTAAGTCCTTTTTTTAGCATACGACGATCTTGACCTTGCTTTCCTGTAAGATAAAATGATACCTGGACAAGAGAGATGAAATTCTTTCTCACAACTTATGACAAATCTGAAAAAAATGATTATCTTAACTTGTTCAACATATTCTTTAAAATAGAAAAGCTAACTTAATTAAACAAAAAAGTTTTTTTTTTTTGTATTTCAAGTGATTGCACTTGGTCACCACATTTACAAATAGTTATAATGACACAAAAAAGTTTGTGTCATATTGATACACAGCCTGATTATCAATATGACAAAAAAAACAGAACTCAGATTCTATTTTTTTTTGTCAGGACCTTCGTGGCTCAGTTGGTTAGAGCGTTTCCAGCTTTAGGAAAAGATGCGTCGCCCGTCGCAGATTGTGATTTTTTGTGTCATGATAACATTTGTAATAAATTAGTATTGAGTAGCCTTGAATAGACATATTTTAGGTAAGGAGTAGGCAAGTGTAAGGATGAGGTCTACCACAATGCCGTGACCTTTCTCAGAGTCATGTTTTCTACCATTTTGAAGGTGCTGGGTTCGAACGTAACAGAAAAAACGAACGAGGGCATCTGTTTCCAAATATATATTTGGTTCAAGTTATATGCTTAATTTATTATGTAGCCCAATGCACATTTAACAAAGGACTTGACTTAGTGAATATTGAAATCGATATCAATAGTGTCACATCACTATTGAGAAAATGCAAGTCGGTTGTGCGAAAGGACTTTTATCAGTCGCGACCGATACGAGTAGAACTCCAAGATTCCAAGAGTTAATTTATTGCCACCCTACTTTGATAACTTCTTTTTTTTTACCATTTCCAACTCTATTATTTGGAACATAGGCCATAGTTTCGCATAGCTTGGAAAATTATAAAATTGCAGTCACTGTTCTGAAAGATGCTGCGATATTTTGATCGTTATTCGTGTGGCTCAAGGTTTAAAGTGACCAGTAGAGACTGACACTACTGATACAGACTCTTCTGTATCTGAACCCTTTTCGGGAAAAGTGTTTGACAAATATCTTTTGTGCACTCCGTTAAATGATAGCAGTTGACCAATGATTGAAGTATGTTAGGTTGTGTTTTTCTTCAACAAGGGTCTTCATTGAATAGCAAGGCTATTATATTAGGTTATATAGCTATTCGACAATGATGTGTCTATTTAGCTTTTAAGCAAGTTAGAGATAGGTCAACTCTTAACTCAGAACTGGAAAGGATTCTGTTTGACAAATCAATACCCTCGTCTGATAGCTTTCTAATTATATCCATCCCATTTTTATTCGAATTTCAATAAAAGGAGCAGGTTCTAAATTCGTCGGAATCTTCTTTATTTAATGTATGTTCCCCGATTACTCGAAAACTCCTGAATCGATTTCAAAAAAAAAAATTTTTAAAGGGTATTCTTCACAGGTAGTCCCATTGTCATCAAGTCAGGATATGATGATGGAATCCTGGAAAAATCGAGGGAACTCTTCAAATATTATAGGCACACTTGAAGCGATTTGGGTGTAGGTATTACCTCAAAAGTAAAGAAAACACGGACCCTATATAGGATCACGCGTCTGTCTGTCCGTCCATCTGTCATCAAAATAATTGAAAAAAAATCGTCATCAAGGTAAACGAAATTGTATCATATTCTTCATTGAAGTTGGTTGTTTTTATAACGTAATTATGTATGAAATTGTTGTTAACAGTTTTAGCTGACTCGTCTGTTAACAGTTCTAGCTGACCCCCGCGGAGGGTTCATCACCGGTGGGGTGAAGTCGGTACTGCTCGGAAACAGGGACCGCACCACCCACCCAGCAATGACGGCTCGAGGGTCTCCGTCAGTGGCGGACCAAAGGGGCGCAGTTTGTTCCGCGCCGCCTTGTATGGTCTCCCGTATGGGTCTCTATCGAGACCCTCCAGCATTTCGGCTCTCGCCAAGTCAGCGGCGGCTTTAATTGCCGACTTGAGGACCGTATCGCATCTATGTACGACGTGTATAGGCGGTCCTCGTTGGTCGAATCACGGACTTCGTCGTCGGCTCCGTGTGTAGGCCCTCCTGGCAGCCACGCAGGCAGCTCGGAGCCCCGCCAGTTCCTCTGACTCTAAGCCAGTTCTGGACGAACGCTGCCTCCTTAGCCGCCTTTTGATCCAGGCGGGTGAAAGCCCACCGAGGAAAGGGAGACTGGCCCGGACGGACCATCCCCTGGGGGCTCTGGGTGGAAATGTCGAAACGCACATATCGGTGGTCCGACAAGGTCTCCTCCATCTCCACCCGCCAGTTAACGACGCGGGCAGCTAGCACGGGGGAAGCGAACGAAACATCCACCACTGACCCTCCCCGTTGCCGCACACACGTGTGAATTGTCGTCGCCCACGACTCGACAGTGCGTCCCCTGACGTTACAAGAGGTGGCTGGATTGCCCCAGGCCACTGACTTCAGCAAGACCTGGAAGAGCAGGTGGCTGCCAAGGAGCAGCAAGCGCGCACCACCCGGGCCAAGTCCGGGTACGGTGCATGTAGCGTCCTGTATGCGGACCACTCCCTGGCCGAGCTGGAGTGGATGGCTAAGAAGGACGAAGGGGCGATAGTGGAGCTTGCCTCTAAGTCTTCCAACCTCAAAGGGACTTTTCAAAAGTCCCTAAAATGCCGGGCCGCATTGGTATAGGTACGATGTTGTCGCGACACGGCGATGTCGCGCGATACGACTGATATACAGTCGGCAGCCGCGACAAAGCCGACCATTAACCGATATGACACGACTATAAAGTAGCCTTCACCGTAGGACTATGACGTGTGCTATGGAATGAAAGAGGCTCTACAATTCCAATCTGAACGGAACATTATGACGTTTCAAAAACTAAAAAGAAAACCGACTTCAATGAAGAATATGATACTATTTCGTTTACCTGGATGATTTTTTTCCAATTATTTTGATGACAGACGGATGGACAGACACCCAAATCGCTTCAAGTGTGCCTATAATATTTGAAGAGTTCCCTCGATTTTTCCACCAGGTCCTGACCTGATGTCAATGAGACCATATGCGAAGTATACCTATCAAATAAAAAAATAAAAATAAAGCGGTCCAGCCGTCTAAGAGTAATCGGGGAACATAAATAAAAAAAAAAGATTCCGAGGAATTGAGAACCTCCTCTTTTTTTAAAAGTCGGTTGAAAAGAGTAAGAGAGTTTAAGAATCTAGTATTATCTTATATGTTTGTGAGACGCTCGGGAAGTTCTCGTAATATACAAACAATTTCATCAAAATCGGTCCTGACGTTTAGGTGGAGTTCAGAAGTGAACGTACCTATAGAAGAATAGTTAGTTAAAGAGTTAAGGTTTTTTTTTAGCTACCAACTCCTAGGTTATGCATTCTTATGCATAACCTAGGAATCAATCTAATGCTTCCGGTTTAGCCTGGTATAGCTTTTGTGTATCTAGCTGGCAATAGGCAGGCTTTAGCTCGCAGCTACCGATAACCGCTGGCGAGTAAATGTTTAAGCATGGCGACCAAGATTTCAACGTGATACGGGGTGAGGAAAGACATAGGTTCCGCCTGAAATATTCCACTAAATCTCCGATTGAGTCTCGACCCTCGACAGAATGCTGGGCATCCTAAATAACGTAAAGCGATACTTCATACCTGGTCAGCGTTTGATCTGGTATGGAGTATTGCAGCCACCTTTGGGATGGTTCAGCAAAATATCGACTTACCGCGCTCGACTCGGAGTACCGTGGGACCAAAAGACTCAGGATAGGTGACAGTGTCTGAGCCATCGTCACCAGGTGGCATGTTTTCTGTTTTTACAGAATGTATGAGTGTGCTCAGGAGCCACACGACTTTGCTCCGCGTTCACCTTTCTTGCATAGGAATTTCAGACGCATTGCTAATCATCATCCCCATATATGTTTGATATTCCACTAATTAACAAGCCTCACAGCTCAGTTGGTAGTAGCTCTGCCTTCTGCGCTGTAGGTTGTGGGTTCGATTCCCACCCATGACAAACATTTATGTGATGAATATAGATGTTTGTTCTGTGTTTGGGTGTTGTATTGTATGATAAGTATGTATTTAAAAAAAAAAAAAAAAAAAAATGTATTCTATCCGTAATCTAGTTCCCATATTACAAGCTATGCTTAGTTTGGGACTAGATGGCGCTGTGTGAAATTAGTGTCCTGTAATATATATTATTATATTATAATTAGGACAATTTTTTAGGCGATTTAAATGATATTTTTTCGCTTTTTTTATTGTACGACGGGGAAGCGCTTGTCCTTCTCATCTGGTTCTATCATCACAAGAGATGATAAGGCCGAAGGTGGAAGCGCACTTCACCCGGAATCCACAACAAACTGAGGAACTGGCTATCTTACCTCTAAATGCTGGAACACAGTAATTTAGAATTGTTATGGCGACAGACGGAGGTAAGATGGTGGTAGCTAGCCAGGCGGACTTCAACAAAGTCCTACCACCAAACAAACCAAGCACAATATATTGTACTCTGACATCGGTATAAGACGAACCACTAGACCATAGATGCGGTTAAAACTAGTAATCAGCTTCTCCTCAATCCTCGTATCTTGGTAGAGCATCGTTCCACACGTTGAGCAGGCGCTACAATATTTCGCGGCGTGAGCGCATTACGAGCGATCATTCCGTATTATATTGAGTTCTCGCCGTGTGTTCGCGCTGTGCCGGGTATCGAACCCGCAACGATTGCCGCCGATCGTTACACTAGTGATGGGAAAGTTTGGAAATAAAGCGCAATAAGATTAGTCACAAATCAATATAATGCTTCCGTCTGGTACTGGTGTGTAACAGATGAGTTACCTATAGGCCGTTTGTGTGTGAGTAATCTGACTGATTCCTTTGTCAGTCAGTTTAATTGTACATTTTATTGAATAAAAATGTATTGTTATATAATGTAACTGAATCAACGTTTCAATTTCATTTAATTTAAGTATTAAATAAATATCACACCTAGTTAAAAAAAAAAGTCCCAAACTAAGCCAAGCTAAAAAAATCAAATCAAGTCCCAACCTAAGCCAACCTTGTAATATGGGGTTACGGAGATCTAATATTATAAGGAGGTTTAGTTTTTAAGTTTTTTTTTTGTATGACGGGAAAGCAAAGTGAGGAACTGCCTATACCTATGAACCTCTAAATGCCGGAAAACAATTTTTTTTTAAGAATTTTTGTTATGGTGACAGAATTAGGTAAGATGGTGGTAGCTGGCCAGGCGGAATTAAGCAAAATCCTACCACCAACCAAACCTAGCACAATTTTGCTCCCCTGGGGATCGAACCCGGGTCTCTGGATCTGAAATCGGTGGGTTGAACTATTAGACCACAGAGGCGGTTAGAAGTAAGAAGTTTGGTTGTAGTAGGTTATCTCCGATACTATTCGTCCGATTTCAAAATATTTTACTACATTTAATATTGACTTTCAGGGACATTATGCTATATTTTTGTGTTTTTTGAATAAAAATACTTCATTGAGGAAATACATATTTAACAAAATTATTGACTTTTAACTGATACTCTTACAGTCACAAACTGGATTGCTACGCGGGTTCCGCCGAGGACGCAGCTAGCCAGCTAGGTTTAAATAAAACAATAGAAAAAAATATCCCTTTAATAGTATAAAAACGTTACGTTCCAAACCATAAAAAGGGAACCCTTAAAAGACTAAAAATACATACCTAACATTTTATTTTGAAACAAATATATAATTTACAAACATGTATTTAGTAGAGCGTAGCAGTCCATCCTAGCAGCAAATTTTCCTTCAGAACTTTTTTATAAACCTAGCTCTACAAAGTTAAGGTAAGTTGATTTGTTTCGAAGGAAAAAAATCTATGTCACTATGATTTATCCCAGTTTTTTTTTAAACGACTAGGAGACGGAACAAGCAAGTAGCCCACCTTATGGTAGCTGCATCTCTTGTACCTATATATCAATGTATAACAAGTACATAGCCTATACGGCACTGTATTGCACTCAACTTGAGTCATAAAGGTGTTAAGTCAACTTGAGGCATAAAGGTGTTAAGCCTCGCGTGCCCGTAATTTCACCGGCAACCATACTCTTCAATCCGGAACACAGCATTGCTGCTTGGCGGCCTAAATAGGTATGGATGTAGTACTTCTCCGGACAAACACTTTCACAAGGGTCTCTACTACTCCTAAACCCCATCACTACCCCAAACAGCAAAGGTACGGCGCCGACACGCCACTTCATAATAATAACGTGTTAAATTGTCTTCATGGACGATATTTTTATTATTTACGACGACATTTTCCCTGATATGGTATTTTATCTCAAGCGCGCATCTTATCAAAAGTGAGATGGCCATTTTGAACTAAATATAATCAGATTGGGTACCTAGTACCTACAGAATTTCTATTATCAGTATACCTCTACATATTTTGTACAACTCCTCCCTTCTATATAGGTAATCTAAGGTTTATCTGGCCCAATGAACTTTATAGATACTATACATAAATGCTTATATATCCCTGTTACTTAAATATATAAAATCATCGTGTAGCTGACTAACAATTAACACAGAGCTCAAAACAGAGGTCCTAGAGACTTTAAATTTTCGCGGTAGGTAGCTTCTTTCAGTAAATCGAACAACAAAAATCCTTATCATATTCAAAAGTAGGTACCTAAGTGCCTAGTAGCTATGCCTGATGTTTCCGTCGTTATTCAGTGTATTGCGCCGTAACCGTAATCCATCGGAATCAGAAAGCTCGAGCAGTGGTTGGAGAATTGCCTATTGGAAGCCTTGCCTATTGGAAGCCTTGCCTATTGGAAGCCTTGCCTATTGGAAGCTTAGTAGTTGCAGGAAACAAGAAAACGGGAACTTCGTCCGCACATTACCACGTACAGAGATCTGATTGCCCACTGGGCGGACAATGATTTTAAAAGTAGTTTTAGATTGGAACGAATTGAAATCACTTCGTACATACTTATTCCTTACCCTTGCAAATATTGATTGAAAAAATACTTCATAATGTAGAATGTTGTATTAATAAGTATACGTCAAATGTTAATTACAAGACTTTTTAATACATGTTTGAATAAAGTTCTTACGTGTAGTGTAAAGACCGTTATGTCTCAAACTGTAAATTTTTAAGTTAGCTATACTTTTATAGTTTTACTTTTTTTGTACGACGGGGAAGCGCTTGGCTTTCATCTCACCTGGTTTCTAGTTATGATAAGGCCGAAGGTGGGATCACACTCCAGCCAGAATTATTCACAGTCTTAGGAACTGGCTATCATACCTGTAAATGACGGAAAACAACTATTTGGAATTGCTATGGCGACACACTTAGGTGATATGGTAAGCCGTGCGGACTTAAACAATGTCCTAATACCAACCAAACCTTCCGTATCTATTTTTATTTTGATCGTAATAACTGGAACTAGGTAACCTAAGCACTGGTTCTCAAACCGAGTCTATGGTCCATGCTTGCTTTATATTGAAGCTTAGATATTTGTACTCCAGGATACTGTCTCGGAGTAGGTACTTCTTATCACTTGGGGTATGAGGTTGCAGATGTTTCCTAGAGCAGAACAAATGCCATGACGATTGATATCAAAGAGTCTGAATTCTCACGTAAAAATTTAGGTCAGTTTGCGCTTATTTCTTGAAATAAGCTTCACAGCCGATTGCAAAACCGATGCCGAAATATGTATGTCTCATCGCTAAATACCTCACAATTCACAATCATAATAAATTCTATACAATGTATGCAAATCGCTATGGGACAAAGATTCTTCTTAGAAATCGAATTCTTAGAAAGTCCTTAATTCCAGCCAAAGTTGTAACCTTAAAGTTGTAATAAAATGTCACCATAAAGTCAAATGAGTAAGGCCATGTTCACCAAATCATAAACCGGATAATTTTGTAACCGTTAGCAAGACACAGATTTTTATAAAATCAAGCGTTTAACGCCCACTTGAAGTCAGGACTAAGAATGAAGGAATGAATCATTACTTTTTGTACACAGAAATTACATCAAACAATGTTTGTTAAAATCGGTGATATCTACAAATATTGAAGAAATGTTTTTTATATTACCTATCTACTTTGTGACTTTAATGCAACAAAACTCCATCCTAATACCTCATAACTTTTATTTTGATAAAGTTCTGGAAGCTAGAATATGCCATACCATTGCGTGTTCAAATTATCGTGAGTTTGCGATTATCAAATTGAATTTACCAAAAGGCAAAACTTACTGTCCCGAATTCCACTTTCATGAGCATAAAATTTGAGCTCACTCACGGTAGGTAGGTACTACTTGGTCCAAAACCTGCAAGAGACTTAGGAAATATACAAATTTAGTTTATCCAGTATGCTTGATACTGGATAAACTAAATCCATTAATTATGAGATTTTCACGAACTTGAAAATGTAAATCTTAAATTTGGTGAACTTGGGTTTAGCGAAATGAGATACCTATAGGTAAGGTTCGTGGAACAGGATGGAGGAAATACATTGTCACGAGATGTCGTGACATCATATGTACTATATCAATATTTATATCTATACCTGTAATCAAACCGTAACATCGATCATTTAATATACTTTGACCATTTAAATTGGAAGAAACAATTTTATCGATACTGATGCCAAAACAATAGATAGTTTTTTGTTTCCATTTTTGTCTGTATTTTGATCGCTCATCACGCTGAAACTACTGGATGGATTTTAATTGATTGCATGATTTTGGTCCATACTATTGGAAGGATCATGTTAACTTAATATCGCCCTTTACTATGCAGGGGTGAAATGAGGTAAGAATATTTGTATGTAACTTTTTATTTGTTTAAAGTTGCAAAGATTTTAATAAATTGAATATGTATAGGTATTCAATTTATTATTGACGGATTTATTTAAAAGGTTGTATTGCTAATAATAAGATTAAAATAGATTAAAGTAAATAAAGAAACATTTGCGAGTTTATGATAATCATCGCTTTAAAACCCATAAAAAAACAAACCTATAATATGAGCTCTCTGTACAAAGAGTTTATTACGCACAAAGGGGTATTGGATGGTTATTCATACATAAAATGCAATTCAACTACAAATAACTACTAAAGGATTGACATGAAATATATGAATATGAATAGGTATGGGAATGCAATCCAGTTGTTCAAAATATTTGAAATAAGTAGGTGAGCTCTAGAACTGGGTATAACATTGGCTATAAGCACCACACTTAGCAGACGAATTGGCTATAGCCTCACCGGGTGATATGATGTCACCGGCGACGGCGGTCATGTGGCGTAGATGGATAGAGGCGGCTCATGATCAGAGGCGAGGCCTGTTTTTTTAATGATACGTAGGAACCCTTGGATCCCGAAGCTTGCCTTGTCAAGAATGAGGTCTATTTTGGAGCGAGCCTTCCCAGAAAAAGCTTTGTTCAGCAGTGGGCTAGTATGGGCTAAAAGTGATGAACTGAGAACCTTGGCGCAAGTGTAACCGTACGGGGTCAGCTAGTTTCTTTTTAATTTTCGTTTAGGTACCTACTACCAAGTACTAATTTAAGCAGCTTACTTATGTGGGCTAAAATTATGATTTTGATGATAATTCTTAAAAAAAACTGCTAATCTTTCATCGATGAGAATATGGGCAGCAACGTTTTGTTGTATTTTATCAACACTGCGATCACCAACCCACCAATCAAGCGCGGAGATCATGTATCGTGCGTTGGTACAACAAAATAATGTACTGAACCAAGTGGATTTTACATAACGACAATTCCCAAAACTAATTAGCAAATACGCTAAAACTACCCAAATCCCCATTAAAACAATAACTATTAACATATCCCGGACAATCCTCACAATTCCCGAATTAATTTGAAGTCACGGGACAAACCGGACACGGGATATTAATATTAATACTTCGGTTCGGGGTTGGGACGGACCCAGGAGGGTTCATTAAGGATCTCTAGAAGCCGTGCAATCGTCAAAATTCGACCGTTAAAATGAAAAGAAAAACAAAGGATGGCTTTCTGCATCTGCACTTTTCCACAAAAACAATTAAAACGTCTATAAGTATTAACTTTTTTCTTGTTAAAATGGTTGAGCCCTGGCACTCGAGGCTTGCCTGGGCATTACATGGATGAGGATAAGGTTTGTGGTGGATCAAACTTTCCCAGAAGATGACCCCACCGCGCATCGATAATGGTATGTGACATCCAACTGCTTAGCGCCCAAGAGCAGCAAGAATTTTAAACTCCTTCCGGGTTCCGACCCACATTTCAAGGCAAAAATCCACGTTTCTTGTTATTTAATTTCTAATCATGTTTTATTTATGTTCATTTGTTATAGCGGCCATAGCTATACATTTGGTTGGTGTTAAGACTTTTTTTAAATCCAGCTGGCTATCCCCATCTTACCTAATTCTGTCGCCATAACAACAATTCTTAAATTGTCACGTAACTGCCTTCTGCGCTGTAAGCTGTGGGTTCGATTCCCACCCAGGACAAGCATTTGTACCTACCTAGGTACCGCTGCAAGATGCCAGATGGCAGAACGGGAGAACAAAAGTTAAACTGACTTTGATTCTGCCTTTTAGTGAAGTAGCTTATGTTTAAATAAGTTTACGTACATTCTGTGAACAAAGTGAAAATAGTTGAACTACTTTATGTTTAAGCAAAATCAGTAATAGATCTGAAAAAAATCTCCTGCTACAAAGAACAGAGCAAACGTAGCGAATGGCGGACGTGTTTTAAGAAAGGTTGTGAACGTAAGAGGAAGAAGCTTTTTCAACCAATGAAAATAAAACCAAACTTCAGGGTTGCCCTCTTCTCTACCAAAAGACTGTTAGAACCAAAGACCATTATTCAATTCCTTTTCAACGAGATCTCTTATATGTATAGGCACCTGACATTGTGCACAAACTAACAGGATGAGAACATACCAAAGAGGCTACAAGCCAAAATGTTAATTTTCTATTACTATTTCCACCTTGCCCCTTGCCCTGACTACCCCTGTCCGGACCCGGATCATATCTCCGGTGATGAATAAGTAATTTAACGGTTAGATATGTTATTATGGAGCAGTGAAAATTATCAATTTCGTACGGGACTCGTCTCGGATGGACCCTTGACTTCGGGCATGTTTGATTTGCAAGGGCTGTCCAAAATGTTGGAAAATTAAGTAAAAATGCTCAATCATGCCCATTTCTAGTCCAGGAATGTATGAAAATTATTTATTGTACTCTTTATTAATATAACGGAATATCTTAAAATTATGTAGATATAAATTAATTTCAATTGGAATTGAATTGTCAATGAAAATTTATATCTGTATTTATCAGATTCGTTGAGTTTTTAGTATTAGCCGTTCAATATTCCTACCCTGTCTGGCCTTGACAATCACTCTCTTACGCTAGTTTACCAACGATTTCTTTTTCTACCTCTAACCACCCAATGCTGAGTGAATGTCTTTTCCAATGCTCGCCATCCTTCTCGATCTTGTGCCCTTTGCATCCATTTGGACCTCGCTATTGGTTTATGGTTGCCTAATATTAGCTTAGTCAATTTAATAAGTCATAGGTAGTCCTATCTAAGTATTTAAACTATGTTTCGAATTTCAAGTGGTCACATTGCTATATTATATATTTACATATATAATAATCAGCGCTTAGTTGAGATGAATATGGCACAAAAAAATCACAAATTGCGTCAGCACCCTAGTTGCTCTATTGGTTAAGAGCGTTTCGGGCTTCAGGAAAAAATGTCGGTTTGAGCCCCGTCGCGGGTTGTACATTTTTATGTCATTGAAACATTTGTATGTAAGTTATATCTGTTAGTAAATGTAGCGTTATTAGAAGTGACATCCCTACACTCACCCCTTTACCGTCACCCACACACGACATAAAAGCAATTCAGCAAATTATTATTGGCATGTTAATAGACACAGTCTGTCGTATGGCCACTATCTTATTTGTATGTAAAATGTTATGAGACTTATGGTTCAAATATGGGGTTAATGTTACCCTTAGTGCCTTGAGATTCGCCCGGGGGTTAAGTTAGTTTGAAGACAGCGATGCAAGTTAAGTGGCAGTTTGTTGCGGAATATTGTTATGTTGGTAGTTTGGAGTAAATTACAAAACTGGTGGGTTAGATAATTATGTACATTTAAACTCATTACATTGCAGTAGAAGTTTTAACACCTACCAACATAGGATTTTAAGTGTGGCCAAACAGTAGGTGTCTACGTATTTTTTGTAGTAGCAAGTACTAGAGCCTGTGTGTGACATCTGTGACACCGTTGAGTAGGTTACAGCTTACTCAACATTATGCTGAGTTGGGACCTTTTTGTTGCGATGGAAGCCTGGTGTTACAAACTAGTGGATAGGTACGATTTAGTTTTCTTGGCTGTTGGGTACGTTTGGTGCGGAGTTAGTATAAATTAGGTAAATTATTGCTGTAGGTATAATACGTGTTTTTAGGTTATTCGTTACGTTTATATTTCTTGTACTTGCTTATTTATTCATTTAATTTGACACTATGCTGCCTATCCTAACTTTGTCAATTCTTCCTCGTTTGTATTTATCTTGTTTCTTATCGATATCCAATAAATGTTTATATTTATATTTATATTTGGAGATACAAGGGTATGTCATTTGTAATACAAGTTTAACTAAGAGTACTAGTCACGGAGACGAATAAGTAGGTACCTATGTAAAAGGCCCTACTGAAGTTTTCCTTCTTACAGAGACAGGCGTTTGACATGGCAGACTACCCAGTACCCGGACCAACTCCGAAGCCTACTAAAGCTAATTATAATTTACAGACGAAACAAAAACTTCTCACAACATTGAACTCCAGCAAAATATGACGTTATTTACCCACAAGGTACACAAGTAACCCTTTATCCCGACCACAAACACGCTCCCAATTAGCCAAGCCCATTCCCTTATTAGATCAGTCGAGTAGACGAGATACCTGCTAGTGCAAGCTCCTATTGCCAGAAATATACTGCATGTCAATAAAACTATTTAATTTTAATTCGAGAAACGGGTATTTATCGCTTATTTTACCTCTATATTTATCCCGACGTTTCGGCACCAAGCTGAGGGTAGTTCTTAAAAACGCCTTCACTTCTCGACGGTGGCTCCAAAGTTCCAGTCTGCCCGCGACCACGGCTGGTGCAACCCTGCCGAAACGTCGGGATAAATATAGAGGTAAAATACGCGATAAATACCCGTTTCTCGAATTAAAATTATGTGTTCCAATCGCGAAAGTTTAAAAAAGAATAAAATTATTGGCGGTTTTTAAACAGGCATTTTGTATGAATCATAATCTTGGCAAATGATATGATGGATGATAATTACGTTTTAAAAACTAAAAAGTTAACCGACTACAATGAAGAATATGATACAATTTCGTTTACTGTGATTTATTTTTTGACGTATTTTTTCCAATGATTTTGATAACAGATGGACGGACAGACAGACAGACGCGTGATCCTTAATGGGATCCGTGTTCTCTGATCTTTACTTTTGAGGTAATACACCCAAATCGCTTCAACTGTGCCTATAATGTTTGAAGAGTTCCCTGTCCCACCAGTAAAGTACCCTTTAAAAAAAAAAAGAATTTATTAAATTGGTCCAGGCGTCTTCGAGCAGGTAATCGGGAACATACATAAAATAAAAAAAAAGATTCCGACGAATTGAGAACCTCCTCCTTTTTTTCCACGTGTTTTTTTAAACCACCTCTGTGGCGGTTGAACTACTGTGGCTCTAGACCACAGAGGCGGTTAAAATGTGAACGGACGCAGGAGTAGTGGTAGATCGAGGCAGAGATGGGTCTACTTACAGACTCCCATACAAGCATATATTAGGTATAACATGAAAAAATTCCATTGGCGCCCGTTTTATACAGTTCAAGACCGCCTCAAGACATCAGTTCTGTTAGCATTAGGTGATGCATTGCGTCTGTCATAGTGCAACCCCTTTGTTTAGGGTGGACATGAGGTAGTATGATATTAATTCTTGAAAAAGATTAGGTACAACAAAAAAATAGCAAGATAAAGGGTTGCAGATTCCGGACTAGACAGAACGGAGAAATCCCGACTGCCAAATAATTTTTGGAATGCAACGATCAACATTTTTGTAAAATACTGATCAGTTTTTTACAAAAATGTTGATAAGGTTATGAACGCATATAAATGTTCCGTGTCCGAACAGCTTTTTCTCTGTAAGCATGTCCCGTTTTGTCACTGAAAGTACCTATTTAATGAAGGTAGCCGCGTTTGACCACCTTACTTTAAAAACAACTAAAGATGTGGCCTAAGATAGTACCTACCTAAGCTCCTCTAAAAGGAGCCCATATACTCTGGACTTGATGTCTCCTAGATACCTACCATTATTATTGACACTACCTATACATATAACTAATGTTATAACAAATGTATTAACAAAGAATACAAAAAGCACAATTCATGTCAGCAACAAAATCATTCAAGACAAATTCTGGCGGGTGATCTAAATGATGGTCACTGTATGTTCACTTCATCAAGCTACGATTGTGTCGAGTGTTTGCTCAGCGTATAATATCGATGACGCTTGCTTTGAGCTCGCTAACTGTGTCTGTTTACACTTGTGTCAATGTGGTTTATCCAGTTTCTGTTTATTGACTTTAACCTGCCCCTACAGTTATGATTCAGGCCCATTTAAACATTACCCACCTTCAACAGCTTCAAAAATGTACAACCAAGAATAACGATTAGTCTCGTCGAATCTCGCCAAAATGATTTAATCCTACACAGCCCTCAAGCCAGACGAGACATTTAATTACCCTGTAATTTATCGCCCCATTTATAACACCACTCTAGCCCCAACATTACAAACTTAAAAAAACAAATCTATCCCCTTGATTACAAGCTGTCACGTCGTAGGATTTTTTTAAGCCATTCTAATTAGTCACGTTGGTGTTCGGCTGCATCCATTTTCTTAAACGCTCTCTGTAATTGGACCCCACCTAGGATGTTGCCAGCCGCAAAATTTATTGCTTAATTACCTCAAGAAAAGTAGACTCGTCCACCCATCCGCCGACAGATGTTTTTTACGCGCGGAAAAACAAAAACGGCTTAAGAATGACATTAATTAATTCTTAATGAAATTCATCTTCACCCTCGGTTTGTTTTAATTTAAACGGTCGATTTATTGCTCGTACAATTTGTCGGTCGCACCCCGAATAATTACACCAAAGCCGTTTGTATTACATTTATTGGCGACAAGTTGCGCGGACCCGCGAAATACAAATTACATAGGTAAGTATATCAATAAATACTATTCTTCAACTGGCAACTTTTGGTTACACATTTCATGAATTAAGGTTTTACTGACGTAAGCTGGATAAGTAAGTTAATATTTCCTCTGGTAATGATCGTTAATGGTAGTTTGGAACAAGGGTTCATCGTATCTCAGATACGCTTCATCGTGTCTTACGGGGTTCTGATACGTCTTTTGTGGGACGTTGTTGTAGCTGTCACTACTGTCGTGGTATTGGTGGCTGTTGATCAAGTTGTGATTGGTATTCCTACTCGGATTCACGAGAGTATTCCTTGTCTTGTCATCCTTTTGGGGTAAAATAGGCGTTGGTGTGACCTTGTCGTCAATCTTCTTATCTTTAGTTGCAGTTCCGGCGGGCACTAGATCTCTGTAGTTCCTTTCCTCTTTCCTCAAAGGAGCGTAGGGATATCTGTTTCTAAATCTGTAGTCATAGCGTCCGTTCCTAGCGTAGATATCGTCGTGCCTATAAGGATCAACCGAGTATCTGTACCTCAGGTCTACACTCGGCGGAGTGCGTACAACATCAGGCAGATGAGCGTAGTAAATGATCCTTTTAGGTTTTCTTGGTATGAAGTTGTCGTATGGTTCATCGTATCGGTCAACTCTTGGACCGAAAGGTCCGACAGGTCCAACGGGACCAACAGGGAAGTATCGCCTGCGATCCTCGTAAGGTGTGAGATCGTAGTAAGGGTCGCGGCGGTACATATCATCTGAAATAGGGTAAAGGCGCTCGTCGTAGACAGGTCTTCGCGAGTCTTCAGGGTAGAAAATCGCTTGTCTGGGATACACTGGTTTGTACTTAGTGCGTTCTTCGTCTGGACGAACGAATTCGGTTCGTATTTCATCTGTTCTTGTAGCTCTTTGTATGGATTCTTTGTCGTTGCGGGACTCTGACGCTTCTAAAGCTTTGTTTTGTGTGATGAAGTTAACTCTCGGCATCCTGGAGTTGATGAGTTCTCCAGACGGCTGTGGAGGGGTGAGGATGTCACCTGAATGGGAGTCATGGCCGGGGAATGGAAGTTTGATCCAGTTCTCGTTGGAAGCTCTAGCGCCTCTTCCTGTGGGTTTGTCCGTAACTCGTTCTGTGGTTTGGTACAACTGCAGAGGCTCTTTTTCGTTTGTGATCGAGATCTTGGTGGTTGGGTCTTCCGGGGGCAATGGGCCGGGGATCCACGGCGCTGGGTTCACCTGTTGCCTGTCTGAATGAAGGTTGTAGAACTTTTCTTCTTCGATTACACCACGACGATCGCGAACTGGGTCTGCGTCGGCATTGATCTGAAATTCCATCGAAACGAAGAACATAGGTAAATGTTGAATAAATTAATTGGATAGGGACTTTAGCTCGTTGGGTGCTATTTAACACGCGTAGGGCGTTCTTCATAGACAGCGAGGGACTCAGCACCCAACGAGTTAGAATTTTCAGTACCCATCACAATGAGTCTTACTTTATTTGCACACATACAGAAATAACAATACAAACTAACTAGACACATAAAAGTATGGCTTTTTTTATTGAACGACAAGGAAGCGCGTGGCTTTCATCTGGACACAAGTTGAGATAAGGCCGAAGGTGGAGGCGCACTTCACCCGAAATCCTCAACAAACTAACCCTATATAGGAGCTTTCTTCCAGCAATAGGTAGGGAGAGAAACAAGATTTTAAATAGGTACCTATTACAAGTGAAAAGGGATGTGTACAACATTATTATCACTTATTGACATCAACCTCAATACCTTTGTTACAGCATTAACAAAACGTTTATCGAGTTATTAGGTACACTGTTACTTAATTTATTCCCATCTAGTGTATATTCTACTTATTGGGACTAAGCGCTTTCGACAGTAGAAATAGAAATGAGATAACTAAAAAAATAAATTAATTAATTAATAAATAAATACATAACTAAATAAATAAATAAATGAATAACTATATAAATAAATAATAAATATTTAAAAAAAAAACTAACTATATACAAAGGAATCAGTCAGATTACCTAAGGACCGTTACAAACGGCCTATAGGTAACTCAACTGTTCCAGACCAGTACCAGACGGAAGCGTGCCCAATACACTGGCTGGTTTGCCACGCTGAATAGCTATGCTAATTCGCTGGCCTAAATAAGAGCCAGCCCTTGGGTCACGTGTCGCCTCAATCAAAAGCCCCGCAAGATATTTGAAAACCCGGAGGATACCGGCTCCCCACAGACCCAAGGTCTCCACCCCAAAAGGCTCAAATAGGTAAGCTCTGTCGAGACCACTATATTTGTGCCTTTTGTGATCCTCGGCCGAATCAGCCGCCGTGCCAGCCCTAACTGATGTCCCAGGCAGATGAGATGGCGCTAGGGTGTCGACGCAGCTAGGTAGCGTCCCACACCAAAAGCCTACCCATTTCCCAAGGGACAAGAGTCATACCGTCGGGCCGCTTACCATCATCACGTAACAGACCATTCGGTTCAAGAACGGCTGGAACATTGACACTGGTAAAAGCTCGACGGATAATGTCATTAAGACTTGCGTGGCGCGAAATTCTGCCGGCAGACCTTGTGCACGAAAGTCCGTGAAAACCAAATTGATCTACGGTCGCACCGCACCGGCACTGGTGAGAGGCGCAGCATCGTGCACCCAACCGAAGACTAGTGGCAATATGGAAAGTTACAGGATCCACTGGATCTACTGGATCTGCTTACAGCCAAAGACAAAAATAAATAAATAAATAAACATTACAGGACATTAATTTCACACAGCGCCATCTAGCCCCCAACTAAGCATAGCTTGTAATATGGAAACTAGATTACGGATAAAATACTTAAATACTTTTTGTAAATACATACGTACTACATGATACAACACCCAAACACAGAACAAAAATCTATATTCATCACACAAATGTTTGTCTTGGGTGGGAATTGAACCCACAGCCTACAGCACAGAAGGCACAGCTACTACCAACTGACTATTGTTATTTGACAATATTTCATGAGCACTGTAAAAACTTGCAATCAGCTTCCAGGGTCTGTATTTCCGCTGTCTCAATGTCTTTATGAAGACAGTTAATAGGTACCTTCTGGGTAAAATCACTACTTCGTAAATCTTATCCTTGCTCAAAGAAGTCAAGAGACGACACATTCTAAATAAAAAAAACTGTTAGGTATTTGGAATTGAAGTCGAACATGTTTGATCATTTCCAGCTTCCAATCTGTAAATAACATAGGTAGGTAGGTCCTAGATACATTTACCTCAGTGTGGTCATCGAATCCTTGTTGCAAATCCAGACAGAATACGCTCTGTATGAAGGACAACCAGAGAATCGCTTTAACGCTCTTCATGTTGCAAGGTTCTTCAAGACCTGGAAACAGTTTTTTTTTATTGTTCGACGAGGAAGCGCTTCGCCTTCATCTCACCTGGTTACAAGTTGAGATAAGGCTGAAAGTCGAGGCGCACTTCACCCGGAATCCTCAACAAACTGAGGAACTGGCTATCTTACCTCTAAACGACGGAACACAACATTTTTTTTAAGAATTGTTATTATGGCGACAGAATTAGGTAAGATGGTGGTAGCTAGCCAGGCGGACTTACATAAAATCCTACCACCAACCAAGTATGCATTCAAATAAATTTCCTGCCGAGGTTTCATTAGTAGCTACAGTATAGGGTGTACCTAGTAAGGGTGTTATACCATTTTGAAAAGTCAACAACCCGAGTTTTTTTTTGTACTTAGATACTACGTAGAAGTGTTTTGCCTTCATCTCACCTGATTTTTTTTTCAAGTCAAGCGATTGCTGCGTTTGGTTATGCAAGAGACGATAGGCAACAGTAGATACCTAACTGCTTACCTTTAGGAGAGCCGTATGCCTGTTTGCCACCTTAGTGATGTAAAAAACAATACTGCGAAGCCTCTTTGCCATGCAGGAATCAGATGATTTGTCGCATACTAACACCACTAGCAAAATATCACAAAGGCAATGGAAAATATGGAACTTGCAATGGGACTGCCGTCTATTTGTCCTTCCCACATGTCTGTAAGATGGCGACGGATACAGGCAGCAGTCAACGAGGTAATAAATTAAAAATCATTCTAGATTTTCCAGGAGTATTATCTAATTACTAGAGCAAACTAAAAGATAACTCGCGTCATTTAATTTGTTCATCTGATTATTTATATTTCAGGCAAAGTTGGGCTTCATTTGATTGCAATCAAAGTACCCTTACAAAATATTACGTAGAATAGGTCTAAAACTTTGCCAAACAAAAGAACGTAAAACAAACGATTCTAAACCAAATCCTCATTTAATATTAGTTCATTAGCGGCCGCTGACCGGAAGTGATGGAATCAACGGAAGCTGGGAGCCGAACCGTGAATGTACCAACAAAATGACACCTGTAGCCTCGGCGTTGCTTTTACCAAATCGTTTGACGTGATTATTGCAATTATCCTTATGATATTGCAACTAAACAATATAGGTACCTACCTACTCGTATACCTATAAGTATACTATGTTCCGATTTCACCAAATCAACCAAACTATGAATATACAATGACAGACAATGTAATCAGACGTTGATAGGCTTTTGACTATCCATCATTGGATGATGACAACGACAACTAATTAATTTTAATCGCCTCTGTGGTCTAGTGGACTACTCACTGGATCAATGTAGAGGAAGGGAGAACAATATTGTGCTTGGTTGGTTTGGTGGTAGGACTTTGTTTAAGTCCGCCTGGCTCACCACCATCTTACTTAATTCTGTCGCCACAACAACAATTTTTAAATTGTTGTGTACCGGTATTTGTAGCAATATAGCCAGTTCCTCAGTTTGTTGACGATTCCGGGTGAAGTGCGCTTTCACCTTCGGCCTTATCATAACTTGAAAAATCGAGTGAGATGAAGGTACCCGTCGTACAATATTTAAAAAATGGCCAAGGTTGGAACACGCACACCGAGAGTTCTGATCATCATTTCAAGGCAAAAAATCACGTTTGTTATTAAAAGGTAGATTATTAAAAGTTTTAAAAATAATCTAAGTATTTAGTGTACTTACACTGTAATATTTTGTGAAAATGTATAAATATAATAATATTATATTTATACATTTTGCCACTGTATCTTATTATATGTGTATCAAAAGTAACAAATAAATAATATAAAAAAGTTTTGGGTGATTAGATGATATCTGAAAGCGGAGAATGAAGGAAGATAACAAATGAAGCCGACTCCACCGATAGTTATACTTTATAGTTACATTTGGTTGATATTCCATTTATTGAGATCATGCGCTATGCATTTTTTTTTATATATATATTTGTAGTTTACGTATGACTCATCACCTTCAAAATAAGGCATATTCTCGGTAGGCCCGCTTATCGTAGACCTCATCCCTGCCCAGGCAAGCCTCTAAGCTGACCCATCGCATATTAAAAAAGGAGGTAGAAATATTAAGAGTGTGTTCTATTATAGGTGTACATAGTTTAATACCACCTACCACCAACCAAACTAAGCACAATATATTGTACTCCCTATGTGAATCGAACCCGGGACCTCTGGATCTGAAATCGGCGCGTTGAACCACTAGACCACAGATACGGTTATCGAAGGAACACGGTTTAGCAACCGTTTAGCGCCGGACTTCGGCAGGAGGGTGGTCGCTAGCCAGATGGACCTCTATAGGCCCATTCAACTCATTATGAACTCAGGTATATGATGATGATAACTGGGCAGACGAGCCTAGTCAAAATTGCCTAAAACCAACAAAACAGCTACGACAATGAAATGTCTAGAATCCTTTCAGCGCAACAGTTGAATGGACTAGAATGTCCCACGGGTTCGGCGGCATTTCGTTCTGCACCACAAATATCAACAATTGTCTATTTACTATCAATCACCGTTATCTACGATTGTGCTATTGAATGGCAGGCGAATGGCCTAGTTAAAGGTTCAGGTGCGATCAATGGGCAAGGTGGGTCAGAGTGAAGGTACGGCGAATGGCCTAGTTAAAGGTTCAGGTGCTATCAATAGGCAAGGCGGATCAAAGTAGCCTTTTTACCTAGCACGTGGGAAGTAGATAAAAGTGGAAGACCCCGCGTAGATTAAATAGTCTAAACATACATCTAAAATGACGGAACACAACAATTTAAGAATTGCTGTCATGGCCACAGTCCTACCACCAATGAAACCAAGCACAATATTGTACTCCCCTTGGGCATCGAACCCAGGACCTTTGGATCTGACATCGGTGGACGAACCACTAGACCACAGAGGCGGTAGTGTCACAATGTCCAAGTAAGTCTCGATAGTTTCGTTCCCAGGACCCAGAATATCCCGGGAACAACGTAAGAATAAGAATATGTATTTACTTAGCACACACAAGACAAGGAAATGTATAAATAAATACAAAAACACGATAAAATTAAAGAACAGCTAGAATACAA
Organism: Venusia cambrica; assembly: GCA_951394065.1. Lineage (NCBI taxonomy): Eukaryota > Metazoa > Arthropoda > Insecta > Lepidoptera > Geometridae > Venusia > Venusia cambrica. The sequence continues at coordinate 11,978,353 of OX596035.1, forward strand.
ATAAATTAAATTAAATAAAGCTGAGTCCAAGCAGTCTCGAGTTCATCCAAAAACCTTACTTAGACGTAGTTAAAAGCCCTTATTCTAGCTTAAGTAACTTATGTATATGACAGCAGCTGACGTCACTAAACGAGAGCAAAAACATACATAGGTATACAGCACAGAGTACATCATATGAAAAACGTTATATTCCAAATATAAATTTGGTTTGATTAAAATAAATAAACATATACATAGCTAACGGGTAACGATTGGATAGAATACTTAGATAGGTAAACACGTAATCCTCTGAGTCGGGAAATTCTGGCGATTTACTAGGAATTTAGGTGGAAGAGGTGAATCCTCGAAAGCGAAAAAGTCTGTTTGCTATTAAATGATTTTGCTTTACTTTTTCTATCCCCAACTTTACCCCGGATGAATTTCCCATCGATACCATCAAACACTATTTGTAAACAGAAGCTTATATAACAATTTCCATACTACCAACACGAACGACGTACAAACTTTTACCCCCAATTTTACCCTATAAACGGTAGAACTTCTATTTACTACCTATCTACTACCTTCGGGGGATGCAAGGGGTTTGACATCCCATATCAACAGCCCATTATTGTCCACCATATGTTGAAAAAACTTACTCCGAAACGTTTACCATACTCACCACGCTTGGCAGACAGATTGGTCTTCACAAGTTTTGTTCATACACAGAAGGAAGCTGCTGCCTTTTTGGTGTAACGCCTTGGTAGACTTTTACGACATCCGTGGGTAAATTTTTGAATCACGACTACCTCAACGGTTTTATGAGCTCTATTCAAAAATGTTGATATCAATCGTTTCATATGTTAGTTAGGGGTGAATTATTCACTTATTGTATTCTGCCCATCCACTGACTGTGCTGTGCTTTTGTGATTTGCTCTCATTCTGGATTTTGCATTGAATGAGAGACGAGAAAGAGTGAATAAAAAGAGATTGAGAAAAGGTGTGCTCAGAGTAAGCAGAGGTGCTGTAAAACACTCACGATGTGTTTTAATTAGAGAGCGGGACGAGTTAAGTCTCACTTTGTTTGGGGACAAAATACATTTTGAAGCTGAACAAAGCCTGTTTAATTAGCTGACCGTATAATACTATTCATGTACCTATACTTGATTGCATATAAGAATTTTAGAATAAAACTAAACATTAAAAAGTATGCAGGGTTTTTAATTTTATATATCTATTATTTTAGCTGGCCGTTTAATTGATAACCAAAATTAGACTTACCTTGTCATAATCCCTGTAGGTTCGTCCGCGATGAGGTCTGTGACCGGAATGGCGGAAGAGTGGACTTGTTAGTCGTCACGCGGTTTGACCGTACCTATTGTTTGAGTACACAATCGGGATACAATCAGCGGCTGTTTCCACTGATCAGTATCGGGACTCTAATGCTGAACGATAAAAGAGATCCGATACCTAAGTAATCATGGGATTGTTTTTACGTGACAAGCGCTTGGCCCTGGTCAGACCTGCTGGCATATTACATAAGTTTGTTTCATTTGTGAAACCCAAAGGTATCGGTTTAATAAAAATGGCGGATATTCTTCTGAACTATTTATAGGTTTATCGCTTCCCCGACGTACAAAATAACGAACGAAATGAAACGAAATCTCGTTTTTACGTTTTTCATCTCAGAAACGATACAATTGGTGAGAAAAAAATGAGCGAACACCTGCAGTAAATCGAAGCTTATAAAATAACGTAACAATCCCGTGTAACCGCGCAATGGAAACCAACTCAATAACTGTACTCTATTCACAATAATGTCGCAGGTACCACAAATAAAACAAATATTTTGTGAGTATATTATAAAATTTTAATACTATTATTGTTCACTTCAAAATAAACCATTTTAAACGTAAATGCACTTCTGTAGACACCACAGTGAAACAGAAAATAAAACAAAAATGTGCCGTAATGAACAGAAAATAAGAACGTTCCTTAGAATTATAAATAAGGCATCATTGTTAGCACTATATTACGCGAAAGCTATCGAGATTGTATTGAATACTATCGGCTTGTGATTCAATCTTGACTTTAAGCTAAGTTAAAATACATTAATTGTTTGAAGACAGCACAAATCGTACCATATTCAATGCAAAACTAAAACCTCCATACTAAAGGCTCACCAAACGTTATTAAAAAATGATGACATATCAAATTGTCATAGAAATTCTTATAAAATACATTTCGCTTGCGGTCTATAGAAATATCGATATCATGGAATATGATCTCATACAGAAGATAAGAAAAACATTTATAAGCAAATCCGCCAACTTCCTTCGAAAAAAAAAGTTTATTTTCCTCTGGAATTTGCTACTAATATTTTCCTGCCATTATATTGAAATGGTCATTCGCATTCATCGATATGCCTCATAGTTACAGAGAAGGCTAGTAGTAAAATAATCTTACAGTAAGTATAGCTTATCAACAATCTGCCATCAGTAGAACCTATTCTTGCCCTATTATTCAACAGAAACTACAATTAGTAGTTTCTATACCAATTGTAGTAAAAGGTGTTGTATAACAACAGGTCTCTTAGCATTTCTTAAAACCATGGCAGCTTCGGTAAAGTTAATATAGTTTACAGTCTAATCCTGCCAAAAGTGTAGCTCAAGTAATAGTCGACATCAATTATTGACATATGGTTCAACCTGCCTTCAAATGTAGGGGAGAAGCTAGCGTATTGAACCTGTCTTCAAGCTATAGTAAGGGAGACGCTAGCGTATTGAACCTGTCTTCAAACGTAAGGGAGAAGCTAGCGTATTCAACCTGTCTTCAAGCTATAGTAAGGGAGATGCTAGCGTATTGAACCTGTCTTCAAACGTAAGGGAGAAGCTAGCGTATTCAACCTGTCTTCAAGCTATAGTAAGGGAGATGCTAGCGTATTGAACCTGTCTTCAAACGTAAGGGAGAAGCTAGCGTATTCAACCTGTCTTCAAGCTATAGTAAGGGAGATGCTAGCGTATTGAACTTGTCTTCAAACGAGTAGTAATAGTTGTGTATCTACTCCTGGGCCATGGCGGCGGGCGCGGCGGGCTCTTTCCCGCCGGCTCTCTTCGACCCAGAGACGATATCATCGATTCGGAGCAGCAGGATCGCGGTTTCCACTGCCGTCTTGTATACCTGCAATCAAAAAAACATCAGCAGGCTTATTTTTTTTATTGTAGGACGGGGAAGCGCTATAGCCTTCATCTCAAGTAACAAGTTGAGATAAGGCCGATCGATGAAAACTAGTGCTCGATTGCTGTCTGCTCTGTATCTGCTGATACATGGTACGAATGTGGCGTTTGAGAGCGATAATCGCGAAATTTAAGGCTGTTGCAACTGTTGCAATAACCTGCAGGTTACAGGACAGTAATAACTTTTGAAACTAATGCCATATTATGATACTGAATGTCTTTGCTAGTAGGAATGAAGGACAATCTAAACTTATTTTACAAAGATTGCTGAAATCATTAACTTATGATCAAACAGAAGAAATTTTAATTGTTATGGTTTAATTTTCCATTTACCTATTGTTATATGTATTATTATACATTTACTATTATTACTTTTTATTTTTAATATTGATTATTAACACTATTATATTAGTTCAATCATTATGTATAAGGCTTTTTTATTTGATTTGTTCATAATATTTCAGTTTACAAGATGTTAGCTATAAGCTGTTTGTTTTGTGTATAAAAATAAAAATAAAACAAAATAAAATATTAGGACGCGAGCGTAAAAATCTATCCAATATGTCGATAATAAGTTTTCCCGACACAGGCTTAAACTAGTGGGAAAACTGAAAGATATAACTAGCTTTAATATTTGCGGTCTGTTAAATATTTATTGTATTATATTGTTGAAATGTTAGTACCTAAGAACCTTTGTTTTCCTTGAAATTGTACAATGTTATACAGCAGTAATAGATATTTTTTACTTTTATTTTTCGCCCACAACATCCGTATCATTTTCATTGTCTTTGTCGCGAACTCTGGCGCTGAATAAGTGTCACCAACAACCCAAAGTCCTTTCGGTATTTTAAGAACATGACCCGGATAGGGTAGGGTTAGTTAAAACCATGGGGGACAATGCACAATACACCCCACATCTAGACGTCAGGTCTTGAATGAATGAATGAATGAAAAATACTTTATTGCACACCTTAAAAATAAATATATATACGATGGGCGGTCTTATCGCTAAGAAGCTATTTCTTCCAGACAACCTTTGGATGGAGTGGATTTCATGGCTAAAGAGACGGTTGGTGGTGCACATATTAATTAGAGGTCTAGATTAACTATAAGTACATACATTATAAGTAAAGCTATGCTACAAATATACACACTACTTATATAAATATAAATACCTACATATTATACACTATGTACTTACATACTATACAAATATAATACACAAATATAAATATATATTTCATCTAAATAAATATGTATATATTTATTTAGATGGATGATAATTATAATAAATGTTCTAGAAGTACCATGATAAAAACACGGTCTCGGTCATCCCCACTCAGAATATGAATAATATCTACTGCTGATGGTGGGTATCATCACTCCGGTTCAAATCTGGAGTCACTGGCAGCGTACTGAGCCGGGGCCACTGACAGGAGGAAACAATAGACCACGTGATCTTTCACTCTTCGGCTACAGAATTACGTAGGGAGAAGATGGGTATCAGGGAAATATTTGGTCACAGTTTTGCAGGCATCGTGACCCACCAATCCAGTCCTGCTACAGTATATTAAGGACTTGTGCTGGCCGGGATAGGGTAAGTTAAAACCAGAGGACAATGCCATATTACACTCACACCGGGACGTCAATACAGACCTTAGTCACCCACTCAGAAAAGCACTGCAAATTAATTGGAATCAAGTTCCAGCTTAACTGCTAGCTACGTTCTTAAAGATGGCATAGTAGTCGTTCTAAGCTCTCTAAGTTTCTTATGGAAATCGCTCGACGATCAATGGTAGCAGTTATTAAACGTCGCTTGACGACGCACCGGCCCCACAAAATAGGTACCCAGGTGAGTCGCCTGACGCTTTATTTGGCAGTTGGCCCGATTTTGATTTGAGCATATTGGTTGGCTGCTTTTAAAGTAATAGAAAGTAACTAACTAAGAGTTGTAGAAGCCCCTAGTGAAAGGGCTCGTCCGGAGAATTACTACCACCATACTTATTTCAGCCGCCAAGCAGCGTTGCTGTGTTTCGGTTTGAAGGGTATGGTTGCCGGTGAAATTACGGGTATGTGAGGCTTAACACTTTTATGTCTCAAGTTGACGGGCGCAATGCAGTGCCGTGTAGGCTATGTTCTTTGTGGATGTGACCTATGCAGTAAGGCTTTGACATAGGCAAGAGTACACTTTACACCAGGTGCGCTACTTGCTTGTCCCGTCTCCTAGTAGTTAAAAAAAAAAGTTACTCTTTTTGTTTGCTTCCTTTTCAACGCGGCTGAATGGATAATAGTAAATATTACAGGATATTTATTTCACACAGCGCCATCTAGCCCCAAACTAAGCATAGCTTGTAATATGGGAACTAGATTATGGATAGATTACTTAAATTCTTTGAAAATACATACGTACTATATGATACAACACCCAAACACCGAACAAACATCTATATTTGTCACACAAATGTTTGACCTGGGGGGGAATCGAACCCACAACCTATAGCGCAGAAGGCAGAGTTACTACCAACTGAGCTATGAGGCTTGTTAAGAGGATCTTATGAAAGTTCAGTAGTAACACCCTCCTATACAAACATAGTTTGTCATTTCTTCATACAAATGCAATGACCAATTCAAAAGAAATGTTACTGAAATATTTTTCTAGGGATAATTGATGTATTAATGACACAAAAAATTACAATCCGGGACGGGACTCGAACCCGCATCTTTTCACTCGTGATTTGAAGACTACAGGAATAAATAAATAAATAAAAAAATCACTCAACACACGTGACAATATTTACCAGGTTCAAGTTGTTGATGAAACCCACTCATATGAAAATATTTAAAAAAATTGCAACCACCAAATGGTTTATGCAGCGTATTCTAGAAGGGTCCTGTGTTCGGCAGACGGGTAGTTATGCCACAAATGGCTGAATAATTCGCTTAAATATAGTACATCACTGCAGCGGACAGCAAAAGAGGCAAGAGGACGCACGTGTAACACATACGTAAGTCCATCAATGCCTGGTTGTGGCCTTGTGTACTTTTCTCAAATAATGCGCGGAAATCAAAACTAAGCAGTATCCAGGCAGAACTTCTTATTTGAAATACAATTACTTTTCAAAATCAAAGACGGACAACGATATTTTTTCCCGCGTTAAAGTATTCATTTGTTTTAGCTTTCTATTTGCAAGCCAGATCAAAATTTAAATAAAGCCTTTGATAATTTATCTCCTTGGTTGATATGTATAATAACTCAAGCACGCAGTTTCATACATTGCTGGAGCGTAGTAATGTTCCAAATTCAAAAAACGCTCCAGCAATGGATTCCATTTTCTTTGTTCGTAAATTAAATAAATAATAGTAGTTTATATACACTCAAATCGAAAAATTAGAATTACGAATTCAAAGACGGTTCTATACAGACGCACTTTATAAACGCATATACATAAAATTAAGAATAAAACTCATTATAGTACCGCTAGCTTTTTTTTTATTATTTCATTAAACTAGTCTATGGTTTTAGGCTGAATATGAAAAAAAAGCGCACGCATGCGCTTTTATCGCAGTTCGAACTGTGAAAAAAATGGTTATTTGACCTGCAGTTTGACGGCGAGCTGTTCCCAGATGCCCTTCTAAGCCATGTCGACGATCTACCCGGTCTCGACAGATAGGTATGGATTTTCCAGTACCAGTATTTGGCCAGTACGGCAATTTTGATTAATCTCAAAGAAGGTTGTCAAAATAATGCTCAAACTCCCCAAGCATGTTTGAAAAAAAACCATGTACACTAGGAAAAAATAAATATTCCATCAGTGATATGACGATCTACCTACCTGCAGTTTGACGGCTAGCGGTTCCCAGATGCCCTTCTTAGCCATGTCGACGATCTCCCCGGTCTCGACAGATAGGTATGGATTTTCCAGTACCAGTATTTGGCCAGTACGGCAATTTTGATTAATCTCAAAGAAGGTTGTCAAAATAATGCCCAAATTCCCCAAGCATGTTTGAAAAAAAAAAACCTTGTACACGAGGAAAAAATAAAGATTCCATCAGTGATATGACGATCTACCGACCTGCAGTTTGACGGCGAGCGGTTCCCAGATGCCCTTCTTAGCCATGTCGACGATCTCCCCGGTCTCGACAGATAGGTATGGATTTTCCAGTACCAGTATTTGGCCAGTACGGCAATTTGATTAATATCAAAGAAGGTTGTCAAAATAACGCTCAAATTCCTCAAGCATGTTTGAAAAAAAAAACCTTGTACACGAGGAAAAAATAAAGATTCCATCAGTGGTATGACGATCTACCTGCAGTTTGACGGCGAGCGGTTCCCAGATGCCCTTCTTAGCCATGTCGACGATCTCCCCGGTCTCGACAGATAGGTATGGATTTTCCAGCACCAGTATTTGGCCAGTACGGCAATTTTGATTAATCTCAAAGAAGGTTGTCAAAATAACGCTCAAATTCCCCAAGCATGTTTGAAATAAGAAAACCATGTACACTAGGAAAAAATAAAGACTCCATCAGTGGTATGACGATCTACCTGCAGTTTGACGGCGAGCGGTTCCCAGATGCCCTTCTTAGCCATGTCGACGATCTCCCCGGTCTCGCCGTCGATGCCGGCGGTGACGCTGCCCGCCGCGTGCTTGGCCCGCAGCGCGGTCAGGGTGCGGATTGTGTTCGCGCCGCAGTTTTGTGCCAGAGTGCGGGGGATTATTTCTGAAAGGTACAGCCTCTAAATTACACACAGGCACAAGCCACAATGACACAACCAGAAACGACAATTAATTAATGATTACAGAAAGACACATAGTGGAAATACGCCAATTGCTTGCTACCTTTGCTCGACTTGAATGAATGCCAGAATGACACGAAGTGGAAATCTGCAAATTGTTTGCTACCTTTTTTTAACTTTGCAGCTGAACAGGGCCCCGATTCGAATAAGCCAATCGCTTCTCTATGACAGTGGTATCATCGCAATGGCCACTAGAATACACAAGCCTCATAGCTCAGTTGGTAGTAACTCTTGTCTTCTGCGCTGTAGGCTGTGGGTTCGATTCCCATCCAGGACGAACATTTGTGTGATGAATATAGATGTTTGTTATGTGTTTGGGTATCGTATCATATTGTACGTGTGTATTTACAAAAAGTATTTAAGTATACTATCCGTAATCTGGTTCCCATATTACAAGCTATATATATATGTTTGGGGCTAGATGGCGCTGTGTAAAATTAATATCCTGTAATGTCCTGTAATAATACCATAATTGCTCTTCTGCGACAATACCATTGTCACAGTGAAGCGATTGTTTTAGTAGAATCGGGGTTCTGATCTTGAAGGCCTATTAGTACCACTCTCCCATATAAACCTAGGTATCGTCTGTGAGTATCGTCCAGGTATAAATGCTGGTACTTACCAGTAGTGATAAAAAGGTAAGGCGATCGATGTATTTCATCACAATGGAACATCTTATTGAAATGCGATATATGCGAATATCCATACCAGGAATATTGTAATGCCATGACGATCAACATAGGCTTCTTTTTATCCAGATAGGTACAGGCGACGCGGGCAAAAGCAAATGAGATAGTTTTTTGGTTGGTGGTAGGATTTTGTTTAAGTCCGCCTGGCTAGCTACCACCTTCTTACCTAATTATGTCGCCATAACAATTCTTAAAAATTGTTTTGTTCCGGCATTTAGAGGTAAGATAGCCAGTTCCTTTGTATGATGAGGATTCCGGGTGAAGTGCGCCTCCACCTTATCTTTGTAACCAGGTGAGATGAAGGCCAAGCGCTTCCCTGTCGTACAATAAAAAAAAAGTTATACCTAGAGCTTGTGCTACCGCGCGATACGGCGTGTTGTGTGCCGCGTTCGCTGTGAGAGCCTGCGAGAGAGCCATCTCTACGGCGCCGCCACCGGCCACTAGGCGCGGGTTCAAAACCTGGAACAAGGAACGTGATTAGAAACGCATTAGGAAGATAGTCGGAATTGAAAAAAAAAGTGTGATGTGGTATAGACCACATCACACTTTTTTTTTCAATTCCTCTCAATCTCTTACACTTTCCCATGAAGTTAGTTGAAGTTCTATTTTGTATGTATTTTAGTTTTAAGGTATATATTAATAGGGGTCTTAGAATTAGTATTTAAATTCATTAAAAAAAAATATCAAATCATTCCTGTACTATTCTTACGTTACCTGAGATAAACTTATATTATTATATTATAATAAACAACTATGTGGTGGTTTTCGTTGAGATTCGTACACCGTATCATTCACACAGCTCACCAGGTTCTTAGCAACATGTAACGCGTCCTGCAAGTTCCGTTCGATCTCGTTGAGCACGTCTTTGGAAGCGCCCCTCAGGAGGATGGTGCACGCCTTAGGGTTCTTGCACTCGGTGACGAACGTGAAGTATTCGTCGCCAATCTTCTTGATCTCGAAGAGGCCGGCCGCGGTGCCCACGTCGCTTTCCTTCAACTCGTCCGTGCGGTTCACGATTGTGGCGCCACAAGCGCGCGCCAGCCGGTTGTTGTCGGTTTTACGTAATCTACACAAGAACAATATATATATTCATCATCATCCTCAACTGCTATTATGTAACCCACTGCTGCCCACCCCCTCAGCATGGGGCGGGGATCAAATTTTTGTTCTCTGCTTTTATCCACCATCGGGAGACAAAATGCTCTGACAAGGTGGATAAAAACAGAGGACAAAAATTTTATCTCCTCCCCGTGCTGAGGGGCCTGGGCATAAGCCTCCTCCCCCAAACGTCACTTTAATACGGAGTAGTGCCGAAAGCCATTTTTTCCATATTTTCATAACGGTCGATTTTGACCATAGCATGGCCTCTAGTTACTATCATGATATTATATAACCTCAGGTTTGGTGCTAAATACTACTGTAGTTTAAGAAATGAAACCGAATTTGGACTATAGAAGTCAATAACATTATGAATGAGGTCATTTTTCTTAGCATTACGAAACAGTAATAAACAATAAACATTGTTTGTCTCAATTGGCTCTAATCACTTGTAATTTCAATTTAAAAAATAAATAAAAACCCTGACCTATCCTACTAATATTGTATACATATACGTATATAATAGTCATGTAGGTGACCCACTGACCGACTGTTTGACAAGCAACGCACAGCCCAAGCTCGAGATCCCACAGACTTGAAATTTTCAAGGATATTTTAATGGTTTTATAGTGAAGGGTTACACAAAGGGTTATAGGGATTTCCGGGCGTTTCAATATTATTACATATACGAAAGTTGGTATGGATGTTTGTTTTTAGCTCCTTCAAAACTAGTGAACGGATCAAACTGAAACTTTGACAGATACTGTTACAGACCATTGCGGGCGAAGACGCGAGCTGAAGCTAGTTACTAATGGAATTGAAAATGTACCTGCGAATAGCGGTGATGCCGGCCTTCAGTAGGTAATGCTGGGCCAAGTCCGAGACTCCCTTCTCAGTGAACACGATATCAGGTTTCACAGCAATTATCTCCTCACACTGTCTCTGGACGTGCTCCTCTTCCAGCTGCAGTAGCTTTGTGAAGTCCTGAGGAAACAATTTAACATGCAAGTTATTGATAAAATGTCCAGAGAAAAGCAACCAAGATACCTCAAGCTTTTCGACGCAAAACGTATGTAGACAGACGGCTTGCACTAAACCTCACTACTCTTGAGGATAGACGCCTGCGTGGTGACCTCATATACCTACATATAATCCTGAAAAATCACTATAACCTTCCGGATATACAAGACACCTTTAAGAAGAAAGAAGGCCCAAGGTCATCCCGTCGCCACCACCTTCAAATAATGCAAGATCATACCAATTCGCTAGTGGCCTACCATTGCCTTAGTAACAGAGTTGTTCACAACTGGAACCGACTCCCGGAGGAGGTTGTGTCTGCAACCTCTGTAAACGCCTTAAAAATAATTTCGGCAACTGGTTACGAACGAATAAAAATAAACTTAAAAAGTCACTGAAACATAAACAATGACTATTGGAATTCCAACACTGTGATATGGACACATCAGCATTAGCTGCTAGTTCATTAATTAATCATCATAATAATAAAATATAAAAGCATGGGCCGGCCCATTGCCACTTAAGCCTGCTAACCCATTAAGCTATGTTGACCGCCTTGGTTCACTGTTGGATAACCTCATTTCTTCAGAGAAACGCAAAGCATAGCACATGAAAGCTATTGCAACTGGCAACTATTATTATTTTTTATATAATATACGGAAACACTCTGACCAGAATTTTATTTATTGTTTAATCTACACTAAATAGCTAGATGCTAAATGCACTTAGCATAATCATAATAATGTATTCACTATTTACGACATGAAGGTTATTTGCAAGGACTTCATAACATTAATTTATAGCCCTTTTACTTCTTAGTGCAATAAAATAATTTATATCCATCTATGATTGATCTGACACCACCATAGTTTTGACAGTTACAACGCCATTCAATCATTATATTAGAACCATGAATCTATACTAAAACTGGATTGCGCACTCAAAAATTAGATACATGAAATTTACACTCCACACGCTGAAAATAAGTTATAAAATTGTATGTCTTATGTCAAAGTAGAAAAACGAGCCAGGTGAGATAGCTCAGTTTTAGTAATGCTTCCTTGTCTAACATGTTGCCATTACATATAGAATTCCTCTTTGGTAAGCCTTGGACGCTTTCTTTGATTTTCTTTAAATTTGTATCATATTACTTTGATAGACATTGCATAAACAAATACCTAATAGATTTTTTATTTTACAACCATGAAATCCTCTACCACAAAGTGCCTTACGAAATACAGAATTCTGGTGTGTAAAAGTGATAATGGTAGTATTTTGTCATCCATAATGTGTCCACATTGTTCAGAAAACTACTAAATCAATATGGCTTCTTATCCTAATGGCTAAGCTAATCTTCAATTGCATTTAACAATAAACATTTTTATTTACTTTTACTTTTGCTACGTGTAGAGTTGTAAAAAGGAATGGTATCCCGGCTGTGGCCTGTCTTTCCACAGCTGGGTGAGCTAATTTACAACATTTCAAATTATGATACAGTAGGGTATCCACAAAGTGGATTCCGTGGATTTCCATTACCTAAGTAGATATAGATACCCTTTGCATGGAGTGTTGTCAGATGGAGTATCTCAAAACCATACTCTACTTTACTTACGAAGTTTGCATAGGCAGGGATGAGGTCCACGATGGAGTAAGCTAACTCAAGTGCCTAATAACTGTTTTCTTGAAGACATTAAGGTTGTATTTTCCGTTCTTAGTAAACGGCCATATCTCGAAACTACTGAAAATGTGTGGTATTTTCGTTCATTGAAGTGGGCGGTGTGGACACCCTATTAGAACGAGATGAATTACTATTCTCAAACCTCTCGCTTGGCTCGCTTTTAAGAATACAGTGCGCAGTCCAGTTTTAGTATAGGTCCATGATTAGAACCATTTGATTTGATATAATTTAATTGCAATGCAAGATGGCGGAAGTGACTGATGAAAGGAAAGTAGCTTGGCAGAGATGAACATTTTGAGATGGATGTGTGGAGTAACAAGAATGGATAAGATAAAGAGTGAGTACAATAGAGAAGTAATTAGGAGGAATCAAATCCATGGATTCTGTGAGGGGTGATATGGGCAAGAAAGGAGTGAGTGATGATGAGATGACATCCAATAGAGGAGAATGGAAGAAGAAATGTTGTGCCAACCCCACTTAACATGGGATAGTTATCAGGAAGATGATCGGCGTCTTTTCACGATTTGGATTCCCATTCTAGAAAATAGAATTATCAATAGAATTTACCTGGTCTCCTAATATCTCGACATTGGTCTGGCTCTCCCCCTGTTTGTATTCGAGGTTGCAGTCCAAGAGGACGATGCGAGGGTTCTCGATGTAGCGTCTCATCTTGGGGTGCGTCACGTCCTTGTTGATCATAACTCCGTTCAGCACTTTGGACTCTTCAATGGTGCCGCCGGGGACCTTCTCTATTTTGGCGTAGCTGTAACCGTGATGAAGACAGTGAAAGCATAGTCACCTTGCGAATGCAATTTGTTCTTTGCATAATTTAATTTAAACTAGCTGACCCGTAAAGTTACACTTGCTGTTTGTCACTATCATTTCAGACCATAATAAGCCCACTGCTAAACATAGCATTTTCTCGGGAGGCTCGCTCCATTGTAGATTAATTCTTGCCCAGACAAGCCTCCATATTCAGGGCTGTCTTAACGAATATAATCACGAGCCGCCTCTATCCACCAACACCACGTGACCGCCGGTCACAACACAGCCCCCGTTGAGGTCGCGACCAATTCGTCTGCTAAGTGTGGTGTATATGGCGAATAAAATACCCAGTTCAAGAGCTCGCCCATTTCAAATGAAAAAATAAGAATCTTGTCACTGAAACTTAGGTTAGCTAATTATACAGCAAAATTTTAGAGAAACAACTGGGGCATTTTCCAAATTCATATTATATGAGAATTTATTTTAATCGAGTCTATTCAATACAAGCAAAAATACGAATCTTTTTTCTTTGTAATATTAGTATAGATGACAACACGGGTATTTATGAGTTTGGTAAAGAATATTGCGGTAGAAATATGCTGTTTCACATTTATAACTAACATATTCAAGACAATATATAGGAACAAATACAACAAGGTTTGATCTTTGGTGGGAGATAGATAGAATAGGAATAGGCCATTCTGCCATGCCTGTGAAACCAAACTTCCATGCATAGCTCTAATCATAAGTTATACAATTGTCGAGACAAGACATTCAAGACGAAGAGATTCATAAATTCAAATTGTATATAAAGAATAATTTACTTAAAAGTGCCTACTACAAATTAGTGATTATATCGACGATAAGAACGCGTGGCCCGATGTTGCTATACCAGTTGACAGCAAAATGGTGATTTCTCAATGTTCACAAACTGCCCATTAGGTAGATAGGTAATAACATATGTTTTAAGATTAAGTATTTAGGTTTATGATGTATCTACATAGAAATGTGTAATTATATTACAAATTGTGTATCTAAATGTTGAATGGATCATCAAAAAATTAACCAGCCTGAGGTTCTTGCCTTTCTCCTTGTGTGACTTTTACTTTGAGATTGAGAAAAGAGATTGTGCACCGTTGCTGTTATAATAAATGGTAAATTCAATTGGTAGGTAGATTATAGTAGACAACTCCCATGTCTCATCCAGTTGAGCCAAGGGTTGGTAGATGGTTGTTTAATTACAAGCTAGCCAAATATAGTTCTATCAATATAATATAAGATGCACTTACTTCTTGATATCAACTTCAATCCTGCCATTGTCATTGATAGTGACTGTGTTGACAGCATCCAGCGCAATGTTTACAGCCAGATCAGCCCAGCGACCAATGTATTTGGTGCCCACACAGGAGCGGATCTAGAACAGAGATTTTTCACTGTAGATTATATTAAATTCTTGCATTGTCATAACAAAAATTTTTCACACAAAATTAATCAAATTTTCATCTTTCCAATATACTCCAATGTAATTTCCATTAAACTAAATCCTTCTTTAATTTCCAATTGTAGGCACATGATACACCTAGCTTTTGCCCATGGCTTTGCCTACATGGAACCTGAATAAAAAGTATCCAATGTTTACCCAATGGAGTACATTATGCATGATATCCACGCCACATAAGTTCAACCGTGAAAGGTAACATAAAAACATTATATTTTTTTTATTATGCAACAGGGAGTTGCTTAGCCTTTATCCCTTCAGATTTTTCAAGTTATGATAAGGTAGAAAGTGGAAGCGCACATCACCCATAAATTGAACAGAGACTCTTGAATGTATAGTATTAGCCTTTTTTAAATTATTGCGATTATACATTTAACAAAAACGGGTCTTCATAGCATACTTTTTATATTCCCGACAGTTTCGACCGTGTTACAACGGCCGTGGTCACGGGTAGAAGCTGTCGAGGTATGGTATTAGTATATATACAGCATGTCAGGGTATATACTCACAACATCCTTGAGCTTCTCTTTGTCGTTCATATCGATGGGCACCGATATCTTGTCCTGCAAAAGTTTGATAGCATCCTCTAGTGCCTGGCGGTATCCTCTAATGATGACTGTGGGGTGGATATTCTGTGACAGGAATGGCTCCGCAATGGCTAGCATCTCTCCTGCTAGAACTATAACTGATGTGGTACCATCACCAACCTGAAATTGAGAATTTCAAATATTGAGCAAATACCATCACCAGAAGGAACAAATAGGGTATAATATTCCTGGAACAAATCTACTTCATATCATATTTTTATTTTGATATTAATCTTATAAATTATTATTGCCATAATAATATATTATGTACAGTACTGAATTATTTCTTTAAAATGTATGATAAATATAAAATGATTAGGCACATTTAAGTGTTATTATTATAATTTATTTAATGTTTTCTGAATAACTGCTGATAGTAAAATGCCATTACTAAATTATATGATTACTTACTAAGTGAAAAAATTAAAATGAAGTTTACTCTGATAGTTCACATTACAGATGCCTTAATTTAATTTACAGGCTTTAATGCAGAAACTCAGTGTTTGACACTATTGTTGTTTAGCAACATTGTGCCCAAGTGCCAATGTTGTACCTATGCCTACTGACTTTGATTTTATACCATTCCAGAAGAAAGCCATATTATATGCTGATTCACTCTCCAGTAAAAACATAGTTTGTCAATAATTATGTAATAGTCTGACCAGTTCAAATTACCGCCTCTGTGGTCTAGATGTTCAACCCACCGATTTCAGATCCAGAGGTCCCGGGTTCGATCCCCATGGGGAGTACAATATATTGTGCTTGGTTTGGTTGGTGGTAGGATTTTGTTTGTCTGCCTGGCTAACTACCACCATCTTACCTAATTCTGTCGCCATAATAACAATAAAAAAAAAATGTTGTGTTCCGGCATCCAGAGGTTAGATAGCCAGTTTCTCGGTTTGTTGAGGATTCCGGGTGAAGTGCTTCTCCACCTTCAGCCTTGTCTCAACTTGTTACCAGGTGAGATGAAGGCTAAGCGCTTCCCCGTCTTACAATAAAAAAAAAAATGTGCAGATATAAATTACTGCCTTCACCAATCTGCCTGCCTAGTGGTGGGATTATGGCAAATACCCTCCAGCTTTGGAGGAGGCTGTCCAGCAGTGGACACTAAAGAGCTCTTGATGATTTGATTCGGAATTAAGTTATTAAATAATTCATGCGGCGAACTGTCCTTTGACAATAATTGACAGAGTGATGTGCTAAACTTGTCAAATAATAAATATAAACATCTTGAAAACAAATGCTAGTTTCTAAGAAAGCTAACTATAAAATTTCTAATACCCTAGAAGAAAAAACAGGTACATCTTTTTAAGCTTTATGCGCATACAAAGAGGTATCTTACACATAAAGGTACCCAATAAACACTTTCAATGATAACTGCTAATTCAAATTATTTGAGTCAATGATATTTTAACTACAAACACTTACCAAAAACCAAACGCCACCAAACAACTAAATGGTTTTTATAATGGGTCTCAAAGTAAAAATAGTGTATATTATAACCTCTTCATCTTGAGTCCTTGCGATTTCAATCATGGATTTGGCAGCCGGATGCTGCACGGTGATTTCACGGAGTATAGCGTTTCCATCGTTGGTCATCACGATGCCACCCATGGGATCCATCAACATTTTCAACATCGCCTGAGGCCCAAGGCATGTTCGTATTATGTCGGCTATTGTCTAAAATAAACCAAGAATGCACATTTTATCCACTGCATATCGTCTATCATATTGAAAATGACTTGCAGAGCGTTTCACACAAAAGTTTATACCTTTCCAGCGTTTATATTATCCACCTGAACTTTCCGGCCGGAGTCACGTTTTGTGTTTTGGCCTGAAAAAACAATCACCATTGAGAGGAAACTCTCGAATCACACATTTCAAAGCACCATTGGATAAGAATTACTTACTCAGGACTAAGATAGGTTGTTGGCCATACATATTGCTGGATTTTCAAGCGTATATATTTCGTGAATCACAATTTTTTCGAGAAAACCGAATTTTGAGAGATTCACAAAAATCGCGTGGTGAGAAATGTTGCTATATACAATAAAATATTCTATTTAGTAGTTTTGTTAAGAAATCAGGGACTGGAGATTACCTATCTTCTATTACATCACAGTCATCATAATACTTCACGCAAACATAAAAAAAGCATCTTTAAGCACGTTGAGCATTTTATATCATGGGGGAAAAAAATATATACAAATAAAAAAATGCTTTTTTTTTAGTATGTACTAACTGTTATCTTTCTTAGGTACCTAATATTTTGTATAGTTAAATCTCCTTTTCTGTCTTTTACACTGTATCCTTGAAGGTTGTCTCGAAGAGATTGCTAAAAGCCATCTCAAAGATATAGCCTACGTGTACAGTCAAGAACGCGAATGCTCCGCCGCCTGTACCTTAAAACTTATATGTTGTGCGATAGTTATTATTAGTTACTGTATAATACGGGGAAAATCTGTAATCCAACATGTTACCTTTAACTGACAGAGCCCTACGCTTTCTTTCAATGGCAGCATCGTCTAATAGTCAAATACTAAATGGTCGTTAGTCTCTTTTTAAACTTTCGCGATCTGAACATATTATTTTGATTCGAAACATGAAGAGAAAAGTCTGCCCGCAGCCATGGCTGGTGCAACCCCGCCGAAACGACGGGTAATTAATTCTATGTAAAATACGCGATAAATACCCGTTATTCGAAATTTAAATGGTCGTTTACAAAATTTTGAAGTTTCTTAAAAAAACCTTACACTTTACTTTTAAAAATCAACACAGCGGTAGGTGTCCAGATAATTTACCCCAATACGTAAAAAATTACGTATTCGGGTAACGAATACTAAATTTTTTTTTTTTTTTTTATAATTATTTTGAGTAGTAGGTTTTTGTTGCATATTATTTTTATCTTTGGCCTGTTAAGTAGTTTGTGGCTGTAGTATGGCAGTACTAAAATATAATGTCAACTTTGACATTTTGTCAATGATAAAATGTCAAAGCTGACAACTGAAATTGACATCATGCTCTATTTTTAAAATAAATAATGTTTTTTTTGGTAAATCATAGAGGTCAAAAAAAAATACCTACCTCATCTCGCTAGTCGTTAAAAACACTAACATGCTTGTGAGCACAGATTATTATTAGGATAAATAATAAGAAATAAATATTACAGGACATCTATTTTCACAGCGCCATCTAGCCCCAAACTAAGCATAGCTTGTAATATGGGAACTAGATTACGGATAGTTTACATAAATTCTTTGTAAATACATACGAGCTATATATGATACAACACCCAAACACAGAACAAACATCTATATTCATCACACAAATGTTTGTCCTGGGTGGCAATCGAACCTACAATATATAACCTACAACGCAGAGGGTAGAGTTACTACCAACTGAGCTATGAAGCTTGTTATGAGGATCTTATGAATGTTCAGTAATACTACCCTCCTATACAAACATAGTTTGATTAATTCATTACAAATGCAATGTCCACTTCAAACCATGCTAACGCATCTAGTGTGTTCCGTATGAATAATACCATCTGTGCCACGATGCCAAAATGCCAAAAATGTTTTCTGTTCCTTGCTCGTTAAGGTGCTCCAATGTAACATTTTAGGTTCGATTTTAAGCATTACGTTACAATACTGCCTCCCTGACTGACGAGCATTATACGAGTATAGGTAAAAATGCAGAAACTATTATGCTAAGCCAAAACAATGACAAATAAAACGTTTTCACCGACACCGAACTACTAACACAAGAGGCGGCTCATAAATAAAGTATGTTGGTTACATAGGGACTTACCTACCTACGACATTGCTTTGAGTAAAGGCACAGACAAAGGTAACGTTGTTTATTGTAAAAATCAAAATTATGAATAAAAAACCATGCTAACTGTTTTTTTTACGGCGGCGGCGTAAACTCAAAATATCATTTATTTTTTTGTTGGTTTTGTATCAGCCCCCTCAGCACGGGGCGGGGATAAAATATTTGTTCTGTTTTTATCCACCATCGGGAGTCAAAATTCTCTCGAAGGTGGATAAAAACAGAGGACAACATTTTTATCCCTGCCCCGTGCTGAGGCGGCTGCTAGGTGGATATACTTAAGGCACTAGCTTTTACCCGCGCCTTCGTCCGCGTAATGGTTTTTTAAATAGATACTAGTACCTAGACTGGGATTTAGAACAACCACCAAAAAAAAACAGGAATTTAATGAGGTAATAGTTTCCCTTCGGCCACTTTTGAAACCAAAGTTTCGAAACCAGTTTAGAAAACAGAATTATATTTATTTTTATGAAACCTGGTTTCTTAAAAAGAAATATAATTCTGTTATTTCGAACCTTTGGTTTCGAAAGTGGCCGAAGGGAATAGTTTTCTGATACTTAGTCAAGTGAGAGTCAGACACCATAGTAGGTGTACACCTAGGTTTCCGACCCACATTTCCAGGCAAAAAATGTTAGTTTAGTAAATTAGTAAAAAAGTCTTATTGCGGGTCCGACACACGGTTGGCCAGTTTCGTTTTTTTTTTGTTTATTTACCTCAAAGTAAGCACTACATTCACACCAAATTTCAGGTCTGAAAATTTCAACCTGCTATCTGTTCAAAAGATAAAGATAAAAAAACTCGATAAAAAAATCGACGATCATTCTTCCCATTATTTTTGAAAATTCTTACAAATTCTAAAACATGCCATTTCTTATTTCATATTGGGAATCTAAATACCTACTATCTAAATGTTCAAGTGCCTATAATTTGTGATATATGCAACATTTCACTACGAACTTTGAACCCCATTTTGAACCCCTTAGGGTGCATACATTTACCATACCCTCCAAATGTCAAGTCTGTATGACCAGCGTTTTTGGCTGCTTTGTATGTAATTGAATAAGTCAGTCAGTAACTTAAGACTTTTCCTTATATGTATATAGATAGTAGATTAATTCGGTATTGAAGTGTGTATACATCTAGGTATCTGGCTTGTAGGTGGGAGTGTTATGGGTTGGGTAAAATTAGGTACCTACTTAAACCAACCCAACCTAACCCCCTAGGTAGTGGGAACTAACAATAAGATATCTCTTTAGCATAACGTAGTAGGTAGATACCTACTATACTGCCGCATGGATACCATACCCTACCTACCTGTCAGTTCACAGTTAGTGTACGTCTGGTTTTCTATAGAATTAAATCGGACCTCTGTACTAAGCGAGGGGTAGGTATGTAAACTGTGAGTAAACAGGCTGTAGGAACTGATTTCGTTGTCATATCTAGTTAAATTCATAATTATAGCCTAGGCTAGGTACTTACTTACTGTTAATCATAAGCTCATAACGTATACAAGCCTGTTTGAAATATAAGGCTGTCAGATGTCAGATTTAGAGGTCCCGGGTTCGATCCCCAAGGGGATGAGATGCAATATTGTGCTTGGTTTGGTTTGTGGTAGGACTTTGTTTAAGTCCGACTGGCTGGCTACCACCATCTTACCTAATTCTATCCCCATAAGAATTAAATTGTTGTGTTCTGGCATTCAGAGGTAACATAGACTTCCTCAGTTTGTTGAGGATTCCGGGTGAAGTGCGCTTCCACCGTCGGCCTTATCATGACTTGAAACATCAGGTGAGATGAAGGCCAAGCAATTCCCCGTCGTATAAAAAAAAACTCTTCGCTAAGCCACAGATAATTTAAACTTTTTTGAAGATTAAAAAGATAACTCTTAGGGTAAGTCCATATAATTTGAAGTTGGTGCCGAATTGCCAAGCAAACGAAAAAAAAAGCAAACATGTTTATTGTTTATGCCTTCAAATTATA
The DNA here is from genome assembly GCA_951394065.1 of Venusia cambrica. NCBI lineage: Eukaryota > Metazoa > Arthropoda > Insecta > Lepidoptera > Geometridae > Venusia > Venusia cambrica. The sequence continues at coordinate 11,999,506 of OX596035.1, forward strand.
TTAACATACCCTTAGAGTTATTTTTAAGTTTTTAGTGGTGAAGTCGGTGCTATTTTTCTTCAAAAAAAGTTTATTTATATTTTTTTTTCGTTGTAAAACCTACGACATCTCCGGCACCCTATTTGAGAGTCGTGTGAGGGTCAATAATACGGGATTCTGGGAAATATCTAGGTATGCAATGATGGGAACGAAGATATATCCAGATGACCTAAACAATTATATAAGGCCTACCAAATATAACAGGAATCATCAAAATCTATTTTGAATTGGCGGAGCAATCGAGTATCATACAAAAAAAAACATACAACCGAATTGAGAACCTCCTCCTTTTTTTGAAGTCGGTTCAAAACACTAACTCTTGGCTATCTATTTTTCACACGCCGCCGCTATTCGCTATGCAACAGCGGAAATACGGGTTCATTTCAAAATCAATAAAATCCATATTATACTTATTTAATTAAAGGATAATTTTATATAATTAATAAATGATGTTATGTTAGGTCTTATCGTTGATGAAGATATATAATGTTAATTATAGTAAAATAACTGAGGGGACTGTAACAACACTGAACAAGTTAGGTGCACATTTAATAGGTAAGTACTTACTTGACTAATACATGACTAGAAAAAGATTATTTAATTTTGAGATGATTAAACAGTAACATTTAAATATGGTACCTAATAGAATAAATTACTTAAAAGCGATTAGATAATCTACATTTTAAATGTAGTATATATAAGGTTAGTGGTGGTAGCTACAATTCAATCGATGATATCATCATCATCCACATCAGAACACTCCACCTTCGTGTCGTCGGTCTTACTTATTTTCTCTTTATCATGCCGCACAATGAGGACATCGTCATAAACGCGCTTCAGATTCTTCATAATGTAAGAAGTCCCGGTAATTTTCCCGGACTTCTGATCATAATACTTTTCTGCTCCCTCTGAACTCCGAACTGGCACGGAGAAGGCCGAAACATGCCGAGCCCTCTGCCCGAAGTCTCTGCCCAGGCGCTTATCAATTCCTGACTCATCAGATCTAACCTCTGAAGCGACGGCGGCCTCCGCTTCCATCCGCTTTCTGTCATAAATATGCCCCGAGACGCGGAGATCAATGAAAAAATTTAGAGGATCTACTCCGAACTGAGGGTTGTATAGCGGGGGATACCACATAGGAGGGGGAGGTGGTAGTATTAAGTTCGGCTGCGGAACGTCTAATGGGTTACGACCAACGCAAGGTGAAGGCTTTGGAAGTTCCTCCGTGCCGACGTCAACGAACGACGACTGTCGTCCGGGAGCCCCCGGGCTGTTCGACTTAGTATGCTCCAGCTTCGGAGATAGCTGTCGCGGTGACTCGCGGGGATGCTTGTCAACAGTTAATTCCAGTGGGACCTCTGGTCTAGGCTCCTCTTTCTTTTCTTCTTCCTGCTTCGGCCAGTCACGGCGCCATTCCTCGTTTTCAGCGAAGTATTTTTGCGTGCGACGCTTGAAGCGACGTTGGTAGTGCGGCGGGCGACAGCCGTGGCGCGCGTTCACAAAAGACCTCAGCATTTCGCTGAAGAAAAACGCGTGCGGCTGAAGCGGGAGAGCGCTGTAGAGATACGGGGGAGTGGCTGCAAGCAGCCTCGAAACAAGTTCGGTGTTCCTCAGTTCCCGTAGTTGCGTCTTCACCGGGTTTTCCGGGGGTTTCTCTTCCTGAACAGACATGTCCTGGAACAATGGAGAGTCCATTACAATCTAAATCAATCTGCAAATGACGAGCGGAACCCTTGGGGAATCGGACTCTTGATGTGAATAGGATGCGGCGCGAGTGAATGGGGTGTTGTGGTGAACTTTACACTGTCCGATTTTAATTACGAAGTCCCGAGTATATCAGTGCTCGGGACTTTGTCCTATCATCCCGTGGGAATTTTCAAAAATCATTTCTTAGTTCACAAACATCATTGATTTTATTTTGGAAATAACAACCAGTGGCCCTAAGCCTCTGGTTTGGGCTCTTCTAAATAGGTAAAAATCATCGATACAATTAGTGAAAAAGGCTTTGCTCGATAGAAAGATAGAATTAATTAACTTACAATTTTAACAAACATTGATCAGTAGTGTTTTAAGCTTAGTTAAATATCGTTGCAGGGCTTTTGATTGGAGCGACACTTGAACCAACGGCTGGCTCTTATTTAGGTCAGAGAATTATCATTGCTATTCAGCGTGGCCATGCAGCTAGTGTCTTGGATACACTTCCGTCTGGTACTGGTCTGCAACAGTTGAGTTTTCTTTAGACCGTTTGTAACGGTCCTTAGGTAACCCGACTGCTTCCCTTGTACAAAGTTAGTTTTATTTTTAAAGAATATTTGATTTCCATTTAATGATCGATATAATTTTCTTTCTTTCAATCTAGTCAGATTATGTAACATAATGAATTCTGTGATGGTCAACAAAATTTTTCAATTAGGAACAAGCATTATTTACTTAAGGTAACCTAAAAATATTTGAATCTGGTATAACATAACAAGACCAGATGGGCATCGTCAGCAAGGTTCGCTTTCCTTGCATTTTAACGAAATGTCTGTATCGTGTCGTCTAACTAAACCGCATCGCCTCTCAACGGGTGATTACCGCGGGAACAATGCGACGCGCGCCATTATCCCGAGTGTTCCGGTAGATGGAGGAAGCACTGCACTTGTGCAGGAATTTATCTCTCACTTTGAAGATGATGGAGGCTGTGAAACGAGATTGTTGACGCTGTTTTGAATAACTCTAGGTACGTTCCACTCACAGCTAGGGTATAAATTTGTGCTCGGTTTGATTTATGGTAAAACTTTCAAATCCGCCAGCTAGCTACCCTACCATCTTACCTAAGTATGTCGCCATTCTAATTTTTGATGTTAGATAGCCGGTTCCTCGATCTTGAGGATTCTGGGTGAAGTACACTTCCACCTTCGAACCTATCATAACTTGATGAAGGCCTCTTCGTAGAATGAAATATAACGTTGGGTTAAAATACAATATTCAGAAGTGATAAAGTTTGCCTCTACGGTACATGATGGCTAAGTATGTATATGTTTAAAATAATTCAGTGTTAAGAGCTCAGGCGTTAGAATTTAGGTGTGAAAATAGATGTTCAAAAGCTATTTGTTCCGAAATTATTTTTTTTAATATGTTTTATTAGACTAGTGAAACATCCGAGACTGCATATCCCATCCCATCCCATCATCCCGTGAGACTTCTTAAAATGCTTTCATATATTTCAAGTCTAGTACCTCTGGTTTGGGCTGTGTGCGTTGATCGTCAGACATCTAAACGATAATTTTATATTTAGAAGATATAGATTTTAAAATGCACTCCACAGGAAAGTGTAGTTTGGTAGGTAGGTAGGTTCTTCACTTGAATTAACAAATTATATGTATCGCCATATTCCACCATATCACTATTTTCAAACTCAATCCGTGTCTTATAACAGAGTTTACAAAAAACGTGCCTCTCAATTCGATATTCAAAACATGGCCTGCACGGAACACCGTGCTTTACACCGTGCAGTCTGTCGACATCGATTTTTCAGCTCACCGCTGTTTTATTGCCAATATTCGAATGACGTGTATCCGCGCTCCATCGAAACGGATTTGCTTTACGGATTTATTTTTTCAAAGGGAATTCATCAATACCCCTCGCGCTATCGATACTCTTTTGCCGTGTGTATATTTTTATCCATGCACCGGTCTAGTACAGTACGAATAGTCAGAAGAGTCATTTATTTCCACTTTAAACTTGCATTTACTTATTACTTGCATTTAGATAAAATGTGAGTCAAACAAAATTGGTAGGCTAGGCACAGTATAAATAAAAACAAAGAATATGTAAATAACATACCTATAGTACAGCACTTAAATTTTAAACAGATTTAATAGTATATAATTTAATATAAATATACTTAATGTTATTGTCACAAAATATATATTTGTCCGCCTTCAATTGTATAACTTTTACTAATTAGTTATAGTTGAATGTCGCTAAACATGCAATGTCCGGTTTGTCAGGTGGTATTTTATAATACAATTTTATTGACAACAAAAAAAGCTGTTCGATTCACTTTTTCAAACACATTATTTTGATTCGAAATACGAGTATTATTCGCATATTTTACTAGGTATACCTAATATCAGTCTGGCCGTGCTTTTAGTCTGGCATTCAATAACATTTTGGCTATTACCTATGTATGGTACGCTAATACGCTTCCTAGAAATTTCTACTAAATTGTTGTGTTCTGGCATTTAGAGGTAAGATAGCCAGTTCATCAAACTGTTGCGGATTTCGGGTGAATTGTGCTATCTTTTTTTTTTAGCTTTTACCTAACATAACTTAAAACCAGGTGAAGTATGAAGGCTTGGCCTTCATCTTAACCTGGTTTCAAGCTCATGCTTTGCCGTTGTAGGTACAATATAAAAAACAGGGTTTGTTGTAAAGCCACACGATAGAAGTGAAACTTTAGTATTACATGGAAACATTTTGATTATATCCCCGTCTACCTCAGTATCCACTTGTCTTCACACAAATTGATTGCGGATCAGAATTTCAAAAACCTCCCATAAAAAGATTCAATTAAAAAGAAACTTATTGTTTCGATTTAATAAAGCTTGATCACTATCACAGAGGAATATCAGGCTCTACTCACTATGATACGCACTGGCATTTATGTATGTAGATTCAGTTACTAAAGGATCCCCCAATGATAGGAATTAAACGTAACGTTATAATATCGCGAGTTTGAAGTGAAAGCGATACATCGGATTTGTGTGACAATAACGAGTGGGAGCTACGGGGTGGTGGGGAAGATGTAGGGCTGTCACTCGCGACCCGACCTAGTAATAATGAGTTAATTTACCACCATCTTACCTAATTCTGTCGCTATAATAACAATTATTAAATTAAATAAAGTAAGACAGCCAGTTCCTCAGTTTGTTGAGGATTCCGGGTGAAAATACCGAGTGGTTAAAATCTCATCAGCATCCAAGTTATGATGCCGAAGGTGTAAGCGCACTTCACCCGGAATCCTCAACAAACTGAGGAACTGGCTATCATATATAGTAAAAAGGTATAGTTGTTTTTTTTTTTTTACAAGACATTAATTTTACACAGCGCCATCTAGCCCCAAACTAAGCAGAGCTTGTAATATGGGAACGAGATTACGGATAGAATACTTAAATATTTTTGTAAATACATACAATCTATATGATACAACATCCAAACACAGAACAAACATCTATATTCATCACACAAATGTTTGTCCTGGTAGGGAATCGAACCCACAGCCTACAGCGCAGAAGGCACAGTTACTACCAACTGAGCTATGAGGCTTGTTGATATGGTAATAGATAGCCAGGCAGACTAAAACAATGTCCTACCACCAACCAAAACAAACACAAATTTGTGCTCCCCTGGAGATTGAACCCGGGACCCCTGGTTCAGATATCGGTGGGCGAACGAATAGATCACAGTGACAACTGAAACAAAGTGTTCTACTTCTTCTAGGCAGTACTAGCTGTTTTTCTACGACGGAAAAGAAATTGGCCTTCATCTCACTTAGTGTCAAGTTATGAGGTCAAAGCCAAATGCAAAGAAAAAGCATGAGATAAAGGCGCACTTCAACCGGAATCCTCAACAGACTGGCTATCTTACCTCTAAATGCCGGAACACAACAATTACTTTTATTTTGCATAGCGGCAGTTTATTTTAATGTTGATTTGAATAAAGCACTGAAAAGTGCTGCCTTTTTAAATAAACGCGGCAACCCTACGTCCACAATAAATTCAGAGTGGCGTATCTCTATTCAAACAGTTGATACGGAGCGTGAAGGATCTTACGAGAGCGGCGGTAGGCAAACATGAGGAACTCCGTCTGGGGATGTACCTTTTAAACAGTTAGCATGTGGGATAAACGCGAAGGGAGGTGAATGATTATCACGTAATATCTTTTAACCGCCTCTGTGGTCTAGTGGTACAACCAACCGATTTCAGATCCAGAGGTCCCGGGTTCGATCCCCAGCGGAAGCAATATTGTGCTTATTTTGGTTGGTGGCAGGATTTTGTTTAAGTCCGTCTGGCTAGCTATCACCATCTTACCTAATTCTGTCGCCATAATAACAATTCTTAAAAAAAATGTTGTGTTCCTACCACCAACTAAACCAAGCACAATATTGTACTCCCCCTAGGGATCGAACCCGGGACCTCTGGATCTAAATTTGGTGGGTTGAATTATTAACCCACAGATATGTTTCGCTAGTCCGGTTGATTTCTAACTAGGATAAAAAGTTCAACCGAACCAAGAACCGATCTACTGAGAATAACCAATAACGACTAATTTATTAACTAACAGGAAATGACAACTGGATTCTCGTTATGAATAATATTTTATAGATAGCTGTCGACCGTTGTCACCATCATATTGTAACGAGGGTGGAATACTGGCGGCTGGTGGTGTTCTAGCATCCTGGTCACGTGTAGACTCATTTAGCATCTCTGCTAAATCCTTATTGACTATATGTGCATAACAATTAATTATGTGTAGTATTTTCTGATATTAGCTCGCATATTAAGAACAACGGACAGACTTTATCGTCATAGATAAAAACTCTAAACATAAACATAGACCGAAATTAATTTTCGCCCATCATAACTTAAAACCAGCGCCCTTATTCTGTGTGACCAACTGTGTCTTAACGCGTCCGCGTTACGATATACTCATGGAATCATCGTATTGACATATTGTAACGCGGGCGCAACGATTGGTTATACAGAATAAGGGGCAGGTAATTATCCCTTAAAAAATGTTTACCTGTTCACGACATATCTTGAATAACATATTACTAATAGATGTATAGTTAAATGTTAGCATTTGACTAATTTTGCATGAAAAAGAAAGTTGTATATGTATAATTTTTACAAAAAAAGTATAGTAGTCTATATATAAGAATAAAAAAAGTGTAGAGGTACATATTCTATCCGTAATCTACTTCCCCGTATTTTTAGCTGTGTTATGTAAATGAACATACATAATAAATTTATTTTTATGAGTTATCCCGTTTTATTTATAAGGTGCTCGATAAAGAATGTTCATTCATTCATCTGTATAAATAAGAGGTAATTCTCTATACACATCAGCGTTATCAGATACGTATAGGTATAACTCCTTGGATATAAGTATTCACTGCAGCTAAAATACATAAAAATTCAATTAGGCGGCAAAACCGGCGGCAATGCGCGGATTTCAGCTACAAATTCATTCCACGGGATATATGCTCCATGCTCGCATTCACGCCATTTTGAGCCTTATCGCGAGCATTTTTGAGGTAAAGTGGTTGTAAAATTGTAAATACCGCTTTCGAGGTGTTCCGCGTCACACGGCGAACGTTAATTTCCATATTAAAACCGTCACAAAGGAAGCAGATTCAAAAACCACAACGTCGGGGGGTGGCTCCTGATGCGGTAAAGTTAGGATGCGGCAGTGGTAGAGACTGTTCTATCGATATGGCCACGGATATCCTATAAACCGAAGAAGGGCAGTAGCTAACTTCATCACCTATAATGCTAAGCGTGGTATAATTATTACATTACCCATAGTAAGTGATGATGAGCGTATTTTTTGTAAATCCAACCGCCTCTATAGTCTAGTCACTAGACTCTAGTGGTTCGCCTACTGATTTCAGATCCAGAGGTCCCGGGGTTGATCCCCAACAGGAGTACAATATTGTGCTTGGTTTGCTTGGTTAAGTCCGCGTGACTTAAACAAAGGCAACAACAATTCTAAAATTGTTCCGTTCCGGCATTTAGAGGCAACACAGCCAGTTTCTCAGATTTTTGAGGATTCTGGGTGAATTGTATTTCCACCTTCGGCCTTATCATAACTAGAATACCAGGTGAGATGAAGGCCAAGCACGTCAGTTTCGTTCAATAAAAAAAAGGTTTGCTCTTGACCTCTCGGCTTGTCTAGTTCTAGACCAGAGCAAGATTGAGGTATATGGAGCGAGCTTTCTCAGAAGGCACTGGCTTTCCCGCGCATTGACCAAACACGAAAAAGCATTTGTTTTCGAAATTGTAAGAGTAGTAGTTAAGCTAGCCAGGTTCGGTTCAGCAGTGGACATTGTCGGTCTATTGAAGGCAGAAGGGTGATTGCTAAGCTATCCAGGTTTTGTCTAGCAGTGGACATTATCGGTCTATTGAAGTGATAAGATGCTCTACCATCTCGCCATTAATACATGTTAACCTTAACTTAACCGCCTCTGTGGTCAAGTGGTTCAAACCACCGATTTCAGATCCAGAGGTCCCGGGTTCGATTCCCATGGAGAGTACAATATATTGTGCATGGATTGGTTGGTGGTAGGACTTTGTTTAAGTCCGCCTGGCTAGTAACCACCATTTTACCTAACTCTGTCGCCATAACAACAATTATAAAAATTGTTGTGTTCCGGCATATACAGAGGTTAGATAGCCAGTTCCTCAGTTTGTTGAGGATTCCGGGTGAAGTGCGCCTCCACCTTCGGCCATATCTCAACTTGCAACTAGTTGAGATGAATGCCAAGTGCTTACCCGTCGTACAATAAAAAAAATTTTTTTTTTTTTGAAAAATGTAATAAATCTTTTTATACAAACAAGCTCATCCATTTCCTTCATGCATCGCCAACCGAACAATATTACTCTCAGATACCGGCAGGGTATGATAATCGCGTCAAAACGCACGTGAAGTGCCGCCGGGGGGTGCCTACCTTACCCATTGGGGGAGAGCTAAGCCGATGACGGCTTTAAACGTACCCGATTATCCGACCGAGTGTATGTACTTTTGTACAATGATTTATCGCGGTCTACTGACTTGAGCCATGGTAAAGAGCTGTAATTGCTTTGTGGTAGGCCCAACTTCCGATGCGTTGATTGTGAGTTCGAATTTATACTGTGCAGTTAAACAGCGTACAGCTATCTTTCTAGCGTACAGTTACGGTAATGGAAAAAAAACCGGTCAAGTGAGAGTCGGAGGGTTCCGTACAAACCTGTAGGTATATAAGTAAAAGTTATGGTATTTTCATTGCTAAATGAAATCCATAAATTTAAGACATAGGTTTTTTAATGTTTCTAATTATTTAAAATGATTATGTGATGTAACTAAAAATTAAAGGTTTTCGGAAGTTTTCTTTTATGTGTGCTATAAAACAATGCTTCAAACCAAATTTCAAGATTTATCCTTTAGGTTTTGATTCCCTTGCGAGTAGTTGCGAGTTTCAAAATATAAAAAAATATCACCGGACGTTAATTTCACACAGCGCCATCTTGCCCCAAACTAAGCATAGCTTGCTTAATATGGGAACTTGATTAGGGATAGAATACTTAAATGCTTTATTTTTTGTAAATACATACTTACTATATTATACAACACCCAAACAAAGAAGAAACATCTATATCCATCACAAACGCTTGTCCTGGGTAGGAATCAAACCCACAGCCTACAGCGCAGAAGGCAGAACTACTACCAACTAAGCTATGGGGCTTGTTAATATGCGGCTTAATTTGCTGATTCTTTTGATTATGTTGACATTGAAGTTTGATTTTGTTACAACTTAAAGGTAATATAAACTTGAGTAATTGATATGAATTTCAATATGATAGCACTACGCGTTCATGAGGAAAGAGGTAGTTAGTTTAAAATTATAAAAATATTTTTATCATAATGATATAACTACAAACTTATGTTATTCGCAATTTTTCCTTTGTCTGTGCTATAGGACGTAGCTTCGTAGTAAAAGGTTTGATTCCCATACGAGCGTCGCATGTTTGTCGCAAATTTGCCGCTTAAACGGCTGTATCTTTTATTGCGTTGGCTTAGAAGTTTGATATTTTCACAGCTCCAAGGGACAGTAGACTTGAGTATTTGAAATGAATTTCAGCTTGATACCTCCACGCGTTCCTGAGAAAAAGGGTCTTGACAGACAGACAGACGCACAAAAAGGTGATCCTAGAAGAGTTCCGTCTGTTCCTTTTGATGTACGGAACCCTAAAAACAAATAATATTCATTCAAACAGTATATACAGTTACACTTACTATGTTGCAAACCAGGCCAAACGGAAACGTGCCCAAGAATACACAATGAAATATTTTAAATTGATTGTGGAATGCGTTAAAGAGTGTTTTTTTTTATTTATTGTACGAAGGGGAAGGGGCCTTCATCTCACCTGGTAACAAGTTGAGATAAGGCCGAAGGAGGCGCACTTCACCCGGAATCCTCCTAACAGAGAAACTGATGATGAACTAACAGCTGATAGAAGTGAATGGAAGGGAAGAACCGACCTTTCCTACCGACCCTGCCTAGAGCAGTATAAGTACAGGAAGATGATGATGCTTTGATTTTTAGTACCTATGCTTTTTAAGAATGCGATGTACAAAACGTTTTAAGGCGAAAATAACAATTTTTTTATCTACTTAGTAGACACAAATAATAAGTGCCAAAATAATACTTTCAGCCTTGAAATGATTGTTAATGGATATATATGTTTTTTATGTTTCTATCTACCTATTACGATTCATGAGACACAGTCCATTGAAATACAGACGGACGGTCGGACAGCGGAGGCTTAGTAATAGGGTTCCATTGACACCTTTTACGTACGGAACCCTAAAAACTGTAAAAAAAAATCCCTTTGCTTCGCTCACTGCATGCGAATGCAAATGGAGTTAGTGACATAAAGGAATCCTTTACCCTTTACGTTATGCCTACGTCCCGGTTTGTATTCAGACAAAAATAAATAAAGTGGAACCACATCCGTCTGCTTAATGACTGACGTGCTTTCAGCGCGAAAAATGCACAGGATTTTCTATCGATATATAGTTAACATGGATGTAGTCGACATGGAGTAAAAATAATAGATTTTCCTTTTCTTTCTTTTTTTTGAGCGTGTTCTACGCTTGGTTTTTTTATTGTTCGACGCTTGGTCTACCTACATCTCACCTGGTGTCATATTATGATAAGGCCGAAGGTGTGAGCACACTTCACCAGGAATCCTCAAATGCCTGCATGCTAGAAACTGGCTATCTTACTTTTAGATGCTGCAACACAACAATTTTGATTTTTGGGTTCTGCTGTTATGGCGCCATACTTAGGTAAGGTGGTTGTAGCTAGCCAGGACTTGAAGCAAATCCAATGAGTATACTGCCAATGAGTTCCCCCTTGGGGATACCCAAGGGGGAACTCATTGGCAGTATACTCAGTAAACTCGCGACTGGGATTTATATACACTAATAGAATAAAAAATACGGGGGACTTGCGTCTTCTTTTGTCAGTCTATTTTTTTCTGACTATAGGGTTTCTCTAACCCACATGAAAGAATATCGCGATAATGAACCCGGAACCACAGCACACTAATCAACCGGCTCACTCAACCAGAAACCTGAATGTAGTCAATTTCCTACCGAGATCTGTGCCTCGATAGAATGAACGAGTGAATGTAATGACGCTTGAATGAACGATCGCGGGAGATCGCCGGATTCAATGACACAGGGAAAGGAGTTGTGAGTGAAAAACGCGACACAATACTAAAATACGGAGAATATAATGACCGTCTTTAAAAAATAGGTAAGTTTCTTCTTTTTGGACTTGCTAGACACATGTGAACCGTGGTTTGTTGTTTGTAGTATAAGATACAACTTCAAATTCGCGAAAAATATCTAGTTATCTAGTACTTTTTCATAGATGTTTCTTAACTTATTATAATTCACTAACGCGTGACTTATTTTATGTTATTTTGACCTGTGAATATGCATTGCTGTTCAGCGTGGTTATGCAGCCACGTCTATGGCACACTTTTGTCTGGTACTGGTCTGGATCAGATGAGTCTCCTATACACCGTTTGTAACGGTTACTAGCTTACCCGATTGCTTCCTTTACAAAATAGTAAGTTTAATAACACATTATGTGGCGGCCCCACTAAACTTAGCTGTGTGAACTGTACATTACAGATAGAATACTTATATAGATACCTACTTATTATACAATACAATACCTACCAACAATCATACATCTAACTAAATATCTATATTCAACACAAATGCTTGTCCCGGATGGGAATCGAGCTTTGAGGCATGTATATTATTGATAATATTTTCAACTCAAATGTTTTTCACAATAATTTGCGATGATATTGTACTAAACCAAAATCTAACACAACAATCCGTTTGTTGACATCTAATTAATTATCCCGTCTAATTTAATAACGCGTCAGTGGGAGTTTAATATGTGCGACATTAAAGACAAGGCGACATCTTCACAGCTTCATCAAAGTCGCTTAACGAGCGTCATATCCATAATTAAGGTGTATGGAACTGGGGTGGGCGAAGTTGGAGCGCCGTGTCGCTTTTTATTAAATAAATCCTGATTATTCAATTTGTATTAATGTAGCGTACCTATATTCAAACGGTTCATGAAGAAGAGTAGTAGAAGCCACTAGTGAAAGGGCTCGTCCGGAGATTACCACCATACTTATTTCAGCCGCCAAGCAGCATTGCTGTGTTTCGGTGAAGGGTATGGTTGCCGGCGAAATTACGGGTATGCGAGGCTTAACACCTTTATGTCTCAAGTTGATGGATGCAATGCAGTGCCGTGTAGGCTATGTTTTTCGTTGATGTGACCTATGCAGTAAGACTTTGTCATAGGCAAGATTACACTTAACACCAGGTGCGCTACTTGCTTGTCCCGTCTCCTAGTAGTACTCGTATAAAAAAAAACTCAAGACGAAAGTATTCTATCAGTGTGTGTACGTACCTAAGGATCCGAGACGTGGTCGCTGACAAAAGGCCTCGTGAATAAGTTCAAAGTCGCACAGCGAGCTATGGAGAGAACTATGCTTGAAGTTTAACTACGTGATAAAATCCGAAATGTGCTAGCAAACTATACATCCATAGAAGAATCTAAGTAACTGACATAGCCCTCAGAATTAGCAAGCAGAAGTATCAGCTTTTTTTTAATACAACTAGGAGACGGAGCAATCAAGTAGCCCACCTGATTTTAAGTGCGCAGCTCTTGCCTATAGCAATGCCTTACTACATATGTCACATCGACAAAGAACATAGCCAACACGGCACTGCATTGCATCCATCAACTTGAGACATAAAGGTGTTAAGCCTCGCATACCCGTAATTTCGCCGGCAGCCATACCCTTCACCGGAACACAGCAATGCTGATTGGCGTCTGAAATAGGTATGTGGTGGAAAAATGAAGTAGGCTCAGGATCGCTATATTGTGGCATCGATTGTGGGAGGCCTATGTTCAGAAATGGACGTGTAGGGATCCTGGATCCTAATGATGATTATGATGATGATGTATTTATTTTTATTTATTCATTTATTTTATCAACATTACAACTATTTTTACAATAGCGTATGTAGACATTAGCTACCAAGACTGTATATAAGGCTGGGCAACCGCAAAAAAAATAGAGTCTATCATCTATCACCGAGAAGCTATTGTGTATTTGGTGATTTTGAAAACTACTCGTAATATCAGAGGTTCTACTATAAAAAAGACTCAAGGGCTTCATGGAAATGTTGTTACTGGTTCGTTTAATAGACATTATTATTCAACTTTCATAGTTTAAGACATGACGCGATCTTATGGCGAAGGAAAATATCATAAGAAAACCAACAAAAGTAAAAATATAATTATTCAGATAGTTCTTTTCGGATTATTTTGAAACGTCAACTACCACCTGTTCGTAATTACGACCAGCATACAATGATAAAGAAAAGTCCTAGTATGTTTTACTAACCAAGGTTTACTAAAACCAAAAATCCTGTTGATCACCATTGTAGTCCTGTGGCTCAGACCCTTATGATACTGGTGTCCTCAAGGAGATCCTTTCATAAGCATTCCTTACCATTGGCACACACACACACTCATCACACGACACGCGAGGTCCCCTTATAAATACTTATAATTATGTTTTATTATCCATGTAGTCTGAAAGTTGGGTGCCTAGGGGTCTAGCTAAATTAATTTGTAGACTACAAAGATGCTACAAAGATACACACTACTTAAATAGTATGTTTTGTATTTTTATAGTATGTACCTACATACTATACAAATACAAAACAGAAATAAAAATATATATTTATAAATATGTCAAAGAATGATGATAAAATAACTAATATTCTAGAAGTACTATGATAAAACATATAAAACAGTACAGAAAACAGGTACTTGTGGCGACGAAGGATAAGATAGACAGGTTAATTGAAGCAAAATCATTTAATTCAATCATTAGCCTTGCTCGACATGGGTGAGTAAGAACATTATAAGTTCGTACCCGTACAATGTAAAACGAAAAATGCTTAATATTATTTGTGTGTAACTGAGTGAGGGTACGTAAAGGCTTCCCAAGTACTTATTTCACAGCCTTTTATTATATTTTCTCCCTCTACCTCGTAATATTAAAAGCTTTATCGCACACAATGCCATACTGTCTTTTACATTCCGTCAAAGCACTGCACGGAACATAGATCTACTAAAAATAGATAACATTTCGGTAGTTTCCTTAAGAAAGCCACAAAGTTTGTATAAAATAATGTATTATTTATATTATTATATGGTTAACTATAAAATCGTTATTTTTACCCCTTTTTACCTCTTCGGGGATCACCTGCTTGATTGATTTGTCAGAGGCATGCCCAAACGTACGTTCGATTATCACAAAACAGTCCGTAACCGCCCACCGCTGGACAAGAGTCTCTTCCTGAAGGGTTTTGACTCTCCTTTACGTAATGCAGAAAGCAGGCGTGTTAGATATTGCAGCTGCTTTCTTGCCCTGAGGTTCTAGGCGGCTAGCCTCTAATCTAATCGAAATTAGTGTAAGATAACAATTCCAAGTAAAATACGGTAGTTTATATTTATATCACACTTACATTATAAAATTACAAGCTAAGCTTAGTTTGGGGCTAGATGGCGCTGTGTGAAATGAATGTCCTGTAAAAATTATTTATTTTATATAAAATCCAATGTTTTTTATGGTTGTTTGTTTCTTCTTGAGCTGAAACTTTGCACGTATCACCTAAGCTACTTTTTATTCCAAAAATAAGTTTGCATAGAATGGAAATGAGATGTCAAACATCGTCATACAAAAATGATTCTCCATTACGCAAAAACCATTGAATGGTAATTTTACAGAGGTAAACTGTTTTCCTAATATTTAGCCGCATCCACTTTCTCTTAAATTCGTTTATACTGTTGTCGAGGAGCGGTATCGCGGTTTCTTTGTGTCGTAGGCAATAAAGGCAGTGCTACGTGGCTACGGTGAGGTGCTACGCCGTAGCTCGTAGCAACTGAGCGTAGCAAGTGTAGCGCAAATATCAGATTTTCGAGTTTCCTACAAGGAAGCTTTTTTTTTATAGTACGATGGGGAGATGCTTTACCTTCATCTAACCTGATTTTTCAAGTTATGATAAGGCCGAAGGTGGAGGCGCACTTCACCCGGAATCCTCAACAACCTGAGGAAATGGCTATCTTACCTCTAAATGCCGGAACGCAACAATTTTTAAGAATTGTTGTTATAGCGACAGATTTAGGTAAGATTGTGGTAGGATCCAGTCCAGGCGGACTTAAACAAAGTCCTACCAACAACCAAACCAAGCACAAAGTTGTACTCACCATGGGGATCGAACCCGGGACCTTTGGATCTGACACCGGTGGCCAAACCGCTAGGCCACGGAGGTGGTTAAAATTTTCTTTCATATGGGTACAATTTTTAACCGATTTCCGGGGCAGGAGGAGATACTCAAAGTCATTCAAATCAAACTTCTTCATCGGCCTTATCTTAACTTGTACCCAGGTGAGATGAAGGCCAAGTGCTCCCCCGTCGTATAATATAAAAAAAACTACTCACGTACTGGTTATAGGTTAAAATTACAATTGCTTTTAAAATAACATTTCAGCTTATTTATTTTTAAATATACTTGTCACTGGCCATAAATATTTTTTATTCATTCAAAAATTCCGCAAATTAAATAATAGTTTGCTAAATAAAATAAAAAAGATTAACGTCAATTCAATCAAGTCAGTCAACTATAACGATTTAATAACAGGTATATTTCGCATAATATTATACACAGTTTAATATATTTAAGCCCAATATTATAGTCAAAATAATTGGCATAGTATATATTAAATAATGAATTTAAAAAATGTTTAAATGTAATTAAGCCCATGTCAATTAATATTATCCTCTCCATCCGACGGTAATCTAGTAGAGATCGATAAGATAGCTGCTTTGACGACTATACCACCAATTGTAACATATAAAGTTGTTCAGTTTTTATATGTATTACCTAGCGTGTATACAATAAATTATTTTCTACCTACATATAACAAATGCATAGCTTTTCCAACCGCACGTAAAAATCTCCAAATCAGCGAATGTTGGTGATCGGAACGCGACATTTGATTTGAATACATGAGTGGGTTTGCGTGTTGCTGCCTGCGTCGCGCCGGGAACATGACGGATCCAAAGAGATGTTACGCTTAAAAATCTATGGTTGGATCGGAATCCAATACTCCCAATGCGACATAGTATGTTTTGCTGAATAACAACTGAATAACAAATCACATGATGCCATAAGAACAATAAATAATCGTATTTTTTTGAGGCATTACTGATTACATTTTTGAAGTTAACATTTTTATGAGGGTTTTCAAATTCTGATCCGCAATCTTTTTGTGTGGGTGGTGGGGCACTGTGTCGGGTAGAGGAGATAATTAAAATGTTTCACTGTTAAGCAAAAGTTTAACTTCTGTCGTGTGTCTTTGCGACACATTCTGTTTATTTTTATTATTCAGCGGTATGAAACCCTTCATATTTTTAGAATATTCAAAACCAGTTTAGATCTCTGAATGCACTACAAAAACGCTAGTCTTAATATATGAAATCATCATATAGCTGACTGACTGACAATCAACGCACAGCGCAAACCAGAGAATTAGAGACTTAAAATTTTCCGAGTAGCGTCCTTTTGTAGTGTAGTGGCGCACTAAGAATAGATTTGATAAAAATCCCACGGATGATAGGAACAAAGTCCCGTGCGTTTCACTAACTTTTGTAATATAATAATTGTTGGTAGATAAACACTTGATACAGGTGCTTTCTGAATTAAATCAGTCAGATCATTCAATTAAAAACGCTTTTGTTCAAAATTCTGCTTTGAAATAGTCCATCGAAGACTACGAAGCATATACACGAACAAACATAGTCATTTTTGGATCGTGGACTGAGCGCAAATTTTTCGTCAGATCGTGATTTAATGGTACTTAAAAAAAGTAAATTCAATCAAAAAACATAGCTCAGATTTCTAATATGATGTGCATGTGACCCAACAACTGGCTCTTATTAAGGCCAGCGAATTAGCATAGCTATTCAGCGTAGCATTCAAAATCTTGGGCACGCTTCCGTCTAGTACTGGTCTGGAATAGCTGAGTTACTTGTTGACCGTTTGTAACGGTCCTGATCTAATCCGACTGCTTCCTTTGTACATAATATATTTACGAAAACAAAGAGTATTTAAGTATTGTATCCGTAATTTAGTTCCCATATAACAAGCTTATGCTTAGTTTGGGGCTAGATGGCACTGTGTGAAATGAATGTCCTGTAATATCTATTTTATTTTTATTTTTTTAATTGTACTCTTCGAATAGCTCTGCAGCCGCTTTGCAGGGGCATAACATTACAGTCTAGAATAAAACTTGAACAACACAACTTGACGACAGACAATCTAAATTTAAATGGTGAATTCAATGCAACAAGATTAGAAACAGTTTTTGCTCGCATGAATAAAGCAACGTGCACAATAGCGATGCGGCGCGACAATAGCGGCGCGCGGGAAGTGAGAGCGGCTGAAAGGTTTATTGTCTATGCCGACGGATGGCGCGCGTGCGGACGCGCCTTTACAGATCCTACGTGCGTATGGAAGAGTCTAGAATTACCATAATGTTAATGTTATTTTTTAACCGCCTCTGTGGTCTAGTGGTTCAACCCACCGATTTCAGATCCAAAAGTCCTGGGTTCGATCCCCAGGGTAGTACAATATTGTGCTTGGTTTGGTTGGTGGTAGGACTTTAAGTCCGCCTGGCTAGGTACCACCATCTTACCTGATATTGTTGTCATAACAAAAAAAATTAAAAATGTTGTGCTCCGGCATTCAGAGGTAAGATAGCCAGTTCCTCAGTTTGTTGAGGATTCCGGGTGAAGTGCGCTTCCACCTTCGGCCTTATCTCAACTTGTAGCCTGGTGAAAAAAAAGTCCAAGAGCTTTCCCGCCGTAGAATAAAAAAAAACTGTCGCTTCATATCAACAGCTCATGCCTATTTTATGTTGGATATGAATATATAATATAGTATAAAAATATTTATTTATTTTCTCTAACAATCAGGTCTTTAATAGTAGGTAGGCAATAACAACAGTTACATAAAATAGGCTTAGGTGACATTGAACCTGTTTAGTGAGAGACCGGTGGGATAGAGAGAGATTTCTAATTTAATATTACGTTTTGGCATTCTGTGCGACTTTTTTAGATATAAACAATTTAAAACGATTTCTCCCTATATCTCAAAACGGTCTACGAAGACTTTAAAAGTCTGCTTTTAAGATTTTATTTGTATCTTTAAGATCAATTTTTGATCCCTCTTTTAGGGGCTTACCTAAAGAGCGCCAATGGGAATCTATTACTAAACCTCCGCTGTCCGTCTGTCTAACAGCTGTATCTCATGAACCGTCGTAGCTAGACAGTCGAAATGTTTAACATTATACACAAGTATCATTTATCCACAAACAATAAAAATATTATCTTCAAAAAAACTACACATGTACAAGGGAAGCAATTGGGCTACCTAAGAACTGTTACAAACGGTCTATAGGTTCAACTGTTCCAGACCAGTACTTGCCTCAACACATCTTACATGCTCTTTGTGGATGTGACTTCGCAGTAAGGCATTGTTATAGGCAAGAGATGCACTTAACATCAACAACAAATTGGCTGTGTATTACATACACAAATTTGTATGTCTCCCATACAAAAACCGTGTTTGTGCCTTGAAATGTGGGTCGTATACGTGTTTACTAGGCCGGTTTTACTAAGTGAGATAATGTTGAGGTTTATATGGAGGAGGAGTGCAGAAAGCTATCTATTTTCTACGGTGGAAATTCGACCACTACTTGACTTATCTTGGTCCACTACTTGGTCGCGTTTATCTGATATCAGCAGAAAACTAAGGTTAGTACTTAAAGTAGAATAGTATCATGTATACATTACGTAAGTTTAACATTTAGACCGGATCAATTAGAGCACCATTATAAATTTAAAATTGACAAGGTGTAGAGAAGCAATGTCTATAAAATTCCTAGCGCTATGCAACACCGCGTAATGAGTGACAGCGGGTACACGACGGCAGATGGAACTGAATGCGATAATATCTGTGAGAATCCAACATATCATGATACGCAAATTTAAAATGGTATGGAATTTGTATCGGAGCATACATATTTATACCTACATTTTGTAAGTACCATTTTTTACATGAAACCGGTATGCTCTCTTAGGCTGCGGTGAGGCTTTCTCAATTACTAAATTACTCAACAAAATCATAAAGTCGCAAGCAATCCGATTCATCAGGCTTGAAAACAAATCACCTCCAAGGTCTAGTGGTTCAACCCACTGATTTCAGATCCAGAGGTCCCATGTTCGATCCCTAAGGCGAGAACAATATTGTTCTTGGTTTGGTTGGTGGTAGGACTTTTTTAACGTCCGCCTGGCTAGCTATATATAGATAGTGCGCTTCCACCTTCGGCCTTATCTTAACTTGTTATGAGGTAAGATGAAGACCAAGCGCTTCCCCGACGTACAATAATAAAAAAAATGAACAACTAAGGGTGTAGCACTCACGTAGCACTATCGTAGAGTCAACTACGTAGTAGCCTAGTCTATGGTTTCCTATCAGGATGTATTGATACACTCCATCACTTTGTCAATTTTCGACTTCTTTGTGATTTATCACTTTCAAAACTAATGCGAGTTGAGCTATATATTTTAAAACTCGGGATTTAGTCTCGTATTCGTTTATGTTGTATGTAATTTAGGACCTTACTGTTTAAATTCAGCAGGTGAATCATCATCAGGGTTAGAGTTAATCGCTGAGGTTGCGGTTCTTTAAAATAATTTTAAGTGATATATACTGACTTTCGATACCTACCTATAATTTTCTAGAATTAAAGTACCACGATACTTAGCAATCAGACAAAGCTCTGCGAGCTTCCTATCCGAAACCCTTTAAATTTAATCGTCCAACAGATACCGTCCGTCTTAACGGAATTAGCTGCTGCTCAAACAATGGACAATCCTTTGTCGTCAAATATCTCGGGTAGATCTTAATCCACCCTCGCCACCCTTCCACAGCTAATAACTGTGATTGCTGGCTTTCATATGGCTGAATTCGGTTTGTGACGCTGTACGTTTGTGACGCTGTACGTTTGTGACGCTGCACGTTTTAGACGCTGTACGTTTGTGACGCTGTACGTTTGTGACGCTGCACGAATTTTGACGCTATACGTTTATGACGCTGTACGTTTGTGACGCTGCACGTTCTAGACGCTGTACGTCTGTGACGCTGTACGTTGGTGACGCTGCACGTTTTAGACGCTGTACGTTTGTGATGCTGTACGTTTGTGACGCTGCACGTTTTAGACGCTGTACGTCTGTGACGCTGTACGTTGGTGACGCTGCACGTTTTAGACGCTGTACGTTTGTGACGCTGTACGTTTGTGACAATGCACGTTTTTGACGCAGTACGTTTGTGACGCTGTACGTTTGTGACGCTTTACGTTTGTAACGCAATACGTTTGTGACGATGTACGTTCGTGACGCTGTTGGCGAAGGTCACCACTAACTACAGAAATTGTATGGTTTCAATCACATACTCATATTTGACTGAAGAAAGTTATATCTATGTTACTGGTGTTGTCTCAGGCGTTCTCACAGATGATAATCTGCCTATCTATTTAAAATGTGGACGCCTCGTATTAGGTTTTGCTTGTTTGGCACGAGACTTAAGGTATAGCTTTTACAGGTACACCAATTTTACCCACAACGGAATGGAGTAGTACCATGTAATACTTTAGTACTAAACTACCGTTTAGAGTGAGATATTGTTAGTTTGTTTGTATGTGCAAACGAATATTCTTAATTACCTTCAAAAATAAATGACCGTTAAAAACTAAAAAAATCTTTTCAACTATTATTACAATGAATCATGACGGTTAACAGAAGAATTATTTTATTTTATGCATTTTTTTTTATTTAACATAAAAACCGACGTTGGTTTGTGCGGGCACATGCACTAAGCCGAACGATACATAAAATAAATACAACTTCGCAACATCCAACACATTTTACAAGCATCCATGTTAGGCTGTGTAGTGAAGTACCTACCCTAACAAAGGGTGTAGGAATTAATAAAGTAGCTCTGCCAAGATTGTTGATGCCAATGGCTGTGGGAGGGCCAAGTTGGTGTCCAACAGATGATTCGCTATGTATGATTAATGTTATTTGTGACAATAGAACATTACAAGAAGGTACAATCATAGTTATCAGGGTGGATCTACATGAATTTACATAAAATCTTTAGCTCATCATTTTATACTTAATTTGGCCTAGACAAACAAAAATTATGAGTAAAATGTGGGTATCTTTTTTGGGAAGGATTGAATATTGACGTCTAGGATTGCAGAACTTGCTTGCTTGGGCTAGGATGAGGCCAAGTGCTGGGAGGACTGTGGGTGTCGTCGTTCCCCGGACGTGCTTTTAAAGGCGATATGCGAGGGGCACCGAAATGTTCTATTAAGAGTTGCCGGAGAGTGTTATTTATTTATTAGTGGTCGGATCGTACGTTACTGGGAAAACAGGCGCTGGCAGCTAAATTCCAATATTTTTCAAAGAGCTTAGGTACACCATACCTGTTTCAGCCGCCAAGCAGCATTGCTGTGTTCCGGTTTCAAGTGCATGGTGAAATTACGGGCACGCGAGGCTGAAAACCTTTATGCCTCAAGTTGACGGGCGCAATGCAGTTCCGTAATAGGCAAGAGATGCACTTAACATCAGGTGGGCTACTTGCTTTTTCCGTCTCCTAGTTGTATTACATTGAAAAAAAAAGACCTTAACTAATACTACAGTGAAAACGATTATTGAAATGACATTTGACTAACCTAATGTATTTTATAAACCTGTTTTAAATATTGACTACATTTACAATAAAACGTACTATTTAAAAGGTTTACTCGGTTTAGTCAGATTACCTAAGGACCGGCTTGTAAGTAACAGATCCAGATCCAGACCAGTACTAGACGGAAACGTGAGCACTGCAGCCAGTGTCATGGGCAGGCTGAATACCAATGCTGATTCACAGTGAGAATATCGTGGTTTAGATTGGCTCGAAATACATTATTATCATTATCATCACTAACCAGTTAGTAGTCGAATATAATTGACTCCCCCGAAGTGGGGTAACTTAATTCACTGATATGACTATCCCAATGCAAAAGCCTCCAGTTTTCCCTGTTCCTTTTCTGTGTAATTCTCAGATATCTAAAACATTAACAAAAACTTTCGTAACTTTTTTCATAACTTCCTCAAAAAACAATATCATTTTACTTGTTGCTCAAGCCCTAACAAGCAAGCGATCAACCCTTCGCTCGCACAATTTATTGCCAGCTATAAATATTAAAAAGTTCCGCAATAAATCTCAGATATTTTAATAACGGCATGTGCTGAGGCAATATTCTTGTAAACACTTTGCTTGATAGAAATATTTATTGCGGTATACAGGTGTAGGTGGACGCCATCAAAAGTGAACAGGAAATCTTTTAGTAATGTAAATGTGGAAGATTGTTTGGAAATTTGGCGTTACTTATCGCTGAAACTACAGAACGGATTAAGTTGAAATGTTTCATATGTAACTTGATCATTCTAGTCCAGGAATACAATTTAGGCTTTTCATCGAGATACCACGCAGGTGAATCCGGGATCAAGACTTCTGCTCTGCTAGTAATATGTATGCACACAATTTTTTTATCGCGTCTTCAACAGTACAATACCTACGAGTATTACATGCTATATATCGCCAGAATGAAGACTTGGAGTAAGAGTCTGACATTTCCAAATTACCTTAGATAAAAAAAGGATAACGCACTTTTATACCCTTGTCTTAATTTGGAAACGCTCCATTCTCTTTTTAACCGACTTCAAAAAAAGGAGGAGGTTCTCAATTCGTCGGAATCTTATTGTTGGGTATTTTTAGGATAGGTATACTTCCCAGGAGTTCCCATCGTCATCGGGTCAGGATCTGATGATGGGATCCTGGAAGAATCGAGGGAACTCTTCAAATTATAGGCACACCTGAAGCGATTTGGGTGTACTCAAAAGTAAAGAAAACACGGACCCCATTTAATATAAG
Organism: Venusia cambrica; assembly: GCA_951394065.1. NCBI lineage: Eukaryota > Metazoa > Arthropoda > Insecta > Lepidoptera > Geometridae > Venusia > Venusia cambrica. Next base: position 12,023,017 of record OX596035.1, read on the forward strand.
ATCACGCGTCGGTTTGTCTGGCTGTCTGTCCGTCCATCTGTCATACAAGTAATTGAAAAAATACGTCATCAGGTAAACGAAATTGTATTATATTCTTAATTGAAGTCGGTTTTCTTTTTCATTTTTAAAACGTAATTATAATATATATCTTTATCATATTATTTTTGTATTTCAAATGATTACACTTGGTAAGACTCTCGTTGCTCAGTTATGAATTCTTATTAAAATCTTTTTTTGTTTTCATGAACAACTTCACTTCGTTTCTTGACAATTTAATTTATTTTATACCTTAATTCTTAAGCCTGTGTTCTTTTTTATTATTAAATTCTATTTTTATTATCTTTTGTGTATTTTTTTTATGTTTAGGTGTAAATAATTTCTTAGTGACATTAATTATTATGATTTAGAATAGTTATTGATCTGTGTTTGATTGTCACAAACAATTCCGCATTCCGCATATGATAATTAAATGTTTTTGGAATAAATTAAACTGGACTAATCAGTCCAAGTGACGAATCCGTCAAGAACCATTCAGTCGTACATGTGTCCATTTAATCCTGATGAGGTAAGTAAGGAAATTGCAAGGTTACTGTATGGTACAGTAGGCTTAAGTCTTTGTCCGCCTCTGAATCATTTGGCCATAACAGAGTCTTACTATACCGAGTAAATAAAGTTGTTCGATTTTAATGGCTCTACTAATATCAACATTGCAATACTATAATAAGAACCAAGTTCTTAAGCTAGTCATCCACTTCCACTGCTGATCTTGGGCCTCCCCCAATTGATGCCTCAAATAGCGATTAGCCTTCTCCCTTCTCCATCCTTTCTTCCCCCATCCTTCTACATCATCGGTCCATCGAGTGGGGGTCATCCCACACTTTTGCGCATTAAATCGTGGTTGTCATACAAGAACCATTACTCCCCCGCAGTTAACTGAGCTAAATTTATCAGTGACGGTGTTTTTATAGGTTTTCGTAACCAAAGGATGCCAACGGGACCCAATAACTAAGCCTCTGCTATCCTTCAGTCCGTCCGTCTGCCTGTCTGTCAGTGGTACAGATCGCTCTCATGAACCATAATAGGTACACTTTCACCTATTACTGCTATACAAATCAATAAAATTTAAGGGAATTAAAAAAACGCGGAGTTTGCCTTGAAATATGAGGCGGAACCCTCGGTATGCGTGTCCGTATTGCGGTGGTTTTTTATTTCAATAAATCGAACAAAAACACCAGAGGAGTCTCAAATATTAAACAAGGGATTAAAGCAGCATGGCATATACTTCGATGAGAGGCAAACAAAGCAAACCCCAAATTGCGAGATTACAAAAGAATCCATTAGAAAAGCTACGTGGGTGGTCAAATATTAAACAAAAGTACAAACAGAGCACTGAAATTTAGAGGTGTTACTGCCGACCAGTTTCTTTTGAATCTAAAGGATGATTTTGATGAGACTCGATGATGATCAACGTCAAGCTCAAAATGGGAAAAAGTTTTCCTATATTTTTCATTATGCTTTCTATATTGCTACATTACCTAAACAAATCCTAATAATCTTCGTCTTCCTACCCTTATCCCCCACTTAGACGGGATCGGCGCAGGACTTTCTCCTCTTCCACTCTCCCCTATCACCCTTCAACTCAGCATCTACTCTCTTATACATATCGTCACTCACACAATCCATCCACGTCTTCCTCGGTATACCCTTACTCCTACGTCTGTCCACATGAATGCCTAACATTATTTAAGTTATAAATAAATAAATATACAGGACATTAATTTCACACAGCGTACACACACATATGGAGTGAGGCCATTGAAAACCATGGAGAGTCGCTAGCCGTCTCTCTTGACATCTCTAAGGCCTTTGATGGAGTCTGGCACGAGAGCCTTATTACCAAGCTTGCGTCATACGGTCTGCTTGCTAGTCTTTGCGAATGGATATCTGACTGATCGATTTCCTACAGCGCAGTAGGCAGAGTTACTATAAAAACTGAGCTATGAGGCTTATTAAGTTATATGATGTAACTCCCTCCACATGACATCTCTATACCATGTTAACCTATAACTCCTCATTCCTTTCCGTCTCTACCACTAGTGGTTCGCCACACGTTCAACCACAGAGGCGGTTACCTTGTCCATCCTTCATTTATCAGATGGTGCTTCGGTGAGTGTGGCAAGAAGCTTCAAGACCTTATTCCGCGTTCACCGTCCTTTTAAAAAAAAATCTGACGCACAGCAAATTATTATCCCCACCTGGCTGACGTTAAATCTATTAGGAGTAAGCACTACAAAAACTTAATTGTAATTGTGATTCATTCGAAGTAAAAAAACAATCATATCACACCACCCTTAACATTCCCATCTCAGTCTCGTGCATCTCTTTGGTCTTTTTTCCGTCTTTTTCATCGTCCATCAATCTGATCCATACAAAACATTAGGTTTGATGACCGTCTTGTAGATTTTCCTCCTGAGCTTAAGGGGCAAATTCCTGAGACAAAAACCGAGCAATAAACTTGTTATGGTTCCGTACCTCCGATGATAATACGGAACCTTGTCATACCACATTTTGTCCGAAACTACTGGACGGAAAACGTTGAAATTTAGTACATAAAAAAATTGCCCAATACCATCGGGTAGCATATCAAATGAATGGCCTTGACATTTTTGCATGCATTGTTTGAAAGTTATTGAAGAAAATAGGCAAAATAACCCCACTACCCCTCACCCCAACTGAAGATTAAACCTATTTTTGCTTTTTAATAAAAAGCAAAAATAGGTTTAATCTTTTTTAATAAAAAGCAAAAAGCGTCGCATTTTTGCTTCAATAGTTTTATTTAACCCGGCCAAGGCTCTAGTGTAACATATACCTACACATAATTTCAATTCTTTTTTAGTTAAATGAGTTACTAAATAAATGGACAGGTGGATAACTTCTGAAGCTCCGACACAATAAAACGAGCTTCGTTTCTATAGCATAGTCTATCGTAAACTTAAGTCTCTATGGAAATCAGAGGAAAGCGACTTTTGATTAATTAGCGCTATTCTTTCGAAGACGACGGGACGCCATTAATCCACGGAAACAATATGGCGGCAAGATGGCGCATTTTATTGGGACATATCCGGTGGCGGGAAGGATTAATTTTCGTTTGTTAATTTCCTTGTTTGAGTTTTGAATAAAAGCTCTGCTCACTGGAATCGTTTTAGGGTTGCTTTTGCCGACGATTTGCAATTATATTTTCCCGTCATCGATAGGTTACCGAATGATGCCCTTACTACTTCTTCTTATTTAGTTCAACAGCCCATTTTGGCCACTGGCTGGTTAGAGTATCCTCCAGGCTTTTGAAGGGTTTAGCTATAATCATCTAGCTTGACAGGCGGATTGGTGATCATAATCAGTGCTAGACAATACACAGAAGTAAGATGATACCCTTCTGGTGAGATTTACTCAGCTCTTACGACATCCGCGGGCTGAGTTCATCAGAGGTGGGGTAGATTGCCACGGAAAGTTTTGCACACTGTACATAGGAAATTTACGTTGTTTTTTTTAATATTCAGCCAAAAATACACATAATTCGAACTTATAGCGAACAACACCTTGCATTTGCAAATCCACTTTGTTTGCTGACTGATAAAATACATTTTGCGCTGACTAAAACCTCTTTTACTAGCTGACCGTTTATTTTATTTGTTGACTGTTTAAATTATTGACTAGAACTATGGTTTATCAACATGCTACATCCCTAATTTAAAGGTAAAGTAGGTAAGCCACCGCCGCTGCCGTAAAGTTGCCCATCAAGACTCGAATCAAAGTTTTATTTGTTCAAAAGACATTGGAGAAGGGGAGCGGTGCCTAATTAATGCGACTCTTGTCGGTAGCATTTTAATATTGTCAAATTGTTTTTTAAACAAGCCCTTTTTAATGCAAATCTGAATCTAACAAGGAATATTGTTCTGCAAGTAAAGAATATTGAATCATTATTATTGTACTTCCCTTCAAACATGTGATTTGCCTCTACCTTTATTATTCATACTGATAAGGAATGGAACTCACTCTTGGAGTCTTCGAGTCCAAAAAAAAGTCTAGTCTCCATCTTAGGCCACATCTTTACTTGTTTTCGAGTGAGCTGTCAAACGCTTAGCTATCAACGATAAAATTTAAAAAAAAATCTAAGTAAAACAAAGTTGTAAGTGCCATAGTCTAGGGTAGTTGAGGTTACTACCTCAATGTGGTCAATCATGGTACTCATGGCGGTTGACAGCTCCAAGTCAAGGATGTCGTAAAAGCTGTCCGGGATCTCACTAGATCAAGGGCAGCAGCTTATTTAAATATGAACATTACAAGACATTAATTTCACACAGCGCCATCTAGCCGCAAACTAAGCATAGCTTGTAATATGGAAACTAGATTACGGATAGAATACTTAAATACTTTTTGTAAATACATAACGTACTATATGATACAACACCCAACCACAGAACAAACATATATATTCATCACACAAATGTTTGTCCTGGGTGGGAATCGAAAGCGCAGAAGGCATAGTTACTACCAACTGAGCTTCGAGGCTTGTTATTGTTATATTTTTATATATTAACTAACCAAGGCAAAACCTTGTAATTTTGGAGGAAGGACTAGCCGTTTCAATCGTAGACGCATCTATTTCTATACGTGTGTGAATCAATATTTCTCTTCATAGCTGATGAGATGCGACCTCGAGCTGTAAACCCACAGCTGTCATACACTCTCAACAATTACATATAGTCAGCTCGTAACAAAGCAGACACATTTTATTGAATAAAATTATTGGATGTAGAACAAAAGACGCTAAAAAGTATAGAGGGGTGAACGGTTGCAACCCCTCAGTAATAATGATATTAGTTCGTAACCTCATATTAAGTGTATGGGGCGATTGTGGGCCTTGTAGAGCAAGAGCTGTTGTAAGACATTTTTGAATCATGTTGGAAGTAGTTAGGTACTTATTTCAAAACTGTCGGTCATTGTCTTTTACATATTGTGTCGCTAACGTAAACGAATTTTAAGTAATATACCAAGTTTGATTTGTTTCCTTTGGCAGAATTACATCGTTTTCACTTAGTAAAGGTACAGTCGCGTGCAATAATACAAACATCATAAGTCTTAAAATGGATATGTATCCATATCTGGTAGATATGTTATTTATTCAGCGTGGCAATGCAATCAGTGTCTTGTGCACGCTTCCGTCTGGGACTGATCTGGAATAGTTGAGTTACCTAAAGGCCGGTTGTAACGGACCTTAGTTAATCTGACTGATTCCTTCGTACATAGTTAGTTTAATTGCCTGAAATAAAATATTTCCTTTATTATTCAAATACAGTAGCTATGGTTCCACTTCACAAATTATGAAGTGTATACATATTATTTCAGGCGACTGACTGTTAAAATGAACCATGGCAATGGCCTTCACCCCATGTAATTTTATATAGGGTTACCGACACAGTAAGATTGTAAAGAAAGAAATCAACAATTAGAGGAAAAATCTTCATTTGACAGATAAAAAAGTATTTAGTGGAGTTTTCACGGACTATTGTCCCAGGACTTATTCATGATGATTTAATATTGCGTGTTCATTTATTTTTACCTGCATTAACTTTTTTATGCTGTGCCTCTAAGCATTTGTTCAATAATTTATTTAAAGATAAACATAGTACAGAAATAAAACACCTAAAACTAATCTTATAACTAAAAACACAAAAAAAAATACTCTCGAGGACCAATCCACGATTGCGTATCTAATAATCTGTAAGTTAGATTAATAACTTACAGATTATTAATAATCTATGCTCCTTGCATAGAGCATTAGCTGAATTCCATCGTTGATTGGTCAAAAATATTCTTTGAGCGAGATATGAGCCAGCCCTTGAGTCAAAACTTCAGCTCTTACACTAGCTTGGCACTGCTTGTAAAGTAATTTGTACCTTCATGTTTCGTAGACTTCGACACGAGGGACGAAAGTCCGCTGAATGTCACAGACGTGGTAATTCTGATAACGAGCGCGATTTGTCGCGGTATTATTGCGATGAAATGTCACGCGAAATGGTGCAGGCCAAAAAGACCTACGCACCCTACAAGCGTGGTGCTATTTGTGACATAGCTTTGTATTTTCTTATTATGATGGCTAAACTCTTGACGATTGACGTCAAGAGTTTAGCCATCACAATATTGTACCCCCTGGAGATCGAGCCCGAAACCACTGGATCTTATATTAGTGGACGAACCACTAAACCACAGAGGAAAATGAGCAATTTCTTTACAGGGAAACCGTCGGGTTGACAATATCATTAAGGTCGTTTAGATCCCACCCTGGCTGGATAGCCTCGTTGAAGGCAGATTCGCTAGCCTAAATAAAAACCCGGTTCACGCTCGCATAAATTCAATGGATAATACTATTTATGAATATGGAAATTATTTTAAATTTACCCGAGTGGGGTAAATTTAAAACCTATGTTGCATTTAATTAGCTGATCTTAAACCTTTTGCTCATGAAAAATACCAGGTACCTATCTACTAATTTAATTAAATATGTTTTATTCGTTTAGATAAGGTGTACTACAATGAAGTTTTTATTTAATTAATAATTCGTTCGATCAGACTATATATTTACAATGAATCAATGGCTAGATTCCAACTAACAAACTAGAACTAAAGAAAAAAACTAATAAATACGAGGCAGCAAATATTTTATCAAAGGGGTTGGGGTGGTGTGTCTCATGATTGACAGATCAGGGTCACGCATGAAATATGCAAGGGAGGAATTTTATGTGGTTGCATTATTTTCGAACCATATCCTAACTCATATCCATACTTCCCTAATCTAAAGGACAGATTAAAATACTACTAATAGAGTACCGAAATCTATTTTCGGAAAACCGCATTTGTTTGAATGAATTACTAGCACCTTTGCAGATTTTAAATATAGGTCATTCAAATTATTTGCTGGAAATATTCTTTGTCACTCATAGTGTGGGGTAATTTTATACGAATGGGTTTATATATCGCGCTTATTGTAGCATAAATGACCCTACCACAGCAAAAACATTACTACAACGCTCCAATCTACTAATTTTAGTTACTCAAGTTACTAGATTATATTGAAAACAGAACCACTCCGAAAATTAAAAAAAATATTAAAAAGTAATAAAAACCCAAATGAGGAGCTTTCGATCATCCGCTGACAACGCTGCAAGGAGGGGGTGGTGAGTGGGGGTGGCGTCACATGAGATTAAAAACTTTGACGGCTCTCCCACGGAAATTAGCATTTTCGTCCCGGCCCATATTTGCATATTGAACTAATTTTTTCCTTTGTTATTTTTACCGTTGGAAATTGTAGATTGACGGGGTACAAAGACCATCTACTCACCTACAAAATCGTCACAAAGTATACCGACATATATTTTCAGACAGTATCTCAGAACATAAAAAAAGTATTTCTTCGATTAGATAAACACTAGAAGCTTTTAATATTGAGTAATAAAAAGTTTTTAGAGTTTGGTATCTAGATACCTACCAAACTTATCTCTATTGCCGCTACGAAGAAGCTACGCCGCGTAGCGCACGTCTTCGTAGAAGGTGCTACGAGCTACGAATGTTTGTTCATTATTTCCCGCTAGAAGCACAGAATAAATGCCTACAAATTAAAAAACATAATGGTCTCTATTAGCAATAATTAGAAATGATTTCTACCAACTAATTTAATTTGTTTCGCCACACAATCATACTTTTAGCATTTGTACCCAGTTCTGTCTATATCAAAAGCCTCGAATCTTAAAAGCTACTACATAATGCAGTGATTCAAAAATCCTAATTGTGAAACGAGAGCCGGCAATGCCGCTGTGGGCAAAAAGTGAAAAACTTCCCCGGAGACTCGGGAAAGGGAAAAAGAATCAAGTTTCATTTCAAAAGTAGCTTCACCGAACTTTTATGACAAGCTCTTTGTTCGCTTGTAAATAAAGGAAGGCTTTTACGACGATTTTTTGAATTTTGTTTGTATTGCGTCTGATATTTGTGGTATTGCCAAAGCTTACAGAATACGAAGTAGTGTTGCATTGATTTTGATGAGGAAAATGTTATTGAGGAACATCAATGTTTTGATTAAAAAATCAAGAACTTTAAATTTATTAAACATTCCTGCAAAACATTTATTTACCAACTGATGAACACTTCATTTTCTAAAGCCATGACTGCGCTGGAAACATGTTTTATAAATCCGTGGGAATTTCCCAAAACCATGAATGCACCTAAACAATGGCCATAAAAAAGAGTTTCTGATCTTATGATTATTTATGGGATTATTGTATGTTTGACAATTCGTTTGCAGTGGCGGTTGAGGCTAAAGAATCGACCCATTAGACTCGTTTTTTTTTGACATTAATTTCAAACAGCACCATCTAGCCCCAAACTAAGCATAGCTTGTAATATGGGATTTATATTACTGATAGAATGCTTCTATACAATTTTTGTTGTTGTTAAATTCATAGGAACTTTTCAAACAATACAACATTCAAACACAGAACAAACATCTATATTCATCACACAAAACCTACATCTCAGAATGCAGTGCTACTACCAAATGAGGTAGGCTAGGTTGAAGTAGCCAATTAGTTTGTCGTCATCCAAACTTATACTATCCTCTCAATCCTAAGGTTGACTGGAAGAGATCGCTCTTTAGCGATGAGATCACGCATTGTACTTTTTATTTCGTTTTTTTTAACTAAATTGTCCTGTAGTTGCGTGTACAATAAATAATTTTTATTCATTGAATTTTTCATTAATTTATCAAAATACAATTTAATTTGAGAGCTCGGTCGTCGACGGAAATGAACTGACTATCACTGTACAGAACACGTCTTGCTACCAACTCCACCAAGGGCGCTCACCACAGCTGTCACTTAATAATTTAATTGTTCATTTCCCCCTACCTCCACTCTTCGCAGTAAAACATTGAAACTTATATTTTTATGTTAGATGTAGGTGAGATGCAGAACACTGACTTTAGTATTTACAATAAAATATTATATATTTTATTCATTCAGTCATTTATTCAATCATAAAGATTTTTAAATGACAAGTCGTAGTCTAGTTTAAAGTGTCAGTAATTATATTTTATTAAATCCCTATTTTTACCGATGTTCATAATTAAAAATGATTAAGTTTTTAATTGAGACCGCAATCTTTTATTTAATTAATTGGGATTTTTATTAAGCCGCTCGACAAAGTTCTAGTCACTTTCTGATATTAAAAAAATAACATAAAACTTCAAATAACATATAAACTCAAAAATAAAAAGTAATGGTGCTAAATTTACTCACTTTGATCGTAGTCGGCTCCGCAGCAGAATAACTCTCAGCCTGGACCTGTGCGTTCTCGACGGATGTCGGTTTCACACTGAATTTGAAGGCATTTCAAGCACCGCCCAGCTTGAGTGGGCGTGGCATAGGCTAGGCGTGGTCAGACGGGCCACTCAGAAGAATTTCAGGAGCTCGCTTCTCGGTATACGTGGCTAAGATTAAAGTGGGCAGCTAGCTTAGTGATAAGACTTAGTAACTCTTACTAGGTTTCTTGGACAAGATTCCAATCAGCCTATTAAAGTATTAATAAAAAATATAATAATATTAATATATCTAATGTTTAGATAAATCAATAACTAGGTAATCTACTAGTTATGTAATAAGGCCGCCTCTATGATCCAGTGTTTCGCCCATCGGCTTTAGATCCATTGGCCTTGGTTTCGGTCCTCAGGGGGTACAATGGTGTGCTTAGTTTGGTTGGTGGCAGGACTTAGATAATTGAATCAACTACTTAGTTTATTGAATCAACTACTTTCTTAGGTTTAAATATTGATGCAAAGTTGCAATGGGGTATTCATATTGAGTCTTTAGTTAGCAGATTAAGCTCGGCTGCATACGCTGTACGTACAATAAGGCACATTACTGATGAAGCTACGGCGAGGTTAGTTTATTTTAGTTACTTTCACAGTATTATGGCTTATGGCATATTTTTATTGCAGCTGATATTGAAAGCATTTTTATTCTACAGAAGAGAGCTGCACGGGTAAATAAGTAAATGAAAACTCGTGACTCTCTCAGGGAACGTTTTAAAGAGATATAAGAGGTATTCTTACAGTCAGCTCCCAATACATTTATGAAAATCTAATGCACGCTCACAGAAACATTGATGAGTTTAGTAAAAGAAGTGATGTACACAGTGTTAATACTCGAAATAAAAATAAACTTGATATACCTAGGTATCGCTTAGGAAAAGTAAATAATTCATTCTTAGGAAACTGTGTGAAATTCTATAATAAGTTCCCTCAAAGCGCCACTAAACTCTCTGCTCGTAAATTGAAATTGTATATAAAGAGTAATTTAATTAAAAGTGCCTACTACAAAATTTGTGATTAAGTATATCGACGATAAGAACGCGTGGCCCGATGTTACTATATCAGTTGACAGCAAAATGGTTATTTCTCAATGTTACCAAACTGCCCATTAGGTAGATGGGTAATAACAAATGTTTTAAGATTAAGTATTTACGTTTATGATGTACCTACTTAGAATACTTATAATTAAAAATTGTGTATCTAAATGTTAATTGGATCATCAAAAAATTAACCAGCCCGAGGTTCTTGCCTTTCTCCTTGTGTGCTGGTCGCGATTCCGAACAAGCGGTAGATTTGACGTTTTAAAATGATCCTACAAAATCTTAATGAATAAATAAATTTTAACTTTGACTTTGACTTAGGGTTACTCAGGTATTCCGTCTGCTTCCTTGTAATAAATTTTTCATCTTTATTGTTGTATTAATAAGAAATAATGCTATCTTATGCATCCCATGGCGATCCCAGCGCCACCTACCGAGTCTAATTATGAATATAAGCCATCAAGGGACCCACTCAAACACGGGTTCACTACGCCTTTCCGAAACACATTACAACTTGTTACATTTCACGTATAACGACTCTTGGTGAGAGACCGAGATTATGTTGGAACTTAGCTTTCCTCTTTAGAGTGAGTAAGTGAATTAATTATCTACCATGCACCTAACACACCGAGGTATCATCTGAGTGAATAAAATATACTATGTAGTGTAGGTACTTAATGCACTCGGAAAAGGACTTGGGAACCGGGTGAATTTCACCAGGTGAATTAGATATACAGCCCCGTTGCATAGAATAGAAGATAACTTTGATGAAAACAGTAGAAAATAGGAGATAGGAAATACACCATATTATTTTTATTATTAGCCTGGGGTTTCCCACTGCAGTGCAAAGGCCTCCCTTTCCACCTTCCATAAATCTCTATTGTTGGCAAATTGGGCCCATTCCTTAATGTAGGAGTTTAGCTTTCGTCAGTTTCGCCTGTTTCTCCTTGTGTGCTGGTTTTCTCCTTGTGTTCTGGTTGCGATTCCGAACAGGTAGTAGTTTTGACGTTTGAAAATGATCCTAAAAATCTTAATGAATAAAAATACTTTGTCTTTGCCTGGGCCTATACTAATATAGGCCTTGATTGAGCCAAATAAAGGAGAAAGTAGCTGTCGTGTCTTTAAGGAAGTAATAGACAATGCCACCTATATGGGACAAGTGAGGGCATGCTTTGATTTCCCCGACAAAAGGAATTAAAATTAGGTATAGCGTGAGTGGGCGCTACTGAAAGAAAATTTGAAGTTTATTCTGTGAGAGGCTCATGCCTGCTATAGGCAAGAAAGGAATGAATGATGAGATGACCCCACGGGGTGGCAGGCAGGAAGATAATCATCATCTGAATAATGGTCATCCCAGTTGACCAATGGAGTTTCGGATTAGGATATTAATATCACAGGACATTAATGTGAAGCGCCTTCTAGACCCAAACTAAGCAAAGTTTGTTATAAGGTAACTAGATAACGGGAACAATCATTGTTTATTTTTCTTGTAAATACATACTTTTCATACAATACAACCACCCAAACACATAAAAAACATTATTTTCATCCCACAAATGTTTGTCCTGGTTGGGAATCGAACCCACCACCTACAGCACAGAAGGCAGAGCTACTACCAACTGAACTGTGAGGCTTGTCAAATGCACGTACCGCCTCTGGTCTAGTGGCTCAACCCACCGATTTCAGATCCAGAGGTTGCGGGCTCGATCCCCAGGGGAGTACAATATTGTGCTTGGTTTGGTTGGTGGTATAACTTTGTTTAAGGCCGCCTGACAAGCTACTACCATCTTACCTCTATTTCTGTCGCCATAACAACAATTCTAATAATTTGTGTGTCCCGGCATTTAGATGTTAAGATAGCCGTTCCTCAGTTGAGGATTCCGGGTGAATTGTTCATCCACCTTCGGCCATATCTCAACTTGTAACCAGATGAAATGAAGGCCAAGTGCTTCCTCGTCGTACAATAATAAAAAAACATTACATGAGTATAATGTGCTCATACCGGTAACATTCGTGCATTTATTTTTCAATACATTCTTGTAAAGGTGACACACAAAATTGTATATGTACAGACATTCAATTTACTAGCTGACCCCACGCAGCTACACTTGCGCCTCTTAGCTTATTACTATCATTTACAGACTTTATCAGCCCACTGCTGAATAAAGCATTTTCTGGTAAGGCTCGCTCCATTGGTAGACCAAGCATTGAGATCAAGGGCTGATCCTACGTACATAAGTATTTCTTTTCTCTGAGCAGGTTGCTCATGATCATTGGTGAGGCCTGTCCATCATTTTAACTTGACCGCCTCACAAGCCACAAACCAAAAAAAGACAAAAAACGAAAAGCCCTCGATGAGTTCGCGGCCAATTCATCTGCTAAGTGTGGTATTTATGTCCATTGTTATTCAAAACTCAATATCTCATCCATTTCAAATAAATAAATAAATAACAACACACCTCGGCCACCGTATCTTAGCTTAGCTATACACTGCAAACGTTTTGATATTCCAACAGAATACACTAAACGTACATTAAAAATAGGTACCTACTATTTTCCCATCAAATTTGCTTAGCTATCTAAAGAAAAATAAACTCAACGTCTAAACACGTTCTTTAGTTTACGACCGACTAATATTATCAATGCACCAAAGAAAAAAGCTAATAGTAAGCTTAGTAGGTAGATCCTAATCAGTTGCTAGGTTCGGAGTCCGATGGCGCAGGCTGAATAATAGGTACCTCTATCATGCTTATCGTAATTTCGCATTACATAAATTATTGTCTGAATGATGGATTGTCAGAAGACACACAGCCGAGACTAGAGGCTTTTTTCTAAGGTACACTACATGTTTGCCTGCCATGTGGACTAGCAAAAGCCAATGATACCGTTGCCCAGGGTAGACCACTAGGTGGTGGATCACACCTACGCGTATCGGAAAGCTGGTAGACTGTTTCATTTTGGTTTCAATCAAATTGGCGGCTTCTCTTCGGAAAATATTTTTGTTTAATTCAGAAGTTAAAGAAAAGCAGCCATTTTCATTGAATCCGATTAAACCCAAAATTAAACAGAGTAAGGTATAAGGCTAGCAGCTAACTCTGCAACCGAATCTGTCACTCCCCAAATGTTTTTTTAGCATTTCGATCATCGCGCCTGATAAAAAGCTCATAGCGTTACACTCGCATGGTAAAGTGTCATATATTATAATTATTGTATTCAAGAGGAGCGTACTTGGCAGGACATAGTGAAAAGGCTTTTTCTGTAAATGATATTGATAAATTCGATTAAATTTATATACTTAAATCACATATTTAATCCAATCCGATCAACTTTCAAAATGATGTCTACCACCAGTGATAGGTACGGAAGCTCACCCGACCCGGTGCCACTCAACCATAACAACAATATAATTAATTACTGAAAACAGACTTAGGTAGATTGAACCAATGACTAAAATACAGCCTTGCATGACATTGCACAGATGACGCACACAGGCACAGGCGAAAGCGAAGATGATGTGGCGGACACCTATGCACAATGATATTGATGCAAAATTGTTATGGTGGAACTCTCGGAATTTGCAAGCTGATGTAGCAGTGGAAAGGTCACGTCAAGGTCAACAGAACCGATAACCTCCGCGAGGAAGTAAATTACTCTTAGATGGCTCTCGCATGTCGAAAATTGTACTAGCATGTAAAATAAAACGCGAACGGTGTGGGAAGACTCGATGGACTGAAGCCATATGGTATGGCGGTCCCGAGGAGTCGATGGATGGTCTCCATCCATCAATAGCTACATGTAGTTTCGATTGCCCACCCACGGAACATAAAAAACTAGGGGAGGCCTATGTTCATCAGCGGACGTATGTGGACTGAAATGGTGATGATGGGGTTAAGTCATTTACTTAGATCAATTTATCTAAGTAATTTAGGATGGTAATATAAAAAAATACAGCTAAATCTAAATACATCTAATATTATAATAAGACATAGGGTAGGCAGGTACCTACCTACAGAAAGAGTAAAAGTTTTTACACAATCAATAATTACTTAATACGTCTCGTATAATCCCAATGTCACAATCATCATCATCAAAGCATAAGTTTGATGATGATGATTGTGACATTGGGTTGATTGAATTAACTATATCAGCTCCATCTCTAAATAGACGGTACAACTAGGCCACGGAAAAAGATGTAAAATTCGTAGCATCGCTCATTGTCGTCGTCAGCAGCAGTGTCACTTGACCGCGCAGCGGGCCGGGCGGGGCTTGGGCTAGCTAGCTGGGATCAATAATAACGGTAACTAGCGCAGATGGCAGCACTTTACAATTTGAATTGAAGTCAAAATGTGGTCCAAAACATGAAAGCAACATATTCTACTCATTCATTTTCGAAATTTCAAACAAAACTGTAAAATTTTAATCTTATTATTTTTTTCTTTACCAAATTAACTTAACGCAGTAGCAATAAGTAAAATCTTATTATGATGTTAATATCATGACTTTGCAAGCAAACGAGAGCTCTCCACAAAATGAGGTCGTTGAACACCGCCATCTTGCGTTTTCTCTGACAACTCGTTGGTTTGCTGCTAGCTGGAAGCTATCTGCAGTAAATTTTGCGTTTTTGGTGTTCATTGTGATTGTGATGAAGCAAGGATATTGAAATTACAAACTAAACCTAGTTTCAACTCCTACCGTAAGTACATTAGTGAGGTAAACCCTGTAATTTGGCGGAAAATTCAAGATATTTCCAACATTAAAATGTCGCTTCATGGATCCGCCTTATTTTAGCGTCTCTTGCCCCCGCGTAATGATCATCAAAGATTTCAGTGTAATTACTTTACAGTTAAGTATACCGGCGTTTCATCTTATATCGGTAATATTTATGTTTCAGGGCGAGTCGGTCCGAAGAAAATAACCTGCAATGATAAAGTAAAACACTTGCCATGTCCGAACCAAAGCAAGTGAAAGTAGACAACTGGGGGGTCTATTTCCTCCAAAGACTGAAGCACTTCTTCAACCGAACCGACTACTGCGATTTGACTCTTCAGTTTCAAGATAATGCTCAACTCAAGGTACACCGACTCGTTCTCAATGCATGCACTGAGTACTTTGAGCTCTTGGAACGAACGTGTGAGATGTATGAAGACTGCCTCGTGATGCCCGACGACCTGCAAGCCGACGTTGTGGTGCCGATTGTAAACTTCATGTATACTGGCCACCTAGAATTCAGGATGGACATACTTGAAGGGTTGCATGCTACATCTGAAATTATGAACATGCCTGTATTGACAAAACTACTCGACTCTCACAGGGCCAAGGGTAGGCAAAGTCAGAGCTATGCTAAACGCATACCCAAGCAACATACACAAACTAAACCAGCACAAGCTAACGCACTGATTTCTCAGGTAGAAGTTATCCCACCAACACTTGCTCTAAAGCGGTCCTATACCAAAGCACTTGACACAAAAAATATTGTATACAGAGATAAGAAGTACTACATGCCTGTAAGTAAGCCTTCAGCTGCTGTTATTGTAGGAGATGGTGGACAAACATATAGAGCCCCATCTCCACTTCCATTAGAAGCTGTCACCAATTTGCAAGTTCAAAAGTTTGTAGCTGGAGAGCCTCGTCCTACAAGGTATGAATTACCTGAAGAATTAGATTCAGACTATATGTTCCAAAACTCATTTTGTAATATATCTTACACTTCTCAACCGTTAATGGTTCATCCTGATACCACAAAGCAGTATGCCAAACGTCCAAAACTAGACAAAGGGCTTCCGTCAACATCAAAGAGGTCCAGATCCACCATTCTGGATATAGTAGAGTGCAAAAAAATTCAAAAGGAAACAGATGATAATATATTTGAGGAATCAACTTCAGTAGTAGTGTGTGATGATACTGAAATGTTCAAGCCTTCATATTCTAACCATATAAGTATAAAAACAGAAACTGTCAAAGATCCGAACAAGCTTTTTGATCAACTTTTGGATCAGAAGAGAGAACATGCTGCTAAAGTAACTATAGAAACTCCAAAACATAATAAAGCAGGAGCTAATTTGGATCATGCTAAAATTATTAGTGAAGTATTAAAAAAATATCCACATTTGGTAAAGAGCAACAAAAACATTAAGTTGAAAATTTTTAATAATCCGGGCGCTGGAAAAGCATCTGGTAAGAAGCAAAAACCATCTCCACAGCCTGCTGTGGAAAAGACAGGAAATCCGGATCCTGGCTTCACTTATGAAACAGATGTACTAGATTCCAAACAAGCTGCAAGATTAATTGCATTAGGAGCAGAAAATGTAGAAGGCCCATGGATTTGTCTTATTTGTGGTGCACCAGGGAAAGCAATGCATTTCACAAACTATTACATGTTCCGCCGTCATTTAGTAGATGTGCATAATGAAAAACCAGTTTTAAACATCTGTGAGTATTGTGGGCAAAGAATTACCAAAAGGAACTATTTGTTACATCATCTGTACACCAAGCATGGTGTGTTGCCACCGCCAACACATAATTTCCCGAAGTGCCCTCATTGTAATTACATTGCTCTGACTGAAGCATTGCTGGTCAAGCACAAGCTGTCTCATACTGAATCCAAACAGTTCCGTTGTAATGTGTGCCCTTCTTCATTCAACTCATCTAACCAACTACTGGTGCACATTCAAAGTACTGGTCACAAATACATTCCAGACAGAAAACACAGTCATCAATGCATCTACTGTTTGAGAATATTCTTGAGAGAAAATAATCTGTATGCTCATCTTAAAACTCACCACAGATCAGAGGCTGTGAAGGATGGTATTATAGATGAATCTGATGATGATGAAACCCAAGAATCTTTTAAGCCTGTAAAAAATGAACCAGGACAGAGTGAACTTGTAGACAATAGCTTGGAATATCACATACAGCAGAAACCAGATGGTAACATACAACTCATACATAAAAAACCAGCAGAATCAATTACCCCATCTCCTTCTAAACAAAAGATATTGAATTCAGGTCTTACTACAGACACTCCTAAAGCTCCAGCTCACAAATCCAACCACCAGAAAAATATTCAAACCATTAAAGCTGAGCATAGTCCAGAAGACCATACTCAAGATGTTGCATCTCCTATTATTCAGAACGAGGAGGGGTACATAGTGATTGATAACAATGAGTATGAGATTAGAGGTAATCAACTTATCTTGAGAAATACAAAAGAACCTTCTGAAGAATTCATATTGTCAGATTTGACAGATAAAGAGGAAACTGAAATACAATCTATTACCCCTTCAACATCCATAGGCTATGCATCTTTAGTCAGCACAAATCAAAATATTCAGCAAGCTAATATCATACTGAAAGATAATCAAAACTTATCTGAATCAATCCCGATTTATGTATCTAATGAAGAAGAATATAGAGCCTTGATGGTATCATCAAACGAAAATATCATATTTGATGCAACTGATTCAAACAAAACACTGGCTGTACTAACAACTCCAGATGCAGCTACTCTTGACAATGCCGGTATCGAGCTGGATAACACTCATAGCAATGAAATGGTTATTATTCAGGAACAATATCCTATAAATGTAACAGAATCTGTTGCTGCAGAGAACTCCAATAACATTGTTGTTGTTTACAGTCAACAAATGGGTGAGCAAAGTAAAGAGTATCAACTTCTAACTACTCAGTCATTGGGTCCGCAATATGTTCAGACTTCTACAATGATGACACAGAACTATGAGTCTGTTAGCACATCCTCTCCGGTTGCTAGTGCACACATAATTGAACCTCAAGCAACATGGCACAATGTTATCACTCAAACTATAGACAATCAACACCCTGAAAATAATATAATCCTTGAAAGTATTGTACAAACTGAAGTTCAGGCCACTCATACCCCAGAATTGGTGGAAGAAAATAGTGTGAATGACCTGCCTCAAGTAGAGATAACACCTATTATTCCACCTGCAAACAACATTCAAACTGAAATTATGAACACAGATCAACCTGAAGCTACTGAAAACTTGCCTGATGTCGAATCAATACGGGAAATTCAAACTATGTCAATGGAAGTAGATGCGCCAGAAGCGGAATCACTGATAGAGGAGAATTATGAACCTACAGAAGAAATTTCTGAAGCTTTAATGGAAGCACACAACAAAAGTGACAATGCTGAATCTTTGGTGCATTCTGAATCCGTAATACAAGCAGATTCACTGGAAATAGAACAGGTACAAGTTTTAGAAAATGTGTCTGTGGCTGAACTTCAACCAGAAGTTGCAGATATAGATGATCAAAGTCCTGCTGACGCACATGAAGATATAAACGCAGAAATTCATCCTGATATCATTTCAAACAATGAAAATGTTACTTGTATAGACATTCAGTTTTCTGAAGAAAACGTGAACACAATGAGTATTGATAACCAATCTGCTGATGATGATATTGATGAAACACAAGCAAATATAGAAGCTGTAACTGAAATTTCTAATGAAGAAAAAGACCAAAGCCAACTAAACACTGATAATGATTTTTGTGTGACAGAGGTTGTTGATGAAATTCAATCTTTGGCTTCCGAGTGGGAAGAGGTACAAGATACAACTGAAGAAATATCAGAGGACAATACAAATTCTCAAACAACACCTGATGAACTGGAAGAATCTATTGAAAATATTGAACAAGAACTTAAGAAACCAATAATAGAAGCAACACCAACATCACCAGCTAAGGAAATTGAAACTATAACTGACAAAGATGAACCAGATGTTGATGAAAAAGAAACAACCAGTGAAATGATTTCACCATCCATTCAATCTGAAGATCAGGAACCAAACCCCCAGGTTAATCCACAAGAAAAAATATCTTCTCTTTTGAATGATTGGGATGATAACGATTCTCAAAATGATGTTATGAATGAGAATGTAGCAAATGACCAAAACCAAGTAAATGAATCCAGTACTCCAAATCCTGAATATTGTGCCCCTGATTTGAACCCAGAAGTTGATAATGCTACTGGCGATGTTGAAATTGAGACTGGATCTCCATCTGCCATTGCAGATGATACTGATAAACATGTAATCATAGAACATACTACAGCTGAACAACAAAATGTGCAGTCTGAAATGATAGGGAAACAGGATAATATTAAGAGTTTGGTGAGTGATTGGGATGATGAGGAAGATGATGAAAAAAAGCACCAATCAATTAATCATTAGAAGATAGCTCAGATCAACATTTTTTAAGCTAAGTAGGTATAGGCACCTGTGTTACTAATCAAAAATGTATTTGTATCCAGCCTATAAGTTGATTTTTACCTAATTAATAATGTAATTGCATTTTATCCTTACCAATAATAACAAGTACAGTTACATAGTTAAAGTAGGTAGGTACCTACTCATTTTAATGTTAGGTTGGATACCTACTAATCAAGTTAAAAAATATGTATAAAACAGCAGTAAATGTGAAATTATTAAATTTCGATGCATATTACCAGCTTTACATAATATATTTATAGTAAAATTTACATACATAACAATGTAGTTGCACAGCCTTGACAGATGAAATACCTACATGAAAGGTACCATAAAACTTAAGAGAATTAATTATCTATGTTACTCATATTTGCTGTTTTTTATATAGGTAGGTACCTATTTGAAATTACAATAGTTTATGATTGTCATGTATTTATTATGATTGCAACTATTTATTGTATTTTTAAGTATTATCGTGAAACTATGATAGTTAAAAAGTAATAGTACCTAAGATAGGAAATTGACTTGGGTGTCAGGAAATATTCAGTAACTAATCTAGCTGGTTTGTTACTTAGTATTTTTGTTTTTATTTGAATAGTACCTATTCGTTTATGGGTAGGTATCTGTAGGTTAAGTACATAGTAACTACTGTTGGACTTATATAAAATAAAAACAGCTGCATATACTTATCAATATTTTTTTTACTTGTATTCACAAGCCTTGCATGGAAATGGGAACTCAAAATGATTCATCTAACCTTCAAAATGTTCTTTATTTGTCTCCTTTGGAATGGAATACACTAGTGCAGTGTTTACTCAGGGCAGGTAGGCCAGGTGCACTCCGTTGTTAGGTGTGAAGCTGTAGGTAATCATAAACTAAACAGGCTCAAGACTTTTTCCACCTCTGATCACTACTCGGGGCGTTGATCTTATAAGGATCACCTACTAGGGGGCAGCCCTAGTAGAAGATCAGAGGCACTTTGAAAAGTACATTGTAAACATGCTTACGGTTTGCAAGTAGCTAGCATTCAATACGTGACAGGTTGCATTGCAAGCCATAGGATAGGTACTGCTGCTAGCCCGTCGCTGTCTGTGACACATTTCGGATTTTTGATCCTAGGGACATGTAGGTTTCCTAGCGATGCGATGTGAACTTCACCGTCAGAGCATGTGCATGTCTCAGATGCGCACATAAACTTCTGAAAAACCGCAAAGTTAATTGGTGCACGACTGGATTTGAACCCACAACCTCCTTGGCCACAACACAGCTCATTGATTCATCATTCAGCAATGATTATGGTATTAATTACCTAGGTACCTATAAATAAAGACTGCTATTGAAGATAGTAACAACCAACAAATGATTTTTGGGTGTTGTTGACTCCTGGACTGTCTTGTCGTCTCATTTCGTATGTGATTACCTAATCGATACGCGTGTACCTAGGTACCTATACCTAAGAGATCTTAAGTATCATATTGTATATTATTAGCATGTAATGTACTAAGTATTATGGAGTGCACGTATTAACATCGCAATTTGAACCATTTTATTTTTCTAAGCGGAAATCTTCTACAAGGATGCGATGAGGTTATGTAAGGTTGTCGGGACTTCGACGACTCACTACCACCCGCTCGTGGCTGGCCTCGATGCTAAGGAGGTCTCTAGGATGTTTGTTAAAACTTTTTCCAGTGCCTCCAAGCATATCGCCTGTAGCACTTCCCTGGGGCGGCTCCTCTGACGCATTTGCTCGCGGTTCGCGCGGCACATGCCACCGTGCGCCGTCACCCATCCCGGGATCCGCATGAGGTCGGTCAGACCCCTCACCCTTACTGACGAAACTGAAACGCCCCGCTTCAGGGGATACCGCATAACCCCGAGAAAGGTGGCGTAAGTAGGACGGCTGATCAAAACCGCCGGCGAACGGCGCGTTGAGAGAAAGCTAATACAATATAACTTTGTACTGCAGGTACAGGTGGTGCCTTTATACAAATCCACTAATAATATAGGTAGTATTCATTTAAACAATTACAGGTACTATATACATAACTCTATATTGTTCACATTAAAACACCACATAGTTATGAAAATAACTTTTATGTTTGATGACAAGCAATTTCATAATATTATTCAAATCAATTCTGCAGAATGTCAGATTATAATTAATACTAGCAATATAAATACCAATTGGCTGTTGCAATTGCGATAGATAGGTACCTTTATATACTTCACCATTAGGTCTTTATACTTTAAATACATGGGAGATTTTAAATTATAAATAGGTAAATTCATCACAGTTATATAAAATGGTTTGGTACATACCTTATTGGTGCCTTAGATGAGTACCTACTGCTATTAATAAAGCAGATCCTATTTAATTATTCACCTACATGTCTTTTCAACACTACCTACAGATTCAAGGTTAAATGCATGAAATACATACCTAGTATGAGAATATAGTTATACAAATATGATGAAGACACTATAGCAGAGCTTGTGCTGTCATTTCACAATAGACAATATACAGAATGAGAAAGAATAGTAAAGTGTGTTTTCATACCATAACCATTAAGTGATTGCATGATATTATGTAACATCTATTAGCGATAAACTGGGCTAATAATAGTTGTGAAATTCTGGAGTCTTTGGTCACATAGTCGGAAACAATGGTGACTATTTAGAACAACTGATAGTGGCAATGGACCCACAGGGCCCTACCAGTTTGGACTGATCAGATTTATATCAACTTAAATATGATATTTCACATCACTCTTCACTCCAAGGAGCCAAGTTTCCCTGAAGACTCCAGTGTCAGTCTGTCACTGACTGTAGTCTTTCCAAGGAAACTTTAGGTACTTTGTCCATACCAAATTAATTCCACAGAGAAATCACAGCCCTCACTAATGAGGACTACAACTTAAGGAGGAATAACTGTCAAATTCAAACATAACAACTAGCTAAGATAAATCAATCTCTAGCAACCTTACAATACTTTATGTACCTATGTCCTGTATCTTAAGTTCAGAAGTTGATGCAATGTTTTTTTTTTACAAGGAACAACTAATATTTGAATGTTGCTAGCAATTCTTTGTCTCATATAACTCATGATTACATCACACACATTAGCCATAATGTTAACAACTTTCTACTAACAATTATGTACAATAAATTACAATTGTCTGTGCATCATGCTCTAATGATACAGAAAGCATAATCTTTTGGAATTCTTAATAATTCAGTCTACATACTAACCCTGAAAGGAAAGCAATCATTTTTTTAAACATCAGAGACAGTTGCACAGAATCAACACAAATATTTACATAAATTACATAACTTTATTCTCTATTCTGATATAGAGACCAGTACAAATTTCACCATATAGGAGAGACAGACAAAGCCAACAAGTACAAATAAGTTTAACAGAAGTGAGTGAAGATTTGACTGCTCTGATGACACTTCTACCTCTGTGGGGGTAGCACCTGGCTGCAACATGGCTTCCTGTCGCTCTTTCAATTGCTGCTCAATCTCCTCAACATATTCCGGGAACAACTCACAAAACATTTTATTTTTAATATTTATTTCCAAGGAATCTGAGGCTAGGCATCTCTTCTGGTAGTCTGAAGTCTCTATAGAACCTAATGTAGGAGTTTTCTCTAACATGAAGCTGAGTAATCCTGTAAGTATTGTTGAAATGGACCAAGCAGGGTTCCATGTGTCAGGGTGAAAGTCTGTAATGCTAAGGCATAATCGTGTGTTTGTTTTGAACCTTCCATTTGGCGTAATCATGTAAATAGACGGTGGTTTGAATGGAAACTCCCTGGGAAATATGATTTTTCCGTGGTATAATCCACCTTCGTATGGACTCTTCTCAGGGCCTTTTACAACATAATGCCATTCTAATATGTTGGAAGGCACTGGCTCTGCAGTAACATACGGTACAGGATCATTTTTTAGGCGAAGATAGTCTTGCTTCAGTCTGCTTGTAGCACCAGTAATTTTTGATTTTGACATGATGTGGGTTGTGGTGTTCGTCTACGTACAAAACAATACAAGGTGAGGTAGAAAATAAGTCGCACTTTTCAATTCTTGATCTAATACATCTATTTAGGGCCGTAACTTTCCAGATTACGAGATGTTTTACAAAGAAAATAAAAAACACGTCAAACAATTTTACATTACTTCGTGATTTCTTTTCTTCTGGTTGCACAGCACAGATCAATAACTATGTTCTGGTCATAGAATACTATTACTCACGAGGTTCTGCACAGAACAATAATATCCTAACGGAGGTGGAAAATTCGGGGTCCGTATATTGCACGACCAATAATGTACACCCAATAATTCAAAGCCACTTTATTTCAATACAACTTGACACACCCAATAATTCGAGACCATGGCTTCCATTTATTGGTTGTGCATTATTGGGTCGTGCATTATCAACACGTGCCGATAATGTACGACCAATAATTGGAAGCCACTTGCTTCTCATTGGCCGAGAGGCTTTCAAATCCTTGAGCCCTCATTGGTCGCTCAATACGAAGAAGAGTGACATGCCTCGTTTGTACTGTACGAGTTTCGCGAGTTCAAACAATCTAGTTGCAGATAAGAGTTGCCACTACAAAAAAAATATCTTGCTTATTTTCGAAACTTACCGGTTTTTTCATTTTCGTGTTTTATTGAATATTTATATTAATAATATTAATATATAATAATATTATATTTGTTTGAATCCAAGCCAAAAGGCGCGTATCTGTGTAAGCAAGAGCTGAGCCATCCGTAGAGGCGCTGAGTTAACCCGTTGCGGCTCTTTCATTTTATTTGACTGGCTACATCATTCTAGTATCCAAAAATACTGTTTATAATTATAATTCACAGTAGTTTTGTTATTTTACTTACAGGCTACATAATTACCTATTATAGATATTATGTAGCCTAGCGGTGAATTTCACTTTTCGCGATTTGTTTTGAATGTAAAACTTTACCCAAAGGACCTCGTTACTAAGATTACGACTGTGCTGTCTATCCGTCTATCTGTATATTCAACCTAATTAGAATACATAAATAAATGACTTTTTATCAGCAATTAAAGAACATTAAACTTTATTTACTGGATAGGTATCCTTAGATAGTACCTATTTTATATTTTTCAAATGTTACAAATAATTCGTGACAATGTTTTATGAAATAAATTTATCTTAATCTTTATTGTTGTCTTATTAACATTATGAATATTACAAATTCTTGCATTTGCATTTACGTATTTTGAAAATTAACTAAATATATTCAATTTACTTGAGGCCTACCCATTTCTCAAGGGACAAGAGTCATGGAAAACATATATTTACGGCGTCCTATGTTATGTGCAAGTGAAATTGCACTTGTACAGTTAGTAGGTAATAAATAAAAACCTTGAACTTTTTCTTTGTTCGCTAGGCAGGTACCTACCTATGTAAAGTTCAGTAGAGGCATGTCTATGGTAATAGTAGGTACAGATCACCTAGGTACCCTAATGTGGTACCTACCTATCTAACAAAATAAAGTATATTACATTTATTCAATAAATTAAACTAACTAAGTACAAAGAAATCAGTCAGATTACCTAAGGACCGTTACAAACGGCCTATAGGTAACTCAACTGTTCCAGACCAGTACCAGACGGAAGCGTGCCCAAGACATTGGCTGCATTGCCACGCTGAATAGCTATGCTAATTCGCTGGCCTAAATAAGAGCCAGCCCTTGGGTCACGTGTCGCCTCAATCAAAAGCCCCGCAATATTTTTGAAAACCCGGAGGGCACCGGATAAATTATTTAATATATAAATTAAATAAAGTTGCATGTTGTTTACTACGAGTATAATAGGTAGGTTACCTTAATAGAGAAGATAATGGTTGCAATTCGGTTGGCACTTTCTAACTAAAACTTCCTTACTAAAAATTCCAAATCTTAGGTTTAGGATTCTTAAAACCTAATCGGTTAATACCCACTCAGGCGATGTGGGCTGCACTTTGATACCCGACGCGCATGTGCCAAAGCGATGTGGGCTCGGTTCCGTGCCCACTGCTGATTCGGTTACTAGTGGTAGTGGTTAAATGTTTTTCATTCGATTCAAGACGTAACATTAGCTTACATTCAATTGAAATTGTTATTTTTTTGACATCTCTATTGCTGAGAAGCAAAAACTCTATTGTCATAGGAGAGAAAACAGCTACACCAGAGTATTAGGAAATAATGAATGAATGAGCAAGTGTATGAAATATTAACAATATTTTTTTCTTTACGTGATTTACTTTAACTTAGCACGCAATTTTTATTCAACAATGCATGTTCGTATAACGCCTAACTAATTTAAATTATGTAACTAGTTTTAAAAATGAAAAATATTGCATGTATTTTTTGAAATAACTGTAAAAGTGCAAACCCATACCGCGCTATTTGCGGTTGGTAAATTGCTACCGCTGAGCAGCGCTTTGCAGCAGCCCCGCCGCCACCGAGCGCCGTTTTTGATAATTTGTCAGTTTCGCGCGTTCATTTTATTATTTATCTGTGCTTTGTCTACTTGTGCTACTAATATACTCTATGTATTCCTTGGCTCGCAAATGTGTAAACAAACAAATGTTTCGATTTGATTTCGTATAATGATAAATAAAATCTAAATACTTGTGTTCGGGTACAATAATGAACCATCGGTTTCTAGCTTTGAAATCTTTCGAATCTAAGGCAAAAAGCCTGCATGTTGGAGAGGCTGCATACCAATAAAGACAACAAGAGGTAAGCTATTATCATTTTACAATTCCTTCGAATTCATTTTACGAGTTTATACTCCATCCGTGCCTACCTTAGAATTATCTATAGCTCGCTCATCATTATTACATACCTAGGTACCTACCGCATAGTGATCGCTTAATTGGAGGGTGAAGGTTGCAGCGATAGGTTTCTTAACTTCCGTGAGGATAACTTATTGTTATGTAAATAATATTAATGTTATAGAAATAATTATGAGAAGGTGATCTATGCAGATGTAGCTATGCTTAGTTTGGCGCTGTGTAAAATGTCCAGTAGTATTTTTCATTTATCTAAATATATATAACTCAAATGTGACTGACTGACTGACATAGTGATCTATCAACGCACAGCCCAAACCACTGGACGGAGCGGGCTAAAATTTGGCATGCAGGTAGATGTTATGACGTAGGCATCCGCTACGAAAGGATTTTGATTATTTCTACCCCCAAGGGGATAAAATAAGGGATGAAAGTTTGTGTGAAACTTTGTCATTTTAAACCAATCGGGCTGAGACTTTGCATGCATAAAGCTACTATGACGTAGGCATCCCCTAAGAAAGGATTTGAGATTTTGCATTTGTTTTGTTTCGGTTTAGTAATAACTCAAAGGTGACTGACTGACATAGTGATCTATCTAGCACAGCCCGAACCACTGGACAGATCGGGCTAAAATTTGGCGTGCAGGTAGATGTTATGACGTAGGCATCCGCTAAGAAAGGTTTTGTTGGTTAGACTTTTTTAAAATGGCTAAAGAAAATCTGAATGTTAATGGAGAAGTTGAACAATGTACTGTCGTTTTTATGTTTTGTAGGCCCAAATTTTTTACACACGCTAAACAAAAGTAAAGCCGCAAAAACTATACTTAATTTATAATAATACTTCTTAACGCGAGCGAAACCGCAAGCAAAAGCTATTTTATTATAAAATCTACAGTAAATTATTATTGATCATAGAACAACAAGAAAGACAGAACAATATTTTGGGACTATTGTTAGGAGTTTCCATGCCTTAGAAAAGGTAATTTTAGTTTTACATTTTTTTTTCAGGGAATCCCTTGGCTTGAGCCAGGTGACCTTGGCCTATTTCTGAAAACAGTCAGAGAACATCAGCCCTTTATGCAGAGGTTGCTCAACCAAAGAAGAATTAGCTGACTATGTAGTCCTGAAATGGTTTGTGCTGTTACAGCACAAAGAAACACTGAAGAACCCAAGAAACCTGTGGTCACTCCGTAAATCCTGCAGAAAACCCAGGAGCATTCAGTGCTTCTGGTTGAAGTTATGCTGGCTATAGAAGCCAACATTAACATTTTAATAAAATATGAAAGTATACTAGTCTTTTGCCTGCGGCTGTTCTCGCATGGATAAAGGCTGTTGATAGATGGGATGAGATGTATTTGTACATTAAATTATTTATTAAAGTAAAGTAAAGTAAACATTTATTGCTTGAAATACATGTGGTAAGGTGTTATAAACTATAAGTATCAATGTATCCTGCCGTAATATGGCGTGCAATTTTGGTGAATAATTAAAATTGTACTTACAATATAAAATAAAATAAATTATAAAATGTAATTTCAAATCAAATAAAAACTATTTACTGCTTACGAATAGGTACTTATAAACAATGAAAACAACACTAGACAATATCACACAAAATTAAACATGGAAGAATAATAAGTTGGTAGGTTGAGTATCAGAAATGAAATACAATGTCAACAAAAAAATCTGGTCATTTATGAACTGTTCGATCTCGTAATAACATTTACTAACTAACGTGGTTATTATACATTGAATTAGTTCATTGAAATAATGAGAAATGATAAAATATATTTTTATGGAAGATTGACATCTCTGCATCTCCAGCTTGATTTTCCAGGTTAGTAAGCTTGCTCTGCAGGGTTTCTTCCCCACAGTCAAACTATTTGTCCAACTGATTTGACCACAAGGAATAATTTTCCCCGTGGTCAAACTTTACTAATATCGCATCTTTTTAGCACGCTGTATGCATGCTTTGTGTATGTACAGTCAAAGACAGACAAGTATCGCGTCATTTACAATTGTTTTTCTTTCAAAGCCAGAGAGAGGTACCGATAGGCTGGTTGTAGTCATCAACCTTTGGTGGCAGAGGGTCCTTGTCACCTAAAATAAAAATAGAAGGTTTTAATGTGGCTATAGAAATTGCTTGTAATTTAAGAGTTTTAAGGTACAGAACTACTTCATATTTGAGAAGTAAGCAAAATTTTCTGACATTTATTTAATGATAGCAATAGTAGTGTACTACTATTGCTATCACAAACTGTATATTTGAAAAATAAATGTAATAGTATAAATAGGTACAAGAAAGAAGTAGCTTATATTTGAATATTATTTATTGTGTGGAACTTGCCGAGAAGCCATCGGTTATGCTCCCCTGTACAAACCAAATGGTTCAAGATCAAGGAAAAAAGATCTGAATCAAGGACACCTTTTTTCCTTGATCGGAGGCCGCCTCTTTGGTCTAGTGGCTCCCCCACTGGTGTCAGATGCAGAGGTCCCGGGCTTGATCCCCAGGAGAGTACAATATTGGGCTTGGTTTGGTTGGTGGTAAGACTAAGTTTAAGTCTGCATGGTTAGATACCATCATCTCACCTAAGTCTGTTGCGAAAATAACAATTCTAAATCGTTGTGTTGCAACATTTAGAGGTAAGAGACCCAGTTCCTCAGTCTGTCGAGGATTCCGGGTGAAGTGCTCTTTCACCTTCCAAAACGTAAATGATATTATGGAGTTTTCTAGCAGCTAACCCATGTACTTGTTCCTATTAGACTATGTATGTAAGTAAATAATGTATACTATACACCTACCTACCACCCAGACCAAATACTTCTAATGGAGTAGGTATTTGGTAGGGACCTTACCTACTAAAAATCTAGGAAGGTACCTACATATCTAGAAAATGCGAGATCACTTACCATAATTGATTTTGTCAATGCGAGAGTAATCTGAGGTTTCTATTATAAAACAGGGACCAGTTTTGGGCAGACGAAATAATTTTATAAATTTCGTCTCGGCTATATCGAAAGGATTCATTTAACTTATATTACGTAAATAGATATTCCTCAGACGTTTTGAGAGGATGCGTTCACGGTAGTGCCTGAAAAATTATGATCATGTCAGATCCAGAGGTCCTGGGTTCGATCCCCAGGGGGAGTAAAAATATTGTACTAGGTTTGGTTGGTGATAGGACTTCGTTTATGTCCGCCTGGCTGCCACCTTACCTAATTACCTAACCTTCCCTCACATCTTACCTAATTCTGTCGCTATAACAACAATTCTAAAATTGTTGTGTTCCGGCATTTAGAGGTATGATAGCCAGTTCACTTCAGTTTGTTAAGGATTTCGAGTGAATTGTGCCTCCACATTCGGCCTTATCTTAACTTATATCTAACCAGGAGAGATGAAGACCAAGCGCTTCCCCGTCATACAAAAAAGTAGGTACGCAGAGTACCTACCTAGTTAGGTATATAGGTGATTGCACTGGGTCACTACCCATGTTACCTGTGTTATCATAATTTCAATGGCTAATTTATAAGTAGGTAGGTATGTCACTATATACCAATTTACGTTATTACTATGATTTGATTTGAGAAAGTTTTTATGGGTCGAGTCCCTAGAATATTTTGAAGATAGATCCCACAGACAGGGAAGATCTCTGTGTGTTATAAATCAATTGAATAGGAATAATATTACAGAACATTAATTTCACACAGCGCCATCAAGCCCAAAACTAAACATAGCTTTATTACAAGCTATACTTAGTTTGGGGCTAGAAGGCGCTATGGGAATGATTATGGATACAATATCGAGGTATATACTTTTTTTTGTTAATTTATACGTACTACATTATATGATACAACACCCAAACACAGAACAAACATCTATAAGTATTTATCACACAAATGTTTATCCTAGGTAGGAATCGAACCCACAACCTACAGAGAAGCAGGCACAGTTACTACAACTGAGCTATGTGGCTTGGCTTGTTATAAATCTGATAGGTATTTGTTCGCGCTGCTCTGTCTTTTCCACTCACCATTTCGGCACGTGCACCAGCTGCCGCAGTACAACTAACTAGCTACACGGTTGACGACGGGTGGTTTGGAAACGCACGCCCGTCAACATACGTCATCTATATGTTGTCTAAATTTAGCATATTTTAGTATGACGTTTCTAATTTTACAATAGATTTAGATAGTGTACCTACCGAATAGGTAAATAATAAAATAAAATAAATAAATATTACAGGACAATTATTTTACACAGCGCCATCTATCCCCAAACAAAGCATAGCTTGTAATTTGGGAACTAGATTACGGAAAGAATACTTTTTGTAAATACATACATAGGTATTAATAAATACGTATGTTACAACATCAAAACACAGAACAAACATCTAGGTATATTCATCACACCAATGCACTGTTTGCTCTGAGTGGGAGTCGAACCCACAGCCTATAGCGCAGAAGGCAGAGTTACTACCAACTGAGCTATTAGACTAAATTGAGTACCTACCCAACTAAAATCATTATGCTGTCATCCTAAATTTAGGTTTAGTATGGCGCTAACCGAATAGGATACTTGTTTTGATAGTTCTAAACCTAATTTTAGTCAGATTTAGGGAAGATTTATATTTGACTGTGCTCGAGGCGTACCATGTACGTGGCCCGGACGGGGTATGGATTTGAAATGTAACATAATATTTTGTATGAAGTAGTGCATGATCCGTGTCCCGTCCGGGCCCGTCTACTAACGTACGACGCTCGTCTACACCACTGTTGTTACACGGTTCCGCACCGTCCCCGCCTCGCTCCGTCGCGTCGTAGTAAAAACACTCTTCTGTGCTGCGTACGGGCTGTGAGCGACGAATGTTTAGTGAGGGTCCACGCACGTTCTTTTTGTTTCACTGAAGCTCAGATTGGCCACAAAAGAGGTACCTTTGCAATTTGTTGCATGACTTTGCGGATAATGGACCGAAAGTATCCTGAGCTTTATGACATGTCGTATCAAAATACTTGGAATCAAAGTTCAAAACTTCGTTATGGACTTCAATTGGAAATGAATTAGATATACAATTTGGGTTTATAGACGATGCACGCTCCATTTTCGTTTAACCTGGTTCTTCTTACTCCTTGCTTCTTCTTCCTCTTCATTAATAGCTTTCGTAATAGCAGCCATCTCCAGTAAAGAAAACTCCATTAATATTATAATTGCATTAAAGAGGAATTATTCACATCACTATATTGAAGCGACCGTGGCGGTAAAACAACCCGTTAAACAATCGGTGTAATTTAATCGTGCAGCCGAATGGGCTCCACTCCGGCCTCGGCCCGGCCCGGCTAGTGACTATACATATACACGGACCAGTCTAATATAAATCTTCCCTAAGGCCTAAAGACTAAAGCCAACCGAATTGCGACCAATATCCATCACAAAGCTACTGTTTTTCTGTTGTATTGTAGTAGGTACCTAACTACATGGAAACTTGGAGTACCTAGGTATTACAAAGAAGAATATTTATGTAGGTACTATAATAGGTTGGTTGGTATTAGGGACATATTCATTTAGTTTTTTTCAAATTTATCAACAATCTGAACATAGTAGTTTCGATCCCCAGGCCAAGAGGGTAACAATATCGTGGTTGGTGCTATGACTAAAGACCGCCAAGCTCTCCATTTTCAGTCTGTTGCCATAGCAACAATACTAAATTGTTGTGTTACGGCGGCATTTAGAGGAAAGATAGCCAGTTCCTCGGACTGTTGAGGATTCCGAGTGAAATGCGCCTAAACCTTCGGCCTTATCTTAACTTGTGTCAGACCAGACTGACCAAGCCTCAGCAGTGGTGTGTCTGCAGAATTGCAAGAAAATGCATAGTGCCAGACGTAGGTACCTACCAAGCGTTAGAAATCTGATATCTGTGCCCCAACCTCGTAAATCATTTTGTCGTATTTATATGATGATGTAGTCCATAATATAAATGGTTGCCAGGCACTCCTAAAAATACCTAATTAAAAAAAAGAAAAAATACAAAAAATTTGGTAGCTAGCAGCTATAGCTGAGACTCCCTCTAATGAAAATAATCCTCTAATAGAAGGGCCCATCCTGGGAAGTATTACCACCATACCTATTCAGCCGCCAAGCGGCATTGCTGTGTTCCTGTTTAAAGGATATGGTTGCCGGTGAAATTACGGGCACGCGAGGCTTAACACCTTTATGCTTCAAGTTGACGGATGCAATGCAGTGCCGTCTAGGCTATGTTCTTTGTGGATGTGACCTACGCAGTAAGGTATTGTTATCGGCAAGAGATGCACTTAGCATCAGGTGGGTCTTGCTTGTTCCGTCTCCTAGTTGTTTAATAAAATAAAAATAAACTTTAATTCGTGAAAGTAGCAATGATTTGCCCTTCCCTGCGCCCTCCATGCTCAACAAAGTGGCGTACAGCCATCTTTATATCAGAATAACTGTTTTTTTAATTGGCCTTAATAACACCTGATGTCAACTAAAGAAATTAAGCGCATTTCCCGGAATCTGAGGAGACTGAGGAACTGGCTAGCTTACCTCTGAATGCCAGAACACAACAATTCTACATTGTTATCATGGCGAGAGACTTGGGTGGGACGGTGTTAGTTAACAAGGTCCAACAAGTCGTACCACCACCAAACCAAGCACAAATTTGTATGCCCTGGGGATCGAACCTGAGACCTGTTTTTGATATCGGTGGGGGAACCACTAGATCACAGAGGTGGTCAGTTATTTTTAAGTGACTTCAAAAAAAGAGGGGGTTCTCAATTCGGCAGTTTTTTGTTTGTTTGTTACTCAATTACTCCGCCAATCCAAAATTGATTTTAATGTTTCCTTTTATGTTTGGTAGGTCATACTTCCAATCCAAGGTGTTCCCATAGAA
This sequence comes from Venusia cambrica, assembly GCA_951394065.1. Taxonomy (NCBI): domain Eukaryota; kingdom Metazoa; phylum Arthropoda; class Insecta; order Lepidoptera; family Geometridae; genus Venusia; species Venusia cambrica. The sequence goes on from OX596035.1 coordinate 12,056,439, forward strand.
ATTTCAAAAAAATCAGGAGTCCAGATGCAAGCTTGCTTCAAGGCCATACTTTTACTTGTTTTGTGAACTGTTGGTGAAAATGCTCTTTCTATGAAAGTTTCAACTTTCTACCTTTTACGATTTATGAGATAAAGCCCACTGACAGACAAACGGACGGACGGACAGATAGCGGAGGCTTAGTAATAGGGTCTCGTTGGTTTTTGGGTACAGGGTGCTAATGTTATTTGTTGGGAGAGGACACTGATGTGTTTCGATAGCACCGCATAGAGAACATATTTGAACAGCTATGATAATTGCTAAGTACCTATCGTATCGGCCATGAGCTTGTAAAGCAAAGCATGCAAATGTAATGAATCAAATCGCCTATCCTATAGCTAATTTTTGTGTTTAAAAGTTCTTCGCTGGTCTATTTGCGCCGTGCCACATAATTATCACAAACACAATTAATTGATTTCTATACTCTATGGTACATTACATCGATAGCACGTCTCTATAATAAAAACACATCAACCAGAAATTCTTATTGTCTAGGTTAAGTACTCTGTGGCAATAAAATTGCACTCGCCTTGCACTCGCCCATGAAAACAAGGCATCAGAGTAACCCACTACAAAAAAAAACAAAAGTGGACACGGATTATTGGGTGTGCATTATTGACACGTGTTGATAATGTACACCCAATAATCCAAGTCCACTTTTTAATATGGTCACCGATTATTGGGCGTACATTATTGGTCGTGCATTATCAGGTTGTACATTATTGGTTGCGCATTATTGTCTCCCGAAAATTCGCACAAATTAAATAATGGCAATTATAATTGAATATCTTATCTGCATTCTTTTTTTACTTTCTTAGACCATTTAACCAACAATTTAAGTCTTCACAACGAACTCGTTGGTAAGACAACCACCTTTAACAGTATATTTTACAAGACACAGCAAGTGTTTTACCCGCTAAACGCGCCCCTTTGTTACAAATAGTAGATTGTTTAACAAGGGACTAAACCATCCCATTATATACGAGGTTGTTATACTCCCGAGCGTAGCGAGGGAGGATGACAAGACCGAGTTATAATGGGTGGTTTAGGCCCGAGTAAAACACTCTACTTTTCACTTCGATTGCGAGAAAATAAAACAATTTTCAGTACTTTTATTAAAAAATAAATGTGCAGTTAGAGCAATTTTGAATGTTTAGTGATATGTTTTTCCCGGGAAATTTTATTTCGGTTCTCTGTGATTGGGATGTGGATAATATTTTGAGTTGATTATTGTGGAGTAAAAGTTGGAGATACTCGACTCATGCTTGAGTTTCCTGCATTATTAAGATCTGAGTGCGGCTTCAGTTCAGTTGAGTTGACATATTCATCCAATGTAGATGCTTGGGGTTCTGTAATGTTTGGTAGAATATTGATTCCTTCCGTAATCCGCTGCATGACGTGATACTTGTTTTGTATAGAGTCCTCTATATAACCTTCAGCCACTTGATCCGACCTCCATCCACCGTGCCGTTTTAATGTCGTTATATTCGCACCAGAGTCCGCCAACAGAGTCGCGGATGTTCTGCGGAAACAATGACCCGTGTAGAGTTCCGGATTTTGTAAATTTAGATAAGTGGCAATATCTTTAGGCATGTTACCAAATTTATTTTTGCCTATGACTTGCCTTGTGCATTTACCATTTTGATAATTTAGAAAAAATCTTCTCGTTGAAAAATTAGTGGGACGTAACTCCTGATAGGCTTTAACTATATTAAGGTATTCTCCACTGATGACAAATTTACGCTCTTTGTTTGTTTTCGTGTTCGGCAGACTCACAGCTTGTAGGTTTGTATCCGTCTCTAAGTCTTCTAGCGTTATATTAGCAAGCTCTATTCCTCTGCATGCACCGCTGATTCCATAAATTAAAGCAACCTGTTGAACAAAAAAATAAGTGTGTTAATAATCGTAATAACCTAGGTACCTACTTAGGTATGTAGGTAGGTAACTATTTATTTAGTTTGAGTAGAGTAGATCAGTAGGTTACCTTTGTTGCCAAGTATTGTTTATTTGGAGCGTTATTTAAAAATGTTTCCATTTCTTGTGTCGTCTAGACTTTAGATTTTTTTGCCTTGTATCCAGTGGACAATTTCTTCAGTAAAGCCGTCAAATTTACATATTTTTTAATATCGACGTCGTGTCTCGTTTGTAAGGTCATTCTTAACATTGAATATGTGCTCCAAAGAGTCGACGATTAGAATTTTTTCGATAATTTATCAAAATAAGTGAGAAAAACCCCTTCAGTAAAAGAATCCACACGTTTCTCATCTCTCCATTTTATAAAATTTTCGTACCTAACGCTTTAAATATATTCCACGTGATTTTGTCGGCAACAGATTCATAATTATTTCTATGCCCTTTTCTTCCATTTGCATATTAGCATCTTCACTATCACTTGATGTCATTTTTCACGTTCACAAATTGGAAGTAAAAGTCGGGAAGTTATACGTAAAAGTTTGTGATTTGGAATGAAGAAAATTCTAGAGATTTAGCGCCAATTACATCGTTTTTTTTTAATCTCTATCTAACCCGCAACGAAACAGCCGTGCTACTCTACAAACCGATTGCGATATATTCTAAACGATACGATAGTCTTCCGAATAATCGGAAACAACGGTACTCTGAAAAACATCGAAATAATCATCGTCTGTCGAAAGTTGTATCGAATGCTCGGAACGAATGACAACAAAATGCATGGCATGGATAAAAATCTTTTGGCACAAATCTCTTTACTTGATTGTCTAGATCCGTTTTTATATAAAAATTTGTTGACTTTGTTTTTTTATGTTTCATTTTTTTAGTTACCCATTACGGAAAGGCTTAAGTTATACGACCATACCACTTATTGTTATCTATAGTCAAACCACCAGCCAGTGCGCGTCACCATTTTGAACTACAGTTACCATAGGTACGTAGGTACTGATGATGGTATAAATTTGGTATAGTTTGCTTGAGTGTGCGACATGGTGTAAAATAGGATCGATCGATGGCGCGGAAGTACCTACGGGACCCTTCCCGACATGATAACATGAGCTACACGTCAACGCTTGGTCATCAACGTTGAACGTCTTGCTAGATTTATTTGACCTGCATAGGGATCTGCTAATGGCATCCGGCCGCACTATGGCAAGGAGGTTATTGCAAGATTTGACATAACTTCTTAACTCCCTAATCGGCAGTGATAATACTGTCCGTATTATTAAGTAGCAAAAAGTAGGTTGTATGTTACTTACCTATACCTAACGTCTACTTACCTACGTAGTTTACATAATGTGGTAGAAAACATTGTCTGAAACCAATTTCATTTACACTGTGATTGGATTCAATAAACTCACCATCATCTTTAACTTTTGAAGTTGTATGTAACCCAAAGCTTACTAGGTAAGCACCTAAGAAGTTAACATAAACACTGTACCTAGGTACCTCCTACAGAAATAATTCGATTGGACTTTTTGTGTTTATTAGGTAGGTACCTAAGTTAACATAAACATTGTAGGTACCTATTATACTTACTACTTAAATAATTTGAAGCAGAAAATCAAGGAATCACTGTTAAAAAAATAGAAACGATAACGTACACGATAGCAAACTATGTGTCGTTACAATGTTCGTCAAGCTCGGTCGAATTAACGGCTGTTATTGGTGTAATTCAAATCATCGTATCGTTTTTGGTGCTAGAGTACGTTTTCGGCATCGATTGTCGAAATTAATGTCTGACGATCCATCGTTCAAACGATACTCAAAACGATGTCACTAAGAGTACCTTTTGCACGATAATTGTCCCGATATATCGTTTATCTGTTTGTAGAGTAGCACGGCAGGTGCACGATCTTAAAAAAAAAAAGAAACTACTTCCATATCACGCTTCAAGCTACCTTTGAAGTGCAGCATTGGGCGAACAACCTGTCAGCTATTTTTTGCTAACTTTAACTTTTTGCAGTACAAGCCGAGCAAACAGTTTACCTACCCACTACTGATACAAATACATAATACAATATTAACCAATCAACATTTATTTTAAATTAAAATAAGCAGTCTATCAAAAGCACCTATCACTAATTATGATATTGTCAACAGATTATTGAATCATTAACATATTTTGGTTCATCTAACCGCATCCGTTTTATTGCTATGGTAATCATTCTAACAATTCTCTGCAACTCCGTTTCGTTTTGGCCGTATGTAGCGAGTGCAGGAATCAAGTGCCGCAGTTGAGCAGCAAGCTCCGTATCTCATGGTTGAGTTGTTTGAGTGTCCGTTCGTCGGGACTCTCCTGACGCACCAGTCGGTCGCGCTGCGCTATCAGCTCGTTCACACGCTCGCTTTGTGGATTGCGTGGCGCGTTCCTGAACAAATTACATAAAAACGGGATATTTACCATGATTTGTTGAAGTCACGTGGTATCCGTGATCAAGGCGCATGCAACTGTGTCGAAATATCAGATAACTCATTCAATAACAAATTATGGTAAATATTCCGTTAATATTAGTTGTAGTGTTCATAACTATGATAGTTTCAAAAGTTAAATTATCAGCTCGTTCACACGCTCGCTTTGTGGATTGCGTGGCGCGTTCCTGAACAAATTACATAATAACGGGATATTTACCATGATTTGTTGAAGTCACGTGGTATCCGTGATCAAGGCGCATGCTCCTCAAATTATACTCCTTAAAAACATCTCAATCTCAAACTCATCCCGTGTGACTTTTCCCTCAATGCATAAAGTGTGAATCGTAAAAGTCGATTTTTGGTTTTTTATTTTTTTTACAGTGGGTCGGCTCTTGACCACGTGACTTACACAGGCAAGAATTGAATGAGATCTACGATGGAGCTGGCATACCCAGAAGGTGCCTATTAACTTCTTGGAGACATTAGGGTCGTAACACAGCTGAAATACAGACGCTGGAAGCTTATTCAAAGTTCTTGCAGTATGCACAAATAAACCAGGTAGGGATAATAATACGCTGCTGTGCCGCACAGCCCGTGCGTCTGAAATTTCTAATGAAGAACGTCGAAGGCGGTATAAGGCCACAAAGCTCCTGACTCCTGAGCACACAACCCCGGTAGCCATGACAGCGGTCGCTGATCGGTTCGCTGGGTCTTCCCTGGGTAACCAGGGATCTCACCCGGCAGGGCTTGATCGCACCGAAGGTACATAAGTGGCTCCGGGGGAAGCACTCCCCAACGACCCCAGCAATTCCCCAACAGACACGCCCTCGGGTAAAGGGGCTCAGCCCTGCAAGTCCATTCCCCACCCCAGAGGGGTGAGAAGAAAAACAGATGGATCCTGAGCACACTTACCGAAGTACAATATGTAAAATACCGACCAAGAACCTTGCGGCGATGGCTCAGCCTGTCGAGCCTTGCTTTGGCAAGGTTTCTTCACCTGTGGGCATCTTGGCTCTGCGCTCCACAGAGTCAAGCGCGGCAAGCTGATATTTGGCTGAACCATCCCTAAGGTATATCACCAGAATAAAGGCAGTAGCTTACTTTGTGTATCTAACAGCTTTGCTACCAATCAGCGTGGTGATTTTGGCAGAACCCTCCATTTTGGAGGAGGCGGATTACATAGTAGTATTTTATTCAATTTTTTTTATAAAATAGACATTTACTAACCGCAGTTCTTCAAACATATCCATGCCGTCCGGTCCCGATGTACCTGAAAACATATTCCAAATTCCATTAATGTAACGTGCATAATCTCAATTCAAAAGAGAGAGACGAAAAGACAAGACGCTTTGAAAGTGATCGTCATCATCATCATCATCTTCATTAACACTAAAACTACTTAAAACCACTGTTTGATGGAGCTGCTTCCGAAACTGGAGGATTTTTTTCCTCAATCACTACGCTTGGCAGGCGGATTAACCCACACCAGGTGTTCAAATTATTCTCTAGGTTTTTATTGCACGACGGAGAAGCGCTTGACCTTCATCTCACCTGGTAAGTTGAGATAAGGCCGAAGGTGGAGGCGCACTTCACCCAGAATCCTCAACTAACTGAAGAACTAGGCTGTCCTGGCTATCTTACCTATAAATGCCGAAACACAATAATTTTTAGAATTGTTGCTGTGGCGACAAAAAATAATAATTTAAATTCGGCACATTCCCGTTTTTTTCATCGCGCCATCTAGCCCCAAACTATGCATTGCTTGTAATATGGGAACAAGATTACGGATTGAATACATCAATACTTTTTTTTTGTGAATACATACTTATCATACAATACACACCCAAAGACAGAACAAACATCTATATTCATCACAAATGTTTGTCCTGGGTGGGAATCGAACCCACAACCTACAGCGCAGAAGGCAGAATTACTACCAACTGAGTTATGAGGCTTGTTACTTAACACCCCTATTTCTCAAAACCACCCTAGAGACAATAAAAACTTATACCGATTGATGTGTATTCATGTATTCTCAGCAAATTCAAAATTTTGAATCGATCGGATTAACCATTCAAATGATATGATGATATGGGCAAAAAATTGTATTTCTTTCCACCCCAATATCTCAAAAACTACCCCATTTATCAAAAATCCCCCAGACAATCAATTTATATTTATGTTACTACCGACTGAGCTATGAGTCTTGTAGATCCACCCTCTGGACGTACTAAGTAATTATGAATGTCTAGAATTATATGTTTCCCAGAATATAAGCTCACTGATGATGGAATGCGACTCCAAGTTAGGTGAGTTGGCTAGGATGTCGACGTAGAAGTCGTCTTTCAGCTTTTTCACGTCTACTGGCGGGTTTCGTTGGACGCTCTCATCGCGGTCTTCGATTGTGTCCAAACTGAGAACAAACATCACTTATTATTGCTAATCGATTCAGTCGTTATTTTTATCAATCCATTGTTCAAAATAAATAATCTGAAAACAGAAAGATATATTAATAACGTTTTTTTTAATAATAATAACGTTTATAGTTCAACAAAATTGTACAGCTTATTACTTAGTAGGTAAACGTAATAGGTAGGTAATGTATTTAGCACTAGAATTAAAATATTGAAGATATATGACCTCTAACTAAGTTGAAAATTTGTATTTTAGAGGCCGAAAATATATGAATATAGTAACAAATCCGGTAAATTAGTTTGAAAAATTCAAATCGACACGAGTTTCTAAAGTAATTTAGCGGATTTGTTACTATTTATCTGTCTGATTTCAAATTATTTGTATCAAAACAAATAATTTGAAATCAGACAGATAAATAGTTTATCACTTATTATTATAAAAGCTAGCATTTGTTTTGATATTTGGATGGATGTTTGTTATAACATTTGTTCCTCCTTCACACCATAACTACTAAACGGATTGAACTGAAACTATGCATATATGTTGCAAAATACTCTTGACCGAGAGAGCCATAGGCTACTTTTAAATCCCGTAGAATAGAAATAAAACGTCAAATATACACTATACGTCTATGCCTCCTTTTATTAAAAAATAAATAAATTTGCAAGTATAATTGAATTGAGATAATTGAATACTTATACTGTGTTTGTGGTGCGTTGATTTTTTGAAATAAATGATACCAATCAAAATATATGGAATAAATACTGTCCGGTTCTCCCGATATCTGGCTAGAATCGTTACGGGTATCCAGGACTGGCCTAGCTGCTAGTGTCACAGTAACCATTCTCCCGTGATATTATATTATATATCCTCATCCCCTGTTATCCACATCCACATGGATAAAAGGAGATACGGATAATAATGATACTCATACCTCCTTATCCACTTTACTCCTTATCCTTATCCCCTCATCCCACACAACCGATTATACCCAAAAAGAGCTGACGTTAGGCAGGCGGCCGATCTCAAAAGTTCAGCCAAAACTCTAACAACATGCAGGACACAACATCACAGTAATGTACACATACTTATACTCGGTTTGAAGGGTATGGTTGCCGGTGAAATTACGGGCACGCGAGGCTTAACACCTTCATGCCTCAAGTTGACGGGCGCATTACAGTGCTTTGTAGGCTATTTTCTTTGTGGATATGACCTACGCAGTACGGCACTGTTACAAGCAAGTGATGCACTTAACATCAGGTGGGCTACTTGCTTGTTCCGTCTCCTAGTTGTATAAAAAAAAAACTTAATATGATAAGTATGTATTTACAAAAACATACAAGTATTTCAGTTTTTTTTAATTATCGCGATTATTACACATAATTAATACCAAAAACGGGTCAAAAACTGTCGGAAATATAAAAAAAAAACGCGATGAAGACCCGTTTTTGTTATTAAAGTATTATATCCGTAACCTAATTCCAATATAACAAGCTACGCTTAGTTTAAGGCTAGATGGCGCTGTGTGAAATGAATTGTAATATTAATTAATTTAAGTACTGACCCCATCTCGCCCAGTTGCCGGCGGTCCTGTTTGAGCTGCGTCAGCATTTGCTTGCGAGTGTTCAGTTTGATGAGATGTAGCTCGCGGACCGCGCGGCCCCACTGCTCTTTGAAGAACGCCTTCGACTGTACCGCACTGTCCAACTTCTCTTCCAAACATCGCTGTAAGAAAAAAACCTAAATCAGCTGCCATATTTCCATGAATGTTAGAAAAGGATGCACTGTGTGCTTCCCTTACCCCAACTCGACGATACACGTTCCTTCAATTCATTTTATAAGTTTTTTTTTACATGATAATAAAAAATCATTTATTCAATGAAAAGTAAATTATAATAGAAGTACATGATGCTTCCTTATTATTTTCAGTGTTAGTTAAATATTGTTTTATTATTATTTCGGGGATATAGATTTTCTATTAAAGTGAATAGTTGTGTGACTGCCACGTTCTTTGCTGACCGCAATTGGCGGTTTAGTCAAAATGGATTTATTATTATTAGAAGTTTATTATAATTAGTTTAATTGTACTTTTTATTGAATGAATTACATACATTAGAAAAATTTGAGTCATAATATATAAGGTAATTTACACTTGTATAAGACATAACTTTGTAACGATAATACTCAGACAATATGTTTCTGCTAGTCCGGTGGTGGTAATAAAATGTACAAAGGAAACAGTCAGATTACCTAAGGACCGTTACAAACGACCTATACGTAACTCAACTGTTTCAGACGGAAACTTGCCCAATTTCTATTTAGCTATTGATCCATGGTCTGAAGGTAGTGTTATATTCATATAAGTTCTTTCCCAGGCATCGGGAATTCCCGGGTAATTTGTCAGTCTCTGAGACTGATAATTTCCGGGATATATGTGTTTGGATGCTATAAATCACTACTAATATAAAAATAACTCGATTCCCGGGAAATCCCGCGATTTTTTTTCCCTATTTCCGAGAGCAAAAGCGGTCGGTTAAGTACATCTTCTGGGATTCTAGTTAGATTATGATTTAAAGTACCAATTCCTGAATGAGGCTCGCGGTTTGATCTTTCGTCAGTCCGGAGTATTTGTTTTCGGCTTCCTTTTCGTTGCTCTTCAGATTATTCTGCGAACAAAAAAATTATAAAAATCAATCCAATTATGTCAGGTGTCAGGACTCACATTATAAAATTATGTTTTTTTTTACTTTACTAGCATATTCAAGTCCAGAATCTGATTATTGATATCAGTGGGACTTATCAATATTTGTGCCACATAAGGGCTACCTCATCTGTGGGACCCTAAGGCCGGTAGATCAAAACTGATGGGACCACGACCACCAATCAAAAATATATTTATTATCTATTTAAAAAAAAAGACTTGAACTTGACCAGTTCCTCGAGAACTGGAAAATCGCAGCTCAGGATAGGACGGTCTGGAAGGAGTGGGGAGAGGCCTTTGCCCAGCAGTGGGACACTTAAGGCTAATAATAATAAAAAAATGTGCAATGGTAAGATAAGCCAGATCACACCACTGTAAATTGGTTTCCATATATATAAACAATAAGAGAGGACCCGGAAGGGACTCGTAAATTTATAATGATCCGGAAACGCAGACGCAAGTAACAAGTTCTTTTTACAGTGCTTATGTGAATCGTTAAAGCGCAATTAGTTTGACCGGGTAGAATATTAATCATTTTCCATACACACACAATGAACAAAAAATAAAGTAGCATGTACATGATTTTTTTTATCTGTCCGCAAGAGACATTAACTAAAAAGTTATTTTGACAGTAAAATAATGAAAAATGTAGGGTGGAGTAGTCTCTTGGCTCTCCTCTTAATCCTTCCCAGAGCCCTCAAGCTATAATAAATAAATCAAAATAAATAAATATTTCAGGATATTATTTCACACAGCGCCATCTAGCCCCAAACTAAGCACAGCTTATAATATGGGAACTAGATTACGGACAGAATACTTAAATACATTTTTTTGTAAATACATACTTATCATACAATACAACACCCAAACACAGAAAAAACATCGATATTCATCACAAAAGTATTTGTCCTGGTTGGGAATCGAACCCACAACCTACGGCGCAGAAGGCAGAGTTACTACCAATTGAGCACAGCTTGTTAAAATAGCTGGAACAAAGTTGTATTTTAAAATAAAATCTGAAAACAGACAAAATATTTAGTAACAAATCCGCCAAATCTCTGTGAAAAAAATCAAATCGACACGTGTTTAGCCTCTACACGAGGCATCCTCAGAAAAAAATCATCAGCGCAGATCTCGGAGCGGCAACACGTCGGCAGACGGCTCGTCAGTTTAGCAGCAAGACTATTTATTCCTGAGGGTGCCTCGTGTAGAGGCGAAACACGTGTCAATTTGTTTTTTTCACAGAGATTTGGCGGATTCGTCACTAAATATTTTTTTTCTGTTTTCCGATTTCATTTTGAAATATGGATCTCCGCAAAATAACGCCCGAATCAATCAGCTATCGTTGTATTTTACCTTAGGCTGCCTCGTGTAGAGGCGAAACACGTGTCAATTTGTTTTTTTCACAAAGATTTGGCGGATTTGTTAAATAAATATTTTTTCTGTTTTCCGATTATATTTTGAAATATGGATCTCCGCAAAATAACGCCCGAATCAATCAGCTATCGTTGTATTTTACCTAAGGATGCTTGTGTAGAGGCGAAACACGGGTCGATTTGATTTTTTCACAGAGATTTGGCGGGTTTGTTAAATAAATATTTTTTCTGTTTTCCGATTTTATTTTGAAATATGGATCTCCGCAAAATAACACCCGAATCAATCAGCTATCGTTGTATTTTACCTTAGGATGCCTCGTGTAGAGGCGAAACACGTGTCGATTTGTTTTTTTTTCACAGAGATTTGGCGGATTTGTTACTAAATATTTTTTTCTGTTTTCCGATTTTATTTTGAAATATGGATCTCCGCAAAATATCGCCCGAATCAATCAGCTATCGTTGTATTTTACCTTAGGATGCCTCGTGTAGAGGCGAAACACGTGTCAATTTGTTTTTTTCACAGAGATTTGGCAGATTCGTTACTAAATATTTTTTTCTGTTTTCCGATTTTATTTTGAAATATGGATCTCCGCAAAATAAACGAATCAATCAGCTATCGTTGTATTTTACCTAAGGATGCCTCGTGTAGAGGCGAAACACGTGTCAATTTGTTTTTTTCACAGAGATTTGGCGGATTCGTTACTAAATATTTTTTTCTGTTCTGAATCAATCAGCTATCGTGGTATTTCACCTTGAGAACATCAACTTGCTTCTCTAATTGCTGCGCCTTCAGGTCAAGCTCCTCGATAGCCATGTCCTTGAGTTTGAGTCGGTGGTTCATCTCGTCTTCCATCTTCTGCGAGGCCTCCCTCAACTCCTGGTACTTCGCGGTGTAGTGGCCTTCCAGCGCTTTCTTCGCGTCTAGCAACTGAGAATGTAAATTAATATTACAGGACATTAATATCACAAGCCTCATAGCTCAGTTGGTAGTAACTCTGCCTTCGGCGCTGCAGGCTGTGGGTTCGATTCCCACCCAGGACAAACATTTGTGTGATGAATGTAGATGTTTGTTCTGTGTTTGGGTGTTGTATCATATAGTATGTATGTATTTACAAATAGTATTCAAGTATTGTATTCGTAATCTAGTTCCCACATTACAAGCTATGCTTAGTTTGGGGCTAGATGGCGCTGTGTAAAATTAATGTCCTGTAATATTTATTTATTTATATCACAACGAGTGACACCAGTTGTAGAAAAGATGAGGAGTGCTAGGTTGGCATGGTATGGGCATGTAATGAGGAGGGATAATAGTCATTTGGCCAAAAGGGCTATCAATTTGAGCGTGGATGGACATGCGAGCAAGGGAAGGCCGAAAAAGAGATGGATGGATTGTGTGAAAGAGGACATGGGTATGAAAGGTGTATATGCAGAGTTGATAGTCGATAGGAGAGTGTGGAAGAAAATAACATGTTGTGCCGACCCCCCCTAGCGCTGTAGCGAAGTGTGTGTAGATTGAAAATAATCCGAACAAGTGTGAACACGAAAACCAAAGGTTCCACATTCCACGTACATTACAAGTCAAAAATTCACGTTCTTGTATTAAATAAAAATTGTAGGGGGGACAAAAAATCATGATTTTTGTATTAAAAAAAAATAGGGGGGGGCTATTTTTTTTTTATTATCAGACGGGTAAGCGTTTTGCTTTCATCTCACCTGGTTTCAAATTAACACAACGCCAAAGGTGGAGATGCACTTCACCCGGAATCCTTAACAGTCAGCTATCTTACCTCTTAAGTTTTTTAGTTTTTTGACGACAGACTTAGGTAAGATGGTGGTAGCTAGCCAGGCGGACTTAACACGTTGAGTGTTGAGCCCAAGCTAACTATGAAGAACGCCCCGTGTGTGTTTCACAGCAATAGGATTTTGTTTAACACGTTGGGTACGTGTTAAACAAAATCCTACCAATAACCAAACCAAGCACAATATAATCCCCCCCCCCCCCCTAGGGATCGAACCCGGAACATCTGGATCCGATATCGGTGGTCGAACCACTACACCACAGAGGCGGTTTTCTACAACTATATCTATTCACATGAAAAGTTTTTTTTTATGAGCCAAGATTAGCTTGGTTTGTTTGGTGGTAGGACTTCTTTCTAGTCCGCCTGTCTAATCTAAGTCTGTCGCTATAACAGCAATTCTAAATTGTTTTGTTCCGGCATTTAGAGGTAAGAGCCAGTTCCTCCTATCCCTATATTATATAACAAGCCTCATAGCTCAGTTGGTAGTAACTCTGCCTTCTGCGCTGTAGGTTGTGGGTTCGATTCCCACCCAGGACAAACATTTGTGTGATGAATATAGATGTTTGTTCTGTGTTTGGGTGTGTATTGTATGATAAGTATGTATTTACAAATTAAAAAAAAAATGTATTTAAGTATTATATCCGTAATCTAGTTCCCATATTACAAGCTATGCTTAGTTTGGGGCTAGATGGCGCTGTGTGAAATTAATGTCCTGTAATATTTATTTATTTATTTATTATTTATTGTTCCTATTTAAGAGTAGGCTTAAAAAATGGATTACTGATCAAGTTTTTGATCATACTAATGAATGTTATTTACTATCGCTTATATAATGACACAATGTACCCTACTCACTTGTATACGATACATTATAAGTATTATTATTACTATTTTTCTGACTTGTAACGATTTATAAATTTATTTGGTATTATTTGATATAAATCAATCTGTATTTCTCCGGAATCCTCCTGTTGAGGATTCCGGGTAACGTGTTATAGTCACATGAGGTGTACCTTTTTCTCTCGTTCCGTGTTCCTGTAGCCACGTAACCTGAAGTCGTCGGTAGCCCGGCTGAGGTCGGCGGCGAGGTTGCGACACTGCTCTATACCTTTGCTGAGTTTGGATTCTAGCTCCATACGTTTTTTGTTCCACTCCTTTGATAGTAAGTCCAGGTGGTAGTTTTCTTTGCATTTCAACTGCGAACATTCATTTCAAACCAATAAATGCACAACATATTTTATTAAATCAATTATGGGTTACCTATTTAGGCTTGTCTGTATTGTATTTGTGTTTTTTTATATAATTTATGTTCGATTTGTAATGTTTAGTTAAATTGATAATATTCATATTGTTCCTTATATTGTGCACCATCTGTGATATGTATTTTTCCTATTTCCTTCTAACCTAATGTTTGTATTATTCGATGTAATTTTTGTGTACAATATTATTGTTATTATATTCTGGCTGAAGGTCAGAGCAAAAATGAGGAGCTATGGAGCCAGCTTTCCCAGAAGACACTGGCATTTATCAGTAACGCCCTTGGCTCAGGAAGGAGGAATAGTACCTCAACTTCCTAGATTTGAGCCGTGATTTACACAATCTTTATAAATTGTTAGTAGTTTTGTTTATTTCTTTGTACCTAGCAACAAGATGGACTTGTATCTACAATTCTCTGCAAGCAAGCAGTCTTTCTTAGCTTTTTATATGCGAGTACACATAAATGGTTCTAAGTTATTGTGTAAAATAAATAAATAAATATTACAGGACATTAATTTTACACAGCGCCATCTAGCCCCAAACTAAGCATAGCTTGTAATATGGGAACTAGATTACGGATAAAATACTTAAATACTTTTTGTAAATACATACGTACTATATGATACAACACCCAAACACAGAACAAACATCTATATTCATCACACAAATGTTTGTCCTGGGTGGGAATCGAACCCACAACCTACAGCGCCGAAGGCAGAGTTACTACCAACTGAGCTATGAGGCTTGTCACAAGTTTACTTATCAAGTTTGTAAAACTGTAAAATAAAATAAATCTCTACGATAGATGGACATTTTGTTTGTGGATGATGAACTTATTCCGCCATCTCCTTTCCACAACAGGACAAACAGACGCACAGAACACTACCTTACCTAGTTACCATTCGGAATAACCGGTTTCAATCCCCCTTTATTATAAGAACAGCCAAGGTGTGAAACTTTGCCGTCGTCAGTTTTTCCTGCTACGTATAACTTGGGTAATTTTAAGTCTAGAATCCTAGTCCTCAATCGAATAGGTGTCTCCTAGACTATCGATCGACCACCACATCGACACTTAACATCTGGTGAGATTGACTTCAAATGATGGTCTATCAATCATAATTAAAAAAATATATATACAAAGACTTAAGGTCTGTTCATGTCATATTTGACTTTGGCAGTTAGGGCTGGCGATGTGACACAATGTCGTACTGGTAATGTTAATAATGAAAGTTTACTTGATGTTTGAACATTTGCTGTTGTTTCTCCTTCCAGTCTTCAAGTTCGTCTACGAATCTCTGCATTATTTGTTCGCGTTCACTAAACGGTATTGCTGATTTCACATGTTCTGTAAAGCAGGAAACGTTACAGCTTATGAGAACAAAAAAAAACCTATGAGACACTTCGCAAATACGAAACAGGTAATGATAGATAGATAGATAAACTCTTTATTGTACACCATGAAACAAACATAAACAGACAAGCAAAGAAAAACACTTAAACTATGTACAACGGACGGCCTATTCCAGGCAACCTTTGGATTAAAAGGGTAGCTAAAAGCAGACAAAGCGGTGTACTAAAATAAACATTAATTTATATTCATGTAATAAAATGTCTTGTAGTTCAACCCACCGATTTCAGATCCAGAGGTCCCGGGTTCGATCCCCAGGGTGTACAATATTGTGCTTGGTTTGGTTGGTGTTAGGACTTAGTTTAAGTCCGCCTGCCTAGCTACCACCATCTTACCTAATTCTGTCGCCATAGCAACAATTCTCAAATAGTTGTGTGCCGGTATTTAGAGGTAAGATAACCAGTTACTCAGTTAGTTGAAGAATCCGGGTGAAGTGCGCCTCCACCTTCGGCCTTATCTGACTTGTAGCCACGTGAGATGAAGGCCAAACTCTTCCCTCGAAGGCCCCGTCGTAAAATAAAAAAAAAAGCGTTGTCTGCTACTGTTATCGTTACTGCTATGTTTTAAAATTTCAACTTTATAATTATTATTTTTGTAAATGTCTGATATCTATACTATTGGAACTAGGTTAAGCCTGTAAAAATTGTTTTTTTTATACCACTAAGATGGCCAACCGCCCACCTGATATAAGAAGCATAACTCGCGCGTTGCCGAAAATGTTTGAAAATTTTGTAACGTTGATAAATAAATAAATTTTATCATATTGGCCTAAGACTTCAGGACCAGACATCATACAGCCTGCCTTTAGTGTATTGGTCGGTTTATACAACCTCCGTGAGTAGGTAGTAGGGGTTGACGCTTTCTACACACAATGTCCGTTTTTCCAGTTATGTCCCTTATTATCCCTTCAAAAAGAGTTAAAGTCATTTTCTGGGAGGCTCGCTCCATCGAGCATAGGTCATAGTAGACCTAATCCTTGCCCAGGCAAGCTTCGAAATCAAAAGTTCATCGTAAAAAAAACACTACCTATTTACGCTTATTGCTAACCTGCTGTCTGGTATTTCTGATGTTACAAGAAATGTTTTCATTTTGAAATGTTGCTTACATACCTCTTTCGCGACAGACATAAGTTTCACTCTTGCTGCTTTCCAGTCTGATAGGTATTCTGCAACAATCAATAAAGATTACCAGATGTTTAACACAACGCCATCTAGCCACAAACAAAGTTTGATGTATAGGAACTAGATTACGGAAAATATGAATAATATATTTTTTTTACCTAGTAGATTCGTAAGATAAAATATTACACCCAAATACAGAACAAACATCTATATTCATAACACAAATGTTTGTCCAGGGTGGGAAAAAATTAATAACATTTTTTTTTTCTATTGCCGGAGTAGACAATCGATGCATTTCTCCTTCCACTTGAAAAAATGAGTCGAACATACTCAACTACCGCAATACCTTTCATCTTCGATCACTCTCTTCGGCGACGTGATTCTCGGTGACACATCCTCCGTCTCAGTCGGTTGTATAGCGCCGTCCCTCTCGCACTGCACCTGCATATCGCTAGTGCTCGGCCTGCTTCTAGACGCGAGAAGCTTTTCCTGGCTCTGAGCGAACGAATCGCACATTCTCTTTATGAGATCAGCTATTTCGTTTGTCGGGAGAATCGCGTCGCCCGACGCGTTTTTGTACCTGAAAAAAATAACGGCCTATAAGTACCTCAGACTAGCAACTCAACGCAACTTCACCCCAGTTTCGAACTAAGATATAGTTATAATAAAGGTGACATTGCTGTGTGCTCAACCACGGCGCTTATGACCAACCAGATGACAGAAATACGCACGAATTTCTACATTTTATTTTTTTACGGTAAAACAAACATTAATTTTGAAAATCTAAAACACAGACCGTCTGCTGTATACTGTGTTTATTTACTGTACAAAGTGTCAAGGCCTAATTGGACGTATTTATTGAATGGCGAACATTTTTGGTACAAATTAGAGTCAACTTTGGATTGTTTTGTATCGAGAAAATTTTATGTAATCGTATTTTCGAAACACACACGTTCTAGCATCAATCCTGAACTATAACATATATTAATTTCAAAGTAAATGCTACAGTATTGTGGAAGATATGATCGCTGAAGCTAAGCCATTTCACGTATCATGGACTCTAAATTACATAATCACCAATAAATTTGATGGTGCGTACCAGTAAGGAGTGTTGATAAGGGTATGGGTTCCGTACCATGCCATAGATAGAATACAAATGAAATGTAAGTGAAATAAAACAATCCAAGCTGGTGCATATAAACATTTTTTTATGGAAATCCGCACACGAGAGTTTGCCATAATATCCACTTCCTTTTGGCACCAACATTGTTTCGGCTATCAAATATCGTATACGTGAGTATAGATTTTAAAGGAAAATACAGAAAAATATTCGCACATCTAAGTACACCTAATAAACTACATGTACACCAAATAAATGATTGCACTACTAATTAACTAACCATTATCAAAACTTAAAATATAAAAATATTATATAAAAATTACTTAAGTTAGCTTATGTTTGAGTTTTAAACAGTGAATAAAATATGCGAGCGTGCCGTGGTTGTAACCGCCGAGGTTCCAATAAGGTATTCGGTTTTGCTTAATCTGGTAAGCTATTTTCGTTGGTGCATTATATAAGACGGTCATTAACTAAAGTAGTTGTTCATAGCACTTTAAATACTAGAGTTTTTTTTTAGTTATGCAAATTTGATGGGTAAATATTATTTTTATGTGCGTTTAGTAAATTTTTTTTTTTTTTTTTTAGTTTGGGATAAATTACTACCCTATTTTAAATACGGGGTTTCAAATGTATACTAACACTCACGCAAAGGTTATACAATACACAGTAAGCTTTTGGCTTTCCTCATTTGGTAAGATTCCTTATTATTCATCAACGACGACTTTCAAATTATATTTATATTACCTAGCAGTGTTTTTAGCAGACATATTGGTGTAAGCCACGCCACCCAGGGCCTGGTCGAGGTTGGTGCAGCTGCCACTTTTGCAGTCCAGAGTTTGTTTGTCAATGGGCTCTTCTTTCGAAGTTCTTTCCAGCTGCGTAGCGCTACGAGCCGAGAGGATCGACGGCTTCTGTAACAATTAATGAATAAAAATACTTGATTGTACACAAAAATAGCACAGAAAGAACTAAACCAATACACTGTACGCTGATATATTATCGATTGAAAGTGATCTCTTCCAAACAACCAAATTAGGATGGAATGTATAGTACAAGTTTAGTTAATATTGCAATTTTGAAAACAAAACTACTCATCTCAAAATAGTATGTTAGTATTCATAATTAAAACATAATAATATATTATGTACTCACTCACTTAAATAGGTGTATATATGTATTCATATTTATACTATTACATCATTAATATTATTAATAAACGAATATTATATCTAAACAACAATATGGTTACATTGGTAAAACATATTAAAGTAACACTTTCTATAATGTCTTGAATAATACGCAAAACTGTGTGTTTATGCTGTCTGTCTATCAAAAGATCCAAGTGTGTTGTAAAACTACCTGTTTTTCATAGAGATCCCCTCTTTCCCGACTTAGCGCCCAATAACCCCTTCAAACTCATTGGGTATGCAATAAAATGTTTTGTCAAAACAATAGGTACATGCTGATTCTAAATATCCCAAAAAAATGCGTGAATTTTTATATTTCGCAATCGGGTATTAGTTTATTTCAACTTACAACTTGTTTTCACTTAGCTCCATTGTGCCCGAGGCCGCAACCGGTGCAGTATGTTATGTACTTACCTATTACTATTTTTTTCTTTACCTGTTGTTATTAGATGTAAGTTAGTACCTAAGTTGTGTCGTTGTCGTTGTACGTACTTACCTATTTTAATATTTTTCTTTACCTTTCGTTATTACAAAATATGTAAGGTAGAACCTAAATTGTGTGCGCTGTTGCTTTTTGTTCTTGGTGTCAAATAAATAGTATTATTTATTTATTTCCTTTAAGCTAGCCCTCAAACAAATCAAAGCATTTAACCTGCACGCTATCCTTGATCCCGACGTACTTCAAGCTCATCTCTACATCGACGTACGACCTGCCACCGCCGCCTACTTACTTACCTATTTTTTTTTTCTATACCTTTTGTTATCAGATGTAAGTTAGTACCTAAGATGTGTTCATTTAAATGTCCGCGCTGTTGCTTTTTGTTCTTGGTACCATATTAATATTGTTATTTCTTTCCATTAAGCTAGCCTCCAAACTAAGCAAAGCATTTAACCTGCACGCTATCCTTGATCCCGACGTACTTCAAGCTCATCTCGACATCCGCCGCCTACTGACTTACCTATTTTTTTTTTCTATACCTTTTGTTATCAGCAGGCCTCTAACCTAACTCTGTTTCATTTGGATTTCAATGGGTTTCAATTAAAATGCCTGCATTTCTGATTGAAACCGATTGAAACCCAAATGAAACAGAGTTAGGTAATAGGCCTGCTGATGTAAGTTAGTACCTAAGATGTGTTCATTTAAATGTCCGCGCTGTTGCTTTTTGTTCTTGGTGCCATATAAAAATTATTATTTCTTTCCATTAATCTATCCCCCAAACTAAGCAAAGCATTTAACCTGCACGCTATCCTTGATCCCGACGTACTTCAAGCTCATCTCGACGTCGACGTACGGCCGCCTGGCGCCGCCGCCGCCGCCGCCGCCGCTCGCCTCATCACATCGCAGTATGAAGCACCGCTCGTGTATTCTCAGGGCGTGGTCAGTGTTGCAGAACTTTTGTACGAAATCCGATGTATCTTCGGTTGGAACTAATTTCCGGAGATCCATGCTACATATGCCTGCAAAAAGGCATGGAACGTTTGTCTCATACATCCAATATACATTTCATCGTGCGCTAGCTACTTCTCTTCTCCTCTTTTTGGCCTCAGATTGGAGCTCGTTTATTAAAAAGGCATTTGTTCACTCTGGACTTGAAGACTCCAAGATTGTATTTATGCGGAAAAACAGACGTTCGAATACCTTTGATTGTAATCTGCAATAAGTGTATGAACTCAACACACAAAACTCGAACAACAATGGCCTTGAATTTAACCGCCTCTATGGTCTATGGTTCTACCCACCGATTTCAAATCCAGAGATCCCGGGTTCGATCCCCATGGGGAGAACAATATATTGTGCTTGGTTTGATTGGTCGAAGGACTTTCTTGGTCCACCACTATCTTACCTAATTCTGTCGCCATAACAACAATTCTAAAATTGTTGTGTTCCGTCATTTAGAGGTAAGATAGCCAGTTCCTCAGTTTGTTGAGGATTCCGGGTGAAGTGCGCATCCACCTTCAGTCTTATCTCAACTTGTAACCAGTTGAGATACAAAGAGTCGTGCAATAATACAAAAAAAAGAATGTTGTGCGGAACCCAACTAGTTTGGGATACGGAGCAGGAAGATGATGATGAGCAAAAACATGTGGGTACCTACCGATATCATCATCGCCTGCGCAGACCCTCGCGACCATGTGAGGACATTCCGCGAAGTACCTCCACAGGGTCGCCAGGTCGGCGGCCAGGCGAAGCGAGGTGCGTTGGTTGAACTGCGCTGATACGCCTATGTTGGATGGAGTTGCGCCCACCCTAAAATCGTAAAATTTTAAATTCCGCGTCGTTCAATAAAAAAAAACGTAATGGGGCGTATCAGGCTAGAGTAATTTTTTTATACAACCTACGCGGCACTGCATTGCGACCGTAAACTTGAGGCAAAAAGGTGCTAAGCCATACCCTTCAATCTGGAACAGCAATGCTGCTTGGCGACCGAAATAGGTATGGTGGTAGTACTTCCCGGGACTTTCTCTACCTACTACTCGTATTTGCTGATGGCGCGGCGCTTTAGTTGACTGAAGCCAAGGTTTACATTTAAAGAGTCGATGCTGGTTTACATGGGTAGTTTGAGCGGTTGTCTTATGAGGGCCCCGGAGTACCGCTGATTTTCGCCCTCCAGTAGAAACGTAGTTCCTTTTTGCTCATGGTGTTTCATGGAGTGGTAAGCCACTCCAAAATGAAACACCATGAGCACCATGAGCTAATCTGTGTCTGTGCATGGTGCTCTACTTTTTCTTAAAACAATGAAAATATATGGAAAAGAGCGTTTGTATGGAAAAACCATCCCATAGAAGTATTTGGTTAATATTCGTTTTTTACAAAAAGTAACGCAACCGACACAGATTATCCCTATCCGAATATACCAGCAAAAAATATTTCGAATCAGACTAACCATTGCCAAATGAAAATGGAACTACGATTGTATGGGAAGGTAAGACTACTGGGCTTTTTTAAGGCCCAGTTACTACCAGCTCACCTACCGATATCAGACCATGAGATCCCGGGTTCGATCCCCAGGGAGGTACCAATTTGTGCTTGGTTTGGTTGGTCGTAGGACTTTGTTAGTCCGTCTGGCTAGCTACCACCATCCTACTTAAGTATGTCGCCATAAGAGCAATTCTAAATTATTGTGATCCGGCATTTAGAGAATAGACGAAGACGATAACTAATCCCTCAGTCTGTTGAGGATTTCGCGTGAAGTGCGCTTCAACTTTAGGCCTTATCATAACATGACAACAGGTTAGGTAAAGGCCACGCTCTTCCCCGTTATATAATAAAAAAACACCTAGTCGTTAATTTCGAAATGGCACGTACGATTCAAATAAAATTTTGAAAGATCATCTGGGTCGGTTGTGCGTAAAAAATATCAAAATCTAAATAAATGGAAAAGAGTTACTATCATACGATATTTTAGGTATGGAACCTTAATATTTTTATGATATATGGGCAGCTAATAACAATATCGTGATGATTATAATCGCCTAGCGGCTCGGATTTACTAATGCCAACTCGTTGCGTTATGTAATGCTTCTTGGGAAATACCAAGGTACTTTTAGTGTTAAATGATTTAACATTAGTAATTATTAGTAAATAGTAAGTAGTGTAAGTAGTAAAAGTATTGAACGAATGAATTTTGGGATACATGATTACAAACCTGTCAGTCATAATATTGTGAGTGAAGACAGAGTATTTCACATAGCAATCAATTTCCTTGGTTGTGTTATCTGGCAGCAACTGTAATGCAAATCAAATGTTTTGAGAATGTAATATTTTAACATTTACATTTGAAATCAATACTGCGATAGTGTGTGGAATCTACGCATCACCACGCTTGGCAGACGGGTTTGTGTCGCCTGCCAAGCGTGGTGGTGGATAAATCCTCATATGAACATTTTGGCGAGGCCTTAGAAGTGTTCTTTGGACTGTGATGACACATGGTTAAAGGTGTGATCTAACTGCTAGTGACAATTGAATCACCGGCTTTTGCTAACAGTTGAGGCAGAATGAACACAGAAATTCCCCATCATACTATAAAAAAAAACACTGTTGGCACCTGTAATGGTCCACCTGGCTAGCGACCACCCCGAAGCTCAGGGTTTTGGGCCAGTGCTTACTATGAAACTTTTTTTTTTCTTGCTTTGGTGCTTTCAATCTCTGTCCCATACAGGAAAGATACAAGTAAGAAATATACTAGGCAAGTAAAATATGCACCATATCTAAATTCTCGACGGCACCAATGACGAAGCTCAATACAAACAACTGCTTGCCATTTCCAATTCGTATGAGACCCTCATCACAGAGCAACTCGGGCTGCAGATCGGGCGATGAAGCCGTTTTTTTACTCTCTGATATGTACTCACCTGAAAATATCAAAGAGCTCAAGTTATGGACCGCAAATGAAGTAAATATGATGCTGTTTGCCACTTCCATGGTATGAACATAAAATAATTTTGTTATTGTGACATTTATAAATTGCAGTGGAGTACTCTTTATACTCAATACATTTATTGCCACATGTAAGTTACATTACGATCTTAATTATACTATGATTAAGCACTGTACATGTACCCTATAAAGGTATTGCAACATTTTTGAAAGAGGGGTCATTATTATTATAAATAAATAAATAAATATTACAAGACATTAATTTTTACACAGCGCCATCTAGCCCCAAACTAAGCATAGCTTGTAATATGGGAACTAGATTACGGATAGAATACTTAAATACCTTTGTAAATACATACGTACTATATGATACAACACCCAAACACAGAACAAACATCTATATTCATCACACAAATGTTTGTCTTGGGTAGGAATCGAACCCACAGCCTACAGCGCAGAAGGCAGAGCTACTACCAACTCAGCTATGAGGCTTGTTAATATTAATTATAATTATATTCATTAGGAAACTAAAAATATATTAATTACATGAGTCATATTTGCATTTAGGTACATTTATGAAGAGCCCGAGCTTTGAAGATACAAGCCCATGTTCATAAAATATTGAAACCATGCAATGATATAGATTAGAATTGAAACATTTCAGATACCAAGTCTCAGTGCAATTTTTTTTTTAGTAACTTGTATTTTATTTGTGTGATGGTAACATGAGCATTTCTAAACAGCTGAATATTAATGAAAAAATCACCAAGGTTAGATTGTATCCGTATGATGTATAATGAAAGATTATAGAATACTTTTAATCTGGGTACCATATGGGCGTAAACCACAGGCAAA
This sequence comes from Venusia cambrica, assembly GCA_951394065.1. NCBI lineage: Eukaryota > Metazoa > Arthropoda > Insecta > Lepidoptera > Geometridae > Venusia > Venusia cambrica. The sequence goes on from OX596035.1 coordinate 12,080,478, forward strand.
ATCTAGAAGCAAATATTTGACTGTATAAAGTTTTTAGCTTTGAAAGATCAACTTACTCAATGATAAGAGCATGTTTTTGGATGCAGGTGGATTGCTAGTAGAGTAAGTTGGATATGCAATCTCGTTACTATGAAACATTCGCAGCTCATTTCTCTGAAAATATAATAATACTCATTCAGAATTAAATCACATTTATTTTATTGTCTGTCTCATTTCTGAGGTTATATATTATTTTTCTTCTACTTCTTATTATAAGTTAATCAAAATTACATCCAAATGCTTGGAATAAATGGAATCATTTCGTATTTATATTTTCGTATTTCTCGTGGAGGCGCACTTCACCCTAAATCCTCAACAAAGTGAGGAACTGGCTATCTTACCTCTAATGCCGGAATACAACAATTTTACAATTCAATTGTTGTTATGGCGACAGAATTAGGTAAGCTGGTGGTAGCTAGCCAGACCCCAGAGGCGGTTAAGACTGTTACCTGAGGCGGCTTATGTTTATGAATGTAATGATGACAATGATTGTACCACTGCAGGGCCAAAGTTAATAGTTATAAACTTAGCATGTTAAATAATCAATGATGCTTGATAACAATATTTATTTACTTTAATACTTACGGGAGTGGGTGTATTAGTCCTGTCTTCAACAGAAAGGCAGAGCATAAGCTGTGGATGGCAGCACTTACCCTCTGACTTCACACCCAGCAGTTTGTGCCATGTATGTTTGACCTGAATAAACATACATTATAGTGTGTATTGGTTTTATTGTCATACACAAGACTATAGAGGGTGGATTACTTATTATTACCTATAATACCTAATCTGACTATAATTCATCAGTCCATAAACCTGCAAAGCATGTATAAATATTAACAAAATACAAATATCTTACATCAACTATCTTTGAGGTAGGGCATGGCTGGGCTCCTAAAAGGCTGAGCAAAAGGTAACCAATTTTATCTTTCCTCCCTTGTGTGGCCGTAGTAAATACTTCCACCTTGACTGGCACATTTTGTACTCTAAGACTGAAATAATACAGAAAAAAAAACAAATAATTAATATAGCTGCATAAAACAAAGCTTCTCCTTTCTGCTGATCTCAGATTTTTCCTTAGATTTTCCCCTTAAGCTTAAGGGGCATTTGTGGGTCACAAGTTGTTCCAGAGACATGTTGCCACTACATCCATCCTGCATTAATTCTGCTTCTATTATCCCAATCAATATCACCATTCTGGTAGAGTGAACTGAGGTATCTAAAATTTAGTGTGAGTAGGCTAGTATGGATACACCATCCAAGGTAATTGGAGAAATATGAGAATCTTCAGAAGTCACAGGTGTTATTTTTTCGTTTGTGTATGTAAAAAAGTATGGTTACTAAAAATCCTGGACATTACAACTCAGAACAGGCAAGAATTACAAATTCTTGCGTTATGGTATAAATTTAATAATATGTGAATAATACAGGACATTAATTTTTACACTATGCATCCTACAAGTAGTTATTAAGATACAGGGAAGCCAAGGCAAGATCTATACTTAAGAGTAGGTATACTGAGCTAACTTTTTATGAGTTAAAACAAGGACTTGTTACTTGCTTTGCTTTCCAGATAGATATATTTCGATGTATGCTAAAGATACTCTAAAAGCTATTGAAATTCATCAATTCATCACAATTTGGCGTAGGTACGTAGGTAGACTACCTACCTCCGAAACCTTCTTTTATCGGCTTCCCAAACAAGCTCGGCGTCGAATACAGGTGCATGAGTCGGCACCGTCGGATCGGTCTCCAGCATATACCCATTCAGAGATCCACTTACTATAAACGGACTCTTCAGGAAACCAAATCCAAGACCTGGAAAAACAATACATTGCAGACGACTAACGAGCATTAGAAATCGAGACATGTCTATGTTTAGAAGGGAGAAATACCTATACCTTCTTTAACGTGTAAAACAATTTGAATATTGGGTCCTCGGAGTTCATCCATGACTATTCTGAATATAAATTGATTCGAAATACTAAATAAATATTCAAAATCAGCAACCGTAAACAAACGAAAATCAAATCAAAACATCCCTATTCCCAAATCAACAGTCAAACAAAATGTCTTCTTCTTCTTCTTGTTCTTATGGCATGGCGTGTTCAGTGATCCTGGTCCATAAAAAAGAAACCCCAAGAGTGAATAGTTGGTTTGTTGATTGACTGACGTTGACATTTTTAAATGCTAACTTGACGGTGGTGATAGCCATTTTGACCCGCCTTTATTTTCTGAGAAACTCTCGCACACTCGCTCGCGTAGCACTATGAATGAATTGGGATCATCCATCAGACATCTGTGTAGCGATTCTCAAACACACGGAGTGACTCTGCATGGAAAATTTCGCGAATGTTTGAGAATAGCAATACGGACGAAAGCTGGGCGATACGCGGTGCCACATATTTGCGGATTTTGAAGGCCATAGGTACCTCGTTTTTCTCACACCAAGTTTGACGCTTAAAGGCGCCACTATATTTTATATTTAAAGCATACCTATTTAGTAAAGGTGCAACAAATAATAATGATCAGTTTTGGATGGGGATGTTTGACATACCATTTTCGCGTACCTGAACAAGAACTGAAGCAGAATTAAAGTGGTCAAGTACGAGTCATACTGGAGAGGATTTAGCCCCTTATGTCATCATCATACATGGAGAGTCCCCCCAATAGACCACAGCCACAAATAGTGATTCTGAGCCGCCTCCATCCATCGACTCTCCGCAATAGCCATAATAGCTCGGTCCATTAAGTGGGGGTCTTCCCACACTCCACTTCATGTTTAATCGTGGTTGCCATGCCAGAACCATTGCTCCCCAGCGGTCATCGGTACTTTTTGTGCAACGGGGAAAAGCTTGGCATTCATCTCACCTGCTGCGAGCTGTGTCAGTAACTTAGTTTTTTTTACGGAAATGCATTTTTCGGATTTTATTCACGTAGTTAAATTCAAAGCTTAGGCTTGTAATTTCATTACGTACATCCATAGCACGCTGTGCTACTTTGAACGTATTCACGAAGAATTAAAAAGACTCGCATTTCCTTCCGCAATACACTGAGTATCACTACTAAGTAGTCCACCGTGCCTGTTGTATATAAGTAATAGCCAGCCTCACTCCGACCAAGCGCAGAATATTCCAGGGGTCTTCGCAGGCCTCACGGAGTGAACCTCAGGTTCTTGAGGGCTTCCTTGCGTTGTGCTGTGACTCCCATGCAATCTAGGACTACATGGGCAGCTGATTTCTCTTCATGTAGACACCTTCTGCATAGGGGGCTGTCCGTTGCTCCACTGGTGAACAGTGGAGATTAGGTCAGTGTCCCAACTATGAACTAACTAACTAGAAGTCGTCGTGTTAGTCTTGGTGAATAAGTCCGTAGTGCTCTGGCCTGTCAACTTTCGTCGACGAGTTAGAGTCAAGTTTAATCAAAATCCGTTCGATTGTTCATGCATGAAAGGGTACCTATTAAACAACTTCACATCCTCACATCAAATCAAACAAGAAAAAAAAATTGGACTCCCGACTTTTACCACTTCGAGGATTCACCTAGGTTCACACAGATTCACCTAGGTTCACTACTCAGAGCATGGGTCTTATGGATCGCCTACTAGTGAGTACCTAGTCAGAAGCACGTTCAAACTTACGTTCGGTGCATAGGCACTCACGGTTTGCTAGTAGGTAGGTACTTAGCTAGTATTCTATACGTGAAAGGTTACAAACCCATTGCCACTTAGCGGAATACTAGCCAGTGACCATTCGGATTTTTGTTTTAGGAATATGTCACCGCAGAGCACACGGTATGTGTGTCAGAGCACGTGCATGAGTCAAATGTGTATCAATGCTTCCAAAATAACGAAAATCCATTGGTATAAGACTGGATTTGAGCCTACAACCTCCGGATCGTAAGGCGATCCCGTAATACATGGCCACACAGCCTTACTAAAAGCACTATTAATCCCCTTGTACAAAATAAGGAGCCACAATAATTATAAGTACCTACTTACTTAGTAAATAAAGACTGATTGCTAGTACGTACATGTACCATTACATAACGTTCCCCAAGTCAAAACCATTTCTTTTACACGACACCTCCGTGGACTAGTGGTAGGACGTGTAGCTTTTGTTCGGAGGCCCTGGGTTCAAATCACGGGGCACATTGCCTGATGTCCATGAAAATGGACTTATTTAAGATGATTCCGTGCTTCGAAAGGCACGTCGTCGGTCCCGTCCCGAGTATGTACTCCATAATAGTAGTGGTCGTTAAAATCAGACGCCGTCAAAGGCGGCGGCTCGTGAAGTCCGGCAGATGCTGTTATACAGCCCACACGAAGAATGAAAGAAAGAAACTCGCAGGTGTCATAAAAGGTGAATAATGTTTTAAAGGCTCTGTCGCGACCAGAAGTCCAAACATGAGAAGTATATGAGCAGTACATAGGTATTGTATGGCAAAATTGAGTTAAAGTTACGAGTCAAATTTTTGTGGTAAATCAAGAATCTCGATGATATTTTTTTGGAATTTTACACACCCTAGTAAATTAAACGCATTTCTTTTTCGTACCTACTACATATATAATATATACCTAGGTAAATAAATAAAGTAGAATAGGTTTAACCGATAATTTAAAAAAAAATGTATTAACAAAATAAAATACTTACATGATTACGCTAAAATGATCTACGGCTTTTGTTAGGAATTAAAAAAAATATATATTTTCAAGCGGAAATGAATATAATATCAAAAACGAAATGACAACAAGAAAAATAAACAAACACAAATCAAAACAAACCTACCAAACAAGCAATCGAGATTTAAAAATTATCAGAATTTTACAGATTTCGTGAGTCAGTACAGTACCTCATCCTAATAATAATAATAATAGAAGTACCTAGTTTTCTTGAAAATCAATTACTTTTATTCGATGCCATGAAGAAATTTCTATACGAATACAAAGCTGCCAAAAGTAAATCTGAAACAGATTATGCTGCAAGGTTAGAAAAATCGTTGATTGTTTTATTATTTTCAAGTATTCACCGGCTTACTAACTAATCTACCCTACACTTTTGTAAGAAATACCTACATAGTGGAATAATTATTTGAAGGTGGTCGGCTCGCTACCTTACGGTTGACGAGTTACCTGTGACCGCGGCAAACTAGACTTGAAACGGGGCTCAAAGCATCCGCGTCAACCGAGTGAAGTGGATCACCGAACCGTGACCAAAAGTAATTTGTACAAAAAACAAATTCAACTCATTGCGAGTGCTGTGCTGTTTTGTCTGACCGCACAATATATCGGTGATCATTGTTGCTAGCAGTTTTTATGACGAACGGACGTAATTCGCCGGTACCTAATGTTCCGCGTGCTCGTAGGTACACCGACCGTCTTTCTCTTTCCATTTTAATTGTAAAAGTTTGTAAAGAAACAGTAGATTGATGAGCGATTGTTACTAAGTGCTGATCGAGTGTGCGTAGTGCTACACAAAGAACAAAAAGTGGATTCCCAGGACATGGGGGTTTTTAAATGGTTGCGCCGGTGAGTAGACAAGACACTAACTACCTACCTCACCTACTTCATCTAAAAACCAGGTTGATCTAGTCTAGACTAGACATCACCAACAAGTTCTAAACACACCACTCACAGTTTACCTCAAATAATATGCGTACAATAAAGTTTCGAACAACAGATGGCGCTGTGTGAAAATAAATAACAGAACTGCTATGTACCTACCTAATCTACGCAAAAGCTGTGGTTTTATAATATTTTTAGAAGATATGGCAGACTAGTGAAATATGTGTCACTTTGGATGTTTTGAATTACTAGCAAAATTTCCGGGACATCGTTCCCGTCATCCCGTGGGAATTTCTCAAAATTATTTTACATTACACTCATGTACCACGAAAGGATATTAAATTTCATGCTTTATTTCTTTTGAGTGGAACCCTTATTCTCTTTCTAGAACCTAAGCTATTACTTATATCATCAGCTATCTGCCAGATAAAAAAAAAATGTTGTTATAAGCAAGTACCATACCAACTTTCATATATGAAATAATCAATATTATCAATATGCATTTAGTAAAAAGCTGTTATTTTGACAACAGACACTTCATTTTTATTTATTTGTATAGATGAATGTTAGGAGTTATTAGGCCTGACTATAGGTACTTGCTAGATATTCCTCATGCCCAATATGACATAATATGACATAAGAGACTTGTGAGTGTGCGGAAGCAGGACATTACATATAATACATATTATGTAGGTGCTAGGTAGTTATCTATGTATTAGAGGTATATTGGGTACTAATCTATTTTATAATGTTATTATAATTTCTCCACTAGCCATATTTATTTCTCCATATTAGCACAAGGGTTAACAACAGTTAACCCTAACAAGAAAACTAACAAGAAAGGCATTATTGACATTAATTTGTGCAATAAAGTTCTATGAAATGTTTTGTTTACCTGAAAGTAAACTGGCAGCCCTTTGAGAAAGAACTGAACTGTCTAACAAAAATCTGCTACATACCGCTACCACAGATAATAAAATACTAACACTACCAACAAACAAAACCTTATTACCCTCAATTTAAATTTTGAGTTATCAATAGATTTAAAATACAAATAAAGAGCTGTAATCCAAAGTTTTAAAAAAAGACTAAAAAAAAAACTCCTTACTTCAAATCAGTTTTCTTCTTGTCCATTTGCATTGAAAGGAGTAAGCTGATAACACTTTCAAGTACCTTTTATTACAGTTCCACAAATATCAATTAATACATAGATGCACCTAGGTACTTTGCTGTGTAGCTATCTATTGTAAATAAGTTTGAATACATGTTTTACCACCAGCTCACTTGTAAAACAAGGAAAAAGTATGTGGTAAGGTAAGTTTCTAACCGCCTCTGTGGTCTAGTGGTTCAACCCACCGATTTTAGATCCAGAGGTCCCGGGTTCGATCCCCATGGGGAGTACAATATATTGTGCTTGGTTTGGTTGGTGGTAGGACTTTGTTTAAGTCCGCCTGGCTAGCTACCACCATCTTACCTAATTCTGTTGCCATAACAACATGTCTAAAATTGTTGTGTTACGGCTTATAGAGGTAATATAGCCAGTTCCTCAGTTTGTTGAGAATTCCGAGTGAAGTGCACCTCCACCTTCGGCTTAATCTCAACTTGTTACTAGGTAAACCATATAGTAAGCCATAAAAAAAAAAAGGTTGATACTAACCTATTTTAAGAGGTTATAAATTGAACCTTTAGGTACAATATACCAGCATGATGTAATGTAGGTGAAGCCTCAAAAATGTCTAAACATCATGTTGGAAACTCCTTTCATGCAATTTCAATGGTGACCGTCAATCTAACATTGTTGTGATCAATGCAGAGCCTGCTACAAGGTGCAGTTTAATTATTGCTCTCATGAAATTTAATCTCTTTTTGAATTCACTGAATTGAATGGATTCAGTGTATTGATACCTACTTTGCTTAGTAAGTTCACAATCATTGAGCATACCTACATATGTAGGTAGGTAACTAGTAGGTACCTATTCTCAATGATTATACCCTATGACTATAAATGTAAAATAAATAATAAATGACTGAAAAGACGAGTGTTTAATATCCCCACCCCACCTGTTGGGATAATTAGTTTTATCTCACAAAAGGTGTTGTCTGAAATAAAATGTTTTCATTTGGTTACTATTTATCTGTCCAGGTTGTAACAAATAGTATTTTCAGTTTTGTTTGAAAAGCAGTAGTAATTATTACATACTTATCTTTTTGTATCATTTACTAGCATCACATGACAATATATTTCCCACTATATTCTTAAGTTGTGCTTTGTTTTTTTTTTATATACAGTAGTAATTATTACATACTTATCTTTTTGTATCATTTACTAGCATCACATGACAATATATTTCCCACTATATTCTTAAGTTGTGCTTAGTTTTTTTTTTATATAAAGAGTGAGTTATTTTTCAGGGCCACTGAGGCCAAGTCTGAAATCTTGAGAATTATCGAAAAGTCATGTTATGAGTTACATGCTCAATAAAAAAAAAAAGTTCTGCATATAAGAAAATCTATTGTTTTCAATCTGGAAAAGTGAGTTTTTGAAAATATGATATATACTTCCTAAAATGACCACGGTTGCATTTTCTACTAATCCTAGTTTCAGAAGCAATATTCGGATTCGCACTACCATTTCTCAATATTTGCAACACCACACATAAGAAAACAAAATCGCTTCGTCGCGTCGTGTCGTGATGAATACCTACCTCCTTCCATTCTATTAATTACCATCGATTCTATCTGAAACCTTTTGACTTGTAGTCTCTAAATTGTATTGAAATTTCACTTTCACTAAATTATTTTGTGCTGCACGTACCGTTACTAGGAATTTGCAAGCAGGTACCTACATACATTATTTCACTTTGGTACTTTTGTCGGAATAATCAATTGATGCGCAGACAGCTTATTTTGTAGAACCATTATCTTTATGTCACTCAAAATATGTGATTAGGTACCTACAGCTTTCTAGTTTAATCAAAGATATTGCGTAAGCTACGATAAGTTCGTAAGATATTGTTTGTGAATGAGTTTGTCTTATTTAATAATCATCTTCATCAATCTTTGATTCGAGAGTTTGCGATTTATCTTTTTATCAGAGACCGTTGTACGAACAGTGAAATAGCGAACAAAAGCCTACGCTAGCGAGCTAGACTCTATAGCTCGCTAGCGTAGGCTTTTGATTACGAATGGCTCTAGCTGTGAAACCTAGACATTCTAATGCCTTTTGCTATGGAGTGTACGATATACCTAACCCATCCTAACCTATCTATATTATATTTCTGAGGCTGATCCTATTCGATGGCTTCTATAATAGGTCAAGTTGTAAGAGATGTACATTTATAATAGAATTTTAGAATTGTCGTTATGGTGACAGAATTAGGTAAGATGGTGGTCCAGGCGGACTTAACAAAGTCCTACCACCAACCAACACAAATTGTGATGTTCTCCATACTTCCGTGATGATAAACATCCTCTTTAAAACTGGTTGATGCTCACATGGATTTCCTTTCACCTTTTTCTATTCTACTATGTCATATTTTTCGATTTCATGAGTCTATATTCCTTAATTATTTTTTATTTCTTCCGTTTTAGTTTCATTTTTTTATTTAGAACTATTTGAAAGGGATGACCGTGACGCAGGTTTTGTCTCTTGGTATAAATAATACCGTTACCATATGTTTGAAAATTATCCGATTCAAAAAATTTGTATGGGAAATAAAAGTAGAATTAGAATCACCCAATTTAATTAGCATGGTGCACGGTTATGGCCGCGTGATATTATAATATATCCGAGTAGTATTACATTAACGGTGTAACTCAAACTTTTGCTGTCGTTTGAAAGGATGCAAGGGTGGGTGTAAAAGGAAAAAAAATGCGAAGTGAAAACTGTAAAGCGCTGGCTTTTACGACCAAGTATTGTTGAATGCAATGGTGATACGCCAAGATGATATTAAAGGTCTCGTGTAATGGCAAATACACCGTATGAACATGTTTTAGGACTGACCAAAACAGAGTTGTACCAACTATTTGCAAACATCAAAATTTTAAATATACAGATCGATAGAACGTTAAAATTTGAAGAGAGCTATATTATTGAGTCAATGAAGCTCAAATTGGCTATAACGCCCTTTCTACCCCAAAGTATCGTTATATAAGTTTAATTTAGAGACCTACATAATAAGGATACCACGTAAAAGAAAAAAAATATTCTTTTTTCTATTAAGAATATAAATATTCTATTAAGTTTTAAATAAATAAATGGACATGGTGTTTATTAGTGTAAGTTTTCGGCGATCGAACTAGTGAGAACAAACGTGTCATCATGGGGAAAAACAATACGTTTCAAACAGGTACCACGCAGGCGAACCCGCGGGCAAAAGCTAGTCCATTACCTATGTGTGTTCCCCGAAATCTTATTTTTTACGTGGGTAGGTATCCTCAATATGTAGGTAAAGGTAACTAATTGAACTTACTAGTAATATTTTTCAACTCTGTTCTCGTGCTAGGTTTATATTTTTGGGTAAGAATAAAGACTGCCTTTTATCTCGGAGACTGTTTAACCCAGTTTCTTTTGTTCTTGTGATTTCTATCTGACTTCCGAAGCTCAGATTTCTAGTGCTACTACAATGATCCATTATCTCTAATGTCTGTTCTGGGAATGGTTTTTTTACGGTATCCGAAGCCAATCGAATCGTTAATCGGTAAAAGTGTATCGAAGTTCAAGCCCGTTCATCGTCATGATTATAAAACTTAGATTTTTTTTGAACAATCATTGTTTTGTTATCATGGATAGGGTATAAGTCCGCAGACGACTGCAGGCGGCAGCAGCAAGCGACCACAAGACATAGCTTCCTTCATAAGAATTCAATAATAATAAAATAAATAACATAAGACAATGTAGGTATATTAGGTGTTTTGTAACTTGAGAACTTGTTTTGGGACTCCCTGTAGGCGTTATTCAAAAGCTTGTCCACTGTCAGACAAAGCGTCCTCCAAAGGGAGTTTTGTTTTAATCACCACACTTGGCAGGCGGAATGCACAGCAACTAGCTGCTGCTGCCCTTCTGGTGAAATTCCTTAGTCTGCTTTTACGACATCGTCGGGCTGATTTGGAGAGGTCGGTTAACTCTTCGGCAAACTGAATCATACTGCTCAAGTAATAAGGTTCTTTTTACAAGTATTGATTGACATTCAAATCGAGTCCCAAGAGTATAAATGAACCATCCACTCGACCTAGTGCTTAAAAAACACACAAGCACCGTCCTGTTTTAATTGGTGTCCGATTTCGCGTTTTGATTGCTATCGGTTTTATTCACCTTCGTTTTCGAGTCTGTATACATACTTAGTACAATTTGTACCCATTTGAACGGAATTATTACCGGATATTATTAATGGTTAGTGTTGGTTAGTCATGCTTCCATTTAGCTTAGCTTAGGTAACGTTGACCTGGCGTCAACAGGTCTTTTGTTTGGGTCTGAATACAGCATTCACGATTTTGCCGAGGCTGATCCTTTTTGTGTACAAAGCAAATGATTTTTTTCTGTTCCGCAACTCAGCAAGATGAAATACAATGTTTATGTACATAAGTTGTACCTACATTAGTATTTAAAGGGTTCTTTTAAAGGTAAGGTAACAGTAATATCGATTTACCCAGGGGAGTCCCCGCACAAAACAGAAGACCTTAAAATTCAAGTACCAGGCTTAATTTATCGTCATAAGGGTACAGTTTAGCTTAGAGGAATTGTGTGAAAGTGGTGCGAAAAAGTGGAGAAGTAGGTAATAGGTTAGTATGGTAGGTATGATAATGTAATGTGGAGGGATGTAAGTCATGTAACGAGAAGAGTTTTGAATATTTTGAAGGTAGACCGATGAAGAGATAGATGGATTGTGTCAGGGATGATTATGGGCAAGTGAATGATGACGTACTGTGTAGACGCAACTTAGTGTGGGATAAAGGGCAGGGAGATACGTGTAGAGTTTTAGGTACTTATCTCACTAATATGTACAAAAAAAATACTCGCTAGAAGTGAGGTACTTTTTACTCTTCGTTTTTACTCTTCGAGGATTATTCGCCCTTGATCGCTACTCAAAATTCTCAATACCTACTACTATAAAAACATAAACATTTTTACCGCCGTGCATGGTATAAAAACATCAATTTGGAAGCAATATTCCGTAAAGCTGACAAGTGGACCACGTCGCTGACCCTACTGGCGACACTCCCACGGTTTTGCCGTTTTGCCTCAGTAGTTACCGACTGCCCATTTAGCCTCTAACACTCACGAAATTCCATAGGAATAAACTGTTTATGACGCCAAGCTAGTTAGCTGCGTTTCAGCCTAAAATCACAGGCACTTGTTGCTTTATTGCACTATGTATGATTACAATTATCTACTGATACCGTCTTGTCTTGTCTTGTCTTGATGTAGGTACAGTCACAGTCGAATAATACTTACTTCGTAATTTTCAAAGCGGTATTGCATCCGCATCAGTAGATACGTTATTAAATTGGTATTTAAGTGTGATATATCTATCAGGCTTCAATACAAAAGCAATGACATAATTTTCCAGCAGCTGATATAAAAGTAATGGCTTCCTCTTGAAAATAATAAAGTGTATACATATTATTGCAGACAACTTCATATTCTCCTATAAATAATTCGTAAACCAGTCGGGCTTGTTTCTTCAAGTTGTATAGAATAAAGTTCAGAAGCTAGTAACCGATTAAGTCAGTCAGTTATTGAATGGTACTCAAGTTTATGTGCCTTATGGTTAAATAAAACAAATCCTTGTCAAAGTCGTAAATCATTTTACTGAACTGACATGGCGTACCAATGTGTTTTTTTTTGTACCACGGGAAAGCGCTAACCGTCATCACATCTGGTTTTTCAAGTTATGATAAGGCCGAAGGCTTCCCGGAATTCTCAGCAATCTAAGGAACAGGCTATCTTACATGTAAATTCCGGAACACATTTTTTAGAATTGTTGTTAGGGCGACAGAATTAGGTAAGATGGTGTTAGCTAGCCAGGCGGACATAAACAAAGTCCTACCGGCGAGCGAACCACTAGACCACAAAGGCTAAGGTTAGGAAGGTTTTGAAACCAGCCTTCAGTACGTTGGAAGCGTATTCACTGGCATTTTTCCGATACTACTAGAACATCGTTAGTTCCCAACTTTATGCTCCCGTTTTTCGCAGGGAGCGCCTGACCGTGACGAGTCATCACAGCGTCACACCCGGCGCATCTGCCTCCGAACCTTTCATACAACAAAGTGCCAGCGCCGTACAGACAGGAACCATTCGCACGGAGGAATACAAACGCGACCTCGCAGAATTCCAAGCCAGACGGTCCGGCGGCCCTAAGGAGCTCGCCGTAACACCAGAGAAACTAAAGCGATGCGGACGACACTCCCTTCCCGTCTCCTGCACGGATTGCGCCACCGACCACGACAACACTTTCAACTACGAAAAGAAATCCGCCATCAAATACAAAAAGAACAAGCGCTCCCGAAGCATAACCCCCGAAAAGATTTACGACGGCGTTCCTAACATACAGTTCCTATTCCAGAACCAGGTTTTCATGCCCGGCCATTACCAAACCTCGTTTTCTGAACCGCATAAGTCGAAACGGGAATCTCGGCGTGTCAGCCGATCGCCGGATTTCGTCCAGAAGCACATCGATTTTCAAGAGAACGAGCAAGCAAACTCTCCGCCCGAGTTTTTCAAGAACAACTCGTTGGCTTTTGATGCGAAAGAATTCTTGGAAGGGTGTAGAAGCGATGAAGAGGAGGTGGATGGATTGAAAGCGGCGGCGGGAGACGCGATCTTGTCTAGTCATGAAAAGGATGGTGGGAGTGATGATAAACTTTGGGAAGTTATGAGCGAGTTGAAGCACTTGGACCAGTGGGCTGATGAACAACTGATGCCAAACTCTCCAAATACGTGTCGATCTGATGACAGCAAAGTAAGCCATTTTTTTCAGATATATTAGAACATTAAATTTTAAATACGTAGCAAGGCGAGAAGTCCCTCAAAGTCCTCTAATCCTGGCAAAGAATCGTGCTTCTATTGTTATTGATGTGCAAAGTTCACGTTAATATCTGTTTCAGAGTGATACAAGCGCCTACGGTCTACCAATAGCAAGCGCGAGAAACTTAGACATAAACCCCGACAAGGGAATTTGGAACCACGGCAGATGGGGCGTAGTTCCTGTGCAAATAAAGAAGTTATCAGGAGTCAGTATCGACCATGTGAAGAAGAAACGGATTATTGAAATCAACATTTTAAGGTATCCAATACTTATAAGAAATCCGCAAAAAAAAAAATCCTATATTTTTGAATGTTGTATATTTTTTTTAATTCGTGATGTTTAAGCGTTTGACCACCAGTTCACTTTAAAATGAAGTAAAGATGTGGTCTAAGATGTAGCAAGCTCGTTTTATAGGAACTATTAACTCTGGACTTCAAGACCCCCAAGATTGTTCTGGTGCGGAATAACAGGCGAGGGCATCGATTCCATTCCTTACCAGCACTATTAGATAAAAGCGAATCTGTGCTCGCCACAATGGAACATCTACGTACGGGTTGCAATTGTAACCCGTAATATAAGTCCCGGTGGTAGATGTAATATCTGATATCTTATATAAATGATAGAGTGACGTCATTATTCTATTGTGACCTTACGTTTCGATGAGTCTGTCGCCAACGTCCATACCACGTTGAAAACACCGGTTCTCGTCCGATCACCGAAGTTAAGCAACGTCGGGCGCGGTCAGTACTTGGATGGGTGACCGCCTGGGAACACCGCGTGATGTTGGCTTTTTGCTTCATTATGATAAATGGTGGAGTGACTCCATTGTCCTTTTGTGGCCTTACGTTTTGATGAGTCTGTCGCCAACGTCCATACCACGTTGAAAACACCGGTTCTCGTCCGATCACCGAAGTTAAGCAACGTCGGGCGCGGTCAGTACTTGGATGGGTGACCGCCTGGGAACACCGCGTGATGTTGGCTTTTTGCTTCATTTTGATAAATGGTGGAGTGACTCCATTGTCCTTTTGTGGCCTTACGTTTTGATGAGTCTGTCGCCAACGTCCATACCACGTTGAAAACACCGGTTCTCGTCCGATCACCGAAGTTAAGCAACGTCGGGCGCGGTCAGTACTTGGATGGGTGACCGCCTGGGAACACCGCGTGATGTTGGCTTTTTGCTTCATTTTCATAAATGATGGAGTGAATCCATTGTCCTTTTGTGGCCTTACGTTTTGTTGAGTCTGTCGCCAACGTCCATACCACGTTGAAAACACCGGTTCTCGTCCGATCACCGAAGTTAAGCAACGTCGGGCGCGGTCAGTACTTGGATGGGTGACCGCCTGGGAACACCGCGTGATGTTGGCTTTTTGCTATTTTGATAAATGATGGAGTGACTTCATCATTATATTGTGACCTTACGTTTCGATGAGTCTGTCGCCAGCGTCCATACCACGTTGAAAACACCGGTTCTCGTCCGATCACCGAAGTTAAGCAACGTCGGGCGCGGTCAGTACTTGGATGGGTGACCGCCTGGGAACACCGCGTGATGTTGGCTTTTTGCTTTTTTTTGGTGATTGGTGGAATGAATTTATTATTCTATTATGAAAGAAAGAAAGAAAATTCATTTATTTGAGGCATAGAAATGCATCAAATTGGCGTTAGACTCAGCAATATGCTGTGGAAACCAGTTGAATGTATCGCGAACGAGAACACACTTACTTACATTAAAATAATATAACATATTTCTAACAATTAACTAGATAGATAAATAGTCAGTCGGTAGACGACAAATAGCACGCACGCATTTCAAACGGTTGCGCGGTGTTGCTTATATCCAGCTATCCTCAACTTTTATTCTTTTGCGGGTCGTTACCACAGTTGGTAGTTTTTTTCGGCAAATATGTTCAAATGCAGAAGCTGTGGCGTAGAGTTCCGGGATGGCGCACTCTGCTCCGATTGTCAGGGGCACTTTGACTTCTCTTGCACTGGAATCACCGAAACCGGATACCGCAGGGGCTACAGGAAATCGAACTTAAAAACACTAGGTCGGCAAGTCTACTCCCTCCAACTTTGAGGTCTCCGGTTCCGACTGACATGGACACCGTCCTGGCAGAGTTTAAGAGTCTTTCAGTTCAGGTCGCCGTGCTTCCAGGACTTGACGAGAGCATCCAAGCCATTAAATCAGAATTATCGGAGCTTTAAACTATAAAGCCCGAATTATCCGCCATTAAATCATCTCTGGACTTTATGGATCACAAAATCGTGACTCTGTCGGACAAGATTGTTAAGATGGTAAATAATATTCAAGGCCTACAGAAGACGAAAAACGATATCGAATACATGCATTTGCGTCTGGAAAAGTTACGAGGTTCAGCTCAAAGAGAATGAGCAAAGATCACGTCTCAACAATGTTGAAATAAAGGGAGTTCCTGTCTCCAGCTCGGAGAACCTGTTCGAAATCGTCGCCGTTAGTAGGTACGCCAAGGACAACTTCGTTGCAGCGGCTAAGAAGTGTACCATAACAGCCTCAGATCTGGGGTTCCAGGGAAACAACCGGGTCTATGTCAACGACCACCTCACTCTGGACAACAAGATCCTGCTTCACAAAACCAAGGAACTAGCCAAAGACCGTGGTTTCACATTCACGTGGGTGACTGCCGGATCTTCGTGCGGAAAAATCCAGCCTCCCCAGTGATACCTATACGAGTAGAGTCAGATCTATAAAAGTTTTAGGTTATAGAGTTTGGTGCTTATTCTATGTCACTTTGATATTTTATGCGGGCCTATATTGTTGTTCCCAATGGTTGACGAGCGCTGGCTCACTAACCAGTTGTGGCATGCTTATCGCTGACCTCACAGGTAAGTCAATAAGCTGTTGTCTTGCGTTCCTTTGTTGTACTAATTGTTGTATTGCTCTTTTGTCACTAATTACTCTCGTTGCCATATTTTAAACCTTTTATTGTGTTTTGTCTATTTGAAATATTATTTAATATTTTGCCCATCTTTCTAATTCTAACTACCATTTCACACATATTTTCGCCTATTCGCAATCGTAATACTGTTTTTAATTTTGCCCATTTCCATAATCGTAATCAAGCTATTTTTGCCTCTACCTATTCATTACCTCATAAAACTTGCCTTTAAAATTCGTTCCGTTTAAGCTATATTATCAAAATGTACGCGGTCTTCGTACAAAAACCGTTACTTTTTACAGAAATATCTCCATCTGTTCGTATGATATAATCTGCATCGTAGAAACTTATTAACATTATATATACTATATCTATATATAGATTTTCTATATAGAAACGTATACGATATCTTTATATTATCTATATAACAACGAACTTTTTGATGATCGTTACATGGTCTGGAGACGTAATCGAAATTATTTGAGGACTAAGGAGTAGGGGGGTGGGGTTCTCATTGCTGTCCGCCGGGAACTAGCGGTAGAAGGCCGGCAGGAATGGGCTTCCAGCGCTGAGAATCTTGGGGTCACATTAACACTGAGAAACCGTTATTCCAATTCTGCGTACAAAATGCACATCGGTGTAGTTTATATTTGTGATGATAATTTAGGTAACAAAATGTCTGTTTAGTTATCTAATTTTGCCAATAAACAAAATTTACAAAATAAAAAAAATTAACAAAATTAACTTTAAATAACCCATTAGATAAAATTATTGTATTTGGTGATTTACATTTGCCAAATGTAACATAGAATTATTTCACTCTCCCCCTCTGACTTACTAGGCTCTCATTAGATAGATTTTATTGATAACCTTAATACATGTAATTTACTTCACTATAACTCCTTTGTTAATGCGAGCCATGGTCGATTGTTAGACTTATTTTTTTCAAATAGTGACATATCTATATGCCTCTGTGACAATCCTCTAGTCGACGAAGACCCCCACCACCGATCTTTTGTAACTACTGCGGATTTCGATCAGTTACATACCCTCCAACCGCGACCTTATACTAGCTATATGTATCGTAACGGTGACTATGTTTCTATTTTCATCTCACTTAGACGCCGTCGACTGGCATTCTGAGCTTGGTTGTTGTAATATTGAAGATACTGTTAGTTTTTTATATAGTACTTTATATAAATTGAGGGATACTTACGTCGCTTTCAAGCTAGTCACACAAGTACCCTTTATGGTACAAGTAGCCTTTGATTAAATTACCACGTGAAAAAGCTAAATTTCACAAAAAAAAAATAGACGTATGGTAACTCGTATGACTGTGACTCATTTACCTTATTACGAAGAAGAGCGCATTCGATGGAGCATGATATGTATAATACGTACATGTACATGTCTTGGGCTCGCTTCCGTCTGGTACTGGTCTGGAACAGTTGAGTTACCTATAGGCCGTTTGTAACGGTCCTTAGGTAATCTGACTGATTCCTTTGTACATAGTTAGTTTAGTTGTACTTTTTATTGAATAAATAAATACGTACATATCTAATATAGAAAATCTTTAAAAAAAATTGTTAAAAGTAAAAAAACAAATTCTTATCCGCCTGTAATAAAGTACGGTGACCGCTCGTCTGATAGAGGTGACGAGATTTGCAATTTTTTTGGAGAGTTTTTTCATTCTACCTTTCTTGAAAATCCTCGGTCTAATGTGCGAGATAGCGCAATGTGTTCAGTGGATTGTATTCCTCCCGCAGATATTGCGATTGAAGTTCTAGAGGAAAATGTCTTAAAGCTACTCAAAACTATGGACCTAACTAAAACTGCGGGTTCTGATAACATCCCGGCATTCTTTATAGTAAAATGTGCTAAGAGTCTCGCGCTTCCACTTTCGCTGCTTTTCTGACGTTCACTCACTGAGGGTATAGTCCCCAGTATTTGGAAGACGGCGTATATAACCCCGATTCATAAAAAGGCCCTAAAAACAGGGTCGATAATTATAGACCAATATCCAAATTGTGTTCGTTTGCTAAAATACTTAAAAAAAATGTCTATACACAACTGTACTCCGCACTTAAGCACAGTCTATCTATAAATCAACACGGTTTTTTGAGAGGTAGGTCAACTACCTCTAATCTTATTCTCTGTTCTGAGTTCTTGTCTCAATTTATGTCCGAACCCTCACAGGTGGACATTGTCTACACTGACTAATGTAAATGCTTTGATCGAATTGATCACTCAGTTCTGCTTGAGAAGCTACTCCGGATCGGTATCAGGGGAGCCTGTTTAGATGGTTTTCGTCTTATGTTCGCAACCGATGCCAGACTGTTGTCCTTGGCGGTTACTCCTCGAGTCCTATGAACATACCCTCGGTGTTCCGGTAGGGTGTACCCAGGGATCCTTATAGGGCCACTACTTTTTTCAATTTTTGTTAACGACATCTCTTCTTGTTTTGTATATTCCAAAATATTATTATACGCTGATGATATGAATGAAAATTCTGTGCCAAATCTGTGCTTTGTTTGCTCATTTACTCGGAAATCCATAGTAGTTTCATCTAATTACACATTTTATAACTCGCCACTAACTAGACTAAACACAATTAAAGACCTGGGTGTTCATTTTGATAGCTAACTATTATTTGACGAACATATTAATTATATAGTTAGGAAAGCGTCTCGTTCATTAGGATTTGTTTTAAGGATGTCTTCTAAATTTATGAGTATCAAACTATTTAAAATACTTTACTGTGCGTATGTTCGTAGTCAATTGGAATATGCTTCGCAATTGTGGAATCCCTGCTATACCATTTATTCATTACGTTTAGAATCTATTCAAAAGAGATTTGTACGTTACCTTCAATATCGGGCCCGAATATACCTACCCGACTACGACACGAGATGCGGGAAATTTTACTTTCTACCGCTTTCCGAACGTAGACACATAGCTGATTTGACTTATCTTTTAAAAATAGCAAACGGTACTGTGAACTGCCCAGAGCTTCTTGGGTATTTAGGACTGCGTACTACCAGGGCTGCATTGAGAAATCCCAATATTCTTCATGTACCTATAGTAAGAACTAATTGCATCTGGTATGTTTGTTGAATCGCGCACGGACGACTTTTTCGCGATCACTCGCAAAAAAGTCGCTTCCTTACTTCAGCGTGCGCGAGCCAGTAGCAACGGCATCCTGCAGATGGTTGTTTCGCGTTGTTGTTTCTAGACTGCCCCCATGCAAAACAAATGGATGATGATACTGATGGGGTCAGAATCCATATAGACCTGTGTTTCTGAATGTTTATTTTTATTTTGTTTTATATTTAATTTGCCTAGATTTAATTTTGATTTATATGTGATTTTTTTCTTAATTCCTGCCTATTTACTTGTTATATGGATAATTTAATAAATGAGTTAATAATCTGAAATAAATGAGTTAATAATAATATACTAGCTAAGGCAAATGGAAGTGGACATATTCCATACAAAAACAAGTACGCTAAAACGCTTACTTAGTAATAATTATTTTAACTTATAGTTTTAGTGATCGCTTTCTTGTCATGTTTGTGTGAACCAACTTGATTTTCACTTTCATTTTAATATTATTTGTTTGTATACCATACCTATCGTCTACCTTATCTGTTTACTATATCTATTTGTGTTTGTAAACTATCTTTGGAAACTTTTAATTGGCCTTCTTTTATGTATCATATTTATATGTTGCATATTAAATAATTAACTATTGTGTATATCTAGCTGTAAGTTTTCTTAAAATTGTAAAAAAAAAACATCACAACATGTGTTGTGAAAGAAAAAAAAACAAAATAAAGATAACCAAAATAAAAAAATTAAAACTTGTAACCTTTACAAATAAAGAAAATACATGGAGACACAAAAGAATAAAATCAAAAAAATTATGGGTAACATAATGGTAACACATGCCAAAAATTCCTTAGTGACAATTAAACTAGGAGATGGTAGGGATTTAATCTTTATGTCACCTTTCGTTTCGATGAAACTGTCGCCAACGTCCATACCACGTTGAAAACACCGGTTCTCGTCCGATCACCGAAGTTAAGCAACGTCGGGCGCGGTCAGTACTTGGATGGGTGACCGCCTGGGAACACCGCGTGATGTTGGCTTTTTGCTATTTTGATAAATGATGGCGTGACTTCATATTCTATAGTGACCTATCGTTTCGACGAATCTGTCGCCAACGTCCATACCACGTTGAAAACACCGGTTCTCGTCCGATCACCGAAGTTAAGCAACGTCGGGCGCGGTCAGTACTTGGATGGGTGACCGCCTGGGAACACCGCGTGATGTTGGCTTTTTGCTATTTTGATAAATGATGGCGTGACTTCATAATTCTATAGTGACCTATCGTTTCGATGTGTCTGTCGCCAACGTCCATACCACGTTGAAAACACCGGTTCTCGTCCGATCACCGAAGTTAAGCAACGTCGGGCGCGGTCAGTACTTGGATGGGTGACCGCCTGGGAACACCGCGTGATGTTGGCTTTTTGCTATTTTGATAAATGATGGCGTGACTTCATAATTCTATAGTGACCTTACGTTTCGATGAGTCTGTCGCCAACGTCCATACCACGTTGAAAACACCGGTTCTCGTCCGATCACCGAAGTTAAGCAACGTCGGGCGCGGTCAGTACTTGGATGGGTGACCGCCTGGGAACACCGCGTGACGTTGGCTTTTTGCTATATTTTGGTGAATGATGGAGTGAGTCACCTTGCGTTTCTTGCAAATCACCAAGTTTGATATAGTTATGAAATAAAAATTTATAAAGACGTTTCTTGTCTGGGAATCCCTGTTTTTAAATGATTTGTTACTTGTTTTGTTAATAATTAACTGACTGTTACAATTCTATAGATCTCTTAAAAAGTGTTCCCTTTAATATTGGACCCCTACTTTATATTTTTGTAAAATTCGTGATGGTTCAAACGTTCAAACCATCACAAAATGCACAGCGGTTAAGGCTGTGCGTTGTATCTAGTTGAATAAGTCAGTCAGTCAGGACGTTTCCTTCCTATTCCTGCAACATCCATTTCCAGCTACGTCATTTAGCCCGCTATGAACTGTTCCACTATTGTTATGCACACCGAAGGTTTCGACCCACATTTACAGGCAAAAATGCAGGTTTTACGGCAGAGCTAAAATCATGATTTATTAAAACGTTTCTTGTACGCCCTTTTATTTTTGTGTTTTTATTATTTTTCAGGTTTAATGATGTGATAATACATATTCTCTAAAAAAACAATAATAGCTCTGTTTATTGGTTGATTCCCAGGTGTGGGTGACGTCATTATTCTATTGTGACCATACGTTTCGATGTGTCTGTTGCCAACGTCCATACCACGTTGAAAACACCGGTTCTCGTCCGATCACCGAAGTTAAGCAACGTCGGGCGCGGTCAGTACTTGGATGGGTGACCGCCTGGGAACACCGCGTGATGTTGGCTTTTTGCTATTTTGATCATTAATTTGTTAATTTATTACAGGAAGTTTCGCCATCCGAATATCATACTTTTGATGGGTATATATCCTGATATTAACAACAACGTACACCTGATTTGCGAAAGATGCGTTGATTCGCTGTTTGGTATAATTCATGTTCAGGTAATTCACTTCTATTATCATTTACCTAACACGAATTAATGTAACAACTGTAATTTTATTATCCTCTGTTGAACATAAACCTCTCTCAAGATATTATGGTTAAAATAACCCTAGGTTTTACGTATACCATAATCTCACTCTTTGTCAGTCGATGGGATGGCAACTGTGGTCGAAATAAGTGCATAACAGGAATAGCTTGGTCGATTTTCTTGATACCTACTAGGCCACTAAGGTCAGTATGTAATCAATCAATTGTATAGTTCGTGCTTGTACTATAGGTGATGGCTACGATAAGACGATCATTACAAGTAAAGCTTATTGGACTCTTTTATTTAATGTATCAAAAAGGTAGCTTTCTGCAGTGCTTTTTCATCAAACTTTATTTACACCAAATCTATCACTAAACCGTCCGCGCATATTGCGCGCTTATAAGGGGTCCGTGTTATGTATTGGACTACAAATGTGATTTGTGTTGTGGTTGTGAGTCTTTTACTCAGCGAGATATTAATCATTGATGTCAATCTATAATCATAATGATATAAATATTGTTACAGGGTCGAATTTTAAGCGCTCAAACATCAGTCCACTACACATTGGACATCGCCAACGCGTTAGTTTTCCTTCTTATGCAAGGATTCGTACACACGCAAATGAATAGCATGAGTATCATGATAACCAGCCATGATACAGCCAAGCTTGCCGATTTGGGACCCTGTGTGAACTTCGTTAAAGCTCAAAAGAGCTTGGAGCGAATCAATAAAGATTACAACGTTTACATGGCTGAACCCCAATATGTGAACATTGAAGGTGTGTAATTATATATATGCAAATAACTACCATTCCGTAAATAGGTAGGTATATTGGATAACACTTTTATCATATCTGCCTGGCTTTCATCTCACCTGGTTACACCAGGTGAGATGAAAGCCAAGCGCTTCCCCATCGTACAATAAAAAAAAACACATGCTAATTAAATGATGACAGCAGCAAATATCTCGATTGCGTGGTTTTCTACGGCTAGTAAACTCTAGTACTACAGAGATATCTGGCGGCTGTCATAATAAACCTGCAGTTTCGTAGCAGGCTCCATTATGGATGTTGAAGAATACTCCAATCAAGATAGTCTCGCGAGCGCTTGACGCAGTACTCAGGTTTGAGGCTAGATGGCGCTACCATTCGAATAATTTTAATATGAACTACAACTATTACGGTGAAACAGCGGCACGGCGGCGGCGTAGGCTTGGCGGCGTGGTAATAATAGCTTTTTATTTATATATGTATATGTCTAGCTCAAAATGTACTACTACAACGCAAATGACTCACATTTTACCTGACTACAGCGAAGCAAAATGGAGGGTTATGATTTTGACCGGTATGTATGTATGTAGGTATAGTTTGCATAGGTAATATGACAAATGAGGTACTTAGCGATAAAAGCGTCTTGATCGTCCGCTAGTAATATATTGTGCCTACGTTTTGTCACCATGTCCTATTAAATTAAATATGGCGCCCTCTAGAGGACATAAAATCATGAACTACAAAAATTTTTTTGATTATGCAACAAATTAAAGGGCTTTATCCATATCAAATATTAAACTATATATAATAATTAACTATATATAAAATATTAAACAAACTTATCTAGTGTTACATGAATAATACAAATAAAATTAGACATAGGTAGGTAGACAGCTTGTTTTGCTTTTCTTCCAGCATAAGCCTCCCCCAGACTCCTTCAAAGCCCGCAATCTCAAGCTCTCCTCCACAGTACGCCTGCTGTTTCTTTGAAATCATCTTCCCATCTTCGGAATGGTCTTCCTCTCACTCTCTTTCCTGGGGTACCATTATGTGACATCTTTGGCCGATTTCCATTTCAACGTTTTAATTGTGTAAGTTATGTTTGCTATTTTTGTTTTTCTTCTTATGACTTCTAGGTTTATCTTGTCTTTTCTTCTTACGTTTAACATGCTTCTTTCCACGCTGTGTTGAGATGGTTCGAGTCTACTGATACTTTCTTTAGTTAGGGGTCATGTTTGTCAGCCATAGGTCATCGGGAAAACACAAGAATTATATATTCGACATTTAATGTATTTACACAGTCAGGTCATAAATTCTGTCACAAGTTTAATATAAAATAATTGAAACAAGTTTATTCATTATGTAACCATTTATATACCAAAATGAACTTAACGAAACATAGATTCTTATGACAATAAAGTTTATTCAAAATGACATCCGTGATTTTGAATACAGGCCTTCAATCTGCGCGGCCAGTCGTCTATCGCAGCACGAACGAGGTCCATGTCAATATCGGCGGCTGCCTTAATCAAGGATGTCTTGAGTGACTCCAAATTGGGATGAGGCTTTGAGCACGCCTTTTCCTCCTAGTGTTGCCATATCTTGTAATCTAACGGACTCAAATCTGGACTGGAAGAGGGCCAATCTTCGTGCCGGATGAAGTCGATTTCACGCGCCGCCAGCCGGTCTTGTGTGCTCTTCGCTCTATGAGCTGGCGCCGAATCTTGTTGTATTATGGTATGAGAAACAGGTTCCACGAGGTTCGTCAGGACTGTATTTTGATACACAACTGCATTCGTTTTTACACCTTTCTCACAAAAATGTACCTCTGTTAAGCCCCAATAAGAAACTCCCAACCATACCATGAGCGAGGATGGAAAATGACCTCGTTGGACACGCGGAATACGGTTGCTCGCTTCTTCACTACTGTGTGCGTACACCTTATCATTTTGTTTGTTGTAGCTCTCTTCTACGGTAAATTTTTTTTCATCCGAAAAAAGAATTTCCCGATATTTTTTTCCCGCGTACCGCTTCAACAAAGCGCGGCATCTCTTCAGTCTCAGGTCAATTAGACGAGCATTTAAACGATGTCCTGTTTTTCTTCGATATGCCCGAAGCCCTAAGTCTTCATTTAACACCTTTTTCACCGTGGTTCTGCTTAACCCCATCTGAAGGGCCAACAGTTTCTGCTTACGTTTGGGATTTCTTTGAATTCGCGCCTTCACAGCTTTTATCACTGCAGGAGTCCTAACAGACCGAGGGCGACCACTTCTTGATCTGTCATCTACACTAGAGTCTTCATTGTATCGTTTGATGGTACGATAAACGAATCTTTTGGTTATATTCAAATTTTTCAGTATGTCAAAAATATGAATTGGCGCGTAACCGCAACGATGCAACGCAATAACTGCAACACGGTCTTCTTTAAGCGTCCACTCCATATTTAAAAATGAGTAAAATTCTAAATAGTATACATTTTTATTTTCATGAACAATTCGAAATTCGAATTCAATAAACTTTTTTGTGGCCAGCATTCTAAAAGAAAAGTTTTTACTGTAGGTATGACAATACTTATGACCTGACTGTGTATATGGAATATAATTACAAAATTAATTAAATATATATAACTACCTGTTGTTCGCGGCTTTGCTTGTATGCACCCGTTAATCCGTATCCGTTCAAGGATGGTTGTTGACCATGAGAGTATTTATTCTTTTACTAAAGAGGCGAAAGATGCAAAAAGTCACGTACTTTTTGACCCACCCTCGTATCCTCACCCTCATCATTTTGAAAAACTTTTTAGAGCTTACTATTAATGTCACATAATTTATATTACATATAGAAATGCATTGTTATTAAATTCAAATTTATTTAGTTATATGAATTTAGTTATATATATAATAGGTTAGATAAGACTTCAACAAAGAGGGGACCCTTCTAACACAGGTTTTCCAAAACTTAACAAAAGGATTTCCACCCCTAATTAAAATAATTGAACTATTAAACAAATAAATACCTTCATCTCACCTGGCTACAAGTTAAGATACGGCTGAAGTTGGAGGCGCACTTCACACGGAATTCTCAACAAACTGAGGAACTGGCTATCTTACCTCTAATTGCCGGAACACAATAATTTTAGAATTGTTGTTATGGTGACAGAATTAAGTAATATGGTAGTAGCTAGCCAGGCGGATACCACCAACCAAACCATGCACAATATTGTACCCCCCTGGGGATCGAACCCGGGACCTGTGGATCTGAAATCGGTGGTTTGACCACAGAGGCGGTTAAACAGACGACGGTTAAATAGATACACACTGCATTTATTACGATGAGATTACTATTTTCCGTGGTTCGGTTGACCGTACAGTTGAAAAAAAATTTTTGCTTTGGAGCGGTCAACGGCACCACGGAAAAAACAAATTTTCCAAAGTCCGGCTGACCGGACTACACAACTAGGTACCACGGTTAAGAAGTGATAAATACATATTATTATTTTTTGTGTCGGGCAGTTTGTGTTCATCCATCCAACCTACATTACTAATAGTGAGTGGGTATAAAGGAGCTGGTAGCTATGCAAAGAATGGAGGGACTTTATTAATATATTGTGACCTTACGTTTCGATGAGTCTGTCGCCAACGTCCATACCACGTTGAAAACACCGGTTCTCGTCCGATCACCGAAGTTAAGCAACGTCGGGCGCGGTCAGTACTTGGATGGGTGACCGCCTGGGAACACCGCGTGATGTTGGCTTTTTGCTTCATTTTGATAAATGGTGGAGTGACTCCATTGTCCTTTTGTGGCCTTACGTTTTGATGAGTTTGTCGCCAACGTCCATACCACATTGAAAACACCGGTTCTCGTCCGATCACCGAAGTTAAGCAACGTCGGGCGCGGTCAGTACTTGGATGGGTGACCGCCTGGGAACACCGCGTGATGTTGGCTTTTTGCTTCATTTTGATAAATGGTGGAGTGACTCCATTGTCCTTGTGTGGCCTTACGTTTTGATGAGTCTGTCGCCAACGTCCATACCACGTTGAAAACACCGGTTCTCGTCCGATCACCGAAGTTAAGCAACGTCGGGCGCGGTCAGTACTTGGATGGGTGACCGCCTGGGAACACCGCGTGATGTTGGCTTTTTGCTATTTTGATAAATGATGGAGTGACTCCATTGTCCTTTTGTGGCCTTACGTTTTGATGAGTCCATCGCCAACGTCCATACCACGTTGAACACACCGGTTCTCGTCCGATCACCGAAGTTAAGCAACTTCGGGAAACAGTCAGTACTTGGATGGGTGACCATCTGGAAACACCGCATGATGATGACTTTTTATTTCGTTTTTCAGAGACTCTGGAAGCCAAAACCTCCGACAGTGAGCCTTTACTGTCGGCCAATCCTTCGGAAACATATTTGAAGACGCATGCTGTATCGAAGTCATATGAAGACTTTCACAATTCTGAGTTGTACCGTTGGCAGGCCCCAGAGATGTTTGTTCCAGATGAAAATGGGATGGTGCAGGCTTGCTCTAAAAGCGATGCTTATTCACTGTCCTTGATTTTATGGGAATGCTGTAACGGTATGCTTTATTCTTTATTATTTGGCTTCAATCACAGTTGGTAGTAGCTCTGCCCTCTGCGTTGTAGGTTGTGAACATGATGTGTTGGAACTTCTGTGTTTGGGTGTGATATTACGATTGTTTATGTTGACCAGCCTCAATACCATGGAAATCGCTTACCTACGAGAGTCTCAAAGAACAATACACGCTCTGGGAAGCTGGAATGCCGATACCTCAGGACGGCACCTACCCCGGCGGCTTGCTGTCTCTACTCCAATCTGGGCTGAAAATAAAACGAAGTGACAGAATTAACCTCGAAACATTGCAGCAAACTCTTCAGATTGTGAAGGTAACAAGTTGGGTGGTTCTCGTGTAATCGAAATAATGTTAGCATGTTCTTTTTGTATCATTATCTTAGAAAGTTTGGACATACCACCCTCGAATATGGTACTATTTAAACTCTACGTTGAATACCTATTTTAAATAGTTTATACAACCATTTAGCAAGAATCAGGTCTTGCTAAAATCTTTTTACATATTTACATAGGTACGTACTTCATTCGGCACATAATGTTAATTCACTCTTCTAGTTGCTATGGTTGTTCATTTACGGTGAACTCGATTCAGGTTGTGGAAGTCTACCTAACAATATCCGCGCTATTGCTAGCTATCTTCAAGAGCAGAGTGAAAGAGCACTACCTCTCTATATAGATTTAGTGTATATGTATTGTATGTGTATAGGTATTTGTATTAGGTATGTATTATATTATATGTTATGTATGTTTACTTAGGCTCGACTGTAGGTACTTATATTATGTTAACAGTATTATTACATTTATTATCTATTGTAGTTTGTCTTATTGTACTTAAATTGGTTTTGGTATTAGAGATGTGTACTTCCCCATTAGATATGCGAAACTATTTAATGGGATGCTTAATGATCGAATCTTATCTAAGAGCCAAAACAATATCAATTCTATCTAATTCTACTATAACAAACCACGGACAACGAGCCGACCCTGGTTGAATAGTCTTATACTATATCATTTACGTATACCCTTAGCTATTGTTATTGTTCATATTGATAGAAGAATTAGATTTCATTGTCGCCAACGTCCATACCACGTTGAAAACACCGGTTCTCGTCCGATCACCGAAGTTAAGCAACGTCGGGCGCGGTCAGTACTTGGATGGGTGACCGCCTGGGAACACCGCGTGATGTTGGCTTTTTGCTTCATTTTCATAAATGATGGAGTGACTCCATTGTCCTTTTGTGGCCTTACGTTTCGATGAGTTTGTCGCCAACGTCCATACCACGTTGAAAACACCGGTTCTCGTCCGATCACCGAAGTTAAGCAACGTCGGGCGCGGTCAGTACTTGGATGGGTGACCGCCTGGGAACACCGCGTGATGTTGGCTTTTTGCCAAAATTATTACTCCTTCCCCTTATGCATATTATGGGTGAGCAATGCCTACTGCTTTTATTTTTACAACGCGTAGGCGTAATATTTTACTAAAAAAAACATTATTAGTTCATTTCATTCGGCGGCACCAGTAAAGAACATGAACCTTCCACCCACGTAGAGGTCTATTAAATGTTGTCAAGGGATAGGAAGCTTATCGACCTGAGAAACTCACAACATCACAATCACCAACCCGCCTGTCACGCTACAAAATGCGTAGTGATTATATTGTCTCCTGGGTTGCTAAGGTGGAGGCTCATACTGCGTACTGTCTGTACAGACAAACATTTATTTAACATTAATATGTCTGGATATAAGTTTTTTTTAATTGTCATGTCTTGTTAATTCAGTCATGTAAGAATATAAATTTATGAGTAACTTAAATTATATTTAACTATTGTATACCTTCTTACCCTTCTATCATCTTCATATTCGTCTCTCTCTACTTTGGCTGGAAGGGAACTCTATTTAGGGTTATGCTCCCGCATGAAAATATAGTTTGATACGCTAAGCGAGGCGACTGTCAAAGATATAACCTAAGAAATCTCCTAAAACTTAGAAGCGTCCTTGTCCATTGGCTAAGTCTGGAAAAACGGTTCACGTTATAGGAGTTGATGTGTACAATAGGTCGCCTATTTCTGTCATTGATCCTCCAAGCCTCATGCCATTAAAAAACAAATCCCATCAATAATGCATTCTACTCTTTCCAAGAGTTCCTGGAATGTAATGTAAACCGATAATGTAGGTACTTAGGTGTTACCTACCTAGTTTATTGTATATTGTATACATATGTAAAAATATCTGAATCTATAAATACGAATCTATTGATGTACTGTAACGTAACATTGCTAAGTATCTAATTGTAAAAAAATATTATCTTTTGTTATTAACTTTTGTTGTAATTTACATTAATAATAAACGTGTTTGAGTTTTTGTGCCATAAAGTACAGATAAAATATACATTAAATACTAAATTGTATTTCAGCGCGATTTGGATGAAATCGGCTACGTTATCATCCCTGCGAGGATACAGAACATGAAACCAACGTTTAGCGCGACGAAGTGGGATACCACATCGCCCACCGACTCCGAATGCCAAAGTCCTCGGAACATCGAACACAAAGCCGTCATCCACAACAAAAAAGATCTCGAAGACAGCTCCACCGAAAGCAGCGAAAAAGATACCAGGAGCGATGCCACACCTCTGTACGAAACCATTAAAAAGTCCTACACATGTTCCGTGTCCCAGAAGTATCACCTGCCAGATGATGATCATCCAGACTGCATATCAGTGGCCAGATACGAACTATTGCCTGAAAAGGAGTTTTCGAGCGCCTGCTCCACACCGATAGCAAAGCTACGCACTCGTATCAAAGATATAGATACCCCAGGCTCGCTACACAGAAGTGACTCTACAGAGTATTGCAGCATTTTCAGCCCAAACCGCACCATGAACCTAGGACCTAACGACAGCAATAACCTAAGCGGCGAGCGAGCCACTTCCAAACTAAGTCGAAGCTTCACCCCGAAATCGTACAAACCCTTACATATAAAAGTGCCAGATTTCAATATAGACTCTATCAAGCCGCTGCTCAAAGATCAAAATAGCATGGAAAAGTCCTCATACAACTTCGATATAAAGAACTATAGTTTACCGTCAACGCCTATAGCGCGGAGCAACAAATTGAGGAAAAATGCTTGGCTCTCCGGTGATATGGGCACCCCTGAAAAGGCACCGATTAAACCTTCGAATACTTCTAAAACACCAATAAAGGAAGGTAAGATTTTTTTAAATCTCATCGCATTCGTGGTTGGGGTTGGTTACTTGTAGCTTTATTGAGCGTTTTTTTCTGTACATCATATTCAATGTATCTGTTGCCAACGTCCATACCACGTTGAAAACACCGGTTCTCGTCCGATCACCGAAGTTAAGCAACGTCGGGCGCGGTCAGTACTTGGATGGGTGACCGCCTGGGAACACCGCGTGATGTTGGCTTTTTGTTTGTCACTTTAGAACTGCAAGAGTGTATTTAATTTGATTTTTTATGTTTTATTTTAAAGGTCAGTATCAAAATATTTCGGTTCTACCTGAAAGTCCGGAATGTCAGCCGAAGTCTTCAAGTTGCACGCCAGAAATGTGTCGGGCGTGTTCCGAGAACAATTTGGCGATGCAGGAAGGCAGCAATGTCCAATCACCGGCCAGTACCGACACTGTCAAGGAGAGTGACACTGAACTCAAGAGGTAAGTTAGTACTATCCGCTGCACTTCATAAACACGTCTGGTAAATTCAACAATACATTATTCAAGCAATGTCAAAGACTTTCTTATATTGTACGATGCTTGACCTTCAGCTCACCTGCTTTTCAAGTTACGTGGAAGCGCCCTTCACCCGGAGTCAACAAACTGAGGAACTGGCTGTCTTACCTCTAAATACCGGAACACAACTATTTAAGAATTGTTGTAATGGCGACAGAATTATGTAAGATGGTGGCAGCTAACCAAGCGGACTTGAACAAAGTCCTACCACCCAGCCAACCCAAGCACAATATTATACTCCTAGTGTAGAATTCCGTAATTGTTCCACAGAACGGATCCAGCGCAAGGCTGTTCACCAGAGACTGATGACACCCGCGACAGAGCTTGGTCCTTCAAATCGTCGCTGGACAAATGTAATCCCAAGTTCAAAGTGGACGAAGACCTGTTGGCTAAGATGAGCGTGAAGCCGCTCGTCGCCATCCACGAGAGGTGGATCTACGAGGCCAACAGGAAGGCTGGACGGTCCATGTCGCTACCTGAGGATAACCGGTAAGCAGGGCATCCCCGCCTGGTTGATATTCCACTTATTTACTAAGCTCTTTCAAAAACATTTTACAATGCGCACGGATACCTGGAATTAGCTTCCAGCGTCTGTGTACGGTACGTACCTGAGTTCTCAGTCAGCAGTCAAGCCGGGAAATCCCGAAATCCGCCATACGCGAAGGTCCACAGGCTGGTTGGGAGTGATGTCTCCAGCCCCCTCAGCACGGGGCGGGGATAAAAATGTTGTCCTCTGTTTTTATCCACCATCGGGAGACAAAATGCTCTCCATGTGCTGAGGGGGCAGAAAGGGTTATCTTCTAGAGATAATGGTGGTAGCACGTCATAACACCGTACTAGTACGAAGTAAGGGACGGGGCGCGTGGTACGTATGGGGCGACTAATGTAAGGATCTCGACACGAACGTGTGCTCCTCTCTCAACTTTATAAAGTGCAGTGGTTTTGCCGATTATCGATGGGGTGGCGCTAGTGTGCCTCATCGGTAGGCCTACGAATAACAAACATTATACATACTCGATTCCCAGACGGAACAGTCTTGTATTTCGTTACAATTAACCGCCTCTGTGGTCTAGTGGTCCGCCCACCGGTGTCTGTTCCAAAGGCCCGGGTTCGATCCCAAAGAGGAGTACAATAAAATAATATTGTGCTTGGTTTTGTTGGTGGTAGGACTTTGTTTAAGTCCGTCTGGCTAGCTACCACCATCTTACCTGATTCTGTCGCCGTAACATTGTTGTCACAACAATTTAGCCAGTTCCTTAGTTGTTTAGGATTTCGTGTGAAGTGTACTTCCCCTTCGGACTTATCATAACTTGACTACGTGGTATCCGTCGTTGTCGCCGGCTGTTCTCTCATCACTCGACGCGAACGCGTCACGCTCGAAACGCGCCTACGCAACGGGCGGTTTCACTAGTAAATGTTTTCTTGCAAGATTTCCAACATGTGGACATATTTAACGATAGTCTTACCTCTGTGTATCAGTCCCTTAGAATATATTTAAGTTTCAAATTTGTTTATCTGTGTTAGTGTGTATTCAGTCCCTTGGATCATCATTTAGTTTTATTTTATTTATCTGTGTTAGTAATTAAGATTGTTTGCGTTTTGGTGTATTGTAAATTCTTAATTCTTGAAAAATCAGTTGAGATGAAGGCGAAGCATCTCCCCGTCGTAAAAAAAAAAGATCCCAATGTCTTCAATAAGAGTGGGCAGGCTAGCTCCATCGTACACCACATTCTTGCCTGTGTAATTTCCTAGGTCAAGATATAATCCATTCTAAATAGAACAAAGCGCTCCTTAGGTATTGGATGTTTGCTAATTATAATTCACGCTAAGCAACCCCATGATGCATTTACACCGAAGTTAAGCAACGTCCGGCGCGGTCAGTACTTGGATGGGTGACCGCCTGGGAACACCGCGTGATGTTGGCTTTTTGCTTCATTTTCATAAATGATGGAGTGACTCCATTGTCTTTTTGTGGCCTTACGTTTCGATGAGACTGTCGCCAACGTCCATACCACGTTGAAAACACCGGTTCTCGTCCGATCACCGAAGTTAAGCAACGTCGGGCGCGGTCAGTACTTGGATGGGTGACCGCCTGGGAACACCGCGTGATGTTGGCTTTTTGCTATATTTTGTAAATGATATGAGTGACGTCATTATTATATTGTAACATTACGTTTCGTTTTCGAACACCGCGTGATGTTGGCTTTTTGCGTTTGCTAAATGGTTGGTTTTCATTTCAGAAGTCTTACATCAGCGGTGAAACCAGCCTCTCATTGCGTGGACACTTTTCAGAAATCTTTGCCACAACTGAACGTGAAAAAAACTTCGAAATCTTTCCGCATGCCGCATTCACCGAATAGCAATGGTAAATTGTCTTTAAACTGTGAGCATTTTGTTATTTTTATATAATTTGAAGGTGGTTTTTCATAAGATGAATAACTAATACATGCTAATACTATGCTTGAATCCAACCTAATGTTTATAAACCTAGTGTGTTAATATTACTTACTGGTTCCTAGAATATTTCCGCAGAAGATTTATTTCGTGATCGTGAATCACTATTGCACCAATTAATTCACTGTCATCTTGATTATTTTAAACGTACTTACTAACGAAATAAGAATATTGGTTGTGTATGGTAGTTTAAGAATAAAAAGTTGACCTACTAATCTACTGATAGAATTGTCCTATACGTCCTTACTAATAAGTCATACTAATAAACATTAATACATTCTTGCATGCAGCTTTTTACTGTTCATCATAGCAAACATTTAAAACTAGGTAAGTTTTAAAATATTTTTATCATAGATAACATCAATTTTAGTATATAACGATTTCCTTGGAATTGTCTTCTATAGGTACAGGGTGGTACAAAATAAATGAATGGACAGAAATGTTGAAACAGACGGACAAAACTAACTAAAACTCAAGACGACTTCGGATTAATCAATAACAAGCATAAAATAAATGGCTAAACTAGACCATTATCTGCTTGTCTTTTTTGCCTTGACTTGATTTTATAGGAAAATGGTGTGCGTTGTTCAGAAAGTCCTATGCTGACCACCCCTGTGATTTCTTATGTGATTATCATATAACATACACACCGATTGAGTTAAGTTTGTTAATAAATTAGTGTTCAATTTAATTCATCACAAGTCAAGCCTTTCAGCTCAGTTGGTTGTAGCTCTGCCTTCTGCGCTGTAGGTTGTCCGTTCGATTCCCACACAGGACAAACATTTATGTGATGAATGTAGATGTTTGTTCTGTGTTTGGGTGTTGTATTGTATGATAAGTATGTATTTACAAAAAAAAAGTATTCATGTATTCTATCATCCGTAATCTAGTTCCCATATTACAAGCTATGCTTAGTTAGGGACTAGATGGCGCTGTGTGAAATTAATGTCCTGTAATATTTATTTATTCAATATTTTTAGGTGGAAATTGGGAACATTTTTGCCAAGCGAGGGAATCGATAGCAAAAGGACTGAATTTCGCCGGTCGCGACTCTGATCGCTATCACACAAGGGATTCAGAAAAAGGGTGGGTTTTACAGAAAACTAGTGTTTCTGCGTGTTTTAAACCATTATATTTATTTATATTGTGATTGTAACCTCACGTTTCGATGAGTCTGTCGCCAACGTCCATACCACGTTGAAAACACCGGTTCTCGTCCGATCACCGAAGTTAAGCAACGTCGGGCGCGGTCAGTACTTGGATGGGTGACCGCCTGGGAACACCGCGTGATGTGTTGGCTTTTTGCTATTGTGATAAATGTGAGAACGACCTACTAATTCTGTTTTTTTTAAGGATCGTTTTCTTGTTGGAATACTTCGATTCATATTTTTTTATGCCCGTTGAAAATTATAGGTTCTTGATGAACATCCGCTTGGGATCTTAGTGTAACGTAACGTCATATTTTTGTCTGTGTTATTTTAATATTTAAATAATGTGAAACCTATGGTTAGAATTTCACATAGACCATATTTTTGCTTTTAGAACTTCAACAGACGACAGAATCGAACCGAAAATCGATCAAGCAACAGACACGAAAGGCATAGAAGAATTCATAAAAGATCTCATCCGCAAAGAGTTTCAGCATCTACTTCATGAATTATCTGACGATGGTTCTCATAGGAACGAAGATTTGTTAAACAAAGGCGTTGCCAACATATTGGACTCGCTGAACGAAGATGGAGATAAGACGATACGGAGGGATCCGTTAAAGTCATTCTCAAGAGTCAAAATCAATGGAAACAACAAACCTTTACTCCAAATAACTTTCAACCGGTCTGGCGAGAGTAGTTTGCAGGTTTTGGATAACTGTGTGAATGTTACTATCTGTGATGGGAGAGAGGGTAGTCAGAAGCTGAACGCGTCTATGGAGGATACTTTGACGGATGATGTTCAGGTCAACGCTCTGAAACGGTGCCAGGCTTTTAACGCTATACAGGTGAGCGGGGCTTACTTTTTTTTTTAATTGCATCAGAGTGCTTGCCGCTATAGCTAGAAAGAACCAGATTGGACCATGTATGACGGCTGGCTTTGAAATGTCCTAAATATAATTACGTATTAGTTCTTAGTTTGGGGCTAGATGTCGCTGTGTGAAATTATTGTCCTGTAATTTATTTATTTATTTAATGAAGAATAATTTATTATGGTACAATTTCGTTTACCTGGATGTTATTTTTTTCCTATTATTTTGATGACAGATGGATGGACAGACAGACAGACGCGTGATCATAGGGGTCGGTTTTTTCCTTACTCTTGAGGTTACAATTTCTCCTGGAACCCATCACCAGATCGTCATGATAATCCTAATGACGATGGAACTTTCTGTGAAGTATACTCTTCCATTCAAAAATAGAATTTTCCAAATCGGTCCAGGCGTCATCGAGTAATCGGGGAACATACAAAAAAAAAACCCTAAAACCTCAGTCTTTTGAAGTCGGTTAAAAATACATTATTTAAAAGTATTTTTATCAGATATCAATTATACATGATTAAAACACGGGTTTCACTCACGTAGTCGATACTTGATGAAGGCGCACCATACTTCGACTTACACTCGCCCTGATGATGGCTCTCTTCGAGTGAATAAAACGTGAGTAGAACCCGTGTTTGATCATGTATAATGATACTCGCGCAAGTTTTGAAGGCGTGATATAAATTGTGTTACAGGAAGCTAGAAGCACCGAAGATCTATACATAGACGACGATTTATCGACGCACATGAACGAAAACTTCGGCGGGCGCGTGAAGCTCATACCGCTACACGGCTCGCTCCACGAAATACTCTGCGAGAAGGAAGACGACTGTTGCCTTATAAAGGTGAAACAAGAAAACGGCTGCGACACCATCTACTTCAGATGCGACAACTCCGATACAGAGTCCAGAGACGCCATCGATGGCAAAGTGG
Source organism: Venusia cambrica (assembly GCA_951394065.1). Lineage (NCBI taxonomy): Eukaryota > Metazoa > Arthropoda > Insecta > Lepidoptera > Geometridae > Venusia > Venusia cambrica. Next base: position 12,117,209 of record OX596035.1, read on the forward strand.
ATGGCGACACCGTGGTGTTCAAACGGAGCATATCGCTCGTAGAAGAAAGGATACAACGCATCGTGCCTAAAGACAAGCGATCGCACACTCCGATCAAACTGCGCAAAGCGAAAGAGCTCGTTCGACCGAAATCGGAGATATTCGCTCCTATTCGGAGAGAAACCAGGGTCCTCAGCAACAGTAGCCCATCCCTAGTCTCGTCTGTGCACGATGAGGTCGAGGTTAATATAGAAAAGTTGAACTACCAAGACTCCTCGTCCGATGAATGCATCGGTAAGCACGAGGCTGATGACTTCGAGCTTCTCGAGAGGAAGATCGAGCAGGATATGGCGAGGAGCTTGTCCGCGGGAATATGCGGGTACCTGGATAAAATATCTGAGGAGAACCTTTCGGTGCTACACGAGGACACTGACAAAGATTGAATCTGTTGGTCAGCCCCCTCAGCACGGGGAGATAAAAATTTTGTCTTGTTTTTATCCAGCTTGTCAGAGCATTTTGTCTCCCGATGTGGATAAAAACATAGGACGAAAATTTTATCCCCGCCCCGTGCTGAGGGGGCGGGACAGAACGCCGAAAGTACAAATAGTATTTGATGCTATGATTTTTGTTATTGGCATGCTTTGCTGACAATTACACCTCGCAAAAGTATTCTTGTTTAAATACTACTTTACTTGGGCACTACCTTTCCGGTTTAGGGAAAAAGAAACAAAAGTAAAGCGATATTAAGACACGAATCCTTTGAGGTTATGGTAGGACCCTAGATCCGAAGTATTTGTTCGTTTGTAGGTTATGTTTTAACTTCCGTCGTACCAGCATTTCAATTGATCCAAAGAAGTATTATCCTGTTCTTTTATTACAAGTGTTTTACTAATTTATATTTTGTAAGTTTTTAGTTGTTTAGTGCAAGGCTATGTGATTTTTAGAATAAGTGGCACTTACATTCCACTGATGTGATTTTTTTAGATTAGTGAGCACAGTTTTATTATGTTTCTTAAATATTTGCATTTTTGATTTAACGACCATGTTGCATTTCTATAGATTTTAAAAGTTTATAAGCTGAAAATGATTGTGGTTCTTATTTTGATTCTTAGATTGCTTTTTTTTATCATAAATACTTATCAGGTTGATTTTTTAAATTATACATGGCGTTTAAAGATTACTTCTTATATATTTAAACTTTGTTACAAGACGTGTGATTTAATTAATAGATAGCGTTTTTAATAGATTAACTGTTTAAAAATAAAACATTAATTTGATTAAATGATGTTTTATTTCATATAAAAATACAGCTGTTTATAACAGTGCTTACAATTTGAGAATTAATATAAAATAATGGCACAAGTGAAAGCATAGATTTTGTTACTCTTATAGCTATGTGATAGAAGACAGTTTTTATAGAAGTATATTTTTTTACCTTACAAAAGTTAGTTAATGGGGGGAGCAGATAACAAATACAACATTTCCAGGCAATCCACTTTGCCCCACTAGTAGTGACAACGGCACGGTAGGGCAGAATAGAATATTTCAAACATCACGACTTTATACAACGTGAGTTTGTTGGTAAAGTTAGTAGAAGTAATTCATATTAAATGCGTTCATCACTTTTTCTTGTTAATAAATATAGACTTCATAATATTTGTTGTCATATTCAGTTTAAAAATTGGTGGGAATGAATTACATTCACATTTTCCAAATATTAAATAGTTGGAAGTATTCATTTACGAGCTTTCATCGGTGTTTGACGACGACAGCCTTGACTTTACCTACGTACTAAATACTGCCACGATAATAATGAATGTGGCATAAAAAGGAACTAACGTGAAAACTAAGGCAAGAATCGTCACTTTCACAGTTTGACGTAGACACAGGCGCCCTCACGTACGTTCATTATGATCGTGGTCAGACTGGAAAGTAAGTACAGACAGTGCAATATATAAATACAAGTCAAAAATTATTAACTACAAATAGACATAAACATAAATGTAATGGCATTATTTTGAAAATTAAGTATTGAGGCAATCAATAGGACAATATGACTTCATAATTTCCAAAATGGTTATGTATCTTGTACATCTGGTATATTTAATATATTTTTCACTCAAGTGTGAATTAGATAGATTCTATTAGACACAAACTGACAGAATTTGCCAGACGTGATTTTTTTTAACTTGGCTTGCTTTTGGCGGTTGAACTTTGGGGAAGTGCCATACAGTTCTGACAGTTTTTTTTTTTACTTTTAGCTGGCTTTTGGCGGCTCCACATTGGGGAAGTGCATTTATGAGTTCTTGTCGGTAAGTTTGACGACGACCGCTTTGACCTCTGTGTAGTTCCGCACGCCGTAGGGCCCGTTCTCGCGACCGACGCCCGATTGCTTGTACCCGCCGAACGGAATCTGGTTCCCGAAAACATTGTAATCGTTCACCCACACTGTGCCGGCGCGGATTTTCTGAAATTGCAAATTATCGTTTTCAAATAAATCGTTTATATATCATTGGAGTGGGGAGGTCTTTTGCCCGTGGGACACTGACGGCTTAATATAATATAATAATAATATATCATTGGTCGGAATGTAGAACTATGATGTTAATATTCGTTGTTATTGTCTTCTCTCACAAATATAATTTAATATGGATTAGCTCTTGACCTTGTCTTTGAATCATGCAAGGATGAGGCCTACGATGGAGCGAGCTCTGAACCGTCCGTGGTCTAGATCCAGAGGTCCCGGGTTCGATCCCCAGGGGAGTACAATATTGTGCTTGGTCAAGTCCGCCTGGCTAGCTACCACCATCTTAGATAAATCTGTCGCCATAACAACAATTCATAAATTGTGTGAAACACCTTCGGCCATCATAACTTCTAAAATCAGGGGAAAAGTAGGCTTAGCATCTCCCCGTAGTATAAAAAAGAGCTTTTTTAGCAAGTTCTTGACATTACGGTCGTTACACATCGGAAATACAGACGCTGGAAGCTCATGATATTGCCGCAACGAAAATTCCATCATCAAGTCATCATCAACCTGTTTAAATAGCCTATATCATCCTTCGTCACATGTATCTGCTGTTATCTGCACCGTTTTATATGTATTATCCATATACTGAAGTAAATATATATATATATATGTATTTGTGTATTATATTTGTATAGTATAGTATGTAAGTACATAGTGTATAATATGTAGGTATTTATATTATATAAGTAGTGTGTATATTTGAAGCATAACTTAACTTATAATGTATGATATATAGTTAATTTTATCTAGACCCCTAATTAATATGTGCACCACTAACCACCTCTAGGCATGAAATCCTCTCCATCCAAAGGTTGTCTGGAAGAAATCGCTTCTTGGCGATAAGACCGCCCATTGTATATCCATAATTTTTTTTAGTTATCTAGTTCTATTTTTAAGATGTGCAGTAAAGTATTTTCATTCATTCATTCAAGTCCAAATAGGCAATCCCAGCTCTCATCTATTTAGAAACGTCTTTAATGCCTTACCGGAATTAGATAGTTGGCCTTGTCTAGATCCTTGGTAAAGATGGCGGCGGCGAGTCCGTACTCGGTGTTATTAGCGCGTTCTACCACTTCGTCCAGCTGAGAGAACTTTAAAATACTCTGCACCGGACCGAAGATCTGAAATGAAAATAACAAGCTCATACACCGGCTATTTACACAGCGAGCTAAGGTACTAAGAGGAAGGTTAAAGTAAAGTAAGCATATATTGCTTGAAATACATGTGGTAGGGTGTTATAAACTTTAGGTATCCAATGTATCCTGCCGTAATACTATTTACAATATAAAATAAAACAAATTATAAAATGACATTTAAAATCGAATAAAAACTATTTACTGCCTACAAATAGGTACTAATAAACAATGAAAACAACACTGGACAATATCACACAAAATTAAACTTGGAAAAATAAGAGGTTGAGTATCAGAAATGAAATACAGTGTCAAAAAAAAATCTGGTCATGAACTGTTCGATCTCGTAACGTGGGCTTCAACTTTCTCTGAAAAAGTGAGGTCGGCAGTTTCCTCAGTGTTTTTGGAAGTTTATTATAAATAGAAGGTGCCATACATAATATACTCTTGCGCAACAACGCGGTCTTGGAGATGTGTACACAAATTCTATTGTTGTCTCTTCTATTGCGTGGTACAATATCACATGGTCGAATAAAGATATCTGGGTTATTTCTAATGAATGTAATGAGAGCACGTTTTATCGGAATGTTAATAGCCTTCTATTTGTGTAAATACCTAACACAAATCGGACTTCACAAGATCTCAGTTCGGGGCGAAGTACTAGACGTTTTTAGCTTGTGTCGATGTGGGGACGTGGCAGATTGAAATTGTGTAAAAATAGGATCGAGTCAATACGGTACAAAATAGTTCACGTGACCTTACGATCAAATCACAAAAATAGGATTACGTACGGGAGTACTGTTTTGGTAAATTGCAGTTTTAAAACACATCGTGGATACAAATAAGGGAGATTCAAACATGAACTCCCAATTAAACTTGAACTTATTTCAATAAATTAATTAGGTAAGTATGCCTTTTATCTAGGGAAAATATTTGTGCTTGCAACACAAATCATGCTATTTACAAAGACAGGTTTACAATTAGTATCTAAACAAATGAATATTGTAACGCATATTTAATTGTAATCTGCTTTGTATACTAAATAAATCTATAGGTAGGTACTTATAATAATTCTGAAAACTGTAAAGTGATCAGTGATTCAGATCAGATCAAACGGGTATTTATCGCGTATTTTACCTATATTTATCCCGGAGTTTTAATATGTTTTAGATGTATATGGTTCCAATGATTCAGTTTTTTTTTATAGTACGACGATGAAGCGCTTGGCCTTCATCTCACTTGGTCAAGTTGAGATAAGGCCGAAGATGGAGACGCACTTCACCCGGAATCCTCAACAAACTGACTGGCTATCATACCTCTGAAAGCCGGAACACAACAATTTTTCTAAGAATTGTTATTACGGCGACAGATTTCGGTAAAATGGTAGCTAGCCTTTCCTACCATCGATCGAACCCGGGACCTCTGGGTTCCACTGGACCACAGAGGCGGTTGAAAAGTGGTTTGTCCTGGTTGAACCTACTAGCAGCTACGGGGTTTGAAAAGGAGCTTGCCTCGTTCTTGGCTATATCCATCGTGTCGGTGACGTCACTGAACACGGTGGGCTGCACGAAGTACCCGACCTCCCCGAGCCGCGCCCCGCCCGCCGCCAGCTTCGCGCCTTGCTCCTTGCCACGGTTGATGAGACCCAGGATTCTCGTGTGCTGTTCCGAGTCGATCTAAACAAGACATGTTAGCTATAACACGATAGATACATAAAAACTTAAAAAAAAAAACTTAACATACATTTTTACACAGCGCCATCTAGCCCCAAACAGCATAGCTTGTAATATGGGAACTAGTTTTTTTTTTTTTTTTAAACAGGACATTCATTTTACACAGCGCCATCTAGCCCCAAACTAAGCATAGCTTGTAATATGGGAACTAGATTACGGATAGAATACTTGAATACTTTTTGTAAATACATACGTACTATATGATACAACACCCAAACACAGAACAAACATCTATATTCATCACACAAATGTTTGTCCTGGGTGGGAATCGAACCCACAGCCTACAGCGCAGAAGGCAGAGTTACTACCAACTGAGTTATGAGGCTTGTCAAAATATACATAGATAGATAATACTTATTGCACTGATAAATTAAAAAAAAAAAAAGTACTTTACTTTTTTTTTTTTTTTGTAAGACGGGGAAGCGCTTGCTTTTGCGGTAAGGCCGAAGGAGGCGCACTTCACCCGGAAATCTCAACTAACTGAGGAACTGGCTATTTGACCTGTAAATGCCGGAACACAACAATGCATAACAGTTATGGCGACAGAATTAGGTAAGATGGTGGTAGCTAGCCAGGTGGGATTAACTCAAAGTCCTACCACCAACCAAACCAAGCACAATATATTGCACTCCCCATGGGGATCGAACCCGGGACATCTGGATCTGAAATCGGTGGGTTAAACCACTAGAGCACTGCCTTCTGCGCTGTAGTTGTTAGTTCGATTCCCACCCAGGACAAACATTTGTGTTATGAATATAGATGTTTGTTCTGTGTTGGGTGTTGTAATGTATGATAAGTATGTATTTACAAAAAAAAAGTATTTAGTATTCTATCCGTAATATAGTTCCCATAATACAAGCTATGCTTAGTTTGGGGCTAGATGGCGCTGAGTGAAATTAATGACCTGTAATTTATTTAATGCTACGACGCATTTTCTTCAATTAAACCCATGTGTAGTATGGAGTGGGTGATAGTGCTACTTAACGGGAGAAAAAATATATTATAACATGGTAACTGGATAACGGATAGAATAATCATTTACTTTTTGTATGTATGTCGCGGCCATATCGTAGATTTGCTCACTTCATGAAATACTCGAGAATTTCACATACATATCATACAACACTCACAAAAAAAAAACAAAAAAAAGGTCTAAACAAAATTATCACACAAATGTTTGTCCCTAGTGGGAATCAAACCCAGAGCCTATAGCGCTGGAAGCAAATTTCAAGGATACATTTAGTGATCTCACGGTTTCCCTTCTACTTCTACAACCTAAATTTATAATTGTCTCGCTCGCTACTGCTGTTTTAGTTTCTATTTATATATATTTTTTAGTAATGATTGGACATTTTGTAACGTATTGTATGTTTTGTTATTATTAATAAGTAGCTATATAAATTAATGTTTATTTTAGTACACCGCTTTGTCTGCTCTTTACTATCCTTTCCATCCAAAGGTTGCCTGGAAGAGATCGCTTTTAGCGATAAGGCCGCCCATTGTACCTAGTTTAAGTGTATTTCTTGCTTGTCTGTTTATTTTTGCTTTTTGGAGTACAATAAAGAGTTTATCTATCTATCTAAATTTTCCCTTCATTTCGGAATAAGTATAAGAAGTAACGTAGTCAGACTCACCTGTGGTCCAGATTCCACGTCTGCCCTGAAGGGGTCTCCTACGATTCTTTTCTTGGCGCGCTCGGCCGACAGCTCAACGAATTTATCGTAGATCTTGTCTTCTACGAATGTTCGAGATCCTGAAAAATAATGGAGAAATTAGTTAGTGGTTACAACCACCGTACGGTGATCGGAGTATTTATAGCCATGTTAACTCGCTGGCCTAAATAAGAGCCAGCCCTTGGGTCATGTGTTGCCTCAATCAAAAGCCTTTTCCAAAAGGATTTTAAAAATATATTAAAAATTATTGTTTTAATTTTAAGGTTCAATAAAGAAAAATGACAAATTTCACTGTTGCACACCTATCTAGATGAAAAAGGGCAAAGTGCTTACCCGACGTACAATTAAAAAAAAAAACCTAAATTCGATGAAGAATGAATGAATGAATGAATGAAAAAAATAAAAATAAAAACTGGATAACTTAAAAATAAATGAACGATGGGCGGTCTTATCGCTAAGAAGCGATTTTTTCCAGACAACCTATGGATGGAGAGGATTTCATGGCTAAAGAGGTGGTTGGCGGTGCACATATTAATTAATTAGGGTCTAGCTAAATTAACTATACGTAAATCATACATACATACAGTAAAGCTATGCTACAAATATACACACTACTTATATAATATAAATATAAATACCTACATACTATACAATATAACTAACTATGTACAAAGGAATCAGTCAGATTACCTAAGGACCGTTACAAACGGCCTATAGGTAACTCAACTGTTCCAGACCAGTACCAGACGGAAGCGTGCCCAAGACACTGGCTGCATTGCCACGCTGAATAGCTATGCTAATTCACTGGCCTAAATAAGAGCCAGCCCTTGGGTCACGTGTCGCCTCAATCAAAAGCCCCGCAAGATTTTTGAAAACCCGAAGGGCACCGGCTCCCCACGGACCCAAGGTCTCCACCCCAAAAGGCTCAAATAGGTAAGCTCTGTCGAGACCACTATATGTACTTACATACTAAAGAAGCATGGTCCAAGTTATAATTGGTTGCTTTTTCCAGTAGGAATTTAACCGAATTCCAAGTGGAAACAGTACAGGAGGTAGGTACTACATACCGGCAGTGCAGCACTGGCCCATGTTGTAGAACAGAGCGTGATGAGCCGCCTCCACCGCCTGCTCCAGATCCACGTCTCCCAGTATGATGTTGGGAGACTTGCCTCCGAGTTCCAATGTGATTCTCTTCAAGGTCCCGGCTGCGTTGCGCTGGATTTGCTTGCCTACTTCTGTTGAGCCTGTGGATAATATTAAATAAATAATAAATATTGCAGGACATTAATTTTTTACACAGCGCCATCTAGCCCCAAACCAAGCATAGCTTGTAATATGGGAACTAGATTACGGATAGAATACTTAAATACTTTTTTTGTAAATACATACGTACTATATGATACAACACCCAAACACAGAACTAACATCTATATTCATCACACAAATGTTTGTCCTGGGTGGGAATCGAACCCACAGCCTACAGCGCAGAAGGCAGAGTTACTACCACCTGAGCTGAGGCTTGTTAAATATTATTTTTTTATTGTACGACGGGGAACCGCTCGGCCTTCATCACACCTGGTTTCAAGTTAATGCCGAAAGCTGGAAGTGCAATTCATCCGGAATCCTCAACTGGATAAGGAACTAACCTCTAAACCCTCAAAAATATAAAGATACCGGAACACAGCAATTTTTGAATATTTGTTTTCGCCTGTCGCCAGGTATTAGATAAAATGGTGACAGCTAGCCAGGCGGACTTGAATAGAGTCCTACCACCCACCAAACCAAGCAACTTATTTATAAATAACACAAATGGATGATTTATGACCGCCGAGAACAATAGAGTTCCAGATTACGCAACAGTTAGTATCGCGATCATTCCCGCGCTCACTAGATCATTCGATAGACTGGATATAAATATGCCGCGCGACTCGGAAGCAGGACAGTATTCAATTACGATACAGCGGGATAACATCAAGTGATATTTGAGTGCGATAACAGTGCTTAATGACTCGCAAGTATATATTGTTTGAGAGTAATTAGTTTGGTGCTGAATAAACGTGTCTTATTTTGATTATTAACCGGTTGCTTTTAATTCTTACGAACCCCAGCTCGTAACAATACTAAATGCCCATGATAAGAAGCTGTGTGTCGCAAATTTATACTAAAAAGCTCCTATGTACACAGCTAAGTACCTATAGACAACAGGCCTCATAGCTCAGTTGGTAGTAACTCTGCCTTCTGCGCTGTAGGTTGTGGGTTCTATTACCACCCATGACAAACATTTGTGTGATGAATGTAAATGTTTGTTCTGTGTCTGGGTGTGGTATCATATAGTACGTATGTATTTACAAAAGTATTCAAGTGTTCTATCCGTAATCTAGTTCCCATATTACAAGCTATGCTTAGTTTGGGGCTAGATGGCGCTGTGTGAAATTAACGTCCTGTAATATTTAAATTAACGTCCTGTAATATTTATAGAACACAAACACGTAACCTTTCAATGGCTCAAGTTATCGAGCCTTGCTGTAGGCCACATACCAGTGAATGCAATCTTGTCGACATCGTGGTGGTCCACGAGCGCTGCGCCCGCGTCTCCGAAACCGGGCAACATGTTGACCACGCCTGCTGGGAACCCAGCTTCCTGGAATAGACCACGGTATAATAGTAGTTTATGCAACTGTCATATAAGAAGGGGTATTAAAACACGAGAGTCTGTTTATCATGAGGCGAAGCCGAATGCGATAATAGGTTGACTCGAGTGTTTTAATACCTAAGTTATATGCAGTTTCATACACTACTTTATCTTCACTCATAGGAAAAATTGAAATTAAACAAAGTAGGTAGGTTACAAGGAAGTAATTTTCAATCGTAGGTAGGTTACAAGGAAGTAATTTTCAATCTATAAATTCTTGGTACATTTTGTCGTACAATTTTTTTTATTTTTCTGGCAGGAGACTTTCAGTTAACGCCGCGTCTAGAATATCTGGCGGAGTGAAAATCTCGCCGTCACTACTCTCTTCTCCAATCATATTTTAATCACTTCCAGGATTTTAGTAAACTTTTTTGGAATCTCGAATACAAAAACACGATCGGCAAAAAAATGAATGGGAAGCGCGGGAAATTAAGTTCAAACTACGCATGCGTGCTCAATTTTTTTCACAGTTCGAACTGCGCATGCGAGTGCTTTTTTCATATTCAGCCTAAAACCATAGACTACTTTGATGAAATAATAAAAAAAAAGATAGCGGTACTATAATGGGTTTTATGGAACAGTTGGCGGGTACTATAATGAGTTTTATTCTTAATTTTATGTATATGCGTTTATAAAGTGCGTCTTTGAATTTGTAATTCGAATTTTTCGATTTGAGTGTGTATAAAATCAATTATACTATAATAACATAGCAATAAGACTAGTGGTAAGACAGTCTCCCGCTGGCTTACCTTTGAGCACGATTCCGATCGATCGGTATTGAATTTGTGTCATTTCTTACTCTTGAACACTCTTGAATGCGAGCCTAGCGCCAAATTCATTTCATATTGTGTGGATATTGAATGAACTAATAGCGATTGGAATTGAATTGTCCAATCCATCTATGCCGCATGCAACGGGTGGGCAACCATGCCGCCATAAATAATACATTTTTGTCAAAACAACGATTTTATATTGAAGTTTGAGAGTATGTTTAGATTGATGTTTTATACTATTTGTAATCACTGTCTACTGATAAAAAACCCAAATTTTTAAGTGTGACACAATCATAATCCAATAATGGCGCAATTTTGATTTCAATCCAATGCTATCAAATTGTTTTTCAAGAGGGAATTAGTCAATATTGTTTGAGTATTGGATTGCGATTGGTGTTGAATTGGATTTTTTATTGTGTTCGAGGGTAAGCCTGCCGGTGGTTGAGATTCCATCGTAAAATATTATTAACTCTAACTCGCGAAATGGCCTACTCTCGGAGTGCGCCAGGCATTCCAGCTGAGGTACTGAAGCGATGTTCTCCTAACCTGTCTTTTCTTATAGGTATGGAAAAATCATCATGGATACCCGTGCAAGCGGGGGCTCGAACGGGTTATGCCAGGCTCTTACCGACCAAAAAACTACACCGGTGTTCTCTCGCCTTTGTGCCGGGGCTACGGGAACTTTTTTACTAAACATCGCGAGGCCCCAGCGTGTACCTATTTTGGTCCCCTCTTTTGCGTCCAACCTACCCTGTGTCCTGTCTTAACGCGCCTCTTCAAGCTCTCCTACTTAACAAGGCCACGTTCACCCAGTACCCACAGGGAGATCTAATTACAGGCCTATCGCTATAACCTCTCTTCTTTCTCATTTCTTGGAGCGTGTTATTAAAATACAACTTCTTAGATATTCACGCCGGGTTCATGTCGATAGTGCAGCAGAATTGGCCACGATATATGTACTTTATGACCACAGCTGTAAGGTCGACATTACCTTGACTAGCTGCGCTATGTAGAGTGCAGTGAGTTGTGTTTGTTCCGCCGGGTTCATGTCGATAGTGCAGCAGAGTCGACCACGATAGAGGATGATGTACTTTATGACCACAGCTGTAAAGTCGACATTACCTTGACTAGCTGCGCTATGTAGAGTGCAGTGAGTTGTGTTTGTTCCGCCGGGTTCATGTCGATAGTGCAGCAGAGTCGACCTCGATAGAGGATGATGTACTTTATGACCACAGCTATAAGGTCGACATTACCTTGACTAGCTGCGCTATGTAGAGTGCAGTGAGTGGTGTTTGCTCCGCCGGTTTCATAACGAGAGTGCAGCCGGAGGCGAGCGCTGGGCCCAGTTTCCACGCCGCCATTAGTAAGGGAAAGTTCCATGGGATTATCTGGCCGCACACTCCTAGAAAATACCATGTTTTTTGTTATAGGTACCTACTATCGTACAAAATATCGCGAATACCTTCCAACAATGTTTTTGCCATAGATTGGTACAATCCGTGTTACATAATAACAGTATTAAGAAGCCTTACAGCTGTTGGTTGTGGGTTTGATTCTCACCCAGGACAAACATTTGTATGATGAATATAGATGTTTGTTCTGTGTTTTTGTGTTGTATTGTATGATAAGTATTTATTTACAAAAAAAAAGTATTTAAGTAATAAATCTGTAATCTAGTTCCCATATTACAAGAGAAGTTTGAGACTGGCACTGTGTGAAATTAATATCCTCTAATATTTATTTCGGATTTTGCTTTGACTTGAAGTCGCCACCAGTTAATTTATTTATTTTATTTTGTTTTATTTGGAGAACAAACAGTACTTAAAAACAATATACAGAAAAACATAATAACTACTGAACATTTAAATGTTCTATATCTTCTGTTTCTATTTAAATTCGTGTGAAAAAACAACAAAATTCAACCAGATGTATAACTATACGCCTTTTGGGTTGAGAACTTGGGTCCGAGGGAAAGCGGTGCCCTTCGGGTTTTCAAAAATCTTGCGGGGCTTTTGATTGAGGCGACACGTGACCCAAGGGCTGGCTCTTATTTAGACCAGCGAATTAGCATAGCTATTCAGCGTGGCAATGCAGCCAGTGTCTTGGGCACGCTTCCGTCTGGTACTAGTCTGGAACAGTTGAGTTACCTATAGGCCTATAGGTTTGTAACGGTCCTTAGGTAATCTGACTGATTCCTTTAGACATAGTTAGTTTAATTATGCATTTTATTGAATAAAGATTTATATAACTCAACTACATACGAATCCAATGATATGAAGATTACTTTACTCTAGTTTCTAACTAAGATATTAACTAAATGAAACGGTTATTACCACAAAATTTTTACGTCGATTTGCTGACGTTTCGAGATCATTTAGAGACCCCTTCTTCACGAGCTTCGCCCGCGTAATAACCGTTTCATTTAGTTAATTATGTTGCATAGCCACACAAGTTTCAATTCTATAACTAAGATATAGTTATAATAAAGGTGACATTGCTGTGCGCTCAACTATACGGCGCTTATGGCCACCAGATGACAGAACTACGCGCGAAATTCTACTTTTTTTTTTTTTACGGTAACACAAATATTAATTTTGAAAATCTAAAACACAGACCGTCTGCTGTATAATGTGTTTCATAGTGAACATTTTTGGTACGAATTAGAGTCAACTTTGTTCATTTTTTTCTATCGATATTTTTTTATGTATTCGTGTTTTCGCAACACTAGCGTTCAAGCATCAATACTGAACTATAACAAATATTAATTTCAAAGTAAATGCTACAGTATTGTGAAATACTTACTAAATATTGTAGCTTAACTTCAGCGATCATATCATTTCAGTTATCATAGACTCTTAAGAAACGATTGGTCATAGTGAGTAAGGGCCCAGACTGTAGATTTGACTATTCAAAATAATCCTAAAAATCTTACCGAATAAACGATCTTTTCATTTGAATTTAAATTTGAAGATAAATATACTTTATATTAATACTGAAGTTTTGTGTTCTAAACATTTACGTGTATCTAACGAGGCTAACTAAATAAAGATACAATGGATGTGTTTTGTACAAGCATTTGCATACTACATAGTTATGTAAGTACACAATAATGTGAATCTCTAACTGCCATCAAAATATAATTACAATATCCGATATCGCAGTGAAACAGCCAAGGTCAATGATAAGTGGCTGTCCTATTATCATTGTGATGTTATGTAAGTAAGAATAGTAGTATAAACGGAATCACGATTCATTTTCAAATTTATCTCTGAAATACTTTTGAATAGACTTTGATACGTATTACGTATATTATCTTAATCTTGATCTTAGATTTTTAGATATCTTATTTTGATACGAAAAAACCGGTATTTATCGCTTATTTTACATATAACACATATACACTATCGTAGAGATTAAGAATACTTTCGTCAAAAAATGAGTTTTTGCAATGTATTTTAAGAGTAGTAGAGCCCCTTGTGAAAGGGCTCGTCAGGCGAAGTACTACCACCATATCTATTTCAGCCGCAAAGCAGTTTTAAAGGTCAGTTTAAAGGGTATGGTTGCCGGTGAAATTACGGGCACGCGAGGCTTAACACCTTTATGCCTCATTTTGACGGGCGTAATGCAGTGCCGTGCAGGCTATATTCTTTGTGTATGTGACCTCAGTAAGACATTGTTATAGACAAGAGATGCACGTAACATCAGGTGGACTTTGGTGGTTTAACAAGCCTCATAGCTCAGTTGGTAGTAACTCTGCCTTCTGCGCTGTAGGTTGTGGGTTCGATTCCCACCCAGGACAAACATTTGTGTGATGAATATAGATGTTTGTTCTGTGTTTGGGTGTGTATTGTATGATAAGTATGTATTTACAAATAAAAAAAAAATGTATTTAAGTATTATATCCGTATTCTAGTTCCCATATTACAAGCTATGCTTAGTTTGGGGCTAGATGGCGCTGTGTGAAATTAATGTCCTGTAATATTTATTTATTTATTTATTTGACTACTTGCTTGCTTATCAACTAGATGTATAAAAAAAAAGTAATGCTCGCCCATTTCTATCAGCTACGTGCAAGTATATATAGCGCTGGCCCTCATTTTGCGAGCATCCTGCATTTATACCCGAACCCTTTCGAGTGCCGGGTTCCCTTTTTTACAGCTAGGGTCAGTAGTGTGAAAACAGATAATTAGGAACTCAAAGTTCACTCATCATATGATCAATATCAATAACTTTGAAATGGCATATCTGATTCAAAATAAATTGGATAGGGACCCAAACTCAAAAATCTATATTCATCACAAAATGTCCCGGGTGGGAATCAAACCCACAACCTACAGCACATAAGGCAGAGCTACTACCAATTTTAATTTGTAAAGTTGTTTCATAAATTATAAGCACATTGGAGTAATATTAATAAGTAAGAAAGATAACTACAATGAAAAATAGTTATACATCTGACATATCCACTTATTTATGTCGAACCAATCAGAGTCAGTCTGAAAACCAGCGTTGCTCTTGGACTCGGCAACATAAAGTTGAGGGCAACCCCTTTTGGCACCTGTTTCTTAGGTTAGTTCATATTACTACTTATATATATACGAAAGTGTTACTTATATATATACGAAAGTGTAGATATAACCATTTACTGATAACATGGACGAAGGAAATACAATAGACTGACAATCTTCCTACTATCGAGCGTGGCACGATAAATAAATACTTTCTATGACGTGAGATGTCGCTACGTGTTCCCAAACGAAGTAATAATAATTGAATCATATTTTTTCTGAACCTCAATCTAGCCCACTCCTTTCTTCGTACGAAAATATACAGAGAGATGGCGCTTTTTCTGACTAGCACAAATGTTATTTCTTTGCTGCGAGGTTGCCAGCATGTGCAAAAACCTACGCACGGCAGCGGCGGTGGCGTTGCCGCTCTTAAGACTCGAATTGTCTTGTCATCGTCTTCGTCGCGTGCAACTGCAAAGTGCAAAATAAATGGGTACCGTAAAACTGCACACAGGCGGTCAACCCTCCCGCCCCGCCGCCGCCGCCACCACCACCACCGCCGATCTACATACGATTTTTTGTGTCCTGTACTGTATATTTAGATTAGATAGTAAATTGTAGATTTTCTTCAAAATAAGGTTTATTGAGAAAACAAAGCCTGGTTGTCTTCCTTGTCACCATTATGTAGGTAAGTACTTAACCTATACCCCTATACATAATGGTGAAGTAAAAAAGGGTTAGTTAGGTAGGTACCTACCCTACCTATACATAGTGCATAGTGATGCCCAGAGTTGATACCTACCGCATCACATGCGCAGCGAAAACTATTGGTGATGGAACAAAGTGAGGTCTACAATGAAGCGAGCCTTCCGAGAAAATGCTTCAGCTGTGGGCTTATAGGGCCCAAAACGATC
Source organism: Venusia cambrica (assembly GCA_951394065.1). Classification (NCBI taxonomy): domain Eukaryota; kingdom Metazoa; phylum Arthropoda; class Insecta; order Lepidoptera; family Geometridae; genus Venusia; species Venusia cambrica. The sequence continues at coordinate 12,133,144 of OX596035.1, forward strand.
GCAGGGGGTGTCACTGTGAAGTTTAGGTTAGATAGCGGCAGTAGGTTGCAACTCGGCTCTCGTCTCTGGTCACACGCTAACCGCGTCGCTACCTACCATGCGTACCTAATTTTTGTGATTTTTGGATCAATCAATTATTATGACTTCGAAACATAAATAATTCGTTTAGGTACATGATACTGTGACGCACCTACTCAATTTTCTACCTACCCAGTAATAGTTGCGTATGTTTGTAGATATCTAGACAGCGATAAAATTCTATAATTGGTGAGAAGCTATAAGTAGGTACAGACATACATGTATTGTCAATAAAAAATCTGTACTTCGTAGGTACCTATGTATGTTAAAGTGTTTTCACGACACTTACTTATTAAAGGTAGGTATTGATGTTATATACATAGTTAACATTATTGATTTATTTTAACATAAATTTTACCTATATTAATATCAGCAAATGCTCTGACCGCGAAACCGTTTCCAAGTCAGCAGAGACAAACGGATTATGAACGCTAAAGCCACACAATAAGATTCAATTTCGCGTGCAAGTCTTAACAGTAAGTACATTTTTGTACCGAAACATGGCTTTTTAACCTCCTTTAAAAAAAAGGAGGAGGTTCTCAAATCGTCGGAACGTTTTTTTTTAATGTTTGTTCCCTGATTACTCAAAGACGGCCGGACCGATTTAGATATTTTTTTTAAAGGGTCTTCCCATTGTCATGGGTGTTCCCATTGTCATCAAGTCAGGATCTGATGATGGAACCCTGGAGAAATTGAGGGAACTCTTCAAATATTATATGCACACTTGAAGTGATTTGGGTATTTTTAGGGTCGGTATACTTCCTAGGTGATCCCATTGTCATCAGGTCAGGATCTGATGATCAGATCCTAGATAAATCGAGGGAACTCTTCAAATATTGTAGGCACACTTAAAGCGATAAGGGTATTTTAGGCTGTATTACCTCAAAAATAAAGAAAAAGACCCCTGTCAGGGGGACTTTTTCTTTATCGGTCAGTATCTGATGATGGGATCCTGAAAAAATGGAGGGAACTCTTCAAATATTATAGGCACACTTGAAGCGATTTGGGTGTATATCTCAAAAGTGAGGAGAAAACGGACCCCATATAGGGTCACGCGTCTGTCTGTCTGCCCGTCCATCTGTCATCAAAATAATTGGAAAAAATACGCCATCCAGGTTAACGAAATTGAATCATATTCTTCATCAAAGTCGGTTTTCTTTCTTTTTAGTTTTTAAAACGTAATTAGGTTAGAGAGTGATCCTTCTGTACGCTAGTACTATTTATTATTCTGTGACGAAAGATATGAACTATATATATATATATATATATATATATATATATATATGTAAATATTTAATTTTTATTTACACATTTACATTATATATATATATATATATATATATATATATATATATATGTATATATATATATATATATATATGAAATCGTTCTCATAAATAAATTTATTTTTTGATTCAATCAATTGTTGTTTTTCTTTTTCTATAGGCATCATCATTATTCTCCTGTCCGTATCCTACTCTAGATGGGGTTGGCACAACATATTCTCCTCTTCCAGTCACTCCTATCAGCAGTCAACGATTTTACCTGCTTACTTTGATGACATAAACTAGAAAAGTAAATACCGGAGTTTTCAACATTCCTATAGTCTGCAGGTACCTGTCTGAAATAAAAATAATACTTACTTTGATGATAAGCGCCATCTAGTTAAACAACGATGCGTTACATCGCATTTTACGTACGTTTATTTAGAGTTTAGCTACACGCCATCTATTAGCAGGCTCGTAAAATGTGGTGTAATACCGCTGTGAAACAAAATTGATAAAACTACACTGTGAACAATTTTTACTATTCTAAAAAAAATAGATATCAATCGAAGAATTTTACCATACAAATAATTGAAAATATATTCGTTTTAGATGTTGATTAGAATGCTCCCAGGCTACGAGACAGCGCCATCTAGAATATAATACCGGATTTTGATCATTTTTTGATCTACAAAATGTTCTATGGGATTAGCTGTCTATTGTATTTCCTTCGTCCATGCTGATAAGAAGAAAATACTCTAACCAACTGTACTGTGAAGCCAGTTCGATGTCGCAAATTCTGGCGCACAATATTGTGTCACCAGTACCCACATCCTACTCCGGTAGCTGGGCTGGCTGGGTTTAGCTATAGCCATGGGGGACAATGCATAATACACCCCACAGAGCGACGTCAGTGCAGGTCTTTGTCACCCACACACAGAATAAGTAGGCTTGTTTGGTGTTGTGTATGTAGATGTTAGGTGTTTGTATGTAGATGTTTGGTGTTGTGTATGTAGATGTTTGGTGTTGAGTATGCAGATGTTTGGTGTTGTGTATGTAGATGTTTGGTGTTGCGTATGTAGATGTTTGGTGTTGAGTATGTAGATGTTCGGTGTTGAGTATGTAGATGTTCGGTGTTGAGTATGTAGATGTTTGGTGTTGAGTATGTAGATGTTCGGTGTTGAGTATGTAGATGTTTTGTGTTGAGTATGTAGATGTTTGGAGTTGCGTATGTAGATGTTTGGTGTTGAGTATGTAGATGTTTGGTGTTGCGTATGTAGATGTTTGGTGTTGAGTATGTAGATGTTTGGTGTTGAGTATGTAGATATTTGGTGTTGAGTATGTAGTTGTTTGTCTCTTACCCACAGGCTCGTGCCGGGTATACGCGAAGTATTTCCCATCGGCCGGCACCACGACCCCGTGGTCTTTGTCCGCCCAGCCGGCGTAATACCGCAGGTTCTTGATCACGGCGTTCAGGTCGCCGTAGTAAGCTGCGGTGTAGGGCTTGCCGTTGTCGAGGGTTTCCAGACTCTGAAGGCGATAAGGCTCGTTTTTGGATGGATAGACAACAATACTCATCATAATGACAACATTCAAAATAGTTCTGTTTTACACTAAACATTTTGTTGTATTTGATACCTACCTATATGGTTTTTTATTGTTTTTTTCATAAAATTCGAACCAAAAGCTAGCAACATGGCCTTGAAGACATGCTGTTACGACCGCAGGGCAACAGGTTGCAACTGGCATGCGGCATGTTTCTAGGACCGACTTCTAGGAGAGACATGTGTCATGTGTCAATGGCTAGTATTCCGCTAAGCGGCGATGGGCATGCAACCTGTCACGTATTAAATACTAGCTACTTGCAAACCGTGGGCATGATGCCGATCGTAAGTTTGGACGTGCCTCTGACTACTCCCTAGTAGGCGATCCTCTAAAGATCCACACCCTAGGAAACTAGGACCCTATGTGACAATGTCGAGTCTGTTGTGTTTTTTAACTACCTACTATTAGTAATTTCCTGTAGTTGTCATTTTTAAAGAACAAAGTTTATAGTGTTGGTTTTCCAAATTTAAATAAATATGTATATATGAAGTGACTCTATGATTATAACGAACTCCCGACAATGCCCTACATGCATATAAATAGTAAACAAATTAATTTTCAAGCTTACAAGTCCTACCAACCAGTCTTAAAGACTTGAAACATGCTTATTATTTATTTATAGTGTCTTAGTCGTTACTTGCTCTACCGGTTTCTGCATCAATTTATTGACGAGGTGATATTGTGATTGCCCTACGATTTCGGACCGGGCACATTCCATGAAACAACTTTGCATTTCTAATGGGTAAAACCGATTCACCAAATCGTGAAGAATGCGAAGTATTAGATCATCGAAAGAATTGTTATTTATCAACATACTGGAATAAATGTATATGATCTAGGACTATTTAACAGCATACTAGCCAGTCCTCGATCATAGGAGGCTAAAATGTTCTATAGTTTAGTTAAAGTAGCAGTTAAGCGTCGTTTATAAGTATAGTGTGTAAAAATGAGGGTGGCGGTATCGTGTCGATAAAACCCTCTTAAATTGATTATTAAAGATGATTTATTGACAAGCCAAACGTGTTCCAATGCACTGCAATGGCATGGCACTGGATAGCAAAGTGAACGAACCTGTTTTACCTCGTTGGTCGCTTTAAAACACCTTCATAGACTATAGTTAGCCCAACGAGTATAATTACCTCAGGAATTATGACCCGTTTTTTTTATACAACTTGGAGACGGAATAAGCAAGCTCATCGGATGTTAAGTGCATCTCTTGCCTATAACAAAGTCTGCCTGCGTAGGTTACATCGATAAAGAACATGACCTACACGGCACGGCATTGCGCCCGTCAACTTGAGGTATAAAAGTATTAAGCCTCACGTGTCCGTAATTTCACTTTAGTGAGCGTTTTCGCTCACGTTGTTTTTGAATTAAAAAACCGTACAAACAAATTAGGTGACTTATCATTTCACGACCGGCTACAACACCATGCGGTATCAGATTTTTGTAATGAGTAATAAATGATTACAATCATACTAATATCAAAAAACTAAAAACGCACAGGCCTTAATTCCCGTAATTCCGTGGGAATTACTTCAAATCGTTTCTTAGTGCGCCCATACATTAAAAGAGGTATTTATTGTGTGCTGATCGCGATTTACAACAGGCGGTATATAGATTTAAAGATTCAAAGCGATCCTAAAAAATCATACTGCATAAATTGCTTGATAATTAATTTTGTTTTTAATTTTTAGAGGAAACCCTGAAGATTTAATGAACCTCTGGTTTGGGCTGTGTGTTGATTGTCAGTATGTTAGCTTCACGACAATTTTATACAGGTAGTTACATATTTAAATTTATAAGTGGTTATGCTTTAAGAACAGGTACTCCGGGGGAGTTCCGCTGATTATCGCTCTCTAGTACAAACAATGATTGTCGCTCATTTCAAAATAGAACAATTATAATTAAATTTTACGGAAGAGTGGTAGGCAGGTACTACTAGGCCCGTTAATATAGCACAAAGTTATGCTGCCATGCACAAAGAAACTATGGTCATTTCCTTTATCAGGCACTTTGGTACTAGGTATAGGTAGATTAGAGTTGGTGCAAAAGTTGTATGCACATCTCGTTTCTTCTTTTTCTCTGGGCCATGCACATCAAGTGTCAACTCCTAGACAGGCCATACCCATACCACCACAATGGACAGGCGGGTGGTTGCTCCCGTAAAGATGTTAGATAATACACATAAATATGCTGCGGCCCTTTTTCTGACAAGATCCTTCAGTCGGCTTTTACACTGTACAGTAGGTACTAACTACTTGACTATATTCCATGAACATAATGTGTTTGATAAAAGACACAGAGACAATGTTGTTTTGCATGATGAAATGAACCTAGATAATGATTTTGACCTTGATAAAGTGCCTACTGAACAGAAAAGGTGAGGAGTTTCTTACCGCCAGGTATACCCTGTCCCTCTCAATCAGATCAGCAAGCTTGTTGATGAGGTATCCTCGCTCAGATGCATCCATGGTCCTCCATGGTGACCCCAGCCTATGAACATAATGGTAAGTGTCACATGTTGTGGTCATGTAACCCAATGAGTTCATACTGACAAGGAGTAGTTCTATACTTCTTAAATAATTATTACTAGTATGGTTGAAATACGCTGAAAATACATGAGAAAAGCTATATGCCAAATATCACACCTATGTGCGCATGTTAAGCATTTTTTTATTTGTTTTTGTCTCACCTGATTTTCAAGTTATGATAAGGCCGAAGGTGTAAGCACACTTCACCCGGAATCCTCAACTAACTAAGGAACAGGCTATCTCACCTCTAAATTCTTACAACAATTTTTAAGCATTGTTGTTATGGCGACAGATTACGATAAGATGGTGTAAGCTAACTAGGCGGACTTAAACAAAATCCTACCACCAATCAAACCAAGCACTAGAGCACTGAGGCAGTTAAAATATTGGTTAGAGGGTTAATAAAGGATCTAGTTTTATCATAGTAATAATACATTAAAGATAATAATCAATACACACAATAAGTGTTGAGATAATGAATCAGGTGAGGGAAGAGCTACAGGTAGCTGGTAAGACCTCGTTTTTCCATTACCTCTTTCTAAATTATGGCGAATCACGCACAATGGATCACCTTATAGTCTGTGTGTGATTATAGTCTCTGAGTCTTCTATATTTGATATACATTTATGGTATTGTGAAGTACCTAGTACCTACCTATTGTTAATTTACCTACTACTGCAGTTGAGGACTTATCAAAGTGATCATTAAATGTGATATGGTACCTATATCTTATAACATTATCATTCAGTTAAAGCCCAATCCAAGACTAGAATACTTTTTATTTTGTAATCTTTTTAATGAATGGTAAAAAGAACAACAACTATTAAAAGCTATAAACAAAAAATGGGCTGGCATTAATCATGCATACCGAAACAAAGGGTTGCACAATATGATTGTAAGAATGGCAACTTCCATGAATTAATTTTTATTACAGTTTCATCTGAGTTTAGAGGTACCTCCTACCTACTCAGGCATTTTTGAATCAGAAAAGCTATAAATTTACTTGAAAGCATCCTTGGCCGCTTGCACAGCTCTGTCAACATCAGCTTTACCAGCTTGTTGGATATCGGCTATGACCTTGCCTGTGGCAGGGTTTTCAGTCGGGAATGTCTTGCCATCAGAGGACTTGACCCATTCATTGTTGATGAACAGCTAAAAATGTGAACAAAACATGTAGCACAAGGAATGGATTATTCATTTAAAAATGTTTGATATTATACTAAATCAGCTTTTGCATTAAAAAAAAAATACAGAGACACATATCCTATTAATGTTCCACAGGAGCTGATTTATGGGATAAAAAGTAGCCTATGCCCTTTTCCCAGAATAGAAAAATATATATCAGGTATATATATATATATATTACCTTAAATAAATATATACTTATATATATATATACCTATTTCTATATGCAAAGATTCAGATCATCCGTTTAGTAGTTTTGACGTGAAGGAAGAACAAACAAACGCTTTTACGCGTACAATATTACTGTTGGTAAATAGTAATTACAATATGGAACTATTTGTTTAAAAATATGATAACAAAGCTCATGTTGAAGAGTTTTTGAAATAAGAAGAAAATATATTAAACTTACTCCGGTATACAATATTTCAGGACTGGTTTTTGGTGCAGGAGCAGCCGAAGAAAACCCAGACTTCTGCAATTTACTTATTTTACGGAAGTTTCGTAGCATTTTGAAGGACTATGTTATTCTTTTAAAAGCACTACCTACGCCCTGTAGGTATAAATTAAAATACTTTTTTAGACCGTGTCCGTCAAAGAGTATAACACTAATAGGATAGGATAGGATGCGCAAGCGTCTATAAATAGATAGTTTGTGATATTGTGATTCTTAGGTTTCTATATGTATTCTCTTTCTTTTGGTGCCGCCGCCGGCGCCGTCATGCCGTGTGCACTGATTATATTAGAGCCGTGTTCACTAACATTATCGCTTTTCTTTCGCTACGTAAGACGCGATACACGAATTAGAATATATATATATATATATATATATATATATATATATATATGTATCAAAATATAGTTTTTTTTTTAAATCTACATGTTATAATGGTCTATGTTTAAATCCCAAAAAATCGATTTTTGGTAATTATTTCAGAGTATCAAATTTGTATAGAATTCTACGGACGAATACTGTTTTTATAATATAATTTCACTTTTCTAATCCAAATAATAATTTCCTAATTTCCGAACAAGCAGGATTCGTATAAGGAAAAGGCATACGAGAGCATTTCTAATAGATTCTAACAGAGGAGATTCTAACAGTTCGTCAGATAATCGAAAAAGCCCGCGAATTCATGAAACCTACATATGTCTGTTTTGTTGATTTCTCCAAGGCTTTTGGCTCTATCAAGTGGCCAAAACTCTGGATGACACTACTGGAAATAGGTACCCCGAAACATCTTGTCCATGTACTTGGGCGCCTTTACGAAGATGGAACTGCTGCCGTAAAAACAGACGAAGTGTTCTCGAATAACTTTCAACTCACTGTATGTATATCCATATATGTGTACACATATGGCTATATCAAGGTCTGCTATGGACAAAATGAAGAAGATCTGGGGAAATCGCAACATAACAAAGGCCACTAAAACCCGACTTGTCAGGGCCTTGATATTCCCTATTTTTCTCTATGCTGCAGAGACGTGGACCCTACGAGAAAGTGAAAAGAAGAAAATAGATGCTCTTGAAATGTGGTGCTGGAGAAGAATGCTTGGAGTATCTTGGACAGAGTTTCGTACCAATGACTCTATACTTCAAGAACTCGACATCAAGCAGCTGTCATTGATAGTCCAATCTCGCATTCTCACTTTCTTCGGGCACGTGTCACGCCGTGGGGAACTGTCCATTGAATGCCTCGTGGTACAGGGTAAAGTCGATGGCAAGCGAGGACGTGGCAGATCTCCCATGAGATGGATGGACCAAATCAAGGCGGCGCTGAATGGTACCGTGCATGAGTGCACCAGGAAAGCAGCCGCTAGAGATGAGTGGCGCCGGATTGTAAAGCTTGTTACAACCCCCAACACATAATGACCACGACCACTCTGGTAAGAGTGAAGCGACTAAGAAGAATAATACCTACTTTAATCAATATAATACTAATATAACTGCCAGATGTTTTTTGAAGTTATACTTCTTTTGGCGCGTTTGGGAAAAAATATGTTTTTTTTATAACAGTGTTGAGGTAGTTTTTTCAAATATACAATACGTGTATTATATGAGTGCACATATAAATTTGTATGATTTTAAATTATAAATGGTGGTGTATGATAATTTATGGTGAGTGTTCGTGATAAATGAATAAATAAGCAAATGGCAACGAATCAGAGTCACTGAAGACAGGTCGTTTATACCTCCGGGTAATCACGATCTTCAGATATGAAGTACCGACCAAAGAATATTTACGCGATCACATTGACCAGCAAACTGAAGCATAAATAGAACAAAACAAATAACAACATCACTAAGTTATTAGCTTAATCGCTGATGGTTATATCTCTTAAATTACAAAATTGTAGATGCAATATCTTCGTTGTAAATAAATCTGGGACGTGAGAGGGAGAACTGACAGCCTCTAGCATCGTTTATTTTGTTCTAAGTTACGACAGACTGCTTATTACTATTAGGTACCTATAGAAAAAGTAACTCTGTGGACTCTTTGCCGGTCGTGTTAGCGTGTTGCTTTGTGTTGGGTTGGTTGGAGATTTATTTAGCGGCAGCTATTCTACCGTAGACTTTCTCTGTCTACGTATTCTACAAACCACTAACCCCTCGTTTTCAGTAGGTACCTACCTAAGTGCCTAGTAACTATGCCTGATTTTTCCTTCGGTATTCAGTGTGTTGCGCCGTAACAGTAATCCATCGGAATCAGAAAATTTGAGCAGTTGTTGAAGGGAAGCCTTGTTGTTTCAGGAAATAAGAAAGCAGGAACTTCGTCCGCACATTACCACGTACAGAGATATTATTGCCCACTGTGCGGATAATGATTATAAAAGTCATTTTAGACTGGAACCAGTTGAATTCACTTTGTACCTTTACCTAACTAAGTACTACAGTAGCTATATAAGTATCATATCTCATAATATTCCGAGTAATCATTTATAATTATCTATGCACTATGAAAGTACTATCCCATCAGAACAAAAAATTAAGTGGAAATAAGTAGGTAATCATGAAAAATTACACTAAAAAAAATAATCTGAAATTGAAAAATATGTACCTACCTACTTATGTCATGATATGCATTTCGCGCTCTTTTCACTCACTTCACTTCACTTGTCATTGTCACTAGACGTCCGCGCCGAACCATCTCGCACCACGGGCGTTGTGGGCTCGTCGCAGTCGACGCCACATTGATGTTTCTTGAACTCGACCCAGTGTTCACAACCTGAAGCCAGGCAGCTATCGTACCAGGGCCGTAAAATTATCGTATTTGTACATTATTTGTATCAACATTTTCGTATCATTAGGATAGTGACTATAATACACTAACAGTAGTTCACCCCGAACTGAAATCTCGTGATGGTCTTAGGTATATAACGTTGTTCGAGGCTCTCTCTTGCTTGTAACTCTTATTATATACAAAGCTAGAATGAGAGCAATGCACCGACCGTATGTCATAGTAGGTGGCCAGAATACAATAAGTGAATGAATACGTCACCCCTTATTAACATGAACATGAAAGTCAACCTATAATGTTTTTGTGAAATGTGCTCTCAAAATCGTTGCCTTAGAAGTCGTGGTTGAAAGATCTGCCCCTCCAGCTCACGGATGTCGTTAAATCAACCAAGGGGCATCACCAAAAAGGCAGCAAAAATTTTCTGTGTGTAAACAAAACTTTGACTGTGAACACCAATTTTTATCGACACCCTAGGTTTGGCAACCCTATTAAGTGAATAACGAAATATAATTAGACCAGTTTTATTTAGATTCCGAATATCTATTATCTTAAGATCAGGTCTTGATCCGGTCAAAAACCACCCCTAATAATGAGTAAATTGACCAGTTATTTAATCTGCAGTCGAATCCCCCATTTCATAATGATATTTCACGTTTTCAGAATATTTAATAATAATAATAATAAATATCATAGGACATTAATTTTTACACAGCGCCATCTAGCCCCAAACTAAGCATGGCTTGTAATATGGGAACTAGATTACGGATAGAATACTTAAATACTTTTTTTAAATACATACTTACTATATGATACAACACCCAAACACAGAACAAACATCTATATTCATCACACAAATGTTTGTCCTGGGTGGGAATCGAACCCACAGCCTACAGCGCAGAAAGGCAGAGTTACTACCAACTGAGCTATGAGGCTTGTTAATTGAAGGTTTTGATCTTATTTACCCCTTTCTACCCCTTTTGCAACCCTTAATGTAAAAACAGGGGTGGTTTAGCATATTTAAAAAAAGGTATCCAAGACATATCAAGCGTTTTGTTACAAAAATCACCCCTAATAAAAAGAAAAATAAATGTATTTTTAATATGCACCCGATACTCTTTCAAATGACACCCCCACAAGCTTAAAATCTTCAATCAATAGATGGCGCTGACAGCAGAAAACAATCGTATTTGTTATTGAGCTATTGGCTGTCTGTTAAATTCTCAAATTGTGCATCATAATATTCATAGTGGAAATTATCGTACAATCTGCGTACGATAGTAGTGTACCATCGTACATCAAAATCGTTCATCGAAACTATCGTACTTGTACGATAATTATTCATATGAACCTATCCTATGAACATATGAATGTGACCGCGGCAATGTGACTAGTGACGCACCCGTACGGGGGTCCAATTCGCCTTATTAGGCTGGCGGTAAGGTGGGTTCGTAGGAATGTTGCGATAAAAATATTTTGAAATCACAATAATACAACTTCCATTTCACTTGAGTTTATGGTTTGGCGAAGGGCCAATCACGCAGCTGTGTAGCCCTAACAACCAAAAAACTAGTAGTTCGCCCCGAACTGAGATCTCGTGATGTCTGGCTTGAGTTAGGTATTTAACCACGGAGATTATTACTCAATAATTACGTTATAAAAACTAAAAAGAAAATCGACTTCAACGAAGAATTATGATACAATTTCGTTTACCTGGATGGCGTAATTTTTCCAATTATTTTGATGACAGATGGGAGGACAGACAGACAGACAGACGGTTCAAAGAAAATACGGACCCCATATAGGTCGTGACCCTCTATATGGGGTCTGTGTTTTCTTTACTTTTGAGGTAATACACCCAAATCGCTTCAAGTGTGCCTACAATATTTGATTGAAGAGTTCCCTCGATTTTTCCAGGATGACAATGGGACTACCTGTAAAGTATGCCCTTTCAAATAACTTCTCCTTTTTTTTGAAGTCGGTTAAAAAGGACGTAATTAACAAATGACCAAAATGTACCTACTTTCATTACACCTTACTTAAGCACTCTTTTTCTCAATCTCTTTATATAATATACTCGGATAAATAAAGATTCACCTGAGTATACGAGACACTCTCTTGTTGCTAACTCTTATTGTATGCAAATCCAGAAAGAGAGCAAAGCACCAAACCGCCAACTGTACGTCATAGTAGGTGGGTAGAAAATAGTAAGTGAATAAGTCACTCCTTACTTAAATAAAAAATAGATTAATGTCGTTTTGAAAAATGCTCTCAAAACCGTTACTTTAGTAGTCATGACTTAAAAATCTACCCTTAATAATCTAATTGACTTTACGACATCCGTTGGCCTACGGATGACGTAAAGTCAACCAAGGGGCTTCAATAGCTTTTTTATAGTATGTAAACAAAACTTTAAATGCGCGTACCAATCTCCCTGCCAACATGTGCACGTCCATTATCGTGCACGTTAACCACTTTCTATGTATGGACACAGATAATAAAATACGAATATTTATGGAGTTGGATTTCTTGTTAGGATATCAGCGTTCTGTGCCCTAGTAGTAGGTAGTGTAGTACTCTTTGTCAGTCATTGCATTGATTGAGAAAAATCATGCAAAATGGATTTTTATCCAAAACCATTTCATTTTCTTACAAACAAATGTTATGAATTTATCAATTTCATGGACAAGCAAATTACGAGAAATATAACCGAGTCAAATATCGAAACAAGGTAAAGGAAGTGGTGATGTCTTATTATTATTAGCTGTATATAACTAACTTTGTAGGTAGTTTTTCTGTGCTTTGCTTCTCAATTGAAGTTGTTTGATCACAAACGTAGGAAACTATATACCTTACTTTTACTATTCGGTGCTCCCAATATATACATCTATGCATAAGCTCCTATAAAATATACACAGTTCCAACATTTTATCTTTCGTATCACATCAACAGCCCTTAAGTGTCCACGTCTGACAGAGCCTCTTCCAAAGCTGTTGTTGTTTGTTTGTTGTTGTAATAACCACGATTGGCAGGCGGGCTGATCATCGCAGTAAAGGTGTAAATGATATACAGAAGGAAACTGCTGCCCTTCTCTCTTTGTCGCCTTTTACGACATCCATGGGCTGGGTTAGAGGGATTGATTCTTAATTCGCAACTGCTACGGCATATTACAGTAGTGAATCGAAGGTAGGTTGGTAGATGCCGTTGCGAAAGCTCTGTACCACATTTCTATTGTTATGACAAAATATTTTTGAATTTATAACAGTATGGATTAATAACATTATTAAGGCTTTTTATGTATCCAGGGTCAGGTGTACCTGGGTGTATAAAAAGCCTTGCTAGCAGCTGTTTTTGTAGCCCCCAACCATGATACAAAGTTACCATATTCTAAGATCAATAGCTTGATACCCTTCTGATTGTGTCCAATGTTAACTTGTTAATGTAAGCTGTTTTTTTCAGGCCTGCAAAACGGAATGGTGTATGGTGCTGCATCCTGTTGCCGGCTGTGTTGATGTGCTACAGCTTAATGCACAATGTATCCCCAATATACAGCCTGGTGACATACATTTCATTTGGCTTACTATTCTACTGCTTCTTGTTTGTAGTCTTTATGTCCATATCCTGTGATGTACTGAAAGAATTTGTTTACGGAGGGTATATTGCATCAAGTCTTGCATCAGCTCTCCTTATTTATACTTTTTTGGGAAAAGGTATGTGGAACTGGTAACTGAAGTAAACCCTTGTTGTAATATCTTGTATAATATGTTTTCTGTGCATTGCATAAGCATAATAATTAAAAATATCTAATTATAATAGTCATAATTTTTTCAGATCTCATATTTTCCCTGCTATTCTCGCTGCTGATCATGTTAATGTTTACTAAGTTACTGAATAAATGTCTTGTGGGCTTCCCTAAAACATTCACAGTAGGAGAAGCTATGATAACTTCACAAAGCATTGTTCTGTATGCAGCTATGACCATAGCCAAAGTAATATTCAACTTCAAAAGTGATGAGGAAACAGACTTCATACATGGAATCGTTTTTGTAAGTTCCTATTACTATATAAATTAGCTTGGCATGAGTGACTGACTATCTGATTAACATAATGCAGAGCCTATGCTGTTCCTTGCAATTTGGAGGGTTTATTATTTACTTATACATTTGGGTATTCCCTCGGGACCAAGAGATCTCGCCAGAAGAATGGCAACAGCTTTTTTCAATGAAACTTTTCTTTTTCTGGGAAAATCTACACCTTTACTGTAATCACCAAATCCGCCTGCCAAGCGTGGTGATTATGGCAAAACCTTCCAGCTCTGGAGGTGGTTCTTTCCAGCAGTGAACATTGATGGGCCGGCTCAAATAATTGAATATATATTTTTTGTGATTGGGTGTTGTATTGTATGATAAGGATATACTACATAAAAAATAAGTATTCTATCCATAATCTAGTGCCCATATTACTTAATTAAAGCTTTACTTAGTTTGGGTCTAGATGGTGGCTTTGAAATGAATATCCTGTATAAGTGTGAATCGTATTGATAACCACAGCAGTCTCAATATACTTTTCAGACAGTGTTATCAACCGTGGGTATGATTGTTACAGCAGTGTGTGTGATGAAAGATGAACAGAGAAATCTAGAATACCTAGGAAATGTATTTGCAGTGGCCACATTGTATGCATTGACAGTGCTGCATGGAATTATAGGAGGAAACATTCAATGTTTGCCGAGAATAATACAGTATGTTTTCTGGTCTAAAAACAGGGTAAGCTTGTTTGGATATTATAATTTTAAAAAGTCAAGTGCAGACACGCATTTCAAGTTGAAAAATCACATCCCTTATGTAGCCCACTTAAATTTTATTATTTGCTGCAATAAAAATGAGCACTGTGAAAATTTCAACTCTACCTATTACGGATAATGAGATACAGTCTGCTGACAGACAGCTTGGTATTAGATTGGCACCCTATGTACTATGGAACCCTAAAAACATACCCGAATCATACTCATAGACATAGATAGACACACATACAAAAACATAACAGAATTAAATTTACAAACAGAAAAAATGAATACAATGTTAATAATACAGTTTGTGCTGTGTGCTACAGCAGCAAATGGGACTCATCTCAGCATTATGCCTCACTTCGTTAGACAATATATTAATGTATCTATAAACAAATGAATGAACATACTTTGCACACCATAAAGATATAAAAAAATTACTATTACATAACATGTGGATGAAAAGGATTTCATAGATTAATAAAACAGTATTTCATTTAATTTACTTCTTCAACAATTTTTTATAACTGTATTGAAAAAATAACTTTAACTTCAAATTATAATTAATTACAGTAATTATTGTTGAAAGTTACAGTTACGGGTAGTACAAGACAACACAGGCATATCAATACAACTCATAATCATTAAAAATAAGATAAGTGAATTTAAAAGGATAGTGATAATTGAATAGGACTAGTTATTGATAGTTATAGTATCTTAAATAAATTTACTACACGGTGGGAGTCGCGGGCATAAAATAATAAAAAAACAAGAGGTACAATTTTTTTTTTATTGTTCAAAAGCAACTTTTGTCTATGTGTGTTATAATAAGTTTGTTTTTAGCCGCACCTAATAACGTTCTGGCTATTCATACTGGTGATAGCGATAGCCGTCATCAGCATGAGGACGCGGCTGGCCGTCAAAGCGAGCACGGTCACACGCAAGTCCTTCCACATCCTTGCGGCTATCGTTTTCCTCACAGGGTTCATTTATGACCGGAGACTGATACTGTTGGCTTCTGGGATCGGATTGGGCGCGCTGGTTTTAGCTGAGGTGAGAGATATTTAACTTTAACTTGTTTGATTTGGCGTGCCACAGTTTTATCGATTCTGCCAGTGTCATATCGACTATTGTAAGTGTCATAAACAGAAAAAGTGGGCTAATATATTGAGGATTCGGTACTTGGATAAATTCCCTTTTTTTTTTTAAGGAGGCTTAATCTAACATCTGTATAATAAAAACAAACAAACACAAGTTGTTAGAAAAAAAAAAGCGATGGGATTAGAGCTTGTTGTAATCACATTCACTGCCTTTTAAGGGTTTGATCCACAGCTCGATTGGTAGTAGCTGCCTTTACGCTTCTGGTTTGATTCCCCGGGACAAACATTTATGTGATAAATATAGGTGATTGTTCTGTGTTGTGTATTGTATGTACTTATTAACAACAATAAGGTAGGTATGTAAGTATTCTATACCTAATCTAGTTCCCATATTTGCTTTGGCAGCTAAGCTATCTATTAGTCATGTCCACCTCTATGATCTAGTGGTTCGCCTACCGGCGTCAGACCCAGAGATCCCGGGTTCGATCCCAGGAGGGTACAATATTGTTCTTGATTTGGTTGGTGGTAGGGCTTTGTTCAAGGCCGTCTGTCGCTACCACCATCTAAGTCTGTCGCCATAAAAACAATATTCTGGATTGTTGTGTACCGACATTTAGAGGTAATATAGTTAGCTCTTGAGGATTCCGTGTGAAGTGCGCTTCCACCTTCGGCCTTATCATAACATGAAACCAAGCGAGATGAAGACCAATAGCTTCCCCGTCGTACATTTATTTGCTTTTCATAGTAGCTTTCCTTATTTTGGGGCTAAATGGCGCTGAATGAAATCAAGTAAATAAAGCCCTATAATATATATTTTTTTTAAATGCATTTTTGTGTAGTGGAGCGCTGAAAAAGGTTTTTGGTATACTTCCCACAGGATGAGGTACCTATGTTTTATTTGTTATGTATGTAATTGATATAATGTTGTATTGGTAATAGTACCCAACTTGTTGGTTTTTCAGACATTACGGAAATCCGGTATTGAGCCCATATCTTCAGTTCTACAATCAGCCTTCCTTGTTTACCGGGACGAAAAGGTAATTTTTAATCTGGACAGCTAACTGAAACTATTTTCGTTTTCGTATAGGCCGCTTATTTCCATACATTTGGTTAGCGGAATAGTAAAGCAACTGTAGTTCCTTTCAATGTCCGCTAATCAAATGTATGGCAATAAGCGCCCTATACGAAAACGAAAATAGTTTCAGCTACCTGTCAGAAACTCATACTAAGGCCTCTGAATATTTATAATCGTCGTGTAGCTGACTGACTGACGCAAACCAGGGCTTACGGAAATTTGACACGCTCGCATCCTTATACAGTGAGAATTTCGGGACTAGGTAGATAGTCGAGCTATATTTATCGAAAAAGGAACAGTAATTTTAACATAAATCTACCAGAGTAGAAACAAGTATTTGATGCACTTAAAATGGGAGTGGGTGTTGTGTTGATGCGTATCTAGGCGTCGTCCTTATTGGTTTAAGACTGATGAATGAATGAATGAATGATTATTTACTAGAAAGTTACAGTACATTTTCATAAAGTAGTGCACCATAAAAAACATTAGGTACTGGTTTGTGTTGGCGCTCACACTCGATTATCTATAACTAAATTAAGTAGGTACTTAATACATATTAAACTCTACACACATAATTATTATACAAATACATAGGTATTATATTATATAGGTAGTGTTATTATTTTATATCTGCGCACTAAACTATTTATTGGGCATAGTTTTATATGATTGTTAAATAAATCTTTGACCGACTGTGGCAATGGTATGATAAAAGTTCGAAATAATAATATGAATATTCAAACAATTAAGTATTAGTATTAAGTTATCCAAAACAAAGTTATTATTATTGATATTAACCCGCTTGTGTAAATCCCCTTCGTCCCTTCTTTCGACAATCACGGGAAAATATGGGGGGCAAGTTCTCTGGTTATATTTTATTTTGATTCGAAAAACGGGTACTTATTGCGTATTTTACCTATATTTATCCCACGTTTGGATAAATATAGGTTAAATACGCGATAAATACCCGTTTTTCGTATCAAAATAATGTGTTCTAATCGCGAGACGAAAGACTAGTGGTTATATTTTTTTTTCTAGGACTGTGGTGCGTTTGCGATGACACCCCTTTACCTGTTCTGTGGACTAGCGTGTCCCCTACTACTGGTGCCCGGCGATGACCTTCTGGAGCTGCTGAGCGGCGTGCTGGCTATCGGAGTAGGTGACACAGCCGCTAGTTGGTTCGGTTCCAAATACGGATACAATAAATGGGCAGGTATGATAAAGCATTACCCGTCTTTGATTTGTCTCTGCTTTCTGCGCCGTAGGCTGTGGGTTCGATTTCCTCCCAGGACAAACATTTGTGTGATGAATATAGATGTTTTTTCTGTGTTTGGGTGTGTATTGTGTGATATGTATGTATTTACAAAAAAAAAAAAGTATTTATGTATTCTATCCGTAATCTAGTTCCCATATTACAAGCTATGCTTAGTTTGGGGCTAGATTGCGCTGTGTGAAATTAATGTCCTGTAATATTTATTATTATTATTGATGATGATTTTTTTTACATTAATTTCACATAGCGCAGTCTAGCCCCAAGCGAAGCATGATTACGAAAAACCTAAATCAAATATCGTTTCAGTAAGATTTATGCTCTTTGGACTATGGAGCAAACATGCACCTTGTTGGTTTAGGGTTCGGTTTCCACCCGGGACAAATGTGTGATGAATGTACATGTTTGTTCCAAGTTAGGATGATACTTTTTATTATAGGTATGTTTTTACAAAAAAAAAGTCTATTATGTAGTTATATTCTCCGTCAGTCTCCCAGATTACAAGCTTTGCTTAGTTTGGGGACTAGTTGGCGTTGTGTAAATGTTTATTGAAATTGAATATTCATCAAAATCTGATACCACGCTGTTACAGTCAAGACGATAAAACGAAAACCGCCAAAGCTACTGAACAGATTGAGCTGAAAATTTTCAGAAATGTAGATTTTAACCAGTTTTAATGTAGTTTAATATTTCAGATACCGAAAAATCTATGGAAGGGACTATGTTTAACATACTATCGCAGTTGATGACTGTTTATGCGCTTCAATTATTCGGTAAGTGAACGATTGTGGTTGTGTTCGCTTCTATCAGGAGTCCCACGACATTTCATGCCGTCTCTTATGACATTCATAAGAAACGGCATGAATATACAGTACAGAGTTCGATTTCGGTGAATTTTTTCCATGTTAATAATTTATTTAAACTGTGCAGTACTTTAATTTCATTTAAGCCTACCAACTCGATCAGGGTACCACGGAAGACCAGCCCTTTGGAATACCCATCCATAGCATTATGCTGAGTATCCTTTTTTGTCATTTTTTTGTTATGTAGTTGGGTAAATAAATATTTTATTAATATTTTTATGTGTGTTTACATTTTAGAATTGTAGCAAAGAAAAACTGATACATCTTTTAGTGTAAATAACCAGTTAAGCACAGATTTTTTCAATAAAAATGTCAATGTACCTACTAGGCAGTTTTAGCTCGCGACTCCGCTCATGTGGAAACTACCCGGATAAAAAGTAGCAGCAATCCGATCGGATTGCTGCTACTCGGACTCGTCGGACTAGTAACAAATCTTTCACTTTTTTTTCAACAACCTTCATAGCTCAGTTGGTAGTAACTGCCTTCTGCGCTGTAGGTTGTGGGTTCGATTACCACGCAGGACAAATTGTGTGATGAATATAGATGTTTGTTCTGTGTTTGGATGTTGTATCATTTAGTACGTTATGTATTTAAAAAAAGTATATAAGTATTCTATCCGTAATCTAGTTCCCATATTACATTTGCTTAGTTTGGGGCTAGATGGCTCTGTGTGAAATTAACGTCCTGTAATATTTATGTATTTACTTTTATATTACTGTAGGAGTATGATTTTATTTTTTATTTATTGTACGACGGGGAAGCGCTTGGCCTTCATCTCACCTGGTAACAAGTTAAGATAAGGCCGAAGGTGGAGGCGCACTTCACCCGGAATCCACAGCAAACTGAGGAACTGGCTATCTTACCTCTGAATGCCGGAACACAACAATTTTAAAATTGTTATTATGGCGACAGAATTAGGTAAGATGGTGGTAGCTAGCCAGGCGGACTTCAACAAAGTCCTACCACCAACCAAACCAAGCACAATATATTGTACTCCCCATGGGGATCGAACCCGGGACCTCTGGAACTGAAATCGGTGGGTTGAACCACTAGACCACAGAGGCGGTTAAATTTTCTAAGTTCTAAGTATTGATTTCTAGTTTAAACTTTCGCGATTAGAGCTCAATGTTTATACGAAACCTCCCGCGACCACGGGCGGTGCCATGCCGCCGAAACGTCTAAAAGCGCCTAGTTCACGTTATACGGAATACATCTTTTATCTGCCCACTCGGAACACAAAAACGTATTATTTGCAGATCTGGTGAATTCACACAACGCGCTAGTCAGAACAGCAATCGCGGCTACAGCCTCGGCCCTGGTGGAAGCCAAAACGGAGCAAGTGGACAACCTAGTGCTACCCCTCGTCACACTGTTCTTGTTCCAGGTTACTAGCTTCCTTACCTAGGTCATATCAACGCGAACTGTCCACTGCTGAACAAGCTGTTTGTAGGTTGATGTTTTTGGGTATTATTGGTATTACATCCCTATCATACAATACAACAGTAACAGTATTGTATGATTACAAGACGAGTATTTCACACAACGCAATCTAGCCCCAAACGAAGCATATTGTAATATGGGAACTACATTACGGATAGAATACGTACATACTTTTTTTTTTGTAATCATACAATGCAACAGTGTTAGTACTTACATACTTTTCTTTT
Source organism: Venusia cambrica (assembly GCA_951394065.1). Taxonomy (NCBI): domain Eukaryota; kingdom Metazoa; phylum Arthropoda; class Insecta; order Lepidoptera; family Geometridae; genus Venusia; species Venusia cambrica. Next base: position 12,153,804 of record OX596035.1, read on the forward strand.
CTGTAGAAAAGAAGTAAGAAAAGTGGCATTGATTACAATTTACAAATTATGATTAAAAAAAAAACATACAATACTGTTGTATTTAATAAAGAAAAGTATAGAAGTATTTTATCCGTAATCTAGTTACCATATTACAAGCTATGCTTAGTTTGGGGCTAGATGGCGTTGTGTGAAATTCATGTCCCGTAATATTTAATTACTAATAAACCGGCCAAGTGCGACTCAACACGCACACAGAGGGTTCCGACCATCTACATTTGAAGACAATTTTTTTAAAACAACGTTAAAAAAATACGTTTCTTGTACGGTCTCCGTCACCTCCTAATTTTTTTTATTTTTATTTTTTATCAGGTAAAGGGTAGGCATCTCCTAATTTTTTTTATTTTTATCATTTATCAGATAAAGGGTAGTGCCGCGAATTTATCCATAAATGACGTAGAAAGTTTTACACTTCGGTAACGTAGGGTGATGCATTATAGTAGCGTAGAATTTTTAGGGTCTGTAAAGGTACATGTGGGATTTTGTCAAAACCTTATAACTAAAATGAATAACAGTGCCATATAAAACAAAATGAATGCTCACAAATAAAATATCATTGCTAAAAAAGCATTTCGCATTTACCGGGGAGAGTTTAATATATATTTTTTATCTATATAGTTATTTAAAACTAAGATACTCGAAAATAACTGTGTACTTAAAAATCTTTATTCGGTAGCGTAGTGATGAATTTCTACACAACTAGTGACGTATAAGTATCGTAGTGGTACTTTATGCTACCGTAGCGTATAGTAAAACTACAATATTTTATTTGTTTCTTAAAACATTAGGATACATAAAATAATTAAAGCTATGTTGGTAAAAGGTAATCAAATAATTCAAATTTTGCCCCGAGTTCCGGACAAGAGATTCTGTATACCGGTCCTCCGCAATAGCTTTGTTAATGAACAGTGTTTTAAGGTAAAATAACGCGAAAGTCTTAATGAATTTAGCGCAATATTATTAAATAAACTTTATTTTTGATATGTAAAAAATCCTTTTGCAAAATCCGTGACCCATCCACTTCACACAATTTTGACATCCAGACTGACGCCATACCCACCCTAGGGTAAATGATCTTTATTGTTGGCGCTTTACACACAAATTCTACTCATTGTGAAATAAATAGAGTAGGCAGTTATTGGTAGCGTACAATAAGTGACATAGAAATTTATTTGTATTTTCTTACATGAAGGTAAATAATATAATTACATAAGAAACAAGAAATGAAACAAAAATAAATGCTAGCCAATCATATGAGCATCTAGCTACAAAAAAAAAAGTCAACGGCAAATTTTAAATTTTGTGTTTTATTTATGTCTAAAGTGCACTTTGTCCAAAACGGATCACATTTTTTATACCTACAAATTTCACCATTTTTTAGGAAACTCGTGCATAGTATATCTTTCTGATTGTTCTATGAAATGAAAACCTTTTAAATGACATTCTTTAGAATTAAGTTATTTAATACAATGCACTAATAAAAAATCCAAGTGTTCATACTTTTCGAAAAAATAAGGGAGGATAGTAGTGGTATACGAAAAGTGGAAAATCCGCGGCCTTACCGTAATACGCCATAATAACACATATTCTCTGAAATTTTAAATGAGGTATCTCCTATTACTAAACAAAAAATACAGCAGATGAAGGTAGATAGGCAAAAATCAGGCTTAGACTCGGCACAAACGTGCCACCGACCACAACCACCGATGGCTGTCGCGCCCTACCGCCACATTTGTAAAAGTAGCAGAAGTGCGCGACAGTCACCGGTGTTCGGTAGCCGCCACTTTTTATAACCTACTCCGCTGCGTAGTCTTATGATGGACTATACGATATGAAAGTATATATATCCAATGATGCGTAAGGTGCCTTAAGCTCCGTGGCAGCGCGATAGTGGCGTTTGTCGGCGGCATCTTGTGTGGCCCGCAGCGACTACAAGTGGCGAGTCGCGGATACTGCTGTAGCGAGTGACCGCCACCCCGGCTACACGTGTGCGGCGCGCGTAGACAAAATATATGAATAAGGGTCGGTGGCCCGTTTGCGCCGAGCTTTAGGTAAGGGGTCCCCTCTCAGCCATTCTTCCATGTATGTAACTAAGATTTCATAACTGGTTATGTATTTTTTTTTCACTGTTTCATAACCAGTTATTAAACAATAGTTTTTTCCTTTTTCATAACGACAACCTCTTAAGTTATGGCACTTTTTTCCTGATGCATTATATTGTGTGTGTCATTAAGTCTTGCGGTAATGCTATACTTAGTGGAGTGGCACTTGCTAATTTTTACCCAAAAACGAAATTTTGTTTGGTTGGAAGTTGGACTACCAAAAAAAATTGGTTTCGGTCTGATTTCCTGTATTGGTTCTTGACCAAGAGTTCATTGGTTTTTAAAACCATTGAACACAATTATATTCCTAGAAGATACATTCGTTAGGGTAGGTTAAACAACAGGTTTATTGACTTTGTCTAATATTAAATGAGGCTATACTTTTTTGTTCTTGTTTGGTCAATTAGAAATTAATGTGCCCATATAGTATGTCTAGTGATTGTTTTTTATATTTTTGTACATGAACTTCCAACATTCCTATATTATGTTAGAATTTACCAAAGGGGTTTTTATAAATAAGAGATAATGATAATGTTACTTATAAAAATAAAATTTGTTTATTGAAAATATTGTCGTTTTATTGCTTTATTTTGAAATTCCTTCTTGACTTCACACATAAGAAACGTAATAATTCAGATTTTAGGAATAACCCATGCGCAATAAATGCCTGAAATATCACTGAGAAACTATTGATGATATTTTTTTTTTTCTTATTTAATTTAGGGACTTTAAATCGATAACGACTATGCCAGTCCCATAGGTCTCGCATACCATCTCTCATTCACCCTCGAGCACCATGCATGCCGACCTGTAGAGTGCAATAGCGGCGGCAGAGGTCTGCTCCGCTAATACACCCTGAAACAAGCCTACATCCAAGGCGTTCACCGTCATCAATGAGGACAGCTCCTCTCTTATGGGTGCACTCCGGGAACACTCCACCAAAAAATGATAGGTGTCTTCATAAGTACCACATGTGTCACATAGTGGACTGTTTATCTTTATTGATGATATGAGAAATTAAATTAGATTGTAAAAACTTAAAACAAATTGATACTAGATTTCATATCAGTCTTAAATATTATTTGAAAAACATGTAATATTTTATTATTTGGTCAGCAAGAAAAACCTATGAAAAAGTTATTTTGACAGTATTTAATTCGCATTTATGGCGGAGTACGTATTTTTTTCCCCCAACAACTTACTTTTTTATATAACTTTGACTGCTGACCAAAACCTCTTAAACTAGCTGACCGTTAATTAAAGGCTTTACTTTAATACCATTATCCACCGAACCGTTCTCTTCTTTAATCTCTAACTTGATAATTTTACTGTCACTGTTTGCATCACTATTACTTCGTTTACTTTTAACTAAAATGCGTTTTTTCTTGACACCTTTACATTTCGACTTGAACACTTTCTCCAAAGCGAGTACATCTCTCCTGTCTATGGTCCAGTCTACAACTGCATCAGTGATACTAGCTGGATTCTCATCTTCAGAATACGGAGGTATCTTAAGTTTCAGAATCTTCATAACTCTTTCTAATATTTCGTCTACATAGAAGCTTATAACTAGATCTGCTTTGTTATCCTGAAAAAGAAATATTTTTATATTTGTTATCTATTCCTCAGATTTTTTTAAAATGTTACAAATGGTGAGTGGAACAATTTTGAATGCCGAATACCACTCTGCCATACATCTCTGGGTTAATAAATATAATCTAAAATCACCCCCGAAAATAAACTATTTCGTTTATTAAGGATTAAAAATATGGGCCCTCAATCCAGATGCACATAATACGTACATTTCGTCGTTAATTTAGAAATTTTGTCGCACGTCCGATTCAAATGAAGTTAAGAGGTAAAACAAAAATAAAAATATATGGAAAAGAGTTAGAATAGAAAAGCAATTTTCCATTTATAAAAAAAAATGATACTTTTTCTCCTTCGAGGATTCACCTCTGATCATACTCAGAGGGTGGATCTTATGACAATCACCTACTAGGCGGGAGGTCAAGGCACGTCCAAACTTATGTTCGGTAGATGCCCATGGTTCAAGTTGCTAGTATAAAATACGTGACAGGCTGCAAGCCCATTGCCGATTACCGTAATACTTATACTAACCAGTTTATATTTATTACAATTTGTACTATATTATAGATATTTTAGACAAAGTAACACAGATACAGATTACTGTCTATACCTGCAAAATATAATTTGAATCATAAAAACTATTTCGAAATCAACAACCAATTATTTACTGTACTTTGTACTGAGCATAAAAAACCTGTGGTACTCCGGGACTTTTTTAAAGGAATTAAGCATTTAATTTCATACAACCAATTAAAGCTACATGTAGTCTATGGTATTAAAAACCATACATCAAAGAGAATCAAACAACTATGTTTACTCTAACAAAAATCTAAATTAATAGGTCTTCTGTAAGTACTCACATGTTTGGTAGGTTGCAAATTGCATATGACTAGCTTGCCTCCATACTTCACAGTTTCAAGAGGCAAGTTTCCACTTGGCACTATTTGGAGTGTTGTTCCTAGGCTTATACTCAGATCTGCAATGCTGAAAATTATAAAATCAAGCTACTATTTCTCTCATGCATGATATAAAAGTATATGAACAAGTAGATGTGTGTAGTACACACACACTTACATGAGGCAGACAATATAGCCTAATAGTCTAGGAAACACCTATTCACTGTCACCTCATTCCAAAAAAGCCAGTGACTGAACAACCAATGACAAAGCATATTTATGTGTTTATGCCTTCTTTGCATGTGTGAGTAATCACTGCAGAACCCTTTGTCTTAGTCATTCTAGAATGCTGTTTACTGTTATAGGTATAATTAACTGTTTGAGAAGTTAATTTTTAGCTCACCTAGAATGCCATTCAGACATTTGCAGATCGTTTTCAGGCAGTGCATGTTCCCAGTCCAGTATAGCATCGAACAACTTGCCCCGACAAGGCCTACCAGTGAACTGTTCTGCTATACATGTTGCACCAAGGGATTTCTTGCCAACTGTTTCACTAGGGGTGTTGCGGACAAATTGCCTGTGAAGTGGAATACAGGCCCAGTTTAATATAGATTAATAACAGAATGGGTTCCTTCCCCTAACCTTAACCCTAGAAACGGGTACACTAGAAACAATTTTCCAAAACTCTAGGAAAAAGCATGAATATTACAAGCAATCATTTGCACTGGTGATAATATCTAAATAAATCACTGCAATATATTGTCCTTATAAGCAGCATTTTACTGTATCTTAGGGAATTATTTTTATTTGAAAATAATATCAGAAGTTGAAGGTGACTCAAAGGGAACATTTCAAATTAAATAAGCCATAATTAGGTACCTTTTACAGACATTGCATTCATCAACATACATATTTCCATGTAGTTCTGCCAAATATTTCCTAGGTAATCCTGACTTCAAGTGTAGTCCATCAATGTTTTGACTTACTATGTAATGTACTTTTTTGCATTCTACTAGTTTCTTCAGAATCATATGAGTTTTGGTTGGCTTTGCATTGTTGAATGAAACATCAGTTGTAGGTTTCTTGCCATATTTTTCTAGTGTCCAGACTCCATTTGGACCTCTGGAATGGTGCTTAGTATTAAGTAAGTAACATACAGAGTTCCTACACAGTCAGGTTTTGAGTTTTAAGTAACTCCAAAATGTCACCTATTTTACTTATCAGTACATATATACCATACCAATATTATAAAGTCAAAAGTAAACTGTTCATTTATGACATTATATGCATTTTGTTACTTTTATCAGGACTAAACAGTTGAACAGATTTTTTTTAACATAGAATGAGGGAGACCTTGGCTTTCATCTTACCTGGTTTCAAGTTATGATAAGCTGGAAGCGCACTTCACCTGGAATCCTCAACAGACTGAGAAACTGAAAGGTGGTTTAAAATATATCCACCAGAAATTATCAAAGTTATGAAGCTACTTTTTATTCAGGTATCTACCGAAGATGAAACTGGGCAAAAGCTAGTACCCATATAATAAAATTAATAGCTTGCACAAACTAACCTAAAATCTGGTATTCCAGCAGAAGTGCTGATACCTGCTCCAGTATGGACCACCACATGCTTGCTTTGTTTGATAAGTTGGGCTAACAGGTCACATTTTTTTTCCAAGTTAGAAGCAGACTCGAATTTCTGGAAGAAACCATAAAACAGTAAAGTTTTGCTCTAGAACGTTGCAGGGTAGTAAAGTTTTAGTTCATGAAAACTAGATGCATGGTTTTTATGAACGAAAGGTTTGCAACTATTTGGGAATGAATGAGATTTACCTCTGGAATGCCAAGGACTCCTTTGTTTTCGTATGGCGATAACCCATCTGCATAATTACAAGACATCTCATGTGTTTCAGAAGATGTTTCCTATATTTCCAAATACCTATGCAAAGTAATCTAAAATTTGTTAAAACAAAAGCGAAGGAAACACTAAATATTCTACACTTCTTTAAACAAAACCTACGTTATTGCAGATATTCGGGCAGAAACGTTGAGTTGAGGTCGAATCGAGTTCATAGAAGAATTTTACTGTCTGTCGAGTCGAGATCGAGAGAGTGCGTCGCTGTTTTGAACATTTGCGTACTGCGTGTACGTGTGCGTTGCGTGCCCACCTGTGTTGTTTGTGTGTAAAAAAAAAATGACGAGACTGTTTTGAATACAAGATACGCGTCACAGTAAACGTACACATAATCAGCTGATCTTGGTATGTACGTGATTATTATGAAGACATCACAGTTGGTACTATTGATTTAGTATACGTAGAATGGCAATGCAAAAGAGAAAGATAATAGTGTAAGCTTATGTTAGAGCGAGACCTAGCAACCGTGTCCGGAACAAATCACTTTTCATTTTTTAAAATTCTAGGTTTTCAAGTGAACATTTATGTTAAATAGACTTGAGTTAGGTATTATGGTTACGTGTGAAGCACCAGGATGCAATGCGTCTAAAATAGGGGTAGATGTTTAGACCACGACTACTAAGGCAACGGTTTTGAGAGCACTTTTCATAAAGACAATTTTTTTCATGTTAATATGGGGTGACACTTATTGTATTCTGCCCACCCACTATGACATACGATGCTTTGCTCTCATTCTAGCTTTGCATAGAATATATAGTTAGCTATAAGAGAGAGCCTCGCACACTGAGGTGAAAAAAAAAGAGTGAGAAAATGAGTGCTTAATGTTTGGTTAACGACCCCGTAGCTCATCTTTTGGCTAACTTTTTTTTACTAGAAGTCCCTGCGCTTCTTCGCTACGCTAAGTTACGCGGGCTTGATCCTCTCAGGACCTCATTTGCGAGCTTCTGGCTCAGCCTTTATATACACACCCCAATGTCACGCATAAGACCAGGTAGAGTCGGGGTTGGCAGTGTCGGTTTTGTCATTTGGAGGTTACGGAGGTCTGCGGATTGTACGGGAATTCCGATAAAAATACATCATACCGTAAATAATTATTATCTAGGTTAGGTACTCAGTAGAAATACAACTACACCCGCCTTGCACTCGCCCATGAAAACAAGGCATCAAGGTCCACTACAATTCTACTACATAAATAAAAGTGGATACGGATTATTGGCTGTTTGAATGAATGAAATTAATGAATGAATGAAATGAAAATGAAAAATAGTTTAGTGCACACCTTAAAAAATAAAACGGGATAACTTAAAAATAAATGTATATACAAGGACGGTCTTATCGCTAAGAAGCGCTTTATTCCAGACAACCTTTGGATGGAGTGGATTTCATGGCTAAAGAGGTGGTTGGTGGTGCACATATTAATTAGGGCTAAATTAACTATAAGTACATTATAAGTAAAGCTATGCTACAAATATACACACTACTTATATAAATATAAATATCTACATATTATACACTATGTACTTACATACTATACTATACAAATATAAATATATTTATATATATTTACTTAGATGGATGATAATTTTATTATAATAAATGTTCTAGAAGTACCAAGATGAAAACATATAAAACGGTGCAGAAAACAGCAAAAACGTATTGTGGTGACTAACGATGAGATAAACTATTTAAACAGGTTCATTTAAGTAAAAACATTTAACCCTAACTTTGAACACAGCCAGAGAAGGTGATTGCCTTATTGAAAGCGGCAACGCGTTCCATAAGCGTACAGCCTCCACAGTAAATCAAGAATCATCGTAAAAACTAGTTGTGAGCAGGGAATTTCAGAACAAGTTAGGGAGTTTCAGACGATCGGAGAGAGCGGGAATGTGAGAGGTGCAGGAATTCATAGCGTTCCTTTAAGTAATTGGGGGTCAAAGGATTTCGAAGGATATTGAATAAAAGAGAAAGAATGTGAGAGGTCCGGCGAAGGTGAATTGGGAGCCACTTGAGCTTCGAGCAAAATTCAGAAACATGGTCATATTTTCGAAGACCGTAAATAAACCTTATACAAACATTCTGAAGTCGCTCAAGTTTCCTTAGCTGCTCCTCCGTCATATCAAGATAGCAGACGTCAGCATAATCAAGTATAGGAAAGAGAAGAGATTGAGCAAGCATATTTTTTGTGGCAGTTGGAAGAAAATTGCGCAATCTCCTGAGAGAGGGAAATTGCACCATTCAGATTATCAAGCGGAGATTGAGTATAGATTTGGAGATCATCTGCATAGAGATGGTAGGATGAAGAAAATTGGTGAGAAATAGAATTAATGAAGAGTGCAAAAAGAATCCTCTTCTTTTTGCACTCTTCATCACAAGACTCCACCTTGAGGAATGCCAGCAGATAGACTACACCACGACGAATACCTACGATTCGTCTATGTGGATTTGTTGCCGGCGCCCTAGCAGATAACTGCGAAACCAGTCAACCACTGATGGAGATATGTTAATAGAGCGTCGCAAGCCGAGGAGAATATCAAAGTTGACCGTGTTGAAGGCATTGCTAAAGTCTAGGAGAGTAAGAACAGTAAGTTGTCTTAGCTCCATCCCCAGTCTTATGTCATCAGTAATTTTGACAAGAGCTGTAACTGTACTGTGACCGGGACGGAAGCCAGATTGGAGAGGATTAAGAAGGTTCTGATGGATTAGGTAGTGGCTGAGCTGGCTGTTAATTAGTGACACGAGGTGATTCCTATTCCATTTGTACATTATTGGTGTGCATTATCGGATAGTACATTATTGACTGTGCATTATTGTCTCCCCATTGAACAACACAACAACAAACTTTCATTAAAATCAGTGTTGCCACCTTGGTGATTTTTCCACTAGATCTGGCGACTTTTCTATACATATAACGATAAATCAAACCTGTATCTGGTGATAAGTTGAAGCGTTTTGCTTTCTTTGTTTCTAGTCTAAGCAATCTCGGGGTTGGGTGCTGGATTTTAGAACGTGTCTCGGCAGTGAGCTTAACATCTAGATGAAAAATTATCTAACCACGGCTAACTAAACTTAAAAGTAAACTGTTAGTAATTAAATTAAGGTTCGTGAGATTTTTGCGATAACGTTTTTTTTTTCCAAAGAATTTTCCAAAATCTGGTGACATTTCATGATAGATTTAGCTCCTAAAAAAATGTAAGGTGGCAGCACTGATTTCAATCAATTTAATTTCTTTCATTCATTCAGTGCTTTTGCTTGTGTTGTGGTTTGTTGGCAAAGATAGATCATTATTATTTAAAAAACGGAGTAGATTCTAGTGTCTAATCTTATTATCTTACATCTTAGGAAGAGAATGAATCGCAGGAGAGCACATGACGAGGAAGATGGATACGGTAAGAGATTTATTTTTAGGTTAAGTTCGATATGTTGACATAGCTAATATCTTTGATTTATTTGTTTTAGAACGTCTGCATCGTAAAAGACGTCGTGTATCAGAAAACCAAGAGATCGAAGATAGATTGGAGTCCCTTATTTTAAGGGTAGGAGAAAAGAGCAGCTCAAGTTTGGAGAGTAACTTGGAGGGATTGGCAAGTGTTCTAGAAGCTGATTTGAGCACCTTCAGAGTGAAAATCCTTCGCATTCTGACAGATTGTGCGATACGTATGCCCGAGAAATGTACGATCTATGCTACTTTGGTTGGTTTACTGAATGCGAAGAACTACAACTTTGGTGGTGAATTTGTTGAGTACATAGTAAAGACATTCAAAGATAACTTGAAGATAGGGAAGTGGAACGCTGCTCGCTACTGCCTGAGGTTCATATCTGATCTGGTGAACTGCCATGTGCTGGCTGCATCATCCCTACTGACCCTGCTCGAGACTTTAGTTGACTGTGCTAATGAAGATACTGTGCCACAAGTGAGGAGAGATTGGTTTGTGTTTGCGGTGCTGTCAGCTTTGCCTTGGGTTGGCAGAGAACTCTATGAAAAAAAGGAGTCTCAACTGGACCATCTTCTGGTCACTATTGAAGTGTTCCTCAACAAGCGTAGTAAGAAACACTGGCCGGCACTGAAAGTGTGGTCAACTGACACTCCTCATTTGCAAGAAGAGTATTTGGACTGTCTCTGGGCTCAGATCAAGAAGTTAAAGCAGGACAACTGGTCTGAGAAGCACATCCCCAGGCCTTACTTGGCCTTTGATTCCATTCTTTGTGAGGCCTTGCAGCATACACTACCAACTATCCAGGTAACAGTCTCTTTAATTATTGAAGATATTAATAAAAAAAAAATATATGAATAACCACCTCATTGTTATAACTTCAGGAAACACAAAGCTTTGTTCCTGTTGTGTATTCTGTAGGGATTTCCTCAAGAAGGGATCAATTTAGGCAGTGGGAAGAATTGTTATTGCCACTCAGATAGATTGTTTGATTTGGGGAAGCCTATGTTCAGCAGTGGATGTGTGTGAAATGATAAGACAAAATAATATATATATATATATTTTCGTTTAAATTTCAGATTCATATCATATTTAAGATTTCTCTACCCCTACTGGGGGTAGGGATTGGGTTTACATTTACAGGGCTTTCTTCTTTGCCCCAAGCTGGTCTCTGTTAGTGTCTCTATAGTTATAAATAAGGTCTCATTGGGGGTACACCCCCCAGTGCCTAGTGCCCAGTACCTCTGCTGGGTGAGTTCCTTGGTTGCCCAGGGAAGGCCCAGCATACACCATGGTTGTGCCTTCCGGAGTTGGTGTCTTGTTGACATTGCCATTACAGCATAACATTTATTATAATCATCTTCGTAAACATCAGTAAAAAAATAATAATTAAATTTTCACACAAAACCATCTATTCCCAAACTAAACAAGAGGTAATTATGTGAATGACAACTTAAAAAGTTAGGGATATTGTATAGTAAACATGTTATCCTTCTTAAAATTAGATCAAGAGTTATAATGTACAGTATACATTACAGTCTTACCTTGCAGCCTCCTCCACACAATGACAATGACAGCTACCCCATGCCGAGAGTGATCTTCCGTATGTTTGACTACACTGACTGCCCAGATGGCCCCGTTTTACCTGGAGCTCACTCTATAGAAAGGTTTCTCATTGAAGAGCACCTTCACAACATTTTAGAAGCCCACCACTTGGAAAGGAAAGAATGTGCAGCTCAACTTATATGCTTTCCATACAAAGCAAAAATACCTTTAGAATACTGTATTGTAGAGGTTATATTTGCTGAGCTATTTAACCTTCCTCGGCCAAGGTATCTGGAGATTTGTTACGGGTCCATTTTGATTGAGCTGTGTAAGTTGCAGCCCTCGACTATGCCTCAAGTGTTGGCCCAGGCTACTGAGATACTATTCATGAGGATTGATACGATGAATGTGGCTTGCTTTGACAGGTAAGAGTGATTTGTTCTTGGTGTAGGTTGTGGTGGCGTGATATTACAGAATATGGGCATTATCCACCTGTTGGTGTTGTAAGAGGCTACAAAGGGGTAAGGGATACCCATCCTTACCCCTTTGTACCCTCTCTTCCGACCCTGGTAACCACAAGGGGTGCCTAAAAACAATTCTATGATCATGCCTGCTAAGTGTAGTGCTATAGCAGTTCCTCTTCTTATTCTCATTGAGAGCCTCGGTATCCTGATGAGTATGAACTACAAACAAATGCGTGCACTGCATTCTCCAATCAGGATATGACAAGATAATGTGTGCCTAGTACAATGTTATTGTGTATTGAAAGTCACAAATTTGAATTGATTTGGGGTTCCTCCAGAATCTTACGGCCTTTCATCAGTTGCAGTCATGGGGTTTTTTGATATTTTTTCAACTTGCCATCCTGTCATGTAATATTAGTTGATGAAAATAGCGCATAATTACGAGAATATAAGATGAATACAATATTAAATATGGCATAGAAACACTCGTTTTTGAGATTCTAATGAGGATAAAATGAATATAGCTTTAGTTCCATTGTTGACAGTATTCGAAATTTGAAATATGATTAAATCTACTTCATGTTTCAGGTTTGTGAATTGGTTCTCATACCACCTGAGCAACTTCCAGTACCGCTGGTCTTGGGAGGATTGGGAAGGGTGCACTCAACTGGACACGGACCACCCCAAGCCTAGGTTCATCAGAGAGGTGTTAGGGAAATGCCTCAGGTACTACTTGATTTCAAATATACGGGCGAATTTCGACCCGTGGCCGGCTGGCGCCCATGGTTCATAATTTGACCATAAAAAAGTATTAAAACTTAAGTTTTCGGCACTCCGTCACATAAACTTTAACTAAGCCTATCTCACACATCTCAAGAATTTTCTTAAATCAATTATCAGAATATTTCATACTATATACAAAATTGACACAATGATTTCCCAGTTGAGGATTAACATATTTCTGCCGTCGGTGACGAATTAGCAACTATACTAGACTGACCACATCTTTTGTTCTAACTCACGCTTTATTTTGTCAGAAAATAAATAGGTTATAATGAATGTTTCACCAAATTTTTTCGAACAAACAGCACTCCAAAAAAAATACATATTATCATGAGCAGGTATACACTTGAGAACTCAACACTTAAATTGCGATCACCAACCTATTACTACGCGAGGTGATTATGGCAATACCCACCATTGCAATCTGGAGGTCATTATCCTGAAATTGAATTTTTCAGGCCGTAGTGATGATGAATCTCTACTTAGATGCAAGTTTGAATTATTATATGAAATTTGTTCAATTTACTTTCAGGCTATCATACCACCAAAGAATCAAAGATATCACACCAGAAGCGTTTGCGTTGCTAGTTCCCCTCAAACCAGAGCCAATCTACAAATACTCTATGGAAGGAGCCGGTAAGGAATTTCTACACAACATCCTGATAAAAATACACACGCGTTTTAGGAGACTCAATAAAACCTAGTTTATTTTTGGAAGGGGGTAAAAACCATTGCAAAAATTACTGCTATACTGGCAAACCCATTGCCAAAAGTCATTTAGTGCATATTTCAAGGTTATCTCCCCTGTGTAGTATAAGGATGCACTAAAAATACTCTTGACAACTTCTCGCAAAATGACATGAATGAAATCTACAATTGACTAGCTATCTATTCATAGAAAATATATAATGATCATCCACAAATGAATTCAAGCTTTCAAATGAAGTACCAGTAAAAAAATAATTTATTTTATTACAAATACTCGTATGTCTCGTATTCTAAACTTATTTTATCTAGATTAAAGAACTATTTACACTTCGTTTACGTTCGACAGTATACTGTGCATTGAGCTATTGAGTTTAAATGCCTTTCATGTATTTGTATCGTGATTTCACGTTTTTCGCGAGATCTAAGATTTTAGATGGAGTCAAGCTAGATAGATCCAGGTATAATTTACAACCCGCGCCAATAAGATTTGTTGTACAATCATTCGCTATCATTTCACGCATTCTTCTCTTTATCTGGTTTACTAACGGTTCCTTGTCATTGGCGTGGGTTATAGGAGTGTTAAGTCTATTCCATAGCCATTAGTTCAAGGAAACTGAACGGCCTCTCGCGGTATTCCTCGTAGCTAAGATCAGCATGCCTTGGCTTACTGCTTTCTTCATCTGTATTTTGAGAATAATCATTATCTTCATTGTCTTCGTCATCGTATTGGTCGTAATTTGTCTCATTGTCCTGTTTTTTCTCTAAAGATTCGAGAAAGTCTTCCAAATCGTCATCAATGTGCGCTAATCGCTCTTTATTTTCACTCCCTTCACCCAATAGTTCTGTCTTATTGTCATGAAGTCCTGCTACAGAGTAACCACCAAAGATTTGACTGAAAATATCCGCTTCTGTTGTAATTTGCTCTGTGGTTGTGACTATTTCTAGTATCTCTATCGATTCATTAGAAACTGATGGATCTTCGGTTGTTGTGAGGTTCATATGCTTCTTTTTTTTACACTTTGCTTTGTTTTTCACTGGTGTGTGAGTTGTAGTGACTATAGAGTTTTCGTTGACTTCATGGCTGTCGATTACTTCATTACTGGTATCACTAGACTCGGTTTGATCGCTAAAGATGAATTCCGTATGATCTTTCGACTCTTCGTCCTCGTTTTCAGTGGTTTCTTCCGAATCTGTTTCTATTTCGGTCTCTTCTGTGCCACTTGGATAATCGGGTTCTACATTGGACACTTGTTTTTCTGGAGGCTGCGGTTCTGGCGTTGCAGGTAACACATCAAGTAGCATTTCCGTTGTACTGCTGATTACATAAGCTACATCTAAGTGCTCTTTGTGGTTATCCTCGTCAATATTCTTCGGAGTTGATGAGACGTATCCTTGAAAGTTGGATCCTTTTCGTCGGTATTTAGCATTGGATTGCTTGGTTTTATTACCCTCCATGATAGGATTACTCCATTTATCGTGGTTAACCGACGTGCCTTTATGCATCAATGTCGATAGTCTGAATCGATTCTGAGTCTTTGGCTGCGTTGTGGCTACTGGAGGCTCAGTTTCAGGAGCGGGCGTTGTTGTTGTCGTAGTTATCTTCGTTGTTGGTCTTGTAGTTGTAGTGATGGGTCGCGATGTTATAACAGGACGTGGGGTAGTTGATGTAATAGTGGCGTCGGTAATTACCTTTGCGATAGGAGTCGTTGTTTCATTTTGTATTTTTGACTTTGTCTGCCACCCGGCTTTTGTCGTCCCAGTAGCTGCAGAACTGGCTTGAGGAGCTAAATCTGGCGTCGGCCTTTTTGAGCGAGGCTTTTCGGTAGTAGTTGTAGATGTCGAAGTGGTTGTGGTAGTAGTCGATACTCGCTTGTGCTTTTTTGTTTTCTCCGGTTTTGTGAATTTAGGAGGGGGTCGCGTTCGCTTTGAAGTCTTAGGTGTTGTGGTGGTAGTTTTCTCCTCCTTTTTGACTTCAGTTGTAGTAGCTAGTGTAACAGTTGTTGTCGGTTCAGGGACGGTAGTCGTCAGTACGAATGGTGTAGTCGTTTCAGAAGTGTTCTTCGCTTCCTGGGAAACCATTGGTGTGGTTTTGACAAATGCACCCAAAAGGTTGTTAGCCCAATGCATCGAGTCCCCCTCGATGGACTGGCTTTGTGCAGTGATTATATCGGGTGTGCTCGTTGTGGTTCGTTGCGATTTGATCAGTTCGTGTTTTTTCGGAGGTTTCGATTTATGAGGGTTCTTATTTTGAACGTGTTTTTGCTTGCCGCTCCCAGCTTTTTCACTCGACTCACTAGAGTCAGTAGTGTTGTCTGCGTAGTTTATGGTCATAGGTCTGAACGCGTCGGCGAGGGGGTCTGGGTCGGAGAACAATTGAACGTCGACAACTTGCGGACTAGGCCGGAAGTCTACGGGAGGTCTGGGCTTCATGGGCTTCGAATGTGGGTGATGATTGGAATGATACTTCAGAGGAGGCATTGGCTTGAAGGGTTTTTTATCCATTGTTACGAACACTCCAGGTGGAGCATTGAAAACCGGAGTACGGACATGTTCCGGGAAGTAACTGACTTTGGTCGGCGGAGGCTTGTGCTTCTGATAAGGTTTGAAAGCTGATACCGTCACAATTTCAGGTTCTTTCGTTGTAATCTCAGACGCATTTACCATATTCGTGATTTCCATTGTTACATTGAGCGGTGCAGTAGAAGGCGTAGCTACTATAGCCGGTCTTGTTGTTTTGATTACATTGGACGGTTGATACCTGTAGTCAGTATGAGGTGAATACGGGATCTTGCCCTGTACATCTGGTTCTTTATAATGGTATTTCTGCAAATGCTGTACTTGTGTAGGTGGTTGAACTTTGGTCTTCACATCATAATGGTACTGAACTGGCGGAGGTGTAAACGAATATTTGGTTTTTACCTCATCGAGATATTGTTGAACTTCCACAGAGAACGGAATCGGCTCTTTGTCATCAGTATGAGGTTTTACTTCAGGAAACAACGGGGGAGTAGCAGTCGTCTTTTCAGAATCGATATACTGAGGCTTATCTGTTAGAGGTGGTGCTTGGATCTTTGCTTTGATATCGGGGATGGGGTAATGAAATTGTACTTGAGGAGGCGCAAATGGTATTTTTATCTTGTCATTGTCTAGATAATGATGTTCAGCCTGTGATACAGTCGGCGGTGGTCCTAGTGGAGGCCTTGAATACTTGTAGTTGGTAGGTTTGTAAGGGTATGGAGTTAATTTCTTCTGTTGGTGATGTTCGGTATGCGCACCAACGTACCCTACCTTAGAATGTTGAGGGCCGTGCCAACCGGGTGGTGGGGTATATGGATTTGGCTTAGGTCTAGGGGGTTCATCGTCGTCATCCGAAAACAACGACAAAAAAAACCTATCCAAACCTTGCGCTTGATAGTTTTTACGGCTCTGATAACTCTGTGTCGGTACAATATTTTTATGGAACCAAACAGCCCTTTGCGGTCTCTGTGTGTATGACACTGGTGGTTGAGTGTTCTGCGGTTGCTCTACAGGAGTGCCCTCTCGGACTGTGAAGGTCCTTACAGGGTTATCGAAAGGCTTTTTATTTTTCTTCGGAGGCTGAGAGTTCACAGAGAATGTCAGCTCGTAATGGTATTTTCCAGGAATCGCTTCGGCATCCCTTTGCCTCACACGTTTCACAGACCAGAGCGCCTTTACGCCTTCCATACATGTCTCGTCGCATTTCATCTTTGTAGTCTCGTCGTCCGTGAACCGATATCCGTCTTTCTCCTCCAACAGACGACCTTTCGACATTGTCGTGATGTCGCCTAAAACTGCCGGTTCTTCGTTGTTCAATCGGTAGAACGGGGCGTTTTTGATTTTCTCCCATAAGTTGTGGTCATCGACTTCTTTAGACGCGTGGAGTTCGGGTTTGCTGTCCGGTGATATGACGTTGCCTTTGGCTATGAGTTGGTCTATCTTATCTCTTACAAGGGTTAGGTACACGCTGTGGCGCAGTGCGTCTTCCCAGTACCGCGCCGGGATTGGTGCGATAGTGGGCGTAGCTTCAGTAGTTGTGGCTTCCTCTTGTGACGTGCTTGCTTTATCATTTTTCTGTCCATGCCAGTCGTTGAGCGGTATCGGCGTCGGATTGAAATCCTCATCGGTGGTCGCTCTTCCTCCTCGGTGTACCTGTAATTGGAATTATTCATAAACGACAATGCATTGTAATGTGCATAAAAAAGTGGATATGCATGCGTTTGAAAGTAAAATGGTGGTGGCGGGAAAGTGCGGCGGTGGCGTGCGAGGCTCGCGTGCGGCCAGCCAGCCCCCGAGTTTCCAATCGAATAATTTCAATACTGCTCAGTATGCTGGCGGACTGTTTTCCCAAAAGATATTTGTAATATATTTGGGCAGTCAAGCGGGGACTGAAGCAATAAAACTGTCTTTGTTTTGATAAATGGCCAGCTTTTATTTCGAGAATGCATGTTTTGGTTTTTGGTATATTTATATTAGTCGGAGTATGTATTGAATTTATCAACTTTTCATGGTTTAATTAGATTTCTTAGTATTTTTATAACAATAACATAGGTAATGTTATCACCAGTCCATTGATCGCGGTGATCTAGACCCACATGGCCGAGTACCGTGGTATCACGAGCATCTATAGGATGTAATATCTCGTAAGATCTACCGAACAATAGATCGCATATCGCAATAAAATGAGACCGAGAAAAGTGTTTGAGCAACATTGTAAGAGAATTGCTAAACATTTTTGTGATATGGAATATTCATTTTACCCGTACATATATTTAATTTAATAAAATAGAGTTTTTATCTGGTCACTTTTTATGGTATGTTTAAAATTAAATCACTTATAATACTTGAATTATCAATACATTGTAGCAGACTTAAAATTTGATTTATAGTTAATATTTTGAGTAATAACACATTTAATCGACTTGTGAAATATAGCAAGGCAAAAAAGTCGAAGAAGACTTTTTTTATATATTATCGGTTAACTCTTTACCTAGAGGTCATGATGGGTAGACCCCGGGCATATAGCTAAACAAGCCTCTGGCAACACGGTACACCATTTGACACCGGACTTCCGCAGGAGGTGACCTTTACAGGTCCTACCAGCGATGTGATCACTCAGCCGTAACGGTCTCTTTTTCCAGAACGTTATAAAAGAGGTTTCCCAAGCTTCTTATTGTTATCTATGATATTACTCGAATTACCTATTCATTTTAAAATGCAGCAATATTTTCATTCTATTCGCTACGCTAGATCGGTCGCACAGATGTGATACGTGATTAAAAATGTACAGCTTTACATAGAACTTTATTGGAAGTATGAACGTGAGCATATTGACTATGATCGAGATGGAAATCATAGCTGCGGTTAAAAAAATATTAGGAAGTTTACTAATATTAAATATTAGATACCCTAGCTTTATTAAGAACTATATATTTTTTTTTTGTTATTTTTTTGTTGTATTTACGGCCATTTTCTAAACAATAAATACATTTTATTATTATTATTATTATTATTACTCTGGCAGTACTATTTTCGAAATTAGACAATTGTTTTTCTCGCAAAACAATTGAAGATACACGAAAGTATCCTCAAACTGCGTGAATATAAAAAAGGTGTCCTAGAGATCGTTACATGTGGAAACCGTTGCCTTCGTGATCTAGTGGTTCGCCTACCCGTGACAGATCCAGAGGTCCCGGATTCGACCCCCAGGTGGAGTACAATATTGTGCTTGGTTTGGTTGGTAGTAGGACTTTGTTTAAGTCCGCCTGGCTAGGTACCACCATCTTACTAAATTCTCAAAAATTCTGAAATTGTTTTGTTCCAGGAGTAGAGGTAAGATAGCTAGTTCCTCAGATTGTTGAGGAATCCGGGAGAAGGGCGCTTCCACCTTCGGCCTCATCATAACTTGAAAATCAGGTGAGATGAAGGCCAAGCACCCCATCGTACAATAAAAAAAAGTGTGTTGGAAGTTTTATTACGTACTATAGGTTCCTGTATATTACTCTTGTTCGCTCCACTTCGTTATTTTTCATGGGAAAATCTCATCATTCTAACTCTGAATGAAAGAAGGTTGTTGTTTGATGGCGTTGATTGGTGTTTAATGAATTTTATTTAGATTTTAGCCGATAATTGTTTTTTTATTTTTATTGTACCACTGGGATGTGCTTGGCCCTCATCTAACTTGATTGTCAAGTTATGATAAGGCTGAAGGTGACATCGCACGTCACCCAAAATCCTCAACAAACTGAGACTGTCTTACGTCTAAATGCCGGAACACAATAAGAATTTAAGAATTGTTGTTATGGTGACAGAATTAGGTAGATGGTGGCAGCCAGGTGGACTTCAATAAAATCATACCATCAACCAAACCAAGCACAGTATTGTCCTCCTTGGGGATCGAACCCGGGATCTCTGGATTCTCTGGATTTCAGATCCACATCGGTTGAACCACTAGACCACAGAGGCGGTTAAAACATTGTTTGCCACCTTTGTGGTATAAAACATAATATTAATGACGACGACAATCAACACAGACCAAACCAGAGATCCTATAAACACTTTAAATTCAGTGAAGCGTAAGGTGTACGGCCTACAGTTAGAAAGGATTTTGGGAAATTATCACGGAATGGTGGGAAAAGATACCCGGGTATTTGCATCATAATAAAACTGTATAACCTTTGTTTTTTTTTTACAAATTAATGATGTATTCAAGAATTTCATTAAAACTTTGAAAGTTTTCGTCTAGTTTTATTTAAAAACACGTTTCAAAAGCTAAAGCAGAATAACTATAGGGTAGTCTTTATTTTCATCAAGACAATTACCTATAAGTCAAGAGGTACGCGCGGTAAAGACCCATTTCGTTTTAATAACGTACCTACATATTTTATTTAGACAAGTTTAAGTTAAAAGGTACTCGCGATAAAGACCCGTTTCGTTTTAATAATATACGTACCTACGTATGTATTTTTTACAGATATGTAGAAGTTAAAGGTACGCGCTATAAAACTCTGTATCGTATTAATATTACAAGTACATATTTTTTTTTCATACAAATATAAGTTAATAGGTACGCGCGATAAAGACATGTTTCGTATTCATAAAATTAGTAATTTATTTTCAGGATATTATCTTTTGCCATATTTTAGACGAAATGGTAAAAGTAGTACTACTACCTGAGTACAATGATTTATGGACGATAATTTTGTGTCTATGTCATGATTCGTATCATGACATTTTCGTAAAGATAAACGTTAGTAATGCATAGAAAGATACTCACAATTAAAGCAAAAAAAACGCACAGCAATGCGGATCTCATTTTCAGCACTCAACACCCCACTGCAAGTCTTTGCCACTGAACTATTTATGCGGTTATTTTCTATTGATCGATCAACGCGTGCGCGGGCGCATCGTGTAATGCAGACTGGCTTTCCAACTTGGAAGCAATTCCATTTCCACCCCTCTGTTGTTGATGGATTAGTTGATAGTTGCTATTGTCTAGGTTTATGTGGGTTCGACTGAGTGGAATAGCTCAAACCCCTTCCTCACAACACTGATTTTATAGGACAACTAATGCTTAGAGACAGAAACTAAAACATTTTTGTAGATGAGAAAATGGGCAACAGAGTTTTATATTGTTAGTTTACAATCTCGTTTTTTGTTAGATTTACTATTAGCACGTTTGACTTTATCAATAGGTAGCACAATTAATATCTATCACTAGGCGGCGCCATTGCCCAGCTCCCTCTACTGGTAGCTCACTTAAAATGTAAAATACATTATTTGACCATCTTACATAGCTTTTACATTTTTGCTAAGAGTTTTTTATTGGTCAAGAAAGGTCGGCGTTTAACCACCAGCTCACTTGAAAAAAAAAACACGTAAAGATGTGGCCTTAGAACGTAACTTAGTAACTTATTTAGTCTGAAAATTACGAAGATTCATTCCTTACCAATACTAATGATAAAGGTAGAGGCGAATCGGTGTTTAATTTAACCGCCTCTGTGGTCTAGTGGTTCAACCCACCGATTTCAGATCCAGAGGTCCCGGGTTAGATGCCCATGGGGAGTACAATATATTGTGCTTGGTTTGGTTGGTGGTATGACTGAGTTTGGGTCCGCCTGGCTAGCAACCACCATCTTTCTCAACAATTCTAAAATTGTTGTGTTCCGGTATTTAGAAGTAATATAGCCAGTTCCTCAGTTTGTTGAGGATTCCGGGTGAAGTGCGCCTCCACCTTCGGCCTTATCTCAACTTGTAACCAGGTGAGATGAAGGCCAAGCGCTTTCCCGTCTACAGTAAAAAAAACATTCAATTTAATTCCTGATTAATAGGAATAAAGTTTACTTTCACGACATTCAGAACACGTAGCGGCACTTAATAATATGCAAATCGAGTATTTAGACTTATTTTTCGCAGTACATGACATGCAGGTATTTCGCGAAAAGCTTTCTACATAATAATAGTTGCCGCAATTTATTCGATTACGTTCTGCAACGTTATTAGTACGGTAATAGCTCCAGGTTACTATCGTCATAATAATAACGCATGATATAATAGAAAGCGATCAGCGCCATCAAAACACATTTTTTAACCCCCGACTTAACTGTGGGTTGTTTTAAGGCGTAGGTTTAGTATCTGGATACTTATTAAACCATGAATCAGGTTACTGTTGTATAGAAATGGGATGTCAAATACCTCTACTCCATACAAAACATATTGGTTCTTTGTTGCACGCAAAAACTACAGAACGGACTAGCGGAGAGCTGACATTTTGCAAAACAATTTATCTAGGTCTATCTTTATATAGTAATCGATACATGAACAAAAAAAGAATACAAGCCTCATAGCTCAGTTGGTAGTAACTCTGCCTTCTGCGTTGTAGGTGATAGGTTCGATTCCCACACAGGACAAACATTTCTGTAGATTTCTATAGATGTTTGTTCTGTTTTTGGGTGTTGTATCATATAGTACGTATTTATTTACAAATTATTTAAGTAATCTAGTTCCCATTTGCTAATGAATAGCTATGCTAAGTTTGGGGCTAGATGGCGCTGTGTGAAATAAATGTCCTGTAATTTTTTTAATATTTTATTTTATACATTAATAAAAAGCTAAAGGCACATTGCACCTTTTACTCCACTGCCTCAGAAGGAGGGCTATGTTTTTCGAGAGTATGTATGGCATTTCTAACTTCTTCTAACTTCGAAACTTGGAGAATGTTTGCGCTTTTCAAGCAGTTGAGAAATTTCTCCAACTCAGTTGTATTAAAAATCGAAACGAACGAAACGTTCCTATGGGATTACGGGAACGAAACTTTAGCAGATTCCAAAACTTATCGGTTAAAATAAAAGAGATTAATCGAAACGAATTATTTCTTTAAATTAAGGATGCGTTGCGTCTATTTCCCGGCACGCAATGCAATTGCATGGCTTCCTACGCCATTGTTCAGTAATCAGCATAGGTGTACGGTGGAGATGCTATTTGCTTATCTGATCTCAATCTTGGTAGGAAACCCGCATATGAGGCGCTACTTTAATGTTAAATCAAGTAGTTTGTTGTCGGTGGTAGGGCTTGTTTTAAGTCCGTCTGTCTACCACCATCTTTTTTACCCGCCTCTGTGGTCTCAACCCACCGATTTCAGATCCAGAGGTCCCTGGTTTGATTCCCATGGGGAGTACAATATAGTGTGCTTGGTTTGGTTTGTGTTAGGACTTTGTTTAAGTCCGCCTGGCTAGCTACCACCATCTTACCTAATTCTGTCGCCATAATAACAATTCTAAAATTGTTGTGTTCCGGCATTTAGAGGTAAGATAGCCAGTTTCTCAGTTTGTTGAGGATTCCGGGTGAAGTGCGCCTCCACCTCCGGCCTTATCTCAACTTGTAACCAGCCCCCTTATTCTGTATGACCAATCGTGTCTTAACGCGCCCGCGTTACGATATTTGCGTGGAATCATCGTAGATTCGTATTCTGTATGCCAAATAAGATTTCTTAGACGCGACAAGGCCAACGTGTTTCGAACTGTCAAAATAACGCGCTTCAAGCATTCATGTTTAGGTAAACTTGACGAAACGCGGTTGTTTTCTTACATAAAAAATAGGTAAAATTAACGTATAGCTAAGTACACTTGAGTTTATAATGTAGGTAGGTATATAGTAAATAAATAATGTGTAAGAATAGAGCGATTTATTTAGACATCCTTAGCTATTTTACTATTTTAAACATAGGTGCAATTAAAAATAAATGTGACAAAATAATACGAATAATATGCTAACTCAATTCAAAGAATATCTGTGGGAATTTCTGTTCTTTCCTCCAATGACTTCCATTGATCTCTAACAATTTAGGGTATCTTCCCATCGCGTTAACTGATTTTTCGGATTCCTAATCCCATGTCTAGGGTACCACTCCGTCTCCGCTTTATTCCATTTGCCTTTGGTGTCTTGCATCATGTGACCCGTCCATGTCCATTTTAGACAATCGATGCTATCAGAATACAGGTCAGTTTAGTTTTCTCTGTAATATCAAGTTTAGTTTCCTCTGTAATATCAGTTTCTGATTTTGTCCTTTTGTCCTGATTTTGTCCATCAAATCAATACCTTAGCCTATAGAATAAGAATATTGATTTTATAATTCAGTTTTAAAAGTATACCCTTTCAAACAAAAAAATAACTTTCCAGATCGGTCCAGGCGTTTTCGAGTAATCGGGGAACATACATATTCCGACGAATTGAGAACTACCTCCTTTTTTGAAGTCGGTTAAAACACCATAACAATGAAAAGTGTTAATTGAATAACGCGAGCGAGCTCACATACGTAAAACCCCATTTCTTTCACCGAATGCACAACTAATAATACACCGAACTCCGTTATTGGTTACCATCCGCTAAAAAACAGTTTTCCACACAGCGGCCGAGTGAAATTGCACTCGCGTGCCTACTTTCCATCTCGTGGACGCTCGCCGTTTTTATGAGCACTCCTGGTTTACACGGAACGCGATTGTCGTGTTCTGTTTTAGTGCAGGAGACGGAGCGCTGACATTCCATTGTGTATTGAATCCAATTTCATAAAAAGATAAAAGATAAAGGATACACTTTATTTTTTCATTAAAATGTTGACTTAGATTAAGGTACCGTCTACCCTACAATCCGAAGTCTTATCACTATGTGTACCTTGGCTGAGTACAGAGCTCTGTCCCTCGCACTAGGTTTCGTAAGAGCATGAGTGGCGAGGTTACATAAATAGTCTTCTATGAACCTGAAGCTAGTCCTCCAGTAATGCTTACCCAGTATTTTACTACACTAACTTAAAACAATTTATTAGTTACCTACATAATTACTTTACTAATACTTAGATAGTTAGAGCGTGGAACTCCAAACGCAGATGCGAAATGAAAACTACAGTGAATCCTACCTATATAGCATGTTTAGTACTTAGTGTAAATTGTTTTTATGTTAATATCGTTTGCTAAAAATTAATGTCTCGATAGCGTAGCACTTTGCTTATATTCCGTAAAATGATAAGCAAAGAGCGTCTGTCTGTCTGCCAAGGGTGGTATCTCGTGAAACGTAATAGGTAGAAATCATCACTGTGTATTTTCGATGCGTAATTTTTGTCTTGAAATGTGGGTTACCCTTGGCACTTCTACGGCTTATTCTGTTTCTGATGATGCTTGTCCATTATGTTTGCTAATCTGGCGATAGCTTCTAAACTAGTCGTTCAACTGTTTCTATCTATCGTTCACTCATTTCCAACCTTATACGAGTGGGTTTAATACCCACATTGCTTGAATGGCCACTTATTGATTTATTTGCGACAATTCCTGCATTTCCAAATCAGACGAATCCATTTGCATCGCATGTAATTGTTGACATGATACAGTGATATTATGCGTGGAAACTTGGAAATCCGCTTTCCATCTTTATAACGATTCAAATAATTTTTTTTTTTCAAGAATAGTTATATCCTGTTGGTTCGAGGATTTTCAGGGCTTAGGGCTTATTATTCCAAAGACGGAGATAGCTTTCGATACAGGTAGAACTGGAAAAATAAGTATATTTCATTCTGATTTCTGTACGCTTATCACTATTTAAAAACATTACAGTAAATTAAGTTTAGGCTATCTCTAATTTTTTGGAGTAGGTGTGATCTAGTGGTCTACCCCGGGTAATGGATTCGTTGACTGATAGTCAACGGTCATGGCTGAAAGGCCCGCCTGGCTTGACCACCATCCTGCCGAATTCTGGCACAAAGCAGTTTGCTGTTTTTACTGAACACAGCAAACTGAAGTGAACAAAAGCTGCCTATTAGCTCGATGGGTGCTGTAAAACACTCACTCAAGGTACTCTTTTAACTGGTTGGGTGCTGCACGTCCTGCTCTCCTATGCAAAACACACCATGAGTGTTTTACACTCTTGGCTCAAGAGTGAAGCCAAGAGCTAATCCATTCCAAGAGTATATATCATCTTTAAGCCTTTTTTTACATACACAAAGCAGTTTCTAGCTTATGATAGATGATAACAGATCCAAATTAGAATTCACGCAATGCTACAGTATTGTTCTGTCAGTATCTCGTTTGGAATCTACATTAATTGCAACAATTATTGCCTTGCTCCATTATCGCGCTTTGTAGGCACTTACCATTGTCTATCTAGTATTGCTTGGGAAATTCGGTTTTACGAGGCAATGGGTCTTTGATCTGTTATCGTTGTCAGGTATCCGTTGTATCCAGTTATGTACCTGCATTATGCGTTATTATTTCACTAATCTAATGTATAAGGATCTAAGATTTAAATACGTGTGAAACTGCTCTTGGCTGATCATAGTAAGTTGGGTACGAAGGTGATTCACAAATTTATGGAACCTAGCCTGCCAGGGTGTGTACCACGGGTATAAACATAGCGAAATATGATGTTTGACTCGTGGTCCCACAAATTTTGTCCCACTAGTACTCATGGTCCCACAAGTCATGAGCTACAAGGTTCACAATCAAAAACACACAGTACACGATACCGTACAGTCATAAGTATAAAGTGCTTCCACTGCATGAAGATCATAAATTATAATAAAATCTTTATGAAGAGATTTTTTTAAACATTTTCCCACGGTCCATGTCTTTCATCACGGTGCACGGTTTGGTTGGTGTTAGGGCATGTCTTAAGTACGCCATAACAACTCCAATTGCTTAGTTCCGGCAATTAAAGATACGATAACCATTACCCCAGTCTCTTGAGGATTCCGGTTGAAGTGCCTTCTCTAACGGCCTTACCATAACTTGACACCAGATGATATGAAGGCCAAGCCCTCCAAACGTACATTAAAAAAATGAACTTTTTTTTAAATTGTTCGACGAGGAAGCGCTTGTCCTTCATCTCACCTGGTTACAAGTTGAGATAGGGCCAAAGGTGGAGGCGCACTTCACCCGCAATCCTCAACAAACTGAGGAACTGGCTATCTTACCTCCAAATGCCGGAACACAACAATTATTCTAAGCATTGTTATTATGGCGACAGAATTAGGTAAGAATCATACCACCAACCAAACCAAGCACAACATTCTGGATCTCAAATCGGTGGGTTGAACTACTAGACCACAGAGGCGGTTAAGCTTCAAAGGAGTATTATTACACTTCCTTCCACAGCGACTCTCCCGGGCACGGAAGCCGCGCACCAGCTGGTGGTCTGCGTGCGCAACAAGTGCACTCCTGAAGAAGCCCTCAACGTGCTCCGAGAGCTGCCGAACCCTCTGAGGGAAGGCGAGCAGCCCTCGGCCGCGCAGGCAGCCCCACACAACCCGCTCAAGATTGACGTCTTCGTGCAGACGCTGCTGAACCTGGGCAGCAAGAGCATATCGCACAGCTTCGCGGCGATCTCCAAGTTCCATTATGTTTTCAAGGTTAGTGAGGAGATGCATCGTCATCGCAGCCCGAAAAAGTGTGCTACAGTTCATCCGTTACCTCTCCCTAAAGGATAAAAAGGGGGTGGGGTCTATAATTACCACGTGAAGTGTGGAGGCAGTATTGTTATTAAGCGAATTAAGCCCGAAAAAGTGTGCTACAGTTCATCCGTTACTTCTCCCTAAAGGATAAAAAGGGGGTGGGGTGTGTAATTACCACGTGAAGTGTGGAGGCAGTATTGTTATTAAGCGAATGAAGCCCGAAAAAGTCTGCTACAGTTCATCCGTTACCTCTCCGTAAAGGATAAAAAGCGGGGTGGGGATTTCCATAATTTCCCCGCGAATTGTTGAGGCAGTATTGTTATTGAGCGAATGAAGCCCGAAAAAGTGTGCTACAGTTCATCCGTTACCTCTCCGTAAAGGATAAAAAGCGGGGCGGGGATTTCCATAATTTCCACGCGAATTGTTGAGGCAGTATTGTTATTGAGCGAATGAAGCCCGAAAAAGTGTGCTACAGTTCATCCGTTACTTCTCCCTAAAGGATAAGAAAGGGGTGGGGTCTATAATTACGACGAGAATTGTTGAGGCAGTATTGTTATTAAATTGATAACTGCAGACCATCTCCGGACTCTGGTTTCCTCTTAACTTTCCTGGTCTCCGCTTTATTAGCAAAATGTTGTTAGTAAGGTTGGACTTTGTAGTAATTTGTTTAATTTAAGTTGGTAGGACTTTGTTTAAGTCTGTCTGGCTAGCTACCACCATCTTACCCAAGTCTGTCGCGATAACAACAATTCTAAATTTTTGTGTTCCGGCATTAATAGGTGGGATAGTCGGTTCCTCACACTGTTGAGGATTCCGCGTGAAGTGCGCTTCCACCTTCGACCACGCTTCCCCGTCGTACAATTTAAAAATAAAAAGAGTTCTCTACTGAGTTAACACAAACAATAATTCCAATGATACAACGCCCACACACAGAACAAACATCTACACACATCAACAATGTCTAGGGATATTGTATGAACTCCCTCATAGCTAGTCAATTGTCATCTTCGTAAAGTTAGTTCTTCAAACAAATATAAAATCGCATGTTATATTAAATCAAATAAAAGGTCATTGTATTTTTTTTTTCTCATCTGGTAACAAGTTGAGATAAGGCCGAAGATGGAGGCGCACTTCACCCGGAATCCTCAACAAACTGAGGAACTGGCTATCTTACCTAAAATTATTATAAAAAAAATGTTTCATTAATTCTGACTCAATATTTATTGATTCCTGATTAAGTGCCATTGGTGTAATGTAAGTACGAGCTGGAGCCTTTTGCAAATAAAATAGAACAATATAAAAATCCTGCTGTCGGTCAGGTTTTTTTATAAGATGAGTAGGACAATGGTACAATTGAATATTTAGTTTGAAAAAATATTGTTTAAATTTTATATAAGTTTTCAGTTCTTCAAGTTCATTCAAGTTATTTACTAATATTATCATGTACAAATTATGAAATAACTTAAATTTAAGAAATTTTCTAAAAATTTGTTTAAGCAATATTGTTGATGTGTGTATATTTATCACACAAATGTTTGGCCTGGGTGGGAATCGAACCCACAACCTTCAGCCTATTTTATAAACACTCCGCAGATCCTGGCGGAATCGGAGGAGGCTCAGATCTGCATCCTCCGCAACGTTTGGGAGCTGTGGCAGCGACACCCGCAAATGGTCTGCGTGCTCGTGGACAAAATGTTGAAGACTCAAATCGTGGAGTGCAGTGCTGTGGCCACTTGGCTGTTCTCCAAGGAAATGGCGCCGTTCTTCACGCATTCCTACCTGTGGGAGCTATTACATCTTACTGTTGATAAGATGAACAAACACGTCTCAAAGCTCAGTGAGTATATTTTACTAATAAAAAAAAAAACATTTTTCGAATTGAGAATTCCTTTTTTTGAAGTCTGTTGAAAAGTGTGAACAACCTCCGTGGCCTAGTGGTTCCAGAGGTCCCGGGTTGTATCCCCAAGAGAGTACAATAATGTGTTTGGTTGGTGGTAGGACTTAGTTTATGTCTACCTGGCTAGCTACCGCCGTCTTTTCTAATTCTGTCACCATAGCAACAATTCTAAAATTGTTGTGTTCCGTCATTAAGCTAGTGGTAAGATAGCCAATTCCTCATTGAGGATTCCGGGTGAAGTGGGCTTCCACCTTCGGATTATCATAACTTGAAAACACAGGTGAGATGAAGGCCAAGTACTTTCCTGTTGTAAAATCGGATTGTGTGTTTCAGTTTTGCATTAACCTAGCCTGGCTTCTATACTAACATAAATTGAAACAAATTGAACTCGAAACATTTTTGGGATTAAAAATGTGTATAATTGACAGATACCTGACCACTCGGGGTAAGTAAAATTTCGCGACAATTTTTGAGCATTAAAATGATTTTGTTAGTGTATCACCACTTGGGTCATGAGAAGATGTGACCTTAAATGGTTCTCACTTATCTAGAAGGAATTTGCTCTGGGATAAATTGCATGTACCATTAGACCAGTACTAATGATAAAGGCAGCGGCAGATCAGTTCGCTCGCTTACTGTTGGTCAGTACTGTTGTGATCTTAATTCTTTGTTTTTAAGTCCCACAAAGTTATAAGATTGACTGACCATCAGAGATTTGAGATCATAAATGGAGATCACAACAAGCCTCATAGCTCAGTTGGTAGTAACTCTACCTTTGCGCTGCAGGTTGTGGGTTCGATTCCCACCCAGGACAGACATTTGTGTGATGAATGTAGATGTTGGTTCTGTGTTTGGGTGTTGTATTGTATGGTACTGTATTTACAAAAAAAAGTTTTAAGTATTATATCCGTGATCTAGTTCACATAACAAGCTATGCTTCGTTTGGGGCTAGATGGCGTTGTGTGAAAAAAAAATAAAAAAAAATCGTATCTTTGTTTCCCAGGCGCTGAATTACAAGATGCAAGAGAGGCGCTGGCACGAGCTGACTCCAGCAGTTCTGACTCTGAGGACGAGACCAATACCAAGAAGAAGAAGGACCAGGACAAACCCACTGAAGAGGTGATTGTAACCTCGTAATCTAGTTTGGGGCTAGATGGCGCTGTGAAATTAATGTCTTGTAAAGCGCTTCCTCGTCGCCTTGAAAATCATATTTGAATTGTATTGTGTCATTTCAGGCAGTAGAACGCATGGAGGAGCGGTTGGAAGCGGCCCACATGGACCAGAAGCGTCTTTTCCTGATCGTGTTCCAGCGTTTCATCATGATACTGTCGGAACATCTCGTGAGATGCGACACGGACGCCCGCGAGTACGAAACGCACTGGTACAACGCCACTGTCGGACGATTGCGGCAAGTGTTCCTCTGTGTGAGTATTGTAACGCACTGCGACTTATGTAGATGCTTGGTAGTTGCACTATTACACAACAAGCCTCATAACTCTGCCTTCTGCGCTGTAGGCTGTGGGTTCGATTCCCACTCAGGTCGAACATTTGTGTGATGAATATATATGTTTGTTCTGTATTTGGGTGTTGTATCAAATAGTACGTTTGTATTTACAAAAAGTATTTTATCCGTAATCTAGTTCCCATATTACAAGCTATGCTTAGTTTGGTGCTAGATGGCGCTGTGTAAAAATTAATGTCCTGTATTTTTTTTTTTATTGTACCGCTGGGAATCACTTGGCCTTCATCTCACCTAGTAACAAGTTAAGATAAGGCGAAGGTGGAGGCGCACTACACCCGGAATCCGTAGATTTTTTTTTGCAGATTATGGAGATTTCTTTTAGGTTCTATCACCAGAATTGGGCCGCTAATAAAATCCAGCGATTCCGTTGCCCGGGAGTAGATCGCTAGGAAGCAGATCCCACCGACCTCAAATTCTTAGAATACATTTTCAAAGGATTTTTACTAAATATTCATAACCATTAACCGCCTCTGTGGTCTAGTGGTTCAACCCATCCAGAGGTCCCGGGTTCGATCCCCAGGGGAGCAATATTGTACTTGGTTTGTTTGGTGGACTTTATTTTGGTCCGCCTGGCTAGCTACCACCATCTTACCCAATTCTATCGCCATAATAACGATTCTAAAATGGTTAGTTAATGGTGTGTTCCGGCATTTAGAGGTAAGATAGCCAGTTCCTCAGTTTGTTGAGGATTTCGGGTGAAGTGCGCCTCCACCCGGCCTTATCTCAACTTGTTACCAGTTGAGATAAAGGCCAAGCGCTTCCCCGTCGTACATAAAAAAACAGCTACTAAATTGTTGTTTCTTTCCCAGCATCACGAGCAAGTTCAGAAATACAGCAGCACCCTAGAAACGCTGCTGTTCACCCAGGATCTGGACCCGCACATTCTGGACGTGTTCCATCAGTTCGTGGCTCTCACCGCGTAGCTTGTCAGTCAGTCAGTCAGTCAGGCAAGAGTCACGTGAGCTCGGTATCACAGTGGCTAATGCTAGTTTTTTACATAATCGTGGCAAAATATGGAACTAACGTACAACCAAGCCAATAAACGTCACTTATGTAGTTTGACGAAGACACAGGCGCCCTCACTCACGTTCATTACGCTCGTGGTCGGACTGTAAACTACAATTTGTACAAGATAAAAGCAGCGCCACCTAGTATCAGTATTCAAAACCATTTTTTGATTAATGGTAGTAACAAACGGGATCGAATATGTAAAATAACTTGCATTCAGGTTACTTCTCTAGATAAGTGAGTGATTGGGACGCAGACTGTACGACCGGAATATATGGTCTTTTTATTAGTTACTTTATTAGTTTAATATCAATTCCTAATTTGTATAAATATATAAGAGAAATGAAATAGTTAATTGGTTCACTTTGCGGAGATACATTTCAATATGAAAACAGTAAATATATAGTTACTATCCAACTAGCTGTTGAAAGCTTGGAGCGCAGCTCGGCAATTTAGCAGAAAGACTATATTGCCTGAGGATGTCTTGTGTAGAGGCAAAAAGAAGTAGAAGGAAGAAACTTCTTACTAAATATTTATCTGTTTTCATAGCGAAATAATACCAACGAAATTTGAATTTAAATCGATATCAAATACGTTATTCTGGTATAGTAAGCTTTGTGGAGTTGATATTCTCTAACTAACGCAACCTGCAAGTTTTTTGTAACTTGGAATAATATATCTCAAAATTATAATCGTCCTACCTGGGGTGATTTGATAAGAATCCTGGAAAACATTAATTTGTAAACATAGTTAATCTTATTGTGTGACTAAGTTTGACTGCCGCATTACGGTTAGAATTGTCTTTACTTTTAAGAATTTATCAAACTGTATGAATTTTTGGGATTATAAATGTCGTAGTTTGTACTGCTAAAGTATTACAATTACAGTGCAGATTGCGCTATACTAGTTACGGGATACTTGTAAAATTAGTTATTAAGGTGTGAGGCGTTATGTACGCTCGATATGAATTTTAAATCGTAGCCTGTAAACACTTCGTGGATACCAAGAAGTGAAATTCGCCATCTTATTTAATTGAGCGAACTATGCCAGTAACCATAAAGTAAAGTTAGCCAATATGGAAAACTTAACATTAAATATCAAAACATTGTAAGATTTAGTCTGTATGTTGAGGCGGAATTCACTTTTTCTAATCGACGATGTGTTTTTCCACAGTAAAAAAAATATATAACGCGAACATAAGGCCGAGGAGCAACCTAACCTAAAGAATCCTCAAGTTTTTGTCCAAGAAGTTAATATTGAAGTCACTTTGGTCGTCAGGATTTTTGTCACAGACAATATATATATATATATATCTGCGAAGACTGGGCGTTTTACTACTACGCTAGAGTAGATTTAAAAGCGCATTTTATGTTTTAAGGTTTATATGTAAATAAATTATAAGTGATGTTCAAAATAGTTGTTTTACTTTACCAATCTAACTTAAAATATAGTACAGATTCACTTTCCATAAATAAATTGAAAGCTCTCTTACTTCTAATTTATAGAAAAAGAAATGAGGTTTAGAGGCATACTCAAATGGTAGTCACTCATGTGGAAACATGATAGTGTCTGAAAAAGCGTGAATCAAAAATGCATGAGTTAAAACTTTACTGTACACAGAAGTTCCATCGAACAATAAAAACAAGGTGACACAGAGTTCAAATACCATGGGCAGCAATTTCGAGACAACGCACATAATTGTTTTGCCATACCAACCGATTGATGAACTGTGATCCCAAAAAAGTCAACATTATGGGATTCAACATTTAAGGAATTCAACATTCTTAGATTCAATTTTTTGCGAATTAAATTTTCTGATCCTAAAGGATAATTGTCACTTAACTTAACGCACTTAACACCTTGACTGCGCGCAGACAATCCGTAGCACTAGCATAGTCAACGTATCAAGCGTGATACAAACTTAAATTGTTGTTTTTACTTCAAGTACTGCAATAGCTCTTCGACATCTAGCTTGGAGCCGAGGTAGCAGGGCGCTCGCTCGTGAATGGATTTGGGAACGATGTCTAGTATCGGTATCTTCCCGTTGGAAGCGACGCCGCCGGCTTCCGTCACTATGAATGACATCGGGTTGCACTCGTACAGAAGACGGAGCTGAAATTATACAAACATGAAAGCTGCAGTTGGTGCACATGGGTCTAGTGGTTCAAGCCACCGATTTCAGATCCAGAGGTCCGGTTCGATCCCCATGGAGAGTACAATATATTGTGCTTGGTTTGGTTGGTGGTAGGACTTTGTTTAAGTTCGCCTGGCTAGCTACCATCATCTTACCTAATTCTGTCGCCATAACAACAATTCTATAATTGTTGTGTTCCGGCATTCAGAGGTAAGATAGCCAGTTCCTCAGTTTGTTGAGGGTTCCGGGTGAAGTGCGCCTCCACCTTCGGCCTTATCTCAACTTGTAACCAGGTGAGATGAAGGCCAAGTGCTTACCCGTCGTACAATAAAAAAAAATGTTTTACGTTTGGGCATTTTCTGGGCTCGCTCTATCATCATCAACAACAGCCCATTAGTTTCCACTGAACCTCCAAAGATGGCGGGTTTTGTCGTAATCACCACGCTTGGCAGGCGGATTCGTGATCGCAGTAAAGGTATACATAATACACAGAAGCTGCTGTCCTTATGGAGATCCCTTTGTTAGCTTTTACGACATCCATAGGACTGCTGGACAGAGCCTCCAAAGATGGAGGGTTTGGCATGGACACCGCACTTGGCAGGCGGATAGGTTATCGTATATAATAAATCTCTAGATAAATCCGGTACTTCTGGATATTCTTCAGATTTTGTCCGAGGTTATGCCACGGATCTAGCTCTGTTAAGGAGAATTTCCTCTGATCCTAGATGTTAAACTTTTGGCCTAAATAATAATCTGTGGCTGTTGTTTGGTCTGATATTTTATCTGCTTTGGTCACTATATTTTATAGGTTTTTTTTGTATTGTACGACGGGGAAGCACTTGGACTTCATCTCACCTGGTTACAAGTTGAGATAAGGCCGAAGGTGGAGGCGCACTTCATCCGGAATCCTCAACAAACTGAGGAACTGGCTATCTTACCTCTATATGCCGGAACACAACATTTTTTTAAGAATTGTTATTATGGCGACAGAATTAGGTAAGATGGTGGTAGCTAGCCAGGCGGACTTAAACAAAATCCTACCACCAACCAAACCAAGCACAATATTGCTCCCCTGGGGATCGAACCTGGGACCTCTGGCTCTGAAATCAGTGGGTTGAACCACTAGACCACAGAGGCGGTTAAATAAAAGGTAATCAGGACGCTCCCTTGTGGGACTCCTTTTTACCTGCTATCTTAATTGTCTCTGTGAAGGGACTTCAGTGTTTTTTATCTTTAAGTATATGACTTTTTATGTACCTAGGTGTTTCAATTTGTCCTACGCTGTCGTTGTTGCGATTAATTATATCAAACTAACCCTTGACCGCAACAAAATAAGGTCGTATGATAAGATGTTCAAAATATATACTTGTGTGAAATGGGAATCATAACATTGATTTACTTATTTATATCAAGAAAGTATCTGTTTAAAGGTCAAACGATCGATGCCATAAATGGAGACGATCAGAGAAATGAGGAATATCAACAAGCCTCATAGCTCAGTTGGTCGCTCTGCCTGCTGTGCTATGGGTTGTGGGTTTGATTCCCACCCAGGGCAAATATTTTTGTGATGAATATACACGTTTGTTCTGAGTTTGGGTGTTGTAGGTAGTTGTTATATTGCTTATGTATTTACAAAAAAAGTATTCTATTCGTAATCCCGTACCTATACACATATTACAAGCTTTGCCTAGTTTGGGGCTAGATAGAGCTGTGTGAAATTAATATCCTGTAATATTTATTTATTTATGTCTCCCCAGCCTACGTGGGAAACGTCAGATTAGTCGTACTTAGTAAAGGAGGAACTTACCTTTCCATTCGGCGCGGATTTAGTAGCAGGGTACATGAAGATGCCGCCATATTTGATAGTCCTGTGCACATCAGCTACCATCGATCCTACATATCGGGCGCCGTAAGCCTTGCCTGTCTTGGGCCGTTTCTTGTCTTCTATGTAGTTCATCAAACCGGTTTCCCATTCGGCCGCGTAGCCTAGAAGAGACACACAGTATAATCTTGGTGGGTTAGTGATGATATCCATGATTGCTGGGCTGGTCGGACAGGAGATCAAAAAACGTACCACGTATTGTGTACCACGCGCAAGTGTCTCTTCGCGCAAGTGTCTCTTCGCGCAAATGTCCATCGCACAAGTGTCTTTCGCGCAAGTGGACCAGACCCCCTATATACTTATTAACTACGCTCGACGTTTTGCCCAACTAGATAATGACGGGGCTGCCTTCGTCACTCGATACAAAAAATCCAAATCTATTCGATTATTCTTTAAGTATCTACTTCATTTTTTCAGATTTTATTCAGACTTACCTTCATTAATCGAATAAATATTGCCCTTCTCGGGTATCCTCATGTTAGGGTCCGTGAGTATGAATTCTCCAATCGAGGGGTCGTACATAAACCCATTGACCCCCTTCCCTTTCCCTATCGAAAGCACCATCATGGTGGCTGAGCCGTAGAGGGCGTAGCCAGCGGCAACAAGATCTCGACCGGGCTGGAGCGCGTCCGTTTCTACAGGATCCCCAGAGGATGTCTTCCTGAAAATATACATAAGTTAAATTTGAAAAAAAAAACTGAACCGATTTCAATTATTTGAACATTTTTTTTTTACATGATAATATAAAACATTTATTCAATAAAAAGTACAATTAAACTAACTATGTACAAAGGAATCAGTCAGATTACCTAAGGACCGTTACAAACGGCCTATAGGTAACTCAACTGTTCCAGACCAGTACCAGACGGAAGCGTGCCCAAGACACTGGCTGCATTGCCACGCTGAATAGCTATGCTAATTCGCTGGCCTAAATAAGAGCCAGCCCTTGGGTCACGTATTTGAACATTTGAGTATTTGAACATACCCTTAGGTGCACTGCACCCCTGGTGCATAATGCATAATGTTACGCTTGTAACATTCTATGTATGTAAAAGATAATGAACGGGTTAGCTCGCGGTGCACGGGTGTCCACAATACAGACTCTATGGATTACACGAGGAGGGGCGCATTTGGCCATATCAAGATTTTGTCCTTCGAGGCAAATATGAATTGACACTAATAAGACTGATTGGGTTCCATTTCCATCGCAACCTGGTGCTGTCGTTGGATCACTGGAAATTGAGATGTTTTACGTGGAATATGGTCAACGAATGAAGCGTGGCTATAAGGCAAATGGAATAATAATGAATCTCACAGATAGGTTTACGACAGAAATGTCACTTGGATCACAAGAATAAGATTTTGGCATTGTCTTGCCGACCTTGCCGAAACAGAGGGACCCCGCTTAATACGCCCAATAGTAGCTGAGCAGCTGTGATATTTAGTTATTATAGTCATAGCTTAGTTGAATTAACAAGCCTCATAACTCAGTTGGTAGTAACTCTGCCTTCTGCGCTGGAGGTTGTGGGTATGATTCCCACACAGGACAAACATTTGTGTGATGAATGTAGATGTTTGTTCTGTGTTCGGGTGTTGTATTGTATGATAAGTATGAATTTACAGAAAAAAAGAGTTTATAAATATTCTATCCGTAATCTAGTTCCCATAATACAAGCTATGCTTAGTTTGGGGCTGGATGGCGTTGTGTGAAATTAATTTCCTGTAATATTTATTTATTTATTTATATTTGTAATTGTCAGATCCAGAATCCAGGCTACAAAAAAGGGATTTCGTAAGAATTTACCAGGAGCTCTGGTGCACATTTGTTATAGTTTACTACCTATATTACTTACTTACCTGAAAATTGCGAAGATTGATCCGACGGAGACGAGACAATCTATGTTGGATGATCCATCCAGAGGGTCAAAACAAACGACGTATTTACCTCGCCTCTCTGTTTCAACCTAAAATAATCAAAAGAAGTAAATGTACCACTTTACTTAGGTATATTCCTTGTCTATGGAAGTTTTGTGAGTATGTAAGTAGGTACCTACCTACTATCTAGGTAAGTACTATAATAAATAAGGTGATTTTATATTTACCAAAGCTTATAACTAGGCAGGTAAGTTCAATGCACATAGATAATGGTTTACATAACTTACTAATCAGAGAAATGTTTCAAATAATTATTATTTGTAAGATATTATTTATGATGATAATGACATCACTGATCTGATTGAATTAATATATAATAAGGCCAAGCGCTTCCCCATCGTACCTACAATAAAAAATAAAAAAAATATACCTACCAACTTTTATAAGTTTGGTTTGGGATAAATATTCGCTAGTACCTATTCTGATATTATACCCGCATGGTACATAATTATAAAAACGGGTATTATTTGTGCGTACCTACCTACCTTTTGGTATTCACGACAGTGAATACGTCATTTTGCTATAGGTACATTCGAATTTAGTAATAGAATTCTGCATGTATAGCTTGCAAAAATAGGTACCTTTCATCATCATTTCAGCCCACATATACGTCCACGGCTGAACAACAGCCTCCTCGAAGACGCTTGGGAGTCTTTGAAGTTCCCCTGGTGAAATGTGTGTTGTTGTTTTTGCACTAGTCTTATCCGTTGTTTACAGTTATTGTTATTATTATTACTACTTTATATATTATTTGTTATAAATTATTGCAGATACCTACACTCAATTATTATCAAAATGAAGCCATTACTTTTACTCGTGTCTAGTAAAATCTGTCATTACTTTTGTATACAAACCTTGATACATATATATCACACTGGAATACGAAATTAATAACGTAACTAAGTTCCTACAGATGTGGATGCAAAACTATTTAGAAAATTATGAAGTGTAGGTACCTATAAATACATATTATCGCAAACAACTGCCTATCCCTATTAATAAGTCTCATAGGTCAGTTGGTAGTAACTCTGCCTTCTGTGCTGTAGGCTGTGGGTTCGATTCCCACCCAGGTCGAACATTGGTGTGATGAATATAGATGTTTGTTCTGAGTTTGGGTGTTGTATCATATAGTTCATTTGTATTTCCAAAAAGTATTTAAGTATTATATCCGTAATCTAGTTCCCATATTACAAGCTATGCTTAGTTTGGGCTAGATGCTGCTGTGTAAAATTAATGTCCTGTAATAATTATTTATTAATTTATTATCGTGCTCTTTTTATTTAACTTACGTGTATAGCTGTTGGGTTTTCTTCAGAAACGAGAAGGGCGGACGTGAACGAGGACTTGAGCATGTTGATGAACAAATCATTTGAGAGGACATCTAGTTTCTTCACTTGCTCACCTTGGATGTTGGTATCGCCAGAAATTCCGTGTCTGAGAAAAGGGAATGCATAAACCATGTCATTCAATCAACTGATCTTATCAATAGGTACTTATTATACATCTCTGTGGTCTAGTATTTCACAATATTTGGAGTACAATATTTTGCTTGTTTACTAGGTGGTCGGACTTTGTTCTAGAACCACCATCTAAGTACTTATATAAGTAGATAGATGACGTGGGTAGCTATGGTTGTGATCAAAATTGGTATTCCTCATTATTTCTACATCTAAATCCATAAAAATTCCTTGCGTAAAACAATTTCCGTATAGTCGTGTCATACACAATTTAACAATAGGTACCTAAATCAATACATTGCATAAATTACCATTTCTAATCAAAGTACAAAACTTATCGTGAAATGGTATGATTAGATACCTGAATTACGATAACAATGTGCACAGTAACGTTGTTATTATGATGTAGCTACACATACATTTTTATTGGTATAGCTGTAGTGCGGCTGCTGGCATAATAACTATTGTTAAAACATTATATTATATGTCTTGAAATGAGACACTACGCCTATGCTCTGTGTTTTGTTTCGCGGCCGTCTAAATTTTGTTTGTTAATCGATAGGGGTAGGTATGAAATAATTGGTCCTCTTATAAGTTACATTACCCTGTTAGTACCTAACATGGTATTATTTCTATATAGGTACCTACCATGGTAATATTTGACGTGTAAATGTATTCTGAAACTAAACGTATTTAACTATAGACTAGCATTATTAGTGAATGCAACTTACAACTTCGCTATGCCGGCTTTTCTGACCGCCGATTGAATAGCCTTGACTGCTGTCTGTATGGAGTTCAGCAGTTGTGTCAGGTCACCTGTCGCAGTAGGTGCAATTCTTTGCTGAGCGAGCACCCACCGGGTGAGAGTCATAGCGTTTACATCGAACGCAGGGCCTTGCTGAGACATTGTTAAGTTTCTTTATTTGAATCAGCAATGACGTCTCGCAAACTCAGCTGCCGGCTGGGTACTGCTCGCATATTTACTAAACTGGTTAAAATTGGAGGCGCGGCGATGGATAAAGGTCATTCACTTCACGTGTAAGTATTTTATCGTCGTTTACTGTATATAAGGGACATATATCGTATTTCGATAAGATGATGCAATAAATCTTTATGTCTCCATGACGTAATAAAATAGTGAGCAATAACATAACATAAACAAATAAACTAACTATGTTATTACCTGAAGGAGAAGCAGTCGGGTTTCTATGAACCAATATACATGGTCTATCGGTAAGCTTTGTCGAGACCACTATAGTAGAGCCTATTGTGGAGCACGTACCTAGTAGCAGATAGTTTCATGTCAACTCGCACAGAGGCCCGGCCCACTACCGTTGGGCCAAAAGGTGGTTTGCGGGATCAGTATTAGGACAAGCACTATGCCAAATGCCAAGCGTCACGTGCCCCTTAAAGATAGTTGGAGTGTATTACCAAGAACAGCCGAAATAGATGATTTTAGATTTAACCAAGATCAAAGATCTTGGTTTGAAAACTTTGATGGCTTGAAAACGCTGGCAAAGCAACCCTACAAATTTTGCGTATAGGTACATAAGCCTCCCATTTCCAACAGGTAAAGAAGTCTGCGACTATATTCTGCCCAACTAATCCAAATCAATATTCAAAACCGTGAAAAGGGTGGTTATGTATGCCTATGTTGTCTTATCCTTCCCAAGAGCTCACTGTGTTTCCATGGTTGACAACATCGCATCGTAAACCTTAAGTCAATTTTGCGATAAAACTCAAAATTTTAATAACAATGAAAGTAAGTATCGAAATGTCCAAAATAAATCACGCCAGTGATATAAAGGTAGTATAGATAGGTATAGTATATAGTATAGATATATAGGTACTACCTATTAAAATAGGTAGGCTACGTTATTATCCTGTTATCTGTGCCTATACTTACATACGGCAGGCTTACGGTAGGAATATGTACCTAACTACTTATGTGCCTGAAAATACAAAACCCGTGGGACAGCCGCCAGAAGCAATCTTATGATCGTAGGTACGCTGTTAATACAAAATCAAATTGTTAATAATTCAAATCGTAGTGTCTAATTACAATTTAGAATCAGACGCAAATAATCATCTTCACAATATATAGCAACTCCTTTTTTGTGGAATCAATAGGTTCCTTAATAAGTTTCTACTTAATTGATGACCACATGAAATGACATGAATATTATAAACCAATGTTGTAAAAATGTAATGTATTGCCCAGGTATTATTAGGCGGCGTCTATACTGAATTTTTTAACCAAGTCCTTAACATTCATTCCAAATTACCTGATCATTTTTTTTTTGTAACGACTTAAAGTGGATGAATCCGCGGGATTAACTTTAGATCAGCCCAGTTAGTTTTGTTCCGATAACGTCCTGCCCGTGTATGCTTGGTTCTAAGTATTAATAACTTTTCGTGGGCTAAATGGCGGTGTGTGAAAAGTGCAATACTTAATATGATTTATTATTCTTATTAACACTATTATTGACAGAGCGAGCGAAGCAAGCGAAGCGTCTCAGTTTCGAGATTGGCCAAAATACTTTTGTCCGCTGTCTGTCTGTTTGTTCTCACTTACAGGTCGCATCGTTCAACCGAACCGACAACCGACAACTGTAGGATTTACATTTTTTATTTTTTTCCGGAAAATTTATACTTACGTTTACTAATAGCAGACTACGCAGTCCTCCGCCATTGCAAGACTAAGTAGGTAAACTGAGGCTAGGCATTTTATTTTTCTTATTAAGTTGTGTACAATAAAGAACTAAGTATATAATATATTTAACAAGCCTCATAGCTCAGTTGCTAACAAGACTCATAGATCAGTTAGTAGTAACTCTGCCTTCTGCGCTATAGGTTGTGGGTTCGATTCCCACCCAGGACAAACATTTATGTGATTTTTATAGATGTTTGTTCTGTGTTTGGGTGTTGTATTGTTTGATAAGTATGTATTTACAAAAAGAAAAAAGTACCTATTCGTGTATTATATCCGTAATCTAGTCTCCATATTACAAGCTATGCTTAGTTTGGGGCTAGATGATGCTGTGTGAAATTAATGTCCTGTAATATATTCATTTATTAGTCCTCTCCGCCTTTGCGAGACGAACTCGTAGACATCAGATTCGACCTCCTAGGACCAGGGGAACACGATAACTCACTAAAGCTTATACCTATATTTGATCATAAGTCTAAAAGGAAAAGTGAAAGAGGAAAGCATCGTTTATTGCATGGTTTTATGGGCTCGCAAGGTCTACTGTTCTTACAGAACCACTTGTATGTACTACCGATGCGATGTTCAAATTTAATCGATTAATATAAGAATGTCGATTGATTCAAGCACTATTCGCCGCCATCCCTAATGTGCATGTTTCTTGTCAATCGACCGGCAATCAAACAAATCAAGCAAATCAAGTCAAGTCATTCAATCAAATCAACAAAATTTATGTAAATAAAAAAAACATAAACATTCGTTACCTGCTACGTTATTTATTCGTAATTGTTCGTTCGTAATTTAGTTTCGTTCGTATTCGTCAAAGAGAGAGATACATTTTTAAAGTAAGAGTAAGGTATTCGTTTTGATAAACATGGCACCGAAGTTGAAATTTGCTGAAGGTAGGTCTTTAGATAGTTGATGCACTAATAATACGTAAGATTATCATAAATCATGTCATCGGAGAGTTGTCCGTTTTACATACCTACGTTTTTACGTTTTCAGGTGAGAAAGTGCTATGTTTTCATGGGCCGCTAATTTATGAGGCAAAATGCCTCAAAAGTTCTGTTACGAAAGATAAACACGTCCGCTATCTTATACATTACGCAGGATGGAACAAAAAGTAAGTGCTCAATCCTAAATAGCATAGAAACACTAAGTAACCAACATATCGGCATAACACACTAACCTATTTTTGCTGGTTTTCAGTTGGGATGAATGGGTCCCTGAAAGCAGAGTTTTGAAGTACAATGAAGCTAACGTTCAGAGGCAGAAAGAAGTTCAGAAGGCCCACACTGCGCAACCAGCTAAAACAAAAAAAAGTAAGCATTGCACATTGATTTCAAGAAGAATTATTCTCAAAAACTTCTTGTGTATACTTTCATAATGTAATTTTTCCCTGCTGTTCTCTAACAGGAATAATTAATGTTACAGCTCCCGCTAAAGGCCGGAAGTCTGAAGCAGCAGCAGCAGCAGCAGCAACAACCCCTGGAAGTACTCCAGCAAGAGAGGAGTCCCGCGCATCCACACCTGCGGGTAAGATATGACAAATGATATAGAAATACAATTCACTCCATAGCCAGCTCAAAGTAATCATAGACATAAAACAAAACAAAGGTTAACATCAAAATCTAATAAATATGGTTGACTTTTGTAATGTCTGCTGTATTCCAACTAATAATTGGTTCAGGTAAACAACAATGGTGGAAAAAGTATGAAGTTATAGCTAAGAAGTTTATGTATTTACTAGCTTTTGCCTGCATCTTCACCCCTATGGTACCTGGATGAAAGTTGATTATGTAAATCCCCATATCTATGCCAAATTTCACTAAGGTGTGTGTAATTTGGCCTTTTGTAGCCGTTGGGCCACAATAGGCCAAAGGCTCAATTAAGTAAGTTATTTTTGTGCCTT
Organism: Venusia cambrica; assembly: GCA_951394065.1. Classification (NCBI taxonomy): domain Eukaryota; kingdom Metazoa; phylum Arthropoda; class Insecta; order Lepidoptera; family Geometridae; genus Venusia; species Venusia cambrica. Next base: position 12,197,681 of record OX596035.1, read on the forward strand.
TTGTGATCTTCGGCCGAAACAGCTTTTTATGATTGATAGACCATCATTTGACCACAATCTCATCTGATGTTAAGTGATGATGTGATTGACGACAAATCATGATGGTCTAAGAAAAACCTATTCACTCTTGCCTTAAAAAGCAACTTTAACAAAATATTATAAGATACAAATTCCAGCCAGAATAGTCCCAAATATTCAATAATGGCTGGAACATTGACCCTGGTAAATGCTTGGTGAATGCTGTCATTAAGACTTGCGGAGTGCAAAATCCTGCTACCAGACCTATTGCATGAAAATCAGTCAAGAGTATTTATGGCAAATGTATTTATTTAAGAGTTTATTTTTCAGCCAAAGAACCAGAAGTAACAACACCTGCTCCAGCGAAAGCTACTAAAACACAAAGCAAAGATACACCCACCGACTCTGGGTCCGACCAGCCCAAGTAAGTTTCCTTTTGTTAACACTTGCTTGTTCTTTGCTTGCAATAAATAATAACACTTTAAAGCTGTTGGGCATGAGATAGTTACTATAAATTGCACATGAGCAAGTATCTTCTTTTCATTGTTTGATCAATTTGATCATTACTTTGTGTATATATCAAATATTTTGATGATGAAAAGTTGATGCAAAATCTTGTTAATTTGCCCTTTAGTTGCTTTGAATCTGTTTTGGGCGAATCATTGTATAACTAAATAAAAAATTGGACATCTCACCTGTATACCAAATTCTATGGAGGCCAGATATAGGCTAACTAAAAATTCAACCAAAAGAATTGTGGATTCTTAAGTCATTATTTTTTTTGAATTGGCTTTTAATGCTTGTCCTTCATCTTACCCGGTTTCAAGTTATGATAAGGCCTTAGGAAGCTCACTTCAGCCGGAATCCTCAACAGTCTGAAGAACTAGCTATCTCACATCTAAATGCCGGAACACAACAATTTAGAATAGTTGTTTGTAAGTGTGTATTTTGCAGCGATAATCATGCTTAGCTATAGTTTGAAAGATTATATTTTCTGCACTTAAGATTCCTTACTTGGCAAGGTTGAAGTTGTGAAAATAAAAGCTCATGGAAACACTTTATTATTTATTTTTCTCAATTGCTTTTTTTTTAGAGATTTTAGATGCTTTGCCTTTAGTACACAAGGCACATGTCACCTTTTAGGCCTAAAGCGTTAACAAGCTTACTCAAACCACATCAATTACACGGTAATCCATTAAAAGTGATTTATCAAATGTATCTGATCACCAGTCACCAAAACATGTATCCATGTGACTGGTGATCAGATTGCTTGGCTAATATATTATTATTTGAAAGTACTACCGCATCTGGGTTTGCTTGTGTGTTGTAGCAATGCGATTTGGTCTTTTTATTTCACCTGCACCCTTTAACAAAGTATATTCTTAAATAGCTTTATTTACAAAGGCTTTGTGTGTGGTGATCAGTTGTTGTTATATTAATATTGTAAATAACAAACTTATTTAGAATGACATATGTTTCTAAAAGCAATGTGTTGGTGAACATGGTACTGTAAGTATGAATGCTTCTCATGGTTGTCTCATTTTATCTAAATTTAACTAAATGGCATGAAGAACACAGATTTTTTTCGAAAATGAAACTAAACATTTATTAATTGAAATATAATTCATATTTCGGCTTTTAATACAGCTCAATTGCTGATAAAATTATCTCACACTTGGTGGGGTCGGCATGTGTTGTTGTGAGAGTTTTGGCTGAAATTTTAAGGCAAACTGCCTGTCGTCAACCATAGGAATATTGCTGACAAAAACATATAATAAATAAATACCTCCAGATCTCTATGTATTGCAATGATTGGTAGAAAACAGAAATCCTTTAGAGGCAGATGTAGTTTTTTTATCAATGATGGGTTGGGCTTGTTTAACTCTTAGACCAGAGCGAGGAGAAGGTCTATGATGGAGCGAGCTTTTCCAGAAGGCACTGGCTCTCCCGCGCCCCGAAGGAACTCGGCAAACCGTTTGGTGTCGGACTACGGCAGGAGAGCACAGCCAGTCATTCCGTGGGTAATGGGTTAGACCACTAGGATCACACCTTCCCTCCTATAAATACCACTTTGGCAAGTCCAGAGAGAACAGTTTCTTTAAGACTAGCATGACCCATTTTAGACCATATCTTAACTTGTCTTTCAACTGAGCTGATGGTCAACGCTTGGCTAACTTCATATAAAAAAAAAACACTTTGCTAGGCACCACACGGCAGCGACGGTAATGACTGTCATTATATTATTACAGAAATATATATAACAGGATATTAATTTCATACAGCGTCATCTAGCCCCAAACTAAGCATAGCTATATATTAGCATATGAGAAATAGATTACGAATATAATACTTAAATACTTTTGTTTTGTAAATACATACTTATACAATACAACACCCAAACACAGAACAAACATATTAATCACACATTCAATCAGAAGGCAGAGTTACTACAAACTGAGATGTGAGGCTATTATATATTTCCTTGTACAGAAAGAAACGCGGACGCCTCGACCATTCGATCGAGTCCGAAGAACAATACCTAGCGAAGGTCGAAGTCAAGATCAAAATACCGGAGGAGCTGAAGGTGTGGCTCGTCGACGACTGGGACGTGATCACACGCCAGCAGAAACTGGCGCTGCTCCCAGCGAAACTAACCGTCGCACAGATCGTGGACAACTACCTGGCGTTCAAAAAATCGAGCAAAACCCACAACGCCGCTAAAGAGTCCGTTCTAGTAGACATCACTGAAGGCATAAAGGAATACTTCAACGTGACATTGGGATCACAGCTGTTGTACAAGTTCGAGCGGCCGCAGTACAGCGATATTTTGCAAGAATACCCCGATACGGTGATGTCCAAAATATACGGGTCCGTGCATCTGTTGCGGCTGTTTCCGAAAATGGGGCCGATGCTAGCGTACACGGCGCTCGACGAGAAGTCTCTGCAACTCGTTTTGACGCACATACAAGACTTCTTGAAGTACATGGTCACGAACCGGTCGACCTTATTCAATTTGCAGGACTACGGGAACGCGACGCCGGAGTATCACAGAAAAGTGCAGTAGTTTTAAGCAATTTGGTTTAAGTTTACGATCAGTCATTTATTGACCTCGAAGCTAGCCTGGGTAAAGATTCTCGAAGTACGTACATGGCTACGAACCGGTTGACCTTATTCAGTTTTCAGGACTGGGAACGCGCAACGGAGTATCACTAAAAAGTGCAGTAGTTTTAAGTTTTTTTTTTTTTTTTAAGTTTACGATGAGTAAACTTAAAGTCAGCAATTGACCTCAAAATGGATGGAGCCAGTGCCTCCATCGTTTTTCTTCCCAGAAAATGTCTATTGACTCTTTAAGATTTATAGGATAAACGGATTTTAAATTTAATAAAGTTTGAATGGTACATGTCTATTTCTGGCACGGATACCGCGACAAGTATGTTTACGATCGCAATCGTGTTTAAAAATAATTTGGCTACAGAAATCGTTGCAATTTAGGGTTCCGTACCTAAAAATGTGCCAACAAGACCCATTACCAAGCCTCCGCTGTCCTGTGGACAGCGTAGGCTTAGTAATTCAGGTAGTATAATTCAGGGCTGTGTATCTCATGAACCATAACACTAAGTTACTTAACATTTTCAGTATGTGTAATTTCTATTGTCGCTACAACAACAAATTATCAAAATAAAATAAATAGGTGATACAAGAGACGTGATTTTTTGCCCTGAAATGAGGGTCGGTACCCTCGCGCGTGTCCGCATTTGGTCGGTTTATTTCACGTGTGAAAACAAGTTAATGCTGCCTTGAGAGTCCCTAGAAAGGTTTGTTTTTAATTACAAATTATAGCAAAGTACGGCCGCGGCACTTGACACCGTGACACAGTTATGACAGTGACTCAGTCGTGTAATGCGGGAAAAAACTCGACTGCCCCATGCATTCGTTGCAAGGTCTTATTTGAGTATGTTGCCGAGGCTTGATACATTACCAGCACCAACCAATGGTGTCAATTTTAAGTGATTGGTGATCCGTGGGAATTTCTTAGAGTCCTTAGGTACCCTGTAGGTATTCATTTCGTAATTTTCAACATGAAGCCATTTTTTTTATTCTCACATCTGGTAATTGCTATACCTGATCTACTAAATGTGAATACACAACCATTTTTATTATGAAGTGTATAGATATAAGGGCAGGTGACTGTACGGTACTGCTGGTTCGGTAGAATTTTTGCGTTATGTTTGTGATAGAGGTACCTCTGGGTAGAAAAGCCCGGACTACACATTCCGCTCTGTGCTCTATAATGATGAAATTATTGGAGTGCCCGCGCTCGATCATAGATGGCGTTAGCAGTTGTAACTGAAGCATTCAATGTTAGATAGATCTATGGTTTTGAAAAAAAAAATGACGTGGACAAATACATGTTTAGATAATGATACAGTTTTTAATGGTCCATGTATATAGTTTAATTAATTCACAAAAAAGATCTTAATATTTTATTTTTATTTTTAAGTGATGTGTATGCTCTTGACGTCTTGTCTTGTCTAGCCCTAGGCCAGAGCAAGGGTGAGGTCTTTTTTTATTTTTTATTGTACGACGGGGAAGCGCTTGGCCTTCATCTCACCTGGTTTTCAAGTTATGATTAGGCCGAAGGTGGAAGCGCTATATGCCGTAATATAACAATTTAAGAATTGTTATTATGACGATAAAATTACAATCTATCTACGATCGAGAGAGCTTTCCCAGAAGGTACTGATCTCCCGGGCTCCGATGGAATACGACAAACTGTTTGGCCTCGGACTTCGGCAAGGGGGTTCGCTAACCACTAGCAAAGTCAGACGACTTCGTTGCCCGGGTAGACCGGGTAGAGGTAGATCAACCCTACCAAAAAAAACGTTTTAAAAATTGTATGATTTATGCTGTATTGTGTGTTAGTATGTAAGTATGTCTCTTAGAAATATGTTATTGGTACCAAAATCGTTATATAATATTGCTTTGCGTTTGCTTAAGGTATTGATAATGCATTGACTTAAATATTATAATTATATTGTTAACGTGTATGCAAAACATTAAAATGTTCCTATACAAACCACGTTTGAATTAATCACGTCTCCAGTACTAGGCAGTGTGATTGTGATACAGAACGTTATAAAGCCTTATACGGACTCGAAATATAAGGTCTATTCATATTTATTATGCTAGCAACACAACAATACCAACTTTGGTAGCTGTAGAATTATTGTTGTACGGAATATCGCGGTAATGAATCATATTTTGATTTAATTGCGCACTGGCATTGGTAGGTTAGGTACTTGAGTGGTCAGGTATCAGGGTCTGCCAGTGCCTTAAATGGAAGTAAAGTGTGTCTGCTACAGCGCCGAGGCGACAACGATGCTGTAATTACATTGAGTTATTGTCGCGACGATGGACACTGATATAACGAGTGGTTCAGATATTTTATAGGGTTCGGATACACTGATACAACGAGTGCTTCTGATATTTTTTGGGGTTCAGACACACTGATACAAAGAGTGGTTTAGATATTTTTTAGGGTTCAGACACACTGATACAACTAGTGGTTCAGATGTTTTTAGGGTTTGGGCACACTAATACAACGAGTGGTTCAGATATTTTGTAAGGTTCGGATACACTGATACAACGAGTGGTTCTGATATTTTTTGGGGTTCAGACACACTGATACAAAGAGTGGTTTAGATATTTTTTAGGGTTCAGACACACTGATACAACGAGTGGTTCAGATGTTTTTAGGGTTTGGGCACACTAATACAACGAGTGGTTCAGATATTTTTTAGGGTTCCGTACCCAAAGAGTGCTAGTGAGACCCGATCACTTAGCCTCCAATCCGTCAGTATCTTATGAACCGTAATAAGAGTAGTAGAAGCCCCTTGTGAAAGGGCTTGTCCGGAGAACTACTACCGCCTATACATACTAATAGGTATCTATTTCGGCCGCCAAGCAGCATTGCTATGTTCCGGTTTGAAGGGTATGGTTGCCGGTGAAATTACGCGCACGCGAGGCTTGGCACCTTTACGCCTCCAGTTGACGGGCGCAATGCAGTGCCGTGTAGGCCATGTTCTTTGTGGATGTGACCTATGCGGTAAAGCATTGTTATAGGCAAGAGATGCACTTAACACCAGGTGGGCTACTTGCTTGACCCGTCTCCTAGAAAATAATAATAGGTAGACATGTGAAATTTTCACAGAGTGTATTTGCCTCGATGGGCGACACTTTTAATTTGTAAGGGTAAGCTCTTGACCTCTAGAACTGCCCGGGCATAACCTAGGTGAGGATGCGGTTTATGATGTAGCAAGCATTCTCAGAAGCTGCCTAGGGCACTAGCATTTCGCATCGATAGAACAGCGAATTTCTTGGCGCCAGGCTTCAACAGGCGGGTGGTCGCCAGACGGACCACCGCTGTCACAATATCTGTGGATCTTGCTATTATTAGCAAGTGAGTAGTAATTTAGAGTAACATCATATTTATTTCCTCCACTTGAGTAGCATTGCTGTGCAGAACAGAGCAATGCTACTTTTACGGAATTTATCAAGGTCAGAGATGATTTCTGAAAACAGAACACAGTATGTGTGACATATATGGCTGTCGTTAAACGGTCAGCTAAATAAATATATTGGTCAGCTCCAAAATGTATTTTGTCTGCAATCGAAGTGAATTAAAAAAGCAAGGTGTTTAATGAATCAGGCGTATGGGACCGCGGTCACTGTTGGCAGCGGTCATAAACGCCCTTTATTTCTCGTTTCTGTGTGCAAAAAAATAAAAAAACTTTAAAACCTACTGACGTACTCCGCCATTTTTTAGAAGTATGCTGTAAAAATAACTTATTATTTTTTATTTTTCTTCCTGACCAAATATTAACCATAACCACTATACTTCTTGCTTTTAGCTCGATGGGTGCTGTGAAACACTCACGGTATGCTATTCATAGACCAGCTAGTACTCAGCACCCAACGAGATAAGTAAGAGGAATATAAATCTAAATGTTAATGCGCTAAGTGAAAACTTCGGATCACTTTTAAAGATTATTGCGCGCACGGTACGTCGGTATAAAAATAGTCTTGCCGTATGTTTGGCAATGTCTACCAGTAATCTTTCGATAGCAATTATAATTATTATGTGATAACTATTGTGTTTAAATTTTATTAAACCAAGCTTCTAATTTGCTTCCTGCGACTTGATAATTTGTCACATTTCCATAAACTAGACGTATGGATCATTAGTAGGTACTACTGAACCACACGACAATTTTAACCAGATGAGTTAAAGGCTAAGCGCTTCCCCGTCAACAAAAAAAAAAAACTATGTACTTGTTACTACTATAAATGTTATTAGTACTATGGTACGAGAATTACCTTACCTACAAATGATATATCTCTAGTGCTACTACAATCAGAAGTCCTAGATGTTTTAAATTTCATGGTAACATCCTCATGTAGTAAAGGGATGGCTTAAGAAAGAATTTAAAAGATCCTTCGGGAGTGCGGGATCCTTATTCCCGCTCTTATTCCACATTTAGGCGGAAATGGCACAGCACGTTCTTCCCTTCCATTTAGGGTAAGTAAAAAAGCAACGTAGATAAATTATTAAAGTGACTCTCGTATTGAATGTTATCACCGCATTGGTACAATTTCATTCCAATGCTATAACGGTTGCGATTACGACCTTTGATAAATAAATTCCAGTGACCAGTTTATATCATCCTTGGGTTGCTTTCACGCTTAACATCAGGGAACGTATGTTTTACCGACGTAAAAATTACGAAAAACATTTTACATTACACAAACAATAACAATCCATTATCTACTCTAGGTAGGTATACTAATAATTAAACTGTTACGGGTCAAAATCTGTATGAACATTTAATATATTTTGAATTTTTCAATAAGAGGACACTATTATCGATACAAAAGTCAAAGCGATAGTTTTTTTAACTTTTGTCTGTCCGTCTGCATCTTGAATGCACATCACGCTGAAACTACTGGATGGATATGAATGAAACTTTGATAATTATTACATCATTGAGAAGGATCATGCAAAACTTTGTGCGCGTGTGGTGTGAGGGGCCATTTTGTTAAAACTACCTTCCTCCAGTGGGTATAACATTCACCGGGTCAGTGTTGTGACCAGCAGTCACGTGGAGATTTAACCGCCTCTGTGATCTTGTGGTTCAACCTATCGATTTCAGATCCAGAGGTCCCCAGGGGGAGTAAAACATTGTGCTTGGTTTGGTTGGTGGTAGGACTTTGGTTAAGTCCGCCTGGCTAGCTACCACCATCTTATCTAATTCTGTCGCCATAACAACAATTCTAAAGATTGTTGCACTCCGCCATTTAAATGTAAAATAGCCAGTTCCTCAGTTTGTTGAGGATTCCGGGTGAAGTGCGCCTCCACCTTCGGCCATATCTCAACTTGTAATCAGGTGAGATGAAGGCCAAGTGCTTACCCGTCGTACAATAAAAAAAAAACTTACTAGTTTTTTTCTTAGTCAGTAGGTTATTTTGCATCCAAATTTACATTATCGCTTGTTTAATTTACTTGTTATGTAACTGAAAAAAAATATTTTGGAGCTGACCAAACCCTCTTTGATTACCTTTCTTTGATTCATTTTATTTGGTTTTTGATTAGTGATCGTTTAAATGATAGCCCAGTTTAATCGCGAGTCAGAATCGCAGCTGTTCTCAACAAAACGAAGACATCGGGTGACTGACGAAACCGCGCTATTCGTGGCACGCAGACGCGCGCGCACCGAAATAGACGCGCACAGGTCCGATACACATCCTTTCCTTTGTACTACATACCTACATCGGTACAATTTGAATGAAATTCTTTAAGCAGATGCATTCTGTATATTTTTGACGCTGAAAAGCAATAGTCTTCATATCTAAAGCCATTGCAAACCTCCGCCAAAGACTCAATTAAAATAAATCAATAAAAATTACAAAACAATGTACCTATCTACACATCTTTTGTAGGTACCTACACATCGATAAAATTTTAAAGAAATTCTGTAAAGCAAATGCATTCTGTGTGTTTTTGACGCTGAAAAGCAGTACCTAGTCTACAGAGCTAAGGCCATCTTATTTCATTATTGATAGATACAATACATTTATTAAATAAAAAGTACAATTAAACTAACTATGTACAAAGGAATCAGTCAGATTACCTAAGGACCGTTACAAACGGCCTATAGGTAACTCAACTGTTCCAGACCAGTACCAGACGGAAGCGTGCCCAAGACACTGGCTGCATTGCCACGCTGAATAGCTATGCTAATTCGCTGGCCTAAATAAGAGCCAGCCCTTGGGTCACGTGTCGCCTCAATCAAAAGCCCCGCAATATTTTTGAAAACCCTTAATTAAATAAAAAAATATTGATTGTCATTATTGTTATTAATTAAACGTAGACTGGCGAATTTAACTTTTTTGCATTTGCGATGTGATTTTAGACTCTGAGGTTGACCGCCTCTGTGGTCTAGTGGTTCGACCGGTGTCACATCTAGAGGTCCCGGGTTCGATCCTCAAGGGGAGTACACTACTGTGCTTGGTTTGACTAGTGTCTGGCTAGCAACCACCATCGTCCCTAATTCTGTTGCCATAATAACAATTCTTAAAGTGTTGCGTTCCAGCATCTTAGAGGTAAGATAGCCGGTTCCTCAGTTTGTTGAGGATTCCAGGTGAAGTGCACTGCCACCTACATCCTTATGATAACTTGAAAATCAGGTGAGATGAAGGCCAAACACCTCCCAGTCGTACAATAAAAAAAGAGTTTCATTAAAGCTGACTGAATCAGTCATCAGCTGTATACCTAATAACGTTCATTTGAGTACCTATACTTTCTCATATTCGACGCGCATTTCCTGGTAAACATGCGCCGATATTGTCCCAACTTTTCGAAACCGCCTCATGATGTGATGAATCATTAATCAAATACGTGGAGTTACAGCTTTAGAATACCCCTTAAAACCTTACTAACTTACATTTCTAATTACTAGTGTTTTCCCGAAATGCTTGAAACTTCACTTCGGAAGAAACTATAAAAGGTTACATGTAGGTAACTATCTCGGTCATCAATGTTATAAATTTGAATGTAACATGTATGGTTTGTTTCACGATTAAACGGCTGAACAGATTTCAATTCAATTCGGCGTGAAGTTTACGCCATAGGTTCCCTATCATAGGCTACTGTTTACCCGGGCAGGTACCTACTATGTACGCAAAACCGCGGGCAAAAGCTAGTTTTTTTTTTATTGTTCTACGGGGCGGTGCTTGGCATTCATGTCACGTGATCCTACCACCAACCATAAGCACAATACTGTACCTGGGGATCGAACCCGGGATCTGTGGATCTGACGCCGGTGGGCGAACCACTATACCACAAAGGCGGCAAATTATTAATTTTATATCGAAAGCGAAAATATTTATATTTGCAACATTACCAAGAGGTAGGTACCTCTTTTACGTCCTTATTAGCAAGAACAATAAAATGTCGCCGTGCCTCTTTCATATTTGGCAAAGATTACATGACGACCGTATCGTTTCCATAAACAGCGATTTTAATCATTACAACCTGTTGTTTCAACAACTGTAGTAAGATGTACAAGAATATAGTACGGAGATCGTCTATCTATGTCTTCATCAGCCGGACCTCCGTGCAGTTGCGGGCAGAGAGTGCTGGATGAGAAGTGCCAAAGATCGGGCTCAGTGGCGCACAGTGGGGACATCTATGGCCGGCAGTGGACTGCGATAGGTTGATAAATAAATATTACAGGATAATAATTTATTCAATAAAAAGTACAATTAAACTAACTATGTACAAAGGAATCAGTCAGATTACCTACAACCGTTACAAACGGCCTATAGGTAACTCAACTGTTCCAGACCAGTACCAGACGGAAGCGTGCACTGGCTGCATTGCCACGCTGAATAGCTATGCTAATTCGCTGGCCTAAATAGGATAATTATTTTACAAGCGCAATCTAGTCCCAAACTAAGCTAAGCTTGTAATATGGGAACTAGATTACGGATATAATACTTAAGAACTTTTTTTTTGTAAATACATACGTATCATACAATACAACACCCAAACACAGAACAAACATCAATATTCATCACACAAATAATTGTCCTGGGTGGTAATCGAAACCACAACCTGCAGCGCAGAAGGCAGAGCTACCAACTGAGCTGTGAGGCTTTAGCTTTAATACCTCCAATCTTTTTGAACCTCCAATGTTTTGGAGGAGGTAAATGAGGTATTCCACTTTGATGGGTAGCTCTAGATCTCAAAACACAAGCAAGGATGGGCAAGGAAGTGCTCGACCGGGGAAGTACTATCACCACACCTATTTCAGCCGCCAAGCTGGTGTTTCGGTTTAAAGGGTAGTTGCTGGTGAAATTACGGGCACGCGAGGCTTCGTTGACACCTTTATGCCTCAAGTTGACGGGCGCTATATAGTGCCGTGTAGACCATATTCTTTGTGGTCTGACCTTAGCAGTAGGGCTTTTTTATAGGCAAGAGATGCACTTAACATCAGGTAGGCTGCCTCCAAGTTTCCAGGTCTACGGTGGAGCGAGCCTATCCAGTAGACAGGAATATTATTGATATTATATTTACCTCCTAGCAAATATCGGCTACAGCGTGTAGGATTTTCCATGCATAAAAGGGTGTTTAGCCTGCATAATGTCTTGCGTCCCAATTTGTGCAAGGGGCCATTCAAAGTTTTCAATAAGTCGCGCTTGGTATCAAGATTCTTTCCTCTTCGAATGCGTTAGTTTTATTTAGTACAGTCACCATGCCAACCCCATTTAGCAAGTCTTCAAAGATGCAGGTTCAATGTCGCATCTTTTCATTTAGCTCGCTTAGGTAGGTACCTATATAAGTATATGATGTGTCCTTAGTTAGACACAGAAAGTACATGGAGGTATGGTGCCTTAAATGAACCATCTGGGTCAACTATTTACGTTAGAGACACGCACTGTTGAAGTGTTGACTCATCAGGTGGTAAATGTTTCGAAATTACGACGATAACTTACGTCTGAGTTCTGAATACCTATATGCGCTTGATGAGGTGTAAAATAAACCGGTCAAGTGCGAGTCGGACACGCACACCGAGGGTTCTGACAGTTGGTCAGAACCCTCGGAGGCATTTTTTTTTGGCATTTTGTTCTGGAACGTTTTTGTGATAAGCTTAAATAACGTAAAAACGTACTTATAGTATATAATGTATGGTAGTTCGCCATAGTCACACATATTCTCAGAAAATTTAAATTAGCTTCCTATTACAAATCAAAAGTCAGCCCCTTAAAGGAAAACAGACCGCGTTGGCTTAGTAATCGGGTTCCCTTGGCATCCTTTGGGTTCGGAAACCTAAGAACTAAGGTTCATCATGTTTGGGGTAAAGGTATGTAGGCAAATTGAATCATTATTTCCCTGTCCTATAAACTATCCACTCTAGGTGGTCGACAACATGTTTTCGCGCATCGAAATCCATCCCATCATGCTTACCTAAGGGCAGACAAAAATTTATAAATTACAATTTGTAGGTACGTACATTTTAAGATACAAGGAAAATATTGAAATACTGGCTTTAGCCATAAAGTTTATTTTTAACATGTTGTTAGTGAATCGAACCGATAAATAATAATAAAATAAAAGATACGTGGTTACAAATATTCACATAGGTACACAAACTTTCGCATTTATAATACTAGTGGTTATAACCTCATATTTCCTCTTTCACTTTTCCTTTTAGACTTTTGAGCAAATAAAGGTTAGGATAGCGATTACTCGCGTTCTCTTGGTCTGAGGAGATCAAACCTGGTGTCTACGGATTTGTATTGCAAAGGTGGAGAGGACTGCGTAGTCTGATTAGTAAACGTAGGTAGGTATATATATTCCGAAAAAAAAACAAATATTGAAATCCTACAGTAATCTTCTTCCCTTTTTCCCCCCTCCACTCGTCCTTGTTGTTTTTTTTTCACAACAGCTTGTGTAGAATCAAATCCTTAGTGTGTCTTTCAAATATAATTGAAATATATTGATAAATACCGCTACAGCAAACTTTCACCCTCTCCCCCAGATCAAAAATCGCAAACGATTAAAAAAGAAAATATAAGGAATATCTGTGCCAATGTTCATCAAAATCGGTTGAAAAATGCGACCTGTGTGAGAACAAACCGACCGACAGCCGACAGACAGCGGACTAAAGTATTTTTGGCCCATCTCCAAACTGAGACGCTTCGCTCGCTCGGTCAATTAATAGGTAACGTGTACCTACTTGCTTACCTACTTAACTTACGTACTGAAATGTGATTCATGACGTGATGTATCCTTACTCATCTTTGAGCTTATTTCTGAAAATTTTACCCTATTTAGGTATAACATGTTTTTAGTTAATGTTTAACTGTGGGAATTCTCCAGAATGTGATATGAATGTGTATCAAGGTGGTTTTGTGGTTACACCGTTTTGTGCCGAGAACAGGCACGTAGATCTAAATACCATGAATTAAGGAATATGTAAGGATCTTTTAAATATCGAATGATATATTGGGTAACAGAATCATTCTACAACACTCAATACAGAATAAACAACTACATTCACCACACACATGTTGGTCCCGGGGTTTTTTTGACCTTACCCGGTTTCAAGTGGTTTCAAGATAAAGCTGGAGGTGGAAGCACTTGTTGAAACGACAGGCTTAGGTGGTGAAGATGGTGGTTGCTAGCCAACCAAACCAAGCATAATTTTATACTCCCCTGGGATCAAACACGGGACCTCTGGATCTGACAACGGTGGGCGAACCACTGATGGTTTTTCTTTGTAGATCATATTTTTATCATTATCATATTTTTCTATCTTAAGGAGCCCAAGTAAGTAATAACTATAAGCAAATGTATTTTTCATTAGATTCTCCACGACCTGAAATCCTAGAATGAAGAATGAACACAAATGATTTTGTTGCAGACATCAAATTCTTGATATCCTTTCTTCAAGCTGGTGTAAGTAAGTACCTTCAGGGCTTTTAATGGTGGTTCTTTGATTAAACATTGATTAAAGTCCAAGGGAAACCTTTAATTAAATAAAATAAAAAAAAAAATCTCTAAACTGGGTGGCTACAATTAAGATTTTATGAATGAAATACTAACGAATACCATTATTTATTTTTCATTATTATCATAAAGAATGCGTAATCATCAAGTAAAACATAATGACTTTGACTTAGACTTTTGACTTTTAAAACATCTAAATCCCTCAAGAAGAACGTCGTTTGTTTATTGTTTATTCCCTTTGAAAGAATCTTACTTCTACTAACACTCTTGGCCCTTACTTCTCTCTTGGCCAATATCGCTTTATGACCTAACTTACGAGGGCATAAAACCTCATCCTTAAGACTTTATTAAAAAGATCATTTAGTATGAAGGATTTGTTCCCTTGAACCGATCAAGTCAGCCAGCGGGGTGAGCCGATGGCCCATCTCCTTTCGCGGCGGTAAGGCGACACCGAGAGAACTCCCGCGTTTCTCGCCAGTCGCACCACAGCACGCGTCGACTCGACATGTAAGTAACCCAGTGTCGTGTCAGTGAATAAGTGTTTTTTTTTTTATATTTTCAAGGTGCATTGATCTTGTCTTCGGTAAGTAGGGTGCGTTATAGTGCAGTGAGAATTGTGCAGTTATTTATTGATTGAACTTTTGCATCGTTGGGATCGAGATTTTTTACTTTCGCAAATCGAAACATCGCAAAAATTAAGAAGTAATGGAGATCTACAAGAATTATTGAATAAAAATTCACTGAAAATATTACTGGCAAACTGCGTGTTCTGCATTTTACTGTTTAATTAGCTCTAATGGAAACATTTTAAAATGTATTGCATACTTTTAAGTAATTTCAGTAGCTACGAATTTTGCAATAAATCGCAGCTCGTTCTATTTTTGAATATCGCGGTGCTCGGTTACGTTTTGGGTCAGCCAATAGAAACATTCTATTCTGAAGTTTTCTCGCTGTTTTGGCAGGTTGCCAATGTTTAGCCAATGGCGAGTAAGCGCGGGATGTGGGGGCGGCTAACGCATGCGCATTATGCCGGGTGCCGGTACTGTCATACTATTTTATTTTTCAGCGACGTTATTTTTAGATGACCTAAGAATTTTCAGACCGGTGGTTTTTACTCTACTTCAGTTTCGACCGCGGTATGAATTCTATTCTTATAAATAAGAAAAATTAAAGTACCTACGACAACTGTCCTGATTCTAGTCAAAATTCATAAACACGTATAAAATATTCTCTATAAGAATTATAAATGTAATTAAGTAGGTATCTACGGTGTTTCAATGTACAAAGCATTAAAATTCCGAAAAATTTATAACTAAGAACCTCGAGCAAATCGATTGTAAAGAAAACCCAAGGTTATGACGAATCGATATTCAATAAATTGGGTTATTGGCAAATTTATATCCAAATTACCCCAATTAATTTACAAAGTCAGAATACAAACTAAAAATTCGGCAGGCTTCGTGTCAGTGCCGTATTGTGAATATATATCAGTGTATGAGAAATTCCTAAAAAATAAATAATAAAAAAAAAGGTTTACTTTTCTCGAAAAGTCCTGTTTTTAGTTACTTATAATCTGTAAGTAGTAACAAATACGTCATAAAATCAAAAGCCTTACACCTACTTATATATACTTTTTTCCTTGTTAGTAAATTTAATCGAATAATTTAAGTACCTACCCATTTGTGGCACACCTACCCGTGTGCCGAACACAGGACCCTCCTAGAATATGCTGCCTAAACCATTTGGCGGTTGCGAACATTTTTTTAATATTTTTATTAGAAAGTTTAGTACTGGAAACCAGCGTTGCTGAGCTTTTTCAACAACAACATTAACCCGTTACAATTGCTTGTATTTCTAAAAATATTGTCTAGATCTCTTGTATGAATAAACGACTTTTTATTTTATTTATTTATTTACTTTTATTACCTATATATATAGGGATCTAGAAGCTGGCATCTAGAAGATTTCTAGATGCCAAAGCCAGAGCTTCTGTGTTTGTAGATATGATACTGTGGTGTTGTACTATGGCTTTAGCTCTGCTTACCTTGATATTCTAGTTATTGGACACTTGCCAAAGTTAAAACCTATCTGACGTCACACATGTATTCTGAACAATAGCATAATTAATATGTAATTGTCTTGCAAACTATGCATATATCAATGCCACCTATGCTTTGGCACTTAGAAGTTGTGTAAGACATGCCCAGTATTCAAATAGAATAAAATCTGTGCTTGGTTTGGTTGAAAGTAGGACTTTGTTCAAGTCCGCCTGGACAGCTACCACCACCTTACCTAAGTTTGCCGCAATAACTTCAATTCTAAATTGTTGTGTTCCGACATTTAGAGGTAAGATAGCCTCAACATACCGTGGAACTTCTTAGTATGCTGAGGATTCCGGGTGAAGTGCGCCTCCACCTTCGGCTTTATGATGTGAGATGAATACTGAGCGCTTCCCCGTCGTACACTAAAAAAAAACGTTCTCCAGTAAACATGATTGCAAGAGAAGTGCCCTACATTTGATGCAATTCAATCTTTAAGAAGTATACATCTCGATCCTACCTGTCATTTCTTATTCAGTAGCCTTGGTAACGCCAGAAATACAATAATAGGGCGTTCCATTCCAGTTCAGAACACTTATCGACAGCAGAACTGAACAGAGTTCTATGACTTGAGTATATGAGTGTTAAGATATGTGATGACACCCTAATTTATAGCAAATTATTTTCTATTAAAACTATTAGCTCTTTGCTAGATATAATACTTGTAGAATCACAATTCATAGCTAGGTTATGGTTAAAATAATAATTTCATAGTTTAACCGCACCTGTGGCTTAGTATAAGACCCGAAGGTTAAATCCCCAGTGGGGTCAAATGTGTGGAAAAAAAATTGGTGGTAGGGCTTGTTTTAAGTCTTCTGTTTGGCTTGTTACCACCATCTTACCTAAGTCAGATGCCATAACAACAATTCTAATCGTTGTGCTATTAGGATATAAGATGTTCCTAAGTACCTATGTTAAAAATAAAATAAAAAATAAAATAAACATTTATTGCTCAAAAAACTTACATCAAAATTCATAGTATATACTTAAAACTAAAAATAGAATAGGTATCACTTTTAGAATTTTCAGTGCTTTGAGCAAAAGGGGTAAATTCAGCAAATGCTGCATGCACAAAAGTGCAGTACAACGCTGGTTTTACAGTTACCCCGCTCGGATAGTTGGTCACCGAGGGGTTTACAGTGATAAGCGGGTAGTTAGTATTAGAAATTAAATAAAAATGAAGCTATACAACAAAAAAAAAGATTTAAACTTGAAAAAGGAAAAAAAAAACATAAATAAGCGAAAAAAATAATAATAATGAGTGCGCCTTACTTAACTACTATGAGCTGGACTACCACTAACAGTATCATTTGTGTGCTATGTATATGTGTGTGATGTGAGGGTGTGTGCGTGTGTGTGAAGTGTGTGTGAGTTTCCCGAGAACACCAATCTCTTAGGAGTTTGGGCAACGGGAGACCCAGTGTGAATGTGAGGAAGTGTTGGTAATGTGAACGTGTGTAATGGATGGAGTGTGTGTGTGTGTGTGTGTGTGTGTGTGTGTGTGGGTGTGTCTCCTGAGAACACCAGTCTCGTAAGAGTCTAGGCAACAGGAGGCCCAGTGTGAATGGGAGTGTTGATGATGTAAATACCTAAATACCTGCACGTACCTAAGCATACTATTTTACATTTTACATGTGTTTCTTGGATTTCTTTCCACAAGGTTTAAATATTGTTTGTACATTATGTTTTTGACGTAATAGCAAAATATGTTTTAATTTACTTTTAAATGATAAAAGAAAATGTTGAGGATTACGGGTGAAGCGCGTGTCCACCTTCGGCCTTATCATAATTTGCCACCAAGTGAGACTGAAGTACAAGCGTTTCCCCGTCGAAGAATTAAAATAAACCTGCTCAACGATGTTTGTCGCACCGACACAAAGAAATGTTGCGAGGAATGCGTTTATTTGATACGCAAATATACATACACATATACCTACGTGACTGTTTGTACTGTAGTTGCAATCATAAATGGCGACTTGCATAAATAGAGCTGATGGTTCATTACTTTGATTTAAAGAATTGATAGCTCGGACGTTATGGTTAGGCCCCTGGGCTTTCCACTAATTTGAAATGAATATATATTTGGAGAATAATCAGTTTCCAACAAAACAATACAGATGATCAGTAATACATTGAATTCTTCTTGTGAGATAGTAACTGATTGGCAGTGGGCAGGCCACATAGCTCGCAGAACCGATAACTGCTGGGAACAAAGGTTCTCGCATGGCAACCACGATTAAACGCGAAAAGTCGCAGGAAGTCGATGGATGTAGG
Organism: Venusia cambrica; assembly: GCA_951394065.1. Lineage (NCBI taxonomy): Eukaryota > Metazoa > Arthropoda > Insecta > Lepidoptera > Geometridae > Venusia > Venusia cambrica. The sequence continues at coordinate 12,216,143 of OX596035.1, forward strand.
CGTCTTAGGTTGCTATTTGTGGCGTTGATTAGGGTAGGCATATGTTCAGCAGTTGACGTATGTGGGAAAACATGATAATGATGTGAGAGTACCTATCATGAAATTACGAAAACTTAATTTTTGAGACAATCAACATTTTAGGTCATTAATTTCATACAGCGCCATCTATCCTCAAACTTAGCAAAGCTTGTAATATTATGGTACTAGATTACAGGTAGAATACGTAAGTATATACCTTTTTTTGTATATACAATACTTTTTTACTATACATCACCCAAACAAAGTAAATATATAAATTCATCACACAAATGTTTGTCCCGGGTAGGAATCGAACCCCTACACAATATACAATGCAGAAGGCAGAGCAAGAACCAACTGAGCCGTGAGGCTTATTTAAAAAAAGATAAATAAATCAGGGGTCGGTAAATATTTGCAAAATGCGCGAGCGATGACCGCGGGTTCCTTAGAATCGCGAAATATGACTCACTTTGGAATGCTTTTCCTTTGATTCACTGGCGTGAGTTGCTATACGAGTTTCCGACACTTTGCACAACAAAGGGTGTGGCGAAGGCTTTGGACTCACCATCAAGGGCCTTACTCTCGACTCGACACACGACTGGAATCTTGAATCGAATTTAAAAAATCGTGCTATTTGTCACTCTCGAATACGACATAAGCGCACGATAGAAATCGATTTAGTGTGATTTTGTGGAATAAGTAGATATGTTCTAATTTAAATCTCAAGTGGCTATTGCTTGTTATGAAATTGGAACCTTTTTTTTTAATACAACTAGGAGACGGAACAAGCAAGCAGCTCCCCTGATGTTAAGTGCATCTCTTGCCTATAACAATGCTTTACCGCATAGGTCACATCCACAAAGAACATAGCCTACACGGCACTGCATTGCGCCCGTCAACTGGAGGCGTAAAGGTGCTAAGCCTCGCGTGCCCGTAATTTCACCGGCAACCATACAAACACTAAGACTAAGATTTTGAACATTCTGTATAAGTTCCTAGAAGTTATCAAATCATATGAGACAATTTCAAATTATTTATTCTTCATCATTTATAAACAAAAATTGCTATAAAATCTGGTATGATACATAATATAATATTTAAGCCAAATAAGGCAAGGTCATAAGGCGGACAGTACGTAGCTGATAAGCCGTAACGCTTTGTACCCCCCACATGGGTATAAAACCTCTTTCACATCTCTTTTTCGGTCTTCCTTTGCTCGCATGTCCAAACACGCTCATATTCATAACCCTTTTGGTAAATTATCTACCATCCCTCATTACATGCCCATACACTGTATCCTCGTCTTTTCTACAACTGGCGCCATTCACAAACTTGCCCATAAATATTCTATCTCTGCTTACGAGCCAAGTCGGATCGGTGCATAGCAGACATTGAAGGGCGAACGCCTGAATCCTTTACAAAACACGATTAAAACTATTATTTTCACGATACTTTAAGTTCTTACTGCACTAATAAAATTTAAGTTTTCGAAGAAGGATTTCTGGTTTAAATCCGTTTTAAGCTAAAACTGGTGAGATCAATGCACCCTACAGTTCTATGAATAGATAGCGCTAACGTTTTTACCACTGTTCGGACATAATCCTTTTGCTAATGGCTTTTTATGAACCTAATTTGAGCTAGGAGTTAATTTTTGATTCATTTTGATTGCTTTAGTGAGTACAAAAACTGGTGTTTGTGTTCCAATATTGTTATAGAGAGGTAATATCGTACTTAAACGTTGTTTATTTATGTTATTTTATTTTACAAAAGAAGCATTGTATTTTCACCATATAAAAGATCCTCCTGGGCGGTAATTATGGGTTCAAACCACGCAATGCAATATTTTCTTTAATTTCATATCATGAATTTCCATAGTAATGTTATAATTAAAAAAACAGGCCTTGAAACTTGTTTTCATTAGGCTTTGAGAGCATTACTTACAAAAGTTTGGAAGAAAAATGCGTTCCCATTGCGATAATTTGAAACTATAATTACCCAAAGAATTTTGACAAAAGTTGATAATGGATTCAGTTTATCGATAAAGTTGTTTCCAAGCTAACTTTAACAGCTTCGTTTAGTACCTATATAAAATTTACTTTTCATTATTTGCAAAGCACTTTCGTATAGTATTTTCAAAATTGTCTTAAGGATTGTTTTGAGAGGAATCGAACAAAACGTGAGTTTCTCGTGCAATTGTACGTTTTCTAACAAATGAAACTGTTTCCAGTTTTTACCCAGGGGAATAGACAAAACAAACCTCCAAAATGGACGCGATCAAGAAGAAGATGCAAGCGATGAAGCTGGAGAAGGACAACGCGCTCGATCGCGCCGCCATGTGCGAGCAGCAGGGCAAGGACGCCAGCCTCCGCGCAGAGAAGGTACCTACTACCTATAAATATATTTTTTACAGGACATTATTTTCTTACAGCGCCATCTAACCCCAAGCTAAGCGAAGCTTGTAATACGGGGACGTTATTATGGATATAGTTTTTATTTACTTTTTTATTAATACATACTTATCTACACCCAAATACAAAACAAACCTCTTTATCTCACAAATGTTTGTCCTGGGAGGGAATCGAACCCACAATGCAAAGGCAGAGATACTACCAACTTAAGTCAACTAAAATCCTACATAAACCCCTGTGAGGATACCCAGATATTCTTTAAGTTTTAGTCTTAAACATGTATAAATGAAATGATTTACTGATTAAACCTCAAGTCTGACAAATCGATAAATCGAGTCTTGAACCTTTGTCGTATATGATAGTTAGACCATGGATAACATACCTACTTTCCCATGTTTCATTTTCCATTTTTGTTTATTACATGGGTTAAGTTTTTTACTCTATAGTACAACTTGTTGAAAAATCTTCCCAGTTGTACAACCAGTAAGCCCATCGGTAAACTTACTTACGTCCCTGCGATACAACCAGTTGAACATATCAGTCGTAGGTACCACGGTCGGTAGAGTATATTCTCGTCATGCTTCAAGGTACAGAGCCTTGACCGACGACTTGGCTTAGCCATTTCAAGGCTAAGTCCTGTACCTTTTACCTACATGTATGAGACTAGTGAAACGGCCATGATTGCGTTCCCATCACCCCGTGGGATTTTTAAAATCCTTCAGCCCCATCACTACAATAGAATAACTTTCTATTGTAATATGTATCCTATAAATGTCAAGTCTCTAGGACCTGTGGTTTGGATTGTACGTTTATTGTCAGTCATTTAGTCAGTCAGTCAGCATTTCTAAAGTTTTAAGAGTCTAGTTCCGACTGTCAAAAAATTCCCTCTTGATTTGGTGTTTTATAATTTGGGCTGATTTACATTTTTTGATTAGAATTAGGAACATACAGGTAATTTTAATTAGTTTAGAACCGTTAAGCGCAGATGATCTGATCTTTAGTACCTAATCATATCTTTTTATGTTACTAGAGCAGAACCACTAGGAAAACGCATTATCATGGAAAAGTGCAGCTTTCATATAATTAAGCACTTAAGCCATAATAAAATCAGATATTTAGAGTTTCTAGTACACCGTTTTGTAACAACTTCATATCCTGATTCGGCATCAAGTAGGTACGCGTTTTACAGTTTTTGGTAAATTGAAGCTCAAAACACTTTTCAACTTTTATGAAAAAAGTGAAATTCGCTACTAGGCCACACATACAGACTACATGTAAGATTAAACATAGCAAAAAAAAAAAAAATCTGAATGATAATAATATATCAACGATCTAACTCAAATATTGTGTCTTAAGTGGGATTTAGCATTCAAAACCCTTTTTCGTATATCTTGATAATAATTAATCAATATTAGGTACATCACGTCAGGCTATGTTCTTTGTGGATGACCTACGCAGTAAGGCATTGTTATAGGCAAGATATGCACTACTTGCTTGTTCCGTCTCCTAGTTGTATAAAAAAACTAAGCTTGTAATACCCATATTACAAACTAGATTACGGAGAATACTTGTATACCTTTTTATTGGTAAATACCTACTGATGATAAAAATACACCCAAATATAGAACAACCATCTATACTAATCACAATAATAAAGAAAACAGATCAGGTAATGATATGAAGCTAATGAATTTGTGCATGGTCGTAGGCCGAAGAGGAGGCAAGACAGCTCCAAAAGAAGATCCAGACCATCGAGAACGACCTCGACCAGACCCAGGAGGCGCTCATGCAGGTCAACGCCAAACTTGAGGAGAAGGAGAAGGCTCTTCAGAACGTAAGTACTTACTTTTAAGTATTTTTTAAACATTTACTTACTTCATCGTGACAGTATAAATATTAGTATATTTAATGTCCTATAATATGTATGTTAACATTATTTTAGGGCTGGTTGGTGGTAGGACTTTGTTTAAGTCCGCCCGGCTAGCTACCACCATCTTACCTAATTCTGTTGCCATAACAACAATTCTAAACTTGTTTGTGTTCCGGCATTTCGAGGTAAGATAGCCAGTTCCTCAGTTAGTCGAGGATTCCGGGTGAAGTGCGCCTCCACCTTCGGCCTTATCTCAACTTATTACCAGGTGAGATGAAAGCCAAGCGTTTACCCGTCGTACAATAAAAAAAAGGGCAGTATTGATTTTAAAAGTTTTGAAGCGCGTTTGATCACTAACTCACTTGAAAAACAAGTAAAGATGTGGCCTAAGATGGAGTAAGCTTGTCTAGAAGGAACCTGTTCGCTCTGTACTTGCAGACTCCAATATTGTATTGGTGTGGGAAAACAGACGAGGGCAAGGAGTTCCATTCCTTAAAAGTATGAACCATAACGGGACTGTTAGTAAGTAGACTGGCCCGTTCATGAAATCTGTTGCGGGCGAATCTTACCATCTTCTTCAATCCATTTGGTATCTGCTACTTCTACTAGATCGTCGGGCCCCCTTGTACGTTGTTTGCCCACTGTGACCTTAACTTACCATAGACGTTTTATAAACTGGAAATCTCACCCGCGGCTTTGAATTTGAGAGGGAAATAATAATAGTCAAATAGATGAGTTTGGGAACAGCTTAACTCATCTATTTGACTATTATTATTACTCCCTTAAAGTTGCGCGTATCACATACTACGAAAGATAGCCGAAAAAATAAGTCAATCGAATTATGTTCGCAAAGGAACCTCTTTTTAATTAGTGCAATTATTATTTTTCTAAAGTATTGGTGAATGACAGCTAGTTTATCAACACTTTCAACAGCCATAAGCTTAATTCTGTATCCTAATCCTAATCCTAATATGAAAGTATCAGTGCATATTTAACTGTGATAACGATTTTCAGGTGTGCCTCAATTGATATGTTTTTCTTATATAATTTCAATTTATATGGGAATGATTGTCAGTAGAACATAATATATGCTCAATGTAACGATTCTCTAATCGTGTAATTCTGCGTTCATTTTTAAATTATTATTTATAGCAGCTGTTCAAATATTCATTCATAATTACATGGTTGTAATAACTGTAAAGATTTAAGAACTCTAATAATAACTTGCTTAACTCGATAGGTGCTGTAAAACACTCACGGTGTGTTTTACATAGAGAGCGAGACGAGCAGCACCCAACGAGTTAACTTTTTGACTGCTGAGTCACAATTATACTAAACACATGTGTGTTTGGTATACGTGTGACTTGGGCACACCTGAAAAACTAGTCAGCTTTTGACCTCGAAACTTGCAAAGAATATAATGAGGCCTACGATGAAGCCTGTTTAACCAGAATGTTCCTGTTAATTTGCCTATATAATATAGGTTTCTTTTAGGTTCCGTTACATGAGCTTTCAACACGACTTTAAACGACATTAAACATCGAACCGAGTATCAAAATTACGTTAATTGGTAGGTCAACTCGGTCATCACCATCAACCTATTGCAGACCACTAGTGGACGTAGGTCGTGGGACGTAGGCCAATACAAGGTAATCTGACTGAGCTCGATTTTCATCTTACTCGGTAGAGAGTGCTACAACTGCTAAATATTTATGTAATATATTATGTAAATGTATGTTTACGTATTGTAAGCAGGTATTTAATCATTTTATTTTATTTATTACTATATTTTTATTGTATGTACAAGTAAGTCTTTATTAAGTATTAGTATCTAATAAAGTATTACATTTTTTTTTTTAATAATTAGCACTACCACCCGATACTACACAAGGGTTATATGGAAGAAAATGCTTCTTAGCATTAAGTTTTTTCTATCTATCTACAACTCAGTATAATTGAATAAAACTTTACGCATTATCTCGAAAGTACAACAAAGTCCGATCGAGTACCTTTGACTATCAGCCATGCTGTCATTTTTTAATTTGTTTATGAAATTAACAAACTGGAAACCAAGTGAGATGAAGGCTAAGCGCTTGCTCGTCTAATAATAAAAAATAAATAACAGTTAAATAGCTTAGCCACAATTTGATTATCTCACTCAATCTGTCTTAAAATAAATTGATTTGCCTTCTGTAGTCAATGTTTTATTTGATTGTGCTTATACCATACTTATCCTGTTTAGTATTATTTGGTGAATAGTGAGTTCGTTACCATCCCTTTTTTGTTTGCTTAATGTTAATTAATTACTCTTTTGAGTAACTTTCCTATGTGAAAACAAAAAAGGGATGGTGACGAGCTCATTAAGACTAAGCTCACATACAATGATTGTGATCAAAGCTCAGAAGATACATCACAATAATTGTATCTATGTGCCAGTTAGCTGACGAGAGTTCTCAAAACAAACTGTTTATTTCCCCCGTCTTAACAATACATTTTATAATTGCCTGTGTACTTTCATTGGTATAACATTCCACCTGTGGTACTGTTAAAAGCAAAACAGAATGGAACAGTTGTTTCATTGTTTACCTACTTGACGTCAGATATTAATGTCGGAAATTCTCTTCATAGTCTGCGTTCATGCCAGAATGCCAGTACAGTAGGTAGGCATACCAGCAAGCCCACGTGCGCTGCGCTGTAGGGGGCTGCGCGCTATTTTCAGCACCCGATACCTAATATGGGCCCGCTGCCCGGTGCTACGTATAAATAGATCCGGGATTTCGATTACGCCAGCGTCTAACTCGAGATCGCTTAATGTGGAACATTTTTTTACCATAAACACAATCGAGTGTTTGGTACCTTCTTTGATTATGATGTAGGTATTTAGTACCATATAGAGAACAAAGATATGTCTTTTACATAATAAATATTTATAATTTTAAACTAAATAACGACAGAAGATAGCACCGAAACAAAAAAAAAGTAATTTGTCACATAATAAGTTTAAAAAAATTCCCGTGTTAATTTTCATGACGCACTACCGCACAATGCATTGTCGGTAAAGCAGCAAAGAAAACAAAGATGGCCGCTTCAAAGTGGCGATTGCAGCGCCACTGTTTTGTTTGCTAGTGACAGCTAGTCAATATGGCCGCGGGTGCTGCGCGGTCGGTCGGTGCGCGCGGAGAGTAGTGATGTCTGCGTCCGCGCCCCACGCCCACGGGCGCACCCCCGCGCGGCGCAGGGGGCACCAACACCACCCTCGCCTCCGCGGGGAACGCACCCCCGCCCCTAGTGCACCCCTCGACCAAAAACTCACAAAACAAGTGACCTTACAAACAGACGATGTTGTGCCTTGTATCAATAGTGTTAGTGAATCTCAACAAGTGACAAGGACAAATAGTGACGATGCACTTTCGAATCGAAACAAAATCGATGATAATTCGAATATCAATGAAGAAATCGAATCAAGTTATAATAGTTTTAAGGACGCGGATAATTTAGAATCTGACGATGACTTCTCGTTCAGAGAAGAACGTTCGGCGGGAGACGGTGCGGAATTCACATTCGATCCCCCAGAGACGATAACAGCTGATGAGGACCCTGAGACTGCGGAATTAGCTAAACTTAGATGCACTAGTGAATGCACAGAAGTCTTAGCAGAGAGAGAAAGTAGACGAAGGAGAAGATGTGCGGATTACCCGGGGCTTGCGTTCGGCAGTTCTATATTTTCTTCGGATACAATGATGAAGTTTGCGCTGATCAAGAATGAGTTGCAGAATATCAAGAACACGGCGTTAAGAAGGGTAATGTCCGTAGTTATTTGAACGGTGACTGTGTGAGTGAAGGCGTGAACCAAAACTATTTTTAATCGCATTCCGTCCGGAAAGTTTTGAAGCTCCGCAGAGCTGGCTGACACGGGCGGCACGTAGCGCGCGTGGCGATCAGCTGAGCTGAGCCACAACACAATATTCCATTCCTTTTGACATGTTTGTTTACTCGCACGATCGCTCACACGGCCGCTAGATGTCGACGCTATCGGAAGGTCACGTGGCCCTTCATGCGTCCCTTCTCCCTTATAAAAAGCAACTCTAACGCTACAGGTTTAAAGTTATTTACACTATGACATAGCAGTTTTTAAATATAAACTAACTTGATAGCCAAAAGATAGCTTTATCTCTGAATGCCTTATCTTTTCTAAACATCTCGTTGCGTTACAGGCATGTAACATTAAATAATTTTATATGAGATCATACGAATTTCAATTTTCAACCTACTATGACTTTCATAAGCCTTAGTTTAGTAGAAGGCAAAGAGCATAGTAAATGAAGCACCCAACTACCTACTCATTTTAATTAATTAGCCTCACAATTAACTTAATAGCGTAACTGGTTACCTATGTAACTGGGTGTTCAACTTTCTAAAATGACACGGTGAGTAGGTATTGTCTTCTTAGTTCTTTGTGTGAGCCAACAGAGTTTAAAACCATAATCAAAGATAGTTAGGTAGGTTAAGTAGGTACCTAGGTACTAATTCGTAGTTTATTTTGGATACAAGTTTTAATAACTATAATTTGTTTGCATATAGGATTTTTATTTAGAATCAGAACAAATAGGTACCTATATATCTACATATAAGTCATGCCGATACCATGTCGCAGGTAACTGAATAATGATCCATCAGTATAAAGCTATCTACTTACACTTTTATAATTTTCTTTACGTTCTGTAGCAACCAATCTCAACGTTTTGTGCAATCAAAATTTTTTTGTTGCTGTTTCACTATTGGATTTTTTACCGAATTTAAAACGGCTATCATTTAAACTCATCAAATGAACGGTCAGCTAAATAACGAGGTTTTTTAAAAAAAGGAGGTTAGCTTTAATTTGTATGTAGGTACTTTGTCAGCAAACAAAGTGAACTAATACGTTGAATGTTGACAAAAATTTAAATTATTTTGAAATGGTGCTCTGCCGAGGTTTTAGCTCTGGCGACAGCTTTTTATAAACCTGGTAGCAACCAAAAAACGCAACGCAACAACTATAGCGCTTTAATTTTTTTTTCTTGTCTTGTGATGACATATAGTTTGATAAAGCGGTGAAATGCGAGTCGGGTTTTGGAGAGGCTTCCGTACTACGTGTAGGTATATCTACACTAGAGAAGCCTTGGCCGGTATAAATAAAACAGATAAAAAATAATTATGGCCGGCCGCAGGTTGAACTTGCTTTCCCTTGAACGTTAATCCGGTACTCTACGTACTAGGCCAAATTAGTCATCATTATTACGTTGTGTGCATTTGCTCTCTGTGAGTAAGTATTTATCACTCCCCACAGAATCTTAAATCCTACGATATTTTCCTGTTCTTAAGTTTTTCCTGTAAAAAATAAGAGACGGCCAGTATTCCATATAAAAAAAAAACATGGTTTCGTATCTTCGGAGATGAGGTATGGGGAACTTCGTCTATGTTCTTCAATAACATTCAAACGAATTACTTATACTTACTGCTCTGGCTCAGCGACCCTGATTCAAGCACGTTCTTCGCCTATTAATAATAATAATGTATTTATTTCAAAAAACACTTGATCTAGGTTGTACATTACTATTCTCTCCACGTGTCCCAACCAACGCCAACTGGAAGGACATAAATTCGACAACAATGTTCGTTTCCGCCACTAGACCATCTTACCGTCTGTCGCCATGGCAACAATTCTTAAAAATTGTTGTGTTCCGGCATTTAGAGGTCAGATAGCCAGTTCCTCAGTTGGTTGAAGATTCCGGGTGTAGTGCGATTCCACCTTCAGCCTTATTAGGTATAACTAGAAAATCAGGTGAGATGAAAGTCAAACTACCCGTCGTACTATAAAAAAAACTCAATACTCGACTTCTGGATTTTTCCCGGCTCGCATCCTTCAGTCTAGTTGGTCCCAGTATCTGGCGCAGCACCTTGCGTTCAGCTTGACGAGTTTGTTTTCTTCTTTAAGTGTTAGTGTCCAAGCTTCGCATCCAAATCAAAATAGGTTTTATAACTGTTTAATTGATTCTAATGTTGCTCAAAAGTATGGATACTAACACTTTGTGAAGCGCTGCACTGCATCTTAAGGCGCTTCTCGATAAGCTTCTGGATGCTTATCGCGATTTCATCCTCTCTAGAATATGTGTCTGTTAATATGAATCCCAGGTACCTGAATTGATCTACACCTTTGTAAACTACGTGTCCAACGTTTAGATCTTGTCTTAAATTTCAAACTATGCATGGTCATTTTTTTTAAAGATTTGATAAGTACGTTGAATTTGATATGCTACACGATGCTATTAAACATTTTGATTGTTTTACTTTACCCTCCCAAAATCAACCACCGGAATTTACTTATTAACGCTATTTATGCACGATAACGTCACCAAATATTAAGTACCAAATTTCAAAATTTTTCGTCAGGTAGTTCGGAGTAAATGGGGTTTGACAGGCGAGTGATCTTATAAGGGTTTCGTTTTGTCATCGGAGGTACGGAGCCCTAAAAGCAATACAAGTGTGATCAGAGGATAGGTATGCGAAAGTGTAAGAAAGTTTTTTTCTTCTTTCTGGCCTTATCTAACACTTCCGTGGGGTTGGCATTGCATTGCAACTTACCCCTATCATCCGTCAACTCAGCATACAATCCACTCACATGCATATCCTCATTTATACAATCCATCAATTGATCATTATTTCAATTTGATAGGAAAAAAGTGGATAAATATACTTACTTTGTTAACATCATATATTTTACACATATTTAGAATTTTAACCTTTAAACTGATATTGTTGTAATGAAATATTTTATTGTGTCCCCCCCCGACTTCATCTTTTATTCGCACCACCCTATATTAAAATTATAGAGCTACCTAGATATGATGATGCTTCTACAATTTAGAGCAACGATTTAAATAATAATTAAATGTAATAATATCATTCGTTTGATTGTTTTATGTCATTTTATGTTCTTACCTATCTGCTGACCTTGTTAACATGTTCGAACCCACAACTTACAGCGCAGAAGGCAGAGCTAGTACCTACTGAGCTGTGATGCTTGTTGAAGTTAAGCAAGTTTCTAATGGATAAAAATTGCGTGATTCATCAATACATTATTGTCACTGATGTCCATAAATATTATATGTTATCTGTAAAAGGCTTACTATCGGTGTCAAACGTGAATACGCATTGAATATTGCAATGTTGTATTCGGACATGACCATGTTTGTCGTCAGCCTTCATCACCACATGGCTGTCTGAGATTTGCAGGCCAGATGTTCAGTCAAACGAAGAATTACATAAAACTGTTTTTGCGATACAATTCATACTTTTAGACAATCGTGCTCCATCCATAGTTGGCCACATCTTTTGGTTTTAAAGTGAGGTAGTTAAACGCTTGGCTATCAACAAAAAAACACTGGAACTCAGAAAGTCTTTGAAGGTCTAGATGACCTTCGCAGACTTTTCTTGATATTGTATATCAATAAAACTCTCATCACTTCTATCCTCCTCCTATCTTTTAATGATAAGGTCTACAGAAGCCAAAATAACTAAAACACCAAGGTCAATTCAATTGTACAACAAAATAAAATGATTCAATTGAGTTGACTGACTGCACTTCGGTTCGTATCTGTAGTAAAAAAATGCTCCACAAACGATATCTTACAAAAAAGGCTATTCTGACCAATCGTCTGCAATACAGTACAAACAGACCTCTCAATGTGGCTTCACGAAGCGATAATTAAATACCTAGATATTATTCAATGTGAGAGATGCACAAATGTTTTTCCGCTTGGTTAAGTATGCATTGCAAACATCCTCTTTCATACTATGAATAACATTTGATGTCTTACACTGTCTTTGCTTTACCGACATGGAAGGTATTTTCCTTTGCAAGTAGCATCGGAATTTTAAACAGGTACTCAGCATACTTTCCAAATGATGTCATAATAAATTCGGTGATTCTTGAGTTCGTGCTATGCGCGCTGACACGATGACTCGCGTTCTTAAAAGCTTACTCTATAATTCCCTAGATGGCGTTGGTAGGCATTTTATTTTACTTTACTTGCCTGTCGACTTTAAATATGTAAATTTTGCGCTGTTTCTATTAAACATTATATTTTATCATTCTATGCGTTGTTCGCAGTTTAAGCCAAACATAGAAAATAATTGTATAAATGGTAGCTATGACGTATGATTGATTCAATGACGTAACACTTAAAACGCGGTATACATTCCCATGTGTTTCTATGCTCCATAATAGCCCTTAACTTAACTGAGTATAATATGAACTCTACTTCCGGAGTCATTGTGTAAGGTCGTTGTAGCGTTTCGCCCATCCTATATTTTGGGTTTCTTTCTAACCTTAGCTTTGCTCTGTTATGACCCTACAGGAAGTAGTTTCCGCGGAGCACGCACAGGTGGAGCTACGAGCCCCTGCAGTCTGTCCAAGTGCTTATCGCAATACGTACGTGTGACGTTTTTGTCGTATCTCGCTGTCAAAGTCATTTGGGAAATGTTAAATATTGTGAAATACTGTTTATTTCATCGTTAATTGACTTTAATATTACAGACAGCTCAACTAGAAACATTTAATTCAAAAATACGTTCGAACATTGCGGTTTTGTTTAGTGAATTGGAAGCGCAGAGGTTCAGTGGCGGCCATTTTATTCGCCGGCTGTGTTCCATTCGTGCCGAGCCCATCTCGACGATACGGAACGGAGCAAGTAATAACGAGCGGGCAGTCAGTTGGCATTTTCGCGACTAGGGCGAAGGTGTCTCTCGTTTTTATAGTTTAGGAAGTCAATTTAAACACAAAAGTGCATCAAAATGACGACAAATATGCAGCAAGGAACGATTCTGGACGTTCTCAAGAAGAAAATGCGTCAAACAAAAGAAGAAATGGAGAAATATAAGGACGAGTGTGAGGAGTATCACAAACGATTACAAGTGGAAATTATGCGAAGAGAAGAAGTAAGAAACGTGTTTTGTAACTGTGCTGTGTAAATACCTTACTTCGGTTGTAAGGTTTACTTGTGTTTAATGATTTAGGATCGAACTGTAGAAGTAATCAGGGCTTGTACCTACTACGTATAGTGAGTAATGTCCGGCCATACTTAGGTGTGCAGGCAACGTACGCATATTCACGTCCCTTTCGGATTCATCTCGGCTTTATCACTTAGAAAGAGATAGCGGATAGTAATTCTTTCCAAAGCCTTGTTCTTTTCAACGAATTTAGTTAGTGTTGTTCCCAAAAGTGTTACTTTTATAATCCTAAATATCGTCGTGTGAATGGTTCAGTGAAATGCTTTTTTATATAATTCTTCGGTACGTGGTTTTGTGCCGGTTTTTGTTACCTGTAACAGGTTTGGTTGCGTTGGAGGTCGTATACCGGTCTTTTGTGGCACATGTAGAGCGTACCGGCTGGAGTCGTGGAGCTTGGTACATTCCTGTTGTACCTACCGACTACCGACGTCCTCGAAGGATCGTTGGCGCCGCGAGGCGTGTCCGCGGCTTGCCGTTATCGTCACATGACGTAACTCAATTGCCTTCAACATTACTCTGAACTTACACACCTGCAAAATACATTTGACGAATGCAGTGGTTGGTAGTCAATAATCACCAAGTTCCAAAGTTGACTTATTATTTTCACTAATGAGTGGGGCAATCTAACATTGTGTATCTTGAAAAACATCGCATGTCTTATCGTTTTTTCGTATATCAGGGACGATAAGAAGTACCTTCCGTTGATAATGCGAAAGTAAAATTGTAATTATCAGACTACCATGGATATCATACAAATTAGAACCAAAAACACAAAGCATTTGAAGATGAGCATTCAATTGAAGAATTCCTATTACTTTTTGGTAGACAGTGGGCGTGTATCAACATTGGGAGCTCAAATGTTTGTATAACGATTGTTGAGGTCAACACTTAATAATGTCATTCAGGTATATCAGTGGAAAATGTGTTCACTCTACAGTAGTAACTGCATGCAATTTCATTGCATACATAGCTTATTTAATAAACGAAGACTATGAATAATAGAATCTAAATTAGATTTTATTGTTTTGGTTTCAAAGAAACGTGACTAAAGGCTTATTCAAATGAACACAGCACTCCATATAACTGGCTATGTCTTGTTCTTTAAAAGGATTGCGATATCTGAAACAGAGTCATAGTTCACAAAATGTAGTGAGATATAACTTTTGCTCATTTCCAACACACGCCATCAAAACCGTCTGTGCGTTCGCGTGACCGTATTGTATTAAATTTATTGGAATAGGGCTTGCTTTTGTGTGTGACCATTGAGTCGAACAATGCTTTGCCCTAGCCGATCCCACAGTCCAAACAATGTGGATAACCCGGCGAAAGTACAGGTGTAACAAATCAACAGTTTAAAACGAAGAAATTACAGCCAATACTTTTTGTTAGACCGTCCTCGTGAGGTCTTCGACCCGACTTTAGAGGCATAGCTAGTTAAAAGCCGTCTAAATATCCATTCGAATTATGCTCAAGTTCAAGGTGATAACGCAAACATATAAAAATAGCCTTAAACAAGTTGTGATGATAAATATCAATTAATCTGTACACGCCTAATTACTAGGGTAGAACTTATATTTGTAGCTCTGGTTTAAAAGAGTCAATTACAGACAGTGATTTGCTTTCCCGTCATGACTACTATTAGCAACCACGTCCCGCCGACGCGAGAACACAGGACACAGGATAAAAGGATCAGAAACTGGGACTCGAAGCAAGGACGAGTGATGTCACAAACATGTGTGACATCGTGAATATAAAATAACAAGCAAAATATTGCTGGCTTCTTTATTCTCACCACGTATTTTATACACGTTATACAATGCTATGTTCTGTTCGATATAATGGTTTACTTCTCAAGCAAGCTCGGATAATTTTGATACCAACACTCGTAAATATCGATAGGATAACGGTAACATAATGCATTGCGCACATCACTAATTTTCGGTCAACCGCCTCGCCCCAGGGTGTACCTACCTGTCTGGTGTCCGTTTGGCTTCTTTTTTAACAACTATCTTTTTATATCCCTAATACTCGATTAACTACCTACGTGCTTTCATAGGTGTATCCAAATTTTAGAGGCGTGCGTAGGGTTATTTCTGGTCCATTGGTTGTTTAAATTGGTGCTTGTTGTCGTTTTTACGATCGTTTCTTCTTTAGCATGACCATATAGGTGTGTACTATGGCGGATCTTACGATAACAATTTTACGCTCACGATCTTGGTACGATGTTTTCGATCGTTCTTCTTTGTCTAGATTGCCTGCGGCTACGCCGGCAATGAGTAAATTAGCGTGCCCATTAGCTGGCGAAAATTCTAAAGGCTCTTAATTTTAAAATTTTCCATCCATAGATAAAAAAACAAAGGACTTCGCACCGTTTTAATTTGTAGATGACGCGTGTGACAGATGAGAGTAAAATAAATCTGCAATTGTATAAACTAGGTCATTGCTAGTTTGTTAAAGAAATTACTAGTACGTTACCAAACAGCCATATCTGAATATAAAATATCATAATCTTGTATAGCTTGATCGACCTGACTAACGATCAACGCATAGCTCAAACCAGAAGCCCAGGAGTCTCTTCTTCAGGCGACTTCTTTTTATAGTAGAGGTGCACTAAGATTTTTTTTTAGAAAATTACCATCGTGTAATGTAAACGAATTCCCATGCGGTCACAATCGCAAGTACTTCTTCTGCTTTTCGAATCAAAGGATTGGAATTGATGTTTGAATCAATCATTCCTCGACCAGACAGAGATCAAACATAAAAAAAACAGAGGCACTCCGGGAGTGCCGAAAGAAGTGAAAACGGTCGAACGGTCCTCACCTTACTTACCGTACCTTATAGGCGTCGTAAATATAACGTAATAATGTGTTTAAAGTCAAATGTGGCAAAATAGTGTTTTTCCATCTCAAAAAAATTACCAACTAAATTAGTTTTCACCAGTAAAACTCTTTGTATTTACTACCTATCATAGCCATAGAAACATAAATTTATATGAAATATGAATATGTTAGTGGCGTGGCGTCTAACACATCGATGGAAACTTTTTACAAGAATCAGAGATTGGTCACGTTTTTTTTTTATCTAAAGGAGATATACTACTAATAATCCTTACGCTCACCCAACCTTTTTTCTCGTTGTCCAGGCCGAGTCGGAAGTGGCTGCACTCAACCGTCGCATCCAGCTCTTGGAAGAGGATCTCGAGAGGTCCGAAGAGCGTCTCGCCACCGCCACCGCCAAGCTCTCCGAGGCTAGCCAGGCTGCCGATGAGTCCGAACGGTGAGTCACCTCTGGTTACGAGCTAGGAGAAATCTCTCTCAAAATTTAGCATTTTAGGTAGTAATCAATAGTACTTATAGTACTTACGTAATATCTTACTTCTTGGACAGGAATCCTTCAAAGTTTAGCAGTACACTGGGATCGATAAGAGAATGGGCTTCGTAGCTTACTTACTCACTTCATTGTTAGAGAGGGTTCTTACTCAAATACGGCGAAACACAGGTGTTGTAATTACAATACCAAAACAACAAAAGATAAACAGCCCCATTAATTTTGGTAGCAAATAATAAAGTGCTCTTATTTGCGAGATTTCGGGCTACTGTTATGCAATTCACGAAAAAGTACCCAGTATATCTCTAATCTTACTTAATAGATAACTTTGCACTGGCTATTGTAACAGTTAAAGGGTAAAGGTTCATTGTATTTACGGTAAAGGTACATGTTATTCGTAATAGCTATTACTTGTGAGGTAATAATTATTTGTTACACATAAGTCAACGATTGTGGTAAAGAGGCCAATTGATACCTAACTTCAAACGATTGTAAGTGGTAATGTAAATGCAATTGAGGACGACATCGTAAATGCAAATGAAATCGAACTATCACTATATTGCCTCTCTCAATAGCTGTAAGTAGTAGTAACAGAAGCTTTATAATCTGGGTTTACTGGTCCATTTAAATCTGGTTTCTGCGAAGGATAATCGTAGCAAAAGACAAAGTAATCATTGCATTATCTTTTAAAACCTAACGTTTAAATGAAACATCTCAATTATATTCTTATTAGGTCGTTAAAGTTAAGTGGATATTACTTACACCACTTTTGGTATAGTTTACTGCGAGTAGGCGTGGCATTGAGTATGTCTTATACTGTGTGGCTTCTTCGAATTCAACAATACATTTTATCTACTTTTATTGTATGTACATTTTTTATTTTTCTATCCTACAATTTAGCCTTTATGTTTATTTTGTTGTGCATGATTGTTTTCTGTGTATTTTTTTATGCCCTTAACCACCATGTTCCAAGACTTAAAGCCTTTTTAGTTTTATTTCGATTTCGATCAGTTTGTTAGATAAAAAACCATCACTAAAAAGCTTTCCCTGCAAAATGATAAGTCATCTACAATAACGACTTACTGTTTTGGCAGGTGAAAGAATATTATTCACCATTTCATTCGAATTACAGTCATTTTGTTGGATATTGCAAGTCATAGCTCTCAGTCACTTATTGGGAGGTATTGGCCCGCACTATCGATAGTTGTAATCGATGTTATAACACGCATGTGTTTGGCCCGCACTAACCAGAATACGCAAGGCGTTGGAGAACCGAACCAATATGGAGGATGATCGCGTCGCCATCTTGGAAGCCCAGCTGTCGCAGGCCAAACTCATCGCCGAGGAGTCAGACAAGAAATACGAAGAGGTGAAAGAAAACTCCTTCATGATCATGACGTCATTTATAACCAAACACTACGTCACTTAGCTTGCGACGAGCTAAATGCTGATTGAGCTAAAAAAAGATACAAATTGAGAAAAAAGAATGATACAATGAATACAAGTCAAAGCGGGAGAAACGGCATTTTGGTGCTACCGAGCTCGCCAAGTAACGTGGTACGTGGAATTATGCGGACCTAAATACGACTACAAATCTCGTTATGTCAAAGTTTATTATTATATTATTATGCTTGGGTCTGTGAACCTTTCTATTGTTTGAACGGTTGTCGAGCCAAGTGCTCTAGAATGTTTTAATGATTTACGCGTTGTAATATCGAACGCCATTATGGCACTTGTTTGCATTTCGTGTTATTATTATAATTATTCACTTATAAGGTCCGCATATAGCCATAAATATCATATAGATTTATTGCGTCTTAGCGATACCGGATAACCCAGTTTCACGTGTTATTTTCGTGCAAAATGTCAGAAAAACTGGATTGTTTCGGTTGAAAAACTTTCGAAATATGGCACAAACGACTTTTAAAGAAATTAGCACACTATGATTCACGTATAAGAGACGACTGCGTTGTGCAACTTTTCGAATTTTATTTTAATGTTACACTGAAACGAAATTAAAAGAAGTTCCTTTTAACTTTGGTTTCCCTTTATGTAATCGAAACCTGTGGTGTTTCCGTGGAATTTCTAAATTATGCATTTTATTTAAAACGAGACTGCAAATTCAATGGCAAGCTCCACTGGTTTCATATTAATTTCTCCACAGGGTTTTTCAGAGTCGCTTTGTGTGTTCCTCCTGTTTTGTTGCATGTCTTCTAACGGGCCACCCTTGATACCTTCGAATGTTATTCCGTCATTCTAAGTTGTGTATTCGATGCAGCGCCCGCAAGGTGCTCGAGAACAGGTCGTTGGCCGATGAGGAGCGTATGGACGCCCTTGAGAACCAGCTCAAGGAAGCCAGATTCCTCGCTGAGGAGGCCGACAAGAAATACGATGAGGTGTTTATCGAGTGTTGATGTCGTTTGGTTTGCCTGCTTTACAGTACGATACACATTACCCCTTTTGACAGTTTGACTCTTGAATCATATAAAAGAGTGTTTTATGGCGTTTCTATGCCGAGCATGATATTTGCTAGCTTTTCTGTCCTTCGGAAGGTTTTTACCGCTCTGTATATTTTCATTAATGTTGGCATGAGATACAACGTATTAAAAATCCTTTCAACGTCCATAGATTGCTGAATATGTTTATTTAATGTTGAGCAATTGCAAAATGATTGATGAGAAAAGCTATAACCTATAAAATACATGATACTCAACTGTCACGTGTTACGTAAAGGATGTGTCGTACTTTCATTTTGTCTGTGTGTCTTCATCCGTAAGGATTTCAAAGATCCTATGACATATTTGCAGTTTTATAACTCCTTACTCATACGTGTGCCTTGGAATGTTCTAACTCCCCAATGGCTGAATATTTCGACGGACCTCCCAATAATTTGATTATTAAATGGATTTGATGTGTCGACTAACCTTACCCCGTTATAACACAGTTTGAGCTTCTAATCTTTAATATATAAAGTATTTATGTTACTGGAGTGCAGTCATGAACGTCGATGATTCTCGAAC
The DNA here is from genome assembly GCA_951394065.1 of Venusia cambrica. Taxonomy (NCBI): domain Eukaryota; kingdom Metazoa; phylum Arthropoda; class Insecta; order Lepidoptera; family Geometridae; genus Venusia; species Venusia cambrica. The sequence goes on from OX596035.1 coordinate 12,235,834, forward strand.
GGTTAACTATTATCGCCGAGATTAGATACGAGTACCATCGCCGTTCGTCATCGATTCAGTATATTCTCGACCAGATGGTTACAATAATGTCCTAATTCCCCTGACATATGACCCTGCGCAGTGAAGGCAGCGGTAAAAGTCAGCGTCCCTAGAAGGAGTCGCTCAGGCCTGGCCCGCCTTATACGGCAGCTGGTTTCCATGTTACATAAAGTACTGGCCTTTTACATTGTGCCTATCGTCGCCGAGTCCAGCCCATGGTAGTAGATAGTATCACTTCGCAATTACCTGATTCGCCCGTGAATGTCGTTCTTGGTCAAACGAGAAAATGACGAATGATGACTTGGCGCAGCCAGGTTTGACCTACTGATAGGTGTCAATATGTATTGTCAACTGTGTGAGTACCATTGGCAAGAGAGCTGTCGTCGTGTGGTTGTGCAGTTTGTAACGCGGTGCGTGTGTCCAGGTCGCCCGTAAGCTTGCCATGGTGGAGGCTGACTTGGAACGCGCGGAGGAGCGCGCAGAATCCGGCGAATCGTAGGTTTCAGCCCGCAGGACCCCCGCTCGTGGCGATATTGACCTGGCGTATGACATTAACTTCGATCCGTTCCGAGAAAGCGCAACGCTAGCTGGACAATAACGGTCCTTAGAGCGGCGGTCCCAAGGCCCAGTTTTGTATTTCGCCACCGTTCTGCATGGTTGTTCATTTGCATTCTTAACATTGCACAGTAACCCGATTTACCTACATCGGTATTTTTAACCTAGGAGGCTCTCGCTGTTTTTTTTTGCATGCTCGTTTTTAGGTCTTCGTGCAGCAGTACGCCAGATTTTATTTTTATTTTAAGTTGCATTTGCCATTATTAATCGAGCATTGTTTGTCCAAACGCTCGTTTGGACAGATAATGCTTTTAGTGTAAAGTGTATGGGGCAGCGTCACTCACGGCGCGGCGTGTAGTGAGTGACGGCGTTCCGCTACTGTCAGACTAAAACAAGGGTTGCCCCATCTCATGGATATTCCTTACGTTAACTATCATGTCCATGTATCGAACTATAATAAACTGCCGTCCTCTATGTGTGTACTTGGCTAAAGGCTAGGTTGTCAGGAAGTATGTGTGGTATAGGGCAATTTTCGTTTTCAGATATGCACCGCATTACACCAGAATTACTGGCCGTATGCGTGCCGCACATATGCATCCGCACACATCACATAACGAATACGATAATGCACTAGATAACACTTAGTTAATATTTTTTATTGCAAAAAACGTAATTTTATAGAGCTAAATGTTTTGGGACAACCCTTCGTTTATTTTTAGTTGTTAGAGTTCTGACGCCGCTCTCGACCAGCCTGCTTTGTATCCTCGAGTTTTTGTGGATTTGCTTTTATGCTTTTTGAGATTTTCTAGGTTCTCCCACATATCCTAACGAATCCAAACATCATCTAACACCTGCACACTTTGTCTTTTATTTAACTTTATACTGCGTGATAACATGTGTGATCTACTGTGAGAGGTAGACCACAAGACATTGAGACTAGACGGCATGACTCACCGTCTGATAATTATGGAAATGACATTTCCATAATAAGTAATTTGCGTACAGTTCATAAAACAATCAAATTAATGGTCATTTATTTTGACATTTGCAAAATACGAATTCATCAATGAATATCATCCCAAACCTATCCAAAGTTTCTTCACAATCCATGGCACAGTATACCTAGAAGCAGTAGTGAAACTAAGCACTGCACACAAACGAGTGGTCGAGAGCGGCGTGAGGGCGTAGCGCGTTACACCAGCGTGTGTCGTGGCAGTAGCGTGTTGTGTGTGTCTGTGTGTGTGCGAACTAACGCGCGGCCGGCGTCAGGTGGCGAGGAAGCTGGTTCTCATGGAACAGGATCTGGAGAGGGCTGAGGAGCGCGCTGAGCAGAGCGACTGGTAAGTCCAATTACACTGCAATTGAATACAACTGAAACAAAATAAATTTACAGCATACAAAAAAATATAGGCTTTTCTTGCTTTTGATTCTTGTTTCTTGTGTGGTCTTCAGTTGCAAAATCTACAAAGCTGATCATAGTACCTAGGTAACCTATATGCAGATTAATTAAGTAAAATTGAATGGTGATGATTAAGCTTTATAGATACAAACGTTATTTTCAGCTTTAGTAACACTCTTATCAATAAACTGATAAATGCATCTACGTAATGAGCGTGTATCAGCAAATACGAGAAAGTTGGTCAGAAATTATAATTGCAAATGCACCGATTATCTGGTGGAAGTTTCGCTGATGAATGCTGATTCGCATAACTGTTGCTGCGACAAGGATCGCGATTCATTGAGCGAGACAAAAATAATTATTAATGTATGAATACGCTGTTGTACACCTTAGAAATATAATTAAAAGTAATAAAAATATATACTACAATGGGCAATCTTATCGCTCAGAAGCGATTTCTTGGCTGAAGAGGTGGTTGGTGGCGCACAAATGTACAGGGATCAATTTAAATTTACTTAAGGTATATAAACATACCTACATAAAAATAATTTATGTTTGAGGTATTAATAATAATTTCAATTATTACATTTTAAAATGACCTTAAGTTACATAAACTAAGACATAAAATAATTATTTTAACATCAATAAATACGCTAGACGTCAATAAAACTGAATAAAATGGTACGAAATAGATACCTCTTTAATCTATCTGGTTGAATAAAGTAAACCTTGTGCTTCGAAGATTCTACTGACAGGATGTCAAGTGGTTACCCCTGACCTGTCTGTTGTACTTACTGGTAGTCTTTTATACTGTGGCAGTCCCAACCTCGTACAAAAGTAGAATTCATATAAATAAAACAAAGTGAAAGAGCAGTCCTTGTCGTAGTTACTGCATGTTTTTACTTATTTACAACATATACAAAATTATAGTAGCTATTTATTTAGATTGTCGTTTTAAGGTTTCGCGGTGTGTTTAATCTCTCAAAGGCGTGATTTGCACAGTTGAATATTAATTTCGTGAAACGATTCCATTAAATCACTCGAATTTATTACACTGATAAATTAACAGTTTGATATTGTAAATTGAATTGCTACCTACAGTGCGTATGAATTAATACTGCACCTTATCAGAAGGATAATTTATTTAGCCAGTTATAAAAGGATATATTGTGCAAATTGTGGTCTCTGTTTACAAACAGAGATCATTTTAAGACATTCATAAAACTATTGCCCAATTCATATGTCGGTCAAAGCCTGACATGATACTAATAAATACTGTCTTTGAATTGATATTGATTGACAGCACTTTGAAATGAAAAATGCTACATACATACCAAGACAATATAATGAGGTACCTTTCAAAACGTTACCTACTGTAATGAAGCTTACAAATTCTTCTAGTTGATTTTCTTGGTATCCCGAAAACTTGTCCTAAATTTTTTACGTATCCAAGGGTTTTGTAAAACAGGATTGGATTCTTTGAAATTGATGGTGGTTCAGTGGAAATTGATTGTTTTTTTTTAACTTTTCAGTAAAATCGTCGAGCTTGAGGAGGAGCTCCGCGTCGTTGGCAACAACCTGAAATCCCTGGAAGTCTCCGAGGAGAAGGTATGTTACGAGCCATTTTCCAATTCAAAATTACTACTTCCATATATTTTTCAGTGTAGGAATATGATATATACAGATATAATGATGACGTTTGATTCAATTTCATTATTCAAATTGAGAATGATGCACCAACCATGTAATAAAGATTATTCTTAGGGGATAAGATATTTTTGTAGAGATGAAGTGCGCTTCCACCTTCGTATCTTAACTTGATTCCAAGTGAGATGAAGGCCAAGCGCTTCCCCGTATAAAATTAAAAAAAAAATGTGACAAGCCCAAAACATTACTGTAAGACCATAGTAACCAGATGTCCAATTCAACAGGCCAACCAACGCGAAGAGGAATACAAAAACCAAATCAAAACCCTCACCACCCGCCTAAAGGAGGTGTGATTTGACGAGAAATAACTCGCGTGTTTTCGTACGCTTGCCTAACTGCATTGCACAGACTATACCTCACTTACCAGTGGTAAAGAGGGCATAGACAGTTGAACTGTAACTGTGTTTTCTGAATTTCTTTGTTGTGTCCCTACTTTATCTGTACCAATATAACCCTAGTCTAACAGAGCTGCCGTCAAACCTACGAGTGATAACTCGCGACAGCGCAATGCATGAACCTATTTCGTTTTCGTTGTTGTGTTTATTTTTATTTTCGTTAACAAAATAATCGCAGGCTACGCAAAGAGAAGAGACGTATGAGGGGCAAGTTAAAATCCTGGACAGACAACTCAAAGAGGTAAACGTGGAGTGGCGAACTGGTAGATAGAGTTCGGTTACGGTTGTAGATCCATGTTCATCGTTATTGTGTTTTGGGGATAGTGTTGTACCCCGCCAATGGTCGATTCGAGCCCGTTGTAAATATCGATGCGATCTCGAACGCGTTGCTGGGGTATGGCTTCGTAAATAAGCTACGTCCGTTGGTGTAGGTCCCTATAGTGTCGTGCTGGAGGTTGGTGCTTCATCTATGTATTTATGGAGTCTATTCTTTCTTTACCTGTGTTTTAATTGTTTCTTTTATGTATATTGCCGGGTGTGTTGTGAATGTACGCATTGTTTTGTCCCAAGTTACATGTTTTTAAGGTTACATACCCAGAGTGCCAACTGGACCATATTACGAATTATCGACCGTCCGTCCGTCTGTCTGTCAGCGGACTGTATCTCATAAACCGTAGAGTTTGTATTTTTATTGCCGCTGTAACAACAAATAATATTTTTTATCAGTAATGATAACTATTGGGCCTTTTTTGCCTTGAAATATGGGTTGGAACCCTCGGTGAGCGTGTCCTCACTTGGCCAGTTTTTTTATTCCGTTGACTTATTATAACAGTTACTAAGTACTTGGCTATCCTTAAATATATTAAATGAATATTGACAACCTGCTTCCAATAATTAAGTACGTTTATCTATTCCGTTACCAATTCAATTCAATGAAATGTGATTAAAGTACCTTGAAACTTTTTCGAATTTCACAATAATTAATGTATTCTTATCTCTTCAGTCTGTCTACCTGTTTAAGAGTATTCACTCACATGTCACCAAAATTTCAAATACGTACTATTTATAAATATTACAATCCATTATCCTAAATGGCTGCAATTTCTCCGAATACTGCCAGATCTGTTCTTACACAGTATATTCTCCGATGTGCTTTTACACATTTCAAACAAGCCAATAGTATTGCCAGCGTTGGTGTTTCCACCTTCAAAAAGAGAGTTGATATGTATTTACTTCCCGTGTATCTAAGTCCTGTTCCGTAATTGTATAAAGTGTAGAGATGCGTACATTGACAACGCAGGGCGCATGTGCGCTTGCCGAGACCGTGAGTAATGGCTCTGTGTGGCTAGGCAATGGCGACCCGCGATCACGTCGAGGATAAGATCCACAGTCTCTCGCAGAAACTGACGCAAGTAAGTTGTGCTCACTCCATCGGGAACTTGGTCGACAGTCAAACCCCACTCGAAAAATTATATGTTGGAAATACTGACAGAGGCAGCATTTAGTGGTGGATGTCAATAATTAATACGCGTCGAACTTAAAATCTAGTAGTAGAAGTCTAGTTAAAACAGACAATGGCAAACTCTTGGATTCCCAGATAAGTTCTGACAGTCTCGGCCCACAGGGTATATATCACTTTCTAGCTAGATTATTTCAGCAAACATTATTGTGAAAAACTAAATAGAAGCACATTTTGCTGAATCTGAGAATAATTTATGCTGAAGATCAATTTGCTATTAAATAACTTACGAGTACCTAGCATTTGCAACAACTGCATTATGAATCGATGTACATTAAAGCATATATCATATTAAAACTATATATCAGACTAAACGTTTTTAAAGTACTGAGCGACCAAAGTCCCTTATTTCCTTATGATTTCCACACTCATCATTTTATAGTTCTTATATCTGGGTAATGGTTAATTAGTGTTGTAGTTTCGCTACTCGGCACTTAGCGGTTTTCGGTGAAGGTAAATGCATGCGTGTGTGCTTTACATGTTTAATGTTGTGTGATTTTTACTAAAACTACTTTTTATTCTATTACATTCAATGATTTGACCCCGGGACAAGTAAATGGGGACTAATGGGAATGATTGTTCTTTTGATGCTTTTGAGTTTTACACGATACAGTACATATAAAAAAAACATTGAATACTTTTACATAATTGATCACTACAAGGTTTTATTGCATGTATACAATTATAAGCAGTCTGTTTTCTGACTAAAATTAACGTAAGTCATACTTATTTATTTCCAATAGCGTTTTCATCAGGAAACGTTAACATGGTATCCATAAAATACATAAATAGGTTTTGTTCATTGACTTGACATCGCTTCATGTTAAAGATTAAATTAGTTTTACATTTCTTTGGAAAAATATATTTTAGAAAATTATACAGAAAACAGGCTGTTTGAACAAGTGCAAAAGCTGATTTGGATATAAATGTTTTCAGGCTGAAGCTCGCGCTGAATTTGCTGAGCGCTCTGTGCAGAAACTCCAGAAAGAGGTCGACAGGCTTGAAGGTAATATCCCACTTCTGCTTTACATTCGATATAGAAATTTTTATAAAAAATATTTTTTAAAGGACATACTGAAGGAAAAGTCGTACTTTGATATTAATGCATCTTTCTGATCAGATATAGGACAGGTCCAGTTATTTTACACCGTACAGCAATGGTATAGGTCTCCGAAGTCAAGTATAACAGTTTTAACCAAGCTTAAACATAACGCACAGAACATCAGCCGTCATTGGAACTGGCTTAGTTTGATGCTGTACCATAGAATTGAGAGCTTTCTTTTCTTTCATTTTGCGCTATAATTTAAAGCTTAATATTTCTTATTTCATTGTAACATTGTTTTATTTTGATGTTCTGACAAGTTTACAGAACGATTTTAGATTGGTATTCATATAACCATGCATTTACCTGAATATTTTAGGATTATCTAAAACTTTTTGAAAAATCTTGTGATATGTGAATACCAGTCTGAATTCTGTGAGCTTTAGTCATGATTTTGTTAGCATGTATTTTTATGTCGTCCCACTAGTTTGCTCGATCCTTCTGTTTTTATAATTTTCGATGTTTACGCATGGTTTTATATAATTTTGTTTTGCCTATACTTTTCGATCCATTTATATTGTAATTTTCAAAACTTCGATTCTTAGAGGCAGAAGCCTTGTAGCTTTTGATAAATGCTCAAACTTAGTAATATCACTCTCAAAACTTGCGTGAGAACATTTTAAGATACTAAATTTACTCACATTTACTTTTTGGTTGATGTTTTAAAATGTAGTATTAACTTAATGTACTTATTGAATCAGCTCGTGTTGTGTCCAATGCGATGCAAAAAAAAATGATGTCGGTTTTCATTAAGTCTTATTATATATATTAATTGGATCGGATAGTATTTTTGTGTTGTGGTGTGAGACTGACCGCGGCCCCCACCCCCCTTGCAGACGATCTGGTGTCCGAGCGCGAAAAGAGCAAAATTCTGCAGGAGGAAATGGAGGCCACGCTCCACGACATCCAGAATATGTGAACACCTCGCACGATCCACTCCCGACTCTCGCCCGCTCCGCTCGTCGCACTCATCGATATGTCCGCATCGGTATTGTCACAGCATCTCTGTGTTGCCATTCGTAAAAACTGACGTTGACATTGACGTTTCGCGCATCTTTTAACGGAAGTTCATTTCGAGACTCACGAGGAGAGCGGGCGACTTGTTGTTCTTAGTTTAGAGTAATTGCCAGCCGCTTTTATAATGTAACTTCAAAATCGGGTGTTCGCTATGACAACACTGCCATGTGCAATTTTTTTTATTTTGGTACACGTTTAACTGTTATTTTCCGTATAATTGTCGAGAAATGTATTGTCCTCATTTTTAGTCATTATTTAACAAGCGTGTCTGTTTATATCGATTTTGATGGATGATGTATGCAGCTTTATAGCACTTCTAGTTTAGGACAAAATGTCAACATTCCATTTTGGGGACCAAAAAATGCTTTGCATTTTGAACTCTAATGATAAAAGACATTTAGCACTTTAATTATTTTAAATTCGCACATTGTTTTGAATATTTTTCCATTTCTAGTAGCAATATTTTGCTAGGTACTATTTCGTCTGTACTAAATGCTATAATTCGGTGTAACTTATTGAATTTTCATATTCACAAAAGGTTTACATGCAATTGGAGAGTGCATCGTACCTATGCAATAATGAACTTTTTTATTTACTTACCTAATGTTAGAAGAGATTAGATATTTTTATTTAATGAGTGATGGCAACAAAGTAATTATATTTATTAGAATATACTTACGATGAAGTATTCCATTTTCTACTTTGTTCGAGTATCTTATGTTTTTTTTCGTGTCATAATTTGAGTTTGTTGTTTATTTATTTAAATTATTGAATCCACCTTTCAACCGCTGAAGATTCGTGTCACGTTATATATCGATTCTTTAATGCTGGCAATTATTTTGTCTGTGTGTGTGGCCATGCGTCGCCACGTGTGGTGACGGACGCGGCAGCAGCATGCTCCGTGCGTGTGACGAATGTAGTGTGCTTTGCAAACAACAAACTAACTACCCTGTAATACGAAAATTGTCAATCGATGGAAATCCGTCTTTTAATGCTGTCGATTGATAAACGGTAGATAAGTATGTTCGTGAAGAATAAATTAATGATTTTAAGATTATTCTAACAAGTGTTTATAAAATATAATATTATTATTTTTAACCAACGTGTGTTCATTTACTAACGCGTGCCCCCTCGTCGTCCCGTCGCTAATTCGAATCGATTCTATCAGCTATCATTTCATTGAACATATCATACAAACGAAACGAGACACGAACCGAGCGCGCGTCGACTGTACATAACCATCGAGCACGGGGCATGAAGGTACCGAGTCCCGCGTGGCGTGCTAACGCATGCGTCCAGCCGGCCCCGCGCCGCGAGCGACCTCCAGTGACACGCGCCCCGCGTCGCCCGCAGATGATCTCATCGGCGCCACCGAGATGTACAACGACATCGGCGACGGCATCGACGACTCCTTCATGGAACTCATCCCCGGAGTGGACCCGACACCGCGGCAGGTGGAGGCCGCGCGCAAGGAGTACGAGCGTCTGCACCCGCCGCCGCCCAAGGCACCCACACCCCCACCGAAGGAGCCCACCCCACCCCCAAAAGAGCCCACTCCTCCCCCGCCCGCAGTGGTGCCCGAAGCGCCTGCAGAGGTCGCAGCGCCGGTTGATGGAGCGCCGCCGGTTGAAGGAGCACCGCCAGCGGACGGGGCCGTGCCTGCGGACGGAGCCGCTCCTCCGCCGGCCGAAGGGGCTCCAGTACCCCCTGTTGAGGGTGCTGCCCCACCGGCGGACGGTGTCGCGCCACCGACAGAAGGCGCCGCGCCAACTGCCGAAGGTGCGGCTCCGCCCGCTGATGGAGCGGCTCCGGTGGCTCCTGTGGAAGGCGCTCCCGCTGTGCCACCTGCGGAAGGTGTTGCTGCACCTCCAGCAGACGGCGCTGCGCCTCCCGCTGAATCCGCTCCTGCTGCCCCAGCCGCTGACGCTGCTCCCCCAGCTGATGCTACTGCCGCTGCTCCCCCAGCTGATGCCACTGCCACTCCTGCTCCTACTGACGCTGCTCCTGCCCCTGCTCCTGAAGCCGCCGCCGCTCCCCCCGCCGCTGAGGCTGCCCCCGCTCCCGAAGCTGCCCCCGCACCCGCCCCCGAAGCCGCTCCTCCCTCGTAATCAGACGACCGCTCGCGTATTCGGACAGTGATGATAAGGAGTTTTATATCGTATTTTATTTTTATCAATAAAACACATAGCTGATGGAATAGTATTTCAAACGCATGCCAGTGTACACGCGAACACAACAGAAATCTGAAAGCTGGTGGTAACGATTCCGGGGGGTTACAGACGATCTGATCACCAGCAAGGAGTTGTTCCACGAGGTCGGGGGCGAGCTGGACTGCACGTTCGATGACCTCGGTCTGCAGGAGGGCCCACCGCTCGCGCGCGTCTGCGAGCGCTGCACGTGCTGCCATTGATCACAACACACCATCGCCACTTTGCATTTATCTAGTCATCGAAATCACAGGATCCCGTAGCCAATCCCTTGAACATAGTGACAAAATTCCTACACATTACCCCAAACCCCAGTACAGTAGGTGCAGAGGGATTGACAAAAGCACAATAAATTTAAATTAAGCGGAGTTAAGCAACTACGAAAGCTGAACAAAGAAATGATCTTCCTTTTGTATAGTGATCATGAGTCAGAGTGACTGGAGAAATCACCTCCTTCCGATCGTTCCTCCGAAAATACCGCAATAAGATATTGCCCCGGCTAAGTAGGATACAAGAGTGACTATTGGGACATTGAACGTATAACCTGGATACGGCTACAGACGTACCTTTCGAAATCATACCAAAGCTTTTTAACCGAAATCGCATGCTGAACTAAAAACCAACTAAATAAAACAAACAAATCAAGAACTTCTGATTTATTTCGCAACGCAACGCGAACTAATCGAAGGCATGGCTTCAGAATAACAAGGATCGCAACATGTAAGCATTTTTATTTATTTTAAACATTAATTGCTATTGCGTTTACAGATAGTTATGTTAAGCCATTTTAATTGAATTAAATGACGCATTATAGTACACAAAAAGACTTCGAATAATAAAGTTCATTTGGTAACACGGTCGTTCAATGTATAAGTACAATGGTCGCCCATTGTACTTATACATTGAACGAATATACCCATATCAAAATAAAAACATTTTGACGCCAAATACAGTAGCTACAGAGCTATACATCAATGCAGTATTTGCATCATTTTAAAACTGTTAGCTAAGAGCTTTTGATAATCTGCAAAATGTTCTATGTCAGCTTATGTGAACTCGGCAAGGTGTTTCTGGGTGCAAAAAAAAAACGTACTCCGCCATAAGTTCATATTATATATCTTGCTGAACATTAGAAAAATACCATAAGCCACAACTAATTGCCTCTACTGTAGGATAATAATTTTCTAATTTAAAGACGTATCTCGCTACGCTCAATGCTGTCTGACCTATCTGTAATTGCAATGCTACGCTGCAGCACTAATCTGCGGAAAACTTGACTTGGAGGAAATAATTTTAGGCGTTCATGCTATTTGATATTTAGTTTGTGTAGGTGGCGCCACTTATAAGGATATCGATAAAGCCATTGCATTATAAAACAAAATAGCAAAATGAAGGCTATAATGAGGTAAAATAGGTAAATGTTGTATGTCATAATTATCATAATTCCAATGAACTGTGTATGAATGAACACTTTCTTGTACACAGAAATGTGATTTAATTATTTGCACTATCACAAAAATATGCTAACAAATTAAAATTCAATCTTGCTACGCCGTAGCGTGATACGTGCTGTCTTCGATTAAGTGAATAACAAGTGGCGCCACCTACAGTAATATTTTTTGACATGTCGTCCAAACACGGTTATAACTTAATCTGAATGTGCAGACGAACTTGTCGCCGAGAAGGAGAAGTACAAGGACATCGGAGACGACCTCGACACGGCATTCGTGGAGCTCATCCTCAAGGAACAGTAATCTTCCAAGGCACAAGTCGAGCTCTCCAGCGTGCCCCACGTCGGGTCATTCCATCTATCCGCGCGATTCACACATAGTTTTATTTATTTTATACTGTTGGTTCACGAACCATAGCTTTATGGCGTATTTATTTTGAGTAATATAAATTTAATTTATTAACTAGCTTGTTGTTTAATTTATTCATCTGTAATTTACTAAAAGATAGTAGGTACATAACCAATAATATCGGATAGGAAATTTTAAGTTATCTACACACATGGGTCACGTAGGTAAATTTGGTTTGTGGTAGGACTTTGTTTAAGTCCGCCTGGCTAGCTACCACCATCTTACCTAATTCTGTGTCTGCCATAACAGCAATTCTTAAACTGTTGTGTTCCGGCATTTAGAGGTACAGTCAAAAAAATGTGGTATCATGTAGAAAAAGATCCAGGAAGAACATGCTTAATGGCATTTAGTTCGCCCATGTCCTTTTTATATTAAGAATGTGTGGGTTCTAGACCTCGAAACTTGAACGGGAATGCGTGCGGTCTATGAAAGAGCATGAGTATGATTATATTAATGTCCTGTAATATTTATCATTATTATTAATATTTTTACCATGGTAATAGAGCGAGACTACCCAGAAAGTGCATATTTACTCTTCTTGAAGACATTCAGTTCCTATAAGACATCAATACTTCTGCGTGCAATAAAGATTGTTGTTTCTATCAATGCAGGTATTTGTGGTACGATAGTTGCGATGATTAGTGAGACAAAGCATAAAAAATAACTATTTTTGAAAATATTTCATTTAAGTTTTTATCTATTATCAACCAACTTTCGCACCACTCGCTTTTTGGGTGTTTTTGACTCATAATGGTGCAGTGAGGAAGCCTATAAATTTTCTTTACCTTGTTCGATATCCTGCACGCTGATTGATATGTTTATTTAGCTGCGCTGATGATATATTTTAATATATGCTACGGTATAATGCTTATGGTATATTTTGATATGTAGATAGTTTGGTAGTTTGCTTGCTAAGTACATAGTACCTGACACTTAAAATGCCTACTGCACACAAAAAATACGAAAGAGTACGCTTTTATTGAAGAAGGTATTTAGGTATATGTTCCTAAGGTGAAGTTGATATGGTGATAAAATCGGAAATGTGGATATCCATAATAGGACCAAAATTACTGGATAGCGCTCAGAATTAACAAGCTGAAGTGGGCATGGGCAGGGCAGATAGCTGATGGATGTAGGTGACTCAAGTCGCTATTTGTAGATTCGATTAGTGGTGGCCTACTTATGTTCACGTGAAAGCGTCAATTAAGTAGATAAATTTAAGCCATAGTAGGTATGTAACCTAATAGAACTATAATTGCGCTATGGCACTTCTAAAATTCCAAATGATTCCAATACGATTTTAGTAGGAGCAATGTACGGTGCAAAATCATTTGGAAAGTACTTATTATATGTTGCCCTATTGTTGTAGTTGCGGCTACCAATAGGTAATAATAATAGTACCTCATTTTTATTGCGTCACGTGTTTCCTTTGATATAAATGCTAATTGAAGAAAATACAGGTGGTATCAAATTTGATACTATCTTTTGTTTAAAATACTAAGTGGCACGAATAGTTTTTTGTAAATTAAATTAACATGATGAATATGATCTCTATAAGTTGTAGCTAAATAAACAGACAGTAGAGTGCGAACATAATTTTAGTTCATCCACACAATAATCTTAGGAAAAACTCTAAAAACAATAGACTACATAGAACAACAGGAAGAGGAAGTAGAAGAATGAATATTGACTCAAATTCAAAAAAAATACTCAAAGCGATACAAGTATTACCTGCATAAGTAACATTTGCAGAGGTACCTTCTAAATAGACAACTCGAGTACTAGGTGCCTAGAATGTGCCAAGATCATGAAGCCATTGTTCGTAATATTTTTTATAAGTATACCTAACAAAACTAAACAGTATCTGCAAACTTTTATTCATTTTATTTCTTGACAAAAATCAAATAAAACCATTTATGGTAAGTACGTGTATATGTCCTATATTAACCGACTAACCTACTAACATTCAACAGATGAGGTGGTGGAAGAGCGCAGTAAATACAAGTCCATTGCAGAGGAAGTGGATCAGACATTCGCAGACCTCTCCGGCTACTAAACGCGTGGCCATGTTGTTTTCAACCGCCATCTTTGAGGAAAAGGCGGGAAAGTGTGCGATGTGACTGCTTCTTCTTTGCACTTGGAGTATCGATGCTTCGAACTATTTTTTGATGGTGATAATGATAATGTTTGATGGCTACTATTGGAAATGGTAAATGTTAAGCTTTCCGAGATAATCTAAAGTTAGACTACAAAGTACAACGTATGACAAAGAAATAATTTTAATGACGTTAAATGCCTGTAGGTGCTACTTACAGGCATAGGTAGCTATGTATGCCGACCGCACACGAATAACACGAGTATTCAAGCCAGCCATTTTGCGTATTTTCGTACATTTTACTGCATTAAAATTATAATCCAAGCTGCCCCTACTGACACTAAATAAAATTGTTTTCCATAACCGATTTATAAATTTTCTATGAGTAACAAAGTTTTATTGACTTTTGTAAGAACTTTGAATGGGTAGTAATGTAGCAATGGACTAAATTTTCTATGATATTTTATTAGCTACAGAAAGTGTTATTAAATAGCTGGGGACTCCTCTGGACAAGCCGTTTGTTACCTACGCAATATGTATGAAGGTACCTAAGCGAATAATGATGCTTACAGTAGGTACCGACTCGATAAACTAAGTAACTGAGGTTATCAAATACCTTTTTACATAGGATTTTCACATGTTTTTCCAATATCTTTAAACTTCTCGACTTCTATAGTAATAAGTGCTTTATCTAGCTTCCCGAAATCTTACAACGCTTATTGTGATGTTTGAACGACATTATTTGAAATAAATGTTTCTTAATAAAATAAGACCACCACAATTTTATTAATTTCCTACTAATAAATAATACTCAAGTTTAGTCAGGCCACTTGCCTGACTAACCAAGAGTCCGCCACGTGAAACAAGTAGGTACCATCCCGCGAAGAAGTGTTTAAAAATACCGACTAGATTAGTCGGGCAAATATGCCTAACTAACCTAGAGTTCGTTACATGAAGCAGATCCCCCGTCAAAGTGGACATCAGCGTTTGATGGCTTTTGTAGTTTTAAAAACGTCGTTGATTGAAATAAAACCGACCTATTGCGGATACGCACACCGAGGGTTACGACACATATTTCTTGACAAAAATCACGTTTCTTGTACCTAAGTATTCCCTTTTTATTTTTATTGATGTTATAGCGGCAATAGAAATATATCTACTTATTTAACAAGCCTCATAGCTCGGGTGGTAGTAACTCTGCCTTCTGCGCTGTAGGTTGTGGGTTCGATTCCCACCCAGAACAAACATTCATGTGATTAATATAAATAAAAATGTTTTGAAAAATTTAAAAAAAAGTTTTTACATTTATTCTATCAGTAATCCAGTTCCCATATTACAAGCTATGCTTAGTTTGGGGCTAGATGGCGCTGTGTGAAATAAATGTCCTGAAATATTTATATTTATTTATTTTAGACACTACGTAAATACAAGCTACAATATTGTTTTGGAATTGAATGCCGAGATATTCCATATTGATTCCCTTACTGACTGAGAAGTGCCTTTCACACGTTACAGGAGATTGTTGCTGTCTCACATTTTTCCTCTTTGATTGAAACTGATTGAAATAAGCCTTGGGTCATGAATATAAATGTTTGTTTTGTGCTTGGGTGTTGTATTGTACCTACCTAGGATAAGTATGTGTTTACAAAAAGTATATACGGAAGTATTCTATCCGTTATCTAATTACAAGATCATAAGATTTGCGTAGTTTGGGGCCTAGGTGTGCTGTAATATTTATTGAAACTAGGTAAGTAGAGATTACAAGGTGGGTGGTAGATGTATTGTTTCTTTAAAATTACTGAGTACTTAAGATTAAGACCTCTAATAACCTTAATATTAACATCAAATGATGGGCTTTTAATAGTATTAATTTAAAATTACTGAGTACTTAAGATTAAGACCTCTAATAACCTTAATATAAACTTTTACGAAAAGAGCTGCAGACGCTAATCCGCTTGATGGCGAATATCAAATTAAACCCTGCGCTAACTAGACAAACACATCCGCTTGGCCGATGAAAGGTTAATGATGTTAATGATGTCAGATTATGAATATCTCTAAATATAGCGCGGGCAGATCTATTTAGTTTGGTACAAGTGATTTCAGCTGAAAATAAATTATGTTGAATTATGTAGGTATTTAGAGAAATGCATTTGGCACTATTAATGAGTATGTAAGTATATAATAATAATCGATACAGAATGTACAGATGCTAAGAAATCTGTATTATTATCAATATAAGTAGTGCAATATAAAATAAAATATAAGTGTATGTTCCTTAATATGAATAAATAAAAAATGTTAGCACGTAATTGAAAAAATGCAAAAAAAAAAAAACTTGTATTGCATCCGCTTGTCATTGATGTTTCGATAGCATCGACCCGCGATCAAAGACTGCCGCAGCGGCGCCCGCGCATAGTTCGCGGAATGGACGCAAGCGCCGCATGCAAGAGAGTGACGCCCGCACCGGCACTGTTGCGATTGTGACCGAGGAATCCCGAATTTTTGGCACCCAAAATAGTCGGGCGGGTCGCGGGCCGGCGCCGAGGGCGGGCGGCGCGCAGTGCGTGTCGCTCCGCCGTGTGAACAGCCCGCCCGTGAGGTGAGTGTGCGCGCCAGCACCCAGCTTGGATACTCCACGGACCCAGGATACAGACCCCAGGATTGTGTGATACAGTGCCTCGTGTGGAGTATCCAAGCTTCTGGACGCTCCAGGTTACAAGTGATCGTGTTGCTTATCTCGGACCATCTAGTTTAGATTTCAAGATAGTGGTGTTCGTTGCGTCGAAGTGTTAAAGTATTAGGTGTTGAGGGTGGGATGCGGAGTGAAAGTTTCGCCTCGGCTCGGGCGCGCGCGGTAGTGACTCGGGTTTCAGCGCGCGCGTCCTCGCTGAAAATAGTGGACGCCCACACGACTCCCGCGCCGATACTTGTAACCTATTTGCGGCATACGAACATCAGTATTTATTTAGCAAGATGAGGAAACTCGTCTCAATTTTATTTAGATCTGGACGTGGCCCATATCTCACGTATTTAGGGCGCCGCGCATACACTATGATCGGTTTCTTATTTCAATATGAATGCTGTATGAGTCATTTATCTATATTACATTTGAATTATTTAGGAACATATGTAATAGCAATTGTGTACTTAAACTAGCCTACAGACTATTTTACGTCAACAACAATTAAATTAAATGATTAAAATCAACATTATTTTGGAACTAGTCATCAAAACAAAACCAGTCTCTTTACCATATATGACGTTATTCAAAAGCTAGGATATCAGGGAATGTTGGCACACTATCAAATAAGCACATACCTACGAGATCGGATAACGAATGCTTGCTGAGTCGGAGTTGGGTAGAACTCGTTAAAAAGCAGATAACTTCTCACTTCCTGTCCAATTTCGAACAATACACACAATTAGAGGCTTGCAGTTCACTTCTGGTAACTCATCAAATGTTCCGTTACTAGCATATAATAACTTTTTACTGTCTGGTTCTTTTCATAAAAATATATTTTCTAGTTTCTAAATTTTCTCGATCTTCGAAGTCTCCGAACATCTGGCAAATTAGGTTTTAGTTTTTGATTTACAATACAGTGTTCTGACATTTAGACACAATCCTAAGAAATTGGAAATGTTGCACGTTCATGTTTTGTTGTAATATAAATCGGAATACCTAATCTCTTGTCTGAACTTCAGCATACCAAGCTGTAGAATTGACATCTGCACCAGGAAAAATCTTTATAGTGTCAACTACGAGTATATGTATTGCTATATGAATTAATTTTGTATCGGAAAAGTACTCATACAAAAGACTTCAACGCGTGCAACGAAAGACTTCGACGAGACTTTCAAATCGAACAGTTGCAAAAAGTATTTACTATTTATTATTATTAACGTAGCGCAGACATGTCGGTCTACTTTTGCATTGAAATACATCCTGAATTCTCCTGGCTTTAAGGCCGTCAACACTTGGAGACCAAGGGTTTCAATCTATGCCCATATTTACTAACGGATTTGACTAATGGCTGCTGACAAAAAAATACATAACATAATAAAAGAAGGTATCGCAACATAATGAAAAACGTCCAAGGGAGAGATCTAACTGTTCCGATGCAAACTTGGAGAAACATAGATATGCGAATAACTAGGCTGACTCCTAAGCTTAGAAAGGACGATTTAGATAGTAGACTCACGCTGGGTGGAGCACTTAGCTAGAACAAATGACGTTGTTCGAAGTCGATCACTGAATGGTGGCCTAGAGATGCATACCAACTGTATAGTCCAAGTAGCCTTGAATCTCCGCAAGGGACTAGACAAAGCAGCGTCTTAACTCGTTGGGTGCTGAGCAAGTCACAGTCCATGTAGAACACCGCGTGTGTGTTTTATAACACCCAGCGACCTAAACAGCGTCCTTAGGTACAAACACGTTGAGACGATAATGATAGCTTAGAATTTTGTACCTAAAACCTACATCGTAAACTAATTTTACTTAACCTTACTTAACGATGCAAAACATTGTAGGTATTTAAAGCTTAGAGCGCATTGGAGCTGTCTACGACGTAGATCAGATTAAATCTCCTGTAAACCTCAATGCAGACATTAGATTAGACCTTAAAAATAACGTCAAAGATGTCTTTGTAAATTCAGACTTGTAAAGAGCATTGCAGCTAAAGCCGTTTATATCGCAGAGCTTTGATAGGTTAGGCTTCTGCTTCTAGCTAAGAGCATAAATCATTGCAGTGGCACACAGCTTACATCGATTTAGTTCAGACTCATTATTACTTCAATGAAATCGAAATTGCCTTCGTAGCAGGCATCGTAGAACCTTGATAACGTAAGGGACAATAATAATAATAGAAGGAATTGACATTGGTTTGATGCAATTTGCAACCGAGTCAAGGACAATTGAATTATTTTCGGTTGGATTGCATTAATAAGACGAGAACAATAACAATGTAAAGGTCAAGCAGAGAGCAGAATTAGTACTGCAAATACCTACAGTCAAGTTAGATGATTGCAGCTACTTACAAATAAAATAATATTGATAATTATTTATGATTATTAATATATTATTAATATATGATTATTTGACAAAAAAAAAACGGTCATAAAACATTGCGATGATCTTCCCTTGCATTTCTTTAAAAATATAAAAAATTTAAAGTTTCGATTTTAATAGATACTTCATGTACCTACACAATCTTCTTGAACTTAATTTAGGTTAGTGATAACTAGCGTTTGACCATCAGCTCACTTGAGCTGCCTATTTTTAAACGTTATTTTATTATTGTTGTATTATTGCCTACCTACTTACCTAAAAAGAGTAAGACGGCTCAAAGATGGGCGGCCTTATTGCTGAAATCTTACACACAGTAAATATTGTTGAAACTTTGCTTTTTCGGGATTCATCTTAAACCATTAGCCGCGTAACTCTAGTTGATTATATTTAGCAACATGTAACAGCTGAAAAAGTCTGAAAACACGTTTATTTCTGAACAATATATCGGCAAGAGTTGTCAGCCAGCCAGGAGTACGTCATAGCATCGTTATTTTTGCTGTGGCTCCACCCGAATTTGTGTTCGTTTCGCTTTATTGCAGTTTTATAGATCTCGTGAAACTATGTCTTTACAGAAAAACTAGTAGGTAGGTTTAGGCAAATCATTTCTTCATCGGCTTATACTTGTCCGACCATATTTAATACAACATCAACCATCGTAATGAACTACAGTTGAATCTTTACCATAATCTAAATAATTACCATAACGTTCACGCTTCGTAGTTGTGTTGGGAATAGCAGTGTCAACACAAGTATATCGAAAAAATCTTGCTACCCATTTTCTGGCATGAGTACGAACGTAATAGCCCAAATGGCCTTCCTTTTACCACCTCTGTGGACTAGTAGTTCAACCACCGATGTCAGATACAGAGTAGAGAGGAGTCTCATAATGTGCGTGGTTTGGTTGGTTGTAGGACTTTGATTAAGTCCGGTTGGCTAGCTACCACCATCTTAATAAATTCTTGCGACCGAAAATTTCGAAATCGCATTTACTTAGTGGTAAGATTGCTGGTTCCTCAGACAATTTAGGAAACAGGGGTAGGACTGTTCCGTATTAGGCGACTTAAGATACCAATAAAGTAGAAGCAGACTATCTTAAAAGTTCTTAATCTGAAAATGAAATTAAGCAGCACCGTTTTCTATGTAATTTTTTTTACATAAGTAGTAATTCCAACCCGCCAGCTAAGCACGGATATGACGAAAGTCTACAAGTCGGCCAAACAGTGGGCGGCAGTAATGTTCTTTATCCTAGCTATTTCCGGCATGGCTGCGCAACTAGGTACGTATTCCACTAGTGTAAACAATAAGCTCATCATTATTATTCTGTTCGGCAAACATTTTGCAAAGGTTGCAAAAGTTTACACAAAACTACTCTAAAAACATATACAGTTATATATTCAGAAGCTATACGTGTGAAAGTTAAAACTATTTGGCTAACATTTACGGTCAGCTAATTTAACTAAAGAGGGTTAGATCCTTAGTGAATGTATTTTGTCAGCAATTGAAAGAATGAAAATTCTTTATTGTACACCAAAAACATATTAGGACAATTGACAATTTTTAAAAAACTAAAGTTAGCAATGGTTATTTTGATCGCTTTTTTTTTTTGAACGACGGGGAATCAATTTGCTATCATCTCATCTGACCAGTAAAGATAAAGCCGAAGGTGGAAGCGCACTTAACCCGGAATCCTCAAAAAATGTAGGAATTGGCTATCTAACCTCTAAATGCCGGAACACAACAATTTTTAGAATTGTTGTAATGTCGACAGAATTACTTAGGTAAGATGGTGGTAGCTTGCCAGGCGGACTTCAACAAAGTCCTACCACCAACCAAACCAAGCACAATATTGTACCTACTACCCCTGGAAATCGAGCCCAGGGCCTCTGGATCTGAAATCGGTGGGTTGAACCACTGGACCACAGAAGCGGTTTAGTAAATAAATGAAAAATGTAAAGTGTTTTTGGGTGCATAAATACCGTAACAACTTACCAACGTTTAGTATTAGGTACTCAGCCATAAGTTCGAATTACTTAAATGCAGTAATTTTTTATCAGTTTACTTGCCGACCAAATATAAAAAATCAATCATTAGTAATTACTTGCCAAGCAATTTATCTCTGTATTCCACCTTAGGTATAAGTATAATGGCCATAAATAGGCTACGGTTTCTTGTGTACTCAGCTCAAAGGATACTAATGTCATGGTACGTTTACGTCAGTGTGTAAGTACCTATTACCTTTAATGTTGCGAAACTGAGTTGGAGTGCAGTTGCCAAGGAAAAGATTTAAATTTCCTATCGTGTAGATGGAATGTTGATTGTTGGGCGTCGGTTACTTAAAAGGACACCTTCAACTCAATCCGTGGATGTCGTGAAAGGCATCGAGACAAATGAGCTCTAGTAGATTATAGTAAGTATCTGACTGAGTATTGACATTTCCAATACACCGGCCGTACGAGTAATTTTCCACACAGATATACTTTGGACATTTACAGGCTTTTGATATTACGTTTTTTTATATAAATTATTGGTTAGTCCGGACAAGCCTATTAGAGGTCAAGAGGTAGTCTATGTGATGAGGTTTACGACGATGAGAGTTTTCCCAGAAGACACTGACTGGCTCTACCGCGCACCGATGGAGCACCGTGAACCGTTTGGCGCCGAACTTCGGCAGGAGAGTTGACACGAGCCAAGTAGACCATTACAGGACCTACCACCAGTGTTGTGATCATGCAGCTGTAACCGGTAGATCACACCTACCCTAAATAAGATGACGCGTAAACTATCCTAGAAATAGATAAAAGAGGCTTTGATCAGTTAAGGTTAGCAAGGAAAATCTATTAAAAGTGGGAAGGCAACGTCGGATTAATAGGTATCTAAAGATGACCTTAAACAACGTTTGGAAGTTGTAATTAAATAACATTGAGTCTGATCCCAGCGTAACAGATGTTAGAAGTTGCTTCCAATTAATGGAATTAGAACCAGGAAAAGTTTCGATGGGACTAGAAAAGGTTTTGTTCAAAGTAACCGAAAAACAAAAGAACTTATGTAAATTGATATAAAATAATCCTGACTCAATTATGCTGATGAATAATTGATTGACTAATCAACGAGGTTGTGGGTATTGTTATTACATTTTTGCTAACTTTCGAGGTAAATAATGATTTAATTAATTTATTCTTGAAAATACTTTTCTATTACCAATAGAAAAGTATTTTCAAGAATAAATTAATAATGTATATATGTGGATAACTAAACGAAAAAAAGTCACAGTCTTTATGCTCAGTAGCGTATTCCTGACAACTTTTGGATGAAAAGGATTTACAGGGTTGGAGTAATTTTTTTGTGTGACGGAAATGATGTCAAAGGCAATTACTAGGTAACGTTAATAGTAACGTATAAAACTGGAGCTTTAAATTGAAACCACGTATAGTCGCCTGCACTTACATGTATATAATTCATAATTTTTAAAAAGTTGTATGGTAGATTCCACTTTGGTATGTATTCAAGCCTGATAGATATATCATGCTTGAATAACAAATCAATAACACACCTACCTAGATGTATACATCTTAGTGCAGGCATTAACAATAACAATATTTTGTTGTTCCTTCATTATGAATACCGAGTTAGTATTCTGATTATCTGTGATACTGGTAAGGGATGGAGCTCCTAGCCCTCGCTATTGTTTTCGAACCAGTACAATTTTAGTCTTTAAATCTAGAATGAACAGGTTCCTTTTAGACAAGCGTGCTCCATCTAATGCCACAACTTTACTTGTATTTTGAGTAAGCTGGTATAGTCAGACACTTGACTTGCCTTGACCAATAAAAAATGAAATAAAAAACACAATGCAAGGCCTCTATTAGAAGAGCAATCAACATAATAGTGAAGTAAACCACACAAACACGATAGCGCAACTACATAACCCGTTTTTTTTTAACTGAGTTGACCTTAAAGTGATTCGGTTAAATTAAAGTATCGCACACAAACTCAATTATGCATCTCTCGATCTGGCAGAGCGCCAGGCCAGTCGCTAATAAAACCAACATATCGCGTTATGCAGCTTGAAATACTCCAGACACACTATAGCACACGTACTTATATACAAAAATAATATTAAGATCTAAAAAACAAACTAGTTTACGAACGTTTAATCTGGTTTCAAACTAGGCCAAATAGTTTTTTAAATTAAGCTATGTAGGTACATTGTGAATTATTTTTTTATTAACGTCTGGTAAATTATGTTATTACTCTTGTAGCCAAGCCTGATAGATATATGATACTTCAATACCATAGTAATAACTATATTTTATCACATATTCATAAAAATATCTATTAAATTATTGCCTTTACACCCAACGACGATCTAGTTACATGCATAGAGTTTTAAATGCACACTTGGCATGAGCGTTTCTTGTTCAAATGATAGGATGCTTACGCATATTTCCTGTATTTTACATTAGTTCCCTTGTACGGAATCACTACCCCTTCGTTTCGCGGTATGCAACCAATGTAGGTTCTGTAACCCTTCAAGCCCTACCTTGCAAAGTAATTGTAATTTATTTTTTTTAACAAAATTAGCAAACAAAAGAAAATTTATTCATGTTGCAGATTCATACATAGTTCAGAAATTTTGTTCATAGATAAAATAATCGTGAAAAAAAACATATAACAAAATAATTCATTTAATTTTCGTGCTATCGTTCCAAACGCTGCTATGCATGTTAAATCTTCTATTTACATACCTATTGAAACGGAAATAATAATTGTTTTTAAAATAATTTAAGGTCATAATTATACTCGTATATAGCGCAGGAAGAAGTAATTTACCGATAGGAAATCTCATTTTGAGGACTCTATATATTTGATTCCCCTGATACAAAAGCCATCAAAAAATGGTGAGTTAGGCTATTATTGTTTGTGGGTTATTTCGTAACGCCAGCGTTTTACTATGGAATAGTCTACGCAATATTTTATACTAGATTTTTATTCTTAGTATGTCTTTAATGTCTCATCCATTGGTATTTATTGATACAAATACTATAAAATACATTTGTTTCGACTTTTAATCTAAATATATATTGTACTCGTTAAGGTGACTGATAGGTAATCAACGCACAGAGACCCGTAGAGACTTAAAACTTTGTTGGAGCACTATGAAAAAAAATTAAGAAATTCCCATAGGATGAAGGGAACGTTGTCCCAAGCACTTCACAAGTATTAAACGTAAATCAGGTAAAGACAGCGGTGTAGCACGGCGTAGAGGCTCTACAAAGTGGTTTAGACTCAACTCCGTAGACCCTCTACGCTTCTGACATAAATCACGTGGATTGTCTAAGTCTGTTTATGTTTTTTTTTATTACCTTTAAAAAACATTGGAAATGGTAGAATTACGTAATTGTGTGAACTCAGTTGTGTGAATCGTATATACGTAGGTACATAGACATTTGTATTTTAGGCCCAGGTATTGCGTATAGTTACTCGTACTTACTCTTTTAAATGGGTTCAATATGTGCCATTCTTGTTCTGTTTATGTGTTTGTTATGGCAAGCTCTACTACTATAAATCGTACAATATGTCAGTTTACATAGGCTTCTGAAACTCTACTAAAAAGTATGGTGTATATTATTTACAGATTTAAGTATTAAGCTTATAATAAAAGTCTAGTCAAAATTAATCTTATAATAAATGTCTAGTGAGTCTAGTATGCTAATAACTGTATAAATTGTATACTAATTAATATATAATTTCAGTTTAACATTCCAGGCCGTAACTGGCGTATTTTCCGACCGAGAAGTAAGAACAAAAAGCCGCCACCATGGACGCGATCAAGAAGAAGATGCAAGCGATGAAGCTGGAGAAGGACAATGCCATGGACAAGGCGGATACCAGCGAGCAGCAGGCCAGGGATGCCAACCTCCGTGCTGACAAGGTAACCTGAATTTTTACTTACAACTCATCTCTCAAGCACTTCACTGAATACCTTCGCAATAGGTATGCCCAGAGGCGTATTTAAACATTTGGCGCCCCGGGCCAGTTCACTTTGCCGCCCCATTTTTTAGAAAAAACCTCTATATACGAATTGGTTGACAAAATCGACAATGTCGCTGTCGTAGCTTATGGCGTTTGTCAACTCAGCTTCTTATTCAGAACAGCTAAGCTGTTAAACGTTCTTCGCTTATAGTGGAAAGTAAATAATTCTTTATCCTTTTGAGTACAAAAAATGAACGTTCTGCACTGCAATTCGTCTCTTAAAGAGTTACAGTAACTAGGTACATTTTGTAATTCAACCACTAACCGCAAAGTTAATAATCATTTTGTATTAAACTAAAATTAAGCACCGGTAAATAAGTTTTCACCGAGACAAATTAAAACATAGGTAACTAGGTAGTAATTCGAACTGAGATCTCGTGATGTCTGGTTTGTATTAGGTATTTAATTATGGTTTTTTTCAAAAAGAACGTAATAAACTAACTTAACTTTTTCCTTACTTTTTTCTCAATCTCTCTTATTCACCTGAGAGGCACTCTCTTGTTTGTAAATCTCAGCAAAGCACAGACTGTACGTCATAGTGGGTGGGCAGAATACAATAAGTGAATAAGTCACCCCTTCTAACATGAAAAGATAGATGTATTTTTGAAAAGGGACCACGGATGTCGTTAAGTCAACCAAGGGGCTCCATTAAAAAGGCAGCTGCTTTTTTCTGAGCGTGAACAAAATTTTAACTGTGAGCACCAATCTGTCTGCCAAGCGTGGTGATTATGGTTTGGTCATTTTTAAAATAATGTGCTGTTGATATGGGATATGCGCGGTCAAACCCCTGGCATGACATCCCAAAAGAAATTCATGGATTTTATCGACAACCTTGGTTTGGCAACCCTATTGAGTGAATAACAAAAAACAAATACACCAGTTTTAATGAGATTCTGAATACCCTCTCTTATCTTGCGAGACCTTATGATCATCCTCTTCTAAATAAGGGCAAAAATAAACTTATTTTGAAATCTGCACAAATTCCCAAGACATCGATTTTATTTATCTCTTTTACATTCCTTATTATATACTTATGGTTTCAGCAAATAAAAAAAGTTAGTTGTGAAGACAACCCCTTTTAACAGTATTATCATACAAGACAAGCGTTTTACCATCTTAACGCGCCCCTATGTTACAAAAACTACCCCTATTAAAAAGTTTTTTTTTATATGCATATTCTGATACTCTTTCAAATGACACCCTACAAGTAAAAAATCTTCATGTCACGCTTAACACCCCTATTTCTAAAAAAACTACACTAGTGTCAAAAAAATCCTTACACCGACTGACGAGTATTAATATTCTCTGCATATTCAATATTTTAAATTGATCGGATTAACCATTCATAAGCGATGGACGAAAAATTTAATTACTTTCCACTCCAATATCTCAAAAACTACCCCAATTTAAATTTATGTTATCTCATTACAATTTCATCAAAATCGGATAAACCGTTCGACATTTATACCGTCATAAAAATTGCCATATACATGCATACATACAGTGCCAGATTTCCCAAATAACATCGAGATCTCGTTCGCTTCGCTCACTCGATCAACTACTCTTTAATTTGAAACTTTCGTCACCCCCCGTCGCCACCGCCGCGTTTTGAGAGTATTGGTTTTGGTACCACGATAGATGTGGTAGATATTGACGGTATTGTAAACAATTGGTTGGGTTTTGGGTTCGAAGAGGTCGTTCGTTTTTTATTTAAAATTAAAATAAAATATTTACATTAATAATAAAAGGTGCCCAAGTAAGCAGTGAGCGGCGACTTCGCCGCCTAGGGCCATGGCCCCCTTGGCCCTAGGGTAAATACGCCTCTGGGTGTGCATTTTTAATGTTCCGTAACCAAAGGGTGCCAACATATTATCAGCCCATTAGTGTCCACTGCTGGACAGAGCATCCTCTAGATCTGGAGGGTTTTGTCATAATCATCACGATTGACAGGTGGATTGATCGCAGTAGAAGTGTAGATTATACACAGAAGGAAGCTGCTGCCCCTTTTTTAGTGACATCCCGTAGTCGTGCCAACTAAGGGTGCCAAAGGGACCCTTTAACTGATCTTCCGCTGTCCGTCCGGTTATGGTCACTACAAAATAAAATATTGTAAAACGATCTAACTAGACTTATTGGACCAGAACCTAATGAGTAATTCCCATCCAGGTCAACGAGGAGGTACGTGAGCTGCAGAAGAAGCTTACTCAAGTCGAGGAGGACCTCATCCTCAACAAGAACAAGCTTGAACAGGCCAACAAGGACCTGGAAGAGAAGGAGAAGCTCCTCACATCCACCGAGGCTGATGTCGCCGCCATGAACAGGAAGGTGCAGCAGATTGAAGAGGACCTGGAAAAGTCTGAGGAGAGGTCCGGAACCGCCCAGCAGAAGCTTCTCGAAGCCCAGCAGTCCGCTGATGAGAACAACCGGTACGTTGAAATGACATATAGAGCGCGCTGCTCACTTGTCGCAGCGTTGGCGTTACTCCTTGAACGCTGGCTTTGCTAGCAGTTACAGCTGAATGATGACGACACTGGTTGTAGGACCTGTAAAGATTCACCTGGCTAGTGAACATTCCTGCCGAAGTCCATGGTTTGTAGTGTCACGTTGGTGCGCGGGAGAGCTATTGCCTTTTGGGAACGCTTGTTCCAACGTCGATGCCATTTTTACTATGTCCTGGATCTACACAAGCCTATAGGTCAAGATGTAACCAATAATTACATCAATATTTAACCGCCTGTGTAGTCTAGTGGTTCAACCCACCGATTTCAGAATCAGAGGTCCCGGGTTCGATCCCCAGGGAGAGTACAATATTGTGCTAGGTGTGGTTGGTGGAAAATATTACCTAATTCTGTTGACATAACAACAATTCGAAAAGTGTTGTGTTCCGGCATTTAGCGGTAAGATAGCCAGTTCCTCAGCTTGTTGAGGATTCCGGGTGAAGTGCGCCTCCACCTTCGGCCTTATCTTAACTTGTTACCAGGTGAGATGAAGGCCAAGCGCTTACCTCGTCGTACAATAAAAATAAAAAAAGTTCATTGTTATTTAAATTGTGTACACAATGCGATATCTCCATAATTTCTGTATGTATATAAGCACAAGATAAATATTTTAAGCGTAATGTATTGGGTTAGGGTGAGGTCTTACTGTACCAGACCAGCCATTATCGGATTGTAATACAAGTTAATGTATTAATTTTCTGCTATATATGTGTTTCCTAATAACCACAATAGCTAGTACATAGGGAAACGCCTAGATCATCGATCCCGTTATTCCGAAGGAATATCTTTGGAAACTACTTTGTGTGAAACTATTACTAAAAGAGTCTGCACGTGACCAGAATGCTGGACTGTATTTTGCTCTGCGGGCGAGTATTGCCATCCAACGTAGTAATTCCGCCAGTATTCTGGCCACGTTACCATCTGCTGGTGAAAACGATTTTTTTTTTATTTAACAACTTGTTAGTTCGTACCTTTTAATGTCTCGTCTCCAGGGGCTGCGAGATGGGACCTGGACTGTGCGCTCATTGTCAGTCAGTCAGTCAGTCAGTCAGTCAGTCAGTCAGTTACATGGACATTTGACATCATGAATCAGATGACTGATTGTGATGTTTTTTTGTTTCAGTATGTGCAAAGTATTGGAGAACAGAGCTCAGCAAGATGAGGAGCGTATGGACCAGCTCACCAACCAGCTGAAGGAGGCCCGTCTCTTGGCTGAGGACGCTGACGGCAAATCTGACGAGGTAACTTACTGTACTATTTTGTTTTACTAAAATACAAGCCCAACACACTCTTCACCTTCTTTTATACACAAAATCCTTTATTATTGCACCCCTATAAAAGAGAAAGGAAGCCATTTCTAAAACAAACTAGTAGGTTTTTTAAGTAATGTGTCTTTAGTTATCCTTATAACATCAGCTATCTGCTACTGAAAGTCCCGTCAAAATCGGTCCCGTCAACCAAACAAAAAAATGCTATAAGTACCGTATTTATACTTCCATATGCATTTAGTAGAATGCTATTATTTTGACATTACAAACAGACACATCAATTTTGTTTATGTCCTTTACCTTTAAACATAAAGAGGTATTCGATAGAGCGAGCCTAAAAATGCCTGGTTACAAGCCATATCTAGTAAGTGGTTTAGTATGGTTATATCCCTTGTTAAAAGGATAAAACCATGTAACTAAAACTGATTTCGTGACTAGGTATGTAGGTATATTTAATAATACTGTCATTTTTAACCTTAGATCGATTCAAGATAAATAAAAGTCAAATATATGACATCTATGGACTTCAAGTATGGTAAATTCAATAATTCCCAGTTGCTGTAATGAGGAATCAGGTACCAATGAAAGTATTGGTAAATACTACGAAAACGTGAGCATTGTTTATAAGTAAGCTTGTCGTTATACTGCTTCTTCCAATTACATGTTGAGTAACTTTGAAAAGTTTTGCTTGAACGAGAAACGTTCAATTATTAATTGATGAGGCTTCGTTTTAAAAGTTTCAGTGATTTTATTTGGATTCTTGCTTAATTCGTTTGGTCGAGGTAACACAACAGTTTTTAGTTGATTATTTCGCAAGCACTGATTGCTATTCCACTGTAGTCGGTTCAATAATGTTCGTCTTGTAAAAGCCTGGTAGGTCTGATGACCTGACTATAGAACTGCAAGAAATTTTTGTCCCAGCAGTATAACCGAAAGCATTATAACCGTTACTTTCTGATTATCAATTTTATTATAATCTATTTCAGAATCTGATATATTACATTCGATGTATGTATGAGTGTATGTTCTCTATAAACTCCAAACGGCTGGACCGATTTTGACATGACTTTCACATGCATAGCTGATGGTTAACTAAACTCAGGTTAATTTATTTTTTGAAAATATCTGGTGCTCTTCGTAAAAATAAGAAACACATAAAATCCAAAGAAAACAAAGAATTAACGAGAACAATGTTTGTTTTCTTTGGTTTTCTTGTTTTATTTGTGGTTTTATTTGTGTTCCAATAGTAGGTATTATACTCGTATATATTAAATAGCTTGGCGTAAATGAATGACTGAGTAACTTACTGACATAACGCACAGCCTATATACCATTAAGTCCAGGTTGAAGGGTGAGTTCTTAATAAGGTTTTGGGGTAGACTTATTATAATCTAAGAAAGGATTTTGGAAAATTTCTATGGACATGAACCAAAACCCGGTCCTTCCATTAAAGATTTTTTAAATTGTTTCCAATTTGCCGTCATCTCATCTGGTGTCAAACCCGGACCCCAGCAGACTGAGGAACCGGCTATCTAACCTCTAAATACCGGAATACAACAATTTAGAATTGCTGATATGATGATAGACTTAGGTAAGATGGTGGTAGCTAGCCTGGCGGACTTAAGCAAAGTCCTAGCACCAACCAAACCAAACAAAAATGTGTACCCCCTGGGGATTCTCTAAGGAGACTTGGTTGCTACCCAGTTCCCCAGTCAGTTTGCTCCTTCACACAAAATACCTTTCTAGTTAGAATTAAAAGAATGTTTGTGTAGCTGACCATTGCTTAAAACTTGCGATTGAACTTACCCTTAGAGGTTAGATGCTCCTGCGCTCTGCCAATAAAGGGCGTGACGTAGCTTTACTGTGTTTACGTTACTACCAACGTTATACTTCCCTGTATCCCCCTTGTATCTTCCCTGTGTGTTTCGTGATTATAACGTTTACTGTTCATATTTTGTATCGATCCGTTTAAATTCAACCGAGACCTTAACTTTAGGCTATCCAACGTGGTCTTATATTAGTTATTTTTGTGAAGGTTTCACGCAAACTGGCCTTCGTTGAAGACGAGCTCGAGGTTGCCGAGGACCGTGTCAAGTCTGGAGACGCCAAGATCTCAGAACTTGAGGAGGAGCTCAAGGTAAATATAAATATTGCAGAAATGACCACAAGTGATCCCTTTTTATAGAACGCGGAAACCCGCCAAAGTGACATCAAATCAGTATAGCTAATCAATGGTGTGTCATTTTTTCCCCTAATAATTTTAGCTCGCGTGTGTACATATATTTCAAATAATAAATAGTTTTTAAGTTTTTACCTTTTTTTAAAAGCGGAATCAGTTCACAAAGCAAAATAAAAAAAAAAGACAATACATACAACAATAGTCATCCCGTGGGATAACTTTAGAGCGGGATCAGCTGACTAAAGAGCCAAATCATCACCGGTTAATATCATTTTCTGTCAAAAAATCTATACACTTAGTTCAAGTTTATTTCCTCAAATTTATTTGTCTTATGTATGTTAGATCCTTAGTAAAAAAACAAAGGATTTCTCATTATCTGCCCTAATGTATCTGACCTGCCACTCAGCTAAAACGCACGGGAGCAACAGTTTAACAAAGTAAATTAAATAAGCAACGTGTTTCTAGGTCAAAAAAACCTAACAACCTACTGACGTACTTTGCCATATGTTCGAATTAGGTAGGTATATGCCGAGTTTTCTTGTTGATGAAAAATTAAAAATAAATGCTATATTTAATTACTTGCCGATTAAAAACCTGTGTTATAGGCATCTGCGCTACCCCTTGAATTCTTCAAACTTCAAACACAGATTGTAACTAAAATCCTACGAGAATTGCCACAACCTTTCTGTGTTCATTGATTAAGAAAAGTTTTATTTATTTCATCACCACTTCTCAAAATTCCATGAAATCAATTAACCTTTATCGAAGGTTTTCTATGCCTCTAATAAATGAATATTACAAGACATTTAACACAATGCTATCTTGCCGCGAACTAAGCTTGTTGGTAATATGGGAACTGCATTAAGGAATTATTATACAAATGTTTGTCCCGGGTGGAAATCGAACCCACAATCTATAGCGCAGAATGCCTTGGCATTCTGTGCTGTGCTCCCAGCTTGTAGTAGCTTGCTACTACCAACTGAGCTGGGAGGCCGACAAATAAATCCGTTTAAAACATTAATTTGATTCCCAGGTCGTAGGTAACTCCCTAAAATCCCTGGAAGTATCCGAGGAAAAGGCTAACCAGCGCGTAGAAGAATTCAAGAAGCAGCTGAAGACTCTCACCAGTAAACTCAAGGAGGCCGAGGCCCGCGCCGAATTCGCCGAAAAGACTGTCAAGAAACTACAGAAGGAAGTCGACAGGCTCGAAGGTATGTCTTTGTTCTTTAACCGCCTATGTGGTCTAGGGGTTCAACCCACCGATTTCAGATCTAGAGGTTCCGATTTTTACCGATTTAGGTATGTGTCATATCCGAAATGGCGTTTCCCATCTCAAAAGTGTACACATGTTATGAAACCTATCCGTTCAGTACATTTGACGGTAAAAATCGTTTCTAGTTCTCATGAAGCTAATTTAAAGCCATCAATGGAGATCGGCTTCGCCGTCGGCGGTAGCGTCCCTGTAATAAATGAATATTACAAGACCTTTAACACAATGCTATCTTGCCGCGAACTAAAACCCACCGATTTCAGATCTAGAGGTTCGATCCCCACGGGGAGTACAATATATTTTGCTTTGGTTGGTGGCAGGACTTTTATTTAAGTCCACCTGGCTAGCTACCACCATCTTACCTAACTCTGTCGCCATAATAACAATTCTAAAATTGTTGTGTTCCGGCATATAAAGGTAAGATAGCCATTTCCTCAGTTAGTTGAGGATTCCGGGTGAAGTGCGCCTCGACCTTCGGCCTTATCTCAACTTGTAACCAGGTGAGATGAAGGCCAAGTGCTTACCCGTCGTACAATAAAAATAAAAAAATCGCAGTGACGTTAGCAAAGAAAGTATATAAACGCTGTCAAGATATAAATAAATTTGTCAATGTTATTTACAAGATCTATAAACACCCATGAGTCCGTTCTCATGGGTGTTTATAGATCTTGTAAATAAATAAAAAATAGCTCGTTGTCAAAAGTGATTTGTATGTGTAGAGCTACTCTATAAATCTTTTAATTTCGGTATAAATACTTCGTATTTACTCTTAAAGTCGGTTTAGAAAGATATAACTATACACATTAATATGTATTTATGTTTTTTGTTTTTTATCGAATCTAAAATATATACTTTGCTAACGTTTAACTGTGAAATAGCTTGATTGAACAATTGAAGATCTAACAAGATAAACCAGTAACACAATTTAAATCAATCTTTTATATTACTAAAAGACTTATTTTTGAGATAATTTAAGGCCTACCATACTGATACATTATTGTGGATACTAAATCTTTACATTTTTATTTTGTATATATTTATATATATTATAATTATATTTCCGTATCTATAAGTCTGAAATATAAGTATGTATCAGTGTGGTATAGTGTCAAATAAAATCTAACAAAACGAGAATACTATGACTTCTCAGGCTTTCTAAAAAAACTCAACCAAGTAACTTTCAACATGTGCTTCGTAATACTATCTAATGACTAAATTTTCCAGACACATTATTCAGCGAGAAGGAGAAATACAAGGCGATTTGCGATGACCTGGACGGCACCTTCGCCGAACTGACAGGATACTAACTCACCCTTACTGCACTTAGTTTAAGACTCATTTTTGTACCGACGCATACCTGCCCCCGCACAAAGATTTACTCTCACAAATTCTAGGCTCATGTAATAAACTACAATGTTACTCCTTCCAACATTGCAAATGGCTGTTAAAAGAAAATCTGGTGATTTTATTATCACCGAAATAACATCCAAATGTTTTCCACTATAAACTGCCATGAAGGGTACTGTGGATGTAAGACCAAACGACCTGGGGGCATACTACGATTTCTTATAGCATTCTTGCTTTGATATTACTTTACTTTTGTCACTATCTATCCAGCGTAGAAAAAATGAGACAAAAGTTATGTAATATGAAAACGAGAATGCTATAAGACGTTGTAATTGGGCCCCTGATGTATATATATTTGAAGTATAAATGGAGAATTCTTGACATTCATTAGAACTTTCTCTTGTAACCATAAACCGTAACATTTCATTGATGTATAGAGGATTGTCACTAAAAGTTGTAGACACTTACAGTACGGCTGGCGATCCTTCATAAATCAACTCGAATATCCTTAGACAAGTTACAATCAATTGATCATCGGTAACATGAAATCAAAGATTGTATGGTTGGCAATGTAAAAGTTATTTTGACAGCATATCAATCGAACTTATAGCGGAGTGCGGAAATAGGGTGCTAGGTTTTTTTGCACTCAAATTACCATTTTTATTTAACTTTGTTTGCTGACAAAATACATTTTGGAGCTGACCTCTATAATTACTTGACCGTTAATTTTATAAGCTGATCGTTGTAATGACAGCCGTTATAAAATGGGTTGTAACTTGTTTATGGGCCCTTGCTTTTTGTGTTGTGATTAACATGTCTTTTGCTTTGCTGTTACCGTCGTGGACGAATGCTTTCAAGGTACTATTCGTTTTTTTAATAAGTAGTATTAATGCTCTAATTAAAGCCGATCGCTTCGCAATAAATATCTATAAAATACTTCATAAATAACTAATAAATTCGATACATTAGTGTAACGTATACTTTTACACTAATGTATCTAGTAAGTAGTTTTTTTTTGTCAAAACACCTATTTTTAAGTGTAAAAAGAAATACTATCAGTTTAATATAGACCACTTAAATCACAAAATTCAATGTTTACTGTCGGACTGCCAAAGAGTACAATTAAAGGGATTTGCCATAGTGACTACGCATGGCAGGCGGGTTGGTTTTGCAGTATTGAGTTCCTATAATTCAGGTTATGGGTTAAGAAGACAATTATCCTTTAAGTAGGTACAACATCAGTAACAACGACAGTAATATCTAAAAATGGTAGCAACGGTCAAATATTCTTTACCTGGGCCACGGACAGCACTCTAGTCGGATACAAAACTGCTAAAGTAGATGCTTCTTAGATCTGCAGAAGGTGCGTAGTAACTCTCTATTCGAGACGAGTACAATACTGATACCGTGTTTGGTATTTCAGATGAGCTCGGCATCAACAAGGACAGGTACAAGAGCTTGGCTGACGAGATGGACTCCACCTTCGCTGAGCTGGCCGGCTACTAAGCACAACGCACTCCACTCACACTCTACAAACACACACACACGCAGCCCGCCTGCCACCAACACAACGACACTACACACCTACGTTTGTACACGTGATGTAATAATATTTATTAATGTAAATTTATTTACGATTTTCAATAAAATTTAATTTATAACTATATAAGGTTGATCTGCTTTTAATTAATCTTCACTTACTACTACAACCCCTGGATAAGAAATCTGATAATGGATATGACGCGGGGTGTATATGAATGTAGCTATTTGTGTTTGCATTTGTGAACGAATATGGGATGATAAGATTTGTTCCTACTGAAGACTGTACGCCTTCTCATCTAGCATATCACAACTTTTCGTCAAGCTAATCTTTTTTACAACGCTACCTTTCAACGTGAGAACAAAAAGTTGATAAAAGAATATTATTTTAATAAAAAAACATGTTTAAGAGATCATAAGGTACTAATAATGTTGACCAATTTAATTCTGTAAAATTCAAATTACAATATTTCAAAAACAATTTATTTCAAAAATATACTCTAAACATTTTATCCAGAACCAGAAAATTAGGCGTCATTACTCTGCTACCGGAAACACGTCTGTAGCTACTCTGTCAAATGACGAGTTTCCGGCCCGGAGAGGCTCGCGCCTGCGCGAACCCTTCGCCCAGACGCATGCGCGACTACCCTCATCGCTCAATCGATAGTGCAATGTCGAAACAGCCTGTTGGCTCGGGTGTTCTTTGCTCCTGGTTTTGATGAAATAAAAAAGGATTTTCGCGTTAAACTGTGAAGTAAATCGCCACGGTGTCTGTCTCAAGCAGCGTATTACCCGGGGCTATCGCCAGGAAGATGCTGACACAGCGAGAAGTTGTGGTCACGCCGCTCGAAACATGTAAGTAATCATATTATACTTCGTCATGGAGCCCGATCGCGCATCATTTATGGGGGATAGAAAATACATCACCAGCAAGGGTTGGTTTCAATATGTTTAATCTTGCTTAGAAATTAATGAGGTGAATAGCTTTTAATGATAATGATGAGGTGAGAAGTTTCTGCGTCGTAGAATTGATCAGTTTTGGAAAAAAATACAGTTAAATTCTGAGTCTTTCTTTTCGAGAGGTCGGTTCTTCCTTCGTCTATGCTAATAATAGCATTGTAATTCCTGT
This sequence comes from Venusia cambrica, assembly GCA_951394065.1. Taxonomy (NCBI): domain Eukaryota; kingdom Metazoa; phylum Arthropoda; class Insecta; order Lepidoptera; family Geometridae; genus Venusia; species Venusia cambrica. The sequence continues at coordinate 12,272,059 of OX596035.1, forward strand.
AAAGCAATCAGAAGATGTGTAAAAAATATCTTGGATGGTGACAGTACGGTTTTGAATCATCTTAGCATTTAGGCTAAGTGTAATTAAATAAGCTTAGTATTTATTTACCCTTTTATTGTATGAATCTTAGATTTTTTTGTTACTGTACCAATAATATTGAGCTTTTAGCTATTTTAGCTTTGGGGATAACTTAACTCTAACGAGGAACTTAAAAAAAAATTGAATTCACTATAAAAATACCTATAGTACCATTAAAAAAAAAAAAAAACAGTGATTGATGAAATAGCTTGTGCTGATAAAACATTAACACACTGCGATCTCCAGCCCTGTTTGGAATGTTCATCAATGGACGTATGAAGGATTGAAATGGTTGGGAACCCATCTGCAAAACGGTACATCATACATGTACAGTACATAATTAAAAGCATTAGAAATCCGAATTGAAAAATTGATTTTTGTAAGAAAATATATGATACCAGATTGGTCTGGAATCATATCTTTTCACACATTTTTTTTTTCAAATCGGTTGATTGGTCTAGAATCATATCTTTGATTCCGCAACCGTTCTCCTATGACCGATTCGCCATTGGATTGTTTGCCGACAGGACGAATCATGGCTGATCCGATGCAAATGCAGAGATTATATTAAGACTCAATCGGTACAAGGATTTTATGGACACTAGGGAAGTTTTTGAGAAATAGGGATGTTAAGTGAGACGAGAAGATTTTTGGCTTGTGGGGTGTAATTTGAAGAGTATCGACTGCACATTGATAAAATATATATTTTACCTTTTATTAGGGGTGGTTTTCGTAAAAAAGGGGCGCGCTAAGGGGTTAAAACGCTTGGTATGTCTTGTAGGATAGACTGTTAAAAGGGGTTGACTTCACAATTAACTTTCTTTTGATTTGCTGAAACCACCCCTATATTTAAATAAAGGGTTGAAAAAGGGGTAAATAAAATTGAAGTCTTAAAAATGTGTTAAAACATGAGATATCATATGTGATAGGGGTTGAGACTGCAGATTTCAAAATAAGTTTAATTTGCCCGTATTAAGGGTGGTTTTTAAGATGAAGGGGCAGAGGATAATCAAGATAATAACGATCTTGTAAGATAAAAGAACCCTCTTTTATCTTACGAAATTTCATTAAAACTTGTCTATATATCTGTTGTTATTTACTAAATAGGGAAGGGTTTCGATAAAATCCGATAATTATTTTTGTGGTTTCATGCAAGGGCTTTGCGCATATTCTATATCAACAGTACATTATTGTCCACTAATGTGGAAATAACATCCTCTATAACTATAAGTACGGCCATTATCACCACGCTATGCAGTCTGATTGGTGCTCACAGTTATGTTTACACATGTTTTGTTTTCCTTCGCAAAGAAAAAAGCAGCTTCCTTATTAGTTGACTTTACGACATACTGGAGGGGTAGATTTTTAAACCACGACTACTAAGGCAACAGTTTTGAGAGCACTTTTCAAAACGACATCAACCTGTGTTTCATGTTAGAAATGATATTACATTCCGTTAACAACAAGAGAGAGAGAGAGAGAGAGAACCTTGCGTGAGAGTTCGAGAAAAAGTGCATCCAAGAGCTTTTTTTGAAGACGTCTCGGTAGGCACTGGCCGCCCGACGCAAGCGCTTGACCGGCTAGATTTCCTTTGTTTTTGTTCTCAAAGATGATTAATAACAATATTATAATATTCGTTTTCGGCAAGCCCTAATAAATTAGAAGCCCTATCTTTGTTAGTTTGTTAGCTCTTACATGGTTTCAACAAGAAATCTCTCGGTCCTACACATTTAAATATCGATTTAGTGTCAACTTTATCATTTCTATCTTTGCACAGCGCTTGAGCATATGTTCGATTTTATGAAAATATTTTTTTTAGGCGCTACGTAGGTTTTTATTAGATTTACCGAGGTTCAAAAAAGCTAAAAGTGATACTACCCCGCCTTAAGTAAAGTGAGAAAAGTGTAATGAAAACGTATACTTTAACCGTTTGTTAATTACGTTCTATTTGAGAAATAATCTCCGTCACAAACCAGACATCACGCGATCTCAGTTCGGGGCGAACTACTAGTTATTTTGCTACATCACTAAAAAATGCTTAATGCAAGTACTACATTGATTAATTGCTGGCTTTGCTTAATTTTTTGGTTAATTGTAGCTTCAAATCACATCCTTGAGTATATCAACATCGGGCCACGCGTTCTTATCATCGATATAGTCACTTATTGTGTAGAAGGCTCCTTTAATTAAATTATTCTTTATATACAATTTGAATTTACGATGCCATCCTTCTCATTTCGGGTTCCTATGGATGTAATAGGATGTTTTCACTGTGTCCGGTACAATTTTGCGACTGTGTAATTTGGACATAGATTAGAAAACAAATGCACTCGAGATAACAAGAAATTATACGATTACGAGTGTTTTATGTTACTCCTGATATTTTAGGTACTGTAGATTAGTTTATAACCTTTCGGCTGATTAAATAAACAGTCAGGCTAATTATCACCCAGGACAAACATTTGTGAGATTAATATTGATGTTTGGGTGTTGTATTATATGTAAAGTATGTAATTTTACAGAATTATGAATATTTATAAAAAAAAATAGAAAAAAATATTATAAACACAATATTCATATTGCTTGGATAAACCTAAGGTGTTTACAAATGTTATAATGACACAAACATTCACAACCCGCGACGGGACTCGAACCCGCATCTTTTCTTAAAGCCGAAAATGCTCTAACCAACTGAGCCATGGATCCTGACGCAGATTTCGATTTTTTGTGTCATATTGATACTCAGCTTGAGCGCTGATCAGTGAATTTCTGTGATATACATTTGGAATTGTTATGACCAAGTGCAATTTTTTTTTTGTACAATGGATAAACACTTGGCCTTCATCTCACCTAGTTACACAAGTTGTGATAAGGCCGAAGGTGGAGGCACACTTCACTCGGAATCCTCAAACTGAGGAACTGGCTATCTTACCTCTAAATGCCGGAACACAACAATTTTAGAATTGTTATAATGGCGACAGGTAAGATGGTGGTAGCTAGCCAGGCGGACTTAAACAAAGTCCTACCACTAACCAAACCGAGCACAATATATTGTACTCCCCATGGCAATCACTTGAAATACAAAAAAAATATTAAACCTAAGATGATCTAAGACGTCATCATACTCGTAGCTATAAGATCTAAGGTTATGTCTTAGTCTAGGTATAACTTAGGGTCGTCTCTACACTGAACCTTTTCAATCAGTATACGAGATAAAATGAAACACATTGCAAACACAGTTTGAATTGACGAGATTGCTTCGATATAGGTCACGTCATACGCAGAATCCTAGTTTCCTGTCATGCACACGACTCGACTCCACAAGGCTACGTTACTTGATATACTAGAATATGCCTGCACTCTTGTAATTGATTTAAAATGCGGTATTTCCTTTTCTGACTTGAATTAGAAAACGCAAACTCAAACATTTTATTATAATGGAGGGTTGATCAATGCATCATGGTCCCTCAAAACAATTAATTAGCCGTCGTGCTTAGTCTACCTGCAGCTAGAACTAACCTTCTATATGTGGTATGGTTAGGTTCCACCTTACCCCCAGGGGTATGGCTGGGGTATGGAGTGTGTAACAATTAACAAGCCGCATAGCTCAGTTAGTAGTAGCTCTGCCTTCTGCTCTGTAGGTTGTGGGTTCAATTCTCACCCAGGACAAACATATGTGTGATATAGATGTTTGTTCTGTGTTTGGGTGTTGTATCATATAGTACGCATGTATTTACAAAAAGTATTTAAGTATTTTATCCGTAATCTAGTTCCCATATTACAAGCTATGCTTAGTTTGGGGCTAGATGGCGCTGTGTAAAATGAATGTCCTGTAATATTTTATTTATTTATTATTTAATTACAAAAAAAAAGTATTAAAGTATTATATCCGTAATCTAGTTCCCATTTTAATACAAGCTATGTTACGTTTGGAGCTAATTAGCGCTGTGTGAAATTAATGTCCTGTAATATTTATTTATAATACACTAGTTTGCACTCTGGTAGAGTGTTCCACTGTTAAACGGCGTACATTTTTTTATCTGGTCAGTCTTTGATTCTGTGACTCTAGTGCAAGTATTCTACTTGCTCCATACCTACTCGAACGCGTTTGTGTTTACCACGATTTATATGAATATTATTTAACCGCCTCTGTGGTCTAGTGGTTCAGCCCACCGATTTTGGGTTCGATCCCCATGGGGAGTACAATATTTTGTGCTTGGTTTAGTTGGTCGCCATAACAATAATTTTAAAAAATGTTGTGTTCCGGCAATTCGAGGTAAGATAGCCAGTTCCTCAGTTTGTTGAGGATTCCGGGTGAAGTGCGCCTCCACCTTCAGCCTTATCTCAACTTGTTACCAGTGAAGTGTGAGATGAAGGCCAAGCACTTCCCCGTCGTACAGTAAAAAAAAACCTTCTCCATTCACGGCGAGCAAACGCGAATCGAGTGCAACTCGCACTAGGCAATCTGAGCTTGAAACGCCAGACGGAGACACGATACTTATTTTATAATTTGACAGAAATTAAATTACCCGACGCCTGTAAACCTTTTAGCATAATTGAATATTTATCGGTTTTCTGTACTGCCAGGAGATGACGCAATAGCTTTTGATATTTTGATACAGCCTACAACGAGCGACTAATTGTATAATCGTGGGAAGGTTCTCTGAAAAGGTTTATGCGGACGTGATCGCAAAATGTTGAACGTTATTTTTCAGCCTGTTTTTCTACTTCCAAGAATGTTTATAGGTTTATTTTTGTAGGTAGAGGGGAATAGTTGGAACCTATTTTATTACATAATCAGTCCGTTACCGTGCTATCTCAATGAATCAATAAATAATCTCCACGCTAGGTACCTATGGCTACCGAGTGTTGGAGATCGTAATGAAGGCAATTAGTTTTACTTAACTAACAAAATTTTGAGATATTATTTGTTGCCTAAAAATGGATAAAATATGATAGAATTAGAATTAAATAGTAGAACAAACGTAATTTTTTTTTGTCGCCACTATTCTGGCCTCTTAGTAAGTGGCTTGGTGGACTGTGTGACATCTGGTATACAATATTTAGCCAGACAACTTTATGAGGGAGCTGTTACACAACTTTTCCATTTAGCTCGTTAGATCCAACATAGATAAAAGTGATGTAATAGTTGGGAATTTTCTAAGCGCTTGTTGATTATCAACTTTTATCCAGATAATGAGCCACTTTATAGATATTGGATAGTTGGAAATGTTATTGTTATTAGCCAAGTGAATGCTAGAGTGAATTTAAAGATTCGATTCGCTGCCACCTGCCACTCAATGCATTTTAGGCTGAATGATTATCTTTAAAGGTAATAGAAATCAGCCACAATCAGAATGGCGACTCACTTAGGTCTTCGAATACGCAAAAGAGATACTGATTACGTAATTATAGGTACAATTAGGTACATTTATGGCTATTGTTAGTACAATTAGGTACATTTCACTCATTAATAAATATTGTATGATAAGTACAGTAAAAAAAAATACTTAAGTAGGTATTATATCCGTAATATAGCACCCATATTACAAGCTATGCTTAGTATGAGGCTAGATGGCGCTGTGTGAAATGAATGTCCTGTAATATTAACAACGACATTGCATAGAAATTCGGAGCACACGCGTGTGTGCTCCAACCAGCAAACATGAGGGTCATGATGTCTTCACAACATTAAAAACACATATATATACACAGTATATGGGCCCATGTACGAGTAAGTAGTTAATTCGTGCGGTGATGGATTATTGTATTACGTTAAAAGGATCAAATCCGGAGCTCGCTTCAGGAGGGCTACGGTCTTACCAAGGGCGGATTAGTCTCGTTGGCCAGATTTAATGAAAGGCACCAACTTAATCTAACAAAAGCTTCGGTCCGCTACGTCCACTTCATAATATTGTTTTTTCAATGGATGAATGGATGAAATAATACTTTATTGTGTATTTAACAAGCCTCATAGCTCAGTTGGTAGTAACTCTGCTTTCTGCGCTGTAGGCTGTGGGTTCGATTTCCACCCAGGACAAACATTTGTGTGATGAATGTAGATGTTTGTTCTGTGTTTGGGTGTTTCTATCATATAGTACGTATGTATTTACAAAAGTATTTAAGTAGGTATTATCCGTATTCTAGTTCCCATATTACAAGCTATGCTTAGTTTGGGGCTAGATTGCGCTGTGTAAAAATTAATGTCCTGTAATATTGTAACACAAACATTTAGTGACAATTGTGTCTAAGTACTGAGGGCGGCCTTTTCACTAATAGTGATTTCTTGCAGTCAACCTTGTAAGGATAAATGTAAACAGTAAGAAATTACAACAGTAGTGTGCAACAATAAGAAGAAATATCAACAAATACTTTAATATTTATTATTTCTGAAATACGAATGCAGTACAAATATTTGAATCTTAAGATTATCTATGCCGTTTTGGTCACGGCTTTAGAATTGACCCCTCCAACTCAGCCCGTGGATGTCGTAAAAGCCAACTGAGGGATCTCAACAGAGGAAGGTCAGCAGCTTTATTCTGTGTATTATTTACAATTACATATGCGATCACCAATCTGCCTGCTATGCGTGGTTATTATGGCAAAATCATCTAGTTTTGGAGGAGTTCTGTCCAGCAGTGGACACTAATAGGTTGTTGATGTGATGTGAAGTTTATATAAGGGAAGTGGAAATCTGTGTTGTTACGTAACAAAAAATAAATAGAATATGGATTCTCTGAATATACTGCTTACTCGTATGTACACTAATAAACTGACCAAGTGCGAGCACACATACCGAGGGTACCGCATTTTAAGGCTAAAAATCTAGTTTTTTGTATATGATAGATAGATAGATAACATTTATTCACTTAAAATAGCACAATAGACAATATCACAAAACGATATAAAACATATTACTGTTTATAATGTATTTGAATTTTATGAATGGGGCACCCTTTAATTTATTTTGATTATTTGTTAATTAAATGTAAACGGCAAAAGAAATACACACTCTCTGAAAATATCAACTGTCTACCTATTACGGTTCATGAGATACAGCCCGCGACGGACATACGGACGCTTCTTCAAGGCATGCTTCTTTCTTACTGCCAGTGCCTGGCGTTGTTCCTGGACCATCTCAGTGGGATCAGATTCCAAATAAGCCACGACTCATGTGTAATGAGTAACTAAGGTACTTTATTGGATTGGTTTCCAAAATTAGGCTTCGGACGTCTATCCGAGCTCTGTGTTTTCGTCAACGCGATCTAGCGAGTGGACTCGATTTTACCAGCGACATCTAGGTTTGATTTTGGAACTTTTCACCGTTCGACAGTCCCGTTGGCCCCCTTCGGGTAAATACGTAAATACACAAAGTCAAAGTCAAAGTCAAAATTTCTTTATTCATTAAGATTTTTTAGGATCATTTTGAATCGTCAAATTTACCGCCTGTTCGGAATCGCGACCAGCACACAAGGAGAAAGGCAAGAACCTCGGGCCGGTTAATTTTTTTGATGATCCATTCAACATTTAGATACACAATTTGTAATTATATTCTAAGTAGATACAACAAAAACCTAAATACTTAATCTTAAAACATTTGTTATTACCTATCTACCTATGGGCAATTTGTTAACATTGAGAAATCACCATTTTGCTGTCAACTGGTATAGCAACATCGGGCCACACGTTCTTATCGTCGATAAAATCACTAATTTTGTAGTAGGCACTTTTAATTAAATTATTCTTTATATACAATTTGAATTTACGAGTAGAGAGTTTGGTGGCGCTTTGAGGAAGCTTATTATAAAATCTCACACAGTTTCCTAAGAATGAATTATTTACTTTTCCTAAGCGAAACTTAGGTATCTCAAGTTTATTTTTATTTCTAGTATTAACACGGTGTACATCACTTCTTTTACTAAACTCATCAATGTTTCTGTGAGCGTGCATTAGGTTTTCATAAATGTATTGGGAGCTGACTGTAAGAATACCAATCTCTTTAAAACGTTCCCTAAGAGAGTCACGAGTTTTCATTTTATAAATTGCCCGTATAGCTCTCTTCTGTAGAATAAAAATGCTATCAATATCAGCTGCATTTCCCCATAAAAGTATGCCATAAGACATAATACTATGAAAGTAACTAAAATAAACTAACCTCGCCGTAGCTTCATCAGTAAGATGCCTTATTGTACGTACAGCGTATGCAGCCGAGCTTAATCTGCTAGCTAATGACTCAATATGAATACCCCATTGCAACTTAGCATCAATATTTAAACCTAAGAAAGTAGTTGCTTCAATAAAGTTAAGTATTTCCCCATTTAAGATAATGTTAGCATTGCTGACTTGAACATTAGGCAAGGTGAATCGGATGCATTTTGTTTTTTTCTCATTTAGTAGGAGGTTGTTAACTGTAAACCAATCAAGAACTTTAGCTAGAGAAGCATTTACACAATCATAGTTATCTTTAGCCCTATCGACTCTAAATATTAATGAAGTATCGTCAGCAACAATACAAAAACAATACAATGTCACATAGGTCCCCTACATAGGATGGTAGATCATTGACGTAGACTAGAAACAGAAAGGGCCCTAAGATCGATCCTTGTGGTACACCTATGTTAGTGGAGGTTCCCGAAGATCTGATACCGCTAATATCCACTTTTTGAATGCGATTTGATAGGTAACTATGCATGAGGTTTATTGCCTGATTCTGGATGCCGTAGTGTTTAAGCTTTGAGATCAGGGTGTCATGATCTACGCAGTCAAAAGCCTTAGATAGATCACAGAATACTCCAATGGCATCCTGTTTTCCCTCCCAGGCTTTAAAGACGTACTTCAACAGCATAGAACCAGCGTCGGTCGTTGAACGGCCTTTAGTAAACCCAAATTGTTTTTCATGCAAAAGCCTGTTGCAGTTAAAATGTGACTGTAACTGAATAAGAATCAGTTTTTCAAATATTTTACTACATGCAGGCAGAATCGATATTGGTCGATAGTTTGCTGGATCCTTTTCATTACCAGACTTGAATAAAGGGATCAGTTTGCTATGTTTCATCAGATCAGGAAAAATTCCTTCGTCGATGCTTCTATTGAATATGTATGCCAGACATGGTGCAATATCAATTACTATCGTACTTAATATCTTTACGGAAATCCCCCAAAGGTCTTCGGATTTTTTTATATTCATTGACTTAAAAGCTTTTACAATACAGTCAGAGTTGACGTGTCTAAAACTAAAGGAAACATGACAGTTTTCAACACTTGTTTCAAGTAGAGCCAACGCACAATCAACAGATGAGTTTAGTGGCCGAGTAACAATATTAGGTATGCTAGAGAAAAAACGGTTAAATTCATTAGCAACTTTTAAATTATCAATTACAATTGTATCATCTACTTTTAAAGCTATTGGTTTTTTTAGAGGTTTTGTTTTACCGGTTTCATTATTAATCATTTTCCAAGTAGCCTTTATTTTATTTGTTGAGTTCTCTATTTTCCTTTTTATTTGCAAAGATTTTGCTGAATGACATACCTGTTTAAAGATTTTAGAGTATTTTTTGACGAAACTAATAAATGGTAGATCATGTAGCCTTAACTCTCTCTCTGCGTAGAGTTCATATAGTCTATTCCTACTTTTATAGATACCGGCTGTAGCCCAGTCTGCAAACACAGAGCCAGATTTACCTTTACACGTTAGTAGTGGGAAAATATCATCGTGTTCTGTATGTATTATGTTAGACAATATGTTATAAAGTTCATTCGGATCATTTAAGCATGGAATAAGGGGAATCATTTTACCAATGTTGGTTTGAAATTTCATGATGCGAAATTCGGTGATTGGCCTGTAAGTGATTTCCGGAAGCTCCTGTTTCGAATTGCAATCAAAAATCACACTCTGACCATAATGGTCTGAGTCAAATTTTTTAAACATATCTTTTTGAAGAGGAGTATCACTACAATATATATTATCAATGCAAGTGGCAGTTGTAAGAGTTACCCTAGTTGATTCATTGAATTGGCGCCTCAAGTTGAAACATTTAAATAAGTTAATTAATTTTTCGCTTAATGGATTATTAGGGATATCAATATTGAAGTCCCCAAGCACTATTATTGATTTATTACGACTGAAAATTTTGGTTAAAACATTTTCCATAGTGGACTCGAATAGCACGTAGTTTGCACGGGGGGGACGATAGACACAAACCACAATGTGTCGCTCCAGTTCAACACATGACAGTTCTATAACTTCTTCAATCGTGAGTTTCACAATATCTTTACGTTCCTTACATTTAAGAGAATTTTTTACAATGATTAAAGACCCACCTTGAGTGGTATTCTTTCGCTTGTATGCGCTAGCAATACAGTAATCTTTATAAAGAGGTAGTAACTTTTGATCCAATACAAAGTGTTCAGTGATGCCCATAACACTGATGTTCATCTTGCTTAAAAATAATTCTACTTCTAAATTTTTGCTGGAAAGGCCTTGAATATTTTGATGGACTAGATGTAAACTATTAGGCTTTCCCATTGTCTTCTTAACTAGTTTAAATGTTTGTCATTTGACCCTACTGTACGAACACCCACATTAGTACTGCAACTAACTGCAGGCCTGTCGGTGTGTTTTGTCATAGTACCTATGACCCTATTACAAATATTAAATGCTAACAATTTAGCAATACTCAACTTACTATATCTACTAAGATACAAAGTATCTTGCGTTAACCTAAAGTCACTAATAAAAATATTAGTGTCAAAATATAAAACGTCACTATGACGACATGTCAAGTTGTATAAAATCATATTAATATTAAAAATATTAACATTATCAGCCCTAGATAACAATTTGGAGTAAGGGAAGGCACATAGAATCAATTTTGACAACCCTAAGTCTACTTTTTGTAACAATATTTCCACTAAATAAGTGACATCAGAACGCTTGACCCCATAACTATTACCTAACTGTACTATTAATGTGGTTTGTTTGTCAAAAGATGTCTCACTTACACTATTAAAACGGATAAATCAAATCGAGTCAAAGAACTGAATTTTTATTTTCATGGATTTCTATTTTGTTGAAAACCTTTTGTTGAACTCCGTCAGGTTTTAGTTTCGCGTGAAATATGATAAAGCATTGCTGGACACTATTTTGTCCCAAGCACTTCAAACGTATACCTATACAGACCTATGTGTGGTGGATCTATTATGGGTTGTGTTACGAAGCTGGGTAAAGGACGTGACCTACGCTCGATATGTCGTGTTGTTTTATAGCGAAATATTTTGATACTAAATAAGAAGGTCAATTAATATTATGTAAATTCGTATAATCATGGACTAGTATTTTTTGGTCCATGGTATAAGTACATCAAATAACATTTTATAATAATAATCAAAAACTCTATATTTAGCTAATAGGTACAGTTCTTGGGATTAACATTAGACACCTGGTATATAAGCGTTTTACAAATTAACTGAGTTTTGTCCTCAATATAATCCAATTAAATGTATATTTTTTTATATAGATATTAGTTTTTCGCCGTTACTGTGGTCTATGGTTCGCACATCGATATCAGATCCAGATGTTCCCGGGTTCAGTCCCCAGGGAAACACAATATGATGCTTGGTTTGGTAGGTGATAGAATATATACACATAGATAGATATGTGAAATGGCTTAGTTTCAGCGATCATATTATCTTCCACAATACTGTAGCATTTACTTTGTAATTAATATATGTTACAGTTCAAGATAGAAGATAAGAAATAGAATAAGATTATAAGATAATATTATTATAATATTATCATCATAAGCGCCGTGGTTGAGCGCACTGCAATGTCATATAACTATATCTTATCTTATCCCTTATTATAACTATATCTTAGTTCGAAATTAGAATAAAGTTGCGTTGAGTTGCTAATCTGAGGTACTATGAGGTACTATAGCCCGTTAAGTCTATCTGGCTAGCTACCATCATCTTACCTAAGTCTGTCGCCATAACAAAAAATGAACTAAATTATTGTGTTCCGGCATTTAGAGGTAAGATAGGCAGTTCCTCAGTCCGTTTAGGGTTCCGGGTGAAGTGCGCTTCCACCTTCGGCCTTATCATAATTTGAAACCTGGTGAGATGAGAGCCAAGCGGTTCCCCAACGTACAATAATAAAAGATAAAACAACCAAGTTGTGGAGAGTGAGTATATTGATATGTAGAGATTTTTACTGATAGTCTTACTTTTAGTCACAGACAGAATGTCACGTAGGCAACGCCGAACGTACCTAGTTGATTTATAAAAGGAGAGAAATTATTATTTTTACAATCAGAAACATGCCTTCCATTTTTGCTGTACCTACAATTTCAATGCCCTTCAGACAGAGCCGTAGGAAAGTTTACGATCATTGTCTATTTTTGGACACAATAATTCCTTTTCGTAGATCTTCAATGATATATGAAAGTTAAGGACTGTAAAAATATACGTAAAGATTGAGATCACTCTTATACCAATTATTTAATATATTCGATGCTTAAAATATTTAGTTCTTAACAAAAAAGGAAAATCGATAAAAAAAATGCCTGGCGGATGATCCAATTATGGCTTTTTTCATGTTTGTATGAATGTTTGAATAAGGTTCTTAAGAAAAAAAAGACCTGGGAAATTGGGGAAAAAATATGTATGCTACTGTACAAGGGATTTTTGTTTAAAATTTGAACAAAACAGCTCCTTCGTTTTATGAATACCCATCATGTATCCTGTGTTGACAACAAAATTGTAGGTCTGAGTGCGCCCGTAATTATAAGGTCGTGCACAAAGAGTTATAAATAACCGCGTTAAGCTAGGTAAGGAGGTATAAGGCTAAATTATTACTCTTAATATTCAAATATAGGTACAAAAAAGCATAATTGCATCAGCCAGTTACTTTTGAGGTAAAATTAATTACAGATGGAAAGCTTGAAAAATATCGACTCTTTCATGATAAACTGTAGACGATTTTTCGTATCTGGAGTTCTAGTAATAAGGGTCATCCAAGATAGGTCGGCGGCGCGGCGGCGAGGGCAGATGTTGAAGGCTACTCGAAGGCCAAGGGTACTAACCCAACAGGCTTTAAGCTGAAGCTGTTTGTTTTGACCAATGAACAGAAAATCTTCGCAGACCAAAACATTGAATAGCAAGTTCATAAATATATAGATCAAAACTCTTTATTGTACACATCAACCCCGTTAGCCCATTATATAACCCATTAGAGTCCACTACTTGAAGGAGCCTCCTCCAAAGTTCGAGGATCTTGCCATTATCACCACGCGTTACCGGTGGATTGGTGATCGCAGGAATGGTTAAGAACACAGAAGGAAGCCTTTCATCTGGTGAGATCCATTAGCCGGCTTTTACGATATCAATGGCTGAGTTGGTGGATTTGATTCTTAAGCCGCGACCGCCACGCCAAACGCCACGTCACGGCTTTATGGTACTCCAAGAAACAAATCTAAACAAAAAGCAAAGAACACTAGTAACACTAAAGTAACACTAGTAGTTCATAGTTAAATTTTATTGGAGTGTGTAAGAATGAAAACCAATGTCATATTGAAGGTGGTAAAGTTGCACTCGCTCACTCCAGTGATTCTCTTTGGCAAGACAGAAGTACCTGCAACGTACGCGAATGATCGATGACCTATCTTGATTTCCAAAGACTGTTTAAAAAATATCACTACACACAAAAGAGATCACTTAATGTGAAAATTGTTTCCCAGACTACTCCGGCCGTAATGGTAATAAGTTGTCTAATTTTCTTTAAATTTATGTTATTCTCGACGAACGCAATTGTATAATTGGCGTGTATAATTTGGCTTGGCGTTTCTTTGAAGGATAAAATCAGGAGTAAGGTTATTCGACAGAGAACCAATGTGGTCGACATAGCTCAAAGTGTAGCAGGCTGAAGTGGCAGTGAGCTGGCCATATTTGTTGAAGGACCGACAACCGGTGGGGTCAACGAGTCCTTCAGTGGAGACCACGTCTAGGCAAGCGTAGTGTAGGACGTCCTTTTGGCTAGATGGAGACGACGACCTCCGCACAGTGACCGCCAGAGTGGATGTAAAATAACAAAGATCGGGCTCAAGTTTCAGTACCAGACGGAAGTGATGTGTGTGAACCTAGCAGATCATTTTTCAGCAGATCAAAATTTTATGAGAGTTCTATTCCCATGCAGGTGAGTTCTATAGTTCCTGAAACTTTTTAGAAATAGTTCTGGCGATTTCAGCTGAAAAAAGTTAACTGAAAATATGCTCTGCTAACTTCCCGTAGCAGATCATTTTCGTCAGATCGTCAAAATAACGCAAGGTATTTACGGATATAGGTTCGTTCGATAGTTCCTGATACTTTTTAAAAATAGTTCTGTCGATTTTACTACCAAAAAAAATCATAGAAGTTTTTTTAAAAAAATATTTTTTCTTAAAATTATAGCAAAATATTGTAGTAAACTGGCTAAATTGAAGCGTATCAAGAAAATATCATAATTATAAAATAAAAAAACACAATATACACTCAGGTAACTAAAAAACATGACACAATACTCCCAAAAAAATCATAGCAGATCAAGGGTAAATATTCAACAAAAAATATTAAATTCAACAAACTTAAAAAAATATTATGCCATAAACAATAGCTGTAAAGCCTTTAACTCTTAAGTTTAACAAATAATTTGTTGTAAGTTATTAAAAACAGTTCAATACATACCCAGAACTTACAAGAAAATATCAGCAGAGCAGGGGTATATGTTTAGAGAAAATCATTCTGGTCACCGAATTTCAATAAAATATTGTGACAAGAACAAACGCTGTAGAGTCTAGAACTCTTTTGTTTCACATAAACTAGGCTGTCAGTCAGTGAAAACAGTCCAAAACATACCCGGAACTCACATGAAAATATCAGCAGAGCAGGGGTATATGTTAAAAGAAAATTATTCTGGTAATCAAATTTCAAAAAAATATTGTGACAAGAACAAACGCTGTAGAGCCTAGAACTCTTTTGTTTTACATAAACTAGGCTGTAAGTCAATAAAAACGGTCCAAAACATACCCAGAACTCCAAAGAAAATATTAGCAGAGCAGGGGTATATGTTAAAAGAGAATTATTCTGGTCATCAAATTTTAAATAAATATTGTGGCAAGAATAAACGCTGTAGAGGCTGGAACTCTTTTGTTTTATATAGAATAGACTGTTTGTCAATGAAAACGGTCCAAAACTTACCCAGAACACTCAAAAAAATACCAGCAGAGCAGGGGTAAATGTTGAAAGAAAATTATTCTGGTCACCGAATTTCAAAAAAATATTATGACAAGAAGCTAAGACGTAGAGCCTAGAACTCTTTTGTTTTATATAGAATAGGTATTAAATCACTGTATACAGTCCAAAACATACCCAGAACTCTCAAGAAAATACCAGCAGAGCAGGGGTATAAGTTATAAGAAAATTATTCTGGTCATCGAATTTCAAAAAAAGATCGCGGCTAGAAGCTAAGACGTAGAGCCTAGAACTCTTTTGTATTATATAGAATAGACTAATTGTCAATGAAAACGGTCCAAAACTTACCCAGAACTCACAAGAAAATACCAGCAGAGCAGGGGTAACTGTTGATAGAAAATTATTCTGGTCATCAAATTTAAAAAAAATATTGCGGCTAGATGCTAAGACGTAGAGCCTAGAACTCTTTTGTTTTATATAGAATAGACTGTTTGTCAATGAAAACGGTCCAAAACTTACCCATAACTCTCAAAATAATACCAGCAGAGCAGGCGTAAATTTTGAAAGAAAATTATTCTGGTAATCAAATTTCAAAAAAATATTGTGGCAAGAATAAACGCTGTAGAGGCTAGAACTCTTTTGTTTTATATAGAATAGACTGCCAGTCAATGAAAACGGTCCAAAACTTACCCAGAACTCACAAGAAAATATCAGCAGAGCAGGGGTATATGTTATTAGAAAATTATTCTGGTCATCAAATTTAAAAAAAATATTGCGGCTAGAAGCTAAGACGTAGAGCCTAGAACTCTTTTGTGTTTTATAGAATAGACTGTTTGTCAATGAAAACGGTCCAAAACTTACCCAGAACTCACAAGAAAATATCAGCAGAGCAGGGGTATATGTTATAAGAAAATTATTCTGGTCATCAAATTTAAAAAAAATATTGTGACAAGAAGCTAAGACGTAGAGCCTAGAACTCTTTTGTTTTATATAGAATAGGTATTAAATCACTGTATACAGTCCAAAACATACCCAGAACTCTCAAGAAAATACCAGCAGAGCAGGGGTATATGTTATAAGAAAATTATTCTGGTCATCAAATTTAAAAAAAATATAGCGGCTAGATGCTAAGACGTAAGGCCTAGAACTCTTTTGTTTTACATAGACTAGACTGTCAGTCAATGAAAACGGTCCAAAACATACCCAGAACTTACAAGAAAATATCAGCAGAGCAGGGGTATATGTTATAAGAAAATTATTCTGGTCATCAAATTTAAAAAAAATATAGCGGCTAGATGCTAAGACGTAAGGCCTAGAACTCTTTTGTTTTACATAGACTAGACTGTCAGTCAATGAAAACGGTCCAAAACATACCCAGAACTCACAAGAAAATATCAGCAGAGCAGGGGTATATGTTAAAAGAAAATTATTCTGGTCATCAAATTTTAAAAAAATATTGTGGCAAGAATAAACGCTGTAGAGGCTAGAACTCTTTTGTTTTATATAGAATAGACTGTTTGTCAATGAAAACGGTCCAAAACTTACCCAGAACTCTCAAGAAAATATCAGCAGAGCAGGGGTAAATGTTGAAAGAAAATTATTCTGGTCACCGAAATTCAAAAAAATATTGTGACAAGAAGCTAAGACGTAGAGCCTAGAACTCTTTTGTATTACATAGATTAGACTGTCAGTCAATGAAAACGGTCCAAAACATACCCAGAACTCTCAAGAAAATATCAGCAGAGCAGGGGTATATGTTCTAAGAAAATTATTCTGGTCTTCAAATTTAAAAAAAATATTGCGGCTAGATGCTAAGACGTAAGGCCTAGAACTCTTTTGTTTTACATAGACTAGACTGTCAGTCAATAAAAACGGTCCAAAACATACCCAGAACTTACAAGAAAATATCAGCAGAGCAGGGGTATAAGTTATAAGAAAATTATTCTGGTCATCGAATTTCAATAAAATATTGCGGCTAGAAGCTAAGACGTAGAGCCTAGAACTCTTTTGTATTATATAGAATAGACTGTTTGTCAATGAAAACGGTCCAAAACATACCCAGAACTCACAAGAAAATATCAGCAGAGCAGGGGTATATGTTATAAGAAAATTATTCTGGTCATCAAATTTTTAAAAAATATTGCGGCTAGATGCTAAAACGTAGAGCCTAGAACTCTTTTGTTTTATATAGAATAGACTGTTTGTCAATGAAAACGGTCCAAAACATACCCAGAACTCACAAGAAAATATCAGCAGAGCAGGGGTAAATTTTGAAAGAAAATTATTCTGGTCATCAAATTTTAAAAAAATATTGCGGCTAGAAGCTAAGACGTAGAACCTAGAACTCTTTTGTTTTATATAAAATAGACTGTTTGTCAATGAAAACGGTCCAAAACTTACCCAGAACTCTCAAAAAAATACCAGCAGAGCAGGGGTCAATGTTGAAAGAAAATTATTCTGGTCACCGAATTTCAAAAAAATATTGTGACAAGAAGCTAAGACGTAGAGCCTAGAACTCTTTTGTTTTATATAGAATAGGTATTAAATCATTGTAAACAGTCCAAAACATACCCAGAACTCTCAAGAAAATACCAGCAGAGCAGGGGTATTATAAGTTATAAGAAAATTATTCTGGTCATCGAATTTCAAAAAAATATTGCGGCTAGATGCTAAGACGTAGAGCCTAGAACTCTTTTGTTTTATATAGAATAGACTGTTTGTCAATGAAAACGGTCCAAAACTTACCCATAACTCTCAAGATAATACCAGCAGAGCAGGCGTAAATTTTGAAAGAAAATTATTCTGGTAATCAAATTTCAAAAATATATTGCGGCTAGAAGCTAAGACGTATAACCTAGAACTCTTTTGTTTTATATAAAATAGACTGTTTGTCATTGAAAACGGTCCAAAACACACCCAGAACTCACATGAAAATATTAGCAGAGCAGGGGTATATGTTAAAAGAAAATTATTCTGGTCATCAAATTTGAAAAAAATATTGTGGCAAGAATAAACGCTGTAGAGGCTAGAACTCTTTTGTTTTATATAGACTAGACTGTCAGTCAATGAAAACGGTCCAAAACTGACCCAGAACTCTCAAGAAAATATCAGCAGAGCAGGGGTAAATGTTGAAAGAAAATTATTCTGGTCACAGAAATTCAAAAAAATATTGTGACAAGAAGCTAAGACGTAGAGCCAAGAACTCTTTTGTATTATATAGACTAGACTGTCAGTCAATGAAAACGGTCCAAAACATACCCAGAACTCTCAAGAAAATATCAGCAGAGCAGGGGTATATGTTATAAGAAAATTATTCTGGTCATCAAATTTAAAAAAAATATAGCGGCTAGATGCTAAGACGTAAGGCCTAGAACTCTTTTGTTTTACATAGACTAGACTGTCAGTCAATGAAAACGGTCCAAAACATACCCAGAACTTACAAGAAAATATCAGCAGAGCAGGGGTATATGTTATAAGAAAATTATTCTGGTCATCAAATTTAAAAAAAATATAGCGGCTAGATGCTAAGACGTAAGGCCTAGAACTCTTTTGTTTTACATAGACTAGACTGTCAGTCAATGAAAACGGTCCAAAACATACCCAGAACTCTCAAGAAAATATCAGCAGAGCAGGGGTATATGTTAAAAGAAAATTATTCTGGTCATCAAATTTTAAAAAAATATTGTGGCAAGAATAAACGCTGTAGAGGCTAGAACTCTTTTGTTTTATATAGAATAGACTGTTTGTCAATGAAAACGGTCCAAAACTTACCCAGAACTCTCAAGAAAATATCAGCAGAGCAGGGGTAAATGTTGAAAGAAAATTATTCTGGTCACCGAAATTCAAAAAAATATTGTGACAAGAAGCTAAGACGTAGAGCCTAGAACTCTTTTGTATTATATAGACTAGACTGTCAGTCAATGAAAACGGTCCAAAACATACCCAGAACTCTCAAGAAAATATCAGCAGAGCAGGGGTATATGTTATAAGAAAATTATACTGGTCATCAAATTTAAAAAAAATATAGCGGCTAGATGCTAAGACGTAAGGCCTAGAACTCTTTTGTTTTACATAGACTAGACTGTCAGTCAATGAAAACGGTCCAAAACATACCCAGAACTTACAAGAAAATATCAGCAGAGCAGGGGTATATGTTATAAGAAAATTATTCTGGTCATCAAATTTAAAAAAAAAATTGCGGCTAGATGCTAAGACGTAGAGCCTAGAACTCTTTTGTTTTACATAGATTAGACTGTCAGTCAATGAAAACGGTCCAAAACATACCCAGAACTCTCAAGAAAATATCAGCAGAGCAGGGGTATATGTTCTAAGAAAATTATTCTGGTCTTCAAATTTTAAAAAAATATTGCGGCTAGATGCTAAGACGTAAGGCCTAGAACTCTTTTGTTTTACATAGACTAGACTGTCAGTTAACAATTTGCGCTCTATATTTGAAAGCTTATGTAAACTCGCCGTGTGTTTTCGTCAGCGCGATCCAGCTTTCGTTTAAATTTACTAGGGACATCTAGTTTTGATACAGGTATTATTGAGAAATAAAAGAAAATAAATTTAAATAATTATGTTTATAGCATATAGCATATGTCATCAGCATTAAGCTTGCATACAAAATTAGTTTGAACTCCTCAATTCTGATGATGCAGGGGTACTGCATATCTAAACTGTAAAGACAGCGAATCTGTCAATAGTATAACACAATAGTGCGCCCCAAGTTCATTTACATTCTGCACACGCCGGTCTTCAACTCCTCAATTCTGATGATGCAGGGGTACTGCATATCTAAACTGTAAAGACAGCGAATCTGTCAATAGGTTAACACAATAGTGCGTCCCAAGTTTATTTACATTCTGCACACGCCGGTCTTCAACTCCTCAATTCTGATGATGCAGGGGTACTGCATATCTAAACTGTAAAGACAGCGAATCTGTCAATAGGTTAACACAATAGTGCGTCCCAAGTTTATTTACATTCTGCACACGCCGGTCTTCAACTCCTCAATTCTGATGATGCAGGGGTACTGCATATCTAAACTGTAAAGACAGCGAATCTGTCAATAGGTTAACACAATAGTGCGTCCCAAGTTTATTTACATTCTGCACACGCCGGTCTTCAACTCCTCAATTCTGATGATGCAGGGGTACTGCATATCTAAACTGTAAAGACAGCGAATCTGTCAATAGAATAACACAATAACAAGTCGGAAGTTCTATATTCTATTAACAAAAATCAAGCGTTTGACCAACATCTTACTAAAAAACTAATAATAATGTAGCCCACAGACACTGTATTTCATGCATCCAAGATTATTTGGTGCGGAAAAACAGAATAATTTCTTGTGAGTTCTGGGTATAATGTAGACTGTTTTTATGACTTACAGCCTAAACTATCTAAAACTAAAGAGTTCTAGGCTCTACGTCTTAGCATCTAGCCGCAATATTTTTTTTAAATTTGATGACCAGAAAAAATTTCTATCAACAGTTACCCCTGCTCTGCTGGTATTTTCTTGTGAGTTCTGGGTACGTTTTGGACCGTTTTCATTGACTGACAGTCTAATCTATGTAAAACAAAAGAGTTCTAGGCTCTACGTCTTAGCATCTAGCCGCAATATTTTTTTTAAATTTGATGACCAGAATAATTTTCTTATAACATATACCCCTGCTCTGCTGATATTTTCTTGTAAGTTCTGGGTATGTTTTGGACCGTTTTTATTGACTGACAGTCTAGTCTATGTAAAACAAAAGAGTTCTAGGCCTTACGTCTTAGCATCTAGCCGCAATATTTTTTTTAAATTTGAAGACCAGAATAATTTTCTTAGAACATATACCCCTGCTCTGCTGATATTTTCTTGAGAGTTCTGGGTATGTTTTGGACCGTTTTCATTGACTGACAGTCTAATCTATGTAATACAAAAGAGTTCTAGGCTCTACGTCTTAGCTTCTTGTCACAATATTTTTTTGAATTTCGGTGACCAGAATAATTTTCTTTCAACATTTACCCCTGCTCTGCTGATATTTTCTTGAGAGTTCTGGGTAAGTTTTGGACCGTTTTCATTGACAAACAGTCTATTCTATATAAAACAAAAGAGTTCTAGCCTCTACAGCGTTTATTCTTGCCACAATATTTTTTTAAAATTTGATGACCAGAATAATTTTCTTTTAACATATACCCCTGCTCTGCTGATATTTTCTTGAAAGTTCTGGGTATGTTTTGGACCGTTTTCATTGACTAACAGTCTAGTCTATGTAAAACAAAAGAGTTCTAGGCCTTACGTCTTAGCATCTAGCCGCAATATTTTTTTTAAATTTGAAGACCAGAATAATTTTCTTAGAACATATACCCCTGCTCTGCTGATATTTTCTTGAGAGTTCTGGGTATGTTTTGGACCGTTTTCATTGACTGACAGTCTAATCTATGTAAAACAAAAGAGTTCTAGGCTCTACGTCTTAGCATCTAGCCGCAATTTTTTTTTTAAATTTGATGACCAGAATAATTTTCTTATAACATATACCCCTGCTCTGCTGATATTTTCTTGTAAGTTCTGGGTATGTTTTGGACCGTTTTCATTGACTGACAGTCTAGTCTATGTAAAACAAAAGAGTTCTAGGCCTTACGTCTTAGCATCTAGCCGCTATATTTTTTTTAAATTTGATGACCAGTATAATTTTCTTATAACATATACCCCTGCTCTGCTGATATTTTCTTGAGAGTTCTGGGTATGTTTTGGACCGTTTTCATTGACTGACAGTCTAGTCTATATAATACAAAAGAGTTCTAGGCTCTACGTCTTAGCTTCTTGTCACAATATTTTTTTGAATTTCGGTGACCAGAATAATTTTCTTTCAACATTTACCCCTGCTCTGCTGATATTTTCTTGAGAGTTCTGGGTAAGTTTTGGACCGTTTTCATTGACAAACAGTCTATTCTATATAAAACAAAAGAGTTCTAGCCTCTACAGCGTTTATTCTTGCCACAATATTTTTTTAAAATTTGATGACCAGAATAATTTTCTTTTAACATATACCCCTGCTCTGCTGATATTTTCTTGAGAGTTCTGGGTATGTTTTGGACCGTTTTCATTGACTGACAGTCTAGTCTATGTAAAACAAAAGAGTTCTAGGCCTTACGTCTTAGCATCTAGCCGCTATATTTTTTTTAAATTTGATGACCAGAATAATTTTCTTATAACATATACCCCTGCTCTGCTGATATTTTCTTGTAAGTTCTGGGTATGTTTTGGACCGTTTTCATTGACTGACAGTCTAGTCTATGTAAAACAAAAGAGTTCTAGGCCTTACGTCTTAGCATCTAGCCGCTATATTTTTTTTAAATTTGATGACCAGAATAATTTTCTTATAACATATACCCCTGCTCTGCTGATATTTTCTTGAGAGTTCTGGGTATGTTTTGGACCGTTTTCATTGACTGACAGTCTAGTCTATATAATACAAAAGAGTTCTTGGCTCTACGTCTTAGCTTCTTGTCACAATATTTTTTTGAATTTCTGTGACCAGAATAATTTTCTTTCAACATTTACCCCTGCTCTGCTGATATTTTCTTGAGAGTTCTGGGTCAGTTTTGGACCGTTTTCATTGACTGACAGTCTAGTCTATATAAAACAAAAGAGTTCTAGCCTCTACAGCGTTTATTCTTGCCACAATATTTTTTTCAAATTTGATGACCAGAATAATTTTCTTTTAACATATACCCCTGCTCTGCTAATATTTTCATGTGAGTTCTGGGTGTGTTTTGGACCGTTTTCAATGACAAACAGTCTATTTTATATAAAACAAAAGAGTTCTAGGTTATACGTCTTAGCTTCTAGCCGCAATATATTTTTGAAATTTGATTACCAGAATAATTTTCTTTCAAAATTTACGCCTGCTCTGCTGGTATTATCTTGAGAGTTATGGGTAAGTTTTGGACCGTTTTCATTGACAAACAGTCTATTCTATATAAAACAAAAGAGTTCTAGCCTCTACAGCGTTTATTCTTGCCACAATATTTTTTTAAAATTTGATGACCAGAATAATTTTCTTTTAACATATACCCCTGCTCTGCTGATATTTTCTTGAGAGTTCTGGGTATGTTTTGGACCGTTTTCATTGACTGACAGTCTAGTCTATATAATACAAAAGAGTTCTAGGCTCTACGTCTTAGCTTCTTGTCACAATATTTTTTTGAATTTCGGTGACCAGAATAATTTTCTTTCAACATATACCCCTGCTCTGCTGATATTTTCTTGAGAGTTCTGGGTATGTTTTGGACCGTTTTCATTGACTGATAGTCTAATCTATGTAAAACAAAAGAGTTCTAGGCTCTACGTCTTAGCATCTAGCCGCAATTTTTTTTTTAAATTTGATGACCAGAATAATTTTCTTATAACATATACCCCTGCTCTGCTGATATTTTCTTGAGAGTTCTGGGTATGTTTTGGACCGTTTTCATTGACTGACAGTCTAGTCTATGTAAAACAAAAGAGTTCTAGGCCTTACGTCTTAGCATCTAGCCGCAATATTTTTTTTTAATTTGAAGACCAGAATAATTTTCTTAGAACATATACCCCTGCTCTGCTGATATTTTCTTGAGAGTTCTGGGTATGTTTTGGACCGTTTTCATTGACTGACAGTCTAATCTATGTAAAACAAAAGAGTTCTAGGCTCTACGTCTTAGCATCTAGCCGCAATTTTTTTTTTAAATTTGATGACCAGAATAATTTTCTTATAACATATACCCCTGCTCTGCTGATATTTTCTTGAGAGTTCTGGGTATGTTTTGGACCGTTTTCATTGACTGACAGTCTAGTCTATGTAAAACAAAAGAGTTCTAGGCCTTACGTCTTAGCATCTAGCCGCAATATTTTTTTTAAATTTGAAGACCAGAATAATTTTCTTAGAACATATACCCCTGCTCTGCTGATATTTTCTTGAGAGTTCTGGGTATGTTTTGGACCGTTTTCATTGACTGACAGTCTAATCTATGTAAAACAAAAGAGTTCTAGGCTCTACAGCGTTTTTTCTTGTCACAATTTTTTTTTTAATTAGATTATCAGAATAATTTTCTTATAACATATACCCCTGCTCTGCTGATATTTTCTTGAGAGTTCTGGGTATGTTTTGGACCGTTTTCATTGACTGACAGTCTAGTCTATATAATACAAAAGAGTTCTAGGCTCTACGTCTTAGCTTCTTGTCACAATATTTTTTTGAATTTCGGTGACCAGAATAATTTTCTTTCAACATTTACCCCTGCTCTGCTGATATTTTCTTGAGAGTTCTGGGTAAGTTTTGGACCGTTTTCATTGACTGACAGTCTAGTCTATATAAAACAAAAGAGTTCTAGCCTCTACAGCGTTTATTCTTGCCACAATATTTTTTTCAAATTTGATGACCAGAATAATTTTCTTTTAACATATACCCCTGCTCTGCTAATATTTTCATGTGAGTTCTGGGTATGTTTTGGACCGTTTTTATTTACTTACAGCCTAGTTTATGTAAAACAAAAGAGTTCTAGGCTCTACAGCGTTTTTTCTTGTCACAATTTTTTTTTTTAATTAGATTACCAGAATAATTTTCTTATTACATATACCCCTGCTCTGCTGATATTTTTTTGAGAGTTCTGGGTATGTTTTGGACCGTTTTCATTGACTGACAGTCTAATCTATGTAAAACAAAAGAGTTCTAGGCTCTACGTCTTAGCATCTAGCCGCAATATTTTTTTTAAATTTGATGACCAGAATAATTTTCTTATAACATATACCCCTGCTCTGCTGATATTTTCTTGTAAGTTCTGGGTATGTTTTGGACCGTTTTCATTGACTGACAGTCTAGTCTATGTAAAACAAAAGAGTTCTAGGCCTTACGTCTTAGCATCTAGCCGCAATATTTTTTTAAAATTTGAAGACCAGAATAATTTTCTTAGAACATATACCCCTGCTCTGCTGGTATTTTCTTGAGAGTTCTGGGTATGTTTTGGACCGTTTTCATTGACTGACAGTCTAATCTATGTAAAACAAAAGAGTTCTAGCCTCTACAGCGTTTATTCTTGCCACAATATTTTTTTCAAATTTGATGACCAGAATAATTTTCTTTTAACATATACCCCTGCTCTGCTAATATTTTCATGTGAGTTCTGGGTGTATTTTGGACCGTTTTTATTTACTTACATCCTAGTTTATGTAAAACAAAAGAGTTCTAGGCTCTACAGCGTTTTTTCTTGTCACAATATTTTTTTTAAATTTGATTACCAGAATAATTTTCTTTTAACATATACCCCTGCTCTGCTGATATTTTCTTGTGAGTTCTGGGTATGTTTTGGACTGTTTTCATTGACTGACAGACTGACCTAGTTTATGTGAAACAAAAGAGTTCTAGACTCTACAGCGTTTTTTCTTGTCACAATATTTTATTGAAATTCGGTGACCAGAATGATTTTCTCTCAACATATACCCCTGCTCTGCTGATATTTTCTTGTAAGTTCTGGGTATGTATTGAACTGTTTTTAATAACTTACAACAAATTATTTGTAAAACTAAAGAGTTAAAGGCTCTACAGCTATTGTTTATGGCATAATATTTTTTTAAGGTTGTTGAATTTAATAATTTTTGTTGAATATTTACCCTTGATCTGCTATGATTTTTTTGGGAGTATTGTGTCATGTTTTTTAGTTACCTGAGTGTATATTGTGTTTTTTTATTTTATAATTATGATATTTTCTTGATACGCTTCAATTTAGCCATTTTACTACAATATTTTGCTATACTTTTAAGAAAAAAATATTTTTTTTAAAAAACTTCTATGATTTTTTTTGGTAGTAAAATCGACAGAACTATTTTTAAAAAGTATCAGGAACTATTTAACGAACCTATATCCGTAAATACCTTGCGTTATTTTGACGATCTGACGAAAATGATCTGCTACGGGAAGTTAGCAGAGCATATTTTCAGTTAACTTTTTTCAGCTGAAATCGCCAGAACTATTTCTAAAAAGTTTCAGGAACTATAGAACTCACCTGCATGGGAATAGAACTCTCATAAAATTTTGATCTGCTGAAAAATGATCTGCTAGGTTCACACACATACGGAAGTGTACCCAAGACACGGGCTGCATTGCCACGTTGAAAAGCTATGTTAATTCACTAAGTCCTAAATATGAGCATTTAGGTATCACCTCAAACAAAAGCGTTGCAAGATTTTTGAATACCCGGAGGGCAGCGGCTCCCCACGGACTCAAGGTCTCGGCCCCAGAAGGCTCAAAAAATGTCGAAGCCACTATATTTGCGCCTGTGACCCTCGGTCAAATCAGCCACCGCACCAGTCTCAACGTATTTTCATAGAAAAGTTACAATTTCCTCTGACACAAAAAGCAAATTTCAATTAGGATCATAACTGTGAACATGACACTGGCTGGCGACGTGCGAACGCGCCGCGCTACCATCATCTCGTGCTCAAAATAGATAACACGTAAGCTCCTCGTATTGTGTTTCACGATATCTTTGTAAGGAGAATGTAAGTTTTCAGATAGAGTCCCAAGATAGCAGAAGTAGCCCGGACTATACTTGACTGGACTGGACTGGACTTTTTGTATTTATTCACAAACATTAAAAATAACTATGTACAAAGGAAGCAGACGGATTACCTAAGGACCGTTACAAACAGCCTATAGGTAAATCAACTGTACCAGACGGAAGCGTGCCCAAGACACAGGCTGCATTGCCACGCTGAATAGCTATGCTAATTCACTGGCCTAAATAAAAGCCAGCCCTTGGGTAAATTTAAGTTAATTAAACTAGTAGAAGTTACGAGTTAGTTTTTAACTAAAAAAAAAGAAGTTAAAATAGACTTAGATATTACGTTTTAAGAACATAAAGTAAGATGAAAAGGCTATAATTTAAAAGGTAAGCTAATTAAAGATTTTTTTGGTCAGCTCCACAATATGTTTTGTCTGCAAACAAAGTGAATTATAAGTTTATAAAAAAAATGGAACCGAATTTAAAACTTGAAAATAATTATAAGTTGGTGCCGACTTCCTAAGCCAAGCAACAGGGTTGTTGTCTTATGGAAATCTCATTACATAACGATAAGTTTGTGCTACAAAATATATGAACATACCTACCCATACAATAATTTTCATGTTTTAAAAGGAGGCGGTTGCGTATCTTTTTTTTAATTGTACGACGGGGAAGAGCTTGGACTTCATCTCAGCTGGTTACAAGTTAAGATAAGGCCGAAGGTGGAGGCGCATTTCACCCGGAATCGTCAACAAACTGGGGAAATTACTCAATTTACTCATTTAAGCGATAAACAATGTAAATTAAACATGATTATATCACTTGTATCACACACAAAAAGTCATTAGTGTCCAGCCGGAAGCAAACCCACGACTATTAAATTTATTTAACGCCACCAAATGATATAATTTGCTGTTGTAGGTTGAGGACTTTTGGTACCGAGGTCCAAAGATCTCCATTGGAATTTCACCAAATTAAAATAAAACCAATTTCAGACCAACAAGCGATCGAGAAAAAATATTTGCAAATCGGTTAAGAACACGCAAAGAAATTTATGGACATAGTACATAGAAAAAAATACCGCTCGAATTAAGAACCTCATCTTTTTTAATATATTTAATAATTATAAGCTTAGTGTTTCCGGGAGTAAATCAATCTTAATAACCTACAGACGTACTCCACCCGCCATAATGTTCAAAACATTATATTATATGCTGTCAAAATAACTTTTTAGCTAACTTTTCATGCTAACCGAATATTAAACCCATTGAAAAAAACCATCATGTGATTTATGTCGAAAATTAACAAAAACTTTCAATAGCAAAACGCCAACGTCCATTATCTACTTTTCAATCAGAGTCCAATCCATTCCATCACTCGAGATGGGACTAATGCAATGAGATCTGTTTCCCATTGCGTCAGGTGGGCTCCCCCTGTTTGCTTTCCTTTAGCCAACGACGCTTCGATTTTCTATCTTATCTGCAAGCAATACGGTCTATTACAAGATGTAGGCTCCAGGCTTTGCCGTCCCTGATAGCTTTCTTTGCTTTTCACAATTCATCCGTATCTCGAGGTAGTAAGGTCTAATGTTGATTGTAGGGTTATTCAGGCTCTAGAGATGGGGGATGGATTATTGGTAAGCTTGGCTAACCTTGTACAAGGTTGTCTCGATAGGATTTGATGCGACGTTGATTTACTGGGTGTTGCAGAAGGGATATTAAATAATAGAATAGCTGTGATCCTGCGTCTGAAAATATTTGTCAAAGGATATTTTACTTAGATCATAGTGGGTTTTGTTCGGCAACTTAAATTCAGCTAGATCTAAAATTTTGTTTAAATTTTTGAATGTATTGTAAACAGCTTACTGTCAACACATAAATAGAAAATATATACCTACGCTTCATTGCAAACCAATAAACGAAAAGAACAATAAATAATTAAACTAGGTACAACGGAAGCATTATCGTTTGCAAGTGACCTCTTTCAGACAACTTTTGGATGGACTTCTGGAATTTCGGTCATTTTTCACCCAGCAGAGGACACGGACCCGATGCAAGTTGCTAAATTGTACAGGGTTATAAACTTAGTACAAATTATAGCAATTTGTCGGTTTTCTCTTTAGTTATAACTAAGCATATTCGAATTTTGAATTGGATGACCCGATAGAATTGCTTTCTTTTGCACAATTGTGCAATTTACGGAGAAACATAATAAAAAAGTAGTTTCCATAAAAAGCTTAGCATATAAAACAATAACATTGTGCATACATTAATTATAGAAGTATAATACATTTATTCAATAAAAAGTACAATTAAACTTACATTATGATACATTGTGCATGTATCTTCCGTTGAAAAAAAATCATAGTCAGTGTAGCGGTGGCCGGGCCTTGTCGAATACAGATTTAGCTGACCGTGAACCAGATTTTAATCCGTCGCTTTAGCCCAGACATCGTAAGCGAAACAGCTAAATCCTGATATAATGAAACACGTTACATTTTGATATCAGGGGAGCTTTCCTTGCTTCTGCTCGAATCTTTACCTGCTTGGTAAATCAAAAAGAGCCTATTTATTTTGTAGTTTGGTGTGAAAGGAGCAAATAAATAATGATACAGCTTTGTATGGCGATGTTTGAAATCCCATTCCCATCCTACAAGAAATGATTAATGGGATGAAAAGTAGCCTTTGTCACATTATCGGTCTAGAGTAACATATTAATATGTGCATGGTTTCGGCTCAATCCGTTCTATAGTTTTGGCGTGAAGGAAAAAACAAATAATGAAATCGCTTTGTATGGCGATGTTTGACACCCCATTCCCATCCCACAGGAACTGACTTATGGGAAATAAAGTAGCCATTGTAACATTATCGGTCTAGCTAAGAGCAACATATTATATGTGCAAAGTTACAACTCAATCCGTTCTCAGGTGTGAAGGAAAAAACAAATTATGAAACAGCTTTGTATGGCGATTTTTGAGACCCCAGTCCCATCCCACATGAACTGACTTATGGGATATAGAGAAGCCTTTGTCACATTATCGGTCTAGAGCAACATATTATGTTTGCGATGTTTGACACCCCATCACACCATGGAAAAAATATCCAAACAAACATACAAATAAACTCCCGCTTTTAATTATTAAATTGAAGTATATTGTAGATCTCCCGTTTTTTCGGATTCGCAAGCAGCTCATGAGGGAAATTAGGCAACTAGAAAGAAAACAAGCCTCATAGCTCAGTTGGTAGTAACTCTGCCTTCTGCGCTGTAGGTTGTGGGTTCGATTCCCACCCAGGACAAACATTTGTGTGATGAATATAGATGTTTGTTCTGTGTTTGGGTGTTGTATAGTATAATATGATAAGTATGTATTTACAAAAAAAAATGTATTTAAGTATTCTATCCGTAATCTAGTTCCCATATTACAAGCTATGCTTAGTTTGGGGCTAGATGGCGTTGTTTAAAATGAACGTCCTGTAATATTTATTTTATTTATTTATATTTAAGTCCCCAGGATCAATTCTCTTATTGATCTTATTGATGTGAATTAGTAGTTCCGATTTGCCTGCATTAACCGTTTTGGGGTTAAATGGCGTTCTGTAAAATGTCTAGATCATCATCATTATCAACAGCACATTAATGCGGAACACAATGATAAAAAAGACTATGTTACTCCTTACAACATCAGCTATCTCCCAAAATGTCTCTTCAAAATTGCTCCAGCCATTTAAGAGTCAATACAATACAATTTGAGCCTTTTGGGGTGGAGACCTTGGGTCCGTGGGGAGCCGGCGCCCTCCGGGTTTTCAAAAATATTGCGGGGCTTTTGATTGAGGTGACACGTGACCCAAGGGCTGGCTCTTATTTAGGCCAGCGAATTAGCATAGCTATTCAGCGTGGCAATGCAGCCAGTGTCTTGGGCACGCTTCCGTCTGGTACTGGTCTGGAACAGTTGAGTTACCTATAGGCCGTTTGTAACGGTCCTTAGGTAATCTGACTGATTCCTTTGTACATTGTTAGTTTAAGAGTCTATAAGGAACATATACATATTGGCTTTTATATACTAAAAGGCGTGATGTTTTCAGCGGGCGAATGGCAAGGCAGCACGGTGTGGGTCGTCGTGTGCGGCGCTGGCCTGATGGTGTTGGCAATGCTGGCCGGGCTGGCTTGCTGGCTGTCGCGCCGCAGAAGCTCGCTGGCGCACAAACTAGGTCAGTATACTTACCTGAGAAAGTGCAAATGCGGCATATACGTGGTAGAATGTCACGCATTGTACATTTGCAGAGCTTAGAACATAGACGACGGGTTGCTAGGCTGTCTTTTTTCTATCAATACCACTTGCGAGCGTGCGCACGATATCGTTGAACTTATCCCTCGTTCCCCTTTTCATCGCCTTTTCACTATCACCGGACAAGAAGACGTACAACGTACGACGCATGCTACAAATAGGGGTTGCAATCGAATTTTCGAATATTCGAATACTTATATTGCAATATTCGAATATTTGATACATTTGAATACCACCAAACTCGGAACTTTGTATTTTGTATGCCAGTACAGATTTTGACCCGTTACAGTTTTTTTATGAGGATTAATAGGTAAGCACCGACATATGTGTTTTTGTTTAATGAAAAAATAAAAACAACTAAGCAAACTTTGCTCGCAAAAATTCAGTCTATTATTCACTATGAATATAAACTACCTATTACGGTTCATGAGATACAACCCGCTGACAGACAGACGGACGGACAGCGGAGGTTTAGTAAGGAACCCGTTGACACCCTCTAAAGAGCACTTAACCTTCTTGTATCCGTGTGCAGGAAGCAAGCGCGGCCCCGACAAAGCGCTGGTGTTCCAACCTCCTCGCCGCGCCACGGCCGTGCGCTCCCCTGGTTCAGCTACCCACTACCTGCGCAAGTCGCCGTCCCCGACCGCGCCGACCGCGCCTAACGCCACTACCCCGCCGCAGCTGCAGCCTGCGCAGACGCCGCAGCAACCGCTGACTCCGCTTAACCCGGTGAGATGGTCTTTTCATTATAAAATATTTAGTTAACAGCAATGTCCTCAAAAATTGATGTGTTCCTGCATGTAGAAGTAAGATAGCCTTTCCTCAGTTGGCTGAGGATTCCGGGTAAAGTGCGCTTCCACCGACCTTGTCATAACATGAAAATCAGGTGAGATGAAGGTCAAGCACAACCCCATCGTACTATAAAAAAATGTTACAGATCCGTTCCTTTGAAATAATCAATCAACCCGACACGTGTTTCACCTCTACACGAGGGATGCCTTGTGTAACTTTACTCTGTGTGTTTCTGAGGATTCTCAGGAAATATAATCTTGGATTTGTTAGCTGTCGGTCTAATAAGCAGTACGTCCATCTCGCATTTTGCCGTTTGTCTACTCCTTAGTTCGTCTATAATTGGATTTGTCCATTTCGAGGTTCGTCGTAACGCAGTCCGTCCATTTCGACATTCGTCATTACGCAGTTCGTCCATTTGGTGACAACATTACAAATTACAAACCAATTTTACCATAATATCTGTATTACCTAAACGCAACGATATCGCAAACTATAGGTACAGCCTAGGAGTACAGGGCCCCAGGGGAGGGGAGAGAAACGTTATTTTTTTGCACATTTTCAGTAATAGCGTCAAAAATACCGTCATAATTATAAAAGATAATATGTAACATATAAATATATCCTTTCAAAACAGTTAACAGTCACATAACAATATAAGCGGTAGTACTTTATAATAAAATAAATGGAAAGAGAGTTCCACTTGTAAAACAAAGTAACAGGCTTGTATGAAACACCTGAAGGACTATGATAAAATTTGTTTGGTTCATCCCTATAGTTTGTGCAGTTGAACGAAATATCTGGTGGGCGAAATACTTGTTGGACGAAATACGTGTTTGACCAAATGCGCGTTGACGTAATTTCTGCTGGTCGAAATGCCTGTTGGACGAAGTGCGTTTGGACCAAACATGTGTTGGACGAAATGCGAATCAAAATTCCATTTGGACGAGCTGCTTATTGGACCGCCAGCTAACAAATCTAATCTTGCTGCTCAGTTGATGAGCCACCGGCCGACATGTTGTCACTCCGAACGCTGCGCTGAAAGTTTAATGCACTATGCCTTTGTTTCTAAATTATAAGGTATCTAAGGTATTTTTCAGTTTTCATTATTGATATAAATCTCCGCTATACATTTGGAATGACGCCTGATTGGGTGTGGAGTGCTCTGGTGTATTGGAGTTCTATGCACCAGTTCTACACAGTTCTCTTTTTTTTTGTGCCATGATTTTTCAAGTTATGATAAGGCCGAAGGTGGAAGCGCACATCACGCGAAATCCTCAACAAATTGAGGAACTGGCTATCTTACCTTTAAATGCGGGAACACAACAATTTTAGTATTGTTGTTATAGCGACAGAATTAGGTAAGATGGTGGTAGCCAGGCAGACTTTAATAAATCCTATCACCAATCAAACCAAGCACAATATTGTACTCCCCTGGGGATAGAACGCGGGACCTCTGGATATGAAACCGCTGGGCGAACCACTAGACCACAGGGGCGGGTAAAAACGGTGGCCCTACCCTACTACCTAGGATAAACAGGGATACCACCACGATATTCAGATCTTATACACTTGTTATCTCTAAATTATGATCTTATATATCTCAATATAACTCCAATCCCTGTTACATATCTGACCTCATTTCAGTTGGCTTAGTATTTTATTAACTGTGTCTTTACTAAGCAGTAGATGTTTTTTAAAAAAGGATATAGCCATTTACGCAAAAGCTTCCAGTCCTTGGTACATATGAAGTATCTGACCTAATTTCTGTTGGTTTTATTAAGCAGTAGATGGTTTGTGAATAAGGATGTAGCCATTTACGCAAGAGCCTATTAATAACCTAACCATAGATATTAGCAGGCTGTAAAAGGGAACGATATTGGTAATATCTGGGATATTATGGTTATGTTATGATTACTCTGCTTCAATGCTGGCACAACTTCGTACTTGCGTGAAACGACCACGCGGGTTGAATGGTAATGAGGGATGTAGTGGGATATTGTAATATAGATATAATTATAATATTAAGCCGTTGACGGCAATTTTAAACAAATCTAAATTTTCTCTCGGATAAGTTAGTGGTAGAACTTGTTTTAAGCCCACCTTCGCTTATAACTTGACTTGACACCAGATAAGATGAATGCTAAGCGCTTCCCCGTCGTAGAATACAATGTAAACCTGTATGTAAAAGTTAATACAAATTTTAAATATATAATGTGCTATTGTTATGCCTTCTCTTTCTTGATTTCTTGATCTCTAAGTTTGATGTCTATGCATTAGGCATAATGTTGACGATGACCCCAAGAACCACTCCAATCTTGAACTATGAAAAATACTTAACACCAAAACAACCTACCACTTTCTTTCACGGTTTATTGGCAACTAATTCAAAATACAGACAAAATCTATCAAAAGGAATCAAAATAAAACTTCATAAAAAGAATACTAAAAAAAACTATAAACAGCCAGTCTGATCGTCAACATGATCTTAGAGATCAAGTAAAAAGCAAAGAAATAAGAAAACTGACAAAAACAATGGAAAGCGTGTATTAGAATTGGCTTAAAATGGAAATGGGCAGTTCACTTACAGCGAATGATTCCAATTCGATGGTCCCATATTACTACCAACTGGTCACGCCATTCAAAAGGTGGAATGATGATTTAATACAAGTAGCTAGAAAACTTTGGCCACAAATAGCTAGAAGAGATAGCTTGGAAGATGTTTAAAGTTTACTAAAAGTGTATTTAATGCACCTAGGTGAATAATCTCAGGTGAATGAATCTTGCGAAGCCGGAAATCCTTGGAGAAGACTTTTACCGTAAAGGCAGTCAGGTCCACATTACTTTCTTGAGATGTGACCTATATGATAACTATCTTTCTCTTTAATTGTGTGTAAAGCTTTTATTTAATAATTATTTTAATTTTCATCGAACCAGCCGTCTATTCACACGAGCCCCAGTACGCCCACCGGGCCGGAACCCGCACCGCTGAGCAAGGAGCTGGCCGACGCCAATGCCACCGAGAAGCCAAACAAGTCGATTGAACCCGACACCAGTGACGGGCGCCTCGGAGACTTACACTTCAAACTACGGTAAGTTTTCTTCAAGACGTTTCTCTCCTTGATGCGAAACACACGCGCATGTTTTCGCCAGCATGCTTCTATGTGTATAATTTCTGGACTTGTTCCATAATGTCCACGCATAGTCGTGATGATGATGATGATAAGCAACTATTATAGAGGAACTTAAAATTAAATTAATAATAAAATAATAAAAATAGAAACCGTTTATTGAATAGTTCATAAGGTTGAATATACTACATATAAATTTCTTAAATTGACAGTTTATGTCACATAGTTAATTGATTCAGTCGTCTGTTTGTGGCTATCCATTTCAATATGAAAACATAAAAATAACAGTGGCACTCCGGGAGTGCCGACAGAAGTGAAAACTTGAAGTTTGTCGTCTATAGGTAGAAGCAGTCTTCAAACGGTCCTTACTCGTACCTATTAAGATCGTAAAGATAACGTGACAATATGTATAAAGTCAAATAAGTCAAAAGTGGTGTCGGTAATGTGTATGGTGTCGCGAGTTCAATGGTATTTTTTACAACCCAAAAAATGCCCCAAAGCGTTGAAGTTTCACTTAAAAAATATTTAGTAAGCTAAGTACCTTTTTTTATTATATATTTTCTTAGTTCGTTTGAAAAAATCAAATCATTAATTGCTTATACAAAGAAATTTAGGGGAGTTGTTGCTGAATCTTTTCTGTTTTCAAATAGTTTATACCACACTTTATTCGTCTTTATTGAGTTTGAGACTTAACTTGGACAGCTGTGAGATAGGGGTACGTAAACTTGGATTCTTTATAATTCTAGCTATAGGTACTGTTGCGACTAAATGTGGCCGAAAATTATCGAAAATGAATTGATAGCATGACACTTTACTAAACAAACAATTGAAAAAATTACATGCTGATTATATGCATTTTTTTTTAAACACGATCATAGTTTAGCAACAAGCCTCATAGCTCAGTTGGTAGTAACTCTGCCTCCTGCGCTGTAGGCTGTGGGTTCGATTCCCGCCCAGGACAAACATTTGTGTGATGAATTCA
Organism: Venusia cambrica; assembly: GCA_951394065.1. Classification (NCBI taxonomy): domain Eukaryota; kingdom Metazoa; phylum Arthropoda; class Insecta; order Lepidoptera; family Geometridae; genus Venusia; species Venusia cambrica. The sequence goes on from OX596035.1 coordinate 12,308,069, forward strand.
GATGTTTGTTCTGTGTTTGGGTGTTGTATCATATAGTACGTATGTATTTACAAAGTAATTAAGTATTCTATCCGTAATCTAGTTCCCATATTACAAGCTATGCTTAGTTTGGGGCTAGATGGCGCTGTGTAAAAAATAATGTCCTGTAATATTATTAATGTCCTGTAATATTATTATTATTAGTTTCTATGCTAATACACTGTGACTAAAATTTTAGGAATGAGTTGAACAAGGAATAGTTTTGGGTAGAACTAAGAAGCCTATTGGGTAGAAAATTCATTCGAGAAGCACTCAGATTGTTGTTTGTTTCAAAAATAAGTCTCTGACTTTCATTAAAGCCAAGGATTTAATTTTTGTGCTTTTCAATACAATTTTCAGAATTATTCATGCTACCCACACGGTAGTTTACCTACATACGTAGTACCCCAGCTCCGGGGCACCTCAGTATTTTCATGGGTGCCTACACCTACCTACTATACTCGTATGTAGCCTTTGCAGTACAGCTAGGAACAATAAAATCGATAAAGGTAGAGTTGGGCTTCGTCCTTTGTTCCAGAAACTTATTACACTAGTGCTACGCTTAGACAGAACCCACTTTCCGTTGGCGTTAACGCCTGCCGATAGTCAAATTGTTGGCATCTCTGATTCTTATGTCAACTCCATACAATTTGATCTTACAGCACGCGTTAACGCCAAACTTAATTGGATTTTATCTCAGCCCCCTGTGTCGACTTCAATGGTAATTCAGTAGATTTGACGTTTCAAATTATGCTATAAAATCATACTGAATAAAAAAAAAATCCTTGACCTTGACCTTAACCAACTTTGATAAAATGACTTTAACCAGTTCTTACGTAAATACATAAGTTGTGTTTGAATATGGTGATGTCTTCATTTAAAACATATGACTAAATGACATAATATGATTTGTATATAACTTTTCAATTTTGAAAGTGTTCCAACGACTTTGGACACCTAGAATACTATTTTTTTTTTATAAAACAAGGAATTAAAAAATGCACAAAAATTCACACTTTTCCAGAAAAACTATAAGAAAAAAGGTTTTATTTAATGCAGAACTTATTTTTTCGGGCACGTAACTCCTAACATCTTCGCCTGACCCTGGATAAAAACTCAACTGTATGCATTTAGTAAAAAGCTGCTATTTTGACATTACAAACTGCGCACTAAACGATTAATTATCTAAGTAAAAGTAAATACAATTTGTTCAATTTATAAGAATATATCAGGAAAGTGTAAAAATAAAACCCTTTCGTGATCGACCGCTCGATGTTTTTGAAAGGATCTGGTAGGTACATCACTAGTTCGTGACCGACATGAAGTATGGACGAAGTGAGCTTTTGTTCTATATGCGGCAAGCTAAGAGCTTGGTTCTAACATTGTTTCGCTGGGGATGTTATGTAGGTGTATATGTAATACAAAACTGATAATATAGCCTGCTGATGATGTCATTTTGACATGTTTTGTTAAAATTAATAACTGAGGCAGCTTTTATTATGATATATTATATTGAGTAGGTATACTTCAATACGTATATTTCAATAGGCTGCCATTTAGAATACATACCAGAAATATGTACCCACCGTCTTCAATGAGGATTATCGGGTTGCTAGTTAATTGATTCAGGCGTTACTTTGAATATAATCATTTTAATAAGAGAAAAAATATTTAGAAACTAATCCGTGCTGCTTTATTAGTTTTAAACACCAAGAGGATTTGTCTATAAATATTTTTCTATTTAGTATATCAGTTAACCTAAATAGAAAATTATTTTCTACAAAGTCTCTATCAGGTAGTCGTTGCCATGCCATATGTATACAAATAGTAAAAATACACATTTTTAATTTTTCGTATGAACGGACCTTATTAATATTAAATAAATTAACAAAATTATTGGTTTAAATTGAAACAAAGACTCAATACTAACTATTAGAATAAATAAAATATCAATGGATAACATAATATAATGTATAAACAATCAAACACAATTTGACTTATAAAATGGATTATGTAAGTAAAAATAAGCTTCCTCGAAACTGTTATTATAACTGTATGAAACAACAACTCACGCCATGCTGGAAATGAAACCGTAAAAAAAGTTGATTTAGCTTTCTGCACTGCTCCTCCATATCTCTCTATATCTATATCTCCTTTTTTAACCGCCTCGGTGGTCTAGTGGTTCAACCCACCGTGTTCAGATCCAGAGGTCCCGGGTTCGATCCCCAGTGGGAGCAATATTGTGTTTGTTTTGTTTGGTGGTAAGATTTTGTTTAAGTCCGCCTGGCTATCTACCACCTAATCCTGTCGCCATAATAACAATTCTTAAAAAAAATGTTGTGTTCCGGCATTTAGAGGTAAGATAGCCAGTTCCTCAGTTTGTTGAGGATTCCGGGTGAAGTGCGCCTCCACTTTCGGGCGAATCTCAACTGGTAACCCAGGTGAGATGAAGGCCAAATGCTTCTCCGTTGTACTATTAAAAAAAACTATATCTGTACCAATTATCACACTTCTCCTTTTTTGCTTTGAAGGTTTGAATATTTCGTTTGGCGTATTACACAATAGGTACACTGTTGAATTTAAAATGATTTAAGATATGAATTAGGAGTACCTACTTTATTATAAATTAATAACTTACATTGGTTTTACAATTTCCACAACATATTTACAATAAATAATAACGAATGTTTGCGGTTAAATACAAGACATTAGATGTCTGGTGTGGCCAATAAAGGGAATAGCATTTTTATAGCGTTTCAATGAAGGCTATAAACGTACTCGGGCCGCTGTATACTAAGTCACTTTCGACAGAGTAATGTATGTAAGGCTATCTTCGCGAACTATTGGAAGTTTATGCATCGACACTGATAGACTATTTCTTGAATTATTTCTAAAAAGCCAAGTGCACTTCTCACAATTATTATGAGAAAAGAGTAACTAGTTTTTTTTCAATTCTACGACTGGAAAGCGCTGTATCTCACCTGTCAGTTTTGATAAAGCCGTAGGTGGAAGCGCACTTAAATAATACAACGGTTGATAACATTTACCTCGTAACTGTAGGAATCTTTTATAGATCCAATTAGATAGTGAATATGGGTAATGGTAGTGAGTATGGGTACTTACTTATCCATGCAAACATTTTCTTCACAAAACCTGCGCGCTTCTTTATGGAAGGAAAGCCTAGGATCATAGGTACACGCGAAAATAATATTGGTCCCTCGTTTTGGAGTAGGTACCTACAGTTGGGTCTGCAGACATGCGAACCTCGGTTTATCTAGATTGTGATGGCAATTGAGATATGACAGTGATTTGTCTGACAGGTTATATAGCTTTTGAAATATTAGTTATTTGTCTGACAGGTTAATTATGCTTCCTTTTTACCAGTGTGCATTACTCCAGCAGGAAAGTATCTTCTAGAACGAATTGAGTTCAACACATACTTAGAGCGATATATGCTGTATTAGTGCGCCAAGTATGAAATTAGTGCATGTTACCGTTTTGGAATAAAATGCGAAAAACGTTTCCTGCTGGAGCAACGTTCTTCCAGCATGAAGATTCTAAACGAATGACCGTAGCCATAAGTGACATTATATGGGCAGATAGCGCGAAAAATTGAATTTGTGGGCGATAAGGTTTTTGAGATATTTCATTTCCTGCTGGGGGAACGTTTTGCAGAATCCTGTTTCTCGGAAACCATTAGATGTGCACCCGTAAGATATACATACATGAGTAGCTCTTCATTTGTACGTATTTGTGAAATATTAATATTATCAAAAATATATACAGCTTTTATGTAATCTAGCTTTTTAAATAAAAAAAACCCTAAAAAGTGTCTAGCTCTTAAATGGGCAAACATACAAGTTCATTGTAAACGGTATTCGGTTCATTGTGTTATTCTATGCAACCATATAAAACATCAGGAATGCACATACAAGCGTTTTTGAATAATATAGCTTAGATCAAAACTTTTAATGTCATAAGTTTGACGTCAAAATGCAAGAAACCTTTTCAACCCACGATTGTGAGTTTATACCTTAGAATTAGAGCGGTTATTGAAAATTATATCCTGAAAATTTCAGCTTTACACGTCTCGTATTAAGGTAGATATAAACGAATTACTGAAACAACGCCTGCATATAGGTTATTCGACCGAATTCGAATGACCCCAAAAAAGCGACGAATTCATACATATTGATGACCTTCTTAACTTTACAATGTTAAGCTGAAGATCTTGTTTGTACATTCGCGTTCAAAACGTTTATCGGTAATCGTGGTAGGTATACCTAATAGGTCCTACTGCGTCATAATTGTATTTACACTTACCTATTCTGCTTACTTTTTATTCGACTACGGCGAATCAAAAAATAGGGTTATGTGTTTGACCGGTATGTATGTATGTATGTTCATCTGTTCCCTCATAACTTCTAAACTTCTTGTCACAATATAACAATTGAGGTATTGTTAGAAGCGTCTTGGTTGTCCAAGGACGTCACATTACATTGAATATGGCGCCTCTAGAGGACATAAAGTCATGAACTAAAAAAAAAACTATGTTTATTGATGCCGTGTTGGGTATCAAATGAAATGAATGGCTTTATTAGCACAATTACTTTGGGACTGGATGGCGCATATTTATTTATAATTACTACAATTCTGCTACCTACTAGTCTATAAATACAAAATTTCAATTCACTTTATAATGTTGCAAAACATTATAGATAGTTATATAAGATAGTTGCAAACTGATGTTGAGTGAATAAAAGCCTTTTATTTTGTTGTAGAATCTACCAATCTTCACCCAAAATATTAGCTTTTGTGTATACAAATTTGTATACCTTTGTGATTTTACTGTGTAACTTTAATCACGAAATTCACAAACCACCCCAAACCGCTCGTTACGTATTCTACCGATTAACGTAACCCAGTTTCCCCTACCTCAGATGGTATCGATTAGAATAGTTAGGTCATAGACACGTAGGAAAGCCGTAGTCCATAGAATATTAACCGTGCGTTTACTGCAATGATTAATGTTTGATGGAAGATATCCTCACCCCTGTAGGTGAAGAACAGAGTGTGGGTGATAAAGGCTAAAGATCGTGCTTAGTGGCGCACCTTGTGAGAGGCCTACAGCCAGCAGTGAACTGCAATTGTTTGATGATACTTTAAAAAAGAGTTCATTTAACAATGACGAAAAGTTTCAGCAAAAAAATCAACAAGCAAATAAGCTGATACGGTACTATTGCTTTGGTATGAATACTTTAACAATCCAATAAACTACGTTTAAAATTATCTTTATCGTTTAGTCTTTCATTATCGTTTAGTCTTCCATGATGCACATTGCTCCCTAGCGCAAGGCTTTACAACCTCAAGTAGCCCTAAACCTTTTTTATTAGTATGTGCGAAGATATGTACGCATTTTATTTTATTTAAAAACACATATTTCCACGTATATTTGACACACCGTGTCAGACTCTCCCGAGGGTATAGAGTGCGGGATTTATGCTCACATTTTTGCATATTTGACGCCTGCCACAGGCTTCCCGCGCTAATATCGTAAATTTTTCACAATTTCCCTGCGCGGGGTCTTGCGAAACCGAAATAAAATATAGCATGTTCTTTGGGTTTTCAGGTACAGGTTCTCCACAAAACAGAATTGTTTTTAGCCGTCATCCAAGTTACTCGAGAAATGAAAAAGCTTGTTCTGGCCATATTAGTCTTTGTAACCGATTTTGTTTAGACTTCTGGATCGCAATCAAACGAGTATGAACGCTGAATAAAAAAAACCCTCAAGCTTAAAATAAGACTATATAGACTAACAGACAGTTTCTGACTGACTTTTGGTATTACATCGTTACTTCAAAGTTATATTCAATTAAGATTTCAAAATGATCTTACTTGACTTTAACTTTGAAGTAACTAGCAGGTAAAATCTACCGCCTGTCCGGAATCGACCGAACAGGAGGTAGATTTGATGCGACGCTAAACATCTAATGCGACCAGTACACAAAGAGAAAGGCAAAGGAAAAATCCTTAGACTAGGATTTTTTTTAGTGATCTATTCAACTTCACAATGAAATATATCGTTTTCTTTAGGTTTCATTTTGTAGTTATTTGCATAAAGCCTAGGGCTTCAGACATAGAGCAACAGTGAGGTCTGTTTTAAATTAAGCTCTCCTCTTGTTTTTTCACATTCGAGGTAAAAAAAGGTTGACCTTTTAATGCCTCGATAGAAATTCGAAATAAATGTGCTTGAACTTTACACAGAGTGTTTTTTTATCGTGTTTTAGTTTTTTTTATAGAACGATGGGGAAGAGATTGGCCTTCATCACACTTGATGTCAATGGAATCGCGTTTTGCCCGAAATTCTCAACAGCCTGAGAAACTGGCTATCTTATGACGGAACTTTAAATAATGGAACACAACAATTAAGAATTGTGGTTATGGCAACAGACTTAGGTATGATGGTGGTAACTAGCCAGGTGGACTAGAACAAAGTCCTACCACCGACCTGAGACCTCTGGTTCTGACACCGGCGGCTAGACCACATAGGCGGTTAAAATGTTATGATACAGTATGCTGTCCTTTCGTTCGAACTAATATACGCGATTTCAAGCTTTCAAGCTATAACAGTTACGTAGACTTTGTTTGTGAAACACGCTGAGTCTTCACAATCATTCATTCAAAATGTCATACGAATCACTTTGCCTTCAACTGAGATAAGCTGGTAGCTCCATTCCCTCTATATGAGTTCCATCTTTAGAACAAATAGGTCTACATAAATGAGGTTTCGCATTAAAGGCTTTATTGCTTTTGTTCAGACGGTGGGGGTTTTGTAGGAAATACGGTAGAAGTTTCCAACTGCTATTAGGGACATTGGAAAAAAGTATGCTACGTTGTTTAATACTGGGAATAGGGAAGTAAATATTGGTTTCGTAGATTGGGTCGGTCATTGAACTCTTGGGTTTGATATAGCAATTTATACTCAGACATGTTTGTATTTGGAAGGCATTTAAATTACTCACCGTGAGTGCCTGGATGTGGCAGGTTATTTAGCATCTATAGGTAGGTTCTATTATCTGCTAACGGCCTATATTACCTCAGATTAGCAACTCAACGCAACTTTACTCTAGTTTCGAACTAAGATGAATTAATAATAAAGGTGACAATGCTGTGCGCTCAACCACGGCGCTTACGACCACCAGATGAAATAAATATGCGCGAATTTCTACGTTTTGTTGTTTTACAGTAAAACAAATATTAATTTTGAAAATCTCTAGTACTGGTCTGGAACAGTTGAGTTACCTATACTCTATATGTAACGGTCCATAGGTAATTCGACTGCTTCCTTTGTACATTCACTATAGTATTCATTATTTACTTTAATTATACATATTATTTTTAATGTTTGTGAATGTTTTAGAACCATGTTATATTTTAATGTGATTTTTGAATAAAAGTACACGGTTGAAAAGAAGGATATAATTTTGAATATTGATTTATACTGATACTAAACTATCACAAACTGAATTCCTCGCCGCACAGCTTGTATTACATACGAGTATGATTATCTAACATAAATAAGATTGTATAGCAATGATTTGTTTAATTGTTGACTGTATTGCTATCCTCTTGTTGTCAGTTACGAGAACGAGAAGAATGCTTTGGTGGTGTCGGTGGTCTCCTGCCAAGGGCTACCAGGCCGCGAGCCAGCTGGACCGGACCCATACGTTAAGCTGCAACTCCTGCCCGACAAACAGCACAAAGTCAAGACCAGGTCAGGGACTAACTATAAAAGATGTGATGATACTAAAATATTTGCTTTTTAATGTACGACGGGGAAGCGCTTGGCCTTCATCTCACCTGGTAACAAGTTAAGATAAGACCGAATGTGGAGGCGCATTTCAACCGGAATATTCAACAAACTGAGGAACTGGAACTATCTTACCTCTGAATGCCGGAACACAACAATTTTAGAATTGTTATTATGGCGACAGAATTAGGTAAGATGGTGGTAGCTGGGCGGACTTCAACAAAGTCCTACCACTAACCAAACCGAGCACAAATTGTACTCTTCCTGGGGATCGAACCCGGGACCTCTGGATCTGAAATCGGTGGGTTGAACCACGACACAGAGGCGGTTTACACCGTAAAGTCGTCTTTAAAATTTATCAGGGATTGTTAAGGGGTAGGAGCATGATTGGCGTATTTGTGAATTGCTGTAACCCCCATGGCCCTGCCAACCGAGGCAAGGACCGAACCATCTAGAAAAGAGAAAACACTGATCATCTCTATAAATATATAATGCAACTTTTTATATATTAATTCCTAGATGCAAGATAGATAATAAGTCCGCAACCCAACGGATCTATAGATTACGATATATGATGATGGTTCTGACTTACAGGGTGGTCCGCAAAACCCGCTGCCCGGTGTACGATGAGGACTTCACGTTCTACGGCCTTGCTCCTCACCAGCTGACCACCATCACACTACACTTCGTTGTTCTCAGCTTTGACAGGTAACATTCTAGGTTAAAGCGTTATAGTACAAATTTTACTAACCGATTACAACAATTCCAGCAACTCCATCTGAGTACTTGACACCAATGCTGCGATAACCAACCCACCTGTCAAGCGTGATGATTATGGCGAGACAATTATGGTAATTACAGATCAGGTAATTGTCCTGCAGTGATCTTTTTCGAGCTGTGATATTTATGAAAGTATACTGCGATTTATCTGCACACCGACAGCCGACCGCACACTAGACCATTACACATCTGATAAAGTTCAAAGTATAATTGGAGCCTGCACCTTATAGTTGTGGAAGCCTCAATAGCAGCAGCAAGATACTAAGATTACTATAGCTAGGTGCTACAAAGCTCTACGAGGTGCTACGAACTGCTACGAACTCCTATATATATGTATAGACCGTTTGTAACGGTCCCAAGGTTACCCGACTGCTTCGGCAGTAGATATAACATTTCAAAATATTAGTAAATCTGGCTGAATTAACGATGATTGATTAATTGATTGATTCTCGAGCTACATACAGTTCAAATTGTATAAACTCCATTGCACGCTCAAAGTGCTCTTAACTCTCTTTTTAACCAAATTCAGTAAAAGGAGGAGGTTCTTAATTCGGCTGTATGCTTTTTTTTGTTGTTTGTTTGTTACTCGATTTCTTCGTCAATTCGAAATATATTTTGATGATTCTTATTATGTTTAGTAGTACATACTTTCGAAATGGTCCCATAGAAATTTCATCAAAATTGGCACAGTAATTTGGTTTTTATATCAAAATAACTAGAAAAAATATGTCACCCAAGTAAACGAAATTGCGTATTCTGCTTTCCTGTGGTGCTTACGGTCACTAGAGTAGATCTATTGAACTGCTTACCTTCCAGTATCATCATCATTATTATCAGGGTTTTGTCATAATCACCACGCTTGGAAGGCGTGTTGTTGATCGCAGTAATGATGATACGTAGTATTCCCACTGAATAGCCTACCTTCCGGTAGGTCTTTTGGCTTCATCATCAGATGACGATGATGACGATGTTCACCGAAACTCAGTAAAAAAAACAATTTAACCTAGCATTGTTTGGGCTTGGTGGAATTCTGGCTTTAAATGCTGTATACTTGCTTCATCATCATTATCATCACACAGCCCATAAAAGTCCACTGCATAGGACACGGGGCCTCCCCTAATGCTAAAGAAAGAAATGGAGAGTTTTGCCATAATTACCACGCTTGGCGTGCGTGCTGGTGATCGCATGAATGATACTAATATCCTTTTTTTTGTATATACATATTTTCTTTCATTATTTCTTTCTTCGTGTGGACTGTATAACAGTTCTGGTATCAGACTTTACGGAAGTTCGTCCCCTTTATCCTGACATACCCCTACACTGCACTGTAGTAGGAACCGATTTTTACCATTTGTATTTATCTTCGTTCCCATCATTGCGTAGATATTTCCCAGAATCCCGTATCATTGCACCCTCGCACGACTCTTAAATAGGGTGTCCGAGACATCGTGTTGTCTTTTTTTTATTTATTTTTTATTTTTTATTGTACGACGGGGAAGTGCTTGGCCTTCATATCACCTGGCAACAAGTTGAGATAAGACCGAAGGTGGAGGCGCACTTCACCCGGAATCCTCAACAAACTGAGGAACTGGCAATCTTACCTCTGAATGCCGGAACACAACAATTTTAGAATTGTTATTATGGCGACCAAATTAGGTAAGATGGTGGTAGCTAGCCAGGCGGACTTCAACAAAGTCCTACCACCAACAAAACCAAGCACAATATATTGTGCTCCCCATGGGGATCGAACCCTGGACCTCTGAATCTGAAATCGGTGGGTTGAACCACTAATTCACAGAGGCAGTGTCGTAGGTTTTACAACGAAAAAAGCTTAAAATAAACTGTTTTTGAATAACATTTTTATTTCCGACTTTACCACTAAAAAGTCAAAAATAACTCTAAGGGTAAGTTCACATAATTTTAAGGCGGTGCCATACAATAAACATGTTGTTGTGCTTGGCAATTCGGCATCAACTTCAAATTATATGAACTTACCCTTAGAGTTATTTTTGACTTTTGAGTGGTGAAGTCGGTTCCATTTTTGTTTAAAAACAGTTTATTAAAACTCTCGTTATATATTTTCAGATACTCCCGGGATGAGATAATAGGTGAGGTGGTGTCCCCGCTCTCCAGTCTGCAACTTCAAAGCGGCGAGGCCATGGCTCTGTGTCGCGAGATTCAACCACGCAGCCTCAAAGTAAGGACATTCAAGTATTTGTTTTATTCCATAGACGGTGAAATGGGTTTTCTATGCATACACATCACACATACATCTCACCTCCTCTAGTCTGTTTGTTTCTTGATCTGAAAGTCAGTTTCGTAGTTTATCATTGGTTTATATGTTCCATTCTCAGGTGGAGCACATATCTTTGTAAGCTTTGTGTCCATTTCAGTATCGTGTTTCCAATCAGCTTTGATAATGCTGATATTCACCAAATAGTTGTCAATTATTTGCTGTTGATAATTTAAAATAACAAAGAATATCATCATTATCCACAGCCAATTATCGTCATGCTTTTTGAAGAAATGAATGGTGCGGCATAACTTAAATAATCTCAGATTTGTCTCCAGTTTTTATATATAGAGGATGGGTTATCTCTTGACCTCTAGGCTTGTCTAGTTCTAGGCCAGAGCAAGGATGAGGTTTACGATGGATCGAGCTTTCCCAGAAGCACTGTCTTTCTTACACCACACACCGACAGAACACGGCAAACGGTTTGTTGCCGGACTTTGGCAGCTTACAAACTTTGAGAATCAATTCTGTTAGAATTCAGTGAAGGTTGACCTTTGAACGGTGTCAGAGATGCAAACATAAACATGCAATTGTATCTCTGACACGCGAAATCTCGTGAATCATGCATGCCATACTTTTCATGTTTTTTAACACCCACGGACCAAGCATAATCTAGTAATTTATCATAGCTAGCACAGAAACCCCTTGAGGCTATTAAACAACCAGGGGTTTCCTTCCATTTTATTAGACTACGACGAAGCAAAAAAGAGGGTTATGTTTTGACAGTGCATGTATATTCATATGTTCCCTCATAACTTCTAAACTAGGTTCTTATCATAATTTAACAAATATGTATTGATGGAAGTGTCTTGATTGTCCGCTAGTTATAGGCACATTGAATTAAACATGGTGCCCTTTAGAGGAAATAAAGTCACTACTGTTGACTAAAAAAAATTGTACTACTGATGACTAAAAAAAAATTTGAATGATGCTATGTTAAGCACTAACACACCAGAAAAATGATCATGCCAAGAGACATTTGAATTTTGAATCTCAATGATTTGATTGCTATGTTCAGATGCGCAGCGTCGGCCGCGGCGAAGTGTTAGTGTCACTGTGTTGGCAGCCAGCTGCCGCCCGCCTCACCGTGGTGCTGCTGAAAGCACGGAACCTGCCCAAGATGGACGTCACAGGCCTCGCGGACCCGTGAGAAGATATTTACATATATAAACTCTTTATTGTACACCAAGAAACAAGATTTTTTTTTTATTGTAGAAGGGAAAGCGTTTGGCCTTCATCTCACCTGGTTACAAGTTGAGATAAGGCCGTTATAATATATAGATAAAGCCTACGCATGCTAGTTTGTTGTATAGTTTTAGTGCGTTATGGTAAATGTCTGGAAGATTAATAAACAAATATGTACTTATATAAAAAAAACATTGAATTTACGAGTAATCTGTCATCACAGCTACGTGAAGATGTATCTGCTATACAACGGACAACGCATTGCAAAGAAGAAGACCCACGTAAAGAAGCGGACCCTGAACCCCGTGTTCAACGAGTCATTCGTGTTCGAGGTGCCGGCAGCCCCCAACGCCACGCTGGACCACGTGTCTCTGGAGCTTCTCGTGCTGGACTGGGACCGCCTCACTAAGAACGAGGTGAGTAAGGAGGTATGGATTCGATGCACATTTTTCTAATCGCACTTTTTGCTAGGAGCTCCTTTTATAATTTGCTTTGTTTTGTGTCTCGCCTACATGGAAATTGGCGGACTCAGCAAAGCTATGGATTACGTACTTATGTACCTTTTTTGTGACAAAGAACAAACATCTACTATATTCATCACATAAATGTTAGTCCTGAGTGGAAAAAGAACCCACAACCTACAGCGCAGTGGATTGTTTAAATGCAATAAATTGTTGATTATGTAACTAAGCAAGACAAGTGATTCAGTTATAAGAGCTTGGTCGGTAATAAGGTTGTCACACCTATCCACCATAAGATTAATACATACGATACGATAAAAAGCACCTTGATGATTTTTTTTTTCATTAAAACTTTTAAAATTTTGATGCGATATTGTTGATTATTTGAGCGTTGCTTGTATGTTAGTATTTTGTTATCTATGCTTGTAGTTAATGTATGTTTTATTTTTGTACCATCTCTTTTAATCTCAGTCTCCTTAATTCTCTTAGTTTGCTATTCACTAGCTATTTAGGTTTGGCTAGACACATTCAACGTATATTTCCATCGGTAAAGGTATTTTTTAACGTATTTTCTGCATTCCAGGTAATTGGAAGACTTGAACTAGGCGCGAATGGATCAGGCTCCGCCCGTCACCACTGGCGCGAGGTGCAAGCCGCGCCGCGACGCCAGATTGCGGACTGGCACAAACTGAAGGAGTAAGCAGGAAGGAGATAGAGAAAGATAGCTAAGGAGGCAGAAAGCTGGTTGGAATGGTACAGGACGTTTGACACAAGCTTATTGTAATCTTGAACCGTAAAAACTTCAAATTATGGAGGAGTACCACAGGGTGCATACTAGACCCTGTTCTGTTTCTAGTTCATATTTACGGGATCTTCCTTTTTTGTCCATAAACAGTATTTATAATTTTTTATAAAGTTTTTGCACGTAATATGAATAATTAAAGTGTACTGTGCCCGACCGGGGAAGTACCACCATTTTGTTTATAACATCAATATCCAACGTAATGTTGTACGACAGGTGGTTCCTCTGGGTTATGTACGCACGATATGGATTTTGGTAGTTTGTTGCTATATAACACATTGTGAATAAAAAAAGGAAAATTCGCCTTACATGCCATAAATACATGCTACATCTAACAAAAAACCATAACATTTATGAAATTTAATGTTCAATTTTCTATATTGGTTCCCGAACTGACCGATTTTTTACGCAAATTTGCTCAGTTAGGGTATCAATATGTTAAGCCACAGCATTGAAGTTTCACATCCACGATGTATGTGGAAGCTACAATTTACCAAAAACTGTTAACCGCGTACCTAGGCGTGGAACAACCTAACTTAAAGACAGAATAGCCGTAATTAACACGAGCGTATCTTCACCTAACGCCAAGGCAATCCTTTTCTGAAGAACATTAATTTAAGCGCGATAGAAAAGTATATGCAAAGATAAAGGTACATCGCATCATCATGTTTGTATCGCCGTTATTAAAGAAATCAGGACCTCTCGCAAACGTTCCAACATTGGCCATTTATGCCTCGTTAATCTATTCTCTTCGTGTTATATATATATTAGAAATTAAATCCGTGGCATGCGTGTGAACGAAATGATTAAGATAAGTGACGACACCGATAGACACAAATGTTGACTCTCGAGACTGCGGTGTCGATGGTGTTCAAACACCATCGAAACCAGTCTCAATAGTATTATCAACTTTTCTATTTTTAATCGTTATCACAACTTCAAAGCGTTAAAATGTAACTAATCTTGAGATTCACGATAAGTTACTTTTTGAAGCTTTTACCGACACTCTGTATTTGAGACTGTCTAGTGTCGTCGCATATGCTACTCATATACGTAAGTCGCGGGGTATTGCAGATAGGTGATGAAGGTTTTAGATTAAATGTTCAGTGACAGACGCCTTTTATGGTACGTTTCGAGATTCGAGTAAAGTATAAAGGGAACTGGTTTTTGCTTCTTTGGAAAAAGTTTTGCCTTTTATTTAATCAGGGTGGGAGGGCACAGTTCTCATGGCATTGCTTTAATGATTTATTTAACTTTACCCTGTATTTTTAGTTTATTGTATTCACAAGCAATGAGCTTGCGCCAAAAGTCTTACGTGGAACTAACTCAAATATCCCAACGCATGTTTGTGTATCATTTTGGTATAATTTTACGAATTCGCGAAGAAACACCGAACTTATATTTCTCATGATATTTTTTTACACATTAGTTGTGCGAGCGTATACATTGAGTTTTCTCTCAAGGCCACTGAGACGAAGTCTGAAACCTATTATGTTGAAACTTATTAAGTTTAGACTTATTTGCTCGATTTAAAAAAAAACGTTCCTGGTAACTATTTAATTTATGGAAAAGTGAGTTTTTGTAAAAAAATACAAGACGTTCCATTAATAAAAGTTCTACACGAACAGCAAAAGATAATTTAATAGCTTCGCTTACGTACGTATTTCAGACTATACATACAACCTTTACTAAATTCATAAAGTAAAATTTATAAATTTTAAATTTTGAAAGTGTTCCAACAAGTTTGGCACATAGTCATCATACATTGTTTTATTACCAAACAAAGAACTCAAATACTATTTTTTTAAACTCTTTTTTCCAGAAATTATAATATTTAAAATATTAGATTTTATAAATGTAGAACCTAGTTTTTTTTTTAAACGAGCACGTAACTCCTATCTTAACTTTCGATAACTCTCACGGTTTTAGACTTCTCAGTGGCCCTGGAAAAAAAATCATATGATCACCTTATTACGCACGGTAAAGAGTAGTTATGGCTAAGCCACGTAGCGAGTGCGGTCTACCGATGGTTCAGCGGTAATTTGTAACTAGGTATATTTTCGTCTTTAGATAGTGAATTGAATGATTATTCATCTGTAAGTTTTAACGCACAGTATTTTCACATCATCCCATAACTATTGGGGAAACTCTTCATTCTTAGGTTAATTTAATATGTTGTACACACCACGTAAAATTGTGGTTGACTCACATACTGGGCCCGCTCGAAAGTGATCCAGAGCTGCCTAAACTGAGAATTTTCCTTCAGCATTCCCATTCGATTTATGTGTTTAATTTTATTTTAAAACATAAATGTTTAATAATAAAGCATGTGTTTTGCTACGGTTCGTCTAAACTATTTATTATTATTATATCTTTACATATTGTAAATAATTATTTTATTTATACGTTCTATATGTACAAACTATATTATATATATATTTTTGGAATTAGTTTAGAAATTTCAGTAAATCAGTTGTGTTTAAAGCTCTTTTTTTTAATACGTACAGTAAATGTAGACCCTTATTACTATGTACACCAATAACCACCTCTAGCCATAAAATCCTCTCCATCCAAAAATTGTCTGGTATATATATATATATATTTTAAATTCTTCAGTTTCATGTACAAGGTGAAGTTTAAGATATATTTAAAGTAAAGTATGAGTAGGTATTTTCATTCATTCATTCATTCATTCATTCCCCGTCCCGATGCAAACATTTACTTGTGTATTGTTGCACACTTTAGCATTGTTGCACACTTTAGCAACTTGTGTCGTTTGGAAGGTCGATTGAAGTGAGAGTATATTTTTAAGTCTTTATAATATCTAGATCATACAAGACTTCGTCATGCATGTCGATAGAAAGTTCAAAAACGTTAACTCTCTAGGCCTGCCTACCCTGTACATGACACGGGGTGGTGTCTTCAAAGTGGCAGTTTTACTCTCTCTTCAATGTAATTTTATCATCTACGTATCTAAGTTTAAGACCTAAAGTAATAACATTTAAAAATAATGAAGAAGCATTTAATTGTAATTGAAAAATTAAACTATGCAGCAGAAAACCTTTAAGGGAAATCCGAACGAATCTCTATTTATTTCGGTCAGAAACCTTACAGACTAGGTCTATGTAATTGAATAATATTACAAAATTATGTATTTCACTCTTGTCGGATTAAACCCTATTGTAATATAGTAAAACGTATATTTCAAATAGAGGTTTCCATATCCAAGTATAATAAAAAAAACAACGTATAGGTATACATTTATATTTCAACATTGCTAATGCTTCAATAAAACAAGAATGGTCAAATATTTTCTTCGTTATTGGTTTTTGTACATCAGCTTAGTTTTGTGAAAATAATTAAAAACATGAGCAATGTTGAATAGCTATAATACTCGTGTCTAGTATGTAAAAACGTATATTGACATAAAAGTTATTTTATACAATAGTTATCCTTAGGCTACATAATCTTAGTTAAATTAAGTGATAGCTAATTGATTCAGGCGTTATTTTGCGGAGATCCATATTTCAAAATAAAATCTGAAAACAGAAAAAATATTTACTTGCGCTGCAAGATTACTACAGAGCTCGGAGCGACAACACGTCCACAGAGGGCTAGTCAGTTAGCAGCAAGACTATATTTCCTGAGGATGCCTCGTGTCGATTTGATTTTTTCAGAGAGATTTGGCGGATTTATTACTAAATATTTTTTCTGTTTTCAGATTATATTTTTAAATTAAGTGAATAAAGCTACAATCTCTTGTCGTGACGCCTACACATTCAAATCTCTTTACAATAGCCACTTGCTCATAGCCACATGATTTCATACCATCGTATGGTGAAGTAACCATCGATTGTATTAATATATGTACACGGTAGTTCTAGATGAAACGAATTTTAAGCAGCTCTGCTTATAAGCATGGGCTCTTCATTTTCACGCGGCTTTGCTGTGTCGATCTAAGTATTCAAGAATATATATATTTACTTTTAAAAACATATATTACTATATTGTATTGTATAATATTGTACTTTGTGTGAAGGATCTCCATACTTAGACATTCCAATCGGTAGTGTAAATATCATCGCTTGGTCATCGATATGCATTTTGTTCTAACTGTTAGCATAGGATAGTTAGACTGTACACTTGTCTGTTAAAAAACTCGTGTTTTTGTATTTCTTAATGGTAAATGTTCCGTGAGTGTAGTAGATGCAAAGCACACCTGGTATGTCGGCCATTTTATATATAGGAATGAAGGCTCTTACGTTCATTTATGGATTGGTGTAAATCAGAAACAATCGGCCGCTCACATCGAGAGTTCCGGTCCACATTTTAAGCCAAAAAATCGCGTTTCTTGTATGGCCCCCTTTTACTTTATTTTAAATTATTAATTATATTAATTAAAAATGTATTTAATAATTATACTAATTTAAAATTTATAATTAATTATCAAATTATTTATAATGTAAAACTAATCTTCACATATTTTTTTAAAAATATTTTTACATTATTTGTTGATATAGGGGCAATATAAATACAAATTTCACCTCTCTACCTATTAACATTCCTAAGATAAACAGACATACAGCCCGCTGACAGGCCGACTAACGGAAAGCGGTGGTCCCGTCGGCAACCTTTGGGCACGGATCCCTAATGAGTATTTAGCGTATCACGTGATAATCATCATCATTCCATTATTATGAATGTAAGAGGGTCTAAGCATTAACCACGTCAATATGTATGTATAACTTAAACTTATATGTAGGCATCATTGGAATATATACATTTTTTTTTAAAATTTGAATACCTACCTACCACGAAAATAATGGGTAAATTATAAAAAATGTATTGTTATAAACTATATGGACTTTAATAATGCCTGTAAATGAGTAATATCAAATAAACACGATTGTTTAACAGCATAATAATACACAAACAGATTTGTAATTTAAAGGAATTTTAGTGAATAAATATTGACTGGTGCTTTCACAACAATTGTTTGTTTTATTTCGAAATCCCTCTTTATCGTGCACATTTTTTAAATGAACGAGGGAGAGGAGAATTGTATGGGAAAGCGGGACTAGTAGGCACTCTTACGATTAGGTACATATTAAATGAAACTATAGTTTTAATTCAGTTGTATATTTTAATATCAAATCTTATTACTTAAATACTTAGGATAACACGGCGTAACAGAAAATAAATTAAAACGGTTTAAAAAGCCCAATATCACCATTCTGCCATACAAACGTAGTTGACGTTAATTTGGAAATGGCAAGACTGATACAAATTAAATGTTGCAGATATCTGATAGATATAATCTGTCTGTGTAATTTTCAAAAAAAATAAGACATATCAAAATGTTCGGAAAAGCCTTTTTTAGATATCTAAATATAATGTAAAATAGTCTTTGTAGCGCATATATATGAATTACGTGTTTGATAAAAAAATTACGCACCACGGGCACAGAATAATTTAATCCGTTTATATATGCATTATTTTCATCGAATTAATGTTATTTTTAAATCGAAATGCCATTTTGAAATGAACGACAAACAACGATTGTACTGGAGCGCGGAAACCAGCGGTACTCCGGGGCCTTCGTAATCTAAATACATTTGGTTGATGAACCTAAACAGTTTACAAGTAGATTAATTAACCGAAATCTATGCAAAATGTCATGATAACGTGCATTTTCGTGCTCAGTACAAAAACTAACTAATATAAAACCAAATATAACTTCATATCAAATTTCAATAATGATCTATAATAATGTTAAAACATTTACTTAACAATTAACAGCACTGGCAAATAGTTTATTACAATTGTAATTAAACAATACAGAGGAAGTAAACTTTATTGGTTGTTATACTATCACTTATTTATATTACGAACGTAAGTTTGGACGTGTCTCTGACTACCTCCTAGTAGGTGATCCTCATAAGATTCTCGATTTGAATAAAGCAATTAAAGAGGTGAATCCTCGAAGAGGAAAAAGTCGTGAGTATGTTTTTTATTCTCTTTCATTAATTTTAAAACTCTTACACATCCAAAGATACATAGAGAATACATTAACATCCAAGTACGTTACATTATAATAATAGTGAGAACACAAAACAAAATTTATGAATATTACGATTGCTATTAAAAACAACTTTATTTAATATCAAGTAACTCACAATTTCAAAACATGCACATTTATATTGTCTTTTTAATACAATCCCTACATGGACGTCTCTTTGATTTCATCTAGCTATATTATATGTCTAGCTATCTAGAGATGTAAAGTTATTGAAAACCTACACATAACATTTTTGTCATTCTTATGAGAATTACAGAAATGTTTATGAGTTATATATTACATTTAGGTTTCAAGGCTTTTCCAATAAATAATAGCCAGTCAGATACTTAGAGGTTTTGGTCAGTTACGAAGTGAGTTTTCTGCTGTTCAAATACAAAAAAAAACGATAAATTACTTGCCTTTTATATATATATATATATAGGTTTTCATTGTCATTTGGTTATATTTTGTCGACACTGGTCGTACAACATGATATATTATATCTCTAGAAAGCATACAAAAGTACACCAAACATGAATCACGTAGGTTGAGACAACACACCAAGCAAGTCATGTGCGCACTATATTAGGACTACTTCTACAGAATACTTCGTAACAAGCGCTAGCTATTTAACTAAGATATGAATTAGTTGGTTCAGATATGTTAAAACTGCGTCAATTTTGGTCCGAAGTTAAAAATTTTGATACAAAATTCTACCCAAAATTAACCAT
This sequence comes from Venusia cambrica, assembly GCA_951394065.1. NCBI lineage: Eukaryota > Metazoa > Arthropoda > Insecta > Lepidoptera > Geometridae > Venusia > Venusia cambrica. The sequence goes on from OX596035.1 coordinate 12,328,207, forward strand.
CAATACTTAAATTACAGTAAGGTTTACCAGTCACAATTCGAAATCGAATACATTTCTAAATCAAGGTTTTAATTACCTTGATTTAAATACGTGGGGAGTCATATTTTTTAATTTGGAATGGATATTACATTACTGCTATAAATAGGTTTAGGATAAGATATTTCTAAAATTTAAGTTATATTTGTTTAAAACGAGTATATCAATATTGTAGAATACATTGGTAACTTTTAAAAGTGAAATAACCTCAGATTAGAAAACTAACGATATCGCACGCCTTTTGTTTATTTGATCCAAGGAAATAACTATCAAATGCGCGCACTCATAAAGGTGTTAGGTAAACTTATAATAGAGAGCGTACGAGATTGCCATTTTAAAAGAAATAAGTAAGATAAAGTACAGTCCATATACACTTTAAAATGTACAAAATTAAACCATTCCTCTTAAATTCACGTCTAGTGAGTTTTGTATTGAACATCACTCTTGCATAACAAAAAAAATAATATATCTACCAGATGTGGGATACATTAGCATTTTTAATATAAATTATAAAGTGTATACACATGATTTTCCATATTATAGGTACATTTTCCAATTTCTTTGTTATACGTAATCTTATTTGAATAAATTATTAATATTAGATTTTCTGAATTTTCCTAATACACGAACAAAACACGGCATTAGTTCTCATCTGGTTAAGTTATTATAAGGTTAAGTTAAGATAAGGCCGAAGGTGGAGGCGCACTTCACCGGAATCCTCAACAAACTGCGGAACTGGCTATCTTACCTCAAAATGCCGGAACACAACAATTTTAAGAATTGTTGTTATGGCGACAGAATTAGGTAAGATGGTGGTAGCTACCCAATCGGACTAAAACAAAGTCCTACCACCAACCAAACCAAGCACAACATTGTACTCCTGAGGATCGAACCCGGGACCTCTGGATCTGACACCAGAAGGCGAAACACTAGGCAACAGAGTATGTGATATAAAGGTAAAGTGAGATATTGCAGTCAGAGTATATAACCTAAAACAATATTTAAAACTACTAAATGCATCTAGGGATAGATGAGTAACTTAAGCAAGATCGTTCGACATGTCATAAGCAGATCATTTTCATAAGTCAAAATATACTGGCAAGTCACTACAAGAGCCACAGATTAATATTATAAAGTCATGTTATTTATATAATGATAAAAATGTTCATCATCACCATTTCAGCCCACTAGTAAATCCACTGCTATTTAATCCTCCCACAATCAACGCCCTAATAGCGATCTGAGACGCCTCCATCCATCGACTCCCCGCGACACAAAGTCGTCTGACATACAGTCATGTGGATTATCTTTTTATGAGACTAGAATCAGTTGTTTCTCATAAGCGCTGATATATAGGACACTTATTTTATGTAGAAACAGGCAATCACTTACATATTTTACGGTAAATGTGGCAAGTTAAATGCATTACAATAAAGCTCCATTTACACCATAGTTAAACGTTTAGTGCAGATACATTATGTGACGTGCGTCGAACTAACTTGTACGGTGTAAATGAGGCTTTAATGTTATTTCGAGTATTAGAAAACCATTTGTATGAACAATCAATATTTCTAAAGTAAATTCCAAAATTGTGATTGCGATACATTAAAGTGCATTGATTGTCAATCACGATTGACGCACAGTCCAAACCAGAGCTCCTAGAGACTTGACATTTTCAGGATAGCTTTCTTTTGTAGTGTAAGGGCCGCATTATAAATGGATTTCAAGTTATTCCCACGGGATGATGGGAACCCGGGCATCCCGGGATGGATGGACTAGTGGATGTTATGAAGTGCGATGTTTTGCGGTAATTTATAATTACAATTATCGTTTTGCAGAAACATAGGTAAATACGTAGATATATTTTGTGAAAAAGGTTAACTTGTGATATGTTTTAAAAAGCGGTGGTGTAATAATCTCTTGTGGTTGTGAGATTCTTAAAGTAAACCTAGCCCATGAAAGGTGGCGTCGTATTATTTACAGCTTAAATATATTTTCTTATAATAAAATCCAATCTCCATTTGTGGAGATAACGATTAGGGCGCGTTCCTACTATATCGTGTCGTGTCGTGTCTCCATTTCAATACATAAGCCACGACACTTGAAACTACACATCTGTCGTCAAGACATAGTGGGAACGAGCCCTTAGTGATCCCAAAGCCGGCAAGGTAGACTTGACTATACCACGACCCGCTATTAAGGTATTCAGGGTTTCAGTTTGGTGAGGACTTTGGCCCGTTTTACGATATTCCAGCAAATGTTCTACATTCCATAGACAACACGCAGATATTAAGTGGGACATCGATTACTTACTAACAAATGTGTCACTTTACAATGTGCACTCAAATCAAAAGATATTTAACGTACCTACTTGCTTTAGATAAGTTTTAAAACATTTATTAATACCTCGGATGTTTGAGGAAAATGTGTACGTAATAGTTATAAGAATATCTGAACGTCAAATTGTTGATGCAAAAAGTTATTGAAAATACAGGCGGGTAATAATCTGGTTCATTTTGAAGAGATCGATCTCAACATTATTGTCACATGCATTTCAAACAGGACGTCATATCTTTTTATCGACTACCCACAAGTCTACAAGTGCTTCTAACATCAAACTGTCAGAACATCCGTCACAACTTCATAGTTGGAACAATCCTGGAATTCCTAGACGATTCTGGAATTACTAGACAATTCTGGAATCACTAGTCCAGTCTAGTGATAGTTAACGGGCCCTAGGGACGGATCACGTTACTTACAGCAGGCCTCGGTCTAGCTCTTTGCGCAGCATGCGAGCTAGTTTGAGGACGTCTTCGCTGACTTGCCCGGCGAATAGAGCGTCCAGTAGCTCGCCTCTGGAGGCCAGTGCAAACACTCCTGCGAGCCGCGACACGGACTTGTCCGATAGATGTCGCTCTACTACAGACCTGGAAAAGTGATAAGGAAATGTTATAAGCTTTTCCTTAACTAGTTGTAATGTAATCGATAGGTTCATGGGACGGGTTGTTTACGTTACTCCCGTACAAATTAAAGAGGTAAATTGTATGATATGATATTACTACTCTGACGAAAGACTTCAATGACTATTTTTTTATTGTTATTGTGCAAAGATGAAAACGTCTTTTTCACACACGGCCGTTGTATGGTAAAAAAATATGTTTTTTCCTTTCGGGATTCACCTCTGACCTACTAGGGGGTAGTCACAGGCACGTCTAAACTACAGAAACGGTAATTAGGTATTAATTACCAGGTGAGATGAAGGCCAAGTGCTTACCGATGGGTAAGCACTTACAATAAAACAATGTTTTATAATAGGACAAGCCGGTTGCTTCACGATGTGCTTTTCACCATCAAACCATTTACATGTCTAAGGCGCATATGAACTTTCGAAATTGTGTTTTATTTTTTTATTTTTTACTGTAGACGGGAAAGCGCTTGGCCTCCATCTCCTGGTTACAAGTTGAGATAAGGCCGAAGGTGGAGGCGCACTTCACCCGGAATCCTCAACAAACTGAGAAACTGGCTATCTTACCTCTAAATGCTGGAACACAACAATTTTAGAATTGTTATTATGGCGACATACTTAGGTAAGATGGTGGTAGCTAGGCGGACACAAACAAAATCCTACCACCAACCAAACCAAGCACAATATATTGTACTCCCCATGGGGATCGAACCCGGGACCTCTGGATCTGATATCGGTGGGTTGAACCACTAGACCACAGAGGCGGTTAAACTAAAAAGCCTGATGGTGCGCGACTGGATTTGAATCCACAACCTCCGGATCGGAACGCGGCCTCATACCGACTTGGTCACATAGCTCTACTGCTCTACTCTACGCTGTTTTGTACAGGCCCCTGTATTTGTAATCTATTTTTAACCGACTTTCAAAAAAAGGAGGAGGTTCTCAATTCGTCGGAATCTTTTTTTTTTTAATGTACTTTCCCCGATTACTCGAAGACGCCTGGACCGATTTGGAAAAATATTTTTTGGTTTGATAGGGACGGACCCTATATAGGATCACGCGCCTGTCTGTCTGTGCGTTCATCTGTCATCAAAATAATTGGAAGAAATACATCAGAAATACAGTCATCCAGGTAAACGAATTGTATCATATTCTTCATTGAAGTCGGTTTTCTTTTTAGTTTTTAAAACGTAATTATCAGTTATCAATTCGAGACAGGGGAAGAATTAGCATTTCGGTTTATTTTGCCTTCTATCATTCATTCTGATATAAACGTTGGGATGATGTCAGTTCTCATGAAATCCTCAAGTATTATTTTGTGTTATAATTTTCCTAGTGAGCCAAAGCTCGAATTTATGACCAAATCCTTGCACATCTCATCGTCCACGGCTGTGAAGGTACCTAAAAAATACTATCTCACACTGTTGAGGAATCCGGGTGAAGCGCGCTTCCACCTTCGGCTTTATCATAAATTGACACCTCATGAGATAAAGGACAAATGTTCCTCCGTCGTAAAATAAAAAAAAACATGGTGTTGTAAAGACACACGATAGAAGTGACACTTTTGTATTACAGGAAAGTATTTTTATTGTATCCCTCTCTACCCACACAATTTCAAAACCCTCTCATTACATTTTCACATTTTTTTTCGCTTTACCCATAAGTGAGTAATATATAATCGAGTATAGGAGTAAGTTCTTACTTGAGAGATTGATGAGATTCACGCAGCGCGTCCTGGAGGAAACCGCGGTCATACGAGAAGTCCACCTCGCAGAATGAGACTACTGCCATTAGCACGGTCTGGAATAAAGAAAGAAAACGACTGTTTAAACGCATTCTGTAATTAAATTAGGAGTAGTAGAGCCCCTGAAAAAGGTGAAAGGGCTCGTCCGGGGTAGTACTTCCACCATACCAATTTCAGCCGCCAAGCAGCATTGCTGTGTTCCGGTTTGAAGGGTATGGTTGCCGGTGAAATTGCGGACCCGCGGGGCTTAACACCTTTATGGCTCAAGTTGACGGGCGCAATGCAGTGCCGCGTAGGCTATGTTCTTGATTGTGAGAAGGTAGATTTGCTAAAACTTCTATTTTGATTCTGGAATTACTAGACAATTCTGGAATTACTAGTCCAGTCTACTGATAGTTAACGGGCACTAGGGACGGATTGTTTATGTTTCAGATTAGGTATATTGTTGATTGTTCACTTGGTGTTGGAACCCTATGAGGCTTACATAAACATTATGTTTAAAAGCCTTACAATAAATGACAAAAAAAAAAGTGGGCTATTTGCTTGTTCCGTCTGCTAGTTGAATTAAAAATGGATTCCGATCTGACACATTTACCATTCTTGGAATATTTACAGAAGATGCCTTAAACACAATGGAAAAGGATAAGATGAAAAAATACTGCTTTAAACCTAATTATTTATACTCAGGAGTGTTTATAGCACTTATGCTTGAGTTTTCGGACCGATTATCAAGTTAAAACGTTGCAATATGTTAACAAATTCTAAGATGCCATACCTTTATGATTCACGATTATTATTAGACTGCGGTGGAGGTGTTATTTGTGGTAAATAAAATGCGTAGAAAATGTTCCATTCATAAACCCTAGCCTTGTGAAATTGACTCATGCTACAATACCTACATTATTTGCGTTGTTTTGACTTGCGTATGCACGATAACTCATATTGCCTGCATGATGCATAAACATACTTACTTGATTCAAAACATCTAACAGAAAAACGAACTATAAGTATAATAGGGAAGCAGTCTGTCATCTGTTCCACACCAGTACTAGACAGAAGCGTCCGCAAAACACGGGCTGCATTGCCACGCTGAATAGCTATATTAATTCGCCGGCCTAAAGAGAACCATAAGAACCAGCCCTTGAGTCACGTGTCGCCTCAAAAAAAGCTCCGCAATTTGGGGCTGATTGATGATCACGCCGCTACGGCAAACAGTCTTTACATTAGCTTATTTAAAAAAGATTGACCAAAGCTGTGCTACAGTCAGATCACGAAGAAGAAGAAGTGAAAGACTCACATGGAACTTTGACCGGAAAGCGGCCAGTTGGCGTTCGTCAGCTGCTGACAGCTGCCCATGCCGCCGTAGCACTCCCAACTTCACAGCGGATTTAATCACGTGCTTCACTAGCTTCTCTGCTTCCCGCTTCTCGACGCGTTCGCGAAGCACTGTCAGGAACTAAAAGGGGAAATCAATTTGTTTTGTTGCACTTATTTATTCTTGCAAATGAAGAAGCTGTACTTTTACAGCTTGTACGACTTTTAGTTGCGGACAACCCTATAGTATCTATTACACTAGTATATGTTGAGTTTTGATTATACAAAATTAAACGGCTAAGTGCCCGGTTTACGCACGCCAAGGGTTCCGACCCACATTTCAAAGCAAAAAATGAAGTTTCTTGTATTCCCTTAAATTTTAAAAATATATATTTAATTTTTATTATTCGCTGTTATAGCGGCAATAGAAATAGACCGCCTCTGTGGTCTAGTGGTTCAACCCACCGATTTCGAATCCAGAGGTCCAGAGGTAAAATATTGTGCTCGGTTTGGTTGATTTTAGTCCGCCTGGCTAGCTACCACCATCTTTAATTCTGTCGCTATAACAACAATTCTAAAAATTGTTGTGTTCCGGCATTCAGAGGTAAGATAGCCAGTTCCTCAGTTAGTTGAGGATTCCGGGTGAAGTGCGCCTCCACCTTCGGCCTTATCTTGTAGCTAGGTGAGATGAAGGCTTCAAGAGCTTCCCCGTCGTACAATAAAAAAATAGAAAATTTCAACAGTCATCCTAATACGGTTCATGAGATAAAGCCCCCTGAAGGACAAACGGACTCGACGAAATTTTTGTGCCATTTTCATCTCGGCTTCAGCACTGATTAACGCCATCTAGCAGAGATTCGCTTAACTTTGTAAAACCGTCCTAGGTTTCTGAAAGTACGTTCAAATCACTAGCGAGAAATGGCGTTTTTGCTGTTTGGATGGATCGAGTCCCGTCACGAGTTGTAAATTGTTGTTTCATTATAATACTAGCTTTTGCTCGCGGCTTCGCTCGCGTTAAGAAGATTTATTATTAATTAGGTATAGCTTTTGCGGCTTTACTTTTGTTTAGCGTGTGTAAAAAAGTAGGGCCTACAAAACTTAAAAACCACAGTACATTCTTCAACTTCTCCATTAACGTTCAGATTTTCTTGAGCCATTAAAAAAAGTCTAACCGACAAAACCTATACATTCTTAGCGAATGCCTACGTCATAACATCTACCTGCATGCCAAATTTCAGCCCGATCCGTCCAGTGATTTGGGCTGTGCGTTGATAGATCACTATGTCAGTCAGTCAGTCACCTTTGAGTTATATATATTTAGATATGTAAATGTTGTGACCAAGTGAAATCACTTGAAATACAAAAATAACACTATCAAATTGTTTTGGAAATGAATTGCCACATAGTGGATATTAGGAGCTACCATTAGTAATATTTTCGGAATATAAACAATTATTATCTGGGTGTGCTCGAGCTAATTTTATCACCGGCATTTCCGTTTTCGACTCATAAGCGACGGTCTTGCGACTAAAATAGTTTTGTATTAAAAACAAGCAAACTGAAATGGAAGTTATGCTTCTGATTAAACTAACTATGTACAAAGGATTCAGTCAGATTACCTAAGGACCGTTACAGTTGTACAACTGTTCCAGACCAGTATGTCGGTAGCGTGCCCAAGACACTGGCTAAATTGCCAGTTCATGCATGCTAATTCGCTGTCCTAAATAAGAGCCAGCCCTTGAGTCACTTGCTTCTGATTACTTTAATTTTGAGTAATCGTTACGAATGTGTGATGTAACTAACATCATTTACCCATTCGGATCCATTGAACTAAAAATAAAGTAAAACCATCGAAAGAATTCAACGTTTAGCGAATCAAAAATTAATCAACATTCTGGGAAATTACAAATTTTGGAATTTCAACTTTCTGACCCTAAAGGAAAACTTTATTCAAGATATAGTTTTGATGGTTTTACTTATTCATCCACCAGTGTCAGATCTTCAACAGACTGATGAACTGTCGAAACAGAACAATTAGAATTATTTTTCTGGTCACACACCTAGGTGACGTGGTGGTAGTTAGCCTAGGTCTACTCCATCACATGCTTCCACAATGCGTCGTATAGTAACAACTATTTTGCTTCGGAAACTTATTGGTGTTTCTCTGGGATATGTACACGCTATATGGATTTTGGTCGTAGATTCAAAACCATAGTATATAACCATAAGTAACCATATGTAGCATGTATAGGTGTATAGGTACATGCTGCATGCCACATCTATGTGACTATATGAATATTTTTAAAATGTAATGTTTAGTTTTACCATATTGGTTCCTTTACTGCATGAATCTTAACGAGCGAAGTTGAATAAGTATATATTTTTTACAGATTTTCTAAAATTTACAAAACAAATATTTTTTAGATAACCCAGTCGATCGTTGTCACCACCAGATTGTAACGTGGCTAAAATACTGGCGGCATTACCACATTGGATAGCAATATTAATTTAATATTATGATTATAAATTAATTTTGTAAATAATCAATTCGATATTTTTACTTGTAAGTACCTATACTATAGTAAGTTTATAACAATTTAATTAATTGTTAATACAATTAATCATGTTTCGTGTACGTAGCTGTAAGTTTCCTGTCATTACTTACATGTTTTATGGATGAACCATAGATACTAACTAAATTTATTGTTTACAGAATTTACAGAAATTACAGAATTTACTGAATTTACCAAATTACCAAATTCACCGAATTTACTAAAATAGCTGAAGGGCTTTCGCGCCAAAGCTGGATCCACACACCAAGAGCTATCTATATACCTGATCAAAGAGCTTAGCAGCATGATCGTCGAGCACGAGTGCTCTGGCGCTCGCGGTGCCTCCGACCCTCGAGAGGAACTTCTTCTGGGCTCGCAGCGATATGTCGCGGGCGCACCACGTGCCACCCTCCATCGCTGAAACAAAAGAATAAACCTTATCAACAAATTACATGGATGCATGATGAATGCAGAGTGGATGGTTAGTACCAAGTAGACCATCGTGCCTGAAATTGGCCAAAACACAATTGTCAACAAACGATAGTCATTTTATGACATTAATTTAATCACGCATAGGTAACCAGTTAAAAACTAGCCGAGTCAAAAAGTTTTTCCATAGTCTCGCTTGGAGATTGCAGTGTTATAAAAACAAGAGAAAACGATGCCGATCGTCATTCCAGAAATGGCCTGACTGTGCCCATCGATTAGGATTTTGTCGAATCGCTTCAGTTACGGTCCGAACAAAGATTCAATGTTACGATATGAAGAAGAGTTAGTCCACAACCGGCACTTGAAGGTCTGACCTCCGAATCGTCAACCCACTTGACCAGCTCAGCGTTATTGAACGGATATTCAGTAAAAAAAAAGGTTGATGACCTGTGTATGACCTACACAGTACAGGCACAGCCTATTGTATAAAATTATGTAATAATAATTGTAATAATCCTGAAATAACAATTCACTAACAATTACCGCGTTGGGCTTGCGCGTCCCGCTCTCTATGTAAAAAGCACAATGAGTGTTTTACAGTCGAGTTAAAAATTGTATGGGCATTTAAACCACTCATGTACAAGGGAAGCGGTCAGGTTGCTTAAGGACCGTTACAACCGTCTTTAGGTAACTCAACTGTTCCAGACCAGTACCAGCCGAAAGCGTGCCCAAGAAACTGGCTGCATTGCCACTAAATAGCTATGCTAATTCGCTGATCTTAACAAGAGCCAGGCCTTGGGTCACGTGTCGCCTGAATCAAAATCCCCGCAAGATTTTCGTGTCTGTAATAATAAAAATAACGTATGACATGTCTATTTGTGTAGATCATAATGTCAACTGGCTATTTGTATCAATGATGCTGCAAGCATACAATGGAACAATTGCGCTTTCAATTGAATCTCTGTAAACTAGGTCGATGCGAAGTTTATACTCCTAATCACAACTCTTGTTTATCGCTGGAAATTGATATAAGTTTCTATTTCTCTGTTTAAATAGAGGTGTGTGTAGAAGGGATGGATTGTGTGGGTGTTCTGGCAAAAAAAGAGAATAGTAGATCATGTAGTGTCGACTTCACCTAGTGTTAGCTCTTGACCTCTAGGTTTTACGAGCTCTAGTACTAGAACAAGGTTGGGGTCAACTATGGAGCGAGCTTTCCCAGAAGGAACTGCCCTCTTCTTTTTATACAACTAGGAGACGGGACAAGCAAGTAGTCCACCTGATGTTAAGTGCATCTCTTGCTTATTACAATGCCTTACTGCGTAGGTCACATCCACAAAGAACATAGCCTACACGGCACTGCATTCCGCCCGGCAACATGAGGCATAAAGGTGTTAAGCCTCGTGTGCCCGTAATTTCACGGGCAACCATACCCTTCAAACCGGAACACAGCAATGCTGTTTGGCTGAAATAGGTATGGTGGTAGTACTTCCCCGGACGAGCCCTTTCACAAGGGGCTCTACTACTCTTCTTTTGTTTTTTCTTTGCCTTGTCCCATGTCGCAAGCCAGGTCAACCTTTACAGGTCTTACCACCAGTATTGTGATCAGCCATTAGCCGTAACCACTTGCAAAAACCAGCGATTTCGTTACCTGGATCTGCTGAGTGTGGGATAAAAGCAACAGGATGGATTATGATAAAAGAGAGATATATGCTTTAAAATAGTAAGCAAAGCGATATTTCAATACTCAACAAGCAAACAAGAAACAAACAAAAATAACTTTTCAGAGCTTTAGAAGTCGGTACAAGGTACCATGTACTACATTAATTAAGAATAACATTCTTTATATATTGAAAGGTCGAAAAGGTTAAAGTTCTTTTTTAATGTTTAACCCCTGAGTTCATTCATGTTCTTTTGACGATAGATATGTACTTTAAACGTTGAACTGTCTAGAACTCAAAGGTATGTAGAAAGGAGAACTAAACATTTTAATTTATCTTCGTACCAACTACAAACTAATGACGCATGCCAGCTGCCAGCTTCAAGCAGATTCTTAAAAAACCTCATAAAAAGAACAATAAATTAATATGCAGGTACCTACTCCAAGGAACTGAACAACAATTTGTGTAGACTGTAATAAAGTTCAAAACTGAACGAAAGAAAAGTTGAGTTATTCTAAAGAAATCTTTGCAATTTCGAACATACCTCAGATAAATAAATAAATAAGTATTAAAATATTGATGAAAACGATTTATGAATCCGTTAGGTATCACCTACTTTTCGAGATCCCAATGTAATGTGTAAAACCCTGAATTCGGAACTCATCGCAGTCACCAAACACGACGCAGACAGAACACATTCATTGCACAGTTTGTGCTCGCGAGGTTAACTGTTCGCAGAACTTCGTATGTTTCTTCGAACTTCGTTGTATGCTTTGCAGAACTTCGTTATTTATGTTATATCCCCAATAGTAAAAAAGCTGCCTGAGTGTTGCATTTGCAACTTCTAAGGAGAAGAGAGGTAGACAAAAAAATTAACATCATCCGAATCCGTTTAGCCGTCTTGGCTGAAGGAGTAACAAATATAATACACGCATACACACAAACTTGTGTATGAATATGGGTAAATCTCCAGATGTTTCTTCAAAATGTTGGCATTGGCCTAAGATGCAGTGTCCGATGTATTATTTTTTTTACATTAGAAATGGGTGAGCTCTTGATCTGGAACATTACCCAATAATACAAAACATTACCTCACCGGAGGATGTGCTGTGCCACGGGGAATTGCTTGGCCTTCATCTCACCTGCTTTTCAAGTAATGATAAATGGGCAAGTATGCAGGACTGTAGGCAGTCGAAGGAGGCCTTCCCGGTTTTAAACCCGAGATACTCCCGAAAGCTACTCAGTCTGAAACGTGACAAACTCCGACGTATCATCGGTATTGTCACAGGACACAGCTCACTAAATAAGCATTTTTACACAATGGGAATCACAGACAGCCCTCTATGCAGAGGGTGCATGGCAGCAGAGGAGACGGCCGCACACGTACTCCTGGATTGCAGTAGCGTAGCGTATCAGCGCCAGCAACACCTTGGGACACCGAGGACACCCAAGGAAGCCTGCACCAGCATCAGCGAGCTGCTGGCCTTCTTGGAGGACATCGGGTGGCTGGAGTAGCAAAAGCCCACCCGTCACGCAAAAAGGACCCATAGGAGGCCCAGTTGCGGAAAAAATAGTCCGCGCACCAAGTACCAAGTAAGTTATGATAAAGCCGAAGGTGGAAGCGCACTTCACCCGAAATCCTCAATAAACTGAGGAACTATCTTAACCTCTCAATGTCGGAACACAACAATTTATTATGCCGACAGAATTAGGTAATACCTACCTAGAAGACGTACTGAAAGGAAGGCATGCCATTTGGCCACACATCTCTAAAATACATTTAATATAGGTCGTCGATGCGCGGGAGAGCCAGTGCTTTCTGGGACAGCTTGCTTCATCAAACCTCATCTTTGATGCCTATAGAGCTACAGACAAGCCTAAAAGACGACAGCTAACTCATAATTTGAAAAAAAAATCTATTCTCTTGACATGTCAGAGTACATATTCGTAGCCCTAATGGCTATTTTTGCATGGCACCACCTCACGTTTTGTCCCGCTTCAAATACAATTTAGTAAATAAAGCCAGTCATCGTTTGGGGGCCACCTTTTGGTTACTGATTGTAAAAGCTTTCAATGTCAATTTATGCCGACCTTGGGTCGATGGTCAAAGATTTTCTTTGATAGCCTTGCGACCTTAGAAATTATTAGGTACGTTCTTAGCTGTATCAAAGAATGACTTGCGTTCACATCACTATGTTGCGGTATAAAACTAAGTTTTTATACCGCAACATAGTGATGTGAACGCAAGTCACAACTCTCGTACAAGCCATTATTATTATATCACTTAGTGTAATTTTTTTTATAAATGATGGATTAGCTCTTGGCTTGTCTGGGCCAGAGCAAGAATGAGGTGGAGTAGGCTTTCCTAGATAGCACTGGCTCTCCCGACGGAACATAGCGAATCGTTAGGCGCCGAACTGCGGGTAGTCGCTAGCTAGGTGAAATTTCACAGTTCCTACCACAATTGTTGTGATCATTCAGCAGTAACTGCTAGCAAAAACCAGCGATTCCGATGTCCGGGGTAGACAACTAGGAGACAGATCACACCTACCCCGTATCTGGACATGAGAAGCTCGCATATCTTGGCTCAAGCATAGTTCTTGGAAGGCCTATGTTCAGACGTACGTGGGCTGAAATGGTGAAGGTTGTTCTTCAACGTTATATGTGGTCCAGTGGTTCGCCCACCGGTGTCAGATCCAGAGGTCGCGGGTTCAATCCCCAGGGGAGTAGGTACAATATTTAGCTGGGTTTGGTTAATGGTAGGACTTTGTGTAAATCCACCTGGCTAGGTACCACCATCTTACCAAATTCTGTTGCCATAACAACAATTCTAAAATAAGTCAGTCTGCCATTAAGAGGTATGATATACCAGCTCCTCAGAATGTTGAGGATTCCGGGTGAAGTGCGCTTCCACCTTCGGGCTTATAACTTGATAAGGTGAGATGAAGGCCAAGCACCCCTTCATACAATAAAAAAAATAGATCTTCTGGGTAGGTTTGTCTTGGACCTCATTGCCTGTGCAAGTTTCGAGGTAAGGCGAACCCATTCTAAATTTAAAAAAATGGGTAGGGAAATAAGGTTACACAAATGTAGGTTTGCATACAAACATTCCAGGTGAAGTAATGATTCAGAGACCCCTTTATGTTACGAGCAGTGAGCACGAACGGTAGAATTTACGAGTGGACCGACACGAGAGCAAATGAACTTTTTGTTTCTGTTGGCTTTCGCGCTGTTTACACTCTCAAAGTGTTTGCACGGCGTGGAAATGTTTTAATTTTGTTGATGTGGGTATTGATTAATGGAAACAAAGGTATTTATAGAGTTGAAATAAATAAACCAGCTTTATCCCGCGGCTTCGCCTGTGTGGTTCCAGCATATTAAGGCTTCATGTTACCTGAAATCGATTAGCTTCAGCGATCATTGTACGCCAATGGTCGCTGAATTTATTGATCATTGCATTAACTTTATAATCAATATAATCTTGCTATGATTCCAGATTGATACTAGTGTCTCTAAAACAAAAAAAAACTAGAGAAAAAAAACAAGTTGACCTTAACTAATACCAAAAATGATCGCCATTCAATAAATACGCTTTGAAACGTTGTACAGTAAATAAACACTGTATAAAGCAGAAGCTTTGCGATTTCGATTTTCAAAATTAGTATTTGTTTTACCGTAAAAAAAAAGTTTTTTTTTAATTCGCGCGCAGTTCTGTAATCTGGTGGCCATAAGCGCCGTGGCTGAGGGTCACCTTTATTATATTTATCATACTATTTGTTGTATTCTTTTAAAGAAAGAAAACGAGATTAGAAAATGTGTTGTGTAATCTTAAAAAATATGCATTAACTTAATTACTAGCCTTACCTTGGTTCTGTTTGCAAGCATAGCCTTGTTTGTTATAGTCTTGCTTGTGCTATAGCAGGAGTTGATAACTGCTGACATTTATTTATTTCAAACAGCGCCATGTAGCGTCAATTTCGTTTGCATTTTAGGATTGTTTTACTCTATTCAGCGCATGTATGCTGCAAGAACCTCATTCATGACTATTTCCATCTCCAGGTTCCATTTAATTATCATCATCTGCAGCCTTTCTCATCCCTCTGCTAGGGATACGCCGGTTAGACTGACACAGGCTCGAGAAGGTTGAAATAAGCAGAGATTTTATTTTTATGTTTATGTAAATAAAATACTTGCGCCTTAATAAAATGCCCAAAACATCGTTGCCGTCATCGGAATTGCAAAAATCCTATTTAAAAATTTCAAGTCTCTGGATCCTATGGTTCGTGATGTGTGTTGATTACAGTTTGCCGGTCAGCTTTACGACCATTTTATATATATTTGAATGACTAATCAATCAGTATCTTCAGGAACCTAGCAGTAAAGTCAGTGAATGTTTCTAGTAAGTATGTTTCTTTCACCCTTTAAAACACTACATCGATCTAGGTGTTATAACGCTAATAAACCTTTGGGAGTCCGAAAACTTGACATTGGTCTCGTCCCTGACAGAGACCTACGCACATTTGGCTGCCTTCCAAGGGTTTACAGTTATCAACTGCTGCTATGGCACAAGCAAGGCTATAAGCAAACAAGGCTATGCTTGCAAACAGAACCAAGGTAAGGCTAGTAATTAAGTTAATGCATATTTTTTAAGATTACACAACACAATTTCTAATCGACGTCGTTTTCTTTCTTCAAAAGATTAGTTGGTAAAAGGGTTCCTTAGTGCGATGGCACACCTGCGTAAAATACATGGCTGAGAGTTCGGTCAACTACGCTAACAATGTTATTTAGGTTACCTATGCCTTATGACACATCAATTATAATAATGTCACGTAGCGTGTAGCGACGAACTTTACGTCAAACGTTTCTGTCCACGAGAACGCATTCAATTAATGTATTTTACATGTTAATGCAAATGTAAAAGACTCCCGGTTCCGCACTTAAGACTCTTAAGTGGTCCATTGTGCGTTAGGAATATCCGCCTTGTATAACTCCAACCAGAAGCGCAGAATACATTTCTTCTCAGGCTTAGCGACCAGTGTTTTTACATAGCATGCGACAGAAATGAACGACCGTCTGACAGAATTTTCCGTGGCGTTGCGCGCTACATTTGGTGTGTCATGCCAACCGAATACATCGACCGATAGTTCAGCCGCTGAAGTATCGGCGTGTAAAGATACGGTGTGTCGCTACGCTTAGTGAGATTAGAGTAGTAGAGTAAACTCTACTCTGCCACTTAGCTTCTACGCTGGTCACTGTACAGGTACAAACATAGAGAAGCGATGTCTGTCTGGGTTCAGATAACGTCGCCAGTAAAATCAAAGGTGCCTAATACTTACTGTATTTATGCCTCGAGAAATTGGGCGCTACGTGGGCATCGTAGTTTTGATCTGCAGTGTGATCAAGGCCTAGCCAGCTTCTAATCGGAGACATTACTTCTGTAGTGTGGAAGTGCATTACAGAGGGCTGGCGCGTACATCACATTCATACGTTGCGCTTGTGTTGTGTCTGTGAATTTAATTATCGCCATTTGTATAGGTTGTAACTCGGTATCATCAAACGATAGTTTTGAAACACACTATAACTCAAATTGTAGATAGTGGTTTGAGTGTATACTGTGAAGTAAACGCTTTTCACACCCGACCACCAGTGACGATATTCATCGTTGCTGGGTATAAACCCCTCTCCAAAGTTAGCCAATCTCATTCAGGTGGGACTTGCAATGCTGGCAATATAATCGTCCCATCTTGCTGTCAGACGACCGACGTTTTTGAAGCTATAACCTCTTCAGGCACGTTGGGCATTTTTGAGATGGAAAACCATTGAACTCGCGACATTGTTACCGATACCGACACTTCTATATACTTATATAGTGTAGTCTGCTTTTATTACAAACGTATTGCACGAAGACTATTTTCTGGATAAATAAATGAAACTTTATTAATTTTACTACTGAGAAGCGATTGGCTTAAATTTCACGTGATATCAAGTTTAATGCCGAAGGCACACTTCAACTGGAATCCTGAACCGACTGAGGAACTGGCATTATTCTTAAATGCCGTAACAGAACAATTAAGAACTGTTGTTATAGCTACAGACCTAGGTAAAATAGACTTAAACAGAGTCTCTATAGGATCTCTAGTTTCGGCTGGTCGTTGATTGTCAGTCAGTCAGCTACACGACGATTTTATATGTATACGTATTCGATATTGCGCGAATGTAAATCGAGCTGTACAGTCCGAAATGTGCCACATGAACAGTAGAAAGTGTACTCCGTTAAACTCACGCGATATGGTAATATCCCGCTATCTGGTTCCGTCGGAAGGTACCTGATGTGCTGGAGTTAATGTGCCTGACACATCGACTTGGTTCCCTTTGTGAGCTTTTTTTTTTATTGTACGGCGGGGAAGCGCTTGACCTTCATCTCACCTGGTTACAAGTTAAGAGAAGGCCGAGGGTGGAGGCGCACTTCACCCGGAACCTCAACCATTCTGGGTGAAGTGCGCTTCCACCTTATCATAACTTTAAGCCAGGTGAGATGAAGACCAATTGCTTCCCCGTCGCACAATAAATTAAAACAAAAAACCTCTCACAGTAGTTTAAAATTAGTAAGTGGGTAATAAAATTGGTTACAATGGCATCTTCTCAAACATTATAAGTAAGTATGAAATTACTTACTTGTTAAAAACATAATGCATAAATCATATAACGCGCCAACCCTAAGGGTATCAGATCGCAGGATTGAGAGCAACGTCCGCGAGACAATTAAGAAGGATCTCTTGATAATTGGAACGAACAGTAACTTGTGCTGAGTATGATTGATGTGGTAATGGAGTAACAGCTGCGGATAAGACTCGGTTACATAGTTTGGGTGTACGTAAAGAATTAGGTGGTCCTTTGATGAGAAAAGACATGTGAAACAACGTATATGTTTTCCCCCCTGTGCTGGTATTAAATAATCATAGTCGACAGTCTCTAATTAGAAATGAAACTCAAATCATTGATGACTAAATTTACATTCTACGAAGCAAGTGATTTTAGTTAAAAAATCCGCCATTGCAGACGCCTTTCCAATTCAGATGTCGTAAAAGCCGACTTCATTTCAACAGCAGCTTTTTTTTGTTTTTTGTCATTCAACTTTAGTGGATAATTTGTTCGAACTAGATACCTATTACTAACCTACCTAAAAGTTCAACATATTTTATGTAAAAATTGTGACTTCAAATCAAATCAAATCAAATATTTATTTATTTTCTCATACACAAAGGTCAGTAACATAGTAGGTTTAGCTAAAATAAGAGATTAGAATAACCTGTTTTGTGTGAGACTGGTGCCTATGGTAGGTTTGAAACAAACCTGTAATACAGGTCACCTGCCTTCTATAGAAATCTTTGTTATAATGTAGCCAATAAATAAAATCTAAATCTAAATCTTATGCTTACATATGTGTATTACCCAACAGCCGATCATCATTGTCGTCAACATCGACGTCCCAAAAGGGAGAGATCAGTTCGGTTCGGACCCTTTTTTTATTAAAGGTCGGCTCTTAACCTAGAAACTTGCATTCACAGAAGAAGATGACGTTACGATGGAGCGAGACTACCTAGAATGCGCCAATTAACTATTTTCTTGAAGACAAGAGTTATAACACAGCGGAAATACAGCTGATCAAAGCTAACTTTTCGGGACATAAAAGTTGACAAAGCCCGAGTACTAAGTCAAACAAAGTCTAAGATTCTTGTTAGTCTTGCCTCTCATTTTTCCTACGAAAGTTGGAAATCATTTTTCGTTTACACAGGACAGGATGGCACAACTTGTTACAAAGTTTTTCGACATGTTACTGTAGAACATGCCGGCATCCTTGCCTAATAATTCTTAGTTCTTGAAAAGTCTGGATAAATATATGTTCTTTGCAGAATCGCGTTGGGTAACTTTAGATATTATTTTTTGCAGACATGTACTGAGCTTCCTTTTGTGTAAGCCACTATGAAAATTAAAAGTCGAGAAACTTGAAATTTTCATGGTGATCTTAAAGAGATCTAGCACCGCTAGTTTGAGTTTGAGTATTCAGTCATAAGCTGCTATATATGTTTATAAGATTTTATAACATTATTATTTTATACATTTTTGCTAGAAAAACATGTCTCTTCAAGTTCAATAAATTAAAAAAGATACGGTCCGAATTAAGAACCTCCTCCTTTACTTGAAATCGCTTAAAGCTAACAAAAAACACTGTCATGATGGTCACTATTCTAAGGCTCGATTTTGCTCTTGTCCTTCTGGTTTTCCACCGGCCCCTATGAATAATGAAACACCTATCGACCTAAATAATAACACCCTTCTTCACCTTATAGACCTTTCCTTAGGGTTCTTAAGATTTTGGTTTGATTGGATAAAAGACCCAACCCACACAACCTCTCTCAATAAGAAACACAATGACATAAGGACATTGTGTCATACGTCTAACTATGGACACAGTGAAGATGATAAAGTCAAAGACAAAGTTAAGTAATTTTTTTGTTTATTCCGTATTTTTTTAGGATCATCTAAAAACGTAAATTAAAATATTGACATTTATATCATTGTTATTTTATTTATGTATGCTGAGCTGACTGACTGACTATAAACGCATGGCCTTTAATTTGTAGGATAGCATCCTTATACCTAATGCATCCTTATACTTAATGGATTTTGGGAAATTGCCGGGATAAATAGGGAAGGCACGAATCTCGAGCGTTCGATAGTCTGGATAGTGATATACGTCTCCAAAGTGTCCAGAAAGTTGAATATAAGCCTCTACACTTACATATACGAGTAGATAGAATGTCCCACTGGGTGTCGGCAAGTTGCGTGTAGCACGCCACGTTATCGATCAACGCGTGCCTATTCACTCTACTTACTAAACTATCTTTGGTTTAAACGGCAAATTGGAAATCAGATTTGCAAATAAATAGATTTTGTCGCCAATACCTTCATTTGCGACCGAAACTTTATTTTTATTTTGCGCTAGTCCCTCGCTTGCTATTTTCAAGAGCAGAGTCAAAGAGAAAAAACTAACTCTCCTAGTCTGTATGTATTTGTAATAGGTATGTATTATAGGGTGTTGTATCATATAGTACGTATGTATTTACAAACTAAAAAACAGTATTTAAGTATTCTAACCGTCATCTAGTTCCCATAATACAAGCTACGCTTAGTTTCGGGCTAGATGGCGCTGTGTGAAATTCATATACTGTAATGTCATGTCCTGTCCTGTAGTATATAATAAAATGTTTAATAAGAAATGAATACTCATATATTGTATGAATTAAGAGAAGCCCCTTGTGAAAGGGCTCGTCCGGAGAATTACTACCACCATACCTATTTCGGCCACCAAGCAGCATTTCTGTGTTTGAAGGGTATGGTTGCCGGGTATAATTCTATGGTATAATTCTATGCCTGTATGCTTTTATAATTTTGTGTGCAATAAAGTATAAATTAATTCATCCTACGTAGGGAGGCCCTTAGCCTTCATGTCACAGGTCAAGTCATGATAAGGCCGGAGGTATAAGGGCACATTTTTATTTTATTTTATTGTACGACGAAGGGAAGCGCTTGGCCTTCATCTCACCTGGTAACAAGTTGAGATAAGGCAGAAGGTGCAGAAGCACGCACTTCACCCGGATTCCTCAATAAACTGAGGAACTGGCTATTATGTTTATTGTATAGTATATTGTAATAGTATATTGTTTTTATGACGACAGAAATAGGTAAGACAAGCCAGGCGGACTTAAACAAAATCCTACAACCAACCAAACCAAGCACAATATTGCTCCCCTGGGATCGAGCCCGGGACCTCTGGATCTGAAATCGGTGGGTTGAACCACTAGACCACAGAGGCGGGTCAAATTAAGGTTAAAACTTCACCCGAAATCCTCAACAAACTGAGGAACTGGTTATCTTACCTCTCTCCTACTCCTCTCTATGCTGTCTATGATATTTGCACTGCATACATTTAGACTACTTATTGCCTTTTCCTTCACATTCTACAGATTTTGTAAGGTTATTTTGGCCAGAACTTTATCAAAAATAGACTTTATCTTTTTCTTATACTTCAGATACAATAAACCCTTTATTTTGCACACCAATAGGTTCCATAAGTAGTTAATTTGATCCCAGACAACGTTATCCCAAAATATTTTATGGAGAAAGGAGGCAATATTATTGTTTTAGGTTTAGTTATATGAAAACGATTCATTTGAAGATTTACGGCTTTATCTTTTATAGCGAGTAAAAATAAATTTGAAGTGTAGTGTTAGTCTGAGGAACGGGCTATCTTAATGGCGGATCACAAAAATAACAAGGTAAGATGGTGGAAGAAAAAACAAAATTTGTTACGGAATCTATGGATCGAATCCGGGATCTCTGTATCTGCAACCGATGGATGAACCACTAGACAACAGAGGTGGTTAGTCACCTTGTAAAAAAATAATTTCTGAAATATAAATAATATCTGGTAGCAACCACAGATAGTCAAAACGTAGCCATGAGGTCACAAAGTACAAAGATCTATTCCTGTGCTATCTGTCCCAACCCAACGCACCTGCATAAAGCGAAATGTCAAGGTGCTCGTTACTTTGCCCTCTAGAGGGTACTTCTTATGAGAGCACGCCAGGTGGTTTTGTTATGCAGGTCATACTCAACATACTTTTAATTAAGTGCAAGTGGCATAGGTTGTTGTCATACTCACTTGGTTGTCCCTAGATGTTTACATCTAGAAAAGTGTACATACCTATGCCTATAGCGCTTTACTTAAAAAGATTGCATGAACTACGTAGTACTACTAATATTTATCCTATGCCTGTGTTCATGAAAAACGTTATAAATCGTTGGATTCTTTGACAAAAGCCATCTGCATAACTTCATCCCGATATCGTTTTAGCTTTTGCAAAAAGCAATCCAGATGTAAATGTACTGCTTTGTGTATCGTACAAAAAAGGTTTGTAAATTACTTCATACATACATAGACACACGCCTGTTTCCCAGAGGGGTAGGCAGTTTGTGTATCGCACAAAAAACGTTTGTAAATTACTTCATACATACATTGACACACGCCTGTTTTCCAGAGGGGTAGGCAGTGACAATGGATTTCCACTTACTACTCTCCCTGCGCACCTGTTTAGCCTCATGCTCATCGGTTTATCGGGTACTTCTGACCTGGAGAACGAGAAACTTCTCCGACTTCGTCAGAGATTCATCACCGAGCTCTTCTCCCAACTTCACCATTCACAACGATATAATATACTTGCTCAGACAACCTGCTTTCATCCATCCTCTAATAACCAAAAAATCTTAGCATTCCTTCTCAATCTTTGTCACTACATCCTATTTCACACCTTACCGTAGACAACCTGCTTTCATCAATCCTCTATATATAACCAAAAAATCTTATCATTCCTTCTCAATCTTTGTCACTACATCCTCTTTCACACCTTACCGTAGACAACCTGCTTTCATCAATCTTCTATATATAACCAAAAAAACTTATCATTCCTTCTCAATCTTTGTCACTACATCCTCTTTCACACCTTACCGTAGACAACCTGCTTTCATCAATCCTCTATATATAACCAAAAAATCTTATCATTCCTTCTCAATCTTTGTCACTACATCCTCTTTCCTCACCGCTCTATCACTACACTGTTTCTTACTATCTGACAAAGTATATCACACATTTTTAAACGCCTCTGTGGTCTAGTGGTTCAACCCACCGATTTCAGATTCAGGGCGAGCAATATTGTGCTTGGTTTGGTTGGTGGTAGGATTTAGTTTACGTCCGTGTAGCTACCACAGTCTCACCTAATTCTGTCGCCATATAGGAATTCATAAAAAAAATTTTGTTTCGGCATTTAGAGGTTAAGATAGTCAGTTCCTCAGTTTGTTGAGGATTCCGGGTGAAGTGCGCCTCCACCTTCGGCCTTATTTCAACTTGTTACCAGGTGAGATGAAGGCCAAGCGCTTCCCCGTCGCACAATATAAAAAAAATATATAACACATGCCAGTTAAGCAAGCCTCATAGCTCAGTTGGTAGTAACTCTGCTTTCTGCGCTGTAGGTAGTGTGTTCAATTCCCACCCAGGACAAACATTTACGTGATGTATGTTCTGTGTTTGGTTTTATTTCCAAAAAAATAAGTATTTCAGTAGGTATTATACTATCCGTAATCTAGTAAGTTTGGGGCTAGATGGCGCTGTGTGAAATTTATGTCCTATAATTTTTATTATATTATTATCTTTATTATTATGCTTCTGAAAGTTCTCATCTTCACTGCATTTATTCTACTTTCATTCTTCTTCTGCCACACCCAACATTCCTCTTTGGCTTCATTAACTGTTTTTGAGCACTACCGCAAGGTAAATCCTTCGCTTGTAACTCCACAAACAAGTAGGTACGTGCATTATTCACTGCGCAAAGACGTGTCAGTAATGGCTTAAATTACGGCATATCACACACGGGATCCGTGACCTACTTACCTTACACCATTTTATATTGCTACTCCACCACTCAAATGAAAAGAAAAAGTTCAAACCCTTTTTTTATTATCCTATACTACCCCACAGCTGAGCAAAAGCCTCCCACATGCCTCAAATATAAATAGAAAAAATATTGATTTATGTATAGCAAGCATTTTGCAATAAGGAATTTATGCCTTAGTTTTCTTAGATAAAAGTAATATAAAGTAAAGGACTCACGATATCTTTCCCTACGAGGTTTCCCTTTTTTTTTATTGTACGACAGGTAAGCACTTGACCTTCATCTCACCTGGTTACAAGTTGAGATAAGGCCGAAGGTGGAGACGCACTTCACCCGGAATCCTCAACAAACCGATGAACTGGCTGTCTTACCTCTAAATGCCGGAACACAACCATTTTAGAATTGTTATTATGGCGACAGAATTAGGTAAGATGGTGGTAGCTAGCCAGGCGGACTTAAATAAAGTCCTACCACCAACCAAACCGAGCACAATATATTGTACTATATAATACGAGTCTTTAAAAAGAGGTTCGGGATTTATCAGGTACATCATTGATTTTTGGATAACAAGCCTGTTTGCTATACCAGTTGCCAAATAAATGTTGATTACACATTTAGGTACCTATTAGATACCTATACCTAGTTAGATAGAAATCATCACTTTTTTGACACCTGCTTTGTATATATTTGTATTGTATATAAGAATTTAGGTACTTGTATAATTTACATACTAATGTTATTGATATAAATTCTAAATGCTTGTGTTCCGGCATTAAGAGGTAACATAGCATAGTTCCTCAATCTCTTGAGTATTCTGGGAAAGTACGCTTCCTCCAGCCTTAACATAACTTGAAACCAGATGAGATGAAGGCCAAGCGCTGTCCCGTCTAACAATAAAAACAAATAAGTTATTTTAAACTCTGTAAACACTGAACTAAGGATAGTGAATGGTGAAAAAAAACACTAACTAGCCCGAGGTTTTATAAAATTATTAAATTTCATTGCATGCTCTTTGTAGAGAACATTAATTGTTATGTTACGGCATGAATCATTTGGTTCTATAAGGTTCTGAGAAAGCTCACTCAGGGCCCCGAATCTACGTAACCAATCGCTTCACTACGACATTGGTAGCATCACAGGATTTCCACTATAGATGCCTTTTGGTATTCTAGTGGACGTTCAGCGATGATACCATTGTCATAGTGAAGCGATCAGTTTAGTAGAATCGGGGCCCTCTTTATATCTACAGTCTACACAAGATGTTCACTTCTTCACTTACTCCCATCAGACGTCAATCCTTAATTGACACATTTCTTACCCATGTCCTCTTTCATACAATCCATCCATCTCCCTCAGACATTCCCTGCTCGCAAGTCAGTTTATATGTATAGTGCTTTATATATATTACAGAGCTAGGTATAGCTAGGAGCTAGGTATAGGAAGGGAAGCTTCGAATGATCAATGACAATGTGACTCCAAGGCCCGACAGCGGCGTTAAAGCCCCGTAGTACCGCTGATTTTCGCGGTCTAGTACAAACGTTGTTTGTCGCTCAATTCAAACTGGCACGTCCGATGTAAAGGATTTTTGCAGATGTAATCGGATGTGTCTGTAGAGCGTCGCTAAAACTTTTCTTTTCATTTTACTCCGTTATTTGGGCACAAAATAATATTACGAGCTTCGGCCTCATAGATATAATACAAGTTTTCAACTTAGTTTAGAAGTCATATGTCTTAAATATTTTAATTTTAGTGCTATCAATACATTACCTACCTAGTAGGTTTACCTATTGAGTAATAAGGCTATTAACTTTTTTTTTTAACAATAAACGTCATTCTAATTCTTTCTTCCATATATCTAGATTTTAGACGTGCCATTTCATAATGAGCGACAAACTACGATTTAATGGTACTACTGGGCATTTTAACTAGTCAAAACACTTGTGAAAGTTTTACACAGTATTTAAACTATATATGCCACCTTAACTGGCTTATTTGTACCCTGTCCAACCCAAGGCTGCCAATAACTAGAACACTGCTGTTTCCTTGACATGGCCACATATCACAACACAAGCAAACATTTCTTTATATGGTAAAGCGTATGTTTTTGTTTTATAAAAGCCGTTAAGCTTCATATATGTATTACAGAACATTAATTTCACAACGCCATCTAGCCCCATACTAAGCATAGAAGACCTTTGAGCCCTAATAGTAAGAATACGACACAACTCTATGGTATGGAACATTTATAGATCGAAAGTGCGAGCCAAAGAGAAAAAAAAAAGACCAGAAAAGAAGATAAAAAGAGTGCAAGAGAGAGTGGATAAGAAAGGCCAAAGATCGGGCTCAGTGGCGCACCTTAGGGGAGACCTACGACCAGCAGTGGACTGCGATAGGTAGATGATGATGATGATGATGAAGTGCGAGTCAGAAGCGCACCAGACACTCACATTTAGTTTGATAAGTAAAAAACACGTTTCTTGTATGTGTTATCCCTAAAATTTTAATATAAAAAATTTTATTTTTATTATTTGTTATAGCGGCAAAAAAAATATAAAAACACTCTGAAAAATAAAAAAACTTTCTCCCTATTATAGTTAATTGAGCTCTACTATTACGGTTAATACATGCCCGCTGACAGACTGACGGACAGTGGAGACTTAGGGTCCCGTTGGCACCCTTTGGGTACGAGACATTAAACTAAAGACAAGAGTACGTCAACTCATATTATTTTCGGTCACGTTTTGTTTACAGATAAGTTCCTTATTTTATTATGTAGACACAAACAAAGAGTTTTTTCATTACCCCAGTGCCGCAAATATTGGCTCTCTATCACACTGCAAACATTACAGGATTTTTCCCATTGGGCGGTAACGTAAGGCTTTCCGCCCCGGCTTGTAATTCTTTCTATGATTGTCCTACTACAGACCTGAGAGAACATAATCACAACTACAAACTTCAATTTTCAACTTTGATGCCATTTTTTTTATAAATGATGGATAAACTGATGGAGCAAGGATGAGGCCTTCGATAAAGCAAGATTGCCCAGAAGGCACTGTCTCTCCTCTCTCGCACCGACGTAACAGGACAAGCCGTTTGGCGCCGGCCTTCGGTGGTCGCTAGCCAGGTGTCAAAGTCAAAGAGGCAAAGTCAACATTTCTTTATTCATTAAGATTTTTTAGGATCATTTTGAAACGTCAAATCTACCGCCTGTTCGGAATCGTTACCAGCAGGAGAAAGGCAAGAAACTCGGGATCGTTAAAAATAAAAAAATACGCATTAATATTTTATTTATTAAAAATAAACGCATAAAGGTGTTAAGCCTCGCGTGCCTGTAATTACACCGGCGACCATACCCTTCATACCGGAACACAGCAATGCTGCTCGGCGGTCGACATAGGTACTGTGGTAGTAATTCTCCGGACGAGGCCTTCAACAAGGGGCTTCTACTACTATTATAGACCACCTACCCTAACCTTCCTACCACTACCTTTGGGCTTACTTATATAAGCTAGTTAGCTTATAAGTTGAGCTCACTCCACCATCAACCCTATCTTTACATCGCACAAGCATACCTGGAGTTCAAGATCCAAAACAACTTTTTTAATTAAAAATGTCCTACCCTTTACGCAAGGAATCTGTTTAGTATGCGCAATGAATATGACATAAATTGGGGATGGAATGGAACAAACCAAGATATGAATACATATTTTTTTTTTGGAGATGAGCTGAATTCTGATAGCAGATAATTTTTCAATATCAACTTTTGCTGTATGCAATATGTAATAATAAGATTAAGGTTGGAGCATTTACGGCACAATGTGCTCATTAAAAAAATCCATAAGGCTTCTCTCTTATTATTCTAATTATTCTATAAAATATCACCAGAAGAAGGGCAGCAGCTTCCTTCTGTGTATAATCTAAACTAAACCTTTTCTGCGATCACCTATCTGTCTACCAAGTGTGGTATTTTTTTTCCTTTTTTTTATGATAGCCAAGCGTTTGATCGCCAGCTTGCTTGAAAACTGAGTAAAGATGTGGACTAAGATGGAGCACGCTTGCCTAAAAGGAACCTATTTCCTCTGGACTCGAAGACTCCAAGATCGTTCTCTTGCAGGAAAACTGACGAGGGCAAGCAATTCCATTCCTTACCAGTATTACAGTATATATTCATGGTAAAGGAAGATGCGAAACGATGTGTTCGACACGATGAAACATTTACAAGGATTGTAGCCTGCCGTACGTCTGCTAGTCCGGTGGTGGAAAGGGGATGGAGGGATTAGGTCAAAGATATCGTGCGCACACTCGCCGAAGTGGAATTTATAGAAAACAGATGTTCTAGGCTCTGCAAATTGGCCTTAACAAACAGCACGACGCTCGATCGAGTCTAGGGCTTCGATGTGATACTTGGCTGAGCCTTCCCAGACTTGGCAGCAGTAGTCCATACAAGATCGGACATGGGCTGTCCCGGCGTGAAGT
This sequence comes from Venusia cambrica, assembly GCA_951394065.1. Taxonomy (NCBI): domain Eukaryota; kingdom Metazoa; phylum Arthropoda; class Insecta; order Lepidoptera; family Geometridae; genus Venusia; species Venusia cambrica. The sequence continues at coordinate 12,355,893 of OX596035.1, forward strand.
ACCGCCGAATCTTAGCAAGAATACCCAACTTCATAGTAGCAAATTTTGATTTTTGATTACGGCAAAACCCGCCAGCTTTGGAGGAGACTTTGTCTCTGGGCTGTTGATGTGATGTGATGTGATAGGTACCTAATATCTTACTGGCGGAACTGTCTCCATTCACCAAATGCCTTAAAAAACTATATATATATAGTAACTACATATTGGTACAATATAAAATACTGAATCACTTCTATAATAAGAAGAATCATAATATAGTGTTATTGCGCTACAGGTTTTATTAAAAAACACCTATTTCAGGCACCAGCCTCTTGCAATACAGGTATTATACAGCCTAGCATCATTGTTAACCTAGCTAAATTATTAAGTGCCTACCTATCTTAGTACATTTTGTAAAAGGAAAATAAATACAGTTTTATTAAAGATAACCGACTTCAATGAAATATATGATACAATTTCGTTCACCTGGATGATGTATTTGTTCCAATTATTTTAATGACAAGTGGTCCGTGTTTTCTATACTTTTGAGTTAATACTCCCTTAAAATACCCAAATCGCTTCAAGTGTGCCTATAATATTTGAAGAGTTCCCTCGGTTTATCCAGGATCCCATCATCAGATCCTGACCTGATGACAGGGGTCCTTTTTCCCTTACTTTTGAGGTCATACACCCTAAAAATACCCGAATCGCTTCGAGTGTACCTATAATATTTGAAGAGTTCCCTCGTTTTCTCCAGGATCTCCTCATCAGATCCTCAACTGATGACAGGGGTCCGCTTTCTTTTTATCAGATAATGCACCCTAAAATACCCAAATCACTTCAAGTGTGCCCAAATATTTGAAGAGTTCCCTCGATTTCTCCAGGATCCCGTCATCAGATCTTGACCTGATGTCAATGGGATAAACTGTGAATCTCTTTCAAACAAATAAAAATATTTTCGAATCGGTCTAGCCGTCTTATCGGAGAACATACATAAAAAAATTAAAAAAAAAGATTCCGAGGAATTGAGAACCTCCTCGTGTACGTGTATCACATCCACAGAAAGTATATACGTGTATCACATCCACATAAAGTGTACGTGTATCACATCCACAGAAAGTGTACGTGTATCACATCCACAGAAAGTGTACGTTTATCACATCCACAGAAAGTGTACGTGTATCACATCCACAGATAGTGTACGTGTATCACATCCACAGAAAGTGTACGTGTATCACATCCACAGAAAGTGTACGTGTATCACATCCACAGAAAGTGTACGTGTATCACATCCACAGAAAGCGTGTGTAATGTAACCGTAATATCTAGCCTAGTGAAAAATATTCCGAAAGCATTCAAACTTAACCGAATTTGCATAAACAGGAACCCTACATGGTTTTATGAGGGAAAAATCTTTTTATACCCTTCTGAGTCAGTCACGCGATTAATGTGGATGATACCGCCATGGAGTCGATGACCTCATACGCTACACCTGGTACCTGGGCCCTGATTCTATTAAACCAATCGCTTCACTGTGACATTAGATCGTGGCCATTCTGCGACGATACCATTGTCATAGTGAAATGCTTAGTAGAATCGGGGCCCTGACCGCTGCTACTGCTACCAATCAAACCGAGGAAAAGAATACTTGAATGTGTGATATGTACAAACGAGATCTCTTTTTCACATGAATAAAACAGAGAACATATGATGATCTAGGGTGGGTTGGATGAGATTTTGCTAGCGGTTACAGCAGATTTTTTTTTTATTGTACGACGGGTAAGCACTTGACTTTCATCTTACCTGGTAACAAGTTGAGAAAAGGCCGAAGGTGGAGGCGCACTTCACCCGGAATCCTCAACAAACTGAGGAACTGGCTACTTTACCTCTGAATGCCGGAACATAACAATTTTAGAATTGTTATTATGGCGACAGAATTAGGTAAGATGGTGGTAGCTAGCCAGGCGGACTTAAACAAAATCCTACCACCGAGCACAATATTGCTCCCCTGGGGATCGAACCCGGGACCTCTGGATCTGAAATCGGTGGGTTGAACCACTAGACCAGAGGCGGTTAAATGTAATTTGCCATGCATATCCATGGCAAAGTGTATATGCGTTGGAGAACATCAGGTTACTTATCTTATAGGTTATTTATCCAGACATAACTATAATACGCGAGAGAATCCGCAAAAGCTAGCAGAAATATTAATTAAGAGGTCACTCAAGGCAACACAGCGAGACTACATTTCAATTGGTATTAGTACTGAATAGAATACCTATGGCGTGATCGTAAAGTGCAATCGAGTCTACTTCCGCGCGGAAGGTTACCATGGCAACGCATTCCTTCGATCCATGAGCAGGACCGGACCACCTTGACAGATATATTCTAACAGGTCTGCATAGTAAGAAACCTACAAATACCTGTATCAGATAGTCTCATGATTATAGCTACGACGGATATGTGATTGTGTGATATGTGGTGCGGGAGAGACTGATTGGAGTGTGAGACTGAGTTCAGGTCGTTTATCGTCATCAGAACAGTCTCGCATTCTCAAGTTTTCGGTATGTCTCAGAGCGAGATGTGAACTCTATTGAGCGCCTTGTTGTCCAGGGATATGAGAAGATCAGGAACCCACCAGCATGTTGGACTGACCACCAAATCTGCAGTGGGCAGCAACATTTATTTGGGATTATACCTCCACTGGCGACCCTTGAGAGAAATCTACGTCCAGAAGTTCGATAAAGTTCGAATATGATAATCTAGTTACATACGGGAGATTTGTATTTGTAGACCACTAAAGAAACTATGAGGAATAGTATACTGTGTTCATAAATTATAACTAGGTAACATTTTTTAAAACAGTATTATTAATTACAAATACAATTACAATAGATACTAGAATATAATAGACGTGGTCGCTGACTTTAGGCCTCGTGAATAGGTCCAAAGTCGCACAGAGAACTATGGAGAGAGCTATGCTTGAAGTTCCACTAAAGAGATAAAATCTGAAATGTGCCATGTGACATCCGTAGAAGAACCAAATTCAATGGCATAGCCCTCAGAATAAGAAAGCTGAAGTAACAGTGGGCAGGTCACACAGCTCGCAGAACCGATAACAGCTGAGGAATAAAGGCTCATGTCTCGGAGTGTCTCTATGGACCGTTGACATTGTGGCGGTCGCGGGGAGACGATGGATGAAGGACTGAGCCTCCTTCCTTCATTCGCTATTCGTGGCGTCGATTGATAGAAGCCTATGTTCAGCAGTGGACGTATGTTTTTTTTTCTATGCGACATGGAGACGGAATAAGCAAGCAGCACACCTGATGTTAAGTGGAACTCTTGCCTATAACAAAGCCACAAAGTCAACAAGTCATATCCACAAAGAACATGACCTTCGCTGCACTGCATTGTGCCCATCAACTTGAAGCGGTGGTAAGCCCCGTGTGCCCGTAATTTCACCGGCATACCCTTCAGACCTAAGCACCGCAATGCTACTTTGCGGCTGAAAGAGCAGGTTGGGACAAGCCCGTTGATAAGGAACTCTACTACTTTTACGTGTGTGGGAAATATACACACGAATAAAATAAATCATCATCACCACAGGGTGTCTCCGTACCTATAATATTCCTTCGCAATTCACGCCTGATTCAATAAACTCGGAAATCGCATCAGGGCTATCATATCCGGATTATATTTACGCAGCCTAGATGGGATCGGGAAGCATCCGGAAAATAGCACAGAATCGAATTCTTGACCCCGGATAAATTCTTGGGTAAAAACGGAAACATTGACCGTACTTCAAAGACGACAAAGAAAAAGGATTTGGCTGCCAGCATACTTGAAACGTGACAATCTTTGTGGAACACAAAACCATAGTTTATATTATTATTATATTATTATTTTACATTATAGAGCTCAAAGCTACTGTGAAAGTTGCATTAGTACATGGTTGTAATTAGATTAGATACATTTGAGTAGGTGTGAATGACCACTTTTGCGAGCGGGTATGACGTAATGATTACAATAATCTATCTAATATATTACATATTCACAAAAATAACATTTTTGAAAAACCGGAGGGTACCGTCAAAAGGCTTAAATAAGTAAGCTCTAAAGTCAAAGTCAAAATGTCCCAGGCAGATGAGATGGCGCAAGGGTATCGACGCAGGTAGCGTCCTACACAAAAGGCCAAATAGTGTAAACTTATAACTAACCGTCAGATACAATCTAAACCCTTATATTAAAATAGCACTGGTGGTAGGATCTATAAGGGTCCACCTGCATAGCGACCCTCCGGCTGAATTCCGGCACCAAACTGTTTACCTCCTCTCCGTCCTAAGGTTGTCTGGCAGATATCGCTTTTAAGCTATCAGACCGCCCATTGTACTGTTTACTTTAATTTTAAAAAATTGTCAATTGTTCTATATGTTTTTGGTGTACAATAAAGAATTTTCATTTATTAATTAATTAATTCATTCATTAATTCATAGGCCTCATATTTGCTCTGGCCTAGAACTAGACAAGTCTAGAGGTCAAGAGCTAACCCACCATTTATTAATATTGCCTCACAGATACATACTCAATGTGTGCAGGATTTTTGAATGTAACTTGTTTGTTCCTGTTTAAAAACAAATAAATAAACGGAACTAATAAAATACGTAAAATAAAGCGAAAAAAAATAAATGAAACTTACATGTGGATACCATGTAGAAAACTTAAAACAAAAGTGGCAGCAAAATAAAGGTAGCACTTTCTTCGGCTTCTGAAAAGAAAAGAAATAAAACTTAAAAAAACATAAAACAAGCAAAGGAAATTTGCGTAAACAATTTCACGAAGAAGAAATGTATACTTTAGTTTTAAAGTCATTTGTATGGTATCACTTTACCCAACAAATGCTAAATTCATTTCATTAGATTGTTGCTCAACAGTTCCAAAGGTTATTTACGTCTTTCAATCATAAAATTAAACTTCAGTTAGTTAAATAAACATACCTACTATAGTCTATAAAGGCAATTAGAATTGAAATAACGTAGTAAGTAGAAATCCGGTGTAATAACCTACCCCGCTGTAAAAAAATATCTAGTAGGTAAGTACGTATACCTAGTACTTTTTATTCTTAGATGGTTTAAAAACGATTTTCTACAGATTACTTTCAAAACTTTAACATTAACATGACCTAGATACCTACAACAGTTGCCTTATATGACCTGATATGTGTTAATACATCTGTAATGAAATGTAATGATTACTTTTCACTTTTTTTTCAACAGAATGTTATTCAAATACGACAGTAGAAATCATGCGATCAAATCGTCTATACAATATTAGTATCTCTGAAAATATCAACGAAGAACCAAATAGATAAATTCGAATTAAAAAGAATATCGGCTCACTATATTTAAAACATCGTATTACAAGTCACGTTAAAAGTTTATCTAACTAAGTATTCGGAGCTGTAACGTGGTAGTAGCTGGCCACATGTAACAAAATGATATTGTAAACAGCTCTGCGGTTATGCGTTTTCCCCGTTCTATATTTGAAATCGTTTTATCTTACATTCAGTGGCAGAATAAAACTGGACACCAGCGCCATGGGAATAAAAATAGAGAAAAGTGTGAATGTGACCTGCAGCTTCGCACCACAGCGTGAATCGGTTGTTTAGGGTTGTTGGCAGTTTGACGTATTCGTATCTCTTTTGGATTACGTACATTAATTTGAAGTAATTCAATTTTTTTTTCACTTCAGAAGTCGTTTGGTTATGTTTTTTGCTTTTTCAAATCGCTTTGTTTGCTGATAAAATACATTTTAAAGCTGACCCAAACCTAATTAATTAGCTGGCCGTTTATATAATGTGCTGGCCGTTTATTTATTTGACTGACTAAATGCCTTTTACTATTACAAGAATAACAATAGTCTTGTAAATAAACACTGATAGAAGTTAATTCATCAACGAAAACTTGAGATTGGTACAACACGAAGCATTTAAAAAAAATATATTTACCAAAATAAACTTAATTAATAAAAATGGTTGTAAACATAGCTTTAAAAAACCACGGAGGTTTGTCCTAAAACTAGCATATTTTATACAGAAATTAACATTGATATTAATGATAGAAACAATACAGTATTCTCATTATGTTTACTTCACTTTATATAGAAGTGAACGATAACTGTTAACCCTAGTACAAAGCTCTTGCTATCTAGAACGTCCACAATGTGGACACGAATTCCGCATTAACGCCTTTACTGTATAGGTACTGCTAAACTTGCAAGATGCTCGTCGAATGCTGGCAGCATCGTTGCAATTTAGCAATCCAATCTTGTTAAATGGCTCTATCAAGTTTTCTGTATGAGTCCGAGTCTCAGGGTCACATAAACCTTTAATAATAGCTATCGTTTAAACGATCAGCTAATTTAATAAATGGTCAGCTAATTCAAGAGGTTTTGGACAGCTCAAAAACTTATTCTGTCAGCAAACAAATGTGAATTAAAAAAGTAAGGTTTTTCTGAGGCCAAAAAAGTCTTACACATTTTTAAAACAAAAAGATTGAATTTTAATTGCTAACCGAATATTTTAAAAATGCCATTCATTTGCTTTTAGTTTTCGTATTCTTTTTAGCGATGATTTTTACAAGAGCATGTATCAGCGAAGCGGATTTGGAGTGGAACAGGGCATTATTTCATTGATTTGAGCCTCATTTGCATCAAACGTGGTTGAGCTACATTGTATTCACTATATAGCTAAACTCTACGTATTTATTCTTTTCTTTTCTTGTCTTGAGTTTCACTCTCGGTTCACTTTGTTATTAAAATAAGGAGGTTTTACAAAGACTTCTTGCGAGCTAAAGGCACTCTGTCTGAACAAAGTCCTACCACCAACAAAAATATTGTGTTATAATTTTGGTTGGTGGCAGGACTTTGTTTGAGTCTAACTAAATGATTTGTTACGACATATAAAGGTAAGATAGCCAGTTCCTCAGTATGTTGAGGATTCCGGGAGAAGTGAGCTACCACCCTCGGCCTTATTATAGACACTAGTTGAGATGGAATTCCGGCTCTTCCCCGTCGTACAATAAATAAAAAAAAAACCTCCTGACATCATACTCTGATAGATATTATCACAGCGGCACGGCGGCGGGGCGGCGGGTATTCAAGTATCGAATGTATTGCATTGTTGAATCACACTGACACCGGAACGAAACACTCAAGACATATTCCGGCGTAAGATAAGGCACACGTAATTAAATAAATCAGATTAAACCTGAAGAATCATTCGGCTGAGTCAGCCGACCACGCGTGACCTAATCTTTATTTGCTCACACAAATGACTAAGAAGAATCTTGTTTCTCTCTCTAATCTCTACTTAGGTTTGCTGTAAGAAAACTATTATTACGGTTAAGCTCGCCTTTGCCATACTTTTTAATTTTAGTGTGTGTGCAATAACGTGTTGTAACAATTAAAGAGAGGCAGGTACAGCCTCGGGTATCGAGGAGTAAAATTATTATCACGTCTTTAACTACTAGTGGTCTACTCCGGACAATGGAATTGCTGGCTTTGCGGTTAGGCTGTATGATCACAACACGGCACACCCCCCTGCCGCAGTCTGGTGCCGAACAGTATGACATGTCCTGTGTATGGGATGCCAGTCCTGAGAAATCTGGATTCATAGTAGACCTCATCCTTGCTCTGGCATAGAGCTAGACAAACCTCAAGAGCTCAGAAGAAAAGAGCATAAAGTTGTGGAATGGTCTCCCTGTCGAGGTTTTCTCTACTTGCTACTGTATGGGGGTTTTTCAAACAGGGCGTTTTGAAATTTTTAAAGGGTCGGCAACGCGCGAGTAATGCTATGGTGTTGCGGCGTCAATAGGTGACGGAATACGCTTTTCATCAGGACATACTGCCCGTATGTCTGTTTGCCACCTGGCATTAAAAAACAAAAAAAAAAACATAAAACCCATCATTTAAATACTAAGAAACGAAAACAATTATTAAATTCATAGGAAAAAATATATAAATTAAACCCCGCAGCGAGAGATTTCAACGCAAGCTTACAAAAAGCTCTCCTTGCATTTTAAATCGCGGAACGAGGTCGAGGTAATAGGATCGAGGTAGTTTTTTAAGAGCACGTCCCTATTCAAGAGATTTCTTTAAAGGTCCAGTCGGTACTTTTCAAGAAATAATATAATAAAACTGGTTTTTGGGTTAGCTGCACTAAGCTGTACCAATAAAATAAATCGGTGTTGTTAGCGTTGGAAATCGGCCATTGACCCTTAAAATAAGAAGATTTGAACGAACGCCAATGATCGATTTAATCCCCATTAAATCGATACTTCATAATCTCCAACCAAAAAGTAAAATACAGATCGAATCCATTCGTATTTTTTTGTTCGATGTATTTAAGTTATCCTATTAGTTTGTTTTAATAATACTGCTTCCCTTGTACAAATTGTTTGAATAGATACAAAACACATACATATTTTCAAATTAACAATATTATCTCTTGCTACAGTTTTGTTTTTCGTTATAAACCACGCAATTCCTATCTAAGGTATGAAGTATATACTTCACACATCATAGTATCACCTCATCTTTACATTACAATTTTATTGAAATCTTCGCGGCAATACCTGCCATTGAATTCGTTTGGCAACCGTTTCGTTCAATTGGAATACAGATACTCAAATATTGGACATTACCGACATAAAAGCAATAACACGGGTGTGTGAATATCAAACGTTCCAACTTCCAACCGGTCTCACGGTTCCGGTTTCTGGGTCCACATTTGCAAGCATAACGTCGATTTCTGCATACCTAATTAGGATTGTCTCAGCATGGCGTGTCGCCTTGATAGCAGTCTGACCATCAACATTACAGTCTGTTTCAGTTTGGTTTGGCAAAATAGCTAGTTTTCTTCAAAACATTTTTTTAGTTTTATCTTGTGGGAATTTTCAAAAAGCATAAGGAACAGACACGACACGTAAGTCAGTAAGTGTCAGACACTCAACTAAAACTTCCACTTAAATACATAAACGTCATAAAACATTTTTAAACAACGCCAAACTCAGCAGAGCTTTTATATGGGAACTAAATTACGGAGAATTTGAATACCTTATCAAAATAAGGGTTCCTTACCTCCGATGACAATACAGAACCCTTATAAGATCACTCGCGTGATTCAACTCGGTCGAGGCTCCTCTAGTGTAAGATATACTTACCTGCACGGTACGGACCCCTCTACTCGCGAGTCTGTCTTGCACGTGATGGATATTTTTTTTTTGTAAATACATACTAAATCGATATAACACCCAAACACACAAAAACATCTATATTCATCGTTCACACATAATTTTAACCGCCGTTGTGGTCTAGTGGTTCGCCTACCGGTGTGAGATCCCGGGTTCGATCCCCAGGGGAGTACAATATTGTGCTTGGTTTGGTTGGTGGTAGGACTTTGTTTAAGTCCGCCTGGCTAGCTACCACCATCTTGCCTAATTCTATCGCCATAATAATAATTCTTAAATGGTTGTGTTCCGACACTTCCGACATTTAGAGGTAATATAGCCAGTGGAGGAACTGTTTGTTGAGGATTCTGCAGTGCGCTTCCACCTCCGGCCAGTTTAAATACAACAACAACTAAACTAACAAACTAGTAACCAGCATGGCGGATACAGATATCCAAGTAGGTTTATAATACATACCTGACCTAATTAGGACATTATCCGATAGCTCGACGTTGCCTTAATTGGGATAAGCCGCTTCTAATCGAGAGATCATTTCGCAACTGATTGCTTGAGTTTCTGTTTATATTTCAACTTGTTAGTCCCTTTGGTACTCTATAATATAGAACTGAGTTTATCTAGTTTATAAAGTAAATAATGTGTACTTATAATATTTTGGATATACATTAATTCAGGATGTTGATTATTTTGTTAATAGGTAGTTCCATCAATCATCAACAACCCATTAGTGTCCACTGCTGGACAGAGCCTCTTATGCTGGAGGGTTTTGCAATAATCACCGTGCTTTGGCGGATTGGTGATCGCAGTAAAGGTGTAGATAATACACACAAAGAACTGCTGCCCTTCTTCTGGCGAGATACCTTGGTCGGCTTTTACGACATCCATGGGCTGAGTTGGAGGGTACAATTAAGCCACAAACGCCGCGGACAATAATAGTTAGGTGATAGTTCGATTAACAGCAGGTACACAAATGTTGTGTACTAGTAAATAAATGTTCTGTGCTTGGGTGTTGCATCTTATAGTACGTATGTATTTACAAAAAGTATTTAAGTATTCTATCCGTAATCTAATTCCCATATTACAAGCTATGGTTAGTTTGGAGCTAGATGGCGGTGTGCAAAATTAATGTCCTGTAATATTTATCATTCATTTTATTATGTTAGTAAAAAGAAACAACAATAAAGTTGTGAAGACATCTTTCAATTAGCCAACGGAAACATTAGATCGAGCCGAATGAATCATTTCCCCGGCTTTCGAGATAGAGAGAGTAAAATCGTGGGAGACGTTAAACAATAACCACGCAGGCTCCTACCTTGCAGTTACTACAGAAATAATTACGAGCAGATTATGTATGAGCAGCGAAACATTCCTAATTTAAATGTTGAACCCACATCATAGTGAGATGACAAACCTGCGTCAATTACGTCGCTTCGTCGTCGGTTTGGTTGCTGTGGCTCTCAATGTTACTTAGGTTATTTAACGGCCTATAGTACCTCAGATTAGCAAAAAAATTCAACTTCACTCTTGTTTCGAACGAATATATCGTTAAAATAAAGGTGATATTGCTGTGCGCTCAACCACGGCGCTTATGACCACCAGATGAAAGAAATACGCGCGAATTTCAACGTTTTAATTTTTTACGGTAAAACAAACATTAATTTTGATATTCTAAAGCACGGTCTGTGTTGTCTGCTGTATACTGTGTTTATTTACTACAGTAAATAAACACAGTATACAAAGTGTCAAGGCCTAAGTGGGCGTATTAATTGAATGGCGAACATTTTTGATACAATTTAGAGTCAACTTTGTTTTTTTTTTCTATGGAGAAAATTTTATGTAATCGTGTTTTCAAAACACAAGCGTTTTATCTTATCATCAACCCTGAACTATAACATATATTAATTTCAAAGTAAATGCTATAGTATTGTGGAAGATATGATCGCTGAAGCTAAACCATTTCACGTATGATAATCTCTTATCTATATCAGACATCAATATTGTGATTGGTTTGGTTGTTTTTTTTTTGTGACGGGTAAGCACTTGGCCTTCATCTCACTGAGATAAGGCCGAAGGTGGAGGCGCACTTCACCCGGAATCCTCAACAAACTGAGGAACTGGCTATCTTACCTCTATATGCCGGAACACAACAATATTAGAATTGTTATTATGGCGACAGAATTAGGTAAGACTTAGTGGTAGGACTTTGTGGCCTGGCTAGCTACCACGATCTTACCTAGTCTTCGTAGTCTGTCGCCATAACTACAAGAAATAAGTAAACGGTGAGATGAAGGCCAAGTGATTCCCCGTCAATATTAAAAAAAAAACACTGTAGCGTGTAACGCCGAACGTTTCGTAGTGTTTCTTTTGACGAGGATGCAATCAATATATTTTTGATAGCAAGGGACACCATGCGGTGCGTTACGCGACTATTATGTTACCGAAAGTTGTCGGTAACATAATAGTAGATAATCCATCTTTTTTTTTTATATGACTAGGAGCCGGGACAAGCAAGTAGCGTACCTGGTGTTAAGTGTACTCTTGCCTTTGACAAAGCCATACTGCATAGGTCACATCTACAAAGAACGTAGCCTACACGGCACTGCATTGCGCCCGTCAACTTGAGGCATAAAGGTGTGAAGCCTCACGTACCCGTAATTTCACCGGCAACCATACCCTTCAAACCGAAACACAGCAATGCTGCTTGGCGGCTGAAATAAGTATGGTGGTAGTAATTCTCCGGACTAGCCCCATCTAAATAATAAAGAAGCATCGTACTGTATGAAGCGACGCACCTATAAACTTGTAGCTTATTTTTGTGATGCAGGAGTGCACTGATCTCATTTCCAAAAGGCACTTTTCACGGGATGCGGGGATCGATATCCCGGAGGAATCATTAGCATAATCTTAGATTAATATGGAGATGTAAGCCATGATGGCCTTGCTCGCGAAGTAGAGTGGAATATGCGTTCATCCATACAGTTGCAGAGAATCACTTGTAGTATTTTAAGGCAATACGAAAGCCATCTTGACGGTCAATGCAATATAAAGTTTGTTTACGTAAGTCTCAAGCTTAACAATCAAGCAAAAAAACTCCAGTCCACTGCTTAGCAAAAGAAAGTAATTCATAGTTTGATTATATTTTCGTTACATATTACGCCTCCCCCAACCGCGCCACAGATAGATCCTGAGCCACCTCAATCTACCGACCACCCGCAACCGCTATGTTGTCGGCCTGGGTCATCTCACTCCGTTCTCGTTGTCGCCATGCGAGAACCTTTGCTCCTCAGATGTTATCGGTTCTGCGAGCTATGTCGCCTGCCCACTGCCACTTCAGCTAATTCTAAGAGTTATGTTCTTCAGCGGATGTCCACATGATATATTCCCAACGTCGCCCATTGATTCCCAATGATTCTCCCCGTCAATGGGGACGTTGGGAATTTAATTATATAAGTAATCAGATACCTAACACTCGAAAGATCCTACGATTCGTCATAAATGACATTGACAGATGAGGTAATGATAGAACAAAGCTTATTTAAAAAAAAAAAAAAAGTATTCTATCCGTAATCTAGTTCCCATATAACATGCTTGACTTAGTTTGGGCTAAGATGGCGCTGTGTGAAATTAATGTCCTGTAGTATATTCCTATATCTGTCAACAGGCTCCAAAAACCAAAATGTCAGCGATAAAACCATGAAAACGTCTAAGCGGGCGAGTCCTACGCAAAAACGGGAATTGTCGAATGGAAAGTTACCTTGATATATGGTAGCGATAACTCATAGGAGCCTGTTACCCTCGCATGCGAGCCCGAGTCTGATAAATGCAAAATGTTTTATCCAATCCAGAATCCAATTATGTATACAGGTGTGACAATATCTTCAAATCTTCTTCATGTCTTAACTTGGGATCTAATTGTATTAAATAAGGTATACCTTTTCTAAGTAGTCACTGATTTAGTTGTGTGTGAAGTGTTTCTATTTATTTTATTTTATTTGTATCACAGTCTTCGTTGCGGATAGTCCGGTAGTGGAAAGGGGAAAGAGGAATACAACATTTTTCTAATATGTATATGGATACGGTCTTTAACGTGACTACTACTTGTCTTGAGATTGAGATATCGTATATGAAATAGCATATTCACACGTGCCCTATATTTGTAACTAGAATCACTAGAATCACATAAATATGCCTGTTGGATAGAGGTTTCTCCATAGCTGAGGTATTGCCATAATCACTACGCCTGTCACATGGATTGGAGATAGCAGTTAAGGTGCTGGATGGCACTGAAGGAAGCTGGTGAATTCTTCTCGTAAGATCTCTTATACGACATCCACGACATTTGATAGAGACACCAATTGCCTGGTATATCAACCTATCTGGTTTGATTGAGGTGCAGCTTTAGAGGTAGTTATAGTAACTCTATTTTTTTTATTGATGATGGCGAAGCATTTGATCACCAACTCACGTGAAAAATAAGTAGAGATCTAGCCTAAGATGGACCACGCTTATATAAAAGAACCTGTTCCCTCTGTACTTGCAGACTGCTAGATTGTACCTACTGGTGCGAAAAACAGTCGAGGATAAGGAGATCCATTCCCAGTATTTATGATAAAAATAGAGGCAAATCGATGTAGTCGGCACAATAGAACATTTACAAGGTACGGGTTGTAACCTGCCGTACGTCTGCTAGTCCAGTTGTGAAAATGGGAAGGAGGTATTAAAACGAAGATACGAATAGCGCACACTCGCCAAAGTGGTATCTATTTAGGTAAACAGCACTTTACGCTCCTTCACGTTTCACAAAAAGTTGCTTTGACTGAACTTTTATATTGGACAGCAGTTACGTTACGCTCCAATTACAGTGGAAGTGCGTAATTTTATATATTTCATTAAGAAGGCCCAGTAGCCCACTTTAATATACAAACGTAGTTCCATTTTCATTACTAAATGGCAAGTATGTTTAAAAAAAAAAATTGCACGTATTATCGGATAGGGATAATCTGTGTCTGTGGTACGTTACTTTTTCTAAAATACGTATACAACCCAAAATGTAAGATTTTTTTCCAAACAAACCCTCTTTTTTATATAACTATGTTCATTGTTATTGCGTTTTAAGAAAAAGTAGTGCACCACAGACACAGATTACCTCTTTCCGATAATACTTGCAACATTTCATGTGAATCGGACTAGCCACTTTGAAATGAAAAAGGAACTACGTTTGTGCTGGAGAGCGAAAATCAACGGTACTACAGGGCCCTCTTGAGTGAAAAGGTTTAAATGCGGGTGAGGTCCAATTGCGATTGCCACCCAGTATTCAGAGACTCTGAAACGCGTCGTGGTTGGGCGGAGCGGAACTGCAATAGTAGGTATGTAACGAGATCTTCCGTAGACAAAGGACGTTTGCGGTGACAATACGGTATCGGGTGTCCCTATGTCGTGAACGTGTTTACAGTTCTTGCTTCTATTGAAATTCATTTTGAAGAGATATTTATACAGTTATTGAGAGGCTTGAGTACCGCTGATTTTCGTTTTTTATTAAAAAGGTGTTTAAATAAATATTACAAGACATAAATTTTTACACAGCGCTATCTATTCCCAAATTAATCAAAGCTTGTAATATGGGATCTAGATAACGGATGTAATACTTATATTTTATGCTTTTGTAAATACATAAATATCATACAACACCCATACACAGAACAAACATCAATATTCATCATAAAAATGTTTGTCCTGGGTGGGAATCGAACCCACAACCTACAGCGCGGAAGGCAGAGCTATTACCGACTGAGCTGTGAGGCTTGCTTGTCGGATACAAGCTTGGAATGAAATTTTTGCAGGTATTTCTATTATTACTGCAAAATTCCATTTGAATCGGACGTGCCATATTGTAACGAACGACAAACTACTTTTGTATGGTAGAGCAGTACAACTGGCCCTTCTTAACCTTTGTGGTAGGTACATTTAACTAAACGGAAAATCAACCCTTAGCCCCTACCCCCACTAGTTTAAACAGGAGTGTCCTACTACGCACAGGCCGCCCATTATTAGGACACAAACGGCTAGAAATAGAATATAAATTAAAACCAACAATAAATTCTTCATAGCTCAGCCTCAGAATAACTATTATAGTAATAAAGCTCATTTAAGCTGGGCACCACTAAAAGCACCTGCCAAAATATATATTTTTATCTGAAAAAAGTTACAAACGCGTTTTTTAAGTAGTAATGCAAGATAACGTATCATTATTTACGAATCCGCATATCATATACGAATCACAATTATACCGCTTTCAGGTATAGTAACAGAAGCTAACAGCACAAAATATTAACAGGAAAATTGGTTGTGACTTGTGATTTAAAACTATATATATAACGACATTAACATGCCATTACAGTTTATTACAAGGTAAATGAAATAAGTAACTAATGGTTTATAAACCAATTAAAATGCCCAAGTAACATAATTATGAGCAAGTGTATTGTACAGGAACAGTCGATGCGTCACTGGCAACAGAATTAAAAATAAGTAATTACCATCGAGAATTACTATAGGAGAGATAATACCAGTAATATCCATAAAGGATTGTTCAAAAAGTTATGAACATTTTATTACATTTTAGAAAATTGTCACGAACAGATTCGTAGTCCCTTCCTGATCCTGAATAACTACCTGGAACTGGAACCGCTATTACTTAGCAGAAGAGTATAAATAGCGTGAATACTTGAAAACTTGAAAAAAAAAACGATTTTATCATTTGTTTTATTTTGCTGAAAGATGTATAGATGTTTTAGCCGCCTAGAGCTTCCCCGTAGTAAAAAAAAAAAACCTTCTATGATATAATACCTATATATTGACACACTTACTTAAGACATAGGCCGGTGTAGCTAGTCTGATCAATCACGCGCCTAGTTCTAAGTATTCTACCTCCTAGTGGTCTACTCCGGGCAACGGAGGATGAAGGCCAAGCACTTACCCGTAGTAGGTACAATAAAAGGAATCGTTGACCTATTGTTTGGTCAACGGTGACGGCCGAATGATCCTATCACCTGTAAAGGCCCATCTGGCTTGCTACCCTGACGAAGACATGCTAAGCAGTTTGCTGTGTTCCATCGGAGCGTAACAGTGACGTTTTGTTCATCCTTGCCAGGTAATACCCAGAAGCGTCGAGGCTCTTCTGGGTATTACCTGGATCAAAAACTTACCCATTACCAACATACACGATAGAGGTGAAACTTCATTTTAATTATCTTGCACTCTACCCGACACAGTGCCCCACTACTTTTTGTCACACAAAAAGGTTGCGGATCAGAATTTCAAAACCCTCCCATCCTCTCTAACCGACACAGTGTCCCACCGCTTTTCGTCACACAAAAAGGTTGCGGATCAGAATTTCAAAACCCTCCCATCCACTCTACACGACACAGTGCAGTATGTGGTCATGTAGTGTTGGCCGGGAAGAAAAGTTATAGGTAAATAGGACAGCCTGTAGCCCTTATAACCTGACTAAAAGAGTGATCTTTGAAGTCCCACACTAGACAAACCAATTAAAAACTTAGGCAAGCGTATCGTACATAACCGAATAATACCCGTTATGATTACTGTTGCTTTGCAACAAGTGATAGTATTTGCTGTCGTCTGGCCAATATAGCGGTGAAATTTTAATATAGTGTTTTGATAGACATTAAGTAATATGAAGAATAATATAATTAGATAGATATTGACTCATATTACAGGACATTAATTTCACACAGCGCCATCAAGCCAAACAAAGAAAATCTTATGATATGGGAGTTTTTTGTTTATGCTTAATATAACATATATACTCATACAATACTACTCCCATACACAGAACAAACAGCTATGATCATCACACAATTTTTTGTCTGATCGAACCCACAACCTACAGCGTAGAAGGTAAAGCTTACCTACTAGGTACTAACTGAGCTGTGATTCTTTTCAAGATTTTGTCCGTACTAATATGCTTCGCATAGAAACTTTATCTCCTTTGTTGTTTCTTACTCACCCCGACATCAGAAAGGAATAGTAGGTACCGTATTATCTATCTTCTAGGTTTAGGTACTGAAACAGCACTCAGTAGCTCAGCTTTCAGCGTTTTGCAAAAAAACAAACACGCTACTATTATTTCCTGACAAAATAATAGCAATATTGTATTATATACATTTCATTAATGAGAATCCTAGTTCGTGCAAACATCTGATGCACGTAAAAGAAAACCCACTCTATCATTATCATGCACTGTTATATAATTGCTTGCTTAGAATTCAGAAATATAAGAAATTGTGATTGATAGCTGTCAACAATATTTTGGCGCTTTGACAATCGCGCGTGAGGGACAGCGCGATGTAATTGCGTGCGTGAGTGAGTGAAATGGATGTGCACAAATACTCGCAAAAATCATCTTTTTAAACAGACTTTAAAAAAAAGAGGAGGTTCTCAATACGTCGGATTTTTTTTTATTTACGTTCCCAGATTACTCTAAGACGCCTGGACCGGAAAGGGTATTACTTCACAGGTCCCATTGACTTCAGGTCAGGATCTGGTGATGGGATCCTGGAGAAATCGAGGGAACTCTTCAAATATTATAGGCACACTTGAAGTGATTTGGGTGTATTACCTCAAAAGTAAGGAAAAAACGGACCCCATATAGGATCACGCGTCTTTCCGTCTGTCCGTCCATCTGTCATCAAAATAATTGGAAACATATACGTCATCCAGGTAAACGAAATTGTATCATATTCTACATTGAAGTCGGTTTTCTATTTAGTTTTTAAAACTTATCTAAACTATATTTAAACGTATAATCTTAAATTACACAAAAACCAAGTATAGTCTTCTCATTATTTTAGCTTATTTAAATATTCCTAAGGTATTATATGTAAGGATAATACCCAGAATTCCAGAGGTCCCAGGTTCGATCCCCAGGGAGTACAATATTGTGGTAGTTTTGGTTGGTGGAAGGACTTTGTTTAAGTTCGCCTGGCCAGCTACCACCATCTTACCTAATTCTGTCGCCATAACAACAATTAAAAAAAAAAAGTGTTTTGTTCCGGCATTTAGAGGTAAGATAGCCAGTTCCTTAGTTTGTTGCGGATTCCGAGTAAAGTGCGCCACCTCCATCGGCCCTATCTTAACTTGTAACCATGTGAGATGAAGGCCAAGTGCTTCCCCGTCATACAATAAAATAAAAAAATTGTAGGTAGGTGATTTAGCTTTTGAAATCTAATGGCAAATATCAACAAATATGAATACTACGGTATGAATGAAATGAATGTATGTACAAAAAAATGGTAAATCGGTATGAAGGTAACGGTCGTTCAAACCAGTTACATCGCATGCCACACACAGCTGATGAACTAAGTGAGTCACGAGCGATGGCGATTGGATGATCAGCGTCACTCTTACTGTAAAATTTATGTTTGAAAAATTATGGATCAGGTTAAAGACAACGGGCAGCAATGATACAATATTAAAACAAAAAATGGCAGAAGTTATGTAAGTAATTAAATAGAAAAGAAAATAGACTAGCGCTCTGGAGTTACACACATCATATTCTAAATCTATAGGTACATACCAGAGAAGGTTAGGTACAGAGTAGTTTCATAGGAGCATATACTGATGACCCTTTCCTTATATAAAAAAAATAGGGATGGTGGTTTACCTACCATACTAACCATTTTTTTTACCGCCTCTATGGTCTAGTGGTTCAACCTACCGATTTCAGATCCAGAGGTCCCAGGTTCAATCCCCAGGGGGAGTGCAATATTGTGCTTGGTTTGGCTAGTGGTAGGACTTTGAAAGTCCGCCTGGCAAGCTACCGCCATCTTGCCTAATTCTGTCGCCATAACAACAATTTCTAAATTGTTGGTAAGATAGCCAGTTCCTCAGTTCGTTGAGGGTTCCGGGTGAAGTGCGGCTCCACCTTCAGCCTTATTTTAACTTGTAACCAGGTGAGTTGAAGACCAAGCGCTTCCCCGTCGTAGAAAAAAAACCTACAAAAGTCTCTCATGATGACATGCCGTGTTATTGATAAAACCTAAGCGCGTGTACGATATAGGTTACAAAGACAGTTGTAGTTAACTTTCAATTCAAACAAACGAACAACACTCATTGTGTGGTTTGAATACACCAGTGAGTCACCAGGTGACTAGACATCTCGAAGTGTGGAACAATTTAGTCTCAACAAGTCACAAGTGAAACCAATCAAACTTTTTATCCGCAAACTACGATTGAGTTGGAAAACCTTTGGACTTCGTGATGCGAAATATTATACTGATCAAAAGTTGTATAATTGGCCTTATCTTAAGAAAAGTCGGAACTGTGCTGTTCCGACTTTTGCTTAGCGCGGAAAAATGCAAATATTATCAAAAAACCGCTAAGCCTTGAGCTCTTACGGTCCGCATTTATACTAGGTACCTATAAATTAATTGTTTATGCGATTTGTTTTTAACCGATCGCTTATAATTACTAGTTATCAGGCTTATAGGCTGTCAAAGGTCTGGTTTGAATTTTTTGTTTCTTCTACGAATGATTAGTGAACTAGCTTCTACTTACGGCTTCACCCGCGTGGTAAAATGTAGCCGATACGTTTTTCCTACTTCAGTTTTGGCGTTTAAAGGCCATTGATGAACGAATCACTTTTGTGTGGCGATGTTTGGCAACCCATTCCCATCCTACGGGGGCCGATTTTAGGGATTTTTTTTTTTATCATACGACGGGTAAGCATTTGGCCTTCATCTCATCTGGTTACAAGTTGAAACAAGGCCGAGGCGCACTTCACCCGGAATCCTCAACAAACTGAGGAACTGACTTTATCTTACCTCTAAATGCCGGAACAAAAAAATTTTTAAGAATTGTTGTTATGGCGACAGAATTAGGTAAGATGGTGGTAGCTAGCCAGGCGGACTTGTACTCCCCTGGGGATCGAACCAGGTACCCCTGGATCTGAAATCGGTGGGTTGAACCACTAGACCACAGAGGCGGTTTTTGATAAACAGAGTGGATCGCCCACCGTTGTCAGATCCCGAGGTCCCGGGCTCGATCCCCAGGAGGGGTGCTATTGTGCTTGGTTTGGTTGGTGGTAGGATTTTGTTTGAGTCCGCCTGGCTAGCTCCCACCATTTAACCTAATTCTGTCGCCATAACAATTCTCAAATTGTGTTTGTGAGTTGTTGAGCTATCTTACCTTTAAAGGTAATCTAGCAAAAGGTAAGGGAACAAGTTCCTCAGTTTGTTGATGATTCCGGGTGAAGTGCGCTTCCACCTTTAGCCTTACCATAGCTTAAGCATCAGGAAAGATGAAGGCCAAGTATCTCCCCGTCGTACAATAAAAAAATAAAAAACGATCATGTTGTCTTTATCTCGCCATTGTCGCCAACATAAAAATGTCATGCCAATCTCATCCAAGTTTCCAAGTAAACTTGCGATCCATTACACCAATTATCCACCTTGATGCAGAATGACAAAATAATAAAAAAATACATGACGTCAAAGTTGCCTTGCACTTCTATATAATTACGTTTTAAAAACTAAAAAGAAAACCGACTTCGATCAAGAATATGAGACAATTTCGTTTACCTGGATGACGTATTTTTTCCAATTATTTTGATGACAGATGGACGGACAGACAGACAGACGCGTGATCCTATATGGGGTCTGTTTTTACCTTACTTTTGAGGT
The DNA here is from genome assembly GCA_951394065.1 of Venusia cambrica. Taxonomy (NCBI): domain Eukaryota; kingdom Metazoa; phylum Arthropoda; class Insecta; order Lepidoptera; family Geometridae; genus Venusia; species Venusia cambrica. The sequence goes on from OX596035.1 coordinate 12,376,813, forward strand.
AATACACCCAAATCGCTTCAAGTGTGCCTATAATATTTGAAGAGTTCTCTCGATTTTTCCAGGATCCCATCATCAGATCCCGACCTGTTGATGATGGGATAACCTGGGAAGTATACCGACCCTAAAAATACCCAAATTGCATATAATATTTCAAGAGTTCCCTCGATTCCTACTAAAAATACTCCAAATCGGTCCAGGCGTCTGCGAATAATTGGGGGGAAAAAAAAAAGATTCACGGCCCTACGCGTGAGGCTGGTAGCTGGTAATACCGCTACAGGAGCGACAGTATCTTCGGCCGCACAAGTGGCTAAATGTGTTGATGACGTAGTGAACCTACTTGTATTTTGAAGAATGTTCGATAAGATACTTAATTCGTATGGAAACAGATGAGTTATAAGTTACAAGCCAACATTCATTAAGATATACCGGCTTGTTGGCGCGTGACAATGCATGTATTATATACGTACCGTACAGATACAGACCGACAAGGAGCGCCATATTATTTATATTGATGGCCACGCCACGGACGTTCCCAAAGGAATTACCATACGAGTGTGTTTGCCAACAAACGCTATTATGTATGTACGAAATGGCTTAGTTAAATCTGATTAGGTACTTCAGTCTTCTAGCTAAAGGAGTTGAAAAACTCGCATTTTTTTATGTCTACAGAATTCTAAGGAGCTGTGTGGAAAAGTGGGTATGGGCCCACCTTCCAATCAGGAGGTTGTGGGTTTCTTCTTCTTTTTCTTATGGCGTGTTCAGTGGTCCATTTGGAAACAATGGCCTTTTCGGTTTATGTGCGCATTTGACACATGCTCTGACGGAGAAGTTTACATCGAGACCAAAAGTCCCAATGACATGTGTGAATGGCTAGTATTCCGCTAACCGGCGATGGGCTTGCAACCTGTCACGTATTGAATGCTAGCGACTTGCAACCGTGGGCATGTGCTGAACGTAAGTTTGGACGTGCCTCTGACCACCCACTAGTAGGTGATCCTCGTAAGATCCACGCTCCAAGTAGTGATCAAAGGTCTTTTTACTTATGTATATGAAATTCCATACTTACCAATCATAGAACAGATAACAAATATATATAATTTTTAGCTACGTTTCTATAAGTGCATACAAATTACATGGTACTACCGTTAAACGGTATCCTCACTTGGTTATACCTAATGAAAGCACAATATGAACATTTATACATCAAAATGTTATTATCTGTGGCATTTTGAGTGTTTGCCAGCAGTCTTTATCAGGGATTCGGGCATAAGGGTCGGCATTCCAATAAAATTAAATCTTAAGACAAGTAATGAACACGGCTCAGGTACTTTAATCAATAATAAATAAATATTATAGGACATTATTTTTTACACAGCGCCATCTAGCCCCAAACTAAGCATAGCTTGTAATATGGGAACTAGATTACGGATAGAATACTTAAATACTTTTTTTAAATACATACTTACTATATGATACAACACCCAAACACAGAACAAACATCTATATTCATCACACAAATGTTTGTCCTGGGTGGGAATCGAACCCACAGCCTACAGCGCAGAAGGCAGAGTTACTACCAACTGAGCTATGAGGCGTGTTAAAGTTACTTTATATAGCTCGTAATGGATTCGTAGGGTCCGGGTGTTTTAGTGTGGATTCATCATTTTTTTTACGATTTAATTAAACCAACATCGTAACCCGGAAAGGTTAAATCCCATGCGTGATTATATCCATATCTCCGTTAGTATATGTCTAAAAACTCTTAACTCTAATATTTTTACCCAAAAAACTCCCAAAACACATTACATGTAAGTTTCCGGTAACTATTGGTCCTGCCCTGGATCTCATGGAATGTTTAATTGTCTATGCCCGAAGGTCGACGCTCGGAGCTCTTATCACTGGGTCGTCCCAAAGGCTTGCATTCTCAGGGTTTTATGGACCATTGGCTATTACGGTTGTTTACGAGGGTTCTATTTAATGTATCGAACATGACTGCCTTATTTTTGCGGATAAAAAACTAGACATTTCTTGCAATTCTGTTAAGTAACTAATGAGGCAGGTAAGCCATACGTGTGATAGCTGCGACAGATGCTTGGTCTATTTATTCCATGCCTAATAGAACCAGCTCGTCTTACAGCTGACATGAAAACCTTAGATAGTGCAAATGTATATTCCGAGTTGTAAATCTAAATCCGTTCTAGTCTAAGGTTCTAGTTGATAAAATAAAATTAGTAGACTTTTGCCTCTTAATGTTGTAACCGAAGATAATGAGTTCTTTGCGTATCGCGTTTGATGTATTCTTTTAGTCTGATTTGTTGCTCGGACTCATTAACAAAATGACAAGTTACACTGTTACAAGTTTTCTGATTGTACCAAAATGTACAAATGAAATTGCTGTTTTTTTTTTATAATACGTAGTAGCGCTTGGCCTTCATTTCACCTAATTTCATGTTATGATAAGGCCGAAGTGGGAAGCGCACTTCTTCGACTTAGGTTAGATGGTGGTAGCTAGCCAGGCGGACTCAAACAAGATCCTACCACAACCTAAACGAAGCACAATATTGTGCTCCCCTGGGGATCGAGCCCTGGACCCCTGGATATGACACCGGTGGGCGAACCACTAAACCACAAATTATTTATTTTTATTTATTCGTTATCATTTCTTTTACCTGTATGTTTTGTTATGTATATTATTATTATTTATTATTTGCATCCGCAGACGTTTGTTTCATGATAGCTTTTGTCCTGTTTCAATTACGTTGATTCGTACCCTAACCGGAGCCTATTCTTAGCTCAAATTGGTGTATCATGACTTGCCTTATAACGCTCCTAGTTTATAATGCGGTGAAAATAAATAAATTGAAATTGGCTTGCAGCGACGACTACAGTATCTTGCAGCGCAAAACTCCAGGCGAAACAAATGATGAAATGCATTCGATCTTCGCGACTTTCTTGGGTATTGTGGTACCCTAGATACCCTTATACCCTTTGTGTTGTAAAGGGCAGGTGTGCAAGCAGCTGCCCCGCCACATGTCTAACGGCCGCTTCTCAGCGCGTGCTGAGGAAACCCGGGGGGGTTTTTATAGTGTATACCAAGGTTACATTCATTCGGTAAGCTGAGAAAACGTTGTGACCTTATAACGAATGTTTGTCATGTCTTGACTACTTCCTAGTAGGGGTCTGAGTAGTGATCGGAGGTGAATCCTCTTATTTTTTTTTATGCTACTAGGAGACGGGACAATCATGTAGCGCACCTGGTGTTAAGTGTACTCTTGCCTATGACAAAGCCTTACTGCATAGGTCACATCCACAAAAAACAGCCTACACGGCACTGCATTGCGCCCGTGAACTTGAGGCATAAAGGTGTTAAGCCTCACGTACCCGTAATTTCACCGGCAACCATACCCTTCAAACCGAAACACAGCAATGCTGCTTGGCGGCTGAAATAAGTATGGTGGTAGTAATTCTCCGGACGAGCCCTTTCACTAGGGGCTTCTACTACTCTTCTTCAATTGAAAGCATTTGGAGGAATTCTATTGACTTCATCATCTTCCTGTCCATTATAGCCCACTAGATAGGGTCGGTACAACATGTCTTCTTCTCCACTCCACTCCACTCCACTCCCTTCTATTGGACGTCATCTCATCACTCACTCCTTTCTTGTCCTTTCAAGGAAGGATGTTCAATTGACGTAGGTGCTAACATAAATGTTTAGGAAATAATGGTTTTGTTACCATACCTCTGGTGATATGTTATTAATTTGGTACCTATTTAAGTGTGATATGTCTATACAAAAGTAAGGACAGAATTTACCGGACGTCAATAAAACAGCAACACCCAAACACAGAACAAACATCTACATTCATCACACAAATGTTTGTCCTGGGTGGGAATCGAACCCACAACCTACAGCGCAGGAGGCAGAGTTACTACCAACTGAGCTATGAGGCTTGTTATTATCCATTACATATACTTTACCTAGGTAATGTATAGAATACCTGCTGGTCCACCGGCAATGTGTAACGTAAATCGATTTTGGTCTGTATTTATCAATGTTATGTGAGTGCTTACCTACCTTCTTATAAAATGACGGACGAATAAAACACAAGGTGATTTTTTCAAATTAACTTATCTAATTAAGCAAAATCGAATAGCTAATAGGCCATTTTTTTCACTGTTCAAACATTACCTAACACCATTCGTTTTTACATGTTCTTTCTAACTTTTATCTCGTCTTTTACACATTACCTGGTGCGTATTCGGTATTGTATAGAATACCAAGGCAAAGTATTTAATAAATCCTATTTCATATATTACCTAAACATATTAGGTACAGCCTATTCTATACATTGCCTAGGTATTGTATAGAATACCGGATTATTTATTGTAGAAGGCGCCTTACACAAGAAGAGTTTGCCTACGAAAAATATCGTAGGACTAGGACCTATTTCCAAGCAAACGAATTATGTTACCTGTCATCCTTCACCTGACAAATTTAATTAGCTCCCTGTTGACACCACGGCCGCGTCCTTGGGAACTCCTGTATGCTGGGTTGTGACGACTCTATCGATTTATTACCTATCACGCAAGAGTTTTGTAAAATAAACGTTATCCTAAGGCAATAAGGCTCATTACCTGGCAAGGACACGTCAACACGCTATTTGATTAAATTTTCTTCAGTAACGAAGACAGAACGATCTAGTTGCTAGGAGATATAGCGCGATTTTGCCGAGTTATAAAGGACATTATGGCAAGCTTCGTTTCAAATTGTTAGTACTCAAAGTAGAGCAGAAACTTGTAAGGGTAAACGTGTAAACTTGTACTACTACAGTTTAATATGTAGAGCAAAATAAACCGGCCAAGCGCGGACACGCAAACAAAAAATTACGTTTCTGGTATACTGGGGTCCCTTTTAATTTAATTTTAATTATTCTTTGTTGCTATAGCGACACCCTCTGTGAAAATTTAAACTGTCTTCCTTTTACGGTTCATGAGATACAGCCCGCTGCAGACGGATGGACAGTGAAGCTTAAATAGTGTTCCGTTGGCAACCTTTGGGTACGGAACAATATTTTTTTTTTACCGTAGCTGTTTCGAATTTTTATTTTATCAGAGCCCCTTATGAAAGGGATCGTCCGGGGAAGTACTAGCACCACACCTATTTCAGCCGCCAACTAGCATTTTTCTGTGTTCCGTTTTGAAGGGTAGGGTTGCCAGTGAAATTACGGGCACGCGAAGCGTAAGGCGGGAAGCGCAATGCAGTGCGGCGTAGGCCATATTCTTTGTGGATGTGACCTACGCCGGCATTGCTATAGGCAAGATATGCACATAACATCAGGTGGGCTACATGCTTGTTCCGTCTCCTAGTTGTATTAAAAAAAAAAATGAATATGCAATCTGCAGCTTTAAAAGCCCTTGTCAGCGTCTCTTGCAGGTGTCTGCAGTAGGTAGGTAGTACTTTCGACGCTACAACGTTGCAATTACTAATAAAGGAGCTGTTACGTTGTATTGTGTGCGACGGGGAAGCGCTTGGCCCCATTTTCAAGTTTTAACAAGACTGAAGGTGGAGACGCGCTACACTCGGAATCCTCAACAAATTGAGGAACTGGCTATATTAACTTTTAAACGCCGAAACACAACAATATAGTATTGTTGCTATGGCGACAGACTTAGGTTAATGGTGGTAGCTAGCCCGGCGGGTTTTAACAAAGTCCACCAACCACTAAACTAACCATGCACAATATTTTAGCTCCCTGGAGATCGAACCTGGGACCTCGGTATACGGGTGGGGTATCACTACACCATAGAAGCGGTAAAAAGCTTAAGCAGAACCCTATAGTACCTACAAAGTTACAGTTTCTTTAATAGGAACGGTAGCGCTGTGGCGTCGAAGGTAGGTAGATACCTGCCTTCAGCAGACACCTGCAAGGGACTATAGACAAGGGCTTTTAATGCTGATGATTGCTAATCCTAACAGTAAATAGATTCATTATTGCATTGACAGGTAGCTTCCTAGCGTAGGAACTAGGTAGGAGTCTGCGTAGGTAGGCGCCTGACACAACATAAGTGTGTGTCAGGCGCGGGAATGTTAATTTATGGTTGATGAGCTCTTTAACATTAATTAGTGGATGCATCCAATAGAGCGTACGGTTATGAGCACGGTAGGTAGGTAGGTATTATAGAATTAGTATAGGACTAGGTTTTGAATCGTGTCTTTAGGCAACGATTGACTCCATATTTGGCTACACGAGACGAAAAGATTTTGTATAGGTACCTACTCAGGTAGGTTAGAGGAAAACGTAAATGTTATAATTTTGTAGGTAGTAGGTACGTATGATCGGGCGTAGGTGGCTGACAATAAAACTGCCTAGGTACCTAGCTAAAATCTAAAAGCTAGGTGATAGGAAGATACCTATTTGGGGTAGGTACGTAGTAGCTAGACAAGCTAGATAATATACCTTTATGCGGATTTTGTTATATTCCACTACGTTTAATTAGGTTTAATTTACATTCTTAGCAAGTTGGGAACCTTCTTTATTGAACCTAGAATCCTTAGAATACATTATATGACCAAGACAAATTAAACTTGTTGCTATTATTTCCAAACAAATAAACTGAACGTAGGTAGGCCACGAGTAGGTACGCGATGCGCTCTTGCTGAAGGTTATTTTGTTCCTTTAATTAATAAAAAATATTACTTACAGCTACTGGAAACATGGCACTCGTTCAGGACACATTGGTAGATGATCCAGGACTCCAGTTCAATCATCGTAGACGCCGTCATTTTTATGAAATAAATAAAAATCGCACCAGTTGATAAAATCTAATTCTCGCTTTTTATTAAATATTTTCACAAAATCCATTCACTACGCCTTATAGAATTATTTAAGATCACTGTTGGGTAACTATTTCAGTCATAAACATTTATGTTACTGAAAAAATAATAAAACGCGCACATCTATTTTGATATGATGAACATGGACACAGTAAGTTGGGTACAGTGTTCGAGTTGAATGATTTGATTTGATTGGTTGATCGTCCGATCCGATGTGTTTCGTATCGGCCGTCTCGCCTTCGCCTAACAGGGAAGCTGATTTAGATAATGTTACCACTGTCTAGTTTTACTTTCCCAATAGGTTAACTAAAATGTAAAATCCAGATAATATGAATCCCAAATTTCAAAGCCATGAAATAGATAAGCGTTTTGCTTATCCATATATTTCATGCTATTGAAACATAGTCTTGAATATATTTCTGGTACCTAACCTAATAAATAGACTCTTGACTTTTGTGATATACCTAATACTTACGATAAAGATTACTAATAAGTGTCTCACTGCCGCTAAGCAAAGGCTCTCATCCCCATTTAATAAAATCGTCTCCATCCTGAACTTGTGGGACCCTTCCACGATTTATCAAAGCTCAGTTTACCATCTTATCAACATGCTACAAAATATTATTATCTTCTTCTTCTCTTCCACTTTCCGCGTTAGGCGGGATCGGTTTGCATGATTATCTTAACACGCCGGCATGATAAAAATATATGTTTTCACGAAAAAAAATATGCATGATATGACTTCATATTAGCTTAACAAAAATAACAAAGTAGTAATTGGCTTGCACAACGTAAATTGAAGTTTTATTGAATTTGCAAGATTTTTGGGAACTTTTGATAAGCTGGCGACATTATATCCATAGACAACCAATAAATAGTGTTGAGCTTCTCATAATGTTCGCATTTTAGGGCACATACTGTAATCGAGTTGATGAATCCGAACCTTTACCATTACATTCGAAATGTATTCTACCTGCATGAAATGTATTTTTTATTAGTATAAATAAATTTGACTGTGAAGGTAATGTTGAAGTGCATTCATTGTGGGAGATCCCAATGCAATCACGAAAAAAGAGAGTATTTATTCGACATCAGCAAGACCATTCTTGCTGATGTCGAATAAATAGAGGAATAAATAGAGTCCCCGTCAACTTCCCCAATAAACGATGATTAATTTTTAGTTTTCAGTTAAGTTTTTTTACAAAAAAAATATTTAAAACAAGATTGCCTGACATCAATTTATTGCATCCGGGCCGTAAAATGTGTAGTCAAAAAGACCCCTATTGTTGATGTGGTAACTTATACTTTACTAAAATTTTAATTTATAAAATGAAAATTTTGTTTGACGTACCCTTAGCCTACCGAAGGCAACCAAAAATGTTGGTCTACCTACCTACCTTCATATTATCTAATTCCAATTTAACGTTATCTGTAGTTCTAAACATAAACCATTAACCACATATAATTTTATATAATGTATAATACATGCACACCAACAGAAAACATACCAGTTTGAATTGTATTTATTAATTATATGTTTAAGAATAAGTGAAGGAATAGGTGAGATAATACCTTGGCCCCAGAAGTAGGCGTTAGCAGATGCGACACGGTACCTAACTATACTTTTGCAGGTAATATCATCGCTTGTTTATTAATATTCCTACGAAATTTGTACCGATTTTTCGTAGGTATTAGAAAATTTAATTCCAACTCCCAAGAACCTAATAACACAACAAGGTGAACAGAAGCCGTTACAGTATATACCAACTGTATTAATTTATCATGGAATTATAGCATGTATCTTCTTCTTTACTAGTAACTAGAGCTGCTAAAGACATGTAAGGTGAGGATGATGATAAAGTTTCTCTACAAACCTTCTCCTATTATTAAAAGTCAATTAAAAAACCCGGATGACACAAAAAAAATAATTAATGATGATTTTTTATATTATTGTATCTCCGACGGAGAAGTGCTTGGCCTTAATTTCACCTGATTTCAAGTTATAATAAGACCAAATGTCGAAGCACACTTTATCCAGAGTCATCAACAGTCTGAGTAGGTAACTGGCTATTCTTACCTATAAATGCTGTAACAACAATTTTTAATTGTTTTTATGGCAACAGACTCACGTGAGCTTAACTTCACTATCGATTTCTATCTGGGTCTATCTGCACATCCCTACACTGTCTTGTTTCGTTCAACATCTGTCTACAAGTTGTCAATGTCAAATCTTATGGTTGTCAAATTTGATGTCAATCGTCATTTCATTTGTTTTGTCATTGAAATAATTTTCGCGACTTGGGTGCTACGCATGGACGACGGTGAAAAGTGTTGATAAATAAATTGATAAATTATTGTTAAAGTAGTGCTCTTTGCTATTTACTCCTACTCTACTCAGCTTTTTTGTTTCCTTGTGAAAGTGTTTAATGGATTAGTAGCAGTTGGGAAAAAACTCATTCACCCGCAAAGGTGAGTTTATTTACGTTTTATTTATCACCTGTCCTTTTGGTACCTACTGTACTACGTGCAAATAAACCGTGTTTTATTTGATGTGTCCATATTTGTAACGATGTCGTAATGTCTAGGGTTTTGTGGAAGCTGTTCTACCATTTTTGGCTTGGGCTTGCTGCGCTATTTGATATACGAGATAACCTTGAGAATATCGTAGTTGCTTCGAACATTTTGGCCATACGCCCCAGCTGTTTTAGGTAACTTGGATTCTCTTTGTGCTTAGCAAGGTAGCAGCGATTTTCGTGTATGTGTCAAAACAAAAATGGTATTGTTGCAAAAACAACTTCCATCAGAAAGGTTGGTTGATTTTACAGGCTGTTTATCACTATCCCTATTCTCTCAACTGCCAAATAAGCCGGAAATTAATACTTGTGGTTTTAATTGCGCTTATTGTTTACCACCTCTTGTGTTCTAGTGGTTCGCACACCAGTCTCAGACCCTGAGATGCTGGGTTCCATCCTCAAGAGGGTACAAACTTTTGCTCGGTTTGATTGTTGGTAGGGTTTTTTTTTTAAACTATAGGAGACAGGTAATTAGCCAGAGAGGACAGGGGGGTAGGGGTAACTCCCCTGAAACGGAGATGCATAGCTTGAGAGATCTGTCACTCTTTTCAAACCTAACCTGACACCCAGTGGGAACCCCCTAAATCATCTAGTCAATCATCCCTAAAGTTAAATTCCATTCAAATACTTTCATTTTATATTTTTAATAACATAAGAAAATTCAAGTTAAGGTTTGTAGCCTGAATAAACCCTATACTACTATACCTGCAAAATTATTTGTATTAGACATGCCATTTCTAAATGAGTGACAAACTATGTTCCAATGGGAGAATCATATACTACTGGGCATTCATATTGTGGATTGCCCCGATAGGTATGTGTGAGATAAATTGTACTTTCAAAAACATTTAGTATTCATGAAAGCAACATTGATTGTTGTTGTCAATAACCAGACTGCATTGAACTGATAACAACCATTTTTTTTATATGAAGGGGATATATTGGCTCCATCAGGAGCCAATATATAAGAAAACCTACAGCTTCTAGAACCGGCTATACTCCTCTTGTAAAGCTTTATTTTGTGTTAAACTGTTAGTAGTTATATGTATTCAAATCATCTGGAGCTAAATTGATGGATATAGTGTGATGGGACGAAAAAATCAAATCAGTGGTACTTATTTACTATCATGTGGTTCGCACTAGCTAATTCTTTTGTGCATGCACCTTATAGCCAACACCATTATGTAGGTATCATTTAAAACATCTGTGTAGGTATTCTTATCAGTACATTGTAAACAAAATTTATTGAAAGGACTTTATGAGTACCTAACCTACCTAGTCCATATTTCAAACCCATAAGTATGTACTGTACCTACTACAGTAATGGTTCAAGATTGAGAATGTTTGCAGCATATTTTTGTGATTAAAAAGAGTTTGAATTGTTCAAACCCAAACATTCCTACTTAGTGGTCTACCATGGACAACAAAAATGTTGACATCAGGTTATCAATTATCCTATTGCTAGTGATAAGACTTTAAAGGTAGCACCAAGCAGTTCCATGTGGTTCCGTTGTTGAGCAATAGTGCCAGTGCCTTTTAAAGGACAGTCTGGACATTACTTTAAAAAAAAAAACTTAAACGTAAAATTGTTAAATGCATGCCCGGGCAAGCCTTTAAAACTTTAACTTTTTTACTTTTGTTTTAGGTCAAGCTTACTTTTTATAAAGAAAAACTAGATACAGTTGGACCACTGAATCAGCCAATCAGTCTGACCAAACTTTACTCCGGGAATAAATCATTATTTTTAAACCATCCATAGTTATCATGATTTTGCAACAATAACAAACTTCCTTGTAAATAATTTAGCTCAGTTGTAAATAACTGTGAATCATCTAACTATTACTAACAGATATTGTGAAAAAGTAGTTCATAAACATTATTGATAAGATAGTGCCGTTGTTTGTTAGTTTCCAGGTAAATACAAGCTGCTAAAATCCACAGAGTATGTAATAGCAGATACTATATTTATTTGACATATATCAATTTTTTGATAAAAATCATAACCCTCCTTTTCAGCCGTAGTCGGGTAAAAATAACAACCTACTTAAGTTACCACTATTAAATAGTCTTATTTAAACTTTCGCTATTAGAACACATTATTTTGATTTTGGTTGAAAAACGGGTATTTATCGCGTATTTTCTAAAACATGGACAACGCAAATATTATACCTATGCCAATGTTAGTAAGTACCTATACTATACTATAAATAATTCATGAATAGTAAAACCAATTTGATGAGTACCTTTATTATTTCACATAAAAAGTAGGTTGGTGTACCTAACTAGGGCCAAGAGCTCCCCGTCGTACAATAAAAAAAAGTATTCCCAAGAAGGGTTGATGTCAGGCAGTCTTAAAATGTCAACCGAAACTCTAAACAGAATACATTTTTTTTTATTTAACTTTAATTAAAACATTTCACACCAATTATAGTATTAATTAGATACATGACAAAAAAAAAAAAAACCTAACACTATAATATCACAAAGGCCAGGAAGATGATGAGGATAACGTAGTTACTCTGCTTACTATTCAACTTACCTAATGTTTATTTTCTAATAATACCAATCAAAGGCTTCTTTCGTATCACAAACTAATATGTAAGAAGTTAAATGTATTTTTTTCTATATTTGGTCAGCATGAACCTATTAGAACTTATGGCGGAGTACGTTAGCATTTTTAGTCATTCACTTTATTTGCTGACAAAATCTATTTTGGAGCTGATTAAAATCTCTTTATTTAGCTGATAGTTTAAATTATAGCCTTTATTTTCTGCTAATGCAAGATGACCAAGCAAAGACGTGCATCGTATATATAGCAAACGAATGTTCATGAGAATCATAATAGGCATTAGCAGGTAAGTATACCTAACTAAAAAATAAGTTCAATGAAACAATAATCACTGGTTGCTGGGCACCAATCGAATGCTACTTTCACCCGCTTGGCAAACATGTCATGTTGCTGTTTATTTATAATAGCAAAGCATCAGTCAGCTACCTTTTACATGTATGGTTTGTATTGGTTTGACTGGATATCTTTCAATTTGGCGTATTCTCACTCGATGATAACTCACGCACCTACATTAGACTAGGCTTTCAGGAGAGACTTTTCCTCCTTGTGTATGTTATACCGCTTGTATAAGATAAGATAATTACTTTATTTACCAACAAATGTTTACAATATATTTATGTTTCAAAATATAACAGATTACAAATGGATCCCGCACTAGGGCTGGCCTGTGCTGCGGGCATCCGAGATAAATTGATTGACAGTTTGAGAAATAAGACACTTGTAAAAAGGATATATAAATTTAGAAACGAGTATAGTGGGTACAAATTAACTAAACTAAATTAAGTAAAATAAGTGGATCAAGACAAGGTTGAATATAAAGACGTGAGCAAGCTTGTGTATATATGTATGCGTGTGTAGGTGTGTGTGTGCGTGTGAGTGTAGGTGTGTTTGTGAGTGTGTGCATGTATGTAAGGATAGAAACAAAAAGCAACTACAGGAACCAGCTGAATTAAATTTAAATGATGGCTACCAAAAGTTTTTCTGTTCCATTATAGTCAAGGGTAACAAGCCACTTTTTTATTTTTACCTTTGCTCCATAAAGTAAGCATGACAAAATATCACAGTGATTGTTCACACAGCGATAGATAAAAGGGAAAGAATAGCTTTTAAATCGCCTAGCAAATGAGGTCCTGACCCGTGGTACATTAATACGAGTACGACGTTGACTTGGGTTACTTGGGGACGTTGTATAATGGGTTGTATAATGGGTATTCTAAAGATTAGTCTGATATGGTGCCTGCACCCACTTTTTATCATCGCACCGCTTACCAACCGGCTAGGATGCTATACCCACACTTTGGAAACTATTCTTTACACTGTAACGTTCAAGAGGATCTTCCTACTAGTTCCTACCGCGAACCATCAAAAACTGCCAGTCGATCTTCTCCAGGCCTGCAAGTAGACAATACTGATGATTTTTTCAAGTGTGTGTGGAGTGGAGTGCCAATTTCGAAAATATTGTTTTCAATAGCTTCCAAATTGGCAGAATCCCTTCTCTCTGTTTTTCGAAATTATCGAAAAAGTTCAAAAAGTAGTTTCGAGACAGATATAATGATAAAAAATTTCCTCAGACAAAAATACGCTATATTATTGCACCGCTGAAGGAATAAATTTGCTATGCTGGGTTGTACTATTATTTGTTCTGTGCTATGGGAAAGTGAGGTAAAATAAACAGTATTTTTGATAACAAGCCCTGGCAAAATCGACCTTGTGTCATCGTTAACCATCGGCATTGTAACAGAAACTCGCAAAAACTATCGATATATACAATATCGATATTCGACTCGTTTCACTGGATAAATTGAAGACCTCGGCGATGCTTCGGAGCAAAAACCGTACTAACAATATCAGCTGTTCTCTTTGGCAAAGATCGACAAACTTCAGCTCTTACAATTTGTTAAATGGATTACCTAACAATAACAAATTCGTTTTTCGCTCTAAAACAAGGTCTAGCTACTACGATACAACACACACAGTACAGTTTTAAGGATTCCTGGTGAAGTGCGCTTCCCCGTCGCAATATGTAAAACAAAATACAAAAACAATAAAAAATAAATAGTCGGTCATCGTACATTGTTAATTCAATGCATAGAGGTCAATCGCCTTGATGCATTATTGTTAGAAACTAAGGGCAGAGCGACCTTAAAATTTCATTAACCTTTGACATCTAATATAAATAAATAAGTCCACCGGGCAGGCCCTAAGTATCACGCAAGAAAGGCAACGTGCATTGCTACTCATAGTGTGTACAAAATATTCCGCAATATTCATGTTATAACATACAGCTGTCGCAAGGCACCACGCAAACTATGATTTTGGGCACGCACGGCTGTGCAGACGACTTGTACGTACACTATCGGTATCCATACCAACTGTGCTAGAAAAACAAATGGAAAGAAAACAATTAACCTTCCTGCTGGTCACATTCATATCCCATATCACATCGCAGTTTTTAGTTAAATGGTTATCAAGCTATCTTGCGGAACTCTGAAAGTAGCGCCAGTAACGGGAATAATCAGGAGATAGGTTAGTGTAGTATGGACATGTCATGCTGAGGGAAGAAGTCATCTAAAGAATGTTGGGTATCAATGTGGACAGACGTAGGAGTAGAGGTAGTCCGAGGAAGAAGTGGATGGACTGTGTGAGTGACAATATGCATTCGAGAGGAGTGGATGCTGAGTTGAAGGGAGATTTGAAGATGAGAAAGTGCTGTAACCTCGCCTTAGTGGGGGATACGGGTAGAAAGAAGAAGGTTATCAAGCTAACTTAACACGTGATTGGTATGAATATCCTTCTATAAATATAAAGAAATAATTTAATAAGATACTCTACGGAAACGTGCAATTCCTTAGCAGCACAGTTAATGAAGGAAACCGCTATAAATGCCGTCTTCGTAATGGCTGGCTTAGAAATCTCGATTTCCCTTTTTTCTCGGATGCAGGATTTAGATATCAGACATACACTGAAGGCCCTATAAGGTAAGTCGCGAGATATCTCCACTCCTACATATTGTTTGAATTAATCAAGCGAGAACCAAGGCTGTCTTCATACAAGGCAGGGCGCACAAGACGTGACGTACTGCCATCGCGTCATCGAACTTTTTACGGCAAATTGTTTGACCCCGACGAAGCTACGTTCGCTTACGATTTAGGAGTTCCAAACTTTTGTGTTAATAGGGATTGTATTGTATCCAAGGCTGTGGAACGATATCGGATATGTTCAACAAGCATCACAGCTCAGTTGTTAGTAGCTCTACCTTCTACGCTGTAGGTTTTAGGTTCGATTCCCGACCGGAACACTTTTTTTTGTGTTTTGGTGTTGTATTGTATGATAAGTGAGTAAAAAAAGTTACCAAATAAAACATATAAAACCCTAACTAATCAAAGTTTACCAGGCTTTAAAGGGCTAAAATGACTATATATATTTTGTTTGTGTTGTGAGATTGTGCAGTGCGTCTAAACTGCACAATCTTTTCTATCGCTTTCAGTGCCGGCCGGTATCATACGCATCAGATACAATTCAATATAGAATTTCAGTAATCCGAAAGCCAAACATACAGGCTTTAAAGGGCTAAAATAACTATAAATATTTTATTTGTGTTGCGTGAGATTGTGTCTAAATTCGCGTCTAAATTGCACAATCTTTTCTATCGCTTTCAGTGCCGGCCGGTATCATACGCATCAGATACAATTCAATATAGAATTTCAGTAATCCGAAAGCCAAACATACAGGCTTTAAAGGGCTAAAATGACTATATATATTTTATTTGTGTTGCGTGAGATTGTGTCTAAATTCGCGTCTAAATTGCACAATCTTTTCTATCGCTTTCAGTGCCGGCCGGTATCATACGCATCAGATACAATTCAATATAGAATTTCAGTAATCCGAAAGCCAAACATACAGGCTTTAAAGGGCTAAAATGACTATATATATTTTATTTGTGTTGCGTGAGATTGTGCAGTGCGTCTAAATTGCACAATCTTTTCTATCGCTTTCAGTGCCGGCCGGTATCATACGCATCAGATACAATTCAATATAGAATTTCAGTAATCCGAAAGCCAAACAAATTATGTTACGTAAGTAATAGAATCACAATAACTTGATATATCATACTACGTAGCGGACCGCAAACTAACCTTCGACGTTGCTAATCTTGTAATATTTACGATGTAAGTAATAGGATTTCGGTGATAAAGTATTATTATTTTTTAACCGCCTAGCGCCTCCGTGGTCTAGTTGTTCGTTTGTTTCGTGTCAGATCATAGAGGTTCCGGGTTCGATCCTCAGGGGAATATAATATTGTGCTTGGTTTGGTTGGTGGTAGGACTTTGTTAAAGTCCGCCCTACCTCCATCTTACCTAATTCTGTCGTCATAACAATTCTTAAATTGTTGTGTTCCGGAATTTAGGGGTAAGATAGGCAATTCCTCAGTTTATTGAGGATTCCGGGTAAAGTGCGCTTCCACCTTCGGCCTTATCATAACTTGAAATCAGGTGAGATGAAGACCAAGCCTGTCAAAAACCTGTCCGTTGTAGAATTAAAAAAAAAATAGTCCAGTGAGCTTATATGGACTGAAATGATAGTGATGAACTTAAAACCTTAGTAGGGTCAGCTAATAGTGATATAATAAATTCTAACAAACCGTTTACTACAGTGGCCATGTTCCGCAAACAAAAACATTGGTACATTTATACACTTCATCAACATTATTATAAAACTATAGCACTGCTCGGAATACCCTCTTACCGAGATAAAACTTTCTTATACCTACAGTTCTCATTTGCAAATGACTTCTAATATAAACAAATGGACGGCCATTCCTTTCTGAAAGTATTTCATTCGAACACGTCCACTTTGTAGACCATTTCTTTAGAACTTTATTATAGCAAAAAGTCTGGTTTAAAAATTTGCATTGTTTGCTTATTGTTGAAAATGTCATATTCCATTCTTGCACACTACGGTACTTTGGTAGTTGGAGAATGAGTAGGTTCTTCACTTAGTTTGGGCCCGGACCCCATTTTAGCTAGTTTTCAGTCTATTGAAATTATACACTCTTCCGTATTATTTTCAAAGGTATGTTTATTTACAGACTTGAGTCATGTTTCAAGATGAGACAGAGAAATGTAGACAGTTTGGCACGATTTCTTATCATCTCATGAATACGTCATTGGATTGCGAGGTCTACATTTACGAAGCTACTTGACACATGATTATCATAGCTATCACTTGATGATGAGATTGATGGGTCATAGTTTTGTCGCAAAAGTCTCCTTTGTTCTGATTCTTGCTACAATTCAGTCCTTTTAAAGTATTTGAATTAACACTACTTTACTACTACTGCTACTTTATTTTGCGTTGCATGCAATATTTTTTTATGGGAAAGTTTTTGATTTCGATGTTTGCCTGGGCATTACCTGGACGAGGATGAGGCGTACGATGGAGCGAGCTAGCCCAGAGGGCACGGGCACTCCCGTACATCGACAACATGCAGCGAACTGCTTATCGCCGGACTTCGGCAGGCGGGTGGACCTTTACAGATCCTTCGATCCATCGAAATATATGTAGGTATGATATTCGTATGTGTGTGTATGGGTTTTTTTTTTATACCGGCATCGTGTATGCGGCTGTCGGCGACCCTCCGACTAAATCTCTATAAAAGCATTTCCTACATTATTCCTATTTTAAACTACAGGGGTTGGGTCCTAAATGTCAGAAATCTTAACAATATACTATCTAATACTGCTTATTTCAAGCCGTTTTATAAAAAAAAACACAGATAAGGCTTATAATATAAGTGGTTTTTCATATTAGTTATACACAACAATGAAATATTGCAACAGACATCATTATACTATCTAAAGAAAATACAAAGGTACCTATTTGTTATTTGGTGCTCTATCAATCTCAGGAATCTCAGGAACTATCGCTGGTATATTTTGCTTAGATATCCGATCTGTTTCGTCGCACAAGTCCATGAAACGTAAAACGTAAAGTACGTACTTTTCTTAAGGACGTAAAGGAAAAAATTCAATGTGAGTATGCCTGTAGAGTCTGTTCGTGGCCATAACGAGAACTTACATGATTTCCATAGAAATTTGTGGGGCTTATATAACAAAACACAGGAGCGACTTCAATCTACGACAAGACGAGGAAGCGCTTGGCCTTCATCTCACCTGGTCATAGTATAGCAAAGCGAGGGTCGAGGTCGTTTTTCCAAGATATAAACTTACTCTACCTACTCTATGAACCTAGAGTACCTATACCTATCTACATAATCTACAAACGTGATGCCGGAGTAGGTTTATTGTAAAGCATGACTCACCTCAGTAGTAAATAGCAATCTAAAGAGATAAGAAATACTCGTAAATACCTATTCATTTTAATATTGTTTACTTTGTGTATAGCAAATTGTTTTACTAAAAAAATATGAATGTTCTCGTCTGTTTCTCTTTGTATTTTCAGTGATTCAAACGGAAACAGGATATCGTAGAGTAGACGGATCCTTCTTGTACCAGAGTTCTTTGTGCTATATTTATTTTTAAACAGCATTATATGAGCAGGTGTGTGATATCCGTACGGTGTCTGTTTAAAAAAAAAAAAACCATCTGCACCTGTTAATGTCCTCCTTTTTTGGAATTCGGTTTAAATAGTACGTGTGTTGGTATTTTATCGTAACTTACAAAAAGTTAACTGCATAGCTTTTGCCTTGTTAGGACACTAACGCCATACAGTTAATTTAATTACCTTACCTTACAGCATAACGTTTCGTCACCAAACACTTAGTTTTAGTATGCTAAGTAGCAGACTAGCTCTAAGTTATTTATACAGAATGTTGTGTTATGTTTCGTTAGTGTGCATACAAGATTATTGAACTTTAAATATTTATCCGTGTTCTAATTCTTAGGGAATTTTAATTAGCTCCGAGTTGATTAAATGCGCGTAATTTTTGACACCAGTTCATAAAGATCTCTGTCATCTTATTATCCTCTTGCGTCGTTAGCATCGTTGAAATGGTCATTTTCTTTATGCTATTTTAGATCTTGTGTAGGTGTGTTGACGATTCATTATCCTCGGCTTATTTCTAGATCTAATTCGTCATTTTGGTCACCGGTGAGTTTCATGTAAACAATGTTTTTGACCTTGGTAAGACAACCAAATAATGCTTTACGTTGTGTATGTGCTGTTGTTGTTGTAACCCTCAATATGCTCCTATTGTTGATACACCTACCGATGCTTTAATAGCGAAGCGAGTCATCATCATCCACAGTTCACCCTTTTGGGTTCTGTGCCAGTTTACGCTGGTCTCGACGCTAAATTCCTCTGGGCGTCCGAATAGCGATTAGTACTTTATAGGGTTTCGTACCCAATGGGACCATAGTACTTAGCGTCCCCTCTCCGCCAGTCCGTCTGTCTGTCAGTGTCTGTATTTCATAAACCGTCGTAATACCTTTTGGGTTCTGTGCCAGTTTACGCTGGTCTCGACGTAACTTTCCTCTGGGCGTCCGAATAGCGATTAGTACTTTTTAGGGTTTCGTACCCAATGGGACCATATTACTTAGCGTTCCCTCTCCGCCAGTCCGTCTGTCTGTCAGTGGGCTGTATTTCATAAACCGTCGTAGTAGACTAACTAGTCAGTTGCAATTTTCAATGAATGTATTTCTATTATCGCTCATAAATGTAAAATAAAATAAAACAATATTTTACCTTCAAATGTGGGTCGGAACCCTCGATGGTTTTATTAATAAATGTAGGTAATATATCATCATCATTAATTGCTATTGCTACGCCGCCGTACCCGTATCTTTGAGAGCGATTATGCTTCAAGTTGACGGGCGTAATGCAGTGCCATGTTCTTTGTGGATGTGACCTTATAGGCAATATATTATATATTATTATTATTATAGTTATAGGCAAGAGTTGCATTTAACAGCAGATCGGCTGCTTGTCTCCAAGTGGTACTGGTAGGTATACAAAAAAACTTGCAGTCCTATATAGAAACTATTATAATACAAGCATTACAATACCCTTTTATTGTGTTTTTCAACGTTTGATGGTAATGGGAGTCTATCAACTTTCCGTAGTATTCGTAGTTACATCCTCGGTTAATTAGCCTTGTTTTGTTGCAGGGTTGTTGAGTCGTTATGGTAATGGAAGCTGACCCTATAACCGGAAAGCGCGCTGATGGTAAATAAAAGCCTTTATTTTTGTGAAATGGGCAAATGGGTCTTCCTAGTTGATATCCGATTGCACGATCGAGTATAAATTGGACAAGATTTTATTTGATTCGATTCTAAGAATTATCAAAGTTTTGTAAACGCTTTTTATTTTGGTCTTGTCTTCTCTATGATGATTATGATCATGAAATAAGTCTTATTTTTGTACGACGGGGAAGCGCTTAGCCTTCATCTCACTTGATGTCAAGTTATGATAAGGCCGAAGGTGGAAGCGTACCTCACACAGAATCCTCCATGGAGCATTGGCTATTTTACCTATAATGCCGAAACACAATAATTTAGAATCGTTGACAAACCAAGCATTTGTACTCTCCTGGGGAACGAAACCGAAACCTCTGGCTCTGATTTCGGTGGGGGAGTCACTAGACCACAGAGTTGTAATACATATTACAACTCGTCTATCGCTTTGTCTATCGGACACACATTACGAATTTAAATGCATTTTCATTACCGCTATGTCCTTGCTATAGTTACTACTTTATATGCTTGTAGGTATTTTGCTAGAATTCCTAAACAATATTATGTAAGGTCAAATCATCACTGTATCATAAATTAAAATATTTATTAAAATAACTTAAATTATTCTGAAATGAATGATCAGAAGTAAACTAGCAGAATATGAAATGTACACCCGCCGTAGACCGGAAATTGAAATAAGTTTTTCTTTTCGAATCAAATGATCCAGTCTCAAAACTTCCTCGACCAGTATTGAGAAACCTCCACAGCTCTGATGGTCGCCTCTATCCGGTCTGCCTAGGGACAGGTAGAACGGCAAAGCAGATAGGAAAGTGGGTAGGCCATATCCTGGACAGAGGCTCCACTCTCACACTGTGCGCTCGACGAGTCTATGATACCCCATCTGGCTAGTTGGCGCTCTATTTTCCAAACTGGCCGCTGCAGATCGTGTCCAGATGGCAAGTGTTCAGCTGGTGAAAGAATAAGTTTATGTATGATGATTATGTATATGGTGTGTGGTCTTATCCGGTGTGGCTTCACAACGAACACGAACGATTTTTTTTTTTACGACGGGGAAGCGGTTAGCCTTCATCTTACCTGGTAACAAGTTAAGATAAGGCCGGAGGTGGAGGCGCACTTCACCCCGAATCCTCAACAAACTGAGAGGGAAACCGGTACAAAAACAATTTTAGAATTGTTATTATGGCGACAGAATTAGGTGAGATGGTGGTAGCTAGCCAGTCAGACTTAAACAAAGTCCTACCACTAACCAAACCGAGCATAATATTGTACCCCCTGGGATCGAACCCGGGACCTCTGGGTCTGAAATCGGTGGGTTGAACCAAGTTGAGGCGGTTGGAAGTATATCGAGATAATGATGGATGGTAAACTCAGCCCATCAGTCTCCAAGCTCGGTTTACTAGCATCCCAGTCCCGCCTACGATGAGTCGTTGCCCCAAATCTTGCATCTGATGCCGATCAGCTAAAAATAATTACGTGTCTGTTATATTTCAACGCTTGGTCTAAGTCGCGCGATTTTATCACTTTTCGTTTCCTCGAAAAAAATGTGAAAATATTTTAGTCATACATTAGCCTATTTATCCACTGGCCTACCGTACTAACTTGTGAACTGTGCTATAACTTCGATTTGAGCTTATTTCACTTCATATTGCTTTTATCTTAGTACTTACTCCAGTAGTACCGGCCTCCCATACAAAATTTTGCTAATAAAAATAATTATGCAAAATACATTTTCTCATGCATACACTCTTATTAATATGATATAACAATCTTGAATTCGTTTTTGTTTGGTATAAGGTTGTCTTACGAAGGCGGGTGAGCTATGCTTGTAGTTGTAATGTGTATATGTAATTATGTATAGACGCACTAGTGCTTAACTGCAGGTATCGGTCGCCAGTTCTTCGTTATTGGTCAAAATCAATTGTGCAGGTCATGTGGTTTTTTGTGGATGTGACCTACGCAGTAAGGCTTTGTTATAGGCAGGTGAATAGGTGCTTGCTTGTTCAATCTGCATGTTGTTTATAAAAACCCTAAATATAAGTAGGTAAGTAGTTAGATTTATATTTTATAATGATTAAATTTATTCAATAAATTAAACTAACTAAGTACAAAGGAATCAGTCAGATTACCTAAGGACCGTTACAAACGGCCTATAGGTAACTCAACTGTTCCAGACCAGTACCAGACGGAAGCGTGCCCAAGACACTGGCTGCATTGCCACGCTGAATAGCTATGCTAATTCGCTGGCCTAAATAAGAGCCAGCCCTTGGGTCACGTGTCGCCTCAATCAAAAGCCTCAATCAAATAAATGATTAAATAAAAATGTATTTCGTGTTCGATATTATTTACCAAATTTTAGTACTGTGAGAAAATATTTTACTTAATAAAATATTTTGAGTATTGTTGGACCATACATATTTCAAATTCAATTATTATAGTCTTATAACGAATATAAAAGTTGAAATCCTAACAGAATCGTTTTCAAATTCGATAAGTATACTAGATTCAGCTTTTTTTCTACGCCAGGTTTCTCTTGTTATATTTTCCTAAATTAACAATGCATTACTAAAAAGGCACCACTGCTTATAAAATTACTTACAAATTTAAACGTGAACAAGTTTTCGCCTTTAGTTTACATGCAAGTACCGACAGCAACAGTACTTGAAACATTTTGCCGCGAAACAGTTAGAACTGGTAGCTCTAGTTGATTGATATACTGCCTATCTGCTGAGCGCTCCTGAGCTTACGCACACAGACACATATATATGACATTATATATATACAATATATATTGACAGACACAATTACGACCAACCCGCCTTCGTGAGATAGAACAACTTCAACATATTTTGATAATTTAATGCTCTATCTATTTGATCAATAGGTTCTTGCCCTTCTCCTTCTGTGTTGGTCGCGATTCCGAACTGAGGCGGTATTGACATTTTAAAACGATCCTAAAAAATCTTAACTGTATAAGTTCATTTTTGATGTATATAAATAGAACACACATGTGTTTCTTTCGGCAGAAATTGGGTGTATTATTTACAACGCTTACTGATTATTATTTGGATTATCAAGGTAAAACTAACCATTGTGTAACCTTACATCACAGATGCCTACACAGGCATTATACATTATTTACCTATCTAGTAGCCGTCATGTGGATTTCCATTTAGGTGACATTGTCGAATACGTGTATACCTACTAAGTGATTAAGTGACCTATTTTCAAAATGACGTTGCGGTCCACCGCTTTAGGGCACGTCACGGTAGTCGAGTTCAATCCTACAGACCACTATCATAATAGACGTGTGTGAGGGCGCCTGTGTGTTCGTCACAACGGGGAGTTGTTTGGTCTTCATCTCACCTGATTTTCAAGTTATGGTAAGGCCAAAGCCGGAATCCTCAACATACTGAGGAACTGGCTAACTGGCCGGAAAACAACAATTTAGGAATTGTTGTTATGGTGGCAAAGTTAGGTAAGATGGTGGAAGCTAGCCAGGCGGACTTAAACAAAGTCCTACACCAACCAACCCAAGCACAATTGTATTTCCCCTGGGAATCGAGCCCGGGTCTGATCTGACACCGATGGGCGAACCACTACACGTTAAAAACGTTTCTCGCCTTGATAGTACCCTAGTTCCCTTTTCTACCGCGCTCATCAAAATATATAAAATCGTGTAGCTAACTTTAGCTGAAACTGCACAGCCCATACCAGAGGTCCAACAGACTATACATGTTCAGTGTAGTAACCAGTAACTAATGTTTAGATTTCGAAGTTAAGAATAGGGTTTTTGGAATCTCCATCGGAAGCTTCCGAATTCGATCCGACAAAGCTTTCCAAATGTTTGAAAATAGGTACACGGGCCTGTGCTGAAAAAAATAATCGAAATACTACTCGTTTTCATAGATAATAGATTGCAGCCCTCATCGCGCATGTGCCAGGGAGGTCAAGAACTTACCCGAAAGACAGTATTTATTATTAGTAGGTAATTGCTTTTGAAACAAAAAGTTTGTTGGTTGTGTTCTCATTCACGCCCCAAGTCGATGACTTGGGGCGTAGGCCGTGTTTCGGAGTATCAGGGAGACAAATTGCCTGGACAGTTGCAAACAGCTCTTTGGCTCTTTGATGTTTTATCAGTGATCAGACACTGCTTTTATATTTTATCTAACGAGATATCAAAGGACTGCTTTCAGACATTTCCTTTTAAATTTAATTGGTAAAATGTATTCTGTTTCATATCGCTTGATGACTTTATGGTTTTGAATGGTTGAGTTATATTTTATAATTTTGTTTTATATTACCAAACTCTAAGCAATAATTCGATGTTTGCAAAAAAAATAATAACCTATTTAATTCGGTTACAACTATTAAAACATTTTTATTTATGTTTCTTAATATTTATTTAAAAGGTCTTATCGTGCTGATATTTCCTTCGTTAGGTCAGGGCAAACCTGAGGTGACACGTAACCCTGAATTCCCTTAGTTTATCTAAGCCGGCCTTTTGGTAGCCATTTCTGTTCAAATATGCTGTGGTATTCCGTAGTTATCATCATCAGCTTAGGCGCTACATCCGCTGGTGGGCTTGGTTAAATAGATTCCACCATCCCATTCGGTATCTCGCTTCTTCTTTCCCAGCTTCTCAATCCAAATTCAAGCACTAAGAAAGTATTCTGGAAAATTCGTTCATAGTGACGGGAACGAAGGTCTGAGCGTTTCACTAGTTCTCCAATAAATTAGATTCACGGAAATCAAAAGAGGCCTTGCTTCCTGCCAGCCGCATTCGATTGTCAATCGCGACCGTTCCGCTCTATCGGTGGCTTTGTATGGTTTGGATCTGATAAACGTACAACAGCTGGGCCGCTCTAGCAAGATAACAATAGGTTAAACTAGCGAGTCCTGTCCTTGGTCTTTCTTGGTGTTTTTTTTGTTATAAATGATGGGACTCTAGACTTGTCTAGCACTGGGTCTTCCGCGCACCGACGGAAGCCGACAATCCGTTAGGCGCCGGACGCCTACCCAAGTGGACCTTTAAGTCCTACACTTACTTTATATTTTAGTACACACACACAGACATTATAACACGATAACTTAATGAGTATTGCAAATAAAGGGTTGTCTTCCAGCAAGCCTATGTAAAGCGTCTGTGGTCTAGTGGTTCGACCCACCTATTTCAGATCCAGAGGTCTCGAGTTTGATCCCCAGGGGAGCAATATTGTGCTTGGTTTCGTTGGTGGTAGGATTTTGTTAAAGTCCGCCTGGCTAGCTACCACCATCTTACCTAATCCTGTCGCCATAATAACAATTCTTGAAAAAAAATGTTGTGTTCCGGCATTTAGAGGTAAGATAGCCAGTTCCTCAGTTTGTTGAGGATTCCGGATGAAGTGCGCCTCCACCTTCGACCTTATCTCAACTAGTTACCAGGTGAGATGAAGGTAGAGAAACAAGATTTTAAAATTATGGGAAAAGTGTACAACAATCATAAAAAGGTAACATACTTTACATAGGAATAATATGCCAACCTACATACATAATAAGTATAGTAGAAGGACCTACATACCTAATTAATAATAAATACATAACATTAAAATACATAATAATAATATATTATGTATTATTATTATTATGTATTTTAATGTTATTTATTTAAGGTTAGATAAGTTTAGAAATGAGTATATAAGGGGAAGTTTGAAAGTGGCACCAGTTGTAGAAAAGATGAGGAGTGCTAGGTTGGCATGGTAAGGGCATGTAATGAGGAGGGATAATAGTCATTTGACCAAAAGGGTTATGAATTTGAGCGTGGTTGGACATGCGAGCAAGGGAAGGCTGAAAAAGAGATGGATGGATTGTGTGAAAGAGGACATGGGTATGAAAGGTGTATATGCAGAGTTCACGGTTGATAGGAGTGAGTGGAAGAAAATAACATGTTGTGCCGACCCCACCTAGCGTGGGATAAGGGCAGGAGAATGATGATATATATTTCTGTAAACCTCACGGTGACTATCCATCCAAGTGGGGTGAATTTAAAACCAGCGCTACACTCCAATATGCTTGTGCAGCATTTGCTGAAACATAGTGTGCTTATGTGTTTAATAGTATATTTCTTGCGCCTCTCTTTGTATTTTTGGGTTTCTCTGTTTTGTATGGTTATATTTTTGAGCAATAAATATTATTTTTATTAATTTCTTAACATAATAATAATATAATGTAATACTAAATTTATATGGAGGTAGTTCTCTTTGACTCTATCTGGTCTTACCACCAGTGTTGTGATCATTTAGCCGTATCCGCTAGCAAAAGTCAGCGATTACAGGGCAACCCCCAGGGGTTATATACCACTAGGAGGTTGGACTACACGAACCCAAAAACATCTAAGTTAGTCTTGTCCCGAAACATATTTATGCGACGCAAACTTTACTACCTGCATTGTACCGCAGTTAGATTATTTATTCGCCTCAAACCTTTGGATACAATCCGTTCCTTCATAGCAAACTAGCAATATGATATAGTTGAAAGAAACCGACTGAATTCCATTTCAGCGTTCGTGCTGTAGGTCGATAAGGAAATACCTAAGTAAGGAAGAATGATACGAGCTTGCGTGATATCTATCGTTCGGTTTTAGTTCTGATGGTAAGTTTGGTGAGCTAGTAGGAATGTTGGTCATGAGACTCCTCAATTGCGAAAACTTATCCTTTAATCGCCTCTGTGGTCTAGTGCTTTGCCATCGTGGTAGACCCTGAGGTCCCGGGTTCGATGACCAAGAGGGTACAAATTCGTGCTCGGCTTGTTTAATGTCCGCCTGGCCAAAAAGTATGTAAGTTGTGTTCTAGCATTATTTGGAGGTAAGATAGCCAGTGCCTCAGTCTGTGAACATTTAGGGTGAAGACTAAACACCAGGCGCAATGTTTAAGGATAAAAAAGAAATTGTTATTCTAGTAAAGTGAAAAAAAGCATCGGGTTTTCTTCACTTTATTTAGGAGTCTCTTGGTATTTACGTCTAAATGAGCACAAAAGTCTGATATTTCACTGCGTAACCGAGTGTAAAAAATCTTTGTAGGCAATTTGGCATTGAAAACATTGTCCCTTGCGACATTGAAACTCTGTGCTTATAGGTAAACATGTTTCATTCCATATTGGCTCTTACTGCTATGGATGACTTCACACGATACAAAGTTCCCCAATCTTCGTCCTGAAATAAAATACGGTACCTAAATCCTAACGCGTGAAATAATATACGAGTCATCGTTCAAAAATAGACTTTACAACCCACGTGTTAAATGTTATTTAACTTTGTCATTGCAGAAAGAGTGCATGGCGCATTGAAAGCGCGGGCGGGCGGTGACGTTGGCGTGATCAGTCCAGAACGTTCAGTCAGCAACTTGGAGCTCAACATGCCGTTCACAGCGCCTTCAAACCTGGTTCTTACGCCTGCACCGGAATGTAAGCCTTAATTGTGTATGTCACAAGGTTCAATTTTCAAAGGTTTCTATGTTCCGCACCTGTACACATCCTCGACTAACCCGAGAGCTCCTTCATCCTCATACAGATCCAATTCCAATAGCACTACTACAGCACAATAGCTGAAATCTTAACAAAGGAAACTAAGCGTCCACATACAAATATGGTGCCAAATGCATGCTAGTTTTCTGCAGCTCATCTTCAAGGCCAGTTCCAACCGTTGCACCAAAATGTGTGCTATCTTTAACCGTATTTTGATGCAATGCTTTGCAATGCACTTTGCTTGATCGAGATGAGAGATTGCTAGGCATAGCGCCTAGATGAATTATCTAAACATCTCAGACCACGTTCACGAAATCGGTGGCGTAAAATTATGTTAACTTTCCTTTATATCCCTTGTATTAGAGGTGTTAAAGTTTGAATTGCTCTACCGCTCCAGATAATGCAATCCATTTGATTATAGTACCAATTTTTGACCGATTGCTTTGGTTGCAATGCGGTTTCTGAGAGTCAGTGAAACTAGGGTGCGTACGTGATGTCATTCGATTCTCCCTGATTTGTTGACCTACTGGATTGGAGCTCGGTAGGTAGGTAGGTAATCACACTCTTAAATCATGTTTTTCCCCAACAGGGTGATTGCAAGAAAGTTTTTTGAAGTTTATTTAGAATGAATCTATTCACTCTGACCTTGAAACTTCAAGATTAGATGATTCGTTGGAGGGAAGCTAACTCGTCGCACTTAAATCGTTTCTCTTACCTCAGGTCGCAAATTATCCCGCGGCATATCACGAGCCACAGACAACGAGGGTCTAGTCTGGGCTCTACGCAGCAACACCGATCCTGAACCGAATACCTTGAGCTCCGATCACATTCTTCTGCTGCCGGACATATCTGTTTACCCTCCGGATTTCAGGTACCCACAGGTTTATCGAGATATTTACAATGTTATTATGACACATTCACAACCCACGATGGGACTGAAAAATTCGGAATCTACGTCGGTACTCCCGTAGCTCAGTTGGTTAGAGCGTTTCCTGGCTTCAGGAAATGACGCTGGTTCGAGTCCCGTCGTGGGTTGTGAATTTTTGTGTCATAATAACATTTGTAAAAGTTGTGACCAAGTGCAATCACTTGAAATACAAAAAAATATCGAGATATATTTTTTCTATATCGTTTTCGAATGAATTTTTCAGGCAGGAATGAATACTTTATTGTACACAGTCATCGAACAATACAAACATTACGTGACACAGGATATAATTACAACAGGTGGCCTTATCGCTGACAGCGATTTCTTCTAGGCAATCTTTGAAGGAAAAAGTTAGGTTCATATGCGAACAACTTATTCTGCTATATTTGTATGTAGGTAGAGCTTATTACTATTACCTATATAGACTACTTTATTGCTGGACATGCGCCACTTACTATTTTATGCTACCAATTAAGGTCAGACGTTTCGAAATAATGTTTGACGTTTGCACTATAAGATAAACATATTATAGGTATCAAATAAATATTACATTACACTAATTTCACACAGCGCCATCTAGTTCCAAACTAAGCATAGCTTGTAATATGGGAACTAGATTACGGATAGAATACATACTATGTATATATATATATATATATTATTACTTTTTTTTTTTAAATACATATTTATCATACAATACAACACCCAAACACAGAACAAACATCTATATTCATCACATAAATGTTTGTCCTGGGTGGGAATCGAACCCACAGCCTACAGCGCAGAAGGCAGAGCTACTACCAACTGAGCTGTGAGGCTTGTTAAATAAAATGCTGGCATCGTAATAACCGCCTCTGTAGTCTATTGGTTCGCTAGTATCAATCAGATCCAGAGGTCCGCGTTTCGATCCCCACAATATTGTGCTTGGTTTGGTTGTACTTTGTCCGCCTGGCGACTTATACAAAGGGTGGGTGTTAGCTGGAACACCATCTTACCAAAGTCTGTCGCCACACCCTACGATTTAGATGTAAGATAGCCAGTTCCTCAGTGTGTTGCGGATTCCGGGTGAAGTGCATCATCAGGAATCCGCCTCCTTATCATCGAATCCAAGTATTATGAAAGCCAAGTACCTACCCCCGTCGTACAGTAAAAAAAGTATCTGATAGTATCCGCCGTAGTACTAAATGTTGATAAAAACAAAAAATAACAAAAACCCGTGGTACAATACGATTTGCATGCCACAAGCATGCAATATACCGAAATGACATTGAGACTTCAGAGGTCTTTGCGCTTGTTTCGTTCGCCGCAGTACTTCAGCAATATTTTTATGAAGTGTGCCTCATTATTTTTATAATTTGCTTACATTGACCGTCGACGGGGGAATTTAACTTCAAGCTTGTGAAGCTAATAACACTGGTGCATTTTTTGTTGGTACTTTTTGTATAGATAACCAAAAACTGAGACTGAGTTATGCCCAAACAAACTCGTGTACAGATACTAAGTTTATTTTTTATTTTTATTGTACGACAGGGGTGCTTGTCGCCTCGCCTGTTTTCTTTCAAGTTATGATAAGGCCAAAGGTGAAAGCTTTCTTCACCCGGAATCCTCAACAAACTCAGGATCGGGCTATCTTACCTCTAAATGCCGGAACACAATAATTTAAGAATTGTTGTTATGGTGGTAGCTAGCCAGGCGGACTTAAACAAAGTCCTACCGCCAAACAAACCAAGCACAATATTGTACTCCCCCTGGGGATTGCACCCGGGTCCTCTGGATTTGACACCGGTAGGCGAACCACTAGACCACAGAGGCAGTTAAAAGGATTATCCTACGGAAACACATTATTATGCTGGGTTTGGTTCGTGGCAGAACTTTGTTCGAGTCATTTGGCTAGCTACCACCATCTTACCCTATTCTGTCGCCAAAACAACAATTCTCAAATTATTGTGTTCCGGCATTTTAGAGGTAAGAATAGCCAGTTCCTCAGTTGGTTGAGGATTCCGGCTGAAGTGCGCTTCCACCTTCGGCCTTATTATTACTTGAAAATCAGGTGAGAAAGGCCAAGCCCCTTTTTTTAAAAATTTTCACTAAGCTTTTTCCCCTCGTAGAATTGTGTACCGTAAATGTTTGTTCCTGGCATCTATATAATTTTGTGTAATTTATTCCAGAACATTCTTAGAGAAGGATCTTCTCGAGACCGCGACGCTGGTAACCCTAGAATCAGCTCATATCCTGAACTGGTGGCGCCACGGCCGAGTGCCCGGCGCCCCTAGACTGTTGCCTCTCGCGACCTCTGGCGACGGCAACTGCCTCCCGCACGCGGCTTCGCTCGCCGCATACGGCTTCCACGACAGACTGCTGGCGCTAAGGACTAAAGTACAGGCTTTGCTGTCTGGGGAAATGGGGGATGCTGTTACTAGTAAGTGATTCAACCAATCAAGATTATGACCGAGGTCAAAGTCAAATATTTTTGTTCAGTAAGATTTTTATTGGATCACTTTGAAACGTCAAATCTACCGCCTGTTCGGAATCGCGGCCAGCACACCACACACCACACACTTTTATGATCCATTACAATAGCTTAAAATTATCTAATACTAATTGCAATTTATTCACTGGAGCAAATTCGTGTTTTTTAATGCCAGGCTTTTGTTTTACCACGCGTTCTTATCGTCGATATAGTCACTTAGTGTGAAGACTTTGGAAATGACATAATTACAGTGGCAAGTATAGTGTAGTGTAGAGTAAGATTTCAAACAGGCGATAGTTTTGACGTTTCAAAATGAGCCAATAAAATCTTATTGAATTGAATTGAAAAAAAATACTCTGACTTGACAAAACTTAAAATTAAAAAACAGTTGAGCTTCTTTACTCTCAACTGTTTTTTTTTAATTTTATCCGACATGAAAAAAAATACTCTGACCGAACATAAAATTAAAAAACAGTTGAGCTTCTTTACACAAAGGATCCGACATAATACTATTACAAATACCAACATGAAATTTGTTATACCTCACGTGACCTTGGTTGTCTGCTCTCCGTATCACGTACCCTACATCAATAAATATGGACATCATCAATTTGGCCACATAAATCACAGATTGGTGATTCTACTTTTTTCATTAAATGTAACGCAGCCTGAGAGCAGTTACTAACACGTTCCTTTTGTATTTATTTTCGTCTATCCACGGGAAGGAAGATATCGCGGGAAGGAAGATATAGTGCAATACCGATACCATAAATCCCTTTTTCTACTGACCTTTTGTCCATATATTCCTAGAGTACAATATTTTTTATTACGTATGTAATACATTCTATTCTGTAATTCTTATTGTACACATAAATATGATTATAGCATGTCATAAGAAAACATATGTACAGAGGCGAGCTTAACCCTTAAAGAGTTTTCTACCAGCAAACCTTTGAGAGAGTGAGAGGTGATACACTGTAAAGGTAGAAAAGTGTACTTGAATTAAAATTTCTATTATTATTACTATTAGCCATAGGTGTTGGGCAAAGGCCTCTCCCCACTCCTTCTAGATCGTCCTATCCTGAGCTGCGATTCTCCAGTTCTCGAGGAACTGGTCAAGCTCATCTCGCCATCTGCGTTTTGGTCTGCCGCGACGCTACTCGATGGGTTGGGACGCCATTCGGTGACCACTCTTACCCAATGCCGAGTCGGCATGCGATAGACGAGCGTAGCGGTTTTTGACGCTTCATCTGCGATTTGCGTTTTTGAGCGCAGCTCGGTGTTTCGGACTCTGGTCTGTACGCTTAATACTCAGAATTCTGCGCTCCATCGCGCGTTGGCAAACTTGGAGTTTGGACTTGAGAAGAGTCAGAGACCAGGTTAGGACATTCTATTATAATATTATAATTTAATTTAAGCACTCTGATCTCACAACTCTCACTCGTTGAAAGCATTAGTTTAATTAAACCTAGCATAGTATTGTTCCATATTTTAACATATCATAAAACGTTTGAATACTTGTGTTACATTTGTTTTTTGTTTTTGTGTATATACTTTTTTAGATTTAAAATTGTAATTCTAGTTGAGTTGATATCTGTACACGCTGTGGCGTCCTGTAAATGGAGAAACAAACTGTTTTAAGACTTGTCTGCTACTTATCTAGCCCTATGTTTGTATTTTGTTTCGTCTGTTGGACGTCCTATTTTAAATAAATAAATAATACATAATAATAACAAAAAATATGTGAATTTCCACAGACGCAATAAAACGCCGCTGGCGCTGGTCGGAGAGCCTGTCCCTGCGGTCGGCCGGCCTCTGTCCCTCCGAGAGCGAGTGGGACACGGAATGGCGGGACACCATCAACGCAGCGTCGACGGAGCCGCACCGCCACACGCCGCCCGCCGCGCCGCACTACGCGGGCCTCGAGCAACTGCACGTGTTCGCGTTAGCCCACGTCATGAGGCGGCCGGTGGTTGTCTTCGCAGACGTCGCTCTCAGGGTGAGAATGTTGCCACTAACATAAAAAAAAAAACATATTTTTTTTTTATTTTCAAAAATTACTTTTGTCTCATAAAAAAATGCTAATTTTTTTTTTTTTTAAAGTAACCCTCACAACATATAAAAAACGAAAGTCCACCTCCGCGGGCTGCAAAAAAACTAGTTATATATATTCTTACTTATTGCTATGATTGATGGTACGGCTTTGTGAAATGTATTTGTTATAGGTTAGTTTTTTTTTTGTTAGTGCTTGGATTTTATCGGCCAAAGGAAGCGCACTTCACCCGGAATCCTCAACTATCTGAGGAACTGTCTATCTTACCTCTAAATGTCGGAACACAAGTCACACACTTAGTCGTTGTTTAGGTTTAAAATGAGTGCATCTACTTATAAAATGTTATGATAAATATTATAATCATAAGAAAAATTACTAGCTCAAGTTGTCTGTCTCCTTGTGTGTGTGTCGATTCCGACAGGCAGTGGATTTGACGATTCAAAAGAATCGTTAAAAATCTTACTGAATAATCGATATTTGATTTTTGTTACCTAATTCTGTCGCCATAATAACAATTCTTAAAAAAAAAATGTGTTCCGGCATTTAGATGTTAGATAGTCAGTTCCTCAGTTTGTCGAGGATTCCGGGTGAAGTGCGCCACCTTCGGCCTTATCTCGACTTGTAACCAGGTGAGATGAAGGTCAAGTGCTTACTTTCAATAAAAAAAAATAACCTCATAAGTACTTTCGTTGCAGGATTTCAAAGGCGATCCCGTCGCGCCGATCCCGTTCGGCGGGATCTACCTGCCCTTAGAGCTGGAACCGGAGGTCTGCAGCAAAGCGCCGATCCTGCTCGCGTATGACGCGGGGCATTTCTCTGCGCTGGTGCCTTGCGAACCGCTACCCACAGATGGCGCTCGAGTGCCTTTGGAGGATCACGTGGGCAACGCCATGCCTATCAGGTGAGACATTTTTCATTTTTTTTTTAATTACAAAATAATATAATATATTTTTATTCCATACAACACTGAATTGGTACATATATTTAAAACTAATTTACAAATAATTTACACACTACAATATCTATTAACAATATCTTCCTAAGTTAATCACCCTCCCCACCAGACACTTCCATATCGGTTATTGTACGACGGAGCGCTTGGCCTTCACTTCACCTGGTTACAAATTGGGATAAGGCCGAAGGTGGTGTATATCACCCGAAATCCTCAACAAACTGAGGAACTGGCTATATTACCACAACAATTTTTAGAATTGTTGTTATGGCGACAGAATTAGGTAATTTATTAGGCTTATCCTGCCACCAACCAAACGAATCATAATATTGTACTCCCCTGGGGATCGAACCCGGGACCTCTGGGTCTGAAATCGGTCAGTTAAACCACCAGACCACAGAGGCGCTAAAAATTTGTATACATTACGTACCTATACAAAACTTTAATACATTACGTATAAAAAACTTTTATAGTTAGCTAAGGTAAGCTAGCTAAATTTTGTATCCAGTCCACGGAAGATGATAATGTAAACTCCGTTGCAGATTCAACGTGGACCCAGGCGAGGAATTCCGCTGGGAGGCGGAGCCCGACCAGAGGATCATCAACAGCCTCCTCCCGGACGAGTACCAACGGTCCGCGACGCTCGCTCTGTACCTGCAACTGGAGCGGGTGGAGTGTCTCACGCCCGGACAGCCGCCCGAGGACCTCGGGAGGTCCCTCGACGCGTTGTCCACCAAAAGCTCCAAGCAAATGAACTCCGTCGCCAAGCAATTCGGTAAGCTCCTTGGAATGTTATCAATTAAATAAAAAAAAAAAAAAAAAAAAAAAAAGAGAGAATGTTCCTCTGATCACTACTCAGATCGTGAGTCTTATGAGGATCACCTACTAGGGGGTAGGCAGAGGCACGTCTAAACTTACGTTCGGCACGTGCCCACGACTTGCAAGCTATGCTTAGTGGGGCTAGATGGCGCTGTGTAAAAATGAATGTCTTGTAATATTTATTTATGAATATAGATGTTTGTTCTGTGTTTGGGTGTTGCACACAGCGCCATCTAGTCCCAAACTAAGCATAGCTTGTAATATGGGAACTAGATTACGGATAGAACACTTAAATACTTTGTTTAAATACATACTTACTATATGATACAACACCCAAACACAGAACAAACATTATTCATCACACAAATGTTTGTCCTGCTAACTACTACTGAGCTATGAGTCATTACGATGTAAATAAAACTTCAGGTAGCATCGGTCGGTCAATGTCAAGCAAACTCAAGAAAAACTTCGGCTCAATGGCCAAGCTAGCTTGTAATATGGGAACTAGATTACGGATAGAACACTTAAATACTTTGTTTAAATACATACTTACTATATGATACAACACCCAAACACAGAACAAACATTATTCATCACACAAATGTTTGTCCTGCTAACTGCTACCAACTGAGCTATGAGTCATTGCGATGTAAATAAAACTTCAGGTAGCATCGGTCGGTCAATGTCAAGCAAACTCAAGAAAAACTTCGGCTCAATGGCCAAGCTAGCTTGTAATATGGGAACTAGATTACGGATAGAACACTTAAATACTTTGTTTAAATACATACTTACTATATGATACAACACCCAAACACAGAACAAACATTATTCATCACACAAATGTTTGTCCTGCTAACTGCTACCAACCGAGCTATGAGTCATTGCGATGTAAATAAAACTTCAGGTAGCATCGGTCGGTCAATGTCAAGCAAACTCAAGAAAAACTTCGGCTCAATGGCCAAGCTAGCTTGTAATATGGGAACTAGATTACGGATAGAACACTTAAATACTTTGTTTAAATACATACTTACTATATGATACAACACCCAAACACAGAACAAACATTATTCATCACACAAATGTTTGTCCTGCTAACTGCTACCAACTGAGCTATGAGTCATTGCGATGTAAATAAAACTTCAGGTAGCATCGGTCGGTCAATGTCAAGCAAACTCAAGAAAAACTTCGGCTCAATGGCCAAGCTAGCTTGTAATATGGGAACTAGATTACGGATAGAACACTTAAATACTTTTTTAAAATAAATACTTACTATATGATACAACACCCAAACACAGAACAAACATTATTCACCACACAAATGTTTGTCCTGCTAACTGCTACCAACCATTTTGACATTTTGTAATTTGACTTTGATTCTTTATTAATTATCGACTTATTTTTAATTTATTTTATTATTAGTACCTACATTCAAATACGATTACTGAATTAATTTACCAAACTGATTGTTTGTGAATAAATAAATTGAAATAAATTGAACCGAGCTATGAGTCATTACGATGTAAATAAAACTTCAGGTAGCATCGGTCGGTCAATGTCAAGCAAACTCAAGAAAAACTTCGGCTCAATGGCCAAGCTGACGAGCAAGAGTGGCAGCCAGAGCAACCCGGAGGAGGGGCTGACGCGGCGGCAGTCCGCGTGCGAGGTGCTGTGCT
The DNA here is from genome assembly GCA_951394065.1 of Venusia cambrica. Taxonomy (NCBI): domain Eukaryota; kingdom Metazoa; phylum Arthropoda; class Insecta; order Lepidoptera; family Geometridae; genus Venusia; species Venusia cambrica. The sequence goes on from OX596035.1 coordinate 12,413,395, forward strand.
GCCGCGTGCTGGCGGCCAGGGCTCCGGTGCAGGAGGAGATGGTCAAGAACTATCTCAACGAAGCTTGGATTGGGTAACGACATAGTAACTATTCTAAATAGTGTTCCTTGTGTTCCGGCAGAGGTAAGATAGCCAGTTCCTCGGTTTGTTGAGGATTCCGGGTGAAGTGCGCCTCCACCTCTGGCCTTATCTCAGCTTGTAACCAGGTGAGATGAAGGCCAAGTGCTTACCCGTCGTACAATAATAATAAAAATGAAAATTAATGTACAAAGTCTCAAATAGTACAGAAGAATAAATAAAAATAAATATAAAAAAAAAGTAATGTCAAAACAAGAACGCTATAGGTGAAGCTACGCTGTTGGATTGTTGTTTTGTGTCAATGGTGTGGGTAGATGGCGCCACACAAGAACTTAGCAGCATCGATGGCTACTTCTGTGGCCTTGCGCAGGTCTTTCATTGTGCAGTAACTGAGACAAGAGACAGCAGATTGGCACGGTCTGCGGGTTGGCTTCGCAATAGCATTCCGTGTTCTTGGGAGTGACCACATTTTGCTAGCTTGTAACCACAGATCTTCCAAGTCTTTTTCTGTTCTATTGTACGACGGTGAAGCGCTTGGTCTTCATCTCACCAGGTTACAAGTTAAGATAAGGTGCACTTCACCAGGTATCCTCAACAGTCTGATGAACAATCTTACGAAACATCGATGTGTTTTAGAATTGATGTTTAGTAATTCTGAAGCTAAAATCTAAAATGCTTGCCAAGCCTGTGTTGAACGCACAAGAAAGCTCCAATACGTGCAAAAAAACCAGCATGTTTTCCCATTTAATTTAGGTAAAGGTTAACTATATACACAGATACACGCTAGTTTGTAAAGTTGCTACAATTAGTTTTTTTTTCCAGGTACACAACAGAACGGAACCGCAAAGAGCAATCAGCGGCGCCTTCCCAGCCGCGGTACGGCACCGGCCGCTCGCAGTTCTACGCCGAGGCCGACCGCGCCGCACACGAAGTCGCGCGACAAGTCGCCACCAAGTCGCCGCGACCCGCCAACGATCGAACGCTCTACCTCTCCAAATCCACGTTCTACGACGATCGCCCGCCGTCGCCCAGGCCTTGCAAAGCGCCGCTCTGTATGTACTATGGCAGTCCCGCAAATAATGACTATTGCTCGCGGTGTGCGCGCTTGCAATGAGGGTAGACAGCGTCGCAATGAGGGTAGATAACATCGCAATGAGGGTAGACAACATTGCAATGAGGGTAGACAACATCGCAATGAGGGTAGACAACATTGCAATGAGGGTAGACAACATTGCAATGAGGGTAGACAACATCGCAATGAGGGTAGACAACATTGCAATATGGATAGACCACATTGCGGGTATACAACATCGCAATGAGAGTAGGCAACATTGTTTTTTCACAAAAATATTAGTTTTATAATCACTGCAGTGGATATCTAAGACCGATCCTGGGGGTAACCGTGACCTTGTAAAGCATTCTTGTTTTGATATTACTTTACTTCTGTCACTATTTCTCCGGTGTAGAAAAAACGAGACAGAGTAATGTGATATCAAAACAAGAATGCTTGAAGAGTTTGTGATTAGGCCTTTGATTAGCTTGCGGAAGATACTTGACTGGAACTTTCTTCCTTGATAGGTTGATAAGTTTCTCCATCCTTATCAATCCTCCACCTTGGTGAAAGACTCTAAAATAGTATTACCAAAGCTGATATTAGAATGTCCAAACTTTTTAAAAAAATCCTTTCAAATCCCCGTGATCGGCGGATGATAGAACATAAACTTCTCCATATCCAAATTCTATGGTGGCTTCGATATGGATACAACAATAGAATAAATTCATTTTTGTATTTGAAATGAGTAAAGCTCTTGGCCTAGAAGCTCGCCTGATCTTAAATCCTAGATCTAGATTACCTAAGGGAATATGAAGTCTACTAGGGAATATGAGCTAGCATACCCAGAAGCTTTATTTTTTATATTTATTGTACGACGGGGAAGCGCTTGGCCTTCATCTCATCAGACAAGTTGAGATAAGGCCGAAGATGGAGGCGCACTTCATCCGAAATCCTCAGTTAAATGAGGAACTGGCTATCTTACCTCTAAATGCCGGAACACAACAGTTTCTAGAATTGTTGCCTGTTGAAGTCCTGTTTTAATAAGTCTTATGTCCTACCCCCCCTTACATAAATATACTTTACTGAAATCGAATACTCTGATCAATGTAAACAGAAGGTCTTAGGTATTCATTCGCGATTTTTACCATACAGATACTATTAAGTATATGTTTCAAATGCATTAATGCTTTTTAGAATTCCGTAACCAACGGGACACTAACTAATCCTCCGCTGTCCGTCCGCCTGTTTGTATCACATGAACAGCTGTCGGTCGGATCACAACGTTGTGCGTATCTGTACCGGTTTTATTAGAGCACTATGATGTTAAATACCTATGTGGTATGTTTACCCATGATAAGCGTCTTATGGACTCTGATTTGTTACTTCCAAGTGATATTACATCTGGGCCCTAATTCACTATGACCAATCGTATCTAAACGATACGCAGATATCGTAACGCGGCCGCGTTAAGACTCGATTGGTCTTAGTCGAATATAGTGGTTAGGGACCCTGTTTGTAATCTTAAGACACCTAACGATATGCACGTTGAGTGCATCAAAGTATTAACATTGCTAGAGTTAAGCATATCTTATAGTGTAGTAAATAAGTTTGTTTTGGTGATAATTTAATTGTTATTTAGTCGTTACATCCACTTTTTTCCCCACCATCTAAATATAAGCGAGCACTTAACGACTTCTCTTGCTGAAAAGTTGCGATCGCGTTTTGAAACGCATAACTTAAGAATAACAGGATCTGTGATAGGCACAGATGGAACTTTATAACAATCACTAATGTGTGTTTATGACTGTTATATTATAACATGTGCCAAACGTGGCTTTTTTAATATAAATAATGAATGTTGTAATGTAACAATTGTGTTCAAAATTGTGTGCCAGGCTAAATGGTCAATTTTGGACAATATGGAGAGCTCATATCAGTAACTCTCCTTGGGCAGTCGGGTAAAAATACCAATCCTCTTTTGGTAGTAAAATGTTTGAAACATTCAAGAGCACTTCCTCTCATATATTTCGATATATCAGGGTTTTTATGATCGATATCGACATATTTTTATATAATACATTGTATTAAAATGTTTTCATAGTAGCTTCCCTTTACTGTCTTATGGAATTGTGATTTCTATTTACATAGTGTTATTTTCATATTGTTTTCAGTCTACCTCGTGCAAGGCAGCCGTTGAATAGAGTTTGTATAAGAAAAAAACATATTTTTGGATTCAGGGTTAATATAGCGTTGCACTATTGCTTCATATTCAGAACCCACTTGATTCAAATCAAGTGGATTTCCATATTTCCTTATCAACTATTGTGGCGCGCCTTGCGTAAATTTCTCGCATACAATGCGTGTGTCGTCGATAGTACTAGAAAACCATTAATTCATCATTCATTTTTGACAGAACGAGATTAGTGTTTCGCTTTCTTGATGAAATTGACGGATGATATGATCTATTGCCCGCGTGAGACGAGACGAGAGACTTGTGTGTATTGGGTCCTATATTGGGATTATATTATTTGTACGACCCGATAATATATGGCCAATAATATGAAGCTAATTTACTACAAAATAAATGCTTGCTTGTTAGCTACTGACGTACTCGTTTTTTATCTGGTCGTGAATTATCGACACGTGTCGGTAATGCAGTCAAAAATTTGAAGACACATTTTTATATGACCAATAATTCAAAACAATAATGGTTTATTGACTGCGTTATAGGTCGCACATTATCGGGCCGTGCATTATCTGGGTGTATGTTATCGACTCCCCGTGAGTTCATCTTAAATCCCCAGTATTCATGTAGTACAGTGAGTTCTAATTCAAGGAAGTTAATTGAGCTTGACGGTAGTCCGTCCCTGATTTGCATTGTCAGTTAACATTATTTTTGATCTTCTAGTCCTATAAGTATAAGTGTAGCGTAGACACAAATGATACGAATGATAATAATAGGGTCCTCTATAGTAGAAACTTCATTGCACCAACTATTAGTACCAAATCTTTATGATAGTGAAGTTGTTTTTAATATTAGCTGTTGTTACATAAATGTAAAAAAATCCTTTAAAAGATCTGCAGAATTATATAAAACAAGACATGACGAAAGTTTTTCATGATAATTATATGTAAAAAAACTAAAAGATATTATATTTTTCCATGTTTTAAAATATATCGGCATATCATGTATTTTGTAGAAATATAAGGTTAAATGCAAATTGTAACTCGTTGTTTATATTTCAAAATGTGGTAACTTTTCAGAATTTATCACATTTCGTAGTAATTCCATTGGTAAGCTGCGAGACCAAATCGATATACGCCTACCTTTCGATTTGAAGTTAGTTTGCTCAAATTCCAACCAGGGCTGGGTTCAGTTTAATCATCGGAGGACGCCCGTCATCACTGACTGCAGGATACAAAATACAAATTCGACGCGTGCAAAAGAGATTTCATGATCGCCGGGCGGGTGGTCAAACTGAACCCAGCCCTTATTTGCAACAAGTTTTGAGTTTCGGTTTTTCGTACGCATTTGGCAAATGCACATGCTCTGATTAGGAAAGTCAAATCGTGAGGTAACCGACATGTCCAATGTCCGAATGTCACGGGCAAAATTCTGCCTAGCGGACATGGGCTTGCAACCCATGTCATTGTCTCTATTGAATGCTCGTTATAGCACAAAATAAATGATCGTTATAGCTTCTTTAATACCGTGGGTAAGGGTCAAACGCATATTATATTGTACAGTAATATTTAAAGCAATAACAAGATACATCATAATCGTTATATTGCATATAGAACGATGACTGTGATAATTACAAATGAAACTTAGAAGTCAAGAGTAACTAATGAAAACCTCTCAGATGAGAATGTACTGGTGGCAATGTGGAATTTTCTGATTGCCACCAGTGGTAGGCGAGAGATGAATTTAACATCACGTGGGCTACTTGCTTGTTCCGTCTCCTAGTTGACTAAAAAAATCCAGTTCCTCAAACTGTTGAGGACCCTTGCATGACATCCCAAAAGTAATTCTTGGATTTTATCAACACCCTTCCATATTGAGTGAATAACAAAAAATAAATTGACCAGTTTGAATGAGATATACCCTCACTTATCTAAGACTTTGCCCCCTTCTTAAATCTTAAAAACCACACCAAGGGCAAAAATAAACTAATTTTGAATACTGCAGTCTTACCCCTATTTCATATGTTATTTCATGTTTCGACACATTTTCAAGGCTTCAATCTTATTTAACCCTTTTGCAACCCTTGATGTAAAAACAGGGGTGGTTTCAGTTAAGCAAAAGAACGGTAATTGTGAAGTCAACCTCCTTTAACAGTTTATCCTAGTAGTCATACCAAGCGTTTTAACCCCATAACGCACCCCTTTGTTACAAAAACCACCCCTAATAAAAAAATAAAATATTTTATTAATGTTGAGCCAATACTCCTTCAAATGACACCCCACAAGCTAAAAATATTTTCGTCTCACTTAACACCCCTAGTGTCAAAAAAATCCTCGTACCGATTGATGAATATTAATATACACACATCAACATTGTCTAGGGATATTCCATTTCGAAATTATTTGCTTACAAAGTATTTGCTTTATAGAAAAAGTTTATATAAATATAATATATGTAAATAATATTAATAAACAACACAAAATAAAGATTCTTGCCATACCTAGTTTTGTGAAGAAATTATTTTCAGTTTTTGTAAAAATCAACAAAATGTTGAATATCCCTAGACAATGTTGATGTGTGTAATCTCTGCAAGTTCAAAATTTGAACTTGCAGAGATTAACTTGAATTGATCGGATCAACCATTCAAAAGGGCGAAAAATTTTATTTCTTTCCACCCCAATATTTCAAAAACTACCCCACTTATCAAAAATCCCCGCGACAATAAATTTTTATTTACGTTATCTCTATTCCGTTAAAATTTCAAGAAAATCGGATAATCCGTTCGAGAGTTATGCCGTCACAAACATTGCCACATACATAAATACATATAGTGCAGAATTTCCCAACTTAACTGAGAGATCTCGTTCGCTTCGCTCACTATTCTGTCGTGTTCACCTCGTCGTACAAACATAAAAAAAAAGCTTACACATAAAAAAAGAATAACATATAAATTGAGGAACTCCCGTCCTCAATTCATATGTTAAATATAAAACGTATTGGATCAGATTTTTATTTGCGTTCTGTCGTTAAAACGATACTAACAAATTCTAAAATCTAGCCAAGCGCGAGTTGGACTCGATACTTGAGAATGATAAGAATACTCGGAACCTTATCTCAGTGTGCGTGTCTTTGGCCAGTTCATTTCTTTTTTATACTTATTTTAATAGAAAGAGCGCGCTCTGATATCTAAGGAATAGAATAATCAAAAGATTGATCGAGTGAAAATCAACACGAAATATACGTTATATTTCGTGTTGATTTTCACTCGATACATCAATCGATAGAAGATCTCGATTCTCGATCAAGAATCGGCTCAATCTTAAAAAAAATCCAATCAATCAATTCAATGCAATGCAATCTGATGCAATCAAACTAAACAAACAAAACAAAAATGTCACTTGGTTTTTCTTTTCAGCTCGATAGACAATGCTTTTCTATTAGAAAATTTACTGAAAATTAGAGAATTATCTGCATACATCCATGCAAACGATGTCTGGTAGTCTTGTAGATAAAATTTACATCGGTTTAGACAATGCGCCGGCCGCATTCGATATAAAAGCACGTATTCTTGGACCAGTAAGTTTTCAAGCTTTCATCTGTATGTAATATCGCGTTTCTCGGCAAGGATTGTAATATAAAGTTCTAATTTCAGAATGGGACCAACTTGGAGTATATTCGCTCAGAGACAGGAGTCGTAGCGGTGCTGAAAGTTGATAAGTTAGAGCCATTACATCTTACACTGCACCATACGAGAACCGAGGCTTTGACTGCTGCTAGGTCTTTGGCTCAGAACCTGATTGAGACTATTCGTGCGGAGCTAGCGCAATGGAGCGCTGCCCAAGCGGGAGGCCCTCCGCCGGCATTGAACGTGCCTCCGCCGACGCTGACGACGTCTAGTGCGCCGCCGCCCGCGCCGCCGCCTGCGGCCACCGCAGCCGTGTCTTCACCTTCCACAATGACTTCATCAGCTCAACCCACTATGATGCCGCCAGTAGTGAGCGTAGCTCCGGCGTCTACTCCACTCATGTCTGTCCGTCAACCATTACAACAGACTGTATTACAACTTTTACCACAGCAATCTCATCAACAACAGTATGTACTAAATCAAGAAAATGGGCAGCTTATACCTATAGTACAACCTGGAATGCAAGTTTCTAATGCCAACTTCAACCTGCCTATAGCTCATCAGGCTTTAGGCTTACAGCAGCATAACTTTGGACCTCAGATGATAGATTTATCTAGCATGCAGCCTGTGAATGTCACTCAACTAAGACTAAGTGGTGTGCCTTCATCTACCATGATATTGCCCAACGGTCTTGCTATACCTCAAGCTAGTATGGCCTCTTCTGATACAACTACCGTTAGCTCGGCAACATCTGCACCTGTAGTTTGTGCAGCTCCAAGCTTAAACTCATCACAAAAGATACTCTACAGTACTGATAAGGATAAGGAAATAAAGTACCATATACAAGGGCCCGATGGAGTGCAGTGGACAATGCCTGGCTCGCAGACTATGCTGATCCCTTACCAGCAGCTACAAGAATTTGCAGCTGCTCAACAGGCCATGCCTAATTTGCAACAGCAGTATGTTTCTGTAAGTTGATTTCATATAATCTTAATAAATAAAAAAATGAGGTTGACATTAGAGTAAGCTTTCAAAAAGCTTCTACCTTCTCTTCTACTTCTCTCTTTTTATGTTTTGATAAAATATTCAGCAGCAGGCACCTGAATATTTTTCTGCTGATATCAAATATGCAGCAGCATACATGACACATAATTATTTATATTATTTAGTTATATAAGTACCTCTGGTGCAGTCCAACAGTAGCAGAGTTCCTTGTGAAAGGGCTCATCCAGGGAATGCTTAGGCACATGGGGCTAAACTCCTTTATGCCCCAAATTGATGGACACAATGCAGTGCAGTGTAGGTCATGTTTTGTGTTGATATGACCAACGCAGTAAGGCTTTGTTATCTTCTTTTAGATCTCTTCCAAAAACAACTCCTGGGTTCTTAGCATATATATCAAAGACATCCTTGGTTTAAAGAGATGTTAATCTAGTCTTCTCATTGTATTTTAGATAGCCCCATCTGGTGGCCTTCAACAAACCTCCCTGCCATTCTCACCGGCTCAGCTTCAACAGTTACAGGCAGCGGGGACTATTATGCAGCTAAATCAAAAGGTAAATGCTTGTTTTCATAAGGAATCTGCAGTAGATTGGATAATAGCGGAGAAAATCTTATTTCATCTATAGTGTGTCCATTTATTGGTTGTTTATGGTCTTAATGGAACTTGTTTTAAATGTTATCATTCTTCTATGTCATTTCTATGTTTGTCAGTGAGCTCCTGCGAAATGGTGCAAAACGCTTCATTGGTATGGGTCCAGAATATTGATGAAGTGTTTTGTGTGTGTTTGAGAGTAGGTCCCTTGATGGCTTATATTTACAATTTACATAGCGCCATGGAATTACAAGAGCAAAGTCCAGGATGTTCCCCTAGTTTTAGGTAGTAGGCTGACTGACTGATGATCATCTCATTGGCCAAATACAAGTTCAAGAAATATAATATACCCAAGGGCTGGCTCTTATTTAGGCCAGCGAATTATTCAGCGTGGCAATGCAGCCAGTGTCTTGGGCACGCTTCCGTCTGGTACTGGTTTGGAACAGTTAAGTTACCTATAGGCCGTTTGTAACGGTCCTTAGGTAATCTGACTGATTCCTTTGTACATACGAGTAGTTAGTTTAATTGTACTTTTTATTGAATAAATGTCAAAGCTTTAAAAAAAAAAGAAACATAATATTAAGGAAGTATTCACTATAGAATGTAGGATATATACCCAAAGGTGATTTTTAGGGTATAAAGTGCTCAGTAATCAATTTCTTCAATTCAAATCTTCTGGAGTAATACTAATATTTTTCTGGAAAGACTAATGGAAATCAATCCTTTTGAATGTTCTACAGCCAATAGTGATTATTCAATTCAAATCTTCTGGTTTTTATAATATGTAAAGACTTATGGAAATCAATATAACCTTTTGAATGTCCTACAGCCAATAGCGAGCAGTGGATCATTGATCAATATAATATCAACCGGACAAGCATCATCGCCACAAATTGTGAGCATAATGGATGAAACTGATTGCAAGCATTTAACCGTAATGTAACACCTCTACTTTGGATGTTGTAAAGCCACATTGCTGAAACATGTCCATCCTTGTTTTCCTTACTCTTAAGCACCCTATATTTAAACGATGGATTTATCTACAAACAGCCAAATTTTTACATATTTGCCAAAGAAGATTGGTCAAAATGTAACTGTGTGTTGGTAAAACTAATCGGTTTAACCATTTAAGAGGCACTTAATGTGTTTTATTTCTTTTATGTGATGTACCTGTGTAAGTGTTGCTCACTCTTCCTGTAAGCAGGATAGGCACTGTGATGTTTTTTTTTATTCGTTTTTCCATATTGCCAAATCATACAAAAATACCACCTACTTCAAGTACATTTTTTGAGTTTTTTTGCAACTTGTGGCTCTTATTTGTCAACTCTTTTATTTTTATACCGGTTATTGCATTACATCAAAAATGTTCACAGTCTGTACACACCATTAAGTTTAGACCCTCACTTATAACATTACTTTATAAAGTGGTACATGGTTCGTTTCTTCAGCTTATTTTGTTTCACCGGTTTTAAGGTTCTTTTGCTTTGCAATTTTACCTGCAATTTTCTGTTTACCCCATTTTCTATGGACTCCTTGTAACAAAAATATGGTCTAATGTTAAACATGGCTGGTCACATTTCCTGTGTGTTTTATATCTATAAGCGAAAGTGCGAAAAACTATTAAGTTTTCAGGTACCAGTTAATATATCATACTAAATCTGGGCGACAAACGTCGACACTTGGTTAAGCTGATCAGGTACCATTTAATATATCATACTAAATCTGGGCGACAAACGCCGACACTTGGTTATGCTGATTTACCAATTATAGCCTACTGATTCTTTGAAAATATTGAATCTAATGACACGAATCTACGTACAAATTCGGAAAAATACAAAAAAATATATTAAAAGCAAATACGCCAATTCTCGCTATTGATTTTGAGTGTAATTTCAAATACTAAGGCAGATTACAGTGCAGTTAATCTCTGCTAGATGGCGTGATCAGCGCTCAAGCGGTATCAATATGATACAAAAATTCGTAATCTGCGTCAGGACCCTCATGGCACAGCTGGTTAGAGCGTTTCCGGCTTTACTTTCCTACCCGGGATATATGCGGGTTCGAGTCCCATGGCGGGTTGTGAATTTTTGTGAACTACAACATTTGTAAATGTAGAGTTTAAATTAACCTGAAACAGAAAAAAATATGTAGTCAAAAATCTGCTGAATTCGTTTGAAAAAAAATCAAATCAAAATAGTTTAAGCTCGTCATTTTTTTTTACAAAATTTTGCGTAAATCCCCTTATCCGTCAAGTCCAACATTAGATCAACTTTTTGGCACCACCTTTTCCATTAGTTACTGCGGTCCTCATTATTTAGCGGATTAATTTTCTTAGCGATTACTCACCAGCTTTTGATGTACTGATTGCCTATATACACTAAACAAGTGAGTATAATAACTCGCGTGACGTTTCAGAGTTCGTCTAACCCTTCGAAGTCAGCTGGCAGCCAAGAGACAAGGGGTCAGAAACGTTTGTCTGACGGGTCGCCGAGTCAACTGCAGCTGAGGCCGATCGCGCCAGCCGGGTATGTTGAACATTCCACAAATGCTTTAACAATATTCATATTCCAGAGATCCTGTGGCTGAGGCATCTATTCATGTTTTTTTTCAGGCTTTCATCAAACATTTATCAAAAGATAGCACAGTGCTCACGCACAATGGACCTCTTAGGAGTCTATGTGCGGAAACGGGAGACTTTTTACATTACATTTTTACAGCTCCACAGTAATTGGCGATAGGTTTACCTAGGATTACCTTTTAGATAACATAGTTTTGTCATCCGTTGTTCCTGCTGCAAGCGAGTTCAAACGAAGATAGAAAAAAAATACTACCGAACGAATAATACATTTGATTTACTGTATGTCATTATGTTGAAGACATGCTTCTTGACTAAAGTTTTCGTGAAATTTTAACTACTCAATTGAAACAGTTTCTGTTTTGCCATCGAAAAGAAATCACCTCTGGAAGTCTGAATTTCAACGTAAAAGTCAAATAATATATGTAGATACTGCTCATTGCACCAGCAAGAAACAAGTCTTCTATAAGTTCCTCGGCCTATTGTTTGTCTTCAAGTTTGCAGTTTGACGATTATAAAGTGTGAATTGAATGGATGCCGCAGGTCGATTAGCCAGGACAAGGGCACAACCCGAGACGCAAGATCGTGGACATCGGCCGGTGCAGGTACTTATCTGTATTTGATTTTCTATGTATAATCATTGTCTTAGAACTAGGTTCGAAGATTTGCGCATGATACAAAAAGCTTTGGAATCTTCCCCCGCTATCAGATCCTGTCCCAGAGTACTGGCAACACACATACTTCAAGGAATCTGTTACCGATATAAAGCGTATTTTGACTTGTCGTTGTCTGTCATAACTGTGCTTTATGCTTGCATATGTAACCTAATCGTAATCAACCAGGCTTACGTGAAATAAGCATGGAAGTATATCTACCTGATAATATAGTAACATGTATTCGTCCCTGAATCTAGCGTTAATTTTATGCACATAGAGCGGAACCAAAACAAATCGTAGCGGACAACAATCAACCAGCGGCTGCTTCGCCTATAGCATATAGTACAGGTACCATAGAATATGAAATCAGAGTACCTATATAATAAGTCGGCGCCCCGAGGAATCTCAAAGGAATATACTAACGCATGGCATTATTCCTTTTTTGTTGCAGTTTTTAGAATAACTACATTAACGAGAAACACTTATCTTCGGCATTTGTTTACATGGAGTTGCTATTTTTCTTGCCTTTCACAGATCACGTCGTGAAGCTACGATAGATGGCATCACATTTATTCTTGAGTCTCTTTTCTTTCTTTTAGATGCCGCATGTTTTCTCAACCACGTGGTCATCTTAATTATTTTAGACTCCGAAGCTTTAGTGGCAGTAATACAATTTATTACAGATTTCATCAACCCACAGCTGCTGGTCAATTTATGTAACACATATGATTCCGGCTATTTTCACTGTATTAGGAGCATGTCTCTTTTTATTTTATTTGTACTTTATTATTAGGTCATCTAGATGCACTCGCGGTCCCAATACAGAACCTTATGAAAATCTTTAGCAACAGGCGTGGACTATCAAAAGTTTACTTAGTAATATTTTCAGCAGCAGCTGAATGAAGGCGTTGGAGAATTTATCATTTATATTTATCTTAGTTTGGGGTATACAGTCGCCTGCACTAATTTGTATACAATTCATTTTCAAAATGGTTTTGTATTCACATTTGTGCATATGGTTTTGGTATTAAAATGTGATATATCTATCAAGAAATTACAGAATTTACCATACGTGAATACAAAAGTAATGGCTTCATTTTGAAAATTATGACGTTATATATAATGTAAGTGGTATTTAGTGCAGTTGGCTGTACATTTCGTAACATACCTGTCTTGCTTATCGTTATTTAGTAGTTATTCGATGTTTTAGTAGCTTCTGCAGCACGTGCTTTATAATACTTTCAGATATTTTTGACATACTTTACTTGTGCTTTTAACTGCCGCGCGACGATATGTGTAAAGTAAGGAGCAAAATAAATGTTGCACAGCGTAGCTTGATTTACCCTGCTGCCTCAGACGGACGGTTATTTAGTATTAGGTATGAGGTCGACATCTAGTAGGTACATGTTTACAAAATGATAATTACTCAGGTATAATACCTACCGTATTTCAAAAATAGAGACAACCAGTGGTCGAAATTCGACTGTAAAAGAATGCTATTGCACTCCTACATTATGTTTAAAATTAGTTATCTTCGCGTTGTAATACAAGAAAGACTAGTCTGCCTGGCTAGCTACCACCATCTTACTTATTTCTGTCGCCATAACAACAATTAAAAAAATTGTTTTGTATTGCATTTAAAGGTAAGATAGCAAGTTTCTCAGTTAGTTGAGGATTCCGGGTGAAGTGCGCCTCCACCTTGGGCCTAAACTTATCACCAGGATGAAGGCGAAGCGCTTCTCCGTCGTACAATGAAATAAAAAAAAATCGCCTAAAACAAAAAATAGTAAGTATAGAAGGTAAGTACTTTTTAATGGTAGTACCTAGGTATGCAACGCGTAATCTGCATCAGCGTATAGAATAGCGTAGCGTGACTCAATAGCGAGGCCAAAGCGTGATATCTGTAAAATAATGCTATTGCACTCTTACATTATGCTTAAAATTAAGTTTTCTTCACGTTATAATACAACAAAGATTAACTCGGCTGTTTCGCCAAAAATAAAAAAAACAGTTATAAGTAACCTTTGGAAGTGTGCGTGTGGATTGAGTGCTCCTTTTAAAAAGATAATTAGATTTTTACAAAATCAAGGAATAATTTAGGAAATAATTGTGAAAACTTCATGGTAGTAGTATGCAACGCGTAATCTGCATCAGCGTATAATATAGCGTAACGCGACTCAGACAAATCTGTAGACCAAACCGTTAATATCTGTAGATTTACCCAAGTTCATTTTACAGGTAGAGAAAACACCGTCGTCAGTATGGGCATGAAGATTAATCCAGCGCACGGAACCATCATTCACGTGTCTTCTGGACAGCAGACTAAGTGAGACCCCGTTTTATTTTACTTGCGAAGCGAGTGGCCAGCTCTATCGGATCAACACTTGTATATGCATCGATTTGTACCTATAGTAGCGGATTGTCCGCTCAGACTCTTCCGCTCAATGTGCATATAAGTGAATTAGAAAACTATGAAATGAATATTTACAAATGTTACAATGACACAAAATTTCACAACTCGCGACAGGACTGGAACCCGCATCCTTTCCTAAAGCCGGACACGCTCTAACCAACCACGAGTGATACCACAAATGAGCCACGAGGGTCCTGACGCAGATTCCGAATTTTTGTGTCATTTTTTTTATTTTTATTTTTTTATTGTACGACGAGGAAGCGCTTTCCCTTCATATCACCTGGTAACAAGTTGAGATAAGGCGGAGGATGGAGGCGTATTTCACCCGGAATCCTCAATAAACTGAGGAACTGGCTATCTAACCTCTGAATGCCGGAACACAACATTGTTACTATGGCGACAGAATTAGGTAAAATGGTGGTAGCTAGCCAACCAAACCAAGCACAATATATTGTACTCCCCATGGGCATCGAACCCGGGACCTCTGGATCTGAAATCGGTGGCTTTAACCACTAGACCACAGAGGCGGTCATATTGATACTCGGCTTGAGCGCTGAATGTTGTGGCCAAGTGCAATCACTTGTAATACAAATAATATGAAATAAATGTCTGCATTTTTTCCCCCCAGTGTTTCCGGAGCCGGGATGTCCCAAGACGGCTCAGGAATGTACATCCGTCAGATCGACCGCAGCCTACAATTGCAGAAAGACAAGGACATCGGCAAAGTTCACAACCAAAACGTGCAAATGATCACCGTCCCCCAAGGGATGACGGTACTGCAGAACCCGCTGAACATCAGCCAGATGCCGACCATGCTCGGCCAGTCCGGCAACCAGGTGTACATGATACCGGCGAACCAGGGCCTGATGCAAGGGGGGATCCCCCAAGGCTTGATCGGCCAGCAGATGTTGCCCGGGCAGAACGTGACCGTGATGCAACCGAACCAGCTGGGAGTCCCCGGGGTCCAGTACAACGTACCCCTGATGCAAATGAACATGCAGAACCAGCAGTACATGCACGGGCTGAACCTAAACTCGCAGCTGTCCGCGCAGCAACTGAACGCGGCGCTGGCCGGTCAGTTGCAACTACCTAACCAACAGATCGGAACCATACCTATCGTGCAGCAACCGTCTCCGCTGAACCCGCAGCAGCAAGTACAACTGCTGCCGCAGAGCTTCATGACCCCGACGACTTACGGGGCCGTTCCTCAGCAATACATGATGCCAGCGAACAGTGGACCCCTCACGGTGCCGACCACCCCTGTCCAGTACTCGCTGCCCACCCCCGCGAACCCTGGCAACGGCAACGGCAACGGAAACGGCAACGGTAACGAGAACAACTCGGACGGTGAAAGCAGCAACGGCACCGGGCAGGGGAGCTACATCACGTCGTCCCAAGAAGCGTTCGCGCCAACCAGCGCCACGCAAACGTTCCCGACCGAAGGACCCAATACCGCGATAGTCCGCCCGAATCCGGCGGTCACCCCCAACTACAGCAGCAACGGGGGCACCCAAACGCCCACCAACATACCCTACCAACCACCCGCTAGCTACCCGACCAACGGCTCGACCCAAACGAACTACCCCCCGGCGAGTCAAAGCACTCCCCAAACGTTCTCCCCGTCGACTACCCCCGCGCCCGCCTACCCCGCGCCCGTCCCCACCATGCCGGTGGCTTACCCGCCCAACCAAAACCCGTATCCGAATGCAACCGGTCAGAACTTAGCCGCGTACGCTAGCAACCAGTACCAGTATAACAGTAGACCCTGGTTCCGACCGCGGTACGTATCGCCGCAGGGGTCTCCCTACAGCGCCGGTACCGGAACCCCCGCCAACCCCCCTCCGATGCCCGTGCCCCCTCCCACTGGTAACTATAACTACTGGCAGGATAGCTGAGATTTGGTCGTCGATCTCGACATCGAATTTCTCGACGAGACTTAATAGTTCTAAGATTTCTACGATTCAAGCCCAAAAAGTCATGACGATGTAAAAACAATGGGGTATTTTTAATAATATAATCTTAGATGGACTGCTATAAACTAGTACTCTAGTACTTTGGTGTAGTTCTTATCGATGTCTGTATATATAGAATATAGTTGTATTATTACGAGGCATAATTTTATAGTGTATCTTTATATCGATATTTCTTTGATGTATTTATTAATTATCTTCACAGTTCCAGTAGGTATTTAATGTATCTAAATGTTTTAATCATATCCAAGTAGACCATATTACTGACGTTGTAAGGATAATTTTTTGTCTAATTAAGCCATGTGGCTCATACTCATAATAAATTACTGGCAATCATAATATTTTTCTTTTTCTGTTATGAAGATGTTTTCATTTAAGAAGCCTTTAAAAAGTGAGTTATTTTTTTTATTGTACGGCGGGGAAGCGCTTGGCTTTCATGTCACGTGGTTTCAAGCTATGTTTTTTTTTACGGCGGGGAGAAGCTTGATCTTCACCTGATTTTCAAGTTATGATAAGGCCGACTGTGGAAGCGCACTTCACCCGGAATCTTCAACAACTTATCATGCCTATAAATGCCGGATCACAACAATATAAGAATTGTAATGGCGACAGAATTAGGTAAGATAGTGGTAGCAAGCCAGGCAGACTTAAACAAAGTCCAACCACCAATCGAAATCTGCAAGATAATAAGGCCGAAGGTGGAAGCGCACTTTACCCTTTAATCCTCAACAGTGTGAGGAACTGGCCATCTTACCTCTAAATGCCGGAACACAACAATCAAAACGACGACAGACTTAGGTAAGCCTGTCGGTGTTTGCCCTTATCAGCCGTGCTCCATCTACCACCCAAACTCGTTAAACCAGTGTTCTTGTAACCAGGGTAATATGGCCAAGCGCTTCCCCGTCGTACAATAAAAAAAAGTTATTTTCCTCGTGGTCAAACTTATTTGGTTCTCAGATCAGTTTCCTTGTTAAAATTGAGCCTAGCCTCACATCAAAATAATACATTTAATAAGAGCTGTTTATTTTATAAATAAAAACAAAACAAATATCTCTATGATACGTGCTCGTACGCCGAGACGAGCATGCATTATGTAAAAACCGCTATTATCGTGAGTCTATGTAATATATTCTAACAAGAGACAAGGAGCAGTAAGAACTAAGCACTAATTAACCTAAAACAGCAAATCCTCATCGTCCCAGTTGTGAGGGTAGCAGACAGGTCTGTAGTCTCCGGACTCTGTGGTGGAGGTAAGCATGGAGCCGCAGTATAACACGCTCGCCAGATGCTCGCAGGATCTAACGATACGGGGGGGCGACTGCTCAGCCATCTCTGTGAAGACGATGAACAAAATAAATAAATCGCGATCCCTTAGAGGCTGTAGGTACTATGTAAAATATATCTTTAAAAAAAACCGATAATTCTCGGTTATATCTTGTTTTTCGGTCATGCTAATTTTGTGTTGTCTCAATTTTTGGTTTCCAGAAACGCGATATGTAACCGCCTCTATGGTCTATTTGTTCAACCCACCGATTTCAGATCGAGAGGTCCCGGGGTTGTTCAATATTGTGCATGGTTTGGTAGGTGGTAGGACTTTGTTAAGGTCCGCCTGGCTAGCTACCACCATCTTACATACGTAACAACGTCGACATAACAACAATTCTAGAATTGTTGTGTTTTTAGACTTGTTTTTGTGCATTTAGAGATAAGATAGCCGGTTCATCAGTTTGTTGCGGATTCCGGGTGATTTGCTCCTCCACCTTTGGCCTTATCATAACTTGAAAATCAGGTGACATGAGGCCAAGCGATTCCCGTCGTAGGTATAATAAAAAAAATAGGTAAAATTCTCTTGGAAAGAACCAATTTCATACATAAATTTGGATAGGTACCTAGGTATAAACTGCACATAATAAGTATCCAAAATTATGTATGAAATGGCGCAATTCTTTTGAACAAGTTTTATTTAAATAGGTTGCTATTATAATGTCTGAATTCTAGGTTTTCGAATTTTCGATACCGTTTTAGTTACCTAGGTACCACATTTATATACTTACCTAATATACCTATACTCTTATTATGGGCAACTGTAGCCTCAAGATTGGTGTCGACCGACAATTCTACCGCGATAATGTGACTGAATAAAAACGTGCGGCAAAAATAACGTATTATTTTAAAAGCTATAAAAAAACATCGTAATATAATTATATTTCCACTTCTAAAATTCCATTATTTTGCAAGTTTCTCTCGGGTCGGGGGATCAAGAAGATTATAAAAATTAGGACTGTTTTGTTGACTGCTGTTTTACCATCATCTTACCTAATTCAGTCGCCATAGCAGAGGTAAAATAGCCAGTTTCTTAAACAGTTGAGGATTTCGGGTGATATCTTATATAGGTTCGGGCCTTATTGTCGGGTATTACTTGTAAATCAGGTGAGATGAATGGCAAAGGAACTCCCCGTAGCACAATAAAATAAAACGCATCAAGTAAGTAAGGTACCTACAATATGATACAAGCCATATTGTTTCTGGACTGTACTGGGACATGCAATTAATATATTACCATCCGATTCTCCGCTCCCAACGGTTTTGACGCTCCCCCGCAGCTTAGCTAAAGCTTGGTTCCTGACTTTCTTGGCTTTCACCATCTTCAGGCGATGGAAGTCTTCTCTCTCCTACGACATTCTCATCATTAATTAAAAAGCACCTACCTACCTACTAAACTCGAAAAACAAAATAATAGATAATTCTACAATTTAAGGTACATTACAACGGTGCCCTACCTACTTTTATCAATTTTTTAATAAATGTCGAATAAATATGATCGAATAGGGAACCGAATTTTCGGCCAATTACTCTTATGGACGTCCAATAGGGAACAAAGACATTTCCCAAACTCTATGCCACTAACAGTTATTTGAGCCACCTCCATCCTCCACCTGCTTGTTTATCACAAATAATCTAACCCTTTCGTCCATTTCCATCATGATATAAGTTTCTGTGTTTCGAATTCTCGGCATTATTACTTTCTCAATCCCGTTTACCTTCCTGAAAAATAAAGTGAAACTCAACAAAACCCTTGTTACACCTACCTGAGTAAGTGTAACGATCATAAGGTAAAGGTACGCCGCACTACGCCCGCAAGAGTCCAAACTATGCACTCATCGGCTCTTGTTTCATTTGAATCAGTAGGTACTCTAGGTACCTACCTACTCGAACCGACCATTAGGTATCTGGCCACCTGGCCACTGAACTTCGTATCGTGCTTTGATGTCATGGTGATGAAGACCTACTTCCAATGCCACCGAAGACAGTTACAATACGGATTTAGCCTCTGTGATCTAGTGGTTTGCCCGCCAAAGTCAGATCCAGAAATTCGATCTAATGTATTGTTGTGTTCCAGCACAAGAAAACCAGTCCATCTGTTGAGGATGCATCAACACTTCCAGGTCAGGTGCGCTTCCACCTTCGTCCTTATCATAACTTGACAAGTAGGTACTTTTCCGTCGTAAAAAAGAGTGGCACACTGGAATTTTATCCAACAAATATTTAAGGATTAAGACGATACAAAAGGTAGGTACCGTGGTGGGATGACTACAGGTCCCTCCTGTCATCCCACGTCTCCCATCTCCTGTCTATCCATAATAGCGGGAAAGGCCGTATCGGCTGTATGTGCCACATACCTCAAAGTAGTGCGGACAGCCTCATCCAGTAGTATGCAGGTGTTCCTCAAAGAGGCGAATTTGATGAGAATCAGCACCGCCTCTCTGAAAGCCCTCTTGGCCTCACTTGTCCTGTGGCCGCCAGCGCCGAGTCCTGCGTATTGAAGAGTGTCACTTGCTCCTGTATCCTCGACCGCTTGCAAAGAGACGGTTGAGACACCTGATATGTTCTCTGGGATCCGTTGGACACGAACTTGTGCCTGTCACATGATGATGATCACAAGATGTGTAGCTAATAAATATAATATGTACTTATACCTACAGTGAATACTTGGTTGGGTGTTGTAGGTACCTATTGTTTGTTGAGAACTATGTAGTTACCTATTTATAAAAAAAAGTATGGAAGTATATACGTAATCTAGTTCCCATTTTAGCTTTGCTTAGTTTGGAACTAGATGGCGCTGTGTAAAATTAATGTCATTTTTTGATTGAGTGAGTATTAAGGGTAGTTTTCGTAACAAAGGGGCGCGTTAACGGGCTATAGTACCTCAGATTAGCAACTCAACGCATCTTTATTCTAGTTTCGAACTAAGATTTAGTAATAATAAAGGTGACATTGCTGTACGCTCAACCACGGCGCTTATGACCACCGGATGACAGAAATATGCGCGTATTTCAACGTTTGGTTTTTTTACGGTGAAATAAATATGAATTTTGGAAATCTAAAAGTCTGCTGAATACTGTGTTTATTTACTGTACTAAGTGTCAAGCCCTAATTGGGCGTATTTATTGAATGGCGAATATTTTTAAAATAGTCTAATTTTTTTTTTTCTATCGAGAAAATTTTATGTAATCGTGAATCTATCCTGAACTATAACATATATTAATTTCAAAGTAAATGCTACAGTTTTGCGGAAGATATGATCGCTGAAGCTAAGCCATTTCACATATCATAGACTCTTAAGGGGTTAAATCGCTAAAAAAAACTGTTAAAAGGGGTTGACTTCACAATTAACTTTCTTGATTGCTGAAACCACCCCTGTATTTACAATATGGGTTAAAAAAGGAGTAAATACTTACTATTTTGATTGAAGTCTTGAACATGAAATATCGTAAGAAATAGGTGTTGAGACGTTGGTGTGGTGATTGTGTGTGATTTTTGTAGTACAAGTATGTGATGTAGGCCCATTAAATAGTTAGGTTAGGTAAGTAGAGGAAGTTAGTTAAGGTAGTTAATAGTAGGTATTCAGTATTTAGGTTTATGATGTAGGTAGGTAACACTTGTAATGTTATTTAAATTATTATAAACTCTGTTGTTAAATGCATCATCAAAACATTAACCCGCCCGAGTTTCTCGCCTTTCTCCTTGTGTGCTGGTCGCGATTCCGAACAGTCGGTAGATCTGACGTTTCAAAATGATCCTAAAAAACCTCAATGTAGGTAGGTACCTATACTTTACTATATTTGACTTCTGACTTTGACTAAGGTATCTACTAACGTAACGTTACCTCTCCAATATTTTCCAGAACCAGAGCGTTGCTCTCCCCGTTGGTGAATTTGACTGCAGCAAGCGAGAAGTAGGCTTCCCTCAGCGTATGCCCCAGTATAGCCTGGGTGGACGAGAGCTCCGTGGCCGTCTGCCTACCCTTATACCTCAACGCCTCGACCTTACGCTTCAAGAGAGAGTAGCCGCTGTCTACTTGCTTCTGCCGCCGCTTCATCTCTTTAAGCATGAAAAGAGACGCTGGAACTGGATAGCGATTCTCCGTATTCATTGTTATTCTTTTTTGTAAAATTACGCGGGTTTACCTTACTGAGAATGTTGACATAAATGACAGTAGGAACACATATAACAGACATAGAAAGTTTGACAGTTTTGACAACTAACTTTGTAATAATGTTGCAGTGTAAAAAGTTTCAAGGTAAAAATGGCCGGTGTTCCATACTTGGAATGGCATCACATCGCAGTGGTGAAGTACTTGGAGATAAATCTATAGGCAGGTAAGGTACATAAAAGGCGGACATAACCGTGTAATTGTTTAGTTACTAAACCAGCACCAAGCGACGTCTTTTTTTAATGATAGGTATAGGCTTATAGGCTCTTCACCTCTATAAGCTTGTCCAGCCCTAGACCAGAGCAAGGATGAGGTCTATGATGTAGAGAGATTTCCCAAAAGCACTGCCTCACCCGCGCTCCGACGAAGGAATGCAGCAAACCATATTATAGCGCCGCGAAGTTCTGGAGGAGGGCCCACCAACCAGTGTCGTGGATCATCGCGGCTTCGTGGTCTCCTCACTCAAAAAGCTTTTGAATTTTATCGACACCCTTAATTTGGCAACCCTATTGAGTGAATAACAAAAAAAATAGACCGTTTTAATGTGATTCCGAATACCAATCAGGCTGGTGTCGGTTGTTAATAGACTTACTTATCTTGCAAGACCTGATAACCATCCTATGCCACTTCATCTTAAAAACCACCCCTAATTAGGGCAATAATAAACTCGTTTTTATGTCTGCAGTCAAACCTCCATTTCATATGATAGATATTTCACATTTTCACACATTTTTAAGACGTCAATCTTTAACCCTTTGCGACCCTTAATAATGTAAAAACAGGGGTTTTTGCAGCAAATAACAAAAAAAAGATTATTGTAAAAAAGTTTAAGAGTATAGATAGCCTACAAGACATGCCAAGCGTTTTACTCTCTTAACGCGTCCCGTTGTTCCAAAAACCACCCTATTAAAAAAAAAAGTATTTTAAATGTGCAGCCGATACTCTTTCAAATGACACGCCACAACACAAAGATCTTCTTGTCTCACTTGACATCCCATATTTCCCAAAAACTACAAATTGGTGAGTATTACCTACTACTTATATTCACTGCATGTATGTCAAATTTTGAATTGATAATTCCAACCATTCAAAAGATATGGGCGAAAAATTGTATTTCTCTTCACCCCAATATCTCAAAAGCTGCCCCACTTGTCAAAAATCCTCCGCGACAATCAATTTCTATATAAGTTATCTCTTTAAATTTCCAATTTCATCAAAATCGGATAAACCGTTCGAGAGTTATGCCGTCACAAACATTGCCATACAGTGCTGGATTTCCCAACTTAAGAGTCTATGATATGTGAAATAGCTTAGCTTCAGCGATCATATCTTCCACAATACTGTAGCATTTTCTTTGAAATTAATATATGTTATAGTTCAGGATAGATGCTAGAACGCTTGTGTTTCGAAAACACGATTACATAAAATTTTCTCTATAGAAAAAAAAACAAAGTTGACTCTATTTTAAAAATGTTCGCCATTCAATAAATATGCCCAATTAGGGCTTGACACTTTGTACAGTAAATAAACACAGTATACAGCAGACGGTCTGTGTTTTAGATTTTCAAAATTCATATTTGTTTTACCGTAAAAAATTAAAACGTTGAAATTCGTGCGTATTACTATCATCTGGTGGTCATAAGCGCCGTGGTTGAGCGCACAGCAATGTCACCTTTATTATAACTACATCTTAGTTAGAAACTAGAATAAAGTTACGTTGAGTTGCTAATCTGAGGTACGTTAATTCGGAGATCCTCTTAAGCAAGCGTGCTCCATCTTATATTATATTATTTGTTAATTGTTACTAACATAGGTATAGTATAATATGGATCAATGGTCTGAAATAAACGTTTTATTATTATTATTATTATTATTATTATTATAAGCCCCATCTTTATTTAATTTTCTAACTGGTGGTAAAAAAAAACTTCATTTCACCACGTGTTTTGAAACGCTAACGCTATCTACTCATAGGGGTTGGTATGACCCTTACGAGTCGATTACGCCAGGTTCGTTCTTGACCTCATTGCAATAAAACAAAACTGTCAATTCAAGCCAAATTTACTAAATAATATTGAGTAGGTATGTATATTTGTTTAAAAATAAATTAACATGAACATCACAAGACCCAGCCATTGTCCATTCTCTCCTCCATTGGTTTCGTAAAGTACTGGCATCTTCGGAACTTCTCCAAAATTTCTCCCTGGAAACAAGCAAACGAAATTACTTATTTTTACATTACTTCTCTCTACCTATTACAGTGCCCATTACTAAACCGACATTATGCACTTATGCCTGAACTGGAACTTGCCTAGCCAGGCTTTTCACGTGCACCGTGATCATCAGTAGGTTATATTTCAATGGTAGGTATAGCTACTGTCGGGATTAGAACTCACGACCTCTGGACCTTGAGGCGAGCTAAATTACCATTATGCAATCATAGGTCATTTTTATTACTCGTACGCTGGACCGACTAGCTGGGCTTTCAATTAAACTGGCGGCTTTTCTATGTAATTTTTTTGGTTTCTTTGAGAAGTCAAAGAAAAGCAAGCGAGGTGGACAGGAACAAAGTCCTACCACCAACCAAACAGAGCAGAAACTTGTCCCTGGGGATCGTACCCGGCGGCGATGAGCGGTGCTTCTTCAAGTAGGTGAGTGAAATAGTCTGAAACTGAAAGTTATCTACAAAGAGCGGCAAACTCACAGGTCCAATTTTCTTGATACTTTCGCTGTAGTACGTGATGGCACTAGAGCCTGTACCATACAGGGGATACTTGAGGTGCATCTGAAAATATATTCATGTTGTTATGAAGGTAAGTAGGTACGGAGCAACAAGCAACAAGGTAGGCACCTTGTTGCGAAGCTTTTGTGCTATGACAGTGTTATCGACCATCTGCTGCATCTTTTTGGGGGGCCTTGCTGCTCACGTCCGTAGGTGATAACTCTAGAGTCCCTACACGTGTGGGTGCTAAAGGAGTAGCAAATTCTGGTGGTAGGCTTCGGCCGCGGCTTGTCACCACCCACCGATCTAAGCCGTGCCGCCAAACGACCTGGTCGTGTTCCGGTACGCAGGTCGGTGTAGCCAAGAACAAACCGAGAGAGTATGGGTCAGGGTAGTACATTTTTTGCGATGGTGCTCAAAAGGCTCTTCAAAGGTTTTCCAGTGCGCAACTGGTACTTTTGGGAGACTTTAATGCTCATCATCAGAAGTGCCTTTCCACTTTCTTCATCTCTTTTGGTTTCATCACCTCTAGGTAGTTCCGACCATTGTCTGGTGAAGTCAGTTTCGTCCCATTCCACTCCTGACCCCAGCCTTAAGAGCAGTCGGCGAGTGTGGAAGTACAAGTTAGCAGATTGGGATGAGATGCGCCATTTTTTCGCGTCATATCCCTGGCAGCCCTTGTGCTTCTCTTCGGATGACCCTTCTTGCTGTGCTGAAGCGATAGTGGAAGTGGTGCGTCAAGGTATTGAATATTTCATTCCTTTCCGTAAAAAGCTAAGACTAAAATTAGAAAGTGGCTTGTTACACTGGACTATAATGGAACGAAAGCCTTTTGAAAATCATTTCTTAAAGTATATAACCTCCCTGTTTGCCTACGTATTTCATCGAACTTGAACTTTGGGTCCCATAATCGAGTTTAATGGCCAAATTCGCTGCTATGAAGCTGGGTAATATTCTTGCTAGGATTCGGCGATACTTCACACCGGGACAGCTTTTAAGTTTGTACAAAGCTCAGGTCCGATCTTGTATGGAGTATTGCTGTCATCTCTGGGATGGCTCAGCTCGAAGCCCTGGATTCGATTGAGCGTCGTGCTACTAGGCTCATAGGTGATGATTCGCTTGTTAAGGCTAATTTGCAGAGCCTAGAACATAGACGACGGGTTACCAGGCTGTCTGTGTTCTATAATTTTTCGTCCATATCTTTTGAATGGTTGATCCAATCTATTCACAATTTTTAATATGCAGAGAATATATTAATACTCATCAATCGGTATTAGGATTTTTTTGACACTAGGGTATTTTTTGAGAAATAGGGGTGTTAAGTTTGACATGAAGATTTTTGGCTTATGGGGTATCATTTGAAAGAGTATCGGGTGCATATTAAAAAAATACATATTTTAATTTTTATTAGGGGTGGTTTTTGTAACGAAGAGGTGCGTTTAGAGGGTAAAACGCTTGATATATCTTGTAGGATATACTGTTAGAGGGGGTTGTCGTCACCATTACCTTCTTTTAATATGCTGAAACCACCCCTGTATTGACATTAAGGGTTGCAAAAGGGGTAGAAAGGGGTATTTAAGATCAAAGCCTTGAAAAATTCTGAAAACGTGAAATATCATATGAAATGGGGGCTTAGACTGCAGATTTCAAAATTGGTTAATTTACCCTTTATTAGGGGTGATTTTTAAGATCAGGTCCGGTCAAGATAATAGG
The DNA here is from genome assembly GCA_951394065.1 of Venusia cambrica. Classification (NCBI taxonomy): domain Eukaryota; kingdom Metazoa; phylum Arthropoda; class Insecta; order Lepidoptera; family Geometridae; genus Venusia; species Venusia cambrica. The sequence continues at coordinate 12,439,474 of OX596035.1, forward strand.
TATACGGAATCTCAATAAAACTGGTCTAATTATTTTTCGTTATTCACTCAATAGGGTTGCCAAACCTAGGGTGTCGATAAAAATTGGTGCTCACAGTTAAAGTTTTGTTTAGGTACACACAGAAAAATATTGCTGCCTTTTTGGTGATGCCCCTTGGTTGACTTAACAACATCCGTGGCTAGTGGGGCAGATCTTTCAACCACGACGTCTAAGGCAACGGTTTTGAGAGCACTTTTCACAAAAACATCAAAGGTTGATGTCTTTCATGTTCATGTTAATAAGGGGTGACGTATTCACTTATTGTATTCTGCCCACCTACTATGACATACTTTTATCGCCATAATAACAACTCTAAAATTGTTGTGTTCCGGCATTTAGAGGTAAGATAGCCAGTTCCTCAGTTTGTTGAGGATTCCGGGTGAAGTGCGCCTCCACCTTCGGCCTTATCTCAACTTGTTACCAGGTGAGATGAAGGCCAAGTGCTTAACCGGCGTACAATACAACAAAAAAAAATACGGCCGGTGCATTGCTCTCATTCTGGATTTGTATATAATAAGAGTTACAAACAAGAGAGAGCCTCTAACAACGTTATATACCTAAGACAATCATGAGATCTCAGTTCGAGGCGAACTACTAGTTTATGCATTTCTAATTGACAACAATAACCATAGTAACCCGACACACCCCTCTAGCTTCCCTAGAAACCTCATTCTCGACCCAACTCCCCCCATACCACGTCCCAACTCACCTCGTTCCTATCCCGACTCACCCCTCTTGAAAGCCCTTCTCAACCCAAAAGTACGATAATTTCAGTTGATGTTATAAAATGCGTAAAACTGATTTAAATGAGAAAAAAATAACTTACTTTGCATGGTTTTCATAAAGCCTCGACGGTACGGCAACAGTTATCAATAACTTAAACTCAAAATTTTAAAATGCTTTCGCTAAAATATCAAAGTTTAAACTTGCGAAAAACCTGTGTTTTTTCGCGCTCGACTTTGACTACTTTTTTTTGTTAATTTTGTGGCTTGGATGCATCGTGTAGCCAGGAATAAGTAGCAAAATATTATCAATCTTCAATAAAATAGGTAGGTTATTGTTGAATCCAAAGCCTTATATTCTTATTGTCCCCTCGCAATCCCTTATCACCCCATTTTACCAGTACTTAAGTAGTATATTTCTGATCTGGCGTTATTTTTGATTATCAAATAAATTTTATATTGATGATCTTAGACTACAAGTTAGTCGTAGGTTTACACTTTTGCCGTCGTAGTAAAAAATGTTCAAAACATTGTTTGCCGCAAGATACTTACCTACCGGCCGGCTCTTTCTTTTTTCGGGTACCTACGATTTGAATGATCTCCTTTAATGATACCTAATCGTTAATTATGATTGCTATACATACCTAGTAACTGCTATACGATCACAGAATTAATTCAATAGGTAAGGCAGGCAAGGTACAATAATATTTACGCTACGCATGCGCCATCTACACATCTTTTATCAGCTCTCATAAATACCTAAGTCGCTTTACAGCGCCCTCTTGCGCTTATTACACCGTCCTAAATATAGGATGCTAATTCATTTAGCTACTGAATGCATGCAAGTGTGCCTACCTACTTAGTAAAATTGTTATGAAACGTACATCTTTATCAGCAGTGACTTCTAAATTACGAGGTGCAAACTGTTCCTTTATGAAGTTTGCATCGTATTCGGTGCAGTACTCTGCCACCGGCTGCGATGTTGCCAACTCGTCAATCACTTCACTCAGCATCTGCTCCCAAAAGAAGTCCGTGAGCATTCGCTTCCGGATACCTACGAAAGAAGGCAAACATTAAGGACATTTAAACGTTAGCGGAAATACCTACAGAAAAGATCTGAACTATCACCACCTTCTCCATGCTTTGAAATTTTAGGCATTTGATAGCTTTCCCGGGCTTCGCTGCCCACTCCTGGTACTTCCCTTCCATCTTGCAAGATCCAGGGACGGCTGAAGTTCTTTCCTTTCCCGTAAGCTGATGGTTCTATGGGAGCTTTAGGGTAGCGCTTGATGCGTTCCAAAGCCCTGATTTTTAGCACATCGTCTTCATTTTCTGGCTCAGGAATATCAGCCTGAACTCCTGCATCGGTAGTAGTATCGGATTCCATTTTAAACAATATTTATACAATGTTGTCTGAGAAAGTGCAACGCACAAATTATTTAAAAAAATATGAAAAATGACAGCTTTGACGTCGTCGTTGTCAGGTCGACTTTAGTATTGATTAGCTGTCAGGTTGTCTTGGAAACATACATAAGAATTGCATGTGAGATAACGCCATAGATTTAGAATAATAGAATAATACTAACGTAGGTGTATTAAAACTATGGGTAATGCCCATGGCTATGGTAATGATTTATTTTCTTTCTCACTGTATAAGGGGAGAAGGCAAATAAAAATATCTTCTCAACCTGCCAAGCGTGGTACCTACTTAAGATATATTACCATTTAATGTTATACAAATAGAGTAGCAAATCACTGAAGTGGCAGGCGGTTGATTATAGAAACATTAAAAGTGAGCCCATGCAGCGCCGCCGCCGCCGCGCCGTCACGATAGGTAGGCATGGCATGGCATGATGGTGTAGGTTATTGGATTGCAATGCGTGCGCTGAATTTAGGTCTAAGCATGGTGGCAAGGCTACCACGGCAAGGTGGCGGCGGTGGCAGCGTCACGTGGGGAGTGGACATACACACTACGCACGACCTTGTGAGTAAGAGACTCGGTGGTGTCAGGTACCACGACCTCTTATAGCATTCTTATTTTGATATTACTTTACTTTTGTCAATAGCTGTCCACTGTAGAAAAAACGAAACAAAAGTAATGTAAGATCAAAACGAGAACGCTTTAAGAAGCTGTGGTTAGGCCCCTGGACGAATTTCATCGCGTCATTTCCAGATTTTACAGACATATTTAGTCTCATATATTATTTATTATAATAGGACATATAACAGACACAACAAAGAAAAAACACAAGGTTAATTAATAAGTACTTAACCTACATTAGTCTTACAACAGTTTGTTTTTCCATTTACAGGACGCCACAGGGTGTATAAATATCGACCTCTACCTTAATTAAAACGTTAAAACCAAATAAAAATGTATACACAACAAAAAACAAATGTAACATAAGAATATACCTACCGTGTACCTACCTTACCAACCTATAAAAAAGTTTTACGTGTAAAAACGTAAACTTATTTGATAAAAATTTAATAAACATATATAAAATACCGAAAATAAGAATAAACTCGCAGTTCCAACTAGGCTACATAAACTTAATAAATCGTTCATAAATCGAGGTACCATACGTACCATAGGTACCATATGTATATATAAGTAATATATACATATAAGTAATCAATAAATTACCAAGTGATGTGCTAAGCTTGTTAAATAATAAATTCAAAAATGTTGTAATACAAGCTATCCAGGAAAGCTTGTGTAAAAGCCTGGCATTAAAAAAATGAATTCGCTCCAGTGAATAAATTGTAATTAGTATCAGATATTGTAATGTATCATAAAAAAAAACTAGCCCGAGGTTCTTGCCTTTCTCTTTGTGTTCTGATCGCTATTCCAAACAGGCGGTAGATTTGACGTTTCAATCGTGACGGTCCTATGAAGATTCAGACGTGTGATATTAAGAAATGCTGGATTTCATGGGTCACAAGGGTCTTCGCTCATCCGGTGGTCGCGTGTGCGGTGGAATTGGAATGAGAGAATTGAAGTGGGTGTGGCGGCATTAGTCGGCGCGGTCTTATATTTTCCCAATATGTCACTGACATGTCAAATCAAAAGTAATGTAATTGTCAAATTGACTGACATAACATATCCAAAATTGATTTTCTATGTCAAATCAATTTTGGATTGGAAATGGCCGATTGTTTTCAAGTAGTCAAAAAACAGGATTTGCCCCCTCCGGGGGGCTATAAACCTATTCCTTTTAAAAGAATACCTGCTAAGACATTCTTCAGCGGTAAGTTAAAGATAAGCATACGCAAAGTAAGGGTTCCTAAAAATTATGTAATAAGTTGTAGGTTAGGTGCTTATTTACTGTAGTTTTTCTGAGTCTAACGACTACTAGATGAGTACTAGATGGCCTCTAATTAGTCAGGCATTCGGGATTTCTTCCGATATACAGGACAGATTTAACTACTAAAGGGTATAAATAATGCTAAGCAGTGTTTCAATTGTTTACACTCAGATCAAATAGTTGATAAAAGGGAAAGGTTTTCTTTCCCCTTTTGATTTCATCTGAGTGATTTTATGGCCCTCTAAAAACAGCTGATATGTGATATGATAGTACCTACCTATATCTTAGACAGAATAATGAATATTACCACCCAGAGGTCTCCCATAGTGTAGTGCATGGTATGTGGTGTCATGCCTACAATTTTGAATATATAGGTACTAGTTACTTCAATGTCCTTCATCATTGGAAATCAAGCAATGCTGATTTATTATAATAACATTACATTTCAGGGTATGCCATGTTTGTTGGGTACATTGGCATGACTGCAGGTGCAATTTATCTGTACAATCTAAACTACAAGCAGATCAAGCGTGATACAATTGAGATGCGTTCAGCTAAGATGGCCATCTATCCAATGTTGTTGGCTGAGCGTGATCGCGAGTTCTTGAAACAAATCCGTAGAAACCGTGATGCAGAGGCTGAGCTTATGCGTGATGTTCCCGGATGGGAGGTAATACTTATTAACATTAGAATGGACATATTTAATATATGTTTATATATCCTGGCTGCTTACTTGTCCTCTCTACATGTTGTATGAAACATATTTATATTTGAACTTGTTTATACCACTACAAATTAATTCAAATCATCGTTATAATACTCAACCTACATCGATCTTTATTTTGGTAAAAAGCTTGGGCAATTTACTGCACACAAATCCTGGTGTTAATAGTTAATTATTCATTTCAGGTTGGTACCTACTATGGTGAGCGTGTGTACAAGCTCACTCCTCCTGATAAGCTTATAGAGCCTATCTTCCACGAGTTCAATGCTCACACTGACCCTAAGGCATGGCACCAAAGAACGTGTCTCAAGCTCATGTCTTAGATACAACTCGCTTTCAAAGTCTGCTCTCAAGGCAATGATCCAGTTCTGACACGGATAAAATTTTGTCTTAAATCTGTAAGAACGTGAAATGGGTGGTGAACTGATCAAAGCCTCAGGTATACATTTGGGTAAGGCCTATCATAGGATGAATCCGTGTTTGTGATGACAGCTTTGATGTAAAGGTCCTATAAAATAGTGTCAAAGGCAAGAAAGAGGCATAATAAACATTATTATAAACTTATGGTCCCTCAGTGTTTAAAAATCAACCAAGAAAATGTATGATATATATATAAATGAGATTTTTGCTTTCTGCTTTGCATAAAAACTTTACTGAAGGCAATATGCCCAAAAAAGGGTTGCTGATGTTTTCTCTTCACATAATATTGGATGTGCAAAGTGGGATTATAGATAAATAACTTTAATCAGGAACTGCCCTTGTCATCAGGATGAGAGAATGGATTGTCAACTCGGAGAGCTTGCTTTTTTGTGATTTCTGTTGTACTAAGTTACCTGTTAGCTTGTGATGTGCTAGTGTGAGTAATAATTTGGAGCAAAATCATTGGAAATATTGTTAGAATCATCCAATGTTAGTGACTAATGATAAACTCACTAATAAAGGGTTGTATGAATAGTTTTCTTGATTATTTATTTGATATACCTAATAAATTTATTTGTTTCATTATTTTTTATGGCATTAAGCAATTGTTTCTAAGATTAATTTATTACACACAGTGCTATCTAGTCCCAACCTAAGCTTAAAAGGAATATCCTACCTAGATTGAGTTTTACTATTTTTGTTGTTGGAAATACATCCTCATCATATACACAAAATGAGGGCTAGATGGTGTTGTGTAAAATGCTTGGTAATTTATATTTATACATTACAACACCCAAACACAAGAGACTAGATAGTCTCTTTTGGATAGAGATCCATCACAGTAATGTTTGTCCTGGGTGGGAATCAAAGCCATGACCAGAAGCAGAAGGAAGAGATACTACTAACCTACTCTAATAGTAGAGCCCCCTTGTGAAAGGGCTTGTCCGGGGAAGTAAAACCACCATACCTATTTCAGCCGCCAAGCAGCATTGCTGTGTTCCGGTTTGATGGGTATGGTTGCTGGTGAAATTACGAGCACGCGAGGCTTTACAACTTTATGCCTCAGTTGACAGGCGCAATGTAGTGGAGTGTAGGCTATGTTCTTTGTGGATTAGACCTACGCAGTAAGGCATTGTTATAGGCAAAAGTGCACTTAACATTGGGTGGGCTACTTGCTTGTATGTATAAAAAAAACAAGTTGTGATTTGACAGAGTCCAAACTCCAGGATCTGTGGAATTGAATTGAAACATCGGAATTTGCTTGTTTAGGAAAGATAAAGACCATTTTTATAAATCAACATTTAATAAATCAAGTATGTAATTAAAAACAAAACATTTTTTTACTCTGTTACATAAAACAAAATGCGATATTTTAGCCTATTTGGTATAAAAAATCGGAAAAATCAAAGAGCTGGTACCTACATGATATTACAATATACAATACCTCTATACAAAATTTTAAATCATGTCCCATGGTAAATCATCTTTTAGGCTGCATATACTTATGCAGTATTTTAAATGTGAATGGGGTTCCTGTAGCACCGCTTGATCAGTATAGTGAGCCACTTCTTAGGGAAACCTATAACGTCGAGTCACTTTGCTTACTGGTTATAATACAATACCTACATCATTTTCAAGTTTCAATACCATGTGACCTAACACAACCTTTGCTAAGTCGGAGATAAGTTACAGGACAGGACATTAATAAGCATACAAGCTATGCTTATTAATATGAGAATTAGATTACGGATACAGTACTTAATTTTTTTTTTTGTAAATACTTATCATACAATACCCAAACACAGAGCAAACATTCTTCACATAAATGTTTGTCCTGGGTGGGAATATAACACACAACCTACAGCGTAGAAGGTAGAGTTACTACCAACTGAGCTATGAGTTTTGTTTTAAGTTACAAAGTCAAATATCTGCAATCTATTTTAGCACACTAACGTTACACAAACGAAAGTTTGATAGGATGCTTGTTCCATTTGCATATAAAACTACTGAGAAATATAGATATTGTTCCAGACCGCAAAACTTAAAGGCATAGGTAAACTTAAAACTGTTTTTTGAATTATCGCGATTATTATACATAATTAATAACAATCAGTCTACCCGTGACCACGGCCGTTGTAACACGGTCGGGAATATAAAAAGGTACGCGATGAAGACCCGTCTTTGTTATTAATTATATACTTAAACTGTCCTATTACACGGTTATATTTATATTATATTTGTAGCAAAAAGACTAAACTTACATTTACATTTCTAGGAAAAATAATACCTACCCTATACCTGCCCAAAGAACATAAATTAAAGACCAACCAAAATTATACAACTCAATTCTTCAATTATATATCTTCCGTCTCAACTTGGTATTTCTAAGCTTGCGCATATGACTCATAACCAAGAACATACCAGGGAATGTCAACACCAGTATATACAGTCTCAGAGCTGTGGGCATGTGGAATATGAAGTTCCATTCATTCGGCATCGCTGTTGAGAAACGCAAGGTTTGCTCAAAGTATGGTATGTTACGCAACACCACAATGCACTCACATAATATACCGAGTGGGTAAAGAGGGATCCACATTGTATAGCGAAGCCAGGTCAGAATGTAAATCTCTTTTTTGTACAGCTGAGATATGTAGAATGGGTACCTGTAATAAACAATGTATTATTTAGGTATGCAGAAGGCATCGGAACGGAGTATGGCTGATTATCACTCTCCCATACAAACATTTTATAATTTTTAAATGACATGTCTGACTCAAAATCGTTTTTGCAAGTTTATTGGATAGTTATCGACCCCTCCAACTCAGCCCATGGATTTCATAATAGCCGACAAAGGGATCTCACCAAAAGGGCCGCAGTTTCCTTCTGTGTATTATTTACACCATCACTGCGATCACCGATGCGTCTGCCAATCGTGGTGATTATGGCTGGACAGAGCCTCCTCCAGCTTTGAAGGAGGCTCTGTTCAGCAGTGGACACTAATGGGCTGTTGATGTGAATTGGATAGATAGGGGAATAATCTACATACACATTTGTATACCTAATGTTTCTAAAACACAACTATCATGTTAAATTATTCTGTATATCCTTTGATTTTAATTGTGTTTAAAAATGTTTCTAAAACACAACTATCATGTTAAATTATTCTGTATATCCTTTGATTTTAATTGTGTTTAAAGATAGAAAAAGTGCTATAGAGATTGATTATACCTATCCGATAAAAAAAAAAGTGTTACTACGTTTTAAATGTACAAAGCATTGTAATAATGTTTACCTGACGACTTCAATCATGCTCCACATAGCGAATAAGTAGAACACCACTGGTTTGGTCTGCATGCGAGGTTCCGCCTCTATCATCGCGAACAGGATAAACGCGCGGCCGCTCACTTGAAGGAACGGAACTAAAGCGGAACCCTGAAAAAAAAAAAACAGCTTATATAAGTAAAACGTCAATAATTTAGGCCTCCAATGTCCCTTGCCCCCCTTACTTTTAACAAGCCTCATGGCTCAGCTGGTGGGTTCGATTCCCACCCAGGACAAACATTTGTGTGATCAATATAGATGTTTGTTCTGTGTTCGGGTGTTGTATCATATAGTATGTATGTATTTAAAAAAAGTATTTAAGTATTCTATCCGTAATTTAGTTCCCATATTACAAGCCATGCTTAGTTTGGGGCTAGATGGCGCTGTGTAAAGATTAATGTCCTGTTATTTTTTTTATTGCTGGAACTGAACTTGAAGTCGATTCCCAGTGGTCAAAACATATTACCAGCTATAGATTCACACAAGAGCTGAAACTCGTAGGTATACTAGAGCCACAGACTAGCTAGAGATAAGTTCTCACCTTAGTGTATCCAAACAGTGGATGCAAGACCTCTAAATATTGCATGAGCTGTAGAAACTTCATCGCCGGTCCTACGTGAGTGTACGTATCGGCTACAGACTCGTACTCTACGGCCGCGTATCGGATGCACATTACTGTCAGTATGTACATATAACCGATGAATTGGAACAAGTTGTACAACTTCAGGTAAACCTGTTTCAAGGCCTCTGGAAAAAAAATGTAGTTTTAACTTATTTGTTATATACACAAATGTAGTTTGTCGTAATTATTTTATATAATGTTTTATGGCAAGCGTTTGACCACACTTGAGAAACAAGCAAAGTTGTGACCTTTGACCATGCTTTATTGTTATTTAATTATCACATTTTTTAATCCGGTGCTGATAGTGAAATAAGTCAGTGGACCCTAACAGGCTGTAACATTTTTTAATCAGACCTGCCATTTTGAAATTATTAATTTTGCTATGTTCGTATAGAAGAGTGGTACGCTACGCATATATTAAATAAATGACGCGTTACAAATATTGTTTCTAATTTACCTTTTGTATAGCCCATTTCTTCTTTGTGCAGTTTATCATACATCCCGGGATAGTCCCTTGTTATATCTCTGGTTTCCTCTTCACTATCAGGTCCGTCCTCAGACTTCCACAAGTCGAAATTTATCTAAAACAAACAAAGGATGGTATTATTATATCAACTGTTTATAAAAATAAATTTTATGTTTTATTTTAATTGACCGAGCGAGCGAAGCGTCTCAGATTTGAGATTGGCCAAAAATGCTTTTGTCCAGTCTGTCGGCTGTCAGTTTGTTCTCGCCTACAGGTCGCATTTTTCAACTGACTTTGATGAAAATTGGCACACATGTTCCTTGATTTATGAAAAAAATTCAGTCGATCGCAATTTTGGATTGGGGAAAAATAGGGGGGAAGTTTGTTGTAGCGTTATTGATCGACGGATTTCAATAAAATTTGAAAGACACCAAGGATTTAATTCTACACAAGATGTGGTGAAAAAAATAAACAAAAAGGGTGAGTGGAGGGGAAAATGGGGAGAAGTTTACTATAGGATTTAATTGTTTTTTTTTTTCAGAAATGTTATACCTACGTTTACTAATCGAACTATGCAGTTCTCTTAAAATCAATTCAACTCAAATCCGTAGACACCAGGGGCCCTACCGCCGACGGCGAAGCCGATCTCCATTGGCTTAAAATTAGCTTCATGAGAACTAGAAACGATTTTTACTACCGGGTATGTGTCATATCCAAAATGGCGTTTCCCATCTTAAAAGTGTACACATGTTATGAAACCTATCCGTTCAGTACATTTGACGGTAAAAATCGTTTCTAGTTCTCATGAAGCTAATTTTAAGCCAATGGAGATCGGCTTCGCCGTCGGCGGTAGGGCCCCAGGTTCGATCTCCTCAGACCAAGGGAACGCGAATAATCGCTAAAACTTATACCCCCATTTGCTCAAAAATATAAAAGGAAAAGTGAAAGAGGAAAGCATTGGTTATTGCATGGTTATAAGGGCTCGCGAGGTCTACTGTTTTTACAGAACCACTACCATATTTTATTTTTAGATTACAGACCAAATTTAAATTGGAAATAGTCATTCAGATATTGTTTTACAAATGGGGGCAATAAAGACCTGCTGAAAAGCTATAGACCGATCTGGCTCCTGAGCCATATCTAATAAACTGTTCTCTCGGGTCATCACGAGCCGTCTCGGTGGCTTGACAAGAGCAGGTTGGGTTTCGGAGAGGATATGGCCCCTCAGTGCGGCAGATTATACAGAAGACAGAGTATATTCAGCCCCTGTGCTTAGCGTTTGTAAACTATGAAAAGGATTTTGAATCTCGCGAGACCAGGGTAGTTCTACAATCCCTGCAACAATGCCAGGTTGATTGATCATTGAAGTGCTGAGATGCTTATACGATGAGGCCACCATGTCTGTCCAAGTATAGAACCAGCAGTCTAAACCTACCCTAGTTGCGTCACATAGTGAGACAAGGCGATTAATACAAGGCGACAATATCCTCCAAATTATTCACAAGACCACTGGAAGACATGTTTAAGACAGTCAGTTGGAATGTATAGGGCATTAACATAAACGGGGACTACATCTCATACCTACCTACAATTTGCTGACGACATCGACATAATGGCGTAATCGCAGCAGGACCTACTAATAATGCTGAACAGCTTAGCTGATGCTTCTCGCCGATTCGGTCTTGGTACAAACATAGATAAAACTAAAATTATGATCAATGATCGTATTCCCTAAAACTCATTATTGTCGCCGGGACACCTCTCGAAGTGTCAGCAAGCCCTTCGGTGAAGACCGCGAGAGCGTAGTGGCAGGCAGAGAGTGGATGAGAAAGGCCAACGATCGGGCTCAGCAGTGCACCTTGGGAGAAACCTATGCAGCAGCAGTCCAGCAATGGACTGGATTGGAACATTTAAAAATGTTGAATCAAATAACTAGCAAATCTGACCTTTAACCAAGCCGGTTTTAATGGCTGGGATGTTAACCTGGGCCACCAAGCTTGTACCTCCTTCTGCAGTGTTAGGTCTACCCTGTTGTCAAACAATCTCACAGCTAATACATTGTCTGTTGGATCCTGAAAGCATTTTAATTATATAATTAAATAAATAATTCAGGACATTATTTCTCACAGCGCCATGTAGCCCCAAACAAAGCAAAGCTTGTAATATGGGAACTAGATTAAGTACCATTAATATACTTTAAACTTTATTTTATTTTATTTATAGGTACTAGAGGTATCTAGTTATGTTATTGAAACCCTTGAAGATGCTTTGACTTGTTTAATCACTCTGCAATGAGGTTGACAGAGGGAAACTTTTGTCAATTGTCCTTACCGCCAATTTGATTCACCTTATACCTGTTTGTGTAACAAGAGGCAGCAGTGGCTGCCTACCGGCTCTGGACACTTAAACCATGGGAACACAGAACCACCGTACTACCATTGAAATTTCATATCCTCTAACTCAACTATGGATGATGAAGGACCCATGCCACATCCTGTTCCGTGCAGTATTTTCATCATCACAGACATCCTGTCTTATGGACAAGGTGACTTTCTTTCCAGTGCTACTGAGATGACGTGTGAAACTGTGGGGTTATCAAAAAGTCTTGATAGGAGTTGTGATTGATTTAAAAAAAAAAATTTTCTGCATTAAAGAAACTCTATTTCTTCGCATAGTTTTTCAGGAAGTGAGTTTTTTCAAAAACTCACTTTCCCTTTTTCTTTTGTTCCACAACTTGTACTTAAACTTTTCCCCCATATTTTTTTAATCGAGCATGTAACTCCCCATCATGACATTTAGATAACTCTCACGGTTATAGACTTCACCTCAGTTGCCCTCAAAAAAAACTCACACTGTGGCTCTTTGAGTTCTTCAACTCAACAAACAGGCAAGTCCCAAAAACAACTGTAATTGAGTAAAACAATTATTTTATAATAGTTATTCTTCAAACCTACACTGACCAGTTCACAAAAAAGGTCCACCTTCATATATCCAATGTTTTCTTGGTACCTACTACCTACTCTTTTTCAAGAACTAAAGGGAGTAATAAATAAACTAAATTGTTATTAAGTAATTAACCTCTGGTACATACATAATGTAATAACATAAATTTATTCAGCCTCGAGTCAAATGGAGGGTAACATTGACCTTTTGGACTAGCAAAATCAAGGATAATGAAATTATACCTACAACATTTATCTAGACTAGGTTAGCAGTACATACTAACAGATAATATGCGATAATGTAAGCCAGTGGTTATGTAGGTGAGGTGCACAATCTGAATAACTAGCGATTTACCGGCACTATTCAAGTTTCAATCAATTAATTCTCCATCTAGATAGGTACTTACGGTTTTCACAGAATCATAAAGATCTAGACTAAAATCGTATTGATTATCGCCTCTGGCTCCGGTTCCATGCGCAGAGAAGTGTATACTTTTATCCAGAATCTTTACATTCGGTTTGCTTACATTCTTCAAGTCTACTTTGAGCGTAACAACGTTTTCTGTTTGAGCCCAATAAACAAATGGACTAGGTAAACCCATAATATTTGTTCATTCAATTCTTTGTCTTTGTTAGAAATATAGGTACTACACACTAAATGTATGTGCTACTTTTACGTTCAAAAACACATGCAATGAATGAGAAAATCAAAATGAACTCGAACCGAACTCGAAATTGTTTTTGAAATTGATTGAATCACCGAGCATAGTAGAGCTAGAGGGATTGAATTGAACGAATCGAACTCACAGATCAATCAATTCGGTTTCATAGCACAAATCGATAACTATATCTATATGTTATGTTTATTAGTAGGTCTATGGATCAATTCTTTTTTTTTATTTAAATCAAAGGTAGGGCTTTATTGCTATTCTATGCAACCACATCGCCCAATCATACATACATAACAAATCATACAACACAGACACATAAATAAAAGAGAGAGTAAAAAGAAAAAAAAACTAAACTTCCGAACAAACTCAAAATTAAAAAACAGTTGAGCCTCTGTACACATATGATCTGACAAAATACTATTACATATACCAACATCACATTTATTTATTTACACAACACTATGAGACTTCGGTTGTCTGCGTTCCGTACACACTTCATCAGTAAATGTTGGACATCATCAATTTTGCCACATATAATAACAGTTTGGTGATTCTACTTTTTTCATTAAAAATGCAAACTTGTTAAACGGAATGTGCCCGGAACGTAACCTGAGAGCAGTAACTAACACGTTTCTTTTGTATTTATTTTCGTCTATCCACGGGTAGGACGATATCGTGGGTTGTATAGTGTGATACCATATCTCTTTATCTACTGACCTTTTGTCAAAATATTCCTGCCAAAGATATTTACACTGATTTTTAACAAATCGAACATAGAATGCAATGGGCTTACTGACAAAGGAACACCGTCAGCTATAGCTTGTTTTGCCAAAAGATCAACGATGTCATTTTCTTCAATTTGTACATGGGACAGTTTCCACTGCAGAACAATATAAACCTCATATATAAACTTAAAATACATTCTAGCATCCTATATGCTACTGGAGTGCCTCGCACAGGCTAAGTATATCGAAATATATGTTGTAGCGCACTCTTGGAATCGCAATTTGTCAGTTTGTTAAGAAGTATTATTATTAATAATTTAATTTCTTTATTCAATAAAAAGTACAATTAAACAAACTATGTACAAAGGAATCAGTCAGATTACCTAAGGACCGTTACAAACGGCCTATAGGTATTATTAATTAATTATTAAATATTCTTAATTAGGTATGGTAGTAGTATTAATAGCTTTTGCCCGCGGCTTCGCTCGCGTTAAGAAGTATTATTATTAATGAGGTAAGTATAGTTTTTGCGGCTTTACTTTTGTGTAGCGTGTGTAAAAAATTAGGGCCTACAAAACTTCTTTATACACAATATTCTTAACTAATCTGTCATTAGGCGCTAAAACTATCAAGTTATTGGGTGAACTTACTCGTGAGCAAGCAAAACAAATGCCAAATACAAACGAAAACACAACAAATGCCAAATACAAAGCAGAGTCTATAACCAAAACTACTAAACCGAAACAAAACAAATGCAAAATCTTAAAATCCTTTCTTAGGGGATGCCTACGTCATAGTAGCTTTATGCATGCAAAGTCTCAGCCCGATCGGTTTAAAATTGACAAAATTTCATACAAACTTTCATCCCCTATTTTATCCTCTTGGGGGTAGATTAATCAAAATCCTTTCTTAGCGGATGCCTACGTCATAACATCTACCTGCATGCCAAATTTCAGCCCGATCCGTCCAGTGGTTTGGGCTGTGCGTTATAGATCACTATGTAAGTCAGTCAGTCACCTTTGAGTTATATATATTTAGAAGATATAGATGATCACTACCCAACGATCCATTTGGTTTTCTGGTTTTCCATGTAAAATTAATAGCTATGTCTGAAGAAATAAATGAAATGTCAGGAGACGATTCTTGTAAAGCACCATTTACTATTTTGACCCTAGTTGGACTACCATCGTTTAAAAACGTAAAGTTAAAATCCAACATTGCTTCAATAATCTGATTACCCCGATCATTGGTTTTATAGGACCAACTCGAATGATGTCCGTGAAAATCTTCAAAAAATAATGTTTTAGTAGTACTTAACGAGAATATATAATCTCAATCATTTTGAGTGGTATGAACAGGATGAACGGTTGATGACGTAGGACAATAAATAGATATGATGTTCTCAATATGCTGACAATTAAGAATTTTTACATGAATTATTTGAATCCCAGAATTCAAGCACTGTGTCGAGCAAAGGATTGATTTTACCGAATGATGAGTCAAAATAGAAACACCGTCATATGCATCTTCTCTATCCTTACGATAACAGCTTTACCACTGATGTTAAAATTGCTCTCAGGCTCCAACCATGTTTCGGACAGAGCTGCAACATGCACTTTCTCTTGACTCAACAATGACTCAAATGTACTCTTTTTCGGCCTTAAGCTCTGGCAATTCCATTAAAATATGTTAACAGAAAAATTGTTTAATAGTACTAAAGAAAGAACTGACCGATATATTGCTAGCCACTTTGGCCATAAGCCACTCTGTACACAACTTTATTACTAATTATATTTTCTAACTCATTGTCTCACCAGTGAAAATAATACATACCAACTTATTAAGTAATTTTGAAAGTTCAAAACCAATGTCTTTGTCATCCTTCTCTGTCTCCATCGAGTCTATTTTTGTTTGGGCAGGTTGAGATCTCTGGGTCTTCTATTCTCTTTACGAGGTTTGTCACTTTCTGAGCAAGTTGACATCTCTCCTCCCAACCATACCTACGTACTAGAGCTGGGAACAGGTAGAACTTCCTTTTTCTCCTCCTTTTTTTCGGCTTTGGGTTATGCCTAAGCCTTGCTCAAGGTCGTTTTCAGATTCCTGAAGTGGTGCATGTTTCTTTCCTTTTTTATCTTGCCCCTTCCCAGCGTAGTTACGAATAATCTGCGGTTCTAGTTGTTCTGGTAATATAACTAAATATTAACTCTGGCTGGATAAGTGGGCGCTTTCAGGTCTAGATGCCTACTTCATGTGTATAGGTAACCAATTATAACCAAATGCTTTAGGGTTCTGTGAAAATGTTTGCATAGAATACAGTTTCCTACATTATTCAAAAATAATACTGTTAATGCGTATAATAGGGATGGTGATAATGATAATGAGATAAATTTTAGCGCTGTCTATCATTGACCCAAGCAGGCTCAATGTCGTCAGGTTTCGTTGGTCCGAGTTTCCATTCTTTGGCTTTAGACAGTAAACATTTTCTAAGTTTTCTATGGAGTTGGATTTATTTCCGTTGTTAGGATATTAGTGTTCTGTGCCACCGCCGCCACTCCAAGAGAAGACAATAAGTTATTTGCAGCACTCCTCCACTTAACGTTCAGTCCTGCCTGCCTTACTTTCTATCAAACAACCATAAAGTAACCATAGAGAAACTGGGAGACAATAATGCACAGCACAGCCAGTAATGTACGACCCGATAATGCACGGCCAAGAATGTACGATAAGTCGACCAATAATTAATTGGTGACCAAATAAAAAAATGGATTGGCTGATTGGTTGTAAATTATCAAAACGTGTCAATAATGTACAGCCAATAATCCGTGTCCTTTTTTTATATTCTACTACGTTGATGCCATGTTTTCTTAGGCGAATTCAAGGCGAGTTTAGTTTTATTACCACCGAGTTCCTAGATAATTAATTAATTAATTTATTTATTTGTTTGGACTAACAACATAGAATACACATTAATACAAAAATATACAATACAATCTTATAATGCTCCTCTTATTACAGGTACCAACATCATGCATCCAAATATGATTGGTGAGCTAGTAACTCAACTAAATTTATATAAAATATGGGAATAAAAAAAACTCTTAAAACACATTAAAATAGCAAAACAAGGAGAAATTAAAAAGCAACGAGTTTCGGTGATGTAGGTAGGTAACTAAAATTAAATATTTAACTTAGTTGTCTCCTAAATTTAGGTAGGGTGTTGACTGTGTTTTTAGTAAGACTGTGTTTTTTGACGTGTTATATTGCTTATATATTCAGGGCACGACGGCATTTTGGCTTGAGTTTGTTCTACAGAAAGGTACTGGAAAGTGGGTGTAAGCTGATAACCTGAGAAGTCTGCTGGGGCATTAATTTGGAGACGGTTGGTCAGTTCTATGCAGTCTGAAGTACCATTTAACATTTTGTGCAGGAACATTAAATCTATTTTTTTTCTACGTGAGGCAAGTATGGTCATTTGATACTTTGATAGCCTAGTATTGTAGCTTTTGCACGTTTTTGCTTGGTAGTCTGCATACGATAGATGGTAAAGAAAACGTTTTAAAAAATAAGAATTATTTACGGTTGATGTGTTTTTATCGGGATTCCCGTACGAACCGCTGACTTCCATACCGAACATATGACAAAACTGACACGGCCGACCCCAATTTTACCTGGTCTTATGCGTGACATTGTGGTGTGTATGTAAAAAAGGTGGAGCCAAGCTCGCTCGTAGCCCCTGAGAATCTTTTCACCCACTCAACCTGCGCTATGCTACAGAGGTCAGCGGCTCGCTTCGCTCACCACCTCTCTCCTTCACTACGCTACGTTTCGCGGGCTCGCTCCTCTCAGGACCTCCTTTGCGAGCTTGGCGGGAGCTCATTCCAGAAAACATGCTTGCAAGTTATTTTTCAACTCTTCACTGCAAATGTATAGAACTCGTGGAACTCGTGCAGAATAAATGAGTCATGATTCCTATTGAGTGACCAATTAGGGCTCAAGGATTTAAAAGACTCTCGCCCAATGAGAAGCAAGTGGCTTCCAATTATTGGCCGTACCGTACATTATCAGCACGTGTTGATGATGCACGATCCAATCAATGATTAGAAGCCATGGCTTCGAATTATCTTGTGTATTGTATTGATATATAGTAAAGATGGCAATAATGGTTAAAATTAAATATTAGTTAACTGTTAATTGATAAAAAAATATATCGATATTTTGATTGGTTGAAAATATTAATTGATATTATTTGTGAGTACCTACACGATTTGGTTATTGGTTGATGCAGTTGAATATTTTATTCTATTGATCAAATAAAAGTAACCGCTAATTCGTCTCTATAATAGTAGCACTATGGGTATTTGATTAAAATATCACATCACTTTTTATTGAATAAAAATATCATATACAGCAAATCAGAAATTTAATCTCTATACTGAGGAAGCGAAAGCATACAATTGAATGAAGTCAACCTTATGCATAGTTGAAAACTCTGCGAGCAGCAACGTACGAAAATGTTTCTTATTTATAGCTCGTTACAGTTAAAATTTCAATGCATTCAATTATGTAAGTTCTAATTCAGGCTGAAGTTGATATTATATTTTTATTCGATAATGTTAATTCTGATTATTGAATATAATGGTTGATTTTAAATATTAGTTAAATTTATTGGTTGATAGTTATATTCGTCATATCTAATATATAGTAGATTCGAATGATTGGCTGTACATGAAGGTCGTACAATATAGGGATCCGAGAAACTTACACGCTACGAGGCTGGCAGCCTCTGCCTCCCGTCTGTCTGCTGCTTGCCTGCTGACCCTGCTGTTTTGTTTTGTCAAATCACAGATCAATTGTGTCAAATCGGAAAGACGACAATCAATCAAGTCGTTTGATCTGATTGTGCCGAATTTCATAAAAAATAATTGAAAATAGATGCGGTTGATATTTTTTTTGGCTTTCCTAGATTTGTATGTTTGAAAATTTGTAATATTAGTTACAGGGCGTGAAGTCTCAAAATGGTTTGAGTATATCGTCTAGTTAGAAATCCCCTAGTGACTATATTTTTTTTTCTTCAAAGTTGTAAACAAATCCAAAATGTCCGTTCCGACCACAGGATTGAGCAAATTGAAAAAGAAACGCATTCGTGTAAAACACCAAAAAGTGAAGTTATTTCGTGCAAATGAGCCTCTTCTCTCTGTGTTTATGTGGGGTGTGAATCACACGGTGAGTTCCCAGGTATTTGATGTAATAATGGAGGAGTACAAGCTGATTATCTCATTCTCGGATCGCTTATCACTCAAATTATGTCTCATTTGTATGAGTCCGTTGCCGCTGATTTGTTATTGTTTCTCTGTTTACATCCAAAAAATAATTTGCAGGAACACTTAAAATCCTAGGTCTGATTTTGGCGCTAAGTCAAAATTCAAATTGCTTTTTTATTACCCATCAATTAATTGCCTTGCCATTGATTATAAATAGACCATCAAAACTATTTACAGTGCTTGTAACTTGCCAAAACCCCAACACGAATTTTGGCAAGTTACAAGCCTTTTGACAAGTTACTAGTCTTCAAATGATACCTGACATGCTTTAGATTCACTCCTCTCACAACAATTTGATTTTATCTAATATTTAGCTGATGCCAGTAAGTAGTTTAAACTGAGATCTATTCAAGTACCGAAACCTGTTTTTAGACTTGATAAATGAATACCCTTTGTTTCTAACTACACATGGAAATTTCCCATAATATAAATTTTTAACTGCCCCTGTGGTCTAGTGGTTCAATCCAGATCCAGAGGTCCCAGGTTGGAGAATACAGTGCAACAGAAACAAAAACGATTAGCTATAACAGTGTGTAGAACAGATGCTATCCCCACCCAAGAATGTAAAATGTTATTTGCAAAATCACTGTTACACTTTGGCCTATTAGCTCTATCACATACCTAACTCACATTACATTAACACTAGTCCACTGTTGAAGAGTACTTTTTTTTCTACTTGGAGGTTGCCTGTAAGAAAAGCCTTACTGCATAGGTCACATATCCAAAGAACATGACCTACGCGGCACTGCAACTGCGCCCGTCAACTTACGGCATTGAAGAGTTAAGCCTTCCATGCAAATAATTTTACCTTAAACCGGAACACAGCATACATGTATAATATGTATATAATAATATGTACTCAGGAAGTAACTGTTACCCATCTCCTGGTATGATCCCTTAGTCACCTCTTTGAACATTCACAGCAGGACCAATCCAAGTGCCTAAAATCAACACAAAGATCCCATGCCAAGCATGATAATTATAGTAAATTCAATCACACTCATTTTGTAGACACTCATAACATGGAGTGAATGTTGTGAAAACTAAGACTTTTGATAATATTTTTTTGTGTATGACAAAAAAAGTTGAAATAAAATAAAAATAAAAGCCCTTTACAACCTATTTATGTCAAAATTTTTCTTTCAGATAAATGAACTAAGCCATGTCTCAATACCAGTCATGCTTCTTCCCGATGACTTTAGAGCATACTCCAAGCTCAAGGTTGACAACCACTTATTTAACAAGTAAGTGGTATTATATTCTCGTTACCTGGTTACTTCTATGTAATCAACATATTTTGCTGGTAGGACATGTAAAGGTGGCTTGAGACCACCCTGCCGTAGATCATCACCAAGCGGTTGGCTATGCCCCATTGCTACCTTGAAAAGGCAGTAGTGGGAAAGATAGCTCCATCATAGACCTGATCCTCGCTCAGGTAATGCCCAGGAAGGTCTGGGGGTTGAGCTTAGCCATTAAAAAAAAAAATATACTGGCAAAGTGTAGTCAGCTAACTTAGATTCATATTCTAGAAAAATATTCAGTCGATTTATATCCCATTGGGTTATCAATCAAAACATTTCTTGTTGTCTGATTTGATGTATGACAAAGATGGTGATTACAAGGAGATAATGATCATTGTTTCAGAGAAAATATGCCATCACATTTCAAGGTGAAAGAATACTGTCCACTTGTGTTCAGAAATCTGAGAGAGAGGTTCGGAATAGATGACATTGACTACAAAGAGTCACTCACAAGGTAATACAAAGAGTATGATTATTTGAGATTCATTCCCGCAAAAACTTGGTAACCGGCGCGCCGGTTTTTGCACAATTTGATAGGCGCCGCGGCGCTCAGGTTTGTGAGTCATACACTTTAACAGCAATGTTTTAGAAATCAATCAAGATTTCTGATGGCTTTGTACTATTTATATGAAGAATACCTCACGTATTATCTGTTAATATTAAACCCTTCTATATTAGGAATCACAATTGATTTTGCAAAATAATTATTTGCGATATAGTTTAATGGATTAGATGTAGGTACTTACTTAGCAAATATCTATGCAAATCCGCCGATGTTGCCGCTTAGGCGGGAGTGTGTACAAAACAAAGAATAATGATAACTCTGTATACAAGGTGGACACGCGCCGGTTACCAGCTTTCTGTGTAATTCGGCAAGCTGGATTCTTTCGGCACGAGTGACACTATAACTTTTTATATTGGATATATATTTATTTACGTTTACTTTCATCCCAACGTTTGTTTCGGTTCCATTCCCAATCCCATCCTCGTCCTTAGGTTTAGAAAGCCAGATAACTACCTATTTCCGAGGGCCATGAAGAGGCACAGTACGCTACGGAGGTCAGCTACCGCCCCCTCAGGCGTCGGCGACATGAAACACTCACACCAGGAGAGCTTATTCTCCGATGCCAGCGCTTTCGTGAAACGCGGCCTGACGATTAAGCGACTGAGGTCAGCGGAGTTTTTCTCAGCTGTACGATTTTTGGTTTTTATTTTTATTATTTGTATAACAGTATGTAGTGTGCCTTTCGAAACTGACACGGCAATCATTACCATCCACTGTCATTGGAGTCGTTTTCTTTGTGCCATGTCCACACTAAGTCAGTACCATACCAACGGGACTATCGTATTAGCTACTCCCCCAGTGTGACGCAGTAATAACCGCCTAGTTTGCGAGACTGATTTCACGAGTTTGGTTTTCCCAATTGTCGAGTCTATTAATACGGTCTTGAGCTTCCGATCCCCTGATTGTCAACGACAATGACCCTTGTTGACTCCTGACTCCCGACCCCGACTCTGTTCACAATTTTCCCACTTGCTTCCACCTAATATTTCCTGATGTTTTGTAAATTAACACGTGCACAGTGCACCGGTCACTATCATGTTTATCGCGACACTACCGTCATATAACGGCATGATGAATACGGTGGCGGCAACGGACGGAATGGTTTAGGCTCGGAAAAAACACCATAAAATGGTAAAAGATGTAATATACTGCTAGATACACAAACCATTCAACATCCAGATTATTATGAGTTACTTGTGACTGTAACATAATTTTATTATGATTTGCTTTTACTTGCGACTTCGTCCGCGTATTGGTTTTTTGAAATAGGTGCAAGTATTATAATATAAAAACGTTTCTTGTGTGGGAACCCCCTATTTTTTTTTGTTTATTATTAGTCAGGTCTGAATATTGGACACCCCACCCTATTTTTGAAAATTATTAAAAACCGAAAATATGCCATAATTTACTCCTTATGGGCAATCAACATTCTAATTTTCAAGTGCCTATCATTTGTGGTTTCAGGGATATGCAACATTTTACTCCGAACTTTGAACCCCATTTCGAACCCTAAGGGTGCGATTTTTCAAAATTATTTTCTTAGCAGGCGTTTACACACCAATACAAACATGCCCTTGCAATTTCAAGTCTGTACGCTGGGCGTGCTTAGGCTGTGCGTTGTAGTTGAATCAGTCAGTCAGTCACTCGAGACAGATGGACTTAATTCTGCATTTGAAGATTACAATGTATCAAGTAGTCAAGTCACATTAGTCAAGGGTCGTAAATACAGTCACGTCAACAGCCCATTTATGTAGTGGTTAATTGGGTAGAGCCTCCTCCAAAAACGGGAGGGTTATGCCATAATCACCACACTTGGCAGGCGGGTTGGTGATCAAAGTAAAGGTGTTATGTAATATACAGCAGGAAGCTGCCGCTTCCTCTGGTGAGATCCCTTAAATCGGCGTTTACGACATCCGCGGGCTGAGTTGGAGGGGGTCGATTCTTAAGCCGCGACTGCTACGGCCGGGAAAATAAAAAAAAAATGTCGTTGAATGCCTCGTTAAACCGATTTCAAAAAAGTATAAGCACGACTATTATACCATACGTTATTCAGGAGTTCCGCTGTCATCATCGTAAGACCCTGGTTTACATGATTCGTAGAAGAGTATCACACATACAATCATTTAAAATGCGCAACGCTCTTAATATGTATTACTGTTATTTACTGAACAAACCCCTTTATATTGATTCCACTCCATCATCAGACCTTGGTAGTTTTGACATTCATCCATTGCATAAAGAGCACTCAAAGGACACCACTTTATTATAGAAACCTTTTTCTGTTAAATAACAATGTTTTTTGTTTTTTTTTCTAATAAAAGGACCCCTGCCCTTCAATGATAACAAAAACAAAAAACCATGAATCACGTTCTTATCTATTTTATATGAGGAATCTATAATGATAATTTTGACTTTCTATCATGCACGGTTTCAGAGTTAGGGCATACTTTTAATGAAAACTTTCAGCCCCTTTTCGAACCTTTTAGGGTACGTATTTTCAAAATCCCCTGAGCACTCATTTTCGCATCAAGACAAACATACCTTCCAAATTTCATGTTTCTACGATTAGCCGTTTAGGCTGTGCGTTATCAGTGAGTCAGTTCGCATTTTATATTAGTTCTAGCTTTTGCTCGCGGCTTCGCTCGCGTTAAGAAGTATTTTTATTAATAAGGTATAGTTTTTGCGGCTTTACTTTTGTTTAACATGTGTAAAAAATGAGCGCCTACAAAACTTAAAAACGACAGTACATTCTTCAACTTCTCCATTAACGTTCAGATTTTCTTTAGCCACTTTAAGAAGTCTAACCGACAAAACCGTATAGGTTAACCAAACAAAAACAAAACAAATGCCAAATACAAAGCAGAGTCTATAACCAAAACTACTAAACCGAAACAAAACAAATGCAAAATCTCAAAATCCTTTCTTAGGGGATGCCTACGTCATAGTAGCTTTATGCATGCAAAGTCTCAGCCCGGACGGTTTAAAATTGACGTTTCAAACAAACTTTCATCCCCTATTTTATCCCCTTGGGGGTAGAATTAATCAAAATCCTTTCTTAGCGGATGCCTACGTCATAACATCTACCTGCTTGCCAAATTTCAGCCCGATCCGTCCAGTGGTTTGGGCTGTGCGTTGATAGATCACTATGTCAGTCAGTCAGTCACCTTTGAGCTATATATATTTAGAAGATAAGATAGTAATTTTACAAAAATGATTTTATAATGATCAAACCGAAAAATTACCGCGAATACTCCTTTTATGCCTCACGATCACGATAATTGGCATAAAGTAGTAGCCCTTAGACCATGTTCTTTAAAGTGTGACCTACACATGAATCAACGTGGACCAATGTTACAGCTTTGCTAGCTTGGCAAGGCTAGCAAAGCTAAAGGCACTTCAGATATACAGAATCAGGTTGGGAGCTTGGGAGACCTGCTTTTTTGTACTGAAGGTTGTGAAGTTGAATAAGGAACATAATGTGCGTGTGTAAAATCTTCTAATAGTTGACCATTATTTCCCACAGCCTTAGGTTTATCAATATATTTGGTTATATAAAGAATGGGTTAGCGCTTGACATTTAGGCTTGTCTATCATCCTTGCTCTGGACTAGAGGCAGAGCAAGGATAAGGTCTTCGATAGAGCGAGCATTCCTAGAAGGCACTGGCTTTCCCACGCGCTGCCGGAACACGGGAAACCGTTTGGCGCAGGACTTCGGCAGCAGTATGGTCGATAGCCAGGTGAACCTGTGCTGGTACTAATAGCAGTGTTGTCATTATTCAGCCGTAACCGCAAAAGGCAGCGATTCAGTTGCCCGAAGATCACACCGACTCCAAAGTCTATAAGGAAATGTAGCGTTTGATTTGAACTACTGTGACTAATTATAAAATAACGACAGTAACTTATTACCATTAGGTACATATTTGTGCAAGACGTAAATGCCTGGCTGTAAAGATATTATGTTTCTATTGTTTTCAGACTTTGTTTGTCCAAGGCTGAATCACAATGTAATTCTTTACATGTTTAGATAGAAGGCTATTTATATTGTATATTAAAGATTAATTAAACATATATTAGCGTGTACCGGATTAATGCAGTTAGTCGAGATATGGAAATGAGATGTCAAACATCGCAATACAAAACTAATTGGTTCTTTGTTACTCTTTAACGCTAAAACTACAGAACGTATTGAGCTGAAATTTACAAAAAATACACTCCAAATAGATGTCTTGTCTATGGCCGCCTTCACGGGCTAGATGCTATGATGAACGTTATGTATGGTATAGTCGCCTGCAGTGATATATCAAATCAAATAATTTATTTCAGGCATAATCACAGTCCATATCAATCCTATGTACAAACACTTCTAAAAATATGTACTTACACTTCATTATATTAAAAATGAAGCTATTCTTGTATATTCACGTCTGGTAAATTCTGTCATTAGTTTTGAATTCTAGCCTGTGGGTACAAAACCATTCTGACGTATTTTAACCTATACATATGCAGGCCTACGTTTTGCGAATTTTTTTACAAAAATAATGATAAAACTAAATAAAAATAAAACTATTATTTCTGTACTAAATAATGTTATAGCTCTTTGAATGGGTAACATTTATCGTATCCACCCGTTTTTATGGTGAAATAAATAAACAAATGATAGCGAAGGTAATGGTTTTGTATAGCTTTTTCGGTACCATCGTAAAATTTTATCTGTCGGCATAAATTCGAGATGCCTATACTTATACTTTATTATCTAAAGATAGTGATCTAAAACGAAACCTAAGTACGGCCGTTCCTATATGTATATATTGATTTTACTTACACTTCATTCATGGAAGCGAATGGGTAAATTTCACAATTAGTTATCCTGCAATATACAAACATCACATACAATGTAGAAATGTATAGATAGGTAATTTAAAAAGCGTAGCCACTGCAAAAATGTGGGATCCGCTGCCAGCGTCCGTATTTCCAGTTATGTACGACCCAACGCCTACATAAAGGGAGTAGGCATATTCTAGGGGGCTAGCTCCATCGACGTCAAGAGTTGACACATCGAAAAAAAAAAGGTATGGTTAGTATCTTACCTTACTTAAATGTATTGTGTTTTGATGATTAGTGGTTCCCTATGTCAAAACGCGTTAACCTGAGAACTTTCTTTTTGATCGTCTAAAATGTATGGACGCCTATAAATATTTGGTACATACGAACCGTCTTGTCTGCAGATCCCAGCCTATCCCCGACGATTCTTCGGGTAAGTCCGGTGCGAAGTTCTATCAGAGCTACGACCGGCTCTTCATACTGAAGACCCTGACTTCGGAGGAGGTGGAGCGGATGCATTCCTTCCTCAAACACTACCACCCGGTGAGTACATGTCTCAATGTTATTCAAGAGCAAGAAGTATTATTTTACCTTTGTTTTATTGCGATGTTTAGTCGTTAGAGTATCTAAGTTTGAATATTACAGGATTTTTTTTTTTACTTTTGTAAATACGTACGCACTATATAATACAACACCCAAACACAAAACAAACATTTATATTCATCACACAAATGCTTGTCCTGTTTGGGAATCGAACCCACAGCCTACAGCGCAGAAGACAGCGTTACTACCAACTGAGCTATGAGAATTGTAATTCTAGCAACTAATGTCTTATTATTAGGATTGATCTTGGCTTGAGGTTCTCTCATAGTCATTGGCATTGGGAAACAAATCGATTAGATTAATTGGTACGCTGAAGTAGGTCGTAGCTGGTAATTACTAAATGTATTTGAATACCAATAAGTAGGTACTATTCTTTGTTTAAGTAGACGGCCAGTAAACGTCGTTTTATATCCTGCAAACAAAGTTTTGCCACCGAATACTTATGATTCATATTCTTCGAAAGACGAGAACATTTTGTGCTTGGTTTGGTTGTGATTGTGAGGAATTTGTAGTTTTTTTCCACTACCATCTAGTCTGACGCCGTAACCACAATTCAGTGGCCCGATTCTACTAAACCAATCGCTTCACTATGCCAATAGTTCGTCACAGAATGGTCACTATAGGGTGCCTTTTGGTATTCTAGTGGCATTCTGTGGAGAGGCTATTGACATAGTGAAGCGGTCTACTTAGTAGAATCGGGGTCCTAAATTTTTGTGTTCCGGCATTATATATGATTCCGGGTGAAGTGCGCTTCCACCTTCGGCCTTATCGTAACGTGATACCAGGTTAGATGAAGGCCAAGCGCTTCCCCGTCATACAAATAGAAAGAATAATAATATTTGATAAGCATATTTATCTCATTTTGATAGAAAAAAACAACCAATTTAGCATTTTTCGAATTTCAACGACCTGATAATGTTATCATTATCATTTTGTCATTGTCTTTTATCAATTTCGAAAAGTAATATGTTATTATGTGACAGTCGAGCTAATATATTTCTTCACAAAATATCTTTTATTATCATAAGAATAATGAGTTGTGTGTCGCATAATATAATGTGTATCAATATTTTTTTGTCACGTACATCTAAACTAGCTTCTGCTCGCGGGAAAAAAATATTAAACCCGACTGCGAATCTAATACACGTATTTTTATATTATATGGTAAACGCTTGCATGGCCTTCATCTCTCTTCACCTGGTTACAAGTTATAGTGGCAATAGAAATACACACTGTGTGAAAATTTCACTGTCACCATACTACGGTTGATTAGATCGACATACGGACAGCGGAGGCTTAGTAATAGAGTCCTATTGTCTCCCTATGGGTGCGGAACCCTAAAAAGGGCTGTGTGGAGCTATAAACATCTTAGACTCACATTTGATTATATGCTAATATTATAAAGAAGTAAAGTTTGTACTCGTAACATGTGTTTATTTTCGCAGTAGGTTAGTTTCCAAGATTACCTCCTACATACATCTAAATGTCTCGGAAAGTACCTACTCGTTCAATTTAAAATATAATTTTCTCCGCGCTTGAATCGATGGACCGCAGAGACAAGATGCTCATAGATGAAGAGTACCTTGCCAAAGCAAGGCTTGACAGGCTGAGCCATCGTCGTAAGGTTGCGTATTTGTCGGTATTTTACAGATAGTTCCTCGGTGAGTGTGCCTTCGACGTTCTTTAATATAAATTTCAGACGCACAACCTATTATCATATCTAACTAGTTGATATCTCACATATAAAAACCAAGAACTTGGAATCAGCTCTGTGTCTGTTTTTCCGCTGTGTTACGTACGACCCTAATGATAAAAATAAACCCTACTCCACTTCAATTCGCACCCTTCCGACTGAAATCCTGCTGAGAGTCGGGTGTGCCCAAGATCCCACGGGGCAGGTCATAGCAAGCGACACTCGTGACGTTTCACCTTAGCAAGACCTTGTGGCAGTAGCCACTAGAATTGGCCTCATTTACCCGCCTTTACCCGCAGCTAGGATACAAATAAGCTGCAGACGACCCGATCGATTGTTTGACAGTGACAACTCTGTAAATAATATACATATGACAACCGTAATAGTGAGCGTATAATACAAGCTTTATGTAGTTGACAACAAAGTTTCTTTTTTTTTTCAGTACATCGTCGAGCGTCATGGTAAGACTCTACTGCCCCAGTACCTGGGTATGTACCGTCTCACCGTCGACGGCATCGAACACTATCTAGTCGCAACCAGGAACGTTTTCTCCAATCACCTCAATATACACAGGTATTGTTCATCTCGACGATACGTTTTTACCGTATTACACTACGTGTAGTATCGGAAAACGTATGGTAGAAGTTAAACTCTCAGAGGTGCTACAAGTATCAGAAGGGTTCAGATATCTGACTGAAAAAGTGTTTTTGGGAACTATGTTGATACTGTCAGTGTTGTGTGTCCTAGTGTGAATGTAGCCTTAACTATCAAGAGCAAGTTGAGGGTAGTTGTTAAAAACGCTTTTACTTCTCGACAGTAGCTCCCAAGTTCCAGTCTGCCAGTTCAAGTCAACACATTTACATAACTTTACTCTAGAGCTCTTTTCTGCATATTCTATTATGTATAATGCTTACTGGTTTATTTGAGAAATACACGGCGATATAACTCAATGCCACCTGTGGAAAAAATAGAAATAAAACATATATTGATGTGTTATTTGCTAACTTGAGATCAAAATCAAAATAGCAGATTTGTTGTATTTTCCTCATATTCCAGAAAGTTCGACCTGAAAGGCTCAACAGTGGACAGGGAGGCGTCCGAGAAGGAGTTGGAGAAAGAACTGCCAACATTGAAAGACAACGACTTTATAAAACAAGGCGTCCGCATTGACATCGGCGACGCCGCTAAGGACAAGCTGCTTGAAACGCTCAGTGCTGATGTAGAGGTTAGTTTTGATCCGACAAACAGGCTGCGCCATACTCTCAGGATATACCGTTTTTAAGAGTGTTCTACCCTTGTAGCTTAAATGTGGTATTATATATGAAAAAAAGCATAGATAAGATGTGAGTAGTACTTGTATGTTATCTATTTTCTAAAAGTAAAAAAATCGTTCTAAAGTGGCACGTAGCATATAGCTCCTTCTTTTTGGTAAGTCGGTTAAACAGCTTTTGTTTTCTTCATCATGATTTTACATACATGGGAAAAAAAAAAAAAAAAAGTAAAAGTATCAGCATCACTCGTAATTGAACCTTACGAATGCGCCAATTGCTTCTTGCCCAATGCAAGCAATTGGCGTAGCCAATCTTAGCCAATGCTAAGAAAATGTTCGTCTTAAAAGTGCAAAAATATTGTTTCCAGTTTCTGACAAAACTGCACCTTATGGACTATTCACTGCTGCTTGGGGTCCACGAGTGCGGCCGAGGCGAGGCCGAGGCAGAGGCGGCGAGGCAGCGTGACGCCGAGGCAGACTCCGCCTCGGCCGAGACCGACTCCGACAGTGATACCGACAACAGGCATCACGGTGACAGGTACCTAATTGAAAACTTCAGCTAAACTAAACAATCATTCATGAATAACATTGTCGAATCAATTAAGAAAAAAAAAACTTTGTAAAATTACAACAAAAAAGAATGTTGCATAAATAATATCTCTGGGTTTTCATTGCCTTCTGTCATGGGTTACCCTAAACTAAAATACATGTAATATAAGCGAGTTTACGTAGGCACACGAAATGGCGACGTGTGATCCCGGTGTCTCGAGTCAGGCGGCCGAGCTAGTAGCGCTGTACCTAGGTTCTTTGACTTCATGATCTCTTTTAGCGACCACCGTTTTTAAAATCCAATGGCATACATTTGAATCTATCTTTCGAATCAATTAGGTACAGTTGTGATAGCAATAAGCACGAAATTCTCGGGAGTAAAGTGGTGACCGCGACTAAACGCGAAACTGTCCGACGATATACTGGGGGTCGCGGAGACTCGATGGTCGGAGGCCTGCTCTGGATCTAGATAGAGGGAGACCTATGTTCAGAGATGGTGATATGTTTATGAAGATGATGGTAATCCTCAATTGTATCGAACCCCACAAATTATCACGTGCAAAGCTTTACAACAATCTACCCTCTGATATAAAAAATGATCACTTATTTAACGCATTTAAATTTAAACTCACTAAACATATTATGCAAGACCACTCTTTACATATGAAATAATTGCGTTAGATACGTTTAGTGGAAGACATACCTACCTACCTACTGTATATAAATAAATAAATAAATATTACAGGACATTCATTTTACACAGCGCCATCTAGCCCCAAACTAAGCATAGCTTGTAATATGGGAACTAGATTACGGATAAAATACTTAAATACTTTTTGTAAATACATACGTACTATATGATACAACACCCATCGTGTCTTAAAGAGTCCATGATATGTGAAATGGCTTAGCTTCAGCGATCATATCTTCCACAATACTGTAGAATTTACTTTGAAATAAATCTATGTTATAGTTCAGGATAGATGCTAGAACGCTTGTGTTTCGAAAACATGTTTACATAAAATTTTCTTGTTAGTAAAGAATTCCAAAGTTGACTCTAATTTGTACCAAAAATGTTCGTAATTCAATAAATACGCCTAATTAGGGCTTGAAACTTTGCACAGTAATATATATACAGTATACAGCAGACGGTCTGTGTTTTCGATTTTCAAAATTAATATTTGTATTACCGTAATAAAACAAAACGTAGAAATACGCGCATATTTCTGTCATCTGATTGTCATAAGCGCCGTGGCTGAGCGCACAGCAATATCACCTTTATTATTACTATGTCTTAGTTCGAAACTAGAATAAAGTTGCGTTGAGCTGCTAATCCGAGCCCGTTAACGCGCCCGCGTTACGATATGTCAACTCGATGATTCCATGCAGATATCGTGACACGGGCGCGTTAAGACACGATATGGTCATACAGAATAAGGGTCCTGTTCATAAGTAAGTGACATATTTAAATGTATTAAACCTAATTGTGTTTGGTTTCAGGTGGGGGTACAATACACCTCCGGATAGCCCTCGGGGCTTCCCACGTCAGTCGTCGCTCCGATACGAAGGGATCATACCCGAGATTGATATCTACGCCATACCTAGTCAAGACGGTACGTACAACCTTACAATCATTTAACTCAAAGTCATTTTAAAGTTCGTTATATTAGCTTGCATAGGTACACGTACATACTGCCATATGGTTGGGATGGGATATTTAACTTGATTTGTTGGTGAAATAGAACGCAACTCGAGACGAAAACCAGTAGCGACTAATGACACTATTCTTTAGTCACATTAAAAGATTGGGGAAGAGGGTAGACCGCTTAAGCGACCAATAACTATTTCTCCTAACTATCATTCCTACCAGCAAAGACTTAGTGTATCCGTGATCTACTACGGCGTCGAAAACATCACGGTAAATATCCTGTTGATATTAGTAAGTGTTCACAACCAAAAGTTCTAAAACCTTAAAATTACGGAACATAATAATAGAAATGTTGACATGGCGACATACTTAGGTAAGATGATGGTAGCTAGCCAGGCGGGCTTGAATGAAGCCCTACCTACGTACTAACCAAACCGATTACACATTTGTGCGCCCTGGGGATCGAACCAGGGACCTCTGGATATGAATGGCGAACCATAAGACCACTGAGGCGGTTAAAAATTTAGCTTAGGTCTGCTCTTGACCTGGAAACTTGCTCAAGCAAGGATGAGTTCTATGTATAAAAAAAACATAAACGGGACACCTGATCTTCTTTATCCTTTTCTCTATTTTATGAGTAAAATAATAAAAATTACATTCATCAAAATAACATAAAATAAATATTTTCAGGTGCTCCAAAGAAAGAAATATATTTCGTCGCCCTGATCGATGTACTGACACACTATGGAGTGAAAAAGCAGGTAAAAAAACGACTTTTATTTTTTTTATATATCTCTTGCACGACGGGGTTGATCTTGGACTTCATCTCAACTGATTTTCAAGTTATAGTAAGGCCGAAGGTGGAAGCGCACTTCGCCCGGAATCCTCAACAATGTGAGGAACTGGCTATCTTACCTCTAAATGGCGGCTCGCAACAATTTTAGAATTGTAATAAATGATATATAAGTAATAGTAATTTTAAAAAAAATGTTTTATTTTTTTATCACACCATTTTTCTACTACTGGGCAAAGGTCTCCTAATTCCTTCCACACGTAATAATGTAACGATTTTTTTTACTCTCGCAATGTTGTCAAATTTTTAGATACTCTGTTCCTTTTACAGGCGGCAAAAGCAGCGAAGACAGTGAAATATGGGAGCAACGTCGACGGCATTTCGACTTGCGACCCGGAGCAATACGGCAAGCGGTTCATCGAGTTTGTAGACAAGGCCATTGAGGGGAACTAGGATGGAAAGCGGAACGGTTATGGATGTAAGTGTATCTTAAACAGATTTCACTCAGCTCTATAGTTAGTATTGTAACTAGATAATCTTATTCAGTGCGTGTGAAGCGGCGTGCGCGGTCTTTCTATTCAATTCGTCTTTTGCATAAAATATTGCACTTGCAAATTGAAAAAACTTGGAAAAGATTATATAGGGTGTCAAGATGTGAGTCAAACTTGTGTTTCATTGTGAGTTTGACTATTCGAAATGTTTATTCCTACTCAATTCGAGAAGGATTGTGAGATGTGTGCAATGAAGCGAGACGGGGGAAATGCTACATGAAGTGTGGATTAAATCAGGATATGCGGAATGATCAAGGGTTATTCGGAATGATCGAGTCCGTTTGCGGGTTGTGTGTGTTCGAGTTCAGTCTATGAAAAATCCAGTAGTTTAGGATAGAAGGAGCGGGCTCCGTTATGCTAAGAGTGATGTGTCAGTACGGACAAGGTTTTTTAAAACACTTAATAGAACACAAAGACTTGATAAGCGCGTATTCAGATTTTCTCCTATTCAATAATGTGCAAATACAGTTCGGGTTATCGATACGTTATAGCTTGTTTTAATCAAGTTTTACTATATAATGCTGCGATTCTCAAACACGGAAAGTTTTTGTTCGGATCGGAAAAATCACGTTTTCTTGGATTTGTCTCGGAATCAGTTTCAACCAGTTTGTGAGAAAGTGTCGAATTGTAAGTAAAAAAAAAAAAACACGTTTTGTTAGATTTGACTCGGAATCAGATTCAACCAGTTTGTGAAAATCTTCATTGGAAGTGTCGAATTGTAAGTAAAAAAAAAAAGATTTTGTATTTTCGGAATTTCCGTCGGAAGATTTCGAATTCGATCCGATAAGGCTTTCCAAAAAATTGAGAATAGCTATACTGGTTAGATATTCGGGCTTACATTATGAAAGTTGAAGAAAAGCTGAATTAAAGTGTTTTAGGAAAAGTTTTCGCAACAGCTTCGAAATTCAGACAATAAGATCAGATAGTTAATGTTTCAATTATCACTTCAGAGTTCAATATTTTTCTGATTTCATGATCATTATCAGGTGTTTTCGCATTTGAGTCTCTTTAATGTGCATTCGCTTCAAACTTTCAAAAAGAGACTGACAGATAAGCTTTGAATACGATGCTTCTCTGCATCATCAGATCTTTACTGCCTTGAAGGATATTGTTGCAAAAATCTAGTAATATCGCTTTTCTTGGTATCATTTCGGTAGTGAGATGGATGGTGGTGTGATGGCAGTATTTAATAAGGAGACTTGTTAAATACTGGTACAAGAAGCTTTATCTATGGGAAATGTTATATTGAGTTGATATTGAGGTGGAAAACTATTTGGAACGTCTTGATGATAAATAGTTTCTTTCTAATAATTTTTAATACATTACCAAGCCCATTTTCCATGTACAATCTTCCACGAACTGAGGATATTTTCACAAAATCTTAAGAGAGCCCGGAGTATCGCTGATTTTCACGCTCCAGTACAAACGTAATTTGTCGTTAGTTTTAAAAAGGCTTTACCCTTTTCTAAAAACACAATCAAAATCGATGTAAAGGCAAAATTTATTTCCTATAAATAGTAAAGTCAAAAAGTCATGCCGTTGCAATGCAAACCTAGATTATCATCTAATTATACTGGCAAATTTGTTTGGAAATGGACATGCTATTTTGAAAAGGACGACAAACTACATTCGTATGAGAGCGCGGAACTACTGGGCTTAATGATTTGTTATTCACTCCAGCGTTCTGACCCTCATGATCTCATTGAGCGGGTATATACAGGGTCTTGTAGATTTCATACCGGACTGTAGTTTTTTTAATCTTCCTTCAACCAGTTTATGAAGCATCGCGATTAAATTTCTCTGATTTAGTCCGCTTGCACTAAACAATCAACAGATTGAGATTGCTGGATTGCAATCTACATTGTAAGAGGTCGAAGTGGTTTGATGGGTTCGTAGTATGATATTAGAGTAATATTTGGCAACCGCCTGTTCTATTTCCATACCTATTTCGGCCGCCAAGCAGCATTGCTGCGTTCCGGCTTGGTATGGTTGCCGGTAAAATTTCGTGCACGCGAGCGAGGCTTAGCTCCTTTATGCCTCAAGTTGGGTAGGCCATGTTCTTTGCAGGCACTTAACATCAGGTGGCTGCTTGTTTTTCCGTCTCCAAGCCTGTCATACTAATTGTCCCACAAAAGAAGACGTTAAAAAAAAAATAGCCCATAATATTGTCTGTGCTATTTGATTTAGAATCTACTGAAGCTTCGCGCATGTATGTGGAACTGTTAAAGTTAATATTTGAAATCAGGATTCGTAAAACTCTCAGGCATGCAAGTCCGATCAAAAATGATTCGATTTTTTTTTTGTTAACGTTTGTCACTGATAATTTTACGTATTGTTTTTTATACTAATAAGCTAGCAAACAACTGGTGGTAAGCGGCTACCGTAGCCTGTGGACCCTTTTAGCAATCATAAAACCCCTTTTTTGAAAGACGCTTATTACCTTAGTCCTCGGGAAAATATTGAACAGGAAAACTAACGAATGATTTAAAGATACATTATGTAGCGTCTGCAGCTTAGTTGTCTGGTTCCCTTATTCACTTAACATGCCGTTAGGTTTTGTATTTCAAGTTTTATTTTGACATTTTGAATTGCTATCAATAAAACGAATTCCCCTAAAATCCAATGTCACTTCGCATAGTATCGTGTTCATACAAAATCCATTCTGCTTGGTACGTTTCAGTTATATTTGAGGATGTGTTCTTTGTCTTACATTTCTCGAACTGCGCTTCACTATTTTATCTTGAACTGATAAGCACAGCCCATGGTTTTAAATCGTTACTAGGTATATTCAGCTATCGTAGTTAAATTATAAAATGTTGATATCATTAGAGTTCGTGTTATAAATTACTACGGAAGTATTCAAAATTCGCTAGGTTGTCAATAAATGTGAATTGTTTGACTTGAAGTGATCAAAGTGATGTTGACTCTTGGGCTTGGTCCTGCCTAGATCCCAGCTCATCTGCTGGCCTATTACCTAATTATTTTTCATTCAGTTTTTTTTCATTGCATCATTCTGCGGCTTTTCTTTAACTACTCAATGAAACCTCAACCTTAAATGAAATGTTGACCGCCTCTGTGGTCTAGTGGTTCAACCCATTTCAGTCCAGAAGTCCCGGGTTCGATCCCCAGGGGAAGTACAAAGGTCCGCCTGGCTAGCTACCACCATCTTACCTAATTCTGTCGCCATAATAACAATTCTTAAAAAAAAATGTTCTGATAGGATAGCCAGTTCCTCAGTTTGTTGAGGATTCTGGTGAGGTGAAGTGCGCCTCCACCTTCGGCTTTAACTCAACTTGTTACTTGGTGAGATGAAGGCCAAGCGCTTCCCCGTCGTACAATAAAAAAAAACGAAAAATTGTTCAGAAGGAAAGCCGCCATTTTGACTGAACCCAAACTGAAACATACTAGGTAATAGGCTAGCTGGGGTCTGGCCTCGTACGACCCAGAGACTCACAAATCAATTTGGCTAAATCATTTTGGATATTACACCACCACATTCTTGATCCTCTGGGTTTGTTGGGGTAAGACAATGTCTGAAACATTAGAAGCCAAGAAGAAGTGAATTTCCAAATAGGTTCGATGTCCACGCGACCGCCAAATCGTCAAATTATTACAATGTATACTTGTATTGCCTTTATCCATTATATATGAACATAAATATACGCGTTGTTATTGAAAATCTGCTTGTTATTGTAGAAGTGTTTCAATGAAAATGTTAGCTTGATTAAATTTGTTTGATATATTCTGTGCCCTTGTTCGAGACAAAGTATAAAAGTCTCACAAACGTTATGTTTCATCCCATCACGCAAGGCTAGGTACGTTTTGTTTGTAAATAAGTTCACAAATCAGCTTATAATGCGTGTTTCTGTGGACACATTTTAGCAACTAACGAGTTAGGAGGGTTATTCCAAAAATTCTCACTGACTTGTTCCGATTAATGGGCATTTTCGGAATATCCTTATTGACTTTTTTTACATATTTCCCATTATCGGCCAATGGGTCTTGTCTACAATCTTCAGGTACAGTCGCCTGCCTTATTATGTGTACACTTCTTAATTTCCAAAATGATGCTTTTACTTTATTATCTATGGATGAGGATACAAAACAATTTTTTATAGTTCTATGAATAAAAGCACTCAAATGTTCGAAGGCTCTAATATAAGTTAAAAAAAAACAACATTCAAAAACTTTACTATCCTTGCGCAGGTATTAATTAATATATATCCATAAGATATCAGTTCAACTATGATCGGATGTGCACGTGCTGTGTTTTTATTCTTGTCAGGAATGTATAAGCCTTATATATTATACTATATAATTTTGGTCCTTATTATAAAAGTTTTAAAAATCAAACACCAACTCGTTTAATCAATATTCGTGCTAAGATAATTAAATTATATGTATACTAATGTAAGATTTTGTTATTTATGATTACTATTTCGAATAAGACTTCTATTGTTAAAAAGCCACGGTCGCCACTTGGAGGCCTCACTTTAATTCAAAGGTTTGTCTGCAAAAATGATCCGTGAACGTTGATTGAGGACTATATGTGCGGCTATTTTGTGAAATAATGCTAGCTGACATAGTTCTTTTAAAGGTTTTTTGTATTTTTGGTATGTATAGTTTTCCTTGTTTGTACAATCCCCGCTTTTTCTATCAGAAATAATTCTAATCAGTATTGAGGCTTGCATTCTATTCGCCATGTCCGATTTCCGAGTTTGTGATAGTTGATTTACTTTAAATGTAACTGTTATTTTATTAGAAAAGCGGTGGTCTGTACTTTTGTTGAACTTGATTGTCGCAATGGCTGACAGCATTTTGTGGTTGAGCAACATTCTGGTGCCACTTTCCACTTGGATTTGTTTGAGGTAAAACTATTCTGATTGTGTGGCGAACTATGTATAGATGTTCTTATCTCACCAAGTCGTTATGCCTGTGGCCTTTTTTGTATACTTACCTATGTTTGTTTAGTATAGTAGTTATGTTTAGGTACCGTATTTCGTCGCGATTCGCAATGTAAATCGCGGCGAAAAGTGGCAACACGAAACTACGACTAAAACGAGGGGAAGTACGCACGATAGCATTTTTGGTAAATTGTAGGTTTCAAACACATCTTTGGATCAAAATAACGTGAAATTCGCCTCAACCGGCTGCATGTAATAACAACAATATTTTTGAAATTAAATGTTTAGATTTTCCACATTGGTTCTCTAGCAAACTTTGCTCGTAAAGATTCAGCCATATGAAAAATATAAACTGAAGTTTTAAAAATAATGTTTCTCTTTTAATCCACGATGTGTATTGAACGCCCACAGAAACCACATTATGAGACTTCGTGAAATAGAACAACTGTATATGAATTTGTATTCCTAAACGATAATCAAGTTCCATATTTGACGATGTTGCCATTGTATAAGTAGATCGGTAAAACGGTATCATAGATCAACTAGCAGTAGCATCACTTTGAAATATACTTGAGGGTATTGAAAGCGCGATTGCAAACGTTAAATATTGACCGTGTATTCTACTGCCAGTAAATGTATGAACTGTGCCGTAGTAATGATAATGTAGTTTTATTACTCGTAATGTT
This sequence comes from Venusia cambrica, assembly GCA_951394065.1. Taxonomy (NCBI): domain Eukaryota; kingdom Metazoa; phylum Arthropoda; class Insecta; order Lepidoptera; family Geometridae; genus Venusia; species Venusia cambrica. Next base: position 12,478,139 of record OX596035.1, read on the forward strand.
TTTATTCTTGTTAAACGGTGACGGAAGCGGATGCCCCGATGTTACGGCATATTTATTATAATGATAGCTTTGCTAAATCCTAATCTATATTCAGCGTAAGCAACTCTGTTGAAATGTTAATTCTCTAGTCTACAATTATTCTTGTAAAGACAAAATGTATGAAAAATAATAAAACTTAATTTTTTAATTCGGTTTATAAAGTTTCTGCAATTTGTGTTTTATTTAAGAAGGTATTTTCCTATCGATTGATGTACGTATATGTAAATGATTCTCGCGCGTTTTCAGGATAGCTTCTACAGTGTAGCCACAAAATTGTGGAAACGAAGCGGGTTATTTTTCTTTTTTTATTGCAATATGCGGAAGCGCTTGGGCTTCGTCTCCCCTGGTTACAAGTTAAGATAAGGCCGAAGGTGGAGACGCACTTCACCCGGAATACTCAACAAACTGAGGAACTGGCTATCTTACCACTAAATACCGAAACACAACGATTTTAGAATTATTCCTATGAAAACAGAGTTAGGTAGGATGGTGGTAGCTAGCCAGGCAGACTTTAACAAAGTCCTACCACCAACCAAATACAATATCGTACTCCCCCTTGGGATCGAACCTGGGACCTCTGGATCTGAAATCGGTGGGTTGAACCACTAGACCACAGATGTGATAAAGATTTGAAAGAGTCTGGTCTCTTGGCTCGCGGTATAGGCTAAAGTTGCCCATGTATGGGCCCTTGTCAACTTAGTGACTGCATTACAACAGCAACGGTAAGTGGCAGTCGCGGTCGCTTAGTGGGCGGGAGCGCTTATTACCACCAATGTGTGGGCCCTCATTCAAACCGTATATCGAAATGTTAGGGGTATTGTTCACTAGCTAAGGAAGGACCATGAAAGAAAATGAAAAATAGCTGCAAAAACAATATTTATTTGTGATTTACGTCAATTTAATTAGTACTAGAAACTATGTTCCGAATAAGCCTTCTAAATTTCTTTAAATTTGACTTGTAAGTTGGTATACCCATGTACCTATAATATTGACAGACGCTACCAACAATGTCCAATAAAAGGCTCATTTCGCTGTAGTGTTCAGTAAGATCCGTCACGGCCAAAAGGGGAACTAGAATTAGTTACTTTTAAAACTACATTTGAAAAGATTACTAAAAACTTGACTAAAAACTTTAAAATATTTGTATGGATAAGTTTGGGTCTGGAACACAGGATCGCCCATATCTACGACGACGGTTCACGTTTAGAACAGGATCGGTGGGGCCCATCCTATCGGCCGCCGACCGGACAAGCTATTCTGATTTCTCCGTAGAGGGTGACCCCGTGGCTGTCGTCAGATAAGCCGCAGTACAATCTATTCCGAGTCAATGCTATGTCCATCTGAAATAAAAAACGTACCAGATTAGTGCTTCATCTCAACTGAACTGGGTGATAAAATCTGCCGACTATCTTCTAAAAACCTGAATGACGTCTAGGCTGACGGACGAATAAGCCCTCTCGCTAAATAGGTACGCTGACTGAATATGAATACCTACTTACTGACAATAATTTTTGTAAATCCATTCAAGTATGATAAAATGTAACACCCAAACTAAGGAGAATTCGGATATCCGAATTATCCGCCGCCATTATCCTTATCTACTAGAATGGGTCGGATATCCGAACTGCAAGCCCTAACCCACGCGCTGTATAAACATCTTTGTTCGAACCCATAACCTACAGCGCGCAGGGCAATGTGTCCCCTGTGGACTTGTGAAGTCTGTTGAATGCAAGGTAATTTTGAATTTGCCTCGTCAGATCCGACCAATCCAGAGCCCAGAATAATCGTGCTGGTCCGGCAGGACGGCAAACATGAATGATTCTAGTTTCCCTAGGTACCTATGCAGTTTTACTACTGTAACTTGAGTTGAAGCAAGTTTTAGGTGCCTACCTAAAACCTCAAGTTGCTATACTAGACATGAATGCCTGAACCCTATAGCTACAATATAGGAACAATAGGGTTTAGGCCTTCATCTCATCTAGGGTCAAGTGCAAGCGCACTTCACCCGGAAACTATTATCGCGCAACAAAATATTTACCCCGATATTTTTCTCCTGGCAAAGACGCTTGATCTCATCCAGTTTGTGCAGGTCTTTGGCGGGAGCGTTCGTGACGACCATCATGTACGTGCCGTTCTGGCTCTCCTGCAACCCGAGCTCTATCGCAGACAGCACGTTTTTAGCACAGTCTCTGTTTGCGATGTTGCTGCGTGCTTTGAAATTCATCATATCCTGCTTCATGACGGTTGCGTTTCTTGTCCTCGTGCGAACATGTTGCTCCTCTAACAAGATATTAAACCTTTTAAATGTTCTTATCGATCTTTGGTAGGAACCTAGGTCGACTATAGAACTTTAAGCACAATACATAGGTAAGTACATCCACATAATATATTATATCATGATATGAGGGTTGTAATAACATTAATATTATATTTTACTGACTAGGGGATTCAACGCACAAAGCTGTCGCCCTCCTGGTTCCAAACCGGGAGAGCGACAGCTTTGTGCGAACCTGGCGCTGAAGGCGCGAGCCCAAAGATTGATTTTTGAGGCAACAAGCGCAAGGGCACCACTTACGTACGGACCTCGGCTTGTGCTGTTGCCATTTGGCGGGGAGGATAGGCACTTCACATCCGGGTCTCCAAGAACGTGTCTTGGCCTACTGAAGGACATCCGGGTGGAGTGCCCTTCTTCCTAACTTGGCATCATAATAGATAGCGCTGTGTGAAATAAATGTCCTGTAATATATATACTTAATATAAATAAATTCAATGTTCAATAAAGTGGGCGAACAAATCAGTAAGAAGCGCGTAACCAATCCCCTGGTTAGTAAATATTAGATTATTATTAAACTTACCTTCGTTGAACGACACGAGAACACTCTCGGTGATTTCCTTCATCATATCCTCAGTCATAAACGAATCTACAAAACTGTCAAATCCTGTGTATGCAACACCCATGGAATGTGAGTCATCCATAACCATGGTGTAACCTTTGCCATTCAAGCTCCATGTATAAACGTAGTTCACGCAAAGGTAGAAAACTAAAACGAAGCTCATCGAAGATACTTTAGATAGCAACATGGTGGTAGGTTGGTTGGTCGTAGAATGTGTATGTACTTACAATGTAAACTATTGCAAAGTAGTGACATGATAATTCGTATCGTGGTTTATATAGCAGTCTCGTATCTAGATGGAGGTTAGAGTTGAATAATAAATTACCTACCTAACTTACTGATTACAATTAGGTATTAGTTAGTACCTACCTATCTATAACGGTTTCTCCAGAAAATATGTAACCTACCTATTTACCTACTATGGGTTTCTTTGTATACATATATTTATGCAAAGACACCCATGCTTCTATTAATTTTCGAAAAGACTCAAAATGAGATGAGGTACATACGGTAATATTTTTCACAAAAAAGTAACTAACTAACAAACTCTGAGCACACTTTTTCTCTATATATATTTATCTATATATAATGTATTCAACCCACCTACGTCATTAGGTGTATAAGTCACTCCACCCCTTACTATCATAGAAAATTTAATGTATTGTTTTTATAGTGCTTTCAAAACCGTCGTCTTAGTAATCATGGTTTCAACCCACGGATATCGTAAAAGTCAACCAAGAGGCTTCACCAAAAAGTCAGACGTTTTTATCTGTTTTAATCAAAACTTTAACAGTGAAAACCAATCTGTCTGCCAATCGTGGTGATTGTGGCCAAACCTTCCATTTTTGGAGGAAGTTTCTTTCTACTTCGTGGTGGACAATACTGTGGTGTTGATGTGGAAACCCCTTGCATTACATCCCAAAAGTTAAGTTATTCTTGGATCTTATCGACAGTCGACACCATGGCTTGTCAACCCTATTCTGTGAAAAAAAAATAGACCAGTTTTACTAAGAAGCGTGAGGGTGTTTGAAGTAATCTTCTGTTAGAACCTTCTTCTGGTACCTACCAGGCATATTACTGCTTCGCGGCAGAAAAAATGGTACATACATAGGTACCTAGGCCTAGATGTACTACTCGAATATTAATTACTTGTTTCTCTTCAAGTACATCATCATCATTTAACATTGCAGGAGGAATGATAATAATTGTGTAAAATATAATTGTCTAGCTCTATGTTTAGAATAATAAGAAAGTATCAAATTATTAATCCCAAGTATGCTATTAATGAATGAGTTGCCATACCAATATTTTTTGAATTTGCCGCGATTTTTCATTCTCTACTATCATAATTTGACTTTATATAAAATCGATTTACCACTGACGTGATAGGTAGGTAGGTATAATCACGCTAGCGCCGAAACTGTTAGACCTACGGACTTGAAATTTTGCCAGGATGTTTATTGTGACATCTAGGTGCTCACGAAGAACGGATTTTAGGAAATTCCTCCCATAAGGGGGTGAAATGGGGTAAAATATATTGTTTTCAAAATCTTTATTAATGATCCGATTGAGTTGAAAATTCAAACGTGTATTCATAATAACTATGTAATGCTAAAATAAACTTAAGATCTTCCTCTACAGGGTGAAATGGAGTAATACTTTTCAAATAAACAAATACTATTATTTGATCCGATCGAGTTGAAATTTTGTTTATTTGCGTTTATTATAACTAGATGCTTATTTATAAAACATGTTTCAGAAAACATTGGGTGAAATGGGGCAAAACATGCATCTAAAATCTTTAATTCGATTAAGTTAAATATTTTATGTACTACATAATATGTGTTTCAAAGACTATTGAGATACTTATCATGTATTTTTATTATTCCTCTAAAAGGATGAAATAGAGAAAAAGTCATGAAATTTTCTCGAAAATTCAAAATCTTTAGTTTCATTCGATTGATTTGATTGATGTAGATATGTAGTAGAACTTTGAAATGCTAATTATAAAAAAACGAGATTGTTCCTCTGTTAGAGTGATATGGAGCATTTTTTTTTGTGCGGAGATATATTTTCATTAGATCCAATCCAGTTGAAATTTGGTATGTGTTTTTATTAGAATTAAAATGCCTATTTAGGAAAAAATATATTTCAGAAAGTATTACTATTAAAGGGCGATTTGGGGCAAATCTCTATGCATCTAAAATCTTTATAATTTATGTTTATAAGAAAAAATATGTAAACTATTGAGATTATAATATATATGTTTTCTATCATCCCTACACCACCCATTAGGGATGATACAGCAAAAGTCTTGAAAATTCTAATCTTTAGTTTCATTGGATTAAATCGAAATTTTGTTTGTGTGATAAATATAATATATAAAATAATAATATATAATATTTGAAAATATTTATCACATTTTTTGGAAATTTTTCCCCTTAGAAGGGGGTAGGGGGTGATGCTTTTAATTTAACTTGGAATATTTTATTTCTATTTCTGTTTCATTTGATGTATAATTTTTTAATTTATTTGTCTGTTTAAAATAACTTTGAAATTAATTGAATATTTAGTCCTAGAGACCGGTATCAAACGATTTCCTCTCGATCTATTTTTGTCTTCATCTCCTTCAATTCACAATTCACATAGAAATCTCGATTCGACCAGTACTATGCAACCTCCACTACTACACGGGGCATAGTAGATAGGAAAGTAGGTAGCAATGTGCGCTTGAGGAGTATATTATGCCCCACTGTATTATATCACCAGGTATCACAGCCATTCCATTTTTCTAATTTTCCGTAGCGAAGCACCGGTGTACTTTCAGCTAGTTTAATATTTAAAAAAACTCGCCATCTTGCATGACCACCCTAGGCTTTTAACACTTTATCCCACAAGCGTTTTTGACCATGTTACAAAAACCACAACATACAAAATGGTTAAATTTGGTTAACCGCCTCTGTGGTCTAGTGGTTCAACCCACTGATTTCAGATGCAGAGGTTCCGGGTTCGATCCCCATGGGGAGTACAAAATTGTGCTTGGTTTGGTTGGTGGTAGGATTTAATATAAGTCCGCCTGGCTAGCTACCACCATCTTACCTAACTCTGTCGAAATAATAACAAAATAAAAATCTAAAATATTTGTGCTCCGACATTTAGAGGTAAGATAGCCAGTTCCTCAGTTACTTGAGGATTCCGGGTGAAGTTCGCCTCCACCTTCGGCCTTATCCCAACTTGTAGCCAGGTGAGATGACGGCCAAGCGCTTCCCCGTTGTAAAAAAAACTTTTTTGAAATGTGTAGTCGATACTCTTTCAAATGGCATATCCCACAAGATAGATCTTAATTTCTCAAAAACTACGCTAGTAAAAAAAAAAACCTTGAAACTGTTTATGAATAGGTGTAATCTCTGCAAATTAAATACCTATTTCTAGTCGATCAGATCAACCATTCAAAATATATGGGCGAAATATATTGTATTTCTTTCATTTTCTCAAAAACTACCCCAGTTCAAATCCCCCGCGACAATCAATTTTTATTTTCACACCACCTGCTCGACAATGACAAATTACATATCATGCCAACCTTACGTAAGTCATTAAAGCCCTTGGCTTTAGCCGGGGTGTAATGTTGGACTGAATTTCATTATAACCCGCTGGGTTTTAATATTTTTACTTTTCATAGTTGTTATTGCAATGGCCTTAAAGTCTAGTTTCGTAATAATAGATCAACAGAATACTCGAAGGCCGGGGCCGGCGGCGCCGCGTCGTACTTATTTGAAAATCGAACTTTTTCTAATATCGAGCTGGCCACGGCAAGCTGAATGGAACACATTTTAAATTAAACAAAAGTCGCGAGTATTGTAAGACGCTGCAATAAAGTTCTGTTGTCTTTCCACAAATGGACTAATGTTTCAAACATCAATTTTCACTTTTAATTTACTAGAATAAAACGCTGTTTTTAGTAGCCTTGCTTTTTTAATGTCTCGCAAAAGATGAGAAAAGTAGAGTACACTCCTCGGGGATAAAGCTGTTTTTCTCGTGGGCGCGCTTGAATCCCTCGCTGCGCTCAGGACTCGTCTTCCCTCGCTGCGCTCGGGAGTTAAATCTGGATTTCTTTCGTTACGTTCGGAATTCATGAAGATTTCAATACATTAAATTAAATTCAATCAATGGGTTGACTTGAGGTAAGATAACGTGATTATGGGAAAACCTCCCGTTGTTTCTTCAAAATGTTTGCAGTGTATGTACCTACCGTTATTTGTCCCTTGGTACCCTTATCCAAATAAATCACGTGTTCAAGGTTTTTGTAGGTACCTTTTTTAATAAATCAAATCGTTCGACATTTCATTCATAAGATAACATTCCAGTAGAACTAATGCACCTGGAGATTTAGTCTAGGTAGGTAGGTAGGTAGTTAGCTATCTAGGTAGGTACTAAAGAGTTTTCTTGGGTTCAAGCAGGTGCATAAAAAAGTATTTGTAGACTTAATAGCCAGTTTTACCCCGTAGAATTAAATCGAATAAACAGATATTATGAACTAAAAGTCTTGAGCTTGACAAATAACGTCCACTAGGTACGAGCGTCCACCTGCGAGTGCTAATTTACTATAATTATCATGCTTGGCAAGGGTTATGAATATGAGCGTCATTGGAAATACGAGAAGGAGGAGGCCGAAAAAGAGAGGGATGGATTGTGTAAGAGGACATGGTTATGAAAGGGTCGTAGATGCTGGGTTGACGGTTGATAAGAGTCAGTGGAAGAAAATAACATGTTGCGCCGACCACACCTTAGTGTGTGCTAAGGGCATGAGAATGATGATGATCATGCTTGGCAAGCGGATTGGTGATATTTGTGTTGTTGTAAGTTAAGTACTCGGATAACCCGGAAATTAATATAGTCCTGCCGTGGATATTGTAAGAGGCGACTAAGGGGTTATACCAGAAGATGGGTAACCGCTACTTCCTGAGTAGGTAGGTACTTATAAAATAATAACTTTTTATGCGTTTATGGTAACACTCCAGTCTACATCGTTTAATAAAAGATTATTTTCAACAGTGGACATGTAGGTACACGAGCGGGTGTTAATGTAATGTGATTATAGACCAGTGTAAGTACTAGGTAGCAGTGATTCTATCTGCAACAACCTTTTACATTCCTAGGTGGCGGCGACGTTTGGACCTCAAACTGCTCATCGGCTTTGTAACGTCGAACTATAGGTAGTACCTTTTTTAGTCTCATTTCGTAGACAAATCTGGTAGCTAGAGCTACGAAATGTTAACCTAAACTCCAAATTCAATTATTTTCCCAATTGTAGGAAACATTTGCCATACCACTACATTGGGCTAGAAATATGATAGTGATAAACTTTAGTTAGATTGTGTTAAAAAAAAACGCGCAAGCGCAACTGCGCGGGGTCAGCTAGTGTTAATATATTATCGAACTATGTAGTTACTTACTTCATGACATCATTATTTAATCATGTTTAATACCGCTGGGTTTTTATTATCAGTTGAACTAGTGGCAAAACATATATTCTACCTACTGCACGGGTGCACCTACAGCTATTTTCTTAGACTTAAGGTTTAGTTACTTTTTTTGGAGTCCTAAACTTTTGATTCCTTGCATTTGGACGTGTAGGATGTGGCCAGTGCCCAGTATACCTACCTATGGACAAATATATTCTATGGGTAAATATAATTGAAGTTTAGGTATACATATGCACAAAAACTATTTTTCTGGCGTCGTAATTTTAAACATCATCATCACGCAAAAAGAATGTATTAGGTACTGCAGAACATGGGCCATAGAGATAGGTACTACCTTGTAATCACATGATTATTGGTATCTCTATGACAACCGAGGGAGGAAGACTCTTTTAAATTTAACAAGCCTCATAGCTCAGTTGGTAGTAACTCTGCCTTCTGCGCTGTAGGTTGTGGGTTCGATTCCCACCCAGGACAAACATTTGTGTGATGAATATAGATGTTTGTTCTGTGTTTGGGTGTGTATTGTATGATAAGTATGTATTTACAAATTAAAAAAAAAAAATGTATTTAAGTATTATATCCGTAATCTAGTTCCCATATTACAAGCTATGCTTAGTTTGGGGCTAGATGGCGCTGTGTGAAATTAATGTCCTGTAATACTTATTATTTATTAAATGTGCCAACTCTTTGAATTGCTCAGACAAGAAAAGGTCTACGATGGAGAGATAGACCGGAGAGACCTACCCTAGTACTTCATTGTATGCTGCCACTTATCTCTCAAGATTCAACGTGTGACTTTTTTATTTTATTTTATTTTACTTACGACGGGTAAGCGCTTGGCCTTCATCTCACCTGGTTACAAGTTGAGATAAGGCCGAAGGTGGAGGCGCACTTCACCCGGAATCCTCAATCGAGGAACTGGCATCTTACCTCTAAATGCCGGAATTAGGTACTTACCTAATTCCGTCGCCATAACCACAATTCTAAAAATAGTAGTGTTCCGGCATTTAGAGGTACGATAGCCAGTTCCTCAGTTAGTTGAGGATTCTGGGTGAAGTGCGCCTCCACCTTTACCCTTATCTCAACTTGTAACCAGGTGAGACGAAGCGTACAATGGTATTACAGCCTGGTACTTGAAGGACGCGGAGATCCTTTTCCACCGGTATCTGGGGCGCCCGACCGGCAGCGGGTCAGATCTGAGTCTTTCTCCCAGCTCTCACTACTATTTGTAACCTAGAGCGCGTCATGCTTCCGAGCAAGTTTAGTTGCCATGCCGCCGCGCCGTTACTAGAATGAATAAATTGAAGTGTATGTTTGTAATCTCAAAATAAGAATTCATTTTGTGAAAAACCACGTCATTCCCACGGGACGACCGGAACGAAGTCACTGGCGTTGGCTAGTAAATAATTATACATTTTTTGAAGGAATCTTGCACTTTCACTCCTTTATTGACGAGCTTTTGACATTATAATTATAATAGAAACTAAACTAACTGTATTGAATTCTTGATTGCTAATGAATGAATAAATAAGTTCAAGCTACCCGTATTTTAAACGCCTCCGTTATTGGCTCTAACCAGGGTCGAGATTCGAGAAAACTTTTTTGGTTGATTTTTTGGGTTTAACCAAAAAATAATAGAACTTCAATGAGATTAAAAAATATTTTTATTATAAACCTCCGCATCCGCAACCTTATTAGCCTAGTCCATCCTAGTTTTGACGTGTTTCTCAGTGATCTTATCTTTTTCGATGATGTATACAACTGCACCCCAACCAGAGATGGCATCACGGTCGGCAGCATTCACCAAAGCCTGAAAAATTTAAATTACGGTTAAATTTGAAGTAAGTAGGTAGGAGAAAACAAGGAACTTGTAACCATGATAATTTGATTTTAAATGTGGTAGAGTTTTTTTTTATTGTACGATGGGGAAGCGGCCTATGATATGAGATGCTAAGGCCGAAGTTGAAGTTCACTTCACCAACATCCACAACTGTCTGAGGATCTTGCTACTTACCTCTAATTGTCACAACACAATAATATGGAATTGTTGTTATAGCTACAGATTTAAACAAAGTCCTACCACCAACCAAACTTGCTTGAACAATGGTAATTTGGTTAGGAATTCTAACCATTTCCCCAATACAATGCCTGGATATATCTGCTCCGTTTAGCACGCAAATGATGTATTAAATGAATCCTATAACCATGGGACTGTAAAATCTGTATTCCATGTCTTTGACATTGCTGTAATGTAGAAACTAAACGAACTGTATTGAATTCTTGATTGCTCAGATATCATTTAATTATAAATTGTATAAAAAATATATAAAAATACTATTTTGCAAAGCAAATTCAAAGTCCTTTACCAAATTTCATTAAAATTGACATATTTTTAGACATCATGAATATAACATTTTAACAAACAGGAGAGACATAATTACTATCGCTAACATGATTCAAGTTAATCCTACCTTTATTTCGAAATGGGTAAGTAACCTTAAGTCTTGTCTTGACATTACGTACACCAATAGAATACAACAACAGATGTGCACTAGAATCCTAAATAATAATGAAAGATTCCTTACCTGCGAAATAGTCTCAAAGAGATCATTTGGCTTGAGGTTTGGTTCCCAGAGCGCCTCACACATACCATACAGCTGTTCTGAGCATGAGCCAGATACCACAAAGTCTTCAGGCTCATTGGGACAACCAATCTGAAAATTTTGAAAAATATTGATACAGGTATATATACTCAATTTTAATCTGCAGTGGGACAGCAGAGAATACATCCTTATCCATTACTTAGTGTAAGCTTAGTGTCAACTGTAAGATGACTTCAACATTGCTATACCACCTGTGGAAAATGTTGTATCTGTTAATTGTACTCTTCAGATACTCACTGCATGACTCAGATAATGTCATGCAATCAATTTCACAAACAAAAACTCACTCGAGTAAACAGCCTCACAACTTTTTCCCCTATAAGGATTTACCTCTGATCTGATCATTACCCAGAGAGTGGATTATGAGGATCACCTACAAGGATTAAGTTCAGCACATGCCCATAGTTTGCTGCTAGTATTCAATATGTGACAAGCTGCAAGTCCATTGACCATTAGTGGTATCGGGTCAACTAGCCTGCGACACATAGAATTCAGATTCTAGCATGTTCCCTGTCCAAAGCTCCGTTTGAAGTCAAAAATTTGGATAAGCCTTATCCATGGTACACTTTCAGGGTCATAATTATTCATACTAATTTAATCACTTTTTTTATGATGAATGTAAAAGCAAGGAATCATATTATGACATTTGCTATATTAATAGGAACAAAAGCGATAAATAATTATTGGACAGTGGTAGCCAAGACCATTTTCCCTGTGGACAGAGAACATGATAGATTTTAGGGACATGCCAGTTTCTTCATGATGTGACCTTCACCATCAGAATATGTGCATGTGTCAGATCACCATATAACATTTCAAAAATTGAAAAAGTCCATCAGTGGATTTGAACCCACAACTCTGAATTAATTATTGAACTTACCAGATCCATATTGCACACATAGGGCTCATTGGTGTATGGGTCCAGACCAGCAATGACAGGCTCAACAAAGTAAGGTCCAAATCTCTTCTCGTACAACAAGTTTGAGAGCATTGCTGAGAAAGTCTTCGGTTTCATTATTCTGTTCTCTTTCAACTCATATAGGTTCATTCTATAAAGGAGAGAACATAGTTTGGTTATTGGCAGGTACTCACCAATTATCATGCTCTAAGTTTGATTTGGTACTCATTCGGAATGAGTACCTAATACATTTTGTGTTCTATTGTTATAGAAAAAAAAACCTTACACTTGTGCTTAGTAACAGTAGTCATGTAACTTACCTGAATTGTAATCTTTGAAAAACAGTCTGTGTGTCAGTGGCGAGACCGGGAAGTCCGACATATAGCGAAGGACCCATTCTATACACTTTGGGGAAGTTTGTAGCCACAGTCTGAGCCTGAATACCATAGCGCTTGTCTGATGCTATCGCCACGCAATCCTGGCCCTTCATTGCCACCACTGCGCCTCCGTTGTACGTCAAAATCGACTGAAAACATCGGTATTGCCTTTGATGGTATGTTTGGATGATATTTTATTTGGATGGATGATGGATAAACAAATGAGTCAATGACTTGATTTTAATATAACTTGAAAAATGGGAACTTGCACTAAGCAAACAATTTATGATACAAAGCGGTTAAAAGGATTTTTATAATTAAGGAAGCGAAACTGCATCGTAATGTTCGATCGGGACGCTATCATAACCAATAAATATCTTAGCATTTTGTTCAAGATATCTTTATTAGAAATGTTTACTCACCATTGCGCTTTGTAACAAACAATGTATTTTCCTAAAAAAATCCGTAAATGTAAGTAACTAGCTTTTTAAAATTGTAGTTTGTACACCGAAAAATTGACAATTCATTCCCGTTGTTCTATCTACCCGCTGACTGACAGTGACAGACAGCAAATCATTTACGAACAATGACATGACATGATAATGACATTTGAAATTAAAATTATCAAATTGAATTTAATATAAATTAACAGAGCAGAAACAAGAGATCAATGAGAAACTTTTCTTCTTCTTTACACGGGTTCTATACTCCTGCCAAAGAGTATACAGTACTACGGCTCCGGCCTGTCTTAACTTCGAGGCTAATATGAAACCAAGATGGAGTCTATAAATCTACATCCAACTACTCGCAACTCACATATTATGCAGCGCCATCCTGCTACGCTGTGGGGCGATATGGCAGAAGAGGACAAGCATTGGGGATTTTTTTGGCACGTCGAATTTATGACAACTGCCGCTTAACCCACGTCGCGACCACCAGACGAGCGGAGGCCCAGGCGACGCCATTAGCCCGTGAAATAAATACTGGGCACACCTGACTCCCCATCGGATTGTATTCAGAAAGGAGCCATCTAAATAAAGCTCCTTAAATGCTATGGATGAACCACGAACCAACACAGAAAGACACTGCAACCTTGTGTGTGGCACACAATACGTTAACACAAAAGTTGATGCTAGGGTATTTAGCGCCGGCTAGAGGACCTTACCTGCAGCTAGATTTCAGAAATGCTGTAGTTTTTTTAACCATCAATGAAGGCTAAAGCTTATGAACCTTTTATGAACCATTTAGGTACCTATCTATATGGTATGGTATCTATATGTCTCTATATATAATGCAGTATCAATTGAGGTAGTGGAAGCAAAAAAACTAAATAGTACTAAGCAAATTTGGAAAATAATTAATAAACATAGAAATAAAAATACTGAGACGACATATGAAAACTATCTGCTTAAAATTAATAATGAAATTATCAACAATACCCAATGTATAGCTGACATTTTTGTAAAACAATTTGACTTTACCACGATGATCCTGACATTATAGAAAAACGTGACCTAGCATTAAAGTACATGACTGATCATTCAAGTAGAATTAATATTGACATGTAAATGAGAGAAACAAACAGAAATGAGATTAAATTCATTCTCATCAATACATTCTCTAAACAATATTAAGAGAATGGAAAACAAACGCTCTCATGGTCATGATGAAACACCAATTAAAGTATTTAAAGATAATATAGATTTAGTAGCTGAGCCTTTAGCAAATTATTTTAATGAGTGTATAGGAACAGGGCTGTTTCTTGACAAGCTTAACATTGCTAAGGTTTTGCCAATTCATAAAAAAGGAAAAAAAAAACGGATCCATAAGAATTTTGGCCTATATTGCTACTAGGTACCAATTGTTTCAAAATTTTTTGAAAAATAATAAAAAGATAAAGAAGGATTTTATCTCATTTAAACTTTAACCACATTTTAAATGATGATATAGGTACAGACCAAAAACCAACTTCCAAAACACCTACTTATACAGGTACTTATTATAAGTAGCAACAACATAACTAAAAAAATTAGGATTTACTTTATTTGTTTTAACTCATTTCCGTACATATCCAGGCGCGAAGTCATACTAAAGCCCCACTGATCCTTGACTTGGCGACATAAATTAAGATCAATTTCTATAATAAGTAGACCATCCTTGTTTCTCGACAGACTTGGAGTTCTGAATCCATTAGGAGCGGTTGCATAACTGGTGCCGTAGTAGCATCGGGATATTTTAGTACCATCTTTACCGGTGAACTCTTCAGTGCCAACTCTATTGATGCTACAGGTGAAGTAGCTGTTGGCAATGGCTGCGTTTCGGGCTTCAACGCCCCAGAAGGATTCTCCAAACTCGGCAATAGTCGCCGCAGGGTTCAGGACTATTTCAGCTCCATTTAATGCAAACATCAACCAGTTAAGCGCATGATGCCGTCCGTAGCAAATGTTGACAGCAATTTTACCGAACGTTGTCTCAAACACTGGATGTCCCGTGTTCCCAGGTGTGTAGAAAGACGTCTCGCTGAAACTACCCACGCTTGGCAAATGGTTCTTTCTGTGTTTACCCAAGAATCGACCGTTCTCATCGATCACTACTGCTGTGTTCCACCAAGTTCCGTTATCATCTTCTAGGATTGGAGAGATGATGACCATGTTGAATTTGTCTGCTAGATGACTCAAGAATATTGTGCTTGGTCCTTGAGTTGCTGATTCTGCGAAATCTGACCATCTATCTTTCTCCCTGGTGCATAGAAAGAATGGCATCGGCCACGTTTCCTGCAGGCAGATAATGTTGACACCCTCTGCCGCGGCTGCCGCTATTATCTTTTCAACTTTATCGAAAATGGCTTCCCTTTGAGCATTGATAGGCTTATCAGTGGTCAAAACAATAGAGTGCTGAACTAACCCGAGTTTGACGATCCTGGATGCCCTTCCTTCATTCGCTGCTTTGAATGCATAGGCAGAAACTTCGAAATCGCTGTGTTTGCTTGAGCTTAAAGTTGATTCCTTAATGTTAACTTCACAGTGGTCTTCTCTTCCATAGTAAATTTTATTGAACTCCCTTAGTTGCTCCTTGCTTAGGTTGCGTTTGATTATTTGGTCCAAGTTTTCCACAGAACCGACCATCTTATCAGAACAAATTGATTAAATAACTGAATTCGTAGCGCATGGCGTGGCGTGGAGTGTTGGTTGTTTACTAATTGGGTTATTAGCATGCAACGCCAACAGACTTTATCTGCTGAACTTGATATTTAATTTTGTACGTAGGTTTGGTAGGTACAAAGGTTATAATATTAGCTAGTAGCCTACTACTTTCTCTAGTCTAGACCGTTAGATAAATAAAAACTTATTTTTAATTTTATTGGTGAATAGTCAAGTTTTTGACCACTAGCTTACATGTAAAACAAG
Source organism: Venusia cambrica (assembly GCA_951394065.1). Taxonomy (NCBI): domain Eukaryota; kingdom Metazoa; phylum Arthropoda; class Insecta; order Lepidoptera; family Geometridae; genus Venusia; species Venusia cambrica. The sequence goes on from OX596035.1 coordinate 12,493,903, forward strand.
TAAAGATGTGGCCTAAGATGGAGCACGCTTGCCTAAAAGGAAACTATTTACTCTAAACTTGAAGACTCCAAGATTGTACTCATGCGGAAAACAAGGTTTTTTACGAGTTCTAGCTTCTGGCGGCATCTTGCATCTAAGTACCTACCTATAACTAGGTAGGTACTGCTATACACACACTCGTTTAATGTCGAATACCTACTGAGTGCTCTAGGTATTATACTTATACCTACCTACTTCTTAAGTTCATACATCTGTTGAAAAATTTTTTTACTGTACGTACGACGGGGAAGCTCTTAGCTGTCATCTCACCTGGTCTCTCTGGCTCTCAAGTTATGATAAGGCCAAAGGTGGAAGTGCACTCCATCAGGAATTCTTATCAGGCCAAGAGACTATCTTACATAGGTACATCTAAATACCGAAACACATCAATTTAGAATTGTTGATATGGCGATAGACTTAGGTAGGTAGTTAGCTGCGATATTATTAGATTCTGTTAAACCACAAATCTTAGCGGTTGAAACAAAAGTATCTAGGTACTTATGTACCCATACCTAGGTATCACTGTACACACAACATTCCCAGACCTAGATTGAACAACCCAAGATTCTCGGGTAATTCAAGGAGTAGGGCTGGGGTACCTACGGTTTGTTAAAACCATGGGAGACAAGCACAATACACTCTATTACGTCAGAGCAGGTCTTGGTAACGCCGACTCAGAATAAGGTACCCGAGGCAATTAAAGCCCGCGGCATTATAAGGCCCACATTCAAAATTAAATAATCGGGTACTGACAAGAACCAACTTCTTTCTACACGCACATGCTATGCATACACGTACTATGACGTACTATCTCTACCGCGTAAACAAACCGCGCGCAGGCGCCGCCATCTTTTCAGTGAAGAGTTGTGAAAGTGAGACGCGCTACATGATTTTACAAGATTTTAATGCAGAAAACTGTGAATTTCTTCGTTCTTTTACTATTATGGGGCAAACTAACTTGTTACGATCAATGTTAGGCTAGGTTTATTTTGATTTCAATGCTTGTTCACGTAAATATCTGTTTGTTTCGACATGTATGGTTTTATTTCTGAGCCTACTTCTAGTATAATAAGGCCCAACAAATCATGTGCTGGGCCTTATTTAATAAGGCTCAAAAGGAAGGTTTTTTTAACATGGCCATAACTTTAAACTTTTCATTATAAAACATTTTTTTTTTATTTCAATGGTAGCATATTGAACTATAGTTTAGGAAAAACCCAGTTTTTATCTCACTAATCCTGTAACACACGATATATCACACTTTCAAGTTAGGTGGGGCCTTATATGCCTCGGCTACCTTACTAATAAGAATAAGAATGCCTATACCGTTAGTATTCTGATATCTCTGCCTACACCTAAGTAAGTAGGTAAATTTGAGAAAAGAAACATAAGACATTTTATTGACACACAACAACACAGCACAGACAATTTATATAGTGTAAATTAATGTAAATTAAAATGATCATGAAACATTCCTACCTACTCCTATCCATAGCCTAAACCAAAACATAAACTACTACATAAGTATATAGGTTCCTAGACCCTTAGTTTTTTAATAACCTAAGCCGGGGCCATGCGCTGGTACCTACTTATCTTGAATTGAATGATATCCCAAAATGTATAAGATTCGAACCTCCGCAAGTTCCTTGGTTTCAATGTAAAAAAAAATGAATGTACCAGACAAAAGAAAAACAAAGTTTTTCAACTACGTGCTTTGACATAGGTACTTAGTCGTAGAAAAACTGAGCCTGTGTACCTAGGCCCTACACACATATAGCGCATCAATAACAAATTACTAAATAGCAGTCACGTAGGCAAATATTGATAAGTCTAATATTTTTCTCTCGGATACTATTATCTCATGTCGAAGGTCACAGCTCGGTCGGACCACACAGATACACATCGACGAGACTAGATGCATTGGTGCCAGCAGGTATATAAGACCCAGGAACCGACGAGAAGGGACAGTCGCCTCTGATCCTTCTTGACGCACGCACAAGCCATGGACAACGAAACCCTGAGCCTCGAGTCTATCGTCAACAACAACCTCAGTGGCCGCGACCTCGATGAGTTCAACAGGATCTACTATGGAAGGAAGAACCATCACGAAGTCGTGTTAAAAGACTCCTCAATCGCAGCAGCCAAAGATGCCGACTTCGAAATTGCAGCGTACGCATTTCCAGCGAAGAAGGAACAGACCAGACCACCCAGGATCGTCAAGGTAGGCATTATTCAGCACTCCATTGCAGTCCCAACCGATCGCCCTGTTAACGAGCAGAAGAAAGCTATCTTCGATAAAGTTAAGAAGATTATCGACGTTGCTGGACAAGAGGGAGTCAACATTCTATGTTTCCAAGAGCTTTGGAACATGCCTTTCGCTTTCTGCACGAGAGAGAAGCAGCCGTGGTGCGAGCTCGCTGAATCAGCCGAGGATGGACCAACTACGAGGTTTCTCCGGGAGCTAGCCATTAAATACTCCATGGTGATCGTGTCTTCCATCCTCGAGAGAGACTCAAAGCATGCTGACATTCTGTGGAACACGGCGGTCATCATCAGCGATACTGGAAACGTTATCGGCAAGCAGAGGAAGAACCACATCCCTCGAGTGGGCGATTTCAACGAGTCAAACTACTACATGGAAGGGAATTCCGGGCATCCGGTCTTCGCAACTCGCTACGGTAAGATAGCCGTGAACATCTGCTTCGATCGTCACCACGTGTTGAACTGGATGATGTTCGGACAAAACGGAGCCGAGATCGTGTTCAACCCATCAGCGACCATCGCCGCGGAGGCCGGCAGTGAGTATATGTGGAACATTGAGGCGAGAAACGCCGCTATCACCAACTGCTACTTCACAGCTGCCATCAACCGCGTTGGATACGAAGAGTTCCCGAACGAGTTCACTTCCGCAGATGGCAAGCCAGCGCATAAGGACCTGGGTCTCTTCTACGGATCTAGTTACTTCAGTGGACCTGACGGTGTGAGGTGTCCCGGGTTATCCCGCACTAGGGACGGTCTTCTGATCAGCGTGATGGATCTGAACCAGAACAGACAGATCAGAGACCGCCGCTGCTACTACATGACTCAGAGGTTGGATATGTATGTGGACAGTCTGAGGAAGGTGCTGGATGCTGAGTATGAGCCGCAGGTCGTTCATGAAAACGACAAATCCAAGTGAAAGTCGACGAGAATCGTGAACGAGCTTAGCTTCCCGCAGCTACTCCAGAGCTAATCCTGCATATATATAGCAGCGCCTAAGGTATCAGCAACATCACTCATTGTTCGTACGTAGGGCTTGCATTATCTGTTCGTACTATAAAATTATCCGGATACAGTTCCGAATACTAAAATACAAATTGCAAGCCATATTCGCAAGATCCCAAGATACAAAAAAAAACATTGCTTAGTTTGTTCTTATCATTAGTGCTATTAGCATTGTTGCATACAAATAAATCCTAATTACATTGCTTATTTATTTTTTATTCTTCCATTCTAGAGAATAATAAGTTACATAGCCTATCTTTAAGCAGGTTTAAGTAGCCGTTCCGTGTAGATATCTTTGGGTTGATACCAACTATCATTTCATTACAGAAGTCATTAAACCAATAATGAGAGTTAATCTCATTAGTAGTAAAAACAATAACATTCGCTTATCTAAACGTAAGCAAGTCACCTATGTTCACCCATCACCCATCACCCATCACCCATGTTGAGCAGTTTATGTTGAATTACTTATTTCGTATTACACATTTTTCATTTTTTCATTCGAAAATATCTGGACATCTTTCTTTTGTAGTACACTAGTGAGTCGAAAAATAATTCCATTCAAAATCAATTCACAAGAAATCAACATAAAAATTATGTAGAGAGTACCACACGCAAAAAAATACGTTTATGGTAGGCAAGGGTAGGAGGTAAGCCTAAGCCGCTTTAAAATAACTCACTTTGCATTCAGACAGAGCCTTACTAACCAATTCATCAATTGATATGCGTTGGAAGTGGCTCAACAGGTTAGGTAGGCAGTCAATGGGCTTGTGACTAGGTAGCTAAGGAATCTAGTAAATAAATATGTAGGACAGGCGCCATAACGTTATGTACCCACATAGAACTTCATAAAGTCATTCCTAACGCGCGTAGGTATACTTAGTTACTAATTAAATATTGACCATACAAATTACATTATACACACGCGAAGTAGTATAATAGGTATTGCAAGTAAATAAATGGTATTGTTTTAATATTTTTTCTGAACAATTTTGAGTAATCTGGCTCTAATGCTGGCATTAGAGCCAGATAAAGCAAAGAGTTAACATCTGAACTATCTGCCAGTAAAATTGCGTGTTTGTTTGTTGGGATCTTTTGACAGTTTAATGTTATCATCACGTGTTGATATTATTGCACGGGTTGACACGAATCTTACGGCGTAGTAGGTAGTAGGTACCTTTGGTTTGGTCGTACATGATTATTTGTTTGATTCACTTTGGTTGCATTCAATATACCTACATTATGAATCTGGTCAAAATCAATTTAATTAACTGAACGTTTAAATAATCTTCTTCTTCTTCTAATATATAAAAGAATACGTCCTGAGTGACTGACTGATTCAACTAGATACAACGCACAGCCTAAGCAACGTACAGGCTTATATTTGTCTTGGTATGTAGGCGACCGATATGAAGGGAATTTTGAAAATTCGCACAAGGGGTTCATATATCGTTCAAAGTTCAGTGTGAAATTTTACATGTCTCTGTAAACGCACATGATAGACGTTTGAAAATTCGTATGTAGATTGCCAATAACAAAATAAGCAATGGCATATTTCAGGGTTTTCTATAATTTTCAAAATTTAAGGGTAGGGGATCAAGTATTAAAGGAAACAACCTTCAAAGAGCTTCATCTTTTGAACTGCACGAGGTAGCAGGTTGAAATTTTTAGAGAATATGTATTAACACACCGAATAACCTGAAATATAATAATAAAAAAAGGGGGTTCCTATACAAGGAACGTTTTTATAAATTGTTATTATAGCTCTGACATAAAAACGGTATAACCTATCTTTTTAAAACTTGGTGTGAATATAGGGCTTTCTTCAAAGTTTATCAATAAATTATAAAAACTTGCGAAGCGTGAGTTGGACCGCACTGAGGCTTCAGGATTAACTGCATAAAACGGGCATTGTTTTGCCTAGAAATGTGGGTTGAAACCTTCAGTGTGCGTTACAATAGCGAGAAAAAGACATAGCGGGCTAATTGACGAACCGGGAAATGGACGAAGAGGGAAAATACAATGTTGCATATCGCTGAAACCACACATGATAGATACTTGAAAATTTCGAGGTAGATTGCCCATTAAAACAAGTTATGGTATATTTTAGGTTTTTAAGAATTTTCAAAATAAAGGGAAGGAAAGGGAAAACCCTTCATTTTTGTCCAATATTATAGGAAACACCTTTTAAGAGATCTTGTGAACTGTAATAGGTAGCAGGTTGAAATTTTCAGACCTGTCTAATAATAAACATATATTAAGTCATTATATAATGAAATTGGCGTTTTGTCGTACTGGCCACTTTGATCTTAAATATCTTCTCTTTGGTTAGGAATTCCAAATTCAAATTTAAACAGGGACGCTACGTCCCAGCTATTTACTCATGCATTTGTGTTTCGAAAACCGTAATTCATTTGTTTTTATCTCTTTTGTTTTTTTTTCTGCGTCACTCATTTCACAAAATGGAAAACTTAAAATATCGCATTATTTACGAGTACGAGTTCCACCGTGGCACCAGTGCTGCAGAAACGGCTCGAAGGATTAATGATGTGTATGGTGGTGGTGTCGCAAAAGAAAACACGGTGCGTTTTTGGTTTCAACGCTTTCGTTCTGGAAATTTCGACCTGCAGAACAAGCCCCGTGGACGGCCGGAGACCAAGGTCGATAATGATGAATTGAAGGCTATTGTGGAAGCAGATCCATCGCAAACCACATCACAGTTAGCTGCAGGCTGCGGTGTTAGTGACAAAACCGTTTTAATCCACTTGAAGCAAATTGGGAAGGTGAAAAAGCTTGAAAGGTGGGTACCTCATGAATTGAGTGAAGCAAACCGACAAACGCGCGTCGACTGCTGCGTTACATTACTCAACCGGCACAATAATGAAGGAATTTTAAATCGGATCATTACATGTGATGAAAAGTGGATCCTGTACGATAATCGTAAACGCTCATCGCAATGGCTGAACCCTGGTGAACCAGCAAAATCTTGCCCCAAGCGAAAATTGACTCAAAAAAAGTTACTTGTAAGCGTTTGGTGGACTAGTGCCGGTGTCGTACACTATAGCTTTCTTAAATCTGGTCAGACGATTACGGCTGATGTCTATTGTCAGCAACTGCAAACCATGATGGAAAAGCTCGCTGTTAAACAACCGAGACTTTTCAATCGCTCTACGCCACTGCTGCTTCAAGACAACGCTAGACCACACACGGCCCAACAGACGACTAACAAATTAGAGGAGCTTCAATTGGAATGTCTAAGACATCCACCGTACCCTCCGGACCTTGCTCCAACAGATTACCATTTTTTTCGAAATTTGGATAACTTCTTGCAAGGAAAAAAATTCAATTCCGATGAGGCAGTCCAAACCGCTTTCAAAGATTTCATTGATTCCCGTCCGAATGGTTTTTTTAGTAAAGGGATCAATGAACTACCTATAAGATGGCAAAAGTGTATAGATAGCAATGGTACATACTTTGATTTATAAAATATATTTTAATATGAAAAAATTGCCTTTATGTTCCTCCCATACAAAACGCCAATTTCATATGGACCTAATATTATGCATAATAATAGGGGGCTCCCATATATGAAACGTTTTTATTAATTTTTATTTTCGACATATATAATAACAAACAAAGTCGTACAAATTTATCCAGATACCCAACAAATAAATATATTAATTATAAAATAATAATAGGTAAAAGCTAGTAGCTAATATGTATAACTCTTGTTTTTGTAATATTAGTGTGATTCTGCTGGTTTTGTTTTGACCAAGCGTTTACTCAAATCAAAGGTTTACTCGGTCAAATCAAAACATATCAGGTTCATGCAATTTTTTGGCATTACTATCGTTCTTGACAGGCGGATTGGTGATCATGGTAGGACAATCGGCAAAACGGTTCTACTGCGGAAGTCCGGAGCCAAACGTGCTTGCCCTGAGCCTTGATAAATGATAAATGATTTATTGGTCTGTTGAATCACGGTAGGTATAAGTACAAAGGTCTAATGTAGTAATAGTAGCACAGATTCTACCTGGTAGGTATACAGACACTTCCACTTAGTTCTATAGCATGCATTATACAAAGTGTTTCATTAAATTAAATCTGAGAATGATCGATTAACATACAATAAAAACAAAAAAATCCAAAAAAAAATTAAATGTCAATGATATAAGTAAGATTTAAATTATGTCAATCACTAATCTTACGCAAGAGCGCTGTTTTAGATTTGTGATGATGTAAAGTTCCCTCGCGACGAGTACCGTTTGGGTAAATTTTAAAGGAGATTGGATTTTTCTTAACATAAACAGCAATGTCCAGAATATATAGAGATGGCAGGGCTAAATACCCCACTGCTTGAACACCTCTTTACAGGAGTCCGTCTGTTGCATACCAAACATAGATCTAATCCATCTTTTTAGCGCTATAAAGACCTGGGACTTGTTGGCTGAGTTGCCCCAGAAAATTAGGCCATACCTAAGGATCGATGCCACATGACCGTAATACGTTGGTTTGAGTATTGGCAATTTTACTAAGCTTATAAAGTGCAAATGAAAATTGGTTTAGCCTTTTCGATATATTATCTATTATCATTTTCTTGGTTAGTAATGGAGTTGTTAGTGAATAGTATCGCACTGTCATCCGCGAATAATGTCATTGAGTGATTTGTTATGTTCGGTAAGTCATTAATGTATACGATTAAAACCTATTGGACCTAGTACACTACCCTGGGGTACCTCATAACACATCCTCCTAGTGTCCGATGCATAGGTTACATCAGTAAGCGTTTTGTGACACAGCTTAGTAATGTGTGTTATCTGTCTTCTATTGTTCAGATAAGACTGTATTAAATTGTTGGGGTTACCCCGTATACCATATTTTTCAAATTTATTCAGTAACAAATTGTGTTTGACATGATCGAAAGCTTTGGACGATAAAGTTTTGGATCGAGAGCTTGTGCGCTAAGGACGCGAGATCCTCAAATTGTACGGAATTATTGAACGAGAAATATATGTATACCTAGTGTGGGTATTTGACAATGTCCTATAAGCCATAAATATAGACATAGATCATATTTATTTATTAGACCATCACACTACACACATGCATATTACGTAAAACAAAATCTACATAGCAAAACAATAAACCTAAGATGTAATTTGTAACTTAGAATGAGTAAGTATTTGGTATTAGGTAGTTTTTTTTTATTGTACGACGGAGATGCGCTTTTCCTTCACCAGTGCTATAGCTATCACCATCTATCACCAGTGTCAAGTTAGATGGTGATAGCTAGCCAGGCGGACCCAACCAAAACAAGCACAATATTGTACTCCCCTGGGGATCGAACCCGGGACCTTTGGATCTGACACCGGCGGGAGGACCGCTTGTCCTGGGTGGGATTCGAACCCACAGCCTACAGCGCAGGAGGCAGAATTACTACCAACTGAGGCTTGTTGTGTGTTGTGTAGTGTAGTTGTTGTGTAAGTAGTTAGATGGTGATTAATTTAAGCGCCTCTGTGGTCTAGTGGTTCAAGCCACCGATTTCAGATCCAGAGGTCCCGGGTTCGATTCCCATGGGGAGTACAATATATTGTGCTTGGTTTGGTTGGTGGTAGGACTTTGTTTAAGTCCGCCTGGCTAGCTACCACCATCTTACCTAATTCTGTCGCCATAATAACAATTCTAAAATTGTTGTGTTCCGGCATTCAGAGGTAAGATAGCCAGTTCCTCAGTTTGTTGAGGATTCCGGGTGAAGTGCGCCTCCACCTTCTCCACCTCCACCCTCCACCAAAGAGAGCACCAATATTTCTAAGCACGGACATCAACAATGTCAGTGGAATTTTAAAAAGGGTGATATATTAAAACTTTATCTAGAAATAGGGGCTATAGACTGGACGTTATTATATGATATAACGGATAGCGGTAGGGCAGTAGACTATTTTTATAAGTTAATTAATAATGTCATTGATGGTTCGATACCGCGCAAAATGCGAAATAGTAATAAAAAACGTTATTATTACCCGGAGTGGTATACTACAGAGTTAAAATATGAAATTAGGAATAAGGCTAAGCTGCATAAAAAATACAAAATCAGTAAAAACCTAGTTGATTATGATCAGTTCTCTAGTAAAAGATCGCTTGTCAAATGTTTGATTAGAGATGCCTATGATAACTATAAAAGGGGGTTGCAAAGGCGCTTTGCTATTGATCCTAAATCATTTTGGAATTTCATAAAAGCTAAGAGGTCAAAAATAAGCCGTACTTGTGTAACAAAAGATGATAAGGAACTCTCTCCTATGGACTGTGCCCAAGAATTCGCAACCTATTTTCACTCGGTCTACAACGAAAGTCCTCCTAGACTCAATGTGCAGGAAGCTATAGATGCAGCTGGAGTGGGTGGTGGCAGCGTGCACCAAGTAGTAGTAAACCGGTTTACCCACTCTGATATTAAAATAGCACTTAAGCATTTAAAGCCCAAACTGTCTTATGGTCCAGATGGTATACCGCCTTTTTTGTTAAAGGATTGTAAATATTCACTATCGGGTCCACTATTGCATTTGTTCAATCTCTGTCTAGAATCATGCACATACCCGGAAGAGTGGAAAGTAACTCGAGTTATCCCAGTGCCGAAAGGTAGCGAGAGTACAGATGTAGGGGGATACCGACCAATAGCAGTATTGTCATCTTGCGCTAAGATTTTCGAGTCAATCTTGCATCGATACATCTATAGGCAAGTAAATACCCAACTGTCGGATGCCCAGCACGGATTTAGGGCGGGTCGAAGTACGGACAGTAATATGCTATGTTTTATGACGTATGCTGTTCCTTCTGTGGATGCAGGGGTGCAGGTCGACACAGCGTACTTCGACTTCCGTAAAGCATTCGACACAGTTGATAATGACGTACTACTGATCAAGCTGGCGTCGATAGGATTTACTGTGGACTTATTAAAACTCTTTGCTAGTTACATGCAGGGTAGAAAACAGTATGTGGATTACTGTGGATATCTTTCGGAACCGTTTTACACAAACTCTGGCGTCAGCCAAGGAAGTACTCTGGGGCCTCTAGAGTTTTTAATTATGATTAATGACCTACCTAATGTCGTGAAGGACTCAGTCTGCCTTCTTTTTGCAGATGATTTAAAACTGCTTAGGCTGATAAAAGATAGATCGGATTGCGGGCGGCTGCAAAAAGATATAGACCGTGTTGCTCAGTGGAGTCGTGATAACAAACTCTTTTTTAATGGATCCAAGTGCTGTACTATTACCTACGGTCGTGCACGAAATCCAGTTATACACGACTATACACTAGATTCGGACAATATTGGTCGAGTGCAATCTGTTCGTGATTTAGGGATCCGTATGGACATTGAATTAAACTTCCGGAGCCATGTAGTGGATATCTGCAAAAAAGCATTTAAAAATTTGGGCTTTATACTACGCCAAAGCAGTGACTTTAATAATGTTGGCACTATTAAAGTGCTATATAACGCGCTAGTAAGAAGCAGATTAGAGTGTGGAGCCATGATATGGAGTCCTCACGAGAAAAAATACAATAATATGGTGGAAAAAATGCAGAACAAATTCATAAGGTTCCTGTACTTAAAGTTATATGGAGTTTACCCCTTTTTCCCATTAATGTACCCGACACTATTTGTTCTTGGCATGGTAGGTTACGACAAACTTCAAATAAGACGGGAAATGATGTTAATAACATACATTTTCCGTCTACTTAGAGGCATAATACACAACCCGCAGGTATTGATGAGCATAGGATTATACGTACCTGATAAGTATGTATACGCACGCAGACGACCTAGGCTACTTGCTATCCCGAGGGCGAAAACTAACCTCCTGGGTGAGTCCCCGTTCACACGGGCCCTTCGTACAATTAACTGTCTTCACACAGCCGAAGATATTGATATTTTCAATATTACGTTGACGAAATTCACAGAAACTCTTTTGTTATCTTTAAGTAAGACCATATATTATTGATTGTTATGGTTCATGTTTTTAGCTTGTTTTGTGTAATTGTTTGTTCTATTTCCTTGTCGCCTTGGTTTTATACTGTAATGGCAATGTAAATATTAAATAAATAAAAAAAAAAAAAAAAAAAAAAATAATAAACTTGTTACCAGGTGAGATGAAGACCAAGTGCTTACCCGTCATACAATAAAAAAAAAAAAAAAGATTATTTTAACGGTCATCTGCTTTCTTCTTCTCTATCAGTCCATTACGAAGGTACCTGTCGTTACTACGTCGTGTCATCCATCAAACTGGAGGATTTTACTAAAATCGTACATAAAATAGAAGTAATACGAGTACAAGAAGTTAAGCCCTTGCCTTTCTTCTGGTGCCATGTTTTTAAGACATTCAAAGGCTGAGTGGTCGATTCTTAACGGTAGTAGACACCTATTCTTGTGGTTTTGTCATTGAAGTCGCAAACGATAGAATGTCTATGGGTCCACGAGTGCGCCCGTGACTTCCGGTACAGGGTGACACGTATCACAACCCAGTTCTATATAGGGTTGTTGCAATCTGCCTGCGTGGATCTATGATTCATCTTTGATCTTTGCTTGATTTTATACAAGCATTTAATTTAACTCGGTTACTTTTTGTTTTAGCTTTCAAGATCAGGGGCTTGTTATGTGGTCGGGAATGTTAGAAAATAAGTTTGGTTATTATGATTGAATTAGGCTATAGGTATTTAAGTTATTTAAGGTTTTAAAGAGCAATACGAGAATATTAGTTTTATTCTTTATAGTTTTAGTCATCATCATCATCATCATCATTATCACGTGCAGACAGGCTCATCTCATCTGCGCATATGCCTCTTTTAACGGAAAACGTTCTTAGAAGGCTAACTTTTGAAAATATTATGATCTGCATTTACAGATTTTGAAAATAATGTATGTACAGTCAGCGAAAAAATTGGCAATTCATATAAAATATTTTTTTTGATGCCAATCAACACTTCTGTTTCATGTAAGAATTAATAAAACTCTTTTGGACCAACCAAGGTCAGAGTTGTAACTTATTAGGAAAGTCTGAGTCACTAAAAACTTTCACCATAAATTTTGCAGGAATTTAGACTATGGAGTATAGAGACCTACTTTTATACGCAACAAAACTTTTTATTCTGAATATGCAAGATACATTAGTTTAAGTATAATATCAGTCTTAAGGTTCAAATGCAGCAAAATAATTATTTAGCCGGTAAAACTGAAAATGGCCTACAGAAGTGCGATTATAGTGTCATCTGATTTGTGAATGCCAATTGATTTAAGACATAATGTACTAGAGAAGGAGCATAACATCTCTGTAGAAAAGGTAGTCCCACTTTTTCTACATTAAGAAATTCAATATGTTATTGACAACATAAAAACCAATAAAAGCCCAGGAGAAGACAAAATAACTAGTGACATTATGAAAGCATTTGGAGCTACCATTTATCCGATACTAACAACCCTATACAACCAAGTTATTTGTTATGAACATATCCCCACCACCTGGAAAAGTTGCACAATCACACTACTGTACAAAAAAGGAGACCCCAAAAACATTAACAACTACCGACCGATCACCACCGACCGAGTTTACTGAACACTATATACAGAATATTCACTGCTTTAATTTCGAATCGCGTCGGAAGAACTATAGAAGAAAACCAACCACGAGAACAAGCAGGCTTCAGGAAAAAATACTCTACCATAGACCACATATTTACCCTGACACAAGTCCTAGAGAAAAACTCTGAATATGGGAAGCACATATACTTAGTTTTCATTGATTACAGCAAGGCTTTTGACTCCATGAAACATGTAGAACTCTGGAAAGCTCTAGCCACTCAAGGAGTAAAAGACAAATACATCATGCTAATAATGAAGATATACATCAAATGCGTAGCTAAAGTTAAGCTGGAAAAACCTGGAGACCCTTTTGACATAGCCAAGGGCGTCCGCCAAGGCGACACAATCTCACTAAGACTATTTACAGCCTTACTAGAACCCATATTTCAGAAACTCGATTGGGACACATATGGTATAAATATTAACGGAGAAAATCTATCCAACCTAAGATTCGCTGATGACATTATTTTACTATACCAAAAGTCACACGGAAATACAGGAAATGATATCAAACCTGAACAATGAAAGTGAAAAGTATGGACTAAAAATAAACTGCGATAAAACCAAAAGCTTAGCATGGAAAAAATACTGGGCTCTTAAGGAAATTATCAAGGGTAACTTTGCATCCAGCATTAAAAAGAAATTAGCAGTTTCCACTATTCTACCAACACTACTTTACGGCTGTCAAACTTGGTCCGGATAAACAGCGGATAACAGAGCTAAAATTAGATCTTTTCAAAGAGCAATAGAGAGAAGCATGATGGGCATCAAACTACGAGATCGTGTCAGAAGCTCTGAAATCAGATCTAAGACCAAACTAATAGACGCCGGGAAAATGGCCGCAAAACTAAAATGAAAATGGGCTGGTCACATAGGTAGAACCAATGACAACAGATGGAGCGAGAGAGTTTTAAGCTGGTGGCCAAGAGATGGGAAGAGAGAGCGCGGAAGACCCATACGCCGGTGGACAGATGATAATGTCGCTGTTGCAGGTAACCACTGGACACGAACTGCACAGGACAGAGTATTATGGAAAGAAATGGAGGAGGCCTTTACAATGGATAGCCCCTGACAATTTAAATTTTGAATTATGACAAAATAATATATTCACTTATACTTAAATAATTGTACATTTAATGACTAATTATTTTATTGTAGTGAAGGTATTTAATGTGATTTGATATTTATGTTTTTTTAGATTTAACTGACTATGAAATCATTCTGTAATATTATATATTGTAAGTATATCAGATAATAATAAAACACAACAACGTAATAAATATTGTAACTACATACTAATAGGGAAATAAATTTTTATTTTATTTTATAAGTGATTTAACATAATCTAGTAGGTTACAGAGACAACCCTGCAGCAAAGACATCATTATGATAATGGATGTCACGGACTGCAACTTCACAAGTGCTCTAGAAAAGTAGAATCTCGCCCAACTTTGCTCGATCCGACGTAAACCAAAACTAACCTTATTCCTTTGAGAGAATGGTTACTGCGATGGAATGTCTAAGTTTGCAGCTGCTATACTAGGTGGCGCGACAATCGTGAGAGCAACACATTAGCGACATCTCTAGCCGAGTGCGAAAATTACGGAGGAATTACAAACGTTGAAGTGTCGGAGCTTTCAGCTTGTCCTTTTAGTTTGTAAAAGCGCTTCCCCGTCATATAATAAAAAATAAAGTTACTGAAATCAGGTTTTCTATCAAATTTACAAATTCTTGTGGATTGAAACCGTCTGCCATCGCAAGATTGGCGGCAAACGGTAAATACCTTCTAATTACCGTCATACGTCCTACGGCTGTTTGAAGTTTGAAAGCTTGCCAGATGAAGAGACCTGATGAAATAAAATCAAACCGGCCTTGGGTTTACAAAAGACATGTCTTTTGTAAACCAACAATAGGCCGATACTGGCTGGAATCCATGCCAGTGGTCGAGATTCAACTGCAAGAAAAGAAAATAAAAAGAATATTAGCTTTATGTACTCCTCTACTACATTTTAATTAACTATACCTACATTTTATTAACTATAGCAGACCAGCAGGGGTATTAACAAATTGTGTAGTGAATAGGTACCCAGAGATCACACTCCTCCGTCCGTGTGAAAAGTTTTCTTGAAATAACCGGTCAAGCGCTAGTCGGTAACTTACACCAAAGGCAAAATGAAAGGCAAATACACCAATCCACATGTTAAGGCAAAAAATAAGGTATATTTTTGTCTAATATTTTAATTATTTCCGAACTTTTTTCTCGCGAATCCGACAAAAACTGGGTCAGTCCTTAGTTTTGCTTGTAACTTTAGGGTTAGCAGGTACTATAATCACACTTAGTTTGAAGCTCTATGTTCAACAAATTCTATTCAATTGCAACATTCTTGTACCATATCGTTATTTAAGATTAGCATGTATTTATTTATATAATCGTTTTAATATTGCAAAAACGGCAAGCGAAAAAATCTGAACTGTCATCTTTTAGAACGATTATCCTCTTTCTTTTAGACTTAAATACGTCTATTCCTGGTTGCCAACACCTCGATCGCCACCACTGGTGGCATTGAATCAAATCAATCGCTTTTTTATCGGTTTTGAGCTACGCAAATAAGTGGTAGCAAAGTATTTCTGGGTCAAAAGACTACTCCCTCATCCCAATCTTCTGTCCCCCAACGGCGGCCGCGCTTTCCGTGTACTGTCGGGCTTGACAGTACTTATCGGTATATTGCAAAAAAAAAAAAAAAAACCTGAACACCTAGACGTACTCCGCCATAAAATTATATCATATATATTATATCATTAGGCCGTGCGTAATTTAAAGACCAATAATTAAAAAAGAAGACCAATAATTAAAAAAGGGGATAGTTTATTTAAAAAAGTGCACATTTAGAATACCTAGATCAATTTGATTCTTGAGGATCAAATAATATTGTCCCTTTTAGATTTTCCGTATTCACGTCACGTGTGACAATATGTCGATTCAAAAATATTTTCCCGGATCGATCTACGACGCGACAACCAGTTCGTCGGTCGATTTAATCGACACATGCTCCGTTTTCATTTCCGGTGCACTCAGCGGTGGTTTTTGAGACCATTGTATAAAAAGTTTCACTATTACACCAACTTGATTTGACCAGGAACAGGAAAACGAATGGAGATCGTCCGTTGAAACTTTCGCGATTAGAAAAACATTGTTAAGTATGTAAAAACGGGGATAGCATTTTTACTGTACATTTACATTGAATGTATCGCGGAAATACATAATTATTGAAAATTAAGATGATACGATACCCACATTATGGTGTCAAGGCAGGCCGTTATACTGTTACCGTTATTATTATGCATTTTATACAGTTATACATTTTATTGGTTTTATAACGAAGAACCAAAAACACTAACGACAGTAATTACATACACATTTTTTATTTTAAATGGGCCGACCCATACCCTTAGCTCTGGATTTTACTTGCCCATGCACGTAAGATATAAGAATAAGGTTAACAATGGAGCGAACGTATCCAGAAAGGGACTTCTCTATGAAAACATAGAATGGAAGCTGACACCAAGTTTTTGCAGTAAAAAAAAAAACTAATCTTGAAAAGGCTACTTTAGAACGTCAAATCTACCGCCTGTTTAGAATCACGACCAGCACACAAGCAGAAAGCCAAGAATCTAGGGCTACTTTATCTCCGAGAAGTTAAATAAGAGAAAAAGAAGGCACGTTTAATTTCGAGACTCAACGTATTTCCCTGTGCTGCTCGCGCGAGGCAAATTGAAAAGCACACTCGAAAACCCCTTTAGTGTCATGTGAGTACTACACAATGAACCCCCTACGTGCCTTCACGAATTTTATCCGTTAAAAATGTCATCAGACGAGTTTTCCGGCTGTAGTGTATGCTCTGTGGATTTTATATGTCGAACGAGGAATGTTAAGGAAAGTGCTTAACTGTGTAGCGAGTATTGCTAATAAGAACTTGAAGGCTTACGTACTGCTTACTGTTTTGGTTGGTAGGACTTTGCTTAAGACCGCCTGACTGAGCTACCACTATCTTACCTAAATCTGTCGTCATAATAACATTTCTTAATTGTCGTGTTCCGGAAAAGGCAAACGCTTCGTCATAAAATTAAAAAAAAACCCCAAGTTTTATCATATCATCATCAACAAGTATTAAGTTGAAGTTATTAAAACCAATGTTATAATTTTGATAGTTTTCTGCATGTTGAAGACAATTTAAGACCAAACTATATAAATGGCTTAGTGACAAATGATTTTATAAGTTAAGTGATTTCTTAGGCAACAATTAAATGATTATTATATTGGAATAGTTTAATATAAGAAGAATTACATGTGTATAATGTATTAATTTTATGTGTGTAAATTTAATTAGTATTATGATTATTAAAATGAAAAGATATATATTACTTAATATAGTGTTATACTTATAAGCTTTTTTTTTAGGTTCTAATAAAATGATGTGTGATGTCATGTGCTTGATTGGCTATTATTAATGTATCTATATAGGTATCTGTTTGGTTTTTCATCACGATGAATTGATTTAATTCTAAAGGGTATTTATTATCTACCTTAAACTATATTTTTTTCTCATGTATTTTAGGTGTTTTTTTTTTTTTTGCATGTAGGTCTACGTACCTCGAAGCTTGTGATCTAGTTTATTTAGGAACCATGTACATACTTCATGCAAAATAAATGATTTCTATTTCTATGTTAATTTATATGTTTGATGAGATTTTGGTATGTATAATTACTTAAAGCGTATGCCGTCAGGTACAACAATCGGCTTTTTCATGCAGGTGAAACCTAAGGCAAAAGCTAGTAATAGTAACTAGTATAATAATAATAAGTGTAATGAAACCTCCCAGACTTCTCCAGTAATCCCGAGGGAATTACTTTTAAATCCTTTCTTGATGTCCGCTGACATGAAAATGAAAAGAAAATGGAAAGGTAGCTCTCCGAAATATTAAGTCTCTAGGATTTGGTTTAGGCAGTGCGTTGATTGTCAGTCAGTCAGCTTCACGATGATTTTATATATATGAATAAAATATTTAGAAAAGTAAAGCCTGTTCACAAAGAGAACCATCGTAGATGGCGCTTATGTGCTATACAAACGCCATTATGTGATAATCTAGATTTTTACATTCCTGTAATTTTGAGACGGAAATACTCTTAGTGTTTCCCAATAGGAAGGTGTTTTATATTCACGATAAGTCGGCTCTAAACATTTGCCTGGTTTGTCTGGGTTGTGGTAGTTCAGAAATCGTGTTTGCCTCCTATCAACACACAGTCTCAATCAGAAGTATTAGAAAAGAGACTTGATATTTTAAGGATGATTTACATTTGTTGTAAACAAAAATTGGAATATTACTCTCCGGGCTTGCGACTTGCAATTAATACTCTTTCTCCTTTCAAATTGGGTGTTGTATAATATAGTACGTATGTATTTACAAAATTATTTAAGTATTCTATCCGCAGTCTAGTTCCCATATTACAAGATATGCTTAGTTTGGGGCAAGATGGCGCTGTGTAAAATTAATGTCCTGTAATATTTATTTGTTTAATTACGGCTAACAAGAAGAGAGCACCGTCAGTAGTGCCAGGACCTACTGGATAATAAGGTGCTAGCGAAAACTAAAATTATAAAAAAATATAAATAAAAAAATTACGTTGCATCAATGTGAAGCCCAACGAGTTAAAAAAGAACTTCAAAAGCTAACCTAAATACCCTTTCAATAGCTGAATCAAACATTCTGCACATTTTACAGAAATAGGTGTGCAAGCCCTACAAGAATACAAAATATACTCGCTCACTCGCAGACCTTCTACGTTTCTCGTAGAGGGCTCTACGAAATATTATTGGTATACCTACGTTTTCATCGAAGCAAAATTTGATTACCTTGATTTTACTTCAATTTCTTTCTTCTTTATGTTCTTCACACCTCTGAATTCTGAGAAGCTTTGTCCATGCGTACTAGTTTACAAATTATATTATTATTTAGTATTCAAATTACATTATAAAATATAATCATGTTTCGTTTCTCAACCTTCGTATAATTATGATATTTCAACCGCCTCTGTTGTCTTTTTTTTTTTTTTTTTTTTTTTTTTAACGTGTGGAAATCCTTGAGGATACCTCCCAATCTGAGGGGATCGGGAGGTTATGCCAGACTTACTGGCTAAAACCACACGGGGTTCTATCTTAGCGAATATTTACCGAGGCTGTGGGTACACTTAAGAGCATTCATCCATGGCTTCGGTTTCGATGGCTCGTGTGAGCTTCCTCATTTAAGGTGAGCGAGTACACCTTACGTCGCTTAAATAAGTAGGCGCACGGAACCTCCGCGCGCGCCGTCTCGAGGCTAGTAGAAGTAGACGGTGAACACCCCGTCAGTGCCACCGTCTTAGCCTTGGTCATGGGGGTTGCATATGGTGTGCAAAATTTCTCCTCCGGCGTCCGGTTCTCCTTCTGCGGCTAGGGTTGTCAGAAGAGATTTCTCTCTCCCTTTCCGCGGCTTCCTTTTGCAGTAGAACTGATTCGCAAAAGGAAGCGACCCTTTGCCATGATCTCTCACAGGATACCATGTTGCCTCTGTTGCAACAGGATGCCTCTGTTGTCTAGTGGTACTCCTACCTCTGATCTAGAGGTCCCGCGTTCGATTCCCAAGGGTAGAACAGTATTGTGCTTGGTTTTGTTGGTGGTAGGACTTTGTTTAAGACGTAATTGTTGTGTTCTAGCATAGAGGTAAGATAGCCAGTTCCTCAGTTTATTGTGGATCTCGGGTGAAGTGCGCTTCCACCGCCTTGAAAAATAAGGTGAGATGAAGGCCAAGCACATCTCCGTAATACAATAAAAAAAAAATGTAGTCTTTATTTTCTTCCGTGCCTTCTCTCTATACTTGGTCCTACGTAGGCGCCAGGTGGTCTGTCCTAGGTTTGTCCAGCTGTGCTGTGAGGGTCCACAAAATTGACGTATTCTGAGTGTTGGGCCGACAAGGTTGCGATAACCGAACGCCAGTGCATTGCATTCGGTTACCGCATAGTAATCATAGTATCAATGGAATTTGAATCATTTGACGAAATAATGCAATGCAACGCAATTCGATAACAAACTTCGCAGATCGTGCGGGTGTGATCCATCATCAGTTATTGAATTACGACCCCTGCCCCGAGTACAATGAGACCACGACCCACGTTGTGTTGACTAATTATAAATTGCTACACTACACCCCTGGTTATGTTTGCCTGGTACTCGATACTTGGTCGCGATTACGATATCTTAAAATATCATATTTGACTCGACTATTTTACATGGGTACAATAATATACAACATTCTTTGGGTTGGCTCTTTAGGCCAGCAAATTAGCATACCAATTCAGCGTGGCAATGCAGCCAGTGCCTTGGGCACGCTTCCGTCTGGTACTGGTCTGGAACAGTTGAGTTACCTATTAGAACGTTTGTAATGGTCCTTAGGTTATACAACTCCTTATTTTTACATTGAAATCATCATTATCATCATATCACACACGTCCACTGCTAAATATAGGCCTCCCCCAATCGACGTCACAAATAGCTATCCTGAGCCATCTTCATCCATCGACTCCCCGCGACCGCCACAATTTCGACGGTCAAGTCGAGTGGAGGGTCTTACCACACACTGTTTCGCCATTAATCGCGGTCGCCATGCAAGAACCTTGACTCCCCAGTTGTTATCGGTTCTACGAAGAACGCAGGCTTGCCAACTGCCATTTCAGCTTGCGAATTCTGAGAGCTATGTTCTTCTGTTCTCCATAGCTCGCTGTATGACTTGGAACTTATTCACGAGGCCTTTATGCAGCGACCACGAACTTTACTCCTTTTTTTTATTGTACGACGGGGTAGCGCTTGCCCTTCATCTCACCAGGGTTACAAGTTGAGATAAGGCCGAAGATTGAGGCTTTACTTAGTCATAATTATCAATACAACTATAGAACTTAATATATATAAAATCGTCATGCAGTCTGACTGTTTGACAATTAACTCACAACCCAAACAAGAGTTCCTAGAGACTTTAAAATTTCAGGGTAGCTTCATTTTATAGACGGAGTAGGTACGGTGAAAGGATTTTAAGAAATTCCCACGAATTGACGGGAACGCAGTGCCGTTTCACATACAATAATAATAAAGTGCAAGGTTCATGGCAGGCAAATCTTTTCATAAGCATAGGTATACATTGAATATCCACAAAAGTTAGATTACTACTCCACCCCATTATTAATAAGTGACATTTTAAAATAGGCGCATGTGTTGTAAAAGTCAGCAATGCAGTACAGGCTGATCACCCCCAGGGGTGCAATGCAT
The DNA here is from genome assembly GCA_951394065.1 of Venusia cambrica. Classification (NCBI taxonomy): domain Eukaryota; kingdom Metazoa; phylum Arthropoda; class Insecta; order Lepidoptera; family Geometridae; genus Venusia; species Venusia cambrica. Next base: position 12,515,188 of record OX596035.1, read on the forward strand.
CATCTCGGGGAGTCGGACAGTTGAAACTTCGCACACGCAATACATTTACTAAATGAAAATGAGGAATCAGGGATTTGTTGCGCATTGGGGACAGTGTTCCTGGACTTTCTGTAACATTACATTTACTGTGAAATCGTTGAGTGAGTTTTTTAGAATTTTTAAATGACGACGTGTTTACGTCGAATTGCTATTCGTGTTTAGCAAGGGGTTGTATCTTCCACAAAACTTCTTAAATAGATAAAAAAGGCTCAAACAACTTCTATACCACGAAAGGATTAAAAACTTAAAAAACTCAAACAAAATATCTAGAGTATAAATATGTAGGTAGTAGATATACATATACATTTAATTTCTTTGCGAGTTATGTTCCCTAAGTGACTTCCTTAGGATCAGTAATCACCACTCACACACCATTCAAATAAACACTATTCTTGACATAAGTAAATACATAAACCTACCTACAGTATATATACTCTCATATGCGTTGTTTAGTAAAACGCTGTTATTTTACAGTAGGTATTTAATTTATTTTTTGATTTCATTTAATAAACTGGAAGGCTTCGCCATATAGATGTTAGATAATGCTAATAATACATAGAAGGAAGCTGCAGCCTTTCTTCTGGTGGGATCCCTTAGTTGACTTTTATGACATCTGCGATCTAGGTAGGAAGGGGCTGCTTAAACCACCACGACATTTTTCTGTCTTAGTTAAATTATAATCGCAACCTACAAACTCAAGTTCACTGACTGTTAACCTTAACCAATGATCCAAATAGGTACTTAATCCTATTTATAAATAAATGAATAGACTTTTCTATGCCTCCTATTTATACTCACGATACAGATTTTATCTAGTGTGGGAATCAAAGGACATTCCTATGTACTTAAACTTGGATTCCCAATTTGGCACAGCTTGCGAATCTCAATCTTACATAGGAACTATAGTTTTATTTTATATGCACTGTTGTATGTATAAAGGCAAATAAATACTTTCATTTTTTAATTTTCAAGAATGTCACATTGATTCGTATTGGTAGGAACTAAAAATGTCAACGTCATAAAAAGAAATAAACAGAATGCCCTTTGAGGTACTGCATAAGTAAAGGTCGTGACCTCGTGCCAAATGTCGTGCCCTTTGGCTCCGTCTCCCTAAGGACTGAAAAATAATTTATGGGAAAAACGATATGGTATGATTTTCCCTAGTAATTGTGGACTTTACTACATCCGGCAACTTCGTTGGGTAAACTGGTCACCGATAGCATTTATTTATCTCATCGATCGTACTTCTTGCATTTGGTACAGTCAACTACAGTTGTGAATGAATTACCTAGCTTTTGTGCACTACAACCACCATTCTACGTAAGTCTGAAGTCATAACTACTAGGTAATCTAATTGTTGTGTTCCGGCATTTAGAGGTAAGATTCACAGTTTTTAAGCCTGTTGAGGTATAAAGGGAAGCGTTTGGCACATCTTGGCCTTATTACGCCAGCTGAGATAAAGACCCGCTTCACCGTCGAAGAATAAAAAAAAAGAAAAAGAATAGGCTAAATAGTTTTTTAAAGACAATTCTTCTTAACAAAATTAAATACTTTTGAGTTTGAGTTCCTGTTTTATTCAAATGTATGCTATCAAAGGTAGATTATCGTCCCAAATCACGAAATTAATGCAACCAACATCACTTTTAATCATTAAAGCACATTACATTTTGAACTGTAAAATTTAGAACCAGCCTAAGTAGAGCTATCTCTAAATCTTTTCACCCATAAACGTCAACAGACAAAACATTCTACAAAGGGTATCAAAGGTCTTGTTCATCTGGCAGACCTAATAATTCTCAAAAATATTGCTTTTCTTTTAGCCAATGCAAAATAGGTCTTGCCTCCCGGTAATAAGGTTAGAAAGGGTTGAGTTAATTTGCGACACTTTTGCAAAATCAAGTCATGAAACCACCCTTTTCGAGTTCCGTAAGATAATTAAGGGCACCTGCGACAAATTAAAGACAAGGAATGGTTTGCATTTGTACGTTTTGATGGTGACTTACTTTATGTAACAATAATTAATGATATTATTTTGAAGTATTCGGTCAGCAAAAAAAATAATTTTAAAAGGTTTTTTAACAGCACGTAATTTGAAAATGAGGTCTATGATGGAGCGAGTTTTCCCTGAAGCTGGCTTTCCCGAGTTCTGTCGCGGGAAAGCCAGCATCAGGGAAAACTCGCTCCACGATGAGTTCTGTCGCGAGAAAGCCAGCTTCAGGGAAAACTCGCTCCACGATGAGTTCTGTCGCGAGAAAGCCAGCTTCAGGGAAAACTCGCTCCACGATGAGTTCTGTCGCGGGAAAGCCAGCTTCAGGGAAAACTCGCTCCACGATGAGTTCGTCGCAGGAAAGCCAGCTTCAGGGAAAACTCGCTCCACGATGAGTTCTGTTGCAGGAAAGCCAGCTTCAGGGAAAACTCGCTCCACGATGAGTTCTGTCGCGGGAAAGCCAGCTTCAGGGAAAACTCGCTCCATGATGAGTTCTGTCGCGGGAAAGCCAGCGTCAGGGAAAACTCGCTCCATGATGAGTTCTGTCGCGGGAAAGCCAGCTTCAGGGAAAACTCGCTCCATGATGAGTTCTGTCGCGGGAAAGCCATCTTCAGGGAAAACTCGCTCCATCATAGACCTCATCCTTGCTCTAGCTTAGACTCGTTAGACAAACCTAGAGGTCAAGAGCTATCCCATCATTTATTAAACTTTACGAATTTATTTCCGGCTGTCAGTACAGCGGCCAGTCGTTTAGTGCCGGGTTTAGGATGCGGTTGCTATCCAGGTGGATCTTTACAGGTACCACCGGCGTTGTGATCATTCAACCGCTATCAAAAAGGAAGCGATTCTGTTGCCCGAGGACCACGAGATGGTCGATCACACCTATCCCAAAACTAAACCTTTTCGGTAGGTCCCATTTGTTCTGTGATATTTTTTTTATTTTGATCTATGGACCATGTGCAACCTTTTTGTTATTAAAAAAATATGACCCTTGAAGGTTAGGTAAATATTTTTGTATTTATTTATTTATTCAAAACAATATACATCTGTCATTACAGGTGTATAATAAATGAAAAATAATGTGTAATAACCTAGGTTTAGACAAATATGATAAATAGGGCTGGAGATCGTAGCTGTATTAGCTCGGCTGTCTTGTTAATATTTTTGTGTGTTAATATTACCAAATTTAAATGCTAGTTAGTTTTATTAGAGACTGATGATTTGTTTAAAATAAGTGACTTCATATTCATATCAATCAAGTTGGCTGCTAAATGGTAATTTCACAATGTATGCAAACTGCCTTTATTATGTAGGAATAAGTATATATAAGATGGTAGGTATAAAGTATTTAGGTATGTTATTATCAAATTTTATTAAAATCATTTTATATTCTGTAACTATATGGATAATCATCAAAAACTTACTAACTCGAGTTTTTTCCCCTTTCCTTGTGTACATACTGGGGGTACCACAACCTCTTATAGCATTCTTGATTTGATATTATTTTAATTTAGTCACAAACTGTCCAGTGTAGATAAAACGAGACCAAAGTAATGTAAGATCAAAATGAGAGTTTTTGACCAGGCGGCTATAGATTTGAAGTTTCAAAATGATCCTCAGTTTGTTGAGGATTCCGGGTGAAGTGCGCCTCCACCTTTGGCATATCTCAACTTGTAACCAGGTGAGATGAAGGCCAAGCGATTCCTCGTCGAACAATAAAAAAAAATGGAATAAAAAAGGTTTGCCTATTATCTTTTTTACTTTAATGCCATTCTAGTTGTGTGTGGCCGTAAACGTATTAAAACATCTTGTTATTAGCCTACGCAAGTCGAGAAAATGCATTTTCGCAAGAAAATTAACATCTATTCAAAATACCGCGTTATCCGATTGCACACAAAAGGGTAAGGGGGTTGTGAACAAATCGGCTACTCGACTGCGAATATCTGACTGGGTACGACTTATAAAAACACAAAATAACACTTTCTACAAGACGAGGGGAGGTTTACCTTATCCGATGTAACTGTGTCGTTGGTTTAGGGATCTTCCAGAGTAAGTATATACCTAATCATTACTTTATAATACTTATAAAAATATATCAAAATAGACAAATATAAAATTTTTGATTAAGCCTTTAAAAAAACGTTGTGTTTGTGCGGGTACACACTATCTTATCTAATATCTAAATATATATGTGTGTATCTTCTCTATAGATTCCAAAACGGTTGGACAGATTGTGATGAAATATTCGGCCCGGAATTCAACATCAATTTCGGAGTTCCTCAGTTTTTTGAGGATTCTGAGTGAAGTGCGTCCACATAACTTGAAAATCAGGAGATATGAAGGACAAGAACTTCCCCGTCGTACAATGAAGAAAAAAAACTTTTTGTGGTACCTTCGTATCGTGACTTCGTATCGTATCGTGATAAGTGAAAAACAAAAAATACTCTTACGGGTATTTTATGGGTAGATTATTCATTCTGTAATTCAATGCTTATCGTTATGAGATTACTTTATGACAACAATCCCGTTGTCATTAATCGGCACTAACTTTAAGAAATATGAAACAAACTACTTAATTATTTTCAAGTTTTTAGTGGTTCCAATTTTTTTTTTAATAATTTATTTAAGTAGGTACGCAAAAGTATTGTTCCTTCATTGTTTCATCACTCTCAATCTCAAGTTGTTTCAATACAAAAAATAGGTTGGTCTCTGTTATTTTCCCAAGATAATAAAACCAAGTAGGTACATAAAGTAAAATAAAAGTATTCTGCCAAAGTCGAGAATGAAGATTGACAGAAGGAAAGCTCGACATAAAAATAAACTGAATAAAAAGTACCTTCCGACGTCTTACGGCATCGTTGACTCACGCCTTGGACATTTCACTGGCTTTCGGAGAAAATCATGGAAATGTCAACTGGATATACTGGTGTGTCACCAGTCTTGGTACTTTTGTGGTAGACAAAGAAAAGGATTAAGATAATTTTATTTGCATAAACATGTGTACATTGAGGTGAAGGGTACCAATTTTATTCGTTTTTTTTTTAATTTACCCAATACAGGACATTAATTTCACACAGCGCCATCTAGAGCCCCAAACTAAGCATAGCTCGTAATATGGGAACTAGATTACGGATATAATACTAAAATACGGGAAGGCTAAAGTTTTTCAACCATACCGCCTTGTCTCCTTTGTACCTACCTATTTCATTAGACTAGTGCGGGACACAACATGTCAAATGTGTGCAAAAAAGTAGGTGTGATTTATCTGCCAGTGATGTCTGCATGTACTACAGTCTTCAGAATTGGGCTTTGCTAGCGCTTACGGCTGAATGATAACACGATGTTGGACCTGTATTAAGGACCACATGGCTAGCAACAACACTTACGCGTCTGCCAAAGTCCTTTTAGTATTTAGTCTATTTCTGGGAAAACATCTTTGGGCTTGCGTAGGGCATTTTATATTTTTATTAACTTTTCACGAAGATTTAGTTGGATAAACACAGAACACTTAAAACCCGCTAACCTAAAACCAGATAAATATCGATCAAAGCTTTTTTCGTTTTGTGCTTACTAACATACTGTCAAATCACAGATTAAAAAAGTTGATTTTGTATGACGTTTCATTAAGCCGCCAATGTTTGAATATTAAGGTGCCAAAATATGGACAGAGGCTACGACTCCAACTCAGCCCGCAAATGTCGTAAATCTGACTAAGTGATCTCACCAGGAGAGGGACAGTAGTTTACTTCCGTGTATGTAACACCTTTTTAGACAGAATAAAGGCTTTTTATTAACTTAACTGCGATCACCGATCCACTTGCCAAGGGAGGTGATCAAGGTAACACCCCTCAATTTCCAAGGAGACACTGTCCAGCGTATCAGCTATGTAAGCAAATTAATTCGCAAGAAGCGATAAGACCGTCAATTGTACCTACTGTTTACTTAGGTTTTCAAAATTCCTATATTATTTTGAAGAATAAGAATTTTCATTCATTTATTCAATCATTTATTTAAGTATCAAAACCAGTTATCCCAGCTCCACCCGATGCAAATAGTCCCCGAACAATAATCACGAAAGTAAGCGATACGAATAAAAATACACCCCTCCCTCAGGGTAAGATTTAACATATCTAATGCGGTTTACGTGTACCCCTCCAAGGTAATCGCTTTAACACGGAATATATCAGCAAACGTAAAATCTGTAGCCTATCTTACACCTAACATGTTTGAGTAGGTGCGACTTACCACTATGTAATGTGATCACAACACTGGTCGTAGGACCTGTCACGACCTGGCTAGCAACCACCCTCCTGACGATGTCCGGCGCCGAACGGTTGGCTATATTCCGCCGGTGAAGGAGAGCCAGTGCTTTTTGGTAAAGCTCGCTTCATTCTGCCTACGGACCTCATCCTTGCTCTGGCTTAGCTGGCTAGCTGGACAAGCCGATAAATTTGAAATCCATTAGCAGTGAACTTCATGTCGATTACCACTTGTCAAACCCAGTCAGAGTGACAGTTGTAGGTTAGGTTTCAAATGTCAAAAGTTAAGTCGATGTTGATTACCAGATTACTAACACAATAAGGGCCAACCATCATATTTAAAATAAAAAGTTTGCAGCACTCAATAATGATTACTGTTACAAAACCACTGGCTTCTCATTGAGAAGTCAAGTGACTCGACAAGTTGAAAACACCACACTCAAAAGCTCTTATACGGAATTGCGGGTGTTTTCCTGTTGGTACCAGATCTCTGGGGCGGCGAGGAACTATCACTTGTGGTCCCAATACTTATTGTTAAAAAATATTTCCTGTAGAAAATTTGTCAGGATATCACTTCTTAGATTTGACAGCAAATGTCAAAATGATAACAAAATGACTGCAAAATGACACTGAGACTGTATTTTTTCAAGTTATTGTCTTCAAGTTATTGTCTGTCATGTATCGTCCTCTTGATGGGGATACAATAGTAGGACTAATAGGAAACACTCGGAATTGCTTGCTAATCGCAGAGCACTCAATGCACTAAAGTAGATGTTAAAAGCATTTGAAGAGTAAAGGCTAGGGCGAATTGAGTGATGCGTTCATTGAGGACAATAGCAGGTGTAGCGCTTACCCTTAAGTAATTGGCCTGGGGTTAGGGTTGTCAACGGATTTCACCACCACAACGCCATGTGCAATAGTATATTCCATTTAGAGGTAAGAAAGCCAGTTTCTCAGGCCGCTGAGGATTCCGGGTGAAGTGCGCTTCCACCTTCGGCCATAACTCGTGACCAGCCCAGGTGAGATGAAGGTAGTAGGTAAGTGGTAGACCACTAAGAAGTCTATTCGCTGACTTTTGCTAGCGGCTACGTTTGAATGATTACAATAAGGTGGTAGGACTTATAAAGAAGTACAGCGCGAAACGGTTGCCAAGTCCCGTCGGTGCGCGGGACAGCCAGTGCCTTCTGGAAAAGCTTGCTCAATGGTAGACCTCATCTTTGCTCTGGCTTAGAGCTAGACAAGCCTAGAGATCAAGAGATAACTCATCATTAATAAAATATACTTTATCTTCTTCATGTGTCTTCCCCACCTGAAAGGGGCTATGTATGACGAATCTCTTTTGTTATGTAGGCATGCACTATGAATGGATTTTAGAGATTTCTCAAGGGCTGACGGGCACAACGTCCTGAACGTTTAGTATATACATGGTGAAGAAAGAGTTTATTTGTGGCAGCCCTGATGCTCCTTGGGTGTGGTTAGGTCGGCATCTATGGGGACTTCATCATAATGAGTGGCGCCTGCATTATTTACAAATGAGCTGAGCTGTACCACCAATTGCAATCTCCTGTCCCATTCTAACCTTCACCTGTTCACCTGCGAAAACGAGATGGATGGATCTATTACAAAGGTTAGTCTGATTACCGTGTTTGAGATCTTGATAGATTTGCATTCATAGATGTAGACAGGCATTGATGTGGGCAATCCTTCCTGGTTGATTGTGAGTGCTGAGAATGTTGATTGACTAAGTCTTACCATCAACCAAACCAAGCACAAATTTGTACTCCCCTGGGGATCGAACACGGGACCACTAGACCATAGAGGTTAAAAGAGAGACCACAAAATGATGATGATGATGGTGATGTGACCGTAGCTAGCCAGACGGACTTAAACAAAGTCCTACCACCAACCAAACCAAGGACATTTTATTTAAATATAAAATTAATTAGTAAACTATGCAAACATGTTCGCTCAACACTGCTAGTTATATAGTTTTGCTGTGCGCTTAAAGATTTATGTTCCAAACCAGTCAAAATTTCTTATTCTAGATATATGTATATTTTTGTTTTTGTTTGAAATGGGTATTGTGCGTTTAAAATAAATAAAAAAAAAAACAAAAAAAAGTAAAATGATGATTATGATGATGATGATGTGACCGTGTCCACGTTCAAACTATGATGACATGTGCCCCGGGCTCACCAGGCTGGAGGAATTTCATTAGAAGGAGCCCGACGAGATGCCGCGCTATTGTCCATTGAGTTATAGCCGTTGGACGCACGCCATCCGAGTGTCGCTGGTAAAGTAGGAACACCGGAATGTTGAAAGCAGCCTGTTATTTCTCCTTGCCTCACAGAATATACTATATTTTAGTACGCGTAGGTACTGTTTGTAAAAAACTTTTTTTTGAACCTATAGAACACTGAAATGAAATGAAAATGAAAAATGGAATGGAAATTACTTTTTACACATTGAAAATGACTGAATCACACATAACAAGCCTCACAGCTCAGTTGGTAGTAGCTCTGCCTTCTGCGCTGTAGGTTGTGGGTTCGATTCCCACCCAGGACAAACATTTGTGTGATGAATATAGATGTTTGTTCTGTGTTTGGGTGTTGTATTGTATGATAAGTATGTGTTTACAAAAAAAGTATTTATGTATTCTATCCGTAATCTAGTTCCCATATTACAAGCTATGCTTAGTTTGGGACTAGATGGCGCTGTGTAAAATTAGTGTCCTGTAGTGTCCTGTAATATTACAGTGTCCTGTAATAATGACTAATTTGACTACTACACTACTTACAACTTAGTGTAGCTCTTAGGGTGCTGATGGCTTACGCTTTCTGCCTGTCTGTGGGTCTGTAAGTAAATGTTTTAATTCGTAATAGGTAGCTGCTTGAAATTTTCAGTGAATATATCTTAATAAGCGGTTTACTTGAGATATGACATCAAAACAAAAGACGGGTTTTGCTTTTTAACGTTTTTTATTTAAGCTCTGAAGTAAAAACTGTTAAACCTATGAGATACTAGGTGTGATTATAGTTTAAGTATACCTATTAGTAGTATACAAATACTACAAATCGGCCAAGTGTGAGTTAGACCCATACGAATACATGAGATCAAAATGCGAAACCCATATTTTTTTATTCAAATGCAGGACGGAACGCTCGGTGTGCGTGCTGGACTCGCACTTAGCCGCTTCGTTAATATTTTGATTCCATTCTAAAAATAATGTGATTCTCACCAAGTTTGACAGCCAAAGCAGGCAGTACGTTCTGGTTTGACATCTATTCTGACTATTAAATTAGAACCGGTAACCTAACTAGATGTTATTTTTTTCAGTTTACTGATTAAAGAAAGAAGACCTAATTATTTATGTCATATATTATGCACATGTATTTCTAAGTATTATAAGTAATTTAATCGTATAAGTATAAGGTATTCAATCATTTTATTTTATTTATTACTATTTTTTTTTTATTGTAGGTATAAGTAAGTAATATTATGTATTAGTAATACATTATTAGATCATTTTCTCGCGTTAAGTACCACTACCACCCACTCCATACTTCACAAGGGATATCTGGAAGAAAATGTTAAATTAAAATTTAAATTAAGTTCGCCCACATACTTTTATTTATTAGTGCAATAAAGTATTTTCTATGTATCTATCTATCAATTAAAATATCAGGCTGATCTTGTTGGATCTGGGAAGATGTAGAAATGGCGAGAAACTGGACATTATCAGCATCATGGGAGGAGCGCGGTCCAATTGGCCGTACGATTACCTAATTGTTTGAATATGCGAGGATCTATATAGTTCACATTGAAAACCCATAGGAAATTAAAGGCGCTGACTTTTATTACTATGATTTTTGCACTCTTATTACGTCAAATATAAAAAAAATATCTTCCTTAGAATGGCAGCCTCTGTGGTCTAGTGGATTGCCCACCGGAGCATCTGCCTCCGGTGGGCAAGTGGTCTAGGGCTGGGCTAGTGGTCCCGGGTTCGATCTCCAGGGGGGTAAGCTATTGGGCTTGGTTTGGTTGGTAACAATAACTCTAAATTGTTGTGTTTCTTCATCCAGATATTCTCAGACTCTTGAAGATTTCTGGGTGAAGTGCACTTCCACCTTCAAATTATACGTCGGGGAAGGGCTTGGACTTCAGTCCAAGCCCTTCCCCGACGTATAATAAAAAATGGGGACTGTAATGGATGTTCAGATAATCAGATATATTAAACTACTACTATACCTATCAACATTCCAAGAACTGCAGAAGAATCTATGCGAAATTTTATATTAGAATCTTATCATCTCATCTAGTATTTTCTCAAGAAATTTCATGGTGATATTAATAGTGATAATCAATGATATTATAATTATGGTATAAATACTTTTCGTCCGGTCCACCTTATTGGTCGCTAGAAGTTTTGAATAGAAAGGAACATGACAGAAAAGGATTTACAAACCACATTTTCCGCACCTTTCTATTTTTAAACAGTACATAAATTATCTGATTTCTATACAGATAATTAAATTGCCGTTTTTTGTTTCCATTTCATGTAATCAATTTTAATTTCTAGGTGTTGTCAGCTCTCTACACCTCTCGAACAAGAAGTTTCAGTAACATCTTATCTTCCATGGTGGAGCGAAGTTTGGTCCGGCCCCTTATCGTGAAATGATATATTATGACATTCACTCTACCGCTCACTCCTGGAACATCACTACTAATTTGTTTATCTGCAGATGCTGGGTCGGTAGATTTATTACCACTTACTGGGAGCGCGGCTCTTATCTAGTGCTCTGGGATTTTTAAATGGAGATGTTTTGATAGTTTCTATTTTATTTACGTTCAGTTTTACAAGCGTTCTGTAAATTTCTAATAGAACTTTTATGTCAATACATAAGCAGGTATCTTAAATTAAAGCCACCAATAGAAATGTAAAGACTAGTGTACGAATGCGAATTTTGTATTTAAAATAAAATAAATATTACAGGATATTCATTTCACACAGCGCCATCAAGCCCCAAACGAAGCATAGCTTGTAACACTTGCATCATTGTGCATCAGTGCACAGTGATGCGCGTTCGGAAACGGACGCGTCTTGCGCAAGCGCAGCGTTGAATTTTGATTCGCGATACGCACGGCTGCCCGATCCATCGCGATGACTGCCAAACAGCTCATCGTCAACGAGTTGTTGGCATTCATGAGAATGCCATCGACACAATCCTGCAGATCTGTAAGTCAAAATTCAAGGAGTACGTTGGGCAAAACCGCCACGATGCCGTCCCGTCGGAGGGATGGAGGGAAACGTAGTCTTCAGGACATCATCACCCTGCTCAAGGAGCCCGACCCGGACGACGTGCCGGATTTCGTCTCGAAGAAGCTGCATAAGCTCCCGCCGGGGGTTCGACCACGTCGATGTCACTAGGCTCCTTAAGAACATTACGTTCCTGAAGTCGAGTCTAGCCGAAGTGCACGCAAAGTTAGAGGCCTCAGATAATACCATCTCTGGTATGCGCGCTGAGTTGGTATTACTTCGTATAATACTAATAAATGGCAGCGGCCAGCACCCCTGCAGCCCCTCACACAAATGGGAGGAAGCAGAGCTGTGGACCTGTTCGCAGAGCTGCACCCGCTAGAGCTCCACTGAAGGATGCAGAGGGCTTCAGGACGGTAGTAAGGAAGCGGAAGCCTTCTAGAAACCTATGCGGAACAGCCTTAGGTACTGATGAGGCTTTCCTTGCTGCGGTGCCCACTACGCAAATTTACGTGTTGCCTGAATTAAACGATTATTATTATTATTAATATGGGAACTAGATTAATGATGAACGGATGTAATACTTACATAGTTTTGTAAATACATACGTACTACCTATATGATACAACAGCCAAACACAGAACAAAAATCTATTTTCATCACACAAAAGTTTATCCTGGGTGGGAATCTAATCCACAACCTACAGCGCAGAAGGCAGAGCTACTACCAATTGAGCTATGAGGCTTGTTGATAAGTATACAACAGCGGTTAGGTATAATATACATTCTATTGGAATGTATAATATGCCTAACCGCTGTTGTATAATTATAAACCTAACCTTATTATACATTCTATTCTCTCTATGAGTTCTTCATATCTATGATTACCTATTATACATTATATTCTCTCTATGAGTTCTTCATATCTATGGTGACACATAGAACATGTTTGTACCCACGGCCACCCTTGCAATCCTTTCGCCCACCTGGTGGAACTCTCACAATTGTTTAATTAAAAAGGTATACAGGAAGTCAGTCACGCACCAGTTGTCTGTTATCGACTGTGCTATTGGCGGATAACCTTTGAACCCTCCCTGTATATAGATCACCCTATGTAGCACACCTGACGCATACTAGGGCGGTGAAAATATTTACGGAAAAAACGTACCCATGATAATAATCAAGTCGGTCTAAGCTACTAAAATAAACAGAAAGAAAACTCTTTGTTGTTTACCAATATATAAATAAAACAATCAAGAAGAACAAAATAGAGTAACAATGAACGATCTTATAAAGCTTATAAATCTTAGAAAATATGAAAAACCAATTATATCAGATAATATTTGGATGGAATGGACTGTTACTTGAAATAAGATAAGGTAATAATGGTGTTAACAATACTAGAAATAATTTAAAATGATACATAGAACTTAAACACTCACGACTATTTCATTCATGACTGTTTCGCAAGAATTGGTTCAAAAGTTTAATTTTGTAACGAAGCTTAGGAAGCTTTTTTATTTCGCAAGGATTTTAGAGTGTTATTTTGTAACGGAGCTGTAATAAAATCAATGAGTAAACCCGTGGGAGAGAATTGTGACCGATGACGTATCTCTGAAAATTAAAAAGTTTTTACTTATACTCGTACTTATTCTTTCGTTAAAGTAAGACTGTAACGGTTTGGGGTAGGAGTGATCCAAACAGTGCCGGATTTCCCAACTAATCTCGAAGATCTCATTTGCTGCGCTCGCTTGATCAAATGCCTATTGTATAATTCTGAGCTAAGCCAACGTATTATTTTATGCATATTCTGGTTGAGTTTGTTTTCAAACGCTAAAGATGTATCTTTGCATTCGGCGATAGCAAGCTTTTTGAAGAAGTTCCGATTTTAAAAGTTCTACACAGCAAAATATGATTCAATAGTTTCGCTATTACATACAACCTTCATAAAGTTGAATATATAAAATTTCAATTTTGAAAGTGTTCCAACAACTTCCAAGTACATTTTTTTTTATTATCATACAAATAACTCTCAAATATGTTTTTTTTTTTAAACTCACTTTTCCAGAAAGACTTATAAAAAAAAATGGATTTTCCTTAATGCAGAACATATTTTTTTTTAAATCGAGCACGTAACTCCTACCGTGACTTTTCGATAACTGTCACGGCTTCAGACTTGGCCTCAGTGGCCCAGAGTGAGTACTAGAGGTTCTTAGGTTTATTTTATTTCGATTAGTATGTATAATCGGTACAAATAGTACCTACCTATTTGTAGTCCAATATTATTCTATTCATTGTAAATTAAATGGATTATCTTTCTTTCCTTAATTCTTGATACAAAAAAGTAATACAAACTCAATTTCAGGAGAACAGGACCTCATAGCTCAGTTGGTAGTAGCTCTGCCTTCTGCGCTGGAGGCTGTGGGTTCGATTCCCACCCAGAACAAACATTTGTGTGATGAATATTTATGTTTATTCTTTGCTTGGGTGTTGTATAAGTATGTATTTTTAAAAAGTTAGTTCTCATTTTACAAGCTTTGCTTAGTTTGGTCCTGGATGGCGCTGTGTGAAATGAGTGTCCTGTCCTGTAATTGAATTCAGCTTTATGCCTGACATTAATGATGTGTGACTGTGTGAGCAACAGCCACAGACAACAATTATGAATTTATCATTCACTATTAGGAGTTACACCTCCCAATAACGTAATACTATCATTCCAGCGGCTCACCCTACATTGTTTTCCACCAAATTGGACTCCGTGATTAATTTGTTTAACTCCCCTTCCGTGTAATTTGTCATTACCACCTTACCTAGACCTCCCACAGCCCCCTTGTTTCTACAAAATCGTTTTGAAAATAAGGAAGGAAAGGATCGTTGAAAGGTCGCTGGAAAATGGTGGGTTGAAATGTGCGGTTATTTGGTTAGTTGACATCGGTAGCTCAATAAATAGTAGAATTCCTTGAGACAAGAGATGTTTGCTTGGGAGTGATTATGGAGACTGTTTGTTTGCTCGCTCAGAAAGGGTAACTCGGATATTTCGAAGAAAATCGGACTGGATAAATAGGTTGTAGGTTGTGGGTTCGATTCCCCGAGACAACAGTTGTGTGAAGAAAAATAATGAAAAATCAATTATTTATTTCAAATTAAAACTTACATACTAACAACTAGGTGTAATATTATTAAGATTAACTTGTGTTTTGGTAAATATTGCTTTCACATAATTTTATAATGTACAGTAATAAGTCTCACGTTACTACATTACATTCTTCATTCAATATTAATTCTTGGTTTAAATGTACTTATAATTTAATTTAATTTTAACATCACTTTCAATATTAATTATAATTTAATTTAATATTTATTATTAAACAAGTTAAATCTTGCTACTATAAATGTTTATGAATACAGAATAAGGATAAAATTGACGTCAATCGTGTTATATAAGTGGTTCTGTGTTTGTGTTTGTATTTATTAAAAAAAGATGTATGTATGTAGGTATTTACAATATAAAGTAGATATTAATGTATTCGTATTCCCCGTGATCTAGTTCAAGTTCAATTCTAGCCAATTCTATCTATGCCGCCTCTGTGGTCTCGTGGATTGCCCACCGGTGTCAAATCCAGAGGTCCCAGTTTCGATCCCCAGTGGGGTATAATATTGTGCTTAATTTAGTTAGTGGTAGAACTTTATTCAAATCCGCCAGGCTATCTAATCTACGACCATCTTACCTAAGTCTGTCGACATAGCAACAATTCCGAATTTCTGCATTTTGCCATTTAGAATTCCGAGTGAAGTGCACTACCACCTTCTGCCAAACCATGTGAGATGAAGGCCAAGCGCTTCCCCGACGTACAATTAAAAATAATATGCGTTTAGTTATTTATTGGTGGATGGTTGCTAACAAGTGACTAGTGCGACATGTACCTATGTTAAGTTTCCCTGCGTACAATAATTGTAAATTAGCTGTTTGGTGGACCTTGTTTGGGTCCGCCCCTCTAGCTACCACCATCTTACCTAATGATGTCGCCATAACAACAATTCTTAAATTATTTTGTTCCGGCATTTAGAGGTAAGATAGCCAGTTCCTCAGTTTGTTGAGGATTCTGGGTGAAATGCGCCTCCACCTCCGGCCTTATCTCAACCTGTAACCAGTGAGATGAAGGCCAAGCGCCTCCCCGTCGTACAATTAAAAAAATAAATGAATAAGAGCTGACGACACCTATTCAAACGAAATCCTACATGGTGGCAAACAATTTTCCAATGTATTTTACCCCTAAAATTCACTTTCACGTAAGTTTTGTAGCACTGCCACGGCTGTTACTCATGACAAACACAGTAGATGGCGACCAGTTTCCAATCCACACAATCCATGAGTTTCGATGCAGACAAATCTTTTCTCTTCGTCTTCTTCTTTCTTCTTCGTTCCCTGCTGGACAAAGCCACCTCCAAAATTAGAGGGTTACATATATATATTGCATTATTCATAAATTTTCCGGATACTGTCCGGTCAAAGGATTTACTCAAAGCTTATTTAAACTAGATTACAGAAAAAAGATCAGCCGGTACAAATTCCAGATAATCCTACGGGTCCATAAATAATCGCGAATTTCGGCCTTCGTTACGGACGGCTTGCTTTATCAATTTATGAGGACAATCATTTTATTGTCCTATTTAGGGTACTGTACCCAAAGGGTGCTAACGGGACCCTATTGTTAAATCTCCGCTGTCCGTCCGTTCGTCTGACAGCGATCTGTATTCTCATGAACCGTAATAGGTAGACAGTTTAAATTTTCACAGCGTGTGGATTTCTATTACCCACAATTTCTATTTCTATCACAACATAGTAAAAAAATATAGTAACAATAAAATACGTAAGTTACGTGAATTTTTCCTTGAAATGTGTGTCGGAACCCTTCGGCAAACGTGCACTTGCCCGTTATGATGATAATTTTTTTAGTTACGATGGGATAGCTCTTAACTCCGAGGCTTGCCTAGGCAAGTGTGGAAGTCTATAGTGCTAATTATAAAATATTTTTGTTAAATGGAATATCAACAAGGTAAATTTATTGAAAGTACCTGTATAAGTATTATTTAGTTTATTTAAAAATAAAGTAATTCATATTTCTTAAAATTAAATGAATTGATGATGCTGGGTAGGTTTAAATTAAGTGCACAAATCTATTAAGAGTTCAATAAGACTGATCGCCGAGACCCGGTTAGGGTGACCAGCCCTCAATAAATAGCGGTCAGATTGAATGTTGTGGGATTACCCGCAATAGTCCCGGATAATCCGCTATCGACGTGGGATTAGCGGACAAATTGTACGAGCTCCTGACTAATTTATGGGCACCACAGGCTCAATGCTGTCGTTTTATACATCTGCTTGGTAACAATAAGTGAATGCTATTTACTTGTAAATCGAAATCGAATATATCACATGCATTTATTTATATATTATCGTCACCGGTCACAAAATTATATATAATAGAAATTTTATGTAATACTTTGCAATATAAACGTAAAGCTAATACGAGTAGTATAACGTGACAGCCCGTTGTCACTAGAAAGCGATAAAATCAAGACATGTTTTTTTAGTAAAAATTAATAGCTCAATACAAGATAATAATCCGTATCGGCTTAGTAATAAATAAAAATAAGATGTTCAGTAAATATAGTAATAAAGTTTGACAGATATAAAGATAGAAAACTCTTTACAGTAAACCAAAAGATAATATTATGAGAATTGTTAAAAACACGTAGTAGAAGTTAAATGGGCGACTTTTCCAGGCAGCCTTAGGAACCTAAACCTAGGATAGGATTTACACAAGGTTTAGGATCACTATATATATTTTGCAAATCGATGCGAGTTTAGCTATTTAATAAGCTTTTTATTTTTTGAATCTATATATGTATTTTTGTTTTTTATGTTGATTATTGTGTAAGAGTTGCAAATAAATGTCTTAGATTTTTGATTTTGACGATTCGTGGCTTCGGTTTCGATAGGGGAGGATTCACCCGTGGTTCTATGTGAACTGAAATGACGAGGATGAAGTATGATAGAGATATTTTGTTTTGAAATAGAAACCGCCAAAGTGCCAAGTGGACATGTGCACACATGGACTAAACCTCCACTATCCGTCCGAAACCTTAAAAACACGAACCATAGATTGAGCTTGAAGGATTTTTTTACCCGGAAAAACAATTAGCTAAGTAGCAGGCAAAAGTAATGACAGATTAGTCCACTGCTCGCCACCTGAGAACCGGCCCGGTGAGTTATAGCGCTTACCCGCTGCCTGGTGTAATTCACCCGGATACCACCAATAAATTCGTCACTGTGATTAACGGTTGCGCTGTATGGAATCGGCTTCATTTTTTTTATATTGTACGACGGGGAAGCTTTTGGCCTTCATCTCATCTGGTTTCAAGTTATGATAAAGCCGAAGTTGTTTGCACACTTCACCTGGAATCCCTAACTGTCTGAGGAACATTTGGAATTGTTGTTATGGCGAAAGATAGATATGATATAGATAAGATGGTGCTTGGCTAGAAATCAATATTGTACTCACCTGGGGATTGAACCGGGGACCTCTGGATCTGACACCGCTGGGCAAATATCACTAGGCCACAGATGCGGCTTAAGTTCATAAAAGATTCACATATTATGTGAATTAATATCTTTTTTCTTATATTTATGTTTGGGGCTAGATGGCGCTGTGTAAAATTAATGTCTTGTAACATTTGTTTATTTATTTATCAATCTACCTGCTGGTCAGCAACGTCTACAATATAGAGTGAGCGCCTGTAGAAGATGCCTTTTAAGGCTGTTCCTTAGCTTTTCGGTACCTCTTCAGTTATTCTTTTGGAAACTTGTAGCTTTAATACGTACGGGCAACATCTGTCGAACTACAATATCGTCTATTACTAACCGACCAACTAGGCTGTCCACCTTGTTTGTCGGTTGGTATTTTTTTTTCTTAACCAACAACCTATCCAGTTTGTTCGTTAGTAATAAATATTTTTATTACTATCCGACCACCATCTAGCTAGAAAAATGGAAAATTTAAACATTGATCTTCAATTGTTATCATCTGCTTGAAGTAGCCTGACATAATGGTGAATTTCACGTTTATTAATCTGTTATGTGTTTCGAAGATTGATTTTGAGAAAAACCGTTTCACCTTAGCTCTCTTCATATATCTTAGATATCCAGGTAGAAAGAGCAGAAACTCGCACATAGTTCCAAGCTTTTCAAGCTTCTATTATCTACAGCGATGGCGGGATAAGGTCATGAAGTTCCCTAGGCACACAAATCACACATCGAAGTGAAGATTAACGAAAACGACTACTGTCAAACAGCGGCTCAAGGATGACTGTTGTTACTAGAATTATTTTTGATCCACGAATATATAACGCCTGTAATATAAATGCCACGAATGTAAGTAAGCCACGAGTAAACCGCGAGTAAACCGGAGTGGATCCCACTTGACGGAAAGAGAAAGCCAGGAAGGCAGAAAAAAAGATGGAGGGATATCTTCAACAAACGATGTGGACCAGACTGGATGGGAAAAGCGCGTGAGAGGGACCATTGGAGGGAATTAGGGGAGGCCTACGCCGCTGAGGCGACAACCACAGAAATTCTAGAAATGTAGGATTAGTTAGTATTCAAACATAGGTAAAATTAGTTTAAAAGTATTAGGTAAGTATTTCTTGTGGCTGAAATAAATGGCTTTTTTATTTATTTATTTTATTTATTAAACCGCGAGTAAATAAGCCACGAGTAAGTAAGCCACGAGTTAGTAAGCCACGAGTGAGTAAGCCACGAGAAAGTAAGCTACGAGTGAGTAAGACACAAGTAAGTAAGTACAGCCTCGGCCACATGCTCACAGGCATTATTGTTACCACGAGGGATTTTGCGATCCACGTCTCGATTCTTGTGAACCTTTCATGGTCTGTTCACTATTTAACCCCTTTCGTGTTTTTTCCACTAATCCAATAGTAGGGTAAACTTAAGGTAAGGTAAACTTAGATCCTTGCCCTCTTTTTGAAAATGTATAATTATATAATTATAACTAACTAGTAAAACGCCCAAGACTTCGTTCCCCTCATTGGGTTTCTCATCTTATACCTACGAGTATATGACGACAATAAATAGTCGGCAAATTACATCAAGAGATATTCTTTAGTAAATGCATAAAACAACTACGCGACACGCACTGCTACATAGCATTATCATTACCTCCATACTTTTAGATTTCTGCTATATTTCACACTATCGGTCGGTATCTTCTTCCTCCATTATTCTAGGGGTAGGTGTGATCTGCCTCCTAGTGGTCTACATATCAATGGAATGAAATATTGATTCAGCCGCTGGTATCTGTAAATGTCCACTTGGCTAGCGACCACCCTGCTGCCGAAGTCCAGCGCCAAACGGTTTCCGTGTTCCAACTAGTGTGTCACTACACACTAATTTACATTTTCCGCTTACTAAAACTTCTCTTTTGTTTCCAATCGGTTGTTCGTAAACTGTTGTCACTGTTTTTAAATTATTACTTGATTATTATGCATTGTAATAATGAAAACGGAAATTACTCGCATTTACCTACTTGTTGTGACCACAGCCATTTTAGCACGGTTAAAACTATCGGGAACATTAAAAGGTACGAGCGAAAATTACCCGTTTTCATTATTGCTATATCGTGACTGTATTAGACCACCCGAGTTGTAGGTATCGTTGAAATACTTTTAGATTCGTCAGGAACGTTTATTTCTCTTGTAATCTGCGTACATCTTGAGTAGCTGTTTTCTTTGTATTTCTTCTCAGGCTTTTTTTTAGGTCTTTCATTAACATTAACTTTGTTTTCGTCAGCGCGTAGGAGCCAGTGCCTTCTGGGAAAGTTCGCTCCATTGAAGACCTCATTCTTGTTCTGGCCTAGAGCTAGATGAGCATAGAGGTCAAGAGCTAATCATCTCTTTGCTCACTCCTCCTTGCCATCATTCTTGCAAAAATCTCTTATTTTGACCTACCTTTACCCTACTACTCAGGATACAATGCAATGCTGTTGAATAAAAAAATCATCTTTAAATTAACGATATTTGTTTAATGTAATTAATAAATGTAATAGTAAAGTTGCTATCTACTAAAATGTCTTATTAAGAAGTTTGCTTTGGTTAGGCTTGTTTCTTTTCTTGATAACGATATCCTCAGTCTTTTGTCTTCTTGGAAGAGGAATTAGGCTTTTACGTTGAGATTCTTCTCTATAACTAGAGGGATTTGAAGCCGTGGCGGCTTGCGATCCGTCATCGATCTTGAATGTCCTTTTAGGAATTTTGCTGTCCCCGGCTTTTACTTTAGCCTGCAAAGACTGGCAGTCAATTGTGATTTCTATGTCCGGAGATCCAGAGCTCGTTTTTATTAATCGTCTTTTACTCTGTTGTATTACATTTTGTCTGCTCGCCATCCTTGATTGTTGGTTAGAAGAATTTGTGACTGACACAGCGTTTGTGTCTTGGCGAGATTTAATTTGTTTCCGAAGACTTTTGACACTTGGAGGATTAGTAGCAGAAGTTTTTATCGAAAAGAAACTTTCTACGTTATGTGTTTCTTTATCATGTGGCCCAGGAGTCATTTTAACTGGTGAAGCTGAAACAGAATATTCTAATTTATGCTTTCCGCTTAAGTGTCTATTAGCTTCTCTTTTGTTTCCGATTCGTTGTTCGTTGACTATTGTCACAGTATTAGACCGCCCGAGTTGTATTGTTGAAATACTATCAGATTCGTCAGGAACTAATTGCACTCTGCGTACATTTTGAGTAACTGTTTCGGAAGATTTCTGAGTATCGTTATAATTTGTGACTTTCTTTGAACTTTTCTTCTTAGGCC
Organism: Venusia cambrica; assembly: GCA_951394065.1. Classification (NCBI taxonomy): domain Eukaryota; kingdom Metazoa; phylum Arthropoda; class Insecta; order Lepidoptera; family Geometridae; genus Venusia; species Venusia cambrica. The sequence continues at coordinate 12,536,609 of OX596035.1, forward strand.
ATTTAGGTCTTTCGTAGATGACATTAGCTTTGTCATCAACTATTTCTGTGCTGATGTAAACCATTGAGCCTTGCAATTGTTTGGAAGAGGTACTTAAGTACGGATTTTCCAAAACACAGTCCTTGTCTTGAAGCTTAGGCTTTAGATTTCTCTCCTGAGTCTGACTGTGATTAATTCTTAAGTCAATAACAGGTCTGGAATTCACCTTAGGTTTCGATGTACATTGATCAGTGTTTGAAATTTGTGGTTTCTTGGTCTTTCTTCCTTTTTCGATGTAGAGGTAAACGTTTTTGCATTTCTGTCTTCTTATTTTTATCCAAACTAAGTAGCATAGCGTAGGGATACAACAAATGACTTCCAAAGCTACAATCAGGTATATGATCATCATTTTTTTTGATGCTATAAATGATGGCATCACGAAATAACTTTTGTCTCTAGCTTCCGGAAGGCTGCTATCTGCTAAATTTTTTAGGCGGTCGACAAGTGAAAGGACGTTTCCAAATGCGGGATATAGTACGTCGTCATTCAAATGGGGGACCACTTCCTTGGTCAACCAATCTTGAAATCTATTCTTGAATTTGAATTGCTCATCTAGCTTGCTGGCTTCCATGCAGTTTGTTGCTGCATCATAGTATTTAAACAGCGAGTTAGTGGAGGAATGCAGTGGTATCAAAGATTGATTTTTGAGCGGGACGAACATCGATGCCGTTTCATTATCCCAATTCACATTAGGTACTGGTATAGTTAGTCCAGAATCAGTTTTCTCATAATAGGCCAATTGATTGCACTTATTCTCTACACCCCTTGTCATAGGAAACCACTGAGGGGTGACCGTCATAGCCAAGGTGTTAAGAAAGTTTAGATCGGGACTATGCCAGGAACTGCCATCGGTCTTCAAGCATGTCTTAATTTCGTCGTAGAACTGAAAGACCTTTTTTGTATCGACCAACGATACTGTTCCGCCGTAGTAAGCGAACTTGGCTGTTGGGAGAAGCCAAACTTTTAGAAATCCTCCGATAGCGTCCGACAGAGCTGCGTTCATTATCGTGTCCGTTTCTGTGTCTTTTGCTTCTCTCTTTACTGACGAGTAGCATTCCTTGAAGTATGTCAACATAGTTTTTATAAAGTCTTCATCTGTGTTGATCAAATGCGGATGTGGGATCAACGTTTGGAAGTGTCTCCGGGCATGCAGGAGTCCTATTTCCATGGGGTTCCATTGTTTCTTCCTGATGTCAGACGAAGAGAACAAGACTGTACCAACGTTCGTGATCTCCGATTGGAATGTAGCCACTATAAAGCATACTAGTACGATTAAATACCTGTACGAGTTCATTGATAATTGTAAAATGCTGTAGTAACAAATAAAATGTTTATAAAACACATACGACAAATGCTAATGACAGGCTTACTATGACTTTGTCATGTGTCGTTAAACTCACAAAAGACAGACTTTTCATCATTGATACTACGAAGATGTCTATGGTCATCTTGATATTTTGTATAGCCTGTTTAAGGTTCCTGCTGCGGTAGTGTAACAGAGTACTTTTTTATATATGGGGTAGTGTAGTGAGTATCGGTGGCGGATAGCGGTGCTTGAGATCAACTTCAATGACATATTAATCTAAAATTCAAACAAACATATCTTGAAGTTCGATGTCGTAAAATACAAACAAGGGGGGGAGGCTTCACCAAAAAGGCAGTAGTTTTCTTCTGTGTATAAACTAAACTCAAACTGTGAACACCAATTTGTCTGCCAAGCGTGATGATTATGGCCAAACCTTAAATTTTTAGTCAGTTTCAGTCTGTTTAATAGTTTATCGTCTCAGACTCTAGATCTTCTATCACTTGATATTTAAGGACTCCAGCTTCCATCTTCTCTTCGCTTCGGCTACATAATTTTTCAGAACATTCTTCAAAAGTACATCTACTTCCTACTATAAGAAGTTTTTAATTTTGGAGAAATTTAAGTACTACTAGTACAATGCTGTTGCGTTCGCCAAATACCATTGAGTATCTTTCCATACTAGCTTATCCCAGAGAGTCAGTTCCGGTTCTGATAATCATACGTGTCATTTGTTCGCAGATCTCCTCTACATCTACGTCACCCCCACGGTGTTCAGGTGCGGGGGACATAAATCACGTTATGGCCCCTCCAAATAATTAAAACAAGATTCTGTATTAGAAGATTTTATTACGAAGATTATGCGAACGTGTGTGCTTGATCATTCCGTATCTATTCACCTAACGTGGATAGATGGAAATGTTTTAGTGTACACGATTTTTTTATCGTGCGATGGATAGCGATAAGGACAAGCCTTCATCTCACGTGGTGTCAAGTTATGATAAGGCTCACGGTCGTAGCGCTCTTCACTCCAAATCCTCGATAGACTGATCTAGCTGGTGAAACTCTAAATGCCGAAACACAAATAAAATTGTATAATTGCTATGTTGACAGACTCAGGATGGTGTAGCTATCCGTGCGGACTTGAACTCAAACGAGGAGAACAATTAAAACATTGGCTTATTGGACGGTCTTATCGCTAAAGAGCATTAATTTTTATTTTTTTGTTTAGCGAGCTTTTAAATTTAGCTAAGATCTTTAGATGGAGGATCCATGATAAAAAAATCTAATTCCTATTTTAAGTTTCTTGGAGGTTGGGGCTGGTGGCGAAATGTGAAAAAATAGCCTGTATATGTAAAATTTATATTTTTATAACCATTGACTAAAAATAATGTTATCTATATTTTAATTATTTGTATTCATAACGTACGAGACTTCTGTGTTCCATTGTAGGTTTGAGTCAAATTTGCAGAGTATAGCGGGGTTGAAAACCTCTCTATTCATGCTAGCTTTATTGATATGTGTAACGGAATATTGTTGTATAACAATTACCCACGTGCTACATAATGATCCATGAAGCACTATTACTAACAATTTCTGCTAGCTGGAGTTTCTAACAGGAAATACCTACATAGCGAGAAATGGATTTAGTGGGTATAGGTAATTCAAGCTGAGAACATTTACAAATTATTCTAGCAGAGTCTAAAAGGCATGGAGGTTAAGAGTGTAAGCGCTTTGTTAACCCAAGCCAAAGGCCTTATAGTCTTGCGATTTTCAGGGTAGCTTCGTTTCGTAGTGTTATAAAAAAGAAAGAAAAACAAGTAAGGATTTCAAAGAAATTCCCATGGGATGACGGTAACAAAGTCCCGCGTGGAAACAAAATTCACTACTTGTATCAGTACTGTTATAAATAATTTTATTGGTTAATTTTGCAAACCTAAGTACTCCACCCCGCTTCCGCACAAGCTTATAAAAGGCCTTCAGCCACGCGGTTTTCAGTCAGTCAGTCAATCTTGTTTAGTGCAGTAACCATATCAAACTCAGAATCTCGCTCTGATATTCATTTGTAATACATATTTAAGTTAGTGTGTTACGTTTCTTTGAATTATAATAATAATGTTTTTTTTTAAAAGACTCCCGGATTGCTATCCTAACAGTACGTAGCAGACGTGACTGACGCGTCCGACTTCAACTCAACCCGTGGATGTCGTAAAGGTCGAATAAGGGATATCAACAGAAGAAAGACTTTAAGGCGACCATCAAACCGCCTGCCACGCATGGTAATTATGACCTCCCGTTGTTGAGCAGGCTTCGGCCAAGTCTCTTTATGTAGCCACCATAGTTCTTTGGTTCAGAAGATTTGGGGTGTGACTTCTAAGTGGTCTTCCCTGGTAACGGAATCGGGTACGGTTGATCACAACAGAGGTGGTATGTGGAGGTGTACCTGTGAAGGCTCACCTGGCTAGTGACCTCTCCTGCTGAAAACAGGCGCGAAACGGTTTGGCGTGTTCAGTCGGTTCGCGGATTAGCCAGTGGGTATGCTCGCTCTATCGTAGACCTTTATGGACCTCTGGCCTATTGTTAACAAGCCTAGAGGTTAGAACTTACCCATAATTTATAAAAAAACCTAGCTAAGGTAATTTATTAATCGCAAACGCAATAAACCACCACCAGCCAACGAATCTTGCAAGAATTATAAATAAACGAATAGCCGTTATCTGCGCATAAAGTATTTATGATCATCCCCATTAGCTGGAGAGCTTTTTACACAAACAGCGTGCAGACTTGTACTTCGCTAGAAGTGGCACATCTGGCGAAGTACCGTCTGCACGTTCTCTCACATTTGATGTGGCGTTATTTGTAAGCGCATCCATTTTTTTTATTTTAGTCATTTTTTGAAGTTAAGTATTCTTTTGGCGCGTTTGGAAAAAATATGAGAGTGAATTTTTTACGATGTGCGCGCACACCGACACCTAAAAGCGACGCCATGAAGCTTGTTGGTAATAGTCTTTCATGTTTTCGTGAGAACTGATAACTATGTTCATGGTGGTTAACGAATATGAATCTACGACACGTGTTTTATATCAGTGGAGATAAAAATATAGTACTTATATTCATATTATGTAGGTACACATACATGTGTATTTAAATTATATAATGATATTGAATGATAATTTATAGTGAGTAATCTTGATCAGTTTTTTTTTACATTAGAACATTTTATTTAATGTGGTATAGATTTGAGGTTAACTGTCGGTAGGTATGTATTCTTTTTATTATTTGTTTACAGTATGAATTATTATTATTTAGCTATTTTTTATTTTGTTACGCTTAAGAAATGTAAGTTCTTACGTGCGTACATCAGTACACACACAAACACACACACCGAGATGATTTTAAAACTGAATTTAACCTTATAACTAAATCCAATCCAAATAATTGACAACAGTTATACTGTTGTGAAAGTTAATACTATCTTCCAGACAACTTTTGATCTTAGATGATCTTTGACATCATTATTAGCCATCCTCAATAAAGACTTTGCGGTCCAACGCTCACCTTATCAAGACGTCGACTAAACAAGAGTCGACGAGGCAGGAATCGACTTAAAAGGAGTCGGTATGATAGGAACCATTCAAATACAAAGTCTTTACTTTGTTCAGACTTGGAACGCGGAATAAGCCAAAACTACGATTCTCGTCGTATAGACAAAGCACTTCCATTCCTCCGAGATCCATGGACTCGCATCTTCACTAATCATAAGGCAGGCATTAGGTAAAAGCCGATAAATCTCGCAGGCGGCTGTAAGTTATTGCTTGAGTGCCCCCTAATTATGTCTGCGTAAAAATAATTATGTGGGTACTTACCTAGGATGGCATTATGTGTTTTGCCTAATATCTTTCGGTATTAATAGCTGCTATGTGTTATGCTACAATTAGACCGCCACGCCTCTTGCCGTGGCGGTCGTGGCGTAAGAATGAACGGCACGACACCTCAAACTCAGCCGATGGATGTCGTAAAAGCTGACTAAGGGATCTCACCATAAGAAGGGCAGCAGTTTCCTTCTGTGTACGATCTACACCTTTACTGCGATAATGAATCCACCTGCCAAGCGTGGTGATTACGGCAAAAACCTCCAGCTATGGAGGTCGCTCTGTCCAGCAGTGGACACTAATTGTTGATGTGATGTTATACACTAATAGATGCACACTAATTAAGATATTTTATTTACACTAGCCCTCGGTGTCGTGTAGGTGACTCATGTAAACATATTACATTGTTCTTAAGACATAGTACCCTACATTACACGACATTAATTTCATACACTCGATACCCCCAAATAAAGAAAGCTTGTAAATTACAAGTTGTTATATGTGAATACTTACATAAAATAATATCATCGTGTAGTGACGAACAGATTGCGACGCACAGCCCAAAAGAGTGATAAGAGATGCCTTTTGGTTGGTGGTAGGACTTTGTTTAAGCCTGTCTGGCTAGCTACTACCATCTTATCTAATACTGTCGCCATAACAATAATTCTTAAATTTACAAGTGTTATAAATACTCAAAAATTCACAACCCGCGACAGGACTCGAACCCGCCTTTAACGGTTTTAGGAAAAGATCATTGTTCCCAAATGCAATCAATTAGAATACAAAAAAAAAACTGAAATTGTTGTGTTCCGGCATTTAGAGGTAAGATAGCGAGTTCCTCAGTTTGTTGAGGATTCCGGGTGAAGTGCGCTTTCACCTTCGGCCATAACATAACTTGAAAAATCAGTTGAGATGAAGACTAAACACCTCCACGTGGGTAAAAAAAACTTTAAATTTTCAGGGTCTCTTGTTTTAGATTTCCCACAGAATGACGGGGAGTAGTGCGGTGCGTGACACTATAGTACTTTGTACCTTGTAGACTCCTTTTTAAATATCATAGCAAAGTGTAGTAGCAAATAAATTGATAATTCCAGGCGCTTGAATAAGACATAAAAAGGCCTTTACCAACCTTTAGGTAACACTAGCTGCTTCTCGCGGCTTCACCCACGTGCTACCTTGGTGATGATGATGATACCTAAAAGTAGTAGTAAAGTAGTAAAGTCCCGTCTTTGCAAAATTTGAGCTTAATCCGTTTGTTAAATTGTGTTAGTCGTGAAAGTGGAATAGATATATATCCAAACAAATTTTCGCTCTTAAAATATAACATGGGTAGCTTGAAGGGTAGAAAACCATTTTCTTCATTTCGGAGCATTTAAATAAAAGCTTGTTTTTCGAAATGTTTTTACACATTTCATTTATTGAGTCTGATTCTTCAGTAGTTCATGAATTCGCCACAGGGTGTCGTCGGTGTTTCCATGACTTCAGTGGGGTGTGCACCGACAAATTGTAGATTCCCCTGGGAAATCTGCGGTTATTAGCTGTCAATCATACCTACGACTATTCCCACCCCAAAATATATTGGAAGAAATGTCGCGTTGAGCTTTGATCCATCTTGTCAATGAATGCTTTGCAGTTATTTTTTTCTTTATATCCAGTGCAATTAAAGTTGATCATCCAAATTCGGCAATTTATCATGCGGATTGTATAGAGGTACATATACATGTTAGCCTTCATCTCACCTGTTTTCAGGTTATGATAAGGCCGAAGGTGGAAGCGCACTTCAACAGAATCCTCAACAGTTTGAGGAACTAAATCTAAATTATGGAAAACAATGATTTCAAATTGTTTTGTTTTGTGATGGTGGAAGCTAGCCAGTCGAACTTAACCAAATTCCTACCAATGTTACCAAGTAGTCTCCCCCTAGGGATCTTATACCCGTGACCTCTGGATCTGACACCGGTGGACAAGGACCCGACCACCACCGGTCACCCATAATACTTACTCATTATTGGTTGCATGAAATAAATTTTGCGATAAGGCCGTCTATTATACTTATTACACTGTTTCACCGAATGTTTGTACTGTTCGATGTAATTTCTGTGTTACTACACAAGTGTAAGAACAGTAAACAGTAGGTACCTACAGTTAAGTGTTCATTAATTAGTTTAATCACACATTCAATAATTTTCTGTGCAAAATTCGATTACGAACAAAACATTTTAGCAATCACGTACAGAATTGTGCCAGTAAAGTTTACTTAGTAGTTATCAACTTTATTAATATCATTATTATATTATTTATCCGTAATCTAGTTCCCATATTACAAGCTATGCTTAGTTTGGGGCTAGATGGCGCTGTGTAAAAATTAATGTCCTGTAATACTTATTTATTATTTATTGATCAGTTGGCTTCAGAGGTTCAGTCGCCTCGTTTTCCGATAATCCTTTAAATAATCTCGACGTCTACGCAAGTGAAACCGCAGAACATATTTGAACAACATAATATTATGTTCAAACAAATACAGTTTTATTTTTAAATATTTATTTACCGAAATAAACTTAAATAATAAACATAGCTTTAAAAAACATAGGAGGTTTGTCCTAAAACTAGCTTATTTACAGAAATAGCTGCCAACAGCAAAACAGAATTTGTTTAATGTTGAACAAATGCTATGTATGTTTTAAGTTGAGTACTTATAATTATCTTTCTATCTTTACTTTTAGACTTATAATATGAATCCTATCAAAAGTACCTAACCAAAACGCAATCGCACGATTTACTACCTTATCATTCACTAGTATTCTCATACTTTATGTCCGACATATTTTTGAGTAGGTATAAATCTTTCAACCCAATCATTATTAAAAAAAGGTGAATAGGTACTTTATAGGAAGACATGCCAGCGAGTGTAGCCGGATATGAAGCGGCGATTCATTTCCACTCCTCTCAACTGAGACGGATTTCACGACCATATCTAGTGAATCTTGCAGTATTGTTGCTGAGAAAAGTGTATTTTCACTCGGATCTCATATCCTTGTAATATTCAGATACTCGATTCATTCTTCGGCCGATGCTACAGCACTATGACTTAAAATGATTTCCGTGATAGAAAGGAAGGCCTCCCAGTTATATCTGCTCCTTTTTTGCACATTTTCTTTTGAAAACTAATGTGATTCTGACAAACTTTAAATTATTAATTAAAACTTTTTTATAACTTCATAATTTATATATCATAAATTTTAAAGTTCATCGAATATTGAACGAATGAATGAACATTGCACTCAACGATTTCATTGAACTATACAAAAATTAAGTTGCATAGTGCATAAGAACGATTATAGGCGGTTTAATCCCTAAAAGCTTCATCCTAGGTCACTCGATGCAAGGATCTCAAAAGGTTGAGGTTTATATGGGTTGGAACTAATGAAATATGGGCTATGGATCTGAGACGTGGTCGTTAGCTATAGGCCAAGTTCAAAAGTTCAAGTCACCCATTTAGGTTCCATATGTGATAAAAACAGGAATTTGGATATCCATAAGAGAATTAAAGTTACTGATAGACCTAGTGATGTCTCTTAGAATTAGCAAGCTGAAGCTGAAGCTGAAACTATGGAGTCAAAGAACAGAGGCGGCTCTGGATCTATTTGTGGCGTCGTCGGTTGTGGAAGGCCTATGTTCAGCAGTGGGCGTATATCAAAAATGATAATGATGATGATTATATGTAAGCACCATAGCAATATGACAATTAATTGATAAAAGAGACTTCCCAAAACACCTATCAGACCTTTACCAGGTGAGCATTTCAAAAGGTAAAGCTCATTATGTCAGCCTTTGGGCAGACAAACTAAATGAATTGTTGATGGCTTCCAAATGTCAGACCAAATGGAATAATATAGTAGGTAGGTACCATTGTGAACTATTGGGCATAGTACCTTACCTACGTGGGTACTATCAAATGTCTACATAGTGTACGAAACCTAAAAATTTACGTGAAGATGCGGTCGTATCATAAAACGCATTTAAAAAAGCGCCTTGAAGCAAATACACTATGGTTTACAAAAACACTGACCTGCATGATCCTTTAAAGCAACACAGTCCACGAGTACTAATTCAATATGCTGCAATATACAAGTATACAATAATAAGTATACAGTATGCAATACAAGTAAAAACTAAATCAACACCGAGTTATAATCACAGGAGGCAGACCTAAAAGAAATTAAATCACACAGCTGAGTGGATAAAAAAATATCAAGACATAATTATCCACATAGGAGTTGCTCAGACGTCAAGCAGATTAAGCTAGATGGCGCTGTGTAATATGAATGTCCTGTAATATTTATTATTATTATTAAACTTGAAAAAGCTGGAAACGCCGAGGATTCCAATTCCAACCCACATTTAATGGCTATTAAATAATAAAGTAAAAAAATATATCAGTGGTTTATCTTAACTTGTAACCAAGGTGAGATGAAGGTCTAGCGCTTCCCCGTCGTCCATAGAAAAAAAAAAATTAATATGACACGTTTTACACGATTTACTTTTGGGTACGGACTCCTAAAACGTGTATTAGAATCTATTTATTTACTGGTTTTGCAGCAATAAGTCCAGGTGCTTGTCAATCAGAACAGAACTTGCTTGGTAGTTGTCAATTCAATCATTCTAATTATAGTGGTTAATGTGGTCATATCCGGCACCGCACGTGGCACACTGGATTCGCGCTCTATCGATTTTGTAGAATAACTAAAGCGGAAAATGCGCATGAGTGGCATAAATGATTCAAATGAGCAAACGAATAATAGTTGTGGATATGATGGCAATAAAATAAACGCAAAAAGATATTGGAGATGCAGGGATTTGAACCCTGGACTTTCAGCATGCGAAGCAGACACTCTACCACTGAGTTACATCCCCGGATAGTATACATTACGAAAATAATAATCAGTATGTTTATCTATTAAACAAATATTAGAACCCGATAAAAAATGATAAGACAACGCACAATGTGGGTACCTAACGTAATTTGCGTGATTTTTTTTCCATTCCTATAAATAAGATTCGTGTTCAGTTTATCTTACGAAAAAATCTGCTATCTGATCGGAATAATTAAACAATTTAACCAATGAAAACATGAACGAATAAGCCCAGACCTAACAAAAAAAAAACATCGACAAAATAAACAGCTTTCATTGCGATGCCCCTGAAATAATAATTCCACAATAATCCGCTAGATGGCGCTGAACCACAATTAAAATTGTTTGCAGGCACCGATTGGTGCGATTATCAACGCGAATTGTTTTTACAGTTTCCCTTTTAATTAACTAGTGGAAATATGATGTTCCATTCATATTCTAATGGAGTTTGACATTGGTTTGTTATGCCGCAGATGAACTGATAGTTGGTATTATTCAAGTTTCAAGTTTATTTATTCCAAAAACAAAGATATTTGAATACGGAATGTCACAAAAAACAATTAAATTAATAATTAGGTAGGTACCTTGTAATGTCAGAATCAAATAATTACATAATAACCTGAAAATAATCAATACCTACAAAGAATACCTACATACAGTTAGTTAAAATAAATTATTAAAACTACAAATTAAAAGAACTCAAGTGATCAAGAAATCATTCAAAGTACCTCAATTGAATACAGGCATTTCTGTACAAGAAACTTTAGGTTGTTCTTGAACACTGCCCGCTTATGAACCACTGATTTTAATTACAAGGGAAGCCTATTAAAAATATCAACAGCTTGGTATCTCTTTGTTTCATTATTCTTAAGTTGTGGGTAATTTTGTTTATCAGACTTTTTCTCCTACTCTCCATTCTGACGAGATATTCGTCTGGCTTTTCAAATTAGAATTGTAGGTACCTACCTATAGGTACCTATTACAAGCTTATAACAGTTATCACATAGCCATAACGTTATATGAACCTTACCTTTTAACTGTTATTAAATGAACTAAGTTATCGGAATAAATAAAAAAGTAAATCGATGAAATATGGCTCCTTCTATAGTCAATATAGATATTTTGATAATCACGAAAATATATTTTTATCTGTGGTGTGTTGTGGACAATGTTTACCTACTAATTTTTCAAAAGATTGATCTACCTAAATAATAGGTAGGTACTACCTAGCATTCCCTAAAGTAAAGACAAAGAAAAAAATATACAAAATAAAGAACAAATAAATGTATAAGAATATTTTGTAAAGGACATGGACAGAGATATAAGATAAAGAAAAAAAGGATACCTACGTCAAAGGCTAGAAAGGTCAAAGATAATTAAGACCTCCCCTAGATGCAGCTTGACCCTAATAGTAAACACAACATACATCTACAATAAAAAGCTTAATCTTGTTGGGGGCTAAATATTTATTTTTCGGACCACTAAACAAAGTCACGGGCTCTTCCTAGTGAATACAAATTCCAGTCCCTACACTTTCGTACCGCGGAACCTGCCGCAATTCTGAGGATACCCGGATCCACGCTTCTTGATACCATCGTGCACCGCAACTAGACAAGGACCGACACACCTGGATCCACCCTCGACAGAGCGAGAGGGAAGACGTCTCGAGATGACCAACGGTTAGGGTCAAGGGTGAACGCTCTTGGGTGAGATGTTACAGTACTGTTAGATATTCTGTGTGAGTTAGTACTGGATATACGATATTGTGACTTTGCCGATGGCTGTAGGTTCCATTTGAAGGTGAATAATACGGATTATTACTAAAAGCTATGTTGTGGTCGAAATTAAGCCGTAAAACGTGCACTACACTTCCTTTATATTAACTTTAATCATGTTAAAATTCACACACCGCAATATGCTTAAAAATGGGTACGATATTTTTTCTTCGCGTCTAAATATAAAGTTTTGCGTGAAATGCTATAAAAAACATTATAATGTTATGCCTAAAAATCAAGAACTGTATTAAAGTGACGTAACGTCACCTAAGCTCCAAAGAAGGTATATCGACAGACTTCTTTATTCTGCGAAATAGAACATAAATGCTGCCTGTTGGTATTTAAATGTGTAGATGTTGTAGGTCCCAGCCAACACTCCAAGTAAATAGATGTTTTAAAATAATCTAATAGGAATGAGTATGGCGACAAATTCCTTGATGATTTATAGAGGCTAGTCCTTGGTCCAAAAAGTGAAAAAAATGATGTCGTTTAAAAACTGTTTTTTAAAGTCAAGGAAACTTCTTTTGCGAATAAAGCTGGGTATTCACACAGTTGGAAAGACAGAAAAAGAGGCGAAATTGTTAATGTTTGATTTATAAATATATAGATTACTGGACATTTTACAAAGCGCCATCTAGCCTCAAACTAAGAACAGCTTATATTATATTGAACTAGATTACTGATAGAATACTTATTTTGTTAATGCATACATAAGAAAGATTACTACCTACTTCCAAACACAGAACAAACAATGTTCACTAGGTACACATGCTATTAAGAGTAGTAAATAGTTTCTTGTGAAAGGGCTCGTCCGGGGAAGTACTACTACCATACTTATATCGGCCTCCAAGCAGCATTGCTGTGTTCCGGTTTGAAAGGGCAACCGGTGAAATTACGGGCTCGCGAGGCTACAAACTTTTATGCCTCAAGTTGACTGGCGCAATGCAGTGTCGCGTAGGTCGTATTCTTTGGATGTTACCTACACAATATGCTTGCTTGTTCCGTCACCAAGTTGTATAAAAAACATATTTGTTTGTCTCACAAAAAACAAAAACATAATGGATATGGTTTTGGTAAGATTGTTTGCAAAATGTCAGTTGATTTGCAACCCACAATAATACTAATACAGTGCTGCTCACTTCCCCTGTAAGTAGGTACCTAAATAGTTGACTACCTGTGCAAAATGAACCTCTGGGTGCTGAGGCCGTGCCCGTCTACCACTTGTATACTCCAAGTCTAAGATGATAACTAGTACCTACTTATATCAGATACCTGTCGTACAGGTCTCACATCTTGGAGTTCAAGTCCAGAGTGAATAGGTTCCTTTTTGACAAGCGTGCTCTATCTTTACTTGTTTCTCGAACTTTTGGCCATCACCAATAAAAAAAAAGTAATTTTCCCAAATTGTCCCGGAGACCTGACGCCATTTCCCCATCCCGCGCTCATAAAATTTTTCACGTCGCGGTCAAATCCCCGTCACTTTGTTTGTTACTAAGAATATCGTCTAGAATATATGTTGAACGTAGCAACACCGAAATGACAAGACCGTGTATGCCCAGCTTAACCGTACCAAGCCGGGAATCGAACATAAATCAAACAGTCGCTAATGTCGTGTAGTAACAACAAATTTCACGCTTCAACAAACTTGCTAATTTCAAATTTCGTTCGTATTCGCTGGACCAAATTGGCTGAGAACAAAAAGGTTTTATTGCCTGTTTATGAATTCCGTAGGTGGTCCTGAGGAACAGTCTTGTTGATATATATACATAATCTTGATATGTCCGACATAATAGTTAGAAAGCCAACAATGATAGTGGTGAGCCGCGAATTAAATGATTTGGACCAACCCAATCCTCTCGTGGATGTCGTAAGAGCCGACTAAAGTATGATGGACATCATCCTCTCAAGTATATAAGTGATTCCGAGTCACACCACAGTGTTCTATGCTAATTCGTTTACTGTTGAGGCTGTGCGCTTGTGGAACTCACCACCCGTTTTGGTCAGATCCTCCAAAACAATCTACATTTTTAAAAAAAAGTTACGCTGTCATTACTTTTCCTCGACCAACTTATAATTGTCTCGTTCGCTACTGCTGTTTTAGTTTCTATTTATATATATTTTTTAGTAATGATTGGATATTTTTTAATGTATTGTATGTTTTGTTATTATTAATAAGTAGCTATATAAATTAATGTTTATTTTAGTACACCGCTTTGTCTGCTCTTTACTATCCTTTCCATCCAAAGGTTGCCTGGAAGAGATCGCTTCTAGCGATAAGGCCGCCCATTGTACCTAGTTTAAGTGTATTTCTTGCTTGTCTGTTTATTTTTGTTTTTTGGTGTACAATAATGAGTTTATCTATCTATCTATATAACATCAAACGATCACAAATCCTCCAGTGAAGTGGTGTGATTGTTGCAAACTCGTATGGCATTTGGACTACTTCGGGGTCTTATGTTTATCGGTTAGATGTTGTCTATTGGCTAGAAATGTTTTTTACACATTTTGTGTACCTACCATTTTCGCTAGCGGCAGATTTTTTATTTTTTTATGCTTTGCCTTCATCTCACCTGATTTTTTAAGTTATGATAAGGCCGAAAGTGGAAGCGCACTTCACCCGGAATCCTCAATAAACTAATGAGGAACTGGCTATATTACCTCTAAATGCCGGAACACAATAATTTTAGAATTGTTGATATGTCGACAGAACCTATTAATCGACCTACCATAGGTATATATACGATATATTACCAAACGCTATTTGTAATCTGTACACATATTACCAAGAATATCCTGTTGTGTATTTCCCTAGTAGATTAGGCCGCTTCAAAGGATAGTAAAGCCCATTTGTTCAAAGGAAATGATATACTACTCACTCGTGCGTATGACGCAACCATTTTATCAACGTTTTCCACAAAAAAACGCACAACACACTCACACTGTTATCCCAAGGGAATAAAGTTCAAAATGTTGCGTGTATTTTTATAACGATTCGAAAAATAGTGAAAGAGCCACAATGAACGAAAAGAGAATATAAAATATGACAGAAAAGTGGACCCGAGGCGCAATAAAATATCAATTCTTTACCTCCCCCCGAGTTTAGTGCTGCATAGTTTTTCTCGAATACTCTTGGAATACGTGATTTATTTCCCTATTTGTAATTTATGTTGAAAAATCAGGATTTGTCTGTCTACTTCAAGTTTGGTTCCGTCGTAGCAATGTGTGCTAGGGCTTAAAATAATTATTCCCACGTCTACAGAATCCCAATGCTACTACAGATTTCGAATATTTCAGATTTAGGAGTGCCAAGTTCACACGAAAGTTTCCGCGAAGAATTTTTCTGATTTCATCATTCTCACGACAGTTGCACTTACAATTATTGACCTTTAGGTCCAAAAATATTCAAGACAAAAAAAATATTCCGACGAATTGAGAACCTCCTCCTTTTTTTTTAAAATGTTTTTGAAACGGAACAGCAAAGTCAATGGAAAATATGAGCTAACACTTTTCCGCGGAATATATCGCAAAACAGTTGTCAAATACAAAGCATTTCGTATTTTTTTTCGGTCAATAAAACTCCTAATGATTACCGATACTAACGAAATCATATTAGCAAAAAATAAATCGGCTAAGTGCGCACACCGAGGGTTCCGGGCATTTAAAATTAGACAAAAAATCACGTTTATTTTGCGGCAATAGAAATACAATCTGTGAAAATTATGGTTCATGAGAAACTGACTGACAGACGGGCGGACAGCGGAGGGTAAGTAATAGGGACCCAATGGCACCCTTTAGGTACGGAACTCTAAAAAGTGTTCCTTATGTAAGTAGATACTGTTTCTATCCACAGTACACAGTGTAAACGCATCCGCAGTATGCAAATGCGATAATTCGTCAATACCGGCCGGGCAGTGCTAATTGATTCATGTTTGTCCTTTAATTGCGGCGTATGATTCGCTCTCTGCACTGGGCTGAATTATTCATTGCATTGCTATGGATATACTGCATATTGCTGTGCCATGTTAAAATGTATTAATGTTTTTCGATAGATGTCAACCAAACTTCTGAAGCGCATACTTGCGTTTGCTGTAATTGTTCTTTTGTTTTTCAACGATGAAGCAACGCCTATCATTTGAACGGCTAATGAATTAAACGGTCAGCTAATTAAACAAATGGTCGGCTTATTTTAGAGGTTTTGGTCAGCTACGAGGGGTGATCCAAAAGTAATGATAATCAATAACAAACACAATGAATAAAATAAAAAAATAAATTTATTTCTCAACATAGTCTCCTAGCAAGTCTATACATTTAGTCCATCTCTTTTCTAAACCTAAAATTCCCTTAGAAAAAAAATCTTTATCTTGACTCTCAAAAAAGTCATCAACCGCGGCCATCACGTCGCTATCATCGTCAAATTTCTTGCCTCGGAGATGTTCCTTGAGTCGTGGAAAGAGATAAAAGTCACTGGGGGCTAGATCTGGTGAATAGGGGGGGTGATCCACCAGCTCAAAGCCCGCTTCCTGAATGGCAGCCATGGCAATTGCAGCTTTGTGAACCGGTGCGTTGTCTTGATGGAACAGCACTCCAGCCCGCAGTTTGCCTCGCCTTTTCTCCTTAATAGCCTCCCGCAATCTTCTTATTTGTTCTGCATAGTAGGAGCCTGTAATAGTGGCCCCCTTTTCCAAGTAGTCCACCATGATTATTCCTTCAGCGTCCCAAAAACAGACGCCATAACCTTCCCTGCTGAGCTTGACACTTTGAATTTCTTCGGCGTCGGTTCATCGGATCGTTTCCATGTCATCGATTGTTGTTTTGTTTCAGGATCAAAATGGTGGATCCAGGTCTCGTCCATGGTCACAAAACGTGACAAAAAATTATCCTTGTCTGCCTGGAAATTTTCGAGATTTGCTCTTGACATGTCGACTCGTTTCTTCTTTTGCTCGTCGTTTAACATTTTCGGTACCCAACGCGCGGAGACCTTTCTCATATGCAATTCGTTCGCAAGGATTCTTTGAATGCTGCCATATGAGATCCCTGTGACCTCAGCTACATGCCTGATAGTCACTCTTCGATCTTCCAATACAACTTCTTCAACTTTTTTCACATTTTCTTCAGTGAGGGACGTCGATGGGCGTCCTTCGCGGTGTTCGTCTTCCGTCGATGTTCTTCCCAGCTTAAACTCCTTAGCCCAGCGTGCAACTGTGGAATATGGAGGAGAAGAGTCCCCTAATGTTTCCACCAAGTCGCTATGTATGTCTTTGGTAGACATTTTTTTCAAGCAGAGGTATTTAATGACAGCTCTGATTTCGTGTTTTTCCATTTTGATGTTCACTCCTTGACAGTCCGTATTCAAATGAATGTAGCTCCCGGGAATCGTGGCCTATTTATATGATTTTTTTTTCCTGAACTAGTTGGTAATTGAGCAAGTGACTGATATTTTTTTTGTATTTTTGTGTGCAGTAGAAATAACTGATTATCATTACTTTTGGATCACCCCTAGTACATAAATGTTTTTTTTTTGCAAATAAATGAATAAAAAGTATCTAAGGTGTTTTTAGCATAAAGAGTAGTTGAACTCTCTTTGAAACGGCTCGTCCGGGGAAGATAATACCGCCATACCTACTTCGGCCACCAAGCAGCATGGCAATGTTTAGGCTTGAACTGCCTCAAGTTGACGGGCGCAATGCAGTGCCGCGTAGGTCATGTTCTTTGTGGATGTGATCTACGCCATAAGGCTTTGTATAAGGCAAGAGATGCACTTATCATCTGGTGGGCTGCTTGATTGTTCTTTCTCCCAGTTGTAGGAATTAAAACAAATAAAAGCTTACAAAAGTGCCGACGCGGTCGCGGTTTAAGAATCGACCCCGCCAACTAAGTCCATGGATGTCGTAAAAGTTTTTAAGTTTGTACAAAGCTCAGGTCCGATCTTGTATGGAGTACTGCTGTCATCTCTGGGATGGCTCAGCCAAGTATCAGCTCGAAGCCTTGGATCGATTGAGCGTCGTGCTGCTATGCTCATAAGTGATTCGTTTGTTAGTGCCAATTTGCAGAGCCTAGAACATAGACGGGTTGCCAGGCTGACTGCGTTGCATAAATTCCACTTCGGCGAGTGTGCGCACGATATCTTAGACCTAATCCCTCCATCCCCTTTCCACCACCGGACTAGCCGACGTACGGCTGGCTACAGCCCGTACCTTGTAAATGTTCCATTGTGCCGAACACATCGTTTCGCCTCTACTTTTATCATTAACACTGTCAAGGAATGGAGTTCCTTGCCTTCATCTGTTTTTCCACACGAGTACAATCTTGGAGTCTTCAAGTCCAGAGTTCAAGTCCAGGTTCCTTTTAGGCAAGCGTGCTTCATCTTAGGCCACATCTTTACTTGTTTTACATGTAAGCTGGTGGTCAAAGGCTTGACTATCACAAAAAAATAAATAAAGGAAAAGCTGACTAAGGGATCTCACCAGAGGTAGAGCAGCAGCTTCCTTCTGGGTAATATCTACCTTTGCTGCAATCACCAATCCACCTACTAGGTAGGTTCTTGGTGAGGTAAAATCTTTGGAGCTTTGGAGGAGGCTCTGTCCAGCGGTGGACACAAATATCCTGTTGATGTAATACAACACTGGTGGTAGGATCTGTAAAGATTCACCTGGGCAAGCGATATCCTGGAGAGCCTCTGTGGCCCAGTGGTTCAACCCACCAATCTTAGATCCAAAGGTCCCGGGTTCGATCCCCAGAGGGAATACAATATTGTGCTCGGTTTGAATGGTGGTAGGACTCTGTTAAAGTCCGC
Organism: Venusia cambrica; assembly: GCA_951394065.1. NCBI lineage: Eukaryota > Metazoa > Arthropoda > Insecta > Lepidoptera > Geometridae > Venusia > Venusia cambrica. Next base: position 12,555,304 of record OX596035.1, read on the forward strand.
CTGGCTAGCTACCACCATCTTACCTAATTCTGTCCGTCTATTCGCCGTAATAACAATTCTAAAATGGTTGTGTTCCGGCATTCAGAGGTAAGATAGCCAGTTCCTCAGTTTGTTGAGGATTCCGGTTGAAGTGCGCCTCCACCTTCGGTCTTATCTTAACTTGTTACCAGGTGAGATGAAGGCCAAGCGCTTTCCCGTCGTACAATTAAGAAAAAAAAGCCAGCGCCTTCTGCGAAAACTCCTTCCATAGTAGACTTCATACTTCCCTTAGCCTAGAGCTAGACCCAGAGAAGCCTTGAGGTCAAAAGCTTAAACATCATTTATACAAAAAAGAGAGTAAGTAGATAATAGGCCAACCGCTTTCCCGTCGTACAATAAAAAAAAGCATTACACAGTCAAAGTATCTTCGATAAAACAACAAAACCCATACACCACTTACCAGAGTCAGTTGAAGTGGCCAGACAATGGCGGACAATAGTGCAGGCTCTATGTCACTGCACTAGTATTTATACTGTGTCAAGGTGAACAATGGACTTGAGGGCTCGTACCCGGCGCTTGCGCTTCAAAGCCACATGCATCTTGATACTTTAATTAAAAGCTCATTTACAAAATACTATTTTCAAGTAACTCGTTGGGTTAAACACACACGGAGTGTTCTTCATAAACAGCTACGGACTCCACAACCAAGAAGTTAATTAAAAATAGATATGATGTTTTCTTGTAATGTAATGAAAAGTTACAGCCCATATTCTTTTAAATTCTATTGCACACTCAATTATATAAGAACAAACATAGAGTTAAAAAAGTATGGCAGAGGCGAACTTAACTCTAAAAAGAGTTCTCTTACAGCAAACCTAAGAAGATAGAGAAACAAGTTTAAATAGACGGGAAAGTGTACAACATTAACAAATAACATACATAACATATTAATAATATGATAAACTACATTAATTTATACATATCATTATACTACTATAATATGTAAATATTTTATTGAACATAAGTACATAAAATACAATATGTTATGTTCAATAAAAAAATATACCTGTTACAAGTACATACACACATCATTGTCCAAACACTGATTGATCACTGCTAAGACAGAGTCGCCCCCAAACTGGCAGGTGGAGACAAGGTGATAGATAATTCACAGACGCAAGCTTCTTCTGATCACAACCCTTTGTCGACTATTATGACATCCACGGGAGGATTCCACGTTGCAAACGTTCAAACCTCCACGTTGGAGGTTTCTTTTATAGAATCGATGCTTCGATTATGCTACTGGCCTGCCTAGGAGTTAATAAGGTTTATTAACCTTAATAGGTAGAATCAGCATAGGTACTTTCTCACAAGGTCACACAAGATCTTTACGAGAGAGGAGGATGGCTGGTCAGATGGCTAGTCTAATCAAAAATACATTTTTATAAACATTATTCATGTAGTTTACCTATACCGACTGTGTAACAAAGCAGTAAAACATCCCGTGTCGATCACAGCACTATCTACCGAACCGACATCCTATTGTAAATTTAAAATATGGGACTCTTGATAGTCAAACATACACAAAAAAAATATAAAAATCGGTCCAGCTGCTTAGTTGGATTTCAGTGAAAAACACATGTATATAAGACATAAATATAAAAATATTAGGGGATATTAATTCCATCTACCCAAACTAAGTGAAGCTAATTTGGGAACTAAATTACGGATAGTATCTATATAGTATATAACCTATGAATCATTTTTGAAGTGAAACTTTTACGGGAGGGTTTTGAAATTCTGAACCGCAACCTTTTTGGGTGACGAAAAGTGGTGGGGCAACTGTGTCGGGTTGAGTGGAAGATAATTAAAATGCTTCCCTGCAATACAAAAATTTCAATTCAATCGTGTTTTACGATACACCCTGTTTTTTGTAAATATCATACAATATAAAAGAACCAAAGAACATAAATATCAAAAGTGTTCTTGTATCCAAATCAGTTTCCCAATGTATCAAAATGGTTTTCACCACTCATGGTTTTCAACACCACGAGTCTACTAAATACCATGTTATGAGCGAACCGACATGTCCGCATCACTATCCAAAATACTTCCACATCTTCCCACGACGTCCATAACGGAAACAATCAAAAGTGTCTCAAAAGTGGTCTTACATAACCGCTTATACTAAATAGCAATACAACAGTAGCTTGCATCATTAATATAAGGGTCATAATAGCACAGCATGAGATGTAATCGGTATTTTATTTTGGTATAACCTTTGTCGCAAAATGTACTGTAAACAAACAAAGTACTTCAATAGGGTCAACTTTGATTCACCGCGAGATTTGTAGTCACAACAACTGCTGCTTGTTCTGTGGCTGAACAATGTGTGGGTGAATCTGGACTGGACAAGATGGATCGTGAGAACTGGAAAGGAAATTTTGTTGCGGTATTCGATTTGTATTAATTCCTTGTTATATTGCTCGGATTTTGACATGCTTTGTAAAGATTGAAACCGTGAATGAAATAAAGTATGGTCTACTTTTGGGGATAGAATGGATTTATTTAAAATATTTAGGCCTACTATATACCGATTCATAACATGGTTGACTTCGTTTAGATAGAAAACAAGAGTACCTACTAAATCTTCAGTAAATCATAATAAAATTCAGTAAGCCTGCTAACTAAGTCTTAAGTGATTACCTACAGATTTCAAAAATGAAATCAGGATTTTTCAGTTCAAAAGCATGATAAGGATTTTGAAGAGAATGCAAATGAATACAAAATGAAGCATCAAAACCAATCAAAAGAACTAATCAAGTGAAAGAAGCTAAACTCCCGTTCGAGTACCAGGGGCGCAGACGAGTCAGAGGTAATCGCGTGGTGTTTTTCATTACCCTTCCCCCCAACAAAACCGCCGCGCCTATTGTCTGCTAACCACTGCGCGCCGGTGCGCTCCTGATATCGACGTTGGATTGTGTTCTACGCGTACGAAATTACGAATAATTAATTAACTCATTCGATTGGGGTCCATCTGGTTTAGATATTTGACTTCGCCAGATACGCAGGAATTAGTGGATATCATGCCGTACTTAAGGAGAAACCCGCTGTATGAGTTACCACAATGGTGACGAGCCATCAAAGACGTAGTTATTCTAAGAAAGTAAGATGGGCGTATAACCGCCTCTAGTGGTTCACCCACCAGTATCAGATCCAGAGATCCCGGGCTCGATCCCCAGAGGGGTACACATTACAAATTTGTACTCGTTTTGGTAGCCGGTAAGGCTTGTTTCAAGTCCGCCTGACTAGCTACCATAATATTTTCTGAGTAATTGTTGTATTCCAGCATACAGAGGCCTTCTACCTTACGCCCTTCGCATATCATAACTTGACACCAGGTGAGATGAAAGCCAAGCGCTTCCCCGACTTAAATAAAAAAGACAGTTTTGGCATTATATACATCATATGGGTCAACGTATATATATATATATATATATAGATTTTTTTAATGTATCAGCTTGTAGGCTCTCTCAGTATCAGGTTTTTTATGGATTGAAGAATATATTTTTCTAATTCTACATTAAAAATTGTACAAATGAATTAACGGTTAAAATAGGAAAATGATTATACATAGGTATAAATGAAGTAGTCAGCTGACATGATTATAAAATACCACTACTTACCTAGATAAAAAGGTGGAAACATGTATCAATGACTTACTCGATTATGGTTTTTGTGTTACTTGGTAACACTAGACGTGTAATTTGACGACATAATTTAGTCTTGATAGAGATAATCTTGATATGTTACTTTTTATCGACGCTTTAATTAGGTGTTGACATTCATGTGATCTAAGTTAAAATGACGATAAGATTGTGGTAGGCTATATTTAGTTATTTTCTTTTGATTAGCTTATAAATCAACTTAACATTGACCACACGGCTTATAAGCTTTATACGTGAAGAATATGGCATATTAAATTAGAAAAAAAAATACGTAGAATAAATAATCAATAATAAATAAATATTACAGGACATTATAAGACACGGGAAAGACAATAAGTTCTTTTTCATGCCAGTACTAATGATAAAGGTAGAGGCAAGGAGGTTGAAAGCGATACCTAAACATTTACTCGTACATCGAAATAGAAAATGTGGATCGAATGCTCCGTTGTAATCGGGAGTCTGCAGCCGCCCAGAAAATAAAGTTTTCCCTGCGATTAGGAAGGAGTTCAAAGTAAGAGTTTTGTCATCGAGGCATTGTGTCGAGATGGGTTCTCTAATAATAGGTACCGGTTTTCTCTCGCAGTACCGGCCCACTGTAATACTGCGGTACAGCGGTAGGAACGTATTGGCTTTTTGTTTGGCGCACTTTGAGGGATGATTGACTTTCATGTTTTGTTTTGTTTGGATTTCTTCTTGAGTGTGTATTTTATATGGCAAGTAATTAAATGGTACTTTATATTTTTGGACTGCCAGAACAAAGCTCAAAGAGAAAGTAACTCTATTGTTGGTGGGAAGTACTACCACCATACTTATGTCGGTCACCAAGCAGCATTGCTGTGAGATTTGAAGGATATGGTTGCGTGTGAAATTACAGACACACGGAGCTTAAACCCGTTTTACCTTAAGTTGAAGGGCGCAAAGCAGTGCAGCGTAGCTCATGTTCTTTGTGGACATGAGCTTCGCAGCAAGGATGTTATAGGCAAGAGTTCTATTAAACATCCAGATGGGCCGTTTGCTTGTTCCGACTCCATGTCGTAAGTATAAAAAAAAACGGTTTTTGGCAGTTGTAGCTTCAAAACACAAAATGAAAACAGTATTTTAGATATTACCTATACGTTTAGATTTATCATACTGATTCCCAAACTGAGAAAACTTTGCTTTTTGCGTAATTGCTTGCTCGGCCGCTTGAAGCTAGGGAAGTCACAGGAACTGCTAGGAATTTGGCTCACAGACGGGTCATATCCTCGCATTGATGAATTCAAAATAGAACCAGATCCATCATTCAAGAGTATGCCGAAACGGTTTCCGGATTTTTAAAAGCTAGCGGTCTGATGGATGGGCGTTATTCGAGTCCAATAGGAAAATCGAGTTTTGTTAACAGTTTTTACTGTCCTAATACCAACAATAACCGGATGATAGAAGCAGGCGCTATGTTCAACAAGCTTCATAGCTCAGTTGGTAGTAACTCTGCCTTCTGCGCTGTAGGCTGTGGGTTCGATTCCCACCTAGGAAACATTTATGTGATGAATATAGATGTTTGTTTTGTGTTTGGGTGTTGTATCAAATAGTACGTATGTATTTACAAAAAGTAATAAAGTATTCTATCCGTAATCTGGTTCCCATATTACATGGTATGCTTAGTTTAGTGCAAGATGGCGCTGTGTAAAATTAATAAACTGTAATATTTAGTTATTGATAAAAAGAACGCTAGAAGAAAGTGGAGGGGAGTGTATGCGCATGGACACTCGCATACGAAAGTACTAGGCCTACTGTTTTACTTTTGATTTTAGCCTTTCGTACGCGACTTCGTATATCGTACTTGGTACACCATCAGTTGTGTGTGTGTCTGTATGAATATAAACACCCGGCCCGATTTATGCCCCAGTCCGCAGACCGCTATCTCATTCACGTGAGTGCCGTCAGTGCCGCCCATTCCTTCTTCTAACTCGGTTATACTGCTCAAGCTGGAGACTGATTCTAGACAGTCGCTTAGAACCTGTCAAAACGAAAAAAATATACCTACCTACCTCTATAAATACTAGTATACGTATATATTTATACTATACTATGGTGACAGACAGTACATAACTAAGTGGAACCACCTCTTCTTATTTTTTTTCCTTCTGCACTGAAGGTTGTTGATTCGATTCCTACCCAGAACAAACATTTGTATGATGAATATAGGTGTTTGTTCTGTGTTTGGGTGTTGTATCATATGATAAGTATTTACACAAAATTTTTGTATTTTTTTTATATTAGTACAAAAAAAATATTTAAACAAACATATTACAAGGTTTGCTTAGTTTGGGGCTAGATTTTTTTTTTAAACTTTTAACCAGGTGGTATGAAGGCAAAAAAAGGTGTATAGGTGATTTGGTTCCACAGTTCCACTCTCACCCTGGTCCCGCCTCACGCGCCACGCATAATAGCGCACAGCCTCATCTCGGGCAGCGAGTACACCTCCAGGTTTCTGTTGCAACGCACCACAAATAGCCAGAACGTCGGTTTGCTCTCCAGCAGGTACTTGCGCCACCATTGCGACATTCGACGCGGGAGTCCCGGGTTCGCTTGTTGTTCCGCTAACATTTTATATTTTATGATATTTAACATTTATCTAAAGGGAGATTATTTTATCAAAAAACCTTTATTCAATAAAATTTAAAATGACACTTACTATGCACAAAGGAATCAGTCAGATTACCTAAGGACCGTTACAAACGGCCTGTAGGTAGCTCAACTGTTCCACCAGCACCAGACGGAAGCGTGCCCAAGACACTGGCTGCATTGCCACGCTGAATAGCTATGCTTATTTGCTGGCCTAAATAAGAGCCAGCCCTTGGGTCGTATATTCGGGATATTCGTATATAGTAAGAAAAGAAAGAAAGATATTAATTTATTTGACGAACAACTAAGAACATATTATTGTACAAAATAGAAAATAAAACATATTATCAAAACACAACACATACTCTGTGCTAAGTCTGCCAAATAGATCCTGCCTCAGCTTAATGCTGTCCTTTGCGGGATAGCGCTGGTTTTCAGGCAGAGCCTTGGTAAATGACATGAAGGTGGGGTATACATAAAAAAAAACATTTGAAAACACAATTACATACAAGGTATATAGAAAAAAGATAATTTTATCTAAATTAAAATATAAATAAGAAAAAGGTCAAATAGTTTGATACAAATACCAACAGTAACAGATAAATAAATAATAAAAGTTAAAATGAAATGAAAAAAAATAAAAACGGACATAACAGATTTAGACGACATACGCGCCCGTGCACCATTCAATAATAGATATGGTGTTAGTACTTTCCCGGACGAGCCCTTTCACAACTCATCTACTACTCTTAAAATCTGCCTGCTAGTGCTCCCCGAACAACGGAATCGTTGACCATCAGTCAACGGTTACGTCCGAGTGATCCTAACACCTCTAAAGGTCCACCAAGTGATCCCTCTCCTACCGAATTCCGGCGCCAAATTGTTTAAGGTGTTCCCATGATGCACGAGAGTGCCAGTTTCTGGAGAAACTCGCTCCATCGAAGACCTTCTAACCTAGGTAATGCCCAGGCAAGTCGAGGTCAAGAGCTTACCCATTCCACATGGCGATTACTAAACTTTCCATACCCTTCCTGTTTCCTTGCTAAATATATTGTAACTGAAAAAGTATATTTATTGTTTGGATGGAAGTTCGTGGACATCCGTGAGAAAACCAAATTCACTTACATAGCTCTCAGAATTAGCAAGCTGAAGTAGCAGTGGGTACCGATAACCGTTGCAGAGTACAGGTTCTCGCAAGGCGACTACGATTCAATGCGAAACGGAGTGTGGGAAGACCGCAAGCTTAGGTCTCGATGGACCGAAGCTTGCGGATAAATAAAATGTTTTTTTGCCCGACTGCGTTAGAAGGATGGTCTTGTTTTTCAAGAGTATGGTATGTATGTATATAGGTACCTATTTATATTTCATACAATGAAGTCTCACATGCCAAAGGCTTAGAACTATAGGCTCCATGGATTTTAAAATGGGGTGGGAGGTGGGAGAGTTTGAATAAAAAGTTAAAAGAGGGGATGGATACAATCGAATGTTTTATTATAACAATATTAAGAATTGTATTTAAAGATTTCTGTAAAATATGTATTTAATTCTGAATACTAATTTGAAAATATTACTAATTTGTTATATAATATAAGTTAATAGAATGTAATCTAAAAGTTATTCGATAGGTAAGTACCTATCGAATAACTGTTCCAATAAGGTTGCAGCTCAACACTCAAGGAGTACTATAATCTAACAGACAACGCCTAATTTTTAACCAGCTTCAGTTGAGGTGATTCTGAATATATATAATATCGTATGGTAATACTTTTACTTTTACATCTTATACTTTTAAAGCAGACTTCTCTTAAAACCATTTTAAAAAATTTTAAATTTTTCAATCGTATTTTTGGTAGGATTTATTAAATAATGCTTGCACTTGTTCAGAATTCCGAAGTTCATGACTCAAACATTCAAATCAATTGATGCTCCTCATAAAACCTGTGCTCAATAGGGCTTGATTAGCTATGATTGGAGCGCGGGGTACCCACCTACTATCATATCACTTCCATTCAAATTCAAAGGATAATGAGCTATAAAGCTGTTGTTTTAGTTTCAAATTCCTGTAAAATGTCTTAATCACTCCGAAGCATGAATCACGCTTAAAGTGTAGGTAATCTAGTGATGTGGTACTCGAATAATAGATAATCCCTTAACGTTTTTGCATGAAATAGTAACAAACATTCAGATCATTCATAATTTCAGGCTATATTAATGTCCGCTGCTGAACATAAACCTCTTCCAATCTATAGGCTACAAATAGCGATCCGGGCCGCTTCCTTTATCGACACCCATTACCGTCAACAAAAGTTCTTCTTTGTAAATGAAGGTCCATCTTCTGTCTTTATAAAATATATGTATTTTTACCTTTTATCAAAATAAAGATAGAATTGTAAAATTAAAACTGTTTGTGCAGGTTATTGTTTGTTTGATCTGTTTTTATATCATAATTAAATTATTTGTGTTATATGGTTTGTATTTACTTATTTTATTTACTAATTTCTTTGTATAGATGCATTACGGAAAGCTGGCACGCACACTCATACTATTTGCATGTGTTGTGTATAAGTGCGTGTCATGTAATTGTCAAAATGTATGCCATTTGTAATGATTATTAACCCTAGTAACCAATACACTGTTTAATGAAATTGTATTGTGAACGTGCCAGCTTTGGATAAGCGATCTATACGCTGCCTGATCATTTCTGTTACCACGTTGTGTAATCCAGTTTCATATTTAAATTATTTTCATTAATTCATTCATTGTGTAGGTACACATATTCTGCAACTAGCTCATAATTGTTGTAAACCCTAAATTTATCATGTACCTATCGATTATTTTGTTCTGTGTAAGAATATATTTTAAACACTGCCGTTTTAAAAATACATACGATACATGGATTTGAGTACGGCAGTTTTCAGCGTTGGAGGAGGCCCATAGTAAATCGAACGGATTTATTTAAGTGGCTTATGTTCGTTGGAACTACTAGTGGTTCTTTGGTGCAAGTGACCCTTCTTATTAATTATTCAAAGAATGTCGTCATTGGACGTTGGAGTTTCCAAGGCGCTTGTTATGCGTAGGTACAGTCGTCTGCACTAATATGTATACACTTCATTATATTCAAAATTAAGCCATTAGTTGTATATTAACGTCTGGTAAATTCTGTCATAACTTTTGTATTTAAGTATTCTTAATTCGTCACAGGTTCTTATAAACTATGACACATTTTTAAAGCAAACTACCTGCAACTGTAAAAAATGTTAGCTGAACAATATAATAAAAAATATAGCTTTATTCATGTAAGTAAGCAAGTCATTTTAACCGATATCTAAAAAAAGGAGGAGGTTCTCAATTCATCGTAATCATGAATGCTCCTCAATTATTCGAAGACACCTGAACCCATCCCATCGTCACCAGACAACCGCCTCTGTGGTCTAGTGGTTCAACCCACCGACTTTAGATCCAGAGGTCCCGGGTTCGATTCCCATGGGGAGTACAATATATTGTGCTTGGTTTGGTTGGTGGTACGACTTTTTTTAAGTCCGCCTGGCTAGCTACCACCATCTTACCTAATTCTGTCGCCATAATAACAATTCCAAAATTGTTGTGTTCCGGCATTTAAAAAGATAAGATAGCCAGTTCCTCGGTTTGTTGAGGATTCCGGGTGAAGTGCGCTTCCACGTTCGGCCTTATCTGAACTTGTTACCAGGTGAGATGAAGGCCAAGTGCTTACCCGTCGTACAATAAAAAAATAAAAAAAAGACAGGACCTGATGATGGGATCCACGAAAATTCGAGGGAACTCTTCAAATATTATAGGCAAACATCAAGCGATTTGGGTGTTTACCTCAAAAGTAAAGAAAACACAGACCCCATATAGGATCACGCATCTGTCTGTCTGTCTATCCATCTATCTGTCATCAAAATATTTGGAAAAAATACGTCATTCAGGTAACGAAATTACATTATATTCTTCATTGAAGTCAGTTTTCTTTTTAGTTTTTAAAACGTAATTATTGAGAATACATTTCGTTTGACCTTTTCAAATTTGATAGATATGACCCACTTGAATATCAAATTAATAGTATATAGACCAGATAATGTGCATACAATCATTATCATTCCCCTGTCTTTATCCCACGCTAGGTGGGCTCGGCACACCATGTTCTTTTCTTCCACTCACTCCTATCAACCGTCAACTCTGCATCTACACCTTTCATACCCATGTCCTCTTTCACACAATCCATCCATCTCTTTTTCGGCCTTTCCTTGCTCCTCGCCTCCAATGTGGATAGTATGCAATGTGTATACAATACCATTTTGAAAATTATTTAGCGTTTTTATAATGATACCAACCTAAATTTGAAAAGTCGTAAAACAAACGTTTTACGACTTTTCAAGTTTAGGTTGTTCCCGTGTCGTATGCCGTTTTGGCATCGTAAATAAATAAATTACAGGACATTAATTTCACACGATGTTGTCCCAAACGAATCAAAGCTAAAATACGGGAACTAGATTATGGAAATATTGCTCTTATACATTTTTATTGTAAATACATTGGTACTTATCATACTTATCTGTGCTGTAGGTTCTGGGTTCGATTCCCACCCAGGACAAACATTTCCTACTATGTAAACAGGTTCCTATTATGTATTTTAGTACAATTTTCATCATCATCATAAACCTATAATAGAGTTTTAGGTTTTAGTTGAATTCCGTTTACTGCTAGACCGTTCTGAACTCTCCCATGGCTAGCTACCACCATCCTACCTAATTCGGTTGAAAAGTTCCGGCATTCAGAGGTAAAATAGCCAGTCCTAAGTGGGTTGAGGATTTCGGGTGAAGTGCGCTTCCATCTTCGGCCTTATCATAGCTTGAAAAATCAGGTGAGATGAAGGTCAAACACCTCCCCGTCGTACAATGAATAAAAAACCTATTTACCCTGAGAAGATGGTGATAATAAAAGATGGATATCTTTTGACTCACACAAATGCAAGTTAGTAAGAAACTATACCTATGATATGCACTTGTAATAATATTATACCGCTATGCACTACTCGCTTCGCTTGTTAATACAGACTGGCTTACCTGCCAACCCCTCAAAGACTGAACTCAAAGAGAGAAAGAAGCCCATATTAAAATTTCCTTGAGAATAATCCGGACAACACAATATCAAAATTTAATATCATTTTAATCTTAATTCTCCTTATTAATGTTACCCAAGGAGGGATCGCGGTTTCGTGACACAAAATTGTACAAAACCTTATAGCCCTGTCGGAGGAAAACCGCACATATTTATAGGGTAGCAGAGTTGAAAATTCTTTTGTGATTTTTGCCGTTGATGTTTTTGTATGGTAAGTGAGGGCTGAAAGCAGGTACGCTCAAAGATAACGTTGTCTATAAAATACGGTTTAATTAGGTCGGTTGGAGATTTACTTTAGAAACATTTGTAATTTCACTGATGTTGGATGTAAAGTCGCTGAAAACTTTGCCAAAATCTGGTTTCATTTGAACGAAAATTTTCAGTCAACTTGATACCGATATTTTCCATATAGACCAGATGTAAGTTGTTACATTTTATTGGGATTATACACACTGAGTAGAAATAATAGAGTAAACGACACTAAATTAAACTTTTGTATACTCATGGTGGAAATCAATAATAAAAGAAAAGGTTTTATTTTTAATCGAAACTAAAAAACATAAAAATGGATGCAGATAGACAATCTATCTTGAGGAACCGCGTTTGCGTTTAGAACGCGTTAAATTTTCAATTCAATTCAACATCAGCAGCCTATTAGGTACATTAATGTACACTGTTGAACATACCCTCCATAAAACTGTGTTTTATTTGTTTACCATTAGTCGGTTAGACTTTAGTCGCTTTCTACTTTCAACCTACATTTAACTGAAATGAAATATTAATACGCTTAGAGAAAACTTCGGACAAGCTGCTTCTTTTAATTTCATATTTTTGTGATCGAATTTTGAACACTGCAAGGAGAACTTGGGATGAATTGGATAATAAATAAGCGAAAATCGTAGCTCATTATTATTTAATGAAAAACTCACACGACAACATTGATCGAATAATTAGGAAAAGTCACCGCCTCACAGATCAGATTAACATTTCAATTTGAATTTTTTGCGGTCACACGAGTAGACTCTGGCAATAGTACCCTCCAACCATTAATTGGGTTACCAAGAGGGTTATACCTCCAGGGAGTGAAGGGTTACTCCTAAGGGAGGCAGCTACAATTGATTGAGATGGATGTTGTCAGCGGACAAATTTGGAGACAACTTTTTCATCTTTTTACCCCGGTCTCCCCTCGCCGCCATGTTTTCTATTGTTTTTTTTAGGGTACCGTTAATCAGTCTGTTATACTACGGGCTAATTGTTTTTAACTTCTTGAGAGCTTTTCTGATTGTCTGTTTATTGCTTGATGGAGATTTTTAACTTTTTATTTTTTAATTAGCAAGTAATATTTTCCCCAGCTTTGGTTTCTTAATTTGTTTTAAAAGTTGGTTAAAAGTATTTCCATGACCAAGGAAGGAATAAAACGTCCGATTTATCAAAATAGCGTCAACAAGGTTACATTGCGTCAAAAAAAAATCACTTTCTCAATAAAATTATGGATAACGGTAGAATATCGAATGTATGATGCACACCAATGCCAATATTTATACTCTCACCGAACAATTTCCATAGATCTAGCCCTGATCGGCACAAAGATAAGCCACGTAAGACTTTACATAAATACCTTGTGTAATCGCGATCACGCTTCTGTTGTCCCCATCCTCCCCTATACTCTCCGAAAAATCAAAACCAAACTACGATTCGATTATTCACTACAACCATTGCATGTTCTCTCCTAGAGCTTATATCGCTCTGTCAATGTAACGAGCAATGCATTAGTATACAGAAGTAAGTGTCGTATGAAATGTAAATTTATTGGTAAGTGGTAGCGGAAAAGATGCGCGATAACCTGAGATAATCCTAGGATAAAATCTCATACGATTTGCCTTACTATGCGGTAGCATTCAGTTTAACATCTGCAGACCGCGAAATCAATATTGTGCTCTACCGGTTTAGACTTGAACTTGGAAATGGCAGAGTTCAAAAGTCGCTAATGTGAGAAGAGCATCAGATATTTCGGAAGTAGTTGTGTCTTAGTTTCTATGGCTCAGGAACGTAATGGGTACAGTTACTGTTGTGTGTATCTTTAAATTTTGCTTGTCATATTACACTCTGGCCTGTGTTCTGTGGCTAAGCGCGATGGGCTTGCAACCTGTTACCTATTTAATACTAGCTACTCGCAAACTGTGGGCAAGTGACGAACAAAAGTTTGTGCGTGCCCCTTCCTAACCTCTTTTAGGTGATCCTCATAAGATCCCCGCTCTGTGTCAGAGGATGAATTTTTGAAGGGGAGAAAGTCGTAAGTCTTTTTAGTTTAAGAAGAAGTGTTTAAGTTTTTAAAGAAGTTATCTTGCAGGGTTTTATCTTATACTAATATAAAATGCTAACTGACTCACTGATGACAACGCACAGCCTAAACGGCTAATCGCAGAGACATGAAATTTGGAGGATATGTTTGTCTTGATGCAAAAATGAGTGCTAAGTGCTAAGAAGGGATTTTGAAAATTCCTACCCCAAGGGGTTCAAAAAGGGGTTGAAAGTTTTTATTAGAAGTATGGCCTTACTCTGAAACCATGCATACTAAAAGGTCAAAATTATCATTATAGATAAATATTACAGGACATAATTTCACACAGCGCCATCTAGTCCCAAACTAAGCATAGCTTGTAATATGGGAACTAGATTACGGATAGAATACATAAATACTTTTATTTTTTTTGTAAATACATACTTATCATACAATACAACACCCAAACACAGAACAAACATCTACATTCATCACATGAATGTTTGTCCTGGGTGGGAATCGAACCCACAACCTACAGCGCAGAAGGCAGAGCTACTACCAACTGAGCTGTGAGGCTAGTTCATAGATTCCTCATATGTAATAGATAAGAACGTGATTAATGGTTTTTTGTTTTTTTAATAATTGAAGGGTTTCAATTATTTCCCTTCAAGGTCCTTTTATTAGAAAATAAAAATAAAAAACATTGTTATTTAACAGAAAAAACGCGATGTACACGTGGGTTCTATAATAAACAGGTGTATTTTGAGTACTCTTTATGCAATGGATGAATGTCTAAACTACCAAGGTCTGATGATGGAGTGGAATCAATATATTTTTTTTCAGTAAATAACAGTAGGTAATACATATTAAGAGCGTTAATACATATTAATTAAAAATGATATTGAGTATGTGTGATACTCTTCTACGAACCATGTAAACCAGGGTCTTACGATGATGACAGCGGAACTCCTGAATAATACATGGTGTAATAGTCGTGCTTTTACTTTTTGAAATCGGTATAACGACGCATTCAACGACAAATGTTTTTTTTTAATTTAAGAATCCCCTCCAACTCAACCCGCGGATGTCGTAAAAGCCGTTTTAAGGGACACCACAGTAACACATTTACTTTGATCACCAACCCACCTGCCAAGTGTGGGGATTATGGCAAAACCCTCCCGTTTTTGGAGGAGGTTCTGTCCAATATCCTATTAACCACTATATAAATGGGCTGTTGACGTGACTGTATTTACGAACCTTGACTAATGTAATTTGACTACTTTATACACAGTAATCTTCTAATGCATAAAATAACAAGTCCTGAGTGGCTGATTGACTGATAATAACATTTCTTAAAACGTGAGTCGAACCGGCACTAAGACTTCAAAAAATGCCTGCATTTTTTGTCTGGGAACGTGGGTCAGAAACCTAGGTGTGCGTGTCTGCTTACCATGTAGGAGCTAATCGATCAAATTTATCCAGATATCCAACAAATATATATATTTATAATATAATACTAGCACCTATTACAAAAAACCAATATGCGGACGAAGTCGCGAGTAAAAGCTAGTTGATATATAAAATAGAACAGAGCTAGCTAAAGTTTACGTCTCTGTCGATGTAAACATCATACAATAATGCATCTATGCTAGACTAGCGCCGCTGCGCTGCCTTTATTGTTGCAAAACAACCTTCGGCATGCCAGGTGGGCCACCACGCTATTTCTAGATTTTTTTTAACCAAATAAACTGTGAATCTTAGTGGAAATCTCCCTTCACTAAACACCGTGTAACGAGATAGCATCAGGTCCTGCATAATACTTTCATTAACAGCCAGCGGGGTGGTGTCAACCGATCTATTTGTCAACCTGTCACAGATCGTGTGGAGTTCCAACGATCTTGGTAGGCTTTAGCTCTGATTGCTACTTGTTTACAATATATATAAATATCTGTATCTGTACATTTTACACAAAGGCATCTAGCCCCAAACTAAGCAAAGTTTGTAATACTAAAATACCGACAATATGAATACTTACATAATTGTTTTTCTAACACATAGGTACGTATAACACCCAAACACAGAACAAACCTCTATTTTGCCTTCTCTCCTTTGATATAATATATCACCCAAGCACAAAACAAACATATTTTTGTTGAAAATAAGTATGATCCAATTTAACTAAGACACACAGAACAAACAACTATATTCATCATGCAATAAATATTTATCCAGGATATACGGGCTACAATTTCATAACAGTTATTTTGTAGTTTACAGTCGATTCTTTTTCTTTTTTTTTTTGTATTCACGTGCTCTGATAAGCTATTATGTCTCTTACCAACCAAATGCAATTTTACATAAGGTTATTTTGTAGTTTATAATCGAGTATTTTTGCATGAATTAACGATTTTTTAGATAGCCAAGCGTTAGACCACCAGCTTACTTGAAAAATAAGATGTGCTATTTTACTAACAACTCCATTCAGCGAACTTTGGTGCAAAGAACATAGCCTATGAGCCCTACTCTAGTTATAAGCGATCACTTCACATATAACCGGCACTAAAACAAAGGACATCAAAGTAGAAAACTTTTCCAATTTCCATCCCGAAAGCTCTCCAAAAGGATTTGCATGCGAAGTCCGGACAAAAGCTTGTGTTTTGCAATATTTTCAATACCGCAGCATGGGTCCGCGCAACTTAGGGGTACCTCCTTTGTCCCCGACTTTAATATCTGTGGGAATGGACATACCGACTCCATTTAGGTAATTTATCATTCTTAAACGAGTGGAGACTGAAGACTATCTGCTATTATCCTTGGCCGTGTTCCTTTGAAGGGCGCAGTCTTCGCCCTTTGTGCATGCATGTTCAAATTAATGACGGATTTGGCAACTGGTTTGGTCTACCGGACCTTCCGATGTCCGAAATTTATGAATTATTAGTTATGCCCAAGGGTTCCCATAAAATCTATCGGTGCAGGGGTCAGTTGAGAAATAATAGTTTTGATTTATTAAATTGAAATTCCTGTGTCGCTGATTATGATATCGAACGGTTGGAAATGGCAAAACTATGTTATATCGATTCAATTTATTTTGAGCACGATACAGCTCAGATAATTTTAGATTAGGTTGAGAAGATACTATACCCAGGCATGCCATAATTAGGAAAACTCTGATTATAATTTTTACAAACAAATAACTTCACACTATAGAATAAATAAATAATTCAGGACAGTAGTTTTATCTAGCCCCAAACTATGCATTGATTTCACATATGAACTTTTGTTCAAAACTTAAAATATGTTTATCTATTTCCTTAATATGTCGTACATTATTAACGTACATTTCATTCATGCATATATAACAAGATTTTACGTTTCAGGTCAGATTTTTGCATGCCGACCACAATAAACGCGAAATAGAGTGTTATTTTAGTCAGTGACAATGTGTCTAATAGTATTAGCTATCACATCAAAAGATCCAATAAAAAACAGAATGACTTGTCCAGCATCCCCTAAGGTGATACGGGTCATCTCAAAATTTTACATCTTTGGCCACGAGCGAGACACGCTTTTAAAGTATAATGATGAATAAAATCAGGATTTCAAATGAGATGATTATGATGTCCAGGGGAAAGTGGACACGAGCCAGGATTGATAAAATAGGGAGGACACAGGGAATTTTAATAACTAGGGAGATCGTAATACAGGGAATATCAAATTAGGAAAACGGAGCATAGGGTTTGTAATTTATTTTTACTCCCAAGTTAGTTGAGGTTTTGAAAATAAATACCTTATCGTGGAACCTTTTGCATATTAGTGGCTTAAATTCAATAAGAGGATTTGGACAGCTCTAAAATGTTTTATGTATTTTAAGTCTGTCACCATGATAACAATTCTAGATCATGTTCCGGCATTAGCGAGACACAACTGACAGATTGGGTAACTGACAATCTTACCGATTGTCAGTTACCCAGTCTGTTAAGGATCCCGGGTGAAAAGCGCTTCTTAATAGTATAAAAATATATTTTTCCACCAAAAAAAGTTAAAAGTCATTCTAGATGCTAATAAAAAATTAAAAAAACTACTGTACTGTACGTAATCCGCCATTATTTTGAAAAAAATGCTGACAAAATAACTATTTAGCAGATTTTTCTTCCTGACCGAAAATACCAAATACTTACCTTTCTTGATGCAAAATCGTTGTGTCATCTTGGCTGACTGGTAATCAAAATACAATCTAAAGCAGAGGTCCTTGAATTCAGGGTAACTTCCTTTTTACGTATATGGATGTACTGAGACATAATTTAAGCGAATTTCCACGGGATGGTAAATTATAGTTGCAATATAGGTGTGTCGATTGAGCCAAATTGTGAATGCTGTTTCATTTAAACAAACTTTATGCAAAACCACGGGCGTTATCCCAACGTCTTGCTGTAACCCAAGATGCTCGCCCATTTCATCCAGCTGAGACGCATCAAGTATCATTATAATGGGCAATTAGAACTATGAAAAACATAGCCAAGACCACCGCGAGAAGATCCTCATACCCGAATTCATTAAAACCTCTGGTGTGTCTAATCTAACTGGTTATATCTAAGATGGGGTTGCAGGAAGGGCTATTTGTTTTCTGCCGTCACCTCTTTGAGCTGTTATACAAACAATGCATAAATAAGAAGACTTTTGTTAAGTTCCCATAGAGTTATTGTCAGTATTGTCACCTTTGTGTCCTTTTGTCATTGTTTTTTGTGAGCTTTTGTCGTTGTGGTATTAGGTAACTGTTGTCCACGTATCTTGTGGCTACTGGTTTTCATAATCTTTGATTTGTTACAACAAGTTTGCTTTTTGTTTCTATTGAGGTTATCAAAAATCTCAAGCTAATTGCATTCTCCTTGTGTTTGTCATAGATGCTAAGATTATGTAATGTATTAAGTAATGAAACGTAGTAATGTTTGATTGTCAGCGTATTTGTGTGATATTGCTGTTACCTACTTGTCTCTAAGTAAATAGCCCAAATGTTCACTAAAACCTGCTAGCCTATTATTCTTGTTTTTGTTCTTAGCTTCTTCATGAACAAGTTTGTGTAAGGTGTCTGCTAGGTAGGTAGCTGTGTGCCCAAAACAATTAGAAATCTTTTCGTCTCCAAAATTCTCAAAATTTCTCTCGCAGCGCGCACGTCATACAAACGTCAATCATGGAACCACACAACAAGATGCCAGAGGTCGCCGATCATCATATTCCACCACCAAAACCACTCTATCCTACACCTAGACAACCCTCTATTATAGAATACTAAGCTTTATTGCGATGCGTTAAGGGGGATATGTAAGTTGTCGATGCGTGTAATAATTTTGTTTCGTTACTCCGTTACATCTCCCGCTTTTTTGCCTCTAAGCATTCATGTCATTCCGTCAAGTAAACAAGTCCATACAAAGGACTAGTCACTATCCCTTTTTTATTAATATCAGTGGCTGAATAGCAACAAAGGCTGTGTTCTCATTATAAGTAATCTAAGTTGCTCAGGTGTTATAATTGTAGTGAATTGCGGTAATAATGGGCTTCAAGAGAAAGGATCCAAATGAGGGTAGAGATATTGGGTTCCTGATTAAAATATAGCTTTTGTAAATATATGCGCTTAGCTTGGTTCGTGAAACATTGTAATAGATTTAATAAATCACATACTGAACACTAAAAATGTATATCATAACCTGCTACGGCAGTTTTAAAATATTTTGTAAATTCATACATATTTTCTAATACCACGCAACAATTCATATTTATGAGTTTACATAAACAATGAATATCATAAATAAAATAGAATAAAAGTTTATTCGTGGTTAGAACATAACTACACTATAAATATTGAAAATGAAAAACAAATACATAATACATTTTTAAAATAAAAGAGGAATGATATTACTACGAAAACAATATAAAGTAATACCTACGTCACATTTTATCACCATAATTATTCGGCTATGACTACCGAAATCTAATTTACAAAACTAGTCTTACCAAACCGTAATAGATTTCCAATAAAATGCACCATTACCGCGCACGCGCAATAACTTAGAAGCTAATCTAAACCTATCTAAACCAGATGTTCAATCTTAACCTGTGACCTTTGGGACAGAATAGCGTTTAACCGTGGTTTATGGCTAACCTTCCTCAATAATAACTATTAACCTTTTTCTGATCAGCATCGTTTGGAATCATTTTCTGCATTTATAGGTTATTTTTAACATTTTAACATATGCGTAAGAAAATATGAAAATCAGCGATACGGTTAAAAGTATTAATGTTTGTCTGATTGTCAATGTAGTCGATATCTAATAATCTATCACAAAAAAACTCGTCGTATCCCCATATCCTGAGAATTTCCCAAAATTACATATAAAAATATTTCACCCTGAAAATTTCATAGATTAGCTAGGCCAAAGCAAGGATGTGGTCAGTTACGATAAATAAATATATATAACAATCAATAAATAATAAAAGAAATGAATTTTACAAAGCGCCATTTAGTTCCAAACTAAGCATGTAATATGGGAACTAGATTACGGATATAATACTTTTATTTTTTGTTAATACATAACCTACTTATCATACAACACCCAAACACAACCACAGAGGCGGTAAAAAGTAGTTTCAAGTTATAATGTTTGTCCTGAGTGGGAATCGAATCCACAACCTACAGCGCAGAAGGCAGAGCTACCAACTGAGCTGTGAGGTTCGTTAAAAGATGTAAAAAAAAATGGTAAAGGTAAAATGGTAATGGTGCCGAAGAAGAGATTTTTGCAAGGATGACATGGCAAGGAGGAGTGAGCAAAGAGATGATTAGCTCTTGACCTCTATGCTTATCTAGCTCTAGGTCATAACAAGAATGAGGTCTTCAATGGAGCGAGCTTTCCCTGAAGGCACTGGCTCACACGCGCACCGATGGAACTCTGCAAGCCGTTAAGCACCGGACTTCGGCAGGAGAGGGATCGCTGGGCATTTGGATCTTTAAAAGTCCTACCACAGTGTTTACCAAAAGTCAGCCATTTCAGTACCTCGAGTAGATCACTCCTACCGAAAATCTATTCAAAATGGTTTTGATATTCAATCAGGGTTGAATACTTTTATTTTTTACGATGGGAAGCGCTTGGCCTTCGTCTCTTCTGGTATCAAGTTAAGATAAGGCCGAAGGTGGAGGCGCACTTCACCCGGAATCCTTAACAAACTGAGGAACTGGGTATGTTACCTCTAAATGCTGGAACACAACAATTTTAGAATTATTTTTATGGCGACAGAATTAGGTAAGATGGTGGTAGCTAACCAGGCGGACTTAAATAAAGTCCTACCACCAAACAAACCAAGCACAATATATTGTACTCCCCGTGGGGATCGAGCCCGGGTCCTCTGGATCTGGAATCGGTGGGTTGAACCCCAGAGGCGGTTAATCGCTTCACTATGACAATGGTATCATCGCGAAAAAGCCACAGAACACCAAAAGGCACCTAAAGTAGCATTTATTTTAATTTTTAGTACTATTTGGAGACGGAACAAGCGATAACCTGATATTAAGTGCATCTCTTGCCTTTAACAAAGTCTGACGTAGGTCACATTCACAAGGAACATGACCTATACGTGGCTTCAATTGCACCCGTCAACTTGAGGCATACAGGTGTAAAGCATACATATGATACATACCAATGCTGCTTGGTGGCTGATATAGGTATGGTGGTAGTACTTCATCGGTCGAGCACATTCATAAGGAGCTCAACTGCTCTTACTCTTACTTCTGCGACAATTGGTGAAGCGATTGGTTTAGTAGAAACGGAGTCCAGTTTCTTAGCCGCATAATTGTATGTTACCATACAAGAGAAGCGGCAGGCAGACGCTAATAATTTCCATCACATTTCTAGTTTTGTACGGTAACGGGCATTCCTTACGTGTAATAAATTCAATGGACTGTGAGTCTGTCCGTCTGTTTACAGCGATCATTAATTTAAATGTGTTTGAATAGCTCGGCGAATGAATTCATACAACTGTTAAGAGTATTTACGTTATGCATTTCGTGTGCTTTTACCGCTTAGACTGCTATTGGATTTCATATTTTACTTTAGTATCAATTTACATGATTTATCTATCCAGAGTTAGGTCATGTATTTGTTAATATTTATGCTCTGACCAATGGTTTGGAATTTGTAGCTAATTATTGGTTGAATATATGTTTTTTTAATGAAAACAAAACATGATCCAGAAAAATATTTATGTTTTATTTTTTATTGTACGACGGGGAAGCGATTAGCCTTCATCTCAAGGCCGAAGGTGGAGGCGCACTTCACCTGTAATCCTCAATAAGCTGAGGAACTGTTGTTTAGTTCACGAGCTGCAAAGATCTGCAGGTATATTTGCAGCTTGGTGGCAAGACCTGCCGTAATTTGTCGGGACTTCGGTCAGATAGCTATAAAGTGTGCCTTTAGTTCCAATTTTTTTTTAAATTCTCTTAAAAAAAAATTGGGGGCTGTTTCTCATCCTTTAGGTACCTACGCGAAATATGGCATTTAGTAAATTGCTTCAAAACGCATTGTGGAACAAATATATGAGTAGGTATGAGTGAGTACAGGATTATAATTTTGTTACTTATGTTAGGTATAATGTTTTTTAAATTAATTGCTTAATTAAGAAACCAAAATGAAAATCTAAACATTACATTTCATAAATATTGTTGTAATTACATGAGAAGTGTAGGCCACTTTGGCGAATTTATCGTTTTTGAGTCCGTGATGTGTTTTGAAGCTACAATTTGTCAAAAACCGTGCCATGTGTACCTGGTACCTACTCAACTCAGCGAAACTACGTACCTATTTCACCGTTTTTATCACCGTCTTCAGAAGATGCCCGTAACGTCATATTTTATACGCAGGAGTTTATTACAAGAATAACTTCAACAATAACCAACAATTTAATAAACTCAACCTGATCCGACCCTTTGATGATTCATCTATCCCATTAATATACCTTTTATATCACTTTTTTGGCACAAACTCCTTTGTTTAACCCTTTTGTGTGTGTACAAAATTATTCATGGACACATTAACTTCTTAGTCCTGGAGAGCATTGTGATTTTTGCTTATGCAAATCTCGGCGAAGGACCCGACAGCCGACCACGTTACAAAGAACGTCAGTGAGGGCGCCTCTGTCTTTGTCAGAGATCAAAAGTGTAGTTTCTAGGTTGGGTTTTACGTTAGTACCTTTTTCTGCCGCATTTATTGCGTTCGTGGTCGAGCTGTAGCTGTGACTGATTGGATTTGGGTTCCCAGGACGGTCAGCTAATGATGCTTATGAGAAAGGTGTGAATTCGTGACTTGCTATTGTTTAGAAATATCTAACCGTTATTGACAGTAACGTATTCTGATTTAAAGCTACAGGAAAACCCTTTTCTTCCTACAGTAATAATGTACTTACTATACAGACACACTCCATAATTTCAAAATGGCTTTGTATGCACATTTGGTAGATATGTTGTTTGGAGATATTGTATTTCCTAATGCATTTAAATTTGTCAATACATAAATATTGATTGTTTTATAATATACCTACCTACAAGAGGTAATCAAATATTAAATTTATATTTCAAATATTTAACATTTACTATGTCAAAACTCTCACGGCTTCAGACTTCGCCTCAGTGGCCCTGGAAAAAAACTCACTCTGTATAGTATATTAAATTGAAGTGTTTTTTTTCACGTTTCATTTTCCTTTATTGATCCAGGTTTCGGCACCAATTTTGTTAGAAAAAGACCAATTGCCTATTCGAACAACATTTTCTGAAGTCAAGATAACCTTACTATCATCTCTATTCTATATCTCAATCCACGTTGGCCATTCAAGTAATGCTGAGACACAACGTATAACGTACCTTTAGTTTGCGTGTCGATATTTATTATTAAGTATTATTATTAGGTTACTGTGGACAGTCTAGCTAGCCAACTACGGCCTTGATATTTTTCTGTAATAATTATTGTGTTTAGTTCAGAACTTCACCAATTTTTTAAAATAATTCTGTAAGGCAAACATTTCATGTTTATGTCCAGTTCTGTTTTTCTGATACCTATTTTATATTTTGTTTATTTATGTATGCTCTTGTAACGCCTTATAATTTAATTCCGTTATGTTTGCAATAACGGAAAAGAACTAAACAAATAAATATAAGAAACCATTTTTTTACTGTACGACAGGGAAGCGCTTTGCCTTTATCTCACCTGGATAAGGCCGAAGGTGGAGGCGCACTTCACCCGGAATCCTCAACGGTTTACCTCAACAAAACGCAACTTCACTCTAGTTTCGAACTAAATATAGTTATAATAAAGGTAACATTGCTGTGCGCTCAACCACGGTGCTTATGACCACCAAATGACAGAAATACGCTCGAATTTCAACATGTTAATTGTTTACGATAAAACAAAAATTAATATTGAAAATCGAAAACACAGACCGTATGCTGTATACTGTGTTTATTAACTGTACAAAGTGTCAAGGCCTAATTGGGCGTATTTATTGAATGGCGAACATTTTTGGTATAAATTAGAGTCAACTTTGGATTTTTTTTCTATCAAGAAAATTTTATGTAATCTTGTTGTTCTGAACTATGACATATATTAATTTCAAAGTAAATGCTACAGTATTGTGGAAGACATGATCGCTGAAGCTAAGCCATTTCACGTATCATAGACTCTTAACCTAAGAATGTATAATTATTATTCCGAAATATTCACCACCAAATCATAAATATTACATACCACGCACTTACATCAACACGGCAAAGCTAATTCGTAATACCATAATCTGTCCTCAACCCTTCTCTTTAATAATGCAAGGGCCATTAGTTAACCCGCAGATGCTGGCCATCTTCGGATCGCGAGGATGAAAGGATTAAGCCCATTTCCACTTACCCACTTTTTGAGAATTAATTCGTCCTAAGTCGCTTTTTACTCGGCCAAAGAATGTTTTTGGAAATTAATTTTCGATATGGCCTAAGTAAAGGATGGTGATGAAAGAAAAATATTGGGGTGTATTTTATACAGTGACTTGGTAATGTTTTTTTTAAGATTAGCGCTGAAAAGGGCTATTAAGTTTTAAAAATGTGAGCTTTAAATACCAGTTTAGAATCTCTGATTATATTAGGCTTTGGTTTAAATATATAAAATCGTCGTGTAAGCTGATTGACTGGCTGACAATCTAGATCAAACTTAAGACCCTAGAGACTAGAAATTTTCATAGAATCTTTTGAAGTTAATGTGGACTAGGACACGATTTTAGGAAATTTCCGTGGGATGACGGCAACGAAGGTCTCTCAAATGTTTGCTGGAAGAAAACTCTGTAAGGGTTAAGCTCGCCTCTGTACATATGTTTTCTTATGACATGTTAAAAACATATTTATGTGTACTATAAACAATTACAAGAAAGCCCGGGCTTTCTCTTAGTATTTGTACAGAGACTAGGTACGAACATTATTACCGCTGAAGCGGGATTGATAAGGTTGAATAAATGTAACCATTTTTTATTCATTATTTTTTCTATTTTTTTAAGTATTTTGAGGTTGTGATTATTTATTGAGATGAGTAGAACTTTTTTCTCAGGATGTAAAAGAGGAAAAGATAATCATTTCTTTTGAAATGGAATCCCATTTAAGCAGACATTTCTCTCTTCGAAAACTTTCTTGAGCTCGGAGGCTTGTTATAAGAACTTCTTTCCATTTTCTTTGGTATTCAAGTTATGATAAAGTCTGTGGAAGCGCACTTTTCCCGGAATATCCAACAGTCTGAGGAATAGTGTGTGAAATTAATGGTCTGTAATTTCTGATTTAAAAGCGTGTAGCCAAATTTTTTTTTTTTATTTTTTATAATACGACGGGTAGATGCTTGACCTCATCTCACCTGTTTTCAAGTTATGATAAGGCTGAAGGTCGAAGCATACTTCACCCGGAATCCTCAACCAACCGAGGAACTGGCTATTTTACCTCTAAATGCCGGAACACATTTTTTTTTTAATTGTTATTATGGTGGCAGACTTGATAGGTCATATGGTGGTATCTAGCCAGGCGGACTTAAACATAATCCTACCACCGACCAAACCAAGCAATATTGTACTCCCCATGGGAATCGAACCCGGGACCTCTGGTTCTGTCTGTCGAGCCACTGGACCACAGAGATGGTTAACAGCGGCGGTTTACACAGATTACCAAATCATTACCCAAAAACATTTTTACCAAAACCTAATTAATATTTGACGAAACGGAGTGGTTTTTTGAAGTGTCGCAGAAGGTGTCTGCGCAGCTGGGTTCGCTAATCTGTCGCACTTGTTAAATATTAACGCAGTCTAATTATACCCCCTTGCACCCTCCTGCACCCCCTGCCCTCTAATGGCTTTTAAAACTGATTCCCGCCCTAAGGATGCGTATTTGATGACAACTCGTGTTGGCTGAGGGCCGCTCTTTGCTGCGAGATATCGCGGGACTTCTGTTTTCCATCTCTGATGTTATTAAGGCATTAATAATGTTACTTGTCGTACTTGTCTCGTAATAATGATAAAACTAAAATAAGGTAAACAAAAAGAAACCTGCCTAGTGCGGACATTGGGGATTCCGACCAACAATAGAAGGCATAAGTCACTTTAGTTGTCATTTATCCCCTTTTATTTTGAACTTCATTTTATTTTTAACCGACTTCAAAAAAAGGAAGAGGTTCTCAATTCGTCGGAATATATATTTTTTAATGTATGTTCCCCGACTACTCGAAGATGCCTGAACCGACTTGGAGAAAATCTTTATTTGTTTAGAAGTGTTCCCATCGTCATCAGGTCCGATGAGGATCTGATGATGGGATCCTGCAGAAATTGAATGAGCTCTTCAAATATTAAAGTCACACTTGAAGCGATTTGGGTATTTTTGGGGTGTATTACCACAAAAGTAAGGAAAATACGGACCCCTTATAGGATCACGCGTCTGTCTGTCTATCTGTCATCAAAATAATTAGAAAAAATACGTCATACAGGTCAACGAAATTGTATCATATTCTTCATTGAAGTCGTCTTTCTTTTTGTTTTTAAAACTTAATTATATTATTTGTTGTTAGCAGCTATAGAAATACACAATCTGAGAAAAAATATTTTCGGTCTGCGTAAAATGTGCATCTGGAAAAGACTGACACTGGATACATAGTTTGACCAAGAAGGTGGACTGCAGCTTACTTCTGTATTTCATATTTACTGCGATCATCAAACTGCCTGCCAAAAATTGTGATTAGGTATAGCGAAACCCTCCAGTTTCTAAGAAATCTCCTTTAACAGGATATTAATGGGCTTTTATGTATGGTAGCGGATGGTGATGATAATGATGAAATGAATTCAAGTCTCATAGCCTCAGACTTATTTTATTTTAAATCCTTAGTGAACAAATTCCGTTAGTATGCTCTAGCTTAGGCCACACTTTAATTTTATTAACAAATAAAAACGATATGGCTGTCCAGTCATCAATTAATCAATAAGCTAAAGATTCCGCCAAGGCTACAAATACAGTAAACGGCAGTAGCCATGGCCATTAGAGAACCAGAGAACCGTGCGAATCAGTTAACAAAGCTTGTAATTAATGATGTCACGACACTCGTTTATTTGTTCAACTGGCCATCCGCTCCGATCCCGGAATCAGCAAACAGGTCATTCTTACCTCAAATGGAATCTTTAACGGTGGCCAGGGGCCTTACCACGACATACCAGTACCTGTAAAAGAACGGTAAGCAACTATGCTATGACAAAATTTGATTATAGTATATTTATTTTAACTGACAACTTAGTAATAAACATATACTTCTTATGTTAAATTGTAAGGTGAAA
Organism: Venusia cambrica; assembly: GCA_951394065.1. Classification (NCBI taxonomy): domain Eukaryota; kingdom Metazoa; phylum Arthropoda; class Insecta; order Lepidoptera; family Geometridae; genus Venusia; species Venusia cambrica. The sequence goes on from OX596035.1 coordinate 12,582,907, forward strand.
TCGCGTCTTTAATAAAACCTACCTATCTAATAATGAAAACTAATGAAGGATGCAAAATTAAATTAAACGAGAATGCGAAGGATCGACGGAGATAAAGTGAAGTAATGAATTACCGATGAATAAGCAAGGTCTTCTTATCGTCAGTAGTGCCAGACTTAATGGTACGATATTACCTTATAAGTTGATGTTTGTGGTTATCTTGAATAAAATTATTCCGATACTATTTTTGACAGCCTAGTTCGCGTCAAGCTCATACCTTGTGGTCGCTATGGACCAACGCTCTGTCAAAAAAAACATCTATAACGCAACACTGAATTTAGAATCGGTGAAATAGCGTACTATCTCTCTATCAATAGATTGTTTGGAAGAGATCGCTCCCTAGCGACAAGACCGCCCATTGTGTCCATTTGATGACCTATGAAATATAAGTACTCCGCAGAGAAAATAAAATTTGCAAAATTTGACTATGATCTGCAGCTAATCGAAATATATAAGGTCAATAATGTATTCTTTTGTAGTGTGTTTTGCGAAGTGAACAGGGCTGGACGTAGTAAGGCCACCACCACTAATGGTTTCACCTACAATTATTCTGCACCATTACGTTGTATCATTAGCCTTTTATTTAGTTTGTTTTCTTTCGGTCTCACAGACCCCGCGCGTTTAGGGTTGATATCATTAATCTTGGAGAAATCGGACGGCAGCGACAAAAGTATTTTGATTAACGGTAAGCAAATATGGGAACTTCTCTGAATGGACGTTGGTAGTTGAGAAGGTATAAATTACAGTGCTCGGAGGCTGTTATAGCTTTTTTTTTGCCTCACCATTATCATCATTGGCACTTCGTACGAGATATCGGTTTTTCTTATAGCAGTCGCGATTTTATCCATTCGGCCGTGTACAAAACCGTAGCTTCGTAACCAAAATTGCGATCGAATATTTTTTCTACACGAAACAAATATTAATTTCACACAGCTCCGCTCCATCTTGCCCGTAACTAAGTAAAGCTTGATATAATGAAACGAAAATACGGAGAGAATACCTTTTTTTGTCTATACTTATCATACAATACAACACTAAAATACAGAACAAACATCTATTACCTATTCATCGCACAATTATTTGTCCCGCGTAGGAAACAAACCCACAACGTACAGCTTAAAAGACAGAGCTACTATCTACTGAGCTGTGAGACTTGTTTAACATTGTTATGAATGTTTTTGTTAATTGTAATAAATATAATAATAACGCAGATACAGTTTTTGAGTTTCTTAGGCGTTGAGTAAGGTGAGTTTCTTGAGGATTCCGGGTGAAATGCGCCTATACCTTCAGCCTTATCTTAACCACCAGATGAGAAGGCCCAAAACTTCCCCGTCATTTTAATAAAAAAAAAGACGAAGAGTAAGCCTTTATGGTGATAATTTAGTTAAAACACACAGGGTTCACTACTGCAGAAACAGGCAGAATAATAAATAATTAAATTACAGGACATTAATTTCACACAGCGCCATCTAGTGCCAAACTAAGCATAGCTTGCAATATGGGAACTAGATTACGGATAGAATACATTTTTTTTTGTTAATACATACTTATCATACAATACAACACCCAAACACAGAACAAACATCTATATTTATCACATTACAACCTACAGCGTAGAAGGCAGAGCTACTACCAACTGAGCTGTGATTTTTTTTGAATGAAATTAAATGAGAATGTATTTTTCTTAAAAACCTTTGCTGGCAGCTTTGAATGCGCTTGATCGCTAGTCAAGGTAAATATGACATTGCCTGATTTAGAATTAAAAGCTGTGTTCATGTATGCAATATCAGTTTCCGAAAGCTGTGCTTTGTTCTTATAGAATCGGAGGTGGGCTCTTGCCGGTAATGTGTCATTGAGATGTTTGGCTAAAGCGTTGTCGAATAACATATTAGAGGTTTCACTGATAACAAAGCCAATCTCTTGGCTAAATACATAACTTAGAGAAACATATTCAAGTCTACCCACCTACTCGTTTAGAATATGACGACGAACGTTTATAAAATTTATTTTAGTTGTGTTATCACATAAGTGACAATTGTGTCTTTTTTGATGATAAAATTCTTTTAATCTAAGTCTCTTCTGGGCCAGTCAACATATTTTGTTAAAGTTGACAAATGATATGTGTATATTTGTGTACCTCATTATTGTGGTCAATTAATCAGGGTCAGTCTGAAAACCAGCGTTGCACCTCACTTCGGCAAGGTGCAACATAAAGCTGAGTCTGGCCCATTTTGGCACATACATCTTTTATTTATGTTAAAATTGAGATTGTTATTATTATTGTAAACCACTGTTCCTATTTCTTTATGTGTCAAATAAATATTATTCTATTCTATTCTATTCTATATGTAACCATGGTTCCTGAAACAAGGCATTCTCATAAAAAAGGGCACGACAACAAACCGCAGTGACATAACAAGCACAGACAGACAGTCGCTTGTTTTACTCACCCAACGTCACCAGCATCTGTCAACCGTGACATGTCTTATCTTACCGAAAAAAACACCCTGGGGTAGGGTAGACCCCAAATTATCCGGCTTTTCTTACCGGTGAACATTTTTTTTTACTGTACGACGGGTTAGCACTTCGCCTTCATCTCAACTGATTACAAGTTGAGATAAGGCCGAAGTTGGAGGCGTACTTCACCCGGAATACTCAACAAACTGAGGAACTGGCTATCATACCTCTAAATGCCGGAACACAACAATTTTAGAATTGTATAATGGCGACAGAATAAGGTAAGATGGTGGTAGCTAGCCAGGCATTTTCTGCACGGATAGTCGCTTGCTACCCGTAAAATGTCTTCTTTTTTCGAAAAATCCCTCGAGGGAAACCTGCTTCCGCCATATTCGATTTTTCTGATTACAACTGGCAACTTTTTTTATCGGTTTTTTTTCCAGAAAAGTGTTAATAATTTCCTTGCAATTCCTACCTACAGTGATGGAAACATTTCGACGTTTCTGTTACGATTAGTATACGCAGGTAGTTCCTACGTAGGCAGATGAGAAGGAACTTTATCGATAGTATTTGCAGTTAAAGTGCGCTGCATTATAGTAATTTTTGATGATTGATGTCGGTTATTAGTGCCTCAACCGACCTCAATCAAAGTTTGGAATTGTGTTGATATTTAAAATTACAAAAACTATATGTATATCTATCTTATATAACAAAAAAGCCCGGCTTTTTTAATAAAGCTTCAAAATATGTGTTGTAGCCGGATAAAGTTTTTTTTATCCCTCAACCCTGCCCTGGGGTCCCGGTAACCCCCTGGGTGACTTTCCACCCCCAGCAACCCAAGACAATGTTCGAATCAAATGTATTTATGACTATGTAAATTGGTCCGCCTCGGTACGGAATTCGAGATTTGCTAAAAGGTTGGGAAAATTTACTTTTCCCCGCGACAGATGTTTTTGAGGGTGCACTGATTACTGGGTAGTATTGTTTTTGGGAATTGACACTTTGCTATTGTCGCTATCGATAACTGACAACAATATCTATCCATATCTACACTTCCTGTCTGTTTGTTTGGTGGTGGTGTGATTAATTAATGAATGAATGGAAATACTTTACCTATGTGTAATAAAATAAAACTGGATTACTTGAAAAAATATATACATGTGTGATCTACCTTTATAAACTTTTTTCTTGTTGTCTATTCCGGGCAATTTGGGTGTGGTTACAGAAATTATCACAATACGACCACTTTCCTGCCAAAGTCCGGCGCCAAACGGTTTGCCATGATCCATCGGTGCGCGGAAAAGCCAATGCCTTCTGGGAAAGCTCACTCCTTAAGCAAGAAGTTCTACGTAATTAATTTGCATATATATCTATAGACTAAATAATTGTGCCAGTGAAATACCAAGAAAAGAGCTAATTTCTCTATAGTTTCATATTATGGTACACTGTAACTCGATCCGCTCTTGTTGCGTTTCGGCCAATCTTTCTCTAAAATACGCCCTATATTTTGATCGAGTCTTCAATCTAAACATAAACATAGCTTTATATTCCAGGTTTTTAGTTTAGCTAAATAACTGTTCTAAAGCTTAAGGTTTACCTATACACGTTTATATAAGGGTAGATGAAGGAACTAGCGTTGTCCCTCCGTCAGATGTTAAGTTATTGGCGATAAGTGGCCAAGTCCGGAGACAGCCCAGAAAATGCGGATAAGGACGCGGCCGCCCAGAGACGGTTGTTTTTTCACGTCCACGCCATTTCAGTGACGTAGCGATACACAGGGGAAAACCTTGTAAAAATAATAAAAAAAACCGTGTGTGTGTACGCACGTAAGAAGTTATTCTTCTTTAGTGTGTCAAAACAAAAATAACTACAATATGTATATTAAATAAATATTTTATTAACGAACATTAAAAATAATATGTTCAATTAAACTCATATAACAAGGAAGGGTGTCGGATTGCCTAAGGACCGTTACAAACAGCATATAGGTAACTCAACTGTTCCAGACCAGTACCAGACGGGAGCGAGCCCAAGACACTGGCTGCATTGCCACGCTGAATAGCTAGGCTAATGCAATGGCCTAAATAAGAGCAAGCCCTTGGGTCACGTGTAGCCTCAATCAAAAGCCCTGCAAGATTTTCAAAAACTCGGAGGACACCGGCTCCCCACTATAATAATAATTATATAATTAAATACAATTAAATATTATAGAACATTAATTCACACAAATATACAGTAGCGCCATCTAGACCCTTACTTACTTAAAATCTTGTAATATGGGAACTAGATTACAGATAGTTTTTTTTTTTTTTTTGTAATACATACATATCATCCAATACACCACCCAAACACAGAACAAACATATTAGCAGTTTTGAGGTTTCTTCTGCATATTTTCAAGGACTTTAAATACATTGTAATTTTATAACATTCAGTGAGTTAAAGCTTACGTGGTAATGGAATCGGCCGTAACTTTATTTTAAATATTGCTATACATCATTATAATAATAATGTTAATTTAATCAAATATCTTGAATCCATAAATATTAGTGATAACAATGTTAATGGGTTAGTACAACATAAATTAGACTTGATTCGTATTTTTCTTAAAGAAAATAATAAATGAAAATAAATCTATACGAATTTAATTGTCTATATCTCAGGCCAAAAGCTATCAATAAATAGATCCCCAGGCATGTTTTCTAATCCCTATCTCCTCTGCACTTGGCGATCGTCAATTTCATTAGGGTTGCACGTCGCACTAAAACAATGTGAGGGCCACTTTCGATATATTGTCACTTTCACTTGCGATGAGAGGGTGGATTACCTTTTTTATGGCACGCCTTTGTATATTGTTTTTGCCTCAGGATTTCGGGGGAAATAGTAAAACGTTAGGTGGGAAAGAAGTTCTTCAGGTCCCTAGATTAAATCTTTCGTAGAACATCGAAATAGGTATAGTATAGATTAACATGCCTAGTTGTTAGTAGCTCTTCTTTCTGCGCTGTAGGTTGTGGGTTCGATTGGCACCCAGGACGAATCATTTTGTGATGAATATAAATCAATAAAAAAAAAATGTTCGGTGTTAGGGTGGAGCAATTGTATCATTAGTAGGTAAGTATTTACAAAAAAAGTACTCTATCCGTATCGGTTTTTACCCATATACGACCTTTGTTTAGTTTAGGGATAGATGGCGCTGTGTGAAAATAATGTCTTGTAATATTTAATCATCATTACTAATATATTTAGATTTTAAATAGTTATATTTATTAGTACATTATGTATTGTTTAATAAATAAAAAGTACAATTAAACTTACTATGTACAAAGGAATCAATCAGATTACCTAAGGACCGTTACAAACGGCCTATAAGGTAACTCAACTGTTCCAGACCAGTACCAGAAGGAAGCGTGCCCAAGACATAATTAATAAAATAAAATAAAATTATTTAATAAATGATCAGTGGCAACTTAATCGCACATTTTTTGAAATGCTACAAGCGAGAGACCGAGCTTGAAGTCTTTGGTGTATGATATTTTAGAGTTAACTTGATTATTGGCAACTATTTTATAACTAAATAATGTACATTATGTACAATTAAACAAACTCCCTTGTTAGTTTAATTGTAAATATTGTTTGTGTATTTAGCAATCGGTCTACCCCACCACCTGTGTGACCGTTACAACCGGTCACACAGCCAGACGAAAGTGTGTTCAAGATATTGGCTGCATTGACACGCTGAATACTAATACTAATCCACTGGCCTAAATAAGAGCAATCCATGGTCACGCGTCGCTTCAATCATAAGCCTTTCAAGATTTTAGAATAACGAGATATACGAGTATAGTGAAACAAAAAACTACAACCTAGATCTTCATCGTCACATCCCATTATTTTTGCATTAGCAGCTTTGCATACACAGAAGGAAGCTGCTGCCCATCTTCTGGTGAGATCCCTTCCCATCTGGTGAGTCACCTTTTTCGTCATCCATTGGCTGGTTGGACGGGTTGATAGCTAAGCCGCGATCATAAGGCGGAATTAATACAAATACCTATCTATCATGACCCAACATGTACACAGGTACTTTCATTTGATGTAAATAACGGAATTGGAAATCAAATCTTCCATTAACGTTGTTTACTGGCAGTAGTATCAATCTACGTCTTCTGTGCTGTCGATCCTCACACTGACCTGTCACTCCATACATTACACTTGGAACATTCTATGGAACCTCTGAAAGGCTTTCGTACAACCCTAGCCTGCACCAAACAGTATTATTCCTCAGCACAACAGCCATTGACAGTTTTGTTTGAGCGAGTGGTTTAAGTTGGGAGGGAAAGGAGCAATGGTTACTGAGGCAAGCGATGGTGTGCGGTAGTGGTAGGGTGCTGTGACGCGCGGCTGTCAATCACAATCAGGCGCGACCACCCGCGCGATTAGGCGCAGGCGCATGGTAAAAACTGTGATGGAGTAGAGAGGCTTTGACTACAGTTGGATAATTTATTTTTTTCTAACCACCTCTGTGGTCTAGTGGTTCGCCCACCGGGGTCAGATGCAGAGGTCCCGGGTTAGATCCCCATGGTACAATATTGTGCTTGGTTTAGTTGGTGGTAGAACTTTGTTTTAATTCCACCATCTTACCTAATTCTGTCTCCATAACAACATTTAAAAAATCTTTTGCTCCGGTATTTAGAGGTAAGATAGCCAGTTTCTCAGAAAATCAGACAGTTGAGGATTTTGGGTGAATTCGCATCCACCTTCGGCCTTATATTAACTTGTAAACCAGCTGAGACGAAGGCCAAGCGCTTCCCCGTCGTACAATAAAAAAAAAGTGCATTCAAACATAAAAAATCTCTTGTGAAATTCTAAACAAAGTCACCAAGATCCAAAAGGAAGATGCAACCAGACAGAATCATTATTAAAGTTGAGGCCTTATCGCTAAGAGCGATGTCTGCTAGACTTTGGTAGCAATTTTTTTCTCAGGTGTCTCAGAAAACTATCTATCATATATTTATATCAGGCAGTTGATATTTTCAGACAGCATATGAATTACCGGATTCAAAAACTTTAGTATTCTGAAATCTGCTCTAATGTTGATATACTATAATAAACCTTGATGCGCAGTCGAGCCAGTAAACGTATAAATTGATATACCTATTACTGTTCAAATTACCACGAGTTGTAAGAAACATTGATCTTCAGAAACCGGCTAAGTGCCACACATACCGTGGGTTCCGATCCACATTTCAAGGCTAAAAATTGTTGAAAATAGAAATGTTCACTGTGTGAAAATTTTAACTGTCTACCTACTAATACATATATACCAGATATATGGGACCACAGGAGGTCCCATACTTTGTTATTATTTGCGAGAGATTTTTTTAAATATATCTTTTCTCTTTTTTTTGCTACGGAACCCTAAAAGTCTGAAGAATCTTTCGAACAAGGATTTTGGGATTATTGTTAATAAATAATAGGTCTACACCTTTTCTGTTCTGTAGCAACAATCAGCTAGGTGTACACGCATCGTGCCGCTTACCAGAGATCTGGTTGTCTGTCTGTCTTATCTGTACCCATCTCTCATCTGTCTCCACGAGCTCACAATGGGAGAAAACAATATTTTAGCGTTTCTCTGATTGCTTTGATTATGTTTTATCTGATTAATGTAAGTATCATAATGCAAAAAGTAATAGCAATGAATAATAAATAAATAAATAAATATTACAGGACGTTAATTTCACACAGCGCCATCTAGCCCCAAACTAAGCATAGCTTGTAATATGGGAACTAGATTACGGATAGAATACTTGAATACTTTTGTAAATACATACGTACTATGTGATACCACACCCAAACACAGAACGAACATTTATATTCATCACACAAATGTTTGTCCTGGGTGGGAATCGAACCCACAACCTACAGCGCAGAAGGCAGAGTTACTATACCAACTGAGCTATGAGGCTTGTTAATATTAGAGCCCCAAGAGCTCGTCCGGAGAAGTACTACCACCATACCTATTTCGGCCGCCAAGCAGCATTGCTGTGTTCCTGTTTGAAGTTATGGTTGCCGGTAAAATTACGGGCACGCGAGGCCCGAGCACCTTTATGCCTCAAGTTAATGGGCACAAATCAGTGCCGTGTAGGCTGCTAAACACCTGGAGGGCTTTTTGCATGTTCCGTCTCCAATTGGTTAAAAAAAATAATACTTCAGTAAATAAAAATCTAATAAATAAATAAATAAATGAATATTACAGGACATTAATTTCACACAGCGCCATCTAGCCCCAAACATAAAAAAGCATAGCTTGTTATATGGGAGCTAGATAACGGATAGAATACTTAAATACTTTTTTTTTGTAAATACACACTTATCATACAACTCCAATACACAGAAAAAACATCTATATTCATCACACAAATGTTTGTCCTAGGTGGGAATCGAAACCACAACCTACAGCGCAGAAAGCAGAGTTACTACCAATTGAGCTATGAGGCTTGTTCTTTGATAATATCCGTCACGTTGATGGATGGAGGCGTTTCATGCTGTGAGGACTGAAAATATAATGAAAACTACAAGTAGTACACCTATCGTTTATCATAAGTTTATGTGTGTTAATTATGTTAAAAATTATCATTCATTTTCTAAATTTATATTTTCCAAGACCTCTGGTTTGGGCTGAGCGTTGATTGTTAGTCAGTCAGTCAACTGTACGAAAATTTCATAAATTAAGATGAACAAACGAATTGTACCTTTGTTGTGTGTTACAAAAAACTTTATGACGACATTTTGAAACTATCAAAGAATCTCTTAAGTCCCAGGTGCTGAGATGATTCGACAAAGACAATGTTTTTATTATACGAGGCCTTAATCTCACCTCTCAATCCTCAACAGCCTGAGGAACTGGCTATCTTGCCTCTAAATTCCTGAACAACCTTAGGTAAGATGGTGGTAGCTAGCACCAACCAAATCATGCACAAATTTGTACTCCCTGCTGTTGGAACCCGGGAAATCTGGGTCTAATTCCGGTGGGCGAGCCACTATACCACACATGATGTTAAAAACAATGAAAATATGTTGTGTCATGTTTTTATTTGGACGGAACAAGCAAGTAGCCCACGTGATGTTAAGTGCATCTCTTGCCTTTACAATACCTGACTGCGTAGGTCACATTATCAAAGAAAAAAGACTACACTGCATTTCGCCCGTCAACTTAAGGCATAAGGTGTTAAGCTTCGCGTGCCCGTAATTTCACCCTTCAAATCGGAACACAGCAATGATGCTTGGCGGCTGAAATAGATATGCTGGTAGTACTTCCCCGGACGAGCCCTTTCTCAAGGGCCTCTACTATTTAGAACATTTGAGAAGCTGCAGCTTGTAGTTTCAGGGGCGTGCAACCTTCGGCCGAAATCAATCGGCGCGATGAACGGTCGGAGTTTCCGCGGTTTGCGCACCGAGCTCACGACCCCGCGAGCTCGTGTCACGACCTGTGACCCCATTGGGCGACCTTTGCCACGCCCACCGCCTTCACCTCGCTGAAACGCTGAAAAGGATGGAACGAGGATGCTGGCATAATTGGCTGTTACCAATTGCTCCGTAATTAGCTTCAAAGTTGCACATATCAATTGTGTTCTAGTACCGACCTATGCAAAGCAGGTTATGTATTACTTGTTACGTGCAAATACCTACCAAATAAAGATATACATAATCTTTAAAAAAAGAATGTCTTTGTTTATTTGTAGATAGTCCCTCAACCTAAATTAATTTCGGGTAAGAGCCAATAGTACCATTGATGGTACAATTGGCACCGATTTGTCCCATTGGTACTACATCACAGCGATGTATGATGTGGGTTACTATAAATTGTACAGTTTTATCTTATCATCTAGTGTGTACCAACTACGGCAAGAAAACGATTACCTTTCTGAAGGCGCACACTATTACGAAAGGTTACCCTCAGCACTCTTCAAAGCTTAGCATTTAAAAAAGGACTTGGTCTATACAATTAGTTGAATCGATCATCAATAAATTTAATAATAATAATATTAATAAATCATTTATTTGACACAAAAACAGTGTTACAGAATATTTTGAGTCCGTAGGGTCCTGAATTAGATTATACTGTATTTCAGGATCCAGAGCTTCTCCTATTAATGTTTATTACATATACCATTAAAACGAATAGGTACTTTACTAAAAATAAGAATAAAAGTGAAATAACTAAATAATAAACCAACAATTCAGATAATGAAAGTAGTTCAATATAATTTACTTGTCACTTGTGCGCTAGTCTCGATTCCGAACACGCGGTAGAATTGACGTTAAAAAATGATACTTAAAATTATTTGCAACGATAATCTGCGTTACCTACGAAATCAAATCACTTCCATTTTAATGAGGTATTTATCTAGTTACTACATATTTCTTACAATAAGAGCGATTTGAGCGACCTGCCTTTATTGGCATTAGGTATGTATCATAGTTCTCATGTCAGTGTCTTTTTGAGAATGAAAATAATTAAAACATACTTAAAGTACCAGTTGACAAAGACCGACATGCTTTTGATATGGTATGCTCGTAATACTGAAAAGGCTCAGGTATCTTGAAGAGTTGTGAAGGAGGCATTAACTTGGCAGATAATCATCTGGAACAGTTGAGATACCTATAGGCCGTTTGTAACGGTCCTTAGGTAATCTTACTGATTCCTTTGTACATAGTTAGTTAGTTTAATTGTACATTCTATTATTAACACATCGCCGCCTTTATTTGCGTATCTAGTAATATAATTTGTAAATCATATTTTGCTAGTTTTAAGGTATATATTGCTATAGACCGTAGAATAACTTATATAAGATCTGTAACTTTTCTAGTCTTACCTGAATTTAAATATATTATTATAATTATGATTAAAGATACCTTATGACGTCACATTTTCACTTTTACTAAACCTTTACCACGTGGACAGGTGTAGTACAATCAGTGCAGTTAAGGTCAGATGTCACCAACGGTTGGTCACGCGTAGTGCTTCTTTTGTGGTCACCACCGGTCGTAATTACTGTTGACAGCGGTCTAACGTAAAAATCAAAACGTAATTTAATACTAATAATCTTTTCCTTTTGTGAACAAAAAAATGGACACAGTTATTTTATATCTTTTGGGTTCTTACTAAAAGTTGCGATGAATTTAAAAAAATGAGGATTTTTATCGCAAACCATCTCAAAGTCACAATTTGGGTATCGGGTAATTAGGGGATCACTCACACTCTATGTTTAATTGGTTTTTCTTATTAAATAAAACTCAATAGTAAAAAGTGTACATCTGGTGGGCGGAATGCCAACAACATTTTCTAAAATAATCTTTCAAGAGCGTGCAAAACATATACATGCAAAAACTAAGCAGCGTTAAGAATATTAAAAACAACTAAAATTGGTTAGCAAAAATAAAAAAAAAGTTACATAACAGGGCCCCAATTCTACTAAAACAATTCGCTATGAACAGTATCTAGATTCGGGGCCGAGGAGGTCAGCTGTGGCAGCATCCGACAAAGAAATGAGATTGGAGGCTCGAAGTAAACTAATCGTGGATGTCCGATGCGACTTAAAGATTACACCTGGATACCAGAATCCGCTTGAGAACTAAGCAAATACTGCTACAACGAATTCACCTGCCAAGCGTGGTGATTACTGCAAATCATTCCATTTCAATTTTGAGATCAATATTTGACTGATGCCAGTCGATACCCAGTTGATTTCCAAGAGTGTGGGGTCATTGTGAAAGGGCTCAGCCGGGAAGACCGAGTACCACCATCATACCTATTTCAGCCGCCAAACAGCTTAGCAGATGTGTTTCGGCTTAAAGCGTATTGTTGCCGGTGAAATTACAAGCACAAGGATCTTAATACCTTTATGCCTCAAGTTGATGGTCGCAATGCAGTACAGCGTAGGTCATGTTCTTTGTGGATATGAATGATATATATATTTTATCATCAGGTGGGCTGCATGCTTGTTTTGTTTCCGTGCCGTAAAGAAATTAACATTTGAGTGAGCGAAACGAGCGTAGCGTAATTAGTTGTATACAGTGACAGACTATTGTAAATACGGCAACTGTTAAAAACTTATCTGCTTGTTGCGTTTTTGACGGATAAAAAGCTGAACGGATCAGACGCTTACCCGTTTTTGCAAACTTCAATATAATACTTTAGGTATAAGTCTCCATGGACAGCAGCTAGTCTCTAAACAAAAGTTAAAACTCGCTCAAATGCGAGTTTCAACTTTTGTTTTAATAAATAGTAAAACAACAGCGACACTTCCGTAAGGATAACAAAGCGCTTCCACCACCTGGCGAAAATTATACACAAATCAAACTTCCCACGACAAATCACGGTGTACAACGAAATTAAACTCCAATAATTGTCTCACCTGCGTAGAGACATTGTGTTGGAATTCCTGATCGTCACGCTACAATACCTACCAATCAGATATGCGTGGTAAAGTTGTGTCATGCTATCCAATAAGTCCTGGGCAAGCCAGGCTGGACTGGCTTCACAGCTCAGTCAACATCAGCTCTGCTTTCTCCACTAATTGTCAGTTCGATTCCCTCCCAGTACAACTGTGTTTGGGTGTAATATTGTATCATCATCACACATCACATCTCATCAATAGCCCAATAGTGACCACTGCTGGACAGAACTTCCTCCAAAGTTGGAGGGTTTTGCCATGATCACCAGGGGTGGCAAGCGGATCGCAGGAATGGTAAAATAAAACATGCTGCTGCCCGTCTTTTGGTGAGATCCCTTAGTCGGCTTGTACGACTCCCATGAGCTGAGTTAGAGGGGTTGATTCTTAAGCCTCGCCCACCACGGCAAATCATCACATATTTCGGATCTTATCACGTAGTTAAACTCCAAGCGTAGCTCTCTCCATTGCTCGCTGTACGACTCTGAACTTATTCACGAGGCTTTTAGCCAGCGACAGCGTAATATTGTATCGTAAGTGTGTATTTACAATAAAAAGTACATTAGTACTTATCAATAATCTTGTTCCTATATTACAAGCTATTCTTAATTTGGAGCTAGATGTCGCTGTGTAAAGAAGCGTGCCGAAGACACTGTCTTCATTGAATTGCACTGAATAGCAATGCTAAGCTATAATAACTTATAGCTTAGCATTGCTACAACAAGCCTCATAGCTCAGTTGGTAGTAGCTCTGCCTTCTGCGCTGTAGGCTGTGGGTTCGATTCCCACCCAGGACAAACATTTGTGTGATGAATATAGGTATGTTTGTTCTGTGTTTGGGTGTTGTATCATATAGTACGTATGTATTTAAAAAGGTTTTTAAGTATTCTATCCGTAATCTAGTTCCCATATTACAAGCTATGCTTAGTTTGGGGCTAGATGGCGCTGTGTAAAAATTAATGTCTTGTAATAATTATTTATTTATTTATACTTTTTGTATGCTTTGTATGTGTGTGTAGATGGTAAGGGCCGGTTCTCCTGGAAGACTTTCCAAGCCACCACCTTAGGTCTCTGACTCGTTTAGATGTAATAATCTCTTCTATCGGACACACAATAACCAAGAAAACAGTATTCGTACTTTAAAGAGACTCTTTACCCCGAAAGCTAAAAAAGAAACATGACCATAAATACCGAACAGCAGCGCTCCCACTAATTACCGTCAACAAGCCAGTCCCAGTTTCCCACGCGTGGGAGTGATCACAAATCACAGGGATCGCGTGCGCACCTGTTGTAATCCGTGGTCGCGCACTGTGTATCTTCTGTGGCGCGCGACACGCGATCAAATGCCATGGATTCTCACACCGTGGGGTACTTTCACACTATTTTATTAAGAGGTTACCCCTCCTAGATAAGCACCCTAAATAAGAAAGACAGCGCTATCATATCATATGTGCTCAACTGATTAGCGGGATTTTATTGCATAAAAAAACACTATTGCTAATTACGTGATACCTACAAAGGAATCGAAAATTCTGAAATCGAAAATTAAGATAAGCTACCTTTTATGATATTTGAAAATTTTTCTATATATTTAATAATTCAATTCTTTATTTAATTTTAGATACATTGCACAGATAGGTCACACAAACGGATTGGTTACTTATAAAAAAAAAATACAAATCAAGAAGATACAGAATTGTAGTTACAAAATAAAAGGTTTTTTTTTATTACAACGGGAATCCGCAACAAACTGAGGAACTGGCCATCTGACCTCTAAATACCGAAACACAACATTTTTTTTAACAATTGTTATTATGTCTACAGCATTAGGTAAGATGGTGGTAAGCTAGCCAAGCGGACTTAAAAATCCTACCACCAACCAAACCAATCACAATATTGCTCCCGCTGGGGATCGAACCCGGGACCTTTGGATCTGAAATCGGTGGGTTGAACTACTAGACCAGAGGCGGTTAAATATTACAAGGTATATTACAGATAAGCAAAGCATCGTCATGTATTTTACATAAGTAAAATATTATTTATAGAGGTGTAAGATCTACAATTAAATATTTATGTTTCTAAAAACTCAAATTGAAAGTAAAACACCTAAGTTTCATTAACCTCGAAAATTTGCTATGTAGCTAAGCAAGCACCGAGAATTATCGGTGTTTTAAAGACCTATTCTATAAAGTGCAGCCTCGTATATTCAGAACCAGGTGAAATTCTGCTAAGTAGTGAACTCAGTATTTATACATGTAAATATATATTTATATTTGTGTATTATATTTGTATAGTATAGTATGTAAGTACATATTGTATAGTATGTAGGTATTTATATTTATATTATATAAGTAGTGTGTATATTTGTAGCGTAGCTTTACTTATAATGTATGATTTACGTATAGTTAATTTAGCTAGACTCTAATTAATATGTGCACCACCAACCACCTCTTTAGCCATGAAATATTCTCCATCCAAAGGTTGTCTGGAAGAAATCGCTTCTTAGCGATAAGACCGCCCATTGTACTTTTATTTTTAAGTTATCCAATTTTTATTTTTAAGGTGTGCAATAAAGTATTTTTCATTCATTCATTCATTCAGTCACGCAGCACCCTGGTTATTACCAGGATGTACTGCCCCCTTCGTCGGAACCCCTCCACTAAGCCAGATGCCGTAAAAGCGGACTAAGGAATCACACCAGAGGAAGGACAGCAGCTACCTTCTATCTACCTTCCTTCTTTATATATACAACTTTACTGTGTTCACCAATCCACCCGCACCAGTGATGATTATGGAAAAACCCTCCTTAACCCTAGTTTTAGTAGACACCTAATAAACCTAATAATATAACCTTCAGAACAAAAACCTCCTGAATCGACGCAGATAATAACAATTTAAAATATTTTAACTTTACAACTAGACAATGCGTACAAATAGAAAATTATGTTTCATAATCTGGTTTAAAAAAAAAACATTGGAAAAAAAGATTATCTGAAAATAAAATCGAACACCTATCTCTACATCAGCTACAATTATAAAATCAAAATAAAACTCATCTCACAAAAAAAAAAAAAAAATGGGCTGATGTGTGTAGTGATTTGTATGTGGCTAGATACGTGTCCCTTAAACACTTAGAGCTTACTTAGACCACTAGGCACGCGTAGAGCGGCTCTTATCTATGAATCGTCGATCGGGGAGGAGCAGATAGTAGATGAGAAAGCCCGGAGATCGGTCACTGTGGCTCATCTGTATGTTCATACATTCGTAAAGCCTTATCGGATCGAATTCGGAAACTTCCGATGGAGATTCCGAGAACGCTATTCCGAAAATTCAAAATCTAAATATTTTTTCATTAATTATTAGAAATTTCTACAGAAAGTTTTCAGAAACGGGTAGAATAGCGTTGAAACTATGGGATTCTCTGTTGAGGCTATGGGATTCACTGTGTAAGCTATGGGATTCGCTATTGAAGCTATGGGATTCTCTGTTGAAGGTATGGGATTCTCTGTTGAAGCTATGGGATTCTCTGTTGAAGCTATGGGATTATCTGTTGAAGTTATGGGATTCTCTGTTGAAGCTATGGGATTCTCTGTTGAAGCTATGGGATTCTCTGTCGAATCCGACAAAAAGTGATGTTTCCAATCTGAATACTTTCCGTGTGTTAGAGAATCGCTACGCTGCTGGTACCCGTAATCAGTTTTCATATTACAAGCTTTGCTTAGTTTGGGGCTAGATGGCAGTGTGTGTAATTAATGTGCTCCAATTATACTCTTCCTATAGTAAATTCCGCTACAATAACATGGTTCGTCTTAAAATTATTACATAAGTGAATCTTTAAGGCGAGAGTAAACAGGTGTCTACTAGACCGTTTCTTGAGGTTATAAATTTATTGCTATTATTTAAACGGCCACTTTATTAAACAAATAAACGGTTAGCTTACTCAAAGGAGCGTTTTCAATTTCTTAATCTCTCTCACTCTTTATCTTTACGTTCTTCCAATACCCGCCAATTAAATATCCCCATGCATTCTTCCACTTTCTATGGCAGTTCATTTACAGTAGAAGCTACTCGGCTATGGAATGATCTACCGGTATCAATACGCTTTGCAAAGTCTCTCCCTATATTTAAAAGTTTGGTTACTCAGCATTATTTATCATTATCTTAAATCACATGTGTTTATTTATTATTTTTATCTTTCGTATGTAACTACTTATGTTGGTATTGTTATAAAATATTTACAGTATATATTTTTATCATATGTATTTATGCTTATTAAATAGGTAAGTATTCTATTTTATATGTTATCTATGTATGTTTATGCATATTGTATTGGAATTTGTATTATTATTATCTGCGGATGCTAGTTTTTAGTATACTGCGTATTTTTTTTTTTTTTTCAAAATATTTTATTGTGCGCCTATATGTTCATATATACATCCTCCTGGTTCTGTCCATGCAAAGGCTATCTGGAAGAGATCGCTTTTAGCGATAAGACCGCCCATTGTGCATTATTTTTTTGTAAGATGAATTAGTTCATAATTTTATTTACATTTGGTGTTCAATAAAGAATATTGTATTGTATTGTATTGTTAGCTAGTAGCTATAAGAGGTTTTGGTCAGCTCCAAAATGTCTGCAAACAAATTGATATTAAGAACGTATTTCACCATAATTTCGAATTATATGCTCTCATAATAACTTTTTGCTGATATTTCTTGCTTAACAAATATGAAAAGGAAAAAAAAAATTTTTTTGCCACAACATAAATTTTTGTACATATACATTCTGCATTTTAAACTTAATATTTTCAACACGTTGATGCTATCCAGACTCTATCTAGAGTTGTTAATAATCTAAGTACCATGAGGTACTACTATGATGATGACATCATCATCATCATTACCAGCATTTTGTGTTCCAATATTGGATGTATGTCAGTTTTGGCAGTATGTATTGGTCAAAGGTTCTTTGTGTGAAGATGCTGAGGCATGTATGACTTAAAGATTTATTTCATACTGCCTATTAAAACTAGCCCACCACAGGCATATTCTGCGCTTAAGTTCTGCCTCCATATTACTTCCCAATTTTATGACTTGTCCCAAATACTCTGAAACTACATCCAGTTGTACATTTTGGACTTGTATGGCTCTTGGGATAGGTTTTTTAGAAATGATTTTGGTTTTCCCAACATTCATGTTAAGTCCAACACGTTGGCACGATGTGGCTAGGGATGTTATCATCTGCTGGAGAGCTTCTGCGTAGTCAGCGAATAACACTCTATCTTCGGCGAACCTGATATGAGAGGTAGCTTCTGTCAATTTTCTCTATATCTAAGTGCCTAGCCTCTCTAATAATATACGTACATAGGTACTTGTTTAAAAATACCTGATCTCTTGGTTAAAAGAAAAACAAAATCCAGATTGTCATTTTTAATTTGTTTATCATAACTTTTATACATTTCCATACAGTCTCATACACACGACACTATTTCATATACAACTTCTGTACGCGATTGCGAATAAATACGTTTAGCCTTACACACATTTGGCAGGAAATTTTAGAGAAGAAATTCCAAAATGCAGTTTCATTTTTGGTTTTACTAAAGAAATTAAACATAATTAATAAAATATATTGATTATGTTGAATTTTTATTGCTTCTGAAACATATTGCATAATAATGAAGAAGGTACAGTTTTATAAATGCACATGGAATTTTGTGTCTAAATAGGTTTATATTTATAAAAACTTATAACAATTTGAGAAACAGCACCAGTCAGAAAGTAGGATATACTTAAAACCATAAAATATTTGTTATATCTCTGTTGTTAGGCGTTTGATTTTATTTCAGAGATTATTTAAGAATAAAACTGATTACGTGCTTTTATGTCTGATAACAGAAAATATCAGTTTCTCATCGGAGGTACGGAAACTCAACAGAAAAAAAAAACAATATGCTTGATGAAGATTACAAGTCAAAATTTTCAAATAAAATGCCATCTATTCTTGTTACAAAATGTGATCAAAAATATGTTAGAACAAAAACCTCGTGAATCGACGCAGATAATAACAATTTAAAATATTTTAACTTTACAACTAGACAATGCGTACAAATAGAAAATTATGTTTCATAATCTGGTTTCAAAAAAAAACATTGGAAAAAAAGATTATCTGAAAATAAAATCAAACACCTATCTCTACATCAGCTACAATGATAAAATCAAAATAAAACTCATCTCACAAAAAAAAAACAATCTCTATACAATCTACACACCAATTGCACGACCAATGTACATTATTGCATTTCATTCGATTGCTTTTCACACAACATTGTTTATACTTAATATTACACTGACTTTGTGGAACAGGCTATAGACCGAGTTTTACGCCAATCACTTCCCTAGTCATCACATTAATAATACCCAAATGCACCTCTAGAGTAGACTCTAGGGAATTTGGTAACACTTTGAAGAACAATAGCTTTAGGGTACAGGTGCAATAAGATCGCAAAACTCAGAAGACAACCTCAAGCCACAAAAATCCCAAGTCATTCGTTATATAGTAGAAAACAGCACTTACTTACATGTATCCTACTCTAATCATTTACAATAGTAATAACATTTTATTTACATTAAATAATAACGCCTAAGTATTTTTTACAAAGGAACAAAATCTTGAACTAAGTCCCCACATGGTTCCGAAAAATGGTTCACGACTAATTTACTTTCTAATTCACTTTGAACTTATCACTAAGTCAGATTGAGCTTGATACAGACCAACTTCAAGTATCTTAGAAAGTAAAACAAAAGCCATCTCAATTCCAGACCACATGGATCGAATAAAGACACTACTGACCCCACACTTAACCAATTCTACGAAAGTCTGTAATCCTATTCTGGCACGGAACACGAGTCTTGGCCGCGGAGATTTAGAAGACTGTCAATAGTCAGGTTGTTCTTCTTCTGTGGCTCACTGGGCTCGAACGATTCCTGCTCCGCCGCCTTAGGAGGGTAGAACGCCGACTCAAATGTCGGCTCGGCTCTCTCGCTTTCTCTCCGAGAGTAGAACTCCTCACCGTCGATACTCTCCGGGATCTCGCTGGATGACGTCACAATGTCTTCTGGGATATCCCTGGTGAATCTGAACGGGTCGAAGCGCTGGCTCGGGAGATACGGCGGGAAGCCGTAAGGCGTGGATCAGGCTGCCGCCAGCTGTCGCCACATCGTATGTCACATGGTCGCCATGTACGGCCACGAGAACGAACTCCCTGACAGCAGCATATCTCTTATCAGAGTTTCGATCGGCGTCTTGCCTACTAGCCTGACGAAGAATAGTTGCTCGATGACTTGTGAGCTGACGGTGCGAAGTGAGGGCAGACGGAGGAGTAGTTTCCCGAACCGTGTGGGCTGGTTGGGGTATTGACTGCGGCAGTACTCTTCCAGAGCGCATTGTGACTTCTCCTGGAGACTTTCTATGTGGTTCACGTCTGATAGACCGCACGCGTCTGTAATGAAATAGACAGCATTAAGAACTTGAAGAAAGTCATAGAAAAAACAGGTAGCAAATAAGAATAAAAACGGCCAAAATTACAACTGTCTACCTATAACGGTTCATGAGACAGCCCGCTGACAGACAGGTGAACGGACGGAGAGCGGAGGTTTAGTTATAGAGACCCGTTGGCACTCTTTGGGTACGGAACCCTAAAAAGGACTTTATTTTCTAGTCATCGAAATTGCATAAAGTTGTAATAGTTATAGAGCCGTATTAGACGTCTTTAGCGGCTGCGGCGACGCGAGAAGTCACGAGGGCTGTAGCCCACAGAAAAGGAATTAATTTGGTTTGGACTGTACGTTGCTGAGCCAGTCAGTTACACATATTTAGACTGAGGTGATTGGGCAATAGTTTCAATGCAATAAAGATGCTGCAATCGTATATTGTCAAAAGACATCCACGCAAATGTTTTGAATACGTTTGCCGTGTAAAATGTTTATTGAAAACGATAAAATTGTGTAACAGCAATAATAAATGTCGTAAAGTGTTGTTTAGTGTTTGTTTAAGCGATAATTAGCACTTATATGTGACACAATTAACCTAATAGTGTGTGGTAAAGGTTACCATTTCATGTCACCGCCTCAGGTGGTTATTGTTAATGGCAGTTTTACTGCTGAGTATTTCACCATTACCATAATATGATAGTTCATAGTTTTTGTTCAAACCTAGGGGTAGGTTAGATCTACGTGCTAGTGTTAACTATTAATTTTCCAATGTTCATTGCACTACACTCAGCAATTAACATTTATGTAACCGCCTCTGAGTAAGTAGGTTAATTTTTAATTACACGTTCAAGATGAACTGTCAGTTACAATATAGCTATGTGCTCACGGCCAATAGCTTGTTGAGAATGACGACTTTATTCATTGAGTTTGATTGAGTGTTATATGACCCTGTTATATCGATTCGGATTAAGTATCACAATTTTCACGTTTTGTAAATTAACTTTAAGGAAATGGTTGGCTACATTGTCCTATGTTGACACCGATAGCTTATAATCTAATAAAATTAGGCTTCTAAGCTTAAATAATTTGTCATCTGCATGTATTAAATATAAGTTAAAATTATATACCTAAGTACCTGTTCCGAAATTTGTTTGCCATTTCAACTCAAACTTATTACTGTAACCTAGCTGAGGATTTATTTACTGGAAATCGTGTCCAGGTCCAAGCGATACAGACCTCCAGGCTACGCCTCGTGTGCGGATTGTTGCACATCCCTTGCTTAAATAATCCTCACACTCCTTAAACTAGTATCTTGTGTTGATCATTTTAGTTTTAATTTATTTTTTAAGTACTAACCTACTTGTGCAAGCTTGAGTTGTAAATAAATAATTTTTCATTTTCATTTTCATCTCCTTTTCTTTTATTTCCTGGACTACTCGTTAGTGGTTTGTTTATCATCATTTCCTTGTGCAATAATAAAAAAATATTAATGTTCCAAAAGTAGCGCGGGGGTGTAATCGCATTAGATGCCTGCAACTGTTCACGGGTTATTATGTTTATTCGTGTTTCCTGGGGTTGGAACGACCAGGATTCATCTTAGCTGGGAAATTAGGTGAATTAGGTAAGTGAAAAATAATTGAGAACTGGTGAATAGTCGTATCTGTCGGGTAGTCTTTCTGTGTTGGACGATTTAGAATACATTGCGATTCACCTCTACCTGAACGCGATTTAGGCAAATATATACTTTTTTTTGCATTGAGCTGACTTGAGAAAATACCGCAGGATATAGGTTTAATACAAGTTTAATATTTAGTAGTCAGATTTATAAAACGTTCCATAAGTCATAATGGTATCATTATGACACCAAAGTGACTAGAATAACTTTACAAAAACAAATGACTTGCGTAATCGTTAAAAACCAAATCTTTTGAAAGAAGCATCTTTGAGCGTAGCGTGATAAGCTGCGAAGTTTGGTACGCGTGTCTCAAAGCTCAACGCCACTCTTGCTCATTTAGAAGCACCTATTGTAACCTACATTTCCATTCGACAAACTCCATTAATTTTAATTCGTGACCGTCTTCTCTGGTGACGCCATCTACAATTGTGGTCACTTGTTCTAATTGCTCAGGCGATGCGACTAAACGACAGCTGCTACGAAAGGATAATTGATACGTACGATGTTTTTAAATTAAAATATTGGGGCAAATAGCTATCCACCGTCATGTTGTTAAAGAAAAGTAAGCGTAATGGTAGACAATTAAATATAAAGGAGAAACGGAGAAAAATCAAAGACATACTTCAAGCGACCAGGGTTGTAGTAATATACTTGATGAACAGTAAACGTAGGCACGGTAAGTAACTAAGAAACAGAACCGTGTTTTTTTGCAAATTAAATCGTGAAAGATTCTAACAAATTCTAAATGTGACCAAACACGGCTGTCTTGTTATCTTATCTTACTGCCGCCTCAGCACGGGGAGGGGATAAAATTATTGTCCTCTGTTTTTATCCACCTCTGAGAGCATTTTGTCTCCCGATGATGGATAAAAGCAGAGGACAAAATTTTTATCCCCGCCCCGTGCTGAGGGGGCTGGAGTAGATAAATAAACATGAGTTCAGTAAGAATAACAACCTTAAATATTAAATAAGTATTTCAACCTCACTAAGGAATTGAAACATATAAGTAGAACTTTTTTATTTAAAATTAATACTATTTTGAAATTTGTGCTTACAACACTTATCTTGCTATGTTACTATAGTCTGGAACTACTAGCAGTAAAAATTGTATTGTTACTTTGTAACGCAAATTTGATTGTAATCTGCTTAAATTTGAAACAAAATAGGTTAAGAATAAATTTGATGAGCTTTTCTATAATTTCCCAAGTTCATAGAGCTCATAATCACGTCAATTATTTTAAAAGGATGTGCGACAAAAGAAAGGATGTTGTGCATTTGTTTTGTCAGCTGGCGATCGTCCATTGTTAATTTGTATTTCCTTGCAGAACTAAGAGGGTAGATTGAGTCGGGTCAATGTCTTTAAGTGTTTATTGTAGCTCTTGATATTATATCTACTGATACCGTAGGTAAACATAATCTTCGGGATATTCATCAATTGTATTTTATTGGTATATATGGAAAGCTAAGCTATTGATCACCTGCTCACTCGAAATAAAAGCACGCTTGTCTAAAAGGAACCTATTTACAACCTGTTGTATGGTATGAAGTTTATCATGTCTGTAGGGTTCATAAATGTGATGCTTTAAAAAGCCATTTCACATTGCAAGTTGTTCTCAGAAAACTTACAAAAATTGAACTCAATGTCAAAAATCGTTTACTCATTAAGATTTTTTTGGATTATTTTGAAACGTAAATACTACCGCCTGTTCGGAATCGCAACTAGCATACTAGGAGAATGCTAAGAACCTTGGTCTAATACTAAATTTCATTATTTCTTCTAAATAAGAAATAGTCATAAATAGGCTTAAAAAGGTAAAGGAAGATATGGTCAAGAAAAGGGTGAGATGATAGAGCAAATAAATGTATAGTGGCACCACCTATAGATACATGATTTCATAAGTCTGCAGAAGGTTCCACACAAACATATTTTATTCTCATTTAAAAAATACGGCTAACTTGCTTTTTTATGAAAGGGTTAGCTCTAGGCTTATCTTATACTATATGTAGGCGTGCTCTATCCTTGCTCTAGGCATGAGCAAGATTGGAGCAAAAGTTCTGGCTCTCCCAAGAACTGAAAAAACACGACAAACTGTTTCTCGTCGGATTTCGGCAAGATCCTCGTCGCTAGATAAATGGACAGTTTTCACACAAACTTAAACTACTAATAGTTAAGAGCACGCACACTCAATGACAAGTCTACGATAAATCATTGGACAATAATCCATGTGATGAAATCGAAAGGTGTACGACAGTGGTCTCCGCGACCAAAGATCAGCTTCAGACAGCCAAATAGCAATTAACCCTACGTGCGCCGGACATCGTAACAATGTAATATTGTTTAATTGGAACGACCCCGATGACCATAGCTGGTAGTGATTGAGGCAGCTACTACAATACAGAGGGAGGAATAAATATAATATATAAGACGGCCATGATCAAGCACTCCGACATTTTCAAAAAATCACGTTTCTTGTCTGGTATTAAATTTTTAGTTCATTTTTTACTTTATTATTACTATATTTACTTTAATGAGATACAGCACGCCGAGCCAGGGGGTCAGTGGAGGCTAGTAGTAAAAAGGTCCCGTTGGCTCCCTTTGGGTACGGAACTCTAAAATGATGAACGAAAACCAGGGTATTTTCAACCGCAGTATGAAACAAAAATGGGAGCAGCTGAGAATACTTGTAGGATCGACTTTTCCTACGCAATTATTTTACAATATGTACATGTAATCATGCGAAAGTGACATCTCGGTGGTCTAGTGGTAGGGTATGCGGAATATTCCGTGTTTTGGAGGGTACGTTAAGCTGACAGTCCTGTTGAAGTTGCGAAAGAGTAGTAAGGCATCTATCGGCGGCGCGGCGTTACGTTTGACATAGGGCCGTACACAGCCTACACAAAGATATGAAGAGTGAAATGACTATTTGCGAATGAGCTGCAAGCTGGGTGCTGGTAAACATTGCTCTGAATGAGTATAATTGAATGGAATGAACGCTTCAAGACCGCGCATGAATGGACAATTATGAAACATCTTGTGATAAGTGGATTGCGAATTCTAGGAGACTATTGCTTTGGTTAAACTTCCCGTATTCTGACATTTACCTTATCATTATCACAGCACATTCAAGACTCAAGCATCAAACACCACTACGGCCTGGCAGTTGCAATACAGTCGAAACTGTCGGAAATGTAAGGTATGTATGTGTCAGGATTAACACCCTTTCAGTAAATCATAATGTTCCCTTTACTAGTTTATATCATCATTAAGCAATACAAAATAGGTCTGTCGCTACTACACCAATTCAGAATTATTGTGTTCCGGCATAGAGATAGCCAGTTCTTCTAATTGTTGAGGATTTTTCCACATTCCGCTTTATCATAACCTAAAACCAGATGAGATGAAGGCCATTTTTTTCTATTGTACGACGAGGAAGCGTAATAAAAAAATACCGATTTATGAATATATGAGAAAAAGCCGAATAATCAATAGCTACATTCCATACTAAGATTTTATTTCTAAACCTCTTGGTTTTTACCGACAATTTTTTCAGAATATCACGTATATGTAAGAGGAAAATAAATAAATAAATATTCTCTATTAAAATATTTGAAAATTTCACTTGACTGTTTTAAATTTACATCCATTAGGTATTAAAAGTCAATGACTTATTTTAATAAATTCAAATTGTCCGCGTCAGTCAAAAGCCCTCGGCTCAGAGCACACAACGCCCGCATACCGCGTTTAATAAGCGACAATTATTTTATTTTCATAAAAGATAAATAAAACGAATGCGGGCATCGATTTAACTCGCTCGATTATCACCCTTTGGCCTGTAATGAACTGTGATAGTTTGATCTAGTAGGTGTAATAGAGAAGCTTTGGATGCGTTTGGAGATATTTGTTTAGGGTACCGTAACCAAGGAGTATCAACGGGACCATGTTCCTAGTATAATATCATAGAAACATTATTAAAAAAAAAAAGACCTACGAATTCCAGGAGTACAGAAACTTACATAAAACTATATTTTAGTTATTATAAAAAATCCAGTTTCTGGATTAATCAATCTTTACGTAAACCAAAATCATTTGTTGAGTATTCTTTATATAAATATTTAAACGTTACTCCTTACCTAGTTATATCTTTGAACTGATAAACTAATAATTAAGCGTAAAATTAAAATGAATTAGCTTTCATTATAATTTAATGCTAATTCATTGTATAACATTTTAAAAATATGTAGGCAGGTATCTAAGAATATTGTCTAACACTACATATAAATATATTTATAAAATAAATATATTTATATAATGACTGTATCATTATTGGCGCCATGACTGGTAGCCGTCCACTACTTAGCTGCAACATTGATTCAAAGGTCAGATCTGTTGACATTGCCATCAATAAAATTTGACTCAATCTGCTGTTATTTGGAGTAATGTGTTTATGAATAAGCACATTAGAAAATTAAGCTAGGGACGATCTTCTAAAACTTTTTTTTAATAAAAGGTCATCAGTTATTATCTATGTTAAGTAAAAATGATATTTAGTAAACTAATGGCAGCAAGAACGCGGCAATATTGCGTTACGTATTTTGCAAAATTATAAATTCAACAAAACCCAATGTTGGCGCAAAAAATCAGAAAAGAATAATCTAACACAATCTGTTTTGGAAATGTGAAGGCGTATGAGCAGATGTTTGCACAAACTTGGGATGATCCCAAATGAATGAACAAAGAATGAACGTTCAATACAAAACGGACATAATGGCTCTTTATGGCGACCGAAGACCGAATCTTATTATAACTGACGCGAACACGAGTATCAACTATTATTACAAATAATTAATTTTGAAATGTGGTTGCTGAAAAAGTTTGTCAATCGTCGTTGAGACTTGTGATGAAGATAGAATTTAAGTGAAGGTATTATACAATATATTAATGAACTTAATGCAAATTTCCTACCACTAAACCACTTTTGCAGCTTTGATTACCACGGCACTGCATTGCGGTCTACATCTTGATAAATGAATGCCCCTCGTGTGCTTGTAATTTTGCCGGTCAATCTAGCCTACAATGTAGGCGACAATGGTACTTGATAGCAATACTTAATATGTTTTGTAACTAGTACCTGCTATAGCAGGTACTAGTTACATCCTCAACGAACCCATTCAACAATTTCACTCTTATTTTTACATTGTCTTGACATTATTGATAATGGATAATATTTTTCCCTTCCCTCATCTTATGAAAGTTTCAGTCGAGTTACCCTTCTTATAAACACGCTCCAAATCATCGATCTAATCTACAGCTTTACAATAATAAAATAATCTCGCAAGAAGATCGGAAATGGCGAAACAAATTTAGCCACCACAATAGGGCCCCGATGTTTGTCACCGTGATTTCGATCGGGACACCCTTTCTTATCGAGATTCGAGATGTTTATTTATAACTCGAGATTCGGATTTCGCAATGTGTTGTAAGGATCGCGCTTTCAATGGAAATAACACGTTGTTGTTGAAACTAATTACGTTATGTTTCATTCCTGCTATATTATTACTGTGTCTTGGACAAGTATTTTAATACTTCAAAGGAGGTCTTACCTTACGCTTACAAGTATATCCAAAATTTGAATATTTGTAATTTTCTTTCAAGTGTGATCTTTTATTTTAAGCACTGTTAAAATAAGAACAAAAAGTGTATCAATATAATCAATATATCACAATAATCTTTACAACATTTGCAAATTTTATGATAACATAAAAAACACAACAAGCGATGGAACTGCGGCACTATATTTACAACAGCTTTACAAATGATAACTTATAATTCAGTAAATTCAAAAGATTTGATACAACGAAATCAATAGACACAAATTGGACGTCCATAAACACGTGTCCGAAGCATCGAATAAAAAAGAAACGGCCAGTACTATGAACAAGCCAAGAAAACCGTTCCAAAATCAAATTTGAAAATTCATTCTTCTTTATTCATAAAGGAATACGTTCAAAAATTGTCTGAAAGTAAATTTGGCCGGGGGAATTATGAAGGTGCGTTCTAATGGCATGAAACAGCATCAAATGGCGCGAAAAGTGAAAAAATGTGACATTCGTATTGTGTAGCGAAATTTTTAAATAAACACCTTTTGAGTGGGCGGGCGCGCGAGTATTTGTAAATAGGTTTTTGTTGTTACTACAATGGATTTTTTCACCGATAGACTTTTCAAAGGCGTCCTGTGATGTCGGTGCTCTGTTGCGTTTGCCACGTGCCCGTTGTACCGTTCATTTTGTTTGGCATTTATTTAATAGATGACAATTAGGATGCTTTGAGGTCATAAATAAAATTTGATGAGACAGCATTATTCTCATCAAAACGTATGTGAGACAAAAAAGACCGACCTATGTAGATAGATAGATAGATATTTGTTTAGTGTTCACCAATATAACACAAATTAAAAACAAGGAGAACAATCAAAATATGGTAACAATGGTCGGTCGTATTGTTTCCAAAGGCGATTTCTACCAGAAAACCTTTGGATGGAATGCACTGTTCAAAATAGAGAAATATTATATTATGTTATATTATATATATGGATTTTGCAAGTCAGTTGGTAAGTAGGTGCTATTACAGAGCAGCAAGAGTTAGCAAGTGTGATAACTTTCAAAGCAACAAATACCCACATGTAGGATAGTCCTTAATAAGAATTTACCTAAAATGGATTAACAGGAACAAATTGGAATAGAATACAGCGCGACTTTTATGGCGCGAAACTCTATACTGTAAAGGTGCGTGCACACAATGCAGCGTTATCGCAAGATCGCGCGACATAAACAACGCTGCGGGTGGCGCTACCGGCGCGTTCTCAGGTCTACTTTACGATGTTACAAAAATACTTGTTGGCTCCCGAAGTTACGGAAAGACCTGGAGATGTTGACGCTTTATTGCTGATAGAACTCATTAAGAATAACAAGTAATTAAATGGTATTTTTTGCACTCAGTCAGCGAGAAAAAGCTGCTTAAATGTTATTCTGACACGAAATAATTCGGATTTATGCGGAGTATGTTAGTAGTCAGTAGGTTTGTTTGTTTTTTTTGCACCACACATGGCTATTTATTTCACTTTTTTGCTAACAAATTTATTTTAGAGCCGGCTAAAACCACTTTTATTTGCTGTCCCTTTGTTTAATTATGTGACGGTAACTGAAACGATTGCCATGAAGGAAGTCCTAATTGCTACTTGATTATCCCAAGTAGTATAGGTAGTAGTGGGTAAAACAATAACATAGTTTTAGATAAAGTAGGTATCAACAGAACTGTCTCCTTTAAAAACGCAACAAAAATAGGTTGTGAAGTAATAACAGCATAAAACTGTTGTTATTACTTCATAATCTATTTTAAAATAGTTAAAATAATATTTAGATACCATTAGGTAAAATAAAAATAAAAAAATAAATTATTCATATTTCAAATTGATGTTGACAACTAAGAAACAGAGCAGTCATGAAGTAAACAACAGCCGCGGGAAATCATCTCTATTCACAACGACAATGCGTTCAACTGGGTCACGGTGGCACGAACAGTGCCTCAAGTGTCGGAGTGTCGCCGATAGCGGGGTCCGAGTTCACTCGCATAATGGCGCCCTGTCTGACGTCAGTGTCACGTGTCAAGAATGCGGTCATGCGGAATTCACAACTAGTGTGGAACAAGTTTTATTTGTAGGTTCGGACATGGACATATAGCTTTAAGGTTAACAATAAAAGTTTTAATAACTTTTATTGTTGGATTTTGCAAATTTGTGTGCAGTGCTAGGTTACCTTATGTGAAATCTATAGACCAATTAACATAAGAAGGTGGATTATGGAACATACATCTATAGAAAAATAAATGCCATTTTTATTTGTATCGGTTATAAAACTTATAATTAAAAAAAAAACCTAAAGTTGTAATGGTGTGAGACTTTGTTCCAGCTTTGAATAACCGATCTATACGTAGGTATTTTTTTACTTTTTTTACATCATTAGCTTTGATTTTACATAATCATGCAAGATTTTTTTTTGTTTCAAACGATTTTTTAATTAGGACAATTTGCCATTCGACGGCTCTTCTAGATTCCATACTCTATGGTCGCCACCCGTAGTGTACACTCCGATTAACAATTTGAATACTAATAAAACGATTAATATTATTACTGTAAATTGAAATCGACATAAAAATATGGAATTTTGTAAATCACGCTGGGATTTTGAGGTTACGCAGCAGGTGAGACGTTTGATATGATTTACCTACTGAAGCTCTTAGAGTTTATTGCATTATTCTAGGAATGATTGATTTTATTGCGTGTTTGGTTTGCCTAATTATGTAAAAGCTCTTTTACTAGATTAAAACGCAAACTGGTTTGCAAACCAGAAAGTGATTGATTACTTTATTTTCAATACTTAATGATTTTCTGATATGTATTTTTTACCAAAAAAAAATACAGTATGTTCCATAGTGGGTAGTAAAGCATGCTGAATGAAGTAATCTCAAATACAGTTTTGGTGTCAATAAGTGGCAATAAGGTTTGTGTCATGTATCGTATTAAGAATGTTTATACAAAAAAATGTAAGTATCTAAGTGTTATATCCGTATTCTAGTTTCCCTAGTATGTACAAGGATTGCTAAGTTTGGGAATAGATGACGATATGTAAAATTAATGTCCTGTAATACATTTATTTAATGATTTGTTCACGAATACTATCATGAAAATGGCGGATGGGAAGACAGTGCATTTGAGTGTAATGCGAATGTTAAGATGTTATTTTAATTCAAGAAACGGGTATTCATCGCGTATTTTACCTATCGATAAATATAAGTAAAATACGCGATAGATACCCGTACACCCAAAATAATATGTTCTAATCGCGAAAGTTTAAAAAAGACTAATGTTAAGTTGGATGTGTGGTGTGACAAGGATGGATGTGATAAGGAATGAGTACATCAGGGGAAGTCTGAAAGTAGCGCCAGTGACGGAAAGAGGAGAGGTTAGCGTGGACATGTCATGCGGAGTAGAAACTTACGTAACTAGAAGAATATTAGGTATGAATATGGACGGACGTAGGAGTAGGGGCTGACTAAGCAAGTGATCGATGGATTGTGTGAGTGACGATATGCGTGACAGAAGATGATGCTGAGTTGACGGGTGACAGAGAAGAACGTGCTTTGCCAACTCCGTCTTAGTGCGGGATAAGGACAGGAAGAAGAAGAATTTAAGCACTATTAAACACTTTACGCTATCGAATATTGAAATAGTGAGAAGCACTTAATGATATTAAATATCAAAGCGATAGGACAACATAGTGGTGTAATCGCGAACACCGCTATAAATAGAGCTATTGCGCTCGCATAAAGTTTTAACAAGCGTTTTCGCATTACATGTCCCGGCTATCTAGAAGGCTGTACAGACGGGATGATTTATTATTCAAAAAATAGCTGAAATTTATACAAAGCACATTTCAAAAAGATTGAAGAAAAAAATTGTAAAAACAACAAAACACACAGTTGTTTTCTAATTAAATGTTGTGCATATGTATTTATATTTTCTTATAAGTAATTCTTTGCAGTTCACAAAAAAAGTAAACAAAGCTATAACAAAGATAATGCAATGACATGGGCAAACCCAATCCATAAATAGACTTTTCCTCGTATTTTTAAGTAAGTCCAATCTATAAAGTAATCAAAACATAATAAAATGTTTCGGACAAGGACTTGTGGAATGTTTCACAAAAGGCGTAAGTATGGACAGAGCTTACATATTTGAGCCTTTTAGAGTTGAGACCTTGGGTCAGTGGGGAGCTAATGCCCCGATCGAAAACCCCGGATTTTTGATTGAGGCGACACAAAACCACCAGGTCTGGCTATTATTCAGGCCAGCGAATCATCATAGCTATTTAGCGTGGCAATGCGGCCTGTGTCTTGGGCACAATTCCGTCTGGAACAGTTGAGTAACCTATAAACCGTTTGTTACGGACTTTTGGAAACCCGACGGCTTGTCTTGAATTTGATTGTAATTTACCATAAAACATAAAAAACAAGTTTTCAGTACGCAGCGAAATCGTGCCGTCTGTAATAAAAACTTCTCGACTTTCCGCACGCTGTGTGCTCGCAGCGACGTACTATCGTCTTGATAACCGTAATGACGTCGTAAACTCGCCTCGAATTGCCAGAGAGAGATAGAAACTATAAGATAAATTGCCAGAAAGAGACAGAAATAGCAGAGATACGCCACGGAACGCGGAAGAATTAGCAGTGAGCTAACGATGGAGTAAATCACCTGTTAGGCCATCTTTAGAGTGGTTAGATTAAATTTGAAGTGGTATAGTGTACGGGTGGCATCTGACTTTCTCAGAATTTATGATTTATTACATTTTCATCTTCACAGAACAGACAGAAACTGATTGATTTACTATGAATTCGTTCATTGAAGAAGAATATTGGAATTCATTTGTACCTTGATTCATCTCTGTTCAGATTATAAAGCCATAGAAAACACTAGATATCTTGAGTTTTACGGATTAAGATAAGACAGAATCAATAAAAACATATTACTTGTCATTACTAGCAATATATATATTTATTGGTTAATCAATCTTCTAAGTCTCTACTATAATAGACAAATAACTTGTAATAAATATCAATAAATATACGGTGACATAATATATGTAAAATATATTATGTTTGTCTTTATAATCAGAACCGATATGAATCAAGTAGGTAAATGTGAATTCCAAATAAATCTGCCTCCAGCGTTTTAGGTTATAGGTCGATTCCCACCCAGGGTTATGTGCTGACTTTAGATGTTTGTTCTGTTTTTGGGAATTATAATGCATCTATTTACAAAAAAAAAGCTTGTTAATCTTCTCCGCAGTCTAGTTCCATACAAGCTTTGCTATGTTTGGCCTAGAATGAACACAATGCCATTTGCCAATTGGAAATCGAACCCACAACCTATAGCGCAGAAGGCTGAGCTAACAAACTGAGACAAAAGGCTAGTATCTGTTTGTTCGGGTTTTCTATCAATATAAGCCCGAGCAGAACTTGATTATGCAACTTTTGAGTAGCACATATTGTTCCGAATCAAGAGTATAATATCAAATATTTTTAGGTATTTAAAAGCCCATCAGTTAATTATTCCCCGTACGTCTGCCCATCTGGGCTTGTTTCATTTAAATAACAAAGAGCACTGACCGCACGCTGGAAAAAGATTGACATTTGAAACGAGAGGGCCTTTTCATAAGCTTTTTATATAGGTTGGTATGCCTGTACAAAAAGAAGAACTGGTTTTGTATCGTTTAGTTCAATAAACGTTTGGTTAAACATCATTTTTTTTTTTTATGAAATGGGTAAGCTCTCGACCTCAAATTTTGTAAAGGCATAAAGGCACTCGCACAGGCAAATATGAGATCTATAGCGAGCTCACCCAGGGGGCACTGGTTCTCACGCGCACTAACGGAACAGCAAACTGCTTGATGCTGTGCGTCGGAAGGATGGCAGTCGGTAGCCACACGGGCCTTTGCAGGTCCTTACTGTGTTCTATGAATACCACTTCGGCGAGTGTGCGCTTGATATCTTCGACCTGATCTCCCCTTCCTCTTTCCATCACCGGATTAGCAGACGTACGACAGGTTACAACCCGTACCTTGTAGATTTTCCATTATGTCGAACGCATCGATTTGCCTCTACCTTTATTATACATACTGGTAAGGAGTGGCACTCCTTCCCTCGTCAGTTTTTCCGCACCAATACAATCTTGGAGTCTTCAAGTCTAGAGTGAACAAGTTCCTTTTAGATAAGCGTGCTCCATCTTAGGCCACATCATTACTTGTTTTTCAAGTGAGTTGGTGGTCAAACGCTTGGCTATCATCAATAAAAAAAAATACAGATGTAGGTCCTGCAAAGGCCCGTCTGGCTACCTAATGAACTCTAATGAGTTGGGATCATTCAGCCATCCAGTCATCGGTAGGCCACAAACAGGTAAATCACACCTATCCCAATTCAAAGGATTTTTAACCTTAGGCAAGCAGGTTATAAGGTTTTATAAGCGGCACGTGCGTTAAAACAAAGCATGATCTAGAAACACAAGCCCGCAGCACTTTTTTGATGAATGAACACATCGCAGCGCCAAGCATTGACTGATGGGATTTCGAGGGCACAGATACTACAAAGGCCCGATCTTTGCACTTTGACATTTCGCGGTTTAATCACGTACTAAGCGGGGTAGAGGGCGCTAGTGGCGCTCGGATCAGCGCACTTGACACTGTCAATACCTCTCAACAAAGTCACTTCGGCGGGATTTGTCGCTTGAAAGGCGTTGAGGCTCAAGTCATTGTAGTCGATCTTTATCGCGAGTCAGGGTTAAACGGCTATCGAGTTTTATAACGTCGTATCGTTATTTTTTGCACAAGATAAAAAACAAAAAATGATTTTGAATACTATTCTCACTAGAAATCTTCTTTTGTTTTTACTTTTAACAAGTGACTGTAAATTCAGAATTCAGAGGTAAGATAGCCAGTTCCTCAGTTTGTTGAGGACTCTAGGTGAAGTGCGCCTCCACTTTCGGCCTTATCTCAACTTGTTACCAGGTGAGATAAAGGCCAAGTGCTTACCCATCGTACGATAAAAAAAAACAAATGTTAAGTGACTGCGAGTGATGAAAGATCTCTAAAACAGCAAAAAGTTACAAACCTTTATCTAATCTTTGTTTACTACTAACGTAGGAATTGTATCATAAATGTATGTGGATATACTCCCGCCGCACCCTAACCTACTGCTATGATAAGGTAGAGCAAAAATTCAAAAAACTTTCGCTTTTAAATTATGAATCTAATATAATTTATTTTACTTTTACCACAGGTATGATACGACGTAGATCACGTAGATTTGACGTTTCAAAATGATCCTAAAAACTGAAAGTAATTTACACTTTACATAATAATTTTCTCGGTTAATCCAATAGATAGTTCGGCATGCGGCCTGCATAGGTACACTCATAGTCAATGGCATTGTGACAGTAGATGTTTAGCATTTATCTGCACGTCTGTACACGGAATAGGAGGACGGCTACTGTCCGAGTTGAAAACTAATGTGAGGTGCAGGGCTGTCACACACCCAAAAACCAGATGCCAAGAATATAAAAAAATATATGAATGAAATAAGACATGAAAAAACATTTTTATTTTCGTATCAAAGATTTCAACGCGTTTTCCGTGCTACGGCGTAGCAGTTAGTAAATATGCCGCTATGCTACACTTCAACGGCCCATTATAAAAAGTTCACTGCTAAGCAGATAAAAAAAACAATTAAGATTTCTTTCAAATTGTTTTAGGGGTTTTGCCATAATCACCACGCTTGGCAGGTGGATTGGTAATAGCTGTAAAGGTTTTATTTTAATATTATACATAGAAGTAAGCTTCTGCTCTCCGCAATGCCACGACCGCAAATAATTTTGTGGATTTGAAACCGGATTCTATCTAGATTTCTTTTATTCAATTAATGAGTATCTACCTAATAGGATTTAATTAAATAAAAACTACTTGTATTTCAACATAGATATCAAATCATCAAAGTAAGTACTATGTGGGTATAGGTACAATCAAAAGATATCGTCTAATTAGTTTAAATCATAGTGATAGGTTGAAGTCGATACGTCATGGTTATGGATGAAGGCTTCATGCCTTTTACACTTATTTGGACATGATGAAACCAAAAACAAAAGCATCACAGCCCTACGCTGACGGGGTGAAATAAAGCCTCGGACGAATGGAGTGAAAAAATCCGGTTCAAAAAGCCACGACAGCATCGACCGATGGCAAAAACTGGCGCTATTGTGATATACTGCTCCCGCTAGTGTGGACGTGGCTTTGTTTTACCATTTCATTGTTGCATTCCAAACTCTTTGGATTGGAGAAAATGCTAAAAACTTTTTAGATACAGATTTTTGCAAACCGGACAATTGTATCTAAACAACGACAATTATTATTATCCTGAAATAAACCGGGCAATTCGAACACACCGAGGGACCGAGTTTAATAGCTTTTTGAAATAAATAAAGTATTTTAACATAATTCGAGTGCCTATAATAAGTTAACTACCTGAATAGATTTCGATAATAATTGTCATTATAGGTGGACGTATAGTAGTAGAGTTCCTTGTAGTAGGGCTAGTCCTGAGAAGTACTACTACCATACCTATTTCGGCCGCCAAGCAGCATTGCTGTGTTCCGGCTTAAAGGGTATGGTTGCCGGAGAAATTATGTATGCCTCAAGTTAACAGGTGCAATGCATGTGGATGTGACCTACGCAGTAAGGCTTTGTTATAGGCAAGATATGCACTTAATATCAGGTGGAAAGCTTGTTTATTACGTCACCAAGTTGTATAAATAAAAAAATGTGTCAACTTACAAAAATGTAACTAAGCTAAACCGCGCTAATGCGAGAAAATCATGTTATTACCAATCCCCTTGTAAAATGATATAACACTGATAAAATCGATGCCAGGAACAATACCGGCCTTAGGGGCCCTCAGTTATGAACCGAGATCTTTTGTCGGCGCGGCGCGTGGCGGAACCCGACACCTCTGCCTCATTGTGGTTTATTAAAAAACAGGGACAAAATTACAATTGATTAAAAAAGTTTAATCATGAACGTGAAGCGTGTCGATACTGGTGGTTAATAGCCATTTTGTATTAATTATTTGTGAATACTCACTTTGATCATTAACAGCATATAAAAATCTTGAATTATAACAAAATGCATGGTTGAAAGAACAGTAGGTATTTTTTTCCTACTGCTAAAATTGCAACAGATTTTTTTTATTGTATGATGGGTCAATCTCGCCTGGTGTAAGATTATGACAAAAGTGGAAGCGCATTTTACTCCGAATCCTCAACAGGCTGAGGAGCCGGGCCGGACCGAGATACAACAACTTAGAATTGCTAGTTATGGTGAAATTTAGGTACGGTGGTGGTAGCTCGCCAGATCGAACCTACCTCTTACCAAAATGTTACCAAGTTACTGATATGCATAAATCGTAGCAATCCGCTGTCGCATTGTTCATTAAAGTAAGAATGGGTGAGAGTGGTTATGGAGTAGGTGTGATCTATTTACTAGTGATCTACGATGGGCAACGAATCACTGGCTTTTGCTAGTAGTTACGGCTAAATGATCACAGCTGTGATAGTAGGATATGTAAACGTGCTCCTGACCACCCTCCTGCCAAAACGGCCGTGTTCCGCTAATCTAACCCAACTTTCATAAAAAAGTAGTACAACTTTTAACGCGTTTTTTGTACTGACGTTAATACATTTTTTTTTTCAAAGATTATATTTTTAAAGTTTTATTTTCAATGGCCAACTGCAGCCACAATGCGGGTAGATATTAACAGGCCCTAATAGAATTCCAGTACCGTGAAAAAATAAAATGGCGCCACACCCCCGGCTATGGGGTGTCAGTGCGATTCAGCACTTTCACAGAATAAGCTTAAACGTTGAAAACCCAATTTGACGGCTCGATTAGCACACGCTTTTTATGCTGTGGTGATTGATTTATGGCATAGAATAACGAGATCCGATTTTACGGAAGTTTTAGCATTTAATATTCCGAGGCTTTATTTGCTATTTGCGCAAGTCTGGTTGGTTTTTGTTGGATTAGTTTATGCATATTTTTTATTGTTGATAGCCAAGTGTTTGGTACCAGGTATCTTGCAAAAACAAGTAAAGATGTGGCCTATGATGGAGCTCCCATATCAATGAAAATCCTTTTCACTCTGTACTTGAAGACTTGAGATTGCACTATTCACTAACCTGAAGCACTGGCTGTACTCTAAATGCCGGAACATAACAATTTTATGTTGGCATACTAACTTAAGATGGTGAACCAAAACCAGTAACGTCTACTTGCGGCAAGGGGCAGAAAAATATTTTGTGTTCATCATAGGTAAGTTCATCTATTTGCACATAGTACCTAGCATCAGCATTTTTCAAGTTTAGAATAATTAACTTACCATCATATACGTACTTTAGAAACCTTCTGCATTAATCACTCAGTAATTTTTCAGTATTAAAGAAACTTATAAAATGAAATATGATTTATGAACATTAAAAATATTTTTTTCAATTTAAAAGGTCTTCATTGCAATTCGTCAAAATAAATTATCCGGATCACGTCACCGAATTAATCAGTGGTGCCAACTTGTCCGGTACAATCTGTCAATATGCGATCTCATTACACAATTAATTTTATTCATCCGGGCATAGTCAGTCATACCCACGAAATGCGTCATAGGATGATTAATTATAACTAGTGGCCGTAAAAACCGTAAAAAAACATTTGAAATATGTTATTTTTGCACTTCTCCGTATAAACCAGATATAACGAGTGTACCGCTATATATAGAACCACCTACGTTTCTTGGGTTTTAGATTTAGTATTTGGGGGCAAACAGACACAATATAATAGTAAGCAAGTTCTAGTTTTATGTTTTTTATATTATATTATTTACAATGATTGCGGTGGCGGTTTGTATTAACTTATAAAGGATCTAAAGTTTTCTCTTTGCATATTAATAATAGATTGTAGGTAGATTACTTGTATAACAATATAATACAATACATAATACCCGTCATAGGAAGTACTCGTCATATAATAAAAAATACAGTATACTTACAATTTTATAAACAAGTAAAAGAAAGGTAAAATAATCCGTGAGTCCATATCAACATGTTTTTAAGCTTAGTTTATTTCGTAAATGTTTGCATTTTCACCTTAAATAGTATTTAATTAGAACTATTTAAAACAATTCTACTAATTTATCCAATTTCTCGAGAACGTGAACGTCTCGTGAATCGTGCGCGCGCGCATTGTGCTCAATTCGGAGAGTTAATTGTTTTTAATTCCCGTGTTTTAATTCCTCTGGACTAAACTAGCTCTAGTGTCGCCCGAAACGAGGCGCTTTGCACTGAACGAGTTAAAAAATCTGATGATTATAAACCGCATTATTAAGTTTCGCGGTCAAGAGTTTACCAATTTCATTTAAAAAAAAAATGTTAACCTAGAAAACTCTTGCGGCGGCTTCTTGCCTTACAAATATAAAAAAGTTATTTTGCCAGCACAGTTATAGTTCGAACTCATGGCGTCACTTTAGGCTGTTTTTTTTTTCGCACCCAGTAAGACCTTTTTTTTCATTTAATGTAGATGTTTGTTCTGTGTTTGGGTGTTGTATTATATGATAAGTATGTATTTACAAAAAAAATAATATTTATGTATTCTATCCGTAATCTAGTTCCCATATTACAAGCTATGCTTAGTTTGGGACTAGATAGCGCTGTGTGAAATTAATGTCCTGTAATATTTATTTATTTATTTAAGTACTTAGTTTGCCGACAAAATCTATTTTGGAGTTGATCGTTTATTTAATTAGTTGACCATCCAAATCAAAATAATAGCCAAAAAACCTATATAGCACAGGAATTTAATGAAATTTGCAGTAAAGTGAGTGGTATTTTAGCTGATTATGACTATAGTGTATTCTGCCCAGGACCGTGTATTGTAACTCTTTTAATTACGCCCACGGAGCGCTAATGGCATCGTGCGCAGGCGCCGATCACGAAGCTCCTTTTGTTCAATTGTACAGTCGCTGATATTTTTTCATGATAAGAATTAGGAAAATAAGCTAATTATTGGATTTCTCGTGTGATTTTTTTAGAAAAACACCTGCATACCGTCTATGTGGCTTTTATTTAGTAGTTTCATTGAATATAATGACTTGGTTTTAACCGCCCCTGTGGTCTAGTGGTTCAACCCACCGATTACAGATCCAGAGGTCCCGGGTTCGATCCCCAAGGGAAGCAATATTGTGTTTGGTTTGGTGGTAGGATTTTCTTTAAGTCCGCGTAGCTAGCTACCACCATCTTACCTGATTCTGTCGCCATAATAACAATTCTTAAAAAAAATGTTGTGTTCCGGCATTCAGAGGTAAGAAAGCCAGTTCCTCAGTTTGTTGGATTTCGGGTGAAGTGCGCCTCCACCTTCGGCCTTATCTCAACTTGTTACCAGGTGAGATAAAAGCCAAGCACTTCCACATCGTAAAAAAAAAGCTCCCGCTACCACTTTCACCCCTGACCACCGGACGAATTGCTGCAATTGACTTTGGTATATATATATATATATATATAACATTATTAGTAATAGTGAAGCGATAGGTTTAGTAGAATCGGGACCAAGATTTGCCTCCATCGACTCCCGCGCCACAATGACGTCAACACATCGAGTGAATTTGAATAGTGAATTAGAATACACTTTTGGCAGAGACTGTACTAAAACCGTACGAAACGAACGTAGTACAGATGAGTCCAGTACGTCGCCCTCATTTGGTTAATTCAGCTCCTGTAGGATCGTCAATTAAACAGACACAAAAGGAAGTTTTGAGCGTCGGGAAATCACGACTCGAAATTAACGAGAGAAGTTTTTAATGAGCTTTTTTCGGTAATATTTGCTTTCTCATTACAGTTTTAATTGTTTGTGGGTGAGCGCAGTTTGCAATGCAGATTGACACTTTGAATTGCGTATTTGCATAATATTACAATTATAGCTTATTAAAAACCTATAATTACGTAAGTACTTGTTCGGAAAAGTCGTATAAAAATCTTCCATGTTAGTATTCTTTAATTGAAATACTCTTCTATGCCTTAGCGAAACTTTTAATCAACGTGGATATTACGGATATATTTATTTATAGAGAGAACCAAAGTAACCGATATAGCTCTCAGAATTCGCAAGCTGAAGTGGCAGTGGGCAGGCCACATAGCTCGCAAAACCAATATCCTCTGGGGAGTATAGGTTCTCGCATGGTGACCACAATTAATCGCGAAACGAAGACTGGGAAGACCCCCCCACTCAATTAGCCGACGACATAATGGCGGTCGCTGAGAAACAATGGACGACGGCGGCTCAGGTTAGCTATTTAGGAAGTATATATGTTTAGCAGTGGACGTAATGGAATTGAACTGATGTTGATAATAAATCAATATTTAAATCCACCTAAGATTACTCTAATTGGTCAAAAAGCTTTCGCAATAATGAGAGTAACACCAAACAACAAGAGAAGCCACAGCGTGACTTTACGGTGGCAACCCTAATTTAGGGTTCCACCCTCTCGCGGTCAAAGCAACCGCGAACTAACCACTGCCACAGAATAAATAATAGTTATATATTACAACGCGATCTGCGCAGGGTAGTCTAAGTTTGTCAATGGAAAAAAATAGGTATATCTATTTTTTTTGATGATTAATAGTCGTCGATGGTTATTTTAAGATTTATTGCTCTTAATACTTTGAAAACAAAAAAAAAACTGTTACTCTAACGCCCAATATTTTGTGAGGTATAAAGAAATATTTCGATTTACTAATACATAAACATAGACAAAGCTTACGTTAAGTTTTTTTAAAGCGTATCGATGTTTAATTACAGATTTCTTAAATATAGCTGGCTCTTATTTAGGCCAGGGAATTAGTATGGCTATTCAGCATAGCAATGCAGTCAGTGTCTTTTTGTACGCTTCCTATACTTATCCGATACTTACTACGAATTACCTATACACCATTTGTGACTGTCCTTTGGTAATCCGATTGCTTTCTCTGTATGCATAGTTAGTTTAATTGGTATTATTTATCCTAATATTTAAGTTAATAATGTAAACAGAGAAGTATTTATGATGTGTAAATATATAATTACTTACTGGAACTTATAAATTTATCTTAGATAGTAATAGACAGCTCTAGCAGTAGGAACTTTTTTACAAAATGACGAAATGTTCTGGGGCGGCAAAACTTTTCATTCTCGACGCCCTAACAAATTGTGAAATGTCAAAAAAGTAATCAAATTGTTCCGCAACCTCGCCGAACATGTATGCACTTTTTTATCTGACATTCCCTTGGGGTGCGGATAATCGTATCTGCACACACGTCACTTGAGCAGCGACACGTTGAGTTGACACCCCTACACCCCTGACCACTAATCAATAAAAAAAAACCCCGATGGCATTACAACGTCTCGCTATTGTTCAACTCACATTCCTTGCTATATGAATTTCAAAACCTATGATCATTCAGTGCATTTTTACTAGTAACTTATATCCACAACAAAAACCTCGCAACCGTTCACCAGTAACCCTAAACGGCTGGTGTCGGTACGATGTGGCGAAAGAAAATTACTGCGCACCATTCACCGCTGATTACACTGGAGACAAAAACTATGTGATTATTTTCACAGGGTATTAATCGCGAACGTCAAACGGGTGATTAACTTATAAATCCGGCGTAATTGCGGAGTGACAGATGTCGCTCTCGGCGTCGCTACTGAATGCGCCCGCGCACCTATCGTAATAATTATGTTCCGATAAACTCCACCCACGATTTCTTTGTTATTTTGATACCGCATTGTGATGGAATTAATTATTGAAGTTTAAACGGTTTATGGTATGCCACGCGAGAAAATATTGAGATTTTGACCAAGTTACTTCATTTAAAAACATCGAATTCAACGTTATATCGCCACTGTGCTGATTATTTAAAAGACTGTCGTTTTGTCGATTTAGTTTCACTTCCGACTCAAAGTGCTATAAGACGTCAGTTTTCATTTGTCGCTAATCGCCTAGCCTTTAATTTATTATTGTGTAGGCAGTTATAGGTTTTATTCGGATCAGTTTTCTTTATATTCCAATTTATTTTTCCATTACTCTAAGAAGATTACTCTGTCCACACTCAAATAAAATATCACTGTTTATAGTCCTCGTTAACTTTATTGCATAATCGAATTTAAAAAAGAACACGCTTATCCCATAAATCATTATTATAAATTCGAATGTAACTCTGCTTGTTTGTTGCCTTTTCACGGATAAACAACTGAACACATATATGACATAGGGAACAACAAAG
This sequence comes from Venusia cambrica, assembly GCA_951394065.1. Classification (NCBI taxonomy): domain Eukaryota; kingdom Metazoa; phylum Arthropoda; class Insecta; order Lepidoptera; family Geometridae; genus Venusia; species Venusia cambrica. The sequence goes on from OX596035.1 coordinate 12,625,981, forward strand.
ACTATATCCGGATATCATTAGAGCGAATCCGCTGGCAAAAGCTAGTCATGAATTTACTACTTTTGTCTATAGTATAGAAAATCATATTTTTCCCTTCTATTACATCAACAGCCTCTTAGTGTTCTCTGCTGGAGAGCAGAGCCACAGAGCCTATTCCAAAGTTGGAGGGCTTTGCCACAATCACCACGCTTGGTATACGGATTGGTGATCGCAGAACAAATGTAGATAATACACAAAAGGAAGCGGCTGCCCTTCTTCTGGTGCGATCCTTTCGTCGGCTTTTACGACATCCATGAGCTGAGTTGAAGGGGTCGATTCTTAAGTTGCGACCGCTACATTCCTTTCCTTTCTATATTAAGACAATGTATTATTTTTTAACCTATCTATCTGTATAAAAGCCTTTATAACTAAGGAGAAGGAATACGAATCAAGAATTAAAATACAGTCCAGCGTTTTAGTATAACAATTGGAGGTGTAAAATATTAATGAATTCGTCCTTGTCTGCATATTCATGTGGTCACAGCTCGTTAGGTCGTTGGTCAGTATTAACAGTCTGTTAGGGTTGGGGTCTGCCAGACCGCCGGCACACCGATGGGTTGATTGAAATTTCAACTGATTCATGTTTATTTCTGGATGACGAGTAGGTACCACCATTTTTGTATAAATGTGGTAAAATTGTTACCTTATTTTTGTATAAATGTGGGTTAATCTATATACTCGGGTTGGAAAGCGTGGCATGTTTTTTTTTGAAGTGAAAATTTATTTAGGCGCTTTGGGCATTGAACTCGCGACACATTACACTCACCACTTTTGATACTTTTGGCTTTAAACACATTGTCACGATATCTTAACGATCCTAAGAGGTACGGGTAAGGACCGTTCGAAGACTTCCTCTACCTATAGACAGACGGTTGACAGCCGTGTATCTAACAACGTCAGGTCTAAGAAGTCATTGTGTCAGTTGTGTTGCAAAAACAACCGCGAAAAAAAAATCGCGAACAACGCGACAACATTGAGATTCAGGTACCAACAATCTTAGCTGTTCTCTTCGGCAAAGATCGAAAAACTTCTGTGGGAACACCTGGAATACCACTGTTTTTTGTTAATACTGATGTGCGTGCAACGACTGTGCATTGTTTTGTACTTTCAAAGACTTCTTAAAGAGGTCTTAGTTTATTTAAAATCGTCGTAGCTGACAACTGCACAGCCCAAACCAGAGACATGACATTGATTATTAGGTAACGTTTTCAGGAAATTCTCAGGGGTCTACGGGAACGAAATCACGGGCGTTTCACATTTATGTAATCTTATAAAATAATAGTAATCACTACTATAAAGGGGATTTAATGTCGCTATATCACGTCAGTACGCTGTTGTATGATTATGACAACACAAAGTGGCATAACATGATACCCTCCGCTAATGAGCAAACATAATCAGAGAGAGTTCTCCCGGTCCACCGCTACTGTTTGCTCTGCCAGCCTTCATTAGATGCCATCAGATTAATTGATACATAATGAATAAGCAATGTTGTCACTAAAACTTTTAAGTATTATAAACCTAAATAATTGGCTAAGAACTCAGAAAGTAATCGGTGGAATCCTCGTCTTTGGAAAGTTAAAAAAAATAATTGGTACATCATTTTAACCCTTTAAATGTTTAATTTTTAACGTCATTCAAACCCCATAGCCCACGCTGATGGTAACAAGTAAGTAGTATAGGTAGTTATATACATAGCTAAGAACCTACCAACTATTTATATTTATTGGGCTAGGGGTATGCTACTTGGAGGTAGACAAACCTACCCCAATGGGCAACGGAATCGCTGGCTTTTGTTTGCGGTTACGGCTGAATGATCACATCACTGGTAGTAAGACATGCAAAGGTCTACATGGCTAGCGACTGTCCTTCTGCCGAGGTCCGGCGTCAAGTGGCTTGGCGTGTTCTTTAGAAAAGCTCTATAGAAAAGCTCACTCTATCGCAGAGCTCATCCTTACTCTAGCCTAGAGCCTAGACATGATAGAACTAGCTCGCTATTTAGAAAAAAAAAAGTTTTTTTTGAAGTCGGTACCATTAAATATACATAAACTGTGTTTTTTTTAATGGGATATCCTTGCGTTTGACTGTTATCTCGCCTGATGTTAAGCAATGATGCAGTCGACGATGGAGCACGCTTGCCTAGAAGATACTTATTCACTCTTGACTTTAAGACTTCCATGCTGAATATCAACAAGCTTACTACAAGTAGCAATCATGTAAAATAGCTGGTGACATTCAAGATGTTTGACTTTGAGGCGGTAAGCGATCTCTCCCCTTTGTTTTACGAAATCCTTGCACCGGGGTTACCGTGTAATGTCTATCTTTATTCAGTTATCTTCGGTTTTGTGGGGGCCCGCTAATTATTCACACCGGTGCGGTGACGCTGACGTCAAGAATGAGATTATCGCACTAATTCTACGTCTGATTCGGTTTTACGCCAAGATTACAGGTTTATAGCTAACGTAGAGCTGGTAATTTGTTTTAACGATTGCGTTGTAAATGTGCTTAACTTATGTTGCGAGTCTATTCAACTGACTGATTGTTGTCGACAGCTTTTTACGAGTTATGATTTAAAAGTAAAAATAGTAAGTATCCATTGACAAAACGAATGATTTTTCACTATCGTGAGTAAAGAAAAATACAAGAAAATAAAAGAGCATGTCTTTTATGGTTTAAGTTAAACTTGTATTTTAATTTAACAAAAAGCTAGAAAAGAAGGTTAATTTGCACCACAAAGTACTTTTTTACAAATCTTCTTATTTCTATCTCCATGAATATCTTATATCTAACGTAGGTTAGTAAATACTTACCAATAAATTGTTCGTGCTAAAGTGATGCTATAAAGTCCACAATTGTTGGTTATATGACTGTGTTGAGCAAGTGCTTCTTACTCTTCTTCAAAAATTCGGTATCTTTTTGTGGTAAAAAGAAGGAGACAATTACCTCAAAAGGCACATCAATCTACGCAAAGGGCCGAAATAATTATAAGTCGTCATACCCGACAGTTGGACAAACAGTCCCCCGAAGGGACTCGCGTCTTTTTATCGGCAAGGGACCGCAAATTTCTATTTGCATATCTGTACGCTCATAAATCTCTGTTTCACTTATTAGCCCTTTTCCCCCGCAGTGGGGTCTTGCAGACCTGACGCGGTGGAGAAGGGTTAAATATTTAGTAGGTGTTTTTATTAGTTAGTGACAACGAAAATTAAAACTGAAATAAAGCCATAACTTATCACTATGAGGCATACGAAAGGAGTCATCATAGTCTGACTGAATTATTAATAATTATGAATATTATAAATATTATGAATGAGAATTGCTCTATTAAAGTTGTGGCTTAAAACCTTGTGCTTTTCAGCCATTCTATGATAACTTGGTGTTTTATGTTTTATAAAGAAAAATGTTAACACTTACATGTGAACGTGCGTCGGTCGTACCCCGGCTCCGTCGTGGAGATGGGAGTTAGTGACAGGTGCATAGCTAGTGAACTGGTTACTTTGGGTGAATAGCTCAGAACAGAAAGAGATGTGGTTAGTACAATGTTATGTCAAAGTTCCACCACCGAGAGTAACCGTACCACCACCGAACGTGCAAAAAACAACAAACAAAAACAAGAAACATGCTTTTAAAACTGCGTCATCAATTTGGAGTGCAAGAATCGTTTTACAAAAGGGTTAGGGTGACAAAACCATTGTACTATTTACAATGGTCATTTTTCCAACCAATTTTTTTCCTAATTCTAATTTTTGGTAAGCTTAGGATTAGGCCAAATAGCATTAAGAATGTCAAAGATCAATAAAATTGGCTATGATAAACCCTTATGTTAATTTATGACATATTGTGTTCTTTAGACGCACTCGTCCAAAGAGCGGTTATAACTCATTGCTTGAGGCATTTCTCAGGCTGTAAGTTTTAACCGCTTCTGTGGCTTAGAGGTTCGTGCATCAGATCCAAAGGTCCCGGGTTCATTTCCGGGGAGTACAAATTTGTGCTTGGTTTAGTTGTAGGAATTTGTTTAAGTCTGTCGCCATATCAACAATTCTAAATGGTTTTGTTCCGGTATTTAGAGGTAAGATAGCCAGTTCCTCAGTCTGTTGAGAATACCAAGTGAAATGCTTCCAACTTTGCCTTCATAACTCGATCAGGTTTGTCACACTCTGGTGTCAGACAGGCCAAGTGCTTCCCCGACGTACAATAAAAAACCTACGGTTATACTTCACTGGGCTCAAAATTAATTCAATTATTGCAAGATCGTATTACTAAGCAACATATTACTTGATTAGTAACACGAAGTACCGTGACTTAAAGGCACTGCGCTGTCAAAAAAATAACCATGCCGTTTATATCAAAGGCGCGAATGCGATAGAAACGATATTTTTTTTTGTCATGAGATTGTACCAGGTATTCCTGTAGTTGTAAGGCAACTCTAACTAAAAATACTTCTCGGAGAATATTCCTACTGTTCTGATTTTGGACGATTAGATAATTGAGAGTGATAAGATGAGATATTATTTACAACAATACCTACGTTTACCACATTATGTGTTTGGAATAATAATTCGAATAGATCCATATTGTAGACATCATGCAAAATAAAAACACAAGCTTCCACATTCCACAAAAACTTTCCCCATATATTGCATAAACGCTACAAATAACTTGCAAATTACTAAACATAGTTATGTTAATTAATTACGTCGATACAGTATCGTATATCACTAGGTGACGCCCCCGGTCCGCCTACGCCGTGTCTGAGCTTATCTGATCTGTGGGTATTGTTGGCCCAACCTTGGCTGTTAGAGGGTTAAGACATCCCTTGATTATCCAATCATCATCATTATCATCATCAAGACTGAAAAGAACCATAACAACAATTATAGAATTGTTGTGTTCCGGCATTTAGAGGTAAGATAGCCAGTTCCTCAGTTTGTTGAGGATTTCGGGTGAAGTGCGCCTCTACCTTCGGCCTTATCTCAACTTGTAACCAGGTGAGATGAAGGCCAAGCGCTTCCGCGTCGTACAACAAAAAAAACTAAACCTTTTGAGTTACTATAGTGTTAAATAGTAAAGTAGTATTAGTGTAAGTGAAGGTGCTACTTCAAATAATACAATAACGAAGTGTATGTCCTTAAATAGAAACTGTAAGAAACATGACATTGGACTAAATTATCTTAAAATTACTCATTAGCCTACTATAGGCTTGATTGTAAGTTTTAGATCATGTTAATTTAATATGCACTAAATGTATTAAGAAAAAACATCGTCCAGGTTCTACCCACTGAGTATAGGCCTGGTTTTGCATGTGCCAAATGGTCTTTAGCCAGTCTTATTCAGATGCGGCTTACGATGCTGGCAATATCGTCGGCCCATGTGTTATTTTCAAAGCACTAAAGTGGCAAACAGATATACGGTCCACCTGATGAGCTCAGATGAGCGGTACCAGTCGCACGGACGCTTGTTTTCAATGCCTATTTCATGGATGCTTTTCGGTTATGACAGATAATAGGCAATTTATTAAGTCATGCAAAATGTCAACAAATTAAATGTCAGCAATTTTCACCCAAGATCTAGGGCCTATCTGAAGAAATCTGAAGAAAGCTTCATTGAGAAATAAACGAAAAACAAGCGCAAAGTTTTTGCTGATCGCAAAAAGAAAATTCGCACGATATTTATGTCTCCCACAGTATCACATCAAACCTAGCAATTTGTGCCAGAAGTTCGTGAAACTCAAGAAAATAATACCATTTAAACTTGACCTATCTCGGCTTCTATAACAGCAAACACACAGAGTTCAGGTTATGACGGTATATAAAAAAAATATGTAAATAAAAATGAACCTTATTTCATGGTAATAGGATAGCACGGTATCAATTTCCCAAATGGACTGGCGACGACCGTTCAAGTACGTGAGGCGAATGACTATTGGTGGACCTTTTATTGTTATTGATTGACCGCGTGACCACTTGAATGTTTGATGCAGTCAAGTGATCGTACCTACGGAGTTACCCAACGTACTTTTGGTTTATAGCCCAGTACCTACCAGGTTTTTTACTTTTAGGCCTAGGCGCTTTCAAAATATTACATTACATAAATATTTTTTAGGCATAGCACAGCAAGAACATGGATTCAATTTCCAACGTCTGTATTTCCGCTATGTTACGACGCTAATGTCTTCAAAAAGAGAGTTTTTGGCTGCATTTGGGTAGTCTCGCTTCGACGTAGGTCCTGTGTCAGTTTTGTGGTCAAAATCTGACCCATTCTAAATAAAAATACAAAACAGTGTCTTTTAGGTATAATATTTAAGCTAATAAGTATTTATAGGTTATATAAAACTCAATTATATGAGAAGGTATTTTATTAAATATTGGCTCTGTCCAGCCGTGAATATTACTGTGAGCTTTTTAAGAAGTTAAAGAATATTGATATTATTATCCAGATCAAATTTTGTGTAACATTTATTTTATAAACTATGATGGAAAGGATTTGATCATACCGTTGAGAATCTTTCGTCATTAACGTCCACTGCCAGACTCTATTCACAGGCTCCTCCAAAAAATTTGATGGTTATGCCATAACTTGGAAGCGGATTGGTAATTGTAGAGATTATATTACAAAAGTGCTGCAAAAAAGGATTTGTAAAGTTAAACAAAATTACAAATTCAATGCTTACACGAGTGAGAAGGCAAATCCTCGATAATTTATTGGATTAATTGAGCAATAAAATCTGGGAGTGCATCAGGAGAGGGGAGGGCAACACTTCATTTCACGCGTTTTATACGGAGGGAAAATGACGAGCCCTCAGAGAAAATCAAACTATAGAGCCGAAATACTGATCGTAAGCAGTTTCAGGCGTATGAACCGAAATATGAACATCAATATACCGCAACCCTATTCTATCGCACAAGTTGCACCAAAATATTATTCCTGTTAATTAAATGGCACTAGGTCATATATATATTTTATAAATCAAAGTTATTAACTACGCTCCACCATAAAATTGACAATATAATACACACGAGCTGAGGGTAAGATTGGTTACTTTGTTAATTAATAACGTGAGCTGAGTTACACGCAGAGTCTAGTAACTAAAATATCAACTCTTTATTATGAGAGTTGTTTCAATTTATTATTTTTTACCGTAATATATAAGTTCGTTGTGATGGTGACTGACTGAATGACACCAAGGCACAGCTCAGATCAGAGGTCCTACAGATCTGAAAACTTCACAGGGTAGCATTTGTAGTGAAGGGGCGTAGTAAGAAAGAATTTGAAGAAATTCCCATATGATGACGGAAACCATGTCCCAAAGGTTTCACTCGAGGGAAAATAGATATTCACGTGTACCTACAAACTGCATGTTCATTTTGAGATTAAAGTAAATAGAGAAATAAGTATTTAGTAGACACCTATGTTTAACTACTACTAGGTACCTACTGGACTACAACTATTCTTCGTGTAACAACTAGCCTACTTGAAACTTTTTTTGCGATTTTAGATATATTATAACCATTAAAACCATTAGTAACCAACAGGGACTTTATAGATTTCACCACTGTTATTTCTCTTTGACGTTAAATATAGGAAGCATGGTAATGTATTTAATACTTATACATTATGTCAACTATAGCTTGCTCATGCATATCTCAGAGGTCGAAGAAGTGAGCCAAATAAATCTTTATCCCGGATATATTTTTTTGTTCGACAAAAATAGCTTCCTCTGTTTTGGCGGAGACTAGAGGGGGACATTATGGGTATTTTCACTTAGTTATTAATGTTGTGGTATTGCTGTTTTTAGTTTAATGTTCTCTTTTTGAAATATTGCCAATAGGGCGCGGTGATTTGTCATTTGTTTTTTTAGTTCCGGCCTTTTTTTAACCTTAATCTAGCGAACCGAAGTTATATTATTATCATAGTTTGACAAATGGAATATTTTTTAACTCAAATATTTGTGGTTGATACTTTATTATTGAAGATTGTGATCACCTGGAACTCATTTTTTAGGCGTGTGTGTTTTAGCGTAAGAAATAAGTTTCCCAATATCCGGCGAATTCGGCAGTGAAATAGTACTTTTTTAAGCGCCTCATAAATGTTCATAAGCAAAACTCCTCCAGGGCAGATAGTGGCTCTAAATCTCCCATTTACCATAAAGGATAGAGACGAATGGGCTGCCCATAGCTAGTTCTTTATTCATTCGGGGGCCGGACCCAATAAATCAGCGAGGCCTTGTCAATAGCAACGGTTTACCACTCGGAAATATATTATATCCATACTAAGCGCTAAAAAGCCAACCCCTGTTGGATTGTCCAACGGTGGACAGGCTTCGTCTAGCTTCGACAAATTAATGTTAATAGGTTAAACACCTCCGTGGTCTTTTGGTAGGGCATATGATCAGGACTCTAAATATGGAGGGTTTTGTTTTAATCACCACGCTCGGTAGACGGATTGTTGATCGCATTAAATGTGTAGATGTAATATACACATAATATAGCTATATTCTGTGTATATTACATCTACACATTACTCATACGCTGATTAAGGGATCGGCTTTTACGACATCCATAGTCTGAGTTGGAGGGGTCGATTCTTAAGCCCGACCGGCATGGCAGATGCAGATGTTCATGATCATATTAAGATAAAAACCATTACTAGTTTTTGTATCATATAAAAAGAAGCCTTTATGTTTTTGCTGGTTAACAAGAATATCTGTGCGAAATTTCAACTCAAACCCTGCATTCATTTGAGCACGAAGTTTGCTTGGAGCAAACATCCTAACAAACTTCGCATTTTTAATAGTAATCCATTACGAAGATTAAAAGAGCGTTAATTTCTTAACAGCTTCATTAAACTGAAAAATATATTTTTGGTCGTATCTCAATTTTGATATTTTTATAAATGATCAATTAATTATGATAATATTGAATTAATTACTTTCTTTTTATGTTAATCAGTCAATAATGACATATTAAAATGTCGTAGACAGTGAAGTGGTCATCAGTTTTGTGTAATTTTAGATTTATTTTATGTTCAGATTAGTTAGAGTTGATTTCAAATTAATTAGATAAGTTTATTGCTTTATTAAATTTAAAAGCATGGGTATCTATATTATCTACCTACTTACATATGGGTGAGTGACGGCACAAATTTAGTTTGAGATATATTAAGGTAGGCCTATGTCCAGCAATGGATGTAGATATACTAACATAGGTATCACTGATCTGAATAGCCTAACTATCAATTCATTGTCTAGATTAGCAGCGATAACTATACCTATTTGCATAGCTACCTTTCAACTTAACTTTTTTTATACATAGGTATATAATCATTCTTTATGTCTGGTTTTTTACCTTTCGAGGATTCATCTCAGATTACACAAAGCGTGGATCGTTTAAGGATAACGTCTTAACTATTTTTTATTTTTTAACTTTTTTTTATTTTTTTTATTTTTTGAAAAATAAGTAAAGATGTGACTTAAGGTGGAGCACGCTTGTCTAAATGGAACCTATTCACTCTGGATTTGATACTCTAAGATTAAAAAAACAGACGAGAGCAAGGAGTTCCATTTATGTACCAGTATTTATGATAAGGCATAGAGACGAAATGATGAGTTCGCCACAAAGACACGCCCACGGCTTGCAAGTAGTTACTGACATACAATACGTGATATACAAGTATTCAATAAAAAGTACAATTAAACTAACTATGTACAAAGGAATCAGTCAGATTAAGGACCGTTACAAACGGCCTATAGGTAACTCAACTGTTCCAGACCAGCACCAGACGGAAGCGTGCCCAAGACACTGGCTGCATTGCCACGCTGAATAGCTATGCTAATTCGCTGGCCTAAATAAGAGCCAGCCCTTGGGTCACGTGTCGCCTCAATCAAAAGCCCCGCAATATTTTTGAAAGGTATACAAGTATATAATCGCTAGTGGAATACCAGCCAGCGATACATACTTTTTGGATATTTGGTCCTAATGCCGATTTTCTCACATATTGACTTTAAACGTCAGAGCAAGTGCATGTGGCACATTAACCTTTTGTAAAACACAAAAGATTATTTTCAAATTAAATTGGTATTTTCCGTCGACTGCATTAGGTTATTGAGAAACAGCGTAAATCAATATATTTCTGACGTCAAAACAGTTATTTATAACAAAAACGTGTTGTTTTGGAATTATTTTAGTGACCCCAGTTGAGGTCGTAAATAACCCCAAAGTAAAACACATCCACTCTTCGTAAAAAGCAGGGTGCATACACAAGCAGGCTCTTAGGAAAGTATTTTCACACTTTGTGTAAGCGCACCTTACGATTGGAGGAGGGATTTCGGCTAGACGGTAGATTTGCCAAATTGAATTTTGTCTGGGAATATTTGCAATCCCAAAGCCTATGCCATTTTAGCTCTGTTTGTTTGTCTTATGTTTTAAAATCTGTTTACTGTGATTTTCTGATCCTGAAGGATTTCGAGGCATGTCTAGTCCAATGACAGTAATCGGGCAAATGGATATAAAATATTATGTATTTACTCTTCATGAATTTGATTACTTTCCACGTCCGTAAAGGGCTAACGACAACAAAATAGAAGTAATTGTACGTTTTTAACGTACAATTACTTCTATTTTGCTGTCGTTGAATAATTTTAAAACGTAAAACAAAAGTAAAAGTTTCACACTTTAATTCACTATCACACAAAGGTAGGTAACTACATGTCTGTATTAATATTTATGGAGACAGTGGGGCTATTTTAAAGCTAGGTGCAGACGTGCCGTAAGATTTTTATCGTTGAACAAGCTATGTTATTGATTTCGTTCCCATACAAAATAACACAGAAAGTGGTACGAAATTGGCATGCTCGGTGCGGAGTAGAAACATTTGCAGTAATGATGCTAGCTTTAATTGACTCGTTGTGAAATGCTACGGAGATCGTCCCTGGCTTGAACTCGCTTGGCGCGAACCATGAGCGGTAGCGGGCGTTGTTTTACGTGGGTAACTGAATGTTGGTAACGGGCTCGGCAAGATCGAAAAATAAAATGTGTGCATTTCACGAAGTAATTATAAAGTTGAAATATTTTGAAAGAAAACGAGCGAGCCTTACAGTTGGATGTGTTACATTTGACATCTCAACTTGGTAATTAGCAACATAAACATTGTCTCCTGAACACAATGTCCCGAGCCACAGACTAGATTTAACGTACTAACATAATACTGTAGGTTAAGTTCACAACTGATGCGTTCGCCTTCTCTATATTCCTTTCTCATTGTCGTTACACGAAAACTGTTGACTGACAGTACCAACATTTAGGCAATTGGGTTGGTAAGCTGACGGGCAACTTGAACCGCCCGCGCTTATTGGTCAAATCGAAAGCGTGCGCTTCCCCGGCTTCTTGTTACACACTTCCGTCCCTTTTCATGAAATAATTCCCAGATATAAATAGAAAGCGAGAGGAAAGATGTTACACATCAAAAAACAACTTCGGTCCAATATATTCAAGGTATTATGCTAAAAGGTATTTGGCCTCTCCATCTTTTGGCAAAATTTCACCGGATGACGGGAACAGTCAGACAGAAAAGTCCTGGGGGTTATTTTAGTGCTTTAGAAAAAAATGTGTGGTGGGATGTTTTTGAAGTGAAAACGGGTTTTTTAAGAATCTACAAGCTAGATTTTAGTTCATTTAATGTAACCGCTTGTATGTGTGTCGTCACGCATATTTCGTAGAAAACCGGAAACAGGAAATATCTTCATTCTTTGATACTATTTTTCTTAGAAACAAGACTCATTAAATCTGACGTGTTACAGGTGTATTTTACGACAGTAATTAATAACGAGACATATCCCGCTACCCACTCGTGACCTAAAACACTTGTTACAAAGAGCTTCTAGACAAGCGTGCGCGCATGCCGACTGGCCGACACAAATTTATAGGTAAAAGTTCGCGACCGACGAACCAGTCGGCGATCACCACCCAAAACAAAACCAACCTTAATCTCTTATCAATAAAGTTCTGACTTCTAAGTTCTGACCCTTATCGGATACTTTCTTAATTGTGCTCTTAAGCAGCAATCGTGGAAATATTGACCTTATTACGTGATGTTAGGTTTCATTTCGCTTTGATCCGTTTTCTCGGCCTTGCCGCTGGATCGCTCTCACCGTTCACGTGTGAATCTGCATTATGCTGCTGATTCAAATGGGTGCATTTGGCGGTCGGTTTCAAGGAACGCAAGCGGGGTTTTAATTTGTAAGGATATAGATGTGAGATATTGGGCGTGCGGCATCTAATTCCTGATTGTGGCTGTATGATTATGATTACCGATCATCGGGTCACGCCTTTTGTTTTGTCGATTATAAATGGCATTTGTGTTCGAACAAACGACCTCTGTTTGGTTCTGAATCTCTTGAATCTGATTTTATTTATTTCTACAAATTCAAAAATTAAAACTATACGGATTAAAAAAAAAGAACCGCGAATAAACGTACTGTGTCCATACGCAAGTGGATTCTATTCCGAGAAAAACAAAAATAGGTACTTTTTTTACAAAAACCCGTCAACAACCTCGGGGGGAATTTTGAAAAACAAACTCTAGTCTTAGTTCTGCTTTAGCTACATTGATTGACAGATAATCAGTCAATCCACTACATAATGACTTTTATAAATAAGCTAGGAACTGCATTTGACTGCTGCGTGCTTTATATTGCGGTTACACGCACTCTAAGCACTACGCTCGCAAATAGTACCTAAAGTAGTGACTTTAGGTACTAATTAGGCTAGTGGATAGGTATATGTGGTCTTTCTAAAGAAATACAAGAGTGCTCTGTTCGTTGGAAGTTAATCAGATACTGAATAGCTTATATTCTACCTGCATTGAGTTGGACAGCGATGTCCTGTTCATAGAAGATAAAATGATTTTGTTTAAGAAAACCCGACCTGAATAAATAAGTAATCTAAATATAAAAAATCACCGTGTAGCGGACTCACAAACTGACTGTTATTTGACTTACAACTCAAATCAGAGGTCCTAGAGATTTGAAATTTTCAGAGTAGATAGCTTTTAAGAAAAGTCTTGATAAAAAAAGAAAACTAAGAAATTCCCATGCTATGGCAGAAATTAAGGGCCCCAGGCGTTTCACTTGTAATTAATGTCAAAACCTTGCTCAATGTTTCCATTTAGAAATTCAACAAACCCGGTCATATAAAATCTCCATAATTAAATACATACAAACACACAATAGCGCTTAATCGTGTCCTTATGGAGAGAGCTAATGTTTCTTCGTATCGCGTGACAGACGGACAGACGAGCGCAGTAATACATATACGGAGACATTGATTTAATAGGAAACCAGTGTGAATGGATGTTCCTAGATTGCAGGCGGCGAATCATTTTGATGTATGCCGTTATGATGAAAGCGCTTGCCTTATCACTCAAAAAATGGAGTAAAATAAGCTTTATTCACATATTCTAGAGTCATATACTGTTGTGAGACTTTTGGAGGCAACTCCAGATAGTTCAGTTGCATTTGTCTTCGTGAGCGCTTGTCTGTACTGTTTAGTTCAGTTTGGTTTTTGTTTTAATCAGGTTAAGAGAGAGAGAGAGAGAGAGGTTTTTGATAAGGCCCCATATTTGTGTCTTTAATTATGATAATCTAATGCACTAAGAAACTTGTTTTTTTTTTTAAGTTTTTTAGTGCACCCCCTACAACAGGAAGCTGCGTTAAAAATTTCAAGTCTCTATGACCTTTAGTTTGGGCTGTGCATAGTTTTTCCGGAAATCAGTCAGTTGCATGATGATTTTATATTTATAGATTTGGGGACACATTACTTTACACATACACATTTTTTTTACTAAGGACCAAAGTTGTTATCTAAAAATAAAAAAAGGCTAATAACCTGGTGTTTTGCTACTTAAAAGTAGGTTCAGTAAGACCTAGGGCAATTTTTAGTACCTAGAAAGTTTTTCAATAATTTTAAATTGTATATTATACCATCAGAATATGGTGGTATAAAATTAAATGGCGACAAGGAATCCAAAATAATTACCTCATGTTAAGAAGTCAAGTAATAAAACTTCATGTGATCGTAAACTTATCAATTTGACTTGAGAAGCTGTGCCTGTTGTGAAATGAAGTAATTATCTGCAAAATTCCCTTAAACAACAGTGAGAGTTTCATACTACGCGTGGTTTTGTTTTGATAATTGATTCAATAATTGCTTTTCTTTATTGTTTTAATACCAGCCTTTTAGTAGTAAAAGTGGTTACATCGTCATCAGGTCAGGATCTGATGATGGGATCTTGGAGAAATCGAGGGAACTCTTTATAGAATTTAGCCACATTTGAAGCGATTAGGGTATTTTTAGAGTGTAGGTATTCCCTCAATTCCTTCCTTCCTAAATACCTTAATTGTAGTCAGTTTTTTTTAGTTTCATATTCTCTTGAATTTGTTTCTTGTTTCGTTCTATTGTGTTTGTGTATGGGTGTTATAGAAGAAAATAATTTACAGTCATTTATTAATATTGACTTCTTTGTCAAAAATAAAATATGTTGCAATTCGCTTTTAGTATATTCAAACATGCTTTAGTAAAAAGTTAAAGAGTAGTAGAAGCCCCTAGTGAAAGGGCTCGTCCGGAGAATTACTACCACCATACTTATTTCAGCCGCCAAGCAGCATTGCTGTGTTTCGGTTTGAAGGGTATGGTTGCCGGTGAAATTACGGGTACGTGAGGCTTAACACCTTTATGCCTCAAGTTGACGGGCCATGTAGGCTATGTTCTTTGTGGATGTGACCCCATGCAGTAAGGCTTTGTTATAGGCAAGAGTACACTTAACACCAGGTCCGCTACTTGCTTGTCCCGTCTCCTAGTAGAATAAAAAAAAAAAAGTAAGGACACCAATAGAAACTCTCCATCAACCTATAGTCCTTCCATTTTTAAATGATTACAATAAAATCTCGTTTAACCAAGGTTAGTGATGTTTTTAATGTTTTTAATGCTCCAGCCACAGTATACTTGCCTCATAAAACACAATATCAAGTTACATTAATAGCGTTATCATTTTGTCACGTACGGTCCACTCCTTTCCTGGTATTTAATGTTAAGATTCCTTCACAACACAGTTAAAGGAAGTTACTCGATTTTTGGTTTTGATAATAAAACGACGAAAACCACAAAAGGTTTCAACAATCACCAGCTCGGTACTTCACTACAAGTAATGAAATTATTTTTTTTCGTTTCTTAACCATAACATTTAAAATTATTTAAAGTTATTTTCATATATTCGTATAGGCCAGAGCATGTCGTATATAAATTTGAGTCTGTGTAATAAAAAATACGCAGTACGTTTTCATCATGAGTCGACTATTTCCTATGAATGCGCGCGCGACGGAGATATTAACACCTGTCAGCGGACGGATAGACAGACGCAGGCGGTCGGTGGGAATATAGACCCAGCATATTCAAAGTTTAAATAGTTGAGATTTGGTCATCTCAGAACGATGGAAGACCAACAAACTAAAAAAAAACCTCTCAACTATTTATAACATTGAATATAGGTTGGGTCTATATTACCACCGACCGCCCGCGATGTAGGTATAAAGCGTTACGTTTTTTTTCTTACATGTAACCCGCGGGAGCAAAACAGCATTGTAATAGCTGAAAAATTTGGCTGTCCTATATATAGTCTATAAATTGGTCCAAAGTACAAAATCATTAATTCATTTTCAGTACCAACCCCTAGTTATAAGCCAACTAACACAATATGGATTTGTAAATTATCTGAATAAATAAATAAATAAATAATAATTATATAGGCTCAGCAGTGCGTGAATACGCGCAGAGGATGATGATACTTTTAAGAGTAGTATAAACTACCATCAGTAGTACGGTACAGTACGGATAAGTGTACAGTTGTATATGCCATATAGGGTCACTAGTACTACTGGAAGTACTTGCTATACAAGGTTGTATCATTTGTACTATCAATTGAACTTAGTAGTACTACTTACACACAGCGGATATTTTGTCATGGACATGTGACATGCATTGTTACGGATAGATACAATCATAAAATAAATATTAAGCCTTTAAGTCTACATTGCTGTTCAAGTAGTCAATGACACTGAAGCTGAATTTGACATTAAAATACAATAAATATTTACCAAAAAGACAAGAAAAGGAGTCCATATTATTATTAAATCGCTTACTGAATTACTAACATGTTTTCGCATTGCTAACTTTCCCAGTAAATATAAGAGGCTAACTGCGCTTCATGTTAAGATAAGCCCGTTAAAGTCCACCATATTTGTCCTGTACAGAACGTTCGTGACAAATGCCCCTTCGGTAGAGTACACGGTGGTAGAATAAACAGTAGTTCTCACAAGATATTTACCATTCCAGTAGGAGAACTATAATTTAAGTAAATATATTTTACCCAACTGACTCAGAAGGAGTGTAATGTTTTGATGAATAAATATAAAAAATGATAAAGATAAATTAATATATCGTCTGTAGGTTATAATTATCTTAAAAATTATATCTAGTTTTGCTTTATACTATATAATATTCCAAATGTCAACTAAACATAATGTAATCATAATAATAATAGTTTTTATTATAAAGGTCAAAACATTTTTATATTTTTTTTTACAAGATTTATTCCCATTATACATTTAGTATATATTACGTGAAGACCTTATTTTTTTCTATATAATTGATGTATAGGTTTGTCTAGATCTAAACCAGAGCAAGACAGGTCTATGAAGTATTGGTACTTTGCTTTATTACTTATATTTTTTGCCTTGAAATTTGGATCGAACCCATGTTTCAAGGCATAAATCTAATTCAAGTCCCTTCGTTTTTAATTTATTTTTTTAATACACACTCTGTAAAAGATTAAACTATCTACCTATTACGATTCATGATGCGGATAGAAGGATAGACTGCGGAGGCGTTAGCATTTTTTGGGTACGAAACCCTTAAAGCTAACTAAAGCCTGATCAGTTTGATAGACCATTCTAAGATTTCAGACATAGCTGTTTCTGTTTTTATTGAAATATGTGAAGCGATGTTCTTATTAGATTACCTAGACAGATACACTCTTGTTTATCTGCTAAACTCCCACTGGTTATATTGTGTTACAAACAAAACGCAAAAACATGCCTGCCACATTGCTTTTTGTAAAACCTACCCTCCAAACATCCATGGTCCAATACGATCGAAACCGAACTACGATATCAGCTTTGAAATATCTCTACAAATTCTTCGGTGACCTATCATAAAGCAATCAATAATACTAGTGGAACTTCCAGTCTTCCAGCGGCGATCGCAGGGCCACCTATGATATGCAATTATAAATCTAAACCATCAAGGAACCTACTCAGGAACACGCAAATTTGATCAAAATCGGTCCAGCCACTTAACGGGTCAATCGGGTAAAATTTTCAATCAGGAAAGAAAAAAAGTGAAATACCAGGAGTGTCAATTTTGAAATTATGTTGAAAGGTAAGAAAATGTTATAGAATTACAGAAATGCTCTATTAAATAAGTTTTTCGGAACGATACGCGCGCCACCAGCGCAAGTGCATGAAAATACGATCAAACAAACAAACAAAAAGCTCGCTCTATCGTCGACTTTACTCTGTCCTAAAGGTCAAAAGCTGACGCTTCAAAAAAGTTTTTTTTAATACCTACATATACAGTGTTATTTTTTTTTTTAACTTAAAAAAAATTACTTGACGAATGTGTGAACCAACGAATGGTTTAGCACACACATTCGACTGAAATACATACGCAGTAACAAATATAAAAGCTGTGCAGCCAAGTGGGTATAGAACCGCCTTATTAGCCTGTGTTTTTACTTATTTTTTACAAAAATATATCGAGTGAGTGACACAGGGTATATCGACGGTATAGGGACCAGTCGATATCGTGAATCGATAGATTAGATCGATATCTCGCTCCCGGGTAACTGGCATAGATAGGGTTTTACTTACAATTTTATTTTAGCCAAGAAATGGTATATAAATTGCTATCTGTACATGTTTTAGTTCGGAGAAGTACACGGGCTAAGAGAGGCCTTTATACCAAGGGTTACTAAATACCGAGCGAGTAAAATCCCAGGGCAGATTATCATAATAAATCATGAAAAATATTTTGAATCACATAACTATGATTCAAAATATTTATATATCTACTAATCATCACAACTACGTTTAAATTACGGGCTCGCGAATACCACAAGTTGACGGGCGCAATACAGTGCCGCATAGGTCATGTGCTTTGTTGACGTGACCTACGCAGTAAGGTTTGTTTTAAGCAAGACGTATACTCCACGTTGTATAGAAAAATACATAAATCTAAATTACCTTTAGTACTGGTAAGGAATGGAGCTATGATATGACTCACGCAGATTTGTTTTAGACGATTAAAAATTTGAAGTAATGCTCATGATTTAAGAGGGCTGAGTAACACTGATTTTCGCACTCCAGTACACGTATAGTAGTTAATTGTTAATTGAATATAACTAGTGCATGTTTTATTGGAATATAGATTATAATGCTGTATGTATATTTACTAGTTTCGATTTTCTTTTCTTATAAAAACAAAATATTTTATTTTTTAACATAATTTATCTGAAAAAGTTGTATGTTTGTTACAAGAAAATAATTTTGCCTTAATTTCCTTTCTCTTGTTCTATTTTCTTTCGTTTTTTCGAAAAAATAAAGCGCTGCAAACCTAGAGTAATCCATTTTAGCTATACCCGCAAAGTTTCATCTCAAAAGAACAAGCTATTTCAAAACGATAAACACGGTCGTATGGAATTAGCAGATTTGGAGTTTAACTTTCGCATCTTTACGATAAGATTTCGTGTTATGCTATGTTGTAACACAAGCCATCAACGCCTAAACTATCAACATTTGATCGGTTCCCATCAACATAAAATGATCCTTGAAAAGCTGCCGCTAAGCTATTAGCCCTATCACTATTCGCAGTCATAAGCGGCAGCCATAACAGTTAGTTAAGGTGTGCGTCCACACACTCTCGAATCAATTAAGGGTCAGCTAATCTACGCAGCTCGACCTCCGCAAACAATAGGTTTTGCAACTACTGCGCTTGTAATAACTATACATAGACCTGTCAATTGTTTCGGCATACGAAAATGACACTTAAAAGACAAATTGCATATTTTTAGAATGAGACAATGGAAAATACTAAAGATACCAGCAATTTTGTATTTTGACAATCGTTATGCACATAATTTTGTTACTACAGCGATATGTTTAGTAATAGATTGTGTATTATTAATATTATTTTGCTTAATATAAGGTTAAGATAATTTTCAGTTTATGAATATTATTTCTAGTATCGTAAACACAATTTACCCTATCTTATTTTCACAGTTCATTCTATCCAAAGGTTGTCTGATAGAGATAAGACCGCCATTTGTTACTCTATTTTGATTTTTCTCCTTGTTTTTTTGTTTTGTTCTATCGATGAACAATAAAGAATGTACTACACAATCTGCATAAATAAAGCTTAATTTTTGGTGAGTTTTTGCCGTGGATTTATCGATCCATTCAAATCAGACGAGTATCGTATACGGCGACTAAGCGCTGTTGGGCTTTTAATGGTGATGAATGATGACATTATTTTCGAACAATGAGAACAAACAACAACCACTGCCGAAGTCCGGCGCTAAGCAGTTCGTTATGTTACAGACGACACAAATCCTGCAAGTTAAAATGCAACTTCGAAGCGAGGCGAGGTCAAAAGCATACCCAATATTTCCCAATTAATTCATTTTTTTTTATTGGTACATATCTATCAATGAAAACTAGCAAATATACATGGAATAAACAAAACTGAAGTTCGAAGATGGTTACGAAACTCAGTTACGAAAGTGGAAAATGTTTTCTTATTTAATAACCGGTTGCGAATGGAAGAGTAAAGTTCCACTTTCGTAGCTGGTTACGAAATCACAAAAAATGGCCCAAAGACAAAAAACGTTTGATGGTCTATCTCTCGGTTTAAACGTTTATTTCGATTTATCAGAAATCATTTTTAATGCAGTTTTTCGTTTGTTTCGGAAGTGCAGATTGTTTGTAAAGGTCACATCACATCATATCACAATAGTTGTAATCCTGCGGATACACGCGATAACAGTTATGTGGGTTCTAATGTAAACGGCGGGGCGCCGTCAACGCTTTCCGGTTAATTCGTGAAATGGTCGAGCTTATGTCAACGCAAATGTATTATGATTTGAACATTATCACTGTTTAACATTAGTTTATCGTTGCAAGCGTGTTTGAAATTCATGTTAAGTGAATTCAATCTATTTTTTTAATACATAAATGATGGGTTAGCTTTTGAGCTTTGCCTGTTTCATCCCGTTACCTACGATCCCAACCCTTGATAACGAAACGAACGAAATTATAGATTAATAAGCCTTTTCTGAGAATATTCTATTAAAATATAGACAAACATTCGCGCAAAAATTTTGCGCGCATTTTTTTGTCCGCAAATACGTCACAATCAGGATTTATATTATTTATAGTTTAGATTTGAACACATTGCAACCTGTGTAAAACTTATCTCACCCAAGAAACAAAGCTGCTGTTCACTGAACCGGCTTTTCAAATCCGCATGTTAACTTGGGACCTATCCATTGTGGGTGTTATCGTCCGAACTTTGGCTGCAAGACAATGGCAAGACACGGCGCGACTCGATCAATGCTCGTCCAACGGGAGCTGAGTGAGGTGTCCGTTGTTTTTGAGTGTTCTATGATTCTAAAGACAGTGATATTTCTGAATTTCCGAGATATACTACGCCGTTGTTTTGTTTTGCGTATTGTTTATTTTTGGTTAGGTTTTAGTCTGCTGCATTTTTTTTAAATAGCAAACAGGTATTTCTGTGTGCAGTAACCAACCTAACATAGAACTCCGCCATAAGTTCAAGTTATATCCTGTCAAAATAACTTTTTAGCTGTTTTTCTTGCTGGCCGAATATAAAAACAAAAACATTTGTATACAAACTATTTATACCTAATTTTTATATCATACTCGTAACAGATTGCTTGTTATTCTGTGTTTTCCTTATTTAACATAATAAATCGTTTGCATGTGTGGCTCTTAAATTGTCTACTGACTTTTTTGCAATGTGTTTTTTTTTCTATTTTTCAAAACTTATTATAATCAAATGTTTTAATGATCATTGCCCATATTATCTTGTTTGGCTATACCTACTCATTAATTACAGTTTCATTATTGTTGGAAAAGCGAGTTTCTTAAGCGGCTTTCTCACATTCATCTTCAAAAGACTTATTGCCGTGTGCCGTAATTATTCAAATTATATTCTTATCAGGTTAAAGCAGTTTTCAACCGCCCTCACCCCCGAATTCGCCGACTCCATCCCTTATTTTCAAAGTCTTACGGGTGAATTTGGAGTGCACATTTTAGCTGACACGTCTTGGTTATCAGTTTCGTGTTTCGGTGATATTTTAATTTATATTTACGTTATTAGCTTTTGTTTTTCGTCGCCGCTAATGACTTTTTCGATGTCACTTAGGTAGCACGTAGGTCATTATTTCATGAATTAAAAACCTTTTTTTACGTCATTTTTTTTTTAAATAATTGTGTGGTTTTCAACGTTGCTATGTTTTTGCATACTAATATTTCCTGGTTATGTTAAAAATCAACACTAGGAATCAACACTATACGGGGTGATTGTGGTCTAGTATTAGAGAAGCTTTGAGGTCAAGAACTAACCTATCAATAATAAAAAAAACGGTCTAGGTATTAGGGCAATCAACCGACGGAGATGTGCTTGGCCTGCATCTCACTTGATTTTCAAGTTATGATAAGGGCGATAGTGCAAGCGCACTTCACCCAACGGAGGAACTGGCTATCTTACCTCTAAATGCCGGAACATAGCTATCGAAGAATTGTTGTGATTGCGACAGAATTGGGTAAAATGGTCGCTAGCCAGGCCCGACTTAAACAAAGTCCAACCAAACCAAGCACAATATAGCTCCCTCTGGGTATCGAACCCGGGAGCTCTGGATCTGACACGATGGGCGTTGTACGTTTTCTGCGTATAGGTGTATAGTATCAAACAAATTCATCCAAACACAGTACACATTAAAATTCATCTGACGACACTAAGGGCCCTGCGGCCGTAAGATCCACCGATAACCATTAGGATCCCTTAATTTGTTCGCAAGCCCTTCACCTATCCCTTCCGTATCCCTTACAGATCGTTAACACGTGGATTGGGATTGCTGGATGCGACTTGGAGTTGTTGAATTCAATCGCTAAAATGGCGTCAGAAATCATTATACTGAAACTCACACAATAAATCTTAACCAAGTTCTGGTAAATCTTTTCATCACCTCTGTGGTCTAGTAGCTCGTACAACGATATCTAGGGTATCATGACACCAGGTGAGTTGATGGCCAATTGCTATGCCCAAGGGCTGGCTGTTATTTAGGCCAGATAATCAGGGTACTTATTCAGCTTGTAAATGCAACCAGTGTCTGGGGCACGCTTTCATCTGGTAGGTACTGATCGGGATCAGTTGAATTACCTATGGACTGTTTGTAGCGGACTTTAGTACCTATGACGTTGTCATTAGCATGTCGGTGACGCTAACACATAAGTTGTATCCCTCTCTACGCGGCTTAAGAAGTATTCTACTACAAAAATGGATGATTCTTGGTCTTTAAAATTAAGCATGAATGAACGATGCCTACATTCTGTTAGATACCTATCACTTTTTCCCATGTCCCTTCCAGCGCTCTACATTTCAGTTCAAGAGTGTAATGTCGCTAAGCCCTTTAGTTTCGTGTTATATCAGCGGCGATATTCTAATGTTATTGTGGCCACAGATTGAATATCTCGCTTGATTTGTGCGCCTTCTTGTTTGTTGGCTTGTGTTATCACCCCTAATGGCCGCCTGAAGTGGTCAGTTTTGCTAACCTCACCTAACCTTAAGCTGGCAATGACTTTACTACCTGTTAAGGTTATTTGGGAACCCTAAAAGCTAAATACCCTTGCCTGAAATAAAATGTATCTCATAATTTTGAAAATGTAGCCGTTACTTTTATACTCATGTTGTTTTGTATGATAAGTACCTATGTATTGCCAAATAAAAAGTATATAAGTATTGTTTTCGTACTCTAGTTCCCATATTACAAGCTTTGCTTAACTTGGGACTAGGTGGCGATAAACGCTGTGGGAAATAAATGTCCTAAAATAGTATTAATTTATTATTGTCTTCATCATAATCGTCACACATCATATTTTACAATATGTAAAAATATATGAGTCTGCTAAGAACTCTGAGTTCAAAGGTATCGTTTTTGGGGGATTAATCCATTTGATGTATTTAAAAGTCAACTTGACTTTGGCATAGGCAAAAAAATTAGTCAAATCAATAAAAGCTTTTCTCTACATGAGGTCCGGCTCCCTAGCCAATACCCCACTTATAACTCTCCAGAATAAATTTCAGGGGCTGCCATTAAAAAATCGATGTTGCACTTGCGCCAAACTACTAATAATATAACCCTCAAAACGTATAATGCGTCACCAAAAAGTGTATAATGTGAGGCGACACGTAATTCAATTACCGGTCACCCCAATACGAACAAACATACAAAAGTTATACTGGATGGGTATTTGCGTATTTGCATATCGTTCTCTTGTAATGATCGGTCAGTTGAAAATGGTGCAAGTCTATTTTACTGGCTTTTAAGAAAAAAAAATAGCAAAAGCATATGACTAAAAAGTGAAAAACAAACAATTAGGTAGGTACGTGAGATATTTTTGTTGACTAATAACTGTACTCCCCGCTCTCACGTTGTTTTTTCATTAAAAACCATATATATATAAAAAAAAATTGTGACTTATCATTTCGTAACTAGCTACATTACCATGAGATTGCAGCAAATATTTTAATGACTGTAAACCCTGAATACAGTTATACCAACAGAGTACAAACGTAGTGTTATTATAGTGCTTACCCTGATGTATGATAATAATTATTAAGAACTGGCCAAGCGTGAATCGGACTCGCTCTGAGGTTCCATGAATTCGCAAGAGAAATTCACATTTTTTTAAACAATTTGAAAAGTATTATTTTTCAAGTTACGCTCTTCTGTTTCATTAGTCAAATAGGAGGGTTAAAGATTAGAACGTCGCTGCGATAAACAACATCTGTGACCGCAACCCTACTCCTATTGTCTACCACCCCGAGCTTCCATCCCCAAATCAATATGATCTGGAATTTGTTGGTGAAATAACTTTTTTTGGAAATACAACTTGTTTTCTTTTTCCACTTACCGTCAATTTTATATCCACTACTACGGTTATGTCATCGTACCATTTTTAATCTATTTTTTAACATATCGCGTTATATGCTTTACAAAAAAAATAAAAAAAATACAATAGTAATATAGGATAAGTGAGATCTATGAGTCTTTTATCAATAAGGAGATGCAACTAATTTCTAATAGAGGATTTGGAACTATTTTATTAGTATGACGTTATGTTACGGAATAAATATTTCATGGAGTAATAAGTATGCAACAATGGGAAAGACAAAACATTTTGTAATATTTCAGAGCTATGAATATAGTAAGAAGGAACTTATTTAATGAACGGCTATATGGTTTTCTTAGTAAATGTCGTTTGTAACGTATACGACTTCTGGTTGTATTTTTTACTTTTTATTTCAATGTGGTACAAACTTGTTACCAACATAAACGAATTTGTGACCTGGCAACAATGGCCAATATAATATTCAATCCACATAATTTTACGCCTGTTGAATTTAGCATATTGTTCGTTGTTTTGTAAATTTTATAAGAACAACAATTCAGAACAGAAATCAATGTACCTTGGTCAAAACCCAGAACAGCCCAGAAACCTTATATTCTGTAAGGATTCTAGTCAGTTACTCAGTGTTTAAACATAACTTTTGTGCTCACTAAAATCAACGAACTGCCACTCAATAAAGTTGGGTGTCAGTTAATGACACAAAAAAAGCAAATAACATAATACCAACCTATGCGTACCGAATTTGGCAACATCTTGCGCAAATCCAAATAAAAAAAAACCGAATAACATTCGAAAATTGAAATTGCGTCAATTGGACCCTTGTCACAAACGCGTGTCATAAAATATTCTACTTCGAACAAAGAAAAACAAATTGTATGATCTTTGACGAAAATTGCATTTCCCTCGCAGTCGTAACCCGTCGACTTAACGCATCAACGGAACAATGTAACAAGTACTGACTTTGAAATAAAAATAGATTTCAGTAGTGAATAAACAGGGTTGCTTTTTATTTGAAAGTAAAATTTTACAGTTGATGAATGGAAATATTAATCAGAGTGATAAGTGCGGGGTTACCGATTCTCCGTTTGTCTGTTTATCTGATTATTCAGTGACGCAAAAAGGTTACTGTGGTTGGGGTTGGGTTAGCGTTCTCTTATCTATTGCAGTCTAAACGTGGTTAGATAATTCTGATTCCGCTTGAACGGTTGCGGGGAAAGTTTGTGTTATTTTTTGTTAGAATTTATTTTGTTATATATAACTTATAAAGGATATTTAGTACACAAATTAACTATTAACCAAAATACCTGTATCTACGCAAATCGTTGGGATAGGTAGTTGTAATCTACTACTTAGTGGTCTACCCCAGACAACTGAATAGCTGACTTTTGCCAGGTTCCCCACCCCCCTCCCGCTCAATTATAACAACACTATGATATGTATAGGTCCATCTGGTTGTGACATGTCTCCTGCCGACCCGTCCGGCTCCCAACGGGTCAACAGCTTATCTATTATTTATAAAAAAAAACATAGTGTCAGATCATACAACGGTACAAAAAGATGACATGGCAATTTTTACCATTAGGTCTACGATTTTGGTATAAAACTACGTTCTGATATTTCTGGCCCTATTTATGAAAAGTGCGTGCAACTGACACGTCAATTTATAGCAAACCTGAAAGTCATACATAATTCATAAATCTTGAGAGTCCAAGACGCGATTCCAACTTCTGTGTTTGCCTCAAACCAACATTTCTATTAGAGCTTTGATAAGAATTCAATGTGAAAATTAGCCATCGGTACATTATTCGCTGAACAGAATTTGCAAGTAAGCCTTCTACAATAGAAGCGTGATTGGTTCGGCTATTTTACAGTGATTTGCCATTGGTCAATTCAACAATAACCCAAATTGGACTTTTAAAATATTCCAAAGTTAAAATTCGATTTGTCATTGGACGTCTTCACGGCTATCATTTGCTTGAAAGGGGACAGAATGCGTATTCTATTTTAAAAAATGTGAGTGATCAAATTTTTTTATATAAAAAGTAGGTCTTATAAACAGATGCCTTATTTAGAGGAGTAGTATGGTCTTAAGTTACTGTCTGCAAAGCCCTTATCCATTTCATATTTCACGATTTGCGTTGGAAAATAATATCTAGAAGTTATCGTTTAAATCACAGTGAGCTGAATGACCAGGCATTGTTGTTCGATCGCAGATACTCCATAAGTCAGATATTGAGGAAGTAGATATGAATAAAGACCGTATAAGATTATATGCAAGTGGGTTTGGTACAAGGAAATATTATTGTTGGGCTGCGGTTTATGACATTTATTCACGGTTGATGACATTTATTCTCACAAAAATTGCAAAAAATCGTTGACTTAGAACATAAAAAGAAGTAATTTAATTTAAATTCTAAAGTAGGAAAGTTGTGAATTTATAATTTTATGTGTAAATAGTCACCTTTACAAGCATTCGAATAGGTATAGTGCAACATGTATTGCCAAATATGTTTTGTCAGGACCTGAATTTAGAATAAGCACTACCTTGATAGCGATGGGAATAAAAAGTATTACGCCCACAAGAACAACTAGCTGTAGAAGTTGTCGTAGTGATAATTTGATTGCAAGATGAATGTCTATTGCCCCAGATAATTATAATAATTGATATTCGTAAATTACAATGACAACCACAAAACATGGAAGAGTAAAGATTTTTTATTGTTATTGTTCTCAATAACAATATCAGGTCAGCTTTTGAACTGGAAACTTGCACAGGCAAGGTCTATGGTTGGTGGAGCAGCAGGGGGGTTCGGTCGATGAATTTAGCACACATAAAAAGGTTATTCCTCCACCTTGTGGCAAGCCCTCGGCTAGCCGGGAAAGGTCCCGATCGTCCAACACTTTTTCAAAAACGTGACTCGTCCCGCATCCAGCATCACGAACTCCGTACCGTTACCCGACATCCTCTTTACTCTTATACACACTTGCTGCCGATAGAACGGGATAGTTATATTTCCTTTTGTTTTTGATGCGCTAACATGTTGAAATAAATGTTTTGATAATATTGAGGTTATCTTTATGGATACCGGGCAGAACCATCGTTTGAAGATTAGGCACAAGAAATCATAAACAAATCTGTAATTAAAAGTGGAACCTAGAGTAATAATTTACTTTGTTTTTAATAAGAAGAACAAACTCGCATACTAAACGCGAACTTATTTGCAAAATGTTTATTAGCACCTTAATAGAGTAGCACACTATGACCTACTTACAAACAGAAGTTACCATTAAACTAAGTCGGTATAAAATATTCTGAATTATTTTTTTACTTGGTTAAAAAAAGTTTTTGTTAACATGACATCTTTATAACATGACCCTAAAGGTCAATAATGCGCAGGAGACAAAATATACAGTTCGATTTCGTAAACACATTTTTTACTACAACATGTATCAAACGTGACTTAACGTAATATGCTAACACAACGAATAACCAAGTTTCAATGGCCAGTCATGACTAAAAGTTGGAAAAACAAATACTTAGAATTACTATGGAATACGATCTATAATTGCATGGCTTTTAAGGTGAACTGTACGCTATCGATGCATTTATACAGGCTCATTGCATAATGCAATCACTGTTTGTAACTATGAGAACTATTACGGCATTTTATCAAGATAGATGTATCTGTTTAATTGTATGTTGTACAATTACCCATATTTGCGTCATTATATACAAATTGGACTGCCTAATATATTATTGAAAATATACGAATACGAGTGAGATTTGATATTTAAGGAAATCCATTAAATGATAACTGAAAATTAACACAGAACAAAACATGCAAAACAACCATGCAACATGAAAAAATAAAATCATGCGGATGAAACATATCAAAAAACAAAATATGGGACTTACACCGTTTTAACAATATTACTGTCGCTTATGTGATGAATTTCCGCTTGAGATAAAAGCGTCAAACCGTTTGACAGTTCCCCTAGGCACCTAACTAATCTACCTGTGAAGGTAATGTGCTCAATCCCCGTTAATCCAACGAAGCAGAGTTTCAAAACTAAGTATTATACGCCGGGTGAAGTTGGCGGAGAAAGTTACCTAGCTCGGATAAAACTACATTTATTGGTGCTGCATATTCAACATACCCCCAGGCATCCACCGACCACTTTACTAAGACCCTGGTCTGCTCAACGGGTTTGAGGATGCTGTAAAGTGGAAGGTGTCTAGATATGGCGGTTGCTCGTGACGTACCAGTAACTAGTTTTATATTCTGTTTAGTATCCCGGTGACAGTGCTGTGGTAGCCATCATACGCGTTAGTTCTAAGGATGTCTGCGACGCGTCAGATATATTATCGAACAATGAATTGCAAACCTAATCTGAATGTCATAATACTTGAAGAACAGACTTGGATCCACTCAATATATGAGAATATACCTTACCTACATAGTTACCTAAAAAAAAGGGAACAAAAATCAAGTTGACAGAGACACCTAATTCGATACCCAATTTTATAGTAGAGATCAGACAGATCCTTAGACCCTTACATACTATTAATTATTCTGTGCCCTTACCAGCTTCATCCCCAGACACCTCAGTCAAGTTGACCGATTGTGAGTGGTGACAAAAGGGTCTGGGCTTTGACAAGTGCTGTCATTTCGGAAGCTGTCTACGACGGCAGATTATCAGACGCTGACGAGTTTTCTGTACAGAGATGTGTGTTTATCTACACCTATCTTATGTTTCCATCATACTTATTCACAGTTTGTTGTATCGAAACATAATCTGGTTTAACAAGCCTTACAGTTCAGTTGCTAGTAGCCACCCTTCTGCGCTGTGGTTGTAGATATTCCTACCCAGGACAAGCATGTAGTAGCATGCAAGTATGTTGTATGTAATAAATTAAGTATTTTTGTTCTGTGATTGGGTGTAGTATTGTACGATCTACAATACAAAACTTTCCTATGTATTTACAAAAAAAAATACAAAAGTATTTCATCCGTAATCTAGTCTTCATATCACAAGTTTTGCTTAGTTTGGGGCTAGATGGCGGGTGTGTCCAGTAATATGTATGTATGACATTACCTACGTACAACTAGCAACGAGCTTTTTTTACGCTCTACTCTTGTCAGTGCCGTATGTTTTTTTATATTATGGAGTTGTCGCAAAAAGCATTATAAGACCTTATTTTTATATATTCAAAGTTTGAATAAAGCTCTGTAGAACAACAATAAAAATTAATTTACGAGTAATAAAATAATATGGAAGTATTAAAATTGTCGTTGACTTTTATGCGTAGTTAATACTTGAGTGTTGCGAAATCTGATGTTGCTTAGTACTGATTTAACTTTAATTACATACTTATCTACTGCTATCGGTATTGAAGTTTATTTATTATAGATAAGAAACAAACAGCACACAACAAATTCTTATTTTGCTGTCTTACATGTTTTTAGCCATTATGGTCGAAAATATTTTTCGTGTCCAAGTAGGTAAGTAAGTAAGGACTTACGTTAAATAAAATAAATCTGAGTGCCTAGTGTGAGTTGCAATTGATGTTCACTCGATTCGCGTTTGCTCACCGTGAATGGTAAATATACTAATATAATACATATTATTTTTCATACAAATCGCCGTAAACTCAAAACGCAAACGCGTTTGAATGGAGCAAGTATAAAACTCGCACTAGATACACTATTCTTAAAAATTATAATAATATCAAATTAATAATGCCTTGCGCGCACGAATCAACATTTACTAGACTTCGATATTTGTCTATTATAATTCGATTCAAATCCTTATTTATGCTTATCCCTCGCACCACCTGCTAAATCTATCGAAGTGCAAATGTGCATGTAAACTATTAATTAAATCAAATATGAGAAGGAAAATATATCAATCAAACTAAAAAGGTCATTCTTAAAATCCGGCTATATTAATAAATAGTAGGTATGTTACAATATTTACACATAAAAAAACGGTATACCGATCACTAAATTTTCAAATAATACAAAACATCAAATGTCTATCAAATATAGCTATCACAAATATATCGACTTTTTGAAAGAGAACAATAAGTCGCAAACTCCCCGGTTCCTTTACCCTCTACTAGAACGGTGGTAACGAAGAGCGAGAGTTATTATCCTCAAAAACGTGTTGATGTCTTGATGTTACAGTACATTATTTCCTACTAATGCGCTACGCAAACGAGCAATGTAACTCAAGACCCAGCGAAAGCCCCATTTGCCACCAGCACCTCAAATTCGATCCATTCCCTTTCAGAGCCGGCGTCAACCCCCCTGATCCGTTTTGATCTTACTATCCCAGAACCTGAAAGGCGAGGATGTGCTCGCTTCACCCATCCGCGGACTACTTGTGTAGTTCGGTGGCAGACGAGTCGGGGTGGATAAGAAGCTACCGTATGATAGAGACGAGTTGACGCCGAGCGACGTGTCCAATGTCGAATAGTACCCTGACGAAGCGGCGGAAGGCGGAGGCGCCGCCGGCTGCGCTTGTTGCACCCTCGTCGCTTCCGCATACGCATCCAAATGCGTCCTCACAAGACTCACCAGTTGCGTGTAATTCGATACCGAACTAAAGCCCCCGGCAACCCTGTAAAGCAGTAACCGCGCTTCCCCAAAAAGACTATCCAATATTTTACCTGTCGTGAAGAGGACTATCGCTTTCAGGCAGGAGTACTCCGCGGAGTCCACGTGGAGGGCTTTTAACTTCTCCACTTGCTCCTGGAAGATCCTGATGTGGTCCATGAACGCGACGACTCGGTCGGCAGCCATGGGCGAGGCGTGTAGCCCAGCTGCCGCGAGGAGCGGGGCTACGTGCAGGGGCATGGAACACTGGGATGCGTTGAGCACAAAAAGCTCGGACCAGACCAGTCTGAGCAACGCGACTTGGTCCGTCACTTGGAGGTCGGGGAAAAAGGGTATGTTTCTCGCCCATTCGACTGCTGAGAAGAGCAGCCTGGCGGCGAGTTCGCAGATGTTGTCGATGCCCATGACGTTGGTCGGCTGGACGCACTGGCCGTACCGTGAGGTGGGATAGGGCTCGGCGCGAAGCAGGAGCGAGATGTATGACGAGAGGTAGGGGTGGCTGTTGAGGCTGGGGTCTCCGTTCGTGAGGAACTGCCCGGGCAGGGAGAGGCCGGAAGGCTGCGACTGTGGCACGCGACCTCGTTGTACGGCTGAAACAATCGAGAACAACTATTAATTGCACCGTTCGTGGGCTTAAGATGGTTTCTTAATGATGAAATTCGATAAGGGTTCCTGCGTCATAATTACACGATAGTCAATAACCAACACTGTGCTGCCTTAGTTTGGATTCATGCTTGGGTTAAATCAGATATTAATCGACTATTTGAAACGTGTTCGCCCTTTAACAAAATATTTGCAAAACGTGTTTTTGAGGTGAATGTTATGAAATGTTATATAATTTTATATTATACATTTTTTTATTCTTATAAAAACGGGATATAAGTTACATAGTTGTTTTAACCTATATTATGCTACTACACGGCTACGTACAACAACATTAAGTTAAAATTATTATCTTTCTTCCTAAAAAATAATTTTGACTTGAGCAATATCGATACGTCAAAAAAGCAAATAATTCTGATAAGAAAATATCATCATTAACCCATCTCAACTGCGCTCACTGTTGGATGGACTCTCCTCCAACCCTGGAGGGTTTCGCCATTAATCACTACGCTGAGCAAACAGATTGGTGATCCCAGTCAACGTGCTAGATACACAGAAATAATGAAGATGCTGTCCATCTTCTAGTGAGATCTCTGAGTCTACGATATCCGCGAGCTGAGTTGAAGGGGTTGAATCTAAAGTTACAACCGCCACGTCATCAATAAACAATGTTATTACTCTTCAGAACACCAGACAGTAGTAAAACCTCCGCCACATTCAATTGCTTCTCTCAAGATAAAGGGGGAGTGCACAATATAATTCGGGTCATATAACTCGCATGAAATTATTCCCAACATAACTTGCAATTAGCAACAACTTCATTATGTTATGATAGTAATAACACTTTATGGCAGCTCTAACTCTAGTGCAAAATGCTTTATGCTACCTATTTGTGAGATAAGGAGTTTGTATTATGGAGTCGAAAGCCGAAATGAAGGGTTCAAATATAACAAAAGCCTCGTCTATCCATTAGTATTTAAGCAACTCTCATTTTAAGCATTGGGTAGAGATGGAACGATATTGACTAGATTTATTTATTGTCTCTAAAGTAGTTAAATTACTTAAATGACTTTCAAATTGATCAAGCGCGATTTGGAAATTGCAATATTCGAAATTTTACAATGTACGCCATAAACTGCAAAATTTAATAGACAAACTTGTATACAAACAATGTTAATTGATAGAGAGCTCAATAAAATCCCATAAAATATTTTTGAGCCATCAATAAAACGGTCTACAACAAACGGATCTACAAAAACCTGTTGTTTCACATCGCAACAAGGCATTTCAAAGATCGTGATGCCACAAATCATCGGTACGAAGCGAGACGAATCGATGTGAACCGCAGAATCGAGTCTAATCGAGTAATCGCTGCTCGAAACTCGGATGTGCCGTAGCACTGGCAGAAAACAAACGGATCTTAGGGCTTCCTATCCAAATGTATTATAAGCTTCGAAAGATCTATCACAACTTCAACATATAAAACGCACTAGCCAGTGACAGATGGAATAGAAAAAGTTATCCAATCATTATATCGATGACAAATTCGGATAAAACGCCCGAGACTGGCCGTAAACACGGAACTGAAGAAGAAATAATTCATGGCGCGCAAAGAATTTCAAAGTTTCCAACTCCAAACCTTTTTTTACCGGCGAGAACGAATGCTTGCGCACGCGCGCTTTGTACTTTTTCTCCCTTTTGTCAACGCGAGACAAGAAAATAAACGCGTAAACAGGTTGCATTATTTTTTACCCACGACAAGTGCACTGGAATTCAACTCTTCTTTTTGCCCAGCTGTGATCACAGCATATTTTTATCGTTTCTAAATTGGCATTTTAGTTATCTTACCGTGCGTGAACGACGCCGACGTCTTGAAATAATGACGGTATCAATCGTCAGAATAACACGAATCATAGGGTTACATCAACAATTCAATTAAAGTGTTACATCGCTGGTATAATTCGCTTTGAATTAGAGTAATTGCGCGCGTGATTAGCCGGCCTGAAGGAAATGTAGGGCGAGTGTTCTCCCACGGGCCAGAGCGGCGGCGGCGCGGCGTCGACACCTCACTAATAGCGCGTCATTACGATATCTCGATACATCTCGACTCAAGCGCTATCTCGATCATCGATGACCGCTCGCCGCGACTCCGGACAAAGCGATTGTTTGATCGACAACTAATTACAATTAAAGTTCTTTAAAACCGATTCTCGTTTCGAATTCTAACACTTAGATAATTTGTGTTATCGATTTTATGAATGGAAATGAATGTAAAATGGAGATTCCCGTAAAGTGGACGCTGCTGTGTCCATTAGGCGTCATTTGCATATGACTACGTCTCATTTCAGATTTCTCTCGTATTTCTTCACTACGAATTAAATCGTTGGACACGGCGCATACCTTGCGGGATTAAGTGAAAATTATCAATGTTTATATTAGTTATAAATTATATCACTACCTGATCGGATTAGGTGTGATTTTTGTAAATAAATAATAATTTTATATGACAATTAAATGCATAAAATGTTTTAGTGTAAGATACTCAAATTAGTATAAAGCTAATCGGTCTGAATTTCGTTATCGGGTAATAAAATTTGTCGGACGAAGTTGATGAAATTAGAAATTTTTGAACCTAATTTATTTGCCATTTACGATTTTGATAAAAGCCAGATTTACAACCGCGTTCGGTTGTTAATTAGGTAGGTACCGTTCTAGAATAATAATAGGAAGTCTACCTAAAAAAGTAAAGAGCTGTAAGAGTGTTAAGTCTTATTAATGACTTTGTTGTCATTTCACAGTCCTAGTAGATCTTTGAAATAAAAAAAATATCGGTTTTTATATTTTTTTTTCCTAGAAAAAATCACGTTTCTTGTTGTGGTAAAAATTAGGGGGTTTCTTTGCTCTTTAATTTGTATTTTTTTCATTTTTATATTTTTTTGTTAAAGTGGCAATAGAAATACACACTCATTTCAAATACCTATTTCATTTCATGAGTTATAGCTCACTGACAGACAGACGGACAGACTAACATACGACGGAGGCTTAGTAATAAGGCTCTAACGGTACCCTTGGGTACAAAATTTTAAAATAATAGTTCATTTCCAGTACTTATTCGCCAAAACTCCATGACGCATACTTATAAAGCATAGCATGCGTAATCACATCATAAAAATATCCACGTCCCAAAAAAACGGAAGAAATCACAAAGAAATTCCACAACTTTGTCAAAAGCATAAGGAAATCGCGAAAACATATTCAAACCCAAACACGTTTAACCCATTTACGTGGTCGCTTGATTAAACGATCTATTTACTCGGCTTTTATTTATTTTAATTCAACGCACGTACAGAAAATCAAATGAAACAATTTGAGATGATGCTAAGCAACTTTGTATCTTAAGATATGCGAGATAAGGTACGAGATATGAACGGTGGAATCAATTGCAGTGACAATATTTGCTCTTGACACGGATTGTTGAGGAGACGATAATCTGTCGTATCGTTTGCGAGTTCGTTGAAGCTGTGTATATTTGCGTACACAAGCTTTTGTAGTATAAATTTGTCTGCATACGCTAAGTACCTTGTAAGGAAAATAAACAATGGCAGATATTGTTTTCAAATTCATTTAAAACACGGGTATTAATCACTTACCTACTTATATGAAATCAGATGTAGACACCAACCTTATATAAGATCTGATGTAGTCACCAACTTTGTTTCGGACTCCCACGGAATCACCACCAGGGTTGTGTTACAGTTGGTGCCTCGATCAATTATCATGTATATGTGAGTAAAACCCATTTGATTTTTTTTATGGTAAACACCCGGTCTTTATATATCAGTATTAAAATAAAACAATGAAACATCCATAGCCAATGGAATTGAAATCCGTAAAGGTAGTAGACAATTCTATAAATAGTAAATATAGAGCGGAGTGGGACGCCTTGCAAGAGTCTGTGATTTCTGTGATTCATCGCAACAAGGGAGTCTTTAAGGCAAGAGTGAATGGGTACCTTCAGGCAAGCGTGCTCCATTGATGAATGCATCATTGATAACATCAGGTGAAATAGAAGTTAAATGTATCTACTATAAAAAAATATATTCGTTCCTTGTTACGAAAAATATCTTATTTTTGTTTTTATTGTACGACGGGTAAGCACTTGGCCTTCATCTCACCTGGTTACAAGTTGAGATAAGGCCGAAGGTGGAGGCGCACTTGACCCGGAATCCTTATCAAACTGAGGTACTGGCTATCTTACCTCAAAATACCGGATCACAACTCAGCAACAAAATACAGGCTCGTCCAGGGAAGTACTGCCACCATATCTATTTCAGCCATATCAGGTATGGTTGCCGGTGAAATTACGGGCACGCGAGGCTTAACACTCAACTTTGTGGATGTAACCTACGCAGTAAGACATTGTTATAGGTAAGAGATGCACTTAACATCAGGTGGGGTGTCGAGTTCAATGGATCTTTTCCATCTCAACGCATCTTGAGAAGGTAATACTTCAAAAAACGCCTACTTATTGAAAATTTACAGATAAAGAATAGAGATTCATAAAATGGGTTTAATGAAATAAAATTGATTGGATAGAAAAATCGTGGGTTCAGTGAGGAAGCACCCAAATTATGGATTTGAATACATATACATTCGGTTGTATTCACCTGATCCTGATCCTGATGAGAGAAATCAAGGAAACTTCTTATTCTAGGCACAGTTGAAGCTATTTGGATATTTTTGGGTGTATTACCTCAAAAGCAAGGAAAAATTGACACATTACCACGCGTCTGTCCGTCCATCTGTCATCAAAACAATTGAAAAAAATACGTCATCCAGGTAAACGAAATTGTCGAAAACGAAATTATCATATTCTTCATTGAAGTCGGTCTTACGATGTGTATTTGTATTTATTTATTAATCTAACCATGTACAAAAGAATCAGTCAGATTAACTAAGGACCGTTACAAACGGCCTATAGGTAACTCAACTGTTCCAGACCAGTACCAGACGGAAGCGTGCCCAAGACACTGGCTGCACTGCCACGCTGAATAGCTATGCTAATTCGCTGGCCTAAATAAGAGCCAGCCCTTGGGTCACATGTCGCCTCAATCAAAAGCCCCGCAAGATTTTTGAATAACCGGAGGGCTCCCCACGGACCCAAGGTACCTCCACCCCAAAAGGCTCAAATAGGTAAGCTCTGTCGAGACCACTATATTTGCGCCTTTTGTGATCCTCGGCCGAATGTATTAATTAGAACGGCCAAAAACCACTTTCACTAATAACAATCTTTAATAATTTTAATTTTAAACATAATCAATTAAGTGAATATCTTATAATTAGTTTTCTTTTTAGTAAAACGTAATTATTATATATCTACCTACACAGTACCTAGTACCAACTGAAGTGTGTCTCAGGAAAACATCAAGGCGATCTATCGGATGTTTAGTTTCGCTCCAATTTACTTTGTCTTTGCTTAATTAGGAACGGCCATGAGCTAAATTATTAAAATCTTATTGATTACTATTTAAAATCTAGGTTGAGATCATTAAATAGCTAGATTATGCGGGCATAATTGTAATGAAGGTGCGTACTATTAAATGGAGTATGAAGAATAATACCTATACTTTTTGTATGAAGTGCATTCTCTGATCTCGTCTAACCATGTTTTTGCAGTAGAATAAGTCTAAAGATTCAAAATTATTATAATCTCAAATAAAAATCGGACGTAAAATTGGTTACTACCTTTCTTCCTATACACAGTAAAAGGAAGCTACACAGAAAATTTCAAGTCTCTAGGATTTCTGGTTTAGGCTGTGCGTTGATTTTCAGTCAGTCAGCTTCACGACGATTTTATGTAATTTTACACAAGCTTATTGTTAACCTATGGCCAACAACTTGCATGCGATGGTTCAAGGTTTCCAATGATGTATACCCAGTCACCACTTTTTGTGCAAGTATCATTGTATAGCGTTTTTTTAAATTATCGCGATTATTATACATAATTAATAACAAAACGGGTCTTCATCGCGTACCTTTTTATATTCCCGACAGTTTCGACCGTGTTACAACGGCCGTGGTCACGGGTAGACTCTGTCTAAAACTGTGAACTGTCGGGAATATAAAAAGGTACGCGATGAAGACCCGTTTCTGTTATTAATTATGTATCATTGTATATATCCTAACTTGTACCATTTCTCATCATCTTTGTATCATAACTTGACACCAGGTGAGATGAAGCGTCTCACCCGGTGTAAGGACGAAGGTGGAAGCGCACTTCACTTTGAATCCTCAGCAGACTGAGGAACTGGCTATGCTACCTCTAAATACCGGAACACAACAATTTATAATTGTTGTTTTGGCAAAATACTTGGGTGAGATGGTGGTAACTAGACAGGCGGACCTAAACAAAGTCCTACCACCCTCCAAACCAATCATACATTAGCACCTCCTGTGGATCAAACCCGAGACCTCTGGGTCTGATACTGGTGAACACACCACTAAACATCAGAGGCGGTTAGACATATGGCCTAAGATGGAGCACGCTTATATAAAAGGAACCTATTCACTCTGGACTTGAAGACTCTGATATAGTACTGGTGCGGGAAAAACAGGCGAGGGTTATAAGTTCCATTCCTTACTAATTAGTATTCTGATATATGTGCCAGTGCTAATAATTAAGTACTAAGTAAATAATAGCACTTTATCTAGAACTATTTTAATTGTTTAAGATTAAGCCATATACTCGTCATTTATAAAATGCACTAGCTACTGCAAATGACTTTGTACGAAACCAAATGTAACAATAAAGTGGAATAACGTACCTATATATCATTTATCTTACCAAAAAGTTCACGCACATAAATCTTTTATACGTTTTTTTTAGGAAAGAGAGTTTAACCGCCTCTGTGGTCTAGTGGTTCAACCGATTTCAGATCCAGAAGTCCCGGGTTCGATCTCCAGGGGACAATATTGTGCTTGGTTTGGTTAGTGGTAAGACTTTGTTTAAGTCCGTCTGGAAAGCTTCCACCATCTTACCTAATTCTGT
This sequence comes from Venusia cambrica, assembly GCA_951394065.1. NCBI lineage: Eukaryota > Metazoa > Arthropoda > Insecta > Lepidoptera > Geometridae > Venusia > Venusia cambrica. The sequence continues at coordinate 12,664,607 of OX596035.1, forward strand.
CGCCATTACAATTCTAAAATTGTTGTGTTCCGGCATTTAGAGGTATGACAGCCAGATCCTCAGTTTGTTGAGCATTCCGGGTGAAGTGCACCTCCACCGTTGGCCTTATCTTTACTTGGAACCAGGTGAGATGAAGGCCAAGCGCTTCACCGTCGTACAATAAAAAAAAATAGATGTCAAGAGCTCTTTCATATTTTTGCTATATTTTTTTTTCATGTTTATCATAACTTGAAAACCAGGTGAGATGAAGGCCTAGCGCTTCCCCATCGTACATTAAAAAAGGCAATGCTCAGTTTCAAAACTCTTGGCAGAAAGACCGACAAACAGATAATTATTTTAGCTTTATCAAGTCAGGCCGGTAATAGCCCAGTGATTGAGCAGTTTATTATTGGAAAAGGGACTGAACCTTCATACGTGTAATTTCTAAGAAGTTATGGTTCTACGTACACCGTAATTAGGGCAGGAAAATCCGCAAAGCATGGAGCCTCTACCACCTGTCATCAAATTGTTTCCAATTCTATGAGAATAATATAATAGACTAATTTGCAAAACATATAGCACGGTACAGTTCCACCTATATATCAGCATGTAATGGTACGCATTTTTTATTGGGTAAATACATGCATTATCAAGTATTATATCTGTATTCCAGCTCCCATATTACAAGCTTTGCTTAGTTTGGGAGACTTTGCTAGATGGCGCAGTGTGTAATGAATGTAATATTATATTTATTTACTTAAATTAAAGTTATTTAATTCATTAATTTAAATCATATTTAAACATTTTATTTTAAATTTAGTAAGTAGAGCCCCTAGATCAAGAATTAACTTATCTCATATGTATGAATATAACCTAAAAAGTATAATGGCATATAAAATAAAAATCATTACTCAATATTAAATTACCATTATGTGTGGCCAAGTGGGTTTCCGCATTCCGATCTTCAGAATCGATCGGTTGTGGGTTTCAATCCAATCGTGCACCAATGGATTTTTTGGGTTTTTGGAATTTTATCTGCATATTTGACATTTGCCCATGCTCTGACAGTGAACGTCAAATCGTGAGGAAATTGACATGTCGCTTGGACCAGAAATCCGAATAGCTTGTAAGATTGACTAGTACTCCGCAACCTGTCACGTATTCAATGCTAGCCCATGATAGCACATAATATTCATTTTATTAATATATATAATTATATATATATATTTTATTAATATTCAATGATAGCACATGACCACGCTTGCAAGAGCAAAGCGTGGTCATGTGCCAAACGTAAGCTTGGGCGTGATCCACGCTCTGAGTAGTGATCAGTGGTAAATCCTCGAAGGTGAAAAAAGTCGTGAGTCTATTTGATACAGTTGTAACCTGTAACCAGGTGAGATGAAGGCCAAGTGCTTACCCGTCGAACAATAAAAAAAAAGGTTTTTATTTTAAACGTAAAGTATTTTCAATACTAATACTAGACTTGAGTGCGTGTTTTACGATTCTATACATAGGTATTGAACAATTTGATTCACAGACTACCTGGGCTCATATGAAGCCCTGGTCGAATAGTAACAAGTATAGTTATAGTTTTTTTTAAACACAGCCTCCACAATCCTCCAGCGATATTAAATAATATGCTAGTAATACACTTTTAAATATACTAAAAAGTAGCAGAGTGCACATGAAGCAGAGTACACATGAATAATCGTCTACTAATTAGTCTACATTTATACGAATGGTGAAGGTGTTTGTGCCATATGTCATTGTTTTACTGAGCATATACAGGATGTTCTAGGTACAGTCTTTTGTACTTTTCTTGCTAGATATTTACTTCACACTATTATAAAGTATGAGAGTATCATAAGCATACATTCTGTTTTAATTTAAGAGGCATTACTCAATTTTTATAGTGTATGAGGCCCCACTAAGCGTCTTATTAATATTTATAATTAAAATTAATATTAAAATAACAATAATTTAACAAAAACTATAATTGAACGGAATTTGAAGTTTTACTTTCGCAGCAAAAAACATTTATTTTTACATATACGAAATTTCAAATATCCTGTATGACTATTTACCGTTTGTCTATGTATTTAAATTGTGGACTATCTGAGTTCTCGATACAAGTTGATAATCTGTTATTTATGTCGGACGTTTTTCAACGAGATTCAAGCACGCGACATGTCGCCTCACCGACAAACGACAGATAGTCGACAAGCGACAAATTGTCGAACACTCTTTGTTGCCGTAACGGTTCTGTTTTGATATCATTAGAAGACGACATGAGAAATATTGTTGTTTTACTGATAGAGATTTGTTAGAAAGTTTCCTAGGGATAAATGATGACACCAGTTAAACGCTTGTACAGTAAAGTTACATTCTGTAAAAAAAGTTCTATTTATATATCATTGGTTAGTTGCCGTAAAAGCTCTGTCTTCTGCGTTGTATGGTGTTGGTTTGATTCCCAACCGGGACATATTTGTGTGATGAATGTTTGTTCTGAGTTTGGCACAGAACAAACATTACTCTTTTTTGTATATACATTATATATGTGACATAATACTTATATTATAAATACGTACTTATTTCCAAAAAAGTACCTACTTGTATTAGTATTTTTAATTAATTTATTATCATATTCAAAGCTTTGCTTAGTTTATGAACCTAAGACCTTCAATAAGGCAGTTAATAGGCATTTTCTCGGAAGGCGAATTTAAACCTAGATTCGGATCTCGATTGTAGACCTAGTCCTTGCCCAGGCAAATTAAAAGGCCAAGAGCTGACTCACCGTAAACTAAAAAAGAAGATGACGCTGTGTAAAAATAAAATGTCCCGTATTTAAAAAACAATATATGTTTTTTAAATAAGGGTCAAACAGAAAAATAAAATGTCCCGTATTTAAAAAACAATATATGTTTTTTAAATAAGGGTCAAACAGAAAAGCATCTCCCGTTAAAAACAAATAAATAATTACAAAAAGCCGGACGTGGAAGATAACAAAAACGGTGTAGTACAATTAAAGTTACGGCCGAGATAAAATTTCCTAAGAAATATGCTAAAGATTGTATAATAAAGCTATTGGAGGCACGTGCCAAGAATTAAGTGCATTCCAGCCGACTACCTTATATCTCGAGTTTATATCAACTTATTGAATGCATGTGATTTATGCTCCAGTAGCAGGTAAAGCAAGCAAACCTGACACTAGGACTTAGATTTCAATATAAAGTTAGGTTATACCAAAAGATTGACGTCAATTTTCTATCCAGAAAACGTTTTCAAAAGTTCCTATCATTTATGCATATACTCGTACTCCAAGACTAAATTATGACGCAAACAGAGCATTATGCTTGTTGCAACAGGTTGCTGTAAAGCATCATCAATTTTGATTTGATGCGTACAAATTAATCTACAGCAATCAAAACGATAATAACGATATATTCAAATAACAGGAGAAATATCAATGAAAATCGTGCATAAGCAACAATACCGCCGATCGAGTCAGTGACCACAACTACGTAGGTACTAGCACTAGGCTTGCGATAATCATAATACGCTTGCAGATATGTGATTAGCTGCGGGGTCACGGAACGGTCGGCGTCGGACAGAGAGCTCACTTCCCGTCCTCTTCTCGGGCTCAGGATGGTCTCAGCAACGACCGCAGGGCGCCTGCACCGCTATACTAAACTGTGACCTCACGAAATACTGCGGCACGATACCGAGGATGATTCACGTCTAATGATGGACGTACGGCCTGACATGCGAGATGCCACGCTAGATGAATGCCGAACGACAGGTCCCGAGAGCTGCCTCTACCGACGACGGTACCTACCTCGATTACGACCGCTGTTATCATTAATTTTATAGAGCCGTCACCGACATTAGCATATTAAATTAGTTTTTGTTTTTAGTCAAACTCATGTTGGACCATTTGTGTTGTTAATTTGTGATTATGATGGGCTTCATCCAGCCATTAAGCTGTCAACGAAATGTAAATATCCGCTTAGGAATCTATTAGAAACACGGACACTCTTCGATAGCGATCTGACGCGTCTATCAAACGATAAACCATTTTGAATGAGCCTGGTTTCCAAATGTAAAGTGAAACTATACTGGATGCCAACAGATATATTATAAGGTACGGTACAGAGGGCACGACCAGCGGAACAGGTTTCCTGAGACTACTAGCGTAGTAACCAATATACATACAAACCGTGCATTACTCTCTCGCATTCGAGATTACACGGCGTTAGAGCTGGGCGACTGTGAGAAAATTTCACCTGTACCGAGCGCTGGCGATTTATCATTGAATATAATTTCGAATCGGATTATCCCTGAGCTGAATCGAGTAATGTTTTATAAGGGAGATGCAAAGTCGATGATTTAAATGTAATGATAGTGGGTGATATTTCTCGTGGTAACATCACACGTCGAGAGGGAATTAGCGTCGGACTCGGCGAGTGCGTTGCGATAAATCACCCGTAGAGTTCGTTAGGCGCACGCCGGCTGCTCCACAGGGGGCCACCTTCGATTCCGAGCTGGCAAGTGGAACGGCATTCACCAACCCCCTGTAGGTGAATATTTTGACGTGCTATATAGTGGACTGTCGCGTTACACTTGATGAATGTTCCGGTCTATATTTCTCTGTGATACATATTGACTTTGAAATTGATGTATTTCATTGAGTGCTTTTTGGAGTTATTGATCTGTTGTTGCGATAGATTCATAATATTTTTGTGATATTATCTAATGCAAAGTATTAATGTCATAATGAAATCAGCGAATAGTTTATGCTTGTAGCGGTTTCGATGATATATCATTAACGAAAAGTTCAAAGTATCATACGATACGTTAAACTTGATATATTTCTATAGAGATACGTGTAGTTGTTTGTTACTGGTCAATATTCCATAAAGCAATACGTCCTTTTACAAACAGATGACGGGAGACGAGAGAAGTAAGTGACCCACCGTACAGATACTTTGCTACGGCGCATGCGCATCTCTTGCATGAGTTGAAAATGAAGGCGTCCGTCAAATTTTAAAAGTTAATTATCGAAATACTTTTCCAGACGGCCAGTCCGGTGATACATCATCCCAGTGGGAGAATATAAATCACCCAGTGATTGATAGTGCCGTATATCTCACGCTCGTTCGCTAGCTCCTTTTTTAATCCGACACAAATGATTTTACAGTCTGATTCCTTTTTGTCCATTTCGCTGGAGGTTTACGAGACGATCGAATTGGATTTTGTTCACTCGATTTTGGGAGTCTTTTTGTGAACGTCTTAATAGTGTTTCTGATGGATCAGTCAGGACAGACACATTATAGTGATGAAATGCTTCGTATGACGAGATCAGCCATCAATGTGACTGTCGACCACTAGAATTACTTCTACTTGGCCTCACAGCTCAGTTATAGTAGCTCTACCGTTTGTTCTGTGGGTTGTGGGTTTGCTTTACACCCGGGTCAAAAAATTGTGTGATGAATAAAGATGTTTGATTCTTTTTTGGTTTGTGTCTTATATTGTATCATAGGTAGGTATATTTACTAATTCAAAACGTTCACAATCTTAGTAATCGAGTTTCTATATAATAAGATTTGCTTAGTTTGGGGTTACATGGTAAACATGATGTGTTAAATGTCTCGTTATATTTACCTTTTTATTCAAGAGTAAATGACAATAAAAAATAGCTAAAACATTACCGACCTTTCATTCTTTTTCATTTAATTCAAAATGATGCTTTGTCAGTACAAAGCATCCCTTTTCCACAATGTGAAACTCTATATTCCACGGTCGGGCATAAAACTAATGTTTATAGTCAAAACCTATCAAGTTTCTAACAGACATTGAGCGCGACCCGTCGTATTTGAGCATTACCTGCCCCGGCTTAGAACCTTTCCAAGCAGATTAGTGCCGTTTTCTATTGTAGTCGATCCCCGATTCACATGCAAATCGCGTGACAAAACGTGCGGAAATATAATTAGCTTACGATGGGACCCTCGAAGGTCGGGGGTCGCGCACCTTGACCATGCAAAAACTGAACCGGTCTATGTTGTCTTCGCTTTAATTAATGTTTGCAACTTCTGACCGATGTCCGGCAACGGGCTACACACTAAGGTTTTTTCGCAATCCGTGGGAACGCTGCCGCGAGAAAACGTCGATAGTATCTTTACGTCGGACGCAGCTAGTAAGCCTCGGTTTTCCCGGAATGTGGACCATTATACTCGGCCCTGGAGCGTCGTATGAAACATGTCACAGTTATTATGCTTACTAGAAACGATAATATCTCTGTGACGCAGCAGACAAAGTCGGTAAGCACCGCCTCGAGTTATTCTCGTATTTCTAAAGCGCGCATTCTGATTGTTGACGCGATTAAGTCATTATATGTGTTCAGTCTTTTGGTGTTGCCCGAAAGTGTTCGTTGTTTTCCTGAGTACATCGCAAATGGTCAGTTCGGTCAAGTAATGGCTGAACGTTACGGTTCTCACGGTTGATGTTTGGCAAACTAGACTGGTCTAATCCAAACAGACCCTTACGGTCAGTAGGCCAACAATGACCACACCTGGTTCAGGACGCAAATTGACACCCTCCTCAAAGCGGCGCAACGATTCCATTGACGTCTTTTGTAAGATATAGGCGTGCATCGGGCTTTACTCTTTAAATAATAACTGATGCAAACATTGCAGTAATTTGCCCCTGGGAACGTTTGAAGACGATGACGTTTTTGACAGGTTTTGTGGGTTCACAATAAGCGTATTGTGTATGGTTTGTAGTACAAAACGAGACACATTTTCGCTCGGATTAGTGCAGTACAATGTAGAGATTGATACAGAACGTGACATTCAAGTAAGCACATTATGAAAGAATATGTAACTGCCGAAACCCCGTTCAAATACATCTTTTAAATTTTTCGAGATTCTCGTGTATTTTAAAACCGAACCAGAATCGGAAGGTTCTCTCTGCGTTTATCAGCGTTTCCAATTTCCCTTAGAACGGTTTCATTAAAATTCACGAACCGGGGGGATGTCTGGTGCGATACCAGAAATCTTTCTAAATGACCGGTCCAACACAAAAACTTATTAAGATACTCAAACAAAGAATGATTGATGCACGCTAAACAAAAGGGGCTTACCAAAGGTGTAAAAGCTATTGTTCATCTAAAATGACGGGCGAAATTGACTGGTTTTGTTCGTGTACTATGCACTTATTAAATAAACCGGTCGGACTAATGTTGGTTAATTAATCAGTCGGCATGCGAACTTTGTTTTGCATTGCAATTATGGGAATTGCCTGTCTCGTTGCATTATGTGTGCAGGGCACCATCTGGCATTGGCGGACCAATAAATGTTCATTAACCGTATTTACAACTGAGTCTTGTATATTATTCTAGAACCATTGGTATATAGTGACGGCCTCCACAAAATATGGGGCCACCCCTACCATATACAAAGATGACTATGGGATTACACCAAGAGATGGGCAACATTAAAAAAGTCTATAGTATATTTTATTTTATCCAGTATTATTTGCTTTGAAATTCATTTTGAAACGTATATTTACCGCCAGTTCGGAATCGCGACCAGCGCACAAGTTCAAATGCTAGTCTGGCTAGTTTGTTTTAGGATACGTGACCCAAAGGCTGGCTCTTATTTAGGCCAGCGAATTAGCATAGCAATTCAGCGTGGCAATGCAGCCAGTGTCTTGGGCACGCTTCCGTCTGGTACTGGTCTGGAACAGTTGAGTTACCTAAAGGCCGTTTGTAACGGTCCTTAGGTAATCTGACTGATTCCTTTGTACATAGTTAGTTTAATTGTACATTTTATTGAATAAAGTGTGAATAAAGTAAATCTTAACTTGAGTATCAAACGACAATATTGGGATCATCAATCCGCCTGCATGCGTGGTGAATTGATCGCTATTTTTTATTATGCCCATGTCCGTGTACTTCTTGGGCTGTAACGATAATATCACTAGATATCATTATAGCTTCTAAGCTGATTATAGCTTAGAAGGGTAAGAATCTGCAAACTTCTTAAGGGAAAACACTATAATTAAATCTGTCCTAAATTACTCTCTACGCTATAACAAATACTGCCATGTTATACCTACTTTGACCTTTTTATAAACTGCACCATTGCGATGAAAATGTAAGCATATTATAACTTTGCTTTGTTGAAAATCATAGCTGAAACTTGTTCCGTAGATGTTTTATCCGCCTCTGTGGTTTAGTGGTTCGCTCGCCAGTATCAGTTACCGAGGTCCCGGTTTGGTTGGTGGTAGGACTTTGTTTTAGTCTGCCTGGCTAGCTACCACAATCTTGCCTAAGTCTGATAATGTCTAAGTCTGTCGCCAGAGCAACAATTCCTTATAGTTGTGATCCGACATTTAGAGGTAAGATAGTTAGGTCCACAGATTGTTGAGTATTCCGGGTGAAGTGCGCCTCCACGCTTCGGGCACTTGAAACCAGGTGCGAATATAGATGCGAAATTCTTAACGGAAAACATTGTAATTAAATCTGTCGCAAATTAATCTACGAATGACTATAATATATGAATACTGCCTAGTAATACTTGGAGGAAATTATAAGTAAGTGTAATTTACAGAAACTGTACCAGTGCGATAAAAAGCTGAGAAGATAATAACTATGCTTTGTTGTAAATCATAGCCCAGACTTACAGCTCCGTAGATGTTAATATAATAATCATCAACTAATCAAATAACGAATAATGTAACTGATCATATAACTAATCATATAATAATCAACAACTAAACTGACCGTTCACATTTTTCAACCCAATGACCAAAGACCACAATGATACATAAAAGGCTATCTACAACAGATCATAGCGTATCACAATTAAACGTATTACGAAGTAGCCGAATGGACCCTTTCAACCACTTAAACGTTTTAGAAAACACCTCCAGCAAAAAATACAAAGAGCTTTATCTCCATCTTTGATATCTAAGGCGATTATAACGCGACAAAGAGTTTTTTTCCATCATCTGCAGCAAGGAGTTTGCACCTTTCTATTCTCTCTTTATTTCTATCTATTGTTTGTTGACAGCAAACAAATCGTTTGTTTCAAAATAAGGGGGTCGCGGAGACCTAATGCGATGCTCAAGGGTTGAATCGAGAGCAACGGGTTACTGGGACCTTTCCGGCCTCCTGTGCCCTTTGCATTATCTGTACGGAAGTGTGAAAGGACGGTTAATGACACAAAGGTGCGAGTGTGAAACTTTTTGTATTGTTCATTATCATTTGGGAGACACTTGACTGTGACTGGTCAACTTGGTAGCAAACTGTTTAGGCAGACATAAGAAGTATAACATGTTTTTGCAGGTAATTTGTGTTGCTTTAGATGCAACTTGTAGGTAGTATGGTTATGAGATGAGTTAGCTCGCTTATTATATCAACGTCACTTCATTGTGATCGCGTCTAGGCAAGGCGTATATTTGGATCTTTTTTCGATTTCCTTGGAGATCCGGGATAGACTAAATTTATATTAGATTGCTTAACCTACTTACATGATGTACTACCTTTGCAATGATATAAAAAAAAATGACAATTTATTCTGGGACCACAGAACCACAGTCGGGAGCACGCCAGGGCCCATCAACTCTCGGCTTTGACTGTCACTTTCGTATTCAATTGTGACACTTTCTGATTAGATTTGACCACTGATAATCGACTTGAAGTTCAGTTACGCATTTAGGCTACAGATAGGCACACGTTTTTCAAAGTTCACCTCAAGTCGAACCAAACAGTTTAGTCGATCGTCGGAGAGGTCAAACAGGTGGCTCAGATTGTCCCAGCGGGCGGCGATACGATACGAACTCTCAACCTCTCACGTGAAGACCGTTTCCTTTACGATAGGGAAATTACAGTCCTGTTATCAAACATGCTCGTTGGGTTCGTTTGTTCGACCATAGATAAAGACAGACCAACAGATGAGATCTGTCTTTATCTATGGTTCAACTTGACTTGAGAGCAGACAAAACGGCCAAAGATTCAATCGAAAGAAAGACTTACTGCCTTTTAACCAGCCTCATAACTTAGTTGGTAGTAGCTCTGCCTTCTGCGCTGTAGGTTGTGGATTCGATTCCCACCCAGGACAAACTTTTGTGTGATGAAAATAGATGACTGTTCTGTGTTTGGGTGTTGTATCATATATAATAGTACGTATATATTTACAAAAAGTATTAAAGTATTCTATCCGTACCTAATCTTGTTCCCATATTACAAGCTTATGCTTAGTTTGGGGCTAGATGGCGCTGTATAAAATTAATGTCCTGTAATATTAATATTTATTTATATTAATATTTGATACTTCAGAATAATGTTTGATTATGTTTGAATGAGGTCTGGGGACAACATGCATTAAATAGAGGTAAATGTTTTATTACCCGGCTACCACGGAAAGAGGGTTATGTTTTTTCGAGAGTATGTTTGTATGTATGTACGTATGTCATTGGCACGCTCTACATTCTAAACGGCTTGATGGATTTTGAGGTGTCGTTTGGTTTGTTAATAATTGTGGGAGTGCCGCTAATTTGAACTGTACGTTATGGAAGCGCTTGACCTTCATCTAACCTGTATACCTGTATTCAAACAGCTCCTTGTCGGATCGAATTCGGAAACTTGATGAAAATTCCGGAAACGCTATTCCGAAAATCTGGAATCTAAAAATTTTGCCATCCAAAACTAACACAGAAGATATTCTTCATAGAAATGATTTTAGAATATTATCACATCATATCATATCATGTGATCATGATCATATAACCATGAAGTTTAAAATTTGCAGTCAGATTTAAGTTTTTAAACTTTTAACTAGTGATCTTCACAAATTTTTGTTTACTTTTTAATTTTGTGCCAAAGCAAATCTGATGTGGCGAAAAGATATAACAAAGAAGTGTCACCACTTGCATACTTAGGTACACGCCTTTGAATAGGCAGTTAGAGACATTGTAGTTTACGAGTGTTACCAACGCCAAGGCCTCTTTCTGCCAACCTTGACCCGAAGCCTCGTATTTTACCCGCAAACACTCATTTACGCACATCAACAAAAACTTCGTAAATCATTAATTATTTTCGTCATTATCAGCATTAGAAGCAACCCGCACCATGTAGCCATCAATCAAGTCTGTCTTTAAAACAATAACCATAGTTATTAATTCCATAATAACCTATTACAGCTCATAACTTTATATTAGTATGATCGTCAACAGTTGCTTAGAGGCTCAACGTGCCCTTGGGCAGTTGCTCGACTAATGACTCCATAAGATTGATGATTTCACTAATTATACTTGTGACAATGATTGTACAGAGCTTTTTGTATCGATACCGCACATTCCAGCATTGATTAACCGCATCACGAGTCAATCTCTGTATTAAAATTATGTTGGGCTATTACATCATTTTATATTGAATAATTGGTTAGTTCTTGACCTTTTTGGCTTATCTAGCTCTAAGCTAGATCAAGCATAAGCTGATGATGGATCGAGCTTTCTCAGGTACTCACTCTCACGCGCACCGACGGAACACTGCAAACTGTTTGACTTTGTCAGGAACCTCGCTATCCAGGTGGATCTTTACATGTCCTACCACCATTACTGTGATCACTCAGCCATAACCACTAGCAAAAGCCAGCGATTCCGGGTCTACCGGCTTCTGCTCGACTCAGACTACAAGGCAGACATCTTTTACTTTTGTAGAACAGAAAAGCAGCTGTGCGATCTCATTACCTCGCCCAGATAATGCCAGATAATGCCAAGGCATAAGGCATAAGGCAATAGAGATTGTAGCAAAACCTTGCAACTTTAGGATGGAGCTAATATCCTACATGTTGATGATTATCGAATGAAAAAAAACTCAGCTGACTTAAAGCTACTGCTGAACATAGGTCTTCCCTAAACGACGCCCCTAAAATATATCTGAGCCGCCTCCATTCAGCAACTCCCCGCGACCGCTACAATGTCGTCAGTCCATCGAAAGATCTTCCCACACTACGTTTTACGTGGACTCATATCCCAGAACGAAATTCAAACTTAAATAAAACAAGCTTGGATAACGTGTCAGTTTTGATTAAGAAACTGACAAAGGAAGAATCACGATTTACATTTGACGTGATAAACCATATGTTAATAAAGATTTGACGTGATTTGAACATTGCATATCTGTAGTTGCAGTTACAGTTGACTTTTTCAGAAGACGTCACTACTAGACTGGTGGTCATAGCTCTGACACCCCAATGCAGATAAGTGAACCCAGTTGAATCTAAATGTGTGGTCTCTCTAACTATAGGTAGCAATGTAACTGCAAAATACTGGCCACTAAACACGTTTCAAACCCAAGAGGCAATTACACAGGCTATAACGTTGAATTTTGACGCGAACAAGATAATATTAAAACTTATTTACATAGTACTTACAGAGTATGAGTAAAGTACCGGTGGACAAAAAAGAAAACTTTAGTAACACAAGTTTTAAATATAACTTTTGAAACTATCAAGGTTGTGAACACTATGCAACAATATCAACAAAATATTTTCCAAGATTGAAGGTGTTTTGAGGTTTTCGATAATTATCATGAAATCTCGGGAAATGAGAAAAACTTCAAATCGTGGTAAACTCCGTGGATAATGTTTGAAGTGCAAGTTTCAAATGTCTCAACACAAGCATGGTTAGTGACTATAAATTTAAAGCCAATTTCTTTGGTTAGTAAAATTTTCCTTTACAATTTAGAAAGGGCCGGGTCATGACCCGTGCTCCATGGCGGTTTTAAAGACTCACCTTCTCTCCTCATGCCCATTTTGATACATTTCCGGAGCCTGCAGAACTGGCACTGGTTTCTATGGTGTTGGTCTATGGGGCAATTCCTATTCCCTCGGCAAGAGTACGTCAGATTTCTTCTAACGGACCTCTTGAAGAAGGATTTGCAACCTGTGGACCAAAATTCATGGTGTTAATAAATTTTAAATGTACTACAATTAATGTAACTATGTAGGGAAACAGTCGGGTTACCTAAGGACCATTACAGACGCTCTATAGGTAGTTCGTCTGTTCCAGACCAGTACCAGAAGGAAGCTTGCCCAAGAAACTAGCTGTAGTGATAACAACCAGCCTATGGGTCACATGTCGCTTCAATCAAAAGCACTGCGAGATTTTTTGTTATTAAATTATTAGTAAATTTGATTATACAAGTACAATATTGGAGTTTTCAAGCCCAGAGTGAATAGGTTCGGTTTAGACAAGGATGCTCCATCTTATATCACATATTTATTTGTTTTTCAATCAAGCTATTGGTCAATTTGTGGTTATCGTTTGAGATCGTTCAAAGTTGTAATAGTTAAAAAAGCAACTCCATTTTTGTCTTATTTACAGTTTAATTTATTTCACCAAGTTTTTTAATGTTTTCTGTACTAGGTTGTTTTCGAATAATGGACGTATCTAGATTTTAAGCATATAATTTGGATAAAACAGTAAAATTCTCGTAATCAGTCATATAATCATAATTTGATGATCTTTTGTAGGTCTTACAAAATTATTCTGTTATCGATGATTTAGTGAAGCAGTACTGTAACTAGTTTTAGCGTTACGAGGCCACACTGAAATATACAAACATCAGCCATCTTTGGTCAGGGGTCAGATAGTATATATTGTATAATATTTGATGATCAAACTATGTATGTAACATACCTACATGCGTATTATTGACAATCTTATCACAACTATAATAAGGTTTATCAGTTTTGTATCATGTATTTCAACAACGCTTCTAGTTTACTGGCGTTAGCATTCGAACTTTTACGGCCGTTCGGATTATCATAATCCTATACATCAATGGCTACCAACAAAAAAAAATACGACAATTTGTATGGACGAGTCAAATAAACCGAATTTATAAACAGTTAAAATTCCAAGTTAACGATCTAAAGACAGCCAAGATCGATCTCATGAATACATTACGATTAAACATTATAATAAGAAACAATTTAGGGAAAGGTTTGGAAGCTTTCGTTATCTCCAAGTTTTGACATAATGATAAAGGTATAGAATATATTTCATCATGCATAAATATCCATTTTAGAGTCAAGTCTGTCGTTAGGTTTATTATCTTGAGGAATACCTCAATAAGTAAAATAAGTAAAAAGTTAAAAAATAGGTACTCGGGATTTGCTACCGCGATAAACGGATTGTTTCTTAGTATGGGTCAGCTTAGTATGGGCTGGTAGACTAAGTTCGGCACGTTATGCCATCAAAAAAATAAAAGAACTGTTTGGTCCAGATGCTGCCAAAATGGTATATTTTTCTTACTTCCACAGCATTATGACGTATGGTTTACTCGTGTGGGGAAACGCAGCGGATTCTGGCAAGATATTCATACTGCAGAAACGGGCGGTACGGTACATACTGGGCCTAAAACCTAGAGATACCTGTCGAAATGCGTTATCCCAACTGGGTTAAATGACACTTACTAGTGCATACGTGCATCAATGCTTAATGTACCTAATAAATAATATATCTGATGATTGCACACTAAATTCTACACATTCCTACCAAACTAGAAATGGTGGCAACATTCGAAATCCATTTTGTAGGTTGGCCAAACTGTCAAGGAGCTTTGTCTGTAATGGCGTAAACATTTACAATAAGACATAGATATAGAACTACGTGAAATTGAAGATATTAAACTGTTTAAACACAAACTCAAAATACTATTAACCAAAAAAAGTTACATAGACATGTCGGAAGTTCTAAATGATATGTTCATCGCAGAAGAAACTCTTTCAGCTTTATGAAATATTGATTTTTTGTTTGTAAGTTGTTGCTGTTATTGGTTCCCTCTGACTTTTGTTTTTTTGTAATGACTACCTATTTCTTGACATCTATATTATTAGCTCATATTAGTACCTAAGAATCATGACAATGCCTCTATACAGCAGCAATCTGAAATCCTGACATTTTTAACTAAATACCAATTGATTATTTATCATAACACTATGCTATATGATGTATACATCGTTTTTAAATTTATATTATACTTAGTACCTACCTATAAGACGTTACCAAGTGTCCGCTCTGTTCCTATGGTATTAATAAACTGAAACTGAAGCTCTGACCTCGAAACTTGTTCATCAACGATGAGGTCCGTCTTCAATGGAACAAGTCTACCAAGAAGGACCACATTAAAACTCTTCTTGAAGACATTAGGGTCGTCACATAGCGGAAACATAGATGCTGGAAGCTGAATCCCAAGTTGTTTTCGCTAAGTAATTAATGGAATATTGCCACAGCTATGTCATACATTATTATATAATATATATACAACGAAAACAGAAAATTGTTTACTAACAAATCCTCTAAATTTGTCTGAAAATTTTCAAATCGACACGTGTTTCGCCTCTACATGAGGCGAAACACGTGTCCCCCCAGCTCAGTTAGGAAAAGCTCTGCCTTCTGCACTGTTGGTTGTAGGTTTGTATCTCACCCGGGACAAACATTTTAGCGATAAGTATTTGTTGTGTTTGAGTGTTTTAAGTGGTATGTGTATGTACTTACAAAAAAATGTTTAAAAGTATTCAATCCGTGATCCTGTTACCATGTTAGAAGCTAAATACTTAGTTGAGTAAAAAAATTATGTCTCTATCAATTACAAGGGATACCACGAAATGTCATGAATCACGATCACTTGAAACTTACTAGTAGAAGCTGCCAGAAGCCATTTCTTATAAAATTTCATATACATGGATTGGTAACTTCTACAAATTCTAGCCACGGGGGGTAATTACGGGGTCAACTTTGATTCGGAAAGCTAAACTACTCGAATGCAGCTTGTCCACTGAACGAAGTCACTTCGACGCGACGCTATAAGTTGAACACATCAAACCGAATCGTAAATTTTTAGTGTTTTTAATCACAAATCTGTGAGTTTTACCCGACTTGATACCTATACTATCTACAACTCCTAATCAAGGACGTCTAAGTTCTGAGATAATGCTGTTTGAAGTTTTACAGCTGTCAAACAAAATATTGATACTTATGTGAATGTGTAAGATCGTTATTGAATAGATCATAGCAGTTGTACTTTATACCAGCTGGACTATAATAAAAATTGGATAAATCTTGACGTTGAGGCTTATCTGTGCAGGATTCACAATGAAGGTATTTTGTTTTATTGTACAACTGGGAAGCGTTTGGCCTTTATCTCACCTGGTTCCAAGTTCTGATAAGGACGAAGGTGGAAGAGTACTTCACCCATTCCTCATCAATCTGAGGATTTGGCTATCTTACCTCTAAATGTCGGAACACAACAATTTATAGAACTGTTGTTTTGGTGACAGAATTAGGTAAAATGGTGGTAGATAGCCAGGCGGACTTAAAGAACGTCCTACCACTAACCAAAACAAGCATAATATTGTACCTACTCCTCCCGGGGGTTGAACCCGGGACCTCTGGATCTGACACCGCTGCTCACTAGACCACAGAGGCGGTTAAAAAAATCTTACTGTTTTCCCCGCAGAGCTGTTATAAAGGAGCTCTCAAATACTTGAGTGGAATCAGCCCTATCTCAGAATAGTAGCTATATTGACACTTGCATGCTTAGATCCCATTTATCATGGCTTAACATAAATTGTGAATGGACTGTTTTGAACGTTAACAGGTATTCGTTACGTGAATTAAACAAGAATCGTATAACTTAGTTATTGACTAGTTATGATCAACAAATAAACTGCTTTAGAATGATTTATAGCAACGGTAAGACTTAGACTGTTTTTGACAAACTGCTGCTTAGGCCTCGACAATGTATTTTCCGTAAATTTTTCAGGAGCCATTTTCCAGAACGGAATTTACGCTGACTCGAAACTCTGGCGTAGGTTGTTCAATATTGAATAATAATCACATGTTGCGTTTAGTTGTATGAGATGAGGTATCTGGTAAATTCTGTACCTACATTAGTATTCTGCTTTCGCCTCTATCTTATCGTGAATACTGGTAAGGAATGAAACCTTCTTGCCCTTGTCTGTCATTGCTACAATCTTGGAGTCTTCAAGTCCAGAGGAAGTAGGTTCCTTTTAGACAAGCGTGCTCCATCTCACATTTTTACTTGTTTTTCAAGTATAAAATAAATAAGGTCATACGCTCCAATAAAAAAAAATGTAGCCCCGATAGCAACCCCAAATGTCTCAAAGTAACCGAAATCGAATTTAGAATTTTAAATCAAAGTACGACTATCAGCACTAATAAATAACACACGTAGTAAAATAGCTGCAATATTTTGGTAACAACGTAAGCTTGGGTACCGTTATGGCTGTAAGCACGTATTTTGATAGCAGATAAGGTGCAAACCACCTACAAAATGTTTAGCCGCCGGAGAGATATTTCTTACTATTTGCCGAAATATTTTTTAAGACATTCATTTTTATTTATTTATATGCTTAAAAAATATCAATAAAGGTTTTTTTTTATTAAAAGTGTATCCTGCCTATTTTATTTTTATAATTTTAGGAAAACTTACAGCTAGGTAACAACAGATAAGTACTTATTTCATATGCTGTAATCTGATATTTATTTTTAGAAGGCCAATTAAAATTTTCTGCAGATAGTTAGAAACATAAATAGCAGCTGGGCAGTGTTCGAAATTCTATCATAAAATAAAAGGTATATTTTTTAAGCTTTCCGCCCTATGCCAAATTAAAGGATTTGGCATAGTGCATATTTTTTTACGCTCAACGTTCTTAAAAAGGGGTGAAAATTATGAAATTTATAGTAATTTGTGCAGGCGACTATACATAAAACACTGGCACAGTTTTTTCTTCACAGATACCAGAATTTAAGGTCCCATCCAATAGTTATTATTTACTGTTTTTTTATTAATTGACGAGTAAGCGCTTGGCCTTTATCTCACCTGATGTCAAGCTATGATAAGGCTGAAGGTAGAAACGCACTTCACCCGGAATCCTCAACAGTTTGAGAAACTGGTGATCTTACCTCTAAATGCCGAAACACAACAATTTATATTAATATAATAATGACCCATGACGCATTCTTAAAGTATTTCGATAATAAGCCAAATATTTGCTTTTAAAATTGAAAGCCACACAAACGCGTGAATCATATTTAATGCTTATTTATTTGTTAATTTGATTATTGGTTATTTTATCATAATCCTCAAATTTACGATTGTAGAATTCCGACCGCCAAATGAAACACAAATCGCTATGTCCTTCTGGTTTTAGAAATAGAAAATAACACAAACCAAATAAATAAACCGCAATAAAATGTGTGGTATATTGCCTTATTATAATAATTATTATAGAAGCCCGAATCGAACACCTATTCATATTGGGTTCGTAAGTGGATAATGCTCGACGAATTAGATACAAGATTGTAGAATTATTCAAATCTTACTGCGAGTTTAAACATAACATTTTCTTTAATATTAGGTAGATTATAATTGTATACAAACGGGATATTACATTTTTACACAGCGAAACTAGGTTTAGGTTTAAATAACTTTATTATCACAAAGACAAATAGTTGTCACTTATGCAATTACATATTTATATAAGGAAAAAATAGTAGGTATTCGTCGTCGCTACTAACTATATTATTGATAATGAAAATGATATTGATGAACTTACCTAATTCTGTCGCCATAACAACAATTCAAAAATTATTGTGTTTTGGCATTTAGAGGTAAGATAGCCAGTTAATCAGTTTGTGTGTGTGCGCCTCCACCTTCGACCTTGTTACCAGTGTAAAAGGTGAGATGAAGGCCAAGCGCTTACCCGTCGTACAATAAAAAAAATCCCTTGTTTTTTTTTGTGAATACATTCTGATACAATACAACACCCAAGTACAGAACAAGCATCACGTGTTTATTGTACTGGATGGAAATCGAACTCACAACCTACAGTGCAGAAGGCAGAGCATACCTACCACCTGAGCTACGAAGCCATTATAACCAAACAGCGCGAAGTAACAAAAAATCAGATCTAATAGAAGACTCCGCTGCTCGAAGCATCGGTCGCCTTGTACTAAACCTGCACGCAGAATAGGTTGGAGCTATTTCACTGTTACCATTCTATAAGTACCAATTTCGTGTGTTTTTTTGGATAAGTTTCTTTCTAATCACTAAATAATTAATTGAGCTGAGGTTTCACTGTCTGTTAAGTGTATACTTATTGAGATTAATATTTTCTATTGAAATCTGGTTTCCTCAGTTACATGCTAGCCTCAAAGCCCATTACCACAATCGCTGGGAAGATCGGCGGCTGCAAATTGAACGTGATAGCCAACTCGGTGCATTGACATCGAGTTTGAAGTGAAATCTGAGACAATGGTATGGCCACTGGTACCACAAACGAAAGTAAGGAATGGTATGAAGGAAGTATGCTGTATAGTAGGAATTATTTAGCGAAGGCTGCCTCCAAGATTATCTGATTATATAATCAATTTTGAAGAAGTTTCCACGCTTTCTAGCGCCTTTAGATTATAGACACCATAATTTGAATCTTTATTTGCTGTAGAACAGGGATGAGCTGGCCTGCATCTCATCTGGTGGCAAGTTATGATAAGTGGAACCGCACTTCTTCCAGTTTGAGGAGCCATCTTTCCTTTATATGCCGGAACCCAACAATTTCGAATCGTAGTTATGGCGACAGACTTAGGCAAGATGGTGCAGCCTGATGGACTTGAAAAAAGCCCTACCATCAACGAAACCAAGCATAAATTTGTCTTCCCCGGGCGATCTCTATGTCTTGTACTGGTGGGTTAACCATTACACCAAAGAGGCGGTTTGTGTTTAGGTTCAACTTTATTTTAGACAGAAACTATTTAATCTTAGTCTATATACTAAATTTAGTGCACATTTTTGGTAAATAAGTGTAAAAATGAAGCCACATATGAGTTTTGTCGTAATTTTTCTATGCAAAATGCCTCTTTCCACCAAAACGAAGTGAACTATAGCAAATTCCTATCAGCAATAGCACTAACTCAGATGAATCAGGTAATATGAAAGGCAGAGCTCATAGTAGATATAATAATCATCTCACCTGGTTACACAAGTTGAGATAAGGCCGAAGGTGGAGGCGCACTTCACCCGGAATCCTCAACAAACTGAGGAACTGGCAATATTACCTCTAAATGCCGGAACACAACAATTTTAGAATTGTTATTATGGCGACATAATTAGGTAAGATGGCGGTAGCTAGCCAGGCGAACTTAAACAAAGTCCTACCACCAACCAAACCATGCACAATGTATTGTACTCCCCATGGGGATCGAAGCCGGGACCTCTGGATTTGAAATCCAGATTGTGGGTTGAACCACTAGACCACAGAGGCGGTTAAAAAAGGTTATTCTACGCTTCCAAAAATATATTTTTTTACGCCCTACAATACAATGAAATAAGCTGCCATCGTCTGTTTTTCCGCTGTGTGTTTTTAGGTCATACCTAATGTCTTCAAGAAGAAAGTTAATGGGCAATTTCTGGGTACGCTCCACCGTAGAGCTCATCCTTGCCTACGTTTGTTTCGAAGTCAAGAGCCGACCGATTATTACGACTATATTCTTAATAAATCATATATATATATATATAAAGGTATATGCATTGGAGCGACCAAATCAGCTCATCGCTGGAATCAAGCGAGAGCGACGGACGCATCGCGCATCGCTGAAGACAGATCCCGCTAGAGACGCATCGTACCTTCGAAGGTCCTACAAAAAGGTCTCCCTGAGCAGTGGGGGTATCGATGGATAGAGGATATAGGAGGATACCTATATTTTTATACAGACAAAGAAATAATGTATTTTTATTTTCACTTTTTTTTATTCCTCTGAACATGGTTTTAAGGAATGTTTGCAATCATATAACGGCCTTTGATGACGTCATCTCGCATGTAGGTCAGTGAGACGAAACGCTCAACACCTGTAATCTTTCTGTCATTACCGGTCACTAGCCAATGATTGCAGCTCGGAGATTTACGCGTAGGAAACCATTTTTTTCAAATAGCGGGTTTAAAGAGCGGTGGATAAAAGTGGCTAAAGGTACTGCAAATCTTTGGTAGAGGTTTATTGGCTTTAACCTGTTTCTGTGATTTTATTTCTTAACCGCAAAAGTTTGATTTCCCATCATCATCATCATCACAGACCAAAAAAACCCTTCAAAAAATGCAAAGGGAGAACTGCCATAATCACCACTCTTGGCAGGCTTGAAGTTAGTACTAGAGAGAAACCTGGATGATGTACTCATAGAATAGCCTAGAATAGAATCACGAGCCTCCAGAAGTTTAAATGCCTACTTATTATGGCTTAAAACTAAAGAAGCCAATTATTGATATAATATACAATTTTGCTACATCAAGAGGGTAATATAGTAATTAAAACTGAAGTGGTCATTCGAACAGATTTGAACGGTCGGCCTTGCAGTTGCTTGCAATTTTGTAGCTACGCTAAATTATATTCTCAACATATAACTATCTAAGTACTACAACAATAATCTCCTTGTCAGAGTTTCCTCCGAAATTGGGGCAATAATTACCACGCTCAGCTGGTGGATTGGTGAACGCAGTCAAGGTTTTAGATAACACTAGAAGTAAGCTTGCGCCCTTCTTCTAGTACGACCTTAGTCGGCTTTTACAACATCCGCGGGCTGAGTTGGAGGGGTCGATTCGTAAACCGTAACCGCCACGGCACATAGTATTTCAAGACTTGCAAATTTCAATTTACCTACTCAAAACGGTTTACCAGACTCAAACTATCGTAGACTAAAGGATACGTATGAGATGGTTCGATCATTATTTATTACATACATACTATTATATTATTATTTACTATTATTATATTACATACTATTTATGTACGATAGAGTGAGCCTACCCAGAAGGTTACATACGAAAAAAAATGGGAAAATGCATGAATGCTGCTTGAATGCTCTGTGCAGATTGCCTAAGGTAAGGCACACTAATTAATTTTAACATAATTTGAGAAGAGGTATAAACTGGTTACAAAATTACAGGATCTGTCACTCAATATTCCACTTTATTAAAACACTTCACGTACCTATTTATTACTACAGCCTAGATATGTTGACCTTCAATCGGCTAATGATTTTCATAGCACCAAATGATTAATTAGATACCTACACTATATGCACTCAAAAAAATAGGTTAAGTGAATATATTTATTTCGATCTTCATGGGATGCAGATTAGTTTATGAATACGGGTTTGTGGAAGGTAATCCTGCTACATATGCTATGAAAAATATGCAAATGTGTTCCGAAGTATAAATACACATATTACCATCATGAATTTTGCAGTGTGAAACCAACGTCGGTTATAAGGGTTACATTAAAAAAATCTGTTTGAAAACATCTAGACAACTGATAGCGCATGCCTCGCTCCATGTCAAAAATAATGACAAATTATAAACATTGTAACATTACATAAAGGTTTTTTAAATAAAATGCACATAATAAATAGTTAATAAAACGGCTCGTTTATTTTTATGGTGTAAAAAGCGTAAATTTTCGATTTACGACGTGACAAACATGGTACTCTTTAACAATATGGCGGGTCTTAAATTTCCAAAATGGCTGTTAATGTCATACACTTGAATGTTTACCTTATTAAGGCGTAGCTCTAGTACTTGTTTAATTCACATAAACAACGTATTAAAAAGAGTCAAATTTTCATTAAAAGGCAGCATGAGTCAAAGAGTACGAGATGTTTATTGACAGGTTTAGTGGCGAGAAGAGAGCCACACACGCGCCGATCGGGGATTCAATTTAAAAAGTGGAATGAGATAAAAATAAATAAGTTCGGAGAGACACTTATGTTTAGAGTCGCTCGTAAAGATAGGGTTAACTGCCACAGTATCGCGGGACAAACATACCATAAACTGACCGGTTGTAGTGGTCTAGTGATGCGCTTATCGATACTCCCTGCGCAGGCAGGGAACTCTATATAAGCGAATTTGCATACAAAACTAATGATAGAACATTTGATTATCTTTTGGATATCATAAAGCTTAGGACACTTTTCATACCTATTTTGAAATGCGCTACTTATCTACTCAGACTCATTAACAAGAAGTAATTACCTGCATTAGATTATGAAACAAGCTCTTTTTAAATTTCAAAACACACTATTCAAACAAATTATACATACCTATAAATAAATTGCTATGGGATTTGTGTGTTTAGCTAAAAAAAAATATATTTCAAATATCGATAAAAATATCGACATAACCAACCCTAAAAGCAGGTGTCAACCGCAATCAAAACAGCCGCGCACGGACGTGAACATTTAACTCAAAAGAAGCGACCTCTTCAGGACTTTGTCATCGTAACCCCTTAAACGGCTCCAGTGCAGTTGCTCCGGTCACCTTCCAGTTTAACTTTGACAAGGTTGTATTACAATCAGCGGGAGGTCCAACTGTTAATAAAGTGGATGTGTCGACATCAAAATAACACTTTATGGTCGCGACGCTAATGCGGTTTATCAGTACCATAACGCGGTAATCGTCAATGGAGTAAAGCTGAAATATAATCCCACTTAAATTGTATATGCGAAAGTGGGTTTGAATATTTGTTTGTCCTATACATGTTGCTGTCTTTTATTTTCCGTTTATTTTAGTTAAAAATTGGCATGAAATAAGGCATTTCATAGCTTAAGCTCGGCTTAGGCGTTATAACTTAAATAGGCCGAATGCACAATAATATTCGGCAACAATTTCGAAATTGTGTTATCATCTAATTAGGTAGCTATTTCTTGCATGCCATAACGTTAGACAAACAGTTTTCAGTAGGTACATTCTTATCACAAAGTCTGAGGCATTTTGTGTTCTGATAAAATTGAGGTTGTGACCTTACTGGCGCCATCTACTTTATCGATGAAAATATCGAGTAAGTTTCACATCTCTAATTAAATTAATAAACTGAGAAAACTAACCGGATGCTGTAGTATTATTGATCGGTAGTTTCCTTTGAAGAGCCGACTCTACTGTGTGATGACGATAATATTTTTTTTATGAATTTCATTTCATATTATTTTACATGCAAACTTTGACCTCTTCCGCCAACCCCTCAGAGAGACGTAGCTTAATTATACTCCATTGTAATGTATCTACTGCTAGCGCCATCTATTGAGTTGCTTTCTTGCTTAAATACTTTTAAACGTATCAACAAACAAAGATCATTTTGAAACAAATCTCTTATATATAATCTCTATACGCGGTTTTCTTCAAAACCTTCGAAAAAAAACCCAATAATATATATTTTAATGTTATATACACGCATGTTTTGAATTATATTAAGGATAATCATAATTCCAGGAATCTCATACATTTGACAAATATTTTTAGGACTCATTGGAAATCTAAGTTTTTTCCTTGTTCATTAAGAATATCAAACAGACCGGTCTGGTTTCAGTGAATACCGACGGCCATGTTTGCACATTTTTTAATTAACTTAGGCATAGGTAGGTATCAATAATAACAATGAACAAATGTGCGCTCTTATACGAAAAAAATGTAACGATAAATAGTTCTCACACAAGGTTGTCTAGGAACTATATTTAAAAAATATACTTCGCACCAAAATCTGTGTAGGTACCTATTTAAAAGCGAACATGTGTGGTAGACATAGACATAGGTTTTTTACCCGTAAAAAATATTTTTTAGCTCGTGTACTAAGGTAGGTTCTGAAATACCCAATATTTTTATTTTATCACATTTTATTTTCTCTTTTCAGCTTGGACAAACAAGTATCCTACTTACCAATTCAATTAAGTGGAAAACTGACTTTAAAGTTCAATTAAACATGAATGGCGCTCGATTCAAACGGAATTTAGAAAAAAAAACAAATAAATAAGCAACATAACAATCTCGAAGGAGCTTCCAGAGTACAGGTTAGCTCTTAACCCGTCAGAGGTCAAGGCTGTGGTCTGCGAGCTCCGTAATGACAGCGTTGCGCTAACTTATGTCACAGTGACATGCACGGGTTAACAATCATTGACACGGGTGACACCTAGCCACCGTTTAGAGCTTAGAACTTAATTCTTAACCCGTTAGAGGTCAAGGCTGTGGCCTGAGAGCTGTCACTGACATGTTTAAAGTTGTAGGAGATTTTGTGATGAAGTCAATTCAAATTTGTTTTTATTTTTTCAGATATTAGATATATTTTATACCTTTATACCTACTAGTTACACGTTTGTACCTGAACTTTACAAACCGTACTGTGACCGTTTGTAACTGACCTTATAAATACCTAGAGGTAAGTTAACACTGTACATTAAGGTTTCTGTATAAATAAATAGAGCATTTTTATATTATTTTGGCTCTTTACGTGACTTGTCTAGCTTTGGCCAGAGTAAGGATGAGGTCTTTTTTTAGTGTACGATGGTGAAACGCTTCCATCTCACCTGGTTTCAAGTTATATTAAGGCCGCAGGTGGAGGCTCACTTCACCCGGAATTCTTAACAGTCTGAGGAACTGGCTATCTTACCTGTAAACACCGGAACACAACAATTAAGAATTGTTGCGACAGAACAATTCTAGGTTAGATAGTAGTACTAACTACCAGCTAGGCGGAATAAAATAAAATCCTACCACTAACCAAACCAAGCTCAATATAGTACTCCCCTTGGGATCTAACTCGGGCCTGGACATCTGGGTCTGACACCGGTGGACGAACCACTAGACCACAGAGACGGTAAAAATATACGATGGAGCAAGCACTGGTTTTCCCGCGCACTGACGTATCACAGTAAACCGTTTGGTGCCAGACTTCGGCAGGAGGATAGTCGCTAGCCAGGTGATCTTTAAAGGTCCTACCAGCAGTGTTGTGATAATTCAGCTGTAACCTCAAAAAACAACGATTCCGTTGCCCGGGAACAGCTTAGAGATAGATCACACCTGCCCCGGTGAATGTATAATAATCTCGGTAAAGATTATTGTTTTTTTTGTTATAATTATACTTAACTGGAACATTGACTCCGATTAAACCGGTTGATGCAAAGCTAAACATTTTTTCTGATAATACACCGAATACGAGCACTAAGAACATTCCTCGTTCGATCCCTAATGACCCCTATGTTTGAAATCCCTCACCTATGTTAGTTAGGGTTATCAAAAATGTATATTTTCTTAGTTACCTACGTGCTTTACGTGTGTATGAAGGTGATGGAAAAAAGCATAACTACCCTAGTTAAAATATGAAAAACTTTAATTACCTAGGAATCCTAGTTTTTGGTAATTTATTAGATATAATATAATTAAAAATAAATAAACGGTATCTACTAAAATAAATATTAATATTAATATTTTTTATGATACAATTCGCCTTTCAAATGTAAAGCTAAACTAAAGCTTACATAAATTGTTTATTTTTATTTTCCTTAAATGAATAACTAATTAAATTTCCTTTATGTTCCGTAAATTCGTATATATGAAGTATGCCACAAGTTTTAGAAATGCGTATATTTATAAGCTTTGTAAATGTGTTACTTTCTAAGTTAGATACCTTTTAGGATAAATTTACACTAAAGTTTGTATCACCTTACTTATTATAATTAATGAAGATCTTTTGAAATTGTTTTGAATTGAATGATACAATTCAATTTAAATGCATTTTAAAATTCACCGTGCTAAGAAATTCAAATAAGTACTTAAGCCGTCGAAATCGTTAAAACAAAGCATCTAAGTTTTTAATGTCACACCAGTTATTCGTATTTAAATGCTGTTTATTTTTAGCAAGGCAACATTGAACGTAATGTAATTTAATTAATTATCACTTGATTTTATACCAAAGCTACCTGCAAGTCAAATAAATTACCGACGTAATTCGCTCTAGGGTTACTAGTTAGTTAGCTGTGAGATTTGTATTTAAATAATGAATCCATGTCATTATTTAAATACAAATCTCACAGCGTTCTTGAAAAGCCTCAATTTCGTAGCAGAGGGCAGAAAACAACGATTTCTCAAAATTTGCATAAAAGTGAAACACCCCTTATCTGAAGAAGCAGGCAGTTTATGAAAACTTTGTCTAATTGCATTCTGATTAGAATACCAAGGGTAGATCAAATTTTTGAGGTCAAATTTTAGGGGATTGTTGTTTAAAATTTTAATTTTGTCATTCAAACGAATATGAGCTTTTGCAAATAAATTAGCCGCGTTAATGAGACATTTTAAATCAGCGTAAAACTAACACAATTGGGAGAAACTTTGAATTAAACTTTGTACTTATAATCGAAACAAAATAGATAATTCTCATTTGAAAAACGTGGTAATAACGTTGTCTTTTAAACGGTTAAAAATTACAAATCAAAAATTGCTCGTACCGTGCAAAAATATTGAAAACAAGGATTATATAGTTTTTATTTTAGTATCGAACCTAACAATCCGCCTATCACACTACTGACCTACAAACCGTCATCTCCTGATCCCGAACCACAGGTCGCGCAAGAGGTCACATCACTTTCACTGCACAGGTACATACCCTCGCAGGTGAACTGGCCGTAGTGCTTCCCCGAGGACTTGTCTCCGCAGACCACGCACTCGACGTTCTGGCCTTTGTCGTTAGCGGAGGATCCGCTCTGCGTCGACGCGGCCTGGCTAGCCGGAGTCGCCGGCAGCAGGTCCTCTTCCCTCCAGCTGCCGCGGAAACCAAGCTCCAAAGGCGGGTGGTCGGGGCCTCTCGGAGGGCAAAGCCCCGGGCCGCCGACCCCGCCGTATACTAGCGCTCCGTGCGTGATGATGCCGGTTGCAGTCACAGGGCAAAAGCCGCGCGACGCGCTTGTGTGTCAAGGGTCGCGGTTCGGTCGCGACTGACTCGGGTCGGGCCAGGGTGCGGCGCGCCGCCATTGGCCCGGTGGCCCAGGGGCAGGGAGCGAAGGCCCCGCCACCTCGACTTCTGCCCCCCTCCCGCGCCGCACCCGCGAGGGGGGTGCAAATCTTTCAGTGCCCGGTACCGTCTGCAAGACATGTCCGCTTTGTTTACAATACTATTTTTCTGCTATGATTTGAGCGCTTAAGTCGTAGCAATAGAATTTAAATTGCAACGTTTAGTAACTAACTTGTTATTATACCGACTGAGGTGGTATGTGGTAGGTGATACAAAAAACCCTTTCATCGGGGTTTTTCTTAACATACTGCCGTTTGGTTAGTAGATAGGTACCTACATGTAATTTTCTGTAGTCTAACGATTTTTTGATTGACCTTGAGGTATCAACAAAACCAACTGTCCGTTATTATTATCTATGTATAACGATGGGTAAAGGATACCCAGATTATTATTTTGTAAGTTTGTACTTTAATTTTATGGAATTTTCAGCACTATTTTTGCGAACGGTACCTGAAAATCCTACTTTGTATCAACTTTCTCAGCGCCTCCATATTTCTGCGCGCTTGATAGGCACTATACCTACTTACTTACCTAGTTCCAAGTGTATAAGTAGCTCTGACAGACGCAATAAGGGATGCTTTTCAGTAGGCTTTTGTAACTTTGTAAATTGGGCCTAACAGACTGTAGGCTATGTTTAATAAGGTGTAAGACTGATGATCTTCGTCGTTTTATTTTTGACTGCTATTATCATCAACTCCTTAGGTACTACCTATACCTTATAGCAATTGTAAATAATTTTATAATTGAACCTACGTTAAATGCATTTGCAAGAACTCACAAAACGTTTTTTATATTTAGGAGTAAATGAATAAAATGATAAGAACTATTTTATTTTAATAAAATTCCTGTGTACCTTACCTATCTATTAATGATACGCAAACTTACACAAACTTAAGCAAAACTAATCAAAATGTTTATATTTCAATACATTTAAAAAATACCATTCGTTGACGTAAAATCCAACACATAACTCTAAGTCAGTCAACATTACACCACATTAATGCAATCCATTACGACTTTGACCTAAACTAAATTGAACTAATTAAGACTCCAGGCCCCAAACCGATCCACTTAGCGAGCGAGCTACGATCAATCATAACTAAAACATTATTCATCGATAAGCAAATAGTTCTCAATTGGTACAATCGCACAATATTCATTAGATGTAGATCGATCTAGATCACGGTAGGCGGCGCACGCGCCGAGGGCGTGGCCTAAGCGCGGGAGGGGGGAAGCTCCTGCGCACTTGTCAACGTGACGTCGTCGTGAGCTGACGTGTCGCTGACGTTAAATTCCAATTGGAAGTTCGTTGATGATACGACATAATTTCCGTTTGATTTGTGAACGGTACTTTGGCTAGTCCGTGTAGAATCAATTTCATTATGCTCAGCTTTATTGTAATTGAATGCTAGATGTTTTTTCCTATTAGGTACCTCGTAGAAAAAAAACTAAATTGATACTGAAAGCATTCAATTTTGAACACAGAGAACTATTTCAGGAATATCATGGAAGTGTGAGTGTGGTATTTTAGACAGCCATAGAGAGTAGGTACACAACGATTCTAATGTGAATGAAATTCATATTCTACTAATTTCATACCATTACTAAAAAAAGGTAACTTTAGTTTGAGATTCTCAAACACACGGATAGATTTCGGATGGAAACATACATTTTTGTACTGTATTTGACATAGAATCCGATAGATTTCAACATTATCCTCAAACTATTTCTGAAAAAAGTCTGTGAAAGCTCAGAATAATAGTCAATATTTTTTTATTTCCGAGTTAAGAATACTGTTTCCAGAATCTCCATCGACAGCTTTTGAATTCGATGCGATAAGGCTCCCTGTATGTTTTAGAAGTGGTCTGGAAATTCCTCGATAACTTCGAACAGATAGTACATTTTTGCATCACGCGTTATACTCGTAGTATTCCACTTGCAGCGATCGACATTCATTTGTGACATAAGTCTAATAGATTTAATGTAACGTCATTTTCTAGTGGTGACGTCTAAGAAAATATCCTACCTCATGATCACGTGTAATATACATTTAGGGTGGTTTGTTTCTTGATAGTTTTTGAAGCAATACATTTAATTAATAAATATAGTATTTTTTCGAAGGTACTACATAAATTCGATAGGACTGTAAATGACTAAGTAATCAGAAGGTTCAGAGGATCTCAACACAAGCCCCTTGAGACTTATTGTAGATCCTGGTAAAACCAATATTGCCATGATTTGAATGTAATAATTTTTAAAATTATGGGTTATGACATTATAATTTTCATATCATTCTATGATTTTAATATTAACACATTGCCATGATTTTTTAATAATGGGTTACATTATAATTTTAATATCATTCTATGATTTTAATGTTATTATATTTTACTTTATAATCAAATTAATTGTGTAAGCAAACTTTAATGGAATAAATGGATGAGTGACTGATAGTGCCATCTCTAGGCACCAAAAAGTAATTTTGATAAGCTAATTGGCAACTAATAAGATGGTTTTGCCTCCTTCTGAGTATCCTTAAATCTCATCTCATCTCAGGTAGTTCCTTCTACGTTGTAGGCTGTGAGTTCAATTCCTACCCACGACAAACATTTGTGTGATGATCATATATTTTTGTTTTGTGAATATGATAAAAATGTTTTAAAAAAAATAATTATCTTAAGTATTCTATCTTAGTTTGGGGCTAGATGGCGTTGTGTTAAAATAACGTCCTGTAATATTTACCTATTTATTTATCTTAGATGCTTATAGGCAGGCCGTAAAAGTTTTTAGACTTAAGATATGAGATAAAAGAAGATCTATGACGATCCTATGAGTATAGCACTCCTAAAACATACCTACTGCTAGGTAGGTAGTGGGTGCAAATAAAATGAAATCATGATGATGACGACGATGAGAGTTATTAGTTTTCGTAGAGACTGGGTAATGTTAAAACTTTGGAGTATCCTGATGAATGATTGATGAGACAAAGCTTTAGATACACGATGAATTAGATACAATTAAATGATAAATAAATATATATGTAAATAAATCAATCAATGAAAAAAATATTGTATGATGCAATGCCTAAAGATAAGAACACTCCAAAATATATGTATAGGTTTTATTTAGGTACTTATTTTCCGTATTAGAATTCAGACGCAAAAAATACGGTTTTTTTAATGGCGCATACGACAGGCGTCGAACATCGGAAAACTCATCCACCAACAAATCATGGTAAATATCCTGTTATTATTTAGTTATAATGCTGATCATAAGATCAATTCCTCATATTTGTGAGTATATCCATCCCTATCTGGACCGGTATTAGTAGATTTTATAATGGTTTCTTGCAATGATGGAACCATAGTCATAGTGACGTGATCAAATGGTCCGAAGGAATATTCAATCTATGTTTGATGGCATTTATCCGTAATCTTTGCAAATCTATGAAAAAGTGTAGGTATTATGTATCGCATACCTACATTTGCTGAAAGTTCTGTCAGCGTGAGTAATCGGCAAGAAGTCCAGGCTGTCACCCCGAGGTGAGCGGGGGTGAAGGGTGTCGAGGTGAGGGGGTGTAAGGCGGGTCAGAGGTCGCGCCGCCCCACTCCGCCCAGCACCTTTCTACCCTTAAACCAAAATAGCGAAACTTTGGTTATTAGGTAATTTGACTGCTTATTTACAAGATGTATTAAATATCATTAGGTACTTTCTGGGTAGGCTCGCTCCGTCGTATACTTAACCCTCAAACCTTGCCCGTGCAAGTTTCGAGACAAGTCCTTCCACCAACCTTACCAAGCATAATACTGTCCCTCCTGGGGATCGAGCCCGGTACCTCTGGATCTGATAGCGGAGGGCGAATCACTGGACCACATAGGCGGTTAGCGACGATTCTTCGGCTTCACTAGTTTGTAAGAGCTGACAAAAATATTTTAAAAAATCTTGAACATATTCATAAGATAGGAATATTACTTAAAGGATCAGAGACATAATTGTCTCAAACCCACAAATTATTCATAGAATACTGATAATTTGAAATTACAATTCTAAGCTACTCATTTTGTGGATGTAAATTATCAGAGTAAACAATTTAATTTAAAAGTACTTAAAAATTATCACACTAATATTATAAATGCAAAAGTTTGTCAGTGAAACGACTAAATGAATTTGGCTGATACTTGGAGATACTTGACTGATACTTACATATTTTTTTTATTGTTTATACAAAATACATTTTAAGCCAAAAAATAATTACGTAGTATTAAGAGCTTGAGAGAGTCTTTAAGTTTTGAATAAGCTGTAGCAACAAGCAGCATTGCTGTGTTCTGATTAGAAAGGCGATTAGATAGGTATGGTTGCCGGTGAAATTACGGGCACGCGACGCATGGATTTTTGCCTCAAGTTAACGGTCACATTGCAGTGCCGCGTATGTCATGTTCTTTGTGGATGTGACTTACACAGTAAGGCTTTGTTATTGGTAAGAGATGCATTTAATAGCAGATGGGCTGTTTCATTGATCCGTCTCCTAGTTGTATAAAACTAGTCTATGGGAAGGCTAACCGATGGTTAAAGAAATACAAACTGTCAAAATATGTCTGTACTCATTATGACAGTTTGTGTGATCATGTATATATTTTTTATTGATGCTCGACGGATAAGCGCTTGGACTTCTCACCTGGTTCCAAGTTAAGGTAAGGCTGAAAGTGGTTCACTTCAGCCAAAATCCTCAACCAACTGAAACAATCACGAAAACCCAGCATTTTTTATTCCATCTCCACAGATACGCACGAAACTTAATCTGAGCCGTGCCATCGATCGCGACATCGGTGTCTGTATGTCGTCTGGTCACCCCCCCACCCCCACTT
Organism: Venusia cambrica; assembly: GCA_951394065.1. NCBI lineage: Eukaryota > Metazoa > Arthropoda > Insecta > Lepidoptera > Geometridae > Venusia > Venusia cambrica. Next base: position 12,697,366 of record OX596035.1, read on the forward strand.
GGGTTGAGTAATTGGGAGCAGGTACTCGTAACGTTTTCACAGTTTTTCCCTTCTCTTCTTCACCGACTTTGCGTTTAAAAGTCATTTAGCCTGTTAGATTTTCGTATTTGTTGGTAGCCCAAACTGTTATTTTTGTTTTCTTTGAATGAATCGTGTAGAAAAATCACTTACCCAACTCACCCAACTCATAATAGATTTTTTTTTTTATATTTACTCTTCATATGAGAAAGCGGCCTTCATCTTGGTTTCAAGCTACGATAAGGCGGTAGTGGTAGCGCAATTCACCCGGAATCCTCAACAGTCTGAGGAACTGGCTATCTTACCTCTAATTGCCAGAACATAACAATTTAGAATTGTTTTTATGGCGAAAGTCTTAGGTAAAATGGTAGTAGCTCAGACATTATTAATCAAAGTCGAACCACCAACCAAACCAAGTAAACAACTGCAATACCGGTTTTCCTTTTGGTACTAATGCCGGATTTATGTAAGTACCTATGATGTGGACTTGTAAGAGTAGTAGAACCACTTGTAAAAGGGCTCGTCTGGGAAAATACTACCACCATAATTGGGGATGCTGTCCTTTTTGACAGCGGTCCCAAACGCCTGTCTTCTCCCTATTTCAGATGACGAATAGTATGGTTACCGGTGAAATTACGGGCGAAGCACCTTTATGCCTCAAGTTGACGGGTGCAATGCAGTGCCGTGTAGGCTTTTTGTAGTTGACCTACGCAGTAAGGCATTGTTATAGACAAGAGATGCACTTAACATCTGGTGGGCTTCTTGCTTGTTTCGTCTCCTAGTTGTATAAAGAAAAACTTGTAAGTCGCTTTTTACGGCATACATTTTTGGATAGATCAAAGACTATAATTTATGGCGTGACCACCACGGTTTGTCTGTAGATTACACGCAACCTGTGACTGACTGACAGAAAGCTAATACCAAACCTGATGTCTGAGACTGAGTGCCTAGTGCCTTCTTGTTCAACCTACATATCCAACCTAACCTATTCAATAGGTAATCAACCAATGCATCAAGGTATCTTCCAATGCTCGCCTCTATCTCGTGTTTTATTTTCAGAAAGTATAAGCTGAGCTTTCTAGCAGCTAAATAAATAAATACATATTTCAGGACATTAATTCACACAGCGCCATCTAGCCCCGAACTAAGTATAGTTTGCTTGCATAGTATACTTTGTGTATTGTAGTTAAATACATGTACAGGTATGGATATAGATTATGATTATGTAGCCTAGCATGTTTATGTATTTTGTATTTTTTATATTAAAGCCTTTATCCAGACTTGAAACTATCACGTTATTAAAACTTAATAGTTGCAATATACATCGGCTTCTGCTGTTTTATACATGCCTCATTTCGGCAGTCCTCCCCCAACTTCCTCCACTCCTCTCTGAACACGCTATTCGGGTTTACGTATCCCCGCAATTTCTGTCATCTCATTTTTCCACCTTTGATGTTGCCTTTCTCTATTTTTTTAAATACTTAAGTAGGATACTAGCTCAAAACCTTTTTCTCCATTGCTCTCCCAAAACGAATAGAGTTTGTATATACAAAAATAAACCTGAAACAAGTGTCAGTCGTAATGTCCAATCTATCAATTGGCGGGCTTGAGTTATTTCCTTTCGCCTCCAACGCTGAAATCACCCACAGGAATGTAGCGATAGCAAAGTAGAACAATCGAATTATTTACAGAAATAACTTACTTTGATAAGGAATTAATGCCGGAACTGTATTATGTTAATAGTAACACTTTAAGATTGAAATATAATTTGTGGTAATTTTAGGTTTTCTTTTAACACGTTGGGTGCTGACCCCGTGATATATTATGGAGAAAACCCCGTAAGTGTTTTTTGCACAAAGACCTAACACGTTGGGTGCTTAGCCCCAACCTGTCTATGAAGAACACCCCGTGAGTATTTTTCTGAACCCAACGAACCAACATGTTCATTAGAATCTCGCTGCACTTTTAAAATGACAAACAATTGTCATGGCAAAACTTTTTTGAAACCGGGGGATAAAAACCTAAGTGAAACCTTAGTTTTAATTCCGCTGTTTCAAAAAATAAATATTTGTCTGAGTATTTTTTTTCTACTTTCCTATTCCCCATTGCATTATTTTGGGGGCAACCTTAGTTCTGCAGTGGACTTATTTTGACTCACCTATCTCCTGTCATGACTTTTCGATAACTCTCACGGTTGTAGACTTCACCTCAGTGGCCTGGGTGAAAAAAACTCACTCTGTGTACTTAGAGCGACGGCAACCCTAAGTTTACCATCACTCAGGCTCCAGAGAGCTTGTTCTGCATCGCACGTGCAAATTCAATCCAAATATAGCCATCGTTTAGCTAAAAGTATGCGGCGTGTCGTAAATCAATCAGAAACCATCACAGTTTAGAACAAGATCGATTTGTTAATAAAAACAAAATGGTCGACGTCACCGCTAAATCACTCGGTTGATGTTGTTGCCTCTTTGTCAGAGTACTTTGTTGGGTTAACGTAAGATACACAGTCTGGGATCATAGTCTGCGAATCTGACACCAATAATTGTAGTAATATTCAAGTATATTAATGATAATATATTAATTTTGTACGTTTCCAAGAATATTGCGCACTCGCAAGATTGTAAGATTGGGCACAGCTGCAGTTTTTATGATTTAGGAGTGCGGAAAACTAAACACTTCTCCCTCCTTTCTCCTGTTTTACATATTTTGCATGGCTTCTACAGCATTACTTATAGGCTTATAGCACTGCGGTGTAATAATTAGCTTGGCTTTGTACTTATTAATTGGTCCTTATGTATTATCGTAGGATCTATCATCAAGACTTAAAAATACTAAAATACTACTTGAATCAGAAGCCTAATTGCATAACTTGAAATCCATCCAAACTTCAACTTCAAGTCGATTTCCAGTGTACACAGTCAAAATTTGTCTAAAACAAAGTCGAAAGTGACATTTGAAGCCTAGGCTAAGGTTTCAAATGTCAAAAATAAAGTCTATGCTGATTACCAGTTGACTTATACAATAAGGGTCTGGGTCAGCTCGCTAGAATGTTTTTATAAGTTTTTTCATATTAAAAACCTAATAGGATTCTTGTTTTTTGTATGGAATATATCAGGTGATCCTTAAACATGAGATAGTCGCGAGATTAAATAAAACACTGTATGGATTCTTCAGTTACCAGATTTTGTCGATACAAAATATGTGTTTTTTCAACGTTTTTTTTTTGGAGATTCTTGCTACAAGACAATAACTACCTCTGTAGTCTTCGATCGCGCTCTCGAGCAGTGTAGTACATTTATTTGCATTGTTTTTGTGAATTACTAAATGGGGACATTTTAGGATGTCTGCGTATTCTTAATGGTCTCTCAGTAGAACTTTGTTCTTAAAATATTTGCTATAAATGTATTGAGATAGCCGCGATGAAGAATGCGTCCACGGCTGGGGAAGCAAAGGGCGTCCTCGGCCTAGATGAAACAACGACCTGCGTCTGGGCGGGCAGATGGGATCCTTTCTGCCCAAAGATCGGGCTCAGAGAGTGATCTACGTTCAGTGGACTGCAACAGGTTAATAAAAAGCTAATTAAGCTTTGTTTGGGGTTAGGTGGCGTTGTGTTATTATCTTCAGCTCAATAATGTCCACTGGACAGACACTCCATGGAGGTTATGCCATAATCACACCGCTTGGCAGGCAAATTATTGCTCATGCAATATTTTTTTTTCACAATGGCGTTAAATAATATAATATAATAAATAATATATAGCCATTATTCTAGTGGGATCCATTAGTTGACTTTTACGTCCGCATGTTAGAGGGCTTGATTTGAATCTTAACCTACCAGAACTTTTGTTAATGACGCGTGTGAGCATAGACAGTGAAGTAAGGCCGAAGTAAGGCCTCAATAACGCACAATAATGTTGAGCAGTGGATTGATAGTTATTGAGATGAAACTTATTTATGTAGCCACGAAGTGTTATTTGGAAAAAAATCCAATTCCGCACTTAGACTTTTAACTAGCTAAACAAATTTGTTTGAGAAATGTCCGGCTAAGAAGCACCAAATATATCTGGAGTCTTCGGAGAGTTTTCTTGCGATGAAGTGCTATGGTCCCCACGCATTTCAAAACTACGTAAGCAGTTAATTCCTCCTCACTGGTTTCCAAGATTCTACGTGTGGCCGTGCAGTCAAATGGATTCAAATTTCGTGGTCTATAATACCTCTCGTCTGCTTATTGCTCTTACTGCTTCCGTGATGGCTGCACATTTGGATTGGTAAATGGAACTGTGTGTACCTACAGCACCTAGTATAGGGAGTAGGTACTGTAGGTATCGTGTTTACGAGTATCATACCATCCGTCTCGTCCGTAATAACCTATTTCTTACGATAACGGAGGTCAGAGGCTATCGTTCGTTCCTTACCCTCACGTTGTATCTGCATGCCTGTCTGTATTAATGTATCGACTCAATGACATAACAAACTATGAACAAAAACAAGGTTGTATATGTAGGGGATAGGATAAAATAATATCTCAACATATTTACATTAGAATATTTTTTTATAAAATCATGAATTATGTAAATTAAACTAGCCATTAAGTAGTTCGCGCCAAACTGAGATCTAGTGATGTTTGGTAAGTATTTGACCAAGGAGAATATCAGACAAAAAAGTTATCAACACTATAATAAATTTATCCTTTTACTCAATATTTCTTTATTCACCTGAGTGTTCAAGGCTCTTACTCGTCGCTATCTCTCATATTTGCAGAGCCAGAATGAAAGCAACGCAACGACCGTACATCATAGTGGGTGAGCATAATACAAAAAATGCAAAAGTCGCCCCTTACTAATAAGAAAAGGTTGTAATTTAAAAATCTACCCCTCCAATCCACGGACGTCATAAAAGTTAACCAAGGGATTTCACCAAAATGGCAGCTCCTTCTGTGACATAACAAAACTTTAAATTAGTACACCAAAACGTTTCTCCGACACCACTAGTGACATCTACTGAGATCTACAAACCTAGAACTTACCTCGTATGTGCTGAAAGGCTGGGCTCATGAAGTGACTTTGCGCTTTGGTAAAAGTAAACGTCCAATATTTACATACATTTCGCAAATTCAGCTCATCCGCAAAGCGAGCTCGTGGTAAAAGAGTAATCCGGTCAGGGAAGCGCCAGTTGCCACAGACATAGTAACAGTCACTTTTGTCCTGAAACTGCACTGGCTGAAATCCTGCGTATTTTCCAATCAAATTCATTGTTTGTCTATTTTAAAGGGGAAGTAAGGGAAAAAGCGGGAATATATCCCAAGTATCAGTTTTTTGGATAGCTTATAACTCGTTGGTAGCTTATAACTCGCTGAAACTGCAAGCAAGCAGACTGATAATCAATGATTTATTAGCAACAGAATTAATTTACAATTGAAAATCCCTAAATCACTCTATGGATTGGTACCATTAAATTAAAGATTGCATCCAAATAAAAATTGACATAACATTAAATTATATTAAATATTCTAAGAATGATAAGATAGATTTAATTTTAGTTGCTACGATCCTTGAAAGAGCTACAATGTAGAACTACAATTCAGGAATCTAGAACTTGCAAGATAAAGTCAATTTTACAATAGAACCACTGGCCTAGTGACACTTTACTAAAAAAGCTTCAAAATTAATCCGCTTAAAGAATAGCTTGGGTTTGGACCATCACCAGCTTGCATCCAATTACGGAATAGACCTAGCAAGATAGATTCAATTCGAAAAGGGTTTGGATCACTGTAGCTTGTCCAATGAGCAAGTAAAAACCATTGTAACGATCGTAGAAAGAGCTACAATGTAGGCTCGTAGCTAGATCAGAAAAGAGATCTTCAGAATTTGCCTAAATCTAGCTTGCATTCAATTAATAAATAGATCTAGCAAAATGAAGACGATTTAAAAAGGTATTGGATTTAACTTGCTACGGTCTTTAAGGGAAACAATGTAGGCACGTATCCAATTCAGGAATCAAAACTAAGCATGATATTTACAATTAAATCAGTTTCACAGCTACACTGTACTAAAACACCTTCATAATGAATCCACCTCAATCAAAGAATAACTTGGATTTGACCCACCACCGGCTTGCATACACATAAGAAATACTTAGTCCTAGCAAACTAGAGTAAATTTTTAGCGGGGTTGGATCATTGTAGCCCGTTAATAATACAGGCTCGTATCCAGAAATCGAGATCTGAATTAGATAAAGCCAATTTTACTATGAAAACAGTATTTCAGTGACACTGTACTAAAATAATGTAAATATGTTTGTATGCACGTATTCAATTCAGGAATCTATACCTAGCTTGATAAAGTCCATTTTACAATAAAACCAGTGTCTCAGTGACATTGTACTAAAAGAGCTTCATAATCCGGTCAGAGAAGCGCAACCGTGCGCCGCTCGGTTGAGCCGCTGATGCGATTTCACGCACGGCCGCGCGACCGCCGATTTCAGAGCCGCCGATTTTATTGAACGAGGAAAAATCCAAAGGCAAATTTGGGTCGGTACTGGGTTTTGTTGACGTGTTTTCGGCTGCTGAGTGGTTGCGAGGTTAATGGAAAATTTTCGATTTCTTGCATTACACACATACCTAACTACGAACATTCGAAGGTATGTTTGACTTTAAATTTCTTGGAATGAAATCCTACTGAAGTAAAATTAAAAGGTAGCACTTGAAACGATCTGGTCAACTTAACAACAAGCTTGAACAAGCCTCAGAGCTGTGAGGCGAGCTACTAAGCTCTGTCTTTTGAGCTGTGGGTTGTGGATTCGATTCTCACCCAGGACAAACATTTGTGTGATGAATATGGAAGTTTGTTCTGTGTTTGGAGGTTGAATTGTATTATTAGTATACGTTAAAAAAGTTAATAAGTAATATTTCCGTAATCTAGTAATATGGGAATAATTCAAGCTTTGCTTAGTTAGCGACTAGATTTGCCACCAACCATGACGCCGAGTGAAATTATTGTCCTTTCATATGTTTATTTATAACATGTTGGTCTTATTATCTACCTACATACGAGGATATTGCTGTAATTTCTCGCTCTATTACAATATCATAAAAAAAAGACTTCTTATTTAAATAGTCCATTTTTTTTTGGGTAGTAAATGTCAAATTCATACCTATTCAGGTGAAATCAATCAAACATAGCTTATTCCAATCTAGCGCGTTTCTACACATTTACGACTATCATTACACATATAAAAGGCATTGCATACCATCCCCCGCGTTCTAACAAAACCTCATCGCCACAGCACCGTAACGCTTTGTTCAGAGGCGACCAATTGTGCAGAACCCCTGGCTGATCACTTAATTGACTAGCGGAGCTTTTCGGAACAAATATTCAGCTACTACATCCCCTTGTACCATAACCGTTGCTGGTTTTGATCAGCGTATTTAGAAGAAGATAGTAGAGAGGTGGCAATGGTTATCGGTAGTGAATTTCAGCGGATAAAAGATTAAAGTGCAGTGGAAATCAGATTTGTATCAATAATGTGATGGGATTGTGTAAGAGGGTTGCTCAACTCTCCGACTTTTACTAACTCCAAAGACGGAAATTTAGACCCCTTTTAGCTTATTTGTGGCTAAGTAGGTAAGCTTGTCGTTTCAAACAGTTTATGTTCACGTTCGTGTATCATTAGTATCGTTTATTCAAAAATAGCATGAGTATCTCAATTCAATAGGTTACATATTATTGAGCATAAATACTTAGTTATGAGCTGTAAGGTATGTTCGAGTGACTTCCCTCTGCACTAGTGTTAACTGTATGACAGCAGGGTGTCGGTGCTTTTCCACACAATATAATGCTCTAAACTCTATAATTATAAAAGTTGGAAACTTAAAGAAGATAAGATACAAGAAAAATGTATCACATTATGCGAATACCCGTGACTTGGTTGGTAGTTGATAATCAATACGTTATAAATTTATACAAAACTTTTCAATTGATGATACGCTAACAAATTTTAATGAGTACAGGTATTTAATGATAATTAACTTGGTTCCATAAATTAATGAGATGTATAAATGTTACAGAACATTAATAAATAAATATTACAGGACATTTTTTTTTACACAGCGCCATCTAGCTCCAAACTAAGCATAGCTTGTAATATGGGAACTAGATTACGGTTAGAGTACTTAAATACTTATGTAAATACATACGTACTATATGATACAACACCCAAACACAGAACAAACATCTATATTCATCACACAAAGGTTTGTCCAGGGGTGAGAATCGAACCCACAACCTACAGCGCAGAAGGCAGAGTTACTACCAACTGAGCTGTGAGGCTTGTTTATTTGTCTACTTCTGCAATAGAGATTGCAGAAGTAGACAATTTTTTTTAGTCATAAATTTTCCGATTTTTTTCCCGGCTATTATAGCCAGCTTATTTTGTATGAGAGCGCTTAGTCCCTCTTAGGGGCGATTAATTCCAATAAAAGGTATCGAAGTTCCTTCGTGACGATGGCACAATTGGATTTGACTAGCGACTGAACACTTGAGAATCTGGGAAGAGTGACACTTGCTGGATATTACAGGTCTTGGATCATAATTTATGATTAAACTCGATATGATAACATATATTACATTGAATGATTATAAGTAAGCAGTTATTAAAACAGCTAAAAAAGTTTAACATTAAATAAATATAAGAGACTACCTTCTCCTGAACATGATTAGGTTATAATAATATAATATTCAGTCTTAGCTTTAATCCACTTTTTTCTGTTTGTTGTTAAGTTTTCATGTGATTTTTTACACATTTTCTGATATGTTTAGAGGTTATATAATTATGGAGGCATTATACATGCCTCCATAATTGAGGTTGTGAAATGATCAGTTTTCAGAACCGAAAAAAATATTAAAGTTGCACGCGGAGAAGGTTTTCTGGAGAGTTTGTAGTGAAAAGTTCCATTTTGAAAATGACGATGACTTTTCAATCAAGGTTTCATAAATACTAAATTCAAAAATGTTGATATTATTTCTGTGGGTAGGTTCAAAGTATATTTTTGTAGATGGTGCTAAGTTTAGTTATGTGTAGTTGGTGCTTACATGCTAAGCCTAACAAAAAACAAGAGGTTTACAAGTTTTATATTGACACAAAAGTTTAGCCGCGACGGGACTCGAAACCGCATCTTTAAATGGCATTATAATTTTATAAACAAATACATTTACAAGACATTATAAATCGGGACATTAATTTCACACAGCGCCATCTAGCCCCAAACTAAGCATAGCTAGTAATATGGAAACTAGATTACGGATAGAATACTTATATAATTTACATTTTGATAAGTGTTGTGACCACACATGTGTACAATCACATGAAATACAAAAATAAGACAAAAGGTTGTCGTAAGGTACGTTAGCAAGATTCCAAAATAAATAAATAAAAAATATTTCAGGACATTAATTTCACCTAAAATATATGAAATTCACTTACGCACAGAATACTTTTCAGGTTTTTAGTGAAGTTGGTTCTTTGTATTTTTAAATAACTTCTTTCACACTTTGTATTGATAGGTTTACATTTAAACACGATTGTATCACTTGTACTAGTCTCAAATTACCACCAAAAATTCATTGGTTTCTGACCGAAATTGAACCCTTAACCACCAAATATTAAAACCATAATTTTATACATTTATCTGTTGGTCATTGCAAAACCCAATCAATTAAAAAAAACATGCAAATCAGACAATAGTTTGTTGCAGATATATTTATGATAATCCGTTGAGGAGTTTTGGTCCTCAGGTCCCAATTCCAATACCAATTCCATACATACTTCGTTCGATCGAAAAAAAAATCGCTCAACAGCTAAGAACTCGCGGAAAAAACGGTGGACATACATTGTTATGATTATAAAAACAAACTACAGATCCGATTTTGACGAAATTTCTATGGGACCAATCTGAAAGTATCTCGGTTGAGTGATGACGGAATACTGAGGTTACAAACATAAAAAATAAGAATAAAACAACCGAACCTCCTCCTTATTTTTTAATAATATTAAAAAAACATGAAGCTGCTAAAAACAGTCCATAATTTTTAATTTTTTGTTTAAATTGAATAAATTCTCAAAAGTTCAAAACCCCAGACCACACCCTTTCCTACTTTTTTATCCTTTACCACAATTCTGACATTTAACCCTCATCTGGCACGTGGTATAAGGGTTACGGAGATTAACACTACTGAGCCTATGGATGCTGTGTTGGTTTTTTATTAATACCTGTTTGGGCTATTCAAAAAAAGTTAACGTTTTGTATAATGAATTACTTACAACCCTTTAAAAATGTTATCAAAAACAATATTATTTATGTATTTTTCATAAATAGACCTACGAGTACGTTTGTATGTAGCATGATGGTTTAGAAAACACCAATTCACTCTCACCTTGTGAGAATCAGCCATGTTTGTATTAAACAGGTAATTACATATTGTTTTATTTATTTATTAATAATGAAAAACAGACGAAGGCAATGGAATCAATTCCTATCAAGCCAGGCCATTCGCATGATTTAAATAGAACCAAAGCGTTTAACGCTGATTTAGTACTGCGATAACAAGATCCTAGTCAATATTATTTGGACAAAGGAGTGTAAATCAAAAGTTAATGTAACTCAGAAACGAAGACATGCACCTACTAAAGGCATTCATCTATATTCAAATTAATTATGCATTATTTAGTCACCACTGTTCAAATGATTGAATGTAAAACAAAGTCACCTAATTAATATTCAAAGAAGCTTGTTTTCGAAATCAAACCGCCCTCTGTTTTAAACACAAAAAAACTCCAACAATAAACCCAATCAGTAAGAAAACTTCCAGAATAGTATTAATTTTCAATGAGATTATTTATAAATCCTTGAGTTTGACGTGGATCTCCTCATCGGGATATCTGGGGCGGATCTGTCAATATTGTCACAAAACATCTTAAAAAATCTTAAAAACGTAAAAAGCTATGAATGCGGCCTAATTTTCGATCTCAATACCCACTTTGTGTGTAAGCATCAGGGCGTTATACAAATTAATGCAAACTAAAAAAACGTAAGACCGTTACCTTTTTAGATTTTTTCTATTATTTATGGTGCAAAAATTGGGTTACTTAACGGGAGCGTCAGGCCTATTGTGTGAATTTGTGTGTCTTCACACAAAAACTGTCGCACAAAAAGTTGGCAAAAAGGGCACTACGTTGTTACTTTTTTAAATCTGCAAATACTTACAAGCGCGTGTTCTGTGAATTTGATGATTTAAGTAGTTATACTAATAGTTTATAGGTATAACTAGGAGTAATAAATGATGTTTATGACTATGGTTGATATTATAAACATAATAGAATAAAAAATTTAATAGTTTAGTTTGAATACGACAAGTCCTCTCAATAAATTTGTAGATTAGATAGCTAGCCTATATAATTTTTCTTTCCATTGCAATATTTGGTACATAAATTTAAATTCTTATACGTATTTATAGTAGTAGGTATTATGTATAGAATTTGGTAATATAATATCTTAAAAACTAAAACCGAATACATAGGGATACAAGTTTATAGGCACAGCTGTTTAAAACTAGCCTGACCACATACAATCCGTTTCGGACTTAAATCACACAGCATTGTGTTATATCTACAAAACACATAGACGGACACGCTTTTTTCATACAAACTAGATTTCAACCGTTCCCTGTTCAAAGGGTCTGAGAGGTCACGGGTCACCATCGTCTTTTTCGTCAATGAAAAAAGACGTTACGAAAACCCGAACAGAAAAAAGGACACGTAAAAAAGGGGCTTCTTGAAATATTGTGAATATTGATGAAGAAAGGAATCTGGTTTTCGAAATTCGAATTGGACGGTTCATTCAAACGCGTGTGGTCCCACGGTTTGAGCTCACGTGTTTAGATGTAGGTTCTGGGAACCGCTCCTAGCGTAAACCTGATTCGACAGAGCTTTATCGCCGAAACTGCTACTGAAGTTTTATCAGCGAACGTTACTTCCAAGTAGAAAATTATACATCACACGCACACGCCCATTTACATAGGCTTTAGATAAGCGTACGGAGATAAAACGTCTCCCTAAAAAACTGTATAAAAGACTGAAGATGGAAGGAAATAAGGGTTACGGTCTCGTTTCATCTGAACAATGAGCACGGGTACAGAATCCTTGCGCATGATTCGTGCACCCTTTTGGAATAAAGGGATTGAAGATAAACGGGCACAATGGGGTTGGATCTTGAAGGTGGGTCGTATTGATCCCGGCACGCGTTGTCGGGTTAAATGGATGCTGCGCAGAGGCACGTGATAACGAGTTATTTTGGAATTCTCGACATAGGGTTAAGTTTTATGAGAGATATGACTGTTTATTTTATTATACTATTGTAAGATGCAAGTTATTCTGTATATGAATAGGATGACGCGTGTAGAGTGGACAGGATAAGTAGAAGCTAAAAGGACTGCTACAACTGGTTCAACAAACATCGAACAGCCTCCAATCACTTATTCTTCATCTCACCTCGGCAAGTTATGATAATTCTGAAGGTAAAAGCGCACTTCACCCGGAATCCTCAACTGTCTGAGGAACTGAACATCAAACCTCTAAATGCCACAGTATCACAGAAATTATGGCGACAGAATTAGGTAAGATGGTGGTTGCCAGCCAGGTAGACTTATCAAAGTCCTACAATCAACTAATAGCGCCAATTGAAAATTTAGTTGTATAACATAAAAAAAGAAGATAGCTGAACTAATGCCAACTGTAGGTTTCACTTGAAAGAGGTGTTGGTAACCGTAACAGTGTCGCGAGTTCAATAGTTTCTTCCCATCTCAAAAAATGCCCAACGCGCCTAAAGAAGATTTCACTTCTAAAATGTCTACCATACCTACAATATATCTCATCAAGTGAGTATTGTTTTAATACAAGGTGATTGCTTTGCATCAAATTTCTATATAGCAACATATTGCAGTCGGTGCCACCGTCTGCGGCAACCTTATTTGACACATGCTTGTCATAAATATGTCAAATCTTCTGACGTTTATTCGTTTTGCGTGGAAGTGTGCAACAGCTTTGCACGCAACAATAAAAATCTTAATTAGGGAGCAATATTTGTAATGCAATACCTAGTTTCCGCTCCTACTTATAGATTTATTAGTATAGTGCGAACCGTTTAGTGTGTATCCTATTTCAATAATAAGTGAGTTTATCTTTATAGTGTCTTAAGTGCTTACAAAGAGCACCTAACATATGCTGATAATTCAAAGCATATAGGCGTAGGCCTAGAATATAGGTAAAATTATAACTGAATTCAGACTAGGTAGGTACTCCACGTCTTCTTATTGACTACACTCTTGCCAGAGTGGTCGTGGTCATCATGTGTTGGGGATTGTAACAAGCTTCATAGTCTGGCGCCACTCATCTCCAGAGGCTGCCTTCCTGGTGCACTCCTGCACGGGACCATTCAGCACGTATATATCTACAAATAATAATTAAATAGGAGATTTTAAATTTTATATTCCTCCTGCCGCATGTCGCCGGCCGTGGCGGTCGCAACCTGTGGGCAGCAGCTTCCTTCTGGGTATTATTTACACCTTTACTCACCAATCCGCCTGGCGATTATGGCAGAAACCAACAGCTTTGGACGAGGCTCTGTCCAGTAATGGACGCTAATGGGCCGTTGTTGATGTGATTAAGTACCTACTCCTTAAGTATCACTCCTAAATCGCTCAGATGGCTCAAAGAATTGATACCGAACATCTTCTCACTAGAATTACTTTATCATACCTCTTGTCTTTCAGCGAAATGTAGTTTAAAGATAAATTGGTTTGACAGCTGGAACTAACACCTCAAGACAGGTCGATAATCTCTCGAAATAACCCACGCAAAACCACTTGACACAGGCTCACAAAAAGTAAGCTTGATCTTTGCAAAAACTATCGTATATTTGTCAGTCGACTCCGCCCTGGGTGAGGCTGTTTTTGCACAATAACCTTAAGGACGGCTCAAGATACGAGTAAAAAGCCGTTAAACTTATGAGGGCCAACCTATCGCGGAATGATATGGCTTGACGTATTATTTTTAAGTCGGCATCACAGCCTAAAAGAGACCACTGTAGGGCCTGAACGTCTTTCAAAGCGTGCAATGGAGAATATGCTACAATCATCTCACCATCACTCTGATAGGTGAACATCCCTGGGCCCCGATTCTACTTACTATACCAATCGCTTTACTATGACAATGGTATCGTCACAAAATGGCCACTATATCAAAAGGCAAATATAGAGGAATGTACCTACTATGTGGAATCGGGGTCTTAGAGTACCTATCGTTCTGGAGTTTGTTATAATTTTTAAAATACGATTAAAATGAAAATTTTAAGCTATTGGTACGGATAATCTATGTCTGTGGTGCGCATTACGAATTAATGATTGAAAATACTTTATTGCTCAAGGTTTGCTATACATGAATCTGAACAAAAATATATATAATGTACAATGAGCGGTCTTATCTACAAAGAAATTTTTAGAAGCTTTTTTTTTCAGACAACCTTAGGATGGAGAGTTTTGGCTGGCAAAAGAGTTGTTTGGTGGTGCATAAATCAATAGGGGTTTAGCTAAATTTACAATCGACTTTTGAGACATTGAAAATCAAAATATGTATATGGAAAAGTGTGTTTGTATGGGAAAACCTCTGAAAATCAGACGTGCCATTTTCGAATGAACGACAATGCGTGGACGTCGGGCCCTGGAATGCTGGTGCCCATCTTCTCAATCACCACTTAAGACATCCACGGGGATGAGAAATATAACACCACATAATTTCACACAGCGCCATCTAGCCCCAAACTAAGCATAGCTTGTAATATGGGAACTAGATTACGGATAGAATACTTAAATACTTTTTTTTTGTAAATGCATACATACTATATGATACAACACCCAAACACAGAACAAACACCTATAATTACACAAATGTTTGACCTGGGTGAGAATTGACCCACAACCTACAGCGCAGGAAGGCAGAGTTACTACCAACTGAGCTATGAGGCTTGATTATATCTACTAGTACCTATGTCTAGTCTACCGATTTCCTGAACCAGATTCAACCAGAACTGAAATCTTCATCATCACTTTTGTGGTCTATTCAAAAGCGAACCAGTGGAAATTACCGCTTGTTCATCGAAATATGGAGGTATCGTGTTGCTGAGAGATTGACTAACTAATAATCTACGCAAAACCAAAGCCAGAGAGAAAAAAATATGAAAGTTTCAGTTTCTTATAAGGGTTGACCACAGAATCGTTTGTTGTGTAGATGTCGGAAACAAAGTGCGTATATTAGTTGATGCGATAGAAGCTGGTGTTTTTTTCATATCCGTTGTTGTCGCAAAAGAAATAATTGTGGAAATCTCTTAGTTGTCTCGTTAGAAATCATTAGAAACAATGGTAGGTTTTTATTTTCATAACGATATCAAATGCATTTATAACAAGCATGAATCCACATTTATTTTATTTTGTTAAAAAATATGCCACTATTTTCTCAGTGAGACGTGCGATATCCTCTGTTTTTTTTTATCTAAGGGTAAATAGACAAAATGTTTACAAGTTACAATGTTTTTCCGCCTTCACCTATTATCTCGTAAACATACTTTTTAAACCCTCGTAGCTTAAGCAGCTATCAGGTACCTCTACAGTTATCATTAAAAGTGACATTGAGTTTCAATGCATAGACAAGGCAGACCTTTGACCAGCATTACCACAGATCTAATTACTCTCATTTATATTCCGACCTCGTTATAATTGGCGTATCAAAACATAAATAGGACCTGTGACCCCACAATTAATTGTGCTGTAACGTATTTATACCTTCGTTTATGTTTATACTAATTATTGCAATTCAAAATACTAAACCTCAAACAGTACCTATTCATACCTCTATGATTAACTACCTCGGCAAAGATTATGGGCCCCGCATTCTTTCATACCCCTAAGATAGAGGTTGGTACTACCTCAGCAAAGAAAATAGGCCTCGCATCCTTTCATACCTCTAAGATAGAGGTTGGTACTACCTCTGCAAAGAATATGGGGCCCGCTTTCTTTCAAACCTCTAAGATATAGGTAGGTAATACCTTAGCAATTAATATGGGCCCCGCTTTCGTTCATACCTCTAAGATAGAGGTTTAGGTAATCGCCATATCTACAATTCTAATTAGTTGTGTTCTGGCATTTAGAGGTACAGTTGGTAGTATCTCTGCCTTCTGCGATATAGGTTGTGGGTTCTATTCCCACCCGGGACAAACAATTTTATGATTAATGTACTTGTTTCTTATTGTGTCTAGTTGTAACATTGTATCATGTTTGTATTTAGAAAAAAAAGTAGATACACATACTTAGGTACTTACATATTCATATTAAATAAATAACTAAATAAATATTACAGGACATTAATTTTTACACAGCGCCATCAAGTCCCAAACTAAGCAAAGCTGTATGTAAAAGTACGTAATATTTACATACTTTTTTTTGTAAATACTCGTACATACGTATCACACAATACAACACCCAAACACAGATATTAACCCTAATCTAGTTCCCATATTACAAGCTTTGGGGTTTGGGGTTAAATAGCGCTGTGTGAAATATAATAAATGTCTCAAAATATTTATTTAGATCTTACGGTTACCTCACCAAAATGTATATTAATAACCAGAGGTTGAGATTCCAAGCAAAACAATAAAGCCATTGATGTGTGCACAAAAGGGCGTATCAGTTTCTTCAGCAAACAATTACTTTGCATAACAAAACTCCTAGATGAATTTGAACCGTAACCCGGTGCAATAAGGTATTAGTTTTGGCATCACTTACGGCCAGAAGCATGTTTTCGGTATGGAATAGGATACTTGAGCCAAATTAATAGCTTATCTGCGATCGGTTTGGTGGTTATTATGTCACTCATTGCGCGGGCTTCTGTACTCACCTTTTGTACTACTGTAGGGCTGCCACAGATTCATTGATTATTGATAAAAAAAAAGAAAACAAAATGATTTTTCACTCACCTACGCACAAGTTGGTATGTTTTTTTAGTATGTAATGGCTCTTGAACTCAAATCTTTTATAGGCTAGGATGAGGTCTATGATGGAGCGAGGTTACCCAGAGGGCATTGGCATTTGCTACAGAAAACATAACCTACCTAATCACCATAAGAAGGTATTATTTAGTTTACATTCTTGATCTGGCTATAGCTAGAATTAGAGAAACTAAACAAGCCTAGATACCTCTTGCTACTGCTAATCTATCATTTTACATAATTCTAAAACCACCTCTTATTTAAACCGCCTCTGTGGTCTAGTGTTTCAACCCACCGATTTCAGATCCAGAGGTCCCGGGTTCGATCCCCAAGTACAATATATTGTGCTTGGTTTAGTTGGTGGTAGGATTTTGTTTAAGTCCGTCTGGCTAGCTACCACCATCTTTTTTTTTATTGTACGACGGGGAAGCGCTTGGCCTTCATCTCACCTGGTAACAAGCTAAGATAAGGCCGAAGGTGGAGGCGCACTTCACCCGGAATCCTCAATAAACTGAGGAACCGGCTATCTTACCTGAATATCTGAATGCCGGAACACAACGTGAGATGAAGGCCAAGCGCTTCCTCTTCGTACAATAAAAAAAAAACGACTTTAAAGGATCGTATGACATTTTGTAAACTCTAATGCTGGCTTTAAAGGATCGTATGACATTTTATAAACTCTAATGCTGGGGCCAAATTATTTTCCAAGGATGGACGAGGAAGAGAAATAAAAAAATATCCCTGATTACTGAGATGGAGTATTCAGGGATATTTTTATTATTTTTTCTGCAGACGCTTGATTAGCTTTATCTGAAGCACAACCCTAATGTAGCCTGGGGGTGTAATGTACCCATCCATTGTGAGTGGCGGGTTATCTGCCATCTAGACTTGCGAGTGTAATCACCGCGCCCTATCGACCGTATTAGGGGCCTATTGTACCCGCTGTGGGATTTTTGATTCTAATTTGGGTATATGAGATGAAGCTTTTCGATTGGGTTGTATTGGTTTTAAATAAGGGTATATTTTGTTTTCATTATTTCAATGTCGTATGCTTTAAACAACCGCCAATGTGGTCTAGTGGTTCGCGCTCCGGTGTCAAGTTCAGAGGTGCCGGGTTCGATCTCGTGGTGGAGTACAATATTCTGTTTGGTTGGGTTGGTGGTAGGACTTTGTTTAAGACTGCCTGGCTAGCTACTACCATATTACCTAGGTATTTTGCCATAACAACATTTCTAAAAGAAATGGTGTGTTCCGGCATTTAGAGGTAAGATAGCCAGTTCCTCAGTTTCTTGAGGATTGCAGGTGTAGTGCACCTCCACCTCCGCCTTATCTTTTGTTACAGCAAAAAAGAGTTTTCTTCCAAAAAATCTATTAAAACAGGATTATAAACAAGGGAGAAGTGTACGTACAAAAGAATAAATATTCTGTTTCTATTTAAGGAATTGTAAATGGACATAGTTGGATGCATTAGCGCATATATAAAATATGTGTATAAACCAATACTATAAACCCCGTTTTTGATAGATAATAATTGGATGATTGACTTTTGAAGTTTTTGAAACGTTAGCATGAGCAGCTGTTTTAAGCAATGAGCTTAAACAAATAACAGATCTGATTTGTTAGCAAATCTGATTAACTGTATAATTTAAATTAATTGTTATATCTATCGTCTAATAATTTAATTAGTTATTTTAGTCCTAGTATAGGATGCTAGCGTTCATGGCTGAATGATAACAGCACTGGTGGCATGACCCTGTAAAGATCCATCTAGGTAGCGACCACCTTCCTGTCGAAGTCAGGCGCCACACGGTTTGCCATGTTTTTTCGATGCGTTTTCCCAAACTTCCTTGCCTTCTGGAAAAACTCGCTACATCGTAGACTTGTTCTGGCCTTGAGCTAGACAAGCCTAAAAGATCGAGAGCTAACCCAACTTTTAAATAAAAAAATTGGTCCCCACGGCTTTTAAGATTTGAAATAACATTTTCGTTGCATTTCATATTCATTGACGCGTTCACGTAACTAATCCGTATCACTTCCGATAATTCCTCGCGACAATAAGATATGTCCAGTCGTAAAAATAATTCAAATATAAATTCAGTCGTCATGGGAACGTCGTCATCTTCACGGCTTACCTAATAAGGGATTTGGTCTAAATACGGACAAAGGACAGTCTCGATTCGCGATACAATAAATCGATACGCGAAAGTGACATATTTTGAATACGGAACGTCATCTTTTTTCCTTTTTTTTTGCGAAGTATTTCGGCCAGTACCTTATTGTGTTTGAACGTTTTGAATAGAGAAGGGGGCCAAAGCAATTATACTTTGTGCCAGCAAAGGAAAGTTTGTGCAGCAAGAGTTTTGTACAATAGAGGACCCTGCACCTTGACTGCGGTCGTGTGCACTCTTTATTATTTGCCGGCGTGTTTTGCTTTGAAAATAGAACTTGTCTGATCGTTATCTTTTGAAATTGCGCAACTGTCGGTCAGTGGAATAGCCATATAAAAATGTGTACTAAGACTTAGTACTACATCTTACCAATGCTTTCATTTCTATGAATATAAGATGAATATGCAATTTCAATAGGTAATTGATTCATACATTCCCTACCAAGATACTATCCTAAAGATATGATAATAAAGAAAAACTATGAAATATAGTATATAGACAGTTTATACCTATAGTAAGGATGTTATATCCCTGCATAGTGTCGGATAAGGTCAGGAAAATACTATAAAATCATTTAGGTTTGACAAACAGGAGTTCATACACCAGTGTCTGAACCTTCCTATTACCTTCTATTCTATCTATTTATATGTATATAACTTTCTGTAATAAAGGATGATTAAAAAAAAAACGTTCTTGTAGTAACAATTCCAAGGGCGTGAGACGGTTTTAAAAAAAAGTGGAGCTTGTTAGCGGTCACTACATGTTTTTTTTCCCCAACAATAGGCAAATTTGTATAACACTTGAAAGTGGCTCAGAAAACATTTTTTTTTGTTACTTTTTATGGAATATTTTAGGGAAACAAAATTTATTGTCTTCGAAACAGGATTGAAAAGGTTTTTTATCAAATGTATTCCGGTATAGTATGTACTTAGCACAGATTTTAAATTGTAAATAGCGGTTTTTAAGCATGACTAATACCGCTGTTACTATACTAAGCTTTGAATTTGCAGCTGCTGTAGTCTAATAGGTAACCCATCAGTTTCAGACACAGAGGTAACGGGTTCGATCCAAAGGTTCTAAAGCACTATAGCTCGGTTTGGTCGGTAGAAGTAGTTTTAAGACCGACTGGCTAGCCACAACCACCTAACTAACGCCATGACAACATTTCTCATTGTTGTTTTACAACTTTTATAAAAAAACTGGCTATTTTACCTTTATAGAGGCAAAAAAGCCAGTTCCTCAGTCTATCAAGGGTTCCGCGTGAACCACCTTCGGCCTAATCATATTTTGACATCAGGTGAGTTGATGGCCAGACGCTTCATCGTCGTAGGATGAACAAAATAAAGGATTTAGCTACCAGTCAAAGATTGTGACATTATTCTTCGGGTTATGGCACTTTTGCCAAAACCCTTGAATAAAATAAAATATTATAAGTGCAAATATGATCATACGAGGTATCAATATCGTACCCCGATCCATCACGAGGGCAAGGGAGGCTATTGACATATAATTTACGAGATTAATATTTACAGAAGAGGGATCTATGACGGACATAACTGCGGCTTATGCTTATGACGTTGTTTACATACTCATGTTGGTATATAGGTTAAATTGATGCTCTTCTGACTCATTTCAAAAAACAAAAATCTGTCTTCTTGTTTGCAGAGACTTGTTCTAATTTCAACCATTAGAATGTTATATCTAATGGTAAAGAAAGAGATGTATCTAAACACAATCATTATCATTTTATGTCGTCAGCTAGTAAAGTATTTCTCTACATATTTATTGGTATAACAAAATGAAAATGTTCCTGTAATTATTGACAATCTTCTGTGCTATAGGTTTTGGATTCGATTCCCCGCCAGGGCAAATATGTTCTAGATGAATATAATGTTTGGTCTGTGTCATTATGATCATATATGTCGCAAAAAATTGTTGTGTTCCGGCATTTAGAGGTAAGACAGCCAGTTCCTCAAATTGTTGAGGATTCCGGGTAAAGTGCGCTTCCACCTTCGGCCTTATCTTAACTTGTTACCAGGTGAGATAAAGGCCAAGCGATTCCCGTCATGCAAGAAAAAAGTGTTTTGGTGTTGTATTTTATAATGAAAGCTGCCTAATTGCACTTGCTAACACAGCGAACTGCTTGGCGCCGGACTTTGGTAGGACCTCCAGCCAGGCGGACCTTTCCGGTTCCACTAGCAATAGCAGCCGTTGACTGAAGGCCGACGCTTTCGTTGCCCGGGATAAACCACTAGGAGGTAGATCCCACCGGCCAAACTAAATAATATTGAAGGTTCATTCAAAAATAATCAGTATTCTCGATCAGCTTAAGCGTTCAGAATCCTCAAATCCTACAGGAATAAAACCCTAATAATCCCGTGTCCGAGCCCCTATGCCCGCAAAAGTCCCGTTTCTCACGACCACCGTATAATTTTGCTATAAATAAAATTGCACTGTAAAATTTCTTGGACATTCGCGATGTAGATCTATTGTATGGAGGGAGCTTATTATTGTAGGGTTCTTTTTTCAAACTAGCGGAAAAAATAGAGAAGCCGTATATCTTGAATTTTGATTTCTGCTGTTATGCATTTTGCTTCAAAGTGATTGGGAGAATATTTGCTGATGAAACCGGCCAAGTTTCGACCACGATACACATTTCAAGACAAAAAATCACGTTTCTTATATGGATTTAATATTTCCTTTAATGTTCGTTTTCTTATTCAGATAATCAGCAAACTAGGCTCCATAAAGTTAATAAATCGTTCATAGGGCAAACTGTACGCTTTAATAATAAATTACTAAGTGATATGCTAAGCTTGTCAAATAACAAATTCAAAAATGTTGTAAAACAAAAGCTATCCAGGAAAGCTTATTATAATATTTCAGATTACCTAGAAGATAAGAAAGCCTGGCATTAAAAAAAATGAATTTGCTTCAGTGAATAAATCGTAATTAGTATGAAATTGTAATGTATCATAATAAAAAAAAAACTAGCCCGAGGTTCTTGCCTTTCTCCTTGTGTGCTAGTCGCGATTCCGAACAGGCGGTAGATTTGACGTTTCAAAGTGATTCTAAAAAATCTTACTGAATAAATATATTTGACTTTGACTTTGCTAACATGTAATATTAGTTGTTTTTGTTGTACCTAGTCATACTATGTGTAGCTATCACATTCAAAGAGCTAACTATATTACAAAATAATTGAATAGCATCATATTTTATCACAAGTTTATATTGACTCTACTTTCTTAATCTTGCAAAGACCTGCGTTCGATACTAATTTAGACCTGTGAATAATTAAGGGTAACTTATTTTTGCACTGATAGTTAGATGACATGCAGTGTACAGTTAAGATACGAGTTATGATCTTTGTGCCAACTTGATAATTATGTTATATTTTATAGAATGTGTAATTATTACAGGACATAATTTACACAGCGCCATCTAGCCCTAGCCTAAGCAAAACTTGTAGTAATGGAACTAGATAAAAGTAATAAATTAAAATTCATTATTATAAACAAAAAACTAATCGTACAATTGTCAATTTATAAACTAAAATGAATAGTGCGATGGGTCTTACATTAGTCTTACTGAAAACGATTTCTACTAGAAAACTTTAGGGTGGAGAGGATGGTACAAGAATAGGCCCGCTATTGATTTTTTTTTAGTGGCCTGGATCGAACCTTTGGGCGACAGCTTTGCGCGGACCTGCGCTATTGAAATCCTTCAAGTTGGGTTTGTACAAGCCTCTTCCATGTAACAAAGCTCTCTTAGAAGTAAGGTCCATCCGGATTGCTATCGTCGGTAGCTCGCTAGGGAGTAGGGACACGATAATGCTGGTGGGTAGGGAAATAGGAATAATGCCATTGATATTTTGAAAGTTTGGAAGGTTGGAAGGTTATCTAAGCAATAATTTAAAGATTTGACAGCGTATAATTCTAACTTATGGCAGAGTACGGAAGTAGGTTGTAATGTTTTTTTTTCACCCAGAATCACCTTGTCTTTCTCACTTTGTGTGCTAACAAAATAAATGTTGGTACTGACCAAAATCCCTTTAGCTGATCGTTTACATGATAGCTCTATTATTTTTTATTTCGTATGCGAGGGTAATTTCCTGCCTCATGACAGCCTGTTATCCTCATAAATATATGGTTCAACCCACCGATTTTAGATCTAGAGATCCCGGGATCGATCTTCAGAGGGAGTACAATATTGTGCTTGGTTTGGTAGGTGATAGGACTTTGTTTTTGTCCACCGGGCTATCTACCACCATCTTACCTAATTCTGTCGCTATAACAACAATTCTAAAATTGTTGTGTTTAAATTAATAGGTAAGATTACATGCCAGTTAGGTCAGTTCCTCAGTTTGTTGAGGATTTTGGGTGAAGTGCGCTTTCAACTTCGGCCTTATCATAACCTAAAAATCTGTTCAGATGAAGGCCAAGCAACTGAGACTATAAAAATAAAAAAAAACGTAGGGCTTAGTACCTATTATAGGCAAGTTCCACTTAACATCCGTCACATATCATACAAACATAAATTCTCCTTACGCTTTCAATATGAAATCCAATCATTAAAAAAAAAAAAATTACACAAAGTATCTTTGATGAGTCCTCAGTAAAAGTTTATATATATGTTTAAGTATCAGTATTTCTGCTCTGGTATCACAAAATGGAATAGGTCATAAATTAAAAAGTCCCTTTCCTAAAACCGAATCCTTTACACGCCATTTCTCACTAATCCATCACATAAAAACAGACGACCATATTTCCATAAACTGACAACAAAAAATCACCATAACTTCACCATAAGGAACCTGCTACATATTCTAAGTCGAAGGTCTAAATCCCTGGGCATAATTTTACTATCTCTATTTGATAGGAGGTATGTTATAACCCTTTGTGGATATTGGAAACAATTTTTGCGAGGCGGTTCGCCTTCCAGTGTCAGATCCAGAGGTCCCGGGTTCGATGCCCATGGGGAATACGATATATTGTGCTTGGTTTAGTTGGTGGTAGGACTTTGTTTAAGTCCGCCTGGCTAGCCACCATCATCTTACCTAATTTTGTCGCCATAATAACAATTCAAAAAAAATGGTGTTTCGGCATTTAGAGGTAAGATAGCCAGTTCCTCAGTTAATTGAGGATTCCGGGTGAAGTGCGCCTCTACCTTCAGCCTTATCTCAACTTGTAACCTGGGATGAATGCCAAGCGCTTCCCCATCGTACAATAAAAAATATGGTGGACCTTTAACTACATGTCCTACCTCCACGTTGTGATATTTCAGTCATAGCCACGATCAAAAGCTATTGATTCCATCACCCGGGGTTGACCACTAGGGGGTAAATCACACCTACTGCAAAACTTTATAAATATGTTCTAAGGATATGTTTTCGTGAGAGCTTTGATAAATACACGCATGGATCGACTTAGTTCACGAAATATTACATCCATTTAATATAGCCAGTGCCTCTGTTTGTTAAGGATTCCGGGTGAAGTGCGTTCGTACTATTGTGCTTGGTTTGGTTGGTGGTCTACCACCATCTTACCTAATTCATGTCGCCATAACAATTCTAAAAATTTGTTGTGTTCCGGCATTTAGAGGTAAGATAGCCAGTTTCTCAGTTTGTTGAGGACTCCGGGTGCAGTGCGCTTCTACCTTAGGCCTTATCATAACTTGAAAATCAGGTGAGATGCAGGCCAAGCAACACCCCGTTAAACAGTAAAAATAATTTTAAAATTTGTTACATCTCACTAAAGACATTATAAATAAAACCAACTGTATATAAATTGCACTTGCTGTAAGATTTATAGGTTTGAAGATCACCCACAACTCTTCCCTTTTATCTATGCGCCCTGTTTTCTCGCCACAGGTCGTAAAATTTTATCGCAATCTTCGTCTTTAGGTAAATCCTCAAAACTGCCCCAAGGATCAAGCAAAGGCTTATGTTGAATATCGAATCACCAGCAATCCTTTATGGGACACACTCCACCGTCCACACTTAATATTGCAAAAGATATCTTATTTGAACCGCAGGTGGTATTGTAATGTGGCGGTGTGATACCTCTCGGTGGTCTACCATGGGCAACGGAATCAGTGGCTTATGCTAGCGGTTACATCCGAATGATCACAACACTAGCGTAAAGGTCCATTTTTTTTAAATACATTTTGGGGACGGAACAAGCTAGCGGCCCACTTGATGTTAAAGCATCTCTTGCCTCCAAACATGACATCCAAAGATGCCTACGCAGCACTGCATTGTGCCCGTCAACTTGGGGCATAAAGGTGTTTATTAATTTAATGTAGTTAATTAATTTAACCCGTAATATCTCTTCTACTCTCAAAACACCTGGTTAATGACCTGAACGAAGTCCAGCACAGTTTGACTTGTTCCGTCGGACTGAGCCAATGCCTTCTGGGAATGCTCGCTCTATCGCAGACCTCATCCCGGCTCTGGCCTAGCCTAGAGGTCAAGAGCTAACCCATCATTTATAAAAAGGCGGTTTTCTAAAATATTGCCTTTTGCGCTCCTAATCCCAAAAAAAAACAAATCAGGCACTTCATTTTATGACCACCGCTATCAGCTTTCCCTTATAACCACAGTTTTCCCCAAAAAATAGGATAATTTATCGTCGAAGAGGTCATCCATCAATGCACAGGATTACACGTCCGCGGCTTCCGAAATACCCGAATACGGTCAATCATTATACCCTTGAGGCGCAGATTGCGTGGGATGAGGGTTATTGTAATATTTATGGTAGATGATTGATTTTAGATAAGTACTTACCCTAAAATATTAGGGCTTATATTTAGATTATTAGTTAATTATCAAAGTGGCCGATTACACTACTTCTACTACTCTTAAATACAATATTTAAGAGTAGTAGAAGCCCCTAGAGAAAGGGCTCGTCCGGAGAATTACTACCACCATACTTATTTCAGCCGCCAAGCGGCATTGCTGTGTTTCTGTTTGAAGGGTGTGGTTGCCGGTGAAATTACGGGTACGTGAGGCTTAACACCTTTATGCCTCAAGATGACGGGCGCAATGCAGTGCCGTGTAGGCTATGTTCTTTGTGGATGTGACCTATGCAGTAATTTTTTTTTTTTTTTTTTATAACAAGTATACATTTATTCAATAAATTAAACTAACTAAGTACAAAGGAATCAGTCAGATTACCTAAGGACCGTTACAAACGGCCTATAGGTAACTCAACTGTTCCAGACCAGTACCAGACGGAAGCGTGCCCAAGACACTGGCTGCATTGCCACGCTGAATAGCTATGCTAATTCGCTGGCCTAAATAAGAGCCAGCCCTTGGGTCACGTGTCGCCTCAATCAAAAGCCCCGCAATATTTTTGAAAACCCGGAGGGCACCGGCTCCCCACGGACCCAAGGTCTCCACCCCAAAAGGCTCAAATAGGTAAGCTCTGTCGAGACCACTATATTTGCGCCTTTTGTGATCCTCGGCCGAATCAGCCGCCGCACCAGCCCTAACTGATGTCCCAGGCAGATGAGATGGCGCTAGGGTGTCGACGCAGGTAGCGTCCCACACCAAAGGCCTACCCATTTCCCAAGGGACAAGAGTCATACCGTCGGGCCGCTTACCATCATCACGTAACAGACCATTCGGTTCAAGAACGGCTGGCACATTGACACTGGTAAACGCTCGACGGATAATGTCATTAAGACTAGCGTGGCGCGAAATCCTGCCCGCAGACCTTGCGCACGAAAGTCCGTGAAAACCAAATTGATCTACGGCCGCACCGCACCGGCACTGGTGAGAGGCGCAGCATCTTGCACCCAACCGAAGACAAGTGGCAATACGGAAAGTTACAGGATCCATAAGTGTACCGGTATTGTAGGATGGATGTGCTTGCAGCCAAAGACCTGATTCCCATTTTGAAACAGCTAAGAGACGAGCACGATCTGTGGAGGTTGAACACGTATGCAGTAATTGCTTTATGCAGTAAAGCTTTGTCATAGGCAAGAGTACACTTAACACCAGGTGCGCTACTTGCTTGTCCCGTCTCATAGTAGTATAAAAAAAAAACACATTCTTTGAAGTTGAGTTTCGAAATTCGAATCCAGAACAATATTTATACATGTTATCTCTACATGTTGGCTGAAACGGAAGTTAAGTTCGGAAACTATAATAGGCAATTTTTCATCAGAATACGCAAGGCAGGCGAAGCCGCGGGCAAAAAGCATGTTATTCAACAAAATTTAATGGTTACAGGAATCGGTCGATTGTCTTTTAAATTAGGAACGAAATGTTCGTTTTTCAAAAAAAGTAATGGCTACGAATTTGCCTATTTAAATTCCCCGGTAACAAAATTACTAATCAAACGGAAATTACCTTTAACCTAAACGAATAAAAACTCGATTAGCAGTCCAGCCGGATTGAATTCTAAGGTCAGTTCTGTTGTGTCCACATACCACCTGCTTTCTGAATAATAATAGGATGACACTGCATTGCATAAATTACAGTACAATGCATCGGCCGGACAAAGCCGTGTTTTCTTAGCCAAGGGGACTCGATATTCAAATTCAAGGGTCGCGCAATTTTGAATATCCATTTTTTTCGACATTCGGACAATGAAGCTATTCTCACGGGTCAAGCGCTGACCTTACCGGACAATGCAAGATCAGTCCAGAATTTATAATTAATGTCTTGGACATTGATTGTTGGCTATTGCGGATAAAGGCCCCGCGAGTTTTGTGAATAGTACTAGTTTGCAGAAAGTGGTATTTCTTGAATATTGATGAATTGCATGGGTCTTGCGAACCGTGGTACCGTGGGGCTGCCTTGAGAACTAGCTGGCACTTGTTGGGTCATTAATCTTTTAGTTGACCTTCCGGTTTGTCTTGGTTTGAACTGAATTTGAGCTGTCGTTGTGTGAATGTTATATTCCTTTGAAATTTTAAGTGCATAACTTAAAAGCATTAATCGTTATGATAATGATCGATGATCAGTCTGTAACGACTTAATCCCACTGCAAAATACGTAACTAAGTATTAATAATGTAATGAGGTACCTACACTCACAAAAGTTTCTGAGGTATGTATATGTTAGTTATATACTTCAACTTTATACCAAGCATAGCATAATTAATATGAAAATAAAATCTGTGAAGACTACCTAGTCTACTAGTAATATCGAAAAAAAAACACAATTTATAGCTACATGTTTTTACATTCCTGAAAAGTATTTTTGTCTAAATATAGTTCAAATTCAATTGATATCCATAGGTATTGTTGTAATGTATAATTTTTTATCCTTCCTTTTAGATTTAAAGGCAAAATACGTTTTTGGATTCCATGAACCTAAACAAAGTAGTTTGTAGGTTACCTTTGCTTAAGTGATACCTATTTACATTTATTGATATTTACATTTATAAATTTATGTATATTTATAAATTTAAATTAATGTCCTAAAATATTTTATTATTATTTATATTATTATTATTATTGCTTCGTAATCGTCTAGGTATTGCAAACAATTGCAAAAAAACTGATTTCAATAACACAATTTGTTTTAACAAATAATATCTAACTTTGTTCTGTCTAATGCCATCAAATATAAATAGCAAAACGCTTCATTAAAAAAGTGACGACAAAATAATGAAAAAACAGAAAGTCACAAACTATTTCAAAAACAATAATTTTCCGAGACGTTGATCTGGTACAATCGTGAACAAAGTGTCATTAGTGAACTGAAAGTTATTTGTCGGAAACCAGTGATTCTCCACAATTTATTTAGACGCGAGGATTGTGAATGAAAATAAATAGAAATTTGTGATGTTGGAGGGTGGATGGGTAGAGCTGGGATAGAAGATCGAAACCAGTAAACATCGACTTCAAAGGCCATAAAACCGGGTCTCCAGCAGCCTAAAATACGACACCAAAGTTGTCACTGTTCGTTTTATTAACAAAAAATAGGTGTTTAGGTTAGGTTATTTAAGTTAGTAAGTTAAATTAAGTTTGAGTAAGTTTGTTCATCAAAACTAGCCAACATTATTTGCCGCAGTGGACGGAAAATTCTCTAATAGAGTCACTTGAACTATGTTTGATGCTCGCACTAACGCACTACAGTTGCTGAAGACAGAATGTTCGGTCAACAAGTTCATGAAAATAGCTTGTTGGGGCAACAATGATGTGAAATTTAGGCAGCAGAAGATTTAACCCAGCTTAAGTAACTAATATATACACAGTCACTATATCAGTACTTTTTAAGAAATCTAAACATTGCATTTCAAAAGTTTCGTATGATAATAAATGACATGTAGCCTATATGTAGTGTGGTAGCGAATTTTACGTTTTGCAATCCACGATGTGTTTGAAGCTACGATTTAGCAAAAACCATCTCATGCGTACCCCTAAGTTCTGCTTGTAGCCGTCCACGGTTGGACATGTTCATTTTACACACTACATTTTACAGTTGAGATATTTATTAGTTTATTATTAATTATTTATGTAATAGTATATTGTAACTCATGATGTTTATATATTTATTTTGGTAAAGGTATATATTTTAGTAAGAAGATACATTTTATTTTTATTTTTGTCATGTTTAAATTATTATTACGTATTAAATTAGGTAACTATGTTTAGTTTTTATAAATTTAAATATTTATTTATTCACATTTATTTTGTGCACCCTCCTACCATCCACTGTACTTTTAATATCTTGTCCGTCCTAAGGTTGTCTGGAAGAGATCGCTTTTAAGCGATAAGACCCATTGTACTGTTAACTTAAGTTTTAAAATTGTAAATTGTTCTATATGTTTTTGGTGTACAATAAAGAATTTTCATTCATTTTTTCATTCATACCAATAATTATTGGTTGTTTTGACACTGCGAATTTGAACTGGTAAGTAGTAAAAGTAGTAGGAATACTCACCTACATAGCACACGTAGACAGCGGAGAAGGCTGAGCTACTACCAACTGAGCTGTGAGCCCAGTTACAACAAAAATATATTTCGAGTAAGTAGTATACCAAAATACTTTAAAAGTAACTCTTATCTCCACCCACTCAAAAGTATCATCATAAAATTATTACCTACCACTTGTTCCTTATCTGAACCACTTATACGTTTCACTTGAACATATCGATAACACGTCCCTGCTCTACCGCCAAAAAACTACAGTAGCTTTGGAAAGGATATTTATGGAAATCTAAATAGCGATGAGCTTTTTTAATTTGAAGTGGGCTTTTTTAGATGGTTTCTGTTTATTTTCGTGGCTGAGTGATTTGTAAGGCGGTAAATATTCGATACCGTTTGCGCGTGAAATAGATAAGAAGTGTCAGTACTTTTATTTTTATTCAAGCATTGTTCTCGACGACTGTGTTTGTAGGTTAGTCGTAAACAATTTTAGCTGTAAATTATATAACAGTTTTTTTATGAATGATAAATTTACGCTTGTCCAGATCTAGTACAAAAAGCATTGGCTCTGCAAAAACTTGAAATTCAAAAGCTTCCAGAGTATTTTCACTATGTTACGAAAAAAAATAGGATTTCGCTACATCCGCTAAAGTTTAAGTAAGAGTTGCTATTTGTTTGAAAAGCATTGTTGATTTAAAACTAGTTTGTATAGGCAAAATATGTCACTATTTTAAAGTGCATAATCACTCATAAGTAGTAAGGACTGCGATATTCTTTGTATTTTTTATCTATAAGGTTAATAGGCACCTTCGAGTAGGTTTGCTTCAACGTATGCTAAAGCAAGCTAATTAAATCCAAATAATAATAAAAAACCACAAACCTACAGGAAATATGTAGTCGTGGCATTAGAAAATTTCATAAATCGCAAATTGAAGTGTCATTTTCACATTCCACATTCAAAACATCACGACCGAATGTTTTGAATGTGGAACGAACAAGCGTGATACTCGCACAAGACAAGGGCTGACCCGACCCTATCTTATCGCTAAGGGCTACTTCCTCAGTGGTCAGTGTAAGACGACACGAGCCCACGTGCTACTTCCGACCACACTCAGACCACATCCACTTAGTTTACGTTTACACAAAACACTAAGTTAAGTATCTATCGATATATATAAGACTTTGCTATTTACCCGTTATACAACCGGTCATTAACCGTGGTCCACATTGTTATTTCATCTGGGTGAACCACGTGTACATTGATTTACCCGTGATACACTTATTAGGTGGACTAAGGTGAACCACGGGCAGAATTTTTTGACCGTGATACATCTAGGTAGTCACAGTCATTGATAATCTCAAGTAACAACAATTTTAAAGCGCCTTCCAAAGGAGGAGGTTCTTTATTTCGTACCCTGCATTTTAATACTATATCAAAACATCAATCACAACCGCCAAAATGAGAATGTCAATACATCATTATGGACATACACAATTTTAACGTTTTGTTTAATAGAGTTTTTACACGTAAGCTTGTACTGTGTACTTGTACTTGTAGATTGTAGAGTGTACGACAATACGTCATGAAATTAAATAAATAAATATTACTGGACATTTTACACAGTGCCACCTAGGCCTTAACTAAGTACAGCTTGAATATGGAACTATGCTATAGATATTATACCAGCTCATCAATTGTAATAAGTATACAATGCAACACCCGAACATAGAATATCATCCCTAAGATTTTTGTTCACGTGTGTTCCATATATTTTATAGAATACATTACTTTTAATACATAACATTATTTAATCGTTTTTGGTGGCAAAGCAAAATTAATAAAGATTAGTTAGCCAACTCATCCCGCGGGATAAGTTTGGAGCGGCATCGGCTGACTAAAGAGCCACTCGAATCGGTTTGCTCACCGTGAATGGTGGAAACAGGTATTAATTTTTATACAAATCGTGATAAATTCAACGCGATTGTGTAGGTATAGAGCACGTTAATAGCTCGCACTAGACATACAGGCCGTGCTATGTATCGACACATGTGTATAAATAATATATACATGTATACAATTGAGCATTTTTTTCTTGCTGACCAAAAAAAACTTACTTGCCGTTAAATGAAAACCCTGATGCAACTTTTTACCTCTGCACTACGTAACGAAGAGGCGTGATAGGAGGCGAATAGCACTTTGTTTCTTCTTATTATTATCATAACCGATAAAAAACATCGCAATCCACTTAAATCTTTCAAACTGGGTCATTTCAAAGCCACATAAACAATAAAATCCACATAAAATATATCTCGACAAACAAAAACTCTTACTGAGAAATTAAAAATCCATAAGTAATAAAACGAGCCCGTAAAAATTCATTGGCCTTAAACTGAATTCCCTATGCCTCATTTTTTAAGACAATTCGTAGTCCACTTTCCGGCATTTTATTTCCATATTTCTTTGAAATTAACCAGACACATAAACTCTATGTCAACGCGATAAGATTCAGAATACAGTCAAAAATTATGTAAAAATTATAGCAGAACAGTAAGGGTGTGTAAGAAATGTGGCTCGTTCAAAACCACATTTAGGGGTTAGTAAAATACGGGGTGGAAATCAAACGTAAAATTTTTCACTTTTTTGTGAATAAAATCAAAGAGATGTTGATTCAATAAAATGTACAATTTAAACTAACTATGAACAAAGGAATCAGTCAGAATCGGACTAAGGACCGTTACAAACGGCCTATAGGTAACTCAACTGTTCCAGACCAGTACCAGTCGGAAGTGTGCCCAAGATACTGACTGCATTGCCACGATTTACAGCTATGCTAATTCGCTGGCCTAAAAAAGAGCCAGCCTTTGGGTCACGTGTCGCCTTAATCAAAAGTCCCGCAAGATTTTTCAAATCCGGAGGCTACCGGCTCCCCACGGACCCAAGGTCTCCACCCCAAAAGGCTCAAATAGGTAAGCTCTGTCGAGACCACTATATTTGCGATCCTCGGCCGAATCAACCGCCGCAACAGCCCTAACTGATTTCCCAGGCAGATGAGATGACGTCCCACACCAAAGGCCTACCCATTTCCCAAGGGACAAGAGTCATACCGTAGGGGCGCTTACCATCTTCACGTAACAGACCATTCGGTTCAAGAACGGCTGAAACATTGACACTGGTGAAAGCTGTTGATTTAGTAAAATCAAGATAAAAATTATATCTTTTCAAATAAGACCTTCAAATTTACGGGGTTCGATCGCCAAAGGGGTACAAATTTGTGGCGGACTTTGTTTAAGTCCGCCTGACTAGCTACCACCATTTTGACGAAGTATGCACTGTAAAAACAATTTCAAATTGTTATGTCCCGGCATTTAAAGGTTAGACAACCACTTCCTGAGTGTGTTGAGGATTCCGGGTGAAGTAGGTACGCTTTCACCTTCGGTCTTATCATAACTTGAAATCAGGTGGGATGAAGCCCAAGCACTACCCCCTCGTACATTAAAAAAGTAGCTATACGTTTGTTTTGTAATGTTGTATGTACCTAGTTAGTACACACAATATTTGTGTAGCCTTGAATAATCCAATTCGAATCTCAATTTCAAACAAGCAAGGCAGGGCGCTACCGCGAAACGCTTCATCGCATTAAATTGAGTTTCATGCGCAATATATCGCGCACTCCGCGCCCAATGTCGCGGAACGCATCAAATCCGACTTGTGAGGTTGTAACGGAACGGAACGTTCCATTTTTAAAATGTATTACAATTTATGGCTTCATGTTGGTATGCTTGGTGAGCGCTTTTCGTCCCTAACCGTGACCGATTCTTCCCCGATTTTGCAAAAACTTTGGTGCATTATTTTTTCGCAGGCACATAAGCATAGTTGTATTTTTTTTAATTTCTCGTGTACTGTATTTGCTACTAGCCTATAGATAGACATCAAAATTTCTTACTTCGGTTACGTACTTACATACATACGTCTACGCTTATTTTTGTTGACATTACTCAACATTTACATTTAAAAGTTCGCAACCCCAAGATCTCGTTCCATTTCTAAAAACGGCGAGCTATTTTTCAACACAAGAGCTGTAAGATAAGACGTTTCACATTAACGGCACCGAATGGCCACTGAAACGGATCTTTTTCAGGTTAATGGGTGATATTTCGTTCATGGGTGGGGTTAAAAGGTTAAAATCGACCAATGGCGGCGTCGAATGCACTCTGCGTCTTCCGATAAAGAAGTTAAAGAAATGGGAGAGTGGGAGGAAAGATTCTATTCCTGTGCGCGTCTGTTAGCAGTTTTGTACAGGCGTTGAAAAAAATTAGTAGCAAAGATATAACATAAAGGACTTATGGCATAATACATTTGTGGCGATTGCGGGTAATCAATGTATGAAGGTGGCTCATGGCAGATTCGCTTTTTGTGTTATTTTTGTGATCATGATGAACAGGACATATAGTTAAAATGCCTTTGTGTCAGAAGTACCATTGATTTGTACCATTGATTGCACAAATGACACAACTTTGTATCCTTAGTACCAGTAAAGAAAAATAAGGATATTCCCCCGTAATGTTAACCGATAACTATGGAACTAGTGATACAACTTTGTATCTCAAGTACCATTAAAGAAAAGTAATAACGTAATTTTTTTTCGTTAAGTAAGTGGTGGTGATATGATCTTGTAAAAGGGCTATTTTGGGGAATAACTCTATAAAATGCAATAGTGAAAACGATTGAGAAAGTAATGCTGTGGTGGTTTGGACATACTTATAGAGAGGGTAGATGTAAATAAATAAATTACAGGACATTAATTTTACACAGCGCCATCTAGCCCTAAACTAAGCATAGCTTGTAATATGGGAACTAGATTACGGATAGAATACTTAAATATTTTTTGGAAATAAATACGTACTATATGATACACCCAACACACCACAGAACAAACATCTATACTCATCACACAAATGTTTGTCCTGTGTGGGAATCGAACCCACAGTCTACAGCGCAGAAGGTAGAGTTACTACCAACAGAACTATGAGGCTTGTTGTAATGTTGTATGTAAGCATGTTGACGAAGCATGATAAACAGGGTAATTCATTTTACCTGGATCAAACGATGTGGGGGGGTTGGGGATTTCAACATGCATATAGCACTGTATATAGAGTGTGAATAGTAGATACAGTTGTGAGGGGAAGACCTTGACGAACGTTTTCTGACCAAGTTAGAGATGATCTGGAAAAAAGACAGGTAAGAAGTATACCCTAAGCCGTTGAGCATGTATGAAGAAGGTAATCAGAGTAAATGAGGCAAAAGAAGTGTGCAAAGAGCGTGGAAATTCGATGTCTTTGCCTACCCCTTTGGAAAACAGTCTTGAGTCTATGGATGTATAGATGGATA
This sequence comes from Venusia cambrica, assembly GCA_951394065.1. Classification (NCBI taxonomy): domain Eukaryota; kingdom Metazoa; phylum Arthropoda; class Insecta; order Lepidoptera; family Geometridae; genus Venusia; species Venusia cambrica. The sequence continues at coordinate 12,732,914 of OX596035.1, forward strand.
TGGATACTATGGAGGTATGGATATGAATGTCTAATGTAAGTTCACCTCATAAATTAATTATATTATCTTTAGAAAATGTAATAATCAATGCATCACACGCTTCATCCAAAACAGATGCGACATTTTTTTAAACTCACAAATTAGTACCACAACAAAAACAAAACCGCACTCTTACCAACTGCAAAACTTTTACGTTTTCAACCTTAATGCTACAGCAATAAGGCTGGTTTTTATTACTTTGGTCAATAGGAAGGTGACACTGATATTTTGATTTTGAAATGTAAAGCGGGGGAGAAAGCTAGTTTTTCGAGTGGGATTTGTTTTTGTAGTGATTTATGTAAAAATATATTTTGATTTATGAATAAACTAAGTAAAGGGAGGAAACGGAAGGTCAGGGTGAGTTCCGCCATTAGGAGGCTAGTGTTTGTTTTGTTTTAATGGTGGCTTCTGAAAGATTGTTTGGGGTGAAAAGTTGGGAAGCGCATGTAAGAAATGTTCATGATAATGGTGTGGCTGGAATCTTTCTATTATTAACAGCTGGTATGGCGCAACGGTATGCCTTTCATTCTGCATGAAAAATTAAGCCTGAAGTTTCATTTGCAGTAAATCGCGGTACAGGATGTAACGATGTTAGGGTCGAGATTGACCCAGATGCGGCGAGGCTAGGTGGTTTGATAACTGTTTTTTTTTTTTGTACGACGGGGAAGCACTTATGGCCTTTATCCCGCCTGGTTACAAGTTAAGATAAGGCCGTAGGTTGAGGTGCAGTTCACCTGGAATCCTCAACAAACTGAGGAACTGACTATCTTACCTCTGAATGCCGGAACACTACATTTTTTTTTAGAATTGTTATTGGCGGCAGAATTAGGTCAGATGGTGGTGGCTAGCCAGGCTGGTTTAAACAAAGTCCTACCACCAACAAAACCAAGCACATTATGCACTCCCCATGGATATCGAACCCGGGACCTCTGGATCTGAAATCGGTGGGTTGAACCACTAGACCACAGAGGCGGTTAAAAATAAAAACTTTAAACATTCTTTAAAAAAATCTACTAAACTATGCGTCGTAGACCGGTCAAACTTTACAAACTGACAAACCCATATTATAACGTATAAACTACGATAGGATCAACGTTTTTTATTTTTTTTCCCATTTCTTTATAGAACGACGGCAGGAAAATACTTATTTCAGCCGCCAAGCAGCAATGCTGTGTTTCGGTTTGAAGGGTATGGTTGCCGGTGAAATTACGGGTACGTGAGGCTTCACCTCTATGCCTCAAGTTGACGGACGCAATGCAGTGCCGTGTAGGCTATGTTCTTTGTGGATGTGACCTATGCAGTAAGGCTTTGTCCTCACTAGATGGAAGTTCATGTTTAGGTTGAAAGGGTCGATTACGATTAAAACCTTTATAATGAAAGCCTCATAACGATGTGTCTGAAGAGTGTTAGGTACGTCTAGTGTGTATTCTAAATACTGATGCGATATTCAACTGAGACAGATCGACCATTGCACAACCCACCAGTTTTTAAGGAGGCGCAAGTTTGTGGTATTACGTCTTTGTACAGTTATGAGATGTTGATGATAAGGATGATAGCCCATTGGTTCAGGCGTTATTTTCGGAGATCCCTTTTACAATATTAACCTGAAATCATAAAAAATATGTATAATAGGCTTATATTGATAATTTTGATGTGTATTTTGATACCGTTTAAGTATCTACCCGATTGATCACTATTTTTAATAAACTGGCCAAGGGCGGACACGCACACCGAGGGTTTCGAACCACATTTCAAGGCCAAATAATCAAGCTTATTGTATGTACATACTTGTTTAATTTTTAATTAAGTTTCTTTTTATTTCTTGTAATAGCGGCAAGAAAAATAAAAGTTTTATGAAAATTTCAAATATCTACATATAATTGAGATAATGAGATAAACACACTAACAGGAGAGAAGGACGAACGGACCACGGAGGCTAAGTAATGGGGTCCCGTTGGCACCCTTTGGATACGGAACCCTAAAAAGAACCAACAAACCAACAAACCGGAGATATCAAAGAAATACAGTGTTAGTACAATTAGAAAGAGTGAAGTCTTGGAAAACTCCCAAGGGACGACTGCGGAATGAGGTTCCAGACAAAAGTAGGTTGCAACCGCCATGTGGTCTAGTGGTTCTCCTAACGGTGTCAGATCCAGGGGACCAGGGTTCAATCCCCAGGGGAATACAATATTATGCTTGGTTTGGTTGGTGTTAGTACTTTGTTCAAGTCCACCTGGCTAGCTATCACTATCTTACCTGAGTCTGTCGCCATAACAATAATTCTAAAATGTTGTGTTCCTTCATTCAGAGGTATGGTAGCCAGTTCTTCATACAGTTGACGATTCCAGGTGAAGTGCGCTTCAACCGACATTATCATAACTTGAAACCAGGTGAGATAGCCAAGCGATTACCTGTCGAACAATAAAAAAAAAATGGTACTAGATACCTCCGTGGTCTAGTGGTAGGGCGTGTGGCTATCGATCTGGAGGTCTTAGGTTCAGATACAGGATGGGACACACATCATTTGTAATTTTTGTTTCCAGTTTGGTTTCGACATTGCAGGCTTGATTCACCTGATTGACTATGCAAGATGATTCCTACCGTGAAGCCAATAGAGCCATGTCGATTCTGGCAGTGGCTAATAAAGTCTGACACCAGAGCTACACAGCCCACATGAAAAATATAAATAAATATTCTTGTCATTTTACGAAATGCCATCTCACCCCAAACTAAATTGGGACTTTGTTATATGGGATTGAATGAGAATATTAATATGATATCATATAAATATTACAATACAATACAATACCTACAATAAGTTTATTTGCTTGAAACACAGGTAAAACATAAAAGTACATATTCAAATAAGAGCTGCCGTGTCACGCCGTCCAATAGGCATGCAAATTTTAACAAAATTACACAAGTTTACGAATAATATGGTAATAAATAATACGGTAAACAAACATTTTTGAATTAGAAATTAAAAAAAGAAAAAAAACTAAATTGTTATGTGGAGACTTTTAATTGGCCTTCAAAAAAAAATGTGTTTTTGTATTTATTATTGTATCTTAATCTATTCAAGTAACTAGCTTAAGTTTTAAAATTAAAAAAAAAACTAAAATAAACTCAAACCCTACAGCGGAGGCAGAGCCGTTAGGCCAAGCGAGAAAGAAAGACCTATAAGTAAGTGAAGATTTGACATCAAATTACAAGCGAGTAGCGAAGCATTCGATTCCCTAGCTAATCCCAGAAGGAAGCCATTGTAGTAAGTAGCAAGTCTATAATAGAAATGTACAATTTCGTTTTCCGTCTTTTGTGCGTGCGTTTCCGTTTGTTACGTAGGCTTCGATAGGATGACCATGGCTGTGTATCATTCCAGACTAATAATATTATTGTATCATATATTTTTAGTTCGGCACCAACTTTGTTTCGGTTCTCTCGGGGAATCATCATCAGGGTGAGTGTGATCCCGAATTGTCCGCGGTTGCGGCGCCTACAATCGTTCGAAGTCGCTTTTCACAGTGTACCTATTCAATTCAATTCAAATTCAAATTATTTATTGCACCTATGTATTACCTAGGAGGTATACCAATACAAAAATATGTAATACCTAGACATACACAAAGGGCGATCTTATCGCTTGAAGGCGCTTCGAGCTAGCAGCAGAATTGAAATTTCTTAAGACAGAAAATATGTTTTTTATTAAATAAATGCCTTACTCCACTCTTACTACAGTTCCAAATCAATCCAATTGTATTCTAAAACAGGCTCCAATTTCAATACACGTAAATACACTCTAGAACAAAATTGACATTGAAATTCAAATAGAGTAACAATTGACTGTAAATATCAATGTCAAAATTGCAAACAACTTTGACATTAGATTTTGACTCTTGACGTGAGGTCTCGCTGCTATCATGACAGATAAGAAGTGAAGAAAAAGCTTTTGAAAGGGTTAATTGCTTCTGTTTTTCCGACATAGACTAGATCATACAATGATTGTGACTATTAAACATTATATTTATACGATTTACGATAGTCTTTTTAAACTTTCGTGATTAGAAAAAAATCTTATGATTCTAAAAAAACGATGTCTGCCCACGACCACGGCCGGTGCAACCCCGCCTAAATGTCGGAATTGTTATAGGTAAAATACGCGATAAGAACCAGTTTTTTTTTTCAAATCAATATAATATATACAATGCATAAACTACAAAAGTTAAATTATCATAATGACATCGAATGTTCAAATCATTGTTACCGTACTTGAGAATAAAGTCGGCCGCAATAGGTATTATATGTCAAGCAATCCTCTTACCCCTTGGAACTCCTTACGCTTGTCTTTGACCATTGTCCATTGTACGGCTTCCCGCAAAACTTTGTGGATGTAGACTTAGGTACGTTCTGGTAGTGTTGTATTTCTTGAGCCGAACCGTCGGGTTCTATAATGACAAACGAACATGAAAAACTATAGCCCGATTGCAAAGGTTTTACGAGAATACATTTTCCACATCCTTATCCATCTTTTTTTTTATTCGAACCCTCATTTATATTAATAATATTATAGATACCTATAGCAATGACACGCAATTAAGAGAAATGTCACGTAACATGCCAAAATCCATCAAGCCGCCTAGTTGTATCACTTGTAGAGCACAAGTGTTACAATAAGCGTTAGCTTCCAATTAGACTGTGGTTGCAGTGAAATAGACATATAAACATAGGTATACACTATACTAGATATCAACTCTCGAAAAACATTACCCTCCTTCTGAGGCAGTGGGGTAAAAACTGGTTCATCAAATTATCAAACGTATTCTACTGTTTGCGAGTCTCTTCCAAGATTTGAGGCTTTTTTTTTTTGAGAGATTGTCATGCGGGTGAAGATTAGGTTATGAAAATGTATAGTTGAGTGATCTCCTTAATAAGCACGTACACGTATAAGATACACTACTCAGAGCGTGGATCTATGTGGATCACCTACTAGGGGGTAGTCAGAGGCACGTCCAAACTTATACGTTCGGCACATGCCCAAAGTTTGCATGTGGCTAGTATTCAATACGTGACAGGTTGCAAGCCTATCGCCGCATAGCGGAAAGCTAGCCATTGAAACATGTAATTCAGATTTTTGGTCCTAGCGACATGCCGGTTCCCTCACGATTTGACTATCACCGTCAGAGCATATGCATGAGTCAAATGCGCACATAAACTTCTGAAAAACGAAGGTTTGAATCGGAAGGCGGGTTCATACCCAAGATAGTAAGATACAAAGATTGAAAGATCTAAAGCATCTTCCGACAGAAAACACAATCACACAAGTCACAATCACGCAAATTTAACACACTAATAAACGTACAATAAACTTGCAATGACCAATGTGAACAAAAAACATGTCGCATGCCACTGTAGGCGGGAAAAAAACTGACCACAGCTGTCAATTGTATTGAGATATCTATGTCATATATTTGACACATTCCATTTGCCGTTGTGGTAGAACGAAACGTGTTTATTCCAATGACGTAGAGCTGGTTTTTGTTCGGTTTTTAGATACATATTTTTTTTATTTTGTGACTGCATTGGTCATTTTCATTATTACCGTCACCATTTCATGGTAATTCCAAAATCATTATCGTGTGAATGAGAGTACATTAGTGACAATTAATTTTATGGGCATTAAGTAATTGTCGTGGAAAAAATGGATGTGGGTGGGTGACCGGAGGCATGAAATAATTTATTGTAGAGCTATACAGATTTGTATCTCTGTTGTGGATAAATGAATAAATGTGTAAGATTTACTAGTTACCCGTTTTTCTTGCAGCCTACTTTATTCGGAAATACCCTATTGCATTGTAAATGAGGAGATGACCAAAAAACCTCTTTTGTAAGCCTATTCAAATAATTTTAGGGAACTACGTAATGAAATATAAACATTATAATGTAGATATATTCAATGATATACACGGCCGAAAATTTACTTTACTTATAATGCGCAACACAGAAAACTAGCACGATCAAGATTTTTTCAGTCTTACGGAATATATAAGCGTGTAATGCACTTACATTATGGTTCACATAATCACCTGCAAATGCAATTTTAAACGTGAATTTAATTTTCATTCCACGCTGTAGGACCCAACTTTATTCACGCTAAAGTTTCTGCGACAAATTAAATTAATCTTCGCTTCCTGATTTATTGCACCTGGACTGCTTGTTGACAGGAAATGATGTAATTGTGGTTTGAGCAATTAGACTGAATATAAAGGACAATGTTACGTGACTAGTAGAAGGTTCGTGAATCTATTTTTACTCATCATCTTCCTGTCCGTTATCTTTAAGGCCAGTTTTGGCTGAAATTTTAAGACTCGCCACGTTATACGCATGTTTTAGGTACGACGTACAACACCTAGCGCTATTTCTTGTTGATGACTGTGTTCGGGGCTTCTATTGATCAATTGTAAAAACTGTAAACGGACTAAACCAAAATAATAACTCTTTCTAGTTCAACGTAAACAGGTTAAAATTCGAATTTCAAATAAGTAAACAATAGAATTTCGTAAATCAATTCAAAGTTTTTTAATTAGAACACGTGCGTTCGAAACCTATTTCAACACATTTTGCGCAACCCGTGGGAACTGTTGAACAGGTGGTGTTCGAAAACCAAATGTTTTGGTTGACATCGAACAAATCACGCGAACCAGGAAACGGGGTTCAGAGGGGAAAAAATATGGATGCAAATTCCCATACATTAGAGTATTAGAAAAAAAATCGGCCTAGAGGACAAAGCTATCAAGAAAAAAATCTTGCTAGAATGAAATCATATCAAGTAACAATAAACACACAAACTTGACGCTCAATCCCTCTCATCATATATCCGTACAAGTACAATCTTGGAGTCACAAAGTCCAGAGAGAATAGGTTCCTTTAAAATTTGCGTACTCCGTTTGGTCTAGAAGACCACATGCATCTTCACTTGCTTTCAAATTATTTGTTGGTCAAACAGAAGTCAATTTAGCTTTTTATATAATTGGGTAATTATAAATTGGGGTTAATTGGGAATTTTAGGTAATTGTTCTTATTTTTCTATATTTAGTATTTTTTGCCTTGTAAAGTGTTATTTCTTAAACTATTGTGGTAAGTGTAGGTACTAACCAGTCCCATTGCAGCTACCCTCGTTTTATTTGTAATATGAACCTATATCTAAAATCTTGTACCTACTATAGGTATTGGGTATCTATATACATATTCAACCGATTTATTAAATAAAACTAGGTAACTTTTACAAGGGAAGCAGTTGAGATGCCTGACGACCGCTACAAACTGTTTATAAGAAACTCATTTATACCAGACCAGTACCAGATGGAAGCGTGCCCAAGATTCACTGTCCTAACTAAGAGCCGCCTTAGGTTCACGCGTAGTCGCCTCAGTCAAAAGCCCCAAACCCGGAATATTGTGTTTTGTTTTTATATTTTGTTAGGTTCTCAATTGTCCCTGCTAGTAGATCAAAATAATATACATAAGTCATTTGGAAATACTTAGGTACTTCAAAAGATTATGCACCTCGAAAATGTAATTTTGTCTCATTCATCATTTATTTATATGAATCTAGCTGGTTTAGCGACGTAAGTATGAAGTTTTTAATTTGTGGGTAGAACTAACTTAAAAAGTAGGTACTTTTTCAGCTAAAATCTGAAAAGATTTGTTAATGAGTGCTTCCAATGTTACCTCTATAACTTTATTTACTACATTGCTCGGTCATGTAATTATTTTTACATGAGTAAGACTTACTAACGTACCTACGTTAGTAGGGTATAAATAAAAATTATATTAAGAAATACCAGGGGCGTATTCAGGAAATGTTTGTGTCACTGAAGGATAGCGGAATTCGCGTAAAAACTACGGAATTCAGAGGGGCGGAACCACCTGTGATTTCGTTTCGACAATCATCTGAGCTTATACAGGATGGTATCAGCTATTCACTCGGAATCCTCAACGGTCTGAGGGACCATCTTACCTCTAAATGCCAGAACACAATAATTTTAGAATTGTTGCTATAGCGACAGAATTAAGTAAGATGGTGGTAGCTATAGCCAGGCGGGATTAGTTAAGTAATTTTATCAATTAATTAGTTATTAAGTTTTAAAAAAATGTTGGTTTTCCTAATAAAAAAATAAAAAAATCCGTATACCAAGCACATATTGCCATATTTTTTTTTAACTGTGTGAAACCCTAAAGAGTTATTATGAAGGTAAAGGCCAACTATTTTCTTTGATATTACGTGTCAACGAATACTTTCTTCCTGAAAGGGAGTTTAAAAACATTATAGGTGACCAACATGGATGTTCGGAAATTCAAATATTAAAAAGTAGGTACTACCAATGCATCAATGTACTCTGAAGCTTTTTGAATGGATTATCTTCAAAGTGTTTCCACTGGCCTCTGTGACTGCTCAATAGGGGTAAGTACCCTTCGATGCGAGACGTCTGTACAAAACATTTTTCAACAACAACTTTTTACCCCCCAGATTTAAAGTTATTATTTTAATATTACTTAAATTCCAACTGAAAAATAGCTTCAGGTACGTAACACCTTCCCAGAAATCCCGGGTTCAATCCCCAAGGGATGCAATAGGTAAGTTAGCCAGTTCCTCAGGATTCTGGGTAAAGCGCGTACGTTATGATAAGGCCAAATTTATCTTGGAGCTATCTTATCATAGCTTGAAGAGGCCAAGCACTTCCCCGTCAAACAATAAAAATACAAAAAAAAAAGTTTTATATACATGTAGAACGGATACGGTGCCGGTGCACTCCACCAATATTTCCAGTAAGAATTAAAATTGCTATTACTCAGCATAGCATAAGTTACCATTTATCCAAGTTTTAATCATCCTGTACATAAAAATGCGATCCCGTGAGAGCGCATCATTTCTCCCGATAATGCTCGCTCTGAACCAGGAAATTAGTTTTTGTCTGCAGGACTGTGCGGGAAAGAAAATAATACCCAGTAGAGCTGTGGAGCGTATTGGCCGAGTGGTTGACGCTCAACTTCAGATCTGGAGGTAATAAGTTCATATACCCGTCGAGCACCAATGAAACTTTCATTCGGAAAGCTTAGCTTCGGTATCGACTCATTTGACACTTGATCAGACTTTGATAAGCCACTATGGTCACCGCTATAAATATTATTACACATATTTCACTCAAGAGGTGGTCCATTCCTGTTTTGAACATTTTATTATTTTTAACCTACTCATACCCATAGATATATGGGTATGAGTACCCATATATATATGGGTATGAGTACCCATATATATATGGGTATGAGGCACATACGCTTAGATAGTATCAATTTTGTATGTAAACTGAAAAGGCTTTTGTTTGAGGGGTGTTACTATTCAGTTGAAGAGTTTTACAAGATGAACAATTTAAAATAATTAATTATTCGTTTCCAAGCTTGAAAAAAAAAATTATAATGAGAGAGACGCAAACCAACATTTCGCATAAATACTAAAAGTATTTATATTTGTAATGTTTGTCTTTTCGCATAAATACTATTTTGCGAAATAGGTATTTGTCTGTTGTCCTATAACAATTTGTTTTTTGTTCAAATTGACATCCATTGCAAATTTTATATGGCATGTTAGGATTAATATAATTAGTTAAGTTAATTACATACTAAATTTCAAAGACAATTGCAAACGGTTATATGATTAAATTTAATTGAATTGTGTTGAACTATCACATATATCAATTATATATATGTAAATAATATCCAATCACAATAATATCAAATAAACTATAATCATTTATTGAGGATTCCGGATGAAGTGCGCTTCTTCGGCGATATCATAACTGCTGTTTATTAGGTATATTATATTATAAATTAATTGAAAAAGCAGATGAGATGAAGGCCAAGCACATCCCCTCGTACAATAAAAAATAAAAAATAATCCTTTCCAGGCTGTAAAGTCTGTACAAGTTACCTACGAATCGATTACTATCGAAACGTAAACAAGTGTTCTTAAATCCGACCGATTTGACACCCCCACGACACAATACACAAATGCGATTTTCTACCCCTTAAGAATTTGGTAATTCGAGGCACTTGTAACATTTATTTTATTATGTAATTTAGGCACAGAATAAATAGTATTCCTATTTTTTTCTATAAATAAATAAATATTACAGGACGTTAATTTCACACAGCGCTATCTAGCCCCAAACTAAGCATAGCTTGTATGGAAACTAGATTACGGATAGAATAGGTTTTTTTTGTAAATACATACGTACTATATGATACAATATCCAATCACAGGTAGGAATCGAACCCACAACCTACAACGCAGAAGGCTGAGTTACTACCAACTGAGATGGGAGGCTTGTTAATATTATATATTTTTGGAGTAAGTGTGATCTATCTTATTGTGTTCTACCCGGGCAATGGAATTGCTATCTTTTGCTAAGCGGCTGAATTATCACAACTCTGGTGGTAAAACCTATAAAAGTCTTCCTAGCTACCACCAATCTGCCGAAGTCCAGCGTCAAACGGCCGTGCGTTCTGGGAAATATGTGCGTGCTCGTTATTTCATCTTTGCTCTGGCCTAGAGTTAGACAAACCTAGAGGCCAAGAGCTAACCCATCATATATATAAAAGAGAAAGATAACTTACGCATGTTTTGTGAAGATATAGGTCTGTGTGACACACACCCTAGCTACTAGGTAGGTACTTACTTGCTTATAATCCAAACCAAATTCATTGAATTTGTCTTATTGCTTAGGCGATAAGACCACCCATTGTGCTTATTTTTTATGTCGTCCATTTTAATTTATGAGGTGTATTTTCATTCATTCATTTATTAATTGGACGTCTAACTAAACAAGCAGGCACATCAACGGATCGCGGCAACCCCGTTGATTCACTGCCAACCTGTCGACAAATGACACCTACCGCTGATACTGTGGACTTGAGACCATACTCTGCATATACGTACCTAAGATGCATGTGTATAAGATTAGTTAACGTTTACAAGGAATAGGAGTCCAGACAGCTAGCCGCCTCTGCGGTCTAGTGGTTCAACCCACCGATTTCAGATCCAGAAGTCCCGGGTTCGATCCCCAGGGGAGTACAATTTTGTGCTTGGTTTGGTGGTAGGACTTTGTTAAAGTCCGCCTGACTACTACCACCATCTGACTTAATTCTGTCGCCATAACAACAATTCTAAAATTATTGTGTGCCAGTTCCTCAGTTTGATGAGGATTCCGGGTGAAGTGCGCCTCCACCTTCGGCCTTATCTTAAGTTGTGTAGTAATATTTACTTATTTGTAAATAAATTTTCTTAAGCATGCAGTTGCAGCGCAGTACTCGGAGTGCCAGCACGTCCACAGAGGGCTCGTCAGCTTAGCAGCAAGTCTATATTTCCTGAGGATGCTTCGTGTTGAGGGTAAACACGTGTCGATTTGATTTTTTTTAAATAAATTCAGCGCATTTGTTACCTAATATTTGTCTGTTTTCAGGTTTATATTGAAAAATGTACGCTAACTTCAAAGTTCCTGTAGTTTATCGTCACGAGCACTAGCTAACTAATTGAACAAGCCGCACGGCATCATGTTCTATGCGTCGTCGCAACATGAATGCAAATTGGTGTTTGCTTCGGGGACTGATTAGTGGCGCTCGGTACTTACTGTTAAATGATCTGTCATTTTCAATTCTACCAATCAAATGAGATGAAGAACCAAGCCAAGCCAAAGCCAAAGCCAAGACACAGTCGTAAGATTTTTATTTATCTAAAGTCAAAGTCAAAGTCAAAGTCAAAGTCAAAGTCAAAGTCAAAGTCAAAGTCAAAGTCAAAGTCAAAGTCAAAGTCAAAGTCAAAGTCAAAGCCAAAGTCAAAATTTCTTTATTCATTAAGATTTTTTAGGATCATTTTGAAACGTCAAATCTACCGTCGCGTCGAATCGCGACCAGCACACAAGAAGAAAGGCAAGAACCTAGGGCTGGTTAATTTTTTGTTGGTTCCTACTACCGACAAGTGCGTGTACTGTTGTGTTGCGATTTTCAAACACACGGAAACATGACTTTTTATGTGTGCATCGTCGTCTAACACCAGTGTCATTTCAATGTCGTTGTCTCATACGAATACGTGTCACCAACAACCCAAAGTCCTGGGACGCTACCGCCGACGGCGAAGCCGATCTCCATTGGCTTAAAATTAGCTTCATGACAACTAGAAAAGATTTTTACCTACTCATATTCAAAATATCAATGTCATATTCAAAATGGCGTTTCCCATCTCAAAAGTGTACACATGTTTTGAAACCTATCCGTTCAGTACATTTGACGGTAAAAATCGTTTCTAGTTCTCATGAAGCTAATTTTAAGCCAATGGAGATCGGCTTCGCCGTCGGCGGTAGCGTCCCTGCTTTATTGTGTACCTAGCCTAGACTTCAACTGCCACTTTACCGCCAAAATTCAGACCGGGTCACTGGTAATCAACTTGAAGTTCACTGGTACGGATTTCAAGTTGTGCCACTATGCTCTTGCTCCAGTATTTTAAGCTGGGTGCAGGCCTTGGTCACCGGCTGATAGATTTCAACGCTATGTTCAAACTATTTCTGAATATCTGGGAGTCACGAATGCTTCGATCCGATGTTTGAAAATTATCTATTTTCAAATGGCTGGTGACAAGTAATAAGGCCGAAGGTGGAAGTGCTCTTCGACCCAAATCATCATCAGACTAAGGAACTGTCTATCTTACATCTAAATGCCGGAACACAACAATTTAGAATTGTTGTGGTAGCGACAGACTTAAGTAAAACATGGTCTTCCACCAAATAAACCAAACATAATATCGTTATACCCTGGGGATCGAGCCCGGGACCCGTGGATTTCATACCAATGTGCAAACCACTAGACCACAGAGGCGGTTACAACCTTTGTGTTGCTTCTCAGAAATCATATAGAGACAGACAAAACAATCGCTTCAACATCCACAGGACGATAAGGTATACTCGTAGGTATAGCCGCAGCCGTTTCATGGCAGTCTCCATAGTCTACTAAACGAACGAAAATGTCTACACGAAAAGAATTCAGCGAAAAGTATTGACTAACTCAAAACCAAAGCATTCCCAAAAGACGTCGCCACACGCTATCTCCGAGATAAGACGCCGTAAAATATTGTGGTTATGATAACAAATATACTGCTCGTGTTGTTTTTTATGGATAACGTGTTTATTGGCTGTTAAGTTACCGAGATGGGGCGGATATAAATAACGCTCGTGCGTAAATGCCCAGATAAAAATTCCGTCATAGGCCCCTAAGACTATTCAGTATTTTTTTTTTGGTAACAAGTTAAGATAAGGCCGAAGGTTGAGGCGCACTTTACCCGGAATCCTCAACCAACTGGGGAACTGGCTATCTTACCTCTATAAATGCCGGAGCACAACAATTTTAGAATTGTTATGTCGACAGAATTAGGTTAGATGGTGGTAGCTAGCCAGGAGGACTTAAACCAAGTCCTACCACCAACCAAACCAAGCACAATATTGTACTCACCATTGGGATCGAACCCGGGACCTCTGGATCTGAAATCGGTGGGTAGAAGCACTAGACCACAGAGGCGATTATTTCCATTAAACGGGCCTCTGGGAAAGGCTACGGACCCGTGCCCCCCCTGGTCAATCCCCAGGGGGAGCCATCGAGAGTAAAGACACTGGGGTTATATGCCAAAGTCAAAACGTTTGGCTGAATTGGTGTTATACCTGCGTCTTTATTGTGTTACCAGAAAGCACTTGGCCTTCATACCATCTGGTTTCAGGCTATGATAAAGCCGAAGGTGCGGCTAGCTACCACCATCTTACCTTAGCTTACCTTAGCCCACCTGATGTTAAGTGCATCTCTTGCCTATAACAATGCCTTACTGCGTAGATCACATGCACAAACATAAACATAGCAAACACAGAACTGCATTGAGCCCGTCAACTTGAAGCACACCTTTAGGTGTTAAGCCTCACGTGCCTGTTATTTCACCGGCGACCATAGCCTTAAAATCGGAACACAGCGGTGCTGCTTGGCGGCTGAAATAGGTATGGTGGTAGTACTTCCCCAGACGAGCCCATTCACAATAGGCTCGACTATGTCGCTATGGTTGTGTTCCGGCATTTAGAGTTAAGATGGCAATTCCTCAGAATGTGGAAAATTCCTTGCGCTTCCATGTAAACGCACTTCACCACTTCGCAGGTAAAGCTAGGCAAACTTAAAGCTCCGACCCACATTTCAAGGCAAAAAAACAGGTTTCTATATGGGCTCTTTGATTTTATTTAATTTTGATTGTTTGTTATTCAAGCGGCAATAAAAATAAACACTGTGGAAATTTTATCTGTCTATCTATTACGGCTCATAAGAGCCCACTACAGCCCGCTTACAGACAGAGGAATGGATGTAAATCAGGGGCTTAGTTTTTTTTTTTGTTTAGATTACGACGGGGAAGCGCTTGGCTTTCATCTCACCTGGTTACACATTAAGATAAAGCCGAAGGTGGAGGAGCACTTCACCCGGAATCCTCGATAAACTGAGGAACTGGCTATCTTACCTCTAAATGCCGTAACACAACAATTTCAGAATTGCTGTTATGGCGACATAATTAGGTAAGACTGTGATAGTTAGCCAGGTGGACTTAAACAGAGTCCTACCACCAACCACCGAGCACAATATTGTACTGAACCTGGGGATCGAACCCGGGACCTCTGGATCTGAAATCGGTAGGTAGAAGCACTAGACCACAGAGGCGGTTAAATAGGTAATCGGTTTCCGTTGGCAATCTTTGGGCACGGCACCCTAAAATGGGTAGGCAGGGTCAACGAATGTTCACTTACCTACTTACTTACTACATACTTGAACTTTATTTTGCCTCAGTGAAGTTAGAGGTAGAGAGTACTTGCAGAAAAGTTGAAGTAATTCGTATTTAGAAGGCGTGGGTGCTCCACCAATAGCGTTACGCCGCGGGTCGTGACCCCGCCAATGAAGCGGGGTCACGCCCTTACATAACTTCACTGAATGAACCTGAAAACGTATAGCTATAGCTACTAAGCCTTCATAGCTCTTACATCCACTTCAGCTGTGAATTGACTGCGCTGAATCGATGTCGTCTTTGCAGAGGGCCGATTCTACTAAACCAATCGCTTCACTAAAGACAATGGTATCGTCGTAGTTTATTTTTATTTTTTATTGTGCGACGGTGAAGCCTTTCATCTCACCTGGTTACAAGTTAATATAGGGCCGAAGGTGGAGGCGCACTTCACCCGGAATCCTCAACAAACTGATGAACTGGCTATCTTACCTCTGAATGCCGGAACACAACAATTTTAGAATTGTTATTATGGCTACATAATTAGGTAAGATGGTGATAGCTAGCCAGGCGGACTTAAACAAAGTCCTACTACAACCAAACCAAGCACAATATTGTACTCCCCTGGGGATCGAATCTGGGGCCTCTGGATCTGAAATCGGTGGGTTGAACCACTAGACCACATAGGCGGTTATTTGAGAAATTGCCAGTATAGGCACAGAACAACTAATAATACTACGTAGTATACAGGTGTATTTTGGTATTCTTGTGGCCATTCTGTAATGATACCATTGTATTTGAGAAGTGATTGGCTCAGTAAAATCGGCTCTCAGAGCTCATACTCGCTTCGCTATCATGTACTATTACATAATATGGAAAGAGCTATGAGGCCAAATGGGATTGGTATGGCCCGCCATCCGATCCGAAGGTTGTGTGTTCAAATACAGTCGTGCGCGAATGGACTTATCTGTTTTTCGTAAGTTTATGTGCGCATTTGACATATACACATGCTCTGACGGTGAAGGTCGCAACTAAGGAAAACCGGCGTGTCCTTAGAACCAAAAGTCCGAATGAAATGTGTCACTTTTATACATTTTTTTTGTAAATATATACGTACTAAGTATATATCTAGTTTAGGTATTAGTGCAAGACTCTTATTGATGGGAAAACTTTTTTGAACAATAAACTATTATTATTATTATATGATACAGCACCCAACCACAGAAAAAACATGTATATTCATCACACAAATGTTTGTCCTGGGTGGGAATCGAACTCACAACCTACAGCGCATAAAGCAGAGTTACCAAGCTTGATAAAAAGTTTGTAAAAGTAGGTTTTCACAGAGCTGTGTACCTACGCAAGAAACGATTTTGGATAAACTGTAGCGTCAATACCTATCGTGGATAAAAATATATGAATTTTGACACTACCTAGATATATAGGTACAGGCTACATGTAAAAAAAACAACATTTTTTTTCATGTAAGGAAAATATAAACCAGAAACCATATTTTGGATCATAAAAAAAATTAACTAGCCCAAGTTTCTTACCTTTTTCCTTGCCGGTCGCGATTTCGAACAGGCGGTAGATTTGTCATTTCAAAATGATCCTAAAAAATGGTACTAATTACATTACTTATATTCACTTTGAATTTGACTTTGCGTAGGTACCTAGAGCTGACGAACAATGTAAATAGGAAATCAAATAACCTTATAAGTACAAAGGTTTCTACCTAAGACAAAAAAATTCACTGTTTCCCAATCATCATCATATCAACCTCCGTAAACCTTTCATCCATTGATCCAATTGAAGATCCGATGTTTTGACCGAACTATGCCAAACTAGTTGAATCTGTTTCCATTTTAGATTATACAGTGTCATCGTTATCAAAAGTCCTAGATACTTCCTAATTTATCTAATTTAATTTATGTAGACTGAATGCAGTTGATGTGTTGAGTGTTGATGATGAAAAACACTGGCCGATCGGTACCTAATAAAATTTCAATCAATCTTTCAATCAATCACTTTAATTGCTTGAAACACAGGAAAAACATAAACGATAGATAACATATTCAAATATGAGCTGCCGTGTCTCGCCGTCCAATAGGCATGCAAATTTTTACATAATTATACATTATTCCGAATAAAACGGTAAGTAGGTATGTAAAAGAAATTATTTAAAAAAAAATTTATGACCTTGATTTATTTGAATAAATCAAGGTCATAAATATTGTTTTTTCTTTATTATGGATATTGCGTGAAGGTCAATCCGCTACTGTCTAGCGTAAGTTTTACCTAGGTACCTGTAAAAGTCCCGAGAATTGGGCTCAGAGGTGGAAGGCAGGCGCGATCGTATTGATTTTCAGGCTGCCGTTCTTGCGCGCTGGAAATATGTTCTCCACTGGGTTGATAAAATCTTTCTTTGTTCTTTAGGCTTCTATAATTTTATGCGATGTTCAGAATTGTTGGAATAAGCAGTCTTACCTTCTTTTTTTTTAATAAAGTTAAGCAAAACAGTAAAATAGCAGCGTAATAATTTCCGTGAAAACAAAATAATTAAAAAAAAAAAACAAAACGAAGACCATCGGCCATTAAAAACATTGTTGGTACTTAAGATAATATAAGATATAGAAAATAAAGAACCATTTAAAGGTTTTCACAAATAAAACAGAGTTATAAGAGAAAAACAAATTTAGGTACTTACTTCCCGACTGATGCTCTTTTACGTGGCGAAATGAACAAATCGAATAATAAAATGAAAACCATGTGGAAAATAATTAAAATACGAACAAACAAAAATACAATAAAGTCCCTAAATAACATTAAGACCCAAAATAGCTTAATTTCTGACCCATCCCAAGTAGCTACTGCGTTCAATGAGTTTTTTGCTTCCGTAGGGAGTGCAGGAGACATTGAAAAATCGATAAGAAACATCGAAAATCATAATTGAATCGATCATTTTGATTCTTCAAATCCACATGCCTGTTCGGAATCGCGACCATAAGGAGAAAGGCAAGATACTTGGGCTAGTATTTTTTCCCTTTAAAAGTATAATATTTATATTTAGGTTTAGGTTTTTATCGACTTTAATAAACATCATTTGATCGTATTGTATTCTCTTTGCATCGACCAGCTGCAGTCTGTTTGCTCATTAAGCGAAACATCTTTGATTCCGATGTATTTTCATTCATTTCACAAACATCCCCTACAAACATTTAAACGTACCCTCATTAGTGCTGAACCTACCCTCTGCTCTGTGCTTTGCCTTTGATCTCACCGACCCGCGTGGGATGAATGGACTGGGCTATAGCGAAGTGTTTGTAGCGTCTATACAAATATACATGTAACGACATAAGTACCTATTCATCACATTGATTTTGATCAAATTGTAGCTTTAGCATCGAAAGTAACTACATCGTACCCAGCTTTAAGGCTTTTGACCCAAGGGTTGGCATCTACTTTCGGCAAGCGAATCAGCATTGCTATACAGTGTGGCAATGCAGCAAGTATCTTGGGTGCGCTTCCGTCGGGTTCTGGTCTGGATCAGTTGAGACAGATAGATAGACCGGTCCTTAGTTACCCAACTGCTTCCCTTTTATAATGTGTTGTTACCGTTTTGTCAACAAAATAAGTAAAATAGCATGCAGGCTCAAGACTTTTTCCCGTTCGAGGGTAACTCACGCGTTCGAGGATAACTAACGCTCTGAGTAGTTACCAGAGCTCACGCTCTGGTAACTACTCAGAGCGTGGATCTTATCAGGTTCACCTACTAGGGGTAGTCAGAGGCACTGCCCATCTTACATTCGGCACATGCCCACGGTCCATGAGTCACTCGTACAGCGGCGGCTTCGAATTGCTGTGGCAGCAAAAACCTTTATTTTGCTTAAATATTTGGTATGTCTTATTGATTTGTTGCCAATATAAATCTGATGTCAAGCATCGTCTCTTACACCCCTATAATTATTAGAGTACCTATTAGAAAATGGTTTGGGTGCCATAAACATTTTATATACCTTGTAAAGGGATGTTAAACGTCAACTTTACGGGATTTCCATGGCTGATCGCGCGATCCATGCATAACCGTCCACACCGCGCGATCCACGCACGCAAGGTACCTCAGAGGCAGGCGAAAATACTGACGTGATACTGACCAACAACGGTTCGACCGCTGCAAGTAGCGCGCGCTCCAATTCGAGCACTTGGATCGCACGCGGCACGTCCACACCAACCGCGCCTTTGGATCACGTTCCTGCTGCGCGCGATTGTAGCGCGTTGGATTGTCCCGTGTGGACCCAGCTATTTGGATTTTTGATGTGGCAGACGTCATGTGCATGTATCTAAGGTGTGCAATAAAGTTATTACTTTATTGCACACCTCATTCAATCATTCATCTTTTTGAAGGACTTCCTTCCCGCAAAAAAAACAAAATACATCGACAAAAAATACACGGATGATATTTAACACATCTTCGATTTGCAGACGACATCGTGATATTGTCAGAGAATCCAAACGACCTGCAATATTATGATACAGTTTGCGAAGAAAGTGGAAAAGTGGGATTGGAAATAAACCGGGAAAAGACTAAGCTTAACAAATAATTTAAGGTTCCGATTAGTCTGCTATCTTTAGATCTAAGGTACGTAGACCAATATATATATCTCGGACACCTGATTTCATTCACAGCTTGCACGGAACTGGAAATAGAGCGAAGAATCAAAAATACATGGTCTAAATACTGGGCAATAAAGGAAATCTTTAAAAGCAAAATTCCTACAAAACTCAAAACAAAAGCTATGGAAACATGCTTATTACCCGTCTTGACCTACGCATGCCAGATCTGGCCACTTACTGCACAAAACCTAAGACGTATAGGGGTGTGCCAAAGAGGAATGGAAAGGAGCTTGTCGGTCTAAAAATTAAAGACAAAATAAGAAACGCCGATATAAGGATAAGAACGAAAGCAAAAGACGTCACTCAAAAAGTTCTATCCCTAAAATGGAAGTGGGCAGGACACATCCAGAGACTACAAGACGAAATATGGTCTAGAACTCTTACAAATTGGTACGCAGTACATAAAAAACGAAGAAAAGGTAGACCACAAAAAGATGAGACGACGTCATTGTTAGGGTAGCAGGCAAAGCTTGGAGCAGACATTCTAGAGATAGAGAGAGATGGCATGAGTTGGAGGATAGACTTTTACCACGTCAAGTGGTCCTAACACATAAATAACGTTAAGACAAATAAGTTTGTAGCTTTAGTATATAATTGTAAATTTTGAGTTTATTAAGTATTTTAAATGTCTACCAATGTGTGTGTTAAGGGAAATAAAAGCTTATATTATTTTAATATATTATATTATATTCCTTCCCGTGAGCTATAAAATAGTGAAATGGTCTCCCTGCTGCAGTCTTCGCTTCTAGCTATCAGTAGTTATGGATTTTTTCTAAACGAGCATTTTCATATCTTTAAAGGGTCGGAAAAGTGAAAGTGATGCTTCGGTTGATGCAAGCGTCCATTGGTACAACGGTAACCGCTTTCCATCAAGACGACAAACGGGCATACGGCATCCCCGTTTGTCGTCTTTGGTAGGAATAAAAATACAACCATAGGTCGGCTTTACATTTATCAATTCTTAAAATGGAATTCATATCTTAATATTTTGTTATATGAGTAACATTAGGTATCTAGGTATGTATCACTTACTTATATTCTCCATGATGTAGCACTACCCACATACATAATGCTACACAAGGGTCATCCGGATCTATATTATTATCTAGAATGCTCAAATCAAGAGTTCTTGATTTGAGCATTATAGAATCTATCCATATATCAAACTGTAAATAGTAGGTAGTTACCTACATCACCGTCATTTAATCCGATCTCGACTGAACGGGATAAAGGCCGGATGAAAAGTTGGGGATTATCCTTTTATGCGGAACCTCGATTGCCTATTAGCCGACTGCAAAAGGGCTCAAGCAGATGGGGCAGCCATTTTTTTGTGAAACGAGATCCTATGATGAGTCTGCAACATACTGTGTGTTATTCTGTGGCGTAACGTAGCAATGTAGCACTATACCACTTGCGTAGCAGAAGTTATTGTACCGTAACATTTCGTAGAAGTTGTAGCGCATAGCGTTCTGTAGGAGATGTATTCTACTGTCGCCTACAATTATAGGTATGTAAGTAAGGTACACACAACATTTCAAAATGGTTTTGTATCTACATATATCTGGTAGATATTTTATTCCTTTGGTATTCAAGTGTGATATATCTATCAGATTAAAGACATTATTTTCATGAGCGTACCTATATAAATATTATTGCAGGCGTACCTATCCCAAGTCAAGCTAACATACCTACCATTAGTAAGAAATAGAAACGACAGCATAGAAACAGAAATAGAAATAGAAACTAACTAACCGAACGAACTAGGGTTCTGCACATTTATCGTTTTTATTTGTTTTCTACACAGAGATTTCAATTTCATCCTAATTCCCCATTCCAATTCTCCATTCCGGGGTTAGCCCCGGAATTAAAACCAAAGAGGATCTCTGGATAGAGGGTTACACGTCCTACCTCTAGACTTACGAAGTGTGATGAACTAGCTGAAAATATCTGATAACCCTGAGAGTGTACAGCTTCGTAGGTATAGGTACCTACCTCTCTCGGTTACTAGCTATGCCCGCCGCATAAGTCAAAGTCAAAGTCAAATATTTTTATTCATTAAGATTTTTAGGATCATTTTGAAACGTCAAATCTACCGCCTACCGCCTACCGCATTACCCGTGTAGAATTTAGGTATGAAACTCATTCGCTTGACCTTATTCGAATCGACTTTATTCGCAAAATTAGTCACCATGAAAAAATCTTTTGTTTCATTGAGCCTATAATAATATGAGTTAAATATTTTTTTAAATTGGAATAACAGTTTTGGAAAGAAACTCCTACATCCAAACTTTACACTATAATAGTGGCTTTGATAGAAAAAATCAATGTAGGTACATATATAGGTAAGTGCTATAACTCAGCGTGGTCACTTGCGGACAGAAAGGGGCGACTAGGGAATTCCGCAGCGATATTTACCCCAAGTCGATGTTTTACGCGATTTATGGACTTTGGGGCGCTGATAAATATTTATAGCAAAGGTATTTATAAATATGTTCTTAGATTCTCTTTTTGCCTTTGAAAATACTTAATGATTCACCTAAAAAGTATGTCGTTACATAACCATTTTATCAATTATCCTGGTGGTAGGGTAGGTGTGATCAACCTTCTAGTGGTTTTAACCACCTCTGGGGTCCTGTGGTTTGCCCACCAGAGTCAGGTCCAGAGCGGGACCTCTGAATCTGATTCGATCCCCAAGGTAGATACAATATTATGCTTGGTTTTGTTGGTGGTAGGAAATTCTTTAAGTCCACCTGGCTAGCTAACACCATCTTACCTAATTCAGTCGCTATAACAACAATTTAAAAATAAATGGTGACTTCCAGCTTCCAGTATTTAGGTAAGAAAGCCAGTTCCTCAGACCGTTAAGGATTCCGGGTGAAGGGTACGTAGACAAGACATCATCCTTGCTCTAGCCTAGAGGTGAAGAGCTAGTCCATCATTCATAAAAAAACAATCCCTATACCTAATCTGTACATTTGAGTAGTCATCAGTCTTATTTAGCATGACCTTGAGACTGATTTGGGCAAGAATGGGGTCTACGATTCAGTGAACCTTCTCAAAAGATGCCTTTTTAACTCTCCATAACTCTTCTTGCAGTTTTTTGTAAGATGTCTATCTAAAATGGCAGTTCTGTAGCCTTCCAATCATATTAGCCTTGAGGCAGCTTCCTTCTTCACAACTAGAGGAAAAGACACGTATATTGTATTTTTATCGAAGACGCTCCTTACAGAAATGATGTCAGTCCCGTTATCACCGACGATAAGGCGGTTAGTAAACAACCAGCCATTAATAACGAACATAAAGAGCGCTATCTACAATTGACAGCGGGATAGCTATCTACTTGCTTACTGGCAGCAAGAGAGAAGCTTTATGAACCAGCATTATACATAGGTAGGTATACCTATACTATAAACACATTATTAATCTCTCATTAACCAACTTCAAAAAAAGGAGGTCTCAATTGGTCAGATTCTTTTTTTTTATGTAGGTATGATCCCCGATTACTCGAAGGCGCGTGGGCTGATTTGGAAAATTCTTTTTTTGTTTCAAAGGGTAGGTATACCTACTTCCCAGGTGGTCCCATCGTAATCAGGTCAGGATCTGACGATGGTATCCTGGAGGAATCGAGGGAACTCTTCAAATACTATAGGCACACTTGAAGCGATTTGGGTTGTTTTAGTGTGACCTCTTGTTGTTTGTACCTACCGGTTTCCAAAGGTCTCAACGGAAGATCAGCGCAGGTTCCCCGAACCTGCATTAACGCTGAGTTGAGACCTTTTTGCAATTCTATGTGTGCTAACTATTTAATTTTAATTTAATTTTTTTATTCTTTGTTTCTATTTATTATTATTTTTATGTTGATTTTTGTGTAAGAATTGCAAATAAATGTCTTTTTGATTTTTGATTTGATTTTTTGTATTAGGTAGGTATACCTCAATTCCTTCCATTCTAAAAACCTTCCTTAATGTCGGTTTTCTTTTTAGTTTTTAAAACGTAATTATTTGTGTTTAAATTATCCAAAGCTGTAACAGTACTCACACCAAAGCAATTTTATTTAACATAGAATTTGATGTACAGCCAGCATCAAATTGATATGAGCTATTGATATTGAATGAAACCTAGGTTTTCTAATGATGATCGATAACTGACGAAGAGGCGGCTGTATATTTGATATGCCGTCAGCAGGTCCTAGGCGGATTAGGTTTATATTAGGTAGGTATCTACCTACCTACTATCTTAGTGATGTTAGACCATATCAGACGCCGACGGCGGCTCATAAAGGTGTGATAACGGACTTCTATTCCCACTAGTTCATTGAACTGAACTGAGATTTATTTTCTCGTTTGTTCAGTAGACTGAACTTACATATTTTTTTCTCGTTATGTCAGTTCAGGAATCTCAGACTACCTGACTCACAAATATTAGAACACCCGGAATAGGGCTGTCACAGGAACCTACACTGAACTGAAGTTAGGTACCTACAATATACGCGCGAGATATTATTTTGGTAAATTGGTCCTGCTTAGGTAGGTACCCGTACCTAAGCAGGACCATCCACTAACAGGACCATATCCTCGACATCAGCGCTATACGGGAAGATTTTTGTTCACACATCACACAATCCGTCACTGCATCCTATCACTGCAATCCAAGTCCTTGAGCTAGTCTCCTCCAGAGTCGAGCCTACACTGGGATCAGTAAATCAGCTTTTCGCTTTATATAGGTAACCCTCTCTGGCCCTTAACTTGAGGGTTAAACGATACACTTGGAGGCAAGAGTCACACCGTATCGTCCAGGTCATAGACGGTATTGTATGATAAATGTTTTTATGTGCGACGCTTTGTGTGGTAATTTGTGAATTATTTTACTCGACCCGTCATCTTACGTTTTGAGTTTCATCGGAGTTCGTTATGTGAAAATGCTTTCATGTAAGCCTTGGACACACGGGAATATAAGGCTGTAGGTAAAATAGATACCAACCTGCCAACATTTAGGTAGGTAGGTACATCAAATTGATAGTCACTTTGAACGAGGTGCGTGGGAGAGCCAGTTCCTTCTGCGAAGCTCGTTCCATCTTAGATCTCATCCTTGCTCTGGCCTAGAGCGAGACAATTATGTGGTCAATAGCCAACCCACCATTTATAAAAAACAGAAGTAGGTACCTATGAAACAGCAAAATTTTCTACCTCTCAAGTTGATACTATTAATTTTGAATGAATTAAGAATTTACTTCTGTAAGTACCTACCTAACTGCTTACAGAAAGTACCTATCTATTGTAGAAGTAATGAGATAGGTAGGGTACATTATTGGTTTTTCTCAAAAGTAAAGGTATTTCACGGCAATGCATATGAAGCACCTTTCCCAAGTAACTGAAGTGTAGGTACTTATTAGTAATTAGGTAGGTACCTATTATTACATTAGGTACTCTTACAGGTAGGAAAGTTAGTAAATTAGTTCGCGTCATCATTTTTAACGTTCTGAGGTAAATAATAAGTTTAAAAACATGAAGCTGGCACCGTTATCAACATAATAATTTTCCACACGCGAATGGAACTCGATTCTTTTACATACAAATTAACCTATTTGACCTCCCGATTAATACAATCAAGGTTTGCTCAATACAATGATAGGAAGTCATCGAATTGAAAAATAAATCAAAGTAAAAATAGCATGGAGATCCAAAAGAAGAAAGAAAATAAGGTCGTTGACGTTGGAGACCGCACAACGGAACTTTGGTTTATTCCTACCCTACTAGCTGCTAGTAGTAGGTACATATTACCTACCGGTCTCCTATACAAAATGTAGTTTGTTGCTTCAAAAAATAATTTCAGCTAAGATCGGATATAGATTATTTAGGTTTGTACCGCGTTACTTTTTCTTAAAACAAAATTAAAATCAAAATATACCTATGTAGTTTTTCAATAAAATCACAATTTTCCATTCTTTTGTCATCCAATGTTTCTAGAAAAAGTAACGCGACACAAACCTAAATTCCCTTTACGATTATACCTGCGTTCCACCATTCTACTAATAACTACGTGTGTATCAGAGCGAAAATCAGTGGCATTTTCTTATTTATAGCTGAGCAGGACACGAGGAGAGAAATAATTATGAAAATTGCAACAAGGCGATGAAAAATGGCTGCCAAGGTATGGGTATCGACCCGTACCTTGGCAGCCATTTTCCAGGCATCAGCAAGCGGGGCAGATGATATTGCCCGCATGCCGCACCTAAATAAGACTGGCTCTAGACCTGGCACAACAGCGGGTATCTGATGATGATGAAAAATAATAATCAAGAAAATTAATTTTCTGACAATTTAATGATATTACATTATCTATCAGACATATAACAATGTTTAGATCGATAGATCAACAAAAACAAACAAAAATATAGAATTCTACACACCAATGACTTCATACATCTTAAAAATAGCACTAGAAAAGAAATATAAGCGTTAGCTACCAATTGATATACCTACAGATACCACTATATAATAATCGGTAAGATTACAAATGGCTTTTAATCCAATCAAAGCTCCAGAACGAATGCACATAATATTATAGTAAATAATTCAATTTTCGCCGATTGCACTTTTCCAATGATTTTATCTGCGTATAAATTACCATAAATTGGTAACTTATACCATACAATGGTAACTTATTCAGGCTGATAAATTAATTTGTGGCAGGAAGTGCAGCTACCAGAACCGGATGCTACATAATACAGAGCAATGAAGACTTATAAAATACATAACATAAACAAAGGCAGACTATTAAATGTTTAAATATGCCTGGAATAAATTGAACACCTGTATAGTCTGTATAGGTCAACAATCAAATGAAATGAAGTTCTAATATATAACATGGATTTGAAAAAAAATTTTAAATATTTGACACTGAATTAAGTCGAAAAAGTACGAGTAACGGATCCCCGTTAGTCCTACTACGACATATTTGTCGTAGTAGGACTAACGGGGATCGTGGAATACCATATATTTACAATAGACCTTACGTTACAAACAATCGCTTACATAGAAACCTAGTATTTTTCCGCACCTACAAGTCTAGAATTTATAGATCTTCCGATGGATTAAGATCTGTCTAATGACTAGGTACAGACAGCAACGAGATCATCTTGTAAAACATTTGGTTAGGATACATAATTACATTAGTTTCAAACACTGGAACGTCGAAAAGTGTACCTCTATAATAATTTAAACAGTTTTAACGGATATTTTGCGTGTTATTCACCTATTTTGTTGAACTACCCACCACTTCTCGTGGAATCCAGTGATAACTAGGCGCAATCCAAGGGTCTTGTTTCCACGCACATGTTGAGGGTAGTTCTATAAACTCAGCTTCGAAAGCTCCCGAGATCCGGGTAGCCCGCGACCACGGTTGGTGGAACACAGCCGAAACGTTATTATGAAACGGTAACTTACACAAATACAAAAAACAGTTATACAATCCAACCACGGCCATAATGAGCGTGAAAGAGGTACCTACGTAGGAAGTAGGAACGTACAAGTTTTTGCCAAGCTGCAACAAAAACAGCTCTTGATGTCTTGTTTGCATGTTTGTTCTCTTGTCCACGTTTATTATGACTATTTCTGTGCTATCGTATCAAAACTTCAAATTGTGAAGTTCTATCGACACTATATTTGTGTCTAGTTCCTTGTTTGTGTAATTTTTCTGTACAATATATTGCACAGTCCTGTAACTTTTCGTGCTCGGTGTCGGGGGGCACTGCAATCGATTTTATTCATCATTTTAAAATATTTGACTAAATCGTGTAGCTTAGTCATTAGTACGATTTTCACTCACAGGACCAGCGTCCGTATTGTGTAAGTTGGTAATAAACATTGACTTTATTTTTGTCATTTGAAACCCATTTTAGGCTCCATCTCTCACTTTGTCTTCATTTTTGACACTTTCTGACTGAATTTAACACTGGTACCTAATATAATTTCACTGGTAATGCATTTAAACTTACACAATTAGGCTACAAATAAGTTTGCACATAACTACACCGATTTCCATAGACAATCTTACTAGCCAGAATACATTTTGACTTTTACTTCGAAAATATCTACACTTTTAAACATTTATTTCACTATTTTGTTCTCTTTGCCAACTCATCTAGATAACAGGTGTGTCTAAAAATCCTAATATTTCAGGTATTACTGAGCATAAGCTGGTTTGTTTGTTTACACTATCGGAATGCCTGTACTTTCCAATACTTAAAGTAATTAATAATTATAGTAACCAACATTACACGCGACATTTCCACATATCTATCAATACACACTTTTATACACATAAATAGGGCCGAGTCTCCGGTAATAAGCAACATTGCCGTTTCCTCACATAATTTAGTTATCAATGCTATTAACTATACCTAAAATAATAACCTAATTACATAATAGTATGCATTTTTTTTCACGCTTACATGTCATCACTTGTTAATTCTTAAACTAATATATTTACATGTAGCCACAGTTGTAACAGTGTCGACAATGGAGTGGAATACGTTGCCTGCGTCTGTTTTTCCTGAAAATTACATTATGGGCCTCTTCGAGGAGATAGTTAGTAGGTATCTTCTGTATACCACACCGTCGCTTTTCACCAGGCGAAATTGTGGAGAAACGTAGGTATATCATTTTTTTTTAAATTGTACATACATTTTAACAATAGTCTTTCGACTCACATTCTTATCGATATCATCAACAATGTAAAATAAATCAATAAAATCATAATCATGTCAATTACACTGAAAAAATGCTATCATAACAGAGATCAAAAAGAAAAATAAAGAATATTAAATAAATACAGGTTTTGAGACACTTCATTGCTTAAGGAATACTGAATAATAAAAATTCAACGCAATAAGTACCAGTTCAAAAAGTTGAACCTGTAAACTGATTTAAATATTTTTTTAGCAAATTATTCTAATTTATTCTTACAGCTTATATTATCATTACTCCGAATTCATAATATAGTTCGTAACACCGATCTTAGCTATTATAAATGACCGATTCACAAAGTCAGAAGAACATGTAGGTACTTTTGATTTAACTCAGAATTGCCACCAGGAATTAGGCCTTATTACGTCATCATCATCACTATAAGAAACAACCTGAATACTAGAAAAAAAAATTGAACTATCCGTCCAAATGTCTCTACACCAAACTCTGCCAAAATGCAAATTACAACAAAAAAATGCAACATGCACTTTATGTATAGGTACTATTTGATAAGCATATAAGTATTCAAATTTTAAACATTCAAGATTCGAATACTTATTCGCTTTTATTTAAAACATTTGTATTAAGAAGGTCCAAGGGTACCTCAAAGAAAGGGTACACAAAGCACTTTGTCATTAATTTTATCAAATTATTTTTTGCCGGTATAATCAGATAGAAATAATGTATACCATCGGAGCGTTACTTTTTATTTAAAAATAACAGGAAAAGAGTTTTCTTACATACACTCTTTTCCATATAAAATTTTTTTAGACAAAGCAACACATAACAGACACAGATTATCACTATTCTTTTGTACCTGAAAATTTTCATTTGAGTCAGATTCAAATTAAATTTTGCAAGTTGAGAAACCATTTCGAAGATGAACGACAAACTACGTATGTACTGGAGAGCGGTACTTCGGAGCCTAGTATTTGGCAGTATAAATGGCAGCGATTTGGGGCAATATTTTAGCTATTAACACATCTCCAGATAAGACAAGTGTTTTGGCGTTGTTTACGCTATACATGTAATAAATATTCCATGAATATTAATAGTACCTACATGATTTAAACAGCGTCAAGTGGCTATTTATACACACTTATAAAAGACTAGCAAACACACGGAGCTAAATTGTCGCTATCTTCATTTTTTTTTAATCCAACTTTTAAAGTTTCAAGTCTCTTGTACTTCTTGGTTTAGGCTGTGCGTTGATATTAGTCGCCTAGTGTCATAACTTACTAGTGAATCTCCCGGGACTTTGTTCCCATCATCCCGTGGGAATTTTACAAAATCCTTTCTTAGAGCACCCCGAAACAACAAAACGACGGCACCCTGAAAATTTAAAGCCACTGGGACCTCTGATTTGGGTTCTGCGTTGATCGTCAGTCAGATACACGATGTATTTATATAACTTAGATAATATACATAATCTAAGTGTCTGATCTCGTTGTTATTTCTTTTTTTGCACGGCTGAGATTTCCGCTGTGATAACCCTAAAGTCTTCAAGAAGAGTTAATTAGGCACATTTTGGGTAGGCCATCTCCATCATAGACCTCCTTGCATGGGCAAGTTTAGAGGTCACAAGCTGACCTATATAAAAAATGGCTTTATCTTATTAATTTCACTTATAACAGTTCGGCAGGATTATGTGTGGATGGTGTCTTTTGTGTGTAATTGAAATGTAGAGTATATTAACTAATATTACAGATATAATAACACGATTTCTTGGAACAAGAATACAAGTACAGTTGCTGACAACAACCTTAAAGCTAGAGTATACAGAACTAAGTAATGATTATGTTGACAGACAAAACACATGTATTCAACATTTGACTTTTGGTTCTACCACCTAGAGTCTACCTTGGGCAACGGAATCGCTGGCTTTTGCTAGTGGTTACGGCTGAACCTGTAAAACAGACTCATACCTATTACTACCCTTCGAAGATTCACCTCTGATCACTGGTCAGAGTGTAGATCTT
Source organism: Venusia cambrica (assembly GCA_951394065.1). Taxonomy (NCBI): domain Eukaryota; kingdom Metazoa; phylum Arthropoda; class Insecta; order Lepidoptera; family Geometridae; genus Venusia; species Venusia cambrica. The sequence continues at coordinate 12,763,192 of OX596035.1, forward strand.
ATAATAATCACCTACTAGGGGGTAGTCAGAGGATCTGTAATATGTCTATCATTTGATTTAGCCAAGTAAAGATATTTACTATCTTAAATTCATTGTAAGCCCAAATTGAAACAATTTTATTATATAATTACAAAGATCTTATTTGTCGATGGGTTTCGGTACAAGAGACTATTTGAAAGCATTGTTAAGTCCTTTTCCCATGGTAACAGCATATTATGACTAAATAATCCATACCATTTACCGACTATACCGCTATCGCTGTGAAGCCTCAGGCCAAAACTAGTGTAGTTATCAGCAGAATTCATCAAAAGATGTTACTTTAGAATTGCATGAGGATATCCGTTCACTGCTACAGTAAGTATTTGCAAATATTTTATCTATCAACACAATTATTACTACATGTCACTTATGTAAATAGTCACTTATCACTTATCACTAAGCTGTCATCTCAAGTGTCACTGTCACTTCCGACCGGTACCTCCAGAGTTGAGATCACAATGTGTTGGTGTCATGTTATTATGTGGACCACAATTACATACCAATAGAGGAAAATTATGGGTATAACCCATGGTATCATGATGATTATACATCGGAAAAATCACAAAAATAAATAATATATGTAGTACATGGAATAGTTGATGCGGTTTACCAAATAGGTATAGCAAATGCAGTACCATAAAAAAACCTAATTTCTAGAACCCCAAACAGGGCAAAAAAACTTTATAAAGGCATAAAGTAATTTTATGTTTTTTTTTATATATGATTAACAAGAAAATTAGATAAAACGTTATTTTGACATTTATGACGGCGGCCCGATAATACATCGACAGAGTACGTCAATATGTTGCTAGGTTTTTTTTTAAACTCCTTGCTTTTGTCTTCGAATTATCGGGTTATTATTGTTTATTAACTGACCGTTTGTATTATAGCTTACTCCAAAATTGATCCGTGTTGCCTCTCGATGCCCTAAAGACATACAAACTAAGCGTTTGCCCACCAGCTCACTTGAGAAACAAGCAAACACGTGACCAAAGAGAGCACGCTCAATCCGATGTACATTAAAACGCCCACGCAATAACAAAACACCAAAACGCACGCATCGCAACTCAGTGTCAATAATCACGTATCATGAGGTACTTGCGGAAGTCCCACGATCATTCCGGCTCCGCGTACATGAACGAGAACTTGTCGTGTGAGGTGGGCGGCACGATGCGCGCCTCGATCAGGCACTGCACGATCCACGTGGTGGACACCAGGGGGATGCTCTCCTGGTTCGCTTTGTTTTGCACCTGGAAAGGCATAAGGTTCAATTTCACACGGCATGATCACGTTTAAAAACTACAAAGAAAACCGACGATACAATTTCGTTAGACGTGTTTTTTACAATTATTTTGAGGACAGACAGACGCGTGATCCTATAAGGGGTCCATTTCTTCCTTAGTTTTGAGGGTAGAAATAGCAAAATCGCTTCAAGTGCGCCTATAATATTTGAAGAGTTCCCCCGATTTCTCCAGGATCCCATCATTAGATCCTGACCTGGTGACGATGGGACCACCTGTGAAGTATACCCTTTAAAAAAAATCGGTTCAGGCGTCTTTGAGTAATCCGGGAACATACATAAAAAAAATATTCCGACGAATTCAGGGTGAAGTGCGCCTCCACCTTCGGCCTTATCTCAACTTGAAACCAGCTGAGATGAAGGCCAAGCGCTTCCCCGTCGTACAATAATTAAAAAAAACTATAAATGGAAGAACCAGCTTTAGGCGTCTTGGCAGGCACAAATCAATATATGCGCACATAAAACATAATTGAGAATTTGAGAAAATAAATATTTTAATAGTAACCCAGGTGCCAATTTTCATAAATCTTGCGTTACATTAGGCGGCGCCACCGCCGCTAGTTAACTTTTCACTGCAATTTATGAAATTCAAATATTTCAAGTGTAGGAGGCACGACGCGAGCCTCGATCAGACATTGCTTGATCCACAGGAGTGATACCGGGGGAATTTTCTCTTGATATACTTTGTTTAGCACCTAAAAAAGAGGGGATAACATTCAAATTTGTATCACAAATCACGGAACTGATGATGTGGATAAGTACTTTGAACATGCTAAAGTTGTAGATAACCTAGAATGTACTAAATCCGGAACCGGGGCCATGAAAGCCATGAGTCGGGGTCATGAGTCATCCCAGGACCATGTTATCAAGAACCTAGATACCTGCCTACCTTTTTTAAGGTGGGCGAGATCTACCTAGTTGTACCATGAGGATACGGAATCGTTGACTTTTTCGATTACATCACTGGTGGTAAGACCGTAGACTGGTCCGCCTGGCTTGCAACCACACTTCTGCCGAAATTGCCGCAGAGAGCAATTCTTGACAGCCTTAGCTTAGAGGTCATCAGTTCCAGGCAAGCAATTGAGTTTGTCATCATAATCAGTTTTTTCACAGCATACTACTTCAGTCGGTGTGCGCAGAAGCTTTACGATCTCATTCTATCTTCACCGTTCTTTATAATTTAATATATTTAATAGTAATTTCAGACGAACTGCTACTTAACAAGCCTCACAGCTCAGTTGGTAGTAGCTCTGCCTTCTGCGCTGTAGGCTGTGGGTTCGATTCCCACCCAGGACAAACATTTGTGTGATGAATATAGATGTTTGTTCTGTGTTTGGGTGTTGTATTGTATGATAAGTATGTATTTACAAAAAAAAAAAAAAAGTATTTATGTATTCTATCCGTAATCTAGTTCCCATATTACAAGCTATGCTTAGTTTGGGACTAGATGGCGCTGTGTGAAATTAATGTCCTGTAATATTTATAATGTCCTTTATAATTACCATTCCTACCTTGTTCAGTGCTCCACGTGGGAAGCCAGAGTTAAATCCGGTCTGCAAAAGCTACTTGATACTCGATTACTCTGGAGCAATTCTGTCAGCATCCCAGGGGCCCTTGTCCGTTACTTTAAGGGGATGGGCTAGTTGGGTTTTGTTTGAAAAGGGGACAATGCACAATACACAGTGCGGGACGTCAGTGCAGATTTTTTTTCTCCATTCTTGCATGAGCAACTGTCGAGGTGAAGACTTTTTTTTTTCTATTCTAAATAAAAAAATACCTCATGAGGGCAGTCCCACTCGGTGACGAGGGCGATACCGCCAGCGGTGTTGAGATCCTCTTCATTGACCATCCGCGTGTTGCCGCCCGCCAGCGTGCACACCCGCTCCCAGAACTTGACGAACGTGTCGTGGTCACCGCAGAACAGAATCACCTTGTCTTTGAAGAACGTTGAGTTTCGACGGCCCGATGCCGGGACCTGAAGGTATTTAATAAAAGGTAAAGGATATTAATAATAGTAGTTTATGCAACTATCATATAAGAAGGGCTATTAAAACATGAGAGTCTGTTTATCGCATGAGGCGAAGCCGAATGCGATAGTAGGTTGACTCGAGTGTTTTAATACCTAAGTTATATGTAGTTTCATACACTACTTTATTTTCACTCATAGGAAAAAATTAAATTAAACAAAGTAGGTAGGTTACAAGGAAGTAATTTTCAATCTATAAATTCTTGGTATATTTTGTCGTACAATTTTTTTTATTTTTCTGGCAGGAGACTTTCAGTTAACGCCAATGCCGCGTATAGAATATCTGGCGGAGTGAAAATCTCGCCGTCACTACTCTCTTCTCCAATCATATTTTAATCACTTACAGGATTTTAGTAAACTTTTTTGGAATCCCGAATACAAAAACACGATCGGCAAAAAAATGTATGCGAAGCGCGGGAAATTAAGTTCAAACTACGCATGCGTGCGCCATTTTTTTCACAGTTCGACCTGCGCATGCGTGCGCTTTTTTTTCATATTCGGCCTAAAACCATAGACTACTTTAATGAAATAATAAAAAAAAGATAGCGGTACTATAATGAGTTTTATGATACAGTTGGCGGTACTATAATGAGTTTTATTCTTAATTTTATGTATATGCGTTTATAAAGTGCGTCTGTATAGAACCGTCTTTGAATTCGTAATTCGAATTTTTCGATTTCAGTGTATATAAAATGTATTAACTTCCAGGAAAACGACGTACTAAAGCTAGTGTACCTATCTTTTTTTTTATGCAACTAGGAGACGGGACAAGCAAGTGGCCCAACAACGCCTTACAGCATAGGTCACATCCACAAAGAACATAGCCTGCACAGCACTGCATTGCGCCTGTCAACTTGAGGCATAAAGGTGTTAAGCCACGCGTAACCCTAATTTCACCGGCAACCATACCCTTCAAACCGGAACACAGCAATGCTGCTTGGCGGCCGAAATTGGTATGGTGGTAGTGATTCTCCGGACGAGCCCTTTCAAAAGGGGCTTCTACTATTCTTAAATATTTATCTATATCATTCAATAAAAAAGACATATTTAAGAAGTTTGATCAAAGATTTTACGAGCAGAAAGTTTGGGGGCGTTTCATTTTGTGGGTTTCGAGAGTTTTAGCGCTGACTTAAATAAGTAGATGGTAAATTCGACTTCGGACTTGAACGTGTCAAATACAATTTTACTTTTGAATAGCTGCGTGGCCTCCTTCCGATCCGCAGGTTGTGGGTTCAAATCCAGTCGCGCACCAAGGGACTTTTCGGTGATTCGGAAGTTAATGTGCGCATTTGACACATGCACATACTCTGACGGACCTACAGTCACATCGTGAGGAAACCAGATTTCCCTAGGACCAAAAGTCCGAATGTCACGTGTCACGTATTGAATACTAGCTACTTGCAAATCGTGGGCAAGTACCGAACGTAAGTTTGGACGGCTGTGACCCGTCTAGTAGGTGATCCTCTTAAGATCCACGCTCTGATTAGTGATCAGAGGTGAATCCTCGCAGGAGAAAAACTCGTGTCTATTAATTTAATTTCAATTTTAACAAGCCTCATAGCTCAGTTGGTTGTATCTCTGCCTTCTGCGCTGTAGGCTGTGGGTTCGATTCCCACCCAGGACTAACATTTGTGTTATGAATATAGTTTGTTCTGTGTTTGGGTGTTGTATCATTTATAGTATGAATGTATTTACAAAAAAAAAGTGTCGAAGTATTATTATCCGCAATCTAGTCCCATCTTACAAGCTAAGTTTGAATTGTTTCCGTCTGCCCCCACGAACGAACCCCACGTGGGGGCACACGGTAATACATTATTACCGTGTGTATTTGTGGCTAGATGGCGCTGTGTGAAATTAATGTCCTGTAATATTTATTATCATTAATTTCAGCTGGGGAGCTAAGGTTCTTGCATGGCGACCACGATTAAACGCGAAACGGAGTGTGGGAAGACCCCCCACTCGACGGACCGACGACATTGTGGCTGTTGCGGGGAGTCGATGGATGGAGGTTAAAAACTTATTACATAAATAAGATTGATAATTATATGTAAACAATATAAATAATATTGAGTCTCTATTTGTACCTATATTTCATAATGATGTAACATAGCAAGTAGATATCCTGCACTATGTGAACCTTTTGTTCAACATTAAACAAATTCCGTTTTGCTGTTGGCAGCTATTTCTGTGAATAAGCTAGTTTTAGGACAAACCTCCTTGGTTTTTTAAAGCTATGTTTTCAACTATGTTCATTATTTAAGTTTATTTTGGTAAATATTAAAAAAAAAAAAAAAAGTCGGCTCAGAACCGCTATCTGTGGCGTCGATTGCGGCTATGTTCAGCAGTGGACGTGGGCCTGAAATGATGGTCATTAATCGAATGGTAGTTTTGCGATCCAGAGGGTACTGACCCAGTTGACGAACCGGTGCAGCGTGATCGAGAACCCGGCGGGCAGCAGGTACGCGTCCTCGTCCGGCCGCGAGCCGTCCGCACACGACGCTATCACCCACGCGTGGGACAACGCCCTCACGTCCGCCGCGAGGCAACATATGTACTTCGCGGTCAGGCAAGGACGCGGCGCGATCAGCTTGCACACCGAGTACTTGTTCTTGGGGACGTCGTCGAAGTGGCTGGAAGATTTAGAAAGAAATAAATATTATAGGACATTAATTTTTACACAGCGCCATCTAGCCCCAAACTAAGCATGGCTTGTAATATGGGAACTAGATTACGGATAGAATACTTAAATAGTTTTTTTTTTAAATACATACTTACTATATATGATACAACACCCAAACACAGAATAAACATCTATATTCATCGCACAAATGTTTGTCCTGGTATCTCTGTCTGGTAACTCTGCCTTCTGCGCTGTAGGCTGTGGGAATCGAACCCACAGCCTACAGCGCAGAAGGCAGAGTTACTACCAACTGAGCTATGAGGCTTGTTAAAAGCTTGTTGAAAGAAAGAAAGAAAGAAAGAAAGAAAGAAAGAAAGAAAGAAAGAAAGAAAGAAAGAAAGACACATTTATTTATCCCACATAAACTAGATTATATAAAGGTATAAGTAGAAATAATTAGGTACCAACCAAATAGATACCTACTTAATTAAACAACTCGATTTTATTCGTTTTTATATCTTAATGTAATGAACAAAAAACACACCAACAAATAAATTTACCTACCTACCAACATCATTACATACCTACACAATAAGTCATAAAAAAGAATTACCTACCTACGCGTAACAATAATTATATGTGTAAATATATTTATTCAATGTTTTATATTTTTTGTTGATGTAATGAGTGTCTCCATTCAAGAGTTTGGATGTAACTATGACTAAAGGATAACATGACCATATCGGATCATGACTGAAGCATAATATGACTTGAATAAACTGTAATTATGACTAAACCAGAACATGACAACCATCTAATTACGCGGTGGTTCGACCACCAGTGTCAGATGCAGAGGTCCCGGGTTCGATCCCCAGGGGGAGTACAATATTGTGCTTGGTTATGTTGGTGGTAGGCGGCGGCGGACTTTGTTCAACTCCGCCTGGCTAGCTACCACCGTCTTGCCTAAGTCTGTTGCCAGAACAACAATTCTTAAAAAAAATTATGTTCTGGCATTTACAGGTAAGATAGACCATAGACCAGTTCCTCAGTTTGTTGAGGATTCCGTGTGAAGTGCACTTCCACCTATGGCCGTATCTCAACTTATAACCAGTTGAGATGAAGGCCAAGCGCTTACCCGTCGTAAGTCTTCTAAGAGACTGAAATTGCCAAACTAGTTCTCGACGATGAAATGAATGAATAATAAATATAAATAAATATATTACAGGACATTAATTTTACACAACGCCATCTAAGCCCCAAACTAAGCATAGCTTGTAATATGGGAACTAGATTACGGATAGAATACTAAAATACTATTTTTTTTTTGTAAATACATACATATCATACAATACAACACCCAAACACAGAACAAACATCTATATTCATCACACAAATGTTTGTCCTGGGTGGGAATCGAGCACACAACCTACAGCGCAGAAGGCAGAGTTACTACCAACTGAGCTATTAGGCCTGTTAACCAACTGAGCTATGAGGCCTGTTGATGATCATTTCATCACATCTCGAACTCAATCAATGAATCATTGATTGAGTTCGAGTTTACTACATAGACTAGACAAGTAACTACTGTATGTATTTAGATCAGGGGTTTCACCTGTGAACGATCCCTCCACCAGCCTCCAGCTGTTCCTTCAGCCGTTCTTTGTTGAACTGTCGGTTGCAGAACTCCAGGTCTTCAGTATCCGTTCCTTGGACGGACGCCGCTTCGCTGTCTTCTTCCGACGAGTAGTGACGTGTCTCCTGGAATTTCAGAATGTACTCAGCAAGCTGACGACGCTTCGATCCGTCGTTTCCCGGTAAATATGTACCAGAGGCATTTCTTGAAGGGGCTTAAGCTCGTTACTTAGTCATTTCTGTTTCTAAAAGCTGAAATTCACATTTTTTATTCTCTTAATTTTTTGGTTACAAGTTACGATAAGGCCGAAGGTGGAGGCGCACTTCATCCGGAATCCTCAACAAACTGAGGAACTGGCTATCTTACTTTTAAATGCCGGAACACAACAGTTTTAGAATTGTTGTTATGGCGCATGAACTTTTACTGGATGAATGTTCTTAACAAGCCCCATAGCTCAGTTGGTAGTATCTCTGCCTTCTGCGCTGTAGGATGTAGGTTCGATTCCCATCCAGCACAAACTTTTGTGTGATGAATATTGATTTTTGTTCTGTGTTTGGGTGTATATAGTACGATGTTGTATTTGATGTGTATTTCAGTTCTCTATCCGTAATCTAGTTCCCAAATTAAAAGCTATGCTTAGTTTGGAGCTAGATAGCGCTTTGTGAAATTAATGTGCTGTAAAATTATTTTTTTTCTTACTGGGAGTAACAAACAGCATAAGGTACCTACAGGGGAGCTTAAGCTTATATGAAACCATAGAATAGATATAAAACACAATAGACAATTCAATTCAATCGATGATGATTTTTTTCGCCCACGCTTGTCAAGACAATGAGAGTAAAATTTATAAAAAACAGAAACTGGCATATTCTGGTTCCAGAGGTATTTTTAAAAGTATTATTTTGAGTTTAATAACGCATGTTTTAATAATGGCAATAATTTTGATAATTGCATGACAGGCGCGTGCCGGGTCTCTATAATGTACCTATAAATAGCTCTTTTGCCAAGATTGATAAAAAGTGTAGATTTTAAGAAATATATTTTTTTCCAAGATTGATAATTGGAGTAGATTGTGTTTTTACATATTTGTATATGTAACATAATTGTGGGTAAAACTTATGCCGTGGGTCCCATGGACACTCTTTAGGTTTGGAATCCTATCATACCTTTTCACTTGTGCAACATTTTTCTTTCTTCTCAGTTTTAGTTCTCTTTGGTGTGTCAGTACAGGTGAGTAGAAAGTGCAGTCCGGTGAATATCTTGTTGTCCCCGCTTGGTATCGGCCCCAGAGCAGAGACTGTGGCCTCGTCGTTTTCGAACTTGTTCAGTTTAGAGTTTTTCTTACCGATGTTCTGTTTCGCTGCACCTTTTAACTGGAGTGGGCCGGCTGCAAAGACATTTTTTTTAATAATAATAAATATTACAGGACGTTAATTTCACACAGCGCCATCTACCCCACTAAACATAGCTTGTGATATGGGAACTAGATTACGGATAGAATACTTAAATACTTTTGTAAATATATACGTACTATATGATACCACACCCAAACACAGTACAAACATTTATATTGATTGCACAAATGTTTATTCTGGGTGGGAATCGAACCCACAACCTACAGCGCAGAAGGCAGAGTTACTACCAACTGAGCTATGAGGCTTGTTATAATTAAGAATTAGTTGATAAGTGTGCACACAGCTGATGGCGGACTGCGGATTCGCTGGGGCCTGTAAAGGTCCACTTGGCTAGCGACCACACCTGCCGAAGTCCGACGCCAGCCGGTTTGCCGGTCGTGTCATGCGCAGGAGCGCTAGTGACTTTTGGTAAAGCTCGCTCTATCGTAGACATCATCCTTGCTCTAGCTTACTTGACAAGCCTACAGGTCAACAGCTAAGTTAATTTGTTTACTGAATGTGGTTGATGAAACCAATGCCATTCGGGCAATCTCAACAAGTTGGTGTAGTTTTTTTTTTATTTTTATTGTACGACGGAGAACCGATAAAGGCCTAGCCTTTATCTCACCAGGTTACAAGTTAAGATAAAGCCGAAGGTGGCGCACGTCATCCAAAATCTTCAAGAAACTGAGGAACTACCGATCTTGCCTCTAAATGCCGGAACACATTTTTTTTTAATTGTTGCTATGGCGACAGATTTAGGGGATTTAAACACAGTCCTACCACTTTTTTTATTTTTTATTGTAAGACGGGGAAGCGCTTGCCTTCATCTCACCTGGTTACAAGTTGAGATAAGGCCGAAGGTGGAAGCGCACTTCACCCGGAATCCTCAACAAACTGAGGAACTGGCTATCTTACCTCTAAATGCCGGAACACAACAATTTTATAATTGTTGTTATGGCGACAGAATTATGTAAGATGGTGGTAGCTAGCCAGGCAGACTCAAACAAAGTCCTACCACCAACCGAACCATGCACAATATTGTACTCCCCCTGGGTATCGAACCCGGGACCTCTGGATCTGACACCTTGGCGGTTAAAAGTAGTTTAGTATTAGTGACACCGCTCGGGGAGGGCTTTCTTTTAGCAGTGCTCATCTGATGATATTGGTGCGGATACCTTTAACCCCGTCCAGTTTCCTGGGAGTCTTCTGAACTTCAGGCTCCACTCCGGCAACTTCTTCAATGCGAATGGGTGGAGCAGAGTTGCTGCTTTCACTGATAGAGCTGCTTTCGCTGGCGAGCCGCGGGCGCCCTATCGGCGTTCTGGACGATTTAAGACCTGGAACGAACATGTTTTTGAAACAATTTCATGAAATGCCTTAACTTTTACATTTTTACAAACTACTGTGCTACATGTTGGTAAAAAGGTACCGGCTTATTTATATTTTTGCAGATAATACTTTATCAGGGCGGGATGCGAGGCAAACATACTCGCATTAAAATAGAATACCTGACTACGTAATTAATATTTTCCTACATTCGTTAGTTAATGTTACTGAACATTTTACACAGTTTTTGGAGTTCCGATATCTACTCATTCTCTCTTCTACCTCCTTGTGGTTACCCGGACACCGAACGCTCTCTTTTGCTAGTGGTTACGGTTGAATGATAACTTTAGTGGTAGGACTTACAACGGCCCGCTTGGCTAGCATCGAGCAGAACTGGCTTAAACTTTACCATAAAAAATGTACCTACATTATTTATTTGACTAGTCGTAGTCAAATAAATCATGTAGGTTCATTTTTTATTGTCTATGATTGAAAGTAAGAATTATTTAATCGATCTATGTTATTAGTAAAATAATTCTTGTACATTTTTTTATATTTAAGAATAAAAGTATTAATTATTAAATCAATCTATTGTCGATACAAAAATTTGACAAATAATTCTTGTACATTTTTTATTGTTTTTTAATAAAAGTATATATTATTGAATCAATGCGATACAATAATTAATACATATATTTATAAACAATTGAAAATTTAGGCTTGTGTTATCATAAGGTTTCCGTACCACAGGCAATAATGAAGAGTAATAATACTACTAATGCTAAGCATGGTACGAACATGTCTTGCGGAGGAAAGAAAGTCACATAACTAAAATAATGTTGTATCTAGGCTTCTATGTTATATAATATCTTTGTTATAGGGAAGAGATGCGAAGAGATGCACTACGTGGACTGCTTGCTTGTTCCATCAACAATTTGTATTAAAAAAATATCTAGTTCTAAAGACATTACCTGATGTGGACGCTTTCGGGCTCTTTGGTGAGTTGACACGTCTCCGTGCGCTGGATGGCCCGCACTTGTCGCGCGTGCGGGCGCTGCGCGGACCCTGTGAAATACCAACCACGCTTGTGTCTCGGTTTCGGCTAGCAGCGTCTTAGACAATGGAATAACTTATCATTTGAGCGGATGAAATAGGATCTGTCCTGAAATATATCTGTGACCTCATAATACAGGCTTTGTCCTAGTATGAGGAACAGAAATACCTAGGGTACAACTCTGCCACTCACTGGTTTATATTCATGATATAAGTTAAAATGTAGAAATCCATGGCAGTCCTTGTAACCCTAAAATACAGGCTTTAGTCCTAGTGTAGGGGACAAGAACTTCCTTACGATTTTACAATAGAATATAAAATATATAAAATATGTACCAGCTGTACCTTTCTATGAATAAATATTTTTTTATCTTTTATCTTATCTTTATCTTACATTATGACTCTCATAAAACCGGCCAAGTGCGTACATGCATACCGAGGGTTCCGATTCCGGCCCACATTTCAAGCAAAAATTACGATTCTTATTATATTGAATTTAATTTTATTATTCTCTGTAAAAATAATTCAGCTGTCTACTATCCAATAAAGAATAAACTAAATAATAGCTATATTAAACACACCTATAACTACGGAACTGGAACAAAAAATTACAAAAGGAGTCTCAGCTTTATGTTGAACCTTGTTGTGTGTTCATTACGGTTCATGAGTTACAACTCGCTAAAAGACAAACGGATGGACGGACGGACAGCTTAGTAATAGGGTGCTGTTGGCATATTTTGGATACGAAACCCTAAAAATATCATTATTATTACACAGATACAAAGTTATAGGATGTTTTAATTTCATTAACAAGTGGACGGTGAGTAACAAATAATTATTAAGTAGGTTATGGTTTATGGCCATTTTACCATCATTTAACCTTTTAAAAAATATATTTTATAATGATTGCAACTCGCTAAATATACTAATATATAAAATTTTTAATGAAAAATAAATCTTTATATACCATTTTTCGCAAACAGATATAAAATATGATTTATCCTTGATCTTGATATCTTACCTCTAAATGCCCGAACACAAAAATGTTGAATTCTTGTTATGGCGAAATACTTGGTAAGATAGTAGCAACCTAGCCAGGCGGTCTTAAACAAAGTCCTACCACCAACAAAACCAAGCACAATATTGTTCTTCACAGGGCATCTCTGCCCGGTGGGCAAACCACGAGACCCCAGAGGCCGTTAAATAATTGTTGCTATGTCTACAGACTTGAGGTAGCCAGGTGGACTTAAACAAAGTCGCTACCACCAACCAAAACAAACACGAATTTGTACCCCCTTGGGATCGAACCCGAGACCTCTGGAGCGGATTTAATTGGGAGAACCACTAGAACATAGGTGGTTATCAACGATGTCACAATAGGCGATCTTGAGCCACCACTATCCACTGTTTACCTGTATGATATTATCCAGATCTAGTTCTCGGTTATGGCGGCGCGCGCGCGGCGTCGACGGCGCCGACCCTCGCTCCGGTGCTAGTTCCTTCAAAGTCTTGGCCTGGTCCTCCGTGAGGTAAAGCTCGCTAGCGGTCACCGTCACATTCCTGTCTCTGAAATCATTTAGATGTATATGAAACTCTACTTTGAAAGATAAAAATAAAGAAACATTTAAAAGATACAGAAAAGTAAATTAAAAATATTTTAATTAACAATGTTAATGTCTATTAAAACACTCCTAGTTGTAATGTGGTAAAAAATTTTAAATTCATTGTATCACGGGGAAGTGCTTGGCCTTCATCTCATAATTTTTTTTTAAGTTATGATAAGGCCGAAGGTGGAAGCGCACTTCACCCGAAATCCTCAACATACTGAGAAACTGGCTATCTTACCTCTGAATGAAACACAACAATTTTAGAATTGTTGTTATGGCGACATAATTGATAAGACGGCAGCAAGCCAGGCGGATTTAAACAAAGTCCTAACGCCAAGCAAACCAAGCACAATTATTGTACTCCCCATGGATCGAACCCGGGACCTCTGAATCTGACACCGGTAGGCAAACCACTAGACAACAGAGGCGGTTCAAGTTAAAATGTCCAAATGTCTGTAATAACTGTCGAAGGATTGTCAAACACTCGGTATGTGGAAAGTGGTGTTTCGGCACTCAGGGCTGGGTTCAGTTTGATCACCGATCATGTCATCTCTTTTGCACGCGTGGAATTTGTATTTTGTATCCTGCTGTCAGTGATGAGCGGGCGTTGTCGGACGATCAAACTGAACCCAGCCCAGTTGATGTAGTCCAAAATTAATCTGTCATCTATTCTAACCAAGAGATGCAACGCTGCAAACATTGTTTCTCGATTGCGAAATATGCTTGTCCCATTCAAATGAAATATTGCAAGTATCTTTAGATAATACCTATCTAGGTTTGCATAGTTATGTTTTTTTTTAATAACACCATGGGTTATTTTGTCCTTAAGGACAAAATAACCCATACAAGCATATATAATGATTTAGGTTATGTTTTTAGAAAAAGTAAAGCGGTGCAAACCTAGATTTTCACTGATCTGATATTCAAATCATTTCAATTCGTAATTTTGACTTCGGCAATTATATAGGAGTAGTAGTAGGAGAATATCGTAATTTTTTCTAGAAATTCTAGAATAAGTCAAACAAATGGATTCCGGGAAGCCAAAAAACACAAAATTTTTGGATTGGCTTTTTTTCACACAGCGCCATCTAGCCATTTGAGCAATACCTTTAGTTAAAAAAAAACTATGTGTCCATACCTCATGAGTTGATAACGCCTACCAGAGACACCAATTAAACATTTTTGTACTACCACAGATAACAGAGTACTTCACATACTACTAAAGTGGCAAACCAGCATATGGTCCACCTGATAAACGTAGGATCATAGAATAGATATAGTGATTATTTGCCTGCGATATTCGAATAGATATAGTGATTATTTGCCTGCGATATTCTGTAATGCTCAACGGGCTGTTTTTCTTTAATCATTTCAATTTCAAAAAAAAATTTATATACCTACCGTATTATACGGAAACTTGTATAATTTTGTTAAAACTTGCATGCCTATTGGACGGCGAGACACGGCAGCTCTTATTTGAATATGTTAATAATATTGTATTGTATTGAAATCCTACCCTACCTCAAGAAAACCATTTTTTTTTTGTACGACGGGGTAGCGCTTGGCTTATCGTGCAGCTGGAGAAAAATAATGATGAGATTCGATTGATGATCAGTTAAGGCTCAAGTAACTTACCCATCAGTAAGGCAGTTGTAGGTGATAGTGCCCCTAGAGTTTTCTTCAATTCCCATCACCAGTCCAGGCTCATAGTTTTGCTCTTCATCCACCACTGCGTACACCGATTGGCCCGTCAGCGGCAACGTTTTCAGATCACCGAATATTATAAACTCATCCAATAACACCTGAAATCAAAATAAAACTGAAAACTCAGAGCTGCGGGTAGTTAATAATGTATTTGAACGTTACTTTACGGATATTTATTTTTAAACAGAAAAATACCTCTATTACTTAAGCCGCGTTTTGACGATAAGAGTTGATTCGTAAGAGTGTACTATGACAGAGTAGCCTACATCCTAGTTTACTAGTGTACATGTCCGAGTGCACTCGGATGCCCGGTTTCCATAATACAAGTGCCATTAGAGTGGCCGTCAGAGTACACTACGTCGGAGTCAACTCTTATAGTCAAAACGCGGCTTTAGGAGTCTTTTTTTTTTCTTAGAAACGGTTCATCATCCTTATCACTCATCTCATATTATATTCGTTTTCATGTATCTTCTTTTACTCTTTGATGAACTATTGTGGTAAACTAAGCAACTTAAGATTACTTTGTAAATAGGCACCTACATTGAGAACAATTGTGCTAATAATGCCATACAACATAAATCTCATATCATTATTTCCAATGATAGATCAAGAAAAGATCTTCACTTCTCTTCACTTTGTGGAAAATCAAATACTACAGGAACACGGTTAAGACTGTCTCAACACGAAACAAATGCTCCCAAAATGTAACAACTTACGCCTTGCTAAAGATGAAACGTGATGACCTACGCACGATGGTTGGTATAACCCCTGATCTAAGCCATCACATCGTTGAGACAGAAGCCCTAGTCTTAACGATGGTGGGGGTGCGCTCAGGGGGAAGTGAAGCAAGGACAAAATCTGAACCGCTGAGAGAATACAATAATGCTTGCAGTCCCATAGGTCATTCATGGGGTCTCCGGAGCACTGTTTCCATCAACCCAGGGTTCTTCTCCTCTTTGCGAGGGGCTGGCTAGAATCAGGGGGCAATGCACACTACACCCCAACACGGGACGTCGGAGCAGAACACTTTTCCCCCACCCTCAAAGTTTTCAGGTTCTTAAAGGAATTATACTAGGCCGCTTAAATATATTCTGAGAGGTACCGATTGGGTACCTTTTGTTTGAGTTAAGCTCACTGACGTAGATTTCCTATGCTCTGTTTGTAGCTATTATTGGCCTTGAGTTGAATAATACTGCTTACCTTGCTTTGTCCATCATCAAACTTGATCAAATACTTGTTAGGCTCCGTGATCTCCAGCACTCTGCCTGAGTAGTACCGTCGATCCACCCATTTCGCCAGCACCACAGTATCAGGAGGATACCCAGGGTATTCCATCTTTACGGCTTTGGGCGTATCGACGGGCGTCGCCGGCCTGGGAGACGTCGGCCGACGTTTCTGCTTCAGTTTACTGATGGATTTAGGGGTAGCCAAGTTTATCTTCTCTTCCTTTGGCGATTTGGGGGACTCCTTGCCGTTTTCTCCGTTGGTAGGTATCATTTCTGGAGAGTTCATCCCGTGCATGTATTCCGGCTCTTCAGGTTGTGTGGGTAGGATGGCGCGTTTGGTTTTACTCGGGATGTGGCGACGCCCGCGGATGCGATTTTTCTTCAGAGAACTTTTCGGGGTAGCTTTGTCGCATTTGTTTACTTCTTCGGGACTAGCATTTCCATTGGTCGTCGCACCGTCGCTAGAAAGGCAAGCTTGTACGCCGACTGACACTTTATCATCGTTCATCGACCGGTTGCCTTCATCGACAAATACTTCTCGAACATTATGGAAAATATCGTTCAGTTTTTTTATCAAGTTGTCGTACCCTTTGACGGATGTCGAAGGGTTCGATACAGATTTGCGAGGCGGTTGCGGAACGACAAAGTTACCATCGCTGGTTCTGTTACTAGACGTGGAAGTCGATGAGCTAACGGTTGACGCAAATGACGTTCTATTCGGAAGATTTACCATTCCAACACTGGAGCTTGTCACGCTTGATGGAGAATTTGATACCGAAACGTCAGCTAGATACGGATCGACCGAGAACCGTTTGGAAATCCTTTGATACTCTCGACAGATGTCCATACCCAAATCGTTGTCTGTCCGAACAATGTAAAGGGAAAGAAACTCGTTATCCTCATTATGGTTCACGTGGATATCGAATACGGGAATCTGAGGCGTGTTCATGGGTAGAGAATGACCATTTTGTAAAGGCGATATAGTTGAAGGAGTTGTGGTGTTGCTGGTACGGAATGCGTCAATTTTCCCACGTTTGCCTTTGCCATTTACCAATTTGATCAAATCAGGAGTGCTGTCGCTGTCTTCGGCCAGGACTTTGGATGTTTCAGCGATTTCTGTAGGTGTTGATGAGTTACCGTTCGACAATTTTGAGATCAATTTCGATGTGACGCTCGGTACATGATCCGGGCTCTCCAGATTCATGGAACAAACGCTATCAGTGGACTCCAAGTCAGTGGTCTTTCCGAAATCTTTTGGTATTTGTTGAGACATATTGCTCTGATCTGAGAAGCTGTAGCCATCGCTTCTTGTTTGGGAGATCTTGCCCGGGTCAAGGATTTCTTCGCGATCTTTGACAATGACTGGATCGCTGCTGTGGTTGAACGAGACTGGTATTGGAAGTGTTAATTCTTCAACGGGGCTGGGCGAGAGAGCTAGATGGAATCCTTGAGAATCATCCAGCTCAGAGTCTTCTTCTGCAATAGTCTCAGGAACTTTTGGGGGGAATTCTTTTATGAATTCCACACTGGGTCTGGGTGTGGCTGATGCGTCGTCCTTTGTTTTTCGGAGAGATTTGTTGGATATGTCTACACTAGCGGGTCGGGCTTTGGGCGTCTTTGGTGTTTTGGGTTTGGTGATATCGGCGCTGTTGCTACGTTTGAGTTTCCTAGGACTGGCTCGAACCGGGGTGCGAACTAGGGAGGTAGATGGCAGCACTAGGTCCGTATATACTCCCGAGGGACTGGCTCGAGCCGGGGTGCGAACTAGGGAGGTAGATGGCAACACCAGGTCTGTATTTATTCCCGAGTTGATCGCCGAGACTTCTTCGTCGAGGTCTTGGGAGCATATCGCCTCGTTTTCAGGGAAATCCAGTTTTTGTATTTTTGCCGAGCTGTCACTGGCAGGGTCAGAAAGTTTCCGCTTTGGTTGAAGTAGTTGTTGGCTGTTAGTTTCATCTGTAAGTATTTTTAACAGTTTTCAATATAATACTGCAAAGTAAAGATCAATAGTGGCATCAGAGTACCTACTGGATACATATAGCAACATCTCTCTTTCATGATAAGATCAAAAATAAAGGAGCATAATAGGAAAATTATTGTTAGATGAAAATGAGGGGACTTCTTTATATTCATAGTCTGTTTTTATTTCTAGATTGTATTCCTAAATCAGGAATACTGATAACCATTTGTGTCAAGCAGTCTAACATTTGTTAGAAGACAATCACATTGTTTAATCCCATTAGTTCTACTGTTAGCATTATGGACTATTTCGGATAGGTTATATGAATTTTCCAGAATATCATCAACATCCTACTGAGGTTTAGGCCACCACCTTTTTCGGCTGTTTCAATTAAAACAACAATTCATTTCTAATCATAAAAATCACTAACCTTTGATTGAAGAGCTGACATTTTCTGTATCATCACTGATAAGAATGGGCTGAAAATCGCAAAAATAAAGTAAAATGTAGTTAAATTATGTTGTTTTTCTATTTACATGGTATCATGATATTTGGTGGTATTGTGGTATGTATTGTTGTGGTAATCATAATACCATGACATACACAAGTATGTCATGGTATTATGATGATACTCATAGTTGCTTCTTTACTTTTCGATACAATAGCAACAGAGATTAACCCTTTAAAATAATGCTTGTGTCGTCAGCATAACCTAGACTAGATCCAGGATGGTAGTAGTGATGCCCAAGTGTATTGACACGCGCCTTACAATCCGGATGTTGTGGGTTCAATTCCAATTACCGCTCCACTGGACATTTTGTTCCCGAGTTTTTTCTATTTTTTTGTTGTTGTAAGAAGTGGAGATTCTTGGCCTTCATCACAACTGATTTTAAAGTTATGATTAGGCGAAACGTGAAAACGCACTTCACCTGGAATCCTCAATAAACTGAGGAACTGTCTATCTTACCTCTAAATGCTGGAACACAACAATTTTAGCATTTTTGTTATGGTGACAGTGGTAGCAATAGGCAGTTAAAAAAACTTACAACAAAGCCCTGTCACCAAACAAACCAAGCACAATATTGTAGGGATTGAACCCGGGACCTCTGGATCTAATACCGGTAGGAAAACAAATGGACCACAGAGGTGGTTTTTAATTAGGGGTAGGTGTGAACTACCTATTATTGGTCTACCCCGGGCAATGGAACCGCTGATCAATGAAATTCATTCACAGTCTTCCCTATAGGAGTATTTCACCCCAAATATTAATTATATATACCTCTAAATCCTCATCCGGTTCATACACTGGGCTATCTGGGAACAGTGTCTGGGAACTGTCAGCAGGCATTGCTACAGCATCTGGTGGTTCCGAAGCTCCTGGAAAAACCATGTAAAGTAAAATATTATTTTTAGATTAGATTATCTAAAAATAATATAGATAATTACGTTTTAAAAACTAAAAAGAAAAACGAGTTCAATAAAAAATATGATACAATTTCGTTTATCTGGATGACGTATTTTTCCAATTATTTTGATGACAGAGGACGGAGATAGACAGACGCGTGATCCTCTACATCGGGTCCGTTTTTTCTTTACTTTTGAGGTAATACACCCAAATCGCTTCAAGTGTGCCTATAATATTTCAAGAGTTCCCTCAATTTCTCAAGGATCCCATCATCATATCCTGATTTTATATAATCAATCTCATTTTGATGATTCTTAGAATGATAATTTATATTTAAGTCGTAATTTATATTTGTGATGTACAATTTTATTTATTTTCTTGTTTTATGATTGATTAACTAAATGGTACTTTTTTATTATTTTCAAATGCATAATGACCTGTAACTTGTGTTATTAATAAAGAATCTGAATCTGAATCTGACCTGATGTCAATAATACCTGTGAAGAAATGAAAAAAGAAATGATACCCTTTCAAACAAAAAAATATTTTTTTTAATTGGTCCAGGTGTATTTGAGTAATCGGGAACATACATAAAAAAAAAGATGAATTGAGAACCTCCTCCTTTTTTGTAAGTCGGTTAAAAATTACATTTATTCCTTGTGCAATTATGTACCCAATGTGACACACTGTTAAATTGTAATTTAAGAACATTGTGAAGTATTATGTAGGAAACTCCACATATATTTAGGCTGAATTAAATGAACTAAAAAAGGCTAGGTCTGCATGCATTACTACATTGAAATATCTGAGAAATCATTCACCATCAAATCATGGTAAAAAATCTGGCTGGTATTTGTATATTGTATATCTTATATCTTTGCCTGACTTAATAGCATATAGGGTAAATAAATATCTGGTCAATATCATATATTAGCCTGAACCTAATAGCTTATAGTATTGAGTACTATTATTTATTATGTTGTCTACTATAATTAGAGTAGACCAAAGTTATGGTGGATATATCCTTGCTACCTCATTATGTAGCTATGACTATCTGATGAACCAATCGCTTCAAATTTTGATTTGCTTCATAGTTTTACAGTAACTATCTGTTGGCGGTGCAGCTATGTTCGGTTTTTGGAACTTAATCATTCCTAATCAATGGATTACAGTAGTACACTATACCATGATATAGCATCTTAGCTACATTTTTCTGATAAGCATTCCCCCAAAAGAATATATTTTATAGTCAGGAACTAACTTGACTTCATTTCATAAAGGGTAGCAAATAAAAAAAAGAAGTGATAAGAAAATAAAGCCTAGCAATGAGACTTTTCTGTCAGCTCTGCAATATTTTATTTGACAATAACTGTTGAGATCTACGATGGAGCAAGCCTACCCAGAAAGCGCCTATTAACTCTCTTCTTGAAGACATGGAGTGTCGTAACACAGCAGAAAAACAGATGCTGGAAGCTCATTCCAAGTTCTTGCAGTGCGCACAAACTGTCAGTTCTTTACAACATTTCTATTTTTAGAAAATCTATTTTTAATTAAATAGGTAACTGTTTGATTTCCCATGTATATTTACTTTCTGTGTATGACTGCCATTCATAGCCAGCAACAATAGCAAACAATTTTTTTTTTTAATATTGATAGTCAAGTGTAAGCTGGTCACAACAGCTTACTTTCAAAACAAGTAGAGATATGGCCTAACAGTATGATGGAGCACCCTTGTCTAAAAGGAACCTATTCACTCTGGGCCTGAAGACTCCAAGATAGTACTTACTGATGCAGAAAAAAGGTGAGGGTAAGGAGAATTACTAAATAACACTGCAATAATGAATCTTGGCCGAAATCATTATCATCAAGTACTGTTTAAAATTCAATAACAAATCTATGAGAACAGTTTCTAACCTATAACACGAGAATTTTCCTAAAAGTATCTATTATCCTAATCAGGATACTGACTGAACGAGACATTAATTTAAAAGACAATTTGTTCATAGTCACTTGTTAGTTTTATAATGAATTTATTACAAAACAAAATCCTATACATCGTATTTTGTTTGCGCGTAACCCGTCCAAATTGCGAAGCCGCAACTCGGATTTACGGTAATCAAAGTGAGAATATGATGAGACCTAGCTACCTAGTCATGGTAATATAGTACACTGTAACTGTGCCACCATAAGAAAATAAAGCTGTAGAAAGCATTGGAAAATAAATAAAACGAGATCCTTGTTCAGCAAATTTTTGTAGATTTCGGAGCAGAACAGCCTATCAACAATGTTTGGTCGGATTTTAGGTGTCAATTAGTTTCGGGAATAGCTTAGTTTTAGTTGTCTACGGATATAAAATATATATAATACCTGTGTCTTGCGGAGCAGGATCCAGATCACTATTCTTCTCATCAAAAGGATCCATGTTCAATTATAAAGTAAAAGAAAAATATGACAAAACGCGCGCTTTAGCGTTGAACCATTTGCCACTCCAAGATTAACGATTTTGATGCATTTCTAGGCACGCTGAGTAAGAAACTTACATAAAACAAAATACTATCGATAAAGAGAAATCAAAATTCGAATTGGAAAGCTGTATTACACAGATATACGATGTTTAGAATTGATTTTGCGGAATCTATTACAATTACAAACGAGACCGCTTGTTGATCCGGTTAGTGTTGCTAGACGAGAGAATCTAATAACTCCTAAAAAAAAATACCAAAACTGAAACCAAAATTCATTTTGGTAAATTTTGACTGATAATTTGGTTAAACATAATGAGAAACCTACATGAGCTTAGCTGTTTTAGAATGATATCTGATATTATGTATGAATATACACTAATTATAATTAGTCGTGTACCTCAGCAGCTACTCATGTTTTTTTCTTTCCACAAGCTTATGTAAGTACCTAGGTATAATATAATTTTACAAATGGATTTATAAGAACGTCGAAATACACTGGAACATAATTATAAATTACATTGCCCTTTTCTGGCTAATCAGCCAGTAGATACCTACCTAAAGTACCTTACACGTCCAATTTAATGATTGTGGCCCCTTTTTATGTGGTATATTGCATGACATCCCATATGTAATTATGGGCTCTTCTCGAAACTGTAAATGAATACCTACACCAGTTTTTATTTAAACTTCTTTAAATAAAAACGCCCTGTCCATTTG
Source organism: Venusia cambrica (assembly GCA_951394065.1). Classification (NCBI taxonomy): domain Eukaryota; kingdom Metazoa; phylum Arthropoda; class Insecta; order Lepidoptera; family Geometridae; genus Venusia; species Venusia cambrica. The sequence goes on from OX596035.1 coordinate 12,785,670, forward strand.
GATTACAGCACTTATATATATTTGGATTACAAAAATATTATTAAAATCTTATAGATTTTAATAATATTTTTGTAATCCTTTGCTACCCTAAATGTTAATTAAGTGCATATGCTATGTCTATCTAAAACGCCTCTGTTTCAATAAACTAAAACAAATATAAATTATATGAAGTCAAAACCTCTTTACATTAGGTACAATACTTACCAAGCGAGTTTCCCTCTTACAGCACTCCCATGTTACAAATACTACCACAAATGACACCCCACAAACCAAAGATCTTCTTCACTCACCCTTGTTCCAAAAAATCTTTATGAGTGTAATCTCTGCAAATTTAAATTAATTGATCGCATCAATCCTCAGATCAATTAAAAAAGGTAGATGATCACCGTCTTTGTCAGCAGTGAAGCCGAAAAAAACCGGCTCCTCTAGTAAATACACGCACTCACGCACACACATGCATAAAAACCAAGCTTATTTTTGCCAGTTTGTCTCGTAGTGTCGTGCAGTAAATCTGCCGAAAAAAATTTTTGTCATGCCTTTTAAAATGGTGCAAAAATAACACTATAGTATATAAAAAGGCTAAAGGGATATCGTTTATTTAGTAAGATCTTGTGAAATGTGTATGTTTGTTTAAGTCAAAAGACAATTTGAGTACTCGCAACACAAAACCTCAATTTTATCAAACCAAAGCCGTCACGTGGAGTGTTGCCAATTCCGTTGTATAAATTTCCGAAAAATAGGCAGCAATACATAAAAATGAATTCAACATTATATATATTATATTATGGATTATAAGTACCCGAAATAATGGCGCAGAAGTTAAGCATTCAGCTCCTGACAGACTGACGTCTGTCAAACTAGGGTTTTGTTATATGCATATATGTTTTTTCTTTTGTAGGTAAGACCTTAACAAAATTAGTTAAATTTACATAAATTAATTGTATTTGATTTAGGTACTTCTCAAACACAACTACATATCTAATAGGTAATCCATTAAAAACGTGGTTTCCAAAAACCGGTAGAAATTAAAGTTAGTTTCTAAAAAAATATTAAGTAATACGGATTCATATAGACGTCGTCGTTGAAGCCTAAAAAGGAAAATGCATGAAAATACTGAGGAACGCCAACAACTGTTCTTTTTTGAACATAGGTAGGTACTTACTTTATATAATATGAAGTGTCTTTATTTTATTTGTTGTCTGAAAATGACTTCACAAACGAACTAACAAACTAGTTATTATATTTTACAATTTCATAGTAGGTACCTATTAGATTTATCCCATCCCACATTTTTTTTTGATAGATTTAAAAAAAAATGACTGACTCACACGTCCATCGAAAAATCCTTACCACATGTATACAGTTCTTATTGCATGTTATTTACCTTTTTTATTTATAATCTCTCAAAAACTAACATAAACTTTATTATATATCAAAAATCTCCCGCAACAATAAATTTGCATTTATGTCACTTAGCTATACCTACTTACAATTTCAGTAAAAAATCATCTCATTGGTTACATAATTTATATCCCGTTCGAGAGTCTATGCAATCACAATCATAGCCACATTCAAACATAGGTTACCTACGTGTGTAGGTGTCTTATGTTTGAATGTGGCAATGATACCTACATACATACAGCGCTTGCTAAGAAAGCCCAGTAGTCACACTTTCCCATAATACAAACGTTGGAACTACGTTTTAATTTCGAAATGGCAAGATTCAGAAGATATTAGGTCCTTACATATGAAATTGGCGTTTTGTATGAGAGGAACATAAAGGCAATTTTTTCATATTAAAATATATTTTATTAATCAAAGTATGTACCATTGCTATCTATACACTTTTGCCATCTTATAGGTAGTTCATTGATCCCTTTACTAAAAAAACCATTCGGACGGGAATCAATGAAATCTTTGAAAGCGGTTTGGACTGCCTCATCGGAATTGAATTTTTTCCCTTGCAAGAAGTTATCCAAATTTCGAAAAAAATGGTAATCTGTTGGAGCAAGGTCCGGAGAGTACGGTGGATGTCTTAGACATTCCAATTGAAGCTCCTCTAATTTGGTAGTCGTCTGTTGGGCCGTGTGTGGTCTAGCGTTGTCTTGAAGCAGCAGTGGCGTAGAGCGATTGAAAAGTCTCGGTTGTTTAACAGCGAGCTTTTCCATCATGGTTTGCAGTTGCTGACAATAGACATCAGCCGTAATCGTCTGACCAGATTTAAGAAAGCTATAGTGTACGACACCGGCACTAGTCCACCAAACGCTTACAAGTAACTTTTTTTGAGTCAATTTTCGCTTGGGGCAAGATTTTGCTGGTTCACCAGGGTTCAGCCATTGCGATGAGCGTTTACGATTATCGTACAGGATCCACTTTTCATCACATGTAATGATCCGATTTTAAATTCCTTCATTATTGTGCCGGTTGAGTAATGTAACGCAGCAGTCGACGCGCGTTTGTCGGTTTGCTTCACTCAATTCATAAGGTACCCACCTTTCAAGCTTTTTCACCTTCCCAATTTGCTTCAAGTGGATTAAAACGGTTTTGTCACTAACACCGCAGCCTGCAGCTAACTGTGATGTGGTTTGCGATGGATCTGCTTCCACAATAGCCTTCAATTCATCATTATCGACCTTGGTCTCCGGCCGTCCACGGGGCTTGTTCTGCAGGTCGAAATTTCCAGAACGAAAGCGTTGAAACCAAAAACGCACCGTGTTTTCTTTTGCGACACCACCACCATACACATCATAAATCCTTCGAGCCGTTTCTGCAGCACTGGTGCCACGGTGGAACTCGTACTCGTAAATAATGCGATATTTTAAGTTTTCCATTTTGTGAAATGAGTGACGCAGAAAAAAAAGCAAAAGAGAAAAAAACAAATGAATTAAAACACAAATGCATGAGTAAATAGCTGTTTAAATTTGAATTTGGAATTCCTAACCAAAGAGGAGATATTTAAGATCAAAGTGGCCAGTACAACAAAACGCCAATTTCATATGTAAGGACCTAATATTTTGCAGGAATAAATTGATGCTGGCCGTTGGTGATGAAAAATAAAAATTAAAAAAATTATGTCATTACCCAAAAGTACCTACTTACCTAGGTACTTTTGGGTAATGATGCTGGTGACCTTAAAAGTTATAAAGTACGAGGGGTGATCCAAAAGTAATGATAATCAATAACAAACACAATGAATAAAATAAAAAAATAAATTTATTTCTCAACATAGTCTCCTAGCAAGTCTATACATTTAGTCCATCTCTTTTCTAAACCTAAAATTCCCTCAGAAAAAAAATCTTTATCTTGACTCTCAAAAAAGTCATCAACCGCGGCCATCACGTCGCTATCATCGTCAAATTTCTTGCCTCGGAGATGTTCCTTGAGTCGTGGAAAGAGATAAAAGTCACTGGGGGCTAGATCTAGTGAATAGGGGGGGTGATCCACCAGCTCAAAGCCCGCTTCCTGAATGGCAGCCATGGCAATTGCAGCTTTGTGAACCGGTGCGTTGTCTTGATGGAACAGCACTCCAGCCCGCAGTTTGCCTCGCCTTTTCTCCTTAATAGCCTCCCGCAATCTTCTTATTTGTTCTGCATAGTAGGAGCCTGTAATAGTGGCCCCCTTTTCCAAGTAGTCCACCATGATTATTCCTTCAGCGTCCCAAAAAACAGACGCCATAACCTTCCCTGCTGAGCTTGACACTTTGAATTTCTTCGGCGTCGGTTCATCGGATCTTTTCCATGTCATCGATTGTTGTTTTGTTTCAGGATCAAAATGGTGGATCCAGGTCTCGTCCATGGTCACAAAACGTGACAAAAAATTATCCTTGTCTGCCTGGAAATTTTCGAGATTTGCTCTTGACATGTCGACTCGTTTCTTCTTTTGCTCGTCGTTTAACATTTTCGGTACCCAACGCGCGGAGACCTTTCTCATATGCAATTCGTTCGCAAGGATTATTTGAATGCTGCCATATGAGATCCCTGTGACCTCAGCTACATGCCTGATAGTCACTCTTCGATCTTCCAATACAACTTCTTCAACTTTTTTCACATTTTCTTCAGTGAGGGACGTCGATGGGCGTCCTTCGCGGTGTTCGTCTTCCGTCGATGTTCTTCCCAGCTTAAACTCCTTAGCCCAGCGTGCAACTGTGGAATATGGAGGAGAAGAGTCCCCTAATGTTTCCACCAAGTCGCTATGTATGTCTTTGGTAGACATTTTTTTCAAGCAGAGGTATTTAATGACAGCTCTGATTTCGTGTTTTTCCATTTTGATGTTCACTCCTTGACAGTCCGTATTCAAATGAATGTAGCTCCCGGGAATCGTGGCCTATTTATATGATTTTTTTTTTCTGAACTAGTTGGTAATTGAGCAAGTGACTGATATTTTTTTTGTATTTTTGTGTGCAGTAGAAATAACTGATTATCATTACTTTTGGATCACCCCTAGTAAGTATGTGTATTGAAGTCAATAAACTAAAGTTATTTTGTGCAATGAAGATTGTGACCTAGTTTGTTTATCACGATTTCTAGAAGTTATAATACTAGCTAATAACTTAATAACATTTTACAACAAATTTCAAAAGTTATGTGACTCAAAACTAGTGATTCTGTAAACTGTACCTACCTAGGTACCTACACCTCACGAGTATCTTTGCGTACGTAGCTAAAAACTGAATAAATTTCGCCATAAGTCACAAAAACTGACCGACAAAAGTTTCTTCTTTATTTATTTAGATTAGGTATTTCTCACTGTAGGTACTACTTAATTACCTAACGCTTTAGGTCTTTAAAATGTCTCGTTGGTAAGACCTATTTATTACTTGCATTACAATAACCAACCAGTCAAATCAAGTAAGAACAATTACCTATCACTAATTTAATAATCAATACAATGCAAGTAAACTATGGAACAAAAGATATAGAGATTTAGGTCACCACATGCAAGTAAAGTAGCGGATAAAATCTTTTGAGAAAAATTTCGAAAAGGCTGAAATAGGAATGTATTTTTTACGTTTAAACCCTTTTGTTGAGTTTTTACAAAAACTGAATCGTCGAAAAATCCATTTATCGAGCCTGCGCACAACATATTTTGTGAGAAAATGTATCTAGAGAAGAAAAGCCATCCACTGGACAGACATATGGAAGCATATTTGCCCAAGCCGAAACTGAGACGCAACTCTCGCAGATAAATAATGTGACTACATATATATAATAATCTGACATTACGGATATACGGATACACGATACGAAAGACAAAACCAAACAATATTATCTAATGGCTTAGGAGCTAGGCCTTTGTGAAATAGTCAAGAATAACAGTGCAACCACCTTATCTACCAATGGATATCGTTAAAAATGTGTTACTTTATAAGAAGGCAAGGAAAAAGGTGCTTTAAACTTCCATAACACACATTATTATTCCTGCTATTCAAAACATTACAGGACATTAATTTCATACAGCGCCATCTAGCCCCAAACCAAGCATAGCTTGTAATATGGGAACTAGATTACGGATAGAATACTCAAATACTTTTTTTGCGTAGATATATACTTATCATACAATACAACACCCAAACACAGAAAAAACATTTATATTCATAACTTGCCCTAGGTGGGAATCAAACCCACAACCTACAGCGCAGAAGGCAAAGTTACTATCAATTCATAGCTCAGATGAATGCTATTGAAGAGTAACTTAAGTTCAGTTAGGTACGTTATTGAACTGTGTAGGTAATTATGGTTTTCTAGTAATAAAAACAAATCTTCCATCATTTGAATTGTTAAAATTTTGTTAGATAACATGTAGGTACCTAAACAAGCAAAATCGTGGTCTGGAATCGGTACGTTTTTTTTCAATAATGATGCTAGTTAAATACCTAAACAAAGAAATATAATAAATGGCTGAGCTCATTCAACAATCCACTCCAGTCATAAACAAATTCAAGCAATAAGAGGTGGATTTCTTGTGTTGTCTTACCTGTAAATTTTATAAGAAGTATGTTTAGTCCACGGGGCTTACAATTGGTAAAAATCATACAAAATTATGCGAAACAAAATACTATGTTCTTTGATACGTCTACGATGTTGAATAAGGTAGGTCAGCATATTGGCAACAGTGTAATTAAGACATTTTAGGATATGAGGTACCTACCTACAACATTTAATTAGAGCTAAGGAGTCTTCTCGTATTTTTATTTGTCTTGACGACTCTTGACCTAAAAGCGTAGCTAGGCAGGGATGGGATATATTTATGATGAATTAAGCTTTTCCAAGAAAGTATTTTGAATCACATACAGGTCTCCAAAAGTGAGAACTAACACGATCTAACTCTACTCTAAATGAGGGAAGAGAATCACACCTAGGGTTGTGTTCACTTCTCACAAAGGTTTGAGGGTATATGTAGTTAAATATGAAGTGTACAAAGGGGAGAAAAAATTTAGCTTGTAACACTGTATTTTATTTCAGCTAACATTCACCTCATTAAATGATGAGCAGCTTCGGGCAACATTTCAAGTGGAAACGTGCATGTGCAATGGCAGTAACGCAATTCACGGAGGATTTGTAGCGTCGATTATAGACGTGGTATGTGTGTATGCGAATCTCGCCAAAACTGACGGCAAGGTTGGACTTACTACAAACCTTTACGTTAAGTAAGTATTCATGTTAGTTTTTTGTTTTGTATGACTGGGAAGCGCTTGGCCTTCATCTCACCTAGTTTCAAGCTATTATAAGGCCGAAGGTAGATTATACCTCATTTAGTTTTTTTTTTCCCGGCATCACTAGTCTGGGCGTAGGCGACCCTCTGACTTAGATATATCAGTGTTTTCCCCCGCCAGTAAAAGAATAGGAAAAACACTGGATGAGGAGAATAATATCACACTGGATAGTGTGGAATGTGACACTAGAGATATGCCTATAAGCAGTTAGGGTTTATTAAAAGAGTATGTAAACGTTTCAATAGTATTGAATGTATTAAAGTACTTTCTTTTACATATGTTCGATCTATTCTTGAATATGCTTGCAGTATTTGGTCACCATGCTATGTTGTGTACATTGAAAAGCTTGCATACCTACCTATATTAAAAAAAAGTTGATTAAATTCTTAAGTTATAAGGATCATCGCATATTTGAGCCATACTTGGAAGAATGTGCATTTTATAGTATTGAAACTTTGGAGCAACGACGAAAACAGTATGATATTTTGTTATTATATGATGTAATGTCCGGTAGGCTGGATTGCCTGCACTTTTAGGTAGTCTCTCGTTGTCAACCCCGTTGTATCGCACCAGGCATACTAAGCTTTTCTACGTTCCTCACGTGCATACTAACTATGCTCAAAACTCCGTCTTGTGTCGAGCTGTTAAAACATATAATCAGTCATATTCATGCATTGATATTTTTCGCCACTCTAAATTTGCCCTTAAACGGCAAAAAATAAAAGTTCACCAAGTCAATATTAATTTGTCTTAAAAACCAGTTATTAACCCCTCCTACCCCTCCACCTTCACGCATTTACACACACACACACACTGGACCTTCCGTTGCCCAGACTCTTACGAGACTGGTGTTCTCGGGAGATCCATTCACAACACATAACACACTGCTAGTAGTAATATTTTTAATAATGCTGTGTAAACCTTTTTTTAGCCTTACTTGAACCGCCTCTGTGGTCTAGTGGTTCAACCCACCGATTTCAGATCCAGAGGTCCCGGGTTCGATCCCCATGGGGAGTACAATATATTGTGCTTGGTTTGGTTGGTGGTTGGACTTTGTTTGAGTCCGCCTGGCTAGCTACCACCATCTTACCTAATTCTGTCGCCATAAAAACAATTCCAAAATTGTTGTGTTCCGGCATTTAGAGGTAAGATAGCCAGTTCCTCAGTTTGTTGAGGATTCCGGGTGAAGTGCGCCTCCACCTTCGGCCTTATCTCAACTTGTAACCAGGTGAGATGAAGGCCAATCACTTCCCCGTCGTACAATAAAATAAAATAAAATACTCTACTTCATATATTTTAAGTTAGTATAACTATATTTCATAAGAACGCTGTTGGTTTACCGAAATAGATAAAATAAAATAAAATTAGAGTAGCGCAGTTTGGGGTCGCGTAACCGTAGTGGTTCCGGCCAGATATCCAACACATAGATACCTACTTGGTCATTCCACCCTCTGGAAATACCTACTTAACTATGTATATATAAACAACGTGAATTATTATGTTGCGTTGTGTCATTGCTATTAAAAGGAGATTAGATGGTATCGGTGTAAAAAACAATGACCGATACCTACCGCTTAACTTACAGTTGGAATCGCATGTTGCATGCAACAATTTTCAACTGTTTGGTCATCTGTATATCCGTAAAAAGATCATGGCAATTAAAGTAATTGATTTGTTTGCAATCTTATCCGATTCACACATATCAGAAAAAAAAATCGTTTCAGGACAGGTATAAGATGAACTGTTGTGGGCTTATAAGTCTTGGTAGGAATGGTTTAGGAAAGGCAAGTCTATTTCTTCCTCCTTTTCTCTTTTTATCGGAATAGTTTTCAAAAATAAGTGGATTGTTGAAAAAAACTTTCATGGTATCACATAAACAATGAACCCAGGTAAAAAAAGGTAAAGGTTAAGTAGGTATTGAAATGTAGTACTTATTTAAATACATAAGAAAATGGAATATGACATCTTCATTGTAGCAATAAAAAAAAACTTAATTTTATCGTGAACAATAATATACGTAAGAATAATAAATCGTCATTTCCGCACAATTCGGACAAACCAATCGACAACTCACAAGCCTAAATCTATCAAATAGTGACATTAGAGGCAGTGAAGAGCTGGTTTATTTCTTACGGCATTTAGAGGTAACATAGCCAGTTCCTTGGTCTACTGAGGATACTGGATGAAGTGCGTTCCACCTTCAGCCATACTATAACCAGATGTGATGAAAGCCAAGTAATTCCTCGTCTTAAGTATCTATTTTTTAAAGAGTAACGTGTTTTAATTACCTAATCAAGGTTTTTCTTACTATTCTAGTCATTCACTTCTAATCTAATTTTCAGCTACATCAAGTCAGCTCAAAAAGGGGACTACATTTTTGTAGATGTAAAAACGTTAAAGAATGGCGCTTCACCCATATTGGAAGCATATTTGCGCAAAGAAGATGGTAGTATTCTGGCTAAGGGTACTTCATCCTTTGTCATTGGTAACGAACAGTTTCAGAAGCATTGCGCTGAAACCCTGAAGCTAGATTTGTGATAGGTAATATTGTCACAATAGATCAAAATTATTTAATACTAAATTCATTGTACAGGACAAACTCCTTATTAAATTATTTCATTTCATGAGTAGGTATCTCATCTATCCGACTCATAAGAAAAATAAGTTTAATCCAATCCAAATGTGATCTATGTGAAGTTACGTAGGTAAGAGCTAGTACTTACATAACATCTTATTTAAATTATAATTTGACCTTAAACAATGAATTTGGTAGTTAGATGTAGGTACCTGGTAAACCTATATTTATATTGATACCTTTAATTAGAGTCGGAAACATTTATTTTAGCACTATGTAGGTACGTACCTAAGTCAGTACCTTAATGATTATAGGTAGGTATCAGGTATATACTGCTAATGTGAAAATAAACTGTGTAGCTGCAAACATAGCGAAGAATGTAATTTGACGCTGTTTTCTTTTGATACTTGTATAGGTAGGTACCTTACTACATACCTACTTTGATTAATTTTTAAACCAGACTGTGGTAGTTTTTTTTAGCTGGCAGCATGGGCCAAAGTTGCTAAAATAGCATTTCATGCGACTTCAACTGTAGGCTAGGAATGGGCAAATTAAAAATACATTCAATGAAGCATGTATTTTGTCAAACTGAAAGCATAGATAGGTATATTGATATTTTTTTTCTAAAATCGTGGTGATTTATGTAAAAACTAAACAGTTATTAGACGTATTTGAACCTCTCTGAGGAGGAGTTAAAAAGCTACTACCTTTTAACTCCTCCTCCCCCCACTTTCTCTAGTTATAGGACAAGGAAAGAAAATGGGGATAACACACATTCAACAAAGGAAAGAACATAAACAAAGATACTGAACGAACAATGTTTATATGGACGAATAAAACAATTTAATAATGATACTTTAAAAAATTTGAATGATAAAATACAGTATTTTTGCATGGCTCAAAGTTTTGCTAGCTTAGCAGAGACAAATTTTAATGTGACAGTGACTGACAGATTCCCAATCAAAGTGCTGTCAGTCCGTGTAGGTATTTTTTTTAATAATTGCGCGCGTGTATCTAGATAATATTTTCATCGAGTTTGAGTTCAATCATAGAATGATGCAATGCAATCATCGTTTTCATACAAACATAATTAGGTAGTTCGTTCCAGTGTACCTACTCATGAACGAAAGTGAAATATTTGTATTTGGCTCCAAATTTTTTCCCGACGAACCAAAGCGAGATGCCATAGCTTTTTTACCACTGGAGCTCTCTTGGAGAATATTTTCGTAAGTACCTACCTATGTACGTACCTACTTACTACCATGGACCATGCTACTAGAATATTTTCTCTGCTGCCTATAGTCTTATAGGATTACGATCAGATTACGACAACTCTGTGTTGTGATTGTGATAACTACCTACCTACTTATTATTTTTTATATTATTCAAGTAAGTGGGTACCTATTGTCGGTAGTAATATATTTAGATAAAACGATAAACGTAGGTAATATATAGGTGGGTAGGTACTAATTATTGCTTGTAGTCGTGATGTCACGTTATCTTGTAGTCTGTTTTCGACAGCTACCTTGACGACAGATCTCTGAGTGTAGCCTACTACCTGCATCCGGTCTGGGCGAAAATCATAACCGGGAGTGCGAGGCTCTGGAAACGTCTGCAGCGTCACGACTTGGTTTTTAGATTCGGTTCCAAATTGGCCAAACACATGCGGAAGAAAAAGAAGCGAAAGAATTATGCGTTAAGAGGCGAGACTTGTAAGTTACCTACCTAACCGATTACTTCGTAGGTACCTACCATATATACGTAGGTATACCTACCTACTTTCCTGATTCAAATTGTAAGCCTTACAAGTAACTTGTAAGCCTGTACATAACCAAAAGCAATAACCTGAAATAATAGTCCCTACCTATGTATCTTACATATTACATGCCACCCTAGTAGGAGTCAATCAGAGTAGGTACTTACCTACCTATTTAAAATACAAAACAGGAAAAGCTGTTCTTTTTTATTTTAGCTTTCATTAGATATTTAGAAAAAAACATTTTTTTATTACAAGTAGAACATTTTTACTGTTTTTATTTTTACTGATTTTTTTGATCGATAGGTACTGAATAGGTAGCTCTTAGATTGATCTAAGATATATCTAGATAAATAATAGCTACGATTGTTATTTTCAGTTTACACCATGAAAAAAACAGTTGAGAAATCGAAGAGGGGTGGCGGTGACATTGTCATATATACAAAACGATTAAAGTTATTTTAGGTCAGCGGGTACCTACACCTACCTAGAACCTAGGTAAGTAGTAAGTACTTATCTAAAACAAAAATAATAATACCCAATAAAAAAAATTGATTGAAATGATTTTGTCATGTAAATAAATAAAAGAAAAAACAAAATTATGTAATCGTCAAGAACACTCAACAACAAAGCTATTTTGACCATTGACAGCATTATATAATTCGAGCGGCGTGTGTAGGTTAGTAGGTACATCAGTAGGTTGTTTTTTTGCACCCAAAAAAACACTTTGTTTTATGACAAAATACAAAATATTTTAGAGCTGATCAAAACTTCTTTAGTTAGTTACCGTTTCAATTACAGCCTTTGATTTTTATCTAAATAAGTAGATAGTTACAAAGGTAGATAGATAGAAAAATATTGATTAGATATAACACATAAACACCTAATTATTATTATGTGGAAGGAATTGCGGGAGACGTTTGCCCAGCAGTGCAAACAAACATGCATGTTTGTTCGAGCCGTGTTCAAAAGTCGTGTATTTTTCCCAGTGTGGAGAAACAATAAAAACCCATTTCGTATGACAATGGTCGTTTATATCGCAGAGCAATCTTTACCAGGCAACATTTCGATGTTCAGTAGGTAGGTATGACTTAGTTTAGTATTCTATGACTTAGACCCGCGCAAGATGTATAGTAGGAATATACGAAGGGCAGCAGCTTCCATCTGCGTACGATCGAAACACTTACTGCGATCACCAACCCGCTTGTCAAGCGTGGTGATTATTGCAAAACTCTCCAGCTTTGCCCAGCAGTGGAAAACTAATGGGCTGTTGATGTGATGTGATGTGAATTGAATTGACTAGCTTCTGTCTGCTTCCGGACCCGGATAAGAAGTAGTCTGAGATGAGTTAGGTACCTACTCCTGGTATAGAAAGATATCTGTGCAATATTTCAGCTCATAATTTTGCCGTGAAGGTGGAACAAACATCCCAGCATCTAAATATCCAAACAAACTTTCGCATATATGGTAATGTAAAATGTAGCATTTCATAAACTTTCCGAGACTGACTTAACTACTGTCGCAAATTTCAGTCAGTTACATCTTTTTAGTACCTATACAGAACTCTAAAGAGCATCTCAGGTCAATAGTTCTGTTCATGACCTTTTAGAGCGACTTTTTTGGAAGATCTGACTTCCAAAAAAGTCGTGAAGCTTGTTTATTTATTTACTTGCCAAATGTAACAAAAAATAAATATATATACAAAACTTTCAGTGTTAATTATCTTACACTGAAATTTTCGTAGTATAAATAAGTATGTCACCAAGTTTTTGTTCATCGCGAATATTGTATTTTTTTATTTAACCAAATTCCAGATGAATGTGATCAAATGTAAAAATACAGGCTTTCAAAAATACTTAGAACGCAAAATGGATAATGGTGGAGAATTGAGAACATTCAGTTGTTTGCAATATCGATTTCAAATTTAGTAGGTAATTCTAAGTAATCAAAATGGAACTAAAAGGAAAAGATTTTCGAGCCATGATTTATAAAGATTTTAAATGTTAATTAGCTGTGAATTAGTGTAGGTGATTTAGCACTTTAAGCGGCTTCAAGTTCTTTTGGCTTTGAAGCACCATAATATGTGAGCACCGTGAGACGACGATAGTTACGACGATTTCCGACGTGTTTCCATCAACGGTAGTCTCCGAAGAGAACGTGGCTCATCAGGCATCTGGTTGAGGAGAACCGATGTATCTTAGGACGAGATTATGCGCCTACAGGGTATGAGTCAAATTGAAAAGAATCTGCAGCAACATTTAAGAGCCATGAAGCTTTGTTGTCGATAGATCCCTAATTCTAATTCTATTATATGTGTATTTGGGGGGATATGTTCTGACGTCCCGCACTGGGTCGTATTGTGCATTGCCCCTTGCGATCCTGAACCCAGCCAAACTCCTTGAAGTAATGGAGAACGGTTCTGGGATGCTGATGATAATGCTCCAGAGAACATGATGTTGCAAGTGGTGCCAAAATATCTGTGGTTGTTTCGGAACATAGGTAGGTCCTATACTCCGAAAATTCAACTACAATGTACAAGTCAAGTTCCTCCTATTCTATAGCATCGTGAATAATCTTGGATTTTTATAGCTATGAAGAATACAAATGAGTCTTATTGAATGAATTCATCTTGCGAATGGGTCTTCGATGCCTAAGATTATAACCAAATCTAGATAGATAAAAAGTTGCAAATCAAATGATCGCCTTTTTTTTATCTGCCTCACGTGCTACAAGCCTCATAGCTCAGTTGGTAGTACTCTGCCTTCTGTACTGTAGGTTATGGGTTCGATTCCCACCCAGGGCAAACATTTGTGTATGTTTGATATTCATCACAGAAATGTTTGTTCTGTGTTTGGGTCTTGTATCATATAGTGTAGGTACTTATTACGTATGTATTTAAAAAAATAATGTATATCAGTATTCTATCCGTAAACTTGTTCCCATATTACAAGCTATGCTTAGTTTGGGGCTAGATGGCGCTGTGTCAAATTCACGTCCTGTAATATTTATTATTCATTTATATAAATGAATAATAAATATTGTTCACTTCGTTGTAGGAACCGCTTTTCTGCCAAGTGTTCTGGAATAAAATCGCTTAATAAGCCCTAAAAGCCATATCATTCTATAGCATGACAAAACGCAGCTACTTACACTACGAACAAAACAAATGCCTTCTTGTGTATGAAGATTCTTGAGCTTATGATTCATCCGCTATACAATCTATACTTGGCACCATGCGAATTCTTAGTCCCGAAAATTAATGCACAGAATAACTATTACTTAGTACTACACACTTACCTCACTTACGACCCCAGCTGAAGTACGGTTCCAGACGGTGTGCTCTGTTCTGAAAAAAAAGGTTAAGCTTGCTCCAAAGAAACCTTGTTTTTGCTCTAGCTAACCTATATTTTATATCACACACAGGCTATGTGACAGAAAATGCTACATAGCATTAATTTATGTTCGCCCGTGTACGTTTTACACTGAGAAAAAAATGGTACGTAATTCATGAGCCCCCTTACATATATTTGGACAAAAACATACCACTCGTAGGCATGTAACCGCCTCCATGCTGCGTAATGAACTAGCATTACGTAGCCTGCTTCCTGACAACTGTCATGTAGTGCCATACGTAAACGAGTGGTACCTATATTTTGCTACAGTCTCGTAAGTAACCGGTACTTAAGGTCAACCTTGTACTACTGGTACATCATACGTGCTAGAATAATAAAGCATGATGCGACATGCGTTCTTACTAGTGTGCCATACGTATGTATTGGTATTTACCTCTTACGGTAATGGTGCTGCCCCATTATAGCTTGATGCGACATATGCACTTACTGGTGTGTCATACGTATGTATTGGTATTTACCTCGTACGGTAATGGTGCTGCTCCATTTTAGCTTGATGCGTCATACGCACTTACTGGTGTGTCATACGTATGTATTGGCATTTACCTCGTACGGTAACGGTGCTGCTCCATTATAGCTTGATGCGACATACGTACTAACTGGTGTGCCATACGTATGTATTGGTATTTACCTCGTACGGTAACGGTGCTGCTCCATTAAAGCTTGATGCGACATACGTACTAACTGGTGTGCCATACGTATGTATTGGTATTTACCTCGTAAGGTAATGGTGCTACTCCATTATAGCTTGATACGACATACGTACTTACTAGTGTGCCATACGTATGTATTGGTATTTACCTCGTACGGTAATGGTGCTTCTCCATTAAAGCTTGATGCGACATACGTACTATCTGGTGTGCCATACGTATGTATTGGTATTTACCTCGTACGGTAATGGTGCTGCCCCATTATAGCTTGATGCGACATACGTACTTACTGGTGTGCCATACGTATGTATTGGTATTTACCTCGTACGGTAATGGTGCTGCTCCATTATAGCTTGATGCGACATACGTATTAACTGGTGTGCCATACGTATGTATTGGTATTTACCTCGTACGGTAATGGTGCTGCCCCATTATAGCTCGATGCGACATACGTACTTACTGGTGTGCCATACGTATGTATTGGTATTTACCTCGTACGGTAATGGTGCTGCCCCATTATAGCTCGATGCGACATACGTACTTACTGGTGTGCCATACGTATGTATTGGTATTTACCTCGTACGGTAATGGTGCTGCTCCATTATAGCTTGATGCGACATACATACTTACTGGTGTGTTATACGTATGTCATAGTCTTTTATAAGACACGTAATAGTGCTGATACATTACAGCTTGCTACATCTTATTTACAAACGAATGATACTGAAATGTTCAGATACCTTAATACCGTCTCCCAACATTATATTATCTTAAAACAAGCATGGGTTCAATATAAATTAGTTACTTGCAATCAGTTAGCATTCTGCTGCTAACAAAGTGTTACTAATTCACAGTAACATTGTCTAGATGAACAATACTATAGGGGTTGATTTCTTAGAGGTTCAGTAGGTATCTACATGATTTTTGTCTTACCCATGTTCATTCTAAGACGATTCGATGTTGGGAGATAGGTTTCAGGTATCTGAGCATTAGGGTAACATCAGTTCAAAAATGATGACACCTCAAGCTGCAGTGGGCCAGCACTATTACGTTAACTATTCTGTCGCGGAATATAAACCAGCTATGTTACAATGTACCTACAATACCTTACCTAGAATAATATTATCAAGACTGCAGTTGTAACAGTAAAACATAACATTATCATTGACTTATTTATTAAAAAACACAAATTAAACAATATAAATATCTAAAACCTACATCTAAATGTATAAAATCGTAAATTAAACAAATGACAGTATTAATTTCTAATACCTAATTATAAACCATTAGACAAACCATTAGTAGATGAAATATATGCCGAGTAGTACACTACTACACTCTCCTTGCTGAATAGCTTGCATATATCTGTCGCTAGGCGGTAGAATTCTTCTGTAGTAATTGTCTTTGCAGGATTTTGATCCAGTAAACTATGTATTAGCAATTGACTGAGTTTCCTTCTTGATCCTTCTTTCAATAAGCCACTTTTGATTTGACAATTGCGTATTATTGCCCGACCATCTAAAATAGCCTGAAATAAAATAAGTACTTAAATAATTATTTTATACAGGATGTGGTAAGATAATAGCATACTTAGTGTAACCCTTTCTTTTATAGTTAGTTTTGATCTTGGGAAACATTTGGTGAATTTTGTAATGAACATTCTTTTTTATAGAAAACCATCCAACTGTGGGTAAGTATTAGTTTGTTTTAAGATTCTAAAATGCATTTTTTATTTTCATTCAAATTCACAAGATGTTTCCTTAGAACAAAACTTTACCCAAAACAGAGGAGGATACCCTTAGATTGCCAGATGGTTAGGTATACAGATGTGGTGTGTCAAACATCCTGTAAAATGTTAAAAGAGGTTATCTTAGCATATTTGTTGCTTTGTTAACCACCTAAAAGGCTTAGAATTAAAACAACTAAAGCTAAGCTAAGTACCTACCATTTAGGCTTAGTAAATAAATTACTTCTAACTTTATGCCAACTTTATGGTGGCCAAGATCAATCTGCTACCATACTGTACTAATTTACACTCTAAAACTACTATGAGCTATGATGAGTTAAGAATACTAATAAAATAAAAAAATAATAACTTTACATTTAAAATTTTGAAAACCTGAAACAAAGACAAACATTCTCTAAAGTAAGGTCATAAAAGTACACAATGGTTCTTACATCTATGTAAGATTATAATCAAGTAAATACTATAAGTTTGTATGAGCAAGCCAAGAAACCAACCAAAATGACAGTTTTCAGATTGTCTGAAAGCCATCATCATAAAAAGCACCTTTGCACTTCAGAAAATATGTTGAATTGTAAGTCCAAGTATACTAATAAAATTGTCTGCTATTACAATTGATAACCCAGTCTTTTCCTAATTATATAATGTGTATGTACTTAGTTGAGTTCCTTGAGAAAGGTCTCTTCCGGGGAAGTACTACCACATAACTATTCTGACCGCCAAGCAGCATTGTTGCTTTAAGTTTGAAAGGTATGATTGCCAATGCAATAACAGTCACTTGGTTGTTATAGGCAGGAGCTACATGTAACATCAGATGGGCTGCTTCCTTGTTCAGTCTCGAAGTTGTATAATATTTTTTTTTACATGTGATCTCACATAAAAAATCAGCATAAAAAACTTACATTGTTTTCATTTGTTTGGGCATTTGTTGATGGCTGTACAGGCTCTGCCAACAATGGAGGTGGTGTAAGCATAGTCACGTAAGCTTGTCTCAGGATGGTGATGAACCAGACACTACATAGGTCTCAATATACTGAAAAAAAAAAATTTTATGAGTTTTTATTTTGAGTAACACACAATACATTGTGATGTGATTATTTGTGTATGATTCTAACATTTACATAATTTTTAATAGGTGAAACTAACAATACATGTTATGTAAATAACTAGGTACTTGGCAGATCGGTCATTTGAGAGTTTATATTGAGAACCTACTTAGGTGGATGTGGCACTAACAAACAATTTAAATAAACTCACAGTTATGTTATTGTGCCTTAAGTTTTCAACAGCTTTTTTAAATTTCAGACGGGTGCCTATTTTAGGTATAAGCTCTTTTAGCTCTGTATCTTGGAGTAGGAAAACAGTCTTCAGAGTATCAATATTCTGCTCTGAAAATCAAAAACAATTGATGTTCACACCATCATATCAACTCATTGTCTCACTTTGATCAAGGGCATCATAATTATGTATCAACGGTTATTGAGACATATCCATATGACATATGTGCATTTACATACTACAAATTACATTCCGCATGGTTCAGATAATCATGGACAAATGAGAAAAAGTTTAATGACAGCAAAAGCAGGAAACTATAGGTACATACCATAATAATATAAAATTACTTACATAAACCTGTAGTTTGATGTTTTTGACACACAAAACATCAAACTTTTTGTAGGTAGGTAGGTACTAGGATAAGTACCTAAGTAGTACCTTCAAACTCACCTTCAAACAATCCTATTAGATCGTGGCACCCAATCTCTCTGAGTACTTCGTGCACCGCCTCCATGATGAGGTGCAGCAACTAGCAAATACCAATCTAGGTACCTACAGCGCGATCCGAAACAACAGCGAAAACAAACGACGCGTTATCCGTCGGTAGGTATACCGGCACGGATTTGCTATTTCTATTAAAACAGTTAAAACTTGCACAGCGTAGACCATCCAAATAGAAGTAAATTCAAAGAAAGTTAGTAAGTAAGAAAGTCACATCACATCACAACCACAAGCTAAAGAGATCCAATCCAATACAGTACATAACCTACAATACTGCAAAAATCGCGCGAGCGCAGCGCGAGACGCGCGAAATAATTATGGTGGAGAATTAGAGTTGCCATTGCCAACAGGAATTTTGAAATTCCACCGAATTATTTGTTTAATGCGTCCGTCCTAGGGACCTACCGCCGCGCCGCCCGTTTATTTAAAAATCTGTCTATATGTATTCGGTAGACGTTCAATTTTTTTTATTATACATATATTACCTACACTAGTGAAACACCCGGAACTTCTCGGATGTGATCAACATTTTGGCCTAGGCCTACGGTTATACTCTTTGTTTTGGCACCTATGTTAGCTGCCTAACTACATCATAAAAATATTACTTACCTATCTACCTATTTAATTTTGTGTAGGTCATTGTTTCTAAAAGTTATACCAAATTATAAAAAAAAAAAATTTTATTAAATAATGCTTTATTTGAGGAGAAAAATAAATGCATTAGTAGATTTTTTATAAAATGCTCAGGCAACGTCTGTGGTCTGGTTTTTCGTCCAACGGTATCAGACCCAGAAGCTCCGGGCTGGATCCCTAGTGGGATACAAATTTGGGCTTTGCTTAGATAGCTACCACTATATTACCTGAGTCTCTCGTCATAACAACGATTCTAAATTGTTGTGTTCCGGCATTTAGGGGTAAGACAGCCAGTTCCTCGAGACTGTTAGTTGAGGATTCTGGGTGAAGTGCGCTTCCACTATCGGCCTTGAATTCTGGGTGAAGTGCGCTTCCACCATCGGCCTTATCATAACTTGACACCTGACGTAACATAAATATAAAATAAACGTTTGATGCATGCATTCTTTAAACAAACCACTTACCGCATCATTGAGTCTGCATGTCATGTGCAGACAAGCTGAGAACAATTTGTTCATACTATAGGTTCTTACCTACATACTAGGTACCTATTATTATAACTTAGTGGCAAAATTAGTTCAGGCAAGAACACAGGCTATGCCTTAGTCAGAACCATTTTTTTTCATACGATTAGGAAATAGGACAAGCAAGTTGCCCACCTGGGTCTCTTGCCTATAAAAATGCCTTACTGCGTATGTCACATCCACAAAGAACATAGCCTACACCGCACTGCATTGCGCCCGTCAACTTGAGGCATAAAGGTGTTAAGCCTCGCGTTTCCGTAATTTGACCGGCAACCATACCCTTCAAACCGGAACACAGCAATGCTGCTTGGCGGCCGAAATAGGTATGATGGTAGTAATTCTCCGGACAAGACCTTTCACAAAGGGCTTCTACTACTCTTAAAAGTTATTTACCTACTTACTAGCAACATTTACACTTCCTAACCAAGAAGAATATGACGAAAACAATAGGTACCTACTCCAGACAATAAGTAGATAGGTACCTATAAGTAGCTAACTCACTATAATGCTTAAATAATATACTTACTGGGAGTAACGTACCTTTACCTAACTCAAGAGATATTCGTTACCTACCTATTTCTAATATAGTAGGTGGGTAGGTTAGTATGGTTATAATTTCCTAGGTACATATCCAATATATCAAGGGTACCTCACCCATCTACTTTAGGTAGGTACTTACCTACTTATAAAGGTTATATAGATCAATAAATACTTTAATTACCTACTACGTTATTAAATACCTACCTACGTAATTTACTACCTACGGTACCTACGTCTTATGAAATTCATCAATTTAAGTCAATAGCAATTACAAAAGTTAAATAACATAACCTACTTAGGTATAGTACCTAACACAAACGACAAAAAAGTAACTTCCAACCTGCGTACCTACCTATCTTTCAATTTATTAGTAATATTAATATATAGGTAGATACCTACCTAACTTAATTATATTTGTTTGAGGTTTGTTTTTCAAGATTTCGAAGATTTCTAATTCTAATCTTGTTTTAAAAATAAATAAGAAGTGGCTGCCTTAAAACTACAATAAGTATTTGGCTACCTAATCACCGTCACATCATGTGTACCTGCGCACTACACATGCGCTTAATAAATTACATAATATACCTACGCTACTTTTTTAGAGTTTGTTGGTATGTAATGTTTTAGTGCGGCTATAATACAGCCGAATACGTAGGTACATTACGCAGGCCCAAACCGGGACAGTTATCCGATTCTGTGACAAGCAGTTGCAAACGTGCTGTACGTAGTTCCTAACAGGGTCATCAACCCGAATATGGTTTAGGTAGCCGCAAACGTACGGTACATAGTCCTTCACAGGTTAATTAAACCGACTGTGGAAAATGCAGCCGCATACGTACGGTATAATGTCCCACACAGAATAATTAAACCGACTATGGAAAATGCAGCCGCATACGTACGGTACATATTCATACACATTACACTCAAACCGACAAAGGATAATGCAGCCGCATACGTACGGTACAATGTCTCACACAGGATTATTTAACCGACTAATGATGATGCAGCCGCATACGTACAGTACATAGTCCCACACAAGATAATTGAACTGAATGTGGATAATGCAGCCGCATACGTACGGTACATAGTTCTACACAGGTATTAAGGTGAATACGGATACTGTAACCACATACGTACGTTACATAGTGCCGCATAGGATAATTAAACCGAATATGGATTATGCAGCCGCATAAGTATATAACATAGTCCTACACAGGATGATTAAGGTGAATATGGATTTTGCAGCCGCATACGTATGGTACATAGTCCTACACAACATAATTAAACTGAATGTGGATAATGCAGCCGCATACGTACGGTACATAGTTCTACACAGGATGATTAAAGTGAATACGGATAATGTAACCACATACGTACGTTAAATAGCACAGAGTAATTAAACCGAATATGGATAATGCAGCCGTATACGTTACAGTACCTACTATATAGAATAATTAAACCGTAATGCAGCTGTAAACGTACGGTTCATCGTCCCACATAGGATAATTAAACCGCATATAAATTATGCAGCCGCATACGTTCGGTACATAGTTCTACCCAGGATAATTAAACCGAATGTGGATAATCCAGCCGCATAAGTATAGTACATAGTTCTACATAGGATGATTAAGGCGAATATGGATTCTGCAGCTGCATATGTACGTCAGGTATAGGTACATCGTTCTACATAGTATAATTAAACCCAATAATTGGATACTGCATTTTAGGAAACAGCGCAGTTGGCTGTTCGGTTATTTTGTTTGAATAATAGTGGAATCCTATTGGATAGGTTTATATTGTAGGTACTGGTTTGTGGAGTACAACCTTCGCTGGTTATTTTGGTAGGTACCTACTAAGTATGTATTAAGTAGTAGGTTTGTAAGTACCTACCTTAATAGCCTAAATTCTTACATTACAACAAGTAGATGCATGGACTGGTAGGTTTTATTACTGCATTACCGTGAGCTTCATTATTCTGACAAATGAAAGTTACGGGCTAATCTACTACATCCTATCAGTAGGTATGTTTCACCAGTTGTGCTTTGCTAGAGGCGTTATCACTTATAGTCATACGTAACTTTGATGAATCTACAGTTGACCGTAGTTAACGCGGAAATGCGTATAATGTCGCTACATAATTACGTACGAGTTATTTGGGGAGGCTACATACTTTCATGTTGGTTCACCATTATCAAATATGAACGATCGTTCTACTGTATTTTGTAAAGTTACATTATCAAGATGGATGTTTCATATAAATGAATCTGTATGAATCTTCATTACTAAGTAAGTTGCTACTAAATCACGTAAGCAATTCACGTAATACATTAGTAGGTATCGAGATCATTGGTACATAAGCGTACGAAAGTTACTTGTAAGTAACATTTTTTTCTCAGTGTATTAGTGCAAATAAAATAATGTTCGATCATTTACAATGTTTTAATGACACGAAAATTCACAACCCCATTTGTTCAAAAACCAATTGAAGCAGGATTGAAGCAAACCAATTGAGCAACGAGTTGTCAGGACCCTCGTTGCTTAGTTGGTTAGAGCGTTTTCGACTTTACGAAAATATGCTGGTTCGAGTCCCACTGCGGGTTGTGATTTTTTGTGTCATGATTATATTTGTAAATATTGTGACCAAGTGCAATAACTTGAAATAATAGCAACATATATAAAAACTAAAAAAATATACAAAAATAATGTTTTATCTAGTTATGAAAAGAACGCAATTAGTAGCACATCAGTACAAGCCATCTCAAATGACCCAATGTGATCCGCTCTTCGACAAGCGTAGGATATAAAGGGAAGTAGCTTCTTGTGAGAGATGAAGTAGTTTCCGGCTTCCGCCACCCAGGCCGGATGCGTCAATTTGGCGTCCCAACTCCTCAGCCTCATTGTAACGTTGTTGTATAACCTTTTACCGGACTTGACCTACTTACATTGTCTCATGCAAAAGTAGGCAATAATCTTTGAATCATTCGCTTTAATAATTGCAAGAAGATTGCAGTGGTTGAAACTCGAGTGTATTTTTTTTAAAGAAATATTAGCTTTCCTTCTCAACTTGAACTATGCCAAATCTCACTACAATAAGGTAAGTATAGTAAGTAATTCCACTATCAATATACGGATAAACCACCAGGTGAATGTTTCACCATGCCCAAGAAACTCCGCATTTAGGTTTCACCTATGTTTTTAAAAGACTAAGGAGAGTTTTTTTTTATTGACCATAGATAAGCGTTTGAAAACTCACTTGAAAAAAACAAGTTAATATGTAGCATATAATGGAGCACGCATGTCTAAAAGTTGCGTTTAATTGTACCGAACACATCGATACCTTTCTATAATACTGTCATCTCTGTCACCGCACCAATACAATCTTGGAGTCTTCAAGTCCACAGTGAACAGGCCTTTGAAACAAGCGTGCTTACGCCTCAGGCCAAATCTTCATTTGTTTTTCGAGTTTGTGGTCAAACGCAATATCAACAATGAAAAAAACAAAGTCGACAGCGAAAATAAAACTGAACAAACGTTGCCTGATACCGTGTGACTCGCTGTGACAGGCCAACGAACACCTAACGGAAATGCTCGGCTGAGCACGCCAGGAGGTTGACATGTTTTGCCAGAAATCTTTCACGAGTAGAGTTCTCGTTTTCGTTGTCAGTGAAGTTTTTACTACCGTCTGGTTCTGCTGGGCCATGCTGAAATATGCATATGGCAATATTATATACTCGTATTTATTGTTTGCCTAATGTTTTATGTGGTGTTTCAAAATGGTTTGATAACTAGTAGTTCGCCCCGAACGGAGATCTCGTGAAGACTGGTTTGTGTTAGGTATTTACGGGGATTATTTCCCAAATAGAACGGTAAATAGTGCTTTCATTGCACATTACTTACCTTTCTTTTAAGCACTCTAGGGACAATTTCAGACCATTTTTATTAGGGACCCTAGGCCGATAATTACTGCCTATACGTGTACAGGCAGCGTCAAATGGGTATGAGCGTCTAGGAGTAAAAATAATAATCTAAAAACATAAAAGCAATTTGATATACGCAGTTCGAATTATCATATTTTAGTGAGCACCCTAGGTGTTCAATATATCTTCCCACTCATTGTTTCATATTTATATGAGCAGTCAGGGTGTTCAAAACTATCTTAGCAAATAAAGATCACAAAGCTATCTGTGCATAATGTACCTTCAAAAAATAAAATAACATACGTGTAAATAACGTACCTGCAGTATTGTCTATTCGCTAAAGAACTAATCTTACCTACCATTTGCTGTTTAATATTATGGTAAGTACCAAAGGCAAGTCCCAAGTTTCCAAGTGGGCTACAATGTTCGACAATAGCCACAAGTCGTGAACAGGTATAGGGAACTTGTATAAATTAAGTTGGTAACTTAAATTGACTCTCCTATCAGTAGGGCGTGTTTACAATGGTAAACTTAAACAAATTAATTTGTAAATGTTGTATTAATCTTTAATATGGTGTTTTGAAGCGCGCGGTTTTGACCTTACCACTAATTGCTTTAGAGTAGTAGAGCCCCTTGTGAAACGGCTCGACCATAGAAGTACTACCACCATACCTATTTCAGTTTGAAGGGTATGGTTGCCGGTTAAATTACAGGCACGCGTGGCTTAACAACTTTATGCCTTAAGTTGACGGGCGCAATGCAGTGCCGCGTAGGCTATGTTCTTTGTGACCTACGTATTAAGGCACTGTTATAGGCAAGAGATGCACTTAACATCAGGTGGACTACTTGCTTGTCCCGTCTCCTAGTTTTATAAAAAAAATTGGTTATCGGTCATTCATAAAATGACACCTTAAATAATGACTTTACAAAATTCATTACAGAATCTTTACGAGCGAAGTTTGTGAATGAATTAATGAACTAAAATACTTTATTGCATATCTTAAAAATAAAACTGGATTACTTAAAAAATAATAATAATACACATGTCATAATAGGCGGTCTTCGAATCGATTTCTTCCAGACAACCGTTGATTTTTTTTGTGTGCTTTGGAACCGTATAATATAATAATATACATCATGGGCGATCCTATAGCTTGGAAGTGATTTCTTTCGGACAACCGTTGAACTTTTTTTGTGTGCTTAGGAATTGGATAATTATGGAAAATATTAATATTGCATTTTGAAATTTTGCTGTTATTATTTACATGTAACATGTATCTAGAGGTATGAAGGACTTCAAGATAATTTTGCATGAAATTGGTAAACTCTTGCCCTCAAACTTGCACGGGCAAGGTAGACCTCAAGTCCATGATGGAGACAGTTTACCCAAGGGAATTGTCTCTCCCACAAACCAAAGAAACAGTCAATTGCTTGGCGCTGGACTTTGGCAGAAGGATCGATAACCAGACTTGATAAGCCATTTGAGGAAATGAGCATAGGATTTATATGTTTTAGATTATTCGCAGCACAAGTAAAATTGCATTACGTGTCCTTAACATTTAGCCTTCAATGCACTAAACCTGTTTCTAGTTTTTGGTTTGATTACCAGTGTAAAGCTAGCCTTTTTGCCGGACGTTCAAAGTTTGATATTGTCCAGTCCAGACATTGTTCAACTCAAATAGACTTATGGTTATTACTATCATACACTAGACTGGCTTCAAAAACTGTCTGGTTGAAGTAGAAATATTAACACGTTATATTTTAAATATAGCTAATTGACCGAGCGAGCGAAGCGTCTCCGTTTCAAGATTGGCCAAATATGATTTTGTCCGCTGTCTGTCGGTCGGTTTGTTCTCGCCTACAGGTCGCATTTTACTACCGATTTTGATGAAAATTGGCACACATGTTCCTTGATTTATATTATTATTTTAATTGATTACGATTTTTGATCGAGGAGGAAATAGGGGGAAAAGGGGGAAGTTTGCTGTAGCGTTAGTTATCATTTAAATTAAATTTGAAAGATGCACTAAAGATTTAATCCAACACCATATGTTGTGAGTAAATAACAAAAAGTGGGAGTGGAGGGGGAAAAAGGGATACGCTTGCTGTAACATTTCAATTTTTTATATTTTTTTCGGAAAATGTATATCCGTTTACTAATCAGACTTAGTAGTCCTCTCTGCCTTTGCAAGATAAATCCGTAGACACCAGGTTCGATCTCCTCATATAAAGGGAAAGCGAGTAATCGCTAAAACTTAAGCCCCTATATGCTCAAAAGTCTAAAAGGGAAAGTGAAAGAGGAAAGCATCGGTTATTGCATGGTTATAAGGGCTCGCGAGGTCACCTGTTCCTACAGAACCTCTAGTCTAGTAATTAAGTTAGAAGTATTCGTAGCACAAACATAATGTGCGCACGGAGAAGTGTGAGATATGTTACGTAGATAGAGTGCAAAAAGCTATAATTTTTACTTTGCGGTCTTACTGCGGACCACTAACTAGTGCGTATTATAAAACACCGAAGCAGATTCTCCACTCTAATTCAAGAACAAACGTATTGTTGCGCGCTGCTGAAAATGTTAGCTGTGTCACCATCTAAAGGCAAAATTAGGAAAAACACCGAATTCATCGTAGCATTTATCAATCATTTATAGAGCTGTAGCAAAGTGCTACGAAAGTGCTACGGTAAGTCGTAGCACTCTCGTAGCACTCGTCCCGTTATACACAGCGTGGTACTCCCGGATCCCATTGGATAAGAATTTCAAGTACTATTATTTTATCTGTGGTAGAACTATTTCTAGTGTGTGTGTGGCGCGGCGTCAAACTTTTATGTCGCATTTAATTTAAAATCTTGTAGAACTAATCGTAGCACTCTCTTACATACTGCAGAAATCTGGTAGCATCTGGCAGCAGTAAGGCATTTCATTATCAAATGC
This sequence comes from Venusia cambrica, assembly GCA_951394065.1. Lineage (NCBI taxonomy): Eukaryota > Metazoa > Arthropoda > Insecta > Lepidoptera > Geometridae > Venusia > Venusia cambrica. Next base: position 12,812,842 of record OX596035.1, read on the forward strand.
TTGTAAGTATCTTTTTCATTGTGAGACGATTGATAATTGAGCACAAACATAAAATTCAAAATATAAAATTGAAATATAACTTTATGTAGATACTCACCTAAACATTCATAGCTTACAATACAGATAAAAATCTCCTGTTGGCAGCCCTATACCATTTTAAATTTTGTCAATTTTCAACTTTAATCCCATAGCGTAAAGTTCAAAACTTGAACAGTACACGTGGACTGTTACGTAGGCAGACTACATTATACGGTGTTGCCAACATCGTACCGAAAAGGAAATTAAGTTTAGGGTCTGCACAAATTTGGCACGTGTTTAATACGATAAGATCTGTTACTTGTGGTCTAATGACCTTTTGTGGTTGTCTCTTCGTACATTTCCACAGAAAATACAGCTAGTATTTAATTTGCTTTAGTTTCTGTCGCCGGAAGTTGGTGCCGAGCCAATTTCTGACTTGTTACTTTATTTGACTCTCGATTCTAGGATTGACTATAGTTAATTTTGATTTTACTACGAATAAACTGTTATTCTATTCTATTCTATTATATCCTATTAGAACTTTTACAAATGGTGCGACTTGCAGAACGGAAAATATATTATTTGTGTGTTTCCCCAACTCACCCCATTCGGTACGAAATCATTCGGTACGAGTTGTGGAATGACTTATTTTTACATAAGGCATACGGCACGTGAAATTAACATTTTTTGATTGTATGACGGGGAAGCGACTTTTTCATTTCATTTGATTTCATTTTATTGATTTATATTTCATTTATAATAAGCGCACTACACCCGGAATCCTCAACAGTCTGAGGAACTGGCTATCTTACCTCTGAAATGCCGGAACACAAGAATTTAGAATTAATGCTATTGCGACAGACTTAGGTAAGATGATTGTAATTATTGTAATTCTTTATTGTATTCATAAATATGATTTAAACATGTCATAAGAATATATATGTACAGAGGCGAACAACTCTTAAAGGGTTTTCTACAAGCAAACCTTTGAGAGAGAGAGAAGTGAATTAAAGTAAAATTTTAATGGACAAATGAAATACACATTCCTTCATAAATCAATATATATTTACATACACATATATAAACATATGTATTTAATACCTACTTAATATATAAATATAACGCAAATTATAATAAAATTATTATACATTTTAAATTATTATACATGATTGAAGAACATGTTTTTAAAACATAAAACATATTGTGTCGCAGCGGACAGAGAAAAATGGAAAAGTTTGGAGGAAGCTTTCACCGCCACAGGCGGTCCATACACAATATAATAGGTTACATTTTAATATATAAATACTAATACGCAAACAGAACAGGAACAAGAAGACAATTATATATAGATAGATTAAGTTAATTTTAAGTACCTACTGTTAGTTTTTTTTTTTAATAACTAGCTTTTTTAGTCTTATAATATTGTTATTAATTTGTTTAGTGTATAGGAAAATAAAGCTTCTTTTTTTATTTATTTTTTATTTTTTATATAAACATATATATTTAATACCTACTAAATATATAAATATAACGCAAATTATAATAAAATTATTATACATTTTGAATTATTATACATGATTGAAGAACATGTTTTTAAAACATAAAACATAGGCATCATTTGGGCAGAAAAAAAGATAAACTGTATTTTTTTTTATCGTTCGAAGAGGAGGTTCTTGGCCTACATCAAACCAGATGTTTCAAGTTATGATAAGGCTGAAGGTGAATGCAAACTACACCCGGGATCCTCAGCAGTCTAAGGAACTGGCTATCCTATTCTTAAATGCCGGAACACAAGAATTAAGAATTGTTGCTATGGCGACATACTTAAGTAAGATAATTTATGAACATGTTAAAACATAAAAGTATACAACATGTTTTGGGCAGAAAATAAAGATAAAACTATATTCCAATCACCGTTTCGCGTTTGATCGTAGTATTAATACGAGAACTTAATTTTACTAGCGGTTTTCAGTTCTGCTATATGACTGTGCTGACCGTGGTTTTAGAAAATTGAGCACGACACAGCCACGGATTATTCTTATCCGATTATTCCTGCAAAAGTTTATTCGAATCGGACGTGCCATTTTGAAATAACAACAAACTACGTTTGAACTGGAGAGCTAAACTCAGCAGTACATACTCCAGGGCCCCGATTCTACTGAACCAATGGTTTTACTATGACAATGGTATCGTTGCAGAATGGCCACAAGAACACCAAAAGGGACTTATAGTAGGTATTCTGCGAAGATATCATTGTCTCAGTGAAACGATTGGCTTAGTAGAATAGGGGCAAAACGCTTTGTCCAGAGGCCTAACCACAACGTCTTATAGCATTCTCGCTCTGATGTTACATTGCTTTTGTCTCTACACTATAACATAAATATATATATGGATATAATCAATTCATTATTTCATGTTATTACATTACATTACAGGACTGCCTTTGTGATTTAACCGCCTCTGTGGTCTAGTGGTTAGATCCAGAGGTCCCCGGTTCAATACCCAAGGGTAGAACAATATTGTGCTTGGTTTGGTTTTTGGTAGGACATTGTTTCATCTTTCACCTTCAGATCATAACTTGCAAAATCAGGTGAGATGAAGGCCAAGCACCTCCTCATCGTAAAAAAACAGGAAATTAATTTCACACAGCGCCATCTAGCCAAAAACTAAGCTTGTAATATGGGAACTAGATAATGGTTTTATACTTAATGTTTTTTTTAATATATTTTTAATTACATACACAGAAAAAACATCTTTGTTCGTCATACAAATTCTTGTCCTGGGTGGGAATCAAATCCACATACAACAGCGCAGAAGGTAGAGTTACTACCAACTGAGCTATAAGGCATGTATGTACATTAGAATTTCGGCGCCAGTTGTGTAAAAGACGAGGTGTGCTAGATTCGCATGGTATGGGCATGTAATTAGGAGGAATGATAGCAATTTGACCTAAAGGTCTATAACTAGTAGTTCGCCCCGAACTACTATCTCGTGATGTTTGGTTTGAGTTAGGTATTTAACCACGGAGATTATTTCTCAAATAGAACGTAATTAACAAACGACCAAAGTGTTCTTTAATTACACCTTACTTAAGCACTCTTTTTCTCAATCTCTCTTTATTCACCTGAGTATCCGAAGCACTCTCTTGTTGCTAACTTTTATTGTTTGCAAAGGCAAAATAACAGCAAAGCTCAACCCCCATTTCAAATGATATTTCAATTTTTAATACATTTTCAAGACTTTAATCTTATTCAGCTCTTTTGGAACCCTTAATGTTAATACAGAGGTAGTTTTAGCAATTATAAAAACAAGTTAATTGTGAAGTCAATCACCTTTAACAGTAGTAACAGATATTATTAAGCGTTTTACCTTCATACCGCGCCCCTTTCGCACAGAAACCACCCTTATCAAAAAGTTAAATCTATATTTTATGAATGGGTAGCCAATACTCTTTCAAATGATACCCCACACGCCAAAAAGCTTCTTGTCTCACTTAACACCCCTATTTCTCAAAAACCCTAGTGTCAAAAAAATCTCACACCTATTGATGAATAAATAAATAATAAATAAATAAATATTACAGGACATTATTTTTTACACAGCGCAATCTAGCCCCAAACTAAGCATAGCTTGTAATATGGGAACTAGATTACGGATACACTACTTAAATACTTTTTTTTTTTGTAAATACATACTTATATACAATACAACACCCAAACACAGAACAAACATCTATATTCATCACACAAATGTTTGCCCTGGGTGGGAATCGAACCCACAGCCTACAGCGCAGAAGGCAGAGTTACTACCAATTGAGCTATGAGGCTTGTCAAATATTAATATAATCTATGTATATGCAAAATTTTGAATTGATCGGATCAGCCATTCAAAAGGTATGGATGAAAATTTGTATTTCTTTTCACCTCAATATCTCAAATTTACTATTTACTAACTGTACTATCACGGGTCACGGGGATACACAGCCTTCTTTCAGATAGATGAAAAGACGAACAGACGTATGGATAGCGGAGGCTTAGTAATGTTGGCACCTTTTGGGTACGGAATTCTAAGATCTCCGAGTAAGATAAAAAGCCAACGGCAGGTTAGGTAGTTAGTAGGTACCTACCTATTTTTAGGTAAGTGACTTCCCCCAAAGGTGTCTGGAGCTTAGCTAATGTTCATAAAGTTTGAAAATATCAAGAGCTAAAGTGTCCCTTGATATTTTAAAACTTCATAAACTTTCAGTTCAAAACATTATCCAAGTTCAAAAGATGAAATTAATATAATTAGCTTCTTCTTGAAAGTTATAATGTTTTTGGTAATTGAATCAAGCTAGGTTAAGAACAACGAAGTCTCAAATTTCGACAGTCGTTCGATAATGATTATCGATATAAATATTTCATATAATCTGATATATTGTAATATGTTTACAAAAAAAATGAAATTATATGTACAATTAAACTAACTATGCACAAGGGAAGTCGGTTACTCAAGAACCATTACAAACGGTCTATAGGTAACTCAACTATTTCAGACCAGTACAGCTGCATTGCCACGCTGAATAGCTATGCTTATTCGCTGGCCTAAATAAGAGCCAGCCCTTAGGTCACGTGTCGCCTCAAAGAAAAGCCCGCAAGATTTTTGAAAACTCGGAGGGTACCGGCTTCCAAATATATATAAATACTAGTTTTTTTGTAGTGCCGCGAGCTGCATGCAGCCTCGTGATGATGACAGCCATGTGAGGGTTTTTTTAATAATTTAATTTCTTTTTGAGACAAAAGTAATTTTTGAAAAAAACAACAGAGAAAAAAATATATGAAAAAAGTATATAATATTTATTCAATAAAAAGTACAATTAAACTAACTATGTACAAAGGAATCAGTCAGATTACCTAAGGACCGTTACAAACGGCCTATTGGTAACATAACTGTTCCAGACCAGTACCAGACGGAAGCGTGCCCAAGACACTGACTGCATTGCCACGCTGAATAGCTATGCTAATTCGCTGGCCTAAATAAGAGCCAGCCCTTAGGTCACGTGACGCCTCAATCAAAAGCCCCGCAAGATTTTTGAAAAACCCAGAGTGAAAAAAATATATATGAAAAAAAACAATATATGAATACACAATATATGTACAATATACACGAACCTCACTGCGCTCGGGTCGAAGTGCTCGTGCGTCACGTGACCGCCGCCCACATAAAATTAATAAAAAAAGTTTGCTATCCATAATCTCACTGTAAGTAAAAAAAAAATCGATATCACTATGGCGGAATAAAAACATTTGCATGGCCACCCCTTCATTTAAAAACATACATATTTCAAGGCGGTATACGAAATTTACTGTTGCCTCTTTACATTAAAAAACAACAACCATAAATCAAGGTGGTATACATACATAATCCGTACATAATTTGCATGCACTACATTTAAAAAAAACAACCATCATTCAAGGCGGTATGCAAAAATGAGTGTAGCCTCGTATGGCATACAAATATCGACTTTTGCGTTTTCTAAATAAAAAAAAATAACCATAATTCAAGGCGTTATGCAAAAATATTTTTTGCCTTCTTAGCCTTCACCTCAATAATTCAAGTGAAAAAAATAATCGTATCCGAACATGGTGATCGTGGAATATAGTCGGATACCCACGAGGGGGAAAAAATCGTATCGGATTAAATGTCGTGTCCATTTAAAAATTTAAAAAAGCGACTCGTGCTTGACCTAAATATTTTAAAATTATTTCGAACTCTACATAGAGCTAGGTAAAAATTGGCCGATTTAGATGCGGCATTGACATTCGTTTGAAAATCTCCATACATTTCGCTCGAAATTGCCGCGTCTAGTGTGCTATAGATCTATGCAAAATTTGAAATTTTCGAACGGCGATTGTCAATTGTTTATGCCAACTACGAAATGGCCAATTTTGACATATTTTCGTGTCATTTTTGACAAATTTCAACTTTTTTCCTAATGATACCACGATTGTTGAAAATTTGGGATTTTTCCTCTACTCACTGAAAAATTCAACACTTTTTCGTACAATTTTTCCCATCTTCATCATCGCAAACAACCGTGTCAATGAATGAATCGTGACGTAGCTTTATATATGTTAAAATAATTAACAAATAAAATATATCACAACAAAATATTTTACTACACGCTTTACATCTATCGATCTTCTATACGTGTCTATAATTCTTCTGTAGATGGTTTTTGACACTGTACTAACTACAACTTCCTAAACGTCAGAAAGTTGACTGTAAGATCAAAACGAGAAAGACGTTGTGGTTAGACCCCCATAGTAAGCGGTTGCATTTTGCGCGAATGTTTGTCTTTCTGAGAGCGCAATGTATGATAGTTTGTGAGTATTTATGTCAATGTAGTTTTATTATTATTTTTGTGTGTGTATTTTTTTTGAAAGTTTTTTTTTTCTATTTTCAATTGTTGTTTAATTAATGTAATTGGTGTAAACCATATTCATCAAAGTAAAAAAAAAAGTCCGCCTGGCTTGCATCCTGCCGAAGTCCGGTGCCAAACAATTAGCTGTAATAGTAAGTTGAGATAAGGCTGAAAGTGGAGGCGCACTTCACCCGGAATCCTCAACAAACTGAGGAACTGGCTATCTTACCTCTGAATGCCGGAACACAACATTTTTTTTTTTAAGATTTGTCATTATGGCGACAGAATTAGGTAAGATGGTGGTAGCTAGCCAGGCGGGCCCAAACGAAGTCCTACCACCAACCAAACCAAGCACAATATATTGTACTCCCCATGGGGATCGAACCCGGTACCTCTGGATCTGAAATCGGTGGGTTGCAAGAAAATAAAACCCATGTTTTCTAAGAAAATGAAAAATGACAGGAACGAATTTCCGGGTGTTCCACTAGTAGTCGATAAGAATAGAAACTGTCCTTCCAATATATCGACGTTCAGCGTGTCCAAATTATTGTTGCGATACCTACTCGAATGTTGTTTCTCTTTATATTGCTTGATATGCCCAGGGTTGTCAGTTCTCGATTCATGATTTTCTATTTAAATTAACAGTAAAATGCACGGGCTTTATTTCTGTAATCCTGCGGGAATTTCTTCAAATCGTTCCTAGTGTGCCACTACGTTACAAATGGAAACTAACCTGAAAATATCTTCTTATTCTTATGGCGTGTTCAGTGGTCCATATGGGATCCCCAAGAGTTTTAAGTCTCTAAGTCTAGACTTAACATTAAGATAACATGTAGTCAAAGTGACGTTTTCTATTTTGACACTTATATTTTTATTAGTGACTGTAGGTTAACACAAAATACTATGTAATACTGAGATACCTGTAGATAAAGCTAGCATTTATTTTATTTTTTTGATAGAGTTAATGGTACTATAACAAAACACTGACGTGCCTGCAGTTAGTTGCAGTACTAACGTGGGCGTTCGAACAGTAGGGTCATATGACAAACATTTAAACTAATTACCAAGACAACGAGTAAGTGTTCAGTTAGTTGCAGTAGGGGCGTTCAAATTGTCCACGGACCTGCTGAGTTGTCTCAGTGGGCGGAGAGGTGAACTCCGACGTGGCGCGTCCCCGGGTTGCGGATTGGGGGTTTCGGTGTACTGATAACTCTTAATGAGAGTTATTGGTACACCGGCGTGGACAAAACACTGAGGGGAGCCTTGTGTCGTCGCAATATGCCCTCTGCAGAGCGGGGGACGTATTGCGATGTGGCAGGGCGGAACCAGCGAGGAGTAGAATAGGATTCAAGACGGAGTTGATTAAGCTAGTACTGTGATAGAATCCTCATGAAATATCCTGAATAGCGAATATAGAGTCATGTTTCTGTGAGCAGAATTGGTGAAGAGCTTTTCCATGCAATGCTCTGATTAGCAGAGCATGCAGAGAGAAGACAAGGAGGTGACCGAATCCCAAGGTTGGCGCTCGTCGATGGGATGCATGGCAGGGGGGAACCCTGTCGCTAGAGCGTAACGAGGCCTCCAACCCTCGAAACAAACAAACAATGAAGGCAACTAAAGATAAACAACTACCCCAGGAGGGTACCAGCCAAGCTGGAGAATCCCTCAGTACTTCGTCTGAAGTATCTCAGCCCCACGTATCTGGGGGGGGCAAAAGGTGCCTTATAAGTGAAAATAGCTTAGGTTTAGATTTAGGTAGTATTAATGTAGAATTAAGAACAGAGATGGAAAATGGAGAGAAAGCAAAAAGAATAGAGGTTGCTAAATTCTGGAAGAAGCCGGGACTACGTCGCACAAAGGCCGTCCACTCTGTGGTCGGAATGGATGACGAAATCCTCGAAGAATCAGATTTGTCGACCGATGAGGTAACAGCGCCATCTAAGGTTCCCACCTTTATGACGAAAAGGGGTCGCGGTCGCGGTCGTCCTCCCACCAAAGGGAGATTCAATCCATATGGCCTTGCTATTATGGGCAGAGAAGAACTGAAAAAGATGAGAGAAGAAAGACAAGCAACAGCGGAGGAAGAACTATCTGCAAAGGTGCTTAAGATAAGAAATGTTTCCACACGGTTAAAGGACTCGACTAGGTCAACGGGGAATGAAACCCAATCTGTCACCCAACTTAGCCAGCTTGTGGACGATAATGTGGATATCATATTGAATGTAGCCGCAAAATCAAGTAACTTAAAAGGTACTTTTCAAAAAGCCCTTAAAGAAGCGGCGTGTTCTATCAAAGAGGTGCTAGGTGTTCTCCAGAAGCGCACCATCTGCGAGGAGACCAAGAAGCTCCAAGAAGATAATTCTCGCCTTCAAGCTGATTTGGCAGAGATTAAGAGAGAGCTTGCAGACCTTCGAGCAAACATGGCACGATCGCCCCAACAAGAAGATATGGAAGAGCTGCCATGTGAAACTACTCCACAGCCACGAGGAGCTAAGACGAGCCAAGGGTCCCCACTTGAATCTCCACTTAAAGATGATAGTCTAACACAAGAATTGGTACGTTCGATTATGATTCAGGTTGGTGGCATGATAAGTGCGAGATTCGCCGGGATGGAAGACAGACTTCTCCCTGAAAAAAGAATACGTCCACCACTAGCGCTGGAAAAGTCCCGAGATGTGCAAAGATCACTCATCGGGGCCAGTGAAACGAGCAACCCGGCCCTGAGTAACAGCGGAGCCCTACGTACCAAAAAAGATGGGAAAAGTGTTCAACAAAAGAAGAAAAAACAAGGTGGTACCCTAGGCCCTCCAACTGCGCCATCGGGTCCTGTAGCTTTGGACGAAGGGTGGTCTGAGGTCAGGAAAAAAGGAAAGAAGAAGTTAAGTAACGGGCAAACCAACACGCAACCACCAATCAACCAGCCTATGGCTAAAAAGGCCTCTAAGCAGCCTAAGAAGAAGATAAAGCTTCGCACCCCACGTTCAGAAGCAGTGGTGGTCACACTTCAACCAGGAGCCGTAGAGAGAGGTCTGACATATGGAAAGGTCCTTTCCGAAGCCAAGGCCAAAATAGGACTTGCCGATCTCGGAATTGATGCTCTTAGGTTTAGGCAAGCCGCAACTGGCGCCAGGATTTTGGAAGTTCCAGGCACCACAAACAAGGAGAAGGCTGACTCCCTCGCGGAAAAGCTTAAGGAAACTTTCCATCCCGATGATATCAGAGTCTATAGGCCCATCAAATGCGTTGAGGTGCGCATCTCAGGTCTAGATGATTCAGTGACCACAGAGGAAGTCATTACCGCAGTCGCACGCGATGCCAAATGTCTTGAAAATAATATTAAGGCCGGCGAAATCCGTCAGGTATCATCAGGGCTTAGTACAGTTCTGGTAAAATGTCCAGTAGAGGTAGCCAATATTCTATCCAAGAACGGACGGCTTCTTGTAGGATGGGTCGCAGCACAGGTTCGTCTCATGCAGCCTAGACCGTTGCGCTGCTTTAGGTGCTTAGAAATTGGACATGTCCGCGCCCGATGCACATCAGAGGTAGACCGCAGCGCAGAATGCTACCGCTGTGGCAAGTCCGGCCACAAGTCGAACCAGTGCTCTGCTGAAGCTCACTGCAATATCTGTGCTTCGATAAATAAGCCATCAAGTCATAGATTAGGCAGTCCGTCATGTACTGGTGACAAAACTAAAATAAGAGGGAGAGCTACAAGGACCAAGGGATCCTACCAAGCCAACCCTACGCCTAATGCCAAGTCAGGGGATGAGACGGTCTCTATGGAAACCGTTTAGTTAGTATGGTGCTACGTGTACTACAGGCGAACATTAATCACTGCGCCGGGGCTCAAGATCTTTTGATCCAGAGCATGGCGGAGTGGTCGATCAACGTAGCGATTATCTCGGAACCATACTATATCCCGCCTAATGAAAACTGGACGGCGGACACAGACCAGTTGGTAGCTCTAGTGACCGAAGTCTCCACGGGTACCCCGGCTTGCTCAAATGTAGTTAGGGGACGAGGATGCGTTGCGGCTCTTATAGGTGACATTGTCTTTATAGCAACCTATTTTTCACCCAACAAAGTTCTCTCTGAATTCGAAAACTTTCTCGTGGAAGTAGGCCAACTGGTCGGAAGGAGCCACCCACGTCCTGTCCTCGTTGCCGGAGATTTTAATGCCAAATCTATGGCGTGGGGATCTCGAGCCACTTGTGCAAGAGGGGAAGAGCTAGAGGAATGGGCACTTACGAATGGGCTCTTACTCCTTAACCAAGGGAATGAGTTTACTTGCGTGCGACCACAAGGTGCTTCTATTGTGGACTTAACCCTTGCTAGTGCCAATCTGGTTTCACGGGTTAGGGATTGGAGAGTCCTAACAGAAGTTGAAACTCTATCTGACCACCGGTATATTAGGTTCGATATTCATGGTATACAGGTGGTTGAACAAAGTGTTTCGCGAGATATAGGCCCTCGTTGGGCTCTTAAGCGCTTGGATTGCAATCTTCTTCTTGATGCTGCTATCGTACAAGCATGGATTTCTCTACCTAGAGGAGAAACTCATGTGGAAGAGGAAGTCGAATGGTTTCACGAAGCACTTACTGCTATATGCGATGCATGCATGCCTCGTGCCGGACCAATGACTCCTAAGCGGCAGGTTTACTGGTGGTCAGTGGAAATCGCAGAACTGCGGAGAGCGTGTGTGGTCTCAAGACGCCACTATACCCACTACCGAAGAAGAAGACGTCGCGTGTCACAAGAAGAGAACCTACTGTACGATGCGTATAGAGAGGCCAAAAAGGCGTTGCAGTTGGCTATTGTCCAGGCTAAGACTCGAGCTCGAGATGAGATGCTGGAATCCTTAAACCGGGATCCCTGGGGTCGTCCTTACAAAGCCGTAAGGGGCAAACTTCGTCAATGGGCCCCACCTCTGACTCAAAGTCTGGAACCAAATCTGCTTTCCAATGTGGTAATGACACTTTTTCCCACTAGGGAGGACTATCCAGTTTCCGTAGCTCTGCCAGTAGAAGCTTCTGAAAACCTTGAGGTACCGGAAATTGCAGAAGTGGAAATGCGAGTTGCGATTCTTCGACTCCGGGCTAAGAAAACTGCGCCAGGTCCTGATGGCATCCCTGGCCGCGCATGGGCGCTGGCCCTGAAAGAACTTGGGCCTAGACTCCGCCACCTATTAGACGCGTGCTTTGTTCAAGGAAAATTTCCTTGTCAGTGGAAAAAAGGACGTCTGGTTCTTTTGAAAAAAGATGGACGTCCAACAGATAGTCCTTCAGCATACCGCCCGATTGTGCTACTTAATGAAGTGGGCAAGCTCTTCGAGCGCATAATTGCCGGTCGCCTAACAGCACACCTGAGCTATGCTGGTCCTGATTTGAACGATAACCAGTTTGGTTTTCGCAAAGGGCGGTCAACGATTGGCGCCATTATGCAGGTGAGAGCATTAGCAGAGGACGCAGTCACCCAGGGTGAGGTTCTTTTGGCTGTATCATTAGATATTGCTAATGCTTTTAACTCCTTACCCTGGAGCTGTATTAAACAATCATTAGTGTATCACCAAATTCCGGCATATCTCCGTCGAATAGTTGAAGACTACCTAACAGAGAGAATCATCAGCTACGAGGGGCGAGAGGGAACCTGTAATCGTACAATGTCATGCGGTGTTCCACAGGGATCAGTCCTAGGGCCTCTGTTGTGGAACATGGGGTATGACTGGGTACTGAGAGGAGAAACACACCCAGAAGTCCAGGTTACCTGCTATGCTGATGACACACTGGTGACAGCCAAAGGCCGTACATTCAGAGACGCTGCCGCACTTGCTACAGCAGGAGTTGCACAGGTCGTTCACAGGATTCATACACTAGGCTTGGAAGTTGCGCTTAGCAAATCAGAGGCGATATGTTTCCACGGGCCCCGGAAAGCCCCACCAGCAGGATCTTATATCGAAGTTGGCGGCATCAACATCGCTGTTGGCTCAACTTTAAGATACCTGGGACTTGTCCTGGACAGCCGTTGGCAATTCAATGCGCACTTCCAATGCCTAGTGCCTAGGTTGATAAAAACCGCAACCATACTTGGAGCGCTACTTCCTAATATAAACGGTGCAAAAGTTGACTGTCGGCGATTATACATGGGTGTGGTACGTTCCATGGCGCTTTATGGAGCACCTGTTTGGGCACAAACCCTTAATAGCCGAAACATCGCCTTATTGCGTAAGCCGCAAAGAGTGATGGCATTAAGGGTTATAAGAGGGTACCGCACCATATCGTTCGAAGCAGCGTGTCTCCTGGCAGGCTCCCTGCCCTGGGATTTAGATGCAGTAGGCCTCGCGATGGTCCACCAATGGCGGGAAGAGCAGCTTGTTCTGGGACAGAGACCGGCACTTAGAGATATAGAAGTCTACAGGTCTGTCTTAAAAGATAGCCTAGAAGAGGAGTGGTACTACAGACTGGCGAACCCAAACGCGGGAATCAGAACGATCGAAGCGATTCGCCCTGTCTTTAGTGAGTGGCTAAAGAGGGAACACGGTTCGCTGACCTTCCGGTTGACACGGGTGCTTTCGGGACATGGATGTTTCGCAAAGTACTTGTGCCAAATCGGAAGGGAAGCGACTACCGCATGCCACCACTGCTCCTCCAGTCTAGATTCAGCTCAACACACGCTAGCAGAGTGCCCCGCATGGAGTGCTCCCCGGCAGGAATTGCAAACAGTTATTGGTGGAAGAGATTTGTCGCTCATGGCGGTAGCTACTGCCATGGTATCCTGTGAGAGATCATGGCAAAGGGTCGCTTCCTTTTGCGAATCAGTTCTACTGCAAAAGGAAGCCGCGGAAAGGGAGAGAGAAATCTCTTCTGACAACCCTAGCCGCAGAAGGAGAACCGGACGCCGGAGGAGAAATTTTGCACACCATATGCAACCCCCATGACCAAGGCTAAGACGGTGGCACTGACGGGGTGTTCACCGTCTACTTCTACTAGCCTCGAGACGGCGCGCGCGGAGGTTCCGTGCGCCTACTTATTTAAGCGACGTAAGGTGTACTCGCTCACCTTAAATGAGGAAGCTCACACGAGCCATCGAAACCGAAGCCATGGATGAATGCTCTTAAGTGTACCCACAGCCTCGGTAAATATTCGCTAAGATAGAACCCCGTGTGGTTTTAGCCAGTAAGTCTGGCATAACCTCCCGATCCCCTCAGATTGGGAGGTATCCTCAAGGATTTCCACACGTTAAAAAAAAAAAAAAAAAAAAAGGGGCGTTCAAATTGTAGGATCAGATGACAAACATTTAAACTAATTACCAAGACAACGAGTAAGTGTTCAGTTAGTTGCAGTAGGGGCGTTCGAACAGTAGGGTCAAATGACAAACATTTTAACTAAGTACCAAGATGACGGGTAAGTCTTCAGTAAGTTGCACTTACTTCACCAGATGGGCTGCTGAAGTAGTGAGTGGAAAATTTCTTGATTTGAGATTCTGCAAATTGCAGGTACTTCCCCAGACGGGCTGCTCAAAGTGGGTGGGAAATTCTGCTATGAATTTTTTGAATGTGCAATAATTTATTTTTTACAGATATTATAATGACATAAAAAATCACATCTCGCTACGGGATTGGAACCCGTCTTTTCATCAAGCCGGAGACTCTCTAACTAACGCATAATCAAATCTCACACAGCAATTTTAGAATTGCTGAGGCGATAGACATAGGTAAGAAGGTGGGTGGTAGGTAGCCAGGCGGACTTAAACAAAGTCCTAGGTATCACAAACCAACCTTTCTTCTGATCTTGTCTTGTTTTGTGTCATTTTTGTGACAGTGGCAACCCTTAAAGTTATGATAAATTAAAGCGAAGAAAACAAATAACCGGTCCGTGTAATAAAGGGAACAGAATGTATCCGAAATAATAGGCAATAACAAGAATATCTTGCAAGATATACAACAATTGACATCATTATAATAAATAACTATTTCACATATAAGAAAACACACAGGTTTATTGCGGAGATGAATGTCATGTTAGGCAGTATTTCTTTGCATGGTCGTGTTTGGGATATTATTTTCATGGATTATTTTGATGACGCAAGTCAATCAGAAAATCTCAACTTTCGTATTTTTTTTATAGTACGACGGAGAAGTGCTTGGCCTTCATCTCAGTTTCAAGTTTCTCAAAAGACTGAGGAACTGGCTATCTTTCTTCTAAATTGTGGAACACAGCAATTAAGAATTGTTATTATGGCAACTTGCAGAGGACAAATGGTGCCAAATAACCAGCAACTGGACAGCGAAGAAAAACGCAAAAGAGGTAGACCAATGACCAAAATCGAAAATATAACCATGAAATAAAATATAGGCCATGTTAGGAAAAGAATGCTATTTTTTTTTGTGCCCTACCACCAACAAAACCAAGCACATTATTGATTTTATTTGAAAATACTTTACACCAATTATTGAGTTTAAATTTAATCTCTGCATGTTCGAAATTTCTAATTGATCGGATTAACCATTCAAAAAATATGGGGAAATATTGTAGTTTTTACCACCCCAGTTTTCAAAAATTCGTAGAATTCGTCAGTAGAATTATTTTTTATCTCTTTTATAGTTAAAATGTTATAAAAAACAAAGAACCCGTTCGAGAGTTAAGCCGTCGCAAACATTGCCTCAAGGACAACATACAGACATACCTACATATATTGCTAGATTTCCCAAATATTACATTTATTCAATAAAAAGTACAATTAAACTAACTTTCCCAAATTGACTAAGTTAAATTGAAGATACTTATATGTTCTCCTCTATTTATCTCTTTTCTAATTATCTATTCCCTAGACTGTAGTTAAAAAAAATACTGTACGTTAATTTCACACAGCGCTATTTAGCCCCAAACTAAACATACGAGTAGCTTGTAATATGGGAACTAGATTACGGATAGAATACTTAAATACTTTGTAAATACATACGTACTACATGATACAACACGAAACACAGAACAAACATTTTTATTCATCATATCAAATGTTTGTGTGATGAATAAAATTACATTTTTGGGAATCGAACCCACAACCTACAGCGCAGGAGGCAGAGCTACTACCAACTGAGCTATGAGGCTTGTTGTTCCAGAGAGCATATTCAAAAGAATAAATATTAATTGCGAACAAAGTTGGGAGCATTATTTAGTCTCATTTCTCGCTTATGGCGCAAAGTCTTTGAGCGTGTCAAGATCCTTAATTATTTCTTCGCTGAAATAATTTGCAAAGAATTAAGCTACAAAGCCAGAAAAATAATTTACACTGTTTCTCTTTAATTTTCTCTCGTCTCGAATAGACGATTTTGCTTATTTCGTGTAACAAAGTTTGTGTTTAGATAGGTACCTACATTATTATTGTTGATTAAATTGTAGTAGCATAGCTTCAAAAGAACTCATTAATTCTTCCTCAAATTTTAGGCCCGCCAATATAATAGGTATATGAAAATATCTTTAAATCGCTTTGATTAAATGTGTTTTCAGCCGATTGCCTTCAGGTGGATTATGTTTTGGAGAATATATGTATATACCTCTTCTATGTATATGTATGTCTATTTCATGTGCACTTTCTGCAGCCTAAACTGTTTTATATATACGGGGAAGCACTTGGCCTTCATCTCACCTAGCTTTAATTATGATAAGACAAACTTCTAATTACTAGCTATATAGGGTGCACGATGATTTTAGAAGAGAGTTTGGAAAGAGCGCGAGGACGGTCGATTGTTTGATAGCTATCTTCTAAACTAGACGACGTAGACCCGTCAATCTTTACATACTGTTAACGCCCTATCTACTTTTTGGTTAACTTTTTTTTTGCTTTATAGTACAACCACGACGGAAGGGCTTTGCCTTCATCTCAGTTCGTGAAAGTTCATGCATATTTTCTCTTATTTATATTATATTTATAGTAAATATATTTTAATGTACAATGGTGGTGAGAAAAGCATGACCTTCATCTTACACGATTAAAAAAAATATGTTTTAATGAAAGTTGATATTTTTTAAATATAATAAAACCATCATTAACAAGCCTCATAGCTCAGTTGGTAGTAACTCTACCTTCTGCGCTGTAGGCTGTGGGTTCGATTCCCACCCAGGACAAACATTTGTGTGATGAATATAGATGTTTGTTCTGTGTTTGGGTGTTGTATCATATAGTAAGTATGTTATTAAAAAAAAAGTATTTAAGTATTCTATCCGTAATCTAGTTCCCATATTACAAGCCATGCTTAGTTTGGGGCTAGATGGCGCTGTGTAAAAAATAATGTCCTATAATATTATTTATTATTTATTTATCATAATTTTTAATGGGTACCTAAATCCCGTAAATCCATCAATATCGTAAAATGAGGTGTAATGTAGTGTATAAGGAAGTGTTTTATGTGGCATGTAATCGTCATCACACGAAAATATCTAGTGCACAAACCCTTCAAAGACATATTTTTGATCAAGCATCCATTGCAATTAAAAAATCTGGGTTGGTGATTGGTTGGGTTGGTGTACTTTAATTCTAGACTAAAAAACTAATTACTGTAGCTACTTTGGAGCTGGTTTGTTTCGTTGTGAACATAAAATGTGACGTTTGTAAAATGCGAAAAAGATGCGTGTTATTTTACAATAAAATATCTTAGGCACCCGGGTAAAACCGTCTTACCTCGAAAACTTGAAGTTAATTCCTTAAAGGTATCCTGCTGGTCTGAAGCGTCTACTTTGGGCACAGTAATAACATTATCCCAGACACGTCTAAATTTGTTGGTATATCTTGCCGAAACAGCTCCTCAGCCTGTAGCTACCTGCGTTCACTTATTCTTTGCATGCTTTGAATATTAAACTCTAGTTAACTGCATTACGATTCAATATCGTCTTAACATTACTAATGGAAAAAAAAACTTATTTCAATTTTTAGAGCTTATGGTCTGACTCACACTTAACCGCCTCAGTGGTCTTGTGGTTCGCTTACCGGTGTCAGATCCAGGCATCCCGGGTTCGATTCCCGGCGGCAGAGTACAATACCGTGCATGGTTTGGTTGGCGGTAGAATTTTGTTTAATTCTACCATCTTACCTAATTCTGTCGCAATAACAGGTAAGATAGACAGTTTTTCAGTTTGTTGGGGATTCCGGGTAAAGTGCACTTCCCCCTTAAGCCTTATCATAAATTGAAAAATCAGCCTTGGTGTGATGAAGGCGAGCATATCTCCTTAGTACAATAGTAGTACAATACTTTGACAGTTTTTAGTAATTGTTTATATACCTAAACTCAAAACTGTCTTACAGGTTGGATCGATTGACAACAAAGTCATTGTAATAGGGCCCGGTTGTATTGTATTTATACCTACCTAAAGCTACTCTGTTGAACATAAAACATAAGGGAACTAGTAGAGAAGGTGGCAATATGCCTTTTCACATACATTGATCCACCTAAATATTTTTTTAATCATATATGCCATCTAGGGAAACTATGTTGCAACGGATAGCACAAATGACAGGTTGAATTTATACTCAATCAATCCACCAGGGGGCACCCAAATCTTTTGTTTTTTAAACGATAAGTAACAGAAACCGGTAAAACTTTTGTCAGTGTATTTTATGGTAGGTATATGTATAAGTTATATAAATTTGTGTCAAATGTAGATCAAATTGTTTTTGTGGGTAGCGGACGCGCGCTCTGAGATCTATCTGTGTGTGGTTATTTGTTTGTATAGTCAAGCTATAATGCATACAATTACATACCTGTTTATCATTTACTTTATCGTTTATACAATAAACCGACTTTTGAGTGTATCAAACCAAGGAATTTTTTTTTTTCCATACAAATTTCAGAACTTTATTGGACGCCGCCTAGGGGTAGTTTTGTATAAACAAAAATGCTGTTTTCATTATTTACTTCATAATTTATTTAAACCGAGTTTTGAGTGAATTGAACCAGGGATTTTTTTAGATACAAACTTTAACAACCTGTATAACCCCCCCCCCCCCCCCCGGGACGATTTAAAAAATAAAAAAATCCTATATGTCATTGTAGATCCTAAACTATCTTTATACCAAATTTCATCTAAATGGGTTAAGTAGTTCCGGAGATTAGTGGTGACAAACATTCACATTTAAAATATTAGTGAGATAAAATTTATCAAGCTCCAATAATGTTTATAAGGCATTCAGAGTGCCTTAAAAACATTGGCCCCGTTGGAACAAGGAATTATTTTTGATGATTAAAGATGATTCAGAGAGGTATTTCTATGTACAAAGAACAGGGAAACTTGGGATCCTGACTAAATGTAATAGCTGTTAAAGCGGATGGAAACTAAAGTCGGTCGCGGCTTGAGCTGCATATTTTGTGATGCGAATTATTCTATTAGTAGACGTGAAGATTAATGCATTCAGTGTCTGAGCTGCAATTTATAGGCTCATACCGACTATGCTTATCATGAAGGCGAATATTACATCTACGATTTCTGCTATTATTTCTTAGTTAAGTTGTCAGAACATTAAATGACACGACTTCATTTTGAGTTGCCAAGTATGCATTTTTGAGAATAAATAACATGTTTTTGACTAATCTGTCAAACTACGACAGAAATAATTATTCAGTATCAAAATATATGTAAGAAAATGAATAAGGAACACTGTTAATTATTCAAAGTATTTTTATTTCAAAAAAATATTAGTAAAAATCAAGTATGTGGGCCAAGTGTACTTAGCTTTTTTGTAATGAAATTGGGTCGGACTCGTGCTTAGCTGATTTTATTTCCAGATGTAGGCGTTCTTTTGATTATATTATTTATTCTGTGTCTGTACCAACATTTCCACTTCTCAGCATTCGGCCAGCACCTAACGAACTGTCACATTTTCGCGCCAAAATGAGCGCGCCATAATTAGGTTTACACCCTGTACTATGTTTTGCTTAACGATCACGGTCGGAGAGGGCCATAAATAACTAGCGGTATATATTCTGTGAGCTCCATACAATTGCAGTTCCATTTTAACTCAGGTATAGTAATCTAGCTTGATATTTAGATGAGACTCTCATAGCTCAGTTGGTAGTAACAATGCCTTATGCGCAGTAGGTTGTGGATTCGATTCCCACCCAGGACAAACATTTGTGTAATGAATATAGATGTCTGTTCTGTGTTTAGGTATTGTATCATAATAGTATGTATTTATTAAAAAAAAAGTATCCAAGTATTCTATCCGTAATCTAGTTCCTATATTACAAGCCATACTCACCTTGGGACTAGATCGCGCTATGTGAAATTAATTTCCTGATATGTCCTATAATAATGTAAGCTTATGTGTTTAATTTTAATAGTTTTCTGGTATTATGAGAATTCCTGACTAACTCACTTCCATAAAAATATACTTCGTTGTAACTCGGACAGGTCATGGACATTGACTTGACGGCATTAGGCTCACTTGTATGTGGAATTATTAATAACAATGGCTGACCCCACTAGACTAGCCAAAGCAATTATTATTTACATCGGAAACACATCCCCCACCATTATTTCGATTAAAAAGTAACAGGAAGCGTTTCGGTTTTGTGTCTTAACTGCTTTGTTCAACTAATGGGACCAAGAGGATTTTTTAAGTACTCGTTGTCTTCACTGATTTGATTGGAGCTCTCAGGATTTACGCATACATTTGTCTTCACTTCAGCTGTAAAGATTACTGGCATTAAAAAAAAAACAAATGTATCATTATACAAACTATGCACAAACTCAACTGTTCCAGACCAGTGATAGACGGAAGCGTGCCCAAGACACAAGATCAAATACATTTATTTTATTGTCATCTCAAAAGTATCAATACTAATTAAGTCGGTACCTACAGAGCTTCACTCAAGTAAAGGTTTGGTTCGTTTTTCAAGAATCTGTTTAAAATTTTTCGATAAAAATGTCGAAACTGGTAGGTATTGGGCAGAAGAGTTTTATGGTAAGTATTTACTTAGAACAATCTTCATCTGCCAAGTGTAGATATGATGGTAAAACCGTCTAGTCCTAGCAGAGACTCGGTAATGGGCTATTGATTGATGAATCGATTGTCAAACCCACAAATAAACCGCATTACCCGACCGAATAAAAGATGTCACCGCGAATTAATATCGGATATTGACAAAGGGACGATGACAATGAGATTGATTGCGTCGGCACCTAACCCTTTCATTTCCTGTCGCCGCCATGATCGGATGCGTATTAACAAACCTCACTCTGAAAATACTCAGTTCCTGGTCTAAATTAACGCCAGAGTAAAAAAATCAAGTTTTTTTTAACTTTTTTTTCTGATTCTTTTAACTAACTTTACTCTTTTTCTAACTCATTTTAATAATATATCGTCGTGACTGACTGTCAATCAATGTACAGCCCAAACCAGAGGTCCTACAGACTTCTTTCGACTTCTTCTTCTTCTTCTTTTTTTAGACTACTTTCAGAGCTTCCTTTCGAAGAAAGGAGTTCTGTGCCGGGGCTGCTTACAGAGAGTAAACAATAAAATACTGCACTGCTCGGCTACAGAATCAGCAAGGGAGAAGACGGGGAAATGCTTGGGCCCGGCTTGGCGCACGCATCATCGCGCACAACACCAGTGTCATTTTCACTGTCGCTGTCGTGAGCTCAGGCGCTCAATAAGTGTCACCAACAACCCAAAGTCCTGCTCCGGTATTTTAAGGAGCTGGGCTGGCTGAGATAGGGTTACTTAAAACGATGGGGGACAATGCGAAATACACCCCACAGCGTGACGTCAGTGCAGGCCTTGGTCAACCCCACTCTGAATAAGAAGAAAGGAGTTCTTAAATCTTACGAATTAAATAAATCAATAAATTTTACAGGATAACTTCACACAGCGCCATCTAGTCCCAAAATAAGCAAAGCTTGTAATATGGAATCTAGATTACAGATTTTTTTTCTCTTCTTTTCTTTCTTTTCTTTACATGCAAAGATATATTCACAACAATCAAGCACTAAAACAATCACTTTCCAAGCATCCAATTACTCGTGTTCTATGACATTTTGCACTTGTAAAACTTCATAAGTTCCAGAGGGTTTGAGGCGGCGCGTCTCAGCTAACGTCATCAATCACGGCGTCTGAGCTTGAGCCTGTCGCGGGTAAATCTCTCTTTTTACCCGCGCGCTGATCCAACATCAACATAATGGGGATCTCTCGCATCACATCAATGTTTTGGTGCTACGCCTCTTTTGATGACAGTAAGATCTTCTCAGTGTCCCTAAAGACCTAAGCTGTTCTGGTTTCCCAATTAAACACGTTCACTTCCTGAATGTCGTAAAAAGCGAGTAATTAGACTTTTTTAAAATGGCTTAAGAAAATCTGAACGTTAATCGAGAAGTTGGAGAATGTACTGTCGTTTTTAAGTTTTGTAGGCCCTATTTTTTTTACACACGCTAAACAAAAGTAAAGCCGCAAAAACTGTACCTAATTAATAATAATACTTCTAACGCGAGCGAAGCCGCGAGCAAAAGCTAGTAATTACATATACAGCGTCAGGAGGCGGCAACTTACACTAAATGAAATGAAAATGAAATGAAATGAAATACAATACTAACCCACAGGAATGGTCAATCGAATCGATGCCACCTAAGCCGTAGATTTCCTCAAGATGTTTTTTTCACTGTTTCGAGTGGTCGTGGTGGTAGACGGAAGAAGTGTGGGTTCATTCCCGCGGCGGAAGAAATGCTCTGCATATATTTCTTCCTTTTTATATATATTCCTTCTTGGATGTTGTTGTACCTACCATGGTAGCTAATTATGTAGAGATGTTCCTTCACATAACGTGCTTATTTAAATGTATGAATTGAAATACCTACTTTTTGAAACACCTTTACTTGTGTGCGCCACCTATTACCTACTTTTTATTGTAGCTGTACCTACCTTATACTGAGTAGGTAACTACCTACATAAGGTAATAATTTATTGTACTAATTTACTACCTACTTATTATTATTACTAACCTACATTACATTTTATTTTAGGAGGGCACGAAAAGGATCAGAATGTGTAAAGTTTGAATCAGAAGAATAATTATCAGTCTCTAAACGAAATTTTGAAGATAGTTCGGGGTAAGTAATAACCTATATACACATACATCATCGTGAACTTGGGCCAAAATAATAATTATCGTTCTCATTATCATCTCAGTATCGGCGCGGTAAATAAACGCGGTCTAATGAGTGTAGGTAGAGCTATGGATCGGCAGAACCATCGCGTCTGTCTTGTCGCAAGTCACCTCGTTTCACTGCTTAGAAAAATCATCTAGGTACCTAGTGTATCTTGGCATAATAATAATTGTTTGGCTGAGTTACTATGGGTCAATGTTGTCGGAATAAGTACTAAGGTAGGAAGGTACTTTCCACCTATATTATACCTACCTACTATATCATACCTACTTATTTTGTGATATAGCCCACAGCATGCAATATAACCGTTTTTTTTTTATTGTACGACGGGTAAGCACTTGGCCTTCATCTCACCTGGTCACCTGGTAACAAGTTGAGATAAGGCCGAAGGTGGAGGCGCACTTCACCCGGAATCCTCAACAAACTGAGGAACTGGCTATCTTACCTCTGAATGCCGGAACACAACAATTTTAGAATTGTTATTATGGCGACAGAATTAGGTAAGATGGTGGTAGCTAGCCAGGCGGACTAAACAAAGTCCTACCACCCAAACCAAGCACAATATATTGTACTCCACATGGGGATCGAACCCGGGACCTCTGGATCTGAAATCGGTGGCTTGAACCACTAGACCACAGAGGCGGTTAAAAATTCAGTTTTCGTTAAATGACAAGCAATAATAGAATTATTGGAATATTTGAGTTATGTACTGATCCATTATGTTTTCATTGTTGTTGCAGTTACCATATTCAATTAAAACGGAAAGGACTGGATACCTCACAGAAAAAAACGTTGGAAGAATAATAATCAATAATAAAAATAAAACACTTCTGGAAAGTAACTAAAAATACGATTCTACGATAGTAAAAACCACCAGTGGTACTAACGGATTCAAGGACAGACAGCTACACATAACAAAAATGAAAAAGTATCTGTTCGCCGTTTGGACAAACGAATACTGATCAATATACCTACTCGATAAAGAAAATTATGTATAGAAAATGTCACTAAAACAGAATATTAGTTATAGGTCAATGTTTGTAGGTAGAATCAATACGATAAACTAAAAATAATGAAAAAGATAATAATATGTAGTGCTATTACATAAACCAGTCCAAAACCAGAAAAACAAAATTTACAAATTTGAGCTTATTATTTATGTAATAGGTATGTCATGTATTTGTATGTCTATGTATTATAAGTAATTTAATCATTTAATTTATTTATTATTTTATATGTTTATTAATTGTAGGTATAAGTAAGTAATATTTAACAAGCCTTATAGCTCATTTGGTAGTAAGTAATTTTGCCTTCTGCGCTGTATGTTGTCGGTTGGATGCCACCCAGGACAAACATTTGTGTGATGAATATAGATGTTTGTTCTGTTGGGTGTCGTATGATACGATAACTATAGAATTATAGTACGGTAGTCGAACGTTAAAAGTATTGCTCTGCAGAAATAAAGGAATAACAGTGGTTAAAACAGTCTGAGTGAAGTGATACACTACGACATTAAGTATTGTTTTTGGAATTCGGTGCATATATTATATCAGGTTTCTGTGTATTTTCAAGTTGTAAAAACTGGAAAGTAAACTCGCAAAAATGATAGTAATCAAAATTGAACCTCAAATGTTGTGTGAAATATCTGACCTGGGTCAACATTGCTAAAACTTTAACGTGAAAGCGCCTACTATAAAAGTCACACAAAGGACACGGTTGAACTTTGCATTGAGTTTTTAAGAAGTGTTTTTGATCTGGCAGTGCCTGGTCGATACATCTAAGCTAACACGACTAAGGTAGGTCTGTCAAATTACGCCTGGATGCTATATCAAAATTTAAACCTATGTGCCACTTACATCCCCTCTCCAGCTAACCAGGAATATGTTGAGCCTTTTTTCACAATTTTTTCTAGGATATATAATAACGAAATTAAACAACCCTCGACCATTCTTTTAGGGGATTTCAATATGACGAAAATTGAATGGAAGTACAATCTCAGCTTGTCAGCTTGTATACCTTCCGTATTAAGCAACAGTCTGGTAGAGAACACCTATATGGACGAAATAATATTCAATAATTTAAGTCAGTGTAATAGTATACTAAATGCATGCAACTGACAGACCTAAATTGTTAAAAATAACTGAAAAACTCCTTTATCTAAACTAGATTAATCATCCAGCACTCGAAATAAATATGACTCTACCTATTAAAATATTTTTTTTCAGACATGAAAGGACTGCTAAATTAAATTATCATAAATGTAATTATATGGACATAAATGAAGAACTATTGAAATTACAATGGGATAAAATACGGGAAAACGACAGTGACATTGATGCTATGGTCAACATTTTTTATTCTATTATTATGCCCGAATATTATTATATTCTATTATAAAAACCGAAAGATATTCCAACTGGTTTAGTAATTCATTGCTTAAATGTGCTAGGGAAAACTTAAGTACCACAAAAGATTTTAGTTATACGGGAATCCTCGATATAGGGAATCAGTAGAATTATTAAGAGCAAGAGCCATATCTTGCTCTTAATAATATGTTAAAGGACTGTTTTACTAAATTTAAGCAAAACGCAGCATCTACGATTCGACTTATACGTCGTATATTCGACGATTATACGTCAATACGTATGTCCAAATGTGTTTTGGGTGAGTACGAATCGTAGATGAAGTCGAAGAACATCTATCAATTATAGTGTGTGATGAATGGATTTGTATCCTACATGCTAAGTCATAAACAGACTGAAAATATTTAGTATTGCGCACGGTACAGCATTTTTAAATTTTTCATTTCATTTTTTTATTTTAAGTGACTGGCAGCTCTGTGAGCTTAAAATAAAAATTGGACATAATGTTCAAATTGTATCATAATTAATTTTAATGACAAATATTATCTTTAATTTATAAAATGTATACTTAATGTACCTAATATTATTATAAATTAGAATTATACCTACCTAGGTACCTACTAGATTCGACTTCTAACTTGGCGTTATGAATAAATGTATTGTATTGTATCATACAATACAAGACCCAAACACAGGACAAACATCTATATGTATCACACAAATGTTTGTTTTAATTAAGGCATAGTCATAAAATGGACGAAAATCCTTAAAAAAATAGCTTTCAGCCATTTTTCTGCGTATAGACTTCTAACTATGCCAAATTTCATACTCCTACATACAAGTATCAAGCTTAAAAAGGGCTCGAAGTATTCTGCTATTAACATATAGAATTCGATTACCACACCATCGTACTAAGAATACTTTTTATTGGGTAACAAGACACCCTCGGAAAATAATCATACCTGTCAAATTAAATTGCAGCATAGCTGAGACGCCCCATCACATTTTGTTATACAGAGTGAAGCAACGAGGGAGTGTCAAACAAAACAATACAAAGCGAACAGTAATAGCGATCGCTGGAACAACCTGTATATTTCGGAAGCGCTCTTTCAGGAGAATTTTCTTCCAAATGCAAATACGTCATTACCAGAACAATTTGTGATGTCGAAGTATTTTAATGCATGGAGATTTCCGCACGGTAAAATATTTTCGAAGCCATGAAATTCTGTAATTACAAAATATTCGATACCTATCCATAATGTAGCTCACGCGTTTGAAAGTTTTGACATTGACATCTCTAAGGCCTTTGATAGAGTCTGGCACGATAGCCTTATTAGCAAGCTTTAGGCTGGCTATCATGGCTGGTTCTCATAATGTAGTCACTCCACACAAACTGGGTCCTGTCTGAAAACCAGCGTTGCATCGTTAACCCCGGCGCAATTGAATGCTGAGACAGCGACCTTTTTAGCCCACACATAATTATTTTTACGCGTAGGTAATTTTTTTATGACTTATTGTGTAGGTACGTAATGATATTTGGCAGGTAGGTACATTTATTTATTGGTGTGTTTTCTGTTTATTTCATGAATTAAGTAGGTATCTATTTGGTTGGTACCTACGTTACCTAATTGTTTCTACTTATACCTACCTTTATATAATCTAGTTTATGTGGGAAAAATAAATGTGTCTTTCTTTTTTTTCTTCCGTCATACGGTCCGCTTCCTAGCCTTTGTTCCTGGATATCTGACTTCCTGAGGGATCGATCGATTCGCGTAGACATTTATGGCTGCTCATCTGATCAATCGGCAATTAACGACGGGGCTCCTCAGGGGTTCAGTTTTCTCCGCAACTCTTTTCTTGCTGCATATTAATGACCTGTTTAGTCCCGAAATATATGGGTATGCAGACGAGAGAGAGCTATATATGCTCGGGCTAGTAGAGCGCAAATACAGTCTCTCAGAGAGGTCATGGTCGAACGCTTGAACAGTTAAGTTCAATGCTAACAAGACCCAAGCGTGTTTATTCTCCGCCAAATGGAGTCAATTCCACCTAAATCCAATTTCGCAGTGTATCTGTTCCGATCTCTGTCCACCTCGAGCTTCTTGGTATCACACTGACCCCAACTCTCAATTTCGGATCCTACATTGAATGGAAAGTCCAGTTGCTGCTAAGAAACTGGGTATACTGGCAAATGTGAGACGGTATTTCACGCCGGAACAGCTGCTCAACCTGTACCAAGCACAAGTCCGCTCTTGTATGGAATACTGTTCTCACCTTTGGGATGGATCCGCACAATACCAGCTTGAGACTCTGGAAACATTTGAGAGGAGAGCCAAAATATTAATTTGCGATGACGAGATCGACAAGGCAAGGCTTCAAAGCCTCGATAATCGTCGCAAGTATTTGTGACCAATGAAATAACGAATCGAAATTAATACAAATATGTTGTATTAAATCAGACGTATGTTGAATTTTTTGTATTTCAATTGGACAATGTAATTATTTTATTTGTGAAAATATGGTGGTACCTACCTAATCTTCTATCTCTTATACCTTCTGCTAATTCCGTCTGTCTGTTCTTTAGCCTTTCCCTACGCCTTCCCCATTCACATATTAAATATCCTTGCGCTAGTATAACTCCTCAAGTAAAACAAACAAAAGCCATCCTTAAGCGCTTTCACACCGTAACCACCCGTAACAAGACGCCGTCATTAACCGAAGTTCATTACTTTGGATCCCGCTTCCACTAATTACGTGAAGTTTTGTGCGGTCTCTCGTTAAAACTCCTCAAATTTTCGCCTCGTTTGAGTCGGCGCTTTATCAGCGTGTGTAAGGTGCTTAATGTTTAATGTACGTACCTGGAAAATGGCCGCCTTGGGCATCGTGAAATCTTCCGGTTCTAAAAATAATTAAAAGAGGGAAAAATGTTTTGTACTGACGTCGCAGAACACAAGGCAAATCGCAATTTATTCTCGGCTCTCGCCCGTCAAAATTGCCAGGTACGAACACTATAAAGCTATGTTAAAAGCCCCAAGCCTTGGAGGGTTTTTACGTGTCTGTATTTGCGTTCCTTCATACTGTGAATTTAGCTTATTAATTTATTTAAAAACAAATATAACACTAGAACATACAATCAATTATTCACACCGGTGATGTATATAAAGAAATAATAATATTGAAATCATATAAATTTGTTAATCAGATATTTCAAATGTAATGTAGCTTTCGGCAGGTAAAGTTCGAAAATATCAACATTATAAAAAAAAAACTAATAGCGCAAGACATTGGTGCAAACTTGAGTAGACTGTGTTTTTTATCTTACACGTATTGTAGATTCATGATATATTTGAAGAACTTCCTCATTACCAACCAACTTCATGGTGTTACTTTAGGTGTCGGTTTGCACGCGCATTGTTATAAAATTACTCATACATTTTTTTACCAAAATGCGCCATAGGAAGTATAACTCCAAAAAACACTTTCATCATTATTCCCAAACGCGCCAAACAAAGTAGTATAAAACTTCAAAAATATATTAATACATAAATAACCACGTGTATATGTGTGTGATTATTAAATATTAGTGAATGATCATTTATTGTGAGTTTTAAGTGGTTTTTATAATATAAACTTGTAAATAGAGGGTTTATGGACTTGAGGTTAAATGTATTATTTTTATTTGTTTATATCATTAGTTATATAAACAAATAAAATAAAATTAGACGCTGGGAGCTAATTCCAAGTTCTTGCAGTGCGCACAATAAAATATTTTTGAAAGCGTTTAGTTCTTATACGTGGGATATCAACCAGGTGGGGATGATAATAGGATTGAAGAACGGCGAAGGCTGTATAAGGTCGAGAAGCTCCTGAGCACACTCACCGAAATACAATCTGTAAAACACCGACAAACACGCAACCTTGCGATGATGGCTCAGCCATGCTTTGGCAAGGTACCTACCCTTCACCTATGAGCCTCATGGCTCTGCGCTCTACGCAAGTTAATATTTGGCTGAACCATCCCAAAGGTGGCTGAAATACTCCTTACAGGATCGAATTGAGCTTTATATAAAGTCAAAAGTTGACAAGGTGTAAAATATCGCTTGACTTTCTTCTTCTTTGACGACAACTCAGGTGCACAGCGCCTCAACACTCGCGCCGGAATACCATCCGGACTGCTGGCTTTATTCTCGTCTAGACTGAAAAGTACTCTACGGACCGGGTCTCCTTGGCATGTATACTCGGTATCGACATAGCGGTACGACACTGAGCTATAGTTGGAGGTTGAGAAGAGCAAGAGTCAAATGGGAATTGCTCGCAAATAGGTCAGCAAATAAATTTCCTGTATCCACTGCGGTGTGGGCCAGAGTTCCATCCGGTTTCAACAGCGGAGGTAATGTGGGACGATATAAGTTGTTTTCAACTGATTTAGACAGAGACCAGAACTGCTTACTTCCTGGAGGGTATGATGCTAGTTTAGCTCCGATTTGTCCAATAAGGACATATTAAGCCCTACGTGAATCCCTCTTACATGCTTTGGCAGCAGTATTAAATATGCGCTTCTTTTCACGGACCTTCTGAGAGATTGCTTTACAGGTGCCAGCCTTCACCCAGGCTTGGTAGGCAGCTTGTTTACGCAGGGGAAGGGGAAGCCTTTATTATTATTATTTACCTGGCTTCTTAACATCACAGAAAGTGAACTGATTGAAAACGAAAGGAGTATAGGAAGGATAATACGATAGGAAGGAATCGGAATAGACGAAACAAATGCACTGTTTGAAATTTTGGCTTGGCTACCAAAAGTCGAACAGAAGTAAAATATTGATTAAGATAAATCTAAGGAGAAGAAAAAATAATGAGATCTAGAAGAGGGAGGAGTGGAGTCGAGTGTATGACGAAATGAGTAGCAGTCAAAGAAATAATGGATAAATTGCAGCCTCTTAGTTACCGGTTTTTTTATATTCTGATCCAATCTGTTATTAATTTGATTCCACTAATAACTGAATAGGGAATCGTTCTAGGACATATATAGCAGCACTCCCATATCCAACGTGATAATTGCGGATTAAAACCTGCAATTGAATAGTAAGTAGCTGAAAAACATGGCTTATGCCATCTCGGAGGCATGAATAGTGAAATGGTTGAAAGAATCATAGTAAGTAGAATATTTATATTTTTAGATATATCACAAAAGAAAGAGTATACCTATTATTTCTAGCTCAGTCAGCTAGAAATAATAGCTTATTATGATATAACTCAGTCAGCTAGAAATAATAGGTATGCTGGGTACCAAAACTATCGTGACTGCTGATTAAGGCTTGATTCACTCTTACACACTTGATTCAACGATAATATACATCAAGATATGCTTAGTTTGGGGCTAGATTAAGAGATTTTAAGAGTCGTAGATCCCCTTGTAAAAGACTTGTCCGGGAAAGTACTACCACCATACCTATTTTAGCCGCCAAGCAGCATTGCTGTGTTCCGGTTTGAAGGGTATGGTTGCTGGTGAAATTACGGGATCGCGAGGCTTAACACCTTTATGCCCCAAGATGACGGGCGCAGTGCCGTGTAGGCTACGTTCTTTGTGGATGTGACCTACGCAGTAAGGCATTGTTATAGGCAAGATATGCACTTAACATCAGGTACTTGCTTGTTCCGTCTCCTATTGTAAAAAAAAAAGATGGCGCTGTGTGAAATTAATGTTTTTTTTATTGTACGACGGAGAAGCGCTTATCCTTCATCTCACCTGGTAACAAGTTAATATAAGGCCGAAGTTGGAGGCGCACTTCACCCAGAATCCTAAACAAACTGAGAACTGGCTATCTTACCCCTGAATACCGGAACACAACAATTTTAGAATTGTAATTATGGCGACAGAATTAGGTAAGTTGGTGATAGCTAGGCCGGCGAACTTCTAAAAAGTCCTACCACCAACCAAACCAAGCACATTATATAGTATATAATATGTACTCCCCATGGGGATCAAACCCGGGACCCCTGGATCTAAAATCGGTGTACTGTAATATTTAATATACCTAATATATTTATATATGTAAATAATATAAGTACACTACTACTTAAAATACATATGATCCTAACTGCCTAATTACCTAGCTTATGATGTAATTAATAATAGGTACCTACATACGAACACAATAATACTTATTTTATATGACCCACACCATCTGCCAGTTGTGCATTGTAAATACAAATTATTATCTCTGAACTTAAATAACACACCAACGCGGACACGACCGTAAATAAATAAACAAAGGAAAAAAACAATAAATATTACATGAAAATCCGTGATGAAACACATTTTCTAGCTGTCAGTGTCAGCTGTCTTACCATCCATATCACTTTAACGCTATGTTCTGTGACAGTGACAAAACAACCGAACAAAACCAGTTTGGTTTGTTCAAAACACAAAACAAAACCAGCAAACATACATAGGTATACCTACATAGTGAAAATCAAATCAAAATAACACAGCATAATTGTGATTTGCTGCACGCATATTTTGATGGTTGGAGACAAAAAATCTAAAATTTTGTATCATAGGAATAACAGAAAAAAAGTACCTACAAGGGAATCGTAATTAAAGAATTATACATGAAAAAAAAAAGGCAAACAATTCATAAACGTTTGATAAATAATGTACAATTATATGTAGGCAACTTATATTTTTTAATATCATGCACTTGTGTATTTTCTACTGTCAGAATCTGCAGAATATTCCGTATCCATCTACAACTACCAAAAATAATCCAGCTGCATCAGAATGCAGTGTGTTAGTTAACTTTGGCCACGAAACAATTTCTGCTACGCCAGTCTCTTTATCATCTGCACTCTCCCTTAGGTCAGTGCATTCGATGTTTTATTCTCGACTACGAAAATTATGAATGTAAATGCATGAGGTTAGATATTAAAGAATGTAACTAAATTGAAATCGAGGTATCTACGGATCTATCCGACTTTATAATTAATAGTCCACTGACCAGGAATTACAGGTCTCCCTCAGGTGTTTAGCTAACCAGGCGTGGTGATTATAGTAAATCACCCCATTTTTAAGCCGCTTTAGGAGAAGTCTTGTCAGTGATGTACACGTTGGTACACATCTGTTGAAACTCTACAACAATGACCGTTGTGGATATATAACCGCCTCTGTGGTCTAGTGGTTTGACCACCGGTGTCAGATCCAGGAGTCCAGAAGTACCGGGCTCGATGTATTGTACTCCCCATTAGGAGTACAATATTGTGTTTGGTCTGGTTGGTGGTAGGACTTTGTTTAAGTCCGCCTGGCTAGCTACCACCATCTTACCTATGTCTGTCGCCATAAATACAATTCTTAAAAATTGTTGTGTTCCGGCATTTAGAGGTAAGATAGCCAGTTTCTCAGTTGGTTGAGGATTCCGGGTGGAGTACGCTTACCCCTTCGGTCTTATCATAACTTGAAAAATTAGGTGGGATGAAGGTACGAAGGTACTTTCCCCGTCATAACAAAAAAAAAAACAATCCGTTGTTTCAACTTTTTAGTACCTTTGTTGCCGTGGCGGCGCCTACAAACTATGGATTTCGTAAAAGCCAACTAACGGATCTCACCAGAAGAAGGGCAGCGGCTTCATTTTGTGTATTATCTACAACTTAACTGCAATCACCAATCCAACTGCCAAGCGTGGTGATTGTGTCAAAATCGTCCAGCTTTGGAGGAGGCTCTAGCCAGCAGTGGATACTAATGGGCTGTTGATGTGTGATGTGAAGTACCTTTGTATGCTTTTAATCGACTAGCATATTAGTTTTAACTGCTTTTCCGACTATCCCGGGATTTTTGTCATTTTTTATTTTGTTAATTATTTATTAAAATTCTTTCTTTCAGATCTAATATGGAGTCATTACTCAGAGTTCTCAAGAAAACAAGCGCGCCTTTCCGAATGTTAACACGCGGAAGCGACAGAACGTGAGGTTCCGTCAAACTTCCAACGATATTTCTCGCGATGATTTAATGCGAGTATTTGTCTCTTGTTATTTCAACCGCTTGTTTTTGGTTGCAGAAGTTTCGAGATAATTATAAAACCAAAAATTGTCTGAAGGATAGCTTTATTATTTTACAAGTGGCTATTGATGCTGAGACTGCAATACAGCATCTACAAACCTTATCTGTTTACACTCTGGACAATGTTTGTGTTCGTGAGTTATTTATTTATTTTATTTTTCATTAGGTACAATAAAATGATCCTTACAAAGGACTGAGTTGATTGGTAAGAAAACATTTTTATACCAATTCCATCAATTTTAAGGTGCTACTCACACTTGACCAAAAATAATTGAATGCCAAAATGTTCAAAAAAAAAAGTTTGTTTGTAACAGGAGCTGATGTTTAAAAAAAAACTGCACCTGTATCTCCTCAGCACCCTTATTCTGTACGACCAATCATGTCTTAACGATATGTCAATACGATTATTCCATGCAGATTTCGTAAAGCGGGCGCGTTAAGACACGATTGATCATACAGAATAAGGGTGCAGGTCATGGGTTCCCCTGTACTGTCCCAGTTAAAAAAACTCTCTGTATATATCATTTGTGCTAGATATTTCGCGCAAGTCATCGCTCCATCGTGCCGGTGGTCATCCAACCCTATATTTACCAAGACTCTTCACTCCAGAGCTCGATTACTACAGTGATGTTGGTTCTTCGGCAAACACGGCTGGACCCCTGCCACTTCAGCCTGCTAATCCTTAGGACTATGTCGGTGACTTTGGTTCTCTGGTGAACATATTCGTTTCGGATCTTATCATAGAGAAACTCCGAGCATAGCCCTCTCCATAGCTCGGTAAATAACTTGAAACTTGTGTATCCGCCCTACCAATTATGTCCACGATTCGGCTCCGTATGACATGGCAATGACGCACTAGTCAATGAACTAAGTTGACATTGTTCGATGGGATAAAACTATTAACTAACTTGCCATAAAAGTAGGGACCGAGGTTAAGTACTAACCTATTACTTTATGCTGAGTGCATTGTTTGTTTAACATTGCCAGCAGTCCTCACACTAGGCAAGCCTGTACCGTGAGGACCCGAAAAAAGGTTTGACATACAAATCATATATTATATTAGCCTCGGTCATAAAAAAACATTAGATATAATTAGACTACATCATTACCTATTTAAATATTACCCACAGACGAGTACCTAACTAATTTATTTTTATTTATACAAACAGAGTGGAAACAAAACAGAAGAAAACAATGGTTTCATTTAGCTCGCTGCGATATTTCAACCATTGCATAAATCAAGGTTCTGAACTGAGATCTCTGCATATCAATAAAGTCCAAAGATATCGATATTCATACCAAAACTAAGCTTCTCTCAAGCGCTAAGCGTTCCGTCAATTAGTCCGAGGAATTGAGGGCTGTCTGCAGGTAGTTACTAGATTGTATGGTGCAAGGGATTTGTGTGGACTGCAGAGAAATGAATTGGAAATATGGCAAGTAAGATAAAACCTTCTAATATATAAATTGAATAGCTGACCCTGCGCAGTTACACTTGCGCCAAGGTTCTATGTTCATCACTTTAGTTTCAGGCCATTATAAGCCTAATCGACCGATCTACCTAATTCTAACCCATGCAAGCCTCAAGATCCATGGCTGACCCTACGTATTTTGATCTATCTCAGCCAGTGTTTGCAATATAAGTGTAAAAAAATGTGTTTATTTTCGACATCACATTAGAAACGTCTAAAATTATCAGTGTTTATCAGAATACATTAGGCATGTATTATACATATAAACCTTTTTCTTGAATCATACTATCTATAAAAACCCCGTGTGTTTATGTATAATACATTAGGCATGTATTATACATATAAATCTTTTTCTTGAATCATTCTATCCATAAAAAAAACCGCGTCGAAATCCGTTGCGTAGTTTAAAAGATCTAAGTATTCATAGGGACAGACAGACAGCGGGAAGAGGCTTTGTTTTATACTATGTAGTGATGACGATGCGTGTAGGTATGTCCCTATGGACTCCAAAACGGCAGTAGCGATTTTGACGGGTCTTTAGGGCACCATTGTAGGGTACTGTGCAAAAAAAAAATAGCATTATAGAGTTGAGCAGCAGTTCATGGTGCAATAAGAAAGGATTTTAGGAAATTCCCACGATGGCAGGAACGAAGTTCCGGGTGTTCTACTAGAAATGTAGAACTTTTCTCAAGCCAAAGACCAAAATCTAACGAGTCGTATTACTACCTATTTACTATTTCTCTTACGACTATTTTTATGAAATGTACTCACAGTTTAGTTGGAAGTAGCTCTGCCTCCTGCGTTGTAGATTGTAGGCTCGATTCCCTCCCGGGACAAACATGTCTTTGATGTTCTGTGTTTGGGTGTTACTCCATCTCATATTCCATTATAAGTATGAATACAAGTATTCTAGTCTCCATATCACTTGCTGTGCTTAGTTGATGTCGGCGATGAGTTTCAAATTCAGGATTTTCCACATTACATATTTTTCAATTTCTTTGTTCAATACATATACTTTTTGGGCTAGGTTGTGTAAAATGCCCAGTAATATTTATCTTTTGTCCTACGAAGGGCAAATTTGAATATTATTTTCATGGGTAACCCATCCACCATGAAGAATTGTTTATTCTATTGATTATACGTATGAATCGTTTTTATTGTACGACTGGGAAGCGCTTGGCTTTACATCTCACCTGTCTTACAAGTTGAGATAAGACTGAAGGTGGAGGCTTTTAACCCGGAATTCTCAACAAACTGAGGAGCTGGCTATCTGTCCTCTTAAAGCCGGAACACAGCAATTTGTTAAGAATCGTAATTATGGCGTCAAAATAAGGTAAGATGGTGGTAACTAGCCAGGCGACAAAATCACTAATATACTATAACAAAATCCTACCACAAACCTAGATTGATATTATAAATAGATTATTGTCTACTATGATAACTATTAATTGAACATATTATTCTTTAACACGAAGACCAGGTGTAATACTCTGTGGTAAGACCTGGAAAAGATCTATAACCAGTAGCAGACTGCAATATATTGATGATGATGAAATTTATTATAAACAATTTTGGCACAAACATTAAACATTTTAAGTGAAAATCGAAAAGGTATTTCATAGATTCATCTTCACGGTTATTTCTTTACTCACTCGAAAACCCACCATTATGCGAGCGCATAAAACATCGATTATTCCCCTCGGTTGATCCTTGGTTTATCACGCCATGAATCTTAATATCTGTTTAATGTATGAGGAATGCTTACGGATATTGAAAAGGTATTTACGAGTTGGAGTAGGCTTATAGGATATATAGCGAAGAAAACTCTAGGCTAAAGTTATATTTTTAACCGCCTCTGTGGTCTAGTGGTTCGCCCACCGGTTTCGTATCCAGAGCTCCCGGGCTCGATCCCCAGGGGGAGTTGTACTAAGTCCGCCTGGCTAGCTACCACCGTCTCATCTGATGTTGATCTGTCGCCATTATAACAATTTTAAAATTGTTGTGTTCCGGCATTTAGAGGTAATATAGCCAATTTCTCAAATTGTAGAGGAATCCGAGTCAAGTGCCGTGAACGTGACAATATATTTAATTTCAAATGTTTCAAAATTGGTGTCGGTAAGGTAACAGTGTCGCGTGTTCAATGGTTTTTTTTCCATGTTAAAAAATGGCCAACGAGCTCAAAGAAGTTTTCACTTCAAAAAAAATACAACCAAACTCACGGGACGTTCTCGTTATCCTATTAGGAACACCTCTTAACTCTTAATATTAAAACTCTACGCTTAAACAAATAAAGAAAACGTTACTATAACGATAAAAACACACGACATAATAACAAAAATATATAATGAGCGGTCTTATTACATTTTAACCGCCTCTGTGGTTCGCAGACCGTGGTCCCAGATTCGATTCCTAGGCTAGTTACCACCATCTTACCTGAGTCTGTTGACATAATAACAATTCTAACTTGTAATTTTCCGGCATTTAGAGGTGAGATTTCCAGTTCCCCTATATGTTTAGGATTCGGGTTGAAGTGCGCTTTCACCTTCGGCCTCATCATAACATGAAACCAGCGGAGAAGAAGGCCTTGGCTCTTCCCTGTCGTACAATAAAAAAAATAACTTCCAGATAACTTTAGCATAGGATGGAGAGGACTAAATGGAAAAATACACAAGCCAAACGTGTACAAATGCATCACTAATGACCTGGGGGTCTGAAACAACTTTTGAATGTTACAAATCGAATGGTAATTTAATTGCCTATTATTGTTTGCTCGGGTGTCTAATCAAATACCTAGTTAGTTCATCCACGCGTCACTTTGCGGTTTGTTCAATATAAAACCAGAAAAACAATTTGCTAGAAATCCGCTAAGTAATTTTGAAAAAATAAATCAGCACGTGTTTCGCTTCTACAAGAGGCATCCTTCACGTAAACGGCAGTTGGTACAGTTCAAGGCAAGGGTCGAGCTTGGTCACGTCACAGGCTGCGTTTTTATTACGTAGCTCGTGGTTAGCTGTAGGCCAGAGCAAGGATGAGGTCTCACCACCGACAGCGGCAGTGCACCGATAGAACACGGCAACCTGTTTGACAGGAGCGTAGTCGCTAGTCATGTTTTTTTTACGACATGGAGACGGTACAGGCAAGCAGCTTACTGTAGCCTATAAAAAGCCTTACTGCATAGGTCGCATCTTCAGAAAGACTGACCTACGCTGCACTGCATTGCGCCCATCAACATGAGGCATACCTAAAGGTGACCGGCAACCATACAATTCAAACCGAAATACAGCGATGTTTCTTGGTGTCCGTAATGGGTAGGTATACAGTACTTTCCCGGACGAGGCGTTTCACATGGAACTCTTCTACTCTTAAAACTTGGTGATAGACCTTTATATTTCCTATCATCAGGGTTGTGATCATTCAGCCGTGACAGCCAGCAAAAGCCGGTGATTCCATTACCCGGTGTAGAACACTAGGACTTGGAGCCCACAGAGCTTCGTGTGATTCGTATACACCTTTGTGTACACATTCGGTGAGTGTCACACATAAACGTACACAAACATATACAAGCATCGTATTTTGCAATCGCCCGTCATTCGCGTAGTAATTGCAATAAGAAAGGCTTTAGATTGTAGCCGCCTCCGTGGTCTAGTGGTTCGCCTACCCATGTCAGATCCAAAGGTCCCGGGTTCAGTGCCCAGGAGAGTACAAATATTGTGTTTGGTTTGGTTGGTGGTAGGACTTTTTTGAAATACGTTTGGCTAGCTACCACCATCTTACCTAATTATGTCGCTATAACAGCAATTATTAAATTGGTGTTCTGGCATTTAGAGATAGTTTCATTCCTCAGTTTGTTGAGGATTCCGGTTGAAGTGCGCCTCCACCTTCGGCCTTATCTTAATTTGTAACCAGATGAGATGAAGGCCAAGCGCTTCTACATAGTAAAAAAAAAGATGATATTGACGATGATGA
Source organism: Venusia cambrica (assembly GCA_951394065.1). NCBI lineage: Eukaryota > Metazoa > Arthropoda > Insecta > Lepidoptera > Geometridae > Venusia > Venusia cambrica. The sequence continues at coordinate 12,851,262 of OX596035.1, forward strand.
GTCTTAAATAAGTTTCACTTAAATCTAACCAATATTTGCTTTCTATTCCGGCACCCATACTTTGCCGCTTCCAAGAAATGTAAAATTCAGCAGACTATTCTTTTTCTGTTGCAAATATATGAATATGAACCCAAAGTTCTGTGAGATACACATAAACATTTGTTGCGGCACGTTTCTCTATCTTTATTTATTCAACACAAACTACGTTCCCTCCACTTAACGTAGCAACAAAGTGTGTAGTACCCACCGAAGTTTATTGAATATCAGTAGGTACCAACAAAACAAACAAGAATATATTCCATTCTTCGCGTTCTCACAAAATCGCGAGGAAAGTGTCAAATAAAAAAGAACCGCACCTTATAGTTCTGAGCACGCATTTTTCACAGTACATTCTCCCTTCGAGTGAACTGGAAGACATCGGAATGCGAAGCGATGTCCCTCTGCGTGCTTTATTGCGTTGTGGTCTGAATCAGAAGCGGCTGCGTTCAAAGCTCTATATAGGTGGGTATGTTCTTATCAAGGGAATACACACAGACGTAATATTGTGGTGTCAGGACAGCTCGAGAGAGCATTTTGTTTCCGATGTCCAATCCGTAGTGCAGTAAGTTTCAGTATTCAGTGAGCACCTAAATGTCACAATAAAAATCCTGGCAAAATGTCAAGTCTGTACGTCTTACAGTTTCGGCGCTAGCGTGATTATACCTACATACATTACTTTTATACTTTTTGAACTACCTTGAATATCAGTTCTCATGAAAACGTGTAATTGTATTAATTTTATTAATTAGAACGGGCAAAAACCACTCACACTAATTTTAATCAAAGTATGACATAATAATTTATAATATCTAGTTAAGAGACGATTACCAACCAACTTCATGGTGCCGCTTAGGTGCCTATCGCCGTGCGCGCGCATTTAAAATATCGCTCTCAATTTTTTTCTATAATAAAAAAGAAGTTTAACTTCAATAAAACTTTATCACCGTCTGGAAAGGGACTGAAATTTCGATTACCGTGTCTCGACATAATTATTTTTGTTTGATTTAAAATTATTATTAAATAAAACAAAAATATTTGACATCGATTTCACACAGCGCCATTTAGATTCAAACTAAGCAATGCTTGTAGTATCGGAAATAATACTAATATACTTTTATATAGTGAATGTCCTGTAATATTTATTTGTTTGTTTATATTAATATGTATACTAATCGTACAACACCAAAACGCATAAAAATCATCTATATTCATCAAACTAATGTTTGTCCTCCGTGGAAATCGAACCCAAAACATACAGCGCAGAAGGCACAGCTTTTTTTATTTTACGATGATCGAGATGATCTCACTTGATTCTTCAAGTTATCATACGGCCAAAGGTACGCAATTACCCGGAAACCTCAATAAACTGAGTAACTGAGAAACTTACCTTTAAATGCCAGAATGCCAGAACACAACAATTTAAGAATTGTTGTTAGAGCGACAGAATCAGGTAAGATGATGGTTGCTTGGCTAGCATGAGCCAGGCAGACTTAAACAAAGTCCTATCACCAACCACCAGCTACTTCCAAACTGAGCTTGTTAAAGTAAGTAAGACGTTTGTTCTTGCAACAAATAATAAAATTGAAAGATCCTCGTTGCTACTGGTAACCTACTTAAAAGTAATACCAAAAAGCCTGACCTACAGATAAAGCTAAGAAGTAAAGCGTCGGTAAGGTGTATGGTGTCGCGAGTTCAATGGTTTTTTCCCATCTCAAAAAATGGCCAACGCGCCTAAAGAAATGTTCACTTTTAAAAAGTTATTTGCCAACGTGAGTCCTTTAAGAAAAACAATCATAATTTGGATTGAGGTGAGTATGCTCTATCTTTAACCACATGGCATAAAACATCAATAACCAGTTGGCAAACGGTTACCAAAAAAGAAATGGTCAATTATTTGAGTCTTATGACATAGACTAGCAAACTCAGCTCGCATGACCCGCTAACAAGAAAATGCCCGAACTATTCAAAGTATACTGAACTGTTTACTGCCAATATTATAACTTTTTATGGATACTTGAGAACATTTCTTGAAGTTGGCGCACGTAATCAATCTGAATTTATAGCAGTTATTTTGAAATAGGGTAGAAATACATTTTGAAGATGATTTCATTTATTTGATGGGTATTTTTTGTTATCTTACATGTTTTCAAGCTATGATAAAGTCGAAGGTGGAAGAAACTTTACCCGGAATCCTCAAAAACCTAGATAAGTATCTGACCTTACATCTAAATGCCGGAACACAACAATTTAGATTTGTTGCTATGGCGACAGTCTTCGATATTAAATCTAGCTAGGTGAACTTAAACAAAGACCATGCAACAACCGACCCAAACACAATATTGTACCGCCCTGGGGATCGAACCTCTGAATCAGACACTGCGGCGAAGCACTAGACCACAGACGCAGTTACTTATATATAATTTTCGGGCAAAATACCACTTAGATAAAAAATAGGTTTCTAGGGTACAAATCCGATACATTTCTTTTAAAAATCAAATACAGTTTTTAACCGACACGTTCGAAAATAATACTTATGGCTTGAAATTTAACATATACGTATCTACTAGTCCGACTTCTGTTGCTATTCTAAAAATAATATGAATTATTCTACTAATTACAAAGCTTACTTATACCACCGAGAAGTCTAGCGAGAATATAGCCTCGATTTCATTAAAAGACAAACAAATGATAAACTCGTGACTATGTAATACAGATTACGTCGGGGCTTTCAAACGTCAATTCGTTGTAAGTAATGAGAATGAGAATTTTAATTTAATGAGAAATATCTCTTCAGGCTCATCCTGGATTTCTATGTTTAGCAAGATACAGCAACAGAATCTCCATAAAATGGCGGTTCTACAAAATGGCCGCCGAACAAATGCGTAGACAAAAGAATAAAGGTTCCTCTTCAAGTTGGTTTAATGAGGGGTTTTGGTCATTTTACGCTCATTTCGATGCAAATTCAAGGGTTGATGATCTTCGGAGTACCAGTGGGCTATGCAAATGGGGACAAAAGATTTTGATTAAATTTTATCAAGACACTAGTGGTGTGATCATGGACTCAATGGGCCGTTGCCTTGAGTAAATGTTGCATACTTTAGTAGGTAAGTATTATCAAGATCGAGAAAGGAGGCATGAAGCTGTAAGTAGGTTATATTGTTTTTGATACAATTTCGTGGAATACGTTATCAATAGCACGATTGAAGGATGCATGAGCACGCCTCAATATAAAATCTAAATCAAAATTCGTTTATTAAGTTATAGGCCGTTTGTAACGGTCCTTAGGTAATCTGAGTGATTTCTTTGTACACAGTTAGTTTCATTGTACTTTATATTGAATAAATTATTTATTTAGTGATATCTTTTAGATTTTTTTGAATCGAAAACTCTACCCTGTTTACAATCGCACACAAGGTGAGTCAAGAAACTCAGACTCGTTAATTTTTGATGATCCATTCACTGTTTTAATTTGAACCTACTTAATAACAAAGTTTACTTCTACAATGTTTTTTATTGGCAACATAAATTAAATGAAGGCAGCGTCGCTGTAAGCCAAGGAAACCTTGGCGGGATGATCTCGATTTTATCGATAGAGAGTGTTTTTTTATTTTTTTTATTGTACGACGGGTAGGCGCTTGACCTTCATCTCACCTGGTTACAAGTTGAGATAAGGCCAAAGGTGGAGGTGCACTTCACCCGGAATCCTCAACAAACTAAGGAACTGGCTATCTTACCTCTAAATGCGGGAACACATCAATTTTAGAATTGTTATTATGGCGACAGAATTAGGTAAGATGGTGGTGAACGAGGCGGACTTAAAACAAAGTCCTACCACCAAACAAACTAAGCACAATATATTGTACTCCCCATGGGGATCGAACCCGGGTCCTCTGGATCTGAAATGGGTGGGTTGAACCACTAGACCACAGAGGCGGTTAATCTGAGGAGGATCGAGATGGTTGGATGGAATTGATTGAAATCACGATGTACCCGTCACCTTGTACCCATGGCAACATGGCCACGCCTTTTTATCGTCGTTAAAGTTATTTAAATGTAGGCTCTTTTATTAGATAATTCGCTACATACGTTTTGAATTTACGAGTACAAAGGATTTTATAAATAAAACTAATTAATTGCAAGTCAGCTGCAAGCGGAGCTATTAAGATTGTTTTTGCTAGAGGTGTAAGTACATCAATAAACGCGAGCTATTAGCAGTAAGCTGAGCAAGCCGTAAAATAATTATACACACTTACATGTTGGTACCTACTTAAGTTCATACTAACTAAATGTTTAAACCACGACAGTCACATACATTTTTGAAGTACTTACCAAATCCAGTTTTATTTTAAAGGTGTGCAATAAAGTATTTTAATTTATACATTCATTAATTTTATTCAATATTAGAACGGCTCTTGCAGCCAGGTACACAACACCCTACCTACCATATTACAATAACCTTTATTTGTGGCTAGATATCGTTGTGTAAAATGTATAATTTACTATTTATATTCTCAGTCCTCATTGTAGGGACCGCCTGTAGCAGTGAAAGCCTCCTTCAAGTGCTTCCAGTTATTCCTCTCCCTTACAATTGTTGGCCACGTATTCTTTATATTGGTATATCTTTTTATTGGCCTCTTTTTTCCGTTTTGTGTCACGTGGGATCCAGTTTGTGGCTATCTGGGAACATCTGTTCGGGTCTAGCCATTTGAACTTTAGAATTGTTTGTATGACATATTTTGCCTCTGTTTTTTTTTCGAATCGCACAATGAGAACTAATAAATACCTATTAGTTCTCTTCATTAGGTTAAAATATTTAAGTTTACGTTATTTTAGTTGTCTATATTAGATAAGTTTTACTTAAATACTTATGTTAAAATCTAGGTGTAAAGAATAAAGCTCATTTTATTTTCATTTTTATTTATTTATTATTCTCAGTCCATGCGATCACTCACCACTGTTTTGCTTTAAAATCTGAGACATAAACTTTTACAAAACAAAATTCCGTCCACTAATTATCACCAAAAACTATGGTGGCAAAGTAGATTGCAAGAACACCAATTTATCTTATACACCTAGTTAATTGATGGTAAGTTGTACCGTAAATAGGTAGATACTTTAATGTTATTAGCTAATCGTATAAGAGGATTATCTTGCTTAATCGGTAGGTAGGAACAAGACGTGTAATTAATAACACAATAAGTTCATTATCCCGGTGTGCTAAATACGTAGTGAACATCCATGTTTCATAGTTTTGTGCAGACTAGCCCCAGGCTCGAAGCAAGATACGGGCTTTGAGACTGAATAAATCTACGGGCTTCTGTTTGAAGATAGAATTTATTAAATAAATTGGTTGTTTTCACGACCATGACACTATTTAGATTTCAATAAAGTTTTATTATGAATTTTTCTGTTCTATTTCACATTGATATTTATGTCATTATTTATGAATGGTGAATAAATGATATTATAACCATAGCTACAAAGAATATAATTGTCTTGAAGAATATACATTAAGTATCAACGCGATTTAAACATGTTTTTGTAGGTTGAGGTTTTGGGGTAGGTGTGATATACTTATCTCCTATTGGGCTATTCCAGACATCAGAAACTTTTGCTGCAGGACCTCAAAGTCAAAGTCAAAGTCAAGTATTTTTATTCATTGTTTAACCGCCCGGGTTCGATCCCCATGGGGTGGACAATATATTGTGCTTGGTTTGGTTGGTGGTAGGACTTTAATGAAGTCCGCCTAGCTAGCTACCACCATCTTACCTAATTCTGTCGCCATAATAACAATTCAAAAAATTGTTGTGTTCCGGCATTTAGAGGTAAGATAGCCAGTTCTTCAGTTTGTTGAGGATTCCGCGTGAAGTGCGGCACCAACTTCTGCCTTATCTTATCTTGTAACGAGGTGAGATGAAGGCCAAGTGCTTACCAGTAGTAAAAAAAAACTATATGTTTTTTTAGGATCATTTTGAAATGAAAAATCTACCGCCTGTTCGGAATCGCAATCAGCACACAAGGAGAAAGGTAAGAACCTCGAACCTATAAAGGTTGTCCTGGCTAGTGACCACTGTTCGAGCCTCGCCTTATGTTTTGAACTAGCTTGGAAGTAGGTAGGTAGGTGTGTTGCTATGTTAAATTCATAAGGTGTTTTGTATCAAGCCATCGTACTAGTTTGATAATTATGTCAAACCTTTCTTTTCTTTCCAACACAAAAACCATTCGAATGGACGTGTCATCTCTGTAATTATGATTTAACTGTATTACACAAGTATATACGAAAGCTGGAGTTTAATTTGTCGAATTAGGCTCCCTTATGTTCAAGCCTGAACAACCACCCTCCTGCTAAAAATCGCGGGAGAACCAGTGCTTTTTAAGAAAGCTTACTTCATCTAGATCTCTTCTGGCTCTGGCCTAGAGCTTGACAAACCTAGAGGTCAAGAGCTAACCAGTGATTTATGAAAAAGGTTGAATTACTTCTCCGCCAGCTTTTTCTTATTATTGTGTTTTTGATTAAAAGGGCTATTTTTTAAACCATCATGGTTTTATTTCTTTGGATAAAACGAATAACCAGTTGCTTGATCTAAGGTTTGGTGTAATTTTATTAAGGTACCTACAGGGAGTTACATTTAATTCGTACCGTAGACAGCGGCGCTAAAATGTTGCACAATAAATCATTTGTACACATTCCTCAATACATTAGCATCATCATCGCTATGAAAATCAATCATGTCTGTTTATTTTTGTTTTTTGGTGTACAATAAAGAGTTTATCTATCTATATATATATATATATCTAACTATCTATCTATCTATACTGTTGGACTGGGCATTCTTTGAACTGGACGGTTGTCATAATCACAAGCCTTTCCAGCGAATTGGTGATTGTAGCATAAGTAATCTAAGACAACACAAGCGGTGAATATGTTATTTTGCTTACAAAATAATACATGTGTCTTTCCAGTCAATTTAGCCTGAATTAATAGCAAACATATTGTCCTCTCTTGGTGCCAATTTAAGTTATCCATTTAATTGATTGGTGGTTTTTTAGCGCTCCCAGACTGGGTAATAATCATGGCGTAAGAACCTACCCCTTTTCACCCCGGATTTATATTAAATTCCTTAGTCCAAATTTGGCGGAACAATGCCCACGGGGTAGCTCGCCGCGATTTTATTATTTATTTACGTATTTGGTCCTCTATAAAAGTTTTATAGCTACTTGTTCTTTTGTACACTATTGCTGAGCAATTTTGTAAGCGGTTTTAAACGAAGCAATATTCTTTTTTATGCTGGCGATCCTAACAAGCCTCATAGCTCAGTTGGTAGTAGCTCTGCTTTGTGCGCTGTCAGTTGTGGGTTCGATTCCCACCCATTTGTAAGATTATTATTGATGTTTGTTCTGTGAATGGATGTTGTATTAATGTATGTATTTACAAAAAAAGCATGTTTTGAGGCCTTTTAAATACATTTAGTTTACTTTTCTGTTGATATATCTTTATTCAATAAAAAGTACAATTAAACTAACTATGTACAAAGGAATCAGTCAGATTACCTAAGGACCGTTACAAACGGCCTATAGGTAACTCAACTGTTCCAGACCAGTACCAGACGGAAGCGTGCCCAAGACATTGGCTGCATTGCCACGCTGAATAGCTATGCTAATTCGCTGGCCTAAATAAGAGCCAGCCCCTGGGTCACGTGTCACCTCAATCAAAAGCCCCGCAATATTTTTGAAAACCCGGAGGGCACCGACTCCCCACGGACCCAAGGTCTCCACCCCAAAAGGCTCAAATAGGTAAGCTCTGTCGAGACCACTATATTTGCGCCTTTTGTGATCCTCGGCCGAATCAGCCCCCGCACCAGCCCTAACTGATGTCCCAGGCAGATGAGATGGCGCTAGGGTGTCGACGCAGGTAGCGTCCCACTTTTCTGTTAGTTTTTTTATTTTTGATTTTCGTAAGTCTTATATTAAATTTAACATTTTCAGACATAAATATCTTTTTCAAAACGTAACTTTGCGGTAAGTTGTTCTTCATTAAAGAAGTTTCTCATCTCTGGTTTAATTTATCATTGTACCACTTGAACCGGCTTTTGCTATGCAAGTTGTGCAAAGCATCATAACTCTCTTTTCGCGTAATTGGATGATAATAACCGAGGGACCAACTTCATCGTAGACAAATAACTTCACTGATGAAATATTTCTCTTTATTAACTTAATTAAAGTCATAGTACTACGTGCCTGAACTATAATAAAAAATATAACACAGAAATAAACACGTCTTCCTGATTCCTGTGCACGCTTTTACAAAATCCTGAGTCGCAGGGGTCAATACTTTAATGGCGACTGCTATAGGACATAGGACATTAATTTTTACACAGCGTCACCTAGCCCCAAACTAAGCATAGCTTGTAATATGGGAACTAGATTACGGATAGAATACTTAAATACTTTTTTAAATACATACTTACTATATGATACAACATCCAAACACAGAACAAACATCTATATTCATCACACAAATGTTTGTCCTGGGTGGGAATCGAACCCACAGCCTACAGCGCAGAAGGCAGAGTTACTACCAACTGAGCAATGAGGCTTGTTGCATGTTATAGCAAGTATATTAAATTTAGTGTATATAAACCATGTTTTTAATCAAACAGATAACCTTGATCCCGAAGCTCGAGGCTTGCGGGAAGCTACCTTTTAACGGCAATGACACTCCCACGCATTGACAGAACACAACGAACTGCTTGGTGCCGGACTTTGACAGTAACCATTTGGTCACAAGTCAGGAGGCCTTTACAGGTCTTACTTACCATCATCGGTCTGATCATACAATCTGAATGAATTGTATGCTTTGACTGAAGGTCAACGATTCCGTTGCCTGGAGTAAACTGTTAGGAGGCAATTATTAAGATTTTGCTCTCCTTTTACGGTACAAAAAGAACATACCCTGTGAATTCCACGTTCCTGCACATAACATTTTGTGGGTAAGTAGCAGCCCAAGGGATTTGTGGCATTACGAAAATGAGTGCGCCTTTGATTAAATATTTTTAGCAAAGATCCCTTGAAGCTGTGCATTCCCTGGCTTAGAGAAATTATCGTCATAGTCCTCGAGGCGCCTTCAGTCGTCAGACATCTATCCATTTTTCAATATACTGATATTGGATATACACCACGATTAAGTAAGTACGACGTGGTAAATATCCCGATCTCATACCCATTTTTTAATACTTAGATTTATCTTACGTATTTACCAATATTACGTATAATATTAAGTAATAAACTTTAAAACGCATAACTCAAGCTGAGGAGGAATATGATACATATTACAAGTCTTGGTTAGTTTTGGGCTAGATGGCGCTGTCTTAAAGTTAAATGTCCCGTTCTTAGCATGACCTACCTGGGTCCTTAAATTGTTAATCGCTTCGCCCATATGGCTCATATCGACATCACGTGTGCTTAAGGTTAAGTTATATTTTGTATGTATTTTAGTTTTAAGGTACATATTAATATGAGTCTTAGAATAAGTATTGCCCATCCTGTACTATTCTTACGTTGCCTGAAATAAACATATATTATTAAATCTATGTAGCTCGTTCCCGGAGTAAGTTTTCCGTAGGCAATAAAATGTAAACGAAGTAAGTAGGCATCTGGCTTCCTCAACTTCCCTCTTTAAAAGTTCAAACGCCATGTTTTCATTTCCAAACCAGTGAACCCGCGGTGTACATTACGTATGCACTTTGCTGACATACTGACTGTTTATTTCAGTCATTATCATCATCTTCAGCCACTCAGTGCCCATTCATGAGCGTAGGCCACTCCTATCTCCTTCCATGCGCGACGATCGGTTGCTGTAGCCATCCACTGGTATCCCGCATGCCCCTTCATATCATCCATCCATCTTTTTGGGGGAAATCCTCTGGGTCTGCTGCTTGCCCAAGGTCTCCATTCAATCAATTTTCTCGCCCAGCGACTTCTATCCAGTCTAGCTACATGTCCTGCCTAACTCCACTTTCGTTCAGCGACCACGAGGACCACATCTTTCAGTTTTGTTGTCCGCCGTATCCACTCATTTCTCTTTACATTTCATATGCATAAAAATGATAATCAGATTCAGATTCAGATTCAGATATATTTATTCCATTCAGATACATTACAGTACACTTGGAAAAGTCACAAAAGAGGTAAAAATAATAATAAAAACAAAATAAAAATGTTTTAGGTAGATAACCTAAGATTAAGCAATAATAATACAATTTCAATGCACTATTTCAAAAACATTATCATACACACATGTCAACCTAATTTATCAGCAAGTGCTTCGTCAAGAGAATAGTAAGATTTTTCCATTAGCAAATTTCTGATCCTGATACTGAAATTACTACTGTCCATAGTGACAGTGATTTCAGTATCAGGATAAGTAATATATATGTATTGTTTGTATAGGTATTGGTATTTGTAATAATAAGTATTAAATATCTTATGAATGCTTAATTGGGTATGTAGGTTGGTTACGACGACATAACTATTATGTATTATTGTTTGTCTTATTATTCCTAAGAGTATGTATGTTATTCATTAATGTTTGAAATATTTTGAATAAATGTCACTTTTACCATTATTTTAATATTTTTTTTCTTTCTTTACCTACGTTTGCTGGAAGAAAACTCTGATTAGGGTAAAGCTCGCCTATGCCATACTTTTTAATCTTAAGTTATCTTGTACTTTTATTTTTGTGTATGTGCCATAAAGTATATAAAAATAATTTTAATAGTTGCCTCATCTGCCTGAGAAATCAGCTAGGACTGGTACTGCGGTCGATTCCGCTGAAAATCCCAAAAGGTGCAAATATAGGCCTCGACAAACCTTACATATCTAGGTCTATAGAAGTAGAGACCTTATTAGGTCTATGACCCGTGAGGAGCTACGTTTTTTAATCTTTTTAGGCACCAGATTTTTCATTTTATGATAAGGCCGAAGGTGAAAGCGCACTTCACCCGGAATCCTCCACAAAATGTGGAAGAAACTAACTTACCTCTGAATGCTGGAACACAACAATCTAAGAGTGGTTGTTTCGTATTGTCAGATTTTGGTAAGATGTATGTAGCAATGTTTGTGACGGCGGCATAACTCTCGAACGAATTAACCGATTTTCATGAAATTTAAACTGTAAAGAGATAATTATGGTAAATATAAATTGATTGTTCCGGGGTTTTTTTGATAAGTCAGGTAATTTTTGAGATATTTTTGAAATAAAAATTTTCGCCCATATCTTTTGAATCAATTCAAAATGTTTAATGTGCAGAGATTAAAATAATACTCATCAATCATTAAGAGGATTTTTTTTGACACAAGGGTAGTTTTTTGAGAAATAGGGGTGTTATGTGAGACAAGAAGATTTTTGGGCTGTGGGGTGTCATTTGAAATGGTATCGGCTGCACATTCATAAAATATAGATTTTAATTAAAAAAAAGGGGTTAATTCAGGGGTTAAAACGCTTGGTATGTCTTGTAGGATAGACTGTTAAAGGGGGTTGACTTCACAATTAACTTTCTTTTGATTTGCTGAAACTACCCATGTATTTTAGTTAAGGGTTGCATAAGATTTAAGCCTTAAAAATGTGTGAAAACATGAAATATCAAATGTAATAGTGGTTGAGACTACAGATTTCAAAATAAGTTTATTTTTGCCGTTATTGCTTTTTAAGATGAAGGGAGCAAAGGATGATCACCATCTTCTAAGATAAGAAAGAGTTTTAGAAATCTCATTAAAACTGGTTAATTTTATTTTTTATTATTCACTCAATAAGTAACATTTAATTTTATCACACAATAATTATTTTTGGGGTGCCAAGCAAGTGTTTTGACTGCGCATATCAACAGTAAATTATTGTCCACCACAATTTGAAAAGAACCTTTATAACTGTAAGGTTTTGCCATAATCATCACGATTGGGAGACAGATTGGTGCTCACAGTTAAAGTTTTATTGATACAAAGAAGCTGCTGCCTTTTTGGTTGACTTTACGACATCCGTAGGCTGGAGGGGTATTTTTTAAACCACGACTGCAAAAACAACGGTTTTAAGATCAATTTTCAAAACGTTATCAACCTTTGTTTCATGTTAGTAAGGATATTATAAAAAGTTAGCAACAAGAGAGAGCCTAGAACATTTAAAGTAAGTAAGGTGTATTGCAAGCATTATTTTATCGTTATTTTTTTATGTTCTATTTGAGAAATAATGTCCATCACAAACATAGACATCACGAGATCTCAGTTCGGGGCAAACTACTAGTTATACAAGATGAGCAAACCCATAGATCTTGTCAACTTAAAAAATAAACAGTTCACAAACTAGTAACGGAACGCTTACTTTAAAATGTCATATGACGAGTCAGAGAATCACCTAGCTGTAACTGAATAACATCACCAGAGATAGCCTTGTACGGGCTAGGTATTCCAACGTGCGCGTGATCTAGGTATGTTGAGTACGCGTACATGTAGATGCGTACAAAGCACCTTACGCGTTGGGTGATTATGATCGCGTAGTGACAAGTCGCGTGTCGGCCAGCTAGTATCACAGATCAATAACTATGTATATAAAATAGAGCTGTCACCCTGAAACCGACTGGCGACGACTCGCGCGAGTCGATACGCGTTCTCAAAATGTATACGCGTGCTCAAAACGTATACGCGTTACTGCAGGTACGGACTAGGCGTTCCCGTGTACGCCTTACCGACTACACATAAATTGGAGCGCCTAGTCCGTATAAGGTTTAACTCATCTATAGACACCTACCCTTTCTCAATTTTTTTTTTCTCAGTCCGTATTTCACTTTCCTGTTCAAAAGTTCCCACGTGTACCTATTTAGTTGGTGTATATTAAAACTTCTGGCGTCCATTAAAGTAAGAACGTTTTGAGTGCAAGTAAGTTTACATTGAGTATGAGTTACCTATATTATTACAGATATTTATGTTTAAACCGAGTGTGATACTTGTAGGTTATACCAACAGATATTAACTGCAAGGAAAGTTTATGGTACAGAAATGTTTTTGGTCCAATAATCATATTTTTTTGAGCTAAATTATGTTTCTTAAAATTTAACTAGTTTCTGATTAATACTTAAAAAATGCCATGGGGGTCACGACTTAAGAATCGACCCCTCCAACTCAGCCCATGGACGTCGTAAAAGCCGACTAAGGGATTTCACCAGAAGAAAGGCAGTAGCTTCCTTCTGTGTACTATTTACATCTTAACCGCGATCTTTAAAAAAATAAAATAAAATAACAATGGTAATTTGCTGACCTGTTACAATATGAAAAAAAAATAAGAAACAAAAAACTAGCCCGAGTTTCTTGCCTTTCTGCTTGTGTGCTGGTCGCGATTTCTAACAGGATATTTATTTATTTACGTTTCAAAATGGTCCTACAAAATTAAACCTTTTGACTTTGAGACTAACCTCCACTATCATTCACCCTAAGGTGATCTACCTGCTAGTGGTCTACTCCAGGCAACGAAATCGCTGGCTTTTACTAGACCACCCTTCTGCCAAAGCTTCCTCCAACGTAAGTCTCATCTTTGATCTGTATACCTTCCACCCCAATATCTCAAAAAATACCCCGCGACAAACTTTTTTTTTTACTAATATAAAAAAAATACATAGCTTTAAACAACCAAGGAGGTTTGTCCTTAAACAAGCTTATTTACAAAAATAGCTGCTAGCTGTAAAACGGAATGAGTTCGCATAATGGTCGATTGCTACTTGCTACAAAAAGACATCTGATATATTTTTTACAAAGTATACTGTGAAGAGTCATAGTTTAAATTTCTTCAAAATCGGATAACGCCTTCGAGAGTTATGCCATCACAAACAATGATACATACATACATACATACAGCATACAGTGCCGGATTTCCCAACTTAACTCGGACAACTGGCCAGCCAGGATGTCAAAATGAAACCAATTATTTAAAAATAAATGAATAATACAATTGTGCATACATTTCAATTTATATTGTTTCAATAATGTACTTACTAATTGATTACAAATTGAAGTTCTCAGCCCAATGTAACTGCCTCGAAAGGCGAGAGTTGGCGCCATTTCGCTTAGTTGCTGCTACGTTGGTACTTTAAGATATTTTCTAGTACTTTTATTAGTTCGTACTGTAGTTGTAGAAAAGCTGCAAAAGTTTATTTTCAGTATTTCAACACTCGAATCATTAGTGAACAAGTTTTTTTTATTCAACTTGCAATGAGCACTACGGGTTTAGGTCAAATAGGTTTTATCTTAAAAGACGGAAACGGTGTCCAATTAAAATCTTTTGCTGGAAGAAAATTAAAATAAAGGTATAGAAATAGTTATATCAAAAGGAGATTAAGCTGCGTTCATCAACTTCTTTGCAAAGCGTGGAGATTATAGCAGATCAATATTTGGGAGAGGCTTAAGTCCTATATGGACTATTTTGGATTATGATAATGGGGAATCGTCATTTTGTTTGTCCACTTTCCACACAATGGAATACTTTTGTCCTTATAGCAATATAGTACGACAATTTGTATCAAACTACGGGTCTCGTAGCATGAAGAGTCTGCTACGACAACCGTAGCATGCTACGAGTTCTCGTAGCAAGTCCTACGAAACGGCTTTGCTCAAAAGAGGTCATAAAACCAATAACACATCTAATGTCGCTTAATTTCAAATGCACCCATTAGTTAGGTACCTACTCCCATTTGTGCCAGAAGTCAGCCTCATAGGTATACATCAGGCGTGAGGTATGGACGCTGCCATCGGATAAGTTTGCACGGTTTACTTGCAAAATGTCGAATCCTTACAATTTTGCAATGAGAAGTAAGTTAGTAGTAAATAATTCACCCCAGACTGAGATGTCTGACTTGTTTCATTCATGTACGGAGATTGTTATCGTCGCATTATATATCCAAAGTAAAACTTTTTTTAAATGTGTCGATACTCCATCAAATTACACCCCAAAAAAACATAGATTTCAGTGTCTTATTAACACCCCTATTTTTAATAAGACTTTTACTAATGAATGAGAATAAATGTAATTAATCTCTGCAAAGATTCACACCACATAATTCTGGTTTTATTTTACTATGGTACCCCCCTTTTTTATTTTATTTTTTATTTTGAACACGTAATGGTTATGTGTGACTCGTAAGTCGAACAGTCGTAAAAATTAATAAATATTAGTAATAACCGAGTTTATTTCTTTGATGTACTAACAGTATGTTGTGTTTTCATTTAGAGTAAATGATGAAATTATTTAAACACACTCTAATAGTACAAAAGTAGCAGACAATAAACTTTTCATTTGATGTTTTTGCTCCTAACAGCGGACATTATGTCAGGTTATGAGTTTGACAGCTGATAATTCGTAAAATTTTGAATATGCGCATTAGACATTTTGCACCCAAACCGTGTCAAAGTTGCACCGCTATTGGGTTTTTGCTATAATTTGCGTTTGCATTTGAGCTCGTTTCGGGAACTGGTTGGAATAATGTGTTTTCTTACCGCTATAATATGTAACAGCTAATGATGCAATTTTTATATTATTTGATCCTGAAATATTTCTAGTTGACAGATATTACTTCTATGTCAGTTATATGCTATACGACGAATTTATATGATTAGATAGCTATAATACCCACACGTCTTCGGTTACAGTAATGGGTGACCGCAATCAAATCAATAGCCAACCGCATGTCAGTTGAGATGTTACATGATTGATTGATTGTAATTGTGTGTGATAATGATTTCTATAACTAGTGGTTCTGTAACAACAGTAGACCCCGTGATCCCATGCATACTATATAACTATGCAATAACCGATGCTTTCCTCTTTCACTTTTCCTTTTACACTTTTGAGCAAATAGGGGTTATATAAGTTTTAACGATTACTCGCGTTTCCTTGGTCTGAGGACATTGACTCTGGTGTCTATGGATTTGTCTTGCAAAGGCGTAGAGGACTGCGTAGTCTGATCAGTAAACCTAGGTATAC
Source organism: Venusia cambrica (assembly GCA_951394065.1). Classification (NCBI taxonomy): domain Eukaryota; kingdom Metazoa; phylum Arthropoda; class Insecta; order Lepidoptera; family Geometridae; genus Venusia; species Venusia cambrica. The sequence continues at coordinate 12,867,322 of OX596035.1, forward strand.
ATTTAAAAAAAATAAAAATATATATATAAATCCTACAGAAAACTTTTCCTATTTTCCTCCCTTTTTGTTTTAATTTTTCTTGTATAGAATTAAATGTGTCTTTCAAATTTTATTGAAATCCGTTGATAAACACGCTACAAACTTCCCCCCCTTTTCTCCCTATTACTCCCCCATCAAAAAAATCGCAATTGAATACAAAAATTTACATATTAAGGAACATGACATGTGTGCCAATTTTTATCAAAATCAGTATAAAAATGCGACCTGTAGGCGAGAACAAACCGACAGCCGACAGCTGACACACAGCGGTATGTCCGCTATTTTTGGCAAATCTCGAAACTGAGATGCTTCGCTTGCTTTGCTCGATCGGTCAATAAGACAATGCATTAATCATAAAATATCAAGACCCTTTGCTAATTGTCTTCTTTTTGTATGTATGTTCATTGTGTTTATTTTGCAATTATTTTGTATATAACATTATAGTATTTCAGATCAGCTTGACAAAAACTGTAATTATCTTATGCCCTGTATTTCCGTACAAATGTATGGGAACAGTTTTTCGCGATTTCGAACATTCCTAGTACTCAAACCTCAGTCGGTCAGTTAGAGAGTTTTGATCCACATAAGAAACAGGATCGATTGGCATCAAAAAAGTTTAAAAATTTCAATTTTCTTGATGACCGTACATCATTTCCAAAATCTGAAAATGCAGTTCAGAATATCTTATAAATTTATGTATTCGAATAGTTAAATGGATCAAGTAGGCGTTAGAGGCATTCCTCGTAGCGCACCCAGATGAAACGCACCAAAGTACTTCCACGTAGCACATCCGTTTTGGTGCGCTATATTCAGTAGGTATAGTAAAGAATAAAAATCTTTTTATTCCTCGTTGCGCACCAATGATAATGTAGGGTCTAGTGATGGGGTGGTTTTTCATCTAATTAGTAACCTATACGTGGAAACTTACAATTGGCCTTCAGTTATTATAAGTAGGTAGGTGCTTTTGTTTTTTTTGGTACAGTAAGCCACGAGGCCAGCTTGACAAAAACTGTAATTATCTTATGCCCCCATGTATTTCCGTACAAATGTATGGGAACAGTTTTTCGCGATTTCGAACATTCCTAGTACTCAAACCTCAGTCGGTCCGGTAGAGACTTTTGATCCATATAAGTAACAGGATCGATTGGCATCAAAAAAAGTTTGAAAATTTTCAATTTTCTTGATGATCGTACATCATTTCCAAAATCTGAGAATGGAGTTCAGAATATCTGATAAATTTATGGATAGTCTCCTAAAATTGTTTTTCTGTTACTTTTACGGTTAAGGTACCTGCCCTTAATAAACATACCCCTGTATATGTAATATATTATATACATATACAAACATAGGTATTTATATACAAACTATTTAATTTTTATTTTACTAGACCACAGAGGCGGTAAATATTTAACCGCCTCGTGGTTCAACCCACCGATTTCAGATCCAGAGGTCCCGGGTTCGATCCCCATGGGGAGTACAACATATTGTGCTTGGTTTGGTTGGTGGTAGGACTTTGTTTAAGTCCGCCTGGCTATACCATCTTGCCTAATTCTGTCGCCATAACAAAAATTCTAAAATTGTTGTGTTCCGGCATTCAGAGGTAAGATAGCCAGTTCCTCAGTTTGTAGAGGATTCCGGGTGAAGTGCGCCTCCACCTTCGGCTTTATCTCAACTTGTTACCAGATGAGATGAAGGCCAAACGCTTTCCCGTCGTACAATAAAAAAAAACATAGGTATATACATATATTTCTGTATATTGTAGGTATGTATATACATTTCTGATGTATTTGTGATTCGTGCTTTGTCGGTATTTTGCAGATTGAGTGAGTTATCTTCAGTACTCAGTAATCAGTGTACTCAGGAGCCACATACTGCCTTCGACTTATAAGAACTAAGCGCTACAAGAACTTGGAATAAGCTACTAGCGTCTGTTTTTCCGCTGTGTTACAACCCTAATGTATTTAAGAAGAGAGTTAATTAGCACCTTCTGGGTAGGCTCTCTCCATCGTAGATCTCAACTTTGTGTAAGTTCCGAGGTAAAGAGCCATATTCAATGTATATTGCCAAACACAAAACAAACATCGACCTCATCATTTTTTTTTGTTTTGTTCATATTATCTGCGATCAGTTGGCGTACTATAAGCAGATGTGTTGATGGCGTGTAGCCTCGACTCATTAGTCGGTCCTTAATTAATCACATAATTCTCCAGGATACGGGTTCTTTCCGCCTTGTGTCACGTGGATTCACAATGAGTGCTTTTGCAAGTGGGTTGACATGGCATTTCAGCGGATCAAATTATCGCTCCCTCTGAGTTGGATCTTTTCATCGACTGTGGGGACTTCAAGGTAGTCGTGGATTTCTTTGACAGTTGTGAACCATGGCACATACACCAGTGAGCGTAAGATTTTATTTTGGCAGCGTCGAATGATAGTGCGATGGATTTGCAGGTCGTACTCCATAAAATATCTGTAGCCCATATGTCCACACAGGTTTTAGGATGCTATTGTATACTAGCCTCTTGTTGAGAAGAGACAATGATAACTCATCATATAAATGTTTGTCCCGGCTGAGAAGCGAACCCAACTGAATTGCAAGGCCAGTTCACATATTTACTGCAAAGAAAGTCTAAATTGTCTACAAAGCTGCTGAGTGCGCGAAAAGTACAAGTCCTGTTAAAATAAAAAAGTGCTATAGGCAAAAAGCAGATCATTATAAACCACTACTACACTTTGCCCCCAAGAAACGGCAGAGAGCGTTCACAAAGCTTTCAGGAGACGGCGTTCAAAGACGTCATCGCAAACTGAGGACGGATACATGATGCGTATATAGCAGCTTCTGCGTTTACACCAGAATAGGTATTCCGGTCCGTTGAAATCTTGACTAATATGATATACTAGCTTTTGATTCCGGCTTCACCCGCGTTGACCCGGATGTACAATTTTTTTTACTTTTTTTACGTCAGCACCAGTCAAATGGCAAAACTGCCGCCTCTGTGGTCTAGTGGTTCATCCACAGGTATCAGACCTAGTGGTGGGCTTCAACCAAATTGGGGAACAAGTAGGTGCTCGGTTTAGTTGGTGTTAGGGCTGGTTTTAAGTCCACCACCAACTTATAACTAAGTATGACATCATAGTAACAAATTTGTTTGTTGTGGTTCGGCATATTCTGGCGTTGAGGATTCCATGTGAAGTGCGCTTCCAATTTTGGCCTTATATACTTGAAACCAGGTGAATCGAAGGCCAAGCTCTTCTCCGTCGTACAATAGAAACTTTACAAAACGCACCGGCCGTGTTTTTACAACATCATCGTCCGGCAGCGCAAGTTTAAGGTTATTTTTTCTTCTTCCTCGCCTCAATGCCTCTTAGTGTGGGATCGGCACATTATGTCTCCTGCTTCAACATTTCTCATCATCCGGTGTAAATGTAGGGCTGTGACAACACTCCGTATTTTATGTCCTTCGGCAAGACATGTGTAAGTGTCCGTTATACCAAGATCCCTTGAGACGGGCGTTTTCCACTACATCAAGAGAAACAGCGGTGCAAAAGGAGGTCACACTTGCTTGGCGCTCTAAAGCATGTTACTCAAGATACGTCATCCCGCAGCAAAACCTTTGTTGAAAAACTTGGTAAGAAACACTGAGCGATTGTTTCGCCGCGTCTTTTGGTGTGCTCTTTTTTTGAAAGTTTAATACATTTTCAGCCAGTACGACACGATTTTCCACAAAATGTTTACACGTTTGACACGTTCTGATTTCAAAAAGGGCTATCAAGTGTTTTTAAAATGGCGTTTCATGTGAAGTACCTAACCTGGTAGGTTGTTTTTTATTTTGTTGTTATATTTGAATGGAATGAACACGATCAATTAGATATCTCTTTACCAATGTCCCTAAAAACACTTCTATTTATTAAGAATTTCCTATCTTTCGATTAAAATCTAGAGAAAACTTTATCGCTGAGGCATGGTTTGATATCTACTTTATAATGGGTGTTTTAAAAAAACATCTATATTGTATATTTTTATAATCAACTAAGTTCATCTGCGTAAAAAAATACGTACGCTACTGATGTTTTCTACTTCCATTGAACTTGGCACTAACATTTTATTACCAGAAGAAAGGCTAAGGAGCTATTTCAGCCTACGTACCGTACGAGAAATATGGCGCACCGCACTAATGGGTTATTGTGTGTGAACCATAAATACCAATTACTAGCTGGCTGATCCAGAGAGCTCGCAAAAAATAGCACAGAAAAATAGACGCTCTCATATGAAATATTCGGATAACTAGTTGAAAAAATTCGTTACATATAAAGGTACAGAAAGAAATCACTGCTCATTATTTCATTCATTCTTTCATTCTGAAAAAATATAAAGGTACGGAAAGAAATCACTGCTCTTTATTTCCTTCATTCGGTTTCATCGACCTCATTTTATAATATTTTCTGCCAAGTTGTTTAGCAGTTAGAAAATGCATTGGGATTATGCTCACCAATTGTGCATTACTTAATTTTTTTGTCAAATGTTAAGTAACCTCGATCTAACACCTCGAGTGCCTTGATATGTTTCTATTATAAAAAAAAATGTAGCTGTAGATTTTAACCATACTTGTGGCTCTGTAAGCTGTAAGTAGTTCACGACAGTCTTTCTTTGCATAGCTTAAAACTTAATTAAATGATCACCACGCACCTCTGAACAAAATTCTTAATAAAGTTAAGAGACATTGAATAATACAGGTGCTATAACAAAAGCTTCTTTCGTCAATTTATTTACCTATTTTTATACATTCATATTAGATAGATTATTTCTCATTGTATCAGGTACAACTTTAGGACATTAAAATTTATAAATAATAATGATAATATAATAAAAAAACCTATTTATTGCTTGACGATATACATAACACACTCATACACCAACCAGTCCAATCAGGTAATTAAGTAACTATATCTTATTTAATTAATTCATGAAAAAAACGAATTTCTTGAGCCGAATCAAATCATGACTCAGGATTTTTTTTTTTCATTTTGATATATACTTATATTTTTTATTGTACGACGGGGGAAGCGCTTGGCCTTCATCTCACCTGGTAACAAGTTGAGATAAAGCCGAAGGTGGAGGCGCACTTCACCCAGAATCCTCAACAAACTGAGGAACTGGCTATCTTACCTCTGAATGCCGGAACACAACAATTTTAGAATTGTTGTTATGGCGACAGAATTAGGTAAGATGGTGGTAGCTAGACAGGCGGACTCAAACAAAGTCCTACCACCAATAAAACCAAGCACAATATATTGTACTCCCCATGGGGATCGAACCCGGGACCTCTTTATCTGAAATCGGTGGGTGGATCCACTAGACCACAGAGGCGGTTAAAAGTAATTTCACCCCCTCACATCTCAGACTCCTTGAAGTTCATCGGATGAAAAAGTTGTTCAGTCAACAAAGTTGCGCCCTAATAAGGGTATATCGCTGCTGCACATTTTCTCGGGTACTCAGGTCAGTCTTATACATAAGCCTCCTTTTACTACATCAGTGTAAAGTGAAAGGGGTTGGTGCAATTGAACCCCGCAAGAACTTTGAGATATTTATAGTACAGATAGCATCATTAATTTTAGTAGCCCCAAATGGAATTTCAACGTATAACGGCCTCTAAATTGACATACCATAATCAATAGCAACTATACTATAATTTAAATCATAAAAAGCATTTCAAGTAAGTGCATTTTCCAACCCTGCCTGTTCTTTATTCTCCTAAGTCTATGGTCTATGGTCAGTTCAGTACAAGAAAATTTGGTGCTCACTGTGTATTGTAATGTTATCTATGGAATAGTTTTATGACTGCGTTTCTTGTGTAACTACCCTTAACACGTTAATGGTCTTTTTAGACCGGTCTGGGCAATAATGAATCAACAAACTTGTGAACCTGCTTAGACCTTTGAATTCAACAAACCTGAACACTAGCCTGATAAAAAAATATAGCTTAGCAACTAACTAATTTTAAAAGACGCACTGTATAGTGTTTTCCGAGATAATATTTATCAACTATTGTTTTCAGCAAAATGCGCTTAGAAACCTCTTAATAATGTATAGTGACATGATTAACTAAAGATTTGTGTAGCAAATTTACACCAAATTGCTCAGTACAGTACGGAAAATGAATGAAATTTCATTTCATTTATAAATTTCATTTCATTTAATTCCACCAAACAATATTAAGTATCGTTTACTGTATTTTAGTCACAATATTATTTAAATTACATTCAATCAACATCGATGCCATTAGAGGCGCTGTATGAATCGTTTGGTGTTTCTACCAATATAATACAGCGCCTTTAGATGATATATTTATTCAGTAAGGTTTTTAGGATCACTTTCAAACGTCAAATCTACCGCCTGTTCGGAATCACGACCAGCACACAAGGAGAAAGGCAAGAACCTCGGGCTAGCTTTTTTTTTCATGATCCATTACAATAGCTTAAAATTATCTTATGATAATTACAATTTATTCACTGGAGCAAATTCATTTTTTTAGTGCCAGGCTATCTTATCTTCTAGGTAATCTGAAATTTTATAATAAGCTTTCCTGCATAACTTTTGTTTTTAAATTTTTTTGAATTTATTATTTGACAAGCTAAGCACTTCACTTGGCAAATTATTATAAAAGCCTACAGTTTGCCCTATGAACGATTTATTAACCTTATGGAGCCTAGTTGTGGGAACAGCGAATTTATTCTTATTTCTAGTATTATAATTATGCTTCTGAATCACTAAACAATGTTATCACACTCAAATATCACTTGATGTTATCTCGCTGTATCATAATCGAATACTGTCCTGCTTCCGAATCGCGCGGCATATTTATATCCAGTCTATCGAATGATCTATCTAGTAAGCGCGGGAATGGTCAATAAATCGGAACGTTAAGATAGCCAGTTTCTCAGTTTGTTGAGGATTCCGGGCGAAGTGCGCTTTCACCTTCGGCCTTATCATAACTTGAAAATTAGAAGAGATGAATTAAAAGCACCTCACCGTTATACAGTAAAAAAAAACTTCACAGTAACCTCTAATGCAGCCTCACGTCCATAGTGAATAATGTTCACGTGACATTGTCCACTAAGAAAATGAAACAAGGTTGGTTATGCATTAATTTGCGGTTGGGTTCATTATTATGAATAATTAATACCCGATAATACACAATAACTCTCGCATAAAAAGTAGATTTATTCGGAAGTGGACTAAGCCTCATGAATTCTCAATTGTGTAACCAATACAGCTCATGACTACATCAGCGCACACTCCACTGCTGCGCAAGTTAAATAAAAACGTTTACAGCTTATTGGAAACTTATAAAATTATTAATATTAAATATCTCAGATAAAACTACATTAGAGGTATGTTTGGTATTCATCGTAGTCCTCAAAATATTGAGGATTTTGGATGAAGTGCGTTTCTACCGTCGGCCTTATACTTGAAAATATACTTATACTTGAATGCATATACTTGAAAACCAGGTGAAATTAAATGAAAAGTAATATAAACATATTAATTTTAATATAAAAAGAATATAATATAAAAAGTAAGTAAAATAAAATAAAAGAAAGAAAACGATTAACGAACTACCTGTGTACCAAACTGGCATCCAATGATAAATGTTTTTTTCCTATGATCCTAGTTTATTAAAATAATTTAATAGGCGATATTGTATAATTATGTCTCTATTTCAAATGTCGTATATTCGAATATCGTTTTGGACAAATTTATTCTTAGTATTTTCATTGTGTATCTTTCGCTATTAGAGCACATTATTTAGATTCGAAAAAACGGGTATTTATCGCGTATTTATACCTTATATTTATCCCGATGTTTCGGCAGGGTTGCACCCACCGTGGTCGAAGGCAGACTGGAACTTTGGAGTCACCGTATTTCGGGATAAATATAGGTAAAATACGCGATGAATACCAGTTTTTCGAATATCAACAATATTTTCATGTGGTCACAAATCCATGTTTCAAAATCAGTGTTTACGGGCTATTGCCATAGGCATCTATTAGCTGTATACCTGGGGCTAGTGGCTAAAGTTATCTTTCGAAGCACATAATGCTCTTATATATGAAACATATTTACCTAACTAAGCCCAGAGTGACCCATCTGGCAACTCCATCCAGATCGAGAATTGAACAGTCGAAAATCAATACCGATATTTCGATAATAGTATGTATGTATTTGCTTGTGTAAATCAATATTGAGTCAACCAGCTGTATTAATATTCGCTGAGGCTGGGACCGGCACTCTGGAAAATGTTCAAGTCCTACAGAAAATTAGGAGTTTCGCCGATAAATTTCATTACGCCCTTTTTTCAGTCAAGTTATTTATGCGACAATCTATTGCAACGAGACGGGGGGCGTTTAGTTTTAAATTAACGGTGGAATGATAAGAGTTACGAGGAATTTCCAAATTGGGTCACAGTCCTGGCCTGCGAAACCGAGATGCCATTGTTGAACCTTAAAATCAGTTGCTTTTGGGTCCTGTACCCAAATGTACCCAACAAAACCCGACTCTACAAGTTGTTTACCTTGGTTTGATTGGAGCTAGGACTTTGATTAAGTCCGCCTGGCTAGCTACAACCATATTACGTAATTCTGTCGTCATAGCAACAATTCGAAAAATTAAATGTGTTCCGGCATTAAGAGGTTAGATAGCCTTTTCTTCAGATTGTTGAGGATTCCGGGCGAAGTGCGTTCTCATCTTAGAGGCCTTATCATAACTTGAAAATTAGGTGAGATGAAGGCTCCAAGCGCTTTAATAAAAAAAAGATCTTTTCCATGCATTCACATAATTATTTTTTTTACTCGAAATGTGTATGTTTTAGACTTCGAGGCTCACCTGGTCATCCCAAGAAGCTGCCTATTGAAGGCACTGGCATTTTTCCCGTGCTAGTTAGTACTTGGCGCCGGACTTTGGCAGGAGATTCTTTAGTAAAAATAACTACGATAGAAGTTAAGAATTCTTCCACCGTGACTTTTTAATTGATGAGTATTCGGTTAATCCTATAAAAGGTGGTATTAAACCGATTAAAGTAGGGAGACTCTGTTTTATAGGTGTTACCGAAGGTTAGAGTGATTGCTCCAAAGTTTATAGCGGAATTCGGAATTAAATTCTAAGCCCTTTAGTTACAAATTGTTGGAGGATTGGAAAGTAATATTACACGGCTTTTTGATTCATTAATTCAGGTGCCCTTTTAGATTGTAGAACAGAAAATATTATTAAGATCAATCAATCCGGGTGAAGTGCGCCTCCACCTTCGGCCTTACTTTAACATGTAACCAGGTGAGATGAAGGCCAAGAGCTTCCCCGTCGTACGATAAAAATAAAAAAAAAGAATCTGCCAAGCACGATGAGGATTTTTTTGTCTTACCTGAAGACGGAACAAGGAAACAAAAGAGGAACTGGCTATCTTATGAATGCCAGAACACAACCATTCTAGAATTGTTTTAATGGCGACAGAAGTAAGTAAAGTGGTGGTACTAGCTACCAGGCGAACTCAAACAAAGTCCTACCACCAACCGAACCAAGCACAATATTGTTCTCCCCTGGGGACTGAACCCGGGACCTCTGGATCTGACATCGTCGGACGAACCACAAGACTACAGAGGCGGCTCTGACGCTAAAGATTGACGTAGCGGTTAATGACACCTGCCGCATCGTTTCTGGTTGTTTTAAAACCACTCCATACGTAAAAAGATGAATCTCTTAGCTGGCATAGAACAAAAGAAGAAGTAAAGAGTCGAAGGAGTCTCTTGCGTTATACCAAGTCTCTAGCTGAAAGTTCAATAGTCACAAGGTGTAAAATGTGACCCTCACTGACCAGACTTGACATTCAGAGAGAGACCGCCATAAATAGTCTACCTACTTTCCTGCTCGCTATGCCCCTCTACTTACACGGCCATTGGAGCCGTGTATGGTGTAAGGGTTTGGTATTGGTCAAGGAATGTTAAAAGTTTTGAAGCTTCTGAATCGAATATACACGAATTATATCGAAGAAGAAGAATAAGACAAATGCTTGTTCTGGGTCGAACTCACAACCTAAGTGCAGAAGGCATAGGTACTGCCAAGTGAGCTGTTAATTAAATTAAATGAAACTGAGGAAATAAATGTATGTCGTGCAGTGATGGTAAAAATATTTTCACCAAAAATAAAAACTGGTTTATCGCATACAATCAAATTCAATTTCAATAAATGCAATTTGAATGTTCAGCATAGGTAATATAATCAATTCGTGATGAATTTCACAAATATCGTATGAATTTTCAATGACTCGTATTTATTTGAGAATGGATTCGCACGGGACATGGTTCTGCCATCTGCTGCGGTGGCACATACAAACAGTTAAAACTTTAAGTTTACCCACCTGTGTGGTCTAGTGGTTCAAGCCACCGATTTCAGATCCAGAGGTCCCGGGTTCGATCCCCATGGGGAGTACAATATATTGTCCTTGGTTTGGTTAGTGGTAGGACTTTGTTTAAGTCCGCCTGGCTAGCTACCACCATTTTACCTAATTCTGTCGCCATAATAACAATTCAAAAATTGTTGTGTTCCAGCATTCAGAGGTAAGATAGTCAGTTCCTCAATTTGTTGAGGATTCCGGGTGAAGTGCGCCTCCACTTTCGGCCTTATCTCAACTTGTTACCAGGTGAGATGAAGGCCAAGTGCTTACCCGTCGTACAATAAAAAAAACAGTTTTTTTTTAATCTTAAAGGGGTACTGTTTCACAAGTTTAACAATGTTTTTTCCATCATTTTTGAATTTTGAAAAATGATGGAAGAAGGATGGAAGGAAGGATGCAAGTCGATCACTGATAACAACCATATAACAGCTTTTGTTCCTTCTTGTAAAAGAAGAAAGAAAGCTGTTACAGTAATACAGTGCCACACGGTGCGTTACTTCGCCGCATTTTGTTTTTTTGCCATCGACTGTTATGGACATGTAATGAGAGCTAGGGATAATACAACTGAGCCTCATAGCTCAGTTGGCAGTAACTCTGCCTTCTGCTCTGTAGGTTGTGGGTTCGATTCCCACTCAGGACAAACATTTGTGTGATGAATATTGATGTTTGTTCTACCACCTAGTGTGGGATAAAGACAAAAGAGTGACAAATGGCCGGAATTTCATTCCCCGTATCCCAAGAAACACTATAAAATAAATCTACCCTTAAAATGTCAAGTCTGTGGGACCTCTGGTTTGGTTTGGCTTGTGCCTTGATAGTCAGTAAACTACACGAAAATTTATTTTAGACTAGACAATTTGGACTTTACTATTCCATGAGTATTTCCTGAAATCCTTTCTTAGTGCATAGGTGCACTACAAAAATAACCTACCATGAAATTTACTAGTAATTTGAACGTCTGGTTTGGACGTTGATTATCAGTCAGTTAGTCAGTCTGTCAGCTACTCTATTCTGCTATTCTCTACAATATTATTATATAAAATATATATGTCTATAAAATGATGCAATTTTCAACGTACCGTGTGGCAATGTCGCTGCTTTAGTTCCCGAAATTTATCATTTTTTTGAGGGAACTTTTTCATAAAGAAACAACTTTTTCTACTAACGGGGCCTCGTTATTAAGCGAAATAACTTTATCAAAATATATCCTATTCAAATCATGGTCCCACTGCTACATAAACATTTTTACTATCCAACAAAACTTACGTTTTAGGGTTCGGTACCCAAAAGGGCCAACGGGACCATATAATAATATGGTAAAGAATTCGTTGTCCGTCAATTCTTCCTTAAGATCTTTGAGCCGTAGTTTTAACAACTATTTTTATTTTTACTAGCTTACCCTGTGCAATTACAATTGCGCAAAATTGCCAAACAAACAAAACCTCGCTAGCAATCGCTTCACTGAATCATCCGCTGGGCTGATCTAAAGATTATCTGAATTTAATAAAAATTGGTCCAGCCGTTCTCGTGCTATGCGCTTAGCAACATATTTCACTATTCATTTTGATTTATAAATAAATAAATATTACAGGACATTCATTTCACACAGCGCCACCTAGCCAGTAAACTAAAAATAGCTAAAGAATACATAGAAAGCATATGGGAGCTAAATTACGAATTTAATACTCACACATTTTTTTAATATAAATACAATCTTATGATTGATATGATCAATGCAACACCCAAAATACAGAATAAACAACAATATTGATCACACAATATTTTTGTCCTGGGTGGGAATCGAACCCACAACCTACATCGCTGAAGGCAGACCAACTGAGCTATGAGACTTGTTATTTGTATATATATGTAGATAAATAAGATAGTACAGATAATATAAGATTTACTAAATTACATCAACGTTACATTTATCTACTACGAGTATAATAAGGGCATCTAAGGCACTAGAAGGAAATGCAAATGAAAGTACCATTTAAAGAAATGGGGGTTGAAACCCTCGATGTGCGAGTCCAACTCGCACTTTATCTGTTACTCATAAAACCCTCTACAAAGTTTCTCACAAAGGCTCCCGAAACACGCCATAAAACTACAATGAAAGCTGGTAACTATCGCAATGTAAAGTTTTCGTCATTCATTCCGAGGCAGAGTTTGACAAACAGACGGCATTCTCGACTTGAGAGTTCATTATACGGAACATTGGGTCGGAGCGACAACGTTCTTTCTGGAGTTTCAAGTTTGGCCAGAGTTGGATTTGGACACGAGTGCTGATGACGCAACCTAGTCAGAACTGTTGCATGCGTTTCATGATTAACCGCCTCCATGGTCAAGTGGTTCGACCACTGTAGTCAGATCCAGAGGTCTCGGGTTCGATCCCCATGGGGAATAGTATTGTGCTTAGTTTAGTTGGTTAGGACTAGTCCGCCTGGCTAGCTACCACCATCTTACCTAAGTCTGTCGCCATAACAACAATTCTTAAAAATCTATTACGACAGAATTAGATGAGATGCTATTACCTAGCTGTTACCTAGCGCCAAGCGGACTTAACCAAAGTCCTACCATTAACCAAACTAAGAACAATATTGTACTACCCCAGGGGATCGAACCAGGGACCTCTGGATCTGAAACCAGTGGGTGAACCAGCAGATCACAGAGGCGGTTAAAAGACTCAAGTTATAAGTAGCTGGAAAGACTGATGACGGCAAAGAGTTCCACACCTTGCATCTTTAATTGATGTCAATTTAAATTCCTTGGTCTAAATCTACCTTCATTGTAACAAGCCAATACTAGTGATCTGTGCGTCTTTTTGTTCTGTTATGGAAAGAAAGTGATATCAGATCTTGTATATCCTGCGCACGTTCACCAAAATTAAACCAATAGAAGATAGTAAAGCTTTTCGGCGGTGCTTGAAACCTAGGATTTTAGTTTACGCCTTCTATGTTCGATCAAATCAAGCACGTCATAAAAATATATGTCAGAATGTTTTAGAGAATAACTAAACATTTAATGTAATAACGCACCATCTACCCACGAAAATTAATGGATAAAGAAACAGTACCAACATAAAAAACATAACTAGCCTGAGTTTCTTGCCATATTTTCTCCTTGAGTTTTGGTTGCGATTCCGAACAGGCGGTAGATTTGAAGAAATATTACGATAAATGAATTTGAATTTGAATGACGAATTCCTTTTCTGCAGTGGGTGAATGCAATGAAGGCGTTTCAAGACAAGCATAAGATTTCTTTATTCCGTTTAACAGAGTACATTGTGTGCGGTGAACTTAAAATCTTAATTAGTATTTATTCCGTCTGTTTCATTTAAAACATTTTGTGACACCGAGAAAAAACGTTTAATTAGAAATTTACGAAGTTAAAGCTAAATAAGTAAAACAAAAACTCACAACTTTTCCGCCTTCGAGGACTCAACTCTGATCACTACTCAGCGAGGAACAAGCCTGTCTTACCGAAAATCCTTTCTTAGTACAGTACGGTACAGAACACTAAGGTTCTGTATTAAATATGGGGGCAAGATAATCAGAGCTCTTAATCGCTTTGACCAAACGTGTCTTAACACGCCCGCGTTACGATATCTGCTACGATGATTCCAAGCAGAAACCGTAATGCGGGTTCGTTAAGACACAATTGGTCATAGTGAATAAGGGCACAGGAATACACTCTTTAAAATTTAATGTTAATTACTAACACTAAGCTTAATATTATAGTACCTACACCTTTTTGACACCAGATAAGCATTATCAACGTTGTCAAAGCTTACCAATATAAGCTCTTATGATGTTATCAATACCGATCGTAGCACATTCATCGGTGCCAAATCCGGACCTGTCGAACGAGTTCAGCAAGTCAGTCAGAACTTGGTCGAATTTGGCAATACGCCGCGACTAACGAACGCGCCAAAAATAGTCTCGCATTCGACATTCGGGTTGTGCATCTGAATAGAGCCTGTATTGAATTTTGAAGCCAGATGTATTTCTATTTGGTAGCTTATGACGTAGTCAATGACATAAGCCTATGACATAGTGCATGAGCTCTGATTGACTGATCAAAAGAAACACAAAAACAATTTTTGGCTCGCAATATATCTTTTGAAAATATCATGGCTATGAACACTGCAATGTTAGTACGTATATTTTATATTTAACGTAATACGTATTTTTCGAGTCTTTTCCGATACTTAATACTCCTCGAAAAGTCTGACACCAGGGTTGTCAAAAACAACAAACACGAAGATGAAGAAGAATATGACATGTTTTTGAATATTATTGTTTTTTGTACGACGGGGAAGCGCTTGACCTTTATCTCACCTGGTAACAAGTTAAGATAAGGCCGAAGGTGGAGGCACACTTCACCCGGATTACTTAAGAAACTGAGGAACTGGCTATCTTACCTCTCTATGCCGCAACACAACAATTTTAGAATTGTTGTTATGGCGACAGAATTAAGTAAGATGGTAGTAGTTAGCCAGGCGACTTAATCAAATTCCTACCGCCAACCAAACCAAGCACTCGCTATTGTACTCCACATGGGGATCGAACCCGGGACTTATGGATCTGACTCCGGAAGGCGAACCACTAGACCACTGAGGCGTTAAGTTTTAGTATTGTATAGATGTTTCTAGTGTTTAATAAATTATTCATATTTATATCATATAACATAGGTTATTTATAGCATCATATAGACAGATAGACAAAAATGGTAGACTATTGTTTCAGCTTCAGCATCGCTAATAGTGTTTCCTATTTTTTTTTGTAGCGATTTTGTCCCGTTTAATTACTTATAATTAAACTACATAATAAATCCACACATATGTAAATATATAAAGGTTAGGCCATTTCACCAATTTAACATATAAATAAACAATGTAAAGAAATAAATATTACAGGACAACAATTATTTGATTAATTATAATGCACAACGTTACACACATAATCTACAATACAAAAACACAATAATGAAACTCGTAATCTCTTTGAATTTCTGACCCCTGACAAAACAATATGGCCGACCGATAGCCGAGAATATAACAAATCATTACGGAAACATTTAATGCGGCACGGGCAGTGTACAACAAATTACGAAAGAAAATAATAACGTACACAATGGCAACGTATTTATTCCGGTATAATGTCTAAATAAGTATAAATGTACGCATGTGTTGCGGCCGATGTACGAAATCGGGTATTTTGGAATACTACTAGGTCCAAATAGTAGTGATAAATAGGTCCAATAGTGGTAGAACCTATTTGACTATTTGGACCAATGGCCTTAAATTATTTATAAGGATTTTTCACCGATTGCACATTATAAGTAAACAAAAAACCTTAGATTATAAATTTTACGCAGCGCCATCTAGCCCCAAACGAACAATGCTTGTAATATAGTTCCCACCATAATATTACAAATATAGAATATTCACATTTTTTTTGTAGAAATAAACATACCACACCCGAAGACAGAACATACATAATATGTATATTCATCACAAATATATTTGTACAGGGTTGGAATTAAGTAATCTTGAAACCTCTATGGATAGGTACGATGCCAGTATTTGGTCAAAAATTTTACCTTAAAACCATCAAAAGACAAGTGATTCACATTTTTAAATATTTTGCCAACCTGATATTTAACCACGCAGTCGGCAATATACATTATGGTAATTTATAGGGAGTTTGTCAAATGTCTGCTTTTGCTAAATGCCTGGAACACAAGCCTAATAACATCGGGTGAAGCAATAATAATGTCCAATAACCGGCCTTTATGATTTACTTTTTGTATCGCGTAAATATAAGGAATAAAATTGTTTATGGGGTTCGTTATTTGAACCCCTTATATTAAACGTGAAACAGTTGTGGTAAGTATAAATATTTTACCCTGAATATGTAGCTTTCTATGTCAATTCAATACATTTTTGTATTACTTTTTGTCGACTTCCGTACATTAGCGGGCAGAAGTGAATGCGAAAGGCAAAAGGAAGATCTTGAAGGCGCAACTTGGGAGACCGAATTGATGTGTCAATTTGAATACATGCCGTCTCGGTGGTCTAGTGGTTCAACCGACCGATTTCAGACCTAGAGGTCCCGGGTTCGATCCCATGGGGAGTATAATATATTGTGCTTGGTTTGGCTGGTGGTAGGACTTTGTTGAAGTCCGCCTGGATAGCTACCACCATCTTACCTAATTCTGTCGCCATAATATCAATTCTAAAATTGTTGTGTTCCGGCATTCAGAGGTAAGATAGCCAGTTCCTCAGTTTGTTGAGGATTCCGGGTGAAGTGCGCCTCCACCTTCGGCCTTATCTTAACTTGTTACTAGGTGCGATGAAGGAAAAGGGCTTCCCCGTCTTTCAATAAAAAAAAAACTTGGTTGTTCTTTCGAAAGCATTATTTGTCTTCTATTTTATTGTCTTGTTTTCCAATTTTACTTTTAACGTACACGGTAGTCAAGTCACCAACTTTGTTTCGGTTCTACGAGGGAACCGTCATCAGGGTGAGGATGATTTCAGGATGAGATCACGGCCACGGCGCGTACAGTCTTCCCATGTGACGTCGTTTTTCACACCTTTAAACTATCTACAAGAACAACTATCGTATACTTGAGTACAACTCATGTTTAAAAATGTCTAATAACACTTTTGCAAAATTTGATAGTGTAATTTTCTTTGAACTTATTTTTTAATTATTAGTGTTCTGTGGTTGTGTACATGTGTTCGACTATGTACCTAAAATATTAGGTACATAGTCGAACAGAACTACAACTTTACAGCGTTTATCACTAAAGAGTTGAAAGTGTGGGTCGTATAGGTAAACTAGATGGTCATAAAGAGATTGGTGGTGGTTTATGATATTATTGTGGAATGCTATTATTAGTTGGTACATAGGTTCCAACTAACGTTAACTAACGTTATCTAGGTATATACCTTTGAATTAATAATAAATAAATCTAACTAGGTATAACCTCTGAGCTAGCCTGGTTCGCCCACCGGTATCAGACCCAGAGGCCCAGGATTCGATCCCCAGTGGGGTACAATTACGATCGTGGTTTGGTTGGTGGTAGGATTTTATTTAAGCCAACCTGGCTAGCTACCACCATCTATTTATATGTTATCTATACATATACTTATAGTTATTGTGTGATGGGTCAAAATCTGTACTCTATAATATATATCAAATAAATCTGAGACCTGTTTGTTTATATACGTTGAGTCAACCTTGGATCTCGAGGCTTGCCTGGGCAAGAATGAGGTAGATCTCATTCAACGGAGCAAACTAAACAGAAAATGTTTTGTTCGAGAGTAGACTTATAAAGGCCAAAATAAAAGAGATGAAATAAGAACCTTGGCGCAAGTGTAACTGCACGGGGCCAGCTAGTCTTACCTAAATGTGTCGTCACAACAACAATTCTCTCCTGGCTAAAACGGTTGCCTGGAAGCGATCGCTTTCAGCGATAAGGCCGCCCATTGTTTTACCAGTGTCATTTAGATTAAGTTTTTGTCTATACCTACCAATGTATTTTATTATCTATCTTTGCATATCTATCTCTCTGCAAATATTACAGACTTTTAGAGCTGTCAGTGATGATGATGACGATCGTGAACTAACTTTTTGACATACATTAACAGCTTTTAGCAGAGTTACACTGTTTTGCTGGTTATAAACGATTTTCTTTACTAATTTGTTGTTTTAGTCGTTAGAACCACTCCACCCCGGAAATTGCACCTTAGTTTGCAATTTAGCAAAAATTACTTGATTGGCTAACTGGTATGAGTAATATTAAAGCGCCCTAGCTAGTAGTAGTAACGTTATTAAAAAGTGCTTAATTTTTTTATTTCTTTACTACTTGGAGGCGGAACAAGCAATCAGCCCACCTGATGTTAAATGCATCTCTAGCCTTTGTCAAAGGCTTACTGCGTAGCTCACATCCAATGGACATGCACCTACGTGGTACTGCATAGCGTCGGTCAACTTGAAGCATAAAGTGTTAAGCCTCGCGCGCCCGTAATAAACCGGCAACCCTTCTAACCGAAACACAGCAATGCTACTTATTTATTATTTATTGGTTATTCAGTCAAAAGTGCCGAAACCAAAAGATTCCTCGGGTTTTACGTGAGTTTCGGATAGTAATCCAAACCATGTATAAATTAATATTATGTGATCGATTTTTTATTGATTACTGAGTTAAAACGTACACCCCAAACTAGAAGTATTTTTTTTATTAACCCACCATAAATAATTACTAACCACTAAGTGATCTCACCAGAAGCAGCTTCCTTCTGTGTATGGTATTTCTAGTGCGATCACCAATCTGTCCGTCAAGCGCCATGATTATAGCAAAAACAGCTTTCGAGAATGCCTTGTCCAACTGTGGACATGAATGGGGCTGTAGAATCACAGATCACTTCGTATATTTCTCTCTCACATTTTGCCACAATTTACTTTTATTTCCAGTACATTGAATGCTTACAGTTTTGCGCTATATTAAGATTTTTATTCCTATTCTGTTCGCGAACGAAATTTTATTCACTGCAATCGGACGTGCCAGTTGCTGGACCAGCATTCCAATGGCAGAAAATAAAAATTCGATTCGACAACGCCAAATCAAGTATTTGTCCCTTTTTCGCAAGGTTTTTTCGGTATTAGATCGATGCTTTTATAGATTTTGCTGAAGAGGGGAGATCGTTGATTGATAGAGGCATGTTTCCCGAAATATCTCTCAATAATGAGTTCTCGGAACGTCTCTGATAGAGAGGTTTTAACACTTATATTATAAAAAGTTAGGTAATGTTTGTAGGTTTGGATGTCAGTAATCTCTGAAATAAATCGTCCGATTTTAACAATTCTTTAACCAATATTTAGAATAGACTTTCAGGATAGGGGTAAACTTAGGCTTGTATTATATTATATAATCTATTAGGTGGGTTCTATTATCTACAAGACTTATCTATTAGTATTTTGTTTTCAAATCAAATATTTTTTTTTATTGTACGAAGGGTAAGCACTTGGCTTTCATCTCACCTGGTTACAAGTTGAGATTAGGCCGAAGGTGGAAGCGCACTTCACCCGGAATCCTCAACAAACTGAGAAACTGGCTTATCTTACCTCTAAATGCCGGAACACAACATTTTTTTTAATTGGTATAATGTATTGGTATGGCGACAGAATTAGGTAAGTTAGTAAAATTGAAGAGAATAATACAATTTATATTTTATATCACATAAAATGAAAAAGCAATTATGTTTGTGCAAAAATTTAAATAATAATTTTCCGTTGCCGGTTAAAAAAATGAAAATTTGTTTGTAAAATGTACTTTTCAGAGTTCCGTACTCACAGTGTGCCAAAGGAATCCGATTACTTAGTGTCCACTGTCCGTCCGTCCATCCGTAAATCTGTTAGTCAGTGGACTGTATCTCATGATCCGTAATAGGTAGATAGTTGATGTTTTCACAGTGTATTTTAATATAAAAAAGTATGTAAGTATTTTATCCGTAATCTAGTTCCCATATTACAAGCTATGGGGCTTTATGACGCTCTATGAAATTAATATCCTGTAATATTGATTTATTATTTATTGCCGCTAACAAATAATACAAATAAAATTACATAAAAATAAAAGAGATTGTTAAAAACGTGTTTTTTTGTGAAATGTCAGTCGAACCCTCGGTGTGCGTGTTTGTTCTTGGTAGGATTTTTGTAGAAAGTTACAATGAACAAAATGTTTCCGAGCCATTTCTTTCGTCCGACCAAATTGTCCAGACGTCGTGCGAACGGTTCGATTAACATTTTCTAATGACTATTTCATTGTTTCGAGTTTTATTTAGGTGGAAATCATCTCCAGATTACCACATTTTTGATTAAAAAACTAAATTTAGATTAGAATGTTAGACTAAGACAATTTTTACACTTCAAACCGGAACACAGCAATGCTCCTTCCGGTATGAAGGGTATGGTGGCCGGTGAAATTACAGGCACGTGAGCCTTAACACCTTTATGCCTGTAGTTGATGGCCGTAATGCTGGCTATGTTTTTTTTGTGGCTGTGACCTACGCAGTAAAGCATTGTTATAGGCTAGAAATGAACTTAACATCAGGCGGGCAGGTACTGGCTTGTTCCGTTTCCTAGTTGTATAAAAAATATATTATATAACTGTATCTCATACACATTTTGAACAGTTGAGACAATATTAACCTGAAAACAGTTAAATATCTACCTCTAGTAACTAATCTCCTTAATTCGTGCAACAATCTTGCAACGCAGCGCTCGGAGCTGCAAGTGTCAAATTGATTTTTTTTTCAAATTAATTTGCCATTTTTTTGTTTTCAGGTTAATAGTGAACAATGGGTTTCCGAGAAATAACACCTGAATCAATAACCTATGTTGAATATACCGTAAAACTCACGGTGATTCTACTGATTTTCTCGAATTCGGTTGAATCGATTGCGGTTCCGTTTTTCCATGCAATGAACCTCTGTGGTAAAATTTAAATAGTTCATACGGTTTTAGCGGTCACCAGAGTTAAATAATTGATCGATGAGCGCAATGTCGTGGCTACCCACGATTAATTATTCAATATTATATTGAATACGACTCCGAACTCTAACTCTAGGGAGTTAGAATGAATTATGTCACATTGCTGATGTTCATTGATTTTCTAATACATTTGAAATTTCAGAATATTTTGTTGAATGTTATAGATATAAATATTGGAAATGGTAAAAATTTGATTTTTTTATTTTTTGTTGAATATCATCGGTTACTTGGTTACAATGGCAATAATAAGAAGTCTCGTTTTCGTTTTATTGTCGTTTCTGGTCTAAAGTCGGTCAAGTCGAGAAGGCGGTTCAATGAACTTCAATCCGTCAAAATTATACCTGCATCAAGGAAAACATGTTATGATATGTATATGGAAGAGCTAAAATCTCAAATGAGGCACGTTGGATATTTTGTATTAAAGATAATATGTAAACTCTTTACATTGATGCTTAATAGGGATTTTTGAAGTGAAAACTTCTGTAGCCGCGTTAGGTATTTTTCGAAATGGGTAAAAACCATTGAACTCGCGACACCTTACCGACACCACTTTTAACACATTTGTCTTTAAACACAGTGTCACGTTATCTTTGCTAAGAATATTTTTCTAAGAAGTACGAGTGAGGATCCTTTGAAGCCTACCTCTACCTATAAACAGACGGTTGACAGCCGTGACAGGTATCTATCAACGTCAGTTCTAAGAAGTTATTGTGTCAGTTGTGTTGGAAAAACAACGCTAATTAATACATATCGCGACCAACGCAACATCATTTTGATTTTGAGATTGAGATTCACTCCTTCAAGTCACTTCAAGATTTCACTTCTTGGGCATTCCCGGAGTGCCACTGTTTTTTTATGAACTAAGTCGCTCCATCCAAAAACTCGCTCTATCGTAGACCTAACCGTACGCGCAGGTAATGCCAAAGTAAGACGCAGGGTCAAGAGCTTACCAATGAACAAGCCTCATAGCTCAGTTGATAGTAGCTCTGCCTTCTGCGCTGTAGGCTGTGGGTTCGATTCCCACCCAGGACAAACATTTGTGTGATGAATATAGATGTGTTCTGTGTTTGGGTGTTGTATTGTATGATAAGTATGTATTTACAAAAAAAAAGTATTTGAGTATTCTATCCGTAATCTAGTTCCCATATTACAAGCTATGCTTAGTTTGGGACTAGATAGCGTTGTGTGAAATTAAGTCCTGTAATGTCCTGTCCTGTCCTGTAATAAAAAAATAGTACGCCGAAAGTAAATGATATCGTCTAGATTTCAACAAAGGTTCAACTGAATTGGGGCTCGAAATTTTACAAGCTTGGTGATCATTGTATAATACACAGTATTTTTTCGTGATACAGTTTAAATTGAACTTTAATTGTTGCTTTAGTTATTTTGCCTGTCGCTTTTCTTGAAATCCCAACTTTCTACAATTTTACAAAGCGGTAAATTGTAAAAGCGGAATCAAACTTTTACTCTTGAACAAAGGTTGGCAGTAAATCTATCTTATATTAACTTATCTAGAAATTTCATTTACCAAAAGTCACTCATTAAGAATTAAGAGTCTGCGAGTCAAACTGAACTTTATTGAGCACAATACAAACATCAAACAGTTAATACACTGGTCTAGTAATTAAAAACACCAGCCAAGTTTGAGTCGGACTCACGCACCGAGAGTTCCGTACAAACGTACAGATAAAAGTTATGCTATTTTTATTGCTAAATGAAATCCATAACATTATAATGTGGAAAGCTGGAGGAGCATCAATTAATTGATGACCAAGGTCTCATTATCGTTTCTAATAACTAAAAAATATATATATAATTATGTGATATGACAAAAAAATATATATTTCTGGAATGTATCCTTTATGTGTGCTATAAAACGTTGCTTCATGCCAAATTTCAAGATTCTAGGTCGACTGGAAGTATCCTTTAGGTTTTGATTCCCTTGCGAGTACCTAGTTGCGATATTCAAAATATGCGGCTTAAATTGCTGTTTCTTTTGATTGCATTGACAAAGAAGTTTAGTTTAGTTACATCTTAAAGTTAATATAGATTTGAGAATTTGATATGAATTTCAATATAATACCACTACGCGTTCACGAGGAAAGGGTAGTAAGTTTAAAATTAAAAAATATATTTTGATTATTATGATGGTAACAAAATAATACAAATTATTGGAATAAAATGATTGGTAAACAGCAAATACGCGCAGACAAAGTTTAACCTATCTGTAGGTAGTGGTTTCGATTCCCATCCAGCACAAACATTTGTGTGATAAATATAGATGTTTGTTCATATCAAGTCTGTACTTACAGAAAAAGACAGTGGTACTCCGGGAGTGCCAATAGAAGTGAAAACTTGAAGTTTGTCGGATCTTTGCCGAAGAGAACAGATTCAATTGTTGGTACTTGAATCTTAATGTAGTCGCATTAGTCGCGATCTTTATTATCGAGGGTTGTTTTTGCAATACAACTGACACACTGACTTCTTAGAGCTGACGTTTATAAATACCTGTCACGGCTGTAAATTGTCTGTCTTTAGGTAGAAGCAGTTTTCGAACGCTCCTTACCCGTATCTCTTAATATCGTAAGTTTAATGTGACGATATGCTTAAAGTCAAATGTGTGAAAAGTCTGTAAGGTGTAGCGAGTTCAATGGTTTTAATCCCATCTCAAGAAATGCCCAACGCGCCTTAAGAAGTTTTCACTTCAAAAATATCTATTCGGTCCTACAGCCTAGATGGCGCTGTGTGAAATTAACTGTAATAATAATTGGAGCTTTTATTTATATCACGTGATACATACTTCATTTTCTACTTAGATCTGAATTCGCAGGCAATCTGTCGAATTACTGATTTGACGTGTACTGTGATATCGAAGCGCCTAACAAAATAACATTCAGAAAGTTCGCAAGTAGAAAACAAGTTTATTATTATTACAAAACATTCGTTTGGAATACAATTTGACATTCGTGAGTTCGGGAGTTTTAACATTTTGGCTAATTAAATTCCAAGATTACTTCATTAAGTTACGTAGATTCAGGTTAATTCAATTAACTGGTAACTGCCATACATTGTTGAGTAACTTTTGGAACATCATGTTGGCATAATGACGGATAAAGAATAAACATGAAGATTTTGTATGGCTTTGAGTTTTTCCTACTAGTCAGCTTTTAATTTTGTATACCTACAGCTCAGGTGCGATCTCGTATGGAGTATTGCAGCCACCCCGTAAGATGATGCAGCCAAATATCAACTTGCCGCGCTAGATTAGGTGGAGCGAAGAGCCAAGAGGCTCATAGGTGAAAAGTATCTTGTCAAAACAAGGCCCGACAGCCTAAGCCATCGTCGCAAGGAGGCGTGTTTGTCGGTATTTTTCAGATTATTCTTCGCTAAGTGTGCTCAGAAGCATCTCAACCTTATTCTGCCTTCACCTTAGCTGTGCGTCTGAAATTTTTATTATAGAAAATTCAGACGTGCAACTTTTCAATTATAATCTCTCACTGGTTAATATTCTTATTGTAACTAAGCGCTTTTAAAAACATTTTATTATGCGCACGGCAAAAACTTCTATCAGCTTCTAGGTTCTATGTTTTCACTCCGTTATAACCGATAATTAAGTCTAGAGAGTTAATAGGACTCATTCTGGGTAGGCTTACTCCATGGTAGACCTCATCAATCATCTGTTCAAGATTCAAATTCAAGGGACAATCCATTCTAAAAAATGTTCCTGTTCGTATTTACCAACCTGCTCACGTTACGAGTTATGTAGATTTATTAAGATCCAACCAGATAAGAGCTATTCGGATAAAAACCAAACCATACCCATTTTAAAGAAGACGTGTCTGAAACTCATCCAATTTTTTGTACAATTTATCTGCGTCCCGTTTCCAGGTAAGTGTCCAGTGAAACTAAGAACTAGACCCAATACATTGGAGATGGTATATTACTACCAATCATTATGGTTGACTAGGAAATAATTGAAATTATGGGTCTCGTCTGTTTTCCGCACTAGTAGGTAGAATTCTTGGAATCTTTAAGGAGTAAATAAGTGCCTTTCAGATCAGCGTGTTTTATCTGTACTGGTTTTCAAGTAAGCCGGTGATTGCTTGAAAAGCTTTCAAAGGCATAGCCTACCACAAAAATGCAGCAATTGTGAATTATAAAGAAATACTAGACAACATGTCAACAAATACTGCAGTATTTGTCACAGAGAGGTGAAATAAATCGTTGCTTTTGTAAATATATGTATCCGGCCGGCTGCAGCTGTAGGATTTATATATATACGAATTCAGATGCGATTAAAAATATATATATATATATATACATATATAATATTTTCAAAGTGGTGCAATTTCTGGTTTCATTAGTTTACATTAATTAGTTTATTAGCTATCAAATGACAAAAATAACGAGGTACTGGAATGTTTTAATTATTTCATTGTTGTTTTTTCAAGTAAGTAAATCGTGACTCAGGTGGAATAAATTACTAAAATATCTCCTATTCCCCATAAGTTTCAAAGGAGTAGGTGTATAATATTTATCTGTACTTATTATCTAGTTTAACTATATTTAGCAGGTATTTCAGCTAATTATGATTTGCCTAATTTGATTTAAAATATGTTGTGTTATCTACTTGAAGACAATAAGGATTGAAAATAAAAATAGAAAGGTTTGTTTGAGTGAGTAAATGCCTATTTGATATATCCTCTTCAGTCTGCTAGGGATTCATATATATCATAACTCGACACCAGGCAAGATAAGGACGCTTCTCTGTATATTCAGAAAAAAAAACAAATGCAACCTTTTTCTCAGCAAGCTATAATTTACCTAGTTCCCAGTCTTCGCACATGTCTGTTTTGCGTCTCACGTGAATCGGCGACAATCCTCCGTCCGATCTGGAATGTAACTGGATCATACATCCCTTGGTCAGCATTCTCATGCCAATGGATGCGGATACAATTCTTATTTATTTTATCGCGTTGCTATTTACGTGTGGCAGTTATTTTGTATGGATGATGTTGGTCAATGAAAAGACAGATGAAAAGAGAGTGCATGTGAGTTATGCTTTGAATGTTGAAGTGGGTGTGTAGACAAGGAGGGATAAGCTACGGAATGAGTGGATCAGTGGAAGTCTGAAAGTAGCACCAGTGATGGAAAGAGGAGGAGAGGTTAGCGTGAACATGTCATGCAGAGGGAAGAAAGTCACATAACTAAAATACTGGTAGGAATAAATGTGGACCGACGTAGGAGTATGGATAGTGATAAGAGTGAGGAAGTGATGGATGGGCTATGTGAGTGACGATATGCTTGTGAGAGAAGTTGATCCTGAGTTGACGAGTGACAGGGGAGAGTAGGGAGAGGGAGTGGGAAGAGGAGAGCGTACTGTGCTGACTCCGCCCGAGTACGGGATAGGGTCAGGAAGAAGTTATTTTGTTTGACTATTTAAAAAATAAAGAAAAACTGTGTTTAATATTTCTGTATCGCTTATAAAATCTACAGTATAATTTTATTTTTTTACTGTTGTAAAAACAGACCTCAAGCGTAGATATTGGAGAAAAATCGTTTAAAGGCTCGAGTAAGGTTATAGGCTGTTCCATCATCACTATGATGATGAAGCTGTATTTTGTTCGGGTTTTATTTTGCTAAATTGTGAAGTTAAAATCATATCAGTTTTAGTGTTCACGTGCTAAATAAAAATTACAAAACCTTTTCTGCCCATAAATTTCTTGCAACCCATTTACCTGATACAAATTCCATCTAGGTAGATTCTCAATTTAGGTATATGTTTGAAAACTGATATGTTTTCCCAATTAATTTGCTATTTAGCTAATTAACTTCAAAAGGCCATTATAGTAATTTATTTTGTGAATGAATAATTTATTATTAAAAAAAAAGGCAATTGACAGAAAGTTGAGACTGATTAATTATGGAAATATTTTGATCAAATTAACATGATGGAGGCAATTCGAAAGCGCATCGATCGCTTCGAGGCATTAATTTTAAAATGGAACTTGAAACGGACACGGAACATCGTTACGTGGAAGCTTAATTATTAATAATAACTTTTGCAGATGACATATAAAAAGTAGATCCCAGTTGTTTAAGTCAGACCAACATTACAGTAAACTGAAAAAAAGGGTAGAACGCTTATGCTCCCAATAAATAACACAAACACTACATTTTTATTCGAGAAACATATTTCTTAATATATTATAATCATATTTAATAAGTCTTTGTTAGTAGGTCCTCGCAAAGACTTTTCTTTATTAAACCTCAAAAGATAATTTGTTGTGGTGTATGAGTTTGCTTTGTACTTATAATGTACAAGTTTATATATAGTTTTAGAGAGCAGTAAATTAATGATACGCCTTTCAATAATGTAGCTGAATAAATAAGGAAACTTCCGGCTACTTTTTTTTTATTGTACGACGGGAAAGCACTTGTCCTTCATCTCACCTGGTTACAAGTCTATCAAGTTCGAAGTGTCATTTCATGTAATTTAATCCACAATAATGATTTTCAGAAACCATGAGAAACAACCATAATATGAAACACTACGATTGATTTTAAATGCACTACATAATTATTTCTTCTTCAATACTAAACATGATCGATTATGTTATGAAAGGATCAACTTTTAGTGAGTGTAGAACTAGATGGCTATGTGAAAAGTCTTTTGTTTTTTTACTGTACAGCTCTCATCTCGCCAGATTTTCAAGTTATGATAAGGCCGAAGGTGGAAGCGCATTTCACCCAAATCCCCAACAAACTGAGTAACTAGCTACCTTATCTCTAGATGCCGGAACACAACAATTCAAGAATTGTTATTATGGCGACAGAATTAGGTAAGATGGTGGCAGCTAGCCAGGCAGACTATATTACGTCGTACTCTATTATTTCGTTGTATGCATAGGACTTTCCAAACCGGATGATGGAAACGATATCCGAATCGTTCACTAGTTTAAAATAAAGGTACACGGCGACATAACTAAACAAACCAGGCCCGAGGGAAATCAAATGCCGACGACAAATCTATGTCCGATCGTTTGAAAATACAAACTGTTATAAATAACTGTAACTGCGGTCCAAGGAAGGCATTTTTTAAGCAGGAATTACTGGACTGTTCCATGAAAATACTTTGTTTTCTTGTAGGCGTCTGGTTGGTTGCGCTTTCTTAGTATAGATGATTACATTTCAAATCTTTAAGAATTAGAAGGTAATCTGTTGGTCAGGCATTTATAGGGGCTGTTTTAAAAAAAATAAAAAATATTTCCTTATCTTTTATCTCACTTAGTTTTCAGCTATGTTAAAGCCGAAGGTGGAAACATACTTCACCCGGATTCATCAACAGTCTGAGGAACTGGTTATCTTATCTCTAAACGCCGGAACGAAACAATTAAGATTTGTTTCCATGGCGACAGGTTTAGGTAAGATGTGGAACCTTGCCAGTTTTTACCGCCTCTGTGTTCCAGTGGTTCGCCTACTGGTGTTAAATTCCCAGGGGAGTACATTATTGTGCTTTGTTTGGTTGGAGGTAGGACTTTGTTTAAGTTCGCTTGGCTAGTTACCACCACCTTACTTGTCTGTCGCCATAACAACTTAAAAAAAAAATTGTTGTGTTCCAGCGTTTAGAGGTAAGATAGCCAGTTCCTCAGTTTATTGAGGGTTCCGGGTTAAGTGCGTTTACACCTTTGGCCCTATCATAACTTGAAAATCAGGTAAGATGATGGCCAAGCACATCCCCGTAGTACAAAAAATAAATAAAAAAGGTGGACATAAGTAAAGTCTAACCACCAACCAAAAATCTTAAGACTATAAAAGTCTAATATTCAATACTTTTCGTGCGTATTAGAGTCTTTAAATTGTTGTAAAACCTTCCAAACGTCGAATCTATCCTTGCACTGTGATGGGTCGAAATCTAGTTTAGTGGTACAATACCTATATACCTAACGTAGTCTAAATAAATACCTAACTTTGCGAGTGGTCACGGTCTCTTACCCTAATTTCACACCATCGTCTTCATCAGCTGGACGACACCGTAAATATACACGTTCAAGGTTAAAAAATCAGTTTCAGGGCAGATTTTTAATCACGGCATCCCCTAGTGACAATCAAATACAATTTTATTTAATATTATTCTATTTGTTTACTAAATCTACAGTCCTTATTCTGAAATAAACTTTACATACATGTTTTTCTTAAGACCAATAAAAGATTTACATTTAATAGAAATATGATTTTAAACAGACAGCCAAGGCAAGAATATAATAAATTTAATGTTATAAATAAAATAATGAAACTATTTACGAACTTAGACGAAAAACTATTTATTTAAAATAATGAAAATTGAATAAGAGTAGGCATATAAGTTAATAAGTTCATAACTTTAATAAACGTAGTTTTTATATTAGTTGTTATATTACAGCCCTAAATGTGAAATATTACGTACTAAATTAATTATTATAATTTTAGTGCTCAAAAAAGCTTCAAAGCTGAACACGAGGCTGAATGTTTTAAGATGTAAGTGTTACTAATGGCTTCCAAATTGCAACTTTTTCCCCAATTTCTCAGTTTTCATTATGAGGTAATGGAAGCTTTATTCGTATTTATTGGCACTTCATTCAGCGAGTTAAGAGCATTATCTGGTTTTTATACACGTTTTGTAATATTAACGGCGAAGATGTAGACTTGCTCCGAAATTAATATAAAAATAAGTATGTAAAGGTGCTGTTTTGAGATCAGATGTAGATATTTTTGACCACAAGCTGACTGTTTTTTTTTATTCTTGGCGCACTTCACCCGGAACCCTCAACAAACTGAGGAACTGGCTATCATATCTCTAAATGCCGGAACCCAACAATTTTAGAATTGTTGTTATGGTGACAGTTTTAAGTAAGATGCTGGTGGCTAGCCAGGCGGACTTATAAAGTAAAGATGAGACATAATAATAATAATAATAATATTTTTTTTATTTCAGGCAACAATAGAAAAATTATAGATCTTATTTTAACTTAGTCTACGGCCCATAGTAATATATACCTTAAAAACTAACATACATAAGTAACTATAACTATTTAACTATTTATTAGCACGTAAACTCTGGACGTGACTTACTAGTATTGTGTTTAACTCTATAACTCTTTATTGTTCACCCACTTACATGAAAACATAACAAAATACTGATAAAAGAAAACTAAATTTAAGCGACACTAGTAAAACAATGGGCGGCCTTATCGCTGAAAGCGATCTCTTCCAGGCAACCGTTGGATGGACAAAGAAGATAATGGCTTACAAGGACGGCGGTGTACAAACTAATACAAGCAACATCATGTAGGTCTGCTTGTACATATGACGGAGCACGCTTGTTTATAAGAAATCTATACACTCCGGATTTAGAGACTCCAAAATTGAACTGATGCAAAAAAAATACGAGAGCAACGAGTTTCTCTTATCTGTAGATAATAGAGGTAGAGGAGAATAGATGCGTTCAGCCCCATGGCACATCTACAAGGTTGATCTTCAGGTTGGAACCTGCCATATGTGCAGACATATGGCTAGTTCATTGGTAGAAACGGGCTGGAGGGTAGTTCAAAGATCGAGAAGCCAGTTGCCAAATTAGAATTAATATACCACTGATAGCGGTCACCTGCCATCTATGTAAAAGGCCTGCAAATTGGCCTAAACAAGCAAATACAACAAAATAAAGCTGAAACGTATTTCATTGCAGTCTGCAAACACATACTATGTAATTAAGTGTTTACGGTAAAGCGTCTGTAGACCTTCTACGACGTAGCAAGAGAATAATTAAAAGTTATCATTTTTAAATTTAAAATAAATGCCTAAAATTTCATCGCCAAGTTCTAAATTAAAAGATTTACGAATGATATCTGGTAATATCATAAAAATTGAGAATATTGATTGTGCTTTATGTAAATTTTTTACGTCAGCCTTCAGCTCGTCATTTGTTAGCGCTTTGCAAACTCAACATTTTAGGAATTCAACTTTTTGATATAAAAGTGGAAAAAAGCACTTACCGTGTGTTTCATATAGACTGGACGCGCAGCGTCCAACGAGCATTTTGAGCCCTACACAATAATAATGTTAACCTGGCAAATTTCGGCCACGGTGAATTCTGTTTTGCGGAAAAGCCTGGCTCATGTGCTGTGATGTGACTTGTGCCCTAGTATATTTGAAATAAATTTTGCAAACCAGTACTGATAATTAATCGGCCAAGTGCAGACACGCACATCTAGGATTCCGATCCACATTTCAGGGAAAAAAATCACGTTTCATGTTTGGCCCTTAAATTTTTGTTATTTGTTGTTATATGTTTTTTAACCGTCTTTCAAAAAAGGAGGTTTTTTATGTTTGTTCCCCGATTACTCGAAGACGCCTGGACCGATTTGGATTTTTATTTGTTTGAAAGGGTACTTCACAAGTGGTCCCATTGTCATCAGGTCAGGATCTGATGATCGGATCTCTTCAGATATGAACACTTGAAGTTATTTGGGTATTTTTAGGGTCCCATCGTGATCAGGTCAGGATCAGATGATGGGATCCTGGAAAAATCGAGGGAATTCTTCAAATAATATAGGCACACTTGAAGCGATTTGGGTGTATTACCTCAAAAGTATGAAAAAAAGGACCCCATATAGGATCATGCGTCTGTCTGTCTATTTGTCCTTCTATCTGTCAACATATATGTTTATCTAATTTATTTATATTTTCCATAATGAGTTGGAATAAGTTGAAGAGACACTGATGTCACATTAACTTTTTCTAAAAAAGTTAACTGTTGTCACCTTTTTCAATAAATAAATCTTATCTTATCTTATATTATATTGGAAAAAATACGTCATCCAGGCAAACGAAATTGTATCATATTCTTCATTGAAGTCGGTTTTCTTTTTAGTCATTAAAACGTAATTATTTAAATTTGGAGACGGAACAAGCAAGCGTCCTATCTGATGTTTTTTTATTATTGTACGACAGTGAAGCGCTTGGCCTTCATCTCACCTGGTGCATCTCTTGCCTATAACAACACCACACTGCTCAGGTCAAATTCACAAAGAACAAGGCCTACATTGCACTGCATTGCGCCAGCTTGAGGCATAAGGCCTCGAGTGAATGTTATTTCACAGGCAACTATTACCCTACAAACCAGATTACAGCAATAGCGGCCAAAATAGCTATAGGTAATGCTTACCCGAACGAGCAAGGGGTTTTAGGGGTTTCTTAATTATATTACTACTCTTATAACGACAAGAAAATAAATCTTCACGTTGAAACTGTGTTTTTTTTCTAACAGCGGAGACTTAGCAATAGGGTCCCGTTAGCACCTTTCGGGTACAGAACCCTAACTAGTATCCAATCTGTATCGCGATACGTGACGTGCAGTTTGCGTATATCAGCCGTATCTGTATAAATCACTGTTGTGTGAATTGACGGTACACCAGTCGAAATACGCAGCTGCCTGTGTCGGTTTCCGCTCGCGGATGTGGTATGCTGCTCGAGTTTGGATATGCTCTTGTGAATTTTCTGTGCCACGCCAGTTACTTTACCAGTGGTAAACAACAACTGGTCGAGTAAATGCACTTTTGAATGTTTAATACTAAGTAAGCTTCCACCTTTGGCCTTATCGTAACTTGAAAAATCGGGTGAGATGAAGGTCATGTACCCCGCCAAAAAGTACTTTTAGTTGAAAGTTGAAAAAACGAAGACCCGACTGCAACATTTGAAACTGCATGGTATTTCGTAAGGACGAGCTTATCTAATATCTTTACATTTTTAGAATCAGCACCAATAATTTTATTACCATATTGTAGTTATCAAACATTTTATTTCCCCTTTGATTTTTGACATTCTAAAATTATATAGACTACAGCATGTCAACAACATAGACATACATACTTTCAAAAAACATTACCCTCCTTCTGAGGCAGTTGGTTAGTGAGAGCAAATTTTAATTTGAAGCAATCGAGTGCGAGAAGCGCAATCGCGCATTCATGAAATAACGTTCAGTATTTCTTTGTTTCGTTGGTACCCAACCAAAGTCATATTATTATCTAGAAAAGTGACTATGTTGTTGACGACATGACATCAATGTTGTATTGAAGGTATTGTTGTTGCAGTTGCCAAAACATAACAAAATACTGATAAAAGACAACTAAATTTAAGCGACACTGGTAAAACAATGAGTGGCCTTATCGCTGAAAGCGCAACTCTACCAGGCAACCGTTTGATGGACAAAGAAGATAATGGCTTACCAGGACGGCGGTGTACAAACTAATACAAGCAACATCATGTAGGTCTGCTTAGCAACTATAAGAAAACAAAAAGAAAACTACAAATGTACATGAAAAATACCTGCCAATATATCAACGATATTTATTGAGTATACGAGTTTGTATACTCAATAAATATCTTATAATCATAATATACTATTAATATATATAGATTTATATATAAATATAATAAATAATATTATATAAATAATATTCATGATTATATCGAAGGGATTAAAAAAAATATATAAGCTAAGAATAGACAGATACATAAAAGTGAAACTTTTTACTTAAATGTGTGTTGCGATCATTAAGCCGCATATGTCAGATCCAGAGGTCTCGGGATCGATCCCCAGTGGAGAACAATATTGTGCTTAGTCCGGTTGGTGGTAGGACGTTGTTTGAGCCCGCCTGGATCTACCACTATCTTACCTAATACAAAAAAATTCTAATTGTTGTGCTCCGGCATTTAGAGGTAAGAAAGCCAGTTCCTTAGATTGTTGAGATGATGATGATTCCGGGTGCGCTTTAACCTTCG
The DNA here is from genome assembly GCA_951394065.1 of Venusia cambrica. Lineage (NCBI taxonomy): Eukaryota > Metazoa > Arthropoda > Insecta > Lepidoptera > Geometridae > Venusia > Venusia cambrica. The sequence goes on from OX596035.1 coordinate 12,901,184, forward strand.
GCCTTATCATAACTTGAAAATCAAGGGAGATGAAGGCCAAGCACTTCCCCTTCGAACAATAGAAAAATAAAAACGTTGTAGTGTCGACCATTTTTACAAGTTGTTTGGGAGTATTCTAATACAGTACCATTTTTAGTTTAATTTCAATATAACTCCCTTGTCTAGGCAAAGTATTGGTAAAAATTGTCAACCTCCCCGTTTATGAAGTTGGTTCAAACTCGCCATATCTCATTTTATTCGTCGATCCAAAATGTCTACGAGCATGAACAAAATGGCTTTCTCTGTTCGCTGGAACTACATTATTCAAGCAGTAAATTTGATTGTCCGCCTAGAATTAGAATTTCCCATCATTTAGTAACACATAGGAAAGGACGATCGCATCCATATCAGTAATATGTTCAGTGAAGGCAAATTTATGGCTTATTTTGTGATATATGATTGTTTCTTGTTTTATTGCCCTCATCCTGATTTATTAGGTAATCAAAATATGTGTGTAAGATCCGCGTAGAAAATACGGGATAGCATATAAAGTTAACCGTCTTTGTGGTTCGCCCACCGATCCCAGGGGAGTACAATATTGTTCTTGGTTTGGTTGGTGGTAGGACTTTGTTTAAGTCCACCTAGCTAGCTACTACCTTCTTACCTAATTCTGTCGCCATAACAACAATTCTTAAATTGTCGTGTTCCGGCATTAAGAGGCAAAATAGCCAGTTCTTCAGCTTGTAAAGGATTCCGGGTGAAGTGCGCTTCCACTATTGGCCTTATCATTACTTGAAAATTATATGAGATGAAGGCCTAGCACACCTCCATCGTACAAAAAAAAACCGGAATGGACAGTGCTGCTTGGCGGCCGAAATGTAGGTACACCAAGAACCTCTAATACACTGTTATTAATATAACTATTATTGATACGCTAATATATCTATGATTCTCATGAATTCTAAATTAATGACATTTCTGACAGATACGGATACAAAAAAAAAATGCCGCGATTCAAATATTGAGTTTACATATTAGTACAGACGACTGTAATTCGGAAGGTACTAGAATTGTTTGTAAAAAGTATATGTTTACCGAACTACATAGTAAATTGAATAAATACTGCAAACATTTTCGGGAAAGTTGGGTTTCCTTTCCACACTTCTACGTAAAACTTGGCGTTAATTATGAGTTTAATTAAAAAATATTTTATCAAGTACTATTTTAATAAAGCTTGGTTTTAAGACTTTTGAGTAAATTTTGTGAGCTAGATAACTAATCCCTCGTGGAAAATATGAATTTCCAAAAGGTAAAAGCAGGCAAGAATGTATTTTTATTATTTTAATGTATCCAACATCTGTCTTCTACCATAGGCTGTGGGTTCATTTCCCATACAGGACAAACATTTATGTTATGAATGTTTATCCTGTTGGGGTGTTGTATTGTAGCATATAAAAGTATGCATTTACAAAAAAAAAGTATTTGAGTAGCCCGTATCCAAGTTCCTATATTAAAAGCTTTACTTAAATTGGGGCTAGATGGCGTTGTGAGAATTTAATTTCGTTTAATATTAATGTATAATTTTATTCTAACCATTTCTTAAAAGACATAGACATATATTATTAGACTCAGGTTAGTTAAAATAATAAAAAACCCTATACGCAAGTAAGTTACAAAGATCCATGCTGTGAGCCATGATTTATGGTATTCAAGGAGATAAAGTTTGAATCAGATGTCCTACGACGAAAATCGAAACACGTATATTTTAAAAACTGACTGCACGTTTTTCCATTACAAAATATCAGATATCGTTTTATTATCGGTGACGTTCGAATTTCGTAGTAGGCCTCCTGTTTCGTTTCTCCCCTATAAGTAACAGACGAAACCGCGGGAAAACCCAATGATTTTACATAAATCTACAATAGTTACATAAAGACAGTCTTTGCCGCTGTTTTGTTTGTATTTGTCACAAACGACGGCCCTTATTTATTTTAGAGTTCGTTGACATTTAGAACAACCCGCTCGCGGCGGGGCCAGTATAGTCACCATGTTGTTTCAATTATTGGGGATTATTGAACTGTAAAGTTGATATTTTATTGGTTTTGTTTGACCCTTTCCGGGATATTATTTATTGATGCTAAATAATGATAACGGTGCGCTTTTATATGGTATTCCATATTTATAACCAATTTATTATCGCGAAGCTTTTTAATCAGACTGTCAAGTAATTGTGAAAGTAATGATAATAAATAGTAACAATTAAATAAAAAGTACAATCAAACTAACTATGTACATAGGAATCAGTCAGATTACCTAAGGACCGTTACAAACGGCCTATAGGTAACTCAACTGTTCCAGACCAGTACCAGACGGAAGCGTGCCCAAGGCACTGGCTGCTGGCACTGGATTGTCACGCTGAATAGCTATGCTAATTCGTTGGCCTAAATAAGAGCCAGCCCCGAAAGGCTCAAATTGGTAAGCTCTGTCGAGACCACTATAATTGCGCCTTTTGTGATCCTCGGCTGAATTAGCCGCCGCACCAGCCCTTACTGATGTCCCAGGCAGATGAGATGGCGATACTGTGTCGACGCAGGAAGCGTCCCACATCAAAGGCCTACCCATTTCCCAAGGGACAAGAGTCATACCGTCGGGCCGCTTACCATCGTGACGTAACAGACCATTCGGTTCAAGAACGGTTGGAACATTGACACTGGTAAAAGCTCGACGGATAATTTCATAAAGAATTGCGTGGCGCGAAGTCCTGCCGGCAGACCTTGTGCACGAAAATCCGTGAAAATCACCAATCACCAAATCACTGATCTACGGCCGCACCGCACCTGCACTGGTGAGACGCGCAGCATCTTGCACCCAACCGAAGACAAGTGGCAATATAGAAAGTTACAGGATCCATAAGTGTACTGCAGCCAAAGACCTGATTCCCATTTTGAAACTGCTAAGAGACGAGCACGATCTGTGAAGGTTGAGCACGTAAATAATAGATAATTCCGTGTCAACTCGCACAGAGGCCCGTCCCACTGCCGTTGTGCCGAAAGGTGTTTTGGGGGATCGGTATTAGGACAATGCCAAGCATTTCGAGCCTCGTCAAGATAAGAAATTTGGAGTATATTGCCAGGAACAGCCGAAATTGATGGTGTTAGAATTTTCTCAACCAAATAATGTGTAATATAGACGGAAGACAAGAACGCTGGCAAAGCAACACAAGAAATTTTGCGTATACCTATGCCACCCAATCGAACAGGCAATGAGGCCTGCGACCATGCTCTGTCATCCAACTCAATATTCAAAACCGTGGAAAGGATGTCTTTATGCTATTATACTGTGTTTCCACAGTTGACAACATAGCAAAGCATAAGTAAATTTTGGGACAAAAAGACAAAAATCTATAATGCTGAAAGCCTTATGTGATTTCATTTTTGAAAGTCTGTCCGAACCCTTCATAAAATTTAGAATTTTGTGTGTGGAGTGAACTCTTATATACAACAGTAATATTGGAAGCCAAAATCTCAAACTTTTGAATAATTGAATTTCTATCCAAACATGTATCGTAATTTCGATCTAAAAAAATAAATTTGATTTCCCAACTTAACCGAGTTAAAATGTTAACTGTAAAGAGATATTGTAAATAGAAATTGATTGTCGCGGAGGATTTTGAGACATTGGGATGGAAAGAAATACTATATCGCCCATATCATTGAAGTATTGATCCGATCAACTCGTCATTTTTTTACTCACAAACCGGGAAAAGGTTTTTTTTTAAACTAGAGTAGTTTTTGGGAAAAGGATATATTAAGTGTGACTTTTAAGACCTGTCTTTTGAAGAGACATTTGTAAAACTATCGACTGCACATTTCGAAAAAGTTATTAAACTTTTTAAGGGTGTGGTTTTTGTGACATGTGTGTACATTAAACGGGTTAAACGCTTGGTATCTTTTAAGGGATTTAATGTTAAAGGGGGTTTTATATCTCACTATTTGCTAATATTCTTTATTTACTGACACCACCCCAGTATTGACAATTAGGTTTGCAAAGCGAGTAAAATATTGAAGTATTGAGAAACGTCATAACGTCAGAGCTTAGATAGTACATTTCCAAATGAGTTTATTTTTGTACGTATCTTATAGGGGTGGTTTTCAAGAGTTTTATCATTGGTGATAGTCAAGCGTTTGACCAGCTTGGAGCACGCTTGTCTAAATGATAAAGGTAGAAGCGAAACAATGAGTTCAGTACAATGGAACATTTACAAGGTACAGGTTGTATCCTGCTGTACGTCTACAAGTACGGTAATGAAAAGGGGATGGAGGGATTAGGTCAAATATATCGTGCGCACACTCGCCAAAGTGGAATCTATAGAACATAATTATAGGTACAACCTAGCAACCCGCCGTCTATGTTCTAGACTCTGTAAATTAGCCTCAACAAGCGAACCATCACCTATGAGCCTAGCAGTACGACGCTCTATCGAGTCCAGGGTTTCGAGCTTGGCTGAGCCATCCTAGAGATGGCAGCAGTACTCCATACAAGATCAGACATAGCTCATGTCTGTATAAACTTGAAAGCTAAACTAAAAGGGTCAAACTATCATTGAACTGAAGTGAAGTGCCATTAAAAATAGGAACGGGATGAAATTGTTTTTCTTTATTGCATAGAACACACACGCCTGAATTTTGGAAGCGTTAAACCGTACAAGATTTGCGTCACATCCATGCAGACACAAAGTTAAGTTTGAGGTTCAAACGCTCCACCATCTTAGTACGGAGGCTGAGAATTTCGTTAAAATATTTTTTGTTGCTAAGGATGATCATCAGGTCTTGAAAGATAGTGACGCTTTGAAATAAAAGTGGTCTATTTTCAGTTTTTACTCAATATGAAGCCAAGGTTATCGATGAGATCCAAGGCTAACTTTTGAGATTTCATGTAAGGGTTGTGACTGCGCACATCCCACATCAATAGAACATTATTGATCACCAAAAATGGAAAGAACTTCGTCCAAAAATGTATGCTTTGCCCATAATCACAGTTAAAGTTTTGTTTAAAATTTTGCTTAGAATGATACTTATTCTTTAATGAAGCCCCATGGTTGACTTTCACGACATCTGTGGGCTGGAGGCGTAAATTTTTAAACCAAGACTAAGTACTAGGGCTACGGTTATGAGAGCACTTTTCAAAAATTTTACATAAATCGGTGTACCAAGTGTTCTTGGTGATATGATAAAAACACATGGTGGACCAGTAAAGACCCACCTGGCCATTGACCAATCCTGTCAAACATAAAATGTAATGTCGCTGGTGGAAGAGTCATCGCCTTCAGAGAAAGTTCTCTCCATCGTACACCTCATGATGTAGCTCTGGCCTAGACAAGCCTAGAAGTCAAGAGGTAACCCATCATTAATAGAAAAAAAGCTCTGCACACAAATTTATAGTTACCCTACGCACTATAAATACAGACTATTTGCCGACTTGGAGACACTGTAGTTTCGAAAATAGTTTATATTGTTTTGGAGTCAAGTAGCAAAGCACGGGGCCGTGATTATGTTGCCTGTATTATGCAAGTTAATACAGGCATGAGTGTGTTACCCCTTAAGTCAACCAACGGAGAGGTTTGACGTAAACAAAGTGTAAATGGAATAATAACAATCTTGATATTTTAAGATTGAATTAACCTGTTCATGCGTAGCCTAGAAATTGGACGAGAACCCGTTACATTGCAAGCCTTGTGTGTAGAAACCTAGAATTGCTCCTAGAAATTTGCCTAAATTGTGCTACTAATTCTTACTGTCGTACTCCTATCTTACTTCTTTTGGTTTATCCGACTACCTCTAAGCAAATATACATAATATAATGCAAAAAAAAAACATCTTAAAGATGATTGTGCACGCGGAATAGTGTAAGATTTGGTACAGTTAAAGTTAATATGAATGAGAAGTGCAAAAAGCAATAACAAAAAAATATATTCAGCGAGGCAAGGAGCCAGTATCTTGGGCAAGCTTCCGTCTGATACAGGTCTAGAACAGTTGAGTTACCTGTATAAAGGCGGCATGTAACGGTAGGTAATCCAACTGCTTTGTTTGTACATAGCTAGTTTTATTGAACGTAATATTTTTTTATGTTTGTAAATTATAATATTTTTTTATTAGAATAACAGTAAAACGTTGTCGAAATAGACAAACATTCAACCTAATATGAAATATATTAGACCTTTGTAAAACAAGTTACTTACTCCAAAAAAAAATTGAGTTTTTATGACAACTCAAAAAAAAATGTAGGTGACTTTTTAAAGACATACACATTATATTAAGGCTAATTATTAAGACATACGATATTTAACTTTGCCCTTTATAAATATGTAATTGGCTCCGTTGTCGAGTCAGGCTGGTAAATTGAAAGGCATGGCCATAGCTATTATCTAGTTACTATCTAAAATAGGGCGTCATGAGAGTTTACAAAAAGATATCCCTTCCAATCCAAGCCTAGATTAAGTATTGTACTCGACCACAATTGCATAGGTACAGTTGACTTTAACAAATAAACAGAAGCTTTTTCATAGTTATACATTTTCAGATATTCACATTCGTATTCAACTTACCCCGGGAAACAGCCAATTACATAGCAGACATACTGCCAAAATATTGAAAACAAAACAATACAGCACGTCTCACCTTCGAAATGCATCTCGCAAATGGCTGCTCAACAATATTTTCTACCTACATTTTGCATACAAAAATTTTCAGATAGGAAACATCACTTTTTGTCGGATTCGACTTAGAATCCCATAGATTTTTATAATAGTTTTGTAGGAGTTAAGATAGCGTTTTCGGAATCTCCATCGGAAGATCCGAAATATATCCAATAAGTTTTCCAGAACGTTTGAAAATAGATATTCTAAAACATTCAGGAAGCTTTAGTCTCACCCTTAGGTATTTCAATTTGTCATTGAAATACCTAATGAATCCTTAAACGAGCATAACACCGTTATAAAATAAAACATGGCTCATCAATTTTATATCACGGATATAAGATAAGGTTTCCATAAAGGTAAACATAAAATATAAGAAGAATATTTCCTTCCACAAAAGTTATCCGGAAATAGTTACGAGGAGCTTAACTTCCACATAATACTGAAGTCTTACTTTATAACCAGTTACCTTAAGACGCTCCTATTTTGATTTTTTTATGTTTCAATAAATAGGTTTTATACTGCGAAAAGCTTTAAGGTGGGATTTCAGGGATAAGTACGTTTAAAATTTGTTATCACTATTATTATTATTATAACAACGCTTTATAATATGACAAGCCTCATAGCTCAGTTGGTCTTCTGCGCTTAAGGTTGTGGTTTCGATTCCCACCCAGGACAAACATTTGTGTAATTAATGTAGATGTTTGTTCTGTGTTTGGGTGTTGCATTGTATGATAAGTATGTATATACAAAATATAGTATTTAAGTATTATATCCGTAATCTAGTTCCCATATCACAAGCAATGCTTAGTTTGGGGCTAGATGGTGTGAAATTAATGTTCTGTAATATTTGTGTAATAACGGTTATATTGTAGTTTCAATGTTTAGCATAAATTGTAGCTTGAAAACATATCGTATAGTAAAAAGAGTGTAATTTCTTACAGCATATAGACAAATAATTATCCACAAAACTATTTAAAAAAAAAATTAATCAATGTATAGATTTATTTTTATTTTACGACGAGGAGGTAGGTGTTTGAAACTTAGATTTCCTTTTTTTGTTGGTTAGTTGAACTAGCTGCAAATTACTACTTTCTAAAATGATTCCCTAATTTATTGAACCGAAACAAGTAAAGCACGCTCAGTTAGGATACTAATAAGGAAAATCTTAGCTAATTCATTCAGGCGTTATTTTGCGGAGATCCATATTTCAAAATAAAATCTGAAAACAGAAATAATATTTAGTAATGAATCCGCCAAATCTCTCTGAAAAAATCATATCGACACGTGTTTCGCCTCTACACGAGGCATCCTCAGGAAATATAGTCTTGCTGCTAACTGACTAGCCCTCTGTGGACGTCTTGCCGCTCCGAGCTCAAGACTTGCAGCGCAGAGCTATGGAGGATCGAACCCGGGACCTCTGGATCTGAAATCGGTAGGTTGAACCACTAGACCACAGAGGCGGTAATGCTTAAGAAATAATATATATACACACATATAATAAAAAAGGCGTTAGACATATATACCATATATATATATATATATATATACACCATCGCCTTTTCATAACTTGATGTTATGATGTCTCTATTATGTATATATAAAGGTGTGTTAATACATATATATATATATATATATATATAATGATATGGAAGCGCACTTCACCCGGAATATTAACTAGACTGTGGAATTGACTCGAGATGCCGGATCACAACATTTTAGAATTGTTTTTATGGTGACAGACTATGGCAAGAAGGTGGTAGCTAGTCAGGCGGACATGAAACAAGTTCTCACAACCAAACTAAGTACTAACTTGTACTCTACTGGGAATCGAACCCGGGACCTCTAGGCCTGATACCGACAGGGAATGACCACAGAGGCGGTCTTAACCTTGTGTGAAGTCATACTAAGGTTTTAATAATGAAATGAAAAAAAAGTTGTTGCTACTGTTATTTATATATTATTTATTTCACACAGCTGTTATTGTTACAAATATAAGCTACAGCCTGTACGTAGTGTCTTCTATTACATCCACGATGTGTTTGAAGATAAGGTAGCTTAAAATGTTTCGTGCGTACTTTATTCAGAAAAAGAACCTTATATGGTTTCCTTACTTCATTAAACAGTTTATTACGTCAACTCCATTGACTATGATAGCGCTTGATAGAGGTATATGAGGAAAATGCCGGGATATTGGGTTTTGCCATGTATTTTTCTTTACAAGTGCATCACAAAGGATATGCGCAGTAAAAAGTTCCTGTTTGTGCTGTTCTCGTTATACGTTGAAAACTGCAAAGTGGGAAATATTGTCGTCGTGTCTTGTGATATTTTTCTGATATATGGTTAAACTACCTGGTTAAAAAAAAAAATTTGATAAAAAGTATTTAAGTTGGTTACTAGATTACAGGATACAGGATCGAATCCGTAATCTAGTTCCCATATTACATATAGAATAGAATCCGTAGATAGTGTTGGATATAATCCGTAATCTAGTTCCCATATTACAAGCTATGTTTAGTTTGGGGCTAGATGGCGCTGTGTAAAATTAATGTCCTATAATATTTCTTATTATTATTAAATAAGTAGGTAGCCATTTTTGTTTACCAATATCATTAAGATCTGGCCTTTGTCGCTAGGTAAAAGGAAGCAAAAAATAAGTAACACACTTCCAAATTTGAAATATTGGTATGGTATGCATTTTAAATTAAAAAAAAAAGTTATACAAGCCAGAAATGTGAGAAGTGCGCTTCCACCTTTGGTCTTATACTGGTCTATTTGGTCATAACTTGACACCGTGAGATGAAAGATTTCCCGCCGTACAATGAAAAAAAGTCTTGCTCGCAACTTAGTTGTATTAAAAATCGTCTAGCAAAATATTACAAATCACAGTATCTAGCACAAGCTAAAGGGAATGTCACTCAAGGGCTTATGTCACTCTAGCACCTATGTCACACTGCTGTAAGTGTCCTAGTCAATTTCAATTACAAAAGATCTTGATTAATTAAAATAAGTAAGGTGACACAATCTTCAGTGTTAATTTATCCTTAAAGATTAATTTATCATAAGGTTAATTTATCTTAAAGGTTAATTTATCAGTGTTTATTTATCTATATCCTTAAAATTTAATAAAACAACTTAAAAATAACACATTTACAAAGCTTATAAATATATATTCTAAAACTTGTGACATACTTATTACCCACCAATTTCAGATCCAAAGGTCCCGGGTTCGATCCCCAGGGAGAGCAATATTGTGCTTGGTTTGGTTGGTGGTAGGATTTTGTTTAAGTCTGCCTGGCTAGCTACCACCATCTTACCTAATTCTGACGCCATAATAACAATTCTTAAAAAAATGTTGTGTTCCGGCATATAGAGGTGAGATAGCCAGTTCCTCAGTTTGTTGAGGATTTCGGGTGAAGTGCACCTTCGGCCTTATCTCAACTTGTAACCAGGTGAGATGAAGGCCAAGACTTCCCCGTCGTATAATAACAAATAAAATAAATACGGAACATAAAGGACATTTAAATAGCTATACTTTTGAGGAAAATAATAACCACTGTTTGGTGCACAGCTTTGTGCCGGTATCAGTTGCTAGCCAGGTTATTCCAGCAGTGCTGTGATCAGTCAACTGTAACTGCTTGGAGAAACCAGCAATTCATTTGCCCAGGGTAGACCAAGGAGGTAGACACCCACCCCCACAGTATAAAGCACTCGAAGAAAAGAACGATGGAGCGGTAAACACATCCGCGCCTGCAGTAACTTGCATCCAGAGCATTAATGGTTCATTACTTCGCGCGACTTTACGGTCGCAGAGCAGGTGAGGGGTATCTTTATTGCCGGTTTAGTTCCGGGGCCGTACCATTCGTTTTATCGTACTACCTGTAGAATGACCGAGGACAACTCCTGTGAAGCGATTTTTTATACAATTTGATGTGGTATAAGCCCATATAAGGAAGTATACACAGGAGCTGAGGCAATACCAGCAATTCACTCAGGTTTTGTTGTTGAATTCATCATTATCTAGTCCTTATTCCACGCTAGGTGGAGTCGATACAGCATGCTATTTTCTTTCACCCACGCCTATTAGCCATCAATACTGGATTCACGGACTAACCGCCTCTGTGGTCTAGTGGTTCAACCCACCGCTTTCAGATCCAGAGGTCCCGGGTTCGATCCCCATGGGGAGTGCAATATATTCTGCTTGGTTTGGTTGGTGGTAGGATCTTGTTTAAGTCCGCCTGGCTAGCTACCACCATCTTACCTAAATCTGTCGCCATAATAACAATTCTTAAAAAAATGTTGTGTTCCGGCATTCAGAGGTAAGATAGCCAGTTCCTCAGTTTGTTGAGGATTCCGGGTGAAGTGCGACTCCACCTTCGGCCTTATCTTAACTTGTTACCAGGTGAGATGAATGCTAAGCGCTTCCTCGACGTACAATAAAAAAGAGAAGGTTAAATGACTCCCTCCGAATGGCCCATACCATGCAAACCTAGCACTCCTCGTCTTTTCTACAACTGCCACAAATCTTATCTTGTAAGTATAGTTACAAAATGCATTGTAGATACAAAAACGTGAATTTCGCTACTACATACAGATTACATGTATCTTTTAAACCGATAATATTTAACTCTGACGAGTTAAAATCTAAATAAACAGTTTTGTTTGAGTGGCTTCCAAGAAAACGACCCTTAACCCTAGTATTATTTTTCCTTCCTATACTTGCATTGATGTCATAAGAAACCAGGAGATGGGCAGCAGCATTCACCTGGTTCTACTACTGTAATTACCTACCCGCCTGTCAAGTGTAGTTATGGACACACTCTTTGCTTGTTCAGAGGATTTTTTTAGGCTCTGATGATATAAATGACTCCTTCAGATAATAATAGGTTAGGATGAGTAAAACTCATAGTTAGGGTCTTCCTTCAGGCTTATGCTATAAAGATGTGAGAGACGTTTTAATTATTCGAGCTCTATGGCATAGACAAGGCTATTAAATCTTATAGGTAGGGAAATAATATCCAGACTTTTTACCATCGTAAACTAGATTATATTTATAAACGCTCGTTAACTTCTATTTTTCTCAGAATGCCTCTGAGAGTATTTTGTCTCCCGATGGTGGATAAAAACAGAGGACAAAAATTTTATCCCCGCCCCGTGCTGAGGGGGCTGTTGAATTAAAACACGTGCCGATATGTGTTTTTGTTAGTTAAGGTCTTATGTCGCGTTGAGAAATTTTTGATCAGGATGAAACTTATGGGCTCGCTTCGACGACATGCTAATGTGATGTCTTGGCGTGGTAAAACAGAATTCTGGTTGTCGCGGTTTTGAAGATTTAAAAAGTTTTTTTTTTCAAAACGGTACGTCACTATGTGAAGAAAAGAAGTACTCACGTTTGTGAGATTGATCCTTGTCAGACAAACAGTGAATTGCGGATGGTCGATTGGCCTTGCAGCGCCGTTTGTAGTACCTAACTCTGCTTTCAGTGCCGGTTCGGTTCCCACCCGGGATAGAATTTTTTGTGATGAAAATACTTTCCTGTGTTTGTTTGTTTTTGTACCTATCTGTATCTTAGGAATATACCTAAAAAAAAAACGACTATCATATAAACGTATAATAGAACTATTCTCCGTAATCTCGTATTCATATTTTCTTAGTTGAATGCTTCATAGCGTTGATTTAAAGTGATAAGCCTATTAGTGTCCACTGCTGGTCAGAGCCTTATCCAAAATTTGAGGGATTTGCCATATTCACCACGCTTGTCAATCGGATTGGTGATCGTAATCCCAACACATTTATACTAATATCATGTTTACAGAATAAAGATACTGTCCTTCTTAAGTTGAAAAAATCCCTTATTCGACTCTTACGACCCAGGGCTGAGTTGGAGGGGTCGATTCCTAAGCCGCAACCACTACGGCATAGTCAAAGTCTAAACATACTAAGGACGATTATGGTTTGTATTACATTAAGTTTTTTTATGTAGTATGTAGCTTGGGGCTAGATGGTTCTGAGTAAAATCTATGTCCTGTTAGTATTTATTTTACTGTCATGTATTTTTTTTTTACGACGGGGATGCTCTTGGCCTTCATTTCACGAGGTGGAGGTGCACTTCACCCGGAATCCTCAACCGGAAGAATTAGAATTGTTATTAGGTCACCAGCTTACCTAATTCTGTCGCCATAATTACAATTCTAGCTAGGAGCTAGCCAGATGGACCTAAATAAAGTTCAACCACGAACCAGACCATGTACAATATTACTCTCCCTAGGGATCGAACCTGGAATCTCTGGATCTGACGTCGGTGGGTAAACCACTAAGCCACGGAGGCGGTTAAAATGACTTTTTTTCTAGATACAATGTGTCAGCATTAAAAATACGCCAGCTCTTGACTTCTCTGGCGTCTCTTTGAAACAAACAATGTGATTCATTTTTGGACATACGGAAATTTCCACGAACCCGGGGACACGCGCGGAAAGAGCGCTGCTCCGGAGTGCTCGCAAGGACGCGGAACGCGTGCGTCGTGAACCGTACTCACCCTGATGATGTCCTTCGGTCAAGGGCGAAACGTTGGTGTTTTACATCAATAATAAGGTTCGTGGAAATTCCCGTATGTCCAAAAATGTATTCGTTGATCCATGATAGTTATTTTAATAAAACAATGTGATTTTTTGAATTTTGATGTTTACCAGAACCTTCAGTGGCCTGAGGTTGGCCGGCTTATTTCATCCTTAAAGGTTTCAAACAGCAAAACCATGACCGATTGACTATTTGGCGTCGACGTTTCTATAATCTCAACTCATTATACGTTAGTAAGGCTATAAATCTATGGTACAGTGGACGAATTTAGACAACTGTGATTAAAGGCAAAATAAATTAAAATCTTAGCAAATGTTTTTTTTCGTTCTAACTCGTATCGACAAAACTTGCGCAGGCAAGGATGTCCCTAGATGTATGTTTACTGTATTAATGTCATTTGTTTCGTGAGGCAGCGGAAGTTCGTCGGTCAGCTTTGGTAGCTGATCCTAAGTTTGAGATACATACCTACAAATGAAGAACTAAAAGAAAAATAAATAAAAATGATTTATTTGTATTATAGCCTGACAGCACCTTAAATCCCTAAAATAGTATAGGTATAAGGTATCGGAGTATTGACCACCTGCAAACAAGGGAATCTATAATGATAGAAATCTGTAGTATTGGGATTCTGTAGAAGTGGGAAAAATTCAGTGAGACAACACAAATAACAAGAAAGATCAATTTAATATAATAATAACGATTGAGTTGTCAAAATCAGGCAAAAAGTTTGACAGATAGGCAGTTACAGGGTTATGCTTCTTTATATATAATTAACTAAACTTTGATCATTCTTTAGTTATTCTGTTACTGCCGCATATGTTGCATCAGGTTATCTAGTGATACTCATGTTTTTATAGTCCTTTTATATATTTATTTATCATATATTGTCTTTTTTTCAGGTTCGTTCCGGCCTATGAATTTAATACATGTTCATTAAATTTTAAGAATAATTTAAAACACCCTCTGGGACTTTAGCCTCGACCTCCGGATCAGAAAGCCACTACATTTTTAGTTGAAATTCCCTCAACATTGTCTGTTTCCTTTCAAAACAATTTCCAAATTTCGCAACCTTCTGGTTCGGAGCCCAAAATTAAATTAATCAAAACGCAAGACAACGAGAAACCACCTCGTGCTTTCCGCTCCGTTAAACAAAGACTTTTACCACTAAAATGATAAAATTTAATATCACGGTTCAGGGACGGCGCTTCGATTTTTTCCCTCAAAAACGTTAGTCTAACAATTCGTTTTGAAATATAAACGGTTTTGGGACGTTTCTCACTAGCCATTTATTCTCATGTCCAATAAATAATGTAATAATTAATTGTAATAATGTCCAAAACTAAAAAACTAGCAAACATTTCTTATCATAAAATTGTATTAAGTACTATATGCATGTTTTGAGATCGTGCAGCGTATACTTCATATATTAAAGAAATATTACAAATAAAACAAAAATAAAAAAATATTACAGGACGTTAATTTTCCACAGCGCCATCTAGCCCCAAACTAAGCATAGGAATAGCATACTTCCATACTTTATTTTAAATACATACATACTAAATGATTCAACACCCAAACACAGAACAAACATCTATATTCATCACAACAATGTTTATCCAGGGTGGGAATCGAGTTACTACAAACTAAGCTAAGAGGCTTGTTAATATTACATGTATAATTAGAAAATTGACTGTACCTTGGCTAGTTAATAAGTCTATTTGTATACGTAGGTACAAGTATATATTTTTTGGAATTTTAACGAAAAGAAAACTTTAAACGAAAAAAATATTTCATTATCAACGAAATGATTTTCTTCCGAAGTTAATAGGCTTTTAAACAATTTTTGATGTATCAAAGATTCAATATCCGATTCTTTAGAAGAACTTTCTAACAGTGTCCAACTTTGAAAGAATGATGAATATACACTGAGCTCTTTTTGCACAGGAGCGATAAGTAATTCTCATCAGCTTTACCAAATGATCACGTTTATTGTATAAGGGTAAAAATCGTGAACATTTGCCTTGACCTTTAATTAAAAAAATATTTTATTTGTTGTATTTGTTATAGGTAAAAAAAAATCAACTGTATGGCTGTTGCGGTTGATGAAATACAGCCCGCTGACAGACAGATGCGCGGAAGGACTGTAAAGGTAAGTAATAAGGTCCATATAAAATATGATTGTTCGTATTTTATTTATACTAACATCATTAGAGTAATTTATTTATTTCGTAGTTATTTTTTTTTGGGTAGTAATGTGAGACAAAATAATACCAACCTACACTAAAAATACTGTATGTTTATACATAATACAGTTTAAATTTCAGTACATATGTTATTACTGTTTATACACAGTAATAACACATGTAGTGGTAATTCATTTTTTTTTTATTGTTCCACGCGGATGTGCTTGGCCTTCATCTCATCCTCATTTTTCAATTTATGATAAAGCCGAAGGTGGAAGCGCATTTCACCCAAAATCCTTAACAACTGAGGAACTGGCTATCTTACATCTAAACGCCGGAACACAACAATGCAATAACCTACTTAAATGTCACAAACTAATAAGCAGACAGACATTTACGGCATGGCTTAGACCTTAAATGCTTAGTTTGCTTAGATTATCGACGATTCACCTCTGATCAATGAACTCTTTAATGTTCCTGTGAGCTGTTTTTTAAAAATAGTTAAGTACACAGTATTTACACTACAAATCAGAATGAATTTGATACACGTAGTAATCGCTCAGGGCAAGTAAATCATTCATTCTTAAACTGTGTATGATTATATAATAAGCTTCCTCAAAGCGCCAAAACTTTAACCAAACTTTAAATAAAATTGTAATAAGTTGTAAATAAAGAATAACTACTTGTTCGCCCCGAACTGAGATCTCGTGATGTCTGGTTTGAGTAAGGTATTTAACTGGATTATTTCTCAAATAGAACGTAATTAGGAAACGATCAAAGTGCTTTCATTACTCCTTACTTACCTTACTTAAGTACTCATTTTTTAATCTCTCTTTATTCACCTGAGTATCCGAAGCACTCTCTTGTTGCAAACTCTGTATGCATAGCCAGAATAAAGCACAAAACCACCGACTGTACGTCATAGTAGGTGGGTAGAAAACAGTACCTAAGTGAACAAGTCACCCCTTACTTAAATTAAACATAAGTTAATGTCGTTTTAAAAAGTGCACTCAAAACCGTTGCCCTAGAAGTCATGTCTTAAAAATCTAATTGACTTTTTTAAGTCAATCAAGGGGCTTCAATAAAAAGGCAACAGCTTTTTTTTAGTACCTATATAAACAAAATTTTAACTGTGCGCACCAATCTATCTGCCAAGCGTGGTGCTTATGGCCAAACCTTACAGTTTTAGAGAAAGTTTTGTTCACTTTGTGGTGGACAATAATTTGCCGTTGATGTGAGATATACGCAGTCAAACCCCTTACATGACAAAAAAATCATTAGTTAAAGTATAAGTAGTATAAGTAAAAATAAAAATGATTTAAAACGAGTCTGACCACGTTAGAAGGATTCCGATGGCCAGATGTAACATGCTGGCATAGTAAAAAAAAACCCCTTGCATGACATCCTAAAATAAATTCTTGGATTTTATCGACACCCTTGGTTTGACAACCCTATTGAGTGAATTATAAAAAATAAATAGACCAGTTTTCATGAGATTTCGAAAACCCTCTCTTATTTTACGGGACCTAATGATTATATTTTGCTCCTTCAACCACCCCTATTATGGGCATAAATAAACTAATGTTGAAATCTGCTGTCTCAACCACCATTTCAAATGATATTTCAAGTTTTCACACATATTCAAGACTTCAATCTTATTCACCCCTTTTGCAACCCTTATTTTTAATACAGGGGTGGTTTAGACAAATATAAAAACAAGTAAATTGTGAAGTCAACCTCCTTTAACAGTATGTCATATAAGACATTATGAAGCGTTTTACCTTCATAACACGCCCTTTTCTTACAAAATCCACCCCTATTAAAAAGTTAAATCTGTATTTTATTTATGTGCCGCCAATACTCTTTCAAATACACCACACGCCAAAAAACTTCTTGTCTCATTTAACACCCCTATTTCTCAAAAACTACCCTAGTGTCAAAAAAATCCTCATACCTATTGATGAGTATTAAATATAAAATCTCCATATTCAAAATGTAGAATTGATCAGATCAGCCATTCAAAAGATATGGGCAAATAATTGTATTTCTTTTCACCCCAATATCTCAAATACTACACCACTTATCAATAATCCCCCGCGACAATCAAATTCTTTTTACGTTATCTCTTTACAGTTTAAATTTCATGAAAATCGGATAACCCGTTCGAGAGTTATGCCGAATCAACAAATTGAGGAACATTTAACGAAATAGAGTATCTATCTATTATATAACAGTATCTATTTCATGGCAATATTCACCATGCTGCAGAACGCTCTTCACAAAAAGAGCTCGATGAAGCGAGTGTCATTCTTTTGAACTGTCTTATTCAATTAATTTGTCTTCTCAATTTTATCGAAAACGTATTCTAACGTTTAATATTTTAACAGATAAAATTGTATAATGGAGTTCGTAAGAACTATTTAACTAAGGAAACTAGGCATGTCAAGCTTAACATGCCGGCGCACCAATTTGCTAACTGCAATCTTGAAATGAAGAACAACTTATTCTAGGCTTACTGTTTGGGCACCTGGCAAGTTTTTTTTTTTTTTACTGTACGACGGGGTAAGCTATTGGCCATCATCTCGCCTGGTTACAAGTTGAGATAAGGCCGAAAGTGGAGGCACACTTCACCCGGAATCCTCAACTAACTGAGGACTTACATATTTTTTTATATCGTACAAGTACCTATGTATTTGAAAAAAAAAAGTATTATATCCATAATCTAGTTCCCATATCTATTGCAGTATGTAGAAGTTTGGAGCTGTTTAAAATGGTTAGGAATTTTATAAAATAACTAGTTTTTTGTAGTGCCGCGAGCTGCATTTAGCCTGCGGAGGTGGACTTTCATTTTATATTTGTTGTGAAGGTATTTATTTTTAAATTATAGAAACAAAATGTATGAAAAAATATATATTAAAAAATATATAATATGTACAATAAACTATACGAAGCCCGATTGTCCCTCGCTGCGCTCGGGACAATCTCGCTACGAAGTGGTGTGACGTCACGTGACCTTAAAAAAAACCCGATAGCACAATTGCCATCCCTACATTTAGAAAAATATCCATAATTCAAGTTAGTATGCAAAATGACTGTTGTCTGTTGGAGGAGGAATAAAAATATTTGCTTTGGCATCCCTACATTAAAAAAAAACACCCATAAATCAAGGCAGTATACAAATATTGACTTTTGCCTTCCGTACATAATTTGCATGCAATACATTTAAAAAAAAACATCTATTATCAATATAGGTATGCAAAATATTTTTATAAAACAACCATTATTCAAGGCGGTATGCAAAAATGACATTAGACTTATTGGCCTCCATCTCCATAATTCAAGTAAAGTCGTGATGGTGGGAAAAAAATCATAACGGATTTAATGTCGAGTCCATTAAAAAAAAAAACCACTCGTGCTTGGCCATTACATTTTTTAGAAGTGGAATTGGCATTTGTTTGAAAATCTCCATACATTTCGCTCGAAATTGCGACATCTGGTATGCTATATATCTATGAAAAATTTGAAATTTTCGAACGGCAATTGTCAGTTGTTTATTCGAAATGGCAAAATTTAGCATTTTTCGGGTTATTTTTCAGTAATTTCAAGTTTAATACTACTTTTACTATGACGTGTTCAATTTAGGATTTTTCCTCTACTTACTTATAAATTCCCTACTGATACGTATATAGTTTCCAATCCAATTATCATCTGCATCAGGTTAAACAACAATGTCAATGAGTCAGCGAGTGAGTCAATGGTAATGCAGCTTTGAATTTGTTGGTAATTGGTAATAATTGGTAATGTTGGTAATAGTAATTGGTAATATTCCACATAGGAGCGTGCTACTTAACTTTATAACGGAGAAATCCAAAACCTTAATTAATCCTTTGAATTACTCATGATGTTTGCTGTGAATATAGGTACCTATTCACTACTTCACATCGCAGTTCCAGATAATCGTATTCCAACTCAAAGACAGTAAATTCGCCATAAACTTGAATCAAAGAGAACTTCTACGGACTCCCGCAATGCAGGTTTGAATCCCAGTCTGAAACGAATTACTTGACTAGGTAACTTGAATCGAATGCGCAAATTAAACAAATTTATATTATTTATATGATGAAAGAAATATTTATTTAAGGCATTGTGGTAAACATGGTCTTAAGGTGGAACCGTAGAGTTAGATAGGCATGATAAAGTTTTTGTAAAGTAGCATCGAAATTGAAAATGTAATGTGAAATGGAAAATTTAATGATGATATTAAAAAAAAACTTGTTTTTTCACTTTGTTTTGAAGCTTTTTTTTATTTTTAACCAGCTTTATCTTACTATTTTGTATATATTACCTATAATATTTATATTTATATACCTAACCGTTGGACGTAAAGGATAGAAAAGAGCAGACAAGTTTGTGGACTGAAGGAGCTTGTAAAGAGAAGCTAAGACTAGAAGAGATAATATCGAGAGATACAGAAATTTGAGCCTTAAATGTACTTCATTAAAACTCATTTCCCATTCCAATTTGTCAGCAGTAAAGTGACCCGCCTGTCAGCACTAGCAAACATTTTAAAACCGCTCTACAAATCCGGTGAGACCGCATTGCGGCCACATTATACCCTGAACCGGTAATTAGTAGACTAATTCATTACGTGTCCAAACTGTACGACGCTTGAATTGATGAGAGTTGAGCTAAAAGTGGTGCAAGCTACCTGGTTAGAGAAATCGATGGAAAAAGTCCAGCTTTATAGCGCAAAAAGAGACTGTTTTAAACATTTACTAAGTGCAGATGGAAAGTGACAATGTAGTTTACGATGTAGCACGCCCGTATAGAATATTATGTACCTATGAACTCCTGCCTTGAAAGGCCCTATGTATATTATCAGGGTTAACAAACGCAGGCAACATATACCACTCCTTAGCCATTCGTACGATGAAAAAAGATGATGATGGGCCGGGTGCTAGGAGGTAGAAGCGTCTGCTATTCCTTTAAGTGGAACCTTTGCCTTAATATCAGTCTTCGAATTAAACTTCACCAGTCTTCGTATTCAACTGTATCAGTCTTCGTATTCAACTGTATCAGTATTCGTATTCCACTATATCAGTCTTCGTATTTAACTATGTCAGTCTTCGTATATGTATAACATTAACAGTTTGAGCTGAGCCAGCGGTCTAAGCCTCCCCATATATATGTTACGTGTATAGTAGACAAAGTCCTTAAGAATGAAATGGACTAACAACGTGTAGCTGACTGGTTTACTGACAATCAACGCACATCTGAAGCCAGAGTCATGGCGACTTGGAAATTTCATTTTTTTTTTCATTGTTGATAGCCAAACGACCCCTTGGTTTTTTTTATTGTTATCCATTTGATCCTATGTTGTCCGTCTGTCTGTCCACATGTTTGTCTGTCAGCGGGCAGTATCTCATATACCGTAATAGACAGTTTTTAACTGACTGTATTTCATTTCTACTATGTCGTCTATAGGTAGAGACAGTCTTGATCAGGATCGTAAAGGTAATCTGACAATGTATTTAAGGTCAAATATGTCAAAAGTGGTGTCGGTTAGGTATTTGGTGTCACGAGTTTAATGTTTTTTTCCCATCTCAAATAATACCCAATGCGCCTAAAGAAGTTTTCACTTCAAAAATATGTATTTTTTTGGTATCAAATTATAGAGTAGATGAACATTTTAAGACAAAATATCTAAAATATGTTTCTTGTATCTATGGAGATACAAAACATGTGTTTGTCTTTTTCATTGAGGGTCGGAAACAACAATGTAGGCCGGCTTTTTCACAAAAAAAAATCTGATTCATCTTTTGGGAATTAACACTAGGTTTTACACTATTTCCAATCGAAGCGAATTTGAATAAGTTTAATACAAATGCATTCTGTGAAGCTGAAACTAATGCAATCATAGATTAGTCATTCAGCCTGTAGGATTTGTGTTCATGCGAGTTTTATGACGTGATCGGCCAGGCGCGTGATCCCTGGTGTTCAGTGGTTTAGGACATGTGGACTTATTCTGGTTACATATAACTAAACCTATTCTAACTATTTTTGAAATAACTACGGTCGAATCACAAAAGTTCAAAACGCATATTGGCTCAAGTACTGTTTAACTTACTTAATTTGTATACTAAAATTAAACTAAAATTAATCGCACTAGCAAACGATCAATCTAATGCTTGTTGAACTATGTATGAAAAATCTAATGGACGTCTAGGCTACGGCTACTAATTCGCCTACGGCGAGTAATTAAAGAATCAAATAGTAACCCATTTTTATTCTTTCGCGATAAGAGCACATTATTGTGAAGCAAAAAAAAAACGGGTATTATCACCAAGGCACTTCTTCTTTTTAACATGAAACTGGCAAGGTCTTTGCCAGTTTCATGTTAATCTATGGCAGCTGAATTAACTGCGCTCGTGTCTAATGCACTTCAATTACCAGAATAAGCCTTCTAGCAGCTTTCTAAATAATGGACGGCAGCAGGTATCGTAGCTGACGTTGATTTGTGGACAGCTCAGCCTTCCGTGTTTGTGTTTAGGGTTCCGTATCTAGGTATAACGGAATGAAACCTTAATGCACATTAATTATACACTATGCACCTATGAACCACATTTTTATTGTACGACGGAGCGCTTGGCCATCATCTCACCTGTTAAGAAGTTAAGATAAGGCCGAAGGTACCCGTACTTCACCCGGAATCCTCAACAAACTGAGGAAGTGGCTACTTTACCTTTAAATGCCGGAACACAACAATTTTAGGATTGTTTTTATGGCAACAGACTAGATAAGATGGTGGTAGCTAGTCAGGCAGACTTTAACAAAGTCCACCAACCAAACCAAGCACAACATTGTACTCCCCCTTGGGATCGAACCCGGGACCTCTGGATCTGAAATCGGTGGGTTGAACCACTAGACCACAGAGGCGGTTAAACCACTTGTGAATTTAGATCAACAAGTAGTTGCCAAAAGGTCAAAATGCGACTTTAAAAATTTAGCTTAATACATATACACGGTAAGCGCAATATTCTTGAAAAAGGGTCCAAAGTTTTCTCTTACCGTATGAACATATATATTAATTTATAGTATAGCAATGTGTGCATTAGACGATTTCTCCTATTGTGATTATGTATTTTTAGTATTGTTGATTGATTTATATACCAACTAGGCTATCTATAAAATATTTATTTTGTAGATAATCCATTTGATATTTTTCATTTATGTTAATTTATTATTGTATTCTTTTATTGTTGTTGTAATCTATGCGTACACATTATTTTTACTGGCTTAATTTTTTATTTGTAAGCATAAAAAAATATAGTGTAAAATACAGAATTGTTAAACAGTATACATATCAATTACAATTAAAACACCCAACAGACGTGGGAATGCCTTTCTTTTAAAATCTCTTCGATTCTTTTAAAAATGTTTTTTTTTAGAGAGAAAATTTTGAAACTCCGATATATATAAAAAAAAAATTAAGACTAAGGTGGCAGGCAAACAGGCATGATGACCCTCTGGACGGAATGAGCAGATACCTTCGTATATGGACGCTGTACGTAACTTCCCTTTTTCTTTTTCCCCGACTTTATAAAGGACTTCTATCATAATATGATACACAAACATAAAAACGACTTTAAAAAATATAAAGCCCGTTGTGTTTTGTAACATTTAAAGACACCAAAGGATTTTGCGGTAAAACGGACAAAAGGCAACAAAACAAAGTTCAGAGAACAAAAAATTCTTCAGAACCCTTTAATGAAAAATTTGCAAATGTCACATGGCAGGCGTTATATCGTTTTAAATATGACGTTTTCTAGATTTTATTTGAATTCATCAGTTTCAACTCCATGCTTATGCTCGGATTTGTGCAGTGTATAAGTCACTTGTTATAAAAGCAATAATTGAATTAGATTTGGAATTCTTAGATTTATCTATATATAAATCTATATTTATGAAGATTTCGCATGGAAATCTTAATTGGGATAAATTTTAGATTTCAATTTGTGTAGGATCAAAAAAAGTTTGAAATATTTAGCAGCCATAATTATTACTATGGCTTGGAGCCCTGCTTCCTGGACTGACGTTAGCTGTACATAGTTGTTGATCTGTAGCTGGGGCCTAGCATAGGATTGACAGATATGCTAAATTTATACAATTTTCAGTTGTAAGGTTATTAAGTAAGTTAAATAGGAAACCATGTTATTAATTTATTGTAAAGCAAAATAATATTCAAAATAATATGTACAATTAAACTAACTGTATGTACAATGGAAGCAGTCGGATTGACTAAGGACCGTTACAAACGGCCTATAAGTAACTGTTTTAAACCAGTATCAGATGGAAGGGTGCCCAAGACACTGATGGCATTGCCACGCTGTATAGCTTTTCTAATTTGATGGCCTAAATAAAAATCAACCCTTGGGTCAGGTGTCGCCTCAATCAAAATGCCCGCAAGATTTTTGAAAACCCGGAGGGCACCGGCTCCCCACACACCCAAGGTCAAATAGGTAAGCTCTGTCAAGACCACTATAATTGCGCCATTTGTGATCCTCGGCCGAATCAGTCACCGCACCAGCCCTAACTGATGTCCCAGGTAGATGAGTTGGCGCAAGGGTGACAACGAAGGTAGCGTCCTACACCAAAGGCCTACCCATTTCCCAGAGGACAAGAGTCATACCGTCGGGCCACTTGCCATCGTCACGTAACAGACCATTCGGCTCTAAAACGGCTGGAACATTAACAATGGTAAAAGCTCGATGGATATTGTCATGGAAGTCCGTGTACGTGCAACCAAGTTGATCTTAAACTCTTGTTTTTTTTTTCATTTCATCTTACACTGAACCGAAGATAAGTGGCAATACGCAATGTTACTGGATCCATAAGAGATGCTTGCAGCCAAAGACCTGATTCCCATTTTGAAATAGCTAAGAGAATATAAAATAACTGGCTTATTATCTATCACTTCAAACATCAATGAACGTTTTCTAGTGGTGGTTTTGAACTGTACAATTATTTTGTTACTGAGTCTCGTTTGTATTTCCATATCTCATTCATGATTTTGATGATTTGCATTCGTAAAATATAAAAATCGTTCCACCTATATTAAAAGCAAGAAAAGGAAGACAACCTTCCAGCTCCTCAATGACAAAAACAGAAGAAAATGCGAACGCAAATGCGAGCCGCGAAATAATATCCCATTGTAATGAATTACACAATGAATCCCTCAGAAAAACTCGATTAATCCAGGTGAGGAGACAAATCCGACTTGTAATATAATTTGTCAAGTGCAAACGCAATAAGGACGGCCCTCGTCATACGCGACGAAATTAAATATTTCACGAGGACAAGGATGTAGGAATCGTTTTTAAGTTATTGATATTGCTTTTTATATTATATTATCGGTTAGAATTAAATATGCGTGATCGTGGATTTAAAACAGTTGAATTCGCCACTTACACAGGCTATACATATCATTTATTTTTCTTATTATTGACGTAATCTTCACGTACAATGCTCGCTTAGTTAGGGAACCGTTACAGATAATCTAAGGATTGAATGTCTCAAACATTATTGTTACTAGTCAAATGTTTTGAAGCTACAATTCACTTAAAGCCCTAGAATTCATTCTGGCCCTGGAGGAACAACCTGAATGTCATTGAAATAATTCACAATAATATGTTAAGAGCTTGACTCCTGTAATACAAGTGATTCACTTATTTCAAGTATCAAAGTATCATTTACATACCTTATTTGTGCACAAAATAATAATACGAGCCTCGGCATCTAAAATACAAGTTTTAAACTTAGTTTATAGGTACATCTTAAATATTTTATTTTTAGTGTTTTAAATGTGTTACCTACCTTTTAAGTTTACCTATAAAGTAATAAGAATGTACAACTTTTTTTTAACAATAAACATTATTCTTATTCTAATAATGGCTACCGTATGGGTTCTTGTAATACCGAAGGTTGTGCGTTTGCCAACCCTAGAAGAAACTTAAAAACTCAAATTCTCAATGACACCATTTTGTAGTCTCTATGTTGATTTTGTGTTTTCACTATTTAACCGCTAAGAGGATCTTGATAAACTTGGCGTGGATATTGTGTAATCTATTGGAAAGAACATAAACTGTTTTTTGTCCTGGTGTACCACGTGGGCAAAGATGAGGGGAAAATAGCTTGAAACCAAGTGAGATAAAGGCTAAGCTTTTCCCTGACGAACAAAAAAGGCTTGGAAACCATGCAAATATTTTAATTAAATGGCTAACGCTATCAAAAATCATCGAAGCAAAGGAATAACTAGCGCTTCGCGATTTACTTCCCATCACACAATAGCGTCAGAGCGAAACAATTGTTAATTAAAGCTCATTAAATTACCTTATGTGAAAATATTGAACAATGAAATCAATCCTTAAAAATGTTTCTGAGTTCTGATAATTTTATATATACTCGTTTGTGGATAAAATAAAGAGGAAAAAATATTAATATGAAACTGGTTATGTAATTTTTTATTGTACGGCGGTTAAGCACTTGGCCTTCATCTCACTTGGTAACAATTTAAGATAAGGCCAAAGGTGGAGGCGCATTTCATCCGGAATCCTCAACAAACTGAGGAACTGGTAATTTTACCTTTAAATGCCGGAACACATTTTTTTTTTATTGTTATTATGGCGACAGAATTCGGTTTGGTGGTATCATATCTCAGTTAAGATGGCGGCTGAAAGGTTTAAAATTAGGTCCGCCTCCTCTGTGGCCTAGTGGTTCGCCCACCAGTATCAGACCATTAAGAGGCTTTGAGTTTGATCCTCAGCAGTAAGACTTGTTTTAAGTTCACCTGGGCTGATAGAATTAGGTAAGACTGTGGCAGCTTCCACAATCTTCCCTAATTCTGTCACCATTTCACCACAACTATTCTGAATTTTTGTTTTCTGGAATTTAAAGGTAAAATAGCCAGTACTTCAGACCAAGGATTGCGGGTGAAGTGCGCTTTCATCTTCGGCCTTATCATAACTTGACATCATAAGATATGAAGTCCAAGAGCTTCCCTGAAATACAAAAAATTGCGACAAAGAAGAAGAGATTTTACACAGTATTCACCGTAATGTGGGCATCTGGCTTCCAAGTGAAGTAATAGGAAATTAGGAAGTCCAACACCGAGACCGATACTACTGGACCATTCTAGAGGAATTAGTACTTAACAGAAAGCAATGGACCAAGCTGGATAAGGCTTTAACTAAGAGGTACTCTGAGTTGATAGATTTTTTAAAGAGATAGTTAGTGTGTTGTGTTTATTAACCTCTGTGGTCTAGTGGTTTGACTACCGTTGTGAGATTCAGAGGTCCTGGGTTCGAAGGGGAGTACAATAATGTGCTTGGTTTGGTTGGTGGTAAGACTTTGTTTAAGTCCGCCTGGCTAGCTACCACCATATTACCTAATTCAGTCGCCATAACATTTACGGCATTTAGAGGTAAGATAGCCAGTTACTCAGTATGTTGAGGATTCCGGGTGAAGTGCGCTTCCACCTTCGGCCTTATCATAGCTTGATCATCAGGTGAAATGGAGGCCAAGCACATCCTCATCGTACAATGAAAAGGCTTATTATATTATATATACCGTAGACCTCACACCTTGCCAAAATATGTTGGTATCTATCTAACTCCAAAAACAATTGCACGCTCAATCGCTGACTTCACCTCCAAGTAACCCCATATTGCCAGCATAATCAAATGAAGCTATTTGGAGTACTGCCAATGCGCTCAACGTCTCCGTTAAAATGCTCACAATTCAGTAACGTGACTCACTTTGGTAGCTCAAGTGGTTATTTAACGTGACGTAGAATCTACACCTTGCGGTGTGGAATAGCATACATGTAGGAAACTATACATTAAATACCTGTGATGATCTACGTTGCTGAAACATGGATACTGACAATAGGGCTAGTCCACGTTAATTGTTTCAGCGTGCGTGATGGAGCTATGCTTGGCGTTTATCTGGAGGATCAAATCCGGAGTGAGGTTATCCGACAGCGAACCGAGGTGGTTGACATGTCTCAAAGAGTTAGCAGACTAGAGTGGCAGTGGGCCGGCCATATTTGCCGAAGGCCCGACCACTGGTGGGGTAAACGAGTCCTTGATGGAGACCACGTCTAGGAAAGCATAGTGTAGCCGGAGGCTTCCCTCCGGCTAGATGGTGCAACGACCTATGTTAAGTGGCGGGCAGAGAGTGGATGAGAAAGGCCAAAGGTCGGGCTTAGTGGCGCAACTTGGGGGAAGCCTACGCCCAGCCGTGGGCGATGGGTTGATGATGATGATGATTAATTAAATGTAACTAGTGTATTTAAGCAAATTTGATATATTGACGAAAAAGTTACCAACCTATGTACCATGTCAAATAGATTATTGTATCTATTTTAGATATGTATACATTATGTAACGTATCTATTGATTATTTTATGTTATGTCTATACTGTAAAGTTGTACTGTGTCATTAAATGTAATTACTTTTCAACGTTTCTTAAACTTGTAATGGTGTTCTGTAACCTTAGATAAAAAATAAAGGATACCTAAAACTCCGCCAAAACGCACCGAAGCAGTAAATTGCATTCAGTCCCTTGTTGACGGTCAAAGTGTCAAAATTAGGTTGCTTTTTACCATTTTTATTCAGAACAATTCTTAAAAAATAGTTGCAAAGTTGGTCCAAAAATATGTTTCGACTTTCACCGAAACATAATCATTCAATTAAGTGAGTTAAGGGCCAAGCACTACACGCAATCTTTCTATCAATAAAAAAAAAACAATTTTGACCCAGACAAATTTTCCTCAAGTGAGTTGAAGGCCTAACGCTTTCCGCTATCGTTAATAAAAATACGATACATAATTTATCTTCTTCCACAGCAGAGATCCCAAATGAAACTTTCCAACTGTTACTCATAATCGATAGAGTAAATTGCCACATCCACCAGATTCTTCTCAAAATCAGACCCGTATCACTACCCTCTGGGAAATCAGGGATTTACCGACGCTGGGCGTTAAGCCTCATGATGGCCGGCCTCATCTTTCCCAGATCCTCAGGATGGACTCGGGGAGTACTTGATTATGTGTTATATTATTATACACAAAAAATGAGGCGAGACCCTAATCTGTCTGGGTAATAATGTTTGGGGAGAATACCACGAAGTTTGTAGGCTGATCTATAATGTGAAAAATAATAGGTGTCTATAATGGATCACTCTTGATCAGTGTGCCAACCTTTAGAATCACAGAAGTTTACGAGCTATACTCAAAAAACAAGAAAAAATAAGAAAGAATAATAATGGTAGAAAACTCTTTAAGGGTTAAGCTCGCCTCTGTACATATATTTTCCTATGACATATTTAAATCATTGATCGAGTGAGCGAAGCGAACGAGATCTCTCAGGTTAAGTTAGGAAATCCGGCACTGTATGTATATATGTGGCGATGTTTGTGACGGCATAACTCCCGAACGGGTTATCCAAATTTCTTGAAATTTAAACTGTAAAGAGATAACGTAAATAGAATTTGATTGTCGCGGGGGATTTTTGATAATTGGGGTAGTTTTGAGATATTTGGGTGAAAAGAAAAACAATTTTTCACCCATATCTTTTGAATGGCTGATCCGATCAATTCAACATTTTGAACATGTAGAGATTATATTAATACTCATTAATAGTTAAGAGAATTAAAACTAGGATAGTTTTTGAGAAATAGGGGTGTTAAGTGAGACAAGAATATTTTTGGCATTTGAAAGAGTATCGTATGCATATTCATAAATAATTTATTTTACTATTTAAAAGGGGCGGTTTTCGTAACAAAGGGGTGCATTAAAGGATTAAAACGCTTGGTATGTCTTGTGGGATAGACTATTAAAGGAGGTTGACTTCACAATTAACTTACTTTTGATTTGTTGAAACCACCCCTTAATAAAATTAAGGGTTACAAAAGGGGTAAATAAGATTAAAGTCATGAAAATGTGTGAAATTTGAAATATCATACGTAATATGGGTTGAGACTGCAGATTTCAAAATAAGATTATAATTGCCCTTATTAGGGGTGGGTTTTAAGATAAAGGGGGCAAAGGATGATCATCAGATCTTCTTATATAAGAAAGAGTATTCGGAATCTCATTTAAAAAAACACTGGTCAATTTATTTTTTGTTTTTCACTCAATAGGGAAGGGTGTCGATAAAATCCAAGAATTACTTTTGGGTGTCATGCAAGTGTTTTGACTGCGCATATTCCATATCAAGCGTCAATTATTGTCCACCTCAATGTCAAAAGAAATTCCTCTATAACTGTTAGGTTTCGCCATAATCATCACGCTTAGCAGACAGATTGCTGCTCACAGTTAAAGTTTTGTTAACACACAAAAAGATGCTGCTGCCTTTTTGGTTGACTTTTCGACATCCGTAGGCTGATGGGGCTACATTTTTATTGGGCAACGGTTTTGAGAGCACTTTTTTAAACGTCATCAATCATTGTTTCATGTTATTATAGTTTGGGATATTATAGGTTAGCAACAACAACAGCTATAATATGATAAGTAGTAGCCTCGAAAACTTAGGGTAAGTAAGGTGCATTGAAAGCATACCGCATTAGACGGCGCGATCGGCCACGCAAATCTTAGCGTCCCTCGTAGAGATCCCCCAATTTCCTTCATTACTTACCTCCCGTCCGAGACAATGGCAAGACGTTGACAAGAAAAAATAATAATTTCACTTGGAATGTATAATAATAAATAATAATACCTACTTTTATCGTAGGTAATCTACGTTCTATTTGAGAAATAATCTCCGTCACAAACCAGATATCACGAGATCTCAGTTCGGGGCGAACTACTATTATTATGTGTATAATAAAGAATTACAAGAAGAATACGTGACGATAGTTTACTTCACTGACTATGACCGGTATAGTTTTGACCGATAGATCGATAGGAATCTATGTATTGTTTACCAATAAAACACAAAAAAAATCAAACAAGGGGAATAATCGAAAACCAATCTCTAAATGTATTAAATCTTTAAATGTATTAGACTTAGAAATAAGATATGCAATAGACTATATTATGATACATAATCTATTCTATATACAAGAGGCATTTTGTAACGATTACACATTTTCTCTACAGTCGCTAGCGAGAACAGTACAAAACGCACAATTATTCTATTCAGAAATACAACTAAAATCCGTGCCAGAAATCCAGCATGCATTGTCAATCATTCTTTATTCAAATTCTACCACGTATGTTATCGATCAATCCTCATCGGTCACCACAGTCAAATAACAGCGCATAAATATATGTCACATATCTATGTATGTGTTGACTAATACCTACGCTTATTTTTGCTGTTGTTCAAGATGCCGTGAAGCTCATAAAATATGACTGTTTATTATGTACACGCTTTTAGGTCTATTTATGTAGCTCAGTTATTATGAATAGTTGGTATAAGACCTTGACCTCTTGGCTTGTCTTACTCTAGGCCAGAGCAAGGATCTTCGATGGAGCATGGATGATTTCACAAAGGCACTTGCTCTCCCACGCCAAGTCAAAACACGGTAATCCATTTGGCATTGCAGTTCAGCCAGAGGGTGGTTGTTAGCCAGGTACCTTTTCGGGTCCACCAGTATTGTGATCAATCAGCCGTAGCCACTAGCGATTACGTTGCCCGGGGTAGACCACTAGGAGACAGATCACACCTACCGCGATTTTTGAATCATTTCTGTAAAATGTTCAATAAAAAAAAAACCATAACCGGTTTTCTCCGAGGGGGTAAAAATACCGGTTACGGTTTGTTTTTATTGTACGCCGGGGATGTTCTTGGCGTACATATTAACTGATATTTCAAGTTTTGATACGGCTGATGGTGGAAGCGCACTTCACCAGGTATTCTCAGCAATTTGAGGATCAGACCTCTAAATGCCGGAACACAACAGTATTTATAATTGTTGTTAAACAAGCCTCACAGCTCAGTTGGTAGTAGCTCTGCCTTCTGCGCTGTAGGTTGTGGGTTCGATTCCCACCCAGGACAAACTTTTATGTGATGAATATAGATGTTTGTTCTGTGTTTGGGTGTTGTATAGTATGATAAGTATGTATTTACAAAAAAGAAAAAAAAAAAGTATCTATGTATTCTATCCGTAATCTAGTTCCCATGTTACAAGCTATGCTTAGTTTGGGACTAGATGGCGCTGTGTGAAATTAGTGTCCTGTAATTTTTTTTTTTTTTTTGTTATGGCGACAGAATTAGGTAAGATGGTGGTAGGTAGCCAGGCCGATTTAAACAAAGTCCTATCACCAACAACACCAAGCACTATTGTGCTTGGTTTTGTACTCCCCTTGGTGATCGAACACAGGATCTCTGGATCTGTCACCGTTGGGCGAATCATTAGACAATTGGGATGGCCAGTTCGATCTATACTTACCAGAATTTTTCCAAGTAGGGATGACTAAAAACATTTACATTTCTACGACCTGTATGCGACTGCATTACGGCAAAAATTCTTTGATAACGCAAAAGCTTGTTATAGTATGCATCTGGGTTAACCGTTTTATAACTTGACAACATTCTAACGTCCCTGTTTCTCCTGGGAAACACGGATGTTTCTATCCTGCTCGCTGTTTGTATTTAAATTTGCATATTTAAAAAGAACCTAGGAAAAGCTGCAATATCCTCTCATTCTGTATGCGTTTTTCATTTCAGATGGGGAATATTTTCGTTGTAGCTTTGACATATTCTAGTTTTTTATTTTTAAATTCTCTTTGCTCTCATGTACGAACTTAATAGTGCTATTTTGAGGACGAATTTATTGAAAATATTTTATATATCTGAATTGTCTGTTTATGCTTAGTCAACTGAGGATTCCGGGTGAACTGCGCTTCCACCATCGGCCTTATCATAACTTGAAACCAGATGAGTCAATCTCATCAAGCTGTCCGTCGTACTAAAACAAAAGGAGTTGAGTTTAATTCTTTAAGTGCAATTAAGGACATAACATGAATTGTTTGCCACAGCGCCATCTAGTCCATCTAGTCCAGGATATTATACTTACCTACATACTTTTTTTTGGAAATACATTCATAGCATACAATACAACACCCAAACACAGAACAAACATCAATATTCATCACACAACTATTTGTCCTGGGTGGAAATCGAACCCACATCCTCCAGCGCAGACGGCAGAGCTACTATCAATTACTGAGCTGTGAGGCTTGCCATTTAATGGTTTTATCTATTTTGTTTAATGTCTACCTTATTTGTGCTTCCTGATATTCATTGCCTGAACCACCTTTAAATTGATGGTGTTCTAGTGTTCCCTTCGTCGTCAGTGTTTCTAACATCTGCGGGTTGAATTGGAGTGGTCGATTCTTAATTCATCACCGTCACGACTACTACGGGTATTTACGTCGAACTTTGAAAAAATATAATTGAAGTGAAACTTTTACCGTGGGAGGGTTTTGAAATTTTGTGTGCTGGATTCGCATCTTTTTTGTGTGACGAAAAGTATTCTGGCACTGTGTCCGGAAGAGTGGAAATAGTTCAAATGTTTCCTTGTAAATCAAAAGATTCCCTTCTATCGTGTCGACATTCAGTTTTTCTTCTAGTTTTCTTTACACCTAACTTTTACCCCATTTTATTTCAAAGAGTTTCTGATATTTTTAAGCGATAAGACCGCCCATTTATAAAATATATGTAATAATTTTAAATTGGGGAGGGTGATAGTAACAAGCTGAAGCCACGATCTTATCTTTTTTTGAAGATACTACACGATCTAGAAAATCTCAGGCTTCCGGATAAAACAAGTTTTTTAAATGTACATTAAAAAATAAGTTTTTTTTAAATGTACACTTCAACTTTGAAAACCGAAACACTAACTTTTTATTACTAAAAATATTCTAAAAATTAAAATTGCGGTTTATTACTAGTTTGGTACTCATGTATATTGAATTACGTAACATACTTTTAGTGGAATATCTATTTATTTTGGTAACGGTACTATCTTCATTCAAATCCGGTTAAGAATTGAAAAAATGTCTGAATGCCAAACCCACAAATTGAACGCAGCGTTTAGCTGTAAGCTCAGCCTGACAGGGCAATTACAGTTCCTATCGATCCCGTCATCTCAATTCTGCGAAGGCCCTATTTCGCTCAAGTCATCGGCAATACGCCAATGGGAGGTGACGTCATAAAGTGTCACCTATCTACCTTAGTTCGAGTGATTGTCGCCATAACAAAAAATCTAAAACTAGTGGTTCTGTAAGAACAGTAGACCTTGCGAGCCCTCATAACCATGCAATAACCGATGCTTTCCTCTTTCACCTTTCCTATTAGACTTTTGAGCAAAATCAGGTATTCGCTTATAAGTGATTACAACATCTCCCCTATTCTTCCTCTACTCCCACTTTTTCACAGAATCTGAGGTAGAATTATATTTAATCCTTATTGTGTCATTAAAATTTAATTGAAATCCGTTGATAAATAACGCTACAGCAAGTTTCCTCCCTTTTATTTCCTGATCAATTTAAAAGCCAATCTAGAAACTAAGACGCTTCGCTTCGCTCGCTCGGTCAAATATTGTATTTTGGCATTTACAGGTAAGATAGCCAGTTCCTCAGATTGTTGAGGATTTCTGATGAAGTGTGTTTCCACTTTTCACTACCAAAAAAAATAACAATCCCACGTTCATGATAACATAGCCAACTGCTTGGCGCTAGATGAGACGTTTGCTAGCCAGGCTGGCATGTATTTCTAATGTCCGATTAAAATACTAGGATCATTTTGAATAGCTGAAAACTAGTCATCTTGTTCGTTAACTGAAAAAAAAAATGGCAAGAAACTCCAGGTTTTGAATAAACTTAGGCCTTACTTCTGAACTGAGGAAGGGATTATTCCATTTGTTGGTCGGAAATAATTGGCGCAAATTAAAATTTATTTACCATAAAGATAAACTGATATGGTAAAATAAATTAATTATCTGCTAGATAAATACCTAGATACAATTATTTGCAAAATTATTTATATTTTGCTGAAGTTTAACTAAAGATATGATAGGTATGTTACTTATAGAATAAATATGCAATGCTGGTGCAAGTAGGTACTACACAATTTATATTAGGTACAAAGTCAAGAATCGATGTGCATTAGGTACAAGGACACGAAATTTTTGATTCCCAACAGCTAACCAAGCTTTCAAACTTATTACTAAAGTTTGAAAGCTTGTTTAGCTGTTATAAATTAATTATCGTCAAATTTTGTCAATGATTATATTTACAGATTTAATCATTAAACTTTTATCTTGTAGATAAAATTATTTTCGATACTCACTATTTGAACCATTTGTGTTATTGACAAAATTGTAAAGTTCTAATTCCAGCCTACGAACTATGAAATTTAATTGGTGGATTCAGTTACATTCAATTTGAACGGTGAACTCGATTTTAAAGCGATTTCAATCACTGGTCAGCGCGGTCAGCTGGCACTTGCTGAGTGTGGCAAACTTTCAATCCAACGATTGAAATTTCCACGAGTGAAACTAGCGGGCCATTTGCCAACGACACAAGTACTGTAATAAGTGGTAAGTTTTTAATATGTGGTAAAATACCTTTGACCCATTGACCGCCTCTGTGGTCTATTGGTTCAAACCACTGATTTCAGATCCAGAAGTCCCGGGTTCGATCCCCATGAGGAGTACAATATGTTGTGCTTGGTTTGGTTTGTGTTACGACTTTGTTGGGTCCGCCTGGCTAGCAACCACCATCTTACCTAATTCTGTCGCCATAACAACAATTCTAAAATTGTTGTATTCCGGGATTTAGAGGTAAAATAGCCAGTTCCTCAGTTTGTTGAGGATTCCGGGTGAAGTGCGCCTCCACTTTCGGCCTTATCTCAACTTGTAACTAACTTCCCCGTAGATAAAAAAAAGAACTACTCTGAGTAGTGTGCAACGCTCATTAGTTAAGTCTAGAAAAATGGTTGATCATCATCATAACAGCCCATTTACATCCACTGCTGAACATAAGCCTCCCTCAATTGAAAAACAGTTCACGGTATAGGAATTGATGAGTACAAATAAGGTGCCTACTTTAAGTTTGCTGTCCAGCCAGATTCCTAGATATTTTACTTCTTTGCTCAGGGTCAGGTTTGCTCCAAATAGCGATTATGATTTAAGTATTGGCAGCTTTATCTTGCGAGTGAAGAGAACTGCCTCTGTTTTGCTGGGATTCACAGACAAGCAGTGTCTGAGACACCACGCCTTCATTGCTTTCTGCATTTTGTCACGTAGGGAAGATTCAAACAGACCTGACACCATAATGACCAGATTGCCCGCGTATCCTACTGTATGAACTCCGTCTTTGTTCAGTAGGTCCAGGAGTGCGTTAGCAACTAGCACCCACAGTAGAGGTGAAAGAACCCCACCTTGCGGGCATCCTTTTTACCACACACCTGGCCTTCACCGAACCTTCTATGATGGCTGCCCTGTTCGACAGCATTTGTTGTATCCATTCATTTAGCGATTCGTTGACGCCTATGTTTCTTAGACTTTTTTCAATGCTCGGGAAGGTAGTTTTGTCAAATGCACCCTCAATATCTATAAATGTGACGAGGCATGACTGTTTGTCTGCAAGAGCCCCTTCAATACTTTGTACAACGTGATATAAGGCGGTCTCCGTTGATTTGCCTGATTGATAGGCATGCTGGTTGCTGTGGATCGGGTTGACAGATAATGGCCCGCTGCGTATATGTCGGTGGCATAGTCTTTCTAAGGTTTTGAGCAGAAATGAGCTTAGACTTATCGGCCTGAATGATTTTGGCTGGAAATAATCCATTTTGCCAGGTTTTGGAAGGAATATTACTTTAACTTCTCTCCACGAGTGTGGAATGTATTTCCAGGCTATACAGCCTCTGTAAATGGCATCGTATCTTCTATGTTAGGAAGTTCCCATTGCAGTAGCGAAGGGAATATTCCGTCGGTAGAGAATATTGATTCTGGTGATATGGTCCGTTGACCAGTTTTTTTCTTTTCTTATTGAGCAATCCGGAAAGTGCGTTTTCAGCAGCAGTTCGAATTGTTCTTCTTCTGTGGTGGTATACGAGCCATCTGCCTTCTTAAGAGTACTTAGCTTGTTCTTGGTATCTTTGGAAAGTATTTTACTCAGCCAGTTTCACTCTGCGATGCTATCGAGCAGCTGTATTTGCGCCACGATTTCTCGCGACTGAGCTTGATCTACTTTTTGAAGTTGTGTCTCGCTACCTTGTAGTTTGACCAGTCTTCAACAAGATTTGTGTTCATCGCACGGTTGAAGTGATGTCGTGTCTTTTTTCGTAGTTTGTCTAACGTTTTTTTTCACCATCTGTCTTTGCGGTGGGCGATCCTTGTGCTTGCTTTCCTGAGTGGACACGATGTTTCGTAACTAATTGTAATGCAGTTAGTCAGTGAAGTCAGTGTCTTTTCAATCTCAGATGGTGTTAATTCCCTGGTTGGTTTTACCTCCGGGAGCTCGCTTAATTTTGCTGTGAGTGTTTCACCAAACAGTTCCCTGCTGGTTTTCTTTGGGTTCCTATAAGTGCGATGGTTAATTTCACCTGGTTTTAGGTTGAAGCGTATCCGTCTGTGGTCTGCATTTGACACCTCGTTGGTCGCCACATGCGCACAGTTGTCTATGTTCTCGGCGATTTCGTCGGTGGCTATGGTAATATCAACAATAGTCTGGGCCCAGGATGTTACAAACGTGGGCTCTGACCCTTTGTTGATGATGTTCAAATTGTGTATGAGAATGAAGTCTAATAAGTCCTTATCTATGACGTTTGTGTTTGGGCTGCCCCAGACAGTGCTGTGGGTATTCGCATCGAAGCCTACAATGCATTCTGTGTTGTGGTGCTCGCAGTAGGAGAGCAGCTCTTCGAGCGACTGCGTGGAGTCGATTTCGTCTCCATCCATGTAAGCTGAAGCTATGAATATTGTGTTTAGCCTACCCTCAAGACCAGTTTCAAGTTTTACCACCGTAAGGTCATCCGTACATATGTGACTTACCAGTAATGCTTTGAAGTTTTGTGGCACGTAGATAAGTGTGGATGGTTGTTGGCCTGAATGATACTGAGTACTTTTTCGGGCTTTGTGTGTGAATCGATGTTATCGACTGTAGTATTATGGCAGAATGCTTGTGTGTTAGTGGGTTTAGTTTTGTTGTCCCTGGTTACGATATATTTTACTGAGAGTGAAGGGGGGTTATTAAAACTAGTGCAATTGCGAGTGGGAGCTATCGGGAGACGACGAGCACCTCTCGTAGTCCGCGGCGAGAGAAGGTGGAGGCCTTGAAGGTCCCCCAAAATCTCCTCTCCCTCGCCTCCCGCGTCTGATAAGAAGCACATTCCTCCCAACGACAACTCCGACCCACATTACATTCATCGGTGCTTCAAGCGCTTCAGACGCCACCCGAGACCCCGGCCTCGGCGTCACCACGGCTCAAGCCTGGCGCCACCGACTCCGTGGCCCCTGACGCCACCCGCGCGCCTGCCGCTTTAGGTTTCTTGAGGTCTACATAGACTCTCGCGGTCTTGTAGTAGATGCGAACGTCCATGCGCCTCAATGTTTCCACCTCGTCGAAGGGCACTCCGAAAACAAAGGCGTGGTCAGTCTGTAAGGCGTTCCGTTTCGCCTCGTTGTTCTTCGCCTTTCTCTGGTTGGAGCTCTCCCGCTTGCGCGAACGCCCTCGCACCGGTCTAGTCGCAGCAGGTTGCTCCGTGTATGCGGAGAAGGGAAACACGTCCTCTCCTGGGATTCCAGTAGCTGCCGCAGGAGATGGGGCCTGGCCAACCACCCCGCCACTGCTATTGTCGGTAGCCAACTTCCCACTCCCCAGCCCGAGTTGTACCGAGGAGTGCCGGGCGCTAGCCGGGTAGCATGGCACATCTTTATTAATATTTTCGCTGTTCATTATTTCTGGTGGTTCAAGAAGTGAAAGAGTTAGAGCTCAGTGATAGAAGATGCCGTTGCCCAAGTGACATTATTTAAGCTGAGGGGAGGGCGGAAAGCCTGCCGACTAGCGAGTAATCAGCCACTTTCCCCCCTTCTGCCAGCTTGGAAAGTGGAGTTAGGAAGTCAGGATGGGGGGGTGGAAGAGAGGTTGGGTTAGGGTAAACTGACGCCCGGTGGTTATTAGTTACGTCTATTTCTGAGGGAATTAGACCAATAACAGGGGGCACCGCGGGAAGGAAAGCATCACTCTTGTATTAGAGTTGGAAAGTACATTCTCTGATACCATGTGCAAATAACCCATCTTGAGGAGACAAGTAAAGTGGGCTTGTATCCATGCTAAGGCAAGCAACTACTAAGCTAGGGAAGCTAGGAAGCAGCTAAGCAAGCTAGGCACTACATCTATTAATAGGATGGACGCAAACCCCACCCCCCCTACGTTACCTATAGGCTGTCTTAACCGTAATCCGACTGCCTCCTTTGTACATAGTTAGTTTAATTGTAAATATTATTTTTTATGTTTGTAGAATATAGGTACCTACTACTAACTAAAAGTGCCTGTAAAAGTACAAACACAAAGTCAAACGTACGATCAAAATGCATTTAATAAACAACTTCCAAAATTGAAAAGACTTAGAAGACTACTCAGAGCCCTTAGCAGCACTTAAACTTTTAATCTGACTTTGCGAAGTGTGTAAGTTAGGTTAATCCAACGCTATCGGCTTTTATTTCGCAATGGGATTGCTTTGATAAAAGAATATGGCTTAAGTTTAACTTGTCTATGAGTTTCTGAGAACAGAAACACTCAATTTTGTATTGAACTAGAGTCGAAAACATAGCAAATACCTTTCCATGTAATGATTGCTTTAACCAACAGGTCACCAGAGTGAGTACAATATTATGCTTAGTTTGGTTGGTGGTAGGACTTTTTTTAAATCCACCTGGCTAACTACCACCACCTTTCCTAATTTTGTCGCCAAAATAACAATTCTAAAATTGTTGTGTTCCGGCATTTATTGGCAAGATAGCCAGTTTATCTGTTAACTGAGTATTCCGAGTGAAGTGCGCCTCCACCTTTGCGCCTTATCTTAACTTGTAACCAGATGAGATGATGGCCAAAAGCTTTCCCATTTAACAAAAAATTAACAGGTATCTAGGAAATCACTGATACGATATTTTACTTTTTGATCTGTGATTATCGATTTTTAATAAGATCCTTTTTTTTAATACTTACTTATCATACAATACAACACCCAAACACAAACATCAATATTCATCACAAAAATGTTTGTCCTGGGTGGGAATCGAACCCCAAAACCTACAGCGCAGAAGGCAGAGCTACTAACAACTGAGCTGATGAAGGCTGTCAAAGCCTCATAGCTTGGTCTTCATCATTATTTTTGAATTTGTGGCAATTGTATATTGGAATATGGATGAAATTAGTCGGTATATGCGACTAAGTTCTTGAACCAGAATTAAACCAGTTTTTTTTTGCCAAGTTATGATAAAAAATCCCCGAAATTCTTCAAGTTGCAATCAGGGTATTGTGCATCAAATTATTGTTAAAGATAATATTGGCAAGCTTTTACAAAAGGAACTGCACACGTTATCGAGTATCGCCATTAGCTCAAGACGAACTCGACCACAGCACGTCTGAGACTCACTTAAACCGGCACGTGATTGGTCGAGGGCTCTTATCGCCCTCTACCTGCTATTGGACATTACTACGATGAAATGCCGGTAGTGTAAGTTACCGAGTGGAGTCTTGAGCTCCACTCAAATCGGTGACTTCACATTTATAATGTTATCGCTTTGAATTAAAGCTGCTTGAGTGACGTTTTTAGTCCGTGCTGTGGTACGAGTTAAGCTTATTTATTGAAATAGGCTGACGTTTCTAAGTTTTGTAGAAAAATAGTCGTAGCACTGTCAGAGCACTATCGTAGCACTGTCGAAGCACTGTCGTAACACTGTCGTAACACTGTCGTAGCACTGTCGTTGCACTGTCATAGCACTGTCGTAGCACTGTCGTAGCACTGTCGTAGCACTGTCGAAGCACTGTCGTAGCACTGTCGTAGCACTGTCGTTGCACTGTCGTAGCACTGTCATAGCACTGACGTAGCAAAATTTTCAGCTTTTCATAGCACTTTTGTAGCTCTGTTGTAACACTTGTCATTCCACTGTCGTTTGTCGTTTTATTTTTTGTTTTAAAATGGTTATGCACGCTAATAGGGTTAAATACGAGCAAAACACATATTTCCTGACATGTTTCTATCATACAAGTTTTAAATATCTAACCTTATAATGAGTCATTTAACGGACAGAACCGCGGGCTTCGGCCTACTTAAACAACGCTGCTGTGTTAGGCGACACAAAAACTGCGAAGTGGGTACTGACAAAATATCACGGGTGGTCCTGTTTTAT
This sequence comes from Venusia cambrica, assembly GCA_951394065.1. Lineage (NCBI taxonomy): Eukaryota > Metazoa > Arthropoda > Insecta > Lepidoptera > Geometridae > Venusia > Venusia cambrica. The sequence goes on from OX596035.1 coordinate 12,942,042, forward strand.
CACCGGGATATGTGCCACCGGTAATCCTTTTCAGAAGAAGCTTGAGGCAAAAAAATTACATAAGTATTATGAACCAAATAGGTAAATATAAAGTCGCTTTCAATTTATTTAAAACAACGGTAAAGCACTAGGCCTTTAATTTATGTGGTTCACAAGGTATGATAAGGCCGAAGGTGAAAACGCACTTGACCCTAAATCCGGTCTGCAGCACTGCCTATTTTACCTATATATGTCGGAGCACAAAAATTTAAGAATTGTTGTTATGTCATCAAATGAGAGTAAGATAGTGGTAGCTAGTCGCAATATGGATTTGACAGAACGACCTTTCGTATTCATCAAATGTATCTTATCTGAGCGCCTTAGTCCATGTTTTTCGTGGTCTAACCAACGTTTATACTTACCACGTGGGTCTTCGTTATACGAAGCTGTAAACTTTTTGCCGAAAAAAGAAACGCTTGGCTTTAATCTCACCTGGTTACAAGTTGAGATAAAGCCAAAGTCGGAGGCGCACTTCATCCAGAATCCTCAACAAACTGTGAAACTGACCATTTTAGAATTGTTGTTATGGCAACAGAATTAGGTAAGATGGTGGTAGCTAGCCAGACAGACTTATACAAAGTCTTGCCACCAACCAAACCAAGCACAATATACTGTATTCCCACTGGGGATCGAACACTGGACCTCTGGATCTGAAACCGGTGTGTTGAACCACTAGAACACAGAGGCGGTTAAAAAAATATTCTAATAAATGGAATGTTGTGAGTGGGTGGGATTAACCTCCTAGAGGTCAAGTCGACGATTAAGATAAAGAGCTTATTGCTGGTGGTAGGTACCTATAATATATAAAAAGGTATTCATGATTTGCGACCACCCACTTGCTAAAGTTTGGAGCTATGTTCCGTCGATGCTGCTACTTTTAAAATGCAGCTATACCTTCCAACAGGAAGCGATTTACTTTCATCTCATCTGATTTAAAGCTATGATAAGGCCGAAGGTAAGACCGCACTTTACCTGGAATCCTCGACAATCTGAGGAACTGACTATCTTACCTCTAAATGCCTCAGGGATCAGCTTCTGGCAAATCTTGTTCTATCATAGACCTCATCCTCCGCTTTTGCCCAAACAAGCCAAGGTTAAGAGATAACCCATTTCAAATAAGCACCCAATTTTAATAACTAAGCTCACTGTCAGCAATAATTCAAACAATTTTATGCCATTTTACCTATGACGTCTGCAGGTATATTCTCTGTTGCGTGTTGCAAATTTTTATTTTTTGTGTTTTGGTTTATTCTATTTGGTAGGGGTAAATATTATTGTAGCAGTTTTAGGTCATTTTGTCATTCCCAATGAGCCTATTTCATATTCTCCCAAGGTCCGAGGAGTGGCGATGCGAAAGCCGACGCGGCGATCTGTGAAATTAATGTTTTTTAAACTTCCATTTTGGAGTGAGAACGAGGAAATTATGCATTCCTTTTATTCCCGCGTGAATTATAAATGAGAGTCACATTAAAAACTTTTTCAATGATGTTTTAAGATTATTAAAAACATGCCATATAAAATTTCTCACCGTATTTGTTTGCATGGTGTATACATGCGGCTTTGGTCTTACTTAGAGTGTTTGCTCCTTATTGTGATATAGATATCTATTTCAGCTCATTTTAACATTTAATAGTCGCATGTCGATTAATAGTATTTTTTACAACTTTCACGATTAAAACATATTATTATTCACTAAATCTTCTTTTATCTTCTATCTTATATCTAAATATATATAACTCTACGTCAAGTCAAGTCGTGACTGACTGACTGACATAGTGATCTATCAACGCACAGCCCAAACCACTGGACGGATCGGGCTAAAATTTGGCATGTAGGTAGATGCTATGACGTAAGCATCCGCTAAGAAAGATTTTGATTGATTCTACCCCCAAGGGGATAAAATAGGGGATGAAAGTTTGCATGAAACTTTGTCAATTTTAAACCGATCGGGCTGAGACTTTGCATGCATAAAGCTACTATGACGTAGGCATCCCCAAAGAAAGGATTTTGAGATTTTTCATTTGTTTTGTTTCGGTTTAGTAGATTTGGTTATAGACTCTGCTTTGTATTTGGCATTTGTTTTGTTTTCGTTTGGTTTAAGTATAGGTTTTGTCGGTACTACTTTTTTAAAATGGCTAAAGAAAATCTGAACGTTAATGGAGAAGTTGAAGAATGTACTGTCGTTTTTAAGTTTTGTAGGCCCTAATTTTTTACATACGCTAAACAAAAGTAAAGCCGCAAAAACTATACCTAATTAATAATAATACTTCTTAACGCGAGCGAAGCCGCGGGAAAAAGCAAGTATAATATATAATAAATTAGGTAATAATGCGATAAATACCTACCCGTTTATTGGTATCAAAGTAATTGATACCAGATAAAATGCATAATAATATTTTCAACGCACTTGCTCATAAAGTGGCTCTATGGTCACCGCAATTAGGCACAGAATGACAGTGTGTTATTGATTTTTTTTTTAAATGTTATTGGTTGATTTTCGTTATCTTAAAAAAGTTTTTAATAAAAAAAAAATATCATGTTCAATAGAACAAATAAATTAATGTTCCTATTGCTTGCTCATTTCAAGCAACTTCTTATTTAAATAGATAATTTTTACTCGTACGTATTTAATAAATAAAACTTTAACTCAAATATAACTTTTGTTTTCTCTGCAATAAAAGAAAACGTTAAATTCCCCATTTTGTACGTGGCAGAATAGGCGCAAACAATATGCGCGGAAAATAAAAAAAAATCTCATCTCTTTAGTCTGTGGCCGATCGCAATGCGCGCGCATAGGAAAACTGATTATTTTTTCCCGCCATAGCGAAACATTTTTCACAACTCGTTTTCACTGTTGCAATTATAGTTTTTATTGTTATTTTATTCACAAGTGTGTTGAAAAACGTCGTATGATACACGTGTGTATTGATGATTACCGTCCTCGGCTCTCTTAAGACTCAATGGCGCCTCGGCGGTAATCACCAATACACACTAGTACCATAATTTACTATTATAACACTGGTCTTTGATGTTATAATACATTAAAACCAAGTAAACCATCATGTAGATTTATATGTTTATATTTATGTATAGATAGATAATTGTTTATCGCACTTAACAAAGAAAAACTTATTTTTGTATATATGTATAGAATTATTTATTGCATAAACAAAGAAAAACCAGTTCTTCCCCGTAGTCAAACATAGGTGAAGTTATAATAGTTAGTTAAAGATACATTTTCTTTTAGATAGCCCTTGTGAGATATGAAGTTTGTGGTAGTGCTACTTAAAAGATAAATAATAGTCAATTATATAAAGTTCAATATTATTTAATATATGTGGAACACCTGAGACATCGTTCCCGTTATCACGTGGGAATTATCAAAAACCGTTTCTCATTGCCCAATAGAAAGGAAGCTACTCTAAAAAATCTAGTTGGATATCATGGATTTTTTTTTTTTGCACGGAACCCATAAATGAAGTTATTACAATTACTTAAACAAAGGTTACTTGAGGGCCGTTACAAACGGTCTATAGATAACTCAACTGTTCCAGATCAGTACCGGTCGGAAACGTGCCCAAAACACTGGCTACATTGCCACGCTGAATAGCCATGCTAATTCACTAGTCTAATTAAGATCCGGTCTTTGGGTCACGTATCATTTTAATCAAAAGCCCCACAAAACTTTCGAAAACCCGGAGGGCACCGCCAAAAGGCTAAAATAAGAAAGCTCTAGCTTTAAATAAAACAAGCTTTGCTTAGTTTGGGGTTAGATATCGCTTAAATGAAAAAATAAAGTATTGTATATTAAAAAAGTGCGCTGCCAATCTCCATTATGAAAAACAAAAACATGACTAAACAGTAAAACAGAAATGTGTGTGAGATGGCAGGGAATTAATTTCATTACTTTTAAATCCCGCAACTCGGAGCAACAAAACTAATTAAAAATGGAAGCGAAACAAAAAGCACGGCTAGTACATTAAACAACCAAGATAAATTACTGAGTTTGTCTCTAAAAGAGTCTTTTTTAGTCCAAGTAAAAGGTGGAACAAAAAGATTATCAGGATCCAATGGTAAACAAGCCTCACAGCTCAGTTGGTAGTAGCTCTGCCTTCTGCGCTGTAGGCTGTGGGTTCGATTCCCACCCAGGACAAACATTTGTGTGATGAATATAGATGTTTGTTCTGTGTTTGGGTGTTGTATTGTATGATAAGTATGTATTTACAAAAAAAAAAAAAGTATTTATGTATTCTATCCGTAATCTAGTTCCCATATTACAAGCTATGCTTAGTTTGGGACTAGATGGCGCTGTGTGAAATTAATGTCCTGTAATATTTATTATTTATTATTATTATTATTTCCCAGCATCTTTGAAGATAATAATAATAATAATAATTCATCTATTTATGAGCTCACGATTGAGGTGACACAAGACCCAAGGGTTGGCTCTTATTTAGGCCAGCGAACATTAGGTCGCTATTTTGTAATATATTTTATTTGAAAGAGTGGTCACTTTACAGGTGGTCCCATTGTCATCAGGTCAGGATATGATGATGGAATCCTGAAAAAATCGAGGGAACTCTGCAAATATTATATGCACACATGAAGTGATTTGGTTATTTTTAGGATCGGTATACTTCCCAGGTGATGCCATCGTCATCAGGTCAGGATCTGATGCAGGATCCCTGAAAAATGTGGGAACTCATCAAATATTATAGGCACACGTGAAGCGATTTGGGTGTATTACCTTAAAATTAAAACAAAAACAGTTACGATATAGGTTCACGTGTCTGTCTGTTCGTCTGTCATCAAAAAAACTGTTAAAAATACGTCATGCAAGTAAACGAAATTGTATCATATGCTTCATTGAAGTCGGTTTCCTTTTTAGTTTATAAAACGTAATTATTAGTGTGTATATAGCCTTAATTATATTCACTAAGACACTAACATCAAAGCTTAAATTACGAGAATGGTAATAGAAATAAAAAAATATGCGTTACAATGTTGTTTTCTAAAAAAATCTACTAGTACTATTATTGTGAATGTTTGGATGTTTTTTACTTAATCACTTAAAAACGGCTGAATGGATTTGGTTTATATTTGGCATGCGGATACTTTTCATCCCGAAAGCTTTTAAGGTTCCTGTGGGATTTTAAAATACGAACTACGTATCCACTTTTGGTGTAGATGTGACTTATAGAAGATTATTCCGCGATGAAAAGCTTACATTATCATTATTTTTAGTCCATACTATTTGTGAGCCAGTCATTTTTTTATTCTATGTTTATTAAGCACTTTTGCTAGTAATGGCATGACAGCCAAATTACATTGTAAGTTACACTGTGTACTTCAAAATTAAACCATACCAAAAAACCCAAAAATGCCATCACGACACGTAATCTATCACCCCGAATAAAACAAACCAACTTTGTCATTGGAGATATTTAGACAGAACCTCCTTCAAAACAGGAGGGTTTTCCCATAATCACCTTATCATAATCACACTTGGTCAGCAGATTGGGGTAAATGTAATACACAGAAGGAAATTGTTTTTAAAACATCCGCGCCCTGAATTTGAGGCTTTGATTACCATCATGACAGATGGCTTGTATGTATAATACGCCAATGAAATAATTTATTGAGATCAACATAGAGTTACATCATAATTTAAAAAAAAACGCAACATTGCAATCTTATCGGTTGTGTAATATGCCTTATATAATATTACACACGGCAACCCGGTCCATTATTATCATAGCCATTAACCAGACGGTCATTTTGTCGGTCCGTTTGTCGGCTCCCGACAAAGAGGCTGAAATTATCGCGTCCGACCGGAACTTTTGGAGAAGACATGCTGCTGACCGTGGATCACTTCAGACCTTTCTATGTAAAGCGAGCTTTATTACCATTATTTTATTTGAAAAAAACACACATAGTTGCGTAGGCTGTGTAACAAAACATACTTCAAAAACACGCTAGTGTGTAGCTCTGTACTAAACGTATTATTACACATTAAATATCGGGATTACTGATCATTTTAGTGTTGGATGCTCATTAGTGTCCACTGCTGGACAGAGCTTCCTCCATGGAGGCTTTAGCCATTATCACCACGATATATATATATATATAGCCTATATTTATGTTGTGATTGACTTTCTATTTTAACCCAGGCAACGAATTGCTGGCTTTTGCTAGCGATAGCGGCTGAATTAACCCAGTATTGGTAGTAGGACCTGTAAAGGTCCACTCTGGAGATCACCTAGCAATCCTGCTGAGAAACTTTTTTCTCGTTTTTCCGTGTTCCGGGAGTTCCGTAGTTTACGGAAGACCCAGTGCCTTCTGGTGAAGTCTGATCCATAGTAGTCCTTACTCGGATCAGAGACTAGACTAGAGCTGTCTAGCTCTAGTCTAGACTGTCTAGTCTAGACTGTCTAGTCTAGAGGTCAAGGGCTCAGCCATCATTTGTATAAAAAAGTTTATTCCAAAGTAATTTAACTAAAATACAACTCGTTTAAAACTACATTCAACAAATATTCGGTCCAGGGGGATAAAACAAGGTCTTACAACATGGGCAGCATATTGAACTCTGAGCGTAACGAGGGACTCTAGAGTGAGCTCGCGAGCGTAGCGAGGGAGTTTTGTAGAGTGCTGAGCGAAACGAGGAGATCAAGCTGCCCAAGACAAAGGCAGGATTTATCCCAAAGGAGTATACTCTACATTTCACATCTTCTTCGAAACAATAAAAAGTCAAGGTTCCATAAAATAAGTAGGTATTTATTTTGTAACAGCTATTATAAATTGTAAGCGATAAATGTATTGATGTTGGAAATGTTGAAAATAAACTTAAAGGACTGATTCCGACACAGCCTTGACTCCTTTTGTTGTTTTTTTATTGAAAAAAGGCATTTTCGTTTCTATGTTTATGGGTCTGTTTAATAAACTCTGGAGTAGAAGTAGAATCACTATCGCTCGAAGAGTTGTTCTGTTCATACGAATATTATTATGATATTCAGTTAATTTTTTATTTTTTTTATTGGACGACGGGGAAGCGCTTGGCCTTCATTTCACCTGATAACATGTTGAGATAAGGCCGAAGGTGGAGACACACTTCATCCGGAATCCTCAACAAACTGAGGAATCTTACCTTTATATGCCTGAACACAATAATTTTAGAATTGTTGTAATGGCAACAGAATTAGGTAAGATGGAGGTAGCTAGCCAGGCGGATTTAAACAAATCCTACCACCAAGCACAATATTGCTCTTCCTCGGGATCAAACCCGGGACCTCTGGATCTGAAATCGGTAAGTTGAACCACTAGACCACATAGGCGGTCAAGATTTGTTAGAATCACCAAACACCGTCATTTGATTCACATTCCTTTCAAATGCGCTTTTATTGTTTTTTTTTGTGTTTCAAAAATCTAGCCGGCCATGAGCAGCATGGCCTGCTTAATTTACGGACAACCTTTTTACAGTGCCTTTGGGTTTTTTTTTACTCAAACTTATGGCGGAGCATGTCAGTTTGATTTTTTTGAAATCCAGAAAAAAACTGCGTTTTAATTGTCCTTTTTTGCTGACGAAATATATTTGGAGCTAACAAAAACTGCGAAAATTAGCTGTCCGTTTACTAAATTAGCTGATCGTTTATATACATCTACATTAATCTTTAATTATTTGCGAAAAAAGTTTTTTAAAGTGAAACATCACCACAGCCGTCTATATTACCCTTTTGCCAACCGGATGATAATACACGCTGTCCCTCTCATCCGGAAGAAAATGTAAACCTTTCAGACGAAGGCACTGGTTTTACTGCGGACGTTTCGTTTTAATAATGTATGTTTAGATGCAGCCTTTGTTGCAAATTAAAATGAGGTTTTGGGAGGCAGATGTTTCGTTCCTTTGTGAGTGAAATTGGAAAACCCACGATTTTTGCCGTCGGGGCAGTACGAACATTGAAACAAATATTCTGGATATCGGTATTTATATTAAAAGACTAGTGAAATGTCCGGGACTTCATACTCGTGATACCGTCGGAATTTTCTTAAATCCCCCAGTACTATAAAACTACTATAAAAACTACCCCGGCTGTGAGTTGATTATCAGTCAGAGACGATGACATTTAATTAAATATCAACATTGATTTACTGATGCAAAGGAAATAAATAAATAAAATAGACAAAAGAGGTAGCTTTTACTGCATTTCGCATTTCATTTACCCTTACTGTCGAATGTTATCCGTCAATTTCGGGACAAGCAAAAGCATAAGGCTTGCCTGGATAAATACAAATCTACGATCGAGCCTTCCTGCAAGATGGCGTTACTTCTCTCTTTATGAAAGTATTTTAAAGGTCATAACACATGATTTATTTATATATTTATTTTTAATCCATTTCAATTGCCTTCACAGTAAGAACCGAAACGACAATGAAATTATAAGCAAAAAAAAATAGACACAAAATCAGGATGCATAATATATGTTACGTAGGTATAATTAACCGTATCTAGGTATGCTATGTACCGTATCTTAAACTAAGATATATATTAGAGGCTAAAATTCTAGGTTTTCTTGATAGTGAAGCGTGTGTCAGCCAACTCGCTTAAAAACAAGTGAATATGGGGCATAAAAAGTGCTCAAAGGTAGGAACTAAAACTTATTCAAAAAATATGAATATCTACACAGACACACTGGACAAACGTTAGTAACGTTAGTAGTAGTAAGTCTACATTGAAATAGTGTTAATGATCAGACAGGAAAAACTTATGAAAATCTGGCTCACGCCTAAAATTATTGTATTACAATGTGTCAGCACTTGACTTCGCGGGGTTCCTGGACTGATCTACTGTAGAGTGAGATCTACTATAGGTCTCAGACCTCATTCCTGCCCAGACAAGCCTTGGTAATACATTTCAAATTAAGCATCCAGCTAGCCTCACTCTACAGAACCTTCCCAAAAAATCCCTTGAATAAAATTTTCAGACATCGTTTCTACCAACCAGGTAGGTATCACATTTTTTATCGGATTGAAGTAATGTTTCCTACAGACACAGGATACGTGAAGGCAGGGACTAACTGGTTGTAATGACGTGCAAATAACCAACATTTGCGAAGCAGTAAGTACACTGGAAGCGTCAAAATATCGCATTAAGGTTCTCCCGTTGCCAATTTCCCGCAAACATTATTGTTACTCTCGCTGTTTAGCCGTATTTAAGCGGGTACAGGTGGTGGCTAAAGTATTTTTTCTGATTCTGAATACAATTACCCAGTCATGCATATTAAAAAATCAGAGATTGCATATCATTTCCATACTTTGAACCTAGTAGTTCACAATATTTGTAATTATATTATTGACATCTGTTAGTTATGACGAATGGCAAACATGAATTTACGCTTTATTTAGCCTCTATAATTTGTTATAATAAATTATTCCACCATTTACCAAGTTAAGTCGCATTTTTAATAATTCTGTACTTAATACCCATAAATGATACCCATAAATGAACTACAAAAACTATGTTTCACTGTAACAGTTGAGTTACCTATAGGCCGTTTGTAACGTTACAAACGGCCTATATATCTGACTGCCTATATAATCTGACTGATTTCTTTGTAAATAGTTAGTTTAACTGTACATTTTATTGATTAAATGTATTACGGTAATAGTAATAGTTATTTTTAAATAATATTTGTTAGAACGCTATATTTGATGAAAAAAATATCGTGAGTTAGACACCCATTTTGGAAAACAAACCCAGGCAAAAGTATTAAACGAATATTAACTATCTATTATCAATCAATCTCTATGCTATGACAAATTGTACATTCGTAATTCTTACATTATTTATATCTCTGACTTTGACTTTGACAGCCACAATTACTGTTGTAAGAATTTAGCAACAAAGATGTTGGAAGTAAAACGCCTAAGTCTCGCTTGAAAACAAAATCGGTTCGGTGATTTGGAGAAAAAAGGCTGAAGTTTATCCACACAATTCAAGCAGCTATTCTATTCCAAGGAAGATTTGCGATCGGCTTGAGTTGTCCCAACGTAAACCGTTTTACCGAACACTATTTTGTTTACAAAACGTTGTCGCCGGCTGTACATTTGTAATTCACCGCTGTATTCAGCGCGGTACTCACGTGCGTACGTGCTGGATTTACAAACATCGTGATTGGCAATGCCCCTTTGTGCCAGAATCGGGACGTCCCGAAAATGGGACGGAATCGGATTGAGGGGGATTAGAATGGATTATAGATTCAGGCTCCTTGGCTGCGTTAGCAACTTCTTACCTTATTTCGGTAATGAACATCGGGGATTTGGCACAATACCCGATGAAAATATTTTTTGAAACCCTCTACTATTTTTATTGTGGACACATCAACATTCATTCAATACATTTTAGTTCACCTTGGTCAATAATGACGAATAAGGAAAATGACTGAAGACATATTCGCCAGATTCCACGTTCGACATATACCTTGTTTTACGCTACCTAGTAAATGGTTAGCTGATCAAAACGAACTGATAGTTCCTACGTATCATACAATTTTAATATAAAGAGCTAGTAAATTTTATTTGTGAATTTAATTAATTTTAAAATGTACCTTCTATTTAAAAGGCAACACAAGGTACCTTATAAAACCAAAATCATAATCATCATGAGCAACCTATAATGACTACCTCAAAATCCCTTAGTCACCACGCTTTACTAGTATTAGTACTACATGTAAAATTACACCCGCCTCTGTGGTCTAGTGGTTTGCCCACTGGTATCAGATTCAGAAGTCTTGGGTTCAATCCCTACGCAGAATAATAGTGTGCTTGGTTTGGTTGGTGGTATAACTTTGTTTGAATCCGGTTGGCTAGCTACCACCATACCTAGTTCTTACCTAATTATGTCGCAATAACAACAATTATAAATTGTTGTTTTCCGGCATTTACAGTACTTACCATAACTTGAAACCAGGTGACATGAAGACCAAGTACAAAAAAAATCTGCCATAAATTATATCAGCGAATGCTAAATCTGGGTCAGACCAACGTCTATTGTATTTAACGCTGATCGCTCACGGCGCTAGGATTATTTCGTAATTTAACAGGTACGAGTGCCTGGTACGACCAATCCAGTTTACGTTATCCTAACTAAATCCGCACTTAATCCGTAATTATTGGCTTCGAAAGCTCTCATTATGTACGGATAAGGAAATACGTTTAACGAGAACAAAACGCCTGGTAATAAAGATTAGTGGAGATAATTGCAAATTGATGATTACTTACCTGTGCATTAATAATCTTATCTTTGAATACGGCAAGGAAAAAAAAAACAAACAAAGAAAAAAACTTATATTTTCTTCGCACAAATATTTTCCTGGGTAGATATCGAACATACAGTCTACAATTGGTAGGCAGAGCTGCATTAATTTTAAACCGCCTATTGTTTCGGGTCGAACCCCGGGGGGTACAATTTGTGCTAGGTTTCTTTGGTGCTCGGACTTTGTTTAAATCCGCCTGGGTAGCTAATACCATATTACCTAAGTCTATCGCTTTAACAACATTTATTTATCATTGTACTCCGGTAAATATAGGTAAGATAGCCAGTTCCTCAGTCTGTTGAGGATTCCGGGTGAAGCGCGCTTCCGTATTCAGTCTTCACATAATTTGAGACCAGCATAGGTATTTACAAATATTTGGAAAACTTTATCGGATCGAAATCGGTAGCTACCGATGAAGATTCTGCGCACGCTATTCTTAACTCCGAAATTTGTATATTTTGACATTAGAATTCGATGCTTTCCACAGAAAATTTTCATAAATGGTTTGAGAATAGCGTTGAAATCTATCGGATTCTATGTTTTCGATACCGACTGTTTGAAAACCCCTTTGCTGGTGAGATGACGGTCAAGATCTTCCCCGCCGTGCAATAAAAAAATACGGCTGACATATAAATAGGTGATACAATGGTCGACGTGGCTACGTCGCATGAGCCGCGGGTAATTAAGCGTTTGAACCAACAACCGCGAAAAGTCTGTCCGCTGCGATAGCGCTGGCTTAACTACTCAAGTGAAAAGGCTTGCGCTACGCCACAGGATACGGAAGGTACAGAAGATCATCTTTACCTACCGTTAATTTCGTATGTTCTATAAAACAAGATTTGATGGCAATATTATGCAGGTAATTGTATAAAAACAGATCGCAAATCGGCATAAAAAACAGGCATGAATTCGGTCCGGCAAGTCAAACTGTCACTACAATTCTTCTTTCTTTTATCAATAAAACTAGCTGACCCGGCAAACGTTGTTTTGCCACAAGTATGCATTATTTCAAGTACATATTTTAGTTGTGAAATGAAAAATAGCTAACTTATTGTGGTGATGTGGTATATGACTAAATGAGGAATGGAGCGCTGTGAACGATAACGGCCTATAACAAAACACCAAACATTCTTTTTTTAAATTCATTGTACTACTTTTATTATCTTAACAATATTTAACAAATTTAAATTACATCCCTATCACAAATAATGACAATAAAAAAAAACAATCAGTCTCTAAGTGCAATGGAGCGTATGATATTTTTAGTGAGTCCATCTTTAGCCAACACAAACAAACTGGATGGTTTACACACGTGAGAACATGCCGCGTACTCCACATATTGTAATTGTCCGTGAGAAAAACACGGTTTGCCCAATTCTAAGCCACAAACAGCAATTTGAAAATCATTGCAAATTGATTATAACGTCTGTTGAAATTAAGCCCGTTTCAATTCAATTGGCAAATCTGTAGGAATAATAGGGATTCGTGGTAATAGTAATACATCTTCTTCTCCGAACTTGCCATTTATTTCATTCAAATGCTGGCTTCGACAACGTTTTTCATTTCGACATTTATGACTAATCGAGTGCCATTGCACAGCCGTGGTGGGTTTAAATTACGAAGCAAAATAACCGGAGATCCAACCTTCAGTTGTACATAATGCGGTAGCATGTCTGGTAAATCCGATGAGCTCAAAATTTCTGCTGCATAATTTACACCTTCGTTGGTATCGCAAACTGGAACGATAGATTTGTATGACACCAATAAGCACAACTGTTGTAGGTATTTTGAAATTCAAATCGTTGGCACATTCCACATTCTTGCTGCCAAAATTGCTGTTTCTGCCAGCCACTCATAATTCAACCTGATTGACCAGATATTTCCCGTTTAGTTAGTTACCGTTTCCCGTTTAGTGGTTCAACCCACCGATTTCAGATCCAGTGCTTAGTTTGGTTGGTGGTAGGATTTGTTTAAGTACGCCTGGCTAGCTACCTCCATCTTACCTAATTCTGTCGCTATAATAACATTAACATTAGTTCATAATGCCAGAACACAACATTTATTTTTAAGAATTAAAAAAAAAATATTGTGTTCCATTTAGAGGTAAGATAGCCAGTTTCTCAGTAGAGGATTCCGGGTGAAGTGCGCCTCTACCTTCAGCGTTATCCCAACTTGTAACCAGGTGAGATGAAGGCCAAGCACTTCCCCGTACAATAAAAAAAAACAATGATTGTGCAAAAATCGGTCGGCAATTTTATGCATCCAGTATTTCCATGTACAGCTACTTGTACATCTCCGATACATCTAACAGTTGTTTTTCGCTGCACTTTTTTACTTTGTATTTACTTTTAGCTGTACTTTTTCAACATTACGCCACAGTGACGATGATTTCAAGCAAGCGTTGATCTCATTAGCGTACGTTCAACGAGGAATGACGGAAAGTGTTTGTCTGAAATCGCCTAGAAAGGAGTAACCATGGATCTGGGATACGTTCATGGGACACAGGGTATAACAGATTGCTGGATAACTTTGAATATTTAGTGGTTGTTTAAATGCTGAATCACCAGTTCTGCCTCCATCAAATAAAGTTGCTGCAATGCCAGATGCAAGGCCAATGAGATGCAATTATTTGATCGTATTTCTGCGAGAATTAGCGAAATGAGGAATGTTTTGCCAGTTCCAGCTAGTACTTCAAAAAAAAATAATTAACCTTGTCCTGCCGAAACTTCGAGCATAATGCGGTCGTGAATGGTTCTTTGTTCCCCAGTCAGTAGTTTGACATTGTGAGTAACAATCGCTACAGTATGTACTGCAATTCACGACTCATTTCAGTGTTCATTAAATAGATGCACTACGATTTGGTGAATGTATACTTGACCGAGTGGTAAATTGGCAATGACAATGCAATGATCGTCGATAGCAATCAATAATAATGGCCAGTTAATGATAAATGGTAAATGGCAATAAAAACGGTTTAGGCCCTAAGCTATAGTGAGTGAGAGAAAGATTATTGTGTAAGAAAGATTGGAGACCGGCTTCGTTCTCATCTCTACTCTGTGCTGTTTACGGGGTGAGAAGTAACACCGGTAGACGCCTCGGAATAACTGATCGAGTGGTACTTAACTGATCAATTATCGACCGCCTGGAGTAAAAAAATATTAAAGTACTAATATCGCTATTAAAAAATAAGGGTTGGTGGTAGAAGAGTGAAAATTATGAGTTGTTTGTATTTTTTAATGCTAAATATTTTCATTTTTATTCTATATATAAAAAAAAATGTTTAAAATAAATAAAATAAGTTTGGGGTGGATCTCCCTAAGGTATCACTTAGGGGTATGAAAAATATTAAACATCCTTTTCTAAGGCAATATACTCAATCGGTCAAGCCGTTCCGGAGGAGTTTAATATAAACATACTAAAACTAAAAAGATATTATTCCTAACAATGACAACCATAAAAATATGTCAAAACAATGTCAAAAATTTCTGAACGAACCGACAATAACAACCATCAAAATATTGGAGACCCGAGTCTACCGTACCGAAGCGAAGGAAAATGAAACTGTTGTTTTAAATATCTTCGTTGCAATTTTTCCATATTTTCTCAACATTTAAACCTTCCCTACACTACGACAAACATTTCGAAACCAAAATCAGCTAAATTGGCTCAGCCGTTCTCCAGTTTTGGCGAGACAAACGAACACCAATTGATTTTTATTAAATAGATTGGTCTTGAAGATTTTAAATGTACTCTAAAAGTGTACTAATAAATTATGGGATAGTTCGTCCATCGACCAGACCTCATTCTTGCTTTGGTTTAAAGCTAGAGAGCTAACCCATCATAAAAAAATCCTATCGGATTACAAAAGCGAAGCCCTGGCCATATTTAGGTATAGTTTTTGCGGCTTTACTTTTGTTTAGCGTGTGTAAAAAATTAGGGCCTACTAAACTTAAAAACGACAGTACATTCTTCAACTTCTCCATTAACGTTCAGATTTTCTTTTGCCATTTTAAAAAAGTCTAACCGACAAAAACTATACAAATCCAAACGAAAATAAAAGAAATGCCAACTACAAAGCAGAGTCTATAACCAAAACTACTAAACCGAAACAAAACAAATGCATTTTCTCAAAATCCTTTCTTAGGGGATGCCTACGTCATAGTAGCTTTATGCATGCAAAGTCTCAGCCCGATCGGTTTAAAATTGACAAAGTTTCATACAAACTTTCATCCACTATTTTATCCCCTTGGGGGTAGAATTAATCAAAATCCTTTCTTAGCGGATGCCTACGTCATAACATCTACCTGCATGCCAAATTCAGCCCGATCCGTCCAGTGGTTTGGGCTGTGCATTGATAGATCACTAGTGTAGATAGTGTATCTAAATATATATATATATTTAGAAGAAGAAGAAGAAGATTGATAGAAGCAGAAGATTGATTAGATTACATAAGATATACTCATATGCAATACAATTATGATTTTTTAGCTATCAAATCCTTTATAAATAACTAGCTTTTCTAATCGATTCAAAGGTCTAGTGGTTCAATCCACCGATTTCAGATCCAGAGGTCCCGGGTTCGATACTGAGGAGGAGTACAATTTTGTGTTTGGTTTGATTGCTGGTAGGACTTTGTTTAAGTCCGCCTGGCTGGCAACCATCATCTTCATTCCGTCGATGTCAACAATTCTAAAATTGTTGTGTTCCGTTATTTAGTGGTATGATAGCCAGTTCCTCAATTTAGCCTTATCTTAACTTGTAACCGGGCGAGATGAAAGCCAAACGCTTCCTCGGCGTACAATTAAAATAATAAAATTGAATATGGATTTGTTGTTCCTATTGTAGTTCTGCATTCAATTACACTGTGTGTCGTCGACACTACACGCTCAGCCGGAACCGGAACTATGTGTTAAAAGCCAGACAATACACCGCTCAACTTGTTAAAATCGGATTAAGATGCCGTATTCATTTACTGTCCACCACCTTGCTTCTCCGACGGATAACTTCATTTCTGATTTTATCGTTCAACAAAAACCCAAGCATAGCACTTTCCATTGCATGCTGAGTGACTTTAAATTTGTGGACTAGCTCCATTGTCAGTGTTCACGTTTCGGCAGCATAGGTCATCAGAGACGAACGCACTGGTTGAAGACTTTAGTCTTCAGGCATTGCAGGATAGTGAGAAGACCCAATGAAGTTTCCCAAATGCCCAAATTAAGCCCAGCTGGATTCTAAGATTTTAAATGTGGTGGTCGAGCCTGCTACTCTTTGAGCTATACTCAAAGAGTAGCAAGCTGAAGTGGATGTGGGCTGGCCATATTTTTCGAAGGACAAACTAGTGGAGTCAACGTGTCATTCAGTGACGACCACGTCTAGGCAAGCGAAGAAATCCGTATAGTGGCGGGCATCAGAGAGTGGATGAGAAAGGCCAAATAATGGACTAAGTGATGCACCTTGCGAGAGACCTACGTCCAGCAGTGGACTGCCAAAGGGTAATGATGATTTATTTATTGGGTTTTTTTATGTCTTGAGATTTTAGATTATTTATCATACCTTTATAATTTGATAAAACGGTATATAGTTGTACCATTCTAAAAATGAACGCCCCTTTACCGCTTGCAAGCAAAGATCGCAATGCACATAATTATTTTGTCGTTGGTTATTCAGTCACCGGGTGGTCTTTGTCATTGGTTGTCAGTTTCACCATTTATGACTCAACATCCAATTACAAAGTATATGTATGTGTATTGCGTGTGTACACTTTCTTTGCATGTGAACACAGGGACTACCCTGTGAGGAGGCTTTCACTTTTAAAACAGTACATCTATGCCGACGTAAATTCAAATAAAATATAAGCGCTTATCTTAGGAACCGTATGTACCATTTGTATTTCCACAGTCCATTTTCCGTTTAATCGTGGTCGCCATGCAATGACCTTAACTCTTCAGCAGTTATCGGTTCTACGAGCTATGTGGCCTGCTCACTGCAACTTCAACTACTAATTCTGAGAGCAATGTACTTTGGCTATCTTACGGTTTCCACATTCCGGATTTAAGCCTCGTAATGATATTCCTAGCATAGATATCTACATAGCTTGATAACTTATGTAGGTTGTTCCTGTTGATACTGCTGCCCAGCCCACATTAATATTCATGTGTCACCTATTACGTCTTCCAGTGGCCAATAGTGAGAGGTCCATATTCCTCGACGAGGCCAGACTATCAATGACAACACTGTCAGTGAGTTATCAGTCCAGAACACGGCCACAAATGTCCAATCACCTGCAGTAATATAAATATTTTTATTTTATTATTTTTACATGCACATTTAAATGTATCCATTACTTTTATATTCATACCTGATAGATACATCACCCTAGAATACTACATGTATAATATATCTACCTGCCAGACGTAAATTCTAAGCCATTTTGAATATTATGAAGTGATTACTTATATAAACGTTTTTAAATCTGAAAGATACATCATATTTCAAGTGATTGCACTGGGTCATAATATTTACAAATTTCCGGCTTTAGGAATAGAAGCAGGATAGAGTCCCGTCGCGGGTTTGGAACTTTCGTCTCATCATAACATCTGATAGATACACTTCATTAGACACTTGAATACTAAATGAATAACATAATTCTACCAAATGTTATACAAAACCATTTTTAAATTATACATTGCAGGCATAATAGCGCTGGGACATTAGTGCAGGCGTCGTATCTCCGTTGATAACTATAACTACGTAAGTAGAGCATAAACCTAATAAATAATTGGATCTGTAACAAAGCACGCCTCGCGATAATTGTCGAAGCTGAGCGTTTACAATTAGCTTCAATCGATACGGGATAGTTCAGGACTGCCAGATATATTGCTTATTCAGTTCTGTGATCTATATAAATAAAATTTCCTGAGAATTGAACGGAAACCAAAGCGCTTCCCCGTTGAAAATAATAAATAAACTGACTGAGTGGCTGAGAATCAACGCCAGCCAAATTGAAAATTCAGCATGGGATTATTCTAGTGGGAAAACTAGAAATAGATTTGGGCACACGAGATAGCACGAACAGAGTACTAGGTTCGACATGATTTAGTAAGGGCTTCGTTGATGTAGATTATTTTACACGCCAGGTAAAGCAGACATATTTAGACATGTTTAGGAGTAAATGAATTGCAAGAAGCTTTCAAATGTTTAGTTCGCAACATAAATGATCAAATTGGTCGGTAGCATACTATCAATCAGGACAAAACTTTGACAACCTAGCGCGTAATGTTTATTTTTTATTCTTTCAAATCTCAAATCTCAAAACTTGGTGGTGGTGGAGGTCTAAGATGGAGCCAGCCCACCCAGAAGATGCATAATAACTCTCTTCTTGAAGACAAAAAGATCTTGAAGGTTTGTTCGTTTAAAAACAATAATAAAAGCTCATTTGGCACCTCTGTAATTTGCGTTGTAGGTTGTGGGTTCGATTCCCACTGAGACAAATAACTGTTATGAATACAGATGTTTGTTCTGCGTTTCCGTGTTTATCCTATTAAAGGTACATTAAATCAAAAAGTATATTATGTATTCTTATTCTCCGCAATGTATTTCCCATATTACAAGGTCATAAATAAATATAAAGGACACTCCATGTAGCAAGACCATTATTATTATATGTTTGTGTGTATCGTAAACATCAAAATAAATAAATATTTTCTTAATTATTTTTATTTTGTGCACCCTTCTACCATCAACCTTACTTCTACTACATAATATCATATCATCAAATACTAAGGTTGCCTGGAAGTGGTTTCTCTTTCGCTATAATAATAAAATACGTTTATTTCAGACTTTCGTCCATAATTAAAACAATAAAATTACAAGAAAGAATACATAAATGACACAGAAAATAACATAATGCAATAAATAAAATAATAAAAGTACATTAGACCAGGACTTGAGGTCATTGAGCCAACAGCCATCCAGTGATTCATGATACTCATGATATGAGTATAGCTATAATGACCGCCAATTGCACTGTTAACTATAGTATAGGTCCTTACATATGAAATTGGCGTTTTGTCGTACTGGCCACTTTGATCTTAAATATCTCCTCTTTGGTTAGGAATTCCAAATTCAAATTTAAACAGCTATTTACTCATGCATTTGTGTTTCGAAAACCGTAATTCATTTGTTTTTTTCTCTTTTGCTTTTTTTTTCTGCGTCACTCATTTCACAAAATGGAAAACTTAAAATATCGCATTATTTACGAGTACGAGTTCCACCGTGGCACCTGTGCTGCAGAAATGACTCGAAGGATTAATGATGTGTATGGTGGTGGTGTCGCAAAAGAAAACACGGTGCGTTTTTGGTTTCAACGCTTTCGTTCTGGAAATTTCGACCTGCAGAACAAGCCCCGTGGACGGCCGGAGACCAAGGTCGATAATGATGAATTGAAGGCTATTGTGGAAGCAGATCCATCGCAAACCACATCACAGTTAGCTGCAGGCTGCGGTGTTAGTGACAAAACCATTTTAATCCACTTGAAGCAAATTGGGAAGGTGAAAAAGCTTGAAAGGTGGGTACCTCATGAATTGAGTGAAGCAAACCGACAAACGCGCGTCGACTGCTGCGTTACATTACTCAACCGGCACAATAATGAAGGAATTTTAAATCGGATATATCTCTCTATCTCTATCTCTATCTCTATCTCTATCTCTATCTCTATCTCTATCTCTATCTCTATCTCTATCTCTATCTCTATCTCTATCTCTATCTCTATCTCTATCTCTATCTCTATCTCTATCTCTATCTCTATCTCTATCTCTATCTCTATCTCTATCTCTATCTCTATCTCTATCTCTATCTCTATCTCTATCTCTATCTCTATCTCTATCTCTATCTCTATCTCAATCTCAATCTCAATCTCAATCTCAATCTCAATCTCAATCTCAATCTCTCAATCTCTCAATCTCTCAATCTCTCAATCTCTCAATCTCTCAATCTCTCAATCTCTCAATCTCTCAATCTCTCAATCTCTCAATCTCTCAATCTCTCAATCTCTCAATCTCTCAATCTCTCAATCTCTCAATCTCTCAATCTCTCAATCTCTCAATATCTCAATATCTCAATATCTCAATATCTCAATATCTCAATATCTCAATATCTCAATATCTCAATATCTCAATATCTCAATATCTAAATATCTCAATATCTCAATATCTCAATATCTCAATATCTCAATATCTCAATATCTCAATATCTCAATATCTCAATATCTCAATATCTCAATATCTCAATATCTCAATATCTCAATATCTCAATATCTCAATATCTCAATATCTCAATATCTCAATATCTCAATATCTCAATATCTCAATATCTCAATATCTCAATATCTCAATATCTCAATATCTCAATATCTCAATATCTCAATATCTCAATATCTCAATATCTCAATATCTCAATATCTCAATATCTCAATATCTCAATATCTCAATATCTCAATATCTCAATATCTCAATATCTCAATATCTCAATATCTCAATATCTCAATATCTCAATATCTCAATATCTCAATATCTCAATATCTCAATATCTCAATATCTCAATATCTCAATATCTCAATATCTCAATATCTCAATATCTCAATATCTCAATATCTCAATATCTCAATATCTCAATCTCAATCTCAATCTCAATCTCAATCTCAATCTCAATCTCAATCTCAATCTCAATCTCAATCTAAATCTAAATCTAAATCTAAATCTAAATCTAAATCTAAATCTAAATCTAAATCTAAATCTAAATCTTAATCTTAATCTTAATCTTAATCTTAATCTTAATCTTAATCTTAATCTTAATCTTAATCTTAATCTTAATCTTAATCTTAATCTTAATCTTAATCTTAATCTTAATCTTAATCCTTAATCTTAATCTTAATCTTAATCTTAATCTTAATCTTAATCTTAATCTTAATCTTAATCTTAATCTTAATCTTAATCTTAATCTTAATCTTAATCTTAATCTTAATCTTAATCTTAATCTTAATCTTAATCTTAATCTTAATCTTAATCTTAATCTTAATCTTAATCTTAATCTTAATCTTAATCTTAATCTTAATCTTAATCTTAATCTTAATCTTAATCTTAATCTTAATCTTAATCTTAATCTTAATCTTAATCTTAATCTTAATCTTAATCTTAATCTTAATCTTAATCTTAATCTTAATCCTAATCCTAATCCTAATTTTAATCCTAATTTTAATCCTAATCTTAATCTTAATCTCAATCTCAATCTCAATCTCAATCTCAATCTCAATCTCAATCTCAATCTCAATCTCAATCTCAATCTCAATCTCAATCTCAATCTCAATCTCAATCTCAATCTCAATCTCAATCTCAATCTCAATCTCAATCTCAATCTCAATCTCTATCTCAATCTCTCAATCTCTCAATCTCTCAATCTCTCAATCTCTCAATCTCTCAATCTCTCAATCTCTCAATCTCTCAATCTCTCAATCTCTCAATCTCTCAATCTCTCAATCTCTCAATCTCTCAATCTCTCAATCTCTCAATCTCTCAATCTCTCAATCTCTCAATCTCTCAATCTCTCAATCTCTCAATCTCTCAATCTCTCAATCTCTCAATCTCTCAATCTCTCAATCTCTCAATCTCTCAATCTCTCAATATCTCAATATCTCAATATCTCAATCTCTCAATCTCTCAATATCTCAATATCTCAATATCTCAATATCTCAATATCTCAATATCTCAATATCTCAATATCTCAATATCTCAATATCTCAATATCTCAATATCTCAATATCTCAATATCTCAATATCTCAATATCTCAATATCTCAATATCTCAATATCTCAATATCTCAATATCTCAATATCTCAATATCTCAATATCTCAATATCTCAATATCTCAATATCTCAATATCTCAATATCTCAATATCTCAATATCTCAATATCTCAATATCTCAATATCTCAATATCTCAATATCTCAATATCTCAATATCTCAATATCTCAATATCTCAATATCTCAATATCTCAATATCTCAATATCTCAATATCTCAATATCTCAATATCTCAATATCTCAATATCTC
Organism: Venusia cambrica; assembly: GCA_951394065.1. Taxonomy (NCBI): domain Eukaryota; kingdom Metazoa; phylum Arthropoda; class Insecta; order Lepidoptera; family Geometridae; genus Venusia; species Venusia cambrica. The sequence goes on from OX596035.1 coordinate 12,964,496, forward strand.
AATATCTCAATATCTCAATATCTCAATATCTCAATATCTCAATATCTCAATATCTCAATATCTCAATATCTCAATATCTCAATATCTCAATATCTCAATATCTCAATATCTCAATATCTCAATATCTCAATATCTCAATATCTCAATCTCAATCTCAATCTCAATCTCAATCTCAATCTCAATCTCAATCTCAATCTCAATCTCAATCTAAATCTAAATCTAAATCTAAATCTAAATCTAAATCTAAATCTAAATCTAAATCTTAATCTTAATCTTAATCTTAATCTTAATCTTAATCTTAATCTTAATCTTAATCTTAATCTTAATCTTAATCTTAATCTTAATCTTAATCTTAATCTTAATCTTAATCTTAATCTTAATCTTAATCTTAATCTTAATCTTAATCTTAATCTTAATCTTAATCTTAATCTTAATCTTAATCTTAATCTTAATCTTAATCTTAATCTTAATCTTAATCTTAATCTTAATCTTAATCTTAATCTTAATCTTAATCTTAATCTTAATCTTAATCTTAATCTTAATCTTAATCTTAATCTTAATCTTAATCTTAATCTTAATCTTAATCTTAATCTTAATCTTAATCTTAATCTTAATCTTAATCTTAATCTTAATCTTAATCCTAATCCTAATCCTAATTTTAATCCTAATTTTAATCCTAATCCTAATCCTAATCCTAATCCTAATCTTAATCTCAATCTCAATCTCAATCTCAATCTCAATCTCAATCTCAATCTCAATCTCTATCTCTATCTCAATCTCAATCTCAATCTCAATCTCAATCTCAATCTCAATCTCAATCTCAATCTCAATCTCAATCTCAATCTCAATCTCAATCTCAATCTCAATCTCAATCTCAATCTCAATCTCAATCTCTATCTCTATCTCTATCTCAATCTCTCAATCTCTCAATCTCTCAATCTCTCAATCTCTCAATCTCTCAATCTCTCAATCTCTCAATCTCTCAATCTCTCAATCTCTCAATCTCTCAATCTCTCAATCTCTCAATCTCTCAATCTCTCAATCTCTCAATCTCTCAATCTCTCAATCTCTCAATCTCTCAATCTCTCAATCTCTCAATCTCTCAATCTCTCAATCTCTCAATCTCTCAATCTCTCAATCTCTCAATCTCTCAATCTCTCAATCTCTCAATCTCTCAATCTCTCAATATCTCAATATCTCAATATCTCAATCTCTCAATATCTCAATATCTCAATATCTCAATATCTCAATATCTCAATATCTCAATATCTCAATATCTCAATATCTCAATATCTCAATATCTCAATATCTCAATATCTCAATATCTCAATATCTCAATATCTCAATATCTCAATATCTCAATATCTCAATATCTCAATATCTCAATATCTCAATATCTCAATATCTCAATATCTCAATATCTAAATATCTCAATATCTCAATATCTCAATATCTCAATATCTCAATATCTCAATATCTCAATATCTCAATATCTCAATATCTCAATATCTCAATATCTCAATATCTCAATATCTCAATATCTCAATATCTCAATATCTCAATATCTCAATATCTCAATATCTCAATATCTCAATATCTCAATATCTCAATATCTCAATATCTCAATATCTCAATATCTCAATATCTCAATATCTCAATATCTCAATATCTCAATATCTCAATATCTCAATATCTCAATATCTCAATATCTCAATATCTCAATATCTCAATATCTCAATATCTCAATATCTCAATATCTCAATCTCAATCTCAATCTCAATCTCAATCTCAATCTCAATCTCAATCTCAATCTCAATCTCAATCTAAATCTAAATCTAAATCTAAATCTAAATCTAAATCTAAATCTAAATCTTAATCTTAATCTTAATCTTAATCTTAATCTTAATCTTAATCTTAATCTTAATCTTAATCTTAATCTTAATCTTAATCTTAATCTTAATCTTAATCTTAATCTTAATCCTTAATCTTAATCTTAATCTTAATCTTAATCTTAATCTTAATCTTAATCTTAATCTTAATCTTAATCTTAATCTTAATCTTAATCTTAATCTTAATCTTAATCTTAATCTTAATCTTAATCTTAATCTTAATCTTAATCCTAATCCTAATCCTAATTTTAATCCTAATCCTAATCCTAATCCTAATCCTAATCCTAATCCTAATCTCAATCTCAATCTCAATCTCAATCTCAATCTCAATCTCAATCTCAATCTCAATCTCAATCTCAATCTCAATCTCAATCTCAATCTCAATCTCAATCTCAATCTCAATCTCAATCTCAATCTCAATCTCAATCTCAATCTCAATCTCAATCTCAATCTCAATCTCAATCTCAATCTCTCAATCTCTCAATCTCTCAATCTCTCAATCTCTCAATCTCTCAATCTCTCAATCTCTCAATCTCTCAATCTCTCAATCTCTCAATCTCTCAATCTCTCAATCTCTCAATCTCTCAATCTCTCAATCTCTCAATCTCTCAATCTCTCAATCTCTCAATCTCTCAATCTCTCAATCTCTCAATCTCTCAATCTCTCAATCTCTCAATCTCTCAATCTCTCAATCTCTCAATCTCTCAATCTCTCAATCTCTCAATCTCTCAATCTCTCAATCTCTCAATCTCTCAATCTCTCAATATCTCAATCTCTCAATATCTCAATATCTCAATATCTCAATATCTCAATATCTCAATATCTCAATATCTCAATATCTCAATATCTCAATATCTCAATATCTCAATATCTCAATATCTCAATATCTCAATATCTCAATATCTCAATATCTCAATATCTCAATATCTCAATATCTCAATATCTCAATATCTCAATATCTCAATATCTCAATATCTCAATATCTCAATATCTCAATATCTCAATATCTCAATATCTCAATATCTCAATATCTCAATATCTCAATATCTCAATATCTCAATATCTCAATATCTCAATATCTCAATATCTCAATATCTCAATATCTCAATATCTCAATATCTCAATATCTCAATATCTCAATATCTCAATATCTCAATATCTCAATATCTCAATATCTCAATATCTCAATATCTCAATATCTCAATATCTCAATCTCAATCTCAATCTCAATCTCAATCTCAATCTCAATCTCAATCTCAATCTCAATCTCAATCTCAATCTCAATCTCAATCTCAATCTAAATCTAAATCTAAATCTAAATCTAAATCTAAATCTTAATCTTAATCTTAATCTTAATCTTAATCTTAATCTTAATCTTAATCTTAATCTTAATCTTAATCTTAATCTTAATCTTAATCTTAATCTTAATCTTAATCTTAATCTTAATCTTAATCCTTAATCTTAATCTTAATCTTAATCTTAATCTTAATCTTAATCTTAATCTTAATCTTAATCTTAATCTTAATCTTAATCTTAATCTTAATCTTAATCTTAATCTTAATCTTAATCTTAATCTTAATCTTAATCTTAATCTTAATCTTAATCTTAATCTTAATCTTAATCTTAATCTTAATCTTAATCTTAATCTTAATCCTAATCCTAATCCTAATTTTAATCCTAATTTTAATCCTAATCCTAATCCTAATCCTAATCCTAATCTCAATCTCAATCTCAATCTCAATCTCAATCTCAATCTCAATCTCAATCTCAATCTCAATCTCAATCTCAATCTCAATCTCAATCTCAATCTCAATCTCAATCTCAATCTCAATCTCAATCTCAATCTCAATCTCAATCTCAATCTCAATCTCAATCTCTATCTCTATCTCTATCTCTATCTCTATCTCAATCTCTCAATCTCTCAATCTCTCAATCTCTCAATCTCTCAATCTCTCAATCTCTCAATCTCTCAATCTCTCAATCTCTCAATCTCTCAATCTCTCAATCTCTCAATCTCTCAATCTCTCAATCTCTCAATCTCTCAATCTCTCAATCTCTCAATCTCTCAATCTCTCAATCTCTCAATCTCTCAATCTCTCAATCTCTCAATCTCTCAATCTCTCAATCTCTCAATCTCTCAATCTCTCAATCTCTCAATCTCTCAATCTCTCAATCTCTCAATATCTCAATATCTCAATATCTCAATATCTCAATATCTCAATATCTCAATATCTCAATATCTCAATATCTCAATATCTCAATATCTCAATATCTCAATCTCAATCTCAATCTCAATCTCAATCTCAATCTCAATCTCAATCTCAATCTCAATCTCAATCTCAATCTCAATCTCAATCTCAATCTCAATCTCAATCTCAATCTCAATCTCAATCTCAATCTCAATCTCAATCTCAATCTCAATCTCAATCTCAATCTCAATCTCAATCTCAATCTCAATCTCAATCTCAATCTCAATCTCAATCTCAATCTCAATCTCAATCTCAATCTAAATCTTAATCTAAATCTAAATCTAAATCTCAATGTGATGAAAAGTGGATCCTGTACGATAATCGTAAACGCTCATCGCAATGGCTGAACCCTGGTGAACCAGCAAAATCTTGCCCCAAGCGAAAATTGACTCAAAAAAAGTTACTTGTAAGCGTTTGGTGGACTAGTGCCGGTGTCGTACACTATAGCTTTCTTAAATCTGGTCAGACGATTACGGCTGATGTCTATTGTCAGCAACTGCAAACCATGATGGAAAAGCTCGCTGTTAAACAACCGAGACTTTTCAATCGCTCTACGCCACTGCTGCTTCAAGACAACGCTAGACCACACACGGCCCAACAGACGACTACCAAATTAGAGGAGCTTCAATTGGAATGTCTAAGACATCCACCGTACTCTCCGGACCTTGCTCCAACAGATTACCATTTTTTTCGAAATTTGGATAACTTCTTGCAAGGAAAAAAAATCAATTCCGATGAGGCAGTCCAAACCGCTTTCAAAGATTTCATTGATTCCCGTCCGAATGGTTTTTTTAGTAAAGGGATCAATGAACTACCTATAAGATGGCAAAAGTGTATAGATAGCAATGGTACATACTTTGATTAATAAAATATATTTTAATATGAAAAAATTGCCTTTATGTTCCTCCCATACAAAACGCCAATTTCATATGTAAGGACCTAATATAATGGTCTTTTTTTATTGTACGACTGGGAAGCGTTTGGCAGTAATCTCACCTGGTAACAACTTGAAATAAGGCCGAAGGTGGAGGCGCACTTCACCCGGAATCTTCACCAAACTGAGGAACTGGCTATCTTACCTCTGAATGCCAGAATACAACAATTTTAGAATTGTTGTTATGGCGTCAGAATTAGGTCAAATGGTGGTAGCTAGACAGGCGGACTCCTACCACCAACCAAAATAGTGATTAACTTAGAACCGGGGTAAGTGTATCTGCACTGGATCAGCTAGATTATCCTAAAACCGTAAACTTGCTTACTCACCAAAAAAACACAACTCTCCTTTTTTTCAGTCGAATATGCGGTTGACCGCAATGAAGATAAAAAGCAGCTGGAAATACCTAACAGCAACGTTGTTTGTATTTTGCGATATGACCTCAGGGCAACTAGTATACTGGCTACCAGCTCTAGCTTTATCTGTTCTGTAGGATAGCCTATATTTCGATAACGTCTAGTTTATTTTAACCTGGTATTTCGAACGTACTATTTTATTCTCTCAACAAAATATTCAACGTGAAATAATAAGCTTTTAATAATAAAAGTAATAAATTACAGGACTTTAAATTCACACAGCGCCATCTACATGGGAACTAGATTACGGAGAGAATAAAAAATACTTTTTTTTTATATTCATACTTATCATTTGATACAACACCCAAACACAGAACAAACAAGTTTTATACAACATAAACGAGAAGAAGAAAAGAGGTTTTATGCTAAGCGGGTATGCTGTTCACCTATACCGTTCCGGAGGTTGAGAGCTTAAATCTTGCCGTGCTCCAATAGATATTTCGGTTTTTGGCTTTTACATATCCGTTTCTTTCGAAATAAATTGTTTCTAAAATATGTACGTATATATATTGCATTTTACTATAAATATTGACTGACATGCGGAATCTATAATATAAATAAAAGTAATCTAGAAAAATATATATAAAAGAAAACAACAAGAAAAACATGGCGCCTCTTATATCCTTGGTACATACACCATACTCACCAGACTATTTTCTTCGTGTCGATGGTTCAGGTTTTATGGTTATAATAATAACATCAGATGTATGTTCCATAGTGGTGAGAAGATACTGAGTGCCAGATGTTACCCGGGGAGCACCAGAAGTTTCGTGTCCTATAAAAAATAACCATAAATAAATATTACAGGACATAATTTTTTACACAGCGCAATTTAGCCCCAAACTAAGCATAGCTTGTAATACGGGAACTAGATTACGGATACACTACTTGAATACTTTTTTTTTTGTAATAACTTTAAAGTAACATACTTATATACAATACAACACCCAAACACAGAACAAACATCTATATTCATCACACAAATGTTTGTCCTGGGTGGGAATCGAACCCACAGCCTACAGCGCAGAAGGCAGAGTTACTACCAACTGAGCTATGAGGCTTGTTTCTTTCTTACCATCTTACCTAATTCTGTAATAATAACAATTCTAAAATTGTTGTGTTCCGGCATTTAGAGGCAAGATAACCAGTTCCTCAGTTTGTTGAGGATTCCGGGTGAAGTGCGCCTCCACCTTCGGCCTTATCTCAACTTGTAACCAGGTGAGATGAAGGTCGAGTGCTTTCACGTCGTACAATAAAAATAAATAAAAGAAGAGCTCAAATATCAAATAACATACATTCTTTTCTTCCGAATACCATCTTTCAGCAATTATGGAATCTGATTCAGAACTATGGCACTTGTACCACAGTAAAAGCAATACCCAAAATTAAATTATACTTCAGCGAACAACCAACACCTAGCGCATTTGCATTGAAGGACAGACACTGCCTTAATAGCTTAGGTAGCTAATCTATTTAGCATTGATAAATAGCAGTAACAATATCTAGGTATTTTTACGCCGAAGTTGACATAGAGGTTGTTACGTAAATGCTCTAAAACAAAAGAACGAATTCAACCGGCATTGTCACAATCACAGTCCCTATTTTTAAGGCAAACCAACTCACCTACCTACCCATTGTGAGAATTAGTAGCCTGCTGATTAATACACAGACAAACTGAACCTAATAATAATGGTTTGTTAATCGTGTTTTCTATGTCTATTTGTTGAAAAAGTTTGATCAAAAAACTTTCAAAATATTGTTTTGACATTGCTCAAGCATAAAAGTAATAATGTGTAGGGTAGGTAAGGTATGATAAGTAGTAAACTAGACAAGAGAGAGGGGGGATCGTTCTTGTTGTCGTTTTAAAAGCAAATTAAATACAGGTTACAATGGGAAAAAAAACTATGCATACAATATCAGCAATACTATCTTGTTAGATTGGTAGTTTTCCAACATGCCTTGTTGGAAAATGCGTGGAGAAGGGTGGTGTGTTCTATCCGCCTATTCCCAGTAGTTTTACCGAGTAGTCGAGTAGAGAGTTACCAGTAAACTACTAGTTATTTTCTTCCTAACAGACTTACTGTAGTAAGACTTCACTGGTGTTATTTTTTTTCATTAGTATTACATTACAAAAATGTAAACATGTACCTCGTAATTGATAGATAAACAAAAATAAAAATATGTTATATGATTTTAATTTTACACAGCGCCATCTAGTCTCGAACTAAGCAAAGCTTGTAATATGGGAACTAGATTACGAATATAATACTTAAATACTTTTTTATTGTAAATACATACTTATCATACAATACAACAGCCAAACACAGGGCAAACATCAATATTCATCAGATAGTAGCTATAATAAGTCAAAGAGAAAAAAAAACAAAAAATCATATAACTGCATCTCTTCCATCCATATATTTTATTGTATTATTTCTCTTTGTCATATTCATTGTCTATCGCTACCGACAGATAGTTTGTTATAAAAGCATTTTAAAATAAATTCTTGTTTTCAGCAATGGTAGGTGGCGCACCCGGGCCTATAAAAAGGCCTTGAAGGAGTTGTGACAAATGCTCGCCCGCAGTTGCACTGACGTGAAAAATGATCCTTTTAGATAAGGGGACGGTCCAATTGTTAGCATCTAACAGCCAATTTTATCAGACCCATCGTAACACCTATTTTTTTAGCCACCGTAGGTCTTGATGCCCTGGATACTCAGGGACAAACCCAAGGGAACGAGCGTTTCTCATTTTGATTGTTTGAAATAATTTTCTACTGATCATTGAGATGTTAAAATGCACCCTATACCTTAACTGCATAACCAGATATTGGATACTTTTTTTATAATTCAACATATTATCATCATACATAACTAAAATATGATGAATAAATAACTATAGTTTATATCAGATTACAATAATCCATATGGATAGTCGATACAAAAACAGAAAAAGTTACTATAAAATAAAATGAATCTATGAATAAATATCCAGTAGTACTTATTCACATCACTGTCTCATTGCGATATTCTAATCACACTCAAATAATTTTTCAACTGAAAAAAAACCAATTAAACCATTTATATCGCCCCTCCATCACTCAGAAACCTTATAATAAATTACCATAGACATAAAAGAAAAATTGCACGCTGTGAAAAATACCCGCGTCCCCAATCTCCCCTTCAAAACGACAGGCATTAGATGATTGTATCCGTGAAGACTCTATGCAGGTAATAAATAATACATTGTAGAGATTTTTGGGGTTAGTGCAAGCTGCCGTTTTGGATAACTACCCCGACTACCGAGAAGCTTATATCTATATAATGTAAAATAGAATTGAAACTTGAGGTAAATTCGTTTTACCTCAAGTCGTGATACGACATTCTTCTATGATGTTTGAATAGTATTTTGACAAGGAATTTGAACGGGCTTTGAACTAGAATTTATCTATAAATACAATGATGAAATGGTTTTTTTGACAAAAAAATATTTCATTGTACTGTTTAACTAAGGAGGATGCAAATTATTTTCCAGAATTTTCGAATATTCTATTAGAATATTCATTATAAACGACAACTTTTGGATATACCATCCATAGAAGTAAGCGTTATATACCTACCGTATGGATACATACATTTTTTGAACTTTATTACTAGTAATACGGCATCAGCAGAAAGTAAACTTTCGACCCAAAATAATGGGTATGAGGTTTTGGAAACGGGTGTTTTACCCGTTTACAACGTTCCCAAAGTCAAGTAAACGGATAACATGATCTTAAAGGCATACACTAATTCTTAAACTTTGTAAGTTTTTGGTTGGTGGTAGGATTTTGTTTAAGTCCGCCTGGCTAGCTACCACCATCTTACCTAATTATGTCGCCATAATAACAATTCTTTAAAAAAAAAATGTGGTTTTCCGGCATAAAGAGGTAAGATAGCCAGTTTCTCAGTTTGTTGAGGATACCGGGTGAAGTGCGCCTCCACCTTCGGCCTTATCTCAACTTATAACCAAGTGAGATGAAGGCCAAGTGCTTCCCCGTCGTACAATAAAAAAAAAGGCATACAAACATTTTTAGAGACTATGATGCGCATTATTCTGTCAGGGCAAAAAACGAAAGCCGAGCGCTAGATTTTAGGGGACGCACGATAAAGGTTCAAGACGAGATCCATTTTATTGCAGCTAGCATTTGATCGTTTTCATTTGTTATTCTTTTTATGCCTTTGCTAGAATCAGCGAGAAAGCGCGCGTAAATTGCTCAAATGAAAAAGCAGCTCCTATGTGGAGTGCTCCATAATCGCATTTCTGTTCCTGCGTTGCTTTGAAGTATGAAAATGCAATGTTATGCTTACCTATACAAGTAACTGGCCTTACAGCTCAAATTGGTAGTAGCTCAACCTTCTGCGATAACCTGTGCGAACATTTGTGAGATGTTTGTTCTGTGCTATAATTAAATAAATAAATATTACAGGACATTAATTTCACACAGCGCCATCTAGCCCTAAACTAAGCATAGCTTGTAATATCGGAACAAGACTAGTGGTGTTAGAACAGTGGACCTCGCGAGCCTTTATAACCATGCAATAACCGATGCTTTTCTCTTTCACTTTTCCTTTTCAGAAAATAGGGGTATAAGTTTTAGTGGTAACTCGCGTTCCCTTAGTCTGAGAAGATCGAACCTGGTATCTACGGATTTGTCTTGCAAAGAATACTGCGTAGTCTGATTTGTTTGGTATAACGTAGGTATAAATTTTCTGAAAAAAGAAACAAAAATTGTAATCCTACAGCAAACTTCTCCATTTTTCCGCCTCCACTCACCTCATTAAATCTTTAGTGTGTTTTTCAAATTTAATTGAAATTCGGTCATAAATAACGCTACAGCAAACTTTCCATTTCTCCCCTATTTTCCCCCCGATCAAAAATCGCGATCAACTCAAAAATCATAATAAATCAGGAAACATGTGTGCCAATTTTCATGACAATCGGTTGAAAAATGCGACCTGTAGGCGAGAACAAACCGACAGCCGACAGACAGCGGACAAAAGCATTTTTGGCCAAACTCGAAACTGAGACGCTTCACTCGCTTCACTCACTCGGTCAATTACGGATAGAATACTTATATACTTTTTTTTGTAAATACATACAAAACCCAAATACAAAACAAACACCTAAATACATCACAAAAATATTGTCCCGGGTGGGAATCTAACCCACAACCTACAGCGCAGAAGGCAGAGTTACTACCAACTGAGCTAAGACACATCATAGAATATAATAGCGTAGTTTAGAAGTGTAGTTAAGTAGTTTAATGAGGCTTGTTAGACATAGAATTATAAGTACTTAAAAATGTACCTTATTAATTGATATTCTCCGTAATCTTAGTTACTTTATTACTAGTTTTGCTAAGTGAGGTGCTAGATGGCGTTTTGTTAAATGTCTTGTACTTTTTTAATATTTATGTAATATTGAATTCATGAAAGCAACTAACTACCACCATCTTACATAAAATGACATTTATACAATAAAAAGTACAATTAAACTAACTATGTACAAAGGAATCAGTCAGATTACCTAAGGACCGTTACAAACGGCCTATAGGTAACTCAACTGTTCCAGACCAGTACCAGATGGAAGCGTGCACAAGACACTGGCTGTATTGCCACGCTGAATAGCTATGCTAATTCGCTGGCCCAAATAAGAGCCAGCCCTTGGGTCACGTGTCGCCTCAATCAAAAGCCCCGCAATATTTTTGAAAACCCGGAGGGCACCGGCTCCCCACGGACCCAAGGACCCCAAAAGGCTCAAATAGGTAAGCTCTGTCGAGACCACTATATTTGCGCCTTTTGTGATCCTCGGCCGAATCAGCCGCCGCACCAGCCCTAACTGATGTCCCAGGCAGATGAGATGGCGCTAGGGTGTCGACGCAGGTAGCGTCTCACACCAAAGGCCTACCCATTTCTCAAGGGACAAGAGTCATACCGTCGGGCCGCTTACCATCATCACGTAACAGACCATTCGGTTCAAGAACATCTTACTTAATACATAATACTACATCTTACCTAATTCTGTTGCCATTATAACAATTCTTAAAAAAAAAAATGTATTCTGGCATTAGAAGATAGCCAGTTTCTCAATTTGTTGAGGATTCCGGGTGAAGTGTGCCTTCGGCCTTATCTCAACTTGTAACCAGGTGAGATGAAGGCAAAGCGATTCCCTGTCGTACATTAAAAAAAAAGTTTAAATTCACAATTGGACCCGATAGGTGGCTTGTGATCGCCGCGGGATGGTAAGAACGAATTCCCACTAGTATTCATTTTATAACTTTTAGTAGATACTCATTACCACGGATATAACATTCCTGTAAATTAACATTATTAGTTGAAACACAAATATAAATCAAACAAAACTTGCTACAAAGTGATTTGAACAGCAACATATATTTGACTAAGCCAAAATCTATGTTACCAATATTCTGATTTAGCAGGTTCATAGCCCGAGTTTCTGAACACAAATATTAATGTTGCCGAACACGTATCCACTCAAAGAGTAGGCAATATTGATAACTTGCTACGATCAAAGACTTAAGTGTTTGAGCTCACGAGTGGCAGAATTAAATAGAAAACAGGTCTTACTGGCACCTCACCCGTATATGATGCCCAAGTGTTGAAATATATACATAAGCCGGACCTTACCCGGACTCCGTCAATGACAGCTCGATCATACGTTTCCCTCCGCCAATCTTCTTTCTGCTGTATCCAAATCTAATCAATCCAAGCTAGCACGATAAAAAAAAATATATCAAAAAGCTATAGGTAAGCTATAGCTTTTTGATATATTTTTTTTATCGTATAATATCTCCGCATGCATTATGACATTGCGTTCTGGATGCTGTTGAGGCCGCCGCGCTACTACAGCGCAAACGGTTTGTTAACAAAGACATTAGTATTTGATAGTTCCACAGAAGAATTTCAGTTCAGAAATTGAACATATTTCATTTTCACAGAAAATGTTTGTTTCGGGTGGGAATCGAAACCACAACCTACCAGCACAGAAGGCAGAGTAACTACATATTGAGCTGTGAGGCTTGTCATATGACTATGAATGAATGCATTGTCACTTTTCTTACTATCTCTGTTAGGTTAATTCACTATATTCATGTGTATATGAAAAAGCACTTTTGTATCTTCATTAATATATTATTTACAATATACTTCAAAGGGTTTATTATTGAGTCACCTTACTATGTCCGTATTGAAGTAACACATGCCATACTAAGTTTACGTCCAAGAGTAACAGCAGATTTTTTATTGAGATAGACCGACGTTTTACTACAATCTCACGTAAAACGCCAGTAGAAGACACTTAATTCACTCTCGCTAAAGCATTTTTATTTATTTAGGGAAAACAGACGCAGGTAACGTATTCCACTCCAAAGCCGTTTATTTTTTACTACACAATGAAGAAGCGTTTGGATTTCTTCTCACCTGGTTGTCAAGTTATTAGTTTAGTAAGGCCGAAGGACAACCGCCTCTTTGGTCTAGTGGTTCAAACCACCGATTTCAGATCCAGAGGTCCCGGGTTCGATCCCCATGGGGAGTACAATATATTGTGCTTGGTTTGGTTGGTGGTAGGACTTTGTTGAAGTCCGCCTGGCTACCTACCACCATCTTACCTAATTCTGTCGCCATAATAACAATTCTAAAATTGTTGTGTTCCGGCATTCAGAGGTAAGATAGCCAGTTCCTCAGTTTGTTGAGGATTCCGGGTTAAGTGCGCCTCCACTTTCGGCCTTATCTTAACTTGTTACCAGGTGAGATGAAGGCCAAGCGCTTCCCCGTCGAATAATAAAAAAAAAGGTGGAATTGCACCTCAACATACTAGGAACTGGCTATCTTACCTCTTAATACTGGAACACGGCAATTAAAATTGTTATTCATCATACTTAGGTAAGATGCATGATGAAAATAGAACTAAAGTGGTTAGTACGGCTAGGCGGGATGTGAAAGATGTAGGCTTTCTCACCTTCACCGTCATAGTATATGCATGACTACAAAGCGCATATTTACTTTATGGAACACCTAAAAGTTAATTAGCGTACGAGCGGGATTACACCTAGGTACATTAAAAAAAAGGCCATATACTCGTAGCTAGTCTGATGGCCAAATGATTTTGCAATGATTTTGTACTAGTTATAGAACTCGTAAAAATTTACCAGATTTGCGTTCACCCTCTTGCCGAAGTCTGGTGCCAAACGGCTTGCCGTGGCTGTGTTACATCATTGTGGGAAAGCCAGGGCCTTGAGATTGGCTAGTCAGCTAACCCATCGAAAAAAGACCTTACAGAATAAAGCAGATAATTAGCAGATAAAAATGCTTTCAATGTAAATGATGATTTTCTGGAACTTATTTAACTTTGATTTCGATGCGTGGTAGGTGCTTGTGGGATTATAAAAGTGATAAGTTATGTCGGTGCCTTTGTTCATAATACTGATTGGAAATTTCCAGCTGAACATGATGTACTGCGATCACAAAACACGTTTTAGTGTTCCGTACCCACAGGGTGCCAACGGAACTCGTTTGTTACTAAGACAAATAACATCAACTGCTAGAGAAAAGTGTTTTTTGTAACTGTTTTTATATTAACGTTATCGTAAATGGCATTTTTGAAATGAAATTGTAAAAAAAATTGATAGTGTTTTATTCTACACATTCCAACCTCTAATTTGATACCTTTTGGTAGTAATACTTTTTTATCCTGATAATATAATAATGTAGCCTAATGATGTGTTAACTAATGAAATAAACAAAATAATTAAATACACGATAGTTTAGCAATGGTACCCTAAGTCAGTTGGGTAAAAAATATTTGGCGCTTTTTTACTTAAAAGGATGTAACGCAATTGACTTATGATTATTTAATTGCTCATTATATTATATTGCAAATAGGATCAATGGATGTAACTTTTAAATTTATTTTGATTAAGCGAAGGCTTCACTGTTTACATGGCCGTATACAACAAGTACCTACATCCTTTTTAAGCTTTAATCAGCATTAAAGGTTTACGGGATCAAAGCTCGACCAATCACCAATAAAATATTTATTTTTAGCGACACATCAAATCTCAGTGAACGCTCACAGCTGATTTCCCTGTGGGGGTGACTGGGGTATGAACGAGATTCCAATAGAATTTTATGTTTGGATTTAAACTCAAACAAATAAGGTTTTATAGTTTTGAAATCGAGACAAATGAGCTTGTTGGTTTCTTGGAAGTTTGGTCCCGAGAGTGTGAAAAGGCTCTATCTTGACTTATATTTTGAGAAAATTATGAAAGAAATAAAAATGTGAAGTTTTACGAGCACTTGTAATAGATAATTTAATTATTAAAATTAGATGATGAGCTTAATATTAAATATTATTACTGTAAAATTTGATTACAAAATGAGCTCAATGTATATTTTTTCAGAGCGTGGCATACTTCAACTTTTATTCATTGGAAACAATGCAAGGCCATTGTTCCCGTGTAGGAAAAAACATTCCTAATCGACCCAGTGAGTGCTACATAGGTAATATTTAAATTGATTACAAAAGTAATTCCATGTCAAAAAAAAGAAAAAAAAGGCAAATTGATTCGACTTATTCTCATGGGTACCGTTGGCCCCATCCCAGCATCTAGATAGTTGAAAAAAACAGTCCCATCCGCCCCGTAGCTCGATGATTTTTGTTTACCGGGGTGTATGGAAACCAACTGTCCTGATAGGTGCTAAGCCAAGAGTATACGATGTACTTACAGTAATTGAAAACATTTATACCCTGGCATATTTTTTTTTTTATTCTAATACTGAGAAGCGCTTGGCCTTCGTCTCACCTGGTAACAAGTTAAGATAAAGCCAAAGGTGGAGGCGCACTTCACCCGGAATCCTCAGTAAACTGAGAAACTGGCTATCTTACCTCTAAAATTCCGAAACACAACAATTTGTTGTGTTCTTTGTTTTACATTGAATGTTCTAGAATGTTCTTTGCTATTATCGTATAACATTGCTGTGGGAACTAAAATAATTCCAGCTGATGAAGTTGGTATTGTAGTTACATGCATAGTAGTTTTATGATAGACATTAAATATATTACATCAGTAGGTTCTTCTACCGGTGGACATGTGATCTTGGCAGATAAAAGCTTATTCCTATATCAAAACTTTCGTAAATTTTCCTCTTGTTTTCTATCAAGGTAAGAAAAATATCATTTCTAGAGAACCAAACATCAATGGGCACACGAATTTCACATAATAAAAGCGAAATGAACCCAATAAAGGGGTCGAGCAGAGTCGTAGACAAACGACTCACTGTCTCTGCTACGATGTAAGGAATGGCGGCCGTTAGATAAGGGAACTCGCACGCAGACGTGTTCATTTGTAGACTGGCAAGGGGTTGGAATGGCTTTTTATGTTCCTGCTTGCCTGGTACTTTGAAGTTTCTCTTTACAGTTTGAGAAATTACGTCTTATGCCACTTTCTTCACATTTTTTTTTAGTATTAAATGTAACGACTGAACATTAGAAATTTCAACAAAAATATATGGATATTTAAGTATTACTCATATCCATATTATATTTACAAGTTTCCACATTCATTTTACGACTAAAACGTTTTTATTGCCACGACGCGCTTTGAAGAATATTTCAGCGGCAAACAAAAAGAACCACTCATCAAATATTTCTTGTTCTCTTAGCAGTAACCGAAAAGTACTCGTAGTGTCGTAAACCTCTTTACTCAATGGCAGATAATTCTTAGAAATTACTTCATTTCAAGACATAAGGTTCAAGGTACGCGAGTCTCCATATAAATTCGGGTCATTTATCATTGTGATGACGTCATTAACCTTAAGCGTGCACGTACAAATTTCTATGTAGCCTAACTAAACATTATGTGGTAGCTAATATAACGCTCATAAGTGACTTGATTGCGTTTTATTTTACGATTCTTCGCTGTTTCAGAAGTTAAAGTCCTGGAAAGGAAATAAAGCTCACTTTAAGCTGATGATGTGATTTGTTGCTAGCTGTTGTGATACAAGGTTTTTTTTTCTTGTACGACGGGAAAGCGCTTAGCTTTTTCAATTGTAACTGTGCAATCCGCAACTTAGCTACGAATTAATAACCAACTAACCAGGTTGGTTTAGAAAAAAAGATATCAACCGACAAACCAGGTTGTCGGTTAAGAAAAAAATTACCAACAGACTAACTAAGTGGATATACGTTCGTTTCGTCGGTGGAAAGTTTGATGGGTCATGTAAAGAGAGTATGTGGCAGGGAAATCCCACATAAGGTTATTAAGATCAGGCATAGGACTGAACGGGATTATGCTTATTTTGTTATCATGGTGCCGACCAAGGATTATGAGAAACTGTGCCAACCAGAGGTCTGGCCTATAAATTCAGAGTTCGGGTTTACATAAAGACCTATAGGTAATTGAGTTACTTATTGACCGTTTGTAACGATACATAGCTAATCCGACTGCTTCATTTGTACATAGTTAGTTTAATGGTACATATTATTATTCTTTTTAATTGTTAATGTATAAGCTTTATTGCACATTTTTTTTTAATATAACACAAAATTTCACAATTTTATTTCTACCGCTGATGACCCATTCTTAAATTGTTATCACAAATATTTTTTTTTTGATTACAACTTATCAGCGTTCATGAATTCAAGATTATATAAAAAGCCATAGAAACGTGTCATCGATATACAATTTCATAATGTCTAATGACTGACAAAAATCAGTCATTTTAATCCATTTAGGAGCACATTTATATGTGATATACCAAATTTAATTTAATACAACAACACAGATAATCCGCACACCAGTAAAGAAGACTCATGTTCGGATTTGTTTTATCAACATACTCCAGCAGTGATAAGACTCATACCAATCAATAAACCTTATCAGTTATAGATAAATACAACTATTCTCAGACAGCAGTTGACAAGAGAACTTAGAAAGCAACCGTAGTGTTCACTGTAAATAAACAAATACAAAATGAACTCAACCGCTTGTCGTTTTCATACCGAAAAGACACTGGTATGGATGAAAAATAACAAAATGATAGTGTTTTTAGGAACGTTGTCATTCTGCCTGCTAATCTCGACGTGGGCAATGGCAGCGCAAAGAAACAGAGCATACACTAAAATTGAAGCTTTAAACGAGCAGCTGGCCACAACAACTACAACGATACCACAAGAGACTACTACATCAGTTATAAGTACTGACCCCACTGGAGTGACGGACTCAACTACAGACTCTGCGTTGGAAACAACAATAGTTCCAACTTCGGTAACGTCAGATCCAACAACAGAAACAACAGAACTACCAGCAAAGGCAGGCCCACAACAAGAACCAGACCCAGGTGTGAAAAGTGATGTCAGTGAAGTGAAACATTTCAGAAGTATCGCTGACAGTAAATTACTATCAATTCTAGCGTAAGCTTCATGCTTTGTTTGATTAATATGATAGTGAGTACATATTCATAATTGTTTGATGACACACAGGTAATTTTACTTTAAGTGAAATTAATATTTGATTTGATTAATAAAATGTTAATTTTGTCATGCATTTTTTCATCTGCATTTTGTTCAGCGGATGGGCAGGTACTAAATCCCTCTCGCTAGTCTTGAGTTGGCCGGTGTCTTAGCAATGCAAACAAGATATTTATATTTATTCTTTGCGTGAAATAGACGTAGCAGTTTTTTTCATATTACCTACTTTTAATGTAAAAGCAATAAAACATAAAAACCTTTATTTCGTACAATTAAGTAGGTACAGAATAACCATATTTTAAATAATTTTAAGCAACAGTAGGTACAACTTGGCTCATGTTGACAATTAGGTAATGGGCTCGTTGGTACACTCATTGTAACACGGCTGAGCTCCAACTCCCAACTAGGTT
The DNA here is from genome assembly GCA_951394065.1 of Venusia cambrica. Taxonomy (NCBI): domain Eukaryota; kingdom Metazoa; phylum Arthropoda; class Insecta; order Lepidoptera; family Geometridae; genus Venusia; species Venusia cambrica. The sequence goes on from OX596035.1 coordinate 12,982,922, forward strand.
TCCCTGTGTTTGGGAAATCAGCACTCCCCCCGGTCAAAAAAAAAATGTTTGATGTTTGCAAGTAAATTGCTGCATCAAAAGCTTAAGGCCCTCTTATCTGTCATACTAAGATAGGTAGGATGCACGAAAGCAATGATAGCAAAAAAACAATGATATGAGTAAGTTGAGAAGCAGTTATTATTGTAATTAGTAATTTTAAAAAAATGATAAATTAGCTCTTGACCTCTAGGGCAGAGCAAAGTTGAGTTCTATGATGGAGCGAGCACTGTCTTTTTTGCACACTGACAGACCAGAGCAAGCCGTTCGGCGCTAGAGTAACTACCTCCATGATCAAGTGGTTCGTCCTACGGTGTCAGATCCAGAGGTCCCCAGTACATTATTGTACTTGGTTTGGTTGGTGGTAGGATTTTATTGAAGTCCGCATGGCTAGCTACCACTATCTTTCAGCTCGACGACAAAATTCACAAGAGCGTGCGGTGACGATGATGCGAGTTTCAAGCCTTTTGTTCACCCAAAAAGTAACTATATACACAGTATACATATAACCCATGGGAAGCGTTCGGTAACGAAAAACTAAAGTTAACAGTACAATGGGCGGACTCATCGCTAAAAAGCGATATTTTCTAGGCAACCTTTGGTGCACAAAAAAGAAAAAAAAAATATTACAAAACCAAACAAATCTATACAAAATCTAACAAATTTAATACGTGATAATAATTTATACATTATAAAAAAACAAGATAATGGATCTACTTACTAAAATATATACCTTAACCAAAATAAATATATATACTTCATGCTTTATATTATACTGTTACATACATAATTATGAACGAGTAATAAATATCTATAATACCTCAAATTCTAAATCTAAATACGATTTCACTTGACTCTTAAAAGTAGCTAAAGAATAAAATAATTGATATGTATGTAATTTGTAATGTGTTTTTTTTTGTTGTGAAAATGTTATAATTAATGTTGAATTGTATCATAATTTAATTCTAATTTTAAATATTTTATTTTTGATTCATTATTATTTCAATTAATTCTGTGTAACATTTCTATGTACTTAACATTTGACTACTATTTACTTAAATTAATTAATGGAATTGGTTGTAAAGCCGTACTAATTAAATAAACAAACAAACCGTTACCAATAGCCACTAAAATATTAGATTTTTTTTATTACACTTCAGAATAATTATAAGTTTCTGAAAAGAGATTCTTTATGTAGATCACACCTACCTCTATTTGGTATACATACTAATACAAATTTATAACCAACAACTTAAACCCTGAACTGATTATAGGGATTTTATATAGTTGAGGAGGCATCATCGACGACACGTAGCCCTATAGCGGGAAGCCATCAAATTAGAATATAAATTGAACTCTTTATATAAACATTTATAATTTGAATTTAAGGCGCTGCCTGTTTAGAGATGCAAGTGCTATTCAAATTTCACAGAAACACGAGTTTCATGCTCAGCTGTTATTTGAATCCATCAAACATGATATTATGATAGGTTCTTTGCAGCCCAAGAGATTTGTAAAGATATACATAGGAATGTGTTTTTTTTTTTTTTTTGACAATGTAGTTTTGTTGACTTTATAATAATATAAAATACCTAATAATGCCAATACCTGGTACAAATTGTAAATACCTATATAATTTAACTGATACTTATGTGAAATGTATTTGTAAGAACTCCACACGCACAATGGACCACTTAAGAGTCTTAGTGGGGAAACGGGAGTTTTTTAAACATTCCACACATAATAATGTATTTGTTTCTTTTCGAATAAATGAAATGAAAAGGTACATAGGTCATCAAAAAAATATTGTTCTAGATTGTCGCATATGACCAAAACATTGAATGTAGTTTTAAAATAGCTTCATCTCAGTAATTTTATTTTTATCGTCTTAATGGTCTCTCATTTCGCCATTTATAAACGTACATCTCTGCCAAACAATGCTTAGGATGAGTTATAGTGAATATTGTTCTTAAACCGCCTCCATCTGGTTGCGGGGCAATGATTACAATGTTATCAGCCCAATCATATTTATATATGAATAAAGCATTACAAGAACAAGAACATACATATACACAATTTAACAATATTGAATTTCAACTGAACCTACTGGATATAAATTTCCTTTTGTTTCGACTTTCACAAAAAAGTTACAAAATTGAAATAATTGGAAAAAAAATCATTTAGTTTAGCGAGTTGAAATATGAGTTGAACTTAGTCGAATAGGGCCATGAAATCTCTCCGTGAATTATTTGAATGAGTCTAAAATTGTAAAGTAACGCATACATATCTAAGTAATAAATTAATCCTTGCTTATCCATATATCTGCCCCTTAACAGCCACCGGTGGCAACAAGCGACGCTCAGCTAATATGTTATAAATATTCATAGTCATAAGTAGCTCCCAACCTATCGAACGTTTACGACTTGCCCAGCGAACGAAGACCTCCCAGCTTCCTTTCATTATCGGCAAACCTTGGGAACTAAGTACAGCAGTGGAGGTAAGACGGGTCCTTATAGCTGGTTGTTGGTAAAGCTGAAGAAGGGATTCCGATACATATTATACGATATTTCGATACAGTATTTATATTTCCTTGGGGCACGTCGGTAAATCCGTATGGAGATGTGTTATGATTGTTTTTGAGGACAGTTTATTTCTGTTTCATATTGAATAACTGTTATACACAAAGGAAGTTATTCTAAGGTTATTTCTTTTAAGATATCTTAAAACAAAGCTATAGAAGGTTGACTTTTGAAACGTTGTCGGAGATAAGATAAAATAACGTGGTATGTAGTTACTTTATGGTGTTAAATGCAAGAAACTTGGCCTGTTAGTACCAGCCCGAGTTTCTTGCCTTGATCTTTGTGTACTGGTCGGGATTCCAAAAAGGCTGTAGATTTGACGTTTAAAAATTATCCTAAAATAACAAAATGAATAAAAATCTTTGACTTTGACATTGACAGATAAATAAAAAATGGGAGAGATAAATATCTATGTCTATATATAAGAGAGAACTTACAGCCATACTTACCCCACACATACCTGCACTACAAAACTCACACACTGACATATGGGAACTCTTGTAAAATTATGGCTTTGATAATAATTATAATTATCTTAAGACATCAAAAAAAGTAGGAGGGGTGGATTCTCAAGCCGCAACCGCCACGGAAAATAAACAGCATTTAAAAACAACTAGCACGTTGGTAGGATTTTGGTTTGCCTGGGACATCAGTTAGGGCTGGTGCGACGGCTGATTCGACCGAGGATCACAAAAGGCGCAAATATAGTGGTCTCGACAGAGCTCAACTATTTACGCCTTTTGGGGTCGAGACCTTGGGTCCGTGAGGAGAAGATGCCATTCGAGTTTTAAAAATCTTGCGGGGCTTTTGATTGGTGTGTTTTTTTCTTATTTGTTTGAGTGTTATATTGGTAAGCAATAAATACATTTATTTTAACAGATAACCGCTTTTGATAATAAATGGCAGAAACATGATTACAAATAATGTGACTTTACCGGTTTCAGGATGCTTTATCAACAAAACATGTAGCCAGGCTTCAATGTAAGTAGGCTTGACGTATAATAGCCGAAAGTTTGGTAGTTAGCGTACCTAGGTGTCGGTCTGGCGCAAACCATAGAACATAGGCGCATAACATAGATCCTTGCGCAGTTTGCAATTTTTTCGTATTTAATGTTTGGTTATAATATTTGCAATGTTATAATTATAATAATTTGAAGTTAAGTGCTAATTGGCTTTTCACAAAAAAACTGTCCTAGGATTTTTTGGAACTACCTCTGTGTTCTAGTGGTTCAACCCACCGATTTCAGATCCAGAGGTCCCAGCTTCGATCCCCAAGGGGAGTACAATATTGTGCTTGGTTTGGTTGGTGATAGGATTTTATTTAATTCCGCCTACCATAATCTTACCTAATTCTTCGCCGTAACAAAAATTCTAAAATTGTTGTGTTCCGGCATTTAGAGGCCAATACTCAATTTGTTGTGGGATTCCGGGTGAAGTGCGCCTCCACTTTCGGCTTTATTTCAACTTGTAACCAGGTGAGCTGAAGGCCAAGCGCTTTCCCGTCGTACCATAAAAAGAACAGCTTGGTAGTTTTCAAAGAGACATATATGCTACATTGCTTTATCATTACACTGGTGTCACTTAGATTACACTAATCTTATCACCCATGTTGTTAGTATTTTGTTTACCGCCGTCTGATTACTGTCTATGTATAAAAAATGAAATGTTGTAGGCTAAATCGGTGGTTTTCGAAACTGAACGACTGTTATGCAATTAAATAAATAAAATAAATTGAAAATCAACAAGCCTCAACAGGCCTCACAGCTCAGTTGGTAGTAGCTCTGCCTTCTGTGCAGTGGGTTGTGGGTTCGATTTCCATCCAGGACAAACATTTGTGTAAATATTATTGATGTTTTTGGTATTGTATGATAAGTATGTATTTTCAAAAAACAAAAAAAAGTATGTAAGTATTGTATCCGTAATCTAGTTCCCATATTACAAGCTATGCTTAGTTTGAGAGATGGTGCTGTGTAAAATTAATGTCCTACGATATTTATTATTATATATATATTATTTCTGTAATCATTTATTTCCAGCAATTTTTAGCTCATAAAGAGATATTTAACACACATTAAAATCGATGGACTAAAATACAAACAAAATAAAAAAGATCTACATCTGCAATTATTGAGACATACATAGTAATTGATTCATGATTGAGTTATAACTAGAACCTTAGAAAAAAAAACTGAGGATATCGCACGCCTTACTGCTACAACAATCAAATATTTTTTACAAGTAAATCCACTTACGAATGTACATGTTTATCTAATTATTTCCGGTGAAGTGCGCCTCCACCTTCGGCCTTATCTCAACTTGTTACCAAATGAGATGAAGTCTACCAAGTCGCACAATAAAAAAAAAATCCTTCCTTTCGCTTATAACTTGTAACCAAATCGTCCCACCTGGCTGCGGACCGTAGACATAACGTACGCGCGGCACTTACACCGGCCTTGCTCTAATGACCAAAGTTTTCAGTGTTGCCAACTTAATATACAAAATGTCCCCTACACACGTTTTGGTTTAATGGGAGATGCGGTATCGAGTTCTGTTGGCTTTTAGAGATGAAAAGTGAATAAAAAGAATACCTGAGACTGAGTAACTCTGAACTAAGTTAGTATCAAGAAATAAATCAAGTTATTATTTATATGATAAAGCTATCATATAAATAATAATAAATAATAACAAGTGGAAACTCCGGTTGGTAGTAATAAATATAAAATATAAATAATACAGATCTGACTCAACAATGTATCATAGACAAAGAGATTTTTTTGATAAAACGATATTCTATCTTATAATGCTCCCGGGCTCTAATTACATAATGCTCATTCCTTCAGGAGCGCTGCTAGCGAACGGCCGCATTACACGTCGTGTTTCGCCTGTGTACGCCCCACCAGCTTCCACTACGTCACGCACGTCACGTCTTCTTTCAATTCGTAGACTTACACACTACTAGAAACGGCCAACACGCCATGGAACAACCCGCAAAATCATCGTCTCTCAATGATCTCTCCGAACGTGCTTCTTTCAGAGAAAAACTTCAACCAAAAAAAATGATGATGGACCCCATTCTACTAGCATTGGGAAATTTAAGAGCTGACGTGAGTTCTAAGTTTGATGATCTGCGAGACCAATTTAACTCAAAATTTGATGCGAACTGCTTAATGATAAAGCATGGAAATACTTGCATCATCTGCGTCTATAGACGCAGATGATGCAAGTATATATACAAGTTTTTTGGCTTGAAAGCTGGTGGCCTATAGGCCACCAGCTTTCAAGCCAAAAAACTTTATTAAATCTTCAGATACTCTTTAAGTTCAGCTCAAAGCATACAGTAATATTATTATTATTGGTGATCTCAACATCAACATAAGTCAGGATAACGTAAAGACTAAAGATCAATCTGACGCACTGACATCACTAGTCACGGCTTGTTACCAGGTCACTGTTTTCTCACCAGACTCAACAGTAGTCTTAATCACGTATTTTTGAAAACTAGACTAGAGAGCACTGTCGCTGTTGTCAAAACTTACATCACAGATCACGCAACGGTAATACTCAATCTATCTAAAACTGTAACGCGAAACCAAAATGAAAACAAAACCACAAAACATCTAAATTATGACGCTGCAATAATTGACTTGAAAAACTGACTGGAATTTTGTAACCAATGTCACTGATGCTGATACAGCTACTGAAGTTTTTCTACAGTACCTTCAGGAAATTCTTAATTGCCATACAGTGTTTAAAAAAGTACCAAGCTCTAAAAGAAATCGTAAGCCTTGGAGTAATCAAATCCCTGGGCTCATTTGATCTAGAAGAAAGAGACAAACTCCATAAAAAATGACAAAAAAATCCAGATAACATCAAACTGCAAAACACATACAAACGACATAGAAATCCATGTACCAACATTCTAAAGACAGCCAAAAGAAAACATGATAGGAAAATACTAAATAACTCACTTAATAATAAGCGAACAATGTGGCCAAACATAAAACAAACATGCAATATTAAAAATAAGGTCTCCAATAATAGTAACGATTTATTTTGCTCTTCGAGCACACCTCAAAACTCGGTAAATCTGATTAATAGCTAATTTTCTAGAGTTGGGGCCACGTTAGCAGTAAATATCTTAAATACTTCCTCGGGTGTTCAATGTAACCCTGACAACTCACTTATGAATACTCCAACCTTTTCTTTCGTTCTACACCTTACAACTGAATCTGAAATCATATGCAATTAGCTCAGTCAAAACCAATAGCTCCCCTGTATTATTATCTCCAGCGATTTTTATAAAAATGACAAATTTATTTTGTGTAACCCCATTACGTACATATGCAATTTGTGTTTTTTAGCTGGTGGTCTTCCCAAGCACACTAAATAAGTCAATTATTTGCCTGATCTACAAGGGTGGGGACAGAGACCGTGTATTGTACTTAGAATCAGTACTTAGCTCGAAAAATATCACCAAGATTCTAGTAGAAACAGTTACAGGCACGAAAGATTGATGAAAATGTTAGTTGACCAAGAAAATATTTGTTCTGTCCCTGATAGTAGGCTGTGCACACAACCATGATATGATAGGTTATGATCATAATAATATGACATATCGCCGTATCTGTTTACACTAACCCTAAAAGCGTTTTCACAATGACCGACATGGCCGCACAGCAAGTGGTTAATGTATCTTATCTTGATAGGTTATAAAATAATCTAGGACTATCAAGATCAGATACAATACCGATTTTAAGACGCCAAACGACTATCCGGAGTGGTAAGCGTGGAGTGTAGCTGAATGAGTGTTTTTTTTGGCGTATAAAATAAATTGATTTTTTTTATATTTGGTCAGCAAGAAAAAAATGATAAAATTATTTTGACTAAATTTAATTCGACTTATGACGGAGTATGATTTACTCTGCCATATTTCGATTAATTTCGATTAAAGTTGTTGAGTTTTTTTGCACCCAAAAACACCTTGCTTTTTAAATGACTTTGTTTGCTGAAAAAGACATTAAAAGCATTTTATAGCTGGCATAACTTTTTTATCTCTAACTGACATTTAATTGAATTATGCTATACTTTTATTTTATGTTTAGGTGGTGCAATTAGGTGGTAGTTTATTAAATTATTAGCAGACCGCTTAGCTTTTGTCTCACCTGGTTTCAAGTTGAGATAAGGAAAAGGTGAAGGCGCACTTCACCCGAAATTCTCAACACACTGAGGAACTGGTTATCTTACCTCTAAATGCCGGAACACAACAATTTTAGAATTTTTATTTGGGCGACAGAATTAGGTAAGATGGTGGTAGCTAGCCAGACAGACTTGACTAAGCCCTACCACCAACCAAACTAAGCACAATATTGTACTTTCCCTGGGCATTGAACCTGGGACTTCTGGATCTAAAATTAGTGGGTTGAACCACTAGACCACACAGGCTGTTTAAATTACGCGGTATAGTTTTCCGCACGAGTACGATCTTGGAGTCTTCAAGTCCAGAGTAATTAGGTTCCTTTTAGGCAAGCGTGCTCCATTTTAATGCACATCTTTACTTGTTTTACATATAAGTTGGTGGTCAAGCGCTTCATCACCAACTTACATATCATTAAAAAATGTAATCATGAGGTGCATGCGTTGTATCTTAGTTAATCATGCACTCACGCAACTCAAGGTAATGAAATTAGCAATTATGATTTTGATAATCGTATGTGGTCAATGAAAACACGCCCCAATATTTAGAGAGTTTAATGTGTTTGCTAGGTATATGTTTCACTTGTATATCGTTAAGAGTATGGTTTTTAGGTTGATCGCTTAGCATTTAATGCACTGATGACCCAAAAAGGACTACTCGTATTCTACGCCTGCGTTTCATTTTGTGCTGCGTTGTGCGTGGTATTATCATTTTTAGGTCTGTAGACACATTCAGTAAAAAATCGAACCCGAGCTCAAATTCACTTATGTGACCGAGCTCACTTCGAAAGCAAACGCGCTTCACCTTGAAATGGCATTCTGTATATGTTTGTTGTGAAGTGAGTAGCGAAATGAGATAGGGATTGAACCTATGCGTTACAACTATAGTCGACAAATCAATCAATCCTCTTCTGGGGTTTTACGCAATAAAGCGGCAAGAAACGTATTATTTACATTATGATAAATCATTAAAATAGCTAAGTCTACATTATTTTTGCATAAAAATGAATAAAACTTGTCAGAAATAAAAATGTATGGGCTGAATAGCCAAAGAGCCTTTATCTATGCCTTAAAATCTGTCAAGATCTTGTCATGCGGTTTCCTAGCAACGCTTTGTTGGTAAATATTCCATATCGAATTTGGCTAGAGTATAGGTACATACATTCCTAAGTACCTACAACGTAGGTACTAGATACATAATTTCAGTTAGTCCAATCTCGTAGCCAGTTTTGGAAGCTGGCTTCCAAATGGGAGAAATCATTCAGATTTTTTATCCTATCCTACTACGTAGGTACTAGATACATAATTTGTGCCTTCTTTGCTTTCAAAACTAATCTCACAACAAATTCGATTACATTTTTGTAACATTTTATTTGACAGGTGAATTTGAGTGTCGAGTGCTTGGATGATTCGGAAATCCCCTAACAGAATACCAATTGTATGTCATTCAATACTCGTAAAGTCAAAATTTCACTCAACATAGTTAATTTCATAGCCACGCTTATCACTGCGGCGCCACAGGTATAATCGAGAATACGAAACTATAATCTCACTGCAAATTCAGCGCTTCGAAATGTGGTTCAAAATGTGTTTACAGAATGGCTTAGCTGTTCTCAAAGTGAACCGACGAAACCCAACACCATAACTTCGTTGTCCACCCATTTGAATGAATGAATGAAAATACTTTATTTGCACAACTTAAAAGTAAAATTGGATGACTTAAAAAAAATGTATATATACAATGGGCGGTCTTATTGTTAAGAAGAGATTTCTTTCAGACAACCTTTGGATGGCGAGGATTTCATGGCTAAAAAAGTGGTTGGTGGTGCACATATTACTTAGGGGACTAGCAAAATTCACTATACCATTTGTATGTCCTAACTTAAAAGTGCTTTAAAGGTCTCTTGAACCATAACAGGTAACAAGTTTAAATTTTCAAAAAAAATACTACTCAATATTACGGCAGATTACCTATTAAATATATAATATATATAAAAAAAAAAAAAAAATGTCAATCTTTTTCGTCATTGTTATTATCAGCAACAACACAGTCCACTGTTGGATGTGATTCTCTTTCAAAGACACTGTGATATTTGTCTTATCAGAACCACTCTCTTCCAGGCCCGGTTCCACACAGAAGGTAGAAGGCGATATATGCTACGTGAGTCTAGACATCTTTATGGGGGTAATGTTGACTCCAAGTAATTGGCAGAGCTTTCTCCACAATCGAAAGGTTTTAGAAGGGCCATACTCACCACGCTTAGTGTACATGGGGAAGAAGCTACACAGAGAAACTAGCTGCTGCCCTTCTGTAAGATCTCTTAGTCGGCTTTTATGTCATCCTCGGGCTGAGTAGGAGGTTCGATCACTTTAGCATTTTACTCCTACAGTTATCGTTTCTATGACCTCATTGAAAATAGTCACACGTTTTGAATGATTTATATTGATAAATTCAATTGCTTCATTATTAACCTTTCCTGACTACTGTAGTCTCTTCAAAATGTCAAAGCACTTACGTTTATGTATAACTAATCATACTCTAGAATTCAGGAATAGAACAGACTAATAAATAATCAATTTATGTATGTGTAATATACAACGTGAGGCTTGCTTGGACGCGCTCTAATTGTAACAAGAAAACTAAGTTGTTTCGTGTGTTTATGATTAGTTTAACTTTTGGGGGAAATATTATGAAAGGTATAGGTGCCGTTAAAATTAAGGGTACATGGGGCTTAACACCTCAATGCCTCAAGTTCATCGCAATGGAGTGCAGCGTAAGTCATATTAATTGTAGTTGTGACTTACGCAGTAAGGCTTAGGGTGTTATAGGCATGAGTTGCACCTAATATTGGGTAGGCCGCTTGTTTGTTCTGTCTCCAAGTTGAAAAAAAAAACATAAAAGGATTGGTAGCGGTGTGGAATATCTCCAGGATCTACCTGCGTATGTCACACCAATACTACTATCACCAATCCTCATGAAGAACGTGGTGATTAGGGCAAATAGAACTCTTTTACCGTGGTCGTTCAGAGAATGAATTCTAAAAGCACGTCGTAAAGAAATCCAAACACGCCTTTCACAAAAACGGAACACCGGAAAAACATAACACATTCGTATTCCTATTCATGCAAAAGCGCAGGGCTTAGCGGACAGAATACTCAAAGAGAGCAAGTTCACAGAAAAATTAAACATCAAAAAACATCCTTCACTGTTTATAAGAAATTATAATACAATTTTGAGAAATACTTATTGCAGAATATATCAAAAAAGAATATGTTATTGTTCAGATGATAGCGTATTATTTTATGTACAAAGCACTTACCACAACTTACACAAGCGTTTGACAGATGACAGGTTCATACAATGCAGAATAAAGAATATTTCATTTTAATAAAAACCAAACAAAAATCAACACAAAACCCCAATCTGATTAGCCTTGAACCACAAAATAAATGTGTCTGGCGCCTATGGAGTCAAAATTAATGGTTAAAATTATTTTCACGTCACATTTTGAATTATTCATGATTATCATGTTTGGTGTAACAACTCCTTATTCGGAGTTCAATAAATAACGACTCATTAAGAAGTCAGAATAAGGGGTACACTTAAGGGAATTTGAGCAATTATTAATATGTATTAATTGTATTATTACTATCCTTTGTGTTGACTTGACTTGTATTTGTATAGTAATGTAGGTAATAATGTGTATATGGACCTCGTCTGAAATAAAGATTATTGTTACTATAATTAAAGGCAATTACACTTATAAGAAAGTGTTTTCTTGTGTTATTCCCCATGTCACGATTATTGTACATTTAGCATGTATGCTTAAACATGACGTTTTAGCGTGTATCCCTATAAACGTTGGTAACCTTTTCATGCGGCTACGATGCCGGTGCTACGAAGCTCTACGAAGCTCTACGACGCTACGTTAGTCTGCTCGGAACCCTCAGTTTGCTACGATCCGCCGGCCGGAACGCACGCATCGCGATCTCTCGTCTCCGACTTGTTGCGATGAATAATCGGTGTATATTCGATGAATATTCCAACTGAACAGTTTTATGTGAATGAATGTGAAAGTGTAATCTGTAAAGTTATTCGAGGATTTTCGAATTGTTTGTTTCGGGCTGTGAGTAATGGTGTTTTTGTTAAATGTTTATAAGCGAAATTGAAATTGAAAGAAGCTACCTAAGGAGCATTGTAATTCTTTTTGAATATTTAGGCAATTTTATTCCTAGACAATTGTCTAACTATTTACTTACTTGGAATTATATCGAAAAATAAAAAAGTTAAATCCTTGCAACACCAAAACTGAAATAATATTCAATATGTTTAAGCAAACATATTGAATATTATTTCAGTTTTGGTCTAGTTGAATAAACATTCAACTTTGTATGTACTCACGTTGTGTTTGGTGCGTTGATAGTTATGGTATAACATAATTTCGAAAAGGCATGCAAACTTCATTTTCGTTGCAAAACTTCTGATTTACAGAAAAAACCTAGAGCTAAATTAATGTTTGCAATACTATTATCTCATTCCCAGTAGAGGGCTTTGAAGTCATTTTGTGCCGCATTCACAGGAAATTCTTTACAAAGTTCAGGAAATGATCATTACTGCTGTTTATTTGTATCCATACATTTTAATTTACTGCTTCAATTCGTTTGCATACACATCAAAGACGAGAAAAGATAAATAATTTTTATTTCCCTAATATGTATCCTATTTTCGTTAACATAGAAAACCACGTAATTATGCTCTTCAAACAAAAAATTTACATACCTTTAATATAATTAATCTATTATATGTATCATTGTGCTAAAAACAGCCTTTTACCTGATCAAGTTGAATTATCTGCGGATTAAAAATCCGATGTGATCTAATATTAACAACAGAGGGAAGAAAAAGGTATTAAATAAAATTGCTTTTTTACCGTCTTCGTGATCTTATTTTAGCGCAACTCCTTTCAACGTTTGCCCATCTATTCTATATCTTAAGGAAATAATACGATATTTACATAATAAATGATTTATCATAAAATTATATAAACTTTAAAAAGTTTATTACAGAAATGAAAATATCAACTGCTTTAGTAACTATATTTTATGCTAAGAAAATTATTTGGACCTCTTTCTCTCTCTTTCTTTTTTGGAGAAGTGCTTACATTTGGAATAGCCAAAGTTTATACAGAAGAGAATTCCTTTTTTTTTGAGTTCGAATATCGACCACACTATGGTATCTATCCAAATACTTTACCCAAATACAACAGTAGTACAACAGCTCCCACCAATCATTAGACACCCCTTTTTTTAATATTACCCGCACGTAGGAGGGTGAGATTTGGCATAGTAAAAGTTAAGATACAGAAGTGCATAAAGCTAAAACTAATATTTCTATACTTTCTTTTTCTAGTGTAACTTTATAAGGGTGGTTAAAACCCTCCGTTATAAAAATACTACTAGACAAAAAAATAAATCTAATCCGCAACCACTTTGTGTGATGAAATATGGTGGTGAATTGTGTCGGGTAGAGAGATAATTTAAAAGATTCTCTGTGATACAAAAGTTTCATCGTGTGTTTACAACAACACTCCTGTATTTTTAACATATAATATATAATATAATATTTATTCCACCATAGGGGACCACTCGTAGATATAAATGACAAAATATTAGTTATGACAAGTATTATTGCGATCCCACAGATAATATTCGCCTTTCACAACATAAGGCAAATAAATCAATGAATCCCAGTATTCTTGCTTAGAAAATACGCATAGAACCAACGCGGGTGTATCTTTTATCAGTCTTGAGGAAGCCAAAGGCGAAGCGAGGAAGTGCCTCGAGGGAAGTGGTTTGTCATCTGGAATATTATTTTGACTTGTGATTTCCCGAGACTTTTGTAATCTCTAAAATAATCTAAAATATAAAATCTAAAATAATTGTAATAGTACTCGCTAAAATATTTTGGGATACTTCATAAAAATTTGATGCTCTAACTTTTTTATACGAATGAGGGTTGATTGGTCCGCTAGAAAGTTATTTTGTACAATAATTGTCAGGCAGCCAAATGCCGGCACGACGACTTTAATTAATATAATTACTGAGATAAGCTTTATTCTATGTTGTAATATAACCTTATCCAATATTCCGTCTAATTGAATTGGCTCTAGGCAAGTTTTTGTAAAAAACTGACGCAATTTCCTGTTATTTTCTTTTGATTTAGCCAAAGCTCTTACAGGAATATTAAGGGTATCATGTCATAAAACCCATATTATTTCATCTTCAAAAAATATTCAAGAAGATTTGGATTGACCTCACACAGATTTTATATATAGATTAAGCGTCTTCTAATTATATATGATAACATACACAAATATAAAAAATACCGTTAAATCCAAGTGGTGTACACAAAGAATAATCTCAGATTGATCATGCATGCATAAATTTTGGATTATTTTTATCAAATATTTTACCTATAAGATTCTTACTGTAAAATGTGAAAATAGGAATTGGATAAATGTTCTTTAAATTACACACCAGACTCACAGCTCATCTTCTCTACCAGAAAGTAAACCAAAATTTCAGACAAAATGTTTACAACACGAAAAAACTAACTAAACATACAAATAATTGACAATGTACCAGATAAAATCAATCGTTGAATAATAGGAATAAAATGAAATGAGACGATGATCAAGAACTAGTGCAAGTGATGTGCGAGTGAGATAGACAAGTGAGACAGGCGACGATGAGGATCGAGCGGAGCTGTTTCTGGTCCATGATCCAGGCACTGGCGCTGCTACCTACCATGGCGTTGAAAGGTAATTTTGTGTTCATCATATTATCTTTTCACTGAGCTCTCGACCTTCCTATCTCCTTTAGTCATTAGATTTACAAATGCACTGAGGAGAACCTCACAACTCTGCTTGTAATTAAATATATGAATACGGGGCCAATAGATTTTACACAACGCTATGTGGATGACGTAAGTGATGTGTGAGTTAGGACCAACCTCAAACTAAGCAGAGCTTGTCATAAGGGGATTTGATTACGGATAGAATACTAACATACTTTTTTTTGTGAATACATAAATTTATTAACAAGCCTCACAGCTCAGTTGGTAGTAACTCTGCCTTCTGCGCTGTAGGTTGTGGGTTCGATGCCCTTTTTTAGAATTGTTGTTATGGTGACAGAATTAGGTAAGGTTCTTTGGTAGAGACGGACTATATCAAAGTCTCTACTACCAGACCAAGCACAATATTGTACTCTCACTGTGAATCGAACCCGGGACCTCTGGATTTGACACCGGTGGGCAGACCAATAGACTACGGAGGCGGGTAACATAGTGGCCTTAAATATTTTACAACACAATCGTGAAACATTAATACTAATATTGACAAACCTCACAGCTTGGTTGCCTTCTGCGCTGTAGGTTTTGGGTTGTTTTTTGTGATGAATATTGATGTTGTTCTGTTTTTGGGTGTTATATTCTATGATATGTATGTGTATTCATAAAAAAGTATCCATGTAATCTTTCCCTAATCTAGTTCCTATATTACAAGCTTTGCTTACTTTCGGACTAGTTGGTGCTGTGAAAAAAATAATGACCTGTAATATTTTTAAACTTTATTTATGAAACAATACTGCTTAGCTGGATGTAGTTTACGCCACAACTGCAATGTTATCAATCCAACCCACCTCAGTAACAATGTCTTATTGTGCATAAAGGTGTCGTAATCAAGTACCTGTAATTTCACCGGCGACCATACCCTTCAAACCGGAACACAGAAATGCTGCTTGGCGGCTGAAATATGTATGGTGGTAGTGCTTCTCCGGACGAGCCCTTTCCAATGGGCTCTACTATTCCTATTATTTAGACTAACAATAACACAATTATAGCATATGTCGAAGAAAACATTAGGTATACTACAATGTTGTAATATCAAGTAAGATTCGGAGGGTTTTTTTTACGGTGCAGGAATGCGTTTGGCCTTCAACTCAGCTGGTTTCAAGTTATGATAAAGCCAAAAGCGGAAGCGCTCTTAACTCGGAATCCTCAACAAACTGAGGAACTGGCTATCTTACCCAAAAGTAGTTTTCATTTTTGTTCAAGTTTTTAAATATTTTGTCATAAAAAGAGTAATAAATGCATTTTAGGATATTTTACCGTGGACTCTGGACATATTACCGTAGAAAATAAACGTTTAGACAAAATTACAAATTTACTACCCACTAAACCTTGGCCGATGAGTTAAAATTCAGGACTTACGAGTCAGTTTTGTAAAGCCTAATTAGTCTCATGGATTAAACTCATGAATATAAAGCATCTTGAAGGGATACTAAAAGTTTGGGCTTTCAGAGAAACTCGGGGTTCTTAACCAGCTTGATAAAAATGATCTTGTGATCTTTAGGTTCTAAAATAAATTATATTCTACGCGCACTAAAGCATTTTATTTACTAAGTGTGACACATAGAGTTGTGTGGCCAAGTGGGTATGGGCCTGCCTGCCGTTCCTAAGGTTCAAATCCAATGGAATTTTCGTTTTTTTCGGAAGTTTATCTGCGCATTTGACATATGCATCTGACGGTTAGGGTCATATTGTGAGGAAAGGCACTGCCCTAGGACCAAATTCCGAATGGCATGTGTCACTGGCTAGTGTCCCGCATATCGGCAATGGGCTTGCAACCTGTCACATATTGAATACTACTTGAATACCGTGGGCATGTGCAGAACGTAAGTTAGGACGTGCCTTTTACTACCTCTTAGTAGGTGATTCCACTTCACACCCCTCTGAGTAGTGATCAGAGGTGAATCCTCAAAGGAGATAAAGTCGTTAGTCTTTTTATTTTATTTGATTATATAGTTTTAGTAAGTGACAGATTATCAGTCAAATTAATCACCATCTGAATAGCTATTTTCAAACCTAGGAAGGAATTTTCGGAATCTTCATCGAATTCAGAAGCTTTCGATGAAGATTCCGAAAACGCTATTGTTAACTCCGAAATCTATCTTGACATTAGATTTCGATGATTCCCACAGAGGATGTTCGTAGATGGTTTGAGAATATGCGTTGAAATCTATCGGATTCTATGTCGGATCTGACTAAAAGTGATGTTTCTGATCCATAAACTTTCCGTGTGTTTAAAAATCGCTATAAAGATGTCCAGTAGTTATAAATAATAACCACGTTCTATTCTACATGAGCTGATGACAGATCTTCTTCCAACCAATAGTACACACACACACATATAAAATAAATAGCATATACTCCATACAAAATAAAAATACTCAACATTTACACCTATCCACTTCTTCATCTACATATTATGTTGTAAGTACTTATGTCAATTGTGTATGGATGCTTTGATTTTAGGAGAAGGGCTCGATGACACAGTTTTTCTGAGACACTTTTCATAATGTAAGGTTACATATGAAATTGGCGTTTTGTCGAACAGCAAGCGAACCGTTTTGGAAAATCGCGTTAACGTGACGATCAAGTATATCGAGTTACGCTAAACGCATCGTCAACGTAAAATGTGCGAGTGTAAACGTCATTATACTATTTTAGTTACTTTTACTCGAAACGTTTTTGAAAAACATGACGATCGATGCTCGAGAATTGCATAGATCTATAGCGTACCAGATGTGGCTATGCTATGCACTCGTGCTTGGCTTTGAAAATAAGAGCAAAACTCGTGCTTGGCCATTGAAAATTTCAAATTATTTCGTGCTCGACACAGACCTACGTAAAAAACGGGTGATATAGAAGTGGCATTGACATTCCTTTGAAAATCTCCATACATTTCCCTTGAAATTGCCACATCTAGTACGCTATAGATCTATGCGATTCTCGAGCATCGATCGTCGAACGTAACTACAAAGTTAACGTAATTTACACGATAAATGTCAAAATTGGTCGTTTACACTCACAAAGCTGTCGAAACATAAAGTAAACTATCAAATTTACGTTTACGTAACTTTGAATCGAGTTTGAACCATCAAAGAGCTGCCTAAATTAAATTAATAAAAGGCTATTGACAATTATCAAAATCTAAAGTTATCAGTATACAATGGGCGTTCTTATCGCTCAAAAGCGATCTCTTCCACAAAAAAATGTATGCCTAATTCGGTTTACAAAAAAAAAAAAAAAAACTATAATATAATTAAAAGTGAAGTAGACTCAACGACTTTTTCCCCCTAATGTTTTAATAACAATGTTTTATGAATAAACTATTTAATATTAACATACATACTATTGGTGTATATTTTAATTTGAGTACCAATCAACTAATATGTGTAACATATTCGTTTAATGATTCTCAAATATATGGGCTTTTTATACCGAAAGCCCATTGACATTTTTTATTATTTGACAGTTGACGCTAATCGCTTATAAACAGATTTGGCAAAAGCAAATAAACATTACACCTTCCATAATGAAACACCTGGCAAGCACAGCCAGGTGCGTCCATACCTACTAACAAACCGCCTTCCTCACAGCGAGCACTAGTACGTAGTACTACAAAATCTATTATTCAAAAAACAGTCGGACCTAACAAATGGGGCGCTCCATGCCAAATGGGTCCACCGGTAGAGCGATCACATAATTTCGCATGCCTGGAATCGAAAGTTAGACATATAAAATATAAAATCGTGTTCATGGCCAATACGGAATCATTCGAAAACGGAATCATTTGAAAAATGAATCATTGAATGAATTAATTAATAAACATTTTTATTGCACACCTTAAAAAAAAACTGGATTACTTAAAAAAACGACATATGGGCGGTCGCATCGCGTAGAAGCGATTTCTTCCAGACAACTTTTGGATGGAGAGTATTATATGGCTAAAGAGGTTGTTGGTGGTGCACATATTAATAGGGGTCTAGCTAAATTTAAAAATCATTATTACAAAATTCAACAGCCCATAAGTGTCCACTGCTGGACAGAGACACGCTTCGAAGGTGGATTAGTGATCTCAGAAAAGTTGTAATTAATATACCGAAAAAAACATGTGTCTGCCTAGTATTTCGCTAAGCAGCGAAAGTGAAGGTCAAGCGCCGGTCGAATAATAAAAAAACGGAGGCAATACCAACTGAGCTGCGAGGACAGATTTTAAGCGTTATAATCATAGCTGTACCTATCTCTATTATTTTTAAATGGGTCGGCAATGTGCGATGCATTTAGTGTCGACAAGCATCTATTACGCTAGGGTGATTGTTTACCATCAGAAAGGCCGTATGCTACGTTATCTTATTTGTAAAAAAAACTTTTTTTTTATTGTACTGCGTGGAGGTTTCTGGCCTTCATTTCACCTGTTGAGAACCTGTCAAATTATGATAAGCCAAAGGTGGAAGCGCATTTCAATAGAATATCAAGCAACTAAGGAACTGGCTTTCTTACCCATGCCGGAACACAACAATTTAGGTATTTTTGTAATGGTGACAGAATAAATTAAGAAAGCTAGCCAGGCGGACTAAAATAGAGTCCAACCACCAACAAACCAAGCACAATATTGTACTCCCCCACCTGTCAAATTATGATTAGGCCAAAGGTCAAAGCGCATTTCACCCGGAATATCAAGAAACTAAGGAACTGGCTTTCTTACCCATGCCGGAGCACAACAATTTAGGTATTTTTGTAATGGTGACAGAATAAATTAAGAAAACTAGCCAGGCGGACTAAATCAAAGTCCAACCACCAACAAACCAAGCACAATATTGTACTCCCCTTGGAGATTGAAACCGGGACCTCTGAACCTGACACCGGTGGGCGGACAACTAGACCACATATGTGGTTAAGGCAATTACTACTAGTAGTGAGGTCTCTTTCGGGGTTCATCACAAACGAGCAGTATCTGAAAAACTCGATATGTGACGTCACAACCTCAGTCGCTGGTAGCAATCGAAAATTGAATTGTTTATATCGTGAAGTATATAATACGGTAGCGCAGCTTGACGCGTTCATTCTCGTGAAAGTAGAAGCAAAATTGCAATTTCAAAAATCCCGGTAGTTTTGTGTAATAAGGTGGAAAACGTCAATTGGTTATATATGTTACGGAATTTTGGAATCATATCTAGTAAAAATGCTTTTAGCTTTTGCTTTTGAGATGAAGCTTCTGCGGCCCGACGTAAAGGATAAGTAGCTGAAAAGTAAATGTTAAAATACAGTATACAAATAAGTTACAGAATTCATTAACCGGAAGTCGAGTTATGTACAAAGATTATTTTTATAGATAGTCAATTATTAGTGGGTAAGATCCGTTTGAAAACGGGCTTTGTATCTTTGCATAGTTTCTATCGCGTATTAGTCCAAAGAACTGAATTAAGGGGTCATCTTTTGAATAGAATACCCCGACCTTGTTATTCAATCTTATGATGTTCTCAAAACACCTTGCAATGATTATTAGTATCTGCAGAGGCGGTTTGAATTAGCATTCGGTGACAGTCACGTAATGCGCCGCGATCGACCTACGTGAGCCGCTTTAGGGTTCAGTCGGCAGATAGATATAAGTTTCTAGATACTTTATTCTCAATAAGAATGATAAAATTCAGTTATAAGAGAACTTAAACATAGTAACATAGTTAATTATCATAGTTTAACGTATAGTGCATACAATTTTAAATCTAATAAAATATGACAAGACCATTTGATTTACTAAGATTAGGTTAAGAATGAATGTGGCTATTTGGAAGTTGAGTTCATTTTTTTTTTTTTATATATATACCAAAGCTATAAATCTCTTCTGGGTTCAGTAAGATAGTGATCTTCAACATAATATTAATTTTATAATCGGCACCTCTCAACATTATGAACAGTCCGTGTAGTGAAAGTTCAATATTTTGACATTACTTACTGGAGTTTTGATCTGTTGAGTGGCTGTGCGCTGATGACTTGTACATGGCCTTTACCTATTTCAGGCACCCACCCGCACAAAACAGTTCACTGCAAAGCTTTTCCATAATTTTTATTCTTTATTTTACCTAGTACCCTAGTTCAGTATAAACAAATTTTATCAGTCGGTTTGATTCTGAAAAGTACTAATACGAATCCCTAGTGAGATTTTCAGCCTCTGATAACCAATAAATAGTAATACTTCAGCGGTATAGTTGTAGGGAGTGTGATTCTTAGATCCTTATTTGGTTAAAGTCTCGGATGGGGCATATATATTTGCAAAGCTGGTTTCCAGTTTAGCTAGGATGCCTGGAATCACTTTTTTTATATTGTTGACGAGGAACTTTAATGTACCTTAATTTCACCTGATTTTCGAGTTATGATAAGGCTTTGACAAGGAATCCTCAACAAACTAAGGAACTAGCTATTTCACCTCTAAATGCCGGAACTCAACAATTTTAGAATTGCTGTTATTGTGACATAATTAGGTAAGATGGTGGTAGCTAGCCAGGCGGACTCAAACCAATTCCCACCACCAAACAAACCAAGCACAATACTGTACTCCCCTGGAGATCGAACCCGGGACACCGGTTGGCGAACCACTAGACCAAAGAGGCGGCTTATTGTCTTAATTGTAAGATTTGTTGTTTTTGTTTCAACTATCTCAAAATGTCAGAAAACCCTATTACATTGTTACAACTCGCATTTGGCACATCGTCTGTCCCATTTTTCGTCAACAGCGTGTTTTTTATGAAAGTTTATGGCAATTGGTTTTTATCGGGCGTTTTAAGTACGAATGGCGTTTTGTCAACGTAATATTTGCACGCTCATGTGTATTTATGACGGGCAATGAAGCAGTGCATTTGTTAGTATTAAAACTGCCGGATTTATTTTTTAAACTTATTGGAATTTTTGAATGGTGCAGCCAGTTTGGCTTACTGCTCAATAAAGACCTATGGTTACATACAGCTTAAGTTCAGAGAAACTTGATGTCACGGTTGAAAGCATCAGGTGGTAACCGTTAACTATTGACAAGAGGGTTTCATCTAGATCTCCACGTTTGGCAAGTGGGCCAAACGTGTACAACAAGCGTTAGCAGTGTTGACAATACCAGGCTGAAACTACAACTTTTCTGAAACACTACTATTGTGGCTTAGACGATTTTATTGTCTTGTACGAGCGCCGTGATTACGAAAAAGTAGGTACGTTTGTACTTGACTGGAAACCATTTCAATGGCAAACGTTACGTTAACTTAGATGATAATGTTTTTTAACGTTTCAGAGCTACCTTTTACTTTTTTTACTACTACAATATACAGTAGGTACCTACTTTATTATAGTACGATAAAAAAACACATAATACATATACATTCAAATAAGAAATACTTACTTATGTTAATATTTTTTATCTGTGTCTTCTCTTAAGAATTTTCTAGAAGAAAAATTATCGGCACAAAAAACAGTCACGAATCAAAATTAAATCAAATCTTATTTGCTTAAATGAAGGTAACAAGGTATGAAAATAAGCAATATGTGTTCCGGTACAATCTTATCTAATTAGGCATGCAAATGTATATATTAATTTTGACACTTAGTACAGAACCAACACTTAGATCGAAGTCTTGTGTCTGCCATTCCTACGTGGATTTTCCTTTTTGAGCTACCCCAATGCGTGACTAGCTACCACCATCTAATTTGTGTCTTTTTCCATAACAATTCTATTTTTTTTACGAGGAAGCGCTTGGCCTTCGTCTCACCTGGTTACAAGTTGAGATAAGGCCGAAGGTGGATGTGCACTTCACCCGGAATCCTCAAAAAACTGAGGAACCGGCTATCTTACCTCTAAATGCTGGTGTTACCATAAAATTCTGTCACCATTATGGTGACAGAATTAGGTAAGATGGTCAGCTAACTAGGCGGACTTAAAAAAAAGTCCTACCACCAACCAAACCAAGCATAATATCGCTCCCCCTGCGGATCGAGCCCGGAACCTCTGGATGTGAAATCGGTGGGTTGAACCACTAGACCATAGAGGCGGTTAAATTGTTGTGTTCCAGCATTTAGAGGCACCACATATCATATACATTAGAAAACCCGAGTTTAAATATAATCACGCCAGTTTTGGTTCCAGATTCTCATATGACGACGAGGAAGTTCTCAGAAGAGCCGGAATTCGAGAGACCAATCGGAAACAATACGTTCTTCCTCGGGCGGGAGGCGACGTTGGGCTGTGCTGTCAGTAACCTAGGAAAGCATAAAGTAAGTTTTACTTCCAGTATTTTATAAAGGTATTTTTTTTAAACTTCCAACTGTTCTGGGAACCGCTGGACCTTACCTTTACTTACTTTTTTAATTTTATTTTTTACTGGACATTAATTTCACTCAGTGAAATCAGTGTTTCTGGGCTGTAGGTTTAGGGTTCGATTCTCACCCAGACAAACATTTGTGTGTAGTTTGTTCTGCGTTTGGGTGTTGTATCATATAGTACCTACGTATGCAAACACAAAAAAAAGTATTTAAGTATTTTATCCGTAATCTAGTTCCCATATTGCAAGCTATGCTTAGGATGGGACTAGATGGCGCTGTGTGAAATTAATGTCCTGAAATCATAGTAAGAGATCTTACCAGAAAAAAGGCAGCAGCAATCTTTTATATCTACACCAGTTCTGCGATCACCAACCCTCGTGCTAAGCGTGGTGATTATGGCAAACCCCTCTAGAGTTAGAGGAGGCTCTGTTCAGCAGTGGACACTAAAGAATAAATGAATGAATGAATGAACGAATGAATGAATGAATGAATAAATGAATGAATGAATGAATGAATGAATGAATGAATGAATGAATGAATGAATGAATGAATGAATGAATGAATGAATGAATGAATGAATGAATGAATGAATGAATGAATGAATGAATGAATGAAATGAATGAATTTCTTACAGCCTGAACGTTCTAACTGACTGAACCACGAGGGTCCAGACGCGGATTACAAATTTTTGGGTCATATTGAATGCTTGAGCGCTGATAGACCCCATCTAGCAGAGATTCTCTGAACTAAGATCTGCCCTAGTGTGAAATTACACTCAAAATCAGTAGCGAGAAATGGCGTTTTTGCTTTAAATATTTTTTTGTATATCAAGTTTCATTCAATTTTATTGCTGGTCACACTAATGGGCTGTTGATGTGTGTTCGGGTATAAAGCAATACGATATAAGGTATCAGAAGTGTGTTCCTCAGTCTGTGTTCCTTATCTTATATAACACAGGAAATATGAAGGTTCACTTTCTCGTGGAAGTAAAAAATAGATAAATAAGTTACTACTATTTAAAAGGAGCTAAAACTGATATAACATTTATCGAGCACTAAACTTTTACGATTCGTACATTCGGACACTCCGACCTGAAATGGATAGTAACGTTCGCAATCTAAGTGAACCTAATTAATCCTGAATTATCTTTAGAGCCGTGTTAATATTCATTAGTTCATGCTCTCTAGCTGCTCGTAACGATTACTGTGGATTGATGTCGAGACTTAAACGACAGCTGTAACAGGCCTTATAGCTCAGTTGGAAGTAGGTCTGCCTTCTGCACTGTAGGTTGTGGGTTTCAATTTCCACCGAGAACAAACATTTATCTAATTATTTCATGTCATAAATCAGATGTATAACATTCTGTGTTTGGGTGTTGGATTGTAAGTATGTATTTAAAAAAATATGAAAATATTCTGTCATCAATGTTCCATATTACATAGCTTTGCTTGGTTTGGGGCTAGGTGGCGCCGTGTGAAGGTTTCCTGTTAAGTTTAGAAGGATATGATCATCCGCCTAATAAAATAAATATGAAATTTTGCTTAGATGTTTGTTATGCTCCTTCACAGTTAAAGATAATTTTATCGAAAATTGGTCCCATAACTATTTTCAGTCACAGTTTTATAATGACAATGTCTTAACTTTAAGATTAATTACATTATGTTATGTTAGTAAAATGTGTTTAAAAAAAACAACGAAAGCAAATTTATCGAAAAGTGAATAGTAAAATGTTATGAGGTGAATATTTTTTTTATTTTTTCTTTTATTTTTATTCAATAAAAAGTACAATTAAACTAACTATGTACAAAGGAATCAGTCAGATTACCTAAGGACCGTTACAAACGGCCTATAGGTAACTCAACTGTTCCAGACCAGTACCAGACGGAAGCGTGCCCAAGACACTGGCTGCATTGCCACGCTGAATAGCTATGCTAATTCGCTGGCCTAAATAAGAGCCAGCCCTTGGGTCACGTGTCGCCTCAATCAAAAGCCCCGCAATATTTTTGAAAACCCGGAGGGCACCGGCTCCCCACGGACCCATTTTTAATTAATGAAGCGGCGACAGGACAACAAGTACAACATCACAAAACCAAAAACATAATGTGTGAGCCTGCAATATATTTGTCTATCTCTCACGCTTTCGTCAAAGGACAGTCGACTCAACATATAAAAGGGACAAATATTACAAAAGCCAAAGTTGTTTCGAGTCTGCTACTTCACCCACAAAAGTACAAAACGGATTAAAATAAAATAAAAATAAAATAAAATATTACAGGATACTAATTTCACACAGCGCCATCTAGTCCCAAACTAAGCATAGCTTGTAACATGGGAACTAGATTACGGATAGAATACATAGTTTTTTTTTTTTTTTTTTCTTTTTTTTTTTTTTTTTGGATTATATTGAAACTTTGCACTTGTTGCTAGACCATCATTAAATAAAGAAATATTACAGGACATTCATTTTACACAGCGCCATCTATCCCCAAACTAAGCATAGCTTGTAATATGGGAACTAGATTACGGAGAGAATACTTACATTTTTCTTAAATACATACGTACTATATGATACAACACCCAAACACAGAACAAACATCTATATTCATCACACAAATGTTTGTCGTGGGTGGGAATCGAACCCACAGCCTCCAGACAGAAGGCAGAGCTATTACCAACTGAGCTATGAGGCTTGTTCGTAAATAACTTCTATGATACTTTTCACTCAAGTAACACGCGGGTAAAGTGCTTATAACACCTTCATAAGTGAAGTATGCTAGGTCATCAAGCCACTTATATTCATGCAAGTGTAAGCACTTAGCCACCTAGCATCCTAGCAAGCAAATAAGGTTGCTACCATCCTAGCTCCTAGTTAGAATCGCCGTCACGCTCTCAAAACTTACTTATTTTTGATTTTGATTTAGCATCTGCAATTTAAGACTGTGTAATAAGCAGCGTTTAAAAAGCTTCCTATCCTAGATCCAAAGGTAAATTAGAAAGCTGACTGTTATTACACCATCCTTAATATCGGATGCTTTACTAGGAGCTAGGAAGGTAGCCACATTTTTCTAGCTAACTAGGATGCTAGCTGGCGAAGTGCGGATGGTAATAAGCACTTTAAGCCACTAGCGAAAGCGACTCGTTTATATAGACATCACTGTACATGTTTTTTTTTTTATAAACAGCTTTGCGACGGGATAAATCTTTAATGCGGAGGTCACATCTACAAAGAACATAGCCTACACAGAACTGCGTTGCTTTGCATTTGATGCAATGAACATGATATATCAATACTGCACAATCATAATAATATACGGAGTACATAGTAGGACCAATAAAAAAAATGGTTTTACTGCCTCCACTGCACTATAAAA
This sequence comes from Venusia cambrica, assembly GCA_951394065.1. Classification (NCBI taxonomy): domain Eukaryota; kingdom Metazoa; phylum Arthropoda; class Insecta; order Lepidoptera; family Geometridae; genus Venusia; species Venusia cambrica. The sequence continues at coordinate 13,009,303 of OX596035.1, forward strand.
GTTCTAAAAACTAGTATTAAAAACTAGGCTAGTGCGGAATTTGCTGGATTTGGTTAACTTACACCTGGATATTCCATGCAATAGTGTAATTAAACTGATTAAAATAATAATTGCAGTTTGCGTGCAGTAATTTTAAGCCCATTAAGCTCGCGGAATAGTATAAACGTTTTTGTTATAAATAAGCTTTGATTAAGCTATAATTTTAATGAAAGAGCAATAGGTGAGGTCAAGTAAAAAACTTTTTTACTTGACCTCACTAAACTGAGGATTAGCCAGTTCCTCTGTTTAGTGAGGTCTTACCTCTAAATGCCGGCACACAACAATAATAGAACTGTTGTTATGGCGACAGAATTAGATAAGATGTTGGTAACTATCCAGACGGACTTAAACAAAGTCCTACCACCAACAAAATCAAGCACAATTTATTGAACTCCCCATGGGGATTGAACCCGGGACCTCTGGATCTGAAATCGGTGGGTTGAACCTCTAGACCACAGAGGCGGTTATTTCATCTCATGTGAATGGAATTCAACGAGGTGACTTGTTTCTACTGTCTTAGTAAGAAGCCTCCAATAAATCTGCCAGTAAAGCCACTACCTAAATCACCAAGAAAAACCCGTTTTCTCACTCCGCCACACGTGTAAATCGGCCTTAGGCTAGACCAACCTAACAACTTTAACACTTAACTTGAAATATTGCTGAAGCCTTACTAAGATGACCTAAGTTGGTGTTCATATAATATTATCGCCTATTATTTGAACGGTGCCAACAGTATATTATTGAGTGATGAAGTTTGAAACTTTTATCTGAATTTTATATGGCAAAAGTACCTATTTTTCGAATTTATAGTCCCATTTGATACGATATAGACATCTTAATTTTATACAAGCGAAATCTGAAATTACTTATCTACAAAGTTCAAATTTAGTGTGATTATAGTGCTTACTTTAAGGTACGACAAATCCACAAAAACTAGCAAAGCGTGAGTCGGACATAAAACTAAATGGAAAAAAACACATTTATTGTCTTAAAATGTTGTTTGTAACCCTCTGTTTGTGTGGCAAAGAGTCACTTTGCCTATTTATTAATCTTTCACACATAAAACGCGTCCTTCCTTGTGTTGTCCCCGCTGCTGCGCTTTAGTCTTATCTAGGCTAATAAGAGTTCTTGGGCTATATTCCACGAAACGAGCCCAGCTTCAAATAAATAATAGATACCTACGAGACTTCCTAATAAATAAATAAAGGGTCATATCCCCCACTTCCACCAGAAGAAAGCATGTCGAGTAATGACGTGCCAAATAAACACGTTAATGTGTCTGTGTGATTTGATATAATGACATCGATACAGTTTTAAAAGCGTTGCAATGCAGTCAGTGTCTTGGGCATGATTGCGTCTGGTAGGTACTGGTCTGGAACAGTTGAGTTACCTATAGGCCGTTTGTAACGGTCCTTTGGTAATCTGATTAATTCCTTTGTACATAGTTAGTTTAGTTGTACATTTTATTGAACAATAATTGTATATATCGTTTAAAATACTAAAATAAATAATTATTCTACGTAATGACCTAATGAAATGGTTTCATGCAGCATCGATGCTATATATTATTGAATGATATGTGCATTTCAATGGTTTCTCGAAGTCTTCCTGTCCCTTCATCTTGAAGTCGGCCACGATCACGATTTTCGCATCATTTCTTATTGTGTTTAAGAAACTAATGATATAATTTTTTTTATTTACGCTTGGCCTTCATCTCACCAGTTATGATAAGGCCAAAGGTGGAGACGCATTTCACCCGGAATCCTCAACAAACTGAGGAGCTGGCTATCTTACCTCTAAATGCCGAAACACAACAATTCTTAAATTGTTGTTATGGCGACAGAATTAGGTAAGATGGTGGTAGCTAGCCAAGCGGACTTAAAAGTCAAGTCAAGATTTATTGCTTTAACTGTACTACAATAATTATAAATAACCTAAAAAAAAATTGGGCTGAATGTGGAGCAGAAAAGTAGGACGAAACCAGAATTTTAAAAATAAAATATACTATGGGCCGTTACGGCATACAAAGCGGGACAAAAGCAGAATTTTATGACGGCCAAACTTCCTCGGGACGAATATGGCATAAATCAATTAGTTTGTTCTATTTATGTATATAGGTCTGTTGGGTATATACTTTACATATGTCAATGTACCTTTGTATAAGTTTATATAATGTTACCTGAAATAAATTTATACATTGATAATTCATATTTTTATTTATGTTACAGACATTCTGATTAGTTGTCAGTAATGCTTTCTCACGAAGAAAGCTACCCGTTTCGAACAATGTATAATTAAAATTTCACACTTCTCGTTAATTTGCTTGGAATATAAAGCGTAAGTGTATTTTGTCCAATTAATATGTAAATTGCAATCACAGAGGGTAATCAGAGCCACTAATTCTAAAATATCAAAGCAAAATTCGATGTTTTGATTATAGTTTCACATTGATGAAATATTTTAGAGTTATTTTAGTGAAAACTCGAAACTTTTGAACGCTACGACCCTTCTAATTAAATAGTGAAGGCATATTATGCGGTTTTCTGTAATGCATTGCAACAGAGGTATTCTATTACTAATATTAAAGGGATGTTTACCATGATTTGCTGGTGAATGAGTAATCCAACATCTTTATAATAAAGGTTTCACAACCAATATTTATTTGATCACCTTTGTTGTGAAGCCTTTAAATACATTTTATTTAAAATTTAAAGGAATTTTAGTAAAAAGCCTTATAGCTCAGTTGGTAGTAGCTTTGCCTTCTATGCACTGTTGGTTGTGGGTTCGATTCCCACCCTAAAAAAACATTTGTGTGATGAATATAGATGTTTGTTCCGTGTTTGGGTAATCGGATATAATACAATAATAAAGCCTATTTAAGTATTACAGCCGTAATTTAGTTCCCATATTACAAGCTATGCTTAGTTTGGGGCTAGATGGCACTGTGTGAAATGAATGTCCTATGTAGTATGTAGTATGAATGTATTATGTAGGAATAGTAATATATAACCGACTTTCAAATAAAGGAGAAGGTTCTCAATTCGACGGAATCTCTTTTTATATGTATGTTGCCCGATTATTGAAGACGTCTTGACCGATTTGGAAATATTTTTTTTTGATTGAAAGGGTGGTCCCATTGACATCAGGTCAGGATCTGATGATGGGATCCTGGAGAAATCTCTGTCTGTCTGTCTGTTTGTCTGTCCATCTGTCATCAAAATAATTAGAAAAAATTCGTCATCCACAACGAAATTGTATCATATCTTTCTTTGAAGTTGGTTTTCTTTTTGTTTTTAAAACGCAATTATTAAACTTTAGAAATATTACATCTTGTCATCAAAGATCTTATCCACAGAACAATTAAGACTGTCATTCAGACATAGAACAAACATGACAATAGACTAACTCAAAAACATCAATCTATAATGTTACCAGCATAATAAAAACTACCAAGTCAACCTAATAAAAATATACTTGTTATGTATTCCACATATGTATATGTATAGTATTATAATATATTGATACGAACTAACTGAAATTACTATAAATATTATCAATTGATGTATTATTAAAGCGTATCAAAAGCTGGGCAATGGACTCCCTCCACACCTTTTACGACTTCTCAATCATTGACATCATATGAGTAGTTAAAAAAATAAAAATAAGTAGTAGAGCCCCCTCGTCCGGGAAAGTACTACCACCACACCTATTTCAACCGCCAAGCAGCGTTGCTATATTCCGCTATGGGTATGGTTGCCGGTTAAATTACGGGCACGCGAGGCTTAACAGTTTTATGCCTCAAGTTGACGGGCGCAATACAGTGCTGTGTAGGCAATGTTCTATGTGGATGTAGCCTACGCGGTAAATAATTGTTTGGCAAGAGATGCATTTAACGTTAGGTACGAGTAGGCTGCTTGCTTGTTCCGTCTCCTAGTGTATAAAAAATATCCTACAGCCTTCGAAAAATGGGTGAAGCTTAGGAAGTGTAGGCGTGACGAGCTTCAAAAAAAATTGCCAACCCGAGTTTATTGCCTCTCTTTGTGTGCTGGTTGCGATTCAGAACAGGTGTAGATTTGACGTTTCAAATTGATCCTAAAAAATCTTAATGGATAAAGAAATTTTGACTTTGACTGAACACCGACCTGCGATCCATAACGCAAGTCCTGGACGAAGCCCCGTAAACTGCCATGCTTAAATGGAACTGAAGACGCTATTCTCAAACCATTTATGAAAAATGGTTTGAGAATAGCGACGAAATCTATCGGATTCTTTTCTGGATCCGACAAAAACTGATGTTTCCTATCCGAAAACATTCCGAATGACCTATGCAGGTACGCACTACGCACCATATGTTAAAACGGGGAGGAAGTATACATTCAATAACCTTCGCTTGAGGGAAAGTGGTAAGAAGGGATTCTTTACGTTTCACATGGACCAATAACTCTTTTGGGCATTTTCGGTTCGCCGAACGATTTCCTTCTACTTTAATTATTTATATTATCGAAATACACTCAGCGAAAATGTTCTACTTATTACAGTTCATGTGATACAGCCCACTGACTGACAGACGGACGGATAGACAAATATAGCGGTGGCTTAGTGATATGGTCCCATTGGTTTCAAGTCTATTAGATAAGACCTCAAGAAAGATTCCTTCTAACACAGGTTTTCCAAAACTTAACAATAGGATTCCCACCCCTAGTTTAAATAATTTAGCTAATAAAGAAATAAAAACAAAAAGAAAAAAAAAACGGGTTCAACTTAAGTACGGACCCTAAAAAAAAAATTACGACTACTTATCTTTTGGAAAATTATCCTATTATCCTAATAAATACAATTTGTACGACTGGAGCTGATATTCAAGTAATGAAGCCAGTAAACGTGCAGTAATACTTTTGCCCAATTTTCTTTATTTTTACTTAATACACTCATCATCATTACAACCCACGAAAGTGCAAAATCTGAATCAGAATCGGAAATCATTTACCTATTCCTTTTTGTAAAACTTGTTCATGCGGAAAAATCATGCATCGAAATACAAGGTCACAGATTGTAGGTTTAAACGCCTCTATGGTCTAGTGGTTTAACACACTTTCTTTCAATTTCAGATCCAGAGATCCCGGGTTTGATCCCCATGGGGAGTACAATATATTATGCTTGGTTTGGTTGGTGGTAGGACTTTGTTTGAGTCCGCCTGGCTACCCACCACCATCTTACCTAATTCTGTCGCCATAACAACTTTGGCCTTATCTCAACTTGTAACCAGGTGAGATGAAGTCCAAGCGCTTTCCCTTCGTACAATAAAAAAAACACAAATATGATAGATATAAATATAATATATAAATGAAAATAGCACAGATAGATTCAACTTAGTCAAAAATTAAGGCTTTGAACAAATGTTTGATTCTTGAACATGGGCCTCCCCACACCATAGATTGGTTGCTCTATCTAAGCCGAATCCATCCATCGATTTCCTTTAGCTGCTAAAATGTCGCGTATCCATCAAGTGCTTTCTTCCAATATTTTTTTGCCGTAAAATTACTAGTCACATTTTCTATTCGCTAATTTATTTAAATACTTCCCAGCGCAAGATGCTGAGACTAGCGTAGATGCGACTATTACCTATTCCATCTTAAAAGCATCTCGAAATAGGTTCAAAGCCCCTTAATAATCTGCGAATAAGCAGATGCACATTAAATAATAAAGTAGTTAGTGTTTTATAGCCGTAGTTAGAGTTACTGAATAAATATTACTCACACGTTCACTTTATAGTAATGGCAATGCTATCTAAAAATAGAACAGTTAAAAAAAAAAAACTGTAAAACCAAGACTAGCTTTGTTTTTGAAGTGAACACTTTCTTTAGTCGCGTTGAGCACTTTTTGGGTGAACAAAAATCTTGGAACTCGCGTCATCATCACCGCACGCTCTTGTGAATCGTCGAGCTTTTAGATTATTATTTTCAAACTGTTTTTGGTTTCTAAAGAAGTATTAATAATCAAGGGTTAAACATTATACTGGCCATTTGTTTACAAACCAAAAATACACTTGGTCACAACATTTACAAATGTTATTATGACACAAAAAATCACAACCCACGACGGAACTCGAACCTGCACCTCAATCAATATGGCACAAAAATTCAGAATCGGAAGACAAGCGTGGCTCAGTTGGTAAGAGCGTTTCAATTTTTGTGTCAATGTTACATTTGTTAACCAAAAATAATTGAAAAACAATGATCTAATAGCTCGACGATACAAGTCACAAGCTACTTAGTTTTCACTTATATTGGCAGACCCCCAAGACTGTCCCGCGTTTTTTTTTACTGTACGACGGAAAAGTGCTTTGCCTTCATCTCACCTGATGTCAAGTTAAGATAAGGCCGAAGGTGGAAGCGCACTTCACCCGGAATCCTTGACAAACTGAAGAAAACTATCTTACTTCTAAATGCACAATTTAAGAATTGTTGTTGCGACAAGGTTAGGTAAAATGGTAGGCGGACTTAAACGAAGTCCTACCACCAACCAAACCGAGCACAATAATGAACTACACTTGGGGATCGAACCCGGGACCTCTAGTCAGGTCATTAACCACAAAAACCACACAGTATCATACAATATAGAGTTTTATTTTAAATTCAAATATTTGAATCAACAAACGAACAAAACATTCAAACATTTGTGAAAAATAATCAAGATGAAAACAAAAGGTTTTCGCTCAAAGACTTTAATCACAGGCGAATTAGATTTTATTGTAAACAATGAAACGAAATCGGTACAAAGACAGTAAAAATCAGGAAAAGAAAATCGGCTGCAAATGAAAATAAAGAAAGATGTGCTGCAACAGAATACAGCGTTTCAATCTAAGGTGCTATTCATAGACCTAAGAAGAATAAAATTTAAGACTTGCCCAGGCATTGCCTGCACGAGGATGAGGTCTGCGATTGAGCCAGCTTACCCATTAGAAGCTGTCAACTAAAGGCACTGGCTCTCTTGTGCACCCATGGAACTGTTTATGGCTGTCTCAAGCCAGGTGGACTTTTACAGGTCCAATGTCAACATCCAAGGTCACATCTTAGATTCTTGGAGAAACAATAGTCGAAGTTATATAACACTATACACAACATTATAGTTGTGTAAAGTATTAATCTAGATTTATCTACTCAGTGAAACCAAATTATTGTTTTAACTAAGATTAAGAGATCAATAAATGCAGAATAATTCGTAAAAATATTAAATAATAATAATCGTAAGGTTTTTGTCAATAATAATATCAATTTTCTTGATACATGCCTAGCCAAGTGAGGAAATCATTGGAATTTGTATTTGTAATTAACTCCTGTAAAACTACAACAAACTGTCCTAGATATTGAAGTATGTTTAGAACTTAACTTAGTCTAGTTAGCTTTAGATTTTGGTTAGTTGCACTCAATTATAGTTTTGCTGAAATAAATCATTTTTACATTTTACCTATAAAAATTAAGACAAAACCTCGCAACATTCACAGTTAGATTTTGTAGTTTGAGATCTGTTTTGTCGAGAAATTTGTATTTCCCATTTCTTTGTAGTTACATGTAACATTACCTGCCATTTAATTCTATTGTATCATTATGGTAATCGAGAATACCCCATATGTTTTCTTTCCTGAATACATATCAATTACATGACGGTGCTGATTTTAAGCCACACAATCGGGTAGGTAGGTACCTACGTAGCAATAATCGTATTTTAAAGCGACCTGGCTTTAATCGCTAGTGAAGAAACGACTTAACAATATCCATAATATGCTACTCAATCAAATTATTATTAATAAATATTACAGGACATCAATTTCACACCTCACTATCTAGCCCCACACCAAGCAAAGCAAAGGAACTAGATTACGGATATTTTTTTTTGTGAATTTGAACGTATCAAAGATAAAACAAACAAACATCTATATTCATCACACAAATATTTGTCCTGGGTGGGATCAAACCAACAACCTACAACGTAGAAGGCAGGGTTATGATGCTTGTTAAAACATCGCTTAAAATAATTCCCTAAAAACAGATCTGAGATGACTACAATGCATTGATAGAATATCTTAAGTTGGTATGATAGAAATTCGATTATTTTGACAAAATTTACTTACTAAATCGATATTGATGGCCGTCCCAACTGCTTAACCTGCAATCACTACCATTACTAGTGTGGGGATCAGCAGACAATTAGTACTTGTTACAACAACTCTACATAAAAACTTATATTAGTGTGTTACCTAGAACAATGTTGTTCTTTTTTATTTAATGTGTTTTATGTGGTAATAAATATATTTTTCATTTTCATTAGATAGTGTTAGTGATTTTGGTAAAGGCCATAGTCTGTAGTCAACCTTTTATGGGTCTCGATGATGATAATTTTGACTATTTGCTCATATTTGCCAACAGCCTCTGTGGTCTAGTGGTTCATACCACTGATTTCAAATCGAAATGGTCCCGGGTTCGATCTCCAAGGGTAGCAATATTGAGCTTGGATTGGTTGGTGGTAGGATTTTGTTAAAGTCCGCCTACCACCATCTCCATCATAACAATTCTAAAATTTTTGTGTTCCGGCATTAAGGGGTAAGATAGCTAGTTCCTTTGTTTAGGTATCCGGGTGAAGTGCGCCTCCACATTCGGCCTTATCTTAACTTGTTACCAGGTGAGATGAAGGCAAAGCGCTACCCCATCGTTTAATAATAAAAAAAAAAAGATAATATTTGTTTGCTCAAATCAAGTGAGGTGATTATGCCAAATTCACCGATTACACTTAAATTTTAATTTCTCTATACTGACTAACTGCTTAGGTAGTTAAGTAGTGATATTTTTTTAAAGATAGTATTTGGTATTTTGATTAATAATGTACCTATAAATGTTATTTACATAATTTAAGGGATAATCATAAAATGAACTACCCCGTGTTTCTTGCCCTTTGCCTTGTCTTTCTTGCGATTCTGAACAAGCGGCATATTTGACGATCAAAAATCTTACTGAAGAAAAAAATCTTATTGTTTTGGAACAATTTAGGGGTAGTTCTACATTCTGTAGTCGACTTTTTCAGGTCACGATGATGATGATTGTGTCTCTATCTGTGCATATCTAGCTCTATGTTCTTTCATTTCGAGCTTGCCGCGTGCGGTATTAAAATTCGTAGCACGGCTCGTAAAGCAAAAAGCACCTGATTTTTGTGCACTGCTAGTAGGCGTCGAGCCAACCCGCAGGATTCAGTAATAGATGTTAATTGTGGCATTTCTGTGGTTCTAATTGCAACCGAGACAAATGGGCGATGTTTTCTTTTTGGTGAAAAGATCGCTGGGAATGTGAAACGGGATGCTTATTGGTTGGTTTATTTATTTTAGTGGCAGAATATCTGGAGTGGCGCGATTCTACCAAAGTCTGAAATACTAATGTACAATTTGTGTGAAATACAACGATTTTAGTACTTGTATAGCTTCAATTTAGTTGGCTTATGTGTTACCATTGGTTGATAATATTTATGTAAAAAGTTCAATTTTTAATATATATAAGAGTCAGCGTACTTTTCTTATTTGCCTATGTTTTTATCTAAGTGTTTCTTTGTAGAACAGATTTGACTTTCGAGATTCTATGATATATTTTTTTTTCCTTTCACAGGTGGGCTGGCTAAGAGCAGAAGACCAGACAGTCCTCACAATGCACGACCGGTCCGTGCTAGGGGCCAGGTACTCAGTGAACTTAGACGCCCCCATGACCTGGCAGCTCAGGATCCGCCCGTTGAAGGCTGAGGATCGAGGCTGCTACATGTGTCAGATCAACACACAGCCGAATATGAAGTGGCAGATTGGCTGCATTGATGTTTATGGTGAGTTCAAACCATATGAATACAGATAATACTGACAACTGGTGGGATTAACGAGTTCTTCAGTGGAGACTACGTCTAGGCAAGCGTGGTTTAGGGTGCCCTTCGTATAGATGGAGATATGACCTCCATACAATATCAGGCAGAGAATGGATGGAGCCATAGATCGGGCTCATTGGCGCACCTTGGGAAAGACCTACGTCCAGCAGTAGACAGCAGTAGGTTAATGACGATAAACTACATACTACAACTACATTATTACAACATGATAGTGCATCCACAGTTACTCTGTGTTGGTGATGCAACAATTTGAGATGTATAGTGGAATTGTTTTTATATATCTAGTACTACCTTTATTTTAAGTTATTTCATTTAAAATAAAATCTGAAAACAGAAAAAATATTTAGTAATAAATCCGCCAAATCTCTCAGAAAAAAAACAAATCGACACGTGTTTCGCCTCTACACGAGGGATCCTCAGGAAATATAGTCTTGCTGCTAACTGACTAGCCCTCTGTGGACGTGTTGTCGTGTTGCACGTTATTTCTTTTTAATTATAAGGTACGGTAAAGTATTTTGCGTTGATACATTAATTCACTCACTCATTAATTTATTAAATACTTCGTCTAGTAGGTATACCTAAGCTCTAAGATTGACAGTAGCACAAAGACATCGACAAATACTTATTCAGCGACAACTGTAATTGGATTCCGCCATTATACTACACCACTTGAATTTAATCCGGCTAAAAATAGCTTACGGTGTCTTGTAGATATAGGTCACTCGATTTAAGTGTTAGGTGTGGCTTCGGTTTGTTGACTTAAACCACGTAGCCATGTTACCGACGGGTGACGTTTTAAAGGGGCAGTCGTTCCATTTGTATTTTTTAAACAGCGCTATCTAGTTCAAAGCTTAATAAACTATGAAGTTGGTGTATTGTTTTGTGATCTCATAATAACTATGAAAGGATATTTTACACGGCGCCATCTAGCCCCAAACTAAGCTTGTAAATGAAATTAAAACTAATATGAAAAATGATAAAAACTCAGGGGGATGTTCTTTAGCATCTTAGTGAGTAATTAAGGCCAAAAAAATTGTAGCAACATGCAAAGCTTTATGATAGCTTAGCCCTGCCTTTGCTAGAAAGTCCACGGCAAATAATTGAGAGCTGTAGCCCTTATTGTGTAAGTCAACAGATGGTAATCAACATCTAATTCATATTTTGACATACTCTAGGCTTCTACTGTCACTTTGATCTTTATTTTTACAAACTCTGGCTGAGTTTAACACTGATCATCGACTAGAAATTCACAGGTAATGGATTTCAAGCTTCAGTTTTACACAATTAGGCTACTGGTCCCCGATTCTACTAAGCAAATCGCTTCAATATGACATGGTTCATGTCGGTATGGTGCTTTTTGGTATTTGGTATTCTGCGATGATACCAAAGACTTAAGAGATAAAGTAGTATAATACGTAGTGTAGTACTTTGTGAAAGGGCTCGTCCGGGGAAGAACTACCACAATACCTATTTCAGCCGCCAAGCAGCATTGCTGTGTTCCGGTTTGAAGGATATGGTTGCTGGTGAAATTACGGGCACGCGAGGCTTTAACTCCTTGAAGCCTTAAGTTGTCGGGTGCACTGCAGTTCCGTGTAAGCTATGTTCTTTCAGGATGTGACCTAAGGCTAAAGGCAAGAGATGCACTTAACATCCTAGTTGTTTAAAAAACCATTGTCTTTATGAAGGGATTGGTTTAGTAGAATCGGGCTCCAGCGTCCTGGACCCATATTCACTATGACCTATCATGTCTTAACGCGCCCGCGTTACAATATCTGCGTGGAATCATAGTAGTAATTATGAGGTTCACATTGACAAGCCATGTTAGGCCAGTAAAAACATGATTCTAATTTATCACATTTACAAATTCAATGCAAACCATACCGACTCACCAGGAAATGTCCCTTAATTTTTACTCGTTGTTGATTTAAGCTGGGGCGCGTTCCGTGTTTGTTGAGGGCTTATGAATTATGGGGAGTTTGCTCATTTTACGGTACCCTTGATCCCTCTATCGTTTTGTATTTAACCGTTTGTTACATTCTAAATTAATAATAACTTCCAATCGTTACATTTGGTTGATACGCGGTATGAGAATCTAGTTGTTAGAACTCTATGACTTTAAAATAACGCATAGCCAATGCCGAAGAGTTAAGGGAGTAGGTAATTAGTAGACTAAGGTACCTGCTCTATATGGGGGTTGTGTGAAGCGTCAAAAAAAAAAACAGGACATTAATTTAACACAACGCCATCTAACTCCAAACTAAGCATAGCTTGTAAATACTTTTTGTAAATACATAGGTAGGTACTATATGGTACAACACACAAGACAGATATTACACACATATACAGTATGTAGCCTCAGGTAACCCGACTTCCCTTGTATACTGGTAGTTTAATTGTTCATTATAATCTTTTTTTTTGTGAATAAATAGGGATTTATAGATTGTTCACTATTAAAAAAAAATATTTTTTTTAAATTGCAACTCTTGCCTCTAACAAAGCCTGACTGCGTAGGTCACATCCACAAAGAACATTATTTTACACGGCACTGCATTGCGCCCGTCAACTTGAGGCATAAAGGTGTTAAAACTCGTGAAAGACACACGGTTTTTGCATGGGCGACCATACCATATTATTATAAATGTTCGTTTAGATTTTTACATGGAGTAACATGTGGTATACATTTATTCAATAAATTAAACTAACTAAGTACAAAGGAATCAGTCAGATTACCTAAGGACCGTTACAAACGGCCTATAGGTAACTCAACTGTTCCAGACCAGTACCAGACGGAAGCGTGCCCAAGACACTGGCTGCATTGCCACGCTGAATAGCTATGCTAATTCGCTGGCCTAAATAAGAGCCAGCCCTTGGGTCACGTGTCGCCTCAATCAAAAGCCCCGCAATATTTTTGAAAACCCGGAGGGCACCGGCTCCCCACGGACCCAAGGTCTCCACCCCAAAAGGCTCAAATAGGTAAGCTCTGTCGAGACCACTATATTTGCGCCTTTTGTGATCCTCGGCCGAATCAGCCGCCGCACCAGCCCTAACTGATGTCCCAGGCAGATGAGATGGCGCTAGGGTGTCGACGCAGGTAGCGTCCCACACCAAAGGCCTACCCATTTCCCAAGGGACAAGAGTCATACCGTCGGGCCGCTTACCATCATCACGTAACAGACCATTCGGTTCAAGAACGGCTGGCACATTGACACTGGTAAACGCTCGACGGATAATGTCATTAAGACTAGCGTGGCGCGAAATCCTGCCGGCAGACCTTGCGCACGAAAGTCCGTGAAAACCAAATTGATCTACGGCCGCACCGCACCGGCACTGGTGAGAGGCGCAGCATCTTGCACCCAACCGAAGACAAGTGGCAATACGGAAAGTTACAGGATCCATAAGTGTACCGGTATTGTAGGATGGATGTGCTTGCAGCCAAAGACCTGATTCCCATTTTGAAACAGCTAAGAGACGAGCACGATCTGTGGAGGTTGAGCACGTATGTAATAGATAATTCCGTGTCAACTCGCACAGAGGCCCGTCCCACTGCCGTTGTGCCGAAAGGTGTTTTGGGGGATCGGTATTAGGGCAAGCACTATGCCAAGCATTTCGAGCCTCGTCAAGATAAGAAATTTGGAGTATATTGCCTGGAGTAACAATAAATAATGTGTGCGTTTCTTACTGCCTCTAAGTATTTAGGTTTATTTGTTACTGTGTTTTTAGGATTTCATTTTAAACTACTTTATTATTTACTCAACGCTAACTCAAAAGGTTTAGTGGATACTTCTCATGTCAAAAACATAACGAATAGTTTTTTTTTTGTACGACGGTTAAGCACTTGGCCTTCATCTCACCTGGTTACAAGTTGAGATAAGGCCGAAGATGGAGGCGCACTTCACCCGGAATCCTCAACAAACTGAGGAACTGGCTATCTTACCTCTGAATGCCGGAACACAACAATTTTATAATTGTTATTATGGCGACGGTATTAGGTGAGATGGTGGTAGCTAGCCAGGCGGACTTAAACAAAGTCCTAGCACCAACCAAACCAAGCACAATATATAGTACTCCCCATGGGGATCGAACCCGGGACCTCTAGATCTGAAATCGGTGGGTTGAACCACTAGACCACAGAGGCGGTTAAAAATTTGTAATTAGACTTATGCTTTGATGTATTTATCATCAAAGCATAAGTCTTATACTATATCGCGGTACCTAGAATTTATATAATTTAACAAAACACACATCTGTACTTTCCAGTACGCGCGTGCAATCTACTAGAAACACATATTTCAGTTTCGAATTGAAACATTCTTCAAAACGGAGCACCAGACGTCTCCAAGCTCTCAAGGAGAGAATAAAAATCCAACATTAAACATCTCAAGGAAACTTGGAAATAAATAAAGTTTGCTCAAAACTCTATCCGGCGTCGAAGTGGGGACGGATGATAACTTTTATTTATTGAGAAACATAAGAGAAGTTCTGATTGGTTTGCTTTATAGTCGCAATATTGTTGAAATATTGAAGAGGTGGTCCGCGCAACTTTGAACCACTTGAGCGCGTGGTGAAATCAATTTAGTGTTGGTCAAGAGGAGAAAATAGCGCAGTGTTGCTTGTTTAGGTGCTAACTAACTTCGCATTACTTAACCATTACTATTTTGTTTTTGAGCTTTAAGCACTGTATCGATAAGGCAGGATTTGGTATGAATTAAAAATTAAGCTCAATGTTTTTTTTTTCTGGTTTGCCTGACTAGCTACCACCATCTGACACAATTCTGTCACCTTGCTTAACTGGTGTGTACTGGCATTTAGAGGTAATATAGTCAGTTCCTCAGTTTGTGGAGGATTATGGGTGAAGTGCGCTTCCACTTTCGGCCATATCATAATTTGTAACCAGGTGTGATGAAGGTCAAGCGCTTCCCCATCATACAATAAAAAAAAACATTAGGTGAGATGAATGCCAAGCACCATCCCGTAGTGCAATAAAAAATAACAATTTTCACTTCAATAGTATCGACGAACATGTTTGCTATAACTTTTTTCTAAAAACACAATTAAAATATATTCAAAAGAATGTGCGTATGAGAACAAGGTTATGATTAAATTTTGATTTCATGTTTTAGAAAAAGGATATCGCTTCACATTTCTATTACCCCTGTCTGATTTTATCTGAAGATACTGGGCGTTCTTAATAAGTGTGGCCAAGTCCTGACATGGCAAGAAGATTTAGGCGTATGGATGGCTTACGCCTCGAGGCATAGCAGTGGGTTTCTAAGGAGGCGTTGATGAAGATGATGATAACATATCCTGGACAATATAAATGGCCACAGAGACAGAAGGTGATATTTTTAACATCCAATCACTGCAGCAAGCCAGCTTACCACGAATAACTAAAAGTTTTGCAATTTACTTTTATTTGCGCCAGCACAGCAGCGCCGTTTTGCATCACTTGAGAGGAAATGTCGGTATTCCTTTTCCAATTTCGAACTTGTTCCATATTCGAACGGCTGCGAGGCGAGGCGACTTTGTAATCTTTTCGATTAGTTTCACCTTTTTCCCGTTTTTTGAGTTATGACGTTACTTTCATGATGTGATCGCGAATAGTACGCCCGAGTTGGCTTTTGTCTGAGCTGCCTATCATTCTAAGTAAAGAGCCTTTGTATTAGTTATTTCGTTTCGATATTTACAAAAGTTTTTAAGATTTACTTTTTATTCGTTTTCTTTCTAACTATTTCGTAGGATAAATATTGCTAAATCGATAGCACTTAATATAATAATATAAATCATCACATCAACAGCCCATTAGTGTCCACTGCTGGACAGAGCCTCAACCAAAGCTGAAAGCTTTTGGTATAATCACCACGCTTGGTGGCCGGACTGGTGATTCCAGTGTAGATAATACACAGAAAGAAGCTGCTCTCCTTCTTCTAGTGAGATCCGTTAGCCAGCTTTTACGACATCCATGGGTCAATTTGAAGGGGAATAAATAATCTGAAAACAGAAATATACCTAATAAAAAATCGATACGTGTACACGAATTTAGCAAATTTGTTGCTAAATATCTTTCTGTTTTAAGATTTTATTTTGAACCATGGACTTGCGCAAAATAACGCCTGAATCAATTAGCTATAGTAGGGTCTGATGACAAAAATTTAAACTGAACACCAAGATAACAAGAAAGCCTGATAGGTTGCACTACCTATTAGGCTTTCCCGTACCATGTAGTCCATCAAAATAAGAATTATCATAAAAATCTAAAATAAAAGTCTTTTGGCATCACTGAACACTTTGTATGGGATCAAAAGTTACTTCCTCATAATGAAGACTACTGTATTGTAAGCGCAAACAAGCGAAGGATTGGGGGAGGAATATGATCAGCAGTAGACGGTATGGACGGATGTAGGTTGTAGGTACGTAGGTTACTTTGGAGTGGATGGTATCTACCTCATAGTGGTACTGGATAAGAGGAGTGCTAGGTTGGCATGGTATGGGCATGTAATGAGGGATGATAGTCATTTGACCAAAAGGGTTATGAATTTGAGCGTGGTTGGACATGCGAGCAAGGGAAGGCCAAAAAAGAGATGGATGGATTGTGTGAAAGAGGACATGGGTATGAAAGGTGTAGATGCAGAGTTGACGATTGATAGGAGTGAGTGGAAGAAAAGAAAATGTTGTGCCGACCCCACGTAGCAGGAAAATGATGAGTGAGCCTGGATAAAGAAATCATTGTCTTTTAGTCAACCCATTCAGTCAAGATCATTTTGTCAACATAACGTTATAAATACTCATAAATAACATACGCAGAAATTCATACGTAAAACTATAAAACAAGGAAAAAGTAGGAGTTGAAAGAAGACATGCGTGTTAAAGGTCTTTTTATCGTTTTTCTTTGGGACATTTTTCATCTAACAAATATGCCAGACCCGTAGTGGCTTACAAAATTTACCAACCTTTTTTTTTATTTATTTATTTTACGAGGATGTACTTGGCCTTCCACTCTGGTTACAAGTTAAAATAAGGCCGAAGGTGGAGGCGCACTTCACCCGGTATCTTCAACAAACTGAGGAACTGGCTATAATACCTCTAAATGCCGAAACACAATAAAAACAGAATTGTTGTTATGGCGACAGAATTAGGTAAGGTATAGCTAGCAAGGCGGACTTAAACAAAGTCCTACTACCAACCAAACCAAGAACAATAATTGTTCTCGCTTTGGGATCGAGCCCGGAACCTCTGGATGGACCGGAACCACAAGACAATAGAGGCGGTTAAAAACATAATCTGACTGTGGATGGTGAGTCGATAGCTGATATAAGTGAATGATAGAAAAGAATATGTTATGAGACCCCGCCTGGAGCGGGAAAAGGACAGGAAGATAATGATGATAAAACACCATAAATTACGTAAATTTCCTCGACATGAACCCCATCGAAATGTCAATAAAGACTTAATTCTGCGACCGCAGTTAAGTAAATCCGACATGATTGATCGACTGGCGCTCAGGTCGTTATAAAAATAAATAACAACCGAGTGGGCCATAGAGGATCATTGATCAAATCCTGATAGATCCCCGTCGTTTCTGATTGGCGGATGATGATAGGAAACGCGAAAATGTGGAAAAAAAAGCCTTTGGAATACCGTTATTTTAAAATGTGGTTTTAATCTCCGTTAGAAATCTTTACTAGCTACTATTCAGAATTACTAACAAGATATGTCCTTATTTATATTCGTGCGACAAGCGTTTATATCTTACGTGCAGGCACCTCTATCGCGTTAACTCAAGATTCCATGAAGTCGCAGTATTTTTTTCAAAAATAGTGCATTACTATCCACTTGTCCAGGCCCGAAAATTGTATTAACTTATGAGCCCTAACAAAGCAATACATTCTAACAGTAGTAAGAGTATGATCACTTGATACTGTTCGAATGTATTTTAGGCATGAATATATTCGAGCTTCATGGCAAAGTGGCTTACGACCACAACTATCCTCTATAAAGAGATAAATATATGAATACAATAATAATATTTTATACTCTGAACATCACTATGAACATACACATATATTTATTTTATAGATGATAAATTTTGTATAGTTTGTACATGACAATAATTTATATCGACAATATTTTTCTTGTTTTTTTTAGAGCGTGCGATTTTTTTAATGATTCCTAACCAGGTGAGATGAAGGCCAAACGCTTCCTCGTCGTATCAATTAAAAAAATATACACAATGAAATAAGTAAAAATAAGTTGGGTTTTAGATTAAGCATTAAATTAAGCAATTTAACATTATTTCAAGCCATTTCCGAGCAAGTAGGAGAAAAACTTATTAAAAATACGCGTGACAACTCCTGACAGCGTCTTGTGCGCTAATGCGAAGAGCGTGAGTGTATATGCGGTTGCGTTCGCGCTTAGCGCCACAGTACTAAAAGCCGACATCGATCGAGAAACGGCATGAACCGCGAGCGCAAAGGTGCGAAACGCGGTCATTTGCGTCGCGAATGAAGAGCGCGCTTTTTCTGTATACATAATCCACGTATTTCCCGGATACAATGTTATACGATACTTTTTTTTTTGTTTTCCTGGTCTCCAGCAATATCTAGACATAATTTAACCTCAATCCGTTTTGTTGTTTTTGCGTAAGAGCTACAAACAACCTATGTTGTTTGGCGATATTTGACATCCCATTTCCATCTCACAGGAACTGATTCATGGGATAAACAGGAGCCTCTGTGTTTTTCACAGTTTTGAGCAACATAAAGTGCAAAATTAAATCAACTTTGCCGATTTTGCGTGATAGAGTTTCCTACAATGAACCAATAAGTGTTGTATGGCGATATTTGACATCTCATTTCTATCCCACGTGGAATTTATGGAATAAAAAGTAGCATTCGCGCCCTTTTTTTGTTATTCCAGAGCATAAACTGTTTTCGTTCTAAATTTCATCCAATTCTTTTCAGCTATTTCGGCGTGAATGAGCGCTAAAGTGAGATGAAAGCCAAGCACTTCCCCGTCGAAAAATAAAAAAAAACACCAAAAACACAATCTTTCGTCATCATAATTTTCGTCATTAGTATTTTTTTTTGTTACTGGGTTGTTGATAGGGCTTTGCTTGAGTTCACGTTCTACCACCATCTTACCAAAGATAGTCGTCATAACAATAATTCAAAACTATTGAGTTCCGGCATTGTGATGATAATGATTCATTTAATAGGTTCAGCAACGCGGAGCCCGTATTATGAAACGAGCTCTGAAATCGCTTCTAAAATTGCTTGAGTATATAAAGCAAAATCCCCTAGTCAGTATTCACCTGACGGCGTGCAAATGGGATAGCGTAAATGAAAACGGTTAAAATTGAAGGAAACTTTCGTTATTTCAGCCGTGGGACGATAAATCACAACATTATTGTGAAAATTTACTTTTACTTTTTCTGTAGCCGGCGTCTCGTGTAAAAAGTTTTCGCGTTAAAAATTGGCAGCCCCTTTGCGGCGAGTCATGCTGTTTCATTTGGCCGTTCATTTTTATTGTTTTCGACTGTTTTGTATGCGTGGTGAACACGTTGGACCGTTTTGTTTGAAAATATAAAACTTTTCCGGGAAATAGGGCTGGATATGTGGAGGAAAATAAACTATGCAGTGACATGTAGAAAATAACAGCTGAGTCGAGCACGCACTTCGAGAGACCCGACCTACGTTTCAAGTAAAAAAGTTTTTTCTAGATGGTTTTTTGCATGTTATTCTATCGCCTTCATGTGGGTCTGACTCACGGTTCGACACCTCGACGACACTTGATCGATTTTTGTATATGTTGTTATACATTAAGATATGGTCTACTATCATATCAATTTGAATTATTTATGCAATATTTCTATTAAAATAAAACTATATAAAATATTTTTTTTATTTTATTTCTACTTATTTAATTTTATTTTGTTATAGCAGCAATAAAATAATTATGTCGTAAAAGTTTCAACTGTTGTTTATAAAATACAGCCTTTTGGCAGACAGACGAATGGATGGACAGGGGAGGCTATGTAATAGGGTCTATAGACATTTCAGGTACGGATTACAATAAAAATCTTTGAAGGCAAATAAAAAAAAGGCGTTTATTCACACAACACATATGTTAATATTTATATAAATACAAGCACTTGTAACGGGTTCATATTGTTGGTGAAAAAGTACGAGCTCAGAAACGCTGGTTTTCAGCCTTACTCTAATGAAAATATAAAAAATGTTTGCAACCGCCAAATGGTTTAGGCAGCGTATTCTAGGAGGGTCCTGTGTTCGGCATACGGGTAAGTGTGCCACAAATGGATACTTAAATTATTCGATTAAATATACAAGGAAAGAAGTATATAGGTATTTAATAGGTATAAACAGCTATCCGTTTCCCAAACACAAGCACTCCTCATAAATCTTTTTTTTTTTTTTATCTAGGGGTTTATACCTTAGATAGGCGTAGGTATTATGAAACTATACCTAATTTAAATAAACACTAATTCAAGCTTATTACAGTATCAAGACTTATGTGAGTTGAATTTATCATTGTAAGGTACTGACTCTACACACGTGCATTGTTGGGAGTATTTAGAAGTTGTTTTCATTTGTATTGAGTGGAAAACGTGGTTGCAAGTATTGCAAGTTTTCTATATCACATTTAGAATGAAGATTTCAGTGTGATCGATACAGATTCAATTAAATTCTAACGAATATTACATCTCAGTTTACGAAACTGGTGACCTGTGTAACTTTTAATATAATCCATAATTAACGACCTTTAGGTTTTGAGAAAATAAAAGTTTAATTTATTAATATTTATTATTAATCTGTTCCAACTTTCAACACAAAGCTCCACAGATCACACGAAGCTTCGTCAAGTTTCACGCATGACAAAATAAGCATTTATAAATGTAAAAAAAACTAAATAGTACAAAAAACATACCGGATTTTTTAGTTTTTAAACTACTTGTTAGTCAACATGTTCTTATAATGATTATGTCGTAATTTACACAGGAGGTAATGGATAACAAATCGGTAACATTATCGGTAACATAGATTATTATAAATTATTTAATTGTTAATTGTTACTAACATAGGTATAGAATAATATGGATCAATGGTCTGAAATAAACGTTTTATTATTATTATTATTATTATTCTGTTGTTGAAATTGTAAAGATTTAATCGGAAGTGAAATTCTTCTGGGAAATCAATGGGGCAGCAGCTTGCTTCTGTATATAACCGAACACTTTTACGAGTACCAATACATCTGTCAAGCAAGGTGATTGTGGCAAAATACTCCAGTTTTTGGAGGAGGCCTACCCAACAGTGGACATTAATGGGCGAATGAAGATGATAAATCGAATATAATACAAAATAAAATATCTATATATATATATATATATATATATATATATATATATATATATATATAATAAAGTGTACTATTAAACGAACTATGTACAAAGGAATCAGTCAGATCACTTAAAGACCGTTTCGAATGGTCTATAGGTAACTCAACTGATCTAGACTAGTACAGACGGAAGCGTGCCCAAGACAGTGGCTGAATTTCCACGCTGAATAGCTATGCTAATTCGCTGGCCTAAAATAAGAGCCAGTCCTTGGGGTCACGTGTCGCCTCAATCAAAAGCATAATAGTAATAATGTATGAATTTTCGAGCAATATCAAAAATAAGTCCTCAAATACACCAAGACGTATCATCAATAAGGAGTTTGGTTCAAACTAAATAAAATATTTCCCGCGGGAATCGTGTCCGAATACGTCTAGAAATCGAGTATATTAAAACTACCAATACCATTCTGTGAGTACTCTTTTCAGTTCAATTCTGTTTTAAAACTTTGAAGTCTAAGAAGTGTTTTAAAAGTACTACTTTTAAAACAGACTTCAACTGCGTTTATTTGGTAGTATTGAGATACTCGATTCCTAAGAAACCTCTCAGTTTTTTTTTATTTTACAGCCCCAAACTAAGTAAGCCATGTAATGTTGTAGCTAGATTACAGATTTATTAACATCATACCTATTTTTCTGTCAATGCATACTTGCATAAGTATCTGTAGGTATACCGAGATTTACCCGGGTGAAGAACCTAGGTGAAGAGTGGGCCAGGATCAATAGGGGAATTAAAGCGCAGAAGGCTGAGCCACTACGATGTAAGGCTTGTTAACTAGCTGATTTTACATATTGATATATATTTTTTAGACATCAGAATTCCTTTATTGTATATATGTAAATATTTTCGTCCAGAATTTAAATTCGTCTAATGATAATTTCTCTGAAAAAAACAACAAAAACCACTTTGAAATTACTTTGGGCCAGTCAGCCAGTCAACCTGTACGAAAATTGTCGTGTAAATTAAGAGATCATATTATTTTGATTCGAAATAACGAGTATTTATGTATTTATAAATAGTTCCGGGTGCTAATTTGGTTAAAAAAAGTTTGGTTCTTGACCTCGAAACTTGCACAAGCAAGTATGAGATCTACGATGGTCCGTTGGTCAATACACAGCTAAGATATTTAGTTAAAAACATACAAGTATGTAATGTTACTAGTGAAACGCTTGGGGCTAGGTTCACGCCTTCCCGTGGGAATTTCCCAAAAATCTTTCATTGTGGGCTACACCACAAAAGGTTACCTTAAAAATCACACGTCTATAGCTTTTCGGGACATACTATCCGTTAACCAAAACACCCGTTCCAAAATAACAGATTATATAAATGACCGTACACCAAAAGACATAAATAAACAAAAGTATCCATACTCCTAAAGATCCGTTTCTCAGAGAATCCGTATGTCAAAAGATCCGTTTCATTGCATCCATACGGGTGACATGAGAAACGGGTGCTCTGAGAAACGAGTCTTTTGGGCACAAAAGACACGTCATCTCATAACATCCATATGT
Organism: Venusia cambrica; assembly: GCA_951394065.1. Classification (NCBI taxonomy): domain Eukaryota; kingdom Metazoa; phylum Arthropoda; class Insecta; order Lepidoptera; family Geometridae; genus Venusia; species Venusia cambrica. The sequence goes on from OX596035.1 coordinate 13,032,178, forward strand.
CAAATGATTCATTTTTAATGACGCCCGTTTGCTCAAAAGACTCATTTCTCAGAGCATCCGTATGTCAAAACACCTGGGTCTCATAGCATCCGTATGTATAGATGTTTGTTCTGTGTTTGGGTGTTGCGGGTATCATATAGTACGTATGTATATACAAAAAAAAGTATTCAAGTATTCTATCCGTAACCTAGTTCCCATATTACAAGCTATGCTTAGTTTGGGGATTGATGGCACTGTGTGAAATTAATGTCCTGTAATATTTATTTATTTATAAACCAACGTCTTCAGTTTGAAGAATGAATTGTAAAGAATGATGTTGTCCTCAGTGCCTCCGGACATCATCAGCGATGACACGTCAGGAGACGTGTCGGTCCAAGAGCTGGAGAACGCCACGCTCACCTGCAAGGCGACAGGTCACCCACCTCCAAAGATCACATGGAGGAGAGAGGACCACGAGCCAATTCTGCTCAAGAAGCCACTTTCCAGAGAGTTCGATAAAGGTCGGTTTTTTATTGGTTTGAGGAATGTCATTGAAATAGTGAAAGTGTGGCACGGGAGGGGGAGACAAGAACACTTTTAAAATAACGGAAAATGTATGGTATTTTGTCTCCCCCGCCTGGGAGAGCCAAGGTACTATCAGAATCACCTTGTCTCCCCCAAGGGAGCCACCGGGGGAGCCACGTCTCTGTAGCCATAATTTCACATGGTACGACATATAGGAAAATTTAAAAATTTATTTATAAATACATTCTGATCAAGCAATACAACACCTAAACACAGAAAAAACATCTGTATTCATCACACAAATGTAATACAAAAAAATTTAGGATTCGAACTCACAATCTTCAGCTGCAATTCAGAAGGCAGAGTTACTACTAACTAAACTGTGAGGCTTGTTTAAAAAATATAAGTACTATTTGTCAGTTGTTTAATTAATTAATGCTATGTAAGTAAAGAAGTAGAAGTGCCGAATACAGTAATCTTACAAAGTACATAATTAATTTATTTATTAATAAAAAATCTTAATTGTACACCAAAAATATATTGGCCAATTGACAATTTGATTGCACTCTTCACAACATTTATAAAATGATCAGCGTGCAAGCTGAGTATCAATAAGGACACAAAAATGTGGAATCTGCGTCAGGACGCTCGTGGCTCAGTTGGTTAGAGCCTTCCGGCTTAAGTAATAAATGCGGGTTTGAATCCCGTCGCGGGTTGTAAATTGCTGTCATCATAAAATTAGTAAATTAGAGTCATGTTCATTTCATACATTTGCGTCAGGGTTTTAAGTTCTTCACTATCATTTCGGGCCCACTGCTTACCAAGTATAGATAAAATCATATTAATTTGTAATGAAACAAATAAAAAGAATACATACTGACAGTAAACCTCGAATCTATGAACTCATACATCACGCTCGTTATTTTTCCCAAACGCGCCAAAAGAAGGTATGACTTCAAAAATCATTTTTTTTAGTTTTATATTGCGTAGTAATATTTTAACTGCAGATTCATAAATAAAATTTAAAGCATTTTCAAAATCAGTTTTTGTGCCTAATCTGATCAAATATATATAGCTCAGTTGGAGTTGGAGTTGAAGGCTGAGTTACTACTCTGCCTTCTGCGTAGTAGGTTATGGGTTCGATTCCCACCCAGGACAAACATTTGTGTGATGAATATAGATGTTTGCTCTGTGTTTGGATGTGTGTTGTATGATAAGTATGTTTACAAAAATAAAAGTATTTAAGTATTCTATCCGTAATCTAGTTCCCATATTACAAGCTATGCTTAGTTTGGGGCTTGATGGCGCTGTGTGAAATTATTGTCGTGTAATATATTATAATATATCGTTATTATTTTGTATCCATCTAGGGCCTCACTTTTGTGATCCTTCTCACTATTTTCAAGCTCCAAAACCTTAGAAATATTGTTGTGAGCGCACCAGCTGTTCATTCCTAACTTACTTTGTGTGTCATTAAATAAGAGTACGTTAGGCCATTTTATAGGTAGCACGGCTCATTTCCCGCCCTGAAGTTATGGGCAAGGAAGGTTGAAGATAAGGGTAACAAAGAGCTAAGGCTGCTAAGTGGGGTGGTTACATATTTATGTGCCAACACGTTGTTTACGGTGACAGGTTTCCATTGGATGTTCGTTGTCTTGTTGATTGCTGTGGCTCCATTTATTTACTTATTTTTAAGCGCCTCTGTGGTCTAGTGGTTTGCCCACCGACATCCGATCCAGGGGCTCGAATCCCAGGGGTATAAATGTGCTACCATCTTACCTAAGTATGTCGGTAAAACAATAAATTCGAAATTGTTCTGTTCCGGCATTTGGAGGTAAGATAGCCGGGTGAAGTGCGCTTCCACCTACGGCTTTATCTGAACTTGTAACCAGGTGAGATGAAAGGCAAACGCATCCCCGTCAAACAATAAAAAAAAACATTTATTTTTAAGTAGGAACGCCTTTTACCAATCGTTCTTTTTTAGACTTTGTTGCCAGCAACCATTTTCGACCCCAACACCTTGAAAAAGTAAATCAATAGGCAGTTGTGGCGGCCTACCATTACATAATTAGACGCCACTCATTTCCGATGCAGTTCAGTGTAGGTTCCTAAACTGGGTCGCCCTATTTAAGAGAAGAGTAACATGACGCCTACACAGCTGGTTAGCGATTGAATCGTTGAATGAACTAAACTTTGTCTCTGGTCTGTCTACGTTTTTGAAGACTACGTTCTGAAATTAAATCAGCAGTTTTTTTCCGAATGTTGCGGTTACTTATTAATTTGCCATATATTTTTTATAAATATATATTATATTTTATAAACAAACAGTTTCATGTGTAAAACTATTAAAGTAAATATATTATGGCCTGCAGCACTCAATTTGTATCCAAAATATACATAAATCATTGAAAGATATTGCATTCGCTTAAAATTAATAACTACATTCAGAGCGTACATTGAAAAACAATGTGGTAGGTAGGTACTCCGTGCGCTAAGTTTGATTGTGATTTGTGCGGTGATTGCTTTGATAACCAAATTTTATTTGATTTATCATTTATTTTAATATTACTGTTATACTTTTTAGAAGATTTGTGCAATTGTGAAAATAATGACAAGGTATGATTCATTTCGTATTTTGAGTAGGTACCTACCAGAGGAGGAGAGGTACCTACATATTTTGCATTGGTATGTTTACGTACTCGCCGTGGCGGTCGCGGCGTAAGAATCGACCCCTCCAACCCAGCCCATGAATGTCGTAAAAGCCGAATAAGGGATCTTACCAGAAAAAAGGCTTTCTTATGTCCGTGTAGTATCAAAACATTTATTGCGATTACCAATCCGCCTGCCAATCGTGGCGATAATGACAAAAACCCTCCAGAATTGGAGTAGGGTTTTGGGAATCAACAGCCCATTAGTGTCCCACACACTAATGGGCTGTTGATGTAATAATTATGTTTAAGTTAAAGCTTTTTGATGTGCACCCTTTCTGTAGGTATTGAAGGAACATGCCCTAGAAGATTCCTATTACTAAAGGTCTAGTATGTGTTGTTTAGCAATTATATTTAATGATAAATAGAATTTGATACGTTTATCATTTGTTTTGAGAACAATATCTCAAAAACTCTACATACCATCTATCACTGTATTTCGATCCCAAATCTAAAACAATTTAATTTAGCCTAAGAAATATTCACTTACTGCGAATCGTAGATTTTGACAGCTATGAAATTCACTTTACGCAGAAATCGTAAGTAATGGTACGTATTGTATGAATGAAATCATTGTTCGCGATTCAACTCTCATCTGAGTCGCTCGTAACTGAACCTACACTGACACGCTTATGCGACGTCGCGGTGCGAAATAACAATTCAGCTCAGTGTAGGTCGTCAATTAAATCGCAATAAGACTTCATGAAGACCGAGGTTGAAAGATGAAGATGAAGGTTTGCTCCATCTATCCAAGCCTCGATGTCAAGAGCTTACCAATTTTTTTAATTTATTGATCAGATCACATGCTGGTAAAATGTGCCAATAAGCGAAAATCGGGTAGGTTTTTAATTTTCTTTGTCGTCTTGTAACGTAAGGAAAAACCAATACCTAAAATAACAATTTCAGAGTCAACGAAAGATAAACCTAATGCTTTTAAAATTCAATTCCAGCCGAAAAGGGGTCTTAGCTTTTTAAATATATGTCAACTGCACTCACCTAGGAACTAGAGCGGGTAATAGAACGCCCGGAGCCACCAATTTTCTTAAACACCTGAGCCAGCCATGCGAAGGCACACGTACTTTAATGTTAAGGAAACTAAAGAGGTTAAAATATGAATGAAAGTGCAAGATGACACTAGAGGCTTTGTTTGTTTGCTTTTTATAGGATAGTTGGCTTTTAGAGATTGGATTAAAAGCGTGAAACTTGCCTCTACGTATACCTACATACTACCTTGTCCTACATACCTAGAAACAATTTAAAAATTTTGTGTATCGTTATTTAGAGGTAAGATAGCCAGTTCCTCGGTATGTTGAGGATTCCGGGTGAAGTGCATTTTCGACCTTATCATAAACCTGAAAAATCAGGTGAGATGAAAGACAAGCACATCTCCGTCGTTTGATAAAAATAATAAAAAAAATGTTACAATATTCTATGCCATATCCGTTTAGAACCGACAGATTTATTTTCTCTTCGTCGATAAATCCAACATAGAAAATCTATGCTTTAAAAACTCGTTAGAACCTGTAAACAGTGGCAAATTCTGTGTTTTTTATTCCACAGTTTGTTTTGTAGCTATAATTCATATAACATATCTGATGCTGTGAATCAATTTACTATATATTCTTTCAAACAAATTGTATAATGTTGAGGAGTCTAACAAATTGAAAACGTTTCGTTCTCGTTGTCTACGCCGAAACCTGCACAAGACGTGCACTATACACAAGACAAACGTGTCTACTAAATCTAGTGGTCTAGACGTCTTCAGATAAATAGCCAAGTCACGGCTATGCACCAACTATTCAGCTAGAATCTTATGATGGGATGCTGGAAAAATCGAAGGAACTCTTCAAATATTATAGGCACACTTAAAGCTATTTGGGAGTATTACCTCAATGGTAAAGAAAACACGGACCCCATATAGGATCACGCGTCTGTTTGTATGTCTGTCTATCCGTCCATTTGTCATCAAAATAATTGGAGAAATACGTCATTCAAGTAAATGAAATTGTATCATATTCTTCATTGAAGTCGGTTTTCTTTTTAGTTTTTAAGACGTAACTATCATTAAATGTGTTTAAAATACAGTTCTTTGGCTTTCTCAACATGTGTCCATCATTCGGATTTTTGGTCCAAGTGATATGTTAGTTTTCTCACGATGTGACTATATCGTCAGAGTTTGTACATGTGTCAAATGCACACATAAACTTCATAAAAACCAAAACGTCCATTGGTACACGACCGGATGTAAACCCACCACCTCCGAATCGGAAGGCAGGCTCATATTTCAAGATCACAAAGCTCTTCTCTTTCAGCAGAGTTATATTAAAAAAACATATTTGAGTTAATGAGCAGGCTGCTCTTGCAGTTAATTAAAAACAATCACATTACAGAGTATGCATGAACTAAATTTTTTTTGAATAAAAGAGGATGGTCTTATTCTCCTTTATACATAACAGTATATTATTTCAATGACAAAATTAATGTTAAATCAAAACGAGCATGCTCTATGACGTTATGGTAAGGCCCCAGGCTATCATTATAATTGTTTAAATTTTTCTTTGAATTTGGAAAAATGTCATGAACTCGAAATTTCTTCTTAACGTAACTTTATCATTTCACATAAAGAAGTACATCAAATAAACTCGACCATTGGGATGTCAAGGCAGCTCTGACAGGGAATATGTTTCCCTCTTTTTCACCCATAGATATCGTTGGAGGGTGTGGTGTGTGTCTGATCTACCACCAGTGTCTACTAGGACGGGGGGAGTCTACAACGGAATTGCAAAATTGTTGCTAATTGGCTGAATGATCACAAGACTGGTGTGGACCTGTAAAGGTACCTTGGCTAGCGATCCTACCGAAGTCCAATTTTCCGTGTTATTTCGATACGTGGGTGAGTCAGTGCTATCTGGAAAAGCTCGTTCCATCCTTGCTTTATCCCCTAAAATAGAGCAAGGCTTATCCTAAAGTTCATCACGGGAATAACTCGACCTGAGATCTAGATATTATGATCTCGAGCTCGCCTGCAATACGGGGTGATAATGCATTCTTTGAAATATATTAGTACAAGCTCATGTAATGCTGAGGTCAATTTCCTGCTGTAATGATTATGATGAACCCATACGGGGTGATAATGCATTCTTTGACATATATTAGTACAAGCTCATGTAATGCAGAGGTCAATTTCATGCTGTAATGATTATGATGAACCCGCCTGCAATACAGGGTAATAATGCATTCTTTGATGTATTTTGCCTGTTACTAAACCCCAATACAAATGTAAGACATCATACGTCCGCGAATAAATGAGAGGGATTTGCACAACTCTCCTGCGGCTGTTGATTTATTGCCTAGTCTGAAGGTTGTTTGGGCGCAGCGCTATTAAGATCACTGGCACACTTAGTTCTGAAATCCAGCTGAATGCAGGCTCTTGCGCGTTTTTTACTCCTGGGGCCTAACCATAAAGTCTCATAGCATTCACGTTTTGATATCACATTACTTTTGTCTTTTTTTTCTTCAATGGATAGATAGTGACAAAAGTAAAGTATCAAAACAAGAATACTTTAAGAGGTCATGGTCTTAATCTATCCAGATGATATAAAGGCCAAGTGCAAGACTCCCAAAATTAAGTCTTTTAAACTAACTATTTCACCTGTAATGATTGAAAAAACTGTTGCAAAATCTCATTTAATGGTCATAATCTAAAAATCAATTAAATCTCACGTAGCGGTCCCTGTCATGATTCACCTATCCTAGGATTATTATAACTATACTCGTCATGATATAACGCCTATATACTCACTATATACTACACTGACATATATACTCTTCGCCCTGATCAAACCCGCTAGCGTGCCGGGGTCGTAAATGATGGCAATCAGGCCCTCATAGAGACAATTGCTTTAGTTAAAAATTAAATGAGCGTCGTTTCTGTCTAGACGTTTGTGTAACATACGAGGTGAGGGAAAGTTATCTATAGTGACAATCTGATGTACTCTTCAGGCAACACCCTTACAGCGATGGTCTCGACCGTCACGATGATAGTTAATGGAGACAACAACATCGTGTGAAGGCACGTTTATTGACAGTGTATATACGTGGCACGACGATAATATCGATATCGATACGTAAAAAATGCCCAGGTCCTTCATTTCTCAGGGTAAGCCTGTCTGTCCGTCTGCTATATGTCCATCTATGTATATGACAGGAGAAATTTCAGTCTACCTGTTCATGAGATACACTCATGGACCGTAGACAGTTGAAATGTGTTTTTATATTTATAGCCGCTTTAACAATGTTGTATTTATATATATATATATATATATGTAATATATATATATATATATATTTATTAACCTATTACGTCCCACAGCAGGGCAAAGGTCGAACAACAAACAAGGATCTGGTAAAACCCCCGCCAACCACCAGCGAGGAGGGTCATTTGGTCCAAACCCTCCCTATATTGAATAATTATTAAATTAAAAATTAAAGGGAGCCCATTTAATTGAAACGTGATGTATGCCTTAAAATGTATGTTGAAACCCTTGGTGTGCGTATCTGCACTTAGTCGCACCTGGCGGGTTTTTTATATTAGTTGGGCTTGCGTTTGACTGCTTTAAGCAATGCAGATAATACTTATTTAGAGGGCTTGTTTTTTTCTTATTTTTATTGTACTATGGGAAGTGCTTGGTGCTCTCACCTGATTTTTTCAAGTTATGATAAGGCCGAAGGTGGAAGCACACTTTACCCGGAATCTTCAACAATCTGAGGAACTCAGAGAGAAGGCTATCATTTTACAATTGTTGATATGGTGACAGAATTAGGTAAGATGGTGGTAGCTAGCCAGACGGACTTTGTTTGCATAATTGATGTAACCATACTGTTACATATAAGTTTTAGAGTTTTAGTTCCGTACCTATTGCGGCCGACAAGCAGCATTGCTGTGTTTCTGTTTGAATGGCATGGTTCTCGTTTAAATTAGCGGCACCCGAGGCTAAGCACCTTTATACCTCAAGTTGGGGGCGCAATGCAGTGCAGCGTAAGTCTTCTTGTTGTTCTTTGTGGATATAAATAATAAATAAATAAATATTACAGGACATTCATTTTTACACAGCGCCATCTAACCCCAAACTAAGCATAGCTTGTAATATGGGAACTAGATTACGGATAAAATACTTAAATACTTTTTGTAAATACATACGTACTATATGATACAACGCCCAAACACAGAACAAACATCTATATTCATCACACAAATGTTTGTCCTGGGTGGGAATCGAACCCACAGCCTACAGCGCCGAAGGCAGAGTTACTACCAACTGAGCTATGAGGCTTTTCATAATCTGCTTTGAGATAAACAAGAGTTGCATTTAATATCAGGTGGGCTACTTACTTGTTCCATCTCAAAGTCGTATAAAAATACGCATCACTAAAGTTATACACATTTAAATCAATCATATATTGAACACATCAGTACCCTACAAAACAAAAATAGCTCATAATTGAAAATATTATAATGGTTGATAATGGACACACTACCTCCTGATCTACTTATAAACGTCGCTCGCCAATTAGGGCATTGGAACATAATTGCCACAGTTGATGCTATACTGAGTGAACTAAACAACGCACAGTTTATTGTCTGGTACTGGTCTGGAACAATTGAGTTACCTATAGGCCGTTTGTAACAGTCCTTAGGTAATCTGACTGATTCATTTGTACATAGTTAGTTTAATTGTACTTTTTATTGAATAAAGAGATTTAATCATTTATTGTCAGATAATTTATTGATCTTTAAGATACCACGTTCAAAACCCACATTCAAAGTATTTGCTGTCTTCTGTTCCGTTTTATATGTTTTATCATGGAACTTCTAGAACATTTTTCACCTATAATATCATCCTTATATATTTTATTTGTATATTGTATAATAAGTATATAAAATAAGTAGTGTGTATATTTGTAGCATAGCTTTACATAAAGTATTATATGATAGTAAATTTAGCTGGACCCCTAAATTATGTGCACCACCGTTGCGGTAGCGTCTTTAGCCTCTTGTCTTTTAATCCTTTCTGTCCAAAGGTTGTCTAAAATAAATCGCTTCTGATTAGATTGATAAGACCGCCCATTTTTTTTTCAAATCGGTTGAGAAATGACTGAGTTCCGAGGTAACAAACTTGTTGCCTTTGAGACTTGCCAGGGCAAAGATGAAAATAAATGCCTATTAACTCTCTTTGAACTAGCTGTAGTAGCTTGTTCTGTGACTCATGCCTCAGAGTGAAGACACTCGAAATAATTACCTTTGTCCTGGGATATTAGGATAGTCTCGTAGTTATAATTGGAAGGGTGACGTTGAGGAATGATCCGACAAATCGTCGTAGAGATTTGTGGATAAAGTAGGCTTCCAAACCACGTTTTTGGTGTATCGATTTATTTTTCTTAGAATTGAAAACGGTTCCTTGACGTTGGATTTTACGATATACAATATTTTATTGAGTTCTATAACATATTTCTTTAACTTATTAAGTGAGCTTAACTTACGCCTTAATACAGTTGCTTTTTATAAAAAATAAAGTTATTATGGTGAACTAGTTAATTTAAATATGTGAACGGTGGGTAAGAACCGATTGTTGCCAACACGACTTGGTTTCCCTTGTGCCTTATTTCGACGTCAACGTAAAATTGTGGTCAACTGGTAATGATATTCTTGAATTTGTTTTGTTTCGTGACATCCTCAATAAACTATGGAACTTTTTTACCTCTAAAATGCTGGAACACAACATTTTAAGAATTGTTGTTGGCTTCGCTATAAATAACCTGGAACCCAAACCTGTGTTCTTGTACATATGGATGTACATATGGTTCATGCGTAAATTTTGTCTTCTTTGTACAGTAGAAAGCTACGTCGGTAGTTCTCTTCCGCTTTGGCGCGTGGACCGGCGACAGATGGGAGCTTTCCTCTGCATTGCATCCAATGATGTTCCTCCAGCAGTCAGCAAAAGGATAACACTCCTTGTCAACTGTAAGTACAGTATTGCATTGCTGGTGTAGGTAGTGTGTAAGTACAGTATTGCATTCCTAGTGTAGTTAGTGTGTAAGTACAGGATTGCATTCCTGGTGGGCTTAACAGAAATTAAGCCCACCAGAAATGCAATAGTAACAACGCATATAGCCAACATGACTAGCAAATATGTATATGACATGCCTTGTTTTTAGTTTTAAATTTGATATGTTTGAGTACTTTTCATTTAATTTAATTAAAATTAAATTAATTAATATAGGTATTAGCTGACCGTACGCAATTGCGCACAACAAAACATTTGCGTTAGTTCACCAATACCATTTAAGCCCACTGCTGAACGAATTATTTTCTGGGTTGCCTCGCTCCATTGAAGCCCCCATTCTTGCCCAGGCAAGCTTCGAAATTCAGTACTGACTCTACGTATAGATTAAAACAGACTTCACCAGTAATTATGAGCCACCTCCATGAATCAACTCCACATGACCGCTGGTCACAACACAGTCCGATGCGGTCGCGGCAAATCGTCTGCTAAGTATTGTGTTTATGGCCAATGTTACCCAGCTTAAGAATTCACACGTTTAAAATGAAAAAAAATTGTTTTCATACCTCGGCCTACTTATCTAACAATCAAGACCAAGTTGAGGGTAGTTGTTAAAAACGGCTTCACTTCTCGACGGTAGCTCTCAAGTTCCAGTCTGTCTGCCCGAGACCACAGATGATAAAATAGTAACACACTTACGCCTTTTTAATTAAATATAAAAACAAGCATTTATATGTCGTATTTGTTCGTGATTCTATGTTTTTCACAAACTTCAATTTTGCTTTGCCACAAATGGCATCATCTATTGAGATTTTTTGTACTAGCCTAACCTTTCTACGAGTTGGGACCCCATGCCGTGACCATGGCTGAGGTGATCCCGCTGAATCGCAAATAAAATTAAATACGCGATAAATACCCGTATTGTCGTATCGTAATAATAAAACCGTTAGTAGAAATATTTGTTTGTAAGGAAACGTTTTTTTAGCAAGGCTTTCTGGGAAACGGTAAGAAATTATCGGGCTTTACTGAATTTCCAATCCCAATGGCATCAGTATCGAAAGAGTTTCCCTTTAATGCGTGCCGATAAGTGTAACACTCACTGTACACAGAATGTTTTGTCTAGAGGAATGAAATCGAATACATGAAAATATATATTTGCCAGCATCTTGAAGTCAGTTTAGCTACAAATGGTTATTCCTGCATAATTAATAAATGAATGGATTTTAAATGAATGATTGTATACCAAAATGATATAAGTCAATTGAAAAAAATAGTAAACTGTTTATTTAGCGGTCTTATCGCTTAAAAGCGATCTTTTTTAGACTACCTTAGGATGAAGAGGACAATATAAGTTTGGTTGCTGGTAAGACGGTACCTACCAACAACCTTGGCTATTTATATATTAGGTATGTGGTCAACGTAGTAGTGTACGTAATGGCGAATTTGAGATTAAGGCTCTTAAGCCTCCACATCGTACTAGAGAAAAAATTGCAATATTTATATACATATTAATGTTATCAATTTCATGTTTCATATGTACTTTACTTCAAGGAACCACTTTAAATAAGTGGCAAGGGAGTAAAACTTCATAACTTTATATCACATTTGGTACAAATTCGCCAAAAACACGAAATGCAATAAGCAGGATGATGTTTTTCAGTCACGTTCCTCCGGTGCGCTCCTACATAAAGATGGATTTCTCCTGGATCCGGTCCAGAACAGCCTCTAGATGGATTATATTATTCAAAGCGTGTTTGTCGCAATTTGACACAAACAAAAGGGTTTCATCAAATTTCCTTTGAAACGGTACATCTTCTGTTTTTATCGGTGAGACAAATAAGGCTAATCGGATTATTTGTTAGCAGGGGCTTTGTTTCATTACAATGTAACAATTCTATGAAATAACAAAGTAACTAGCAATATAAACATGACAAAGTAGCTGAGCATATTTTATTGCTGAACCAATAAGGTATAGCTTTGTAAAATTGTGAACAGAAATACTCGTACCTAGTACCTTCATATTGCATCCAACTTACTTATTGCTACTCGCAACCAAACTTGTACTATCCTCTCCATCCAAAGATTGTCTGGAAAATAACGTTTTTATCGATAAGACTTACCATTGTACTCTTTTCTTTAGTTTTTAAATTGTCATCTGTCTTTTTTTAGATATTGTTGTACCTACAATAAGAAATTTTCATTTCTTTTCATTATCATCATTCGATTAGGGTACGCGCAAAATGATTATAGGTTAATAAAAGCTTTGAAACATAACGTGAATATGAAAGTGAAATTAGCCACTTTATTACTAACTTCTTAATTAATTAATAATTTGCATATCCATATTACTTATTACTGACGTACGACATACACGTCTGTGGAGTGCTGCTATAGAATGTGTATTTCAATTCGAGAAACGGGTATTTATCGCGTATTTTACCTCTATATTTACCCCGACGTTTCGGCAGGGTTGCACCAGCCGTGGTCGCGGGCAGACTCAAAATTATGTGTTCTAATCGCGAAAGTTTAAAAAAGACTAATGTGTATTTCTTTCAATATCGCTTATCATAGGATTGTTGGCAAATTCTCCGTAGACGGAAAGGTCTGTAGTTAAAAGAGTTATGATTTATCGTCGTATCGTCGTGTAGCTGTAAAGGCCTGTTGTCGAAAAGCTCTGCTGGTGAAACGGAAATAAATTGTCCTGTTGACGAATAGTCCAATGGCGAATCGGTCATAGGAGAACGGTTGCGGAATCAATCTTCAAATCTTCGTGCGCGGATTCTGTGTTGATTCCGTCAATATCTGTTAGCAATCGCCATTACTCTATCGGTACTGCGAGCTATTTGGCCTGTCCATTGCCATTTCAACTTAAATATTCCGGGTACATTTTAAAATAAACATACATTAACTTTTTCACAAATAGTCTCGAGTGAGCTAGTGACCCAAAGTGACATTATTAAGCTTTTATTGTTGTTTCAACAGTCGCGCCCACAGTGAAAGTGCCAAACCAGCTTTTGGGTGCACCCCTGGGTACGGACGTGAAACTCAAGTGCTACGTAGAGGCGTACCCAAACACCATCAACTACTGGATCAAGAACCGAGGAGAAATGCTACTCGATGGGTGAGGTTAACTTTCAGATGTACAGAAAATGATAGCTTTTTTGTTCTTTTTTTATCCGACTTCCAATAAAGGAGGAGGTTCTCAATTCGTCGGATCTTTTTTTTATATAATATGTTCCCCGATTACTCGAAAACCGATTAGGAAAATATTTTTTTTGTTTGAAATTATATACTTCACAGGTGGCATTGACATCAGGTCAGGATCTGATGATGGGATTCTGGAGAAATTGAGGGATATTATTTTAAATTTACTCTTCAAATATTATAGGCACACTTGAAGTGATTTGGGTGTATTTATTACCTCCAAAGTAAGGAATAAACGAACCCCATATAGGTCACGCGTCTGTATGTCTATCATCAAAATAATTGGAATGAATATGTCATCCAGGTAAACGACGTTTTCTTTTTAGTTTTTGAAACGTAATTATTCTTTATTCGTTTTGGATGTGTAAAAACACATGTACCTATTGTATCTAGGCTCTTGTCCCAAATGCAACGATACAAACGACAAAGTTTAAATTACATCCCATTTATTCGTATAAGTCCCAAGTACTTATGTGTGGCTTAGAGGATCCATTATTACTCGTAAACTGTCCGTACCTTGAAATTAAAACAAGCATTTAAAATGAATACTCGGGTAAAACTAATGCTGCGTTGTATGAGAACGTGTATGATGATAGGTAGTTGTTATCGAAAAAAATATCTATTTATGTTCAGCCGAAGAGGTTGGCCGGATGATTTTGATTCTTCTAACAAAGACGGGTCTGCAAATGATATGATCGATATGCGATATGGTTGGAAGCCTATCAGTAAGACGAAGCAGGTTGACAAAACATATTTCGGGTGTAAAAAACAAAACCTGACACGAATAAATTCAAATTGTTTACCGAAAATGTATTTAACGTAAACCATTTTCACAGAAACAACAAAATAAGCGCCGAACAATCAACATAACAAGTACCGAATCAACAAATTGAAGATCGGTAACAAGATACATTGTTCTGAATTCCGTAGCTGTAAAACAAACAACGTGCTTGTGATCCTTCCCTTTGTTTCGGATCAAAGGGTCGGTTGTTTTGGCGTCTCTTGTTACGATGCGCGTCATTTTGTGAGGATATTGAGCTATCACATTTGAATTTTGAATGTTTGGCCTAAGATAAATTAAGGCAGACAAAAAGATCGGCCGTTGAATTTTACCCATAGGACCTATTATTATTATTCGGGGAAGCGCTTGGCCTTCGTCTTTCTTATTTCATGTTATGTCATGGCCGAAGGTGGAATTGCATTGCACCCGAAATCCTCAAAAGTCTGAGGAGCTGGCTATTTTATCTCTAAAATGCCGGAACACAACAATTTAGAATAGTAGTTATGGCGACAGACAGTAATTGTACTCCCCTGGGGCTCAAACCCGAGATTTCTGGATTTGAAACTACTCACTGAATTGAGTTAGCTTTGAATAAAACTATGTACTGCTCTAATATTTATCTAAATAAGTAAAATTGTCGTGTAGGTAAGGATTGACTGACTGACAATTAACGCATAGCCCAAACCATAGCTTCCTTTGGCAGGGGTGAATAAGAAATATTTTTTGGAAATAGCCATGGGATGGCGGGAACGAAGCCCCAGGCGCTTCACTTATTAAATAAATATCCTAGGTTCAAAAGTCCTCAGTACAGTCGACGAATCAATTATCAATTTATAGGTAGACTATTATGCTTCAGAGTAGAAAGTGAAAAGTGAAAAGTACTTCCAAATTTCGTACAGAGTGAGTACGACGGGCCTTCATCTCACCTGAATTACATGTTGGTGACAACGTGAAAATGCACTTCACCCGAAATCCTCAACTGTCTGGGGAACAAGCTATCTTACCTCTACATGCCGGCAGCAACCATTTTTAGTGTTATGGCGGCAGAACTAGGTAAGACGGTGGTAGCTAGCCGGACATAAACAAAGTCCTACCACCAACCAAACGAATATTACACTCTCTCTGGAGATCGAACCCAGGACCTCTGGATCTCACTCCAGTGGGCGCCCAGGCCACAGAGGCGGCCCTAAATTATCGACCGTACAAGTATGTTGGGTGTTCTATGTTCAAATTGAAGTATTTTTCTCATGCAGTAACTCTACACACAGGCCTAAATACACGATCAGAGAGGAGAAGACGTCGTATAAGGTGTCAATGTGGCTAACCATCAGACAATTTTCCAAGAGTGACATCGGTACTTACAACTGCGTGAGCACAAATTCCCTTGGGAAGAGTGAGGGAACTCTGCGTCTTTACGGTAAGATAATTATACTCACAATATGGGTTTGTATTTTTTTATCTTGAAACGTATTTTATTCGTGCGTGCATTGAAATAAAAGCTACAGCAACCCTACTAATGATCAATCTTCATCTGCCATTTTGTGTCCGAGTTCTGCAATGAATTATAATATCAATATGGGAGACTTGATTTTTACAAAGCGTCATCTAGCCCCAAACTAAGCAGAGCTTGTAATATAGGGACTTATGTGGGGAATATTAAGATACTTTTTGTATATACATTCACATGATACGATATAACACCAAACCAAACATTTATGTCCATCACACAAATGTTTGTCCCGGGTGGGAATCGAACCCACAACCTACAGCGCAGAAAGTAGAGCTACTTTAAACTAAGCTGTAAGTCCTGTCAATTTAAAAGAAGATTTCATTCCGTCGTCGCGCGCGAAGGGGAGTTAACTCAGCATTGCACTATTTTTATTTTTTTCTGTACTTGTAATTGACTGTATGTTATATACAGTCTGCAGCCTTATTTATCCTGAATGACTTAATTCGATTGCCTGTCGATTTTTCACCTTATCATACGACATTATAGCAGAGTCATGGATATTAATAGGAATTCTTATAGATGCACTTCATAATTCTTAAGCATTTTTTTTGGCCTATTATCAGTAGTCCGATGACTTAGTCCGATGATGCTGATCAATACAGATCATCGGACTACTGAGCCTTTTAGTCTGATATTTACACATTTCGACTTTCCCAAAAAAAGAAATGCATTAACTTCAGTTTATTTTGTCCAACATGCTAAATGTAAAGCTATTTTATACAACAAAATATGTATTCCTATTTTTCCACCTTTCAACTGCATCTGAGTTTCTTTAATAAACTTATCTTTTTCTATGTTCCCTTTGCTTCTTCCAAATACTTGAAATAGAGGAATTACAGGCGTATCATTAGTTTGTGTTATGTTCTACCATGGCTGCCAATATACGAAATAAACAATTGTTGGCATTTTATTCAACCGAATATTTTATCTCTTTTCATAGTGAATCGGATCTCCGCAAAGTGACGCTTGAATCGATTAGCCACGGTGTGTTTATACAAAATGTTTTGTTACAGAAATAAAACTCAACTCGTACTCAGAGGACTCCGGTAATCAAATCAGCGTTGCTGGAGGTTCGTTTTATTTTTATACGTATTCATAAAGTGTTTTTATTTTTATAACGGTATGCTTTGAAAGAAGATCATTTTCAATAAACGCTAACAGTATTTTAACAAGATATTATTATGTACTTATTCAGATCAATTATGTAATTTGGTTGTGAGCAGAATGTGGTGTCTGTGTAAAAGCACGGGTGAATCGTATTAGCTATAAGATGTTGAAACCTTGAAAGTCAAATTTTAGCTTTACTTACGTACTTCGTTTTGTTGGTGTCTGGTGGAAAAGTAACATCAGATCCTTTAACTATTTTACCTAGCGACCAAGGATCACTAGTCTACTAGCCGAGCTGCCGATTAGAACCTTCCAGATTTATTGGGTGCTCATGTCTAGCAGTCGACAGTTTTGGGCTGTTACAATCCAAATGCTTAATTTTAACGTGGTCCAAAATTTAAAATGGCCTTCGTCGCCTTCGCTTATATATATTGCTTATAATGTATCGCTTATATACACTTCATAATTTTCGAAATATAGTCATTATTATTATATTCTAGTCTGGTAAGTTGATTCAATTTGTATTCAAGCCTGATAGGTATATCACAAATACTAAATTAATGACATATCTACAGATGTGGAAACAAAATAATTTAGAAAATTATGAGGTGTTTACTTCCCAACATATTAATGCATGCGACTATACCTACAATAGGTACCTTATTTTTTTTGTACAATAAAGATTAACAGAATTAGGGTTCGCGGGGAATCGGTCCCCATTGGGATTAAAAAAAATTCGGGGCTTTTGATTGAGCTTGCTCTTATTTAGACCAGAAAATTAGCATAACTATTCAGCGTGGCAACGCAGCCAGTGTTTTTTTTGTGTGAGGGATTTTAAGGTAGTCCGACTGCTTTTGTACATTGTTTAATTGTTGTGTTTGTGAAAATTTAACCAACATTTATTTATTTAACAAAACAATATTGTTTTCACAGGTCTAACAGAAGCTGCTAAAGGAAACTCATCAAGCAAACCCTTTGCCAGGAGGACGTTGTTGTTGTTTTGTTATATTACATGTCTATTACTGTTTACGTAGTGGTGTAAATAATGTTGTTGAGAATACTTTGTTTGAGTTTGATGCAGACTTGTGCAAAGATTGAACTTGATTCATTATAAGTACATCAGTTCTAAACCAAAACCCAGTAGCTATTTCAATTTGATATATTTATATATCTATGAATTTCAATTTGTAATGATAATTTTCAATTTGATTCTAATGTATTTTTAATTATAGTTAGGTGTCCGTGAACATAAATATTGATTTGATACCAATCCCGTGTAATTAAAAATGCGTTAGTTAATCTACTATGGTAAAATAAAATTAATTAGCTCGAACTGTTAGATAAGCAATGAATTCTTATTTACAATAGAATATAGTGGATGACGGATCACGGATGAGTGTAAAGACATATCCGTAATCTAGTTCCCATATTACAAGCTTTGCTTGGTTTTGGACTAGATGGCGCTGTGTAAATTTAAAGTTCTGTCATATTTATTTATTTATGACGTATCTTAATTTTGAGTATGCTAAGATTAACATGTTAAACAACAATTTAACAAACAACATCTCAATCCGTTCAGTTGCTTGTTCGAGAAGGAGCAACAATTAACTAATATTTTTTGAATAGCGATATTTGACGTCCCATTTGAATCCCACGGGAACTGATTTATAGCATGAAAAGTAGCCAATGTCTCCTTACCAGTTTAGAACAATATATGTGCAAAGTTTTAGCTCAATCCGTTATGTAGTTTTAACGTTAAATCGTAACAAACAAACTCACATTCGCATTTATTATTTGTAAGGATATATTATTCATCAAATAAGATATTTGCAAAGGCTTCCCAGGGCATAGAGGCTTGAATTCACGCTTGAAGTTGATCCACGTTTGGTCATTGGAGATCCAATCAGCCAACTAATATCTTTGCGTCTCTCTATAGGAATTGGATATTTGATAAAGCTGCATCAAATTCAAACAATTACAATGCTTTAGAATAAGGAAACGTAATTCAATTACATCGTTTCAATTTCTGTAAATATTAAACTTAGTTACGTTGTAAAAAGTAAATTATGAAACAACGATAATAACGTTATTGTGGATTCTTAGATCGTGTAACCGAAATTCGCTTAGGACTCAGCCAAATTGAAAGTATTGTTTACATTTTTAACTGTAAACTGATCGCTCGATTATAAGACTGTTTACAACAATTAAATTATAATGTGTATATTTTGTTTTATTTTGATGCCATTCATTCAGGACACGCTAACAATTTGTTAATATACCCTACTATCAATATAAGTGAATACATTCCTCGAAATATCTTCTCATGAAATATATACGCAACCTTCAAGGCAAAGAAGGAGATAATAAATATTATTTAATATATTTAGTTTATTTGAGAATTCCTTGTTTTTTAATATTGTACGACGGGGAAGCGCTTGGCCTTTATCTCACAACCTTCATCCTGGTTACAAGTTGAGATAAGGCTGAAGGTGGAGACGCACTTCACCCGGAATCCTCAATAAACTAAGGAACTGGCTATCTTACCTCTAAATGCCGGAACACAACAATTGAACCACTAGTCATTTTCCATTTAGATCGTTCTTTGGCGGTTTGAAAGACATTATAAAGTTAGGTGTCCAGTGCTGTGCGGATTCAATTCATCCAGCATCCAAATAGCAATCCCTGGGCCTTTTCCTTCCAATTTCCCCAATGTCGGATACAATTTCAAGGTTGTCGAGATTTCTTCGTACTATGTAATTGAAGTATTAAGTAGAGATGGCCTCAAGCAGATGGAGGTGGGCCTTTTGAGCTAAGTTCTATAGAATTTAATTCGTGATATTTACTGTCCAGGGAATTGAGTGTCTTTCTCCAACACCAATATAAAGTGTACACAAACAACTAAAATTCAGCATAGCAATAAACCACCCAGTAAAAAGATTATCCACGAATGTTCTGAACAAAAACTTTATTAAAACAAAGCAAGGAAAATTCGCGAATGCATAAATGCAACACTTCATACATATCTCGTGTAACAAGAATTTAATATCGCACACAAGAATACGTTGCAAACGAATGCACAAGTGCCATGCGTTGGAATTTTATACGATGGTAGTACAAATGTGTAGCAATACAGAGCTGCCATTTTCGGTGTGTAGTTTTGAGAAAATTTGATTTAAAATACAAGTTTGGAATGTGCTTATAACACAGCATTACCTAGAAACAAAGGGCTTACACAAGCACATAATCAGGCAAGTAGTAAAGTAAGCCAAAAACCAAGTGTACAAAGATGGAACACGTTTTAATTGAACTATGGTTACGGTCACAGTTAAGATTATGGTAAATACTTATTTTGGAATTCATTTACTTTAAAACTAAAAATTGTGGCGGTCGTGGAGTATTTAGATGAAGAAGACTCAGGACCGCTGAGGCATCGATTGGGGAAGAGTTTAGCAGTACAAGTGTGTAAGCCAATTGTAATGGTGAATTAAGAGAAGACGTAAGTAATTTATGAGGGTAATTTGCAAACAATTATTTTGCGTGAACTATGAAAACAGATAAAGCTCTGCATATTAGCTAGAAATTCATTCGATATTGTGTTTAGCTCGAGTTACACTTTTATCACTGTTATCACTCCTTCCAACAACCGACAGTGAGCAAACCCAATATAACGACGACGAATGCGAAGACGGCTATAGATTCTCAGCGTCTTGGAACCCGTTCATCAATACTTCGGTGTTTTCGCCGTGACGCTACATCGCATTGCGAGAATGTAAAGTGTTGTTTACCTCACTATTTCCAAAAAACAAGTAAGTTGGAGTAGCAGTAGCAGCAAGTGCTTAAGTCTTACTCGTGACCACGGCCGTTGTAACACAGTCGAAACTGTCGGGAATATAAAAAGGTACGGGATGAAAACCCGTTTTTGTTCATAATTAGGTTCAATGTGAATTTCAAAAAGCCAATGGTTTTTCGTTTCGATAGAACTATCGTTGGGACATGTTGTTTCATTTTACATGTTTTCTTTACCACTTGACGGAAAAATAACTTTTGAGTCGAATGCCGTCAAACTATTTGGCCAATAAATCTCTGTAAGTATTGTTACACATTTTGTGACTCACATTCTTATTTTCGCACGAAATAATATTCAAATACCTTTAACAATTTTACGAACGTGACCATATTATGAGCAGACGCGGGTGGCAGCTTGGTTGTGGCCCCAAAGATATTCAATTTGATTGCCGTCCGGGTGAAATAGTACCTATAGGTTCTGGAGTCGAGCAAAATTATTTTTATGTAGGCATTTCTGTTTCCCAATTATAAAGGCTTACACATTACCCATTCTCATAAGAAAATACCTAACCTAACCTAACATTATCATAATGAAGTACACCATCGTACTAACTTAAATATAAATGTCAAACGCTCGTGAGTGACCTTGAGTTACAGTGAGGATTATTATATATTTCGTAATCCTATTAGGAAAATATTTATTAATTACGTAATGCTGCGGGAAGTAAACCTCCGTAATATTTACCTCCATCTCTAGAACACATTATGTTGTTGACGATTGTTGAAAACATAGTCAAATGTGCCGCCTATAAAACTACTCCTAAGGGACTCATAAGGGAGACACTGGCAAAGGATAGAAGGGTTAAGTCAAACAAAGAAAGGTTTTTTTAGAAGTAGGATGAGTCAGAGAATTACGTTTTACTTTTTGAGTAAATTTGTGATTAACCGCAATGCAGTAAGTATACTCTTTAATCTGCCAATTAAACAAAAAATGTACACATTAGTTTTTGCAGATTATATTCTTATGAGACGAGACAAACTAATTTGCTGGCATAAGCTAAACAAGATAAAAGATAAAGACGCTTGAAGTAAAATAGAGGAGGCCTTTACTCGATAAGACATAAATTACTTTGTACCTACTCAATTTTAAAGTACATTAATATTTGTTTACTTATTTAATCTATTTGAATATAAATTGCTTATTTAATTTGCGTTAAGAAAATAAAGTGGCTATTTTACTATTATCGTCGGCGTAGGTGAAGAATTAGATAGATAACAAAACCAAAATCGAGAGAAAACGTCGATTTAGTATTATTTTTCGACAAAAACTTTTATAAGTTTTTTCATAGCACAAAAATGAATGTCGGTGTTTTGATATGTTGTTTAACAACTCTATGAATACCTTTTAAGCCTTAATCGGGGAGTCTTACATTTTTCGTTTATGTGATAATAGCTCAAAAGTAAGTAATCTATTTTCACCACCCTGAAGTTTTGAAAGTAAGGTGTAGTTAATACACTTTATCATGTTAGTAATTCCGTTCTTCAACTTCAGGATATTACCGTGAAGTTAAAATTTCTATATATAAGTGCAGTTACCCTATTGTTCCTTTCCATAAATAAATTACGTTTATCAATTAGTTTATTTCAACAGACATATAAATTATTTGAAGTTGAGCAGAATCTACAATTATTTTCGGTTTGAGGACTAAAAATGCTGTGACTAAAAAGACTTGTAATAAAACACATAAATCTTTTGTTTTGCGTGAAATGTAAGAACACAAAATAAACAAAAAAATCAACCAACTGTAAACTAAAAACAATTCTATAAACTTGGCCTAAAAGTCATTTAATGTACATACATAATTATTTACTCTCACTCGGAATCATTGCCTATACTACAGTTGCTTGATGGTAGATAAGCTTTCATACCATGCCTACATGCATTCTCTTCCGGTATATTTTTTTATTTCTTACATAAATTGAGGAGGTACTTTTTCTTTTTCTTTAAATCCTCCGCTATTGGAGTTGTTGCTTGTAAACTTTCTCCAACCTATTTTCAGATATAGTTTCTGCCATTGATGGCCTGCTTCTAGTCTGCCTACCTCTCTTGGTACTTTGTGTGTCTATGGATAAGTACCACCAGGCAGAAGCGTGCCCAAGACAATGGCTGCAATGCAACGCTAAATTGATATGCTAATTCGCTGGCTTAAATAAGAGCCAGCCCTTAGGTCAAATGTCGCCCCAATCGCCGCTTAAAATTTTTGAAACCCCGGAGGGCACCGGCTTCCCACGGATCCAAGGTTTCAAACCCAAAAGAGTTAAATAAGTAAAACTGTTGGGACACTATACTTGCGCCTTTGGTAATCCTCGGACGAATCAACCTCCACACCAGCCCCAACTGATATCCCAGGCAGTTGAGATGGCGCAAGGGAGACGACGCAGGTAGCGTCCCACACAAAATGTGTGTCAACGTCACGGTGGTAAGTCTACCAGGGACGTTGAATCAAATTTTCATCCGTTCTTCACCGGTACTGAGCCAGATCGACCGGGACAGATGACACTAGACTCATTCCTCAACGGGCAATAGTTATACCGTCAGACGCTTACTATCATCACGTCACAGATCATTTTGCTCTTAAACGGCTGTAACATTGCCAATGATTAAAGATCGACGAAGCTTTCGAAGCTCGAAAAATAAAACAAAAGGGGTTCCCCATACAAGGAGCGTTTTTATAAATTGTTATTATGGCTTTGACATAAAAACGGTAATACCTTTCTTTTTCAAACTTGGTGTGAATGTAGTGTTTACGTTAAAGGTATACCAATAAATTATAAAAAACTGGCCGAGCGTGTGTCGGACCCGCACTAAAGCTTTAGAACTAACTGCAAAAAAAAAATCCTTTTTGTCAGAAAATGTAAGTCAAAACCTTCCTTTACTGTCAATAGTGAAAGAAGAACATAGAGATGGCCTAAATGACGTAGCGAGAAATGGAGCGGGAAAAAGAAGGAAAAGTCCTGACTGACTGATTCAACTAGATACAACGCACAGCCTAAACCTTTGTTCCTACAGACTTGAAGTTTGGAGGGCATGTTTTTTTTGTGTGTAGACGTCCGTTGGCAAAGGAATTTTAGAAATTGGTACCCCAAGGGGTTTAAAATGGAGTTCAAAGTTCGGAGTGAAGTTAACAAATCTCTGAGACCACACATGATAAGCACTTGAAAATGAGTATGTAGATCGATCATATGAAATTAGCAATGTTATATTCTAGGGTTTTCAAAAAAAGAGGGTAGAGGGTCAAATATTTAAGGAAAAACCCTTGAACTGTCATATGTATGCAGGTTGAAATTTTCAGACCTGACAAGTAGTAAACTTGTTTGAAAAAAATGGGAGTTTTTATAGAAACTTTTTTATAAAAGTCGATGGAAAACACAAAAAACAAGAACCAAACTTGAGAAATGTGCTTGAAATTAGTAACAAAACACGAATAAGGGCCTTTACCTAATCCCAACTTTTACGTCGAGAAAGAAGAGAACAACTGACTTAATGCAGTTTATTCGATAACAAATCCGTGTTTTGATAGATTTTTGTCAGTTGTTATTTTCCACCTCATTATATTTTGTGCCATAATCAAGTATGCATTTCTAATTTTTTGTAATAAAATGTATTATATTCTGTGACACATAGAGATATCATACCGTGAGTCAGAACAAACGAGGCAGCCTGTTATATATTCTATGAAAACGTAATAAAGACGATTTAGCCAAAAATGTTACATATCTAATTTTACACCTACGCCGACGTTATGTTTTAAACTTTTACACAGCTGTAAATTTATCTATTATATTATTTTATCTAGAAAAAGATGTCTCGTATTTTATTAGCTAGCCGTGCCTGCGGCGTCACATGCATGGAATTAACTGTGTGACTGTTAAAGAGCATCAATATTTTATCAATTTGCGTATTAACGTCGATATAAATATATGAACAAACTGATTAAATATTGATGTAATGACATATTTACTGGTGCCCTTGCCATTAAACATTTTTAAGCCACGAGAATGCAACGCAATACAACGTTTTTGAGAGCACTTTTAAGAACATCTGTTTTTCAACTCTGCATCAACCTTTTCATATTAGTACGGGGTGATTATACCGAGAAGGTCTGAACAAAAAATCGACCCCTTCAACTCAGCCCATAGATGTCGAAAAAGACTCCTTAGTCGGCTCCTTAGTCGGCTTTTACGGTCGGTCCCTTGACCTCACCAGAAGAAGGTTAACTATCTGTATTTATTTTCACCTTTACTGCAGTCACCAACTCGCCTGCTAAGCGTGGTGATTATGGCAAAATATACAGCTTTATCCAGCACTGGACGTAATAGGCTGTTGATGTGATTTTTGCTATTTCTGCCCACCCACGGCATACGGCCGGTGATATGGTACTTTGCTCTCATTCTGGTTTTGCTTAAAATGAGAGTTAGCAACATAAGAGAGCCTCGAATACTCTAAGGATAAAGATAGATTGAGGAAAGACGTGCTTAGAGAGAAAGCATATGAATATTTTCACTGCATAGAATGAGAGTTAGCCACTTTATTTTTGCGGAATAATATCCTTGGTTGGATACCCAACACAAACTATAAATCACAAGATCTTAGTTCGGGGAAAACTACTATAACTAATAGTTATCTTAAAACTACTAAATTCGATATAATGTAATTGGTTTATTATTTGGTTTTCGTGAATTTATGTTAATGATGTTAGAACCTCCGAATATTTGGCCTTGTTTTGTTTCATATATAAGCTAACGAATTATCATACAAAAACAAAGAGCACTCGCATGTTTTCAAGATATTCGACGAACATAAAGTTCCACAAACAAATCGTAGTTTTTTATGCGACACTAAAAATATCATTCGCTATCGAATAATTTCGTCGTATTTTTCACTCCGTCGCGCAGGACGGCATTGGGGAAAAAGAAAATGCTTAAAACTGCACCACTTCAAATGAAATGTTGAACTAAAATGTGCTTTGTTGCTGTAGATATTGATTCTTTATTGCATAGACATATTCTTTTTACATTTGTTTATATTGAAAAATCGAGTGGTAGGTGTGATTTCAAGCGTTTTTGGCGAATCGTGACTTTGTGTTTATGCACGATATTAATGCTTTTCTAAGTCCTTTCAATTACTTAAAATGAATCAGTAAAGTACCGATATGCACGCCACCTTTGAAGGCAAGAAATCACGTTTTTTGTTTGGCTACCATGCTCCCTTTAATTATCATTCAGATATATAGATAATTATTCATTATTTAGATTGATTAGATACGAGTATTATCGATAAAAAAATATTTATTGTTCACTAATATAACAAAAAAACAAACAAGGAGAACAATCAAAATAGTGTAACAATGGGCGATCTTATTTCTTAAAAATCTATCTCTACCAGACAACCTTTAGACGGAATAGACTTATAGAAATAAGATGGGATAAAAATACTATTAACAATACTAGAAATTACATTTAAAAACTATGGCAGTTATAGTATTATTTGGATATTTTTTCTGAATTTGAAAGGGAGCCAGACAAACTTCTGTACGTTTAAAAATACTGTGACATCTAGAGTGATGAGCATAAGTGCTCTTCCAATGTGACAGATTTTACGTCTTACAAAATATTACTTCTAGAGACGTCTTGCAATCGTACAATATACATTATAAAGCTTTATGCTACAACTACTATCACCTATTCTGTGGCAGTCGCAAGTAAATGGAAGCAAATACGACCAATTTGATTGATATTTTATTTGCACCATTTGCGCTGCAGACTTTGTAGCTACTAGGAGCTGTTGTAAGTCGACGAAGCTGATACTTTTAAAATGAAATAAAACTGTTTTCCTTCTAGGCAGTGAGTGGAAAAAGGTGTAAAGTAGGTAGAAGTTCTCAGGAGAGAGCTTTTCATGTCAACTGCGTTTAATGCTAAAAAAGTGCTAGTCCTGTATTTTACGTAACCATACATGGTGGTATGTTTTGAAATATAAAAAAAATGATTGGAGTAAGAGAAGAATGACTTGAGGATACACCAATTATTCAATGGAATAAAGCAATTGCAAGTGATATATTCGAAAGTAATTGCAAATTATACTGCAAGCACGACTTTTTTTAAACCCACAACCACATTTAAGCTCATGATTTCTTAGCATCCGCGCTCTAGGCCACAGCACGGATGAGGTCTACAATAGAAGGCACTTTAGGAATATACTTTCCCGCGTACCGAGGGGACACGGCAAACCGTTTGGCGCCGTACTTCGGCAGAAAGGTAGTCGCTAGCCAGGTGGAGCTGTACACGTTTTACCACTAGTGTTGTGATCATTTAACAATTCTGCATTTTTGGTTCCAATGGGAATGACAAAAACACTAGATTGTTGATTACACCTATGCGTCTATGTATGGCTGCGGAGTCTTGGCGCCCCCGGTTGCTCCCTTAGGGGAACCAAGGTGATTCTGGTAGGGCCCTGGCTCCTCCGGACGGGGGAGACAAAATACCATACATTTTCCGTAATTTTAAGAGTGTTCTTGACTGTATACAGTCAAATAGCGTACAAATGTATTTGGAATGGATTTTTTTATTGAATCTTAGTATGTCACTGAGTTTTAACCAAACTGAAAGATAGAGTTTTTCACAGTAGTCAAATTGATAGTCAGACTATGTCATGGTATGTCATGAGTTTGGACGCAGAGACCAGTAAATATAGATTGGAATGATTCCATAAAGTAGCAAATTATTGCTCAGAGTAATAGTCAACTACTCTTAACAGCTCTTATATCTGTTTTTTTTTGTTGTACGTATTCCTTTTAAACAAGCGTACATCCTATATCCATCTTAGTCCATACCTATACTTGTTTTTTGCAGGACTCCTGCATTCAACTGAGCCGCTATTTTCAACTGTGAACTTAAGTTTCCAACTAAGTACCTATGTCAACTTTACTTCTGAACTGTAAAGCACAAACACCAATTAACTAGCTGATATATACTAGAAACACATTGCATTGTAAAACTGGACACTATGAGCTCCAAATCCGTAGGTACTAAGCTACAGCTTTAGCTTAGCTAATTTACTTAGCAGAACATCTTTAGTGGACGGCTGGGTGAGAAACGTACGTAGCTTACTTAGGGACCTAACTTAGAGGTAAACACATTACATGGTTTTCAATTATATTATAGTAATTGTAGACAATATTAATTTACAATATAGGGTGTTTGAAACGAAACAAACATATACATAATTTAGGGCAACACTGATGATCGCTTGTGTATTATACGTAAGCTTTTCCATCATGGCAATGTATGATAAAAAATGCATTTTATTCATACATGGTGTCCGCAAACCCCGATTCGAGTAGTCATTAGCGGCTGTTCGTCTGATCTATTGGCATCAATGACCTCGAGGGTCTGTTCTATCAGCAACTCTAATCCTGCTTGATATCAATGATCTGGTATCTATGGGTACGCAGTCATCTGCGTACCCATAGATACCAGATCATTGTTGCACACACAGTTGTTGATAGATATTTTTCCAGTTCACGTGCTAGTGCGGACGAAATTCTTATCCTCCGTAGGGTGGAGCATTTGAACCTCAAGCTTAAATTTGTGTCTGAATGGGGAGACGCAAATCTTGTACGGTATAATGCTTCCAAAACTCAGGCGTGTGTGTTCTCTGCTAAAAAAAGCCAATTTCATCCAGTACCTATTTTTAACGGCACTTCGCTCCAGTTCAATGATAGTTTGACCCTTTCAGGCGTTGAACTTTCATTGAACTTGAACTTTGGGTCCCATATCGAGTCTAAGGCCAAATTCGCTGCTATGAAGCTGGGTATTCTTGCTAAGGTTCGGCGGTACTTCACACCGGGACAGCTTTTAAGTTTCTACAAAGCTCAGGTCCGATCTTGTATGGAGTACTGCTGTCATCTCTGGGATGGCTCAGCCAAGTATCAGCTCGAAGGCCTGGATTTGATTGAGCGTCGTGCTGCTAGGCTCATAGGTGATTCGCTTGTTTAGGCCAATTTGCAGAGCCTAGGACATAGACGGCGGGTTACCAGGCTGTCTGTGTTCTATAAATTCCACTTCGGCGAGTGTGCGCACGATATCTTTGACCTAATCCCCCATCCCCTTTCCACCACCGGACTAGCAGACGTATGACTGGCAACAACCCTTACCTTGTAAATGTTCCACTGTGCCGAACATATCGTTTCGCCTCTCCATTTATCATGAATCCTGGTAAAGAATTGAATTCCTTGACTTCGTCTGTTTTTCCGCACGAGAACAATCTTGGAGTCTTCAAGTCCAGAGTAAATAGGTTCTGTTTAGGCAAACGTGCTCCCTCTTAGAACCCATCTTTAATTGTTTTACATGTAAGCTGGTGGTCAAATGCTGGACTATCAACAGTAAAAAAAAAACTTGAATTATAATTATTTTTTTCTTAAAATAATTAATCCAAGCATGCTTTTACAGCAAGCTGATTCAAATGAGATGTCCTAAACAATAATATTTTACACTTATTCACTGAGGAGCTCAGCATACAGCTTTTGGCTCGATTATCTTTAAAGTAACTATACCTAATATTTTTTTATTTTAAATACGGGTTTTAATTACGTTTACTAGGCTAGACTAGGCCGCAGGTGGAAGCGCATTTCACCCGCAATACTCAATAGCCTGAGGAGCTTTTAAATGCTAGAACACAACAATTTAGAATGTTTGTTATGACGGCAGACATAGCTAAGATGGTGGCAGCTAGCCAGGCTGAGTAAAACAAACCTACCACCCACCAAACCAAGGACAATATAGGTACCTTAGGGATTTAACCAGGGACCTCAGGGTCTGATACCAGTGGGCAAGCCAACTTGAATGTTGGTCGCGATTCTGAACAGGCGGTAGGTTTGTCATTTCAAAATGAACTCAAAAAATATTAATGAATGAAAAAAATAATAGGTACTTTGACAGTGACCATTAAACCACAGAGGCGGTTAAAAAGATGTGTAGCAGACTTACTGACTGATAATCAACGCTCAGCCCAAAACAAAGATCCTTGAGACTTAAAACTTTGAGAGTAGCTTTTTTATATTTCGTAGTGAAGAGTGCACTAAGAATGGATGAAGCAACTCCCACGAGATGAACGAAATCCCGGGTGTTTCACTATTTATGTATCATACTAATATTATCTAATCTCTAATCTAATCTCGAAGTTAAGTTGGGAAATCTAGCACGGTATGTATGTATGTATGTATGCATGTATGTGGTAATGATTATGACGGCATGACTCTAAAACGGATCATCCGATCCTTTTAGTGTTTGTTAATTACGCTATTTTTAAGAAAGAATTGTGTGGTTCACCTAATACTAACCAGACATCACGAGATCCCAGTTCGGAGCGAACTACTAGTTTTAATAAGACTTTATAACGTCATTTACAGTAAATACACTTCACTTCACCAGCAACTCAACGCAGTAATAGAGCGTACGATCGTGGGTACATAAAACGCAACCTGCCGTAAATCAATCGTCGTATCGATTTGCAGCGGACATTCCCATGGGCGAATGAAATATTACACCGATATTACTGAATGTTATGTTACGTTGAGAGTTATGCCGTCACAAACATGCCTCATAGCTCTGTTGGTAGTAACACTGTATTCTGCGCTATAGACTGTGGGTTCGATTCCCACCCAGGTCAAACATTTGTGTGATGATAATAGATTGATGTTCTGTGTTTGGGTATTGTATCATATAGTACTTATGTATATATTAACAAAAAAATGTATGTAAGTATTCCACCCGTAATCAAGTTCCCAAATGACAAGTTACGTTTAGTTTGGGGCTAGCCTGTAATATTTACATACTAATTAAACATAGCCACACATACATACATACAGTGGTGAATTACCCAACTCGGAGATCACAGGCCATATCCATGATGAGCCTTACTTAATTAACAAGCCTAATAGCTCAGATGGTAGTAACTCTGCGTTCTGCGCTGTAGGTTGTGGGTTCGATTCCCACCCAGGACTAAAATTTATGTGAATAATATATATGTTTGCTCTGTGTTTGGGTGTTGTATTGTATGATAATTATGTATTTACAAAAAAAAAGTATTTTAGTATTATATCCGTAATCTAGTTCCCATATTACAAGCTATGGGGCTAGATGGCGATGTGTGAAATTAATGTCCTGTAATATTTATTTATTTATTTAACTAAAACAGATAGATAAATTCTTTATACATACGACAACAATACCTTAATTGGTATAATGGGTTAATGCGATCTCTTCCAATCGATCCAAAGCCATTTAAATGTTAGGTATTTGGTGCAACTACTTCGTAATATGTTCATTTTACAAAACAACAACACGCTGTCGATGAACCGACGATACTGTGATGTTAATGGAAAATTAAAAAAAGGAGGTGGCTCAATCTCCGTATATATGGCGTCGTTTGCATGTGGACTGAATTGGTCCGAAATAATAAATAATGATATTTTTATAAATAATAATGTTCATTTGATTTCTGCGTAAGGATTCACATTTTAATAATGAATATGTTTATATAACAACATACCGGAGTTTGTTAATGAGATGTTTGAGAGTATTTCTTTCGTATTTTGAGGGCCAGACCTGGGATAAGGACTTCCTGCTTATTAGAGTCGCTGGCCGAGTCTAATCAAGTGCCAGCCCATCCTTCCCAAAACAGAAGGGTTTTATTTCTAGCAAAGACGGAAGACCGCGCCCATCCCTTTGTAATGGCTGGTAGGTTCAATTGCAATTAAATACCTACATGCTTGATTAACCCTTGAGGTTATAATATTCAATATTATAAAAAAATAAAACGGTAGGTCATTTATAATAAAAAAAACAGGCCAAGTGCACACAAACCGAGGGTTCTAATCCATATTACATAAAAATCACGTTTTCCCCTATTATTTTAGTTATATTTAATATTTATTATTAGACATTTATTCAATAAAAAATACAATTAAACTAACTATATACAAAGGAATCAGTCAGATTACCTAAGGACCGTTACAAACGGCCTATAGGTAACTCAACTGTTCCAGACCAGTACCAGACGGAAGCGTGTTCAAGACACTGGCTGCATTGCCACGCTGAATAGCTATGCTAATTCGCTGGCCTAAATAAGAGCCAGCCCTTGGATCACGTGTCGCCTCAATCAAAAGCCCCGCAATATTTTTGAAAATATACGTGGGGATATATATACATAGGTATACTCTGTCGAGACCACTATATTTGCGCCTTTTGTGATACTCGTCCGAATATTTATTATTGGTTGTGATAGCGATCAATAATAGGACAGTTGAAATTTTCAACTATTTTTTTTTATTATTAATATTATATAACTTAATTTAATACAGTTCATGAGATATAACGCTGACAGACAGACGGACAGACGAACAGCGGAGGATTTTAAAAGGGCCTTGTTGGCGCGCTTGGGTACGGTACCCTTTTTTTTTTTATATCACCACATTTGAAAAAATCTGTTCCATATAAGTACAAAATCCAATATTATTTAAATTACAAAAAGTCATCACTCAATTTATCTTAAGATTTATTCTCGGATTTCGCGCAATTTTCTAGAGATGCCAATTATTATGGCACGGACATGTTTAGAGCGGCCATGTTGGTACACGTAAGCAGAGAGATAATGATTATGGTACAGAAATGTTTATAGCGGCCATGTTGGTTCACATAAGCAGAGCGATAAGTGGATAAACTTGTCTGTATGACGTCCCTATCTTCACCCAAAAAAAGTCAAATGCAGGAGATAGGCCTCTCCAGTTTGATTGCTATAAATTTGATTGAACTTGCTATAATCACCACGTTTGGCTGGCTCGTCGATGATCACAGTGTTGTTGTGTTTTCTCATGTATGCACTTACACGGTTTTATTAAATAAAGTTTTTCCATGTTTATTTTTTTAGATAAAGCCGAAGGTGGAAAAGCACTTCATCCAGAATCCTCAATTGTCTGAGGGAATGGCTATCTTGTCTCAAAATAACGGAACACAACAATTTAGAATTGTTGCTATGTCGACAGACTTGTACTTAAACAAATTCCTCAAAAGAGGACCAAGACCATCCAAACCAAGCACAATCTTACTCACCTGGGGATCGAACCCGGGACCTCTAAATCTGACACCAGTGGACGAACCACTACACCACAGAGGCGGTGAAATGTGTTCATATCAGAAAAACATTCCGACCGTTTCGGCATTCAGATATAAGATAGCCAGTTCCTTAGTCTGTTGAGCATTTCGATTAGAGTGCGCTGCCACCGAGCCTGATATATCTTGTCGCTTCCTCGTAGTACAATAAAAAAAAATGACAAAAAAAACTTGCATGTTAATATATATATGCGTGAAATATGTGTTTTTATGTGATTATATGTGTTCCTAATGTGAAATCAACATGTTATGGCACTTTATCAGGGCAGCAACCCGCAATAAAAGAAAAAATAAAACGCTTATGTAGGTCGCAATTGTGCAACAGATCTTGTTCATAATTAACATTTAAAACCTATAATAGTTGTGTTATGCAAGACTTCAGAGTTATATTTTAGCGCTAGATTTAAATCTAAGCTATGAATGGATTTTTTTTTTAATTGTATGACGCGGAAGCTCTTGGCCTTTATCTCTACCAGGTGAGCCTGGTAACAAGTTGAGATAAGGCCAAAGGTGGAGGCGCACTTTACCCGGAATCCTCAAGAACCTGAGGAACTGGCTATCTTACCGCTAAATGCCGGAACACAACATTTTTTAAGAATTTTTATTATGGCTACAGAATTAGGTAAAATGGTGGATAGCCTGGCGGACTTAAACAAAATTTTACAACCAACCAAACCAAGCACAATATTGCTAACCCTGGTTATTACTATATATTATATATATATATATATATATATATATATATATTTACGATTTATTTATTTTTTAACATTTTATATTAATTTATTCAATAAAAAGTACAATTAAACAAACTATGTACAAAGGAATCAGTCAGATTACCTAAGGACCGTTACAAACGGCCTATAGGTAACTCAACTGTTCCAGACCAGTACCAGACGGAAGCGTGCCCAAGACACTGGCT
Organism: Venusia cambrica; assembly: GCA_951394065.1. Classification (NCBI taxonomy): domain Eukaryota; kingdom Metazoa; phylum Arthropoda; class Insecta; order Lepidoptera; family Geometridae; genus Venusia; species Venusia cambrica. The sequence goes on from OX596035.1 coordinate 13,065,989, forward strand.
GCATTGCCACGCTGAATAGCTATGCTAATTCGCTGGCCTAAATAAGAGCCAGCCCTTGGGTCACGTGTCGCCTCAATCAAAATAATAATAAAAACATCATAATGTTTAACACCTTTTTTTGCGATTGCTTAAATCGATTGATTGGTTAGCAGGGCGCAAGGCTTTATTTACAATTTTGACATATTTATCAACGTGTTCGTTGACAAATAAAATATATAAGAAAAAATATATCGCATCCAACTCCCATTCAATATTGAAGTTCTTATAAATAATTTCGTCTTGTTTGATAAGTAACAGCAATTTTTTCAGCAACTTCTCAATGATTGTCGTTGTAAGATACTTAACATAACGGAGGAAACTAATAGAGTACTCGTAGTAAATACTTTTATAGCAGATACTAAGGCAGTACCTAACTTATTATTTTTTTTTTTTTTTATTATGTGTTAATTTTAATAAATAAATAACTTACTAAAAAAGTGAATTTCTTAATTTTGTAGCAAGAACATGGCTTGCATTGAGCAAATGTTCCAAAGTGTGCTTGATTTGCATGTTTCAGATAGTTCATGAAGTATGTTAACATTACAGTCTTTGTGAAAATGTTTTTGGATCCAACAAGGATGCATGGAGACATAAAGTCGTTTTGTATTGGATAAAAACTCAATTCACCATTATGTAACACCTGCACTTACTCTGCAGGTGTTAACTTCATCGTCTTGGACTCACTCATATTTTATGATTTCCTACGATTTTATCAAAAAAAACAAAATGAGAGTGAATTGAATAAGGAATGTTTTTTTTTGAAATATTCATAGTATTTTAGAGGTTTTGATGTGAAAAAGTAGCTTTGTTTCTTTGCTGACATTATTTGCTCAGCTCAACGCCAAGCCTGTGAACCGACAAAAGGGGTTACCCTCGTGTCGTCTTCATCAATCTTACCGTGAGAGTATGACAGATGGTGCCTCCACGTATTGAAAATGGCATCATAACCACGATATTTCATTGGTAATGCGAATTGAAAGCTGAATTAGGTGAACGATGGTTCTGCTGATTGCGTGAATATTGATCTGTGCCTGCTCTGGAGTAATGATCCTGGGGATAGACTGGGATACTTCGCAAAATACAGACATGACAGACATGAATGACAAGGTTCCTAATTACAGCTATCTGTATGCATGTACATTTGTGACAGAAATAGTATCAGTGTTTAGTTCACAGTTATTTTTATTATTTGATCAAATATTATTCCGAGAAACTATGATGAAATCTGTTAAAAGGATTTTAGTACAAAGTATTTCATCTTCATCATCATCACAGCTGGAAAACTGCAGGATGAATGAAGGCCTCCTTCAAAGTGATGTAAACACCACGCATGGCAGGCTAGCTGGTGGTTGCATTGTTTGTGTTCAGTGCTCTGATAGATGCTGCTGCCTATCTCTTGTTGTTATCACGTAGTCGCATCTTACGATATCCATGGGAGGAGAAAGGATAAGAAAGGAAAGGAGAAATATTAAGCTTAAAGATTAACTTATCTTTCTTTGTTTTATTTACTACTCTTATGAGACCTAGTGTGAGGGACAGAGCTCAGCCAAGGTACTATAAAGGTACTATACAATAATACCATAGTGAAGACTTCGGATTGTAAGAAGGTAGGTACCTTCTTACAATCCGTCAAATTAGTTTAGTCAAATTCATCATTTTTATAAAATAAATAAATTTGCATCTTGTATTTAATTAGAAAAGCATGCGCAGTATAAAAATAAAACAATGTAAAAAACTCGATGGTCCAGTGTTCTTTTGAAGATACTGCTACTGTTTTTTTCTCTCTTTGCAAATTCATTACCATTTTTTCGAACGAAAAACTGCTTTTATACCTAAATCTGTCAGAACTTCTGCGGTATCTGACTATTCTCTTGAAAATACTGATGTAAAAACCTCTGAAATATCTCTCGGCGTCTCCGGAGGAAACTTGTCTCGAAGATTTATAATAATATCGCGACAGCTAAGATTTCTCAAAGGCGCTAACAAAAGGAGCTAGATCTTTAGTAGAAATTTCAGTTATTAACTAGTGTAATCATTTCACTTTATCTGTAGTAGTTTCTACAGAACGTTAAAATATTTTAAACTGGTTGAAATTTGATTAAGCTCGAACCCGACCGTTTTTTTTCTTCACTTTATAGCACCAATACAAGGCTCTTATATGTACCTAAAACAAAAGATACTAGCGATTTGCAGATAATGATATTAAATTAAATACACATGTTAATTGTAGCACCCGATCAAATAGTTTTGAATCCCTTTTGGTGTTTGTTGTACCATTTTTTTTTATTGTACGACGGAAATGTGCTTGGCCTTCATCTCACCTGACTTTACATGCCGGAACTCAACAATTCAAGAATTGTTGTGTGACAGAATTAGATAAGATGTTGGTAGCTATCCGGTTGGACTTAAGCAAAGTCCTGCCAGCAACAAAACCAAGCACAATATTGTATTCCCTCTGCGGATCGAACCCGGGACCTCTGGATCTGAAACAGCTAGATCACAGAGGCGGTAAATGCATGTATAAGAAGGGTACCTAGCCCCACAATTAAGACAAACCAAACGTCACCTGACACGTTAACGTTATAAAACCGAGTAGAATAGTGCCTTTAAAATAAATTTACAAACTCACATCCCACATACACTTTCAACATTACTCTCTTACTGAGGCAGTCAGGTAAACATAATGAATTATCCAGTTCAGTTAGTCTAGTCTTTAATGGTCAAACTGTTAACCGTATAAATACTTTTTAGATTTTTCGTTAGTCGGACACAGGTTTTGTGAGAATAAAATTCATGGAATATTTGCAATTTTTATCAAACAGAAAAACTAGCCCAATTCTTTCTGCTAGCCATAGGTTTGAGCAACCGCACTGACCTATTCACAACTAGCCTTTGATGGCTAGTTGTGAATAGGTGAGTTGAAAACTGAAATGTTTTTGAAAAGGTATGAATCACTTTGAGGTTTACTAATGTGCAAATTAGGAGCCATAACAACATTACGAATAGCGTATACAATTTGCAACAAATGAACATTTAGCGCTAGAATCCTATTAGGTGAAGGTAGCTAGAATCCGGGAGAAAAATATATTTTCCATGGGTTTTTAAATCACATCAACACCCTCGACATAAACGTTCCTCGAGAGGGCATGGATGGCAGGCGAGTCAGAGATCACAATAAAGTTGCAGCTTTGTTTATGCAAGAAATCACTCGGAGCAAGACCACACTATTATTATCAGGTGGGTTGGAGATGGTAAAGGCTTAAATTTGCATATTTATAAATTTGTCGCCCATCTCAACGAAAATAATTTGTTTTTGCAACATACATGGGCTAAATTGGAGAATTATCATCCTTTGACCGGCCTTTTAATAATGTGATTTATTGAAGCTTAATCTAAGAGGTCTATAGAGGACTGAGCTACGTCGTAGCATGCTACGCAAAACAAGTGACTGAATGAAAGAGATTCTCGGTGATCATCGTAGGCCCTCCTAGGTGAGTAACAACCACCTAACCAGGGTGGAGGGAACTTTATTTCCATGTGTCCTATTGCCGGGACGGGGCTATCGGGATTCGATCGAAATAAGAACTCTCTCATGTTTTCTTTCTCTCGATAAACCTATCCTCAGTCCTATATTTTCTAACATTATCTAGCTAGTATATTAAAAAAATAATATCAATGAATTTCATATAACGTGAAATTTACGTGCGACACAATACATACATTTTGGGTCACACATCACCATTAAGGTATGATTATAATAACTACTATCGAATGCCACGAAAACACACATAAACATGATTCTAATCATAAGCATGTATTAAACAAAGCCAACACGCCGTGGCCATTACTTAACGAAGCGATATGATCTATACATGATCGATGGAGCACGCTCACGTGGTAAGACAAAGAAATAAACATGCAACTCTCCGTACTCCATTAGAGTCCAGGAGTTGTAAGCAATACTTCATAGAAATATTTATTCAGGTACAAATCAAATAAATTCCTTCGGAAAAATCAAATCGACACGTGCGCCTGTACATGATGCATATTTAAAAAAAGTTGCGCTAAGCTGACAAGGCCTCTGCTGCCATGTTGCCGCTCCGAGCGATGTACTGCAAGTGCTTGCGGTTCAGTGCTCGTAGAGACAAAACACGTGTCATTTTTTTTTATTGTATTACGGGGAAGCGCTTGGCTTTCATCTCACCAGGTTACAAGTTGAGATAAGGCCGTGGAGGCGCACTTCACCCGGAATCCTCAACAAACTGAGGAACTGGCTATCTTACCTCTAAATACCGGAACAACAATTTTAGAATTGTTGTTATGGCGACAGAATTAGGTAAGATGGTGGTAACTGGCCAGGCGGACTTAGTTAAAGTCCAACCAACCAAGCACAATATATTGTACTCCCCCTAGGGATCGAATCCGGGGCCTCTGGAACTGAAATCGGTGAATTTCACGTTTGAGAATCTATATTATGCTTCGAAGCTACATTTAACAGAAAACTATCTTTTCATATCTAAAGCTGAGAAACAACATACTTAAAATAATCATCATAATTATTCGTTTCATGTTTGTATTAGGGGTCAACATTTGACCTCAAAAGTTGCCTATGCAAACGAATGAGCTATTTAAGGGTAGGTAATGTGTTCCATGCAGAATAAATTTCTTCTCTATTGGTGAATAGCGGAGCACTTTGACCGATAGGTCAGCGACATAGAGCAGATTATACTTGGATTCGGTCTTCCATGGATGTTTGGAACTCTAAGAGGCCTAGACCTAGCAGTGATTGGATTCAGGTTCAGGGTAATATAGATATTTTAAGTATGACAGCATGTAGCTGTACAATTTCTCGCCATCATCAACTTACAGTTCGCAAAAGTCCACCACGGAATTGGACCAAAACTAGAACACCAACCTAAAAAGAGCAATGGGAGAATTTTCCACATGTTTTGCAATTTTTTGCCCGGTATACCGTGGCTTGAAGTGCCTCAAGTTCTGCATAATGGATGTGTATCTCATGTGTTGAAATTTTGAGAGCTAGAGAGCTTCAGATGTTACGAGATAAGCCGTGAATCTGGTAACAAAAAAGTTATACCATGGAATCGATAAAAAGACGAAGATTTTCACCAGCTTCTAACCTAGCAGGTTACCTTCCGTGCAACCTGCCGCTCGGCTTTAGTATAAAACAAACGCTTTGCTCTATCTCATTACATTACACACTAATGGAATAGCCTTATGCAATAGCCTCATTATGACAGCTGGTTCAGTTTTTATTCTTGCGAAAATGATCAGAGCTTATTTTTATAGCTTGAATCGATGGTATTTCCCACAGGTATTTCCGATGAAACTAGTTGATTTGGGTGATGTTTTCAAGATTAGTAAATATTGCTTTAGCACCGGTTTTATTTTCTTTGTAAGGTCATTCGGGCTTTCTTGTTAGGTTCACAAACATGCAACATAAAAATTGTATTATACAACGGGGCAGTGCTTGGCCTTCATCCTACGTGGTTTCAAGTTAACGCTTTGGGTGCTGCGCTTCTCGATCTCTATCTAAAACACACAGAGAGTGTTATACAGCACCCATCAAGCTAAGGCTAAAGATGGAAGCGCAAATAATAAAAATATAGAAGCCGTAGTCTGCAATAGTCTGAAGAACTAGCCTAGAACTATCTTACCTTTACATGCTGGAACACAACAATTAATAATTGTTGTTAAAGCAACAGATTTTATGTAAAATAATGGTATTTTGTTGGCAGATTAGGCGGAAACATAGTCCTACCACTTAACCATGCCAAAATTTTTCTTCGTAAGGATATTTGGGTTAAGACCTTAACGTCTATAAGAATATTATTAGGTGACTTCTGGCTGGACCAGAAGCCCTTCAACCCAAACAAGACCTCCATTTTGCCTAGTGTTTAGTATAGTATTGCCAAATTGGCAGACCAGATCCCTATTTAGATACAGGTACCTGTTATTCTCTTCCTTTTGAAAAAAACAAGTGAGCAACTGTTTACTTTTTCACTGTGTATGCAGCACATAGCACTGTGTTTCCGACCCGTGCCCTTAGCTAATGTTACAGCTTAATAATTTATTTACTATGTTTTTAATTGGATAGAACCAGGTGGTAGAATGTTTCAGTAATCAGTAAATGTTGTTAATTAGCTCTTATCATATAAATAATTGATGATATTGAGTCCACAATAGGTATCGATGCTTTATAATGGCGAATGAGAATGAGATTGTAATTTTGACCGAAAAGTGGTTTACTTTTCGTAAAAATAGTTAAAATAAGTCTTTGTTAGGAATATATGTTATTTCGAGTGATTATGATCATAAAATATTGTTACATTTATTATTGTTATATATAAATTATAAGACAAGTTCATCAGTGAAAAGCTTTACTAAAAATTCTGTATTTTATAATTATTTCTCTCATAAATTGCAGATTAAAAATATCTCAATGACCCATTTTCGTTCATAGTGATTCTTAGGGAGGCTTACATAACCATTGTTGAATGCATTTAGGGAGTCCTTAAATACTTTTAGAACCTAATACGCTAAAGCGTCTTGCACAACAATAATTAAGCCACTAATCATGTTTAGTGAACAGTCAAAGTTAAACATCCTAAAATCGCCATTTAGTAAAGCCTAATTGTGATTAGCGCCATTTTGAATGACCAGCTGATCTGTTGATGTACACTACACCATTGTGTTTTTTATATTCTACTCGACAAAGATTGTTGCACCTTTGGTGAAATAAATAGAGTTTTGCGGATATAAATTATTCTGCACACGCGGCAGGAGCGCGATCCAAGGGCGCGGTTGGTGTGGACGTGCCGCGTGTGATCCAAGTGCTTTTAACCACCTCTGTGGTCTAGTGGTTCAACCCACCGATTTCAGATCCAGATTGAACCCGTCACGGGTCCTACCACCAATCAAACCACGCACAATATTGATCCTCCTGGGATCCCGTCCTGATCCCGAATCCGTGACCTCTAGATCTGAAATCAGTGGGTTGAACCACTAGACCAAAGAGGCGTTGGCTCTTATCCGGTGTGGACCCAGCTAGTAATCACTTCATGTTCATCGGATAAGTCCGAAAAAAATATTGTGCACTACTATATCTCCGCAAAACTCTTTTATTTCACCAAAAGTGCAATAATTTTTGTCGAGTAGAATATAAATAATACAATGGTGTAGTGTTCATCAACAGATCAGTTGGTCATTCAAAATTCCGCTTATCACATTTAGGCTTTGCTAAATGGCAGTTTTGGGATGTCTAACTTTGACAGTTCGCTGTACATGATCAGTGGCTTAAATATTGTTGTGCAAGACGTTTTAGTTTCTTAAATGTATTTAAGGACTCCCTAAATGCGTTTAACAATGGTTATGCAAGCCCTAAAGTTTTACATGCCTACGAAAACGTAGACTATCTAAGATCAATAGACCAAGTAAATAAGCCATTGAGACATCTAACTCCCTAAGCAGTACCATTCAGGTCATCCAACTATAGACAAATTCCTTTTGCAGTAGAGCAGTTTCCTACTTCAACAAACTAGTAGTTTAGCCAGAGACTCAAATCGATCTCTTAAACACAAATACGGTTACGGTTAAAAAAAGTATGGCTAGTCACTGGCAGCGGTTCCTTACTTAACTATTAAGTAAAAAGAAAAATACTTCTTTACCTTGTTCTTCTTATCATAAATAATTTACTTCAACAATTATATTAATTTGTAGATACATATTTTTATATCCTTCTCAAGCAAGCCCACGTAGATTTTTACATGCAGGAACATTAAAATGGTGAGTAAGTTTTATTGTATTTTGTAGGTACTGTTAGTTCCCAAATAAACCAAAATAAATAAATAAATAAGCCTGCAATTTATTGTTCACCTAGCTTGAGATTGATAACTTAAAATATACATTATCTTAGTCAACCTTTGAGTGAACCAACCCTTTGATCTCATAGATCAAATACTTCAACCAATCAACAACACATAAACTGCCTATTTAAATCCACTGTGAGACAGAACCTTCTCTGACTTGGGAAGAATCGCCATTACTACTCGTACTACGTTTTGCAGGCAAATATTTGATCGCAGTAAAGGTTTTGAACATAGTAAGAAGCTGCTAGGTGAAATCCTTCAATCAACTTTTACGACATCTTTTATGGCCACTGGGCTGGAGATTGCAGCATTGCGTATCCACAACCGAAAACACTGCTGCTCATTTTCTGCCCTACTAAGGTTTTAAGGCATTAGTCTCTTAATAAAACGCGAGTGTGAAAAGAGTTGTGCTTGAATGTGGAACATGTATTTACAGATAAGTGCTCTTCCAAAAGTCCATTCAGCGACCAACAAACATTCCAAGTTGTAATTTTGATTTCTTTCCTGCTACAAACGAAGCTGCGCGTCCCATATTCTCACAAGATACATTACTGCTGCAGTATGTGGCATTTTCTGTGGAACCATTGCATTGCAACTTTATTTTTCATTTCACGAGTTTTAACACAAAATAGATAAAGATGACAACACTACTCTGTTTGTAGTAGCTCTGCCTTCTGCGCTGTAGGTTGTGGGTTTGATTGTGTGATGAACATAGATGTTTCGGCGTTGTATTGTATGATAAGTTTTACAAAATAATATTATGTAAGTAAGTGCTTTCCAAGTCTGTCTATCGCGTCATTCGCGTCGCATTTAACAATAGCGTAGATATAAAACGCAGCAATAATGCATTATTTTAACCGGCACTGTAGTCTAGTGGTTCGCCCAACGATGTCAGGTCCAAGGGTTCTGGGCTCGATCAACAGAGAAGATTTTGCTTGATTTTATTGACAGTAGGACGTTGGTTAAGTCCGCCTGGGCAGCTCCTACTATCTTAGCTCGCTTTAGTCTGTCTGTCACCATAACAACAATTTTATAGTTTTTTGTTTAGGCATTTAGAAGTAAGATACCCCGTTCTTCAGACTATTGAGGATTCCGGGTGAAGTGCAATTCTTCTTTCGGCCTTATGATGAGACCCGATGAGATGAATTCCAAGTACTTCCCCGTCATTTAATAAAAACAAAAAAAATAATGTGTGTTTACTGTGTCTTTTCGCTGTTACTCATCAAACAAAAACATGTATTCATCGATAGAAGTTTGCATAACAAATAATTAATTGGATTTCTTCCAAAAATATTTTCTGAACAAAAATTAGGGATTTACAACAGTGAGATGAAAGCCTAGCGCATCCCCTTCGTACAATAAAAAAAGTTGAAATTTATTAATTATTAGCTTTTGCTCGCGGCTTCGCTCGCGTTAAGAAGTATTATTATTAATGCGTGTGTATAAAATTAGGGCCTATAAAACTTAAAAACGACAGTACATTATTCAACTTCTCCATTAACGTTCAGATTTTCTTCAGCCATTTTAAAAAAGTGTAACCGACAAAACCTATACTTTCTTAGCGAATGCCTACGTCATAACATCTACCTGAATGCCAAATTCCAGCCCGATCCGTCCAGTGGTTTGGGTTGTGCGTTGATAGATCACTATGTCAGTTAGTCAGTCACCTTTGAGTTATATATATTTAGAAAGAAGAATATTGAAATTAATTTAAAATATTTCCTTTAATGAGATACGCTATAACAACAGTACACATTGAGTCCCAATGAGTACAATGAGATAATTTGCCATTTTAACTCTGCTTGGAGCAGAGCGGACTGAGTGAATTATCATTTGAATTTATTAAGCAAAGAGTAATTAAGTTCACTAAAAAAAATACTAGAAGGTACTACTCGTAGCCTGGGAATGGGTTGCAGAGGAATAAAATTGACCTATATTTGTTTGCCTGCGGCGTGCAGTTAATTTTGACCGTAAAATGTAGTACGAATTTCCCCGAGTCCAGGCGTTTACTCAAATATTCTATTAAGCCTGCAATTCACAAATGTCGCTTACCCAATTCCGTTTATGGACAGTCTCCCTCCGGATATTGCGCTGCGCTGGAATGTTTCTATCTTTACTAGACATTATTGACCAATGGTATACAGAAGTGATTATATCTTTCAATATTTGAGGACTTCATGGTAGGATAATATTTCATTCTGCGTTATTCCTTGGTATCGAGCGGACGTGTTTGTGTTGCTTTCGAGCTTATATAATTTTTTTGTTTGATACTGTGAAATTGCGGTTTCGGAAATATTAAATATCGGCTCCTCTCGTTTACTCTTGGGCATGTGTCCATATGACCCAGCGGCCATATTGGTGCGTGTCGGACGTCTCGTTTTCAAGTGTCTGCTTGCTGCTGCGCCACCTACTGCGTACATCGGATCCTCTTGCTCCTATAACTGAGGACTGTGGCTGTGGGTGACTGACGCCATTTTGGATGGTCTCGAGCCTCCCTGTCACTTGGTCGTCGGCGTGCCTCGGCTTGGATTCGTGATTCGAGCTGTGGGCCTTGCATACACTGGTCCGGATCGGCGTCTGAAGAATTATTGGTGTGCACAAAGACTCGCCTGCGCCGGGGTTTGAACTCGATGCTTGACCCTCGCCGCGCCCCGACACGGAGCTTCGCCGACTGAGCCACGGAAGCATTAGGCGCGCGCTTGAAATTGGTGTACGGTTTTATCGGTGTTTGATTTTACGTTTACTTGCTAAGTCTTGCTTATATTTGTTTCTCGGTGTTTATCAGTATCTACCTCGTGCGTTTGGTGAGATTTATATTTAAAATGCTTTGCCACGGTTGCAAGTCAGTAACTACTGGAAAAAACTTCTTGAAATGCAACATCTGCGCTTCTACTTATTGCTACATATGCTTAAATATCAATACTGAACTAAATAAGCAATTGAGTGCTGAACAGTTGGCTTCGCTTAGCTGTCCCTCGTGTCAAAATGTTACTAAACGAAGATTCAATGACAACACTCCTGTCAAGTCCCATAACCTCTCGCTAGCTGATTCCTTGAATGTGTCATTCAGTCAAGTATCCACTGAATCGCCATCTCAGTTTGCTGTGAGTGCTTCGTCCGCCGTCATTCGACCTGATGAGCCCGTTACTATGGAGAGTATAAGCCAACTGTTTGATCTGAAACTCTCATCAGATTCAGCTTTTATGTCAAACCTTCGTACCGCACTCAGGAAAGACCTTGAGGATATGGTCTCAGTGGAGGTTGCCCATGCTATTGAGAAGGTGAAGACTGATTTCTCGTTTACAACAGATCATATATGTCTAGAGCAAAAAGACATAAAAGCGGAACTTGCTGAAAAAGATAGAGAAATTAGGAAACTGGAGTCTGACTTTTATAAATCTCAGGAAGCTCTCAACATCCTTCAGAACCGCCTCACCATAATTGAGAAGATATCTCGGAGCTCCAATTTAGAAATTCATGAAGTGCCTGAAAGCAAGACTGAAGACTTAGTCGCCTTACTAAAAAAACTCTGTGGGAGTCTACAGGTTCCTATCTCCGACAGTGACATTAAGGTTTGTCGCCGTGTTTCGAAAATGAATACAGCCTCTAAGAGACCGCGTAACATTCTTGTAACGCTCTCTTCTCAGCGTCTGCGGGATACTCTTCTTTCTGCTGCATTCCGTTATAATAAAGCCCATCCCACTGACAAACTTGATGTCTCCCTCTTGGGTATTAGTGGCGCTAACACGAGAATATATCTGTCTGAGCACCTTTCTGCTGAAGTCAAAGAACTTCATAGCTTAGCTAGAAAATTGTGTAAAGACCTTCGTTTTCAGTTTGTTTGGGTGCGCTATGGTCAAGTGTTTGTACGTAAGAACGATAAGAGTCTTGCTATTCTAATTAAAAATCACGAAAGTATTAATAAATTATACTGCGAGTAATTGCTATATAGGTTGGGTCATTCATCAGATTATTGGGGTTTTGATATATATTTTTAGGTATTTGATAATGGTTTCTGTTTATTACCAAAATGTCAACAGAATACGAAGTAAATTAACAACTTTTTACTTAAATCTCTTAAATTCTAACTTTGATATAGTATGTTTGACGGAATCAAATTTAAACCTTAGTGTGTTTGATGCTGAGGTCGTTGATGACCGTTACAATATCTTTCGGAGGGACCGATCTGTTTCCTGTTCTCAAAAGGGTGAGGGTGGTGGTGTTTTAATAGCTCTTTTAAAGAAATTTGAGGTTATCCGCCAGACATCTTGGGACAGCGGTATAGAGGATATCTGGGTATCTGTCGTGCCTGAATTTCGCGATTCTCCTCGTCTAAACATTTGTGTTTGCTATCTACCCCCTGACATAACTTTAGTTAAGAGAGAAGAATTTTACGCGCATTGTCAGAAAATAGTACTAAACGATTACCCAGATGATAACTTCCTGTTAGTTGGTGACTTTAATACACCTGATTACTTTTCCGTCACTAATGAATCTCGGACTTCTACAGAAGCCGTCACTCTTAGTAAAACTTATCGTGCTTTAAATGAACTTATAACGACATGTGACCTGAAACAGTCTAATAAAATTCTAAATGTAAAATGTCGTTTACTAGATTTAGTATTATCCAGCCTTGATAACATTTCTGTCATTGAAGCTTTTCCCTTAAGTCGACTGGACAAGATGCACCCTGCTTTATTAATTAACATACCACTTAAGAATGTTTCAAAATCCCTGAAACGATGTAAATCTAAACGTCTTAACTTTTATAAATGTAATATTGAATGTGTAAGATCTGATCTTAGCTCTGTAAACTGGCAAGATGTCCTAATCTCTTCGGATGTTGACCTTTGTACTAGTCGATTTTATGACATTCTGTTTGAAATAATTGAAAAACATACTCCCTACATTTCTCCGAAGAAATCTTCTTATCCAATTTGGTATAGTAGAGCGCTCATTAAATGTAATGGCGAAAAAAATAAATTTCATAAACTGTTTAAAAGATTTGGTAATCCCCGTGATTATGACACCTTTTCATTATTGCGTGCCAGATGTAAGATTCTTATTAACGAATGTTATAATCGATATGTTTCTTCTACAGAGGAGTCTATGGAAAAAGATATCAAGTTTTTTTGGAGTTTTGTAAACAATAGAAAGGGAAGGGTATCAATACCTAATACTATGACATTTGGAAATAATTCCTCGTCAAATGGTCTAGATATTAGCAACCTGTTTTCTGATTATTTTAGTTCGGTTTTCGAAAAAGATAACACATCAGCTGACACAGCTTGTAACGATTCCCCCTCTGCTTTACTCGACTGTGGCATTTCATACTCATTACACGAAGTAACTTTAAATCAAAAAGATATTTTAAGAAAAATAAAACAATTGGACAATAATAAAGGGCCTGGTCCCGATTTGATTCCACCGTCGTTTGTGATATCTTGCAGTAAAGAGTTGTCTTTACCTTTGTGCATAATATTTAATAAATCTCTTTGTAATGGTGTTTTTCCCAAGCGTTGGAAAACAGCTCATGTTATTCCTATTTTCAAACAAGGGGATAAGTCTAAATGTGAAAATTATCGACCAATAAGTATCCTGTCATGTTTTGCCAAATTGTTTGAATCTCTTGTATACAGTTATCTTTATAACCATGTCAAGCCATTAATCTCTGATAAGCAGCATGGTTTTGTAAAAAATAGGTCCACTGTAAGTAATCTGCTAGAGTACAAAAATTATCTCTGTCAGGCTTTTGCTGAGCGAAGTCAAGTCGACGCAATTTACACCGATTTCTCTAAAGCTTTCGATAAAGTTAACCACCGTTTATTATGTCATAAGCTTTTCCAATATGGATTCCATGGAACTTTATATCGTTGGATATGCTCTTATCTACAGAATCGGAGTCAATTAGTCGCTTTAAAGGGATTTCTGTCATCGCCAGTGATAGTAACATCGGGTGTTCCTCAAGGATCTCATCTTGGGCCTTTATTCTTTGTTTTGTTTGTGAATGATCTTGTAAATCGTTTGTCCTGTAAGTGCCTCCTGTACGCTGATGATTTGAAAATTTTTAAGACCATCTCTGGGACACGGGACTGTTATTCATTGCAAAACGACTTAGATACCGTTTTTCAATGGTGCAATACTAATCTAATGACTATAAACGTTGACAAATGCTTTGCAATTTCGTTTACAAACAAACGCAATAAAATTCTAAATGACTACAAAATTGAAGGTCGAACTTTAAGCCGCTCTTATATTGTGAAGGACTTAGGAATACTGTTTGACGATAAACTCACCTTTCATGCGCATTATCAACATATTATAACAAGAGCCAATCAACTTCTAGGTTTCATTCTGAGATCGACAAAAGTTTTTAAGAAGAATCGCAGTGTAATATATCTTTTCAACTCTCTAGTAAGAAGTATATTAGAATATGGTAGCCCGATATGGTCCCCTAATTACAAAGTGCATATCTATAATATTGAAAGGATTCAGAGAAAGTGTTTAAGGTTATTATGTTATCGCTTGCAACCTGGCCGTCTGAGCTTGAGTTACGAAGAAAGATTAAGTAAATTTCAGTTGGAATCCCTAGAAACTAGGCGTAAATACTTTGATCTCATATATCTCTATAAAATAATTCACTCTCTCATTGACTCCCCTCATTTATTATCGATGATATCGTTTAACATTAGATTCAGAGCACGAAATTCCAATAAAATCAATATATTTATACTTCAAGTTTATAAAAATAATATCTCTTTTTATAATCCTTTAACTAGAATGTTACGCCAGTACAATGATTTACTGAAAGAATTTAGTCAAATTGACATCTTTGTTCGCAACTTAAGCCAATTCAGTAAACAATTAAAATCTATTTTATATACCAATTCCTAATTTGTCAACCCGTAGAACTCTGTTATGTTAATTGTTGTCATGTTTTTGTTCACATTTTTTTTTTTTAGTCTCCGTTCGTTACCAAATGTATTAACTTGTTGAATGTTGTAAGCACATGTTTTTTACCTTACAATCTAGATTTGTACCTTAGTTTTATTTTTTTAGTTGTATTTTCAATTGGTTGTAAAGTGTATTGTGTTTAATAAATAAATAAATAAATAAATAATATAACGATTCTTTCCAGTGGTTCACTTTGTTCCACGGGTAGCATTCTGTACCCGTGGTCTACCTAGTTGTATTATATAAATTTGCATGGCATTTTCCTTTCATAGTGTACGGCTGTATTATGAAAGGATTCTAAGAAATTCCCACAGGAAGGCTGAAATGATGTCCAGGGGAATTTCATGAAACAACCATGTAAGAACTTAGAATGTCTTCACAATACAGGAAATCCTAGTGTGAAGACCAAAATTGGCGAAGAAACCTTAATCTAATTCATTCTTTTTTTTTTTTGTTGCTGGGAAAAATGCATTACGCATACCCTCCCATCGGGGGTGGGAGGGTTATGTGGGACTCTCCGGTTGCCCGGTATACCTACTAAACAACCCAGCGCACTCCCGCATCGTCAGTTTGAGGGGAGGACTGGGAAACCGGCAGAGCCTTTACATCCAGTCCCCCCCGACGACCGCCCGCCTTACAGCGGGGCCTGCACTTCCCTCCTGGAGGGGGAGGGAGAAGAGCGGGAATGACTGCGAGTGCTCAGATTTAAGATCCAGTAGAAGTCCCGGGTTTAATCCACAATGGGAGCAATATTGTGTTTGGTTTGGTTGGTGGTAGGATTTTGTTATGGATCTCCTGGCTAACTACCACCATCTTACCTAATTATGTCGCCATAATAACAATGATTAAAAAAAAAAATGTTTTCCGGCATTTAGAGATAGGATAGCCAGTTCCTCAGTTTGTAGAAGATTCCAGGTGAAGTGCGCCTCCACTTTCGGCTTTATCTCAACTTGTTAACATGTGAGATGAAGGCCAAGCGCTTCCCCGTAGTACAATAATAAAAAAATGTATTATATGAATTAGGAATCGTATAAATATGTATATGATACGAATGTGTCCGATAACAAAACGAAATTCCCGCAACTCGGCTAGCTGGGAGAACTCTGACGTCAGCTTAACGACACATCGGAGGAATAGTCCATCGAAGATGATAGGTTACCTCATCACGTTGCTTCGAACTCGTTACCACTACTACTGAACTATGTTACCTACATTACATTAAGTGTTATTTTAGGCATTTTTTAAACGTTCCAAAAGAAACAAGTCTCCTATTGAGGGAGACTTGATCTTGGTACACATACAGTTGACTTGATCCGGGGATCAAATGTACCATGCTGTATGTACCATTACTATTTTGACAAATCATATTACATGAAAGAGCTTATGCTACAAATTATAATACTATAGAGCACCCAAATAACTACTTATGTGCATTGTATTGTTAATTTTCTTAAACATTCTTCCGAATTATAATCCTTTTTGGGTCTCGGCCTCTACTTTAATGGACTGCCTCACGCGTCAGCTAACGTTTCACCAGAAGATTGTGTTATTTTGTTTGATAAGTATGTCTTTATAAAAATAAACTAAAGTACCTATTTAAAGTATTATATCCATATGCTAGTTTCCAAAATGCTTGTTTTGAGACTGGGCCGGTACCTTTAAAACTAAGCAGTAGTAGGAGCGTTTAGATCAAACAAGGCAAACTGATCAGCCCCTAAAGAGAACCACTTAATCCACATCTCTTTAAGCACATGAGATATGATGCCGTTTGTCCTATCGTCATTTTAGAGATCTCGTGGAAATTTAGCCTGTTATATATAGTTTCTAGAATAGAATATGTATCTTGTATATTAAAGACAGAAAATCAAAATCAGAACATGTGTATTCAGTAAGATTTATGATTACATAATTTTAATTCGAGAAACGGGTATTTATCGCGTATTTTACCTCTATATTTATCCTATGTCTGCCCGCGACCACGGCTGGTGCAACCCTGCCGAAACGTCGGGATAAATATAGAGGTAAAATACGCGATAAATACCCGTTTCTCGAATTAAAATTATGTGTTCTAATCGCGAAAGTTTAAAAAATATTTATGATTGATTTAGAATTTTCAAATTTGCCGCCTGTTCGGAATCGCGACCAGCAAATAAGGGGTCCTTAGGTAATCTGACTGATTCCTTTGTACATACTTAGTTTAATTGTATATTCTATTGAATAAACTTATGTGGTATATTAAAATAAGTAGACAGTAATTAGGAGGATTAATAAAAAGTATATCGAGAAAACATTTTATTCATTTCTAGGGTCGAATTCCGATCTCGGG
Source organism: Venusia cambrica (assembly GCA_951394065.1). Taxonomy (NCBI): domain Eukaryota; kingdom Metazoa; phylum Arthropoda; class Insecta; order Lepidoptera; family Geometridae; genus Venusia; species Venusia cambrica. Next base: position 13,083,194 of record OX596035.1, read on the forward strand.
CGTCATCCAATAACATAAATAATCTCGACACAAAATAAAGGCCTTTTAGTGTTGGAAGAGCTCACATTCTACAAAAGACGAACCTGATGTAAGTCACTTCTAAGCGATAAGACCGCTCATTGTATTTTATCAGTGTTTTTATGATCACATATTTTCTTTTATTCATTTATGCAACGTACCAATGCTATGTAATTTTGTTCCCGGGCTAACCAAATGAAGGCTGATTATTCAGGCAGTAATTAATAACGGTACAACTGCAACCCACTTAAGTCGAAAAGTATGTGATGCCCGACTGAATTTGAATGAATCATGACGTCACAAGCTAATTGTACTCATTATGGCAGGCCATATGAACCCACGCCTCATGGAAAGGCTGATAATTACGGGTTACAAGGCTTCTGTAGCTCTGACCTTTGTTGTACCCCAATTTGTGAACTGTAGCTATGCCACCCATTTCAAAATATGAAATGTTTTAAAATATTAAATGTTAAAATTTACTAATTACTTATTCAGATGAGCCCAATCAACAATATTTTAGTTTTAATGACTGAGGACTTCCGTAGAACAGCTCCTGACTTATCGGATCGGCTCTCTATCACCATTATATCAAATGAAGCGGTGAAAGAAAAGGTTGATGAAAAGAAATGTTGATGAACTGGCTATTTTACCTCCGAATCACAACAATTTGTTATTGTTATTATGGCGACAGAATTAGGTAAGATGGTGGTAGCTAGGCGAACTTAAACCAAGTCCTACCATCAACCAAACCAAGCACAATATTGTACTCCCCCTAGGGATCGAACCGGGACCTCTGGATCTGAAATCGGTGTTGAACCACTAGACCACAGAGGCGGTTAAAACTAGGCTTTAGACTTTTCAGCCTTCTGCGCCGATGGTTGCAGATTCGATTGCCACCCTGGATAGACATTTGTGTATATATAATGATGTATATGTATATATATTTGTGTATATGTTTACTTTTGTGATTTGGTTTATGGTATAAGTATGTATGTACGAAAAAAAATGTGCGCTATGAAAAATGTTTCGTGATATTTTTTATATTTTGAACTTCTTTGTGTGACATTTTGTCGTGTGTCAGCGCTAAATAAATAATGTGAAAGAACAATTTCAAGTTACAAGGTAATTTACATATATAGGTGCTATCACGGAAATACGCATCGTATTCTAACTTTATGAGGCAAACGTTATTACATTGATTATGCTCGTGTTAATATGCAAATGTATTCAAATATTAATCTGTGGACTATCAGTAGGTTGATATATTGCAGTTTTAGCTGCAGGCAATGGTCGTTTGCAGGCTACGGTTACACCTACGCAGCTAGAAAGCGGTACGTCATGAAATATTCTGAGTATTTTTGGCGTGTCATTTTATCTATGAAAAATACAATAGCGACACGTTTCGATATTCAGTGTAGTATTCCTGGTAATACGGCGACAGAAAGTCATATCATTGTAGATTTAAACATAAATAATCACACATTAAAAAAACTACCTATTTTCCCGAAATAAATCATCTCAAATGAAATTGTTCAAAATGAGAACAAAATTGTATTAGTAAGTTTCTTTATTATTTTTCAACAATAATCTTTTATTCTGACAATACTGACTTAGAAGTAGAATTCTGCTTTAATGTTATCCTAACGATAATATTTTAATCTGATTAACTAGATTAACTCAGGAGAAAAGTTAATAAAAAAAATATAAGACTGTTTTACTGGTTCCAAGAAATAACAAGGAACACTCAAGATAATCTCCAGATTTTTGGCGCCATGCTGTGAAAATAAATTCCTCATTATTATTTAAAAGTTATAATACGAAAATTTCGTATTATACTCTACTCTACTTCTCTACATAGCATGTAGAGAAGTAGAGTTTGTGACTCAGTGCGATAACAAATTACTTTATCATATACACTTATTAGTTTTAGCTAAACAAATGAACCGATACCACTGAGGAGTAAAGGTTCTCGAATGGCGACCATGATTAAGCGCGAAACGAAGTGTGGGAATACCTTATGGCCCTACGACATTATGGTGGTCGCGGGAAATCTATGGAAGGAAAAAGTCTGTGGTGTCGATTCGTGGCCTAAGTTCAGCGGCGGACGTGAGTGACCTAAAATGATGATAATACAAATCAATGCAAAACCACGCGCTGCAATATCAGGACAGCCATTATCAAACTTTATTAGCAAGACGTGATCTAGTGAAACTATCTAAGAGCAGGTTTGATTTATAGCGATCTGAATTAGCAAATTATTGTGAGATATGTGTGCGACACGACTTTCATATCTGATTATTATATAAAGAAAACTATGAAACATCAATATAAATAAAACAAGTAAAATGTTTGAACTACGTAATGCCTTTTAAATGTAATATTTATTTACTTTTAAAACTTTATGGATTAATAATTTCATTAAATATAAAAAACAAAGGCAAAGCAAAATTGGAGGGTTTTGACATAATCACCATCCTTGGCTGGCGAATTAGCGATTGCAAAAGTAGTAAGTAAGATTGCCTTCTGCTGATGAGATTTTACTCACCACAAGAGTGGTTCAACGCACGGATTTCCTGGGTACCCCAGGGGTACTCCCCTGGGGATCAAACCCGAGACCTCAATACCAATATTGTGCTCGGTATGGTTGGTGGTATGACTTTGTTTAAGTTCGCCTGGCTAGCTACCATCATCTTACCTTAGTCTGTCGCTATGATTACAATTCTAAAATTGTTGTGTTCCGGCATTAAGAGGTAAGATAGCCAGTTTCTCAGTTAATTGAAAATTCCGGATGAAGTGCGCCTCTACCTTGAGCCTTATCGTAAACTGTAATCAGGTCAAATGAAAGCCAAGCGCTTCTTGGATGTAGAAAAAAAACCCTGAGTCATATTTTACGATATCCACAGACTGTGTTGGAGGGATTGATATTTAGGCCAAGGTAAGTTTCATCATATGTTTTTTTTTTTTTTTTTTTTATTTATTTACCATTTACACACATCAAAATACAATATAAAATTTAAAATAGCAACTAAAAAACCACAAAGGTTATAAATTGCGCTATTTTGAGTCACTTTGTCACAATAATTATCTAGGTAAAGCAATAAAAGAACATAAGTAGATACAAATAATTTGGTAAATAGGTAGGTAAGAACTTGTAGGTACATACTGTTACACGGGAGCTAGGTAATAAAATTAATAATAAATGTAAGTAAATATATATAAAAGTACATGGGTAATTAAGTAAGTATATGTTTATTCATAAGTGTGAAGAAAAATGTTTTTTTAATTTAAACTTAATGTTATCATGCGTCAAACTATTACAAATATCGGTAGGTAAGTTATTGATGAGCCGAGGAACTATGAAACCGGTTGTTCGCTCACCATGTAAACAAGCACTTTAATGATTCTGTGATAGGCGACACTGTGTTCGTATAAATTAATTCTGATACATCTGTCTCGGAGTGGCATTTGTTCATAGAAGTTATAATTACGTGTAATTATGACGTATGTAATTGCGTAATGAGTTTTATGACTTATTTCAAAAGTCACAAACATGATTCCCAGGAGATGTGAAATTACGTGAAGCTATTACACACACATGCTTTGTTTCGTGTGACTAGCTTCTACTCATGGCTTTGCCCTCGTGTTACCAGATTAAAATAGCCTTTATAATAATAATAATAATACGAGTTTATTTCAGGCAACGTAAGAATAGTACAGGATGTTTAAATACTAATTCTAAGACCCATATTAATATATACCTGAAAACTAAAATACATACAAAATAGAACTTAACCTAAGGTACACGTGATGTCGCCGACGTGTGCGGTGAGGGGATCTCGCAGCAGGCGACCCTTGAATCACCGGAACTTCACCCCTTTCGGCCAGAAAATAGGGCTCAGGAAGGTCGAGAGGCGGTCCGAAAGAAATCTCACCATGAATGAGCTGAAGCTAACATTATGACGGGAGTCCAGCTTACCATCCCGCAAACCCACTCCAGCTTTCCTCTTGACATACTCCACCATCTTTGCGGTCTTCAAGTTACTTTATGTTAACCTAATCAAAAACAATATGTGTGCAAAATTTCAGCTCAATCCGCTTAGTAGATTCACCGTGAAGGAGTTGTTTGGGATGGATGTTTTGATTAAATTTTCATAAAAACTAACCAAGCTTTTATAATATTAGTAAGATATAGTAAAATGATGGTTTGATTCGTGGTAGGACTTTGTTTAAGTCCACCTGGCTTGCTAACACCATCTTATCTAATTCTGTCACCATAGCAACAATTCTTAAATTGTTGTGTCCCGATATTTAGAGGTTAAATAGTTAATTCCTCATTTGGTTGAGGATTCCGGTTGAAGTGCGCTTCCACCTTCGGCCTAACCTTATCTTGGATCTTGGAAATCAGGTGAGGTGAAGGCCAAGATCCCAAAAAAAAAATGGAGACATTGATTTTTAGAAATTCTCAACACCCACGGATCATCAAGTAGTTCTAAGGTTACCCTATGTATTTACAAAGGTTAATACAGTATTACACCTTAATTAAATTACGAAAAAAACAAAACTATAAACTCAACAAAACATCCTACAATATAACCTTCAAATACTGCTTAAACTTAATCAGAAAAGTTACCGTAATTTATATTTAATTAAATTGTTTTTAAGGTGACACATTAGAAGAGAATAGTTTCTAGATTGAAAGGTTATTTTTTTTTAACAGTTACATTTATTTATCAATGAGTGGTAACGTTACGTGATTTGAAATTAATAATCATAGCTTTGTATATTGATTTTGTTAGGAAGTGTTCTATGGCGATGCAAGACTTACTTTTTGCTACGCCATAGCAGTGTAGTCTGCTACGGCGTAGCACACGTTGCAAAGCATACTACGCCGTAGCTAGCAATAAACAACGTGGTTCTTAAATTGGGGTGTAGTAAAGTACGCTATGGCTAAATCCAGTTGGGATTTTAAGCCAATTTGTGGTCAGTACTTAACTCTTTGTATTTGATTACCCTGTACAAACGGAAGAAACAAAGGTTCTATTCCCTTTGGCTAATTGTTAAGTAGATTGGCATTCATAATTACGTAGCTTTGTTTAATTTGGACCCCCAATTGTTAGAATTGTACACACGGACCGCTTTGCTTATAATTTGGATATTTTATTTGTAGCCATAGATTTTGTACCTATTTAATTGTACAATTTATTTCTGAAAGTGTCTTTCCTTGTTTGTAACCTCTTTACGAATCAACTGAGCAGTAAGATTTCCGTTCATGTTTTTTTTTATTGTTCGACGGGAAAGCGCTTGGGCTTCATCTCACCTGGATTCAAGTTATGATAAGGCCGAAGGTGGAAACGTACTTCACTCGGAATCCTCAACAGTCTAAGGAACTGGCTATTTTACCTCCTAAATACCAGAACACAATTTAATTGCTGCTACGGCAACGGATTTATGTAAGATGGTGGTAGCAAACCAGGTGGACTTAAACAAAGTCCAAATACCAGCCAAACTAAGCACAATATTTTACTTCCTTGAAATTATACCTGAGACCTACTTGCTGATTACACGGCACTGCATTGCGCCCGCCAACTTGAGGCATAAAAGCCTCGCGTGCCCCTAAATTTCACCGGCAGCCAAACCCTTAAAACCGGAACACAGCAATGCTGCTTGTCGGCTGAAATAGGAATGGTGGTAGAACTTCCTGGGACTGCGAAGCCACACTGCAAACACCACGTTGACGAAGCCACCGGCAAAAAAGAGTACATTGTATATAGGTATTTAACCGCCTCTGTGGTCTAGTGGTTCAAGCCACTGATTTCAGATCCAGAGGTCCCGAGTTCGATCTTCATGGGGAGTACAATATATTGTGCTTGGTTTGGTTGGTGGTAGGACTTTGTTTAAGTCCGCCTGGCGTGCGGTTTTGTTTAAGTCCATCTTACCTAATTCTGTCGCCATAATAACAATTGTAAAATTGTTGTGTTCCGGCATTCAGAGGTAAGATAGCCAGTTCCTCAGTTTGTTGAGGATTCCGGGTGAAGTGCGCCTCCACCTTCGGCCTTATCTCAACTTGTTGCCAGGTGAGATGAAGGCCAAGTGCTTACCCGTCGTACAATAAAAAAAAAGGTACTTTATTCTTGTACTATTTAGTGTTTTTAATTTTCTTATTATTGGTTCAACTGAGCCTTAGCAGCTTACCTACCTCTCGAGTATTATTCAATACCGGCCCGATAGCAGCTCGGTCTCATAAAGTGAAGTAAACACGGTCGCGGGCAGCGTTCCAAGTTACCAGATGTCTGGATGTTTGCACTGTGCTATGCCAAGAATATAATAATATCTATTCATTAGATCAACTTGGTCCTTTCAGGTATTACATTAATTCTTGTACGAGCTTGAAGACTGCTTAGACACGAGGCGACCGATGAAATCAGAAAAAGCAATTTAAATTTATGAGTACTTATAACATCAGCTATAATTTATTTTGTCGCTTCCGCATTACATTTTGTCATCCATCAAGAAGAAATTGATAATAATATATCAATATTTGTAAATAAAAAGATAGCCCACACAACTGTACTCGGAGATCCTCCTTGGTTATGCAAAAGGTACTGTGATTTCTTTGAACAAAACCGAGTAATAAAGAGAGAAAATTGACATTCTTGTACATAGCTGGTAATGTAATTGGTACAAAGAACGAATATTTCTTAGTACATAACCCGGTTTTGTTAGAAGAGTATTTTTTCCTTGTACATTGCTGGTAAGGTAACTCGGTAATGTACGAGTAACAAGGGGATATAACGATCTTTTTTTTTTTAACGACTTGGACGTGTTTGGCTTTCATCTCACCTGATTTTTCAAGTTATGATAAGCCCAATAATAGAAACGCACTTCACCCTGAATTCTCAACAAACTGAGGAACTGGCTGTTTTATTTCTTAATGCCGGAACACAACAATAAAATAATTGTTGTTATAGTGACAGAATTAGATAATATGGTGGTAGTTAGCCAGGCGGACTTAAACAAAGTTCTACCACCACCCAAAATATTAATCAAATATCATAACAAAAACATATATTGTTATGTTCTTGAAATAAGAAGCATAAGATAGCTGGTACCTCAGAAAGTTGAGGATTTCGGGTGACACTTCACCTGCTTCCACCAGCCTTATCATATTTTTACATCAGATGATCAAGGCCAAGCGCTTTTCTATCGTAGAAAAAATGGTAACCTTGAGATTCCACATAAACAATTTAAGATACCTATTTTTGATAGTTTGTTCAATGAAGTGAAACTAACAAAACTGGCGTCATCATACATTGAAAATTAGCCTCACTCCAACGAACGTAAATTTTTGGTTACCGTTTTATATAAACAAAGTTACGTTCTCTTTAAATACATGTTACATATGTATGGAGCTCCCTCGGGGATATATACATCCATGGAGGCAAGTGGCGTGTCTTTTAAGGAGTGTTTCGTCACGGTGTTGGAGCGCAGAATTATGGCTCGGAGTCGGCGATTCCAACTTAGCGGGTTTGTGCCAAGGCATCGGCTACTGGCACTTAATGCGTCCTATAAAATGTAATGTGTTTGTGTTTTATCAGTGATTCACGACGTATATATATTCATGTTATGACGGTGATACCAATTAAACGCGTAGAATGAACTAAAAAAGGACTGGAAATCTTGTGTTATGTGTACCTGACTACGATATATATTTATGATATATGATTACGATACAATATCCTCGGTCCTTAGAACAGAAGGTGACAAATAGAGACCACGCCTATGTGGAAGGCCTCGGCAGTGAAGTCAGAAATCACGTTGGTAAAAGTGGGGTTCATTTTTAAGGACTTCAACAAAGGAAGGCTGGAGTGCGGTTATAAAAGTGTGGAATTGCAAAACAGAACCAATTGCCATGTCAAAAGCAACGATTCCCGCAATCTCATCCCCAGTGACCTAGCACACACATCCGCATGGAAGTGGTCGAAACGAGCACTAGGTACTAGCACTTTTATTCGTCACATATTGCGGAAACCGCTTTTACAGCTGCAGTAAACTTACCTACGCTTTCTAGTGTGCCGTCTTGTGATTGTATTACTACTTTGATGCTTGTGTTTATATTTACAGGCTTACTTATAAATATATCGCTAATCAATGCAGCCATCTCAATTAACTCACTCATACGCTCGAATTCTTTTTTTCACTCATAAATGTTGTCTGTATCTAAGCTCAGAAATTTACCCATAATAATCGATTATTGATTTAAATTTACCGATAACGCTGGTCATCTACGCATGTTTGCATCTATGGTTTTACAGATGACCTTCCGAAATCAGCTTATTAATGAAATGCTTGCCATTTTGTCACTTAGCTAGTAAAAACAATGTTATGATGCGGGTTAACTTTGACAGTTTTAAAAGTATTTCATAGCGATCTTGGTGTTTTAAAAATTACTTACGTTATTCAGCATACGTTAATCAAAGCTCAAATCAACACCGATCACCAAGCCACTTTCCATGCATGGCAATGTGGCCAAACCTGTCCATTGTACACTCAGTGGAAGGCCCATATTCTAGAGGGGGTTGAAATGTTGGTGATAAGACGCATTCTTGTAAAAACGAACCGTTTTTTATTTATAGAAACCTTTATAAATGTGTTCCTGGATTATAAAAATCCGCTTAAACTTGAGCAAATACTTAAGTAGAGCATATCTATATATCATTGGTTGAAATCTCTGAATAAGCAGGAATCTCCACATGAATGGTTTTCTAGAACATGAAAGCTTAATTTGCAAATTTTCAAACAAGGGTTTTCCCCATGTCACCCTTAACCCAGAACGTTCGAATGTGCCATATGTGGAGCACCAATCATAGAGTACATGCGACTAAGCTGTCAAACGACAGCTCAGTGCGAGGCAACGTGGCCAGTAACTCAGATGACAGATAGAGGATTCCGGCTTGACTGCTTGACCTGAATTTGAACTGGACAGGCTATGCTGCCAGTTTTATTAACGTTTTAACCGCCTCTGTTGTCTAGTAGTTCAACCCACCAGATCCAGAGGGTTCGATCCCCAGGGGAAATACAATATTATGCTTGGTTTGGTTGGTGGTAGGACTTTGTTTTTTAAGTCCGCCTGGCTAGCTACCACCATCTTACCTCATAATGTCGCCATAGTAACAATTCTAAAATTGTTGTGTCCAGCATTTAGAAGTAAGATTACCAGTTCCTCAGTTTGTTGAGGATTCCGGGTGAAGTACGCCTCCACCTTCGGCCTTATCTTAACTTGTAACCAAGTGAGATGAAGGCCAAGAGCATCCCTGTCTTACAATAAAAAGAAAAACGTGTCATCATGATTTGATGTAGAAATAATCTCTGAAATAAACCAGCCAAGCGTAACTCAGGCTCGCATACTTAGGATTCCAACCACATTTCAAGGTCAAAAGAAGCTTCATTGTCGTAAATTTAATATGCTGGTTTTTGCAGTTCGTTCTGGTCCGACTTACGCTTGACGCCGATTTTTTTGACATAAATCATATGGAATTTAACCACCATAAGTTTTAACTAAGGTATTACTGATTTTTCGATAGACCCAAAATTAAAGCATTAAAAAAATGTATTGTACCTTGTAACGCAAATTGAGTCGGTACCCTTTAAATACGGAACCCCAAAAGCTACTTTGATATTGATGAAAATTGTGCATCATATTCCCAACCATTACAAATGATAGTTTGTATTATGTGTTGACGAATTCGAAGAACTTACTGCTAAAAAACATTTGATATTTCAATTTAAAATATTGTAAAGCGGCTGAGGTCAATAAATGGTTTGTTTATTTCCTCCAAAGTGTTTCTCAACAAAAAGACGTATTCCGATATCAAAGTTATGAGAAAACACAGATAAATAACCAGTAATAAAGAAAAACGTTTGTTTAAATAAACAATACCCTTTTCTTTACTTTTTTGAAACTCCAATAACGCTGTGTAATGGCCGATGAATCATCCAAATTACCTGTGCCACAGGGAAAACATCAGTTTGTAGGGAAAAAAGCACTGTGGTTTTTTTTCTCTAGCAAATATGTTTATTTACGACCGATTTTTTATAAATGATGGATTAACCCTTGATCACTAGGCTGATGTTGCTCCAGACAAAAGTGGATTAGGTCTACGATGTAGCTAGCTTTTCCAGGATCACAGAAAACCTTAATAACATCTGCGTTTTTCGGCACATTTTTTAACCGCCTCTCTGGTTCGACCCACCGATTTTAGATCCAGAGGTCCCGGGTTCGATCCTCAGGGGGAGCAATATTGTGCTTGGTTTGGATGGTGGTAGGATATTGTTTAAGTCCACCTGGCTAGCTACCACCTTACCTAATTCTGTTGCCATAATAACAATTCTAAAATTGTTGTGTTCCGGCATTTCAAGGTAAGATAGCCAGTTCCTCGGTTTGTTAATGATTCCGGGTGAAGTGCGCCTCCACCTTCGGCCTTATCTTAACTTGTTACCAGGTGAGATGAAGGCCAAGGAGCGCTTCCTCGTCGTACTATAAAAATATATATAGTCCTAACTGTTCGGATGCTGAGCTTTGGCTCCAACACCATGAGTGTTTTACAGCACTCGTTCTATTTAATTATGATTAATACATTTCGCATTAAATCACATATTTTGATGTACTCAAAGAAAATACAGTTCATTTAAAAAAAATGTACTAAAAATAATATTCATAGTAAATTAGCTTTAGGGTAGGTAGTCGATCCACCATATCATTAAGACATAGACAATATAAACCAGTGACCCAATCAAGACGTTAAGTAGGTAGGTTTCCTTAAAACACGTCCACCTTCAATGAAAATATATTACAGGACATTAATATCACACAACGCCATCTAGCCCCAAACTAGGCATAGCTTGTTATATGGGAGTTAGATTACTGATGTAATATTAATACTTTTTTTGTTAATAAATAGATACATAATGATAAGCTTTTATTTGCGTACGATTTATATGTAAGATTTTTTCTAGATTGACAAAAATTATTAAATGCAGCTTAACAAAAGTATTGCGCAATTACAGTTAAAAACTACGTTAAAGCGGTTCAAGCCCTAGTGTTTAATGTATGTAAGTATTCAACTAGCTTATTAGTAATTCTTAGCTTTAATTCTATGTAGGTAGAGTAAATTTTTCGTTGCGATCAGGTTCCAACTGGTACAGGCTTCGCGCAATGCGATACATTTCTCACCACGCGTGAGGTATAGATTTAAATTGCGCAATAAACATGTGAATTTATTGTTTAGATGTGTTTATTTGCGAAAATGTGGATATCATTTTCGAGATTGTGAATTGTTGATATTGTGAAACTTTATGGTTTAAAATGTAATTGTCATAAGATGGTAGGAACATATTTCACCGACATATTTATACACATCTTTGAAATACTATTCCTCTGAGCAGCGAGGCAAATTTGCAGTTTTTAACTTTGTTACTGTAGTAATATGAATACTGATGAATATAGATTTTTGTTCCCTGTTTGGGTGTTGTATTGTAAAATAAGTATGTATTTACGAATAAAAAAGTATTTAAGAATTATATCCGTAATCTGGTTCCCATTTTTAAAATCTATGCTTAGTTTAGGCCTAGATGGCTGTGTGTGAAATTAATATCTCTGTTATATTTATTTATTTATATTATAATAATAGGCGCCAAATGTGTTCCAACGGTGCGCGACAGAGCCACTGCTATTTGGGTAAGCTCTGGTCTAGTATGGTAAGTATCTTCGGCCTTATCTCAACTTATTACCAAGTGAGATGAAGGCCAAACGCTTCCCCATCGTAATATTAAAAAAAAAATGCTCAATTTTTTTTTTGTTCATAATTGTTTGTTTTTTTGACGACTAGTCCATAGCTTACCCAAATAGCACTGGCTATGTGGCGCACCGTTGGAACACATTTGGCGCCTATTATTACAATATAAATAAATAAATATTACATTTATGGTGCGTTACTGCCACAGAACACATGATAGAGGTTAGAAAGGCCATCTAGAAACATTTGTTCTAGCACCGCTGTGGCAGGCTACACACACTCACGTAGCATGTCAAATTAACAACACATCTAACACTTATCATTCATTGGTCGAGTTTCCGATAGTCGAATTCATTGAAAATAAACCTTTATGCCGACTTGGTTATGGATGTCTTTGACAGTTTGTAGAATCGTGCAATCTTTGATGCTACCACCTTGTGAAAACTGCATGCTAATCGTGCAGTTACCATAGTTTCGTGAGGCTACCGAAATTCGCAAAATAGAGAATAAATCATATTTACATATAAACGAATAATTCTATAGTGTGTGCTTAATATTTTGTTTAATAATTATTAATAGACAGTTAGTGGATTGTATAAAAATATAAAATAACTGATAAAATATAAATTGCAATACATTTTAGCTGGTATCCCGGTGATAGAGATGTACCCGTATTCATCGATAAAAATAACTTTAGCATTGATACTCAAAATTAAGCACGTGGCTCAAAGTAATACCTTACACATTTACTACGAGCACCGATCCATCTACCAAGCGTGGAGATTTTTCTCTATGTTTTTATGACGGGTTACATAATAAAATACAGTTAGCCAGTTACAGTTTTTTATACCAATAATATATACTAACTCCGTTGCTAGCGCCAGCCGCCCGCAGCGCAAGTGATTTACAAAAAGCCGAAAGGTGTTTCATTCATGTCAAGTTCTGCAAGTGTTTTCCAATGTCCCTTTTTGCATCACCACATAATTTAGAAACTCATCTACTGTCATAGCCAGAACACACATCTAGTTCTGAACCGGAGGGTAGAGGTAGGTATGCTGTTTGGCATTGACAAGTGGGATATCTACATACCTACCTATGTTTAGTACCTACATATAGGTAGGTACCTAATATAAGCCAGCCGCCCGCAGCGCAAGTGATAATATGTGGTCACGTGACGTCACGATCTACACAACAAAATATAAATCCATGAACTTGTAAGAAGTCACGGGCTACAGCTAGTTGTATAGTAAAATGAGATTGATATAAAAACGGAATCTACCAACTTAGCTCAAGTGCGTCGTAAAAGTCGATTGAAGAATCTCACCAGAAGAAGCAGCTCTCATCTGTGTATTTAACACCATATTATAGCATTTTACTCGAGATTCGGAGGAGGCTCTGTTCAGTATTGGACATTAATGGGCTTATAATGTAAAACATACGATACAAACTATTATTTATATTCTTGCAGTGTATGGTATCAAATAAAGTACACAACTAGTGAAAAAAATCATCACGGTATTGTATCCCTCGCTCCGTTCAAGATTAAACACAAGAATCCCTCGCTGCGTTCGGCATCTTACTTTGAAAGAGAAAGATTTAACAAACAAATCGTATTCCACTAATTAAATACATATAAGTATATCGTGACCATTCTATTGCATAATGAACTATTAAGTGATGAAAACCAATTTGATAAAATAAAGCTATTCTTTTCAGTTCAATTCCAGTCAAGATTGACCAGTCACCTCAATAGCACCCAATCACAATCATGACTCATAAGTCACATTGGGTTCTATTGTGGTGACTGGTCAATCTTGACTGGAAGACAAAACATGACATCACTTGCAATGCAATGACATTTTTTGAACTATAATAAGGATATAAGTAAATGAAAGTAAGTGTATATATAAGTAAATGTTGTAAGCATATTGTGAAAGATGATCTAGGCATCCATTCAACTCTGCCCGTTGCCTCAATCCACTTTTTTTTTTAATATTTACATCTTTTGGGAAACTGAAAATATATTTTTTGTGTTTAACTAAGCGTTACGAACTTCTACATACAAATAAAATGAAATTCTGAGAAGAACTAAATTACTAATAAAGTTAGATAACTTGTGTCAATAAAATATGTGTTGCGGTGAACAAATGAAACAATCCTTTACTTACAAAATATATTAGGTACTAATATACGAACAATATGATAAAACAAAAACACAGACAAATTTTATCGACATGAAACGCGTAATCTTTGATTGCACGAATCTCGAGCAACCACTAGTCGATGCGCGAGCGTCTTGGCCATTACTACTAAATCGTAGTGCAAACAATACCTTCATCGCTGTAAACGCAATACACTGCGCGGTTGACAATGTAAAAATAAGGTGGTATCCATGCATAGTAAGCAATGTACAAAATTACATCTGTTTGCGATTGTATCGTTTTCGTCTGTAAACTACATAATACTTTTACAATATCTTTAAATATCACGTTTATTTAAAGGTTTATGGACTAACCGGTGAAAAGAAATCCCTCCTTGCCTTTTACTACACACCTGGCTTCTTTTCATACAGCTTAGGACAGCGCAATTCGGCACAATAATATATTTTATGCAGAGCTTTGCACTGTCACATCGCCCGAGAGCGACTATTAGCGGTTGAAGCGAGTTTTTTCAATATATGCCCATTTTGAGCATATATGCGGCGCGCCTGCCCCGCCCACAATGCCTTTCTATTAAGTAGATTCATTGTTCTGTGGTTACTGCGGTGGCAGAGCGGTCGTTAGCCAGGTGGGCCTTCGCAGGTCCTACCACCAGAGTTGCGATCATTCACCTATAACTGCTAGCAAAGGCCTGAAATTCCTTCGCACGGGGTAATCCACTAGAAGGTAGATGATACCCCAAAAAATAATTTACAGTTTATAATTTTCACGTAAAATTTAAATTGATCGCAATAAGCAATCCAAAGTTTGTTTGTTAACTTTTATTAAAAACATGTATAAATTTGATATATGTTACGTGTTATTTAAGTCCATATATGTATATGCATCGAATCTACGATTCTATACACATAGAACTTCGATAGTGTATCTTGCTTTGCAGCTGTCAAAAACAACGATTCCGTACACAAATTCAACTGAAAACATACTATTCTCTCGCGCTCGAAAAATATCTCTCTTATTTTATAGTATAATGGTTTTCTGGATGTTTTAAAATTATTGCCAAATCTCGCATGGTTGCGAGTACATACCGACACACATAAATTATATTGGCACACAGTCCGTTTCTTTTACAAGTACCTAGAAATTCAAGAATGAAAATAAAACATTACTATGTCGTGATCCAGAAGGGTAGAGTTTGACATACATAAATAAATATTACAGGACAAAATAGCATTTTTTAAATTATCGCGATTATTATACATAATAAATTAAAAAAAACGGGTCTTCTTCGCGTAAACTGTCGGGAATATAAAAAGGTACGCGATGAAGACCCGTTTTTGTTATTAATACTAACATACTTTTTTTTGTAAATACATACTTATCATACAATACAACACCAAAACACAGAATAAACATCTATTTTCATCACACAAATGTTTGTCCTGGGTGGGAATCGAACCCACAGTCTACAGCGCAGAAGGCAGAGTTACCACCAACTGAGCTATGAGGCTTGTCACACATCAGCAGCAGACGGAGACTCCTGAAGTTTTGCTTGGCAAGTGGATTTGTGATGCCAGCAACATTGTTATATAATTCACAGAAGGAAGCTGCTGCCCTAATGCTGGTGAGATTACTTAATCCTCAAATCACTTTACCAACATCCGCAGGTACAACATAATGGATGGTGGTTCTTTAGCTTCAGGTATGCATTATATTGTTTATGGCAAATTGTAGCTTAAAAACACATTGTAGATTCAAATACGTTAAATTCACCACTATAAATATACAGCTAACGTGGCTACAATTTACTAAAACCTACGCGCACACGCGTACGCGCACTTCTGAATATAACCGATTATGGAGTTCGAATGCAGTTTCGGCTTCATACTGGCATAAAGCTTAAGACCTGCGCATATAGTCAGCAGTGAATGTACAACGCAACTTGCTTTGTAGAAGATTTAACTTCCAATGCTACCTTAATTTCACAAATTTGGACGATATATTACTATTATCACTCCTGGTTACATACAAACGTTAGAATCGGGCCGCCAGTCATATACCTAAATACCAGCTATGAATACCGAAACAGGCGCCAATCTTGGTGTGTCCTCAATCATTGCTGGATTCAGTCTCGACAGGCCATTTCCTTACGGGCTTTTGATATGTTTTCTGAAAAATTGTGTAACGATGACATTATTGGTTGTGAGATTATGATTGTGTGTATATCAGGCTGAGTGGTGTGTTATGATCAATAGCTGCCATGCTAATTAGCCTAATTTTATGTTTTTTTTTATGAGTTATGTGTAACATTGGGCTAAGGATTGCTTGGCATATTTTTATGTTTTTTTTTATTGTATGACGGGGAAGCGCTTAATTGGCTTTCATATCACATATTTTTACTGTTATTTTTATTTTTTACTGGCTTTTTTTAGTGTATCTGGTTTCAGGTTATGATAAGGCTGGAGGTAGAAGCACACTTCACACGGAATTTTCAACTGTCTGAAGAACTGCTTTTGATATGTTTTCTGAAAAATTGTGTAACGATGACATTATTGGTTGTGAGATTATTATTGTGTGTATATCAGGCTGAGTGGTGTGTTATGATCAACAGCTGCGATGCTAATTAGCCTAATTTTATGTTTGTTTTTTTAATAAGTTATGCTAAGGATTGCTTGGTATATTTTTTATGCTTTTTTTATTGTATGACGGGGAAGCGCTTAATTGGCTTTCATATCACATATTTTTACTGTTCTTTTTATTTTTTACTGGCTTTTTTTAGTGTATCTGGTTTCAGGTTATGATAAGGCTGGAGGTAGAAGCACACTTCACCCGGAATTCTCAACTGTCTGAAGAACAGGCTACCTTGCAATAGAATCATAACAACAATTATTGTGTTCTTATGTCATGGCGACAGACTTAGGTGAGATGGTGGCAGCCATCTCTAGGTAGACTTGAACAAAGTCTTACCACCAACCAAACAAAGCTCAATATTTTACAACCCTGGGGATTTAACACGGGACTTCTCGATCTGACACCGGTAGGTTAACCACTAGACCACAGACGCATTTGAATACCATTTGACAATGATACTATGTTGTTGACATTACTCTATTTTGTATATAATCATACTCATTATTTTGGTAAATAATTCTATTGAATCAAGGATAGATGAAACAATAATATTGCACGGTCCACTTTGCTTCGTCATTTAAAAAACGGCCCCGTTTTATAATTTTTAAATCATTACAAAAAACGTAAACAAAGTCCAAGGGCTTACTAGTTTTAGATAATTGCGTTTATCAAACAACGAAAACATGCTCCAGGCGTATTACCATAATTACATTTTTGTGCTGAAAATTCGTTATTCATGTAGCACATGAACAATTATTTTCTTTCGTACTCTTTTTAACTGTAGATAAAAGCTAGTAAAATACCATTAAAACCGATCGTATTTGTAAAATACTTTACTTTACTGGAAATCGAAACTTCAATAAATAGTTTCTATGCAAATTCATGAAAAATAACTAACTAGCTACCATAACAGATACCTTCTATTAATTGCGCTGGTAATAATTCCAGCCTCCATCAGAAATAACATCCTAACTTTTGTTATCATTGAAACATAATTTTGAAGATGTTTTTGCTAACAATCATTTGCAAATTGAACTAAAATAACTAACTATAGTTACTACTTCAAGTTCGAGAAAGATCTTTCCTCCCACGAACCATAAATTGTTGAATGGTCTCCTTGCCGAGGTTTTCCCTACCTACTTTTATTTTTTATTTTTTTATTGTACGACGGGGAAGCGTTTGGCCTTCATCTCACCGTGTAACAAGTAAAGATAAGGCCGAAGGTGGCGCACATCACCCGGAATCCCCAACAAACTGAGGAACTGGCTTACCTCTAAATGCCGGAACACAAAATTTTACTAAGAATTGTTATTATGGCGACAGAATAAAGTAAGATGGTGGTAGCTACTCAGGTGGACTTGAACAAAATCCTACCACCAACCAAACCGAGCACAAAATTGCCCCCTGGGGATCGAACCCGGGACCTCTGGATCTGAAATCGGTGGGTTGAACCACTAGACCACAGAGGCGGTTAAAAACTGTTGCTGGCAGGATGGGGTTTTTAAAATTGGCTAGATGAAGATTTTAAAGAGTCGGAAACGTGAGTTCTGGTGTTGCGAGCGTCCATAGGCAACGACGTGAGGTTTTCCGTCAGGTGGGCTATATGCCTGTTTGCTACCTTAGTGGTATAGATATATAAAAAAAACCATCAGACAGTAACAGTGGACCAACCTTTGATTATTAAAAAAAAAAAAATGGCGGTGGAACTTGTTGTTTTTTTTTTAAGATATAAGAAAAAAACAAAAACTAATATCCTCAATAAAAATATTCTCCTTCGTTTTTATAGATGTAGCATATTGAAAGGACATATTCACTTCGAATATAAATAATACAGTTCCTCTTATAGAGCTGTATGGCCAAGTGGTTTTAGGCCCGCCTTTCGATCCGGAGGTTTTGGGTTGAAATCCAGTCGTGCACCAATGGACTAACGGTTTTCGGAAGTTTATGTGCGCATTTGATACATGCACAAGCTCTGATGGTGAAGGATCGTGAAGAAACCAGCATATCCGTAAAGAAAGCAATCTTAGATTGGGCAATTAGGAAGCGATTAGTTAAATAAAACTAATAAAAACGCAAGGGATTTTGTTTCTTAGCGCAGCCCTACACACTACAAAAAGAAGCTACACTTAAAATATAATGACTCTAAGATCTCATGTTTGGGCTGTGTGTTGATTCTCAGTCAGTCACGTCAATTCTATGTATTTTTAGGATATTATAAATAAGATAAGAGATAAGGTATTTAAAAAAAGAATGAAGGAAGTTTGCCGATAGAGTGAAGTTGAAAGTTTTTCGGTAAGTAGATGGATTCATGTTGAAAACGAAATAAAACCTTCTTCTCTCATCTTATATTCTTATCTTATACTAATATAAAATGCTAACTGACTCACGGCTAATCGTAGAGACATGAAATTTGGAAGGTATGTTTGTCTTGATGCGAAAATGAGTGCTAAGAAGGGGATTTTGAAAATTCGTACCCTAAAGGGTTCAAAAAGGGGTTGAAAGTTTTCATTAAAAGTATGCCCTAACACTAAAACCGTGAAAATAAATAGTAAACTAAAAATGTTAAAAGGTCAAAATTATCATTATAGATTTCTCGTATAAAATAGATTAGAAAGTGACTCATGGTTTGGTCCTTTTATTAGAAAAAAAACATTGTTATTTAACAGAAAAACGCGATGTACACGTGGTTTATAGAAAAAACTGGTGTATTTTGAGTGCTCTTTATGCAATGGATGAATGTCAAAACTACCAAGGTCTGATGATGGAGTAGAATGCAATATAAAGTGTTAGAATAGTCGTGCTTATACTTTTTGAAATCGGTATAACGAGGTATTTAACGACAAATGTTTTTTTTTTTATTTACCCTGCCGTAGGCGGCTTAAGAATCGACCTCGTCCAACTCCGCGAATGTCGTAAAAACCGATTTAAGGGATCTTACCAGAAGAACGGCAGCTTCCTGCTGTGTGTTACATAACACCTTTACTGTGATCACCAACCCGCCTGCCAAGTGTGATGATTATGGCAAAACCCTCCCGTTTTTGGAGGAGGCTCTGTCCATTATCCAATTATTCACTACATAAATGGGCTGTTGACGTGACTGTATTTAAGACCCTTGACTAATGTAACTTGACAACTTAATACACAGTAATCTTCTAATGCATAAAAGAACAAGTCCTGAGTGAGTGACTGACTGATTCAACTAGATACAACTCACAGCCTAAGCCGCTGGGCGTACAGACATGAAATTTGGAGGGTATGTTTGTCAAGGTGGGTAGGCGTCCGGTAATAAAGGAATTTGGAAAATTCGCTCCCCAAAGGGTTCAAATTGGCGTTCAAAGTTCGGAGTAAAATGTTGCATATCCATGAAACCACAAATGATAGGTACTTGAAAATTAGTATGTTTAGTATTGTGTATTAGATTGCCCATAAGGAATAAGTTATGGCTTATTTTCGGTTTTCAATATTTTTATTATAAATAAAGGGGTGATCAGTATAAACAAAAAAAATAGGGGGTTCCCATACGTGAAAAGTTTTAATAAATTGTTATTTTCGACCTGTATAATGACAAAGTCGGTTTGAGTATAGTGCTTACTTTGTGGTAAATAAATAAATGAATGAATAATACAATCTGGCCAAACGTGAGTCGGACCGGTACTAAGACTTCAAAAAGCCTGCATTTTTTGTCTGGGACTGTGTGTCAGAACCCTCGGTGTGCGCTGCATACAAATTTAGAAGTTAATCGGTCAAATTTATCCAGATATCCAACAAATATATATATTTATAATATAATACTTGCACCGATTTCAAAAAACCAATACGCGGACGAAGTCGCAAGTAAAAGCTAGTTAAGTTATACATATACATATAACAGGCCTCAGAGATCAGTAGCTTTATTTTGTGCCTGGTGGTGGGTTGAATTGTCATCCGGGACAAACACTTTTGTAATACAAGTAGATTGTGTTTACGGGTTTTATTTTCAAAAAAATACGAAAAAGTATATCTACGCAATCTATTTCCCTTATTACTTTTGTTTAGTTTGGGAATGGATGTCGCTGTGTAAAAAATAAGAGCTCCGTATCTATGATGAACAAATAAGCCGTGTACAACGCAGAACCCTTCGTTCACCGTGCTAATATCATATAGCACTGATGGTACTATGGGGTAATGTGTATGAGCGGTTGAACTATTTATGGTAGGTAGTACCTACGGTTTTTTTTCCCGTGGTACTATTGATGAACCGGAGTTTCGCAACTCGCTTAAATCAGAGCTTTACTTCCTTACGCGATAAAAGTGCATATATCCAATAAATCACAATTTCCAAGAACACTCCAAAGAGCTGTTTTCCCGAAGCCAATCTTGAATTCACTGCTACGACGTCTCCTGGGAGTGTGATTGATGGAGAACAACATGAATAGTCCTCGCTTTGATTTCAATCAGATAGGGGCAAGTTGTATGTGCGAGTTCCTCAAATTCTGATGACTCGTTTGCTAGAATATACCACTGTTACCAGCATTATTCCTTTCCTAACAAAATTTAAGGTAATCAACTGAATTGGAATCAATGAAAATAATTTATATCAAAACTGTTATGGTATTAGCCAAGGTTTTAATTTAATGTTGAGGTATTTTATCAGAAATATCGCACAACTCACCTTCAATTTCAATTTTTCTTCACCTTCAATAACCTAGTGTTTAGTCAGACCTTATTAGGTTTAAAAACACTACTGACAATTATATGTTAAAATTTTAAGTGAATAAATATATCTATCTATCTATCTAATTCATACAGATCTGTGTATGATCTGCTCCTTCAAAAATGTATACTATTTAGAGTTTAAAACAACGTGATAAAAGTGCTTGAAGGCAATGCATACGAAGAAAATTTGTTTAATTTATGAGTACCTACCACTTTATGAAAAAAAAAAATATAATCTAAAAAACATTGAAAATGAAAACCCAATACCCTAACTAAAAGATCCAGTACCTACAAAATTTCATATTTTTTAGTCCGATTGATAGAACTACAGGCAAATAATCTTGCCCGTGAATCAACAAGTAGAACTCCGAGATCGGACCACAGGCAATAATGTAAATGTATTTCAAAATCAAACTTCACTTTTGCCTCTGCACTAACTGTCACTCAAAAACTCACTTTCCTATGCTGTGATATAACTCGAACGAATCAAGTGATAAAGTTCGTGCAAACTTCCTTCCTTCCACATAATATAGTATTAAAAATCTAGAGACACGTCGGAAACTTATTTCATTAGAAGAGACTTATGTGCTTACACGAGTAGCTATGAACCATGTCTTTGGAAGTAATATATAGGAAGCTGATAAAAGTATTGCTTTTGTGTACGAAACGCGTGTATTTTATCTTGTTGTAATCTCTCGAATAGCTACAGTCACATCACATCAATACTCCATTAGTGTCCATTGCTGGACAGATCCTCTCCAAAGCTGGAGGGTTTTGCCATAATCACCACGCTTGGCAGGCGGATTAGTGATACATATAGGTGTACATAATAAACAAAAGAAAAGAAAAAGGAAGCCATTGCCTTTCTTCTGGTGAGAACAAGTCATCCATGGGCTGAGTTGGAGGGGTCGACTATTAAGCCGCGACCGCCATGGCAAGCTAAAGTCACTCGATCAAGTAAATTTATAATGTTTTTAAAAATATTTCATAACAAACCAGACTTATTATCAAAATTGGCAATTTATATATTTGAGCTAGAGAAACGCTTAGGTTTTTGTTTGCATCATCCCGATGGAATTTCCTGAAATCTTTTCTTATAACACCTCTACAGACATGAGGAAGCTTATCCTGAGACTTTCAAGTCCTTGGACTTCAAAGTCCTTGTTTTGGGTTGTGTTGTGCGTTCTCAGTCAAGTCAGGTCAGTCATTCTACTGCACGACGATTTTATATAGATAGATTTTATACCTAAAATCCTATTATGATTTATGAAAACCGCACGTATTCATTATTTATCTACCTATTGTCAGTATGCATATGGTAATAAAGAATACTTTAGTAGCAGCAACTTCTCTGTTTGTCTTTATAGCAAGCCAATGTTTGAACATTGCCTCAAACATAGTCTCTCTGGGGCAATAGCTTCCAAGTCAGTGGCTCTCAATAGCTATTGGTATAATTACCGTATTATTGCGCATGAATTATTGTAGGCTCCATCAGATTTCAAAGGTAATGTTGGTCATCAAACGTTTAGAGTATTCATTAATTCATTCATTCATTCATTCACATTCATTCGTTCATTCATTCATTAGTACTTCTGCAAGTCCTGAATATCTCCAATATCTAACCGAAGGGGGATAGAAGTGAATTCCCTTAACCTCATCACTAGTTATGCGTATTGATGATCATAGGATTAATATTAAATTGCCCAGATGGTTACTGCTGCCAATTCGATATCCTTCTGCCCGGCAAATAGCCCAAATAATGTGTATAGTTTTTTTGTGATCTGGTGGGCAAACGCATGTCTTTCATCAATTAAAAAGTAGTGAGTGGAAAAAGGAAAATTGTTTCCTGTTTTGATAGTCATATTGAATAATGAGAGCGCAAAAGGCAACGCAAGCGCATGTGACTGTGCTAAAAACCTTGTTTTTCAAATATATAGAAAAAAAACAGCTTCTGGAGCTTGTAGAGTTTGTAGTAGAGTTCTTGGAATCTCGGAAAGTCATTGGTGGATTTCATTTCAAGTCAGTCCATAGCATGGCAACCACACGCTGTTACATATCAACTGGTGTCTAAAGGTTTAAGGTAAAAGCGAACCGGTTCAGATAGCCATAGAATTGTTGTTCGTGTTGATCAAACACCAACAAGTGAGCATGTATTTAACCGCCAGTGTGCTATAGTGGTTCAACCCACCGATTTCAGATCCAGAGGTTAGTAGGGAGAGAGGGGTGTTACAGGCGGTTTAAGTCCGCCTTGCTAGCTACCACCATCTTACCTAATTCTGTCGCCATAACACAATTCTAAAATTGTTGTGTTCCGGCATTTAGAGGTAAGATAGGCAGTTCCTCAGTTTTTTGAGAATTCCGGTGAAGTGCGCCTCCACTTTCACTTGTTACCAGGTGAGATGAAGGCCGAACGGTCGTTGTAACAAAAAAAATAATTGCTGAAAACAGCTAAATTAAATTCTGCGATGAAATGCAGATATCAATGCGCATCAAAGCTGTATACATGTATCATCATCATTACAGCCCATAAAAGTCAACTGTATAGGACATGGGCCTCCCCCAATGCTAAAGAAAGCAATGGTGGGTTTTGCTATAATACTCACGCTTGGCAGGCGTGTTGGTGATCGATGACTCTTTAACGATTACTACTGCATTACCCCAGAACTCTGTTATTACTCAACCGATTTGAAAAATATATTTACATAAAAAAATAACGTATTATTGCACCCTTACACGATTCTTAAATAGTGTGTCGGTGATATCGTGGTGTCGTAGGTTTTACAACGAAAAAAAGATAAAAATAAACTCTTTTTGGAAAAAAAATGCGCCGACTTCACCACTAAAAACTTACTTACTCTTAGGTTAAGTTAATATAATTTGAAGGCGGTGCCATACAATACACATGTTGTTGTGCTTGGCAATTCGGCACCAACTTCAAATTATATGAACTTACCCTAAGAGTAATTTGTAAGTTTTTAGTGGTGAAGTCGGTTCCTTTTTTTTTCAAAAAGCGTTTATGTATGAATAGCGTTGGACTCTAATTAGAATCCGAGTAAAGTGATGTTTCCGATCTGAAAACTTTTCGTGTAGTAGTAGTCTTCTTAGGTTAAATTATAAAAAGGACGCAGAATATTTCATTACTTCAATAGAGCTACCAGGTCATAACTCATCATACCATCATAATGGTTATGTTTGTAGCTTAACAAATATTGTCCGACAGTATATTTTCATGCTCCCAATAACATTTTCTCATATTCCGCGTATCGGATATTAAACGAGTTTTGTCAACAGTTGTATAGAAGTGAATATGATATCGGCAACTGGAATACCTATGTTTGAGTTATACCAATATATTGCTTTAATATCGATATGGATACCTATAATAATATTTTTATTGCTGCTTTGTATTAATTCGTTTCATTGGTGGTTGGGCTTGTCTTAAGTCCACCTTCCTAAGGTAGTGTAACGGCTGTTTTCACGGATAGGTAAGTTCACGGCACAAGGGTACAGGGGAAACCACAGTACAGACTAGCAGAGGCTGGGAAGTTGTCTGTGGTCCATAAAGATGATAGGCGGGCACTCTAGCGGCGAGCAGCGGCGAAAGACAAACACAGGTGTCTGTTTGATCGATAGCCTCGCCATAGAAAGCGGCGACATCTGGGGAAGAGATATAGGTAATTCGATTCAAAAAGAAGGGTTGATGCAGCAGTGGCGCCATCAATGATTCGAGTGGAGTTGCAGAAAATGCTCAACAGATGTCTGATGGGCTAAGGAGAAGTTAAATTTTCTGAGGTTTGTGGTTCTCGAACATTCGATGGAGACCAAGTCTATACATAAAAAATCCTTTCTCGTCGCACCTGGTGGCGGGTGGCAGAAACCCAATTTACAACAGCTTCTTAGAGCCTTCGATGGATTTCTCAGATAAATAGTTCAAAAAGGCGAGGCAGGGTCACTCCGTATTCTGAATTTCTCAAGAGGCCGTTATTATCGCCAAACCACAGTGTGTTGCTGCGTCAGGGAGACGCCCAGGTGTCAAGGGCAGAATCTATGTTTGTTCGAAAAACCAAGAAGCAGTAAGGCCGACGCTGCCAGCAGGAATCCTAGAAGCCTGTAAATCCATCGAGAAGGAACCGGCAAGGCGCTGTTGATACCAGCCGCTCACAAAACGAAGGTATGTTTTCAAGTCCAGGCAAAGGGAGCTGCAGGACAGGTCTTTTGTCGTTAATAGGGAAGATCAAGTAATGTGAAGGTTATTTTTTTAGGGAGCGCCAAGACATCCTAGCCCGGGAACGTGCCAGCGAGACCATAGACGGTCACACTTCTCCAGGAGGGAGAAAAAGCAGCCCCGCCCCTACGCCTGAGGTAGGATCTAAGCCACGGGGTTGACCACAGTGGAAAAAAAGGGGAAAACTTCTGTTCCGCCTAGGGAACAGGAATGATAACAATTCTAATGCAATTTGTTGGGGGATTTTCAGGTCTATTGAGGTGAACGGTTTCCCGTGCCGGCGTCCCGTGAGGTCCCGTGAACCCAGTCGCCGTTTGCGCAGCCTAAGAGCAGAGGAAGCAGAGTCGGGGCGGCCGTTGTTCCTGCCACGCGAGCAGATCACGGATCATCAGAGAATCAGGTGGGATCCATCTATAGAGGGGAAACGCCCCAACAGAATACGGAGTCCTATATCCTTGTGTTCAGGCGATTTTTTAGTTTCTTTATATTAACAAGTGTATAGTAGTGTTGACATACCAAGCCCCATAATTTTTAGTGTGAACGGTAAAGAGTTAATTTTGTGTAGGTAGAATAGTTTTCAATTTGAGTTCGACTCTGGTTAGGGTAGGAAAGGATACATTTAGTAGACAGTGAGGGAAGATTAGATTAAGGTTGGTAAAGGTGATATCTGTCAGGGTGAAGTTCTGGGTGGTAGCTCTGTCCGTCCCTGTTAACACCTTTCAAGTCAGAATCCCCGGGATATCTCAAGGGGGGAACGATAGAAGGCTTCTCCAGTGTCGCCCCAGCCGAGGGAAAGGGAGGGTCAACGAAAGGGTGTAGCTTGGCCAACAGGAAATTTGGGTAGAACGATTTTTCTCTCCGGAGGTCCTCGAGGGAACCGTTGGCCAGAGCAGATAGAGTTAACCTAGACCACAGCAAGCTAACTTCCAAGTCCCTTCAGGACCAATACTTTGAGGGATTTAAGATCAGGGAGGTGCGTGAATTAAAATTTATCCTTATTCTTCCGGACTGGTAGAAATCAGTCCAGCAATAAACTTTGAAAGGTTGCACCTGGTTGTTCCCTGCAATTCATCATTGGGGTAATGATGAGAGCTCATAATTATAATTAAGCTACCCCTCATTGTATTATTGAAATAAGAAATAGATTTGTAAGTCATTGATTTCTTATGTGTATAAAGCGAGTGTTTTATCAATAAATGTAAGTTTGTAACATTGTGATTGGAGAGTTTCATTTAGATAGGAACCTGATAGGTTTGTCCACGGATTCCCGTCGAATTTCGCTAGCCTGGCTGACGGGAGCCCGTGACAGTAGCTAGAAAGGCGGACTTAAGACTTAAGGCGGAATTATCTTAATACTACCTCAGATTAGCAACTCAACGCAACTTTACTTACTGCGGCGACTATATTGGCCGTAGCATGCTTATTCCTGGATGTAATCCTTCCAATCCTTAGCCATTAACCTAACTTCTCCATTGACTCCTGTGTTGTTCCTTCTTCTCTTTCTTCTCTCCAATCTGGCTTCCGTTCCAGTCACAGTACAGTTACAGCTCTCGTCAAAATTACTGACGACATGAGATTGGGGATTGGAACTTAGTCAACTTACTGTTCTTACTCTCCTAGACTTTAAGCAATGCCTTCAACACGGTCAACTTTAATATTCTCCTAGGCTTGCTGCGCTCTATTAACATATCTCCAGCAGTGGTTGACTGATTCCGCAATTATCTGCTAAGGCGCCGGCAACGAATTGTTTTTGTCGTGGTGTTCTCTATCTGCTGGTGTTCTTCAAGGTGGTATCTTGTCTCCTCTTCTCTTTGCACTCTTCATTAATTCTATTTCACATCATCTTTCTTCATCCTACTATCTCTATGCAGACGATATCCAAATCTATACCCAATCTCCGCTTCACAATCTGAATGGTGCAATTGCCCGTACGAATTCTGCATTCGTGAGTGGAGCAAGGCAATCGGTCTCAACATCAACCCGTCAAAAACGCAGGTTATTATAGTTGGTAGCTCACGTACCATCTCTAATATTGATTGAACAACACTTCCTCCTGTTATGTTTGATGGTGTGATTTTCCATTCGGTAAGTCAGTCAAGGATTTGGGTATTTTCATCGACAGTGACATGTACACAACTTGTTGACGACAGGCGGAAGCTTTTTGTCTGCGTAATTTTCTTCCGACTGCCACTAAAATTATGCTTGCTCAATCTCTTCTCCTGCCGATACTAGATTATGCTGACGTCTACTATCTTGATATCACGGAGGAGCATCTTAGTAAACTTGAGCGACTTCAGAATGTTTGTATAAAGTTTATGTTCGGTCTCCGAAAATATGACCTGTTTCTGAATTTCGCTAAAGGCTCAAGTGGCTCCCAATTCGCCTTCGCCGGAACTCTCACATTCTTTCTCTTTTATTCAATATCCTCCGAAATCCTTTGACCCCCAAATACTTAAAGGAACGTTTTGAATTCCTGCACCTCTTACATGCCCGCTCTCTAAAATCGTCTGAAACTCTTGTTCTTAAATTTCCTGCTCACAAAGCTAGTTTTTACAATAATTCTTTTACTGTGGAGTCTGTACGCTTATGGAACGCGTTGCCGCTTTCAATAAGGCAATCACCTTTTCTGGCTGTGTTCAAAGTTAGGGTTATTTTTTTTTACTTAGATGAACCTGTTTAAATAGCCAATATCATCCTGCGTCACCACATGTATTTGCTGTTATCTGCACCGTTTTATATGTGTTATCATGGTACTTCTAGAACATTTATTAGGTATATTAATATAAATAAATATGTATATATATCTATATATCTTATTTTTATTCGTATAGTATGCAGTTACATAGTATAATATGTAGGTGTTTTTATTTTATATGTTGTGTGAATATTTGAAGCATAGTTGTTATATATAGTCAATTTAGCTAGACCCCTATTAATATGTGCACCACCAACCACCTTTTTAACCATAAAATCATCTCCATCCAAAGGTTGTCTGGAAGAAATCGCTTTTAAGCGATAAAACCGCCTGTTGTATATACATTATTTAAGTTATCCAGTTTTATTTTTAAGGTGTGCAATATAGTATTTTTCATTCATTCATTCATTTATTTTGAAAATCTAAAACACAGACCGTCTGCTGTATACTGAGTTTATTTACTGTACAAAGTGTTAATGCCTAATTGGGCGTATTTATTGAATGGCGAATATTTTTGGTACAAATTAGAGTAAACTTTGTTTTTTTTTTTCATGTAGAAAATTTTATGTAATCGTGTTTTCGAAACACTATCGTTCTAGCATCAATACTGAACTATAACATATATTAATATCAAAGTAAATGCTACAGTATTGTGAAGATATGATCGCTGAAGCTAAACCATTTCACTTATCATAGACTCTTAACTAAGTGTGACGCATTTAGTTTTTTTTTTATTTTTGTTTCAACATTTAGAGGTATGATAGCCAGTTTTTCCGTTTGTTGAGGATTCTTGATAAAGTGTGCATCCACCTTCAACCGTATCATAGCTTTACATCAGATGAGATGAAAGCTTCCTAGTTGTGGAAAAAAAAATGTATTGGTAAAATTATTGTTATTTGCTTGTATTGTAGTCAAAGATCAATTCAATTCAATCAGCAATTGTGTTGTAACACCTAACGAACTTTATATTAATCTCGGTACAGTGGAATATCATTATAACTTAAAGATAATTTCATTATACTCTTAGTCTATGATATGACCTGTTCCATATAAAACAAATATATTTTTGCTAAAAATGATATGAATGATGTTCTTTAGATGTAAAAACAGATTAAATATAAAAATATGATTCAGATTAAGTTAATTATTACATTATTTTTTTATTTTTTTTAAAGCGAGCTTTCCCAGAAGGTACCATTTGTAACTTCGGCAGGAGTGTTATCGCAAGCCATGTGGACCTTTAAAGGTACTAAGCTATGAGCAGATTAGCCTTAGCCAGAGATTCCGTTGCCCGAATTAGACCACTCGGAGGCAGATCACCTATCTCGTATGTTACTACTGGCTTTTTACCTCTCTAACCTCTACAAAAATAGATTAGGACAAATCCTCCGAAAAATTACTAGGTCTATTTAAACGTAGCGTTGATATTTAGTAAATATTTATCAATATTTTAGACGCAGAGATATATACGATCTGTCGCACCTGCATTTGAATGGTGAAATATTATCGCGGAATCCAAACTTGCGAGAACGAAGGAAAATAACATATATTCAAAAGGATTTTGCAAATCCTATATCGAAATTTCAAATTTAAATAAAAAAGCCACTGCACGTATGTTACGTATTGTTATGTTATATATATGTTACGTACTGGTTTTGTCTAGGAAATGAGATACTAATAATATAGTATACCCTCAGTAGTTCTGTTGATAGCATTTCCCAAAAGAGCTCATTGTGTTCCGCTTGTTATCCCACAGTAGGTGGGATGGTAGGTACAACATGTCTTCTTCCTCCACTCTTCTCTATCGGACGTTGTATCATCAGTCACTCTTTTCTTGTCCATATCATCCGTAACACAATTTATCCATCAATTTTTCAGCCTACATCTACCCTAAAATCCATCCACATTCAAAGGTGTTCTCATTGGATTTCATCCTTCTTAATTCCATAACCATGCTAACCTTATAAATCACAAAACTCAACCTTTTAAATCAAAAGAACTACTGGGAATTTAAATAGAATCAAGTATTAACAACAGTGCCAACAGATAGTTATAGTTTAGGCTAGAAGACCCCACGCAATTGCAATTGCGCTTTTAGAATCAATGTTTATCACTATCATATGCCCAGCCCAGTGTAACAAATATTTCCTACTATTGGGAATATAATTAAAGGTGGAGATTATAGTGCGACGTTACAAAAGTCCAGACGCTGCCATCCCCATCCAAGAATGAATGTGATTCCCATAAGCTCCACATCTGGTATAAAAAGGTATGACTACTCAAGAAGTAGATGTTACCCATCACCTGGTATAATCCCTTAGTCACCTCTGACAACATTCATGACATGGCATGACCATATTCATTTCCGGGGTATCCCAGTATCGAATATCAACACAAAGGTCACCGATCCGCTTGATAATAATAGTAAATTACATATTACTCCATCGTTAGGCGTTCATAACATGCAATAGATGTTTTTTAACCGACTTTCAAAAAAAAAGAGGAAGTTCTAATTCATCGTTTTTTTATGTTAGATAAGAATAGAATAAGATTTTTTTTTTTGTTAGGGTATATTTTACAAATGGTCCCATTGATCAAATAATGGGATCCTAGAGAAATCGAGGGAATTCTTCAAATATCATTATGCACACTTGACGTGATTTGTGTATTTTTAGGGTCGGTATACTACCCAGGTAATCCCATTGTCATCCAGGTCAGGATCTGATTTCGGGAACCTGGAAAAATCGAGGAAACTCTTCAAATATTACAAGCACACTTGAAGCGAGTTGGGTTTCAAAAGTAAGGAAAAAACGGACCCCATATAGGATCACACGTCTTTCTGTCTGTCCGGCCATCTGTCATCAAAATAATTGGAAAAAATACGTCATCCAGGTAAACGAAATGGTATCATATTCTTCATTGAAGTCGGTTTTCTTTAGTTTTTAAAACGTAATTATTGTGAACACTAATTTGTATATTATTGGGTGGATATATATATCAAATTTTTAGTTAATGATATCTTCAGATTGAAATGTCTAATTTAATTAATTTAAAAAAGTACTAAAACGGCCTTGAATACGAAGTGATTTATTTGGATAAGGATTATTACCAATCAACAAATAACGTGGTGTTCCACAGGCGTATCTATTCATATATATATCTAACTGTTTAAGCATTAAATAGTAGTTATTTATAGTATACTAGTTGTTACTAGTAAGGTTTTCCGATATTCATATCATATTTTTACTGTCAACCTTTATTGTTATTTGTAATTTAATTGAATTGTAAGTATGGAAAGTTAAGTCAGCTAAGACACCTCGCGCGTTGTAAGCCTTACAGAGAGCTCATATTAGGTTGGTTTTGTATAAATTGGTTTCTTTTAGAAATATAAAATGATGATCATCTCATAGAATAAATGTTCCATCATTTAATTTGTATATTATTTATAGCAACTTTCAAATTAATCCATAAATATATTGAAATAAAAAACCTTTGAATCCCTGTAAAACTGCAACGAGGTATTTAAAAAAAAGTATGATGAGGTATTATCGTTTATAATTTTTACACTTAGTTTCGTATTCCTTTCCAAAAAAAAGTGAAATACAAACCTTTTAACCCCTTTTCGTTCCTTCAAAGGGGGTTGGGAGATAATAAGTTTATATAATCCTTGCCAATAATATCAGTAATAATTGTACAAAGGTTCATTTATATCTTCCAGTAGTATCAGCGTGATGTGCTTTCGTACAAATCAGACACACAGACAGACAATTATTTTTATAAAGCTAGGTATTGTTTTGGCTTTAGTATCGATTATAGTGTTTCCTTATATTGACATTTTCTAAATACATTTAATGTAAATATTTCTACTTGTTACCTAGTTTTATTAAAATTTTATGGAAGATTTTCATGAATAAATAATGAGTATGTTAATTTTTCGCAAAGTACGTTAGATTACGTAAAATATCACCTGTAGGTACGTATATTAGAATAACGTTTATTGATAAAAAAAAGTTGTACAGCTTTATTACTTAATAAGTAAACCTTATAGGTAGGTAATGTATTTAAAGCACTAAAAATAAAATAGTTAAGATAGATGACCTCTAAACTAAGTTGAAAGCTTCTATTTTACAGGCCGAGGCTCGTAATATTATTTTGTGCACAAATAAAGTAGGCAGATGGTACTTTGACACCTGAACTAACATAATCCCTTGTATTTCAGTTCTCAAGCTCTTAACATGTTGTGTTGTACTGATGGAATGCGACGTGATCAAACGAGATTTCGTCAGTAAGTCAGGTACTTGGTTTGCTGAACTTATTTTTTTTTTTTTAAGTACCTACCTACCTAACATCTTTTTTCATCTCTTCTTTATTCAATAAAATGTTCAATTAAGCTAACTATGTACAAAGGCATCAGTCAGACCCCTACGTAATGTTTTTCTAATTACTTACTTCGTCATAAATGATAAATGGG
The DNA here is from genome assembly GCA_951394065.1 of Venusia cambrica. Taxonomy (NCBI): domain Eukaryota; kingdom Metazoa; phylum Arthropoda; class Insecta; order Lepidoptera; family Geometridae; genus Venusia; species Venusia cambrica. Next base: position 13,115,880 of record OX596035.1, read on the forward strand.
AAAAGGAAAAGAAAAAAACAATAATATATGAGATATCCCCAGGAATTACAAAACTTAAAACTAAGACTTATTTAGACTATAGGTATCCATAGGTTGGTGGTGTTTGAAGTTGGTACTTGGAGTGTTAAGATGTATGAGTATGTGTATGATATTAGTGTGTATGTTTAGATGTAGGTATGTGCTAAATGGTGTAGGAAATATTATATTATTTTACTAATAACAAACAGCTCGATGTTTTCATAACACAAATTTGACAACCAGTTTATTATTTTCCCCGCCATATTAAAAGCAAAGTCTTATAATAGGGTCCCACTGACACTCTTTGGGTACAAAACTCAAAAAATAAGGGTGAAAGTTGACGAAAAAACAGATTCTTTCTCTCAAAGTCAATCTCCATGAGATGTTTCCGAATCACCACTTTTAACGAGTTGAAATAGCTTTTTAAAGCTCTTTTTTAAACGAAACAAAATAGCCTTTCCCTCATTCAACACCGATACCAAAGTTTGTCTCTCTTAATCGTCGCTTAAACTACAGTTAAAACGCGTTCCAGGATCTTCCAAATTGAAAAATAGCTGAGCGTCTTTGCGATAAATTTAAACAGAAAACTTTGAGTTTAATCGCTAAAATGGAATTCGGCCATTCGTACTTTATTTAAGTTCTTCGAATAAATAAGTAACTTTGTCTTACGGTTACCTTGTCTTGCAATGTTGCGTAGAGTGCATCTTTGCCACAAAGCAAGTTTAGTTAATGTGAAAATGTGAAGAATACATTCTGTATCACACACAAAGTGTTAATAAATAAAAAAAAATGAATCGACATTTCATTCACACACAGATATTGCATCAAACATTAAAAATATTTGGTTACATCACCAAGTGCACTGCGATTTGTGCGAAAGAGGATGAAGAAGGCATATGAAATGTGCCTGAAAATGGGTATGAAAGCCATGGATGCAGAGTTGCCAGCTGATAAGAGTGAGTGGAAAAGTAGAACATGCTGTGCAGACCCCACCTAGCGTAAGATGTGGCTAGGATAATGATGAGGTACACTGGGAAATTCAAGTGATTTTTTGACAAAAAAATTGTCTTGTCCTCTTGGGTAGTAAAATCACACACAATATTCTTCGTTAAGTGGATCCTAAAGGTTAGATACGTGACAATATTTGGTAAATTGGGTCCCTAGTAGAACGTACTTTGCTCATAGATAGCCAAGTCGATAAGCGAACTAATATGAAAAATCTTAAAATGACATTTCTAGAATAATGTCGCTTGTGTTTGGACGTAGCATGTATGTATGTAGTTGCAAATTACACTTTTTAAAATCCACTATGTGTTTTGAGCTAAAATTTATCAAACATGTATGTAGGTAGGTACATAATTCAAAAGAGTTTCGCTACTAACTTACGTACTACTTTCGTAATCGCTACTTACCTTACCTTAAGAGCATGTCATGACATTTAATCCAAATAGGAAGACATTTTTCAAAAAAGCAAAATGTGTTTCGTCATGAAAAGTAGGTGCTGAAATATAATCTTCCCTTGACGATTCCCATGGCGTTTTCATTACAGAGAGTGGATGAAAAAATATTTCTCGATAAGCGGATCTGAAAAATAGAGTTGTGTGCAAACTCTAATAGCCGGAATGTTTTGGTGTTCATAATGACCAGTGATTATTATTCTGTTAATTTCTTACAAAAAAAACAAATTTGAATATCAGTGATGATATTTATAACAAGCCTCATAGCGCAGTTGGTAGTAACTCTGCCTTCTGCGGTTGTAGGTTTCCCACCCAGGACAAATAATTTGTGTGATGAATATAGCTGTTTGTTATGTGTTTGGGTGTTGTATTGTATGGTAAGTAACCTATGTATTTACAAAAAAGTATTCTATCCATAATCTAGTTCAAATATTATAAGTTATGCTTCGTTTGGAGCTAGATGGCGCTGTGTGAAATGAATGTCCTGGAATATTGAATAATATTCATAATTATTATCTTATTTTTTTCGATTAAAACAATATTAGAAAATAGTTTTGAGAAGACTCAAGGCTAAGAGCTATTTCTATGATAATTTTATGCTTTGAGGCAAGTTCTCGTTTATTATGAGATTTACGTTGCCAATTAATAGGATCTTGAATGACTATTATTTCAACGGTGAGCTAACTAAAGAGGTTTTGGGGTCGACTCTAAAATATATTTCTGGAATAAATCGAATGATACAAAATATAATTATGTTATATATTTTAAAACCATAAAGCAATGTGTTTATGAATGCAAAAAAAAAACCACTGACGTACTCTGCCCTAGGATTCCTATTATCAATCAACACGTATAATATCAACACGTGACGATAATATGCTGCCAAATAATTTGTTTGAACATGATTTTTCTTGTAACTAATTATTTAAAAAAAAAACCATATTCTCCCCATCTAAAACGAACTCTTGTTAAACTACAATAAAAATACACAGCAAATTTCAAGATCTTTAAATCAAAGCCGGTCGGTCACAAAAAACCGACTAGTTTCAATATTATGAGTAATGTCGGTCATCTGGCCACTCTCATTTCTCAAAGTATTGCTAAAATATTGATATCTCGTTTCGTCGATACGATTTTAATAATGATAAAATATTTGCTCATAGTCTGGGAAGTTTCACCAAGGACGCAATTGGAACCAGAGGTTAGTATATCCATTATTCTTGGCTACGATTAAATGGGTAAGTAAAAAATTACAGTTATGAAAAGAGGTTATATTTTTTTTTTATATAAATGGAGATTAGGATTATATAGGTTTAAAATTGTGAGATTAAGGCCAAGTGCATGGCCTTAATCTCACAATCTCAATCCTACCGGCTGCGCCACAATGATTATGTTCATTGAATCACGGACTATCGTAAACTGATTTATTCGATGGCTATGGCTACTATTAGATGAGGTTTAACCTCCCTACAAGAACATTACAGCTTCAAGTTATGATAGGGCCAAAGATAAAAGCGCATTTTACCCAGAATCCTTTTACTTACATCTCAACACACAAGACAGTCTTAAGTAAATTGTTTTTTCATACCACTAAAGTGGCAAATAAGCATACGGCACACCTGATGGAAAGCGGTTACCGTCGCCTATGGACGCTCGCAACACCAGAAGCATTACTCGCGCATTGCCAACCATATAAAAATGTCAAAAGATTTGAAAACTCCATACTGTAGCTAGTAGGGAAAACCTCAGCAGGTAGATCATTCCAAAATTGTATAGTTCGCGGGAGGAAATTATCCTTGAACCTTACGGTGCGCGACGGCATTGTGTTCAAAGTGTGTGGATGAAATTTCTGTCAATGACGAGCGGTGCGATGATAAAAAGAGGCTGCTGGCACCATATCAAACAATTCCTCAGAACACAACCCATTATAGAAGCGGTCGAACACACACAGAGAGGAAAATTCTCTCCTGAGAACTCTTGAGAGGTTCAATACTTCAATACATTTGTTAGTATGGGATCGTCAACAATTCTCACAGCTCATCTTTGAGCAGAATCAAACGGATTAAGCTGGTACTCTGGTGCTCCTGCCCAAAGGTGACAACAGTACTCCATGTAGGGTCGGACTTGCGACTTAAAAATAACACTTTGAGCACAGTGAGCTTTTCGGATGGCCGCTTTGTTTTATCCTCTAGGCGACTATGGAACTGAAAATCTCTGAAGATGTCAATACCCAGGATGTCAATGCTCCTAGAGACGGAAGAGGCATGTTCTGAAATTACGGAGTTACGATAAAGGGATTTTCTTAGCAGTAAACGCTTGTGTCTACGTAGGGTTAAACATGACCTGGTTCATTTCTCCCCTTTCCTGAGATCGGCCGATGGGCAATTACTAATCAACAAACCAGGTGGTCGGTTAAGAAAAAAATATATCAACCGACAAACCAGGTGGACAGCCTGGTTGGTTGGTAAGTAATAAACGGATTCAATGAGGAGCAAGTATTGCTCTCAATATCCGGTATTCTAGTTGGGGAGGTTACTAACGTGAGAAGCCATATGCCAGAGCAAATTCATAAGCAGATCTCCCCTGCGTGATCAGTGCGTTAAGAACCCAGCAACTCAATGAGATGGTCAGTCGTCGTCTGCAAGTACTTCAGAAAGTAATCCGTGTCCTGTTTACTGCCACCGGGAGATCTGTAGAGGCACGCGTAGATACGGGTGGGGTCACCATAATCTATACGCACCCACATCACAGACAGATTCCGGTTTTCAAGGCCGTCAAGACGGCAACAGCATACCCGGATTTGAAAACATGCCCCGGCTTTGAACTAAAAGTTGCGTTCAAGTTTGTAACGGATTGTGTTAATACTACTACATATAGATATTTATATAAATAATACCCCATTGCAACTTTGCATCGATATTTAAACCCAAGAAAGTAGTTAATAAAAAAAATATTACAATTATTGTTTCATATTATATTATTGCTTCCATAAAGTTAAGTATTTCCCCATTTAAGATAATGTTAGCATTGCTGACTTGAACGTTAAGCAAGGTGAATCTAATGCATTTGGTTTTTTTCACATTTAATAAGAGGTTATTTACCGTATACCAATCAAGAACTCTAGCTAGAGAAGCATTTACATAATCATAATTATCTTTAGCCGTATCAACTCTAAATATTAATGAAGTATCGTCTGCAAAGAATACAATATCACATAAATCCCCTACACAGGAAGGCAGATCATTGACATGGACTAGAAACAAAAAAGGTTGTCACCACTACATCTCCTCGTGGAGCTCTGGCGACCTTAACTGTAAGGCTATTTTCCTAGACGGGCTGCTCAATTAGTGAGTAGGAGATCCTACTATGCCCTATACCTCCTATAAAAGTGTATCCTATAAATATAAGTTGGCTGTAGCTTGCCAGGCGGACCTAAAAGGCGGAACTAGGCCTCCTCCAAATAATACATTGGGGAGTCTCTATAATAATCATGCTTGGCAGGCAGAATAGTGACTGCAGTATTGTTGTTAGATGTTTAAGTGGATGTTGGTTGCCCACGTGTTATCCATTATGACATCCACAGGAAGATTTGGAGCCATAAAATTGTATGATTCTCCAGTACTGTGTTAAATCGTTACCGCCGTGAGCAAAATCGGGGTAAAAAACTCAAATGTAGTTAACACCTACCCCGAAAATGGATACAAACAATTAACTAACTTCTTAAATGTCAACAAAAAATAAATAAAACTGCATTATCTATAAAAATGTTTATAATTATTTGATTTATAACCATTGCATGTCAGCTAATGTACCAAATGGAATGCAAATCCCAGCATTCTACCCTTCATTTACGTTCATAAATTACAAATTTTATGGTCAATTCACCTCATTCCACTCCCCTTTTCCCTTTTTAAAAAGGTGTAAAAGTTTAACGCGCAGTAAAATCTGCGCTTTGGAAAAAAATGTTCCACGTTTGGTTAGCCTTCTGTGTAGGTTCAGTTTAATGACATGCCAATTTTTTGTTTTGTTTTTTTTTTTTTTTTGTTTAAGTTGGATGTATGCTTAATTTAAATATTTAATGTGAATAGATAGACACAAATCGCATTCAAATTGATGCAGTTTATTTGTTCATTTAGATGTCTTCTGCAACATTAAATAAATGAAATAAAAAAATCAAAAAAACTGGACATTAATTTCACAAAGCGCCATATAGCTATATACACATTCAGGTCATAAGTATTGTCAGAAAGTAAAAACTTTTCTTTTAGAATTCTGGCCACAAAAAAGTTTATTGAATTCGAATTTCGAATTGTTCATGAAAATAAAAATGTATACTATTTAGAATTATACTCATTTTTAAATATGGAGTGGACGCTTATAGAAGAACGTGTTGCAGTTATTGCGTTGCATCGTTGCGGTTACGCGTCAATTCAAATTTTTGACATACTGAAAAATTTTAATATAACCAAAAGATTCATTTATCGTACCATCAAGCGATACAATGAAGACTCTAGTGTAGATGACAGGTCAAGAAGTGGTCGCCCTCGGTCTGTTAGGACTCCAGCAGTGATAAAAGCTGTGAAGGCGCGAATTCAAAGAAATCCCAAACGTAAGCAGAAACTGTTGGCCCTTCAGATGGGGTTAAGCAGAACCACGGTGAAAAGGGTGTTAAATGAAGACTTAGGGCTTCGGGCATATCGAAGAAAAACAGGACATCGTTTAAATGCTCGTCTAATGGACCTGATACTGAAAAGATGCCGCGCTTTGTTGAAGCGGTACGCGGGAAAAAAATATCGGGAAATTATTTTTTCGGATGAAAAAATTTTTACCGTAGAAGAGAGCTACAACAAACAAAATGATAAGGTGTACGCACACAGTAGTGAAGAAGCGAGCAACCGTATTCCGCGTGTCCAACGAGGTCATTTTCCATCCTCGCTCATGGTATGGTTGGGAGTTTCTTATTGGGGCTTAACAGAGGTACATTTTTGTAAGAAAGGTGTAAAAACGAATGCAGTTGTATATCAAAATACAGTCCTGACGAACCTCGTGGAACCTGTTTCTCATACCATGTTCAATAACAGGCACTGGGTATTCCAACAAGATTCGGCGCCAGCTCATAGAGCGAAGAGCACACAAGACTGGCTGGCGGCGCGTGAAATCGACTTCATCCGGCACGAAGACTGGCCTTCCTCCAGTCCAGATTTGAGTCCGTTAGATTACAAGATATGGCAACACTTGGAGGAAAAGGCGTGCTCAAAGCCTCATCCCAATTTGGAGTCACTCAAGACATCCTTGATTAAGGCAGCCGCCGATATTGACATGGACCTCGTTCGTGCTGCGATAGACGACTGGCCGCGCAGATTGAAGGCCTGTATTCAAAATCACGGATGTCATTTTGAATAAACTTTATTGTCATAAGAATTTATGTTTCGTTAAGTTCATTTTGGTATATAAATGGTTACATAATGAATAAACTTGTTTCAATTATTTTATATTAAACTTGTGACAGAATTTATGACCTGACTGTGTATATAATAGCTCCATTCTTACCATAGCTAACATGGGAACTGTAATGTATGCGTTCTCTGGAACGCAAACAAGTACAGACTTTATGAAACGTCTTGAGTTATTATTGTGTCAGATGTCAAGATACTACAGAAACTAGATGTATCATTCACGTACCTACTAAGTTGGAGGGATTCTAAGCCAAGAGCCAAACATAGTAATGTTTGTGTCATCATCATTTCAGCTTTCATAGACCTTACAAAAAGTGAACTGAGCCATTATTTTATTTTTGTATTTAAGTGATTGCACATGGTCGATCACGATTTGTGAATTTTCCGCGTTTACTCGTGGTTGCCATGCAAAATCCTTAACTTCCCAGCAGTTATCGGTTCTGCAAGTTATGTGGTCTTGCTTGCTGCTATATCAGGTTGCAAAATCTGGAAGCTATGTCAGTGGCAAATCGCATATAGTATCAGTGTGGCTTTCGTGCTAAGCGTTCAGACAAGATTTTACGCTCCGTCAACTACCAGAAAAATTTAGAAATAAGAAAATTCTCTTACTGTTTGCATTTATGGATTTAAACAAATTATTTTGACACCATTAGTAGAGAAGGGAAATACGGTGCACAAGAAAAAAATGAGTGCCTACCAAAACTTTTATATTTAATAAAATGATTCCACCATAACATGAAGGCGCTCAACGCTCAAACTGAGTATTAATATGATACAAAAATACAGAATCTGCGTCAAGACCCTGAAACCCCATGAATGAAACCCATTAAATACAAAAAAAATGATAATATGGAGGGTTCAGTAGTTTTATAACGGAAGAACCTCAAACCCATTTGAAATGTGTAAGAGGTGTACGGCAGGGCTGCGTCTTAGCGCCTACACTGTTCAGTATACCTTTTGCCATCCTCCTGAAATAGCTTTTGGTGATTCTCGTCTATTACTAACCGACCATCCAGGCAGTTCACCTAGTTGGTTGGTTGGTTTTTTTTTTCTTAACCGACAACCTATCTAGTTTGTTCGTTAGTAATCAACATTTGTATCACTAACCGACCACCTATATTTAATTAATGGTTTGTTGTTTGATAATATATAAATATTGTTAAATTGGGTATGTGTAAGTTTGTTCGGCCACCGACTTTTCCAGAAACACTAAAATATAATTTAAGTTTATTTTTTAATGCAGTACTTACTTATTTTTTGTTAATCGATTTAACGCACTCATGGTTTTAGACTTCGCCTGTGTGTGTCCAGTCCATAGTCCACGTGCAAAGCATTTACAAAGTTGAAATACCTAATTGGAATAAAAAAACAATTTATAAGTTCAACGAGTTGAACTTTAAGTTGAATTTAGTGGAATAGAGACATTCAAAATACCTGAGGAAAAAAAATGCCAAGCGGTTTTTGTCCTCTAATTTAAGAGTTGTTTTTTTTTATATAGTCCCAGCCATACAGTATTTTACTCTGGGTCACTTAAATAAGTTGTTCAAATCTTTCAGCTCATAAAGACTCAACGTGACCAGGAAATCAATTGTAACTGCGCAATCCGCAACTAAGCTACGAATTACTAATCAACGAACCAGGTGGTCGGTTAGAAAAAAAAAAACAACCGACAAACCAGGTTGTCGGTTAAGAAAAAAAATTACCAACCGAGCAACTAGGTGGACAGCCTGGGTCAGTTAGTAATAGACGATTCTACTCATGGCATACACCTTCGCACCAGAGTAAAAGTCTGTCGGCAAACTGTTTGACATATTGCTGTTGAAATCCAAATGTCAGAGAAATTGATTGTCAGCTAAATTCTCTGACACAGTCTCTGTACAGCTAACTGTTTGCAAATGACGCTGCTTTTGTTGCTACGGACCCCGGATGAGCTTGTGGAGATGATTAACAAATGTAATATTACATGCCAATTATTTTCAATGACCATTAAAAGAGATCGTAATAATGACACTAGGTATCAATGAATGCCCAGAAATTGTGTGACATGAGTCACTTTTTAGAAGTGACTACCTAGGGTCCACTATGGCAAGAATCTCTCGTTAGTACAGAGATTAATGTCCAAATAGGCTAAGGCCTCTTGAATATTTGGAAAGCTAAGTGCAATAATTTGGAGCAATCTCACCGTAAAGACAAAGACGATTCTCTATCAAACTAGCATATTATCCATTCTCTTGTATGGAGCTAAAACCTGGATATCGTATACCAAACAGAAACAAAAAAATTAATAACTATCATGTGCGCTGCCTCCAGGTTATTTTGGACATTACGTGGAAGAATCAACAACTTTACAAACGAAAAGGTGCTCAGTCGCTCAGCTGCCTATCATAACGGCTACAGCGTCGGCTACATTGGTTAGGGCATGTATATCGGATGGAGCTATCTCGTTTACCAAGACAAGCTTTCCTTGGTCAAGTCGCAGGTGCAAAGCGATCAGTCGGACACTCTTTGTTAAGGTGTAAGGATAGCGCAAAGCGCGATGTGCTTGCATTCAACATTGACTCGAGCAATATAGAGAACTTTTCAAACAGCGGTGATGATTGGAGGAAAGTTATTTTCGATAGGGTTGTCGATCACAATATCGCCTGGTTTGATATACTCTCAAAAAAGTGCGAGCAACGTCATTAATGCTCTAATCTGCCTCCGTCTTCACCAAGAACACTATTTGTTTGCCATTTGTGCGGCAAAAGTTGTCGATTCCGTATTAGTCTTACTAGCCACACGCGTAAGTGCCATATGTTTTAATGGACGCTGCTTATAATCATATTTTATAGATATGCAAGGCTTGTGATAATGCCAATAACTATGGTTTTCTACAGTAAAAAATAAAAGTTTTTTTATTTATGTTTTTCCTATTATCATAATAATATAATTTCATAAACATACAGCGACCGCGACGGTCCTTCGTAGCCCGACTGCTTCCGTTGAATATAGTTAGTTTAATCTTGTTAACATAATATTACTCATATAAAATGCTATTTGACTCACTGATAACAACGCACGGCTGTGCGTATACGGCTAATCGTAGAGACATGAAATTTGGAGGGTATGCTTGTCTTAATGCGAAAAATAGTGCTAGAAGGGGATTTTGAAAATTCATACCCTAAGGGGTTCAAAAAGGGGTTGAAAGTTTTCTTTAAAAGTATGCCCTAACTTTGAAACCGTGCATGATAAAAGGTCAAAATTATTATATAGATTTCTCATATGAAATATCTATTTCTACTAGATACGATTTCTATTTTTACTAGAACGTTATTCATGGTTTTTTGTTTTTTTAATAATTGAAAGGCAGGGGGTCCTTTTATTAGAAAAAGAATCAAAAAACATTGTTATTTAACAGAAAAACGCGATGTACACGTGGTTTCAATAATAAACTGCTGTATTTTGAGTGCTCTTTATTATTATTAACTCATTTATTTCAGATTAAATTATCCATATAACAAGTAAATAGACAGGAATTAAGAAAAATGTCACATATAAATCAAAATTAAATCTAGTCAAATTAAATCAGACAAATTATATAATCAAAACAAAATAAAAATAAACATTCAGAAATACAGGTCTATATAGATTCTGACCCCATCAGTATCATCATCCATTTGTTTTGGATGGGGCAGTCCAGACGCGAAACAACCATCTGCAGGATGCCGTTGCTACTGGCTCGCGCACGCTGAAGTAAGGAAGCGACTTTTTTGCGAGTAATCGCGAAAAAGTCGTCCGTACGCGCTTCCGCAAACATACCAGATGCGCTGCAAAAGCGAGGCAGCCGCAACAGCATTCTGAATATGTTGTTGTATTGGACGCGTAGAGTACTGGCTGCCCGGCGGGGCAATGCAATTTATGCAATGGATGAATGTCAAAACTATCAAGGTCTGATGATGGAGTGGAATCAATATAAAGGGGTTTTTTCACTAAATAACGGTAATACATATTAAGAGCGTTGCGCATTTCAAATGATTGTATGATACTCTTCTACGAACCATGTAAACCAGGGTCTCACGATTATGCCAGCGGAACTCCTGAATAATGCATGGTATAATAGTCGTGCTTATACTTTTTGAAATCGGTATAACGAGGCATTTAACGACATATGTTTTTTTTTTTTATTTACCCGGCCGTAGCAGTCGCGGCTAATGAATCGACCCCCTCCAACTCAACCCGCGGATGTAGTAAAATCCGATTTAAGGGATCTCACCAGAAGAACGGCAGCTTCCTGCTGTATGTTACATAACACCTTTACTGTGATCACCAATTCACCTGCCAAGTGTGGTGATTATGGCAAAACCCTCCCGTTTTTGGAGGAGTCTCTGTCCAATATCTAAATAAGCACTAAATAAATGGGCTGTTGACGTGACTATATTTACGACCCTTGACTAATGTAACTTGACTACTTGATACACAGTAATCTTCTAATGCATAAAAGAACAAGTCCTGAGTGACTGACTGACTGATTCAACTAGATACAACGCACATCCTAAGCCGCTGGGCGTACAGACATAAAATTTGGAGGGTATGTTTATCTTGGTAGGTAGGCGTCCGGTAATAAAGAAATTTGGAAAATTCGCACCCCAAGGGGTTCAAAATGGCGTTCAAAGTTCGGTGTAAAATGTTGCATATCCATGAAACCACAAATGATGAAATGAGGTACTTGAAAATTAGTATGTTGATTGCCCATAAGGAATAGGTTATGGCATATTTTCGGTTTTTAATATTTTTTATAAATAAAGGGTGGGGTGACCAATACTCATACCTGAATAATATAAACAAAAAGAAAATAGAGGGTTCCCATACATGAAACGTTTTTATAAATTGTTATTTTCGACCTGTATAATAACAAAGTTGGTGTGAGTATAGTGCTTAATTTGTGGTAATAAAAAAATAAATCTGGCCAAACGTAAGTCGGACCGGCACTGAGACTTCAAAAAGCCTACATTCTTTGTCTGGGCATGTGAGTCAGAACCCTCGGTTTGCGTGTCTGCACACTATGTAGGAGCTAATCGGTCAAATTTATCCAGATATCCAACAAATATATATATTTATAATATAATACTTGCACCTATTTCAAAAGACCAATACGCAGACGAAGTCGCGAGTAAAAGCTAGTTGTACATATAGTTTTTACCAGGCATAAAATTGATATTAGACAAAAATTTAATTGTACCCGTATTTCACTGACTTATTTCGTCTCGGTGTCTTATTTCTAAAAAACAAAAGCGAAAGTCAACGATAATGGGCCGTTTATTCCCCGTTAAGGGTCAAACCACACCTGGAGTAAATTGAATTCTATGAATAAATTTTCCCTGAAAAGTAACGCGAAAGTTTCAAACGAAGAGCGTTTTATTTTTAGCTGACTTATGAGTCTAAAGACTCGTGAGATTTTTTTAGCTCAGGTAGGTACTAGGTAAGAAAGAAAGAAAGAAAGAAAGAAAGAAAGAAAGAAAGAAAGAAAGAAAAAATATTTATTTGGCACCAAGAACAAACACAGCGCATAAACACACAAGTACCTACAACCCGTAGGTTTCATTCAATTTTTTAATTACGCATTGCAGTGGCTGTGTTTTATTGGTTCGTCTGTTGGTGTCAGATCCAGTGGTCCCGGGTTCGATCCCTAGGGAATCCCTACATCATTGGGCTTGTTTTGGTTGGTGGTAGGGCTTTGTTTAAGTCCGTCTGGCTAGCTACCAGCATCTTAGCTAATTCTGTCGCCATAACAACAATTCTTAAAGTGTTGTGTACATTTGTGTACCGGCATTTAGAGGAAATATAGCCAGTTTAGTGAGGATTCTGGGTGAAGTGCGCCTCCACCTTCGGCTTTATCATAGCTTGGAAAATCAGGTGATATTAAGACCAAGCACATCCTTGCCGTACAATAATTAAAAAAAAAGTCGTTATACTGAGGCTATATTGACCCATAGGAAGTCAAAACTCAAATTATATCTGGGTAAAATATTATTGAAATATAAAAACTATTGACTTCCGCCAAACGATTTGTTACCATGCCATGCAATATCAACACGTGATGATAAATACCGTTTGTGGTACTTTCGCCTTTAGAATATACCCTTTATCCACATTACCCATTATCTACACCTTTACTGCGATTACCAATCTGTCTGCCAAGCGTGATGATTATGGTAAAAATCCTTTAGCTTTGGAGGTGGCTCTGTCCAGCATTTGCCATGTTCTTTCGACTTGACAGAAATTAAGAAAACCAGTTTCTATAAAAGTTGCTTTTTAAATATATTTATGAAATCTGTTTTTAGATGAGTTAATCTGTTAAGTAATCATTAAGTGAAAACATTGACATTCATAAATGTTTCAATTGGCATGTATTTGGTATTTTTTTATAATTCTATAACTAAGTGAAGTGGGGGTGAAGAGGTAGCACCCCACGCGTGCACACTAGTATTTACGTAAGATTTTAGCCGCAAATTACTAAGGGCTACCTACAACTGGTACTACAAAACTGAGAAAATAGCAACCAAGCTATACATCGCACACAGTTTATGGTAATATTTTGGCATCGGGGGCTTATCTACTCAATAAATAAACATTAAATATTACAGGACATTAATTTCTAGATTCTAGATTATCTCTATCTAATTAAATCTGCAAAATTTTATTTGAATGAGACAAGGTAATTGAAAGAACCACAAACTACTGTTGTATGGGAAAGTGCTACCCAGTTTGGTAACCGGGACTTCTGGATCTGAAACCAGTGGGCGAACCACAAGACAACATTATTATTACTGTAATAATTATTGCGGTCAAAAAAAAAAAGTAGGGTGGTCACAGGCCAGGTGAACCTTTCAACCAACCGTAACTATGTACTAAAGGTCAACGATTCCATTGCCCGGGGAAGACCACTACGCGGTAGATCCCACCCACCCTGAATCAACACATATCTGATCAGTTACTTACTTAGACCACCACCGGCCTCGGTTTTGCAACATTTCATCGAAACAAGAACTTATTGCGCCGACCCCGTAAATAACTTATTATTATTACATTACAAATCAAACTGGGAGTTTTCCGTTTCTATTGCACAACATGGTGCTGTGTTTCAATTTTTACCGAACTTGTTTTTTATATATTCTTAGTTATGTTGAAAAGTGATATGTGGTACACGTGTCTTTATTTTTATTTGTATGATGGGGAAGCGCTTTGCCTTCACCTCACCAGGTTCTAAGTTATAAGACTGAAGGTGGAAGCGCACTTCACCCGAAATCCTCAACAGTCTGAGGAATTGGCTATCTTACCTCCAAATGCTGGAACACATTTTTTTTTGTCCTACCACCAACCAAACCATTCACAATATTGAACTTGTCTGGGTATCGAGACCGGGACCTCTGAATCTGATACTGGTGGATGAACCACAAGACCACAGAGGAAGTAAAATATATAATTAAAAATAAATTGGAAATACCTGCCTTCCGGAGGTTGTGTGTTGACAGTGAAGGTCTCATTTCCCAATTTATCCTTGGACTTAAAATTTAAATAAAATTTACTCTGTCAACGGTTTGCAAGTTGCAAACCTGAATTCTAGCTACTAAAACCGTAGGTATGTGCCGAGCGTACATAAGCTTAGACTCTTTGCTTCTCACTACCCCCTAGCAAGTGATCCTTACACGATCCACGCTCTGATTAGTTATCGGAAGGGAAACAGTTGTGAGCCTCTGCTTTTAATAACTGTAAAAAAAATACCTGTAGATTCTTAATTGAGAATAAGACGAAAATAGAAGTAATGCTTAATGATATAAGTAAGCAAATGAACGATTCAGTTTAATAAACGATTTTCCCTTTTTATTTTTTCAAACCACGCGTAAAAAATATATATATATTTACACTATTATGTAAGAGTGGGATAGCAGTGAGATGATGATGATTTCCTTAACCCTTTGGCCTCCGCGCTAGATAAGCACTTTCCTAAGTAACCTTCATAGACAATAAACACACAAAGTTACTATCAACGTTATTAATTACATTCGAGTTTGAAGTTTCATTTGTTGCGATCACCAAGAACAATTATATGTCTGTAACAATAATGTAATTATGCACCCTACCTCATTTATACAAGGTGCATATATAACCGCTCACCATTTAAAATATCACTTCATAAAAGCGGGTAGCTTAATGTGGCGGCGTGCATGTTAATATCAGAAAACATATACATAACGTTGATATGATATTATTGATGATAGCTTCATTTAATCAAGAAAGTAATAATTCTACCACGTGTGAAAAGGTTAAGTTCTCGAACATTATATTTTTTTATAATGCTAGAGATTGGTAAAACATTACTAGTCCCTGGTAAATACGGTATGTATAATTAATATTAATAATTATTGGTAACAGAAAATAAAAAATACGAATGTTTAAGTAACAATGTGAGTACCTAAACAGGCGTGTGGGACCGCTGTTACTATAGCTTAAAATGCTATGAAGCATTTTCTTCTAGATCACTATTGTGAGTTTATTTATGGATTAGGTATAAGTGCTATTTAAATGGATAAATAATTGGTATCCCTTAATTCAATTTCAATTAGAATTAATATTTCATCTCTATCCCGAAAAAAATGTTCTTATGAATCTTGTATGTGGTTTATTATCTCAGAGGTTTCAGGATATTTAATCAAATATGTACTGATATTTTAACACAAATACCGGCTACCGCATTTTCGAATGCTATTACGTCTAGCACCCTCAAAACTTGAGTAGTAGGGCTCCCCTTCGATACTAAAGATATTCATCAATCACCGGGGTTAACGACCTCCTAAAACACAAAATTACTTTGTAATCTGGCATTAGTTGGTGACAGAGCCGATCTTAATTTACCAAAGGAAATTGATTCCACAATGAATAATCAACTTTATAGATTTTGAGCTTGCAATATTACACTAAAAATAACGTTGTAACACAAAAACTAAATTTTATTAACAATTTGCATATTAAATATTTTTTTATAAAATGTAAATTTTATATCTGCATCAACTGGATCACTCTCGGCCAATTATTTCAAGCAAAATTTTTTGCCGGAAAATGTGCAGCGGAAATACACAATCTAGTTCCGCCATCCCCATTTTTTCGCGAACAACCAGACGCTCAGCGTTGCGCCACCGGTTTATGGTGGATATACCTTCCTCGCACACTAAGCGGGTTTTTTCCTCATTTATAATGCGCACCGCCAAGGAATGGAACGCTTTGCCTGAGTATGTGTTTCCCGAACACTTCAACATGGGAGTTTTCAAGTCAAGAGTGAATAGGTACCTTCTAGGCAAGCGTGCTCCATCGTAAGCTGCATCATTGCTTAACCCAAAGGCGAGATAGCAGTCAAACGCAAGCCTATCACATTAAAAAACTGTATTGATCGTAAAATGAGCAAAATACGGGTCGAGAAGTTCTGAACATATTGTAGATTTGACGACTTAAAATTATTCGAATATTCGTAAAAAGTTATACTACTTTCGAACGAACATACTACGTTTTGAACGAACACATCCAATCCACTTGTAAACATATAATTGTATAAATTGATAATTATTGATTTAGATGCCGGAATTACAGAGATTTACGGTATGTAGTTCAAAAGTTGCAATATACGCGTCGCTGAATAATCACAAATGTGACTCTAAAAACGATGTCAAAGCGTTTTAAATAGTATATATGAACCCAAAATCTTTTACCAAGCGATTCCCATACAATAGAAGTCAAATTGAAAACTGCGGTTCAGGAAATTGGTTAAAAATTCAGCGCAGACCTCATCCCGGGGTAGACTGGGCGGACTGCATCCTTGTTGAAATCAGTATTTGAATAATTCCGAGTTTGCAGGCTGCCTGTGAAATTACTGCGCCGTATTTGCCAATCATAGACTTTAATGAGTTTGAGATGAGCTGTTTCGTAAATAGAAAAACATCCGCCAGGGATAAGGTGATAAACCGTATTATAGCACCTACAGCAAGATATACAGTTAAATAGCTAGTGGGGGTAACTGAGTATATTCTGCAAGAACACACGAATGAAGTTGCTCCTTTGTAATCTAAACGAAACTGTGGTAGTCCCAGTTGCATCAGGCTAACAAAGTCTTGTGGGAATACGGTGTCTAAAATAAAGACTGTGGCCACGAAAGAAAACGCGAGTATTTTCGAAACCAAGATGAACAACTGGCATTTTTTTATGTGTTTGTTATACGACGGGGAAACGCATGGCCTTTATCTCACTTGGTATCAAAATTTGATAAGGCTGAAGATGGAAGCGCACTACATCCGGAATCCTCAACAGACTAAGAGACTTTCCACCTTGCCTCAAAATATTACAGGACAGGACAGGACATTAATTTCACACAGCGCCATCTAGCCCCACACTAAGCATAGCTTGTAATATGGGTACAAGATTACGGATAGAATACTTAAATACTTTTTGTAAATACATACGTACTATATGATACTACACCCAAACACAGAACAAACATCTATATTCATCACACAAATGTTTGTTCTGGGTGGGATTCGAACCCACAGCCTACAGCGCGGAAGGCAGAGCTACTACCAACTGAGCTATGAGGCTTGTTAAATGCTGAAACACTTTAGAGCTATTGTTATAGCGACAGTAGAATAAGCCTACTACCAAAACAAATAGACGCATAAATTGTCAGACGGGTGAGAAAATGTGTTATTTTAAATAGACAACCTTTACATATCCACTATTGGCCTGGGTACACCCCATTTTTTAGTAATCATTTTGTGCTTGGCAGTGGCAGTTATTTTAATTTAAATTTGCTGTCTTTTTTGTGAATTTTAGAATAGAAATCAATTTCCATCGTCGCGAAAGGTTAGTTGTGCTTCAGACTAATATTCCACAGAAATTGCATTGAAATGGCTCATCCTAATTTACATGAAATAATTTGAAAGTCTGAGTCCAGTAGGTGCAAACGAGCTTCTGCTCCCAACTGCTGGATTTGAATAATACCCCGATTCGTTGAAACAGGACGGAAGATAATTAATGCTGTAAGTCTTTTATGAGTAGCCTTATTTTCTTGGAAGCTGAGAATTTTCCCGAACATCACGGGTTCTTTGTTCTTTTGACATCAAAACACCTCCGAATTAAATGAATATTATGTATAGAAATAACTATTTTCAAACAAAATATTTGTTGACGAGCTGACGATACTCGTACCAAGCATATGGATTAATATACGGCCGATTGCTTTTTTTTTTGTACTGCGGGTAAGCGCTTGGCCTTCATCTCGCTTGGTTTATTCAAGCTATGATAAGGCCAAAGGTGGAAGCGCACTACATCATGAATCCTCAACAGTATGAGGAGCTGGCTGTCATACCTCTATATGTAAGAATACAACAATTTTAGAATTGTTGATAGGGCGACAGAATTAGGTACAAAAATGATATGTTTGTGTGATCTTGTGCTTTGCCCACCACCTGACAGATCCAGAGGTCCCAGGTTTGATCCCCAGGGGAGTACAATATTGTGCATAGTTATGTTGGTGCTAGGAATTTGTTCAAGTCCGCCTGGCTAGCTACCACCATCATACTTTAGTTTGTCGTTATAACAACAAATCTACTCGTATATGGTTGTGTTCCGGCATTTAGAGGTAAGACAGCCAGTTCATCAGACTGTTGCGTATTCGGGTGAAATGCATTTTCACTTCTGCTTTATCATAACTTGAAAGCAGGTGAGATGAAAGCTAAGCGCTTCACCGTCATACAATAAAAAAAAACACATCGTACTGATACAATTTTTCAACTAAATATGATAATCACAAACGAAAGTTGTAAACATTTATACCAAGCTTATGCACGCAAGCTTTACTGAAATTTAAGCGTCTTCAGAAATAAGCTCAAAATTGCATAAGCTTCCAAAAATACCGACGTAACTTGCAAAAACCAATATAGCGAGAGTTGAGAGCTAAGTTTATAGTTAGACATTACACCCAGTTGCTAAGAAACTCGGGCATACTTCGCAAAGAATATAAATGCTACCAGCTCAGAGCATACCTTACAGTAGCGATGAGCAGAGCGTTTAATAGAGACTATTGGATACCCTTTTTTATTCTGCGGTCTGAGAAGCGTTTGGACTTCATCTTAACCCGAAATCCTTGAGAGGCTGAGGAACTAGCTAACCTTTAAATGTTGGAACACAGTGTGTCTGTAAGTATCTAGTCAGGCAGACTTAAAACAAGCCCTACCACCAGTCAAATTGCTTGCTTGCCAATTGGTGCACAATACACAAATTTTACCCTCGTGAGGAACCCTTACCACTAGACCACAAAGGCCGTTAAAACCTTCTGGCTATTTCAAGTGACGATCTCCATTGGTTAGGTGACGTTTGAGCTCAATGGCGGTGCAATACCTACTTCCAGCAGTAAACTGTATGAGGTTGGTGCGTAAAAAGCAAACAAGAATCATCGGAGTATATTTAATGACTATCAACATCGATGAATGTGTTTTAATGTATTTTTTTATTGACGCTAGGCCGATACAGGCCGTTAGCGTGTCCGTGAATGGTCTCGCCTAACTATCTCACTCTAACATTAGCTAACACTATTATCTTTCTCTTTTGTAATGCCAAAGCATTTCTAAGCATTGCTATTCAACGTTTCAACTGAAATCATACAATCAATCATGCAGCTAGTGTCGTGGGCACACTTCCGCCTGGCACTGGTCTGGATAATTTGAGCTACCTTCAAACCATTTAAAACAGTCTTTATGCAAACCAACTGATTTCCTTAATACAGATAGCATATATAAAAATTGTTTGTCGCGGGGTAATTTGGATAGGTAAGTCGGGTAGTTTTTGAGATATTGAGAAGAAAATTAATATTTCATCCATATCCTTTGAATGGATAATCCAATCAGTTTAAGATTTTAAATATGCAGAGATTACTGATACTCAATCGGTATAAGGATTTTTTATACACTAGTGTACTTTTTGAGAATGGTTAGGGTTAGGGGTGTTAAGTGAGCCAAGAAGACTTGTGGAGTGTCATTTAAAAGAGTATCGCCTGAATATATAAAATAAAGTTATTTGTTATGTTTTAATTGGGGTGGTTTATGTAACATCGCTGTGCGTTAAGAGGGTAAAGGGCGCTTGGTAAGTCTTGTAGGATAAAATTTAATAAGGAGTTGACTTCACAATTCACTTTCAGTTTCTTCATTTACATATTTACATATACACATTTACATAGACCACCCCTGTTTTTTCATTTAGGTTTACAAAAGGGGTAAATAAGATAGAAGTGATGTGACATATTATACGACAGCAGATTTCAAAAAAAGTTTATTTTTGTCTTTTAAAACGGGTTGTTTTCAAGATAAATAACGTTACCGTCACGTCACTATCACTTTCAAGACCTTGCTTTGCCTTGATCAGTGTGCAATGTGTGTAATGTAAGTAAGGTGTAATGAAAGCACACTTTAATCGCTTGTTTGAATCGATATTTTTATATTATCAACCAAAACACGCGGTAATCCTAGTTAATAATTGCTAGTCGCTATATTCATGCAGGATGCACACCCTAGCTTTCTGCTCCCAACTGCTTTCTACGTTTTGTATAATACCACCATTCGTTTATACTGAGGTGGGTAATTTATTATGCTCTTATTTACAGAACTTGTTATTGTTTTGGGGAGGATTTTATGGTACTCTTTACTGTCTTAATCTACCTATTTGATTATGTTCACACAATCACAAAAGGCTGTAAATTTTTATTTAAGTTCTAACAATTTACCTCCATAAGGTTCACGTGATTTGACTACGTATTATAGTATTTTATAAATCTATAATTAAGATGTGAATAAACAAAGGGTTTCTTAATTCATGCATCATATTGTTAATGTAAAGGCATAACTTTTAAACTTTTTCTTAACATTTATAAATGGTAGGTAGGTATAAATAAAAAACTAAATACTTTTTTATTTAAATCTACCTACAATTTAAACATCTAAAATCACCTCATTAGACGCTTACATAAGAAGTATCATTCTAACTAACCAAATCAAAAGTAATTTAATTTAGTTTCATGATGCAAGATAGGTTTTTTTTTATGAATACAGGTCTAACCTTACAAAATAAGGACAATTATTATTATTATAACTAAATTTCATATAATTTGAGGCATGGTCTTAAAATGTTAGATAATTAACTACAAAGTGTTATTAATTTATTTTCAGTTTCTTGGGCACGTTCCCGTCTGGTACTCAATAATAAAAACTACAAAATAGGTTTACAAAATTATTGATCTGGAACGGTTGAGTTACCAAATAGACCGTTGGCAGTGGTCCTTAGATAGCCCGATTGCATTGTATATAATTGGTTAAAATTGTATCTACATATTGCTTGAATAATTAGACATTTAGAAACTATTATCTATGGCATTTATCGATATTTTGATAACTGGCAAAGGTTCTATAAAGCCTGCAACTTCGTTGTTTTCTTTCATTTTTATTTTTACAGAAAAAATTCAAAATACTTCCAATAAAAGTTTGCGACATTCTTATAAAAAAATTGTTGTCTTTGGATGAGAATTAAAATCCAACATGTTTTGTTTAGTATAAATGCTATTGGTATCTTGTGTGATCTTTTCAAGGCGTAAATTACGAAACATTGATATTCAAACTGATATAATTACGAAATAAATGCCTGAAATCTTTAAATGGCAAACCTTAAAGATAAATATAGGTATACATTGTTGCAAATATTTAATTTCAATTTCATGACATGTAATTCTTGTAATTCTTTATTGTACTTATAAATATGATTTAAACATGTCATAGGAAAACATATGTACAGAGGTGAGCTTAACCCTTATATAATTAGAAGACTCTTAGAAGACTCTTTAAGGAGAGAGAGAGAGAGAGACAGAAAGAGGTGATACACTTAAAATACAATTTTAATAGACAAATAAAATTTCGATACAAAATTATGTTTTTAAGAAATTAAGGTCATTTTAACGGTCTAAAGACTAAACACTACTTAATCCTTAGCTCAGTCAGTATTGGTATAATCTGTCTCACTTCCTGTGGTGGATCAGTCAAAGTCAAAGATCATTTTGAAACGCCAAATCTACCGCCTGTTTATATTCGCGACCAGCAGATAATTAAAAAGGCAAAAAATTCGGGCTAGTTGTTTTTTTAATTATCCAATCAACATTTAGGTTTATAACTAGTAGTTCGCCCCAAACTCAGATGTCGTGGTGTCTGGTTAGCGTTAGGTACCTATTAAACCTATTAATTATTCTAAAAACAGTTACCAAAAATCACTCTGAACTGAAGTACGATCCCCTTCTACGGGATGATAGAAGACGCAGAGACAAAGTCTGCGATACAAGATTGTTCACTGAGGAGGCGCACAAATTCTATAAATAAATCTAAATGCTTCCTAGGAAGCTTCCTGTACAACAAAATAAATCTTATCCTCATAATTTACCCCCAAAGTAGACTAAATTGTAAAAAATCTCTAACCTCACACCTAAAAGCTCTGGACTACCAAGCAACTGAAGACCTTTTGAAACCATCCGAATAGTTATCCTCCCATTTAAATTGTAGTATTTCCCTCTATTCTACTATAATATATCTTATCTTATAAATAATCACTGGCCAAATTGTTAGCAAACTCATCAATTACCTTCTATTACCATCACTTGCCTCCATGTCCCTTTATTTTCGCACCACAATCATTATACTCTCACTAACTTAGTTTTTTATATATTGTTATTAGTCACACTAAGCTAGGGGGGGCCTGGTGACTTTTAATACAGGTTCATAAGAACCTACTTCAGGCACTACTACACAGGTCTACCTAAATAAGTCTGTTTCATTTTTGTTTTATAACAATTTAGCTGAGTAAAATGTTTATTTTTTTTGTAAATCTTTCTGTGTAATCCTCGTAGCTCTAGCTGCTCTTAAAACAGAGATAAATTTCGTGCACAATGTTACAATAGCCTTTTTTCAGTGATCAGTGCAATGATATCGAATTAAATTAAGTTTCTTATACCATAGCTGAAGTGTTAATAAGTGTTTTTTTTGTTGCATCAGTTGATTCATGGATGTTTTATGATTTTATTGATGTGAGAAATTTTGCAAATTTTGCATTCAAAAAACTGATTTGCAATTACTCTTTTGTGAAAAAAGTTACAATTATGAACACAGCGTTGAAACACAAACAAAAAATGAAAATCATGAAAAACCAGCTAATACTAAATATTTTACGAGTACTAATGAAGAATATGATACAATTTCGTTTACCTGGATGACATATTTTTTCCAATTATTTTGATAACAGATGGACGAACAGACATACAGATGCGTGATAATAAAAAATAAGTGTCCGTAATATTATAATACATAAGTGGTCCGTTTTTTCTTTAATTTTGAGGTACTCGTAATACACCCTAAAAATACCCAAATCACTTCAAGTGTGCCTATAATATTTGAAGAGTTATTACGATTTCTCCAGGATCCCATCATCAGATCCCGACCTGATGTCAATAGGACCACCGGTGAAGTATACCCTTTCAAACAAAAATATAAAAAATAATTTTCCAAATAGGTCCAGGTGTCTTCGAGTAATCGGGGATCATACATAAAAAAAAACCGTTGAATTGAGAACCTACTCATTTTTTGAAAGTGGGTTAATGAACTACTATTTTGACAATAGTTGCAATTAAGTTGTATCAAATCTCTACAAATTTTACGAACAGTCGAGAAGAAGAAATATCTCACTGTTAGTTTATATTGACCCAAGTGTGGACCCAAGCCATCATGACTTTAATTAAAATCTGATCTCATCTACTGATGTAAATCCCAGCTAAGATCCAGATATATCTGCGTTAGAGGCATATGAGGAGAATTCTTAAATCAACGATTTTTAAATAATTACGTAATTCAATTTATATTTCCGTTGTCTCTTTATAGTTTAAATTTCAATAAAATCAGATAACGCGTTCGAGAGTTATGCCGTCACAAATATTGCCACATGCATGCATAAAAACATGCAGTGCCGGTTTATCAACTTAACTCAATAGTTTAAATATTATCATATACTCGATACTATCTCAAAACATTTGTTAATACCTAAGCACATAATGGGCAGTTTGTTAATATTGAGATATCACCATTTAACTGTCAACTGGTATATCAACATCGGGCCACGCGTTCTTATCGTTGATATAATGTTAATATATGCTAAGACTTGAACGGGCTCAAAGAGCTGTAAACGCTGAACTAAAGGTTATGCTAAACAAACCCATTAGGTTCTACCGAACTTATACTTATACTTGAACTTTGATCTTATACTTAACCTGTCAAGTTCATCAGTACGGCAATTATTCATCATACAAACAATTATTTGCAAACACTTCCAAATAGTGTATGATCCAAGTTTAGTTCACTTTAAACGAAGATCGAATAAGGTTCATAGCAGGTTGTTTTTTTTACCTTAGTACAACTCTATGAACAAAATGATTCATTTTGTTCATTTTGTCAAGAAACGAAAAATCTTCTAAAACTTGTTGCATAATCCTTTATGTGAAACACACACCCACCCACACATCACTACCACTCACTCTTACACACATACACTTTACCCCTCACACACATTCGAGACTGGAGATCATAAGAATAAGCACTCCTCACCCCCATCCCTTCCTGACAGCCTCTTAATTTTGTTTGTTTTTATAAGATACATATTTAAATTTAAATCGTACATTTTTTTCCTGCTTAACGGAGAAAGGCGTTTGTTTCTGCGACACCGTTTCTTAACTAATACAGGCATCATCGTTTTTCAAAGTTCAACTCACCGATTTCAGATCCAAAGGTCCCGGGTTTGATCCCCATGGGGACTACAATACATTGTGCTTGGTTTGGTTGATGGTAGGACTTTGTTTGGATCCGCCTGGCTAGCTACCACTATGATACCTAATTCTGTGGCCATAGCAACAATTCTGTGTGTTGTGTTCCGGCATTTAGAGGTAAGATAGCCAGTTCCTCAGTTTGTTGAGGATTCCTTGTGAAGTGCGCCTCTAGCTTTGGCCTTATCTCAACTTGTAACGAGGTGAAATGAAGGCCAAGATTTTCCGTCGCACAATAAACAAAAATGCATTGTGTTTGTGTTCAAAAATAAAAACATTTGATATTTGATATATTGTAATGAGAAGGAATTAATGTCACGTAACGAGAAGAGTGTTGAATTCTAAAGGTTTTAAAGCGTAAACTTTTAGAGACCAAATAACAAAATGTTATTTCTAGTACGTAGGTACCTACTACGATATGAGATGATTTATAACCATTAAATTTTTTTTATGTCTAAAACTGTCAAGCTGCCAATGATTACTGTTACATTATTTATGCAAATTTAACGGAGTTGAGCTAAGTTATAAAGTTTCTAGTGTATTTTCTGCAAAGTCAAGAAGTTTATATCTGAATCAAAGGAGTTTAGACAGTCGATGCTAAAGGTCAACTTCGTTCTTACTACCTATTCTGTTTTGTACACCTATTGCTCATTCTAATTAATTCTGCATTTATTATAAAGGTATTGGAGAATTCAGTCCAAATCTTGTTACTATAGTAGCCTTGCTTTGCTTTTGCCTTGTTTTTTATAGACTAAGCGCATTCAAAAATATTGTCATGCTGCAAAAACTTGCGAATGGCTTTCAGTGTGTGTAGTTATTTCCACTGTTATAAACTTAAAATGAGTCTATAAGCACCACAAAAAATATACATCAAATTGACTGATATATAATACATATAAATTATATATAATAATTTACAATTTCAAAGTTATTAAACAATGCAATTTTTTAAATGAATTATAACGTGCCTATAAGCTGAAGTGATATATAGTTATAAGATTTTTTTGCTATTTATATTGGTAGGCCACGTAAATACAGTCATAAAGTGAAAAAAATAGTGGAAAATGGATAGTATAGTTATATTGTATGTTCCCTGAAAATGTCTGTTTTAGTTTTTTTCCGTGTAGCGCACAAAAAACTCCCGATTTTTTTTATTTTATTCACTACCAGAAAAAAACAAAATGTTTACTCAATTGGCACATCACCATAAATGTATCCTTGAATAAAACTTTCAAACCTTTGGTAGAGACTATGCGTTGATAGACAAGCAGTCATGCCGCAGTTTAATATAATTACCCACATAATGCATAGGCAAAGCCAAATGCAGAAAGTTAGTTGATAATTTCCAGTTGTACCAGTCACAAGGAGTCACGGCCCTCGGTAAGATTAATGCCTCACGCCTAATTAGGAAACTTTTGTAGCAGCTCTTTAATGACCCTAGGAGTTCAACTAAAGGATTAATTTAAAGGCACACCTGCCTACAAAACATAATTTGGATTTTTTCGCTCAATTCGTTTTCTATAGTCTATACTAATGCTTGTACCGATAAGTTTCTAGAAACAAGGCTACAGGCTAGATACTGTATACAGAAGTGTCAACCACTACACATCAAGACGAAGCAGCTTCATCTTCTTTGAGTAGTTATATTTTATATCAGTTAGATTTTGAATTTTGATAAGGTTTACGGTAGAGCGAGCTTCCCCAAAAGGTACTGGTACACGGAATAATGAAAACCGTTTGGTGCTGGACTTTGACAGAAGTGTAGTCACCTGTCAGGTGGACCTTGACATGTCTTACCATTAGTGTTGAGATCATTTAACTAGCAAAAGCCTACGATTTTATTGCCTGGGTTACTAGAGATCACACACGGCAATTAAAATGAGGCATTAGCGTACTTATCTCAAAAAACTACCCAAATGTACCAACTTAAGGGAGAAACCGAGATTTTGACGATATAATATGTTAGTTTTAAATGTTTATGTTACTTATAGGCCGTTTGTAACGGTCCTTAGGTAATCCGACTGCTTCTTGTTCTACATGGTTAGTCTATTTTTAATTGTTTGTACTACCCGTACCCTGTAGATGTTACATTGTGCCGAACGCATTGATTTGCCTCTACCTTTATTATTCACTGGTAAGGAATGAAACTCCTTGCTCTCGTTTGTTTTTCCCTACCAGTACAATCTTGGAGTCTTTAAGCCCAGAGTGAACCAATTCCTTTTAGTCAAGCATGCTCTATCTTAGGCCACATCTTTACTTGTTTTTCAAGTGAGTTGGCGGTCAAACGCTTGGCTATCATCAATAAAAATAAATTAAAAAGTACCTTATAGAGATTCTGTTTAAGATATGAATAAAAGGAAAGCGTAATAGAATAATTATCTGCTGTGTACACATGAATATGTTGGTAATATATTGTCATAAATATATATTACCTACATATTTACGTCGCTACCTAAGTATCATCGTAGCCCATGCATGGTTGTGTTTACCATACAACTAAACTGTGCAAGATTTATATCGTGAATGTTTTTTTTTCAAAATAACTTGTTTTTCTTTGTGACCTACGAAGAAAAGTAACAAAGCACTAGCTACTATCACAATAAGCTCTGAAGTAATTTAATGCCATCACTGCCCTAAGCAAGCTTGAGCAGTTATGTTCTGTTATGTCCAAATGGCTATCATTACGACTAATTTGAACGGTCCTACTGCTATAAGTGCTGTAGTGGTTGAATCAACCCCACCTATTTAGCCTGTGGATGACGTAAATGTCGACTAAGGGAACCGAATGGGGGTAAAGAAATGGCGCTACTTTCAGCCTTCCCCTGATGTATTCATTAATTATCTCATTCATCTTTGTCACGCCTCTTTTAATTCGTAATTTTCAATTACCACCATTCTGATAAATACATATCGACAAGTTTGATAACCGTCGTAATAAATTTTACCCCAAAGCTTGGGTCACAAGTTGCTTCAGAGACCTATCGCTACTTCATCCATCCTGCATTCATTATTGCCTATATACCCATCAATAACGCTGTCGTTCTAGAAGAGTGAACAAAGGTACCTTCAATCTGAGCAGGCTGGTTAGACACCATCTAAGGTGAGACATAAGAGGAGCGTTTGTGATAACTATGTGTTTTTTTTAATATGTACATTTTTTTCTATTCGAACGAGACACTCTGACTATAACTTTCTATTGACTAACCAATGGATTATAGTAACTCAACTGATTCAGACCAGTACCAGACGGAAGCGATCCCAAGAAATGATAATTTTAATGTGACATATAAGTTCCAAATGATTGTTACTAACGTCTTTACATCTTTCAGAGTAGCTCTACTGGCAAGGATGAAATATACACGATCTCTGCAACAATACTCGTACACACTGATAAATTGAGCAGCGGATTACAAATGTTTGTATGTGAAAGGATTTCAGGGCCCTTTGTTGTGAGATGTCTTGAACGTACCAGGTTATGGGCGCGAGAACAGCTTGGTCGTTCTATTTATGTAAATTTATCGTTAAGCATGAATTTTTCATAATTACTAGGAACATTATCTTAGAATTTGAAATAAAACGTGCTTAAACTATTTAACTATCTTAAAAATATATGCGTTCCGGAATTAGGTAAGATAGCTGGATACCCGGAATGCTCAACAAACTGAGGAACTGGTTATCTTACCTCTAAATGTCGGAACACATCAATAAAGAATTGTTGGACCTAATCAAATTCCTACCACCAACCAAACCAAGCACAATATTGTACTCCCCCTGGGTATCAACCCCGGGATCTCTGGATCTGCCTGGTAGACCACAGTGGTGGTTCCTACTAATACACAAATAATAATTATGTAACTAAAACTCACTGTTTTCAAGGGAAGCAGTTGGGTTAACTTAATACCGTTACAATCGGTCTTTGAGTAAATCAACGAAATTATTACATACCTTAGCCTATATGACTATTTCTGAGTGCCATTTTTTTTTACTGTACGACGGGGAAGCGTTTGGCCTTCATCTCACCTGGTAACAAGTTAAGATAAAGCCGAAGGTGGAGGCGCACTTAACCCGGAATCCTCAACAAACTGAGGAACTGGCTATCTTACCTCTGAATGCCGGAAAACAACAATTTTAGAATTGTTATTATGACGACAGAATTAGGTAAGATGGTGGTAGCTAGCCAGGCGGAATTCAACAGAGTCCTACCACCAACCAAACCAAGCACAATATATTGAACTCGCCATGGGGATTGAACCCGGGACCTCTGGATCTGAAATTGGTGGCTTAATTTTAAAAGCTGACCGACTTTTTTCATTGACTTGATTTGGTGATAAACCAGCCATCCGTGATTAGCTAGGCATGCCCCGGTAAATGGATATTATAGGTTACGATTGTTCGTCTTACTCTTCGTTATAATGATGTTTCCATTGTGGCGGTGATATTGTTGTTATGAACACGTGGACCCCGGAATAGGTGGGTAGCTAATATTCCTTTGTAAAAGGAAAGTATCCTTGAATAACATCGTTTTGTATTTGTGATTGATTTTGTGTGACTCAAAAAACATTTTTATTTTTTTAATTTTCATTTTTTTTTTAAACTTACAGCTAGGAACTATTACAAATCATTATATAATAATACATGCAAAACACATTAATATGTGCATTATATGTATGACTGAAGGCCACTAATAAAATACAGTATAGATAAAGTATAAAAGAACAGTATAAATTAGACGACAGTATTTAACAAAAGTGCAGTGAAATTGAAGTTAAGTAAAAATATAAAGATTTACAAAAAAATGTGCCTTTTTATTTAGGTAACTATGTTATTTTGAATTTAGAAAATAAAATAAGTTACTAATAAAGAATAAATCAACCCTAAAATATAAATGAGGAAAACTATGTATTATATCTCCTTATTAAAGAGGTTAACGCTGCTTACAAATTAAATAAAAAAAAAAGGTCATTGAGTATACGCTTCAGTGTTGATACCGGGGTATTAAATACGTCAATACTAACATCAGTTCTTGTCAAAATGTTAAAAGTAGTACACGCCCTTACAATAAATGCATTTTGCCTGTAACTCGTTTTAACTAGCGGCACATAAAGTAACGTAGAGTTTCGTAAAGCGACCCTATTAGTGCGTAGTCCTAAAAGTTCCAGTAACTCTGAACTATCTATCTTGCCATTTGCTATGCCCATGAAATACGTCAAGTCTGATATTTTCCTTCGCTCAGAAAGGGGAAGAAAGTGGAATTTACGGCATCTTGCTAAGTAGTCAGGTAGGAAGATCTTAGCGCGATACTGTAGGTAACGTAAAAATCTCCTTTGAATTCCTTCTAATCGCGAAGTATAGATGTCGTAGCATGGGTTCCAAACTTGACACGCATATTCAAGGTGACTACGAAAAAACGCATAGTATACAATTTTTAATGTTTATATATTAGAGAACACCGATGAAATTCGTAAAACGAAGCCTAATGCACGGGATGCTTTATTAGCTATATTATCAATATGTATATCGGAGTTAACTGTCAAAATATATGCCTAAATCTCTAATTGTATCTACTCGTGAGAGCAGTGAACTATGAAGTGTGTATTCAAATTTGATGGGAAATCGTTTGCGAGTGAAAGAACATAAATAAAATTTGGCGACATTTAAGTCCAACTTATTTTGAATGCAATAGTTTTGAAATCTAAGTAGGTCATCCTTTAGGCGATGCGCATCACTGAAAGACTTTATCTTTTGAAGGATTTTCATGTCATCAGCATAAAGTAGGATTTTAGCATAAAGAAATCAGGATGAAATGTCTTTTACAAAAATAGAAAAAAGTAAAGGGCCCAATAAAGAACCCTGTGGCACTCCTGAAGTAATAAACATATGTGAGGAAGAATATCCACTTAATACAATAGTTTGGCATCTGTTATACATAGGAGGTGAACCATCTAAAAAGGTTGCCTCTGATACCAACTTGTAAAAGCTTTTTAACAAGACCATGTGATCGATTCGATCAAAGCATTTGCTGTAGTCACTGTATATTGTATCCACTTGTGATGGCTCAGACATGACCCTCGTGATAAATTCGGAACAAATAAGAAGATTAGACGTGGTAAAACCATTAATCAAACATAAATCAATGATGGTCTCGGTTTACCTTGAAAAATAAACCAGTCTTTACACGACCATAGCTTGATATGGTATATATATACGAAAGCAAGCCCATAAAATGCCCATAAAATACGTTCTATAACTCAAATGATCCAAACCAGACGGTAGCGTGGCCAAGACACTAGCTGCATTGCCTCGCTGAATGTCAATGCTAAGTCACTGGCCGAAATAAGAGCCAGCCCTGGAGCTACTTGTTGGACTCATCGCGGATCCAAGGTCTGAGCCCCTAAGGGTGACTCGACGTTATAGGTCTCCCTAACAAGTGGCTCGCTTTACTGATCAAGCGGTGCTTCGGGAACCATTAGGCTCAAATATCTAAGCTATGTCAAGACTACTATATTTACGTTTTTTGTGATCCTCGACAGAATCAGCTGCCGCACCAGCCCTATCATATGGCCAAGGCAGATGAGATGGCGCAAGGGTATCGATACAGGTAGTGTTCCACACCAAAGATCAGCCCATATCATAAGAGACAAGATTCATACCGTTGGGCCGCCCACCATCATCAAGTAATATAACATTCGGCTCGGAACATTGACGCTGGTAAGAGTTCGACGAATGATGTAAATGAATATGTATTTTTATAACTGAACTCTAGTTTGAAATGAAACCTGAATTCATAAAAAGCCTCCATTGTTCTGTAAAGGTCCGTCCTTGTCAAAAAGAATATTTTTCTAAACATTCTCGCCTATTGTTGCGCTACACGCTACTTTTTCAAATGTTTTTGCATCTGACAGATGTAATAAAGGGAAGGTTTAAGTTCCGTACCTTGCCTCATTTACACCTAAATACGACTTAAATTTTATTTCCACCATTGTTTCTCAACATTTATAATGTTCAAACGAAAGGCAGCCTTAGTTTTTCTCTAACTAATTACTAATCATTTCTATTAAAAAAAACAGAACGGATAAAAATCTGCGCGAACATTAATGATGTCAATGTATTCTTTGAAAATAAATGTAAAATTTTTTTTTTAATTGAATCTGTTTCCCATATTTTGCTAAGGCTTTGTACTAACTTTACTATCACCACCGTCATGTGTGTGCTTTTAGAGTATAACCTACTATTCAAATCCTTTTTACCACTGTTTAGGTATTATTAAATATTTGACATATAGCATGCATTACCTATGTACCACAGGTGAATAAATTACCTTGACTTTGGCTAATATTTACTGATAGATTTAATTAAAAAAGAAATCATTAACTCAACATAAATTAAATCTCCAACTACTGTGTAGGACTTCACCGCATTGCGAATCCATCCCGGGATCCGCATGCAGTCAGATTACGTACCTCTGCGTTTTTTCGTAACCCGACGGTTCACGGGGTGAGGCAACCTTCTTCCACGACCTTATTCGACAAGCGGGATTGCTTGGGAGCAGACCATGGTCTGCCTTCACCTGGCCAAAAGAATACCCTATACCCTAATTAACCAAGATCTACCATCAATACGGTGAACCTTGGTCCTTTTTCACATCTCTCCTGGTGAAAACTGTCTCGACAGATTATACTTAAGCCGGGCGGCTGGTGAGAGAGAGAGAAAAACCACTACAGCCATTCCGGTCGCGAATCACACCATCCTCTGCGAATTATTCGCCTCGCCGTCAAGCTCAGTGCCTGGAACGAACTTTCCTAAGAGAACATATTGCTGGGTCTTCTATTGCCTGCTTCATTACACTGTATCCTATGTGGCTCAGAGGGATACGCGGAGATGTCCTCCCCTGTGTTTGGTCCGCGCCAGTGTACTGATAACTCCAATCTGGCTGGGAACTTACCGATACACTGGAACCCCATTATCCGTAACCTGGGGACGCGCCACGTCGGAGTACACCTCTCTGTGGTGGGCGGAGCGACGTGGTCCGTGGAACATTGATAAAACCTTTTAAACCAGTTCATAGCATGTAAAATTATATGAAAATGTAAGCGCAACTAAATTCAATATTCAAAACAATATCCCTCACAAGTGCAGTTTGTAATCCGTCGAGCCGGATGATCCGGGACAAATTTAAAATTACGGCGGAAAGCCGATTCGGTTGTGATTCAGTGGTCACGATTAATTGTGCATTTAGTTTATGAAATGTTTCCATATCATTTAAAACAAGTTATATAATCAATAGTTGTTGGAGCAGGTTGGATCTACCTCCTATTGGTTTACCCCGGGCAACGAAATTATTGACCTTAACGCTGATTAAAAGACTATTAAGGTTTGCTTGGCTTGCTATCACCCGCCGAAGTCCGGTGTCATGCAGTGCAGTCAGTGCGCGTAAGTACTTTAATAGGCAGCATCTGGGAAAGTTTGCTTCATCACATACCTTCTCGTTACAGGTAAAGTAAACATAAGGTAAGCCTCGTGGTCAAGAGCTTGGCAATTTCAAATATGAAAATATCGAAAACTTCGGGCCCCCTTAAAACTGTAGGCTTTTGACAGAATTAAACAGATGCAAGCTGCTGCCTCTCATCTGGTGTAATCCCTTAGTTGACTTTAGTGATATCCGCGGGCTGATTTGTAGGGGATAATAATAATTCGTAAGCCGCATCCACAACGAAAAATGCATATAAGGAGAGACGGATAACTATATATGCTTAAAATAGGAATTTCATTTAGCGTGGCTAAAAATAGAACGAGATAGCTGATTGCATATTTAATAAACGTTTTTAACAGCAATCCGTTAAGTCAATAGTTTGTTCTACGAAGCACTAGACATCGGATTGTAGTCAGAAATAATTAAATAATCTCAATTGAGCTGCAGGTGTGTAAAGGGATACAGGAATCGAGCGAAATAAACGTACTCCCGAAACCGTTATGATACTGAACAGAGTGGTTCATTGTCCTCTATGCTTGAGCTGTAAGGCCTAACAGCTCAGTTGGTAGTAGCTCTGCCTTCTGCGCTGCAGGCTGTGGGTTCGATTCTCGACCAGAACAAACATCTGTGTGATGAATATAGATGTTTGTTCTGTGCTTTGGTGTTATATTGATGATCGGTATTGGTATTATTTTCTTGTGTTATTTTCGTTTTTGCCATTATTTTTTGTTTCAGACACGGACACAACGCTGATTGATAATCTGAATACGAATAGAGTAACCGTGCGAATAGAAAAAGTCCCAGCTGATTGATAATCTGAATACGAATAGAGTAACCGTGCGAATAGAAAAAGTCCCAGCTGATTGATAATCTGAATACGAATAGAGTAACCGTGCGAATAGAAAAAGTCCCAGCTGATTGATAATCTGAATACGAATAGAGTAACCGTGCGAATAGAAAAAGTCCCAGCTGATTGATAATCTGAATACGAATAGAGTAACCGTGCGAATAGAAAAAGTCCCAGCTGATTGATAATCTGAATACGAATAGAGTAACCGTGCGAATAGAAAAAGTCCCAGCTGATTGATAATCTGAATACGAATAGAGTAACCGTGCGAATAGAAAAAGTCCCAGCTGATTGATAATCTGAATACGAATAGAGTAACCGTGCGAATAGAAAAAGTCCCAGCAAGCAGTGCAAGTATCATTTTTTTATTGTACTACGGTGATGTGCTTGGCCTTCATCTTACCTGATGTATGATAAGGCCGAAGGTGGAAGCGCACTTGACCCCGAATCCTCAACAAACAGAGGAACTGGCTATCTTACCTCTAAATGCAAAACACAACAATTTAAGAATTGTTATTATGGCGTCAGATTAGTTAAGATTTCAGAAGAGGGTTCGCGCTGTTTACAAAATGGGTCCCAGAGATTCATTAAGTTTAAGGAAATAAATATATTGACTATGCCCTGCCAATATATTTATGAAAATATTATGTACGCGCGTAAAAACATAATCTTATTGGACAAAAACTGTAATAAACATAATTATAATACTAGAAATAAGAATAAACTCGATGTTCCCACAACTAGGCCCCATAAGGTTAACAAATCGTCCATAGGGCAAACTATACGCTTTTATAATAAAATACCAAGTGATGTGCTAAGCTTGTCAAATAATAAATTAAAAAATTTTGTAAAACAAAAGCTATCCAGGCAAGCTTATTATAAAATTTCAGATTACCTAAGAGATTAGAAAGCCTGGAATTAAAAAGAATTTGCTCCGGTGAATAAATTGTAATTAGTATAAGATAATTTTAAGCTATTGTAATGGATTATAAAAAAAAAACTAGCCCGAGGTTCTAGCCTTTCTCCTTGTGTGCTGGTCGTGATTCCGAACAAGCGGTAGATTTGACGTTTCAAAGTGATCCCAAAAAATCTTACTGAAAAAATATATTTGACTTTGACTATGATTTTGAGATAGTGGTAGCTGGCCAGGCGGGCTTAAAAAAGTCTTTCCACCTGCTCAACTAAGCATAATATTGTACTTCACCTGGGGATCAAACCCTGGACCGCTGGATCTGACATAGGGCGAATTACTAGACTACGGAGGCGTTCCTACCTATAATTCAATACAACACCACCAATTACATAGATTCCATAGATATATACATTTCCAATAACCTATAACATTAGTACTCTGACTAGTCACCTTTGACTAATGAACTAGTCAAGCATTAGCTACAAGCCGCAGCTGCAAACCCGTAACCGGTAAATTGGTAGATCGATTCGTCAGCCCGAATCACCGTTTGCGGTTTGCTGTTTACTTTGACTGTACTTCAGTTATTGGGATACGATTGGTATTATTAATTAATGAATACATATTAATTTCTAATGATTACATATCGAGTACATTTGTTTAATGTATTGCACTATTAAGCCACATATTTTTCAATATTTTCAATATTTATTTTTAATATTGACTCTTGTAGTTGGTCTTGTAAAGATCCGCTTGGCTAGCGACCACCCTGCTGCCAAAGTCAGGTGCCAAACGGTTTGCCGTGCTCCGTTGGTGCGCGAAAAAGCCAGTGCCTTCTAGAAAACTCGCTCCATCGTAGACCTCATGGCCTCGTGCTAGATAAATCTAGAGCTAACTCATAATGTATAAAAAAACTGGTTTGTTTTATACTCATACTCGCTCAACACATATCTAAATATATAAAGGTTGGTACTTATAATTTGAAGTTGAGGTAATCAAATTAGACTGATTCAAATTATTTGCAATGCGTAATA
The DNA here is from genome assembly GCA_951394065.1 of Venusia cambrica. Classification (NCBI taxonomy): domain Eukaryota; kingdom Metazoa; phylum Arthropoda; class Insecta; order Lepidoptera; family Geometridae; genus Venusia; species Venusia cambrica. Next base: position 13,151,989 of record OX596035.1, read on the forward strand.
AAGTTGATTTTTGGTAGCGCTCAGACCTTAAAAGTTTAATGTCAAACAAATGTGGATATAATTAGCGTGCGGAATAACGTCATGAAGCTCCTCGTGTTATTCATTCGTACTTCTTTTTGTTTTTAATTACGTTGTTGTCAATTTATTATTTAATGAGACTCTAAGCCATAAAATTCTCTCCATTGAAAGGTTGTCTGGAAGAAATTATTTTGGCTTCTATGCGATAAGACCGTTATTTGTAAAAACAATTATTATTTTAAGGTAATCCATTTTTATTTTTAAGGTGTGCAGTATTTTCATTCATTCATTCAAAGAAGAAAAAAAAAAAACTATAAATGAATATGGAAAAGATAATCTTAACGTTAGTTTTTGCTTAATGGGAATGCCATTAAGCACCGAAAGCATTTCCAGATGATGATGAAGTTCTGACTTCATAATGCCAATGATGCTTTTAATCAAATGATGATACGATGATCATCGATGATCCGAGGATGATAACCATCATGAAGATATATATTTTATTCATGGTAGAATGCAACTTTTTAATATGGATGATAACTGTATCATCTCATCTCTCTCGTCCAATAATCAAATAATGCGGCCAATTACTGTTAATTTCCCATTTGTATTTTCGTGTTCATTTTATTCAAAAAATATATGTTAGGTATATGCGTGTGTTAAGAATAAGAATAATAAATAAATAAATATAGTACCAAAAAAACAATCTTTTTATTTAAATCTATCTATGTTATTTATTTTTAATTCAAATGTAATGTTTTCTGTTCGCTTAACTGGCCAATAACTATACCGTTTCCCCTATGTTTGTTTTACAAATGGTGAAGTTTGCTTTTCAGTTGTGATATTACCTATATAATGTTAAATGCGAAAACATATTGAACATGTCTGTTAAATATAAGATTATAAGGAAGAGAAACATCAAGAAAACGTCACTGAGTATGGTAGACCGATAGTACAACGGAAGCATTCTCTGCAAAGTGGAGTGAAACTTTACACTTGCACTGTTCTCATCTGTGGCGTACCAAGCACCGTTCTTACCCAAGCGCATTAAAAATAAAACGGTAAGACACTCCACTCTCGGAAGCCGGAAATAATACACTTTTATGGCGTCCCGGTACCCCAGACCGCACATCTAACTTCTATTCCGACCAAAGAATATAAACAACTCTGTACACACATTAAGTTCCAAGTGCACATGGTGCGAGATTCGCGAGAGGGAGTGTTGGAAATGTTATGGTAAATACATTTGTGTGATTCTTTATAATCAAATGATTCAGAGGCATCAAGTAAGATGGCAAACAGGCATACGGCCTACGGCCTCTTGATGGTATGTGGTTACCTTTGCATAAGGATGCTCGGAACTTCAGCAAGATAACTTTAGAAATTATCATGGTTATGAACACTGTAACTAATCCGGGATATTTATGATCCTTCATGATGAAGATGATCCTTCAATATTTCAACGCAGTTGCATGCGCCATGATCACGGATACATTGAAGTCTACGAGTAGGAATGACGGTAGTCATTGGTCGCCTAAATGATCTACCAAGAGGGTAAGATCGTAACGCACTCGTTACGTTACGTTATCTACCACCGGTTTTCGTCTCGAACAAAACCCGATAACGGAAAAATATAAAACGGTATACTACACACGGTTGGTCTTGTATCTTCAAAAGCATCACTTGCCCGTTGGTACATAGGATCTTTTCTAAGACAAAATCGATCTATATATGATATATATAGCTATCGATCTTTATTAATAAGTATGCATGAAGAGCATCAAAGATTAACATGTTGAAAGTATTGCGGATTTGATCGGACCATCGCATTAGTAACAATTCCCTTCTTCCTTTCCCAACGGGAAATACTAATGCGATGTATGTGTGTTGTCACAACAAGCTTCTCTATGCTAGCGTCGACAAACAATGTGACAAAAATATGTGGGCTAGATGAGGTAGACCTAGTGATTTTCAACTGTTTGAGGAATAAAGTCTGAGGTGCCGCAGCTTAAGAATCGACCCCTCCAACTAAGCCTCAACCAATACAATCTTGGAGTCTTCAAGGCCTGAGTGTACAGGTCCCTTTGTGACAAGCGTGCCTTCTTAGGCCAAATCTTATACTTGATTTTCAAGTGAATCCATAATCAATAAAAAAAAGGGCTGCGGATGTAGTAAAAGCCATTTAGAGATTTCACCAGAAGTAGGGCAGCAAATTACTCCTATGTATAATTTAAGCACCTTTAAGGCGATCACTAATCCGCTTGCCAAGCGTGGTGATTATTATACCAAAAACAACAATCAAGATTTTGAAGAATAACAGCGAACATTACTAGGCTATTTATTATTGATGAGGAAAACAGAGAAAATATTTCTGTTGCAGAAAAATAAATATAATATAAATATATAATATAATATACTATAATATAATGTAAAAGTTCATTCATGCATGTTTTCTGTTCACAAAAAAATACTTAAAAATATATACTTATTCCCTTAAGGTTTTATTCATTCAAACAGTATATTTATTTCAGAACAGGACATTTTTTAGTCGTGACTTAAAAATCTATCCTTTCAGCCCACGGAAGTCGTAAAGTCAACCAAGGGGCTTCACCGAAAAGGCCCACGCCCCTTTGTACGAAAACCACTTAATAAGGATTAACAAGTAAAATATATATTTTATTAATATGCAGCCGGTACTCTTTCAAATGACACTCCACGAGCCAAAAATCTTCTTGTCTCACTTATCACCCCTATTTCTCAAAAACTACCCTAGTGTGAAAAAAATCCTCGTAAAAAATTATGAGTATTAATAATTAACTCTGCATGTTCAAAATTTTGAATTGATTGGATCAGCCATTAAAAAAATATGGGCGAAAAATTTCTTTTCACCCCTGTATCTCAAAAACTACCCCACTTATCAAAGATCTCCGCGGCAATCAATTTATATTTAAGTTATATCTTTACAGTTCAAATGTATTAAAGTTTAAAGGGAAACTCAACTGTTCCAGTAACAGATGTAAACTTGCCCAAGATACTGGCTGCATTGCCACGCTGGATTGCTCAAGGGCTTGTTCTGGCCAGCGAATTAGCATTAATTCGCTGGCCAGAACAAGCCCTTAGTGTCGCCTCAATCAAATGCCCGCAAGTTTGTTGAGACCATAATACATTAATATTTTTATTTTATTTATTTACTGAGGACTTGGTACAAAGCCATACAGTAAATTATATATTAAATATTTTTATTTTATTATATGACGGGGAAGCGCTTGGCCTTCATCTCACCTGGTTACAAGTTGAGATTTGAACACAGAATGGTGACAAAATGGTAGTAGAAAACCAGGTGGACTTAAACAAAGTCCTACCAACCAACAAACCAAACACAATATATTGTACTCCCCATGGGGATCGAACCCGGGACCTCTGGATCTGAAATCGTTGGGCTGAACCACTAGACCACAGAGGCGGTAATATTTATATACAACTAAGTGAAACTTTTCAACAGTCTGGGTTTTAGAGCATGAAATTTCCACTTTATTTTTCTGGTTTTCGAGAATAGCTGTGCGGATTGATTATGTGAAATCGCATTTGGAGATTAACCGGTAAATGGTTCATTGGTGAGACTTATTTTTGCTGAAAAATGGATGTCAATAACGTTTGAGTCTCTGAACTCTTTTAGTAGGTATAATGTTATTTGCTTACGCCAAAAATATGGTACCTAGTTGGTGTAGTTCTTTGATTAAGTCCGCCTGGCTACCATCTTCCCTGAGACTGCTACCATAACAACAACTTTAAATTGTTATGTTCCCGCATTTAGAGGTAAGATAGCCAGGTCCTCAGTCTGTTGAGGGTTCCAGGAGAAGAGCGGTAATATCGTTGGCCATATCATAACTTGATATAGCTGAAGGCCAAGCGTATTTGTTTTTCTCTAATATTTACTTTAAAAGAAGGACCAACCTACAGGACATTTCTAAGGGGTTAGACCATCTCAAATATCCATAGACCAGAACGCGTTAGTTTTATATTGTTTATGTTTAAAACTTTGAACTCCAACCTCCGTACCAAGCGGGGATGATGAAACTCTAGGCTTGCAACAAAGCATAGTTATTGATCACTGAATTCAATCTACATTTGTAGCGCAAAACGTTAAACGTGTTCTTAATCCAACCTGAAAATCTGACATAGCCAGTACTTTCAAACTTGATCTAAGGCCATTATCGTGGAGGCACTATTGTTAGTAGTTCTCACAAGGAATAGACGCTGTGTCTGAAAAAGCAATTTAAACTGTTCCCAGAGTTGTTAATGTTGCAAGTGAAGAGCGTTAGCGAGTAATAGAAACATTGTGAACTTGGGCAAACCGTATTGATTGACCTGCCTATGAGAATGTAATTATATTCGTTATAATACAAAATAAAATTTACATTGCAGCTTCGTGAGTTTTTAGAAGACAGAACGATTTTTGTTTGGAATTATTGGCTTTATTCAGAAGTTACTAAAACCATTTATACCCATCTGTACTAGATACAGGCGGAATGCGAACAATCGATACAGTCAAACGCATAAAAAATCTTATTTCAGACAATGGTGTTAAACCATAAATAATAGCGTGTCATCATTGTTATTTTGTATTAATGTATTACAATATGTACGACGGGACCCTTCCTCTCGCCTGGTTTTCAAGTCATGATATGGACTAAGGTGAAAGCGCATTCTGCTCCTCAACAATCTGAGAAACTGGCTACTTCACCTCTAAATGCCGTAACACAATAGTTTTAAAACTATATTTTTTAAACAATATTTTACATCTAACAAAATTGTTATTGTGTTGTGTTATAATTAAAGTAATAAACCCTTATTTTTTCAATATAAAGAAAAGCAGTCTGCTTTTAATTTATTAATACAAAACAGTTATATCACGACTTTCAATATTCCCCACAGCTTTATCTGTGTTGCAATAGCAGCCGTAAATTTATATTAATAATATTTAAAACTCGACTAAAATGGTAATTTAAGAATATTTTATGTATCATTTACATCCCTAATTTTTTTACCGTTTAGTTTTTTATCTACTTAAAATATTTTCTAGATATAGTTTTATCTGTAGACGCAACATAAATACGAAATACTTTCCTTGCAATTCTCTTACATTTACCGCTTAAGCTCATAGCTTGCGCTGTGTATTTAAGTCAGAAATACACTGTGACACAAAGAATGTAGACTAAAGCTGAGTTTGCTTTATAAACCTTGTGAACTCTAGAGAATAAATACCCCCCCAAGATACGCTTTTGATTCTTCAACTAGAAAATGAATCTGTTTTATAAACATGCTATAGTTCTGATCACTACTTGCTTCGTACCCGAGTTTATCCGGGCATGATCCTATGTACCTTCTTATAAATAACTGTATAAATAAAATTATGGCTTTGAAGAGTCATCCCATGATGTCACCAAAAGAGATGTGCGCACTTAGGCATTCTACAAGGTTAGTTAACAGACCCACGGGGGTACACAATTGTGCTTGGTTTGGTAAGTGGTAGGGCTGGTTGGAAGTAATTACCACCATCTTACCTAGGTTTGTCACCATTACAACAATTCTAATGATGCATTTTAAACACGGGGTTTGCTCAGCTCATGTATACGATAGAGCCGAAACAAAATTGGCGCCATCAACTGTTGAAGGCGTCAATTTAGTTTCAGTTATGAAAATGTTATCAGGGTGGATAACATTTCCAGATCAGTTCACAGTCGCGACGTTGTACAGGCTAATATTATTAGAGTAGCACCTAGAAGTATTTTATCTTATAACACGAATCTTATAGCAGAGTCGGTACGTCAATAGCTTGTAAGGTATTTTTTATTTCTACTTGAAGTACTTGATCTTACAAAACAAATCTTATAGCGGAGTACGTCAGTAGGTTGTTATTTTTTTATCTACACCCAGAAGTACTTGACCTTATAATTCGAACCTTATATCGGAGTATGACAGTAGGTTGATAGGTTTTTTTTTATTTCCACCTAGATGTACTTAATCTTACAATACGAATACGTTATTCACAAACGTTAAAATAATATGAAAGGGAAAGGGAAGCAGTCGGATTACCTAAGAACCGTTACAAACGGCCTATGGGTAACTCAATTGTTCCAGACTAGTACTAGATGGAAGCGTGCCCAAGACACTGGCTGCATTGCCACGCTGAATAGCTATGCTAATTCTCTGGCCTATTTATGAACCGGTGCTTGGGTCAAGTATCGTCTCAATCAAAAACCCCGCATTTTTTTTTCAAACCCTGAGAGCAATGACTCCCCACGGACCCAAGGTCTCGAACCCAAAAGGCTTAAATAGGTATATGTCTAGACCACTATATTTACGCCTTGTGTGATCCTCGGCTGAATCAACCGCCACACTAGCCTTAACTCATGTCCCAGGTAGATGAGCTATCGCAAGGATGTCGACGCAGGTAGCGTTCCACACCAACCAAAGGCATCCCATATCCCAAGAGACAAGAGTCATACCGGCAGTCCGCTTACCATCATCACGTAACGGACCATCCGGCTCGAGAACGGCTGCAACATTGACACTGGTAAAAGCTCAACTAATAATTTCACTATGGCTTTCGTGGCGGGAAATCTTGCCGGCAGACCTAGTGCATGAAATTCCGTGTATACCAAGTTGATCTACAGCCGCACCGCACCAGCATTGGTGAGAGGCGCAACATCTAGCCCCCAATCGAAGACAAGTGTCAATACGGAAATTTACAGGATCCTTAAGAGTATCGGTATTTTAAGATGGATGTTCTGGCAGTCAAAGACCTGATTCCTATTTTAAAACAGCTAAGAGAAGAGCACGATCTATGGAGGTTGAGCAGGTATGTAAGAAAAAGTTTCGTGTAAACTCGCACAGAAGCTGCCGTTGTGCCGAAAGGTGTTTTGAGAGATCGGTATTAGGATAAGCACTATGCCAAGCATTTCGAGCCTCGTCAATATATAATTATGTGACATTTATACGAACCCTGTATCATTACAGTATCCATGTCTCGGAAAGTACCTTCTATGAAGTTTGAGGTTTTTTTAGCCCATTCTATTTCTTTTTTTATAGAAATAGGTAAATTCTTTATCTTGATGCTTGTCTGGGCGTTTTGGAGGAGGCTCTGTCCCGCAGTGGACACTAATGGGTTGTTGATGTTTGTCTAGGCATTATTTAGGGAGGATGAGATCTATGATCGAACAAGTTTTCCCAAAAGCTGCCTAATACAAGGAAGCAAATACAAGGAAGAGCACCGATTTACCTAGCAACATTTATTTCCTATCCTTTGTCTCGTTTCATTTTATTCTGGTCTATTTTCACTTGAAAAGTCGGGACTATTCTGAATGTTGCTAATAGAATATTAGAGTAGGTGATTCGGACAAAGTAAGGGCTGGTGTAAGTCGCTTTTCTTGCAAGGGGAGATCATGTTGGCAGAAAAAGGACTTTTCTATTATTATAAATATAAAACTGGCTTAATCCTGTGTAGGTGTCGCTAAAATTAGACGCATAATGTACATTAGAAGCAAACGAGATCTCCGAGTAAAGTCTATTTTTGTCTTATTTTAAAAGAGTATTGACTGCACATTTCGTAAAAAGTAATTGTAACAATGGGGGCGCGTTAAGAGGGTAAAGCGTTTGGTATGTCTTGTAGGACATAAATGTTGAACTACAAGAGCGACTTTTTGTTTATTTCCATCGTTATGTAGATGATAGTACTGGGGATAAATTCGACATGAGCCGTATCCCTCGTTAACTTGTTGATGAGAGCCAAAATATGAGTGAGTGTTAACTAGAGCTTCTGACTGGGGAGATTTAACCCAGGTTAAGTTTAGCCCTACGGAAACAGAAGTCTGCGCGTTTACTGCCAAGAAAAATCACTTTACTATAGCTCCGCAATTTCAGAACACGCCTCTTACCATCTCTAATAGCATTGGGATCCTGGGTATCGACATCTCCAGCGATGTTCAGTTCCGTGGTTACCTAGAGGATAAGGCAAAGCTGGCATTCAAAAAGCTCGGTGTGCTCAATAGGGCAAAGTGGTACTTCCAGATACTGCTTCTAATAAGTAGCAAGTCTGCTCTCTTTGTCTATCAAAAACTACTGCAGGTATCAGACGTGGCGGCAAACTTAGAACCAAACTACTCATCTTGGACTTAAACTAAATAAAAAGTATCGAACCACATTTTCGATGACAGCTGTCAAATAGACATTCGTCATCTGAAATGTAGGTCAGGTCCATAGCTATGATAATAATTCAATAGCATTCATTTGAACCAAAAACTGAGAGTCTAGGACGAATAGTTTTAGAGTGTTTTAGAGTTACGTGGCCGTTTGAAGTTTGATAGCAGTCATTAGCTATCATTGTTTTTTTTTTTCATTTAATTTTATTCACGTATCAAATATTATGCAAAAAGTGCGATATAATAAATCCTATTGGTTATTTCTCGATGTTACAAACTACTGACTACTAGTATTGACTACTGTGGACTAGTATAATAACATCGGGCCACGCGTTTTTATCGTCCATATAGTATATTTACAACTTTCTAGTCCAATTTCCAAAGTGTTTTTTTGTCTCGAGGCCGATGATAATAATAATAAGGGCACCAGGTATCGACTCCGACTCGTGTTTCTCCTGTACGTGAGGTATCCTCAGGAAATTTTGTCTTGCTGCTAAATTGATATGGTAGACCCATCGGCCTACGTTTTGTCGCTCATTAGCTAGCATGAAAAGAACCAAGTGGATATGTTACTGAATATTGTTCCGTATAGATCGTAAAGTGACGCCTAAATCCTTATGTCTACAATAAAAAGATGAAAAAAAACTAAAACTCGACTGCAAAATATTTTAATCACTTAACAACGCGTGCTAAATTTTCCTGTGGCGACATCTGGTTTTAAATTGAAATTAGTACATGTCTAGGTTTACATAATTATAAATTGAGATTATATGGTGATTACGTGTGGGTAAATTACAGTGTTCAATATATAATCAAAATAAAATATTATAGGACATACATTTTAACACATTGCCATCTAGGCCTAAACTAAGCATAGCTTGTAATATGGGAACTATATTACGGATAGAATACTTAAATACTTTTTGTAAATACATAGGTAAGTACCATATGATACAACACCCATACACTACACAGAGCATACATCCATATTCATCACACAATAAATGTTTGCCTTGGGTGGGAATCGAACCCACAGCTTAAAGGCATAGTTACTACCAACTGTCTAGGTGTACATGTCTAGGTTTACATAATTATAAATTGAGATTATATGGTGATTACGTGTGGGTAAATTACAGTGTTCAATATATAATCAAAATAAAATATTATAGGACATACATTTTAACACATTGCCATCTAGGCCTAAACTAAGCATAGCTTGTAATATGGGAACTATATTACGGATAGAATACTTAAATACTTTTTGTAAATACATAGGTAAGTACCATATGATACAACACCCATACACTACACAGAGCATACATCCATATTCATCACACAATAAATGTTTGCCTTGGGTGGGAATCGAACCCACAGCTTAAAGGCATAGTTACTACCAACTGAGCTATGAGGCTTGTTCAATATTATAGACATCACCAACTTACACAGACGATAATTTTAACAACAGATTCAAGTTACGAGTGACATACTTTAAACTTAATTTGTGACTATGTTGTGGCATTAAGGTGGTTAAATATAAATATTTTTAATTTACATACTTCCTACTAGCTTTCATTTGATATCCATATTGATATATATTTTTTTTTGTGTCCATCGCTGCCTGTAACTTTAGATTCTCACCCCCATATAAAAATAATATGGCCTATGTCACTCCCAAAATTTCAAAAGAAATAATCGACTCATCTCAAGCCAAATTTTATTTAGCCGTTAAGGCTGCAGAGTAGAAGTTCAAATATCAATACATACTTTTTTTTTTTTTGTACGACGGGTAAGCACTTGTCCTTCATCTCACCTGGTAACAAGTTGAGATAAGGCCGAAGGTAGAGGCGGACTTCACCCGGAATCGTCAACAAACTGAGGAACTGGCTATCTTACCTCTAAATACCGGAACACAACAATTTTAGAATTGTTATTATGGCGACAGAATTAGGTAAGATGGTGGTAGATAGCCAGGCGGACTTTAACAAAGTCCTACCACCAACCAAACCAAGCACAATATACCACAGAGGCGGTTAAATACATACATGCATACACACTCTCGAAAAACATAACCCCCTTTCTGAGGCAGTCTGGTAAAATAAAATGATTTAGCATCATCCGTCCGAATGTATCTTACCTAACCTCAACTTACCTAACTCCAAAACGCACCTGTAGGTCCACTACTAAAAACGATACAAGGCGGATCCGTTGACGGATTGCACGTTTTTAAATACAAATGACACAAATAATTTCGGATCCGACGACGTTAGATTATTATAGAGTCTAGAGGAGTATTCAGACAGTTACTCGTTGCGTGTCAACGTGTCCAAATTGAGGTTGACAGATGTAATGTCTAGCTGGTTTGTTTGAGGCTTTACCCGTGGTCCCACTACCTTAACCCCTTGGGGGTTCATGGGTATTTTTTTCCCTGCTGTCCCACTGCACTAGATATGGAACTTTTCTTACATAATCGGCAGTTTCAGTGGGTCCATGGGTAAGTTTGATTAAACGCGATTTTTACCCGCGGTCCCATTCACCACTTGGAACGTAACGTAGTCGTAGTGTAGTTGGCAACGACGTAACATCAGGTATATTATTAAGGGTGTTCCATTACACAAAATACAAAAATATTTATTTTGTAACAAGTACATTAGATACCATTATAAACAAAACAAAATAATTAGATACGCTTTATCTGTGTATACCTAATCCGTAATCTTTTGATTACATAATTAGTAATGATAGTAGTACCAAAAAAAAATCATTAGATGGCGCGATTCCAATGACTATTATTTTGACTGTTATTACCATATATCTGAAACTACTCGTCTTAGACTCTCAAATTATGCAAAGATATAACAATGATTCCATCCTATTTTGAGTGGGACTACGGGGAAGAATAAATACCCATGAACCCCCGAGTGGGGTAAAGCAGTGGGACCACGGGTAAAGCCTCGTTTGTTTAGGCAACAAATATGCCTCTATTCACGCAATGCAGTGCAAGGCGTGTGATATCCATTGTTTTTTATTAAAGCGTGATTTAATTAACTATCTTACGTGGTTGTAGTTGCACTGTAGGTTGTTGCGTTTTATGTACGCAACATTGCACAAATTGAGCAAAGTTCGCTTAGTCAGAGATTGAGTTTAGTAACATTAAATATATATAAAAAATACTGTTGCTTAGCTAGATTGTTTCAGTATGTACCTTAGTTTTAGAGGGTACATCTTAAGGAGTTCTACCCAAAAGACTTTTAGAAATATTTGGGATTGTTTGTGGCACTACAACTGCCGTAAGCTGTGATCGTTGTGACTCGGAAACTATCTAAGACGTTTCCAACTTGTGAAAACTTGTGAGCACCTTTTTTTGGAACGTTACAAACTCAATTGAATCAAGAAAAGGTACTCGTAAAAACGATTGACAGCCTCTTTCCGCCTCTTTTTTACTATTTTTAGGGTTTTGTACATACGAGGACCAAACGGAACCCTTTTAATTAGATCACACGCGTTTCTGTTTGGTATATTGTTTGGTAACGTTATTATTATTTATCACATGAATTTAGATTTTACAGGTTGATTTTGTAGGTAAAGTGAAAAAAAAAATACTGTTATTTTATTATTCTGTAAAGATATATACTGAAATTGTATTGAAATATTATCCGTGCTTGTTAGGATGTTGGATTGCCGATCAAGAGAGGCAAGTTCAAATCCTGCGAGTGATCGCTTATTTTTTTTGCAATAGTTTTTTATCTGTTTAATGTTACCCGGCTGAAGTTCCGCTAAGGTACGATATACCTATCTAATCGCAAGACGGAACCCTCTCCATGTGAGACCAATTTGCGCTTGACCATTTTTTTTATTTTGGTGTTTGTTGTTTGCTGATTATTTCTTCATTTGATCTTTTTTCTTCAAAGTTGTGGTTAATATTGTTAGACATACATAGCGTTTATATTTATAATATTTCACGATCACGATTAGCTTTATACGACAGATGAAAAATCCAGTGAAATATGGGCATATACTTTTGCTTTTATCATATATAACGCTTGTATCTATTTATTTATGAACGCTTTGACAATGTAGTGTAATTCCTAATTGTCTTTTTATCTTTTTAAACCAAGCCCATTTTAAAACAAGCTGTTTCAGAATGTAGTGTGTATGTAGGTACAACATGTACATTTGTTGTTGATTTTTTGATTTCTACTTATAAAATATGGTTTCGAATACTACAAGTAAATCTGGTATTTCCAAAGTTAGATACTCAGAGGTAGTAGATACCTAACCTTACCATTGCACAGCTTTTTCGGAGGTTTTTAAATCAGTTTACGAAAACCACTCAAAGACCGAGTCCAAGCGTCCCTCACGCGCTTACCTTATAAGCTTCCTTTTCAAGACTCGCAACAAGTACAAAGTTCTGAAAAGCCCTCTTTTCGATTTTCCTTAGATGTCCTTACTACTTACTACTTTCCATTACGATGCTGTCATTGGAGTTATACATTTTATGGCTTCTATACTGCAAGCTGATAGTTTTATACCACTAAGGTTGTAAGACAGGCATACCTAATATATATTGCCTCAGTCTATCTGTTGAGAATAATTTGTATTTTGGTTTAAAAACTATAAAATTACGCATTAAGACACAATGCCACAGTACACCCAGTACAGCGTTGTTTTTTTGTTATATTGTGTTCTTTGCTAGTAAGTAAGTATTAGTATATTAGTATAAGTACCTAAATATTTAAGGAAGATTGTCACAGTGGCGACTAAGGATATATAATATTGGTTTTTTAGTGTCTACATATTGTTATTGTTTGTAAACCTTTTAAATAAAAATAAAAAAACCTACAAGATTTACTTAGCGATGACACTGCAAGTCAATAAATTAAAAAAAAATGCAGGTAAAGGTTCTTGGTTGGTGGTAGGACTTTGTTTGGGTCCGCCTGGCTAGCTACCACCATCTTACCTAATGCTGTCGCCATAACAACAATTCTAAAGAATGTTGTGTTCTGGCATTTAGGTAAGATAGCTAGTTCCTCAGTTTATTGAGGATTCCGGGTGAAGTGCGCCTCCACCTTCGGCCTTATCTTAACTTGTAACCAGGTGAAATGAAGGCCAAGCGCGTACCCGTCGTATAATTAAAAAAAGGAAGTAATTATTATTTTTAACGTTAATGTTTGATTACCCCTATTTTTATTTAACATTACGCCTCTACAAACGATTGTCAAGAGCTTCGTGGTCGTATAAAAAAATATACAGGCCTATCAGAATATTCACCGTTAGAATTCACCGTGTATTAAAGCTCAGCAGCGCGTAATCTTATTACCATCACTGTTTTAGGGTTCTTTGGGATCACAGTAGCCAATAATATCATCTTTTAAGATTGAACAATCTCTTGAACTTTTATAAATGTCATTCATTAGAAAACATCAGGTAGTTTTAGGACTATCCTGGACAGGACATAGCAATTTACTCACTCTTTCCGTCTACTCCTACTGGGCGCTCCTACTGGTAGGAGAACGAGGACTACAATGTCCTCGTACTCCTATCGTGCACCTGATTCATCAAAATTTGGTTTATTGTGTTATTATTGTGTAAGTCTACTCTGTTTAGCTTATACTCGCTCATTTTATCCTAAATATTATGCAGGCTGCATTCAACATCTTTAACTTTTTTAGCAATAAGCAGGACATTTTATGACGTTGTCTTTTGAAATAATAATAAAAAAAACACATTTAGTTCAACTAGTTGAACTTAGTGGAATAGAGGTTAACAATGTACTTATTTTATTATTTCATATTTGTTGTATAATATTTTTGACATTTTATTAATGATTTTAATAAGTAAATCGAAATTAGTTTTTCTTCACTCTTTAAAATATTTTAAACATTTTGTGTTTTTTTTTAAATATCTTGGGTTTTTGATGCGAGAATTCACTATTGAATTGGTTCATCATCTTCATCATCGTAACAGGCCATAAACGTCCACTGTTGGACATTAGCCTTCTCCAAGAGTGGATGGTTTTGCCATAATCACCACGCTTGGTAGGCAGATTGCTGATCGCAGTATAGGTGTTATATACTCAGACGGATGCTGCTGTCCATACCTTGGTTTATTTTATTCCCTTTTTCGCCTTTTACGACATCCTCACGAGAAAATCGAGGGGTCCTATTAGTTAGCCGAAACCACCTCAGCTAGTTGGATTGGTTAGTATTTTATGTGTGTCTAATAAATTACCGAGATTAGAAATACCTTTATTTTGTTAATTATTCATCTATATAGGCTGACGATATTGAGACGATAGTGTGTAAAGCTGTGTGTTCTCCAAATACTATTAAATAAATAAGTTACTGTTAGATGATCCACTGCTTAACTCCTCAACTGAGTTGAGCACTCCAGTTGAGCAGTGGGGAAAAAGGGAAAATATCGCAAAAAATTGTCTCACCTATGTGAGACTGGCACAAGACCGTTTGGCTGCAGTTACCCAGCAGTAATTCATTATTTGATTACAAACCTACAAAATTAAGCGTTTAGGGATTATTTTTAATTAAATTGCACAAACACGTCACATAAAACAAATACATATTAACACATTTTTTTTTGTACGACAGTTAAGCATATCATCATTGCCCTTCATCTCACCTGGTTACAAGTTAAGATAAGGCCGAAGGTGGAGGCGCACTTCACCCGGAATCCTCAATTAACTGAGGAACTGGCTATCTTACCTCTAAATTCCGAAAAACAAAACAATTTTGAATGGCGACAGAATTAGGTAAGATGGTGGTAGCTAGCCAGGCGGACTTAAAAGTCCTACCACTAACCAAACCAAGCACAATATATTGTACTCCTTATGGGGATCGAACCCGGAACCTCTGGATCTGAAATCGGTGGTTTGAACCACTAGACCACAGAGGCGGTTTTTAAATAAATATTAGGTTTAAAGAATTTATTATCAACAAAGACAAACAATTGTCACTTATGTGATAACACAACTTAAATAAATTGTATAAACGTTCGTCGTCACTAATTAATTAGGTAGGTACTCGTAGTTACTAGTTACCTACTTACGAAGGTAAGTACAGTTTTTTAAACACAATCAATACAATACATAAACTAGAAATACACAGTAGGTAGGGACATACTTACATACAATAGATAATATTTCGTCAAGAACGATTGATTCAATAATATTAATACGGAACACATTACTATAAAAACACGTCGGCTGCCCGCGACTTTTATTTCGACTGCAGCGCCGCACAATGCACGCGGTTGTCTGTTATTCCGCACAAGATTACATTCACTGTAACGTTTATAAAAGCTAACGCGCAAAAAAGCTTTTACCTTAGTCCACTGAAACAGCGTTTTGCATATTAACATCAACAAGGCGACGTGCCACGCCATTGGGCATTTCTAGGCGGACTCACAGCGTATTTTGGTCAAAGACTGAGATGTTTCCGAATAAAACTCCGATGTCTTATCAGCTGCTGCCTACTGACCACCGAGCTCGTCTAGAGAACAGCGCGTCATAAGCCTCAACCTTGTTATTTCTCGTTTTGGCGATTTGCCTTGACTTGTAATATCACCCAATCTGACCTGTCCAGGCTTCTTTCTTTGGGCTTCTTTGAAATCTCTGGTGTATGTGAACAAGCCACAGACTCACTTATTTTGTGGTTAGAAAAATAATAGCTTACTATATATTTATTATCTCTCGTTTCGTTGCCTCTCGTAATACGAACATTCACGTCATGCGTGTCGCTATAACGCAGTCAGTAGTGTGTGGAAAGCTTTACAATGCACTTAAAAAGACCAGTCACTTTTTTAGCGAGAGAGACAATGCAGTCGAAGCTATTTACTACTGAACCAATACCACAGGCCACTAGATTTTACAGAAGAATGAGTAAAATTTTGAAGCTGCTGCTTTTGGCGCGTTTGGAAAAATTATAACAGATATTTTTACGATGCGCGCGTACATCGACACTGATTGACACTGACATGAAGCTGATTGGTAATCGACCCTCAAGTTTTCGTGAGAACTGATTCTGATTCTGATTCGAGTTTTATTGCTATAAAACTCGAATCAGAATCAGAATCAGTTCTCATAAAAAAATATAGTTTATTTTTCATTTCCACTGACGTGGAGACTAGAAGCTGCGAAGCTGAGGTATTTAGATCAGATTCTTGTCATTGTTGTTGTGAATCCTGTGTGGGCTTTTATAGCTTCTCATCGCCCTGATGAAATTATTTCATTAGGTCCTTTTAGAACCTAGATCTGGAAGTTTCCATAAATAACTGCCTAGTTTTTATATGTTTATTTGTTGTTTTTACATCATAAATAGCATCGCACTATCGAATTGTGTTTCATTAATTTATTTACAAGTATGTAAGTACTTTAGGTATTTATTTGGAATTGCGTTGGTAATTAATCAGTTAATATATGTATAAATTATATAATATTTATGTATGTGATCTATGTTATTTCTCTTTATGAGCAAATATTCTCCAATAAAACTCTAATTATACTGGACGCCCGTCTTATGCATGCCTAGTTACGGTCCTGATTCACCAACTCAAAAACCTCATTGTCGAGATCCGAAGACGAACGAAGGTCCAAGACATTGGGAACCGTATAACGGAGCTAAAGTGGAGCTGGGCGGGACACCTGGCGAGAAGGACGGATGATAGATGGAGCAAAGCGATGACGGAATGGCTCCCAAGAACCGGATATCGGAATGTCGGTCGTCCAGCAGCAAGATGGGCCGACGATATTACCAGCATCGCAAACCTCACCTGGATGAGACTGGCACAAGACCGTTGGGCGTGGCATATGCATAGGGAGGCCTATACCCAGCAGTGGGTGAAATCCGGCAGCGGATGATGATGATGATGATGATGACCATGCTTGCCTGGTGCATTGGTGATCACAGTATTGATGTTAAGTACTCTTGTTCTCACTCAGATAGGTAGATGCTGCCGCCCATCCATTTGATACAAACTTTTAGTCGCTTCTCGAGAGGATGCCAAAAAACATTGCGAATGTTTTTTTATGTTTATTTATTGCAAAGCCAAAAGTCGGAACTCAGCCAGTGTTTATGAATCACCGACTGTTGCTATAATTAAATTTATCGTGCGGACGTTACCGCCACTTTCTTTTATTTACGCTTTTTCATTTCCTATTTATATAGCGTGCCTCTAAATTGGAATGGCGGATATTCAATGTATTGTTATTATTAGCCTTAAGTGTCCCACAGCTGGGCAAAGGCCTCTCCCACTCCTTTCTAATATATTCAATAAATAAACGATAAATGGATATTCAATGATGTGTTAAATATTATGCAATTTTATTTATACATTTTTCATTTCATATTTAGCGTGCCTATAATGGAATGGCGGATATTCAATGTTGTGTCCAATATATACAATTATTAATCACGCGTTTTCATTTCATATTTAGCGTGACTTTATATTGGAATGGCGGATATTCATTATAGTGTTCAATATTTTCTGTTAAAAATACTTTTTTTAAAAATTTATTTCTGAAGACGGTTAGTCAAGCGGTGTGTAGCCAGCACTAGAATAGTGACTTAAAAATTTTGCCTCGTAAAACTATAAATTTTTCCGAACATATTGAAACAAATGTAAAACATTCTTTACCATTATGGACCGTCTATCTACATTTGGCAAGTCGTAAATTGTGTGCTTCGCATTGTTTTATTTCTCAATGTTCTTTCTAGACAGCAGATACTGGCACTAGTAATTGCCTAGGTCTGTCGCCACTTCTGCAAATTTAAAAGCTTCATTTGTAGTGAGAATAGTAGCGCAAAATTATAAATAAATATTACAGGACATTAATTTTACACAGCGCCATCTAGCCCCAAACTAAGCATAGCTTGTTATATGGGAACTAGATTACGGATAGAATACTTAAATACTTTTTGTAAATACATACGTACTATATGATACAACACCCAAACACAGAACAAACATCTATATTCATCACACAAATGTTTGTTCTGGGTGGGAATCGAACCCACAGCCTACAGGGCAGGAGGCAGAGCTACTACCAATTGAGCTATGAGGCTTGTTAAATGACATTCTATGAAGTAAACGTAACAACAGTTTCGAAAAATTTAGGAAACATTTAAACTTTTTGAAACATTTTAATTGGTGCCAGGGCTTTGTTTAAGCCCACCTGGAGCTGGAGCCTGAAGATGGCTGTAGTTTCAAAAAATCTAAATGGCTGTGTTCCAGTATTTAGAGGTAAGATAGCCAGTTTCTCAGTCTGTTGAGGATTCCGGACGAAGTTCGCTTCAACTTTCGGCCTTATCATAACTTGAAACCAGTTGAAGGCCAAGCGCTTCCCCGTATCACAATGAAAAAAAAAACAAGTACTCAGAGCTAAATTTAAGAAAAGGTGCGGTTTGTTACTATTTGTTTGTTATGCGGGTTACTACTTTTACGGTTTGTATGTATCATGCATTGCAAAAAACATCTTTGCTGTCGTTGCCAAAATCGTATCGTCTAGTAGAAACACGCATGCATGGTGTTACACTAAGAGTTTTATGAGTTTATTCAGATTTAATATTAGAAAAAGCTTTACTCTTAAGATGACGAATCTCTAAAGGCTGTTAGACTAAGACTTGCCTGTATTCCTAATACCTTAGAAATGTCCATTTTTTTCTGTTTAAGTCGGTTATTTCTTTAATCTTTTTAAGACTTACATGTTCTGTAGCCGACTCCTAAACAAGAAAGGAAATAAACCAAAAGTTTATTTCTTTCCTTGACAAAAATCAGTCTTGCTCTCTTATCACGCGAAACTTGGTGCCACGTAATTGTTTTCAATTCCTACCTCTATTTTTCTTTCTTTTCTAAGCTTTTTTCTTTGGTGTAAAAACGCTACGTACGTATTTTTCACCTTTTACGAAAATATACCTGATAATAAATAGTTGTTCTGCTTGTATAAAAAATTACGTTTGTAAAAAAGCCAACGATTCACCATTAAAATGTTATGTCTTACTCTTTGATTCAAGTTTTCTTGCATTTATTTTACCCAACTGCCTCAGAATGAGAATCATGTTTTTCGAGAGTAAGTATGTACGGAATTTCTAACTCCCACTCTGCAACTTCGCTTCTGATGTGTCATTTGATTCGTCTGAATTGTGGGAGTGACATATGCTATATTATTGTAAAGGGGGGTTTACTCAAAAGAATGGTACTACTAAACAAATATTTTACAAAA
The DNA here is from genome assembly GCA_951394065.1 of Venusia cambrica. NCBI lineage: Eukaryota > Metazoa > Arthropoda > Insecta > Lepidoptera > Geometridae > Venusia > Venusia cambrica. Next base: position 13,171,438 of record OX596035.1, read on the forward strand.
TAAAAAGTAAAAATATTTTGCGGTCGGGTTATAGTTTTTTTGACTTTCAACTTGTTCAAAGACACAATCATTCGTTATATAGACGCAGAACCACAAAGTCAGTATAACAACTTAGGTTCAACTCAGGCGATGGCCCCGCGCAACAACCGGCGCCTAAAGTGCTGCTGAGCGGTAGAAATTTACCAACCGCTAACAGTATCGGTTTGCACTTTTACATTTATTTCAAAAAATGTAAGCAATGTTTAGTAATAAGCATTTTTAAAACTAATAAATTGGTTGCGTTATACGAACATGCATTGTTCATTTCTTACCCGTGCTAAGTTAAAGTTAATTACAAAATATATGTACTTATAGTAAATATATCTTTCACTTGCTTATTCATCAATTGTTTCCGAATACAAATAACAAAATTGGTAGGTTTCGTATATTTTAGACAATAGATAATCAACGTAATCAAATAATGATACAAAACTAACTGTCCAGTAGAAAAAATATTATAAATATCTTCCTAAAACCCAGTCCACGCGTACGCAACAAATTTACGCGAAACTTTACGGCACTGGTGTGGTTGGTTTCTCTCCTATTACTCACAGCCAGTTTTGCCATAATAACTACGCTTGGCTGGCGGATTGGTGATCTCAGTAAAGGTGGATATTACATAGAAAGAAGCTGCTTTTCTTCTTCTGGTGAGATTCCTAAGTCGGCTTTGTTGGATGTTGTAATCCATGAGCTGAGTTGGAGGGTTCTATCCATAAGTTACGACCACCACGGTAAGGTATATAACAAAATAAATACAGGCTACATGATAGTAATTATATGTTTGAATTTTAATATTGAATGCCTTTTTGTAAAATGCCTTCCACGTCGAGCGCGTACGCCACCATTGCAGTTACAAACTGTCCGGCAACCGTTGCCAGACAGCAGTCTGCGGCCAGTACCAAGAAGAAGGGGATGGTCTGCGAGCCTGGTCACTGAGAGCTGACTCCGAGGACGGAGCCTTGTGATGCGAAGGGTTTCACGAAAATGGTGCGTTTGTAAGCGCCAGAAGCCCATTGGCTGAAACCAACGCGGCAGTGCCAGTGTGTAAAATTTTGATGAAAAGATACCTGCAACTCAGCTCTACAAGTATTTAATATTGAATGCCTTTTTGTAAAATGCCTTCCACGTCGAGCGCGTACGCCACCATTGCAGTTACAAACTGTCCGGCAACCGTTGCCAGACAGCAGTCTGCGGCCAGTACCAAGAAGAAGGGGATGGTCTGCGAGCCTGGTCACTGAGAGCTGGCTCCGAGGACGGAGCCTTGTGATGCGAAGGGTTTCACGAAAATGGTGCGTTTGTAAGCGCCAGAAGCCCATTGGCTGAAACCAACGCGGCAGTGCCAGTGTGTAAAATTTTGATGAAAAGATACCTGCAACTCAGCTCTACAAGTATACAAGTATACAAGTCTCTGATTAATTATAACGTAAAGACCATGGCGGTGGAAGAGTACCTCCAAGGGTTGACCAGATTCGGACTAAGGTTCGAGAAGTTGAATTCTCACTATAATGTTAGTTTTAACTCATTTATAGTGAGAGTTCCGACAAAACACCTATCTACCTTCAAGGGTGTCAGGTTCGTGGGACATGTGCGAGGTGTGAGGGCCACTTTGTTAAACTCTTTGAAAATGTGCTTAGGATTTAGTGCAACAAAACGCCTGCAACGTAAGCCCGCACAACGTATATCCAACGAGACACCGAGATTGCGTCACACGACGCTGCCTATAATCGTTTACCTAGTAATTACCTGCGTTCTTATATTATATGTAGTTTTAAGGTAAATTGTATTCGCTATGGGTCATAGAATAAGTTAAATAAAGCCTGTGACTTTCTATTGTTTCTTGAAATAACATATAATTGTTGCTAATATATTTTTTACTACGAGCAAACTTTGCTCGTAAAGACTCAATCAGTTAGGGAACCGATACGAAAAAAATGAGTTTCAACTTTGAAATACATCGTAATCAACATGTAGCCTATATGTAGAGGCGATTTTTTTTTTAAATAAACAGTGGATTTTGTAGCTACTACTTACCGAAAACTGTAAAACGCTTACCTAATAAGGAACAAATGCATTTTACGTCGGATAAATTAAAATGTTACTTAATAGGTATCCTGTTATAGAAGCACGAGCCATTAATTCGATGAATAACGCTGACCGATAAATGCTTTTAGGCGAATGGATAAAGTATGGTGCAAAAATGGCAACCGATTTTCAGAGTTTTAAATTGCACCAGCGACGAAACTTTGTATTGTATAAATTTAGCTACATTATGTAAATTCATGACTTGTTTTTATGAGAATCGACCACTGGTGCCTTGATGACTGTCTATGTATGACTTGTATCTATATTATACAGAGCCACAAATTATATTTAATTTTATTTAACGTCGAAGCGCCATGACCTTCATCTAACCTGGTTTCAATTTATGATAAGACCAAAATTGGATGCGCACTTCAACCAGAATCCTTAACAGTCTGAGGAACTGGCTTCTGCTGACATCTAAATGCATCAATTTAGAATTGTTGCTATGGCGTCAGACTTAGGTAAGATATTGTACTCCCCTGGGGACTGAACACGGGACGTGCCAGCTCTCCGTTATGCACCTATACCGTTGACATTCATCCGGTATTGAATTTTTGCATTTCTCAGGTTTCTAAGGCTATCCTTATTTAGAGAAGCAGGCAATTGTTGTTTTGGATAATAAGTATTCTTCTTCTTGTCAAATTGCCAGTTGCATTGCATATTGGTTATAACGGGGCTCATTTATTTAACTGTTTAATTTTGTGAAATTCTTCTCACTCTTCTTTCTCTATCTTATTGGTTTTATGACAAACGCGGAAACTGCGCTTTTAATGGATGTATTTTCAGTAAAAATCATCAGATTGATCCACCACTATTATAAAAATTTAGTTGTGGAAGTCATAGCTGGCGTATTTCGTTTCTGCCGCACATAACTTCACAATAACTAAGGCTTTACAAGTTTATAAACTGTTTTCAATCAAAAGGCATGATTTAATTAATCCTGCAGAAAAAAAAAATCTACGTACCATTATAAAAGTTCTTTTGATTATTTCCTCCTGTTTTGAGGGTTCTCCCAAAGGTTCAATGTTTATGGTAAAAATAATCATTGATTTCCAGTAGTTCTCTTGACAGAACTGTTGCAATTAAAACACATGCGAGCACATGCTATACTGAGACTTTCTTAGGTACTTTCAAGGTACTAATGCCATACATGTCTTGGCTATAATAAGACGTAGAAAAGAAGAAAAAGAAGCGAAGTAGTTTCTAGTTTTTTAAAGCCCTTTAAACTTTAAACTCTTTTTACTTCCTTTCTACAAGCAAAACAGCTCTTTTCATGCCATATCAGGTATAATAAATTTCAAAGAGCCCTGCCAGCTCAATTTGACACAGCACGTAAGGTGCAAGCGCAATATAGATGGGACATAATCGTAGCATATTTCATTTCAGAGGGCGAGGTGGCCTAGTGCGTTCTTACGTTACTAATAGAGTTGGGTCACTGCGAGTCCGTAATTTTTAGTTACCATAAAAGGAGATTAATACAACATATCTTTGGCAAAAAAACAAGCAAAACAGCGTTTTTGCCAAAGAAATGAATAATCACTATTTCATGATATTTTTTTATCTGAAAATATTAAATTGCGTTTCATATGCGTATTATTAATAGCAGTAGTTTTTCTAGAGTAGTTTATACAACACTGAAAAAATGGTGCTCATACGACTGAACATGTGTTTTGGTTGACGAATTAGTGTTTGAAGCAACTAAATAATGATTTGCATCGACTAATGTCACTTACTTACTGCAACTGTTTTAGCTTGATAGATATCTCTCTTGTTTGCTTAGAGCAAGTATCATTTTCTTTTCAAAAATGATAAATTATTTATTTATTTAATCATTACGATTAGTTACCCTGGTTATTTTTTATGTTAAGCCTATCAAGCTTAATTAGATAACCATAACAAGTACTGATGATTGATCTAGCTACTGAAAATAATTGAAATAGCTTAGCTTGATATTGAACTCAAACAAGATATTTAGTTGCCGATATCATTTATATTTTATTGAACCTACTAAGTTCAATGAATTACTCCAAACAACGAATATTGGTCAACCAAACCCATTTAGATTGTAAACCCAAACAAGACATTTAAATCTGAGATTGGACCAATCAAATACAATTAATTACTCCAAACAGCTAATATTGATCAAAGCAATTCAAATGAATGGTAAAATCAAACATTTTTAAGGATTATTCCAAACATGGCATTTAGTAAATTCAAAACAAGTTGCGCAAGACCTTTCTGCCGCCGCCCGCGCTGGGCAACACTGCGCGTCGCGACGGCAGTGACTTCGTCGTCAAATGAATTTTGCTTTGTTTGTATGTACCTAGTGTTATAACGTTTCTTGCGGTTCACGGGAACAGAAAGTTAATTCCATAATCCAAACATTAATTGCACTGTGCTGCCTAGTTGGAGTTACCTACAGTGAGTTTGGTCGGAGTGGGCGATTTGTTGCGGATCTTGGAGCTACCCGAATTAATACCAACCTACCGGTGTTTGTCGGTAAGTCACATACTTTACCTTCCTATTGTAGAACCTAGTATTTTGGAAACCATTTGTATTCAAAGTTTAGGTACGATTCGATACCGGTAAGTAGAATAGAATAGAATAGACTAGAGTTTATTTGCAACAACAATCAATGATCATACAAAATCGTAGCAATAAAAACTAAAAAAAATAGTAAGATAAGTAAATGTCGCTGCAAAAGGGTTCTTGCTCAGCATACAGCAGGTTGGACAAAGACAAACTGCGCTGATCTTCCGTAAGAACCGTTTCCATTAGCGGACATTATTTTGTCCGCTAATGTGACAAACAAGTGAGAACATTTTAGAAAAATCATGCAAAAAATTATAAATAAAAACTATAACAATGTAATCAGTGCATTTAAAAAAAAAAAAAAAAACAAACATACCTAGTTATAATTTAAGCAAATACGCAATCATCAAAAATTTACGAAGTACAAAATTTAAAAGCAAAAATATTTTTTTAAGTAATTACAAATATCTATTGACGTCAATTGATTACAATAATAAAGTATTATGAAACAATAATTAATGGAAATTATGATAATAATAATAATAATAAGTTAAAATGTTATAAGTAATAAATAATTTTAAAACAATAAACTATTCTTATTACAAAAATCACAAAATTTTATATCAAAATTACATAGCACTTGTTTTATGCAAAAGGCTTTCCTGCATCTTCTGCCAATTTGTTAGAAATTCTTTAAGCTTATTTCTAAAACCATAAATACTCTGCAGGTTCCTTATTGGCGGAGGGATGTTGGTCCAACACTTCGATGCAGCGTAGCGGAAACTGCCTCTAAAAGCAGCTGTCCTATGCCGCTGAGTGTAGAGATGCATCGAGCATTGATGTGATGAGATCTTACATTTGACACACATCCAAGCTTCTCATACAGATATTTGGGCTCGATGTACCTTATAACCCCAAAAAGAAGGCACGCTAAATGAAGTTTAAATCGATGTTTCACTTTAAGGATATTGTGCGCGTTTAATAATGGGCTTACGTGACCATTGAAAGGTATACTAAAACAAAAACGAGCACAAGTATTCTGGACTCGCTGTGTCAGTCTTTTCGTTCTCGCTAATAGACGTGGGCCAAAAACAACATCCGTATAGTTTAATTTGGATAAAACCAGCGACTCTACTAATCTAATACGAAGGTCTTCCGATACATAGGGTCTCATTCTGTACAGCAATTTTATTCGATAGAAACAGCTCCCAATAACCTCGGCGACATGTTCCTCAAATCTCAGGGCACAGTCCATCTGAAGTCCAAGGTTACGAGCTTTATGGACGCGTTCTATAGGTTTGCCTATGAGCTTAACTGTGTCCAAAGGCCTAAGACTAGCCACATTATGTTGGCTACCAAATATTTAATATTTGGTTTTGCTTGGATTTAACAAGAGGCCAGTTCTTGAGTTCTTGAAGAGTTCTTGGACCAGAGAGCTATGTTCTCTAGGTCAGCATTAAGTCTACCGATAGCAATGTCAATTTCAGATGGCTTACACGAGATATAAATTTGAGTGTCATCTGCATAGACATGGTATCGACAATGCCTTATATTCTGCCTTAAGTCAGCTGTATACAAAATGAAGAGTATTGGTCCCAAAATAGAACCTTGAGGTACACCCCTGGCTACAGGCAGCACATCAGAATGTTGTGTAGAAGCACTAGACGATTATCTTACGTACTGATAACGCTTAGTTAAGTAACTATTGAACCACTGCAAAGAAGCGCTGTCGAAGCCGTAGTATTCCAGTTTGGCAATAAGAAGCCCAATATTTATCGAGTCGAACACCCTTGAAAAATCGAGAAGCACTAGCAGTGTACACATACCCTCATCCTGCGCGCTGGATGAAATATCCAGTAAATTATCTTATGATCTTGTTTGAAACAACAATAACATATAAACGCATGATTCTTTTATCACACACTTTTTTATTGGTAATAAGATAAATGGCTAGTTTAACATACATTCATAATTAAATTGAACAAGTTATATGGCTAGGGTACCTACATAAATTATTTAAATCTAATAACACATTATGGCTAGTTTAAATTATATAGCTGTTTGAAATAAATAAGGTACATTATAGCTATTTCAACATAATAGTGTTGTTTAAATCAAATAAGCATTTATGTTCAGTGCAAACTATCTTCTTGTTTGATATTAACAAGATGAATGACTAATGAAAAAAACTCAGTTGTTCGACATAAACAAGTGACATAGTGAATGCAACGTAGAGACCAGTTAAAAGTAAACAAGATAAAAGGCTTACAATTAGCGCTGGGCTTGTAAGCTCATATGGAAACAAGATCTTTTTTTAAGACAAAACACGGATATTGGTTAAATCAACTATTTGTTTTTTTCAGTGAAGTCGCCAAGTAAATAAGTCATAACTTATAAACACTTGGCGACTAATATAAATGAATAATGAATCTACTTATCTGCACCCTTATTATTGGATCAATAACACGAGTAGTAAAATTCCTTGCCAAAGGGCTAGTCCGGGGAAGTAACGTTACTATTTTAGCACCAAGCAGCATTACTGTGCTTCGGTTTGAAGGGTATGGTTGCCGGTAAAATTACGGGCGCACAGGGCTTAACACCTCCATGACTCAAGTTGATGAGCAAAAGTATATAATCAAGTTCTTTGTGGATATGACCTACGCCAAAACTCACAAAGCCTTACGCTTTGTAAGTTTCACATAACATCAGTTGGGCAGCATGCTTGTTCCGTCTCGAAGTCGTATAAGTAGTAAAAAGTTTTTATATAAATCATACTTTTGTTATAATACTCGTTGACTCACCCATCTCTATTTGTTGTTCGCAACTTACATATCCCATACGAGATGTATTCTGGAATTTATAGTCGGTGAAGCAGTTTACTAACAAGTTAGACTAATAAACTAACATTTCTGCTTAAATAAGCTCATTTAGAGTAAACCGTAGCTTACTCTACAGTCGCTTAGTGCTCCTTCAGTAGGTAAACGGATTGGAACCTATGAATTCTTTGCCGTCGTTGCAAAACTATGTGTTGAATCTGAAAAAAATGACATTTAAAGGTCAACTTTCATAAGGTGATTTGACCGCCTCTGTGGTCTAGTGATCCGCCCACCGTAGTCAGCTCCAGAGGTCTCGGGATCGATCCCCGAGGGAAGTACAATATTGTACTTGGTTTGGATGGTGGTAGAACTTTGCTTAAAGTCCGCCTGGCTAGCTACCACTATCTTACCTAAGTATGTCGCCAAAACAAAAAATCTTCAATTGTTGTGTTCCGGCATTCATAGGTAGGATAGCCAGTTCTTTAGTCTGTTGAGGATTCCGGGTGAAGTGCGCTTTCACCTTCGGCCTTATCATATCATGAAAAATCAGGTGAGATGAAGGCAAAGTTTCTGGATCTGCCTCACTTTTGCTACGATTTTTGAATGTTCCATAGTCAATGAATTTCAGCCACATGATGGCTATGATGAGAGTATAGTGTAAGGACATGCCTTAAACTTTCCAGTCTACTTTCTTCTCTGTTGCCTACACCATTTGTCGAATGTCTCAGTAGTGATAGACACAACTTATGGGTATATTAGTTATCATTCGTCTTTACCCTACTGGTGTAGATAATTGGAGTAGTAACTGGCCGACATTGGGCGTGCATGCATTATTTATTCATACACGACATGTACAATACTAAGTCACGTACCCTTTGTATGCCAGTTTTGTGGATCATGGTATCTTATTTTATAAAAAGTCAATGTGTATATTTGTGTGTTTGTTCCCTTTGGACTACAAAAAACTGGACCAATTTTGATGTATTTCAGTAAATTTTCAGATTAGCCCAGCGTGATTCTGTAAAGTTTGGTTACGATGGTATCAACAGATTTTTTTGGCAATTTATCATGATTTTATGACTTGAGAAATTCTTGTGGAATCTGGATTACTTATATCTTCATTTCGGGAAAGATTGGGAGAGACAAGCTCGTAGAGACTAGATAGGTGGGGATGCGTTGCGTAGAACCGCATACTATAATAATTGACACATCCATCTAAAATACATGTAGTCAAAAATAGAGTGTGATGACGGACTGTCATCAGAATATATAAGGGTTAGAGCCTGATACATACTTTATGCCTCAGACATACATTAAAACACTGTTCCTTGGATAGTGTACCTAATGTTTACCGCAAGGTATCAATATTCTGATGATAGTGCGCCATCATACTCTAGTTTAACCGCCTCTGTGGTCTAGTAATGCGCCCAACAGTGTCAGATCTAGAGGTCCCGGGTTAAAACCCCATGGGGAGTACAATATTGTGCTTGGTTTGGTTGGTGGCAGGACTTTATTCAAGTCCGCCTGGCTAGCTACCACCATCTTAACTAGTTCTATGGCCATAACAACAATTCTTAAATTGTTGCGTTCTGGCATTCAGAGGTAAGATAGCCAGTTCCTCAGTTTCATCATCGGAGGACGGGTGAAGTGCGTTTTCACCTTCGGTCTTATCATAACTTGAATAATCACGTGAGATGAAGGTCAAGCATCGCCTTGTCGTAAAAAAAATAACAATTTTGACACAAATATTGTGGATGGATATGTTGGGTTAAAGCTAGCGAATGATCATAGTTATTCAGAGTAGCAATGCAGGCAGTGTCTTGGAAACGCTTCTGTCTGGTACTGGTCTGGAAAAGTTGAGTTACTTATACACCGTTTGTAACGGTCTTTAGGTTGCACGACCGACGATATAAAACATGATTTAATATAAAACAATTTAAATAAACTTACTATAAATACGTAAAACATATAAGTTTGAATGTCAAATGGGTTATCTAAAATATAATGTTTTATGGATAACGCAATCTTATTCAAATTGATTCTATTTATTTTTTATTGTTCACATTTGACTCGAAGACTCCTATGTTGAAGTGTTCGGGAAACACAATGTGAAGCACTTTGCAGTTGTTTTTACAGATGTTTAGTCAATAACTCCACTCTCCACAAAGCTACGTTACTTTAATTATGCACGGTCCGTGCGGTACTCTAAAATATGAAGCATATCACCGAAGACCCGCAGAGGGTCCCGTTGCCGTGTCCAGGTCAAAGTAACTTACGAAAGTAAGTTTATTTTTATCTTGCTCGAACTGGACCCTCGGAAAACAAATTTCATGAATAAATTTCTTCCTTTGTAAACAAATCGAGCTTGCTATATTAAATTAAGGCTCTTTTGTGACCGGGCCGGCAATAAAATGGGTGATTTTAGACCGGAATACACGTTTGCACGAGAGTAACAATAAGCCAGCCTGGTCTTCTAGAGGAAGAGGATCTTGAGCATGGAACTGCTTTTCGTAAAGAACTTCTATGATGATATTTTTTACGAAAAGCTACTTCATAAATAATTAAGCTCCTGGACAGTGATGTAGGAAAAAAAAATTTTTCGACATTACAGCTCAATTTTGGTAATAATTCTACCGCCTGTGCTTCATCATAATGCTTCTTCTGGTATTATATTGTACCTATATTAATATAAAATTATGTCTCTTAGTATTATTCTCCCCGTTATCATTTTGTATATGTATTACAAATTTAATTAAGTTTGGGGATTGATGGCGTATAAAAATATGTATATAAAATTTATATGTCATATTTATTTATTTGATTAAGACCCATTGTAAACATCGCCGTGGTGAAAATACTAAGAGATGACATCGTTATGATTATATCATTATACTTGCTGAAGCAGTCGTGGCATAATAGCTGACTCCGCAAAATCAGGATTTTAATGTCATATGAGACGACTAAGGGATTTTACCAGGAGCAGCGTACTTCTGTGTATTTCAAAAGTTTAGGAACAATCCCTAATGCCATGGAACCACGGACCCAGTCATTGGTCAGCCCACCGGGACCACGGGTAATGAGTGTTATCTACTACATTTATCGTGACTACCAATCTGCCTGCCAATCGTGGTGATTATGGCAAAACTCTCCAGACTAAGACAAGCCTATGGCCAGCAGTGGTTATATTGGTCACTGGGCTGTCGAAGAGAACGCTTATACCAGAAAAAGGTAGCAGCATCCACTTAAGTGGATACTGAAAAGCTATACTGCAATCAACAACTCGCCTGAAAAGCGTGGTAATTTTGTCAAATCTCTATTGCATTCTTATGGGGAGGACCATGTCCTGCAGTGGACTTTTTGGTCATGATGATAATTATGTCTTATGATATTAACCGCCTCTGCGGTCTACTGTTCACCCAACGGTATCAGACCCATAGATCCCGGGCTCGATCCACGGGGAGAACAAATGTGTGCTTGGTTTGGTTGGTTGCAGGACTTGTTTCAAGTCCACGTAGCTTGCTACCACCATCTTACCTAAGTCTATCGCCATAACAATTCTGAATAAATTGTGTTCCAACATTAAGAGGTAAGATAGTTCCTCAGTATGTTCTAACAGTGACATGAAGGCCAAGCGCTTACCTGTCGTAAAAAAAAAAGATATTTGTATTCTTATTTTAGTAGAATGATATCTCTATTACTGTAATAGTTCTTCATATTATTCAGCTTACTGAGCATGTAATAGGAGTTTACAATGCACTGAAATGGAATGAAATACACTTGTGTTTCTTGAAGCGGTTTTACTCGTAGTGAACTTCTTATAAGCTTTGTTTTACTGGAAATGGTTTTGATGCTAGTTGAAGTTGTGAGACTTTCTCCGGAAGCACTTATTTCTACACTAAAACATAAACTATCTGATATGGAAGGTAGAAGAATAACTGCACGATATGATATAGTACAATTGGTGGTACTAAGGATTCAAAGTCATGCCATAAATGGTACAGGTCAATGATGCTACTGACATTATGTATTGAATAATGAATGCTTGGTCTTCTCACCTGGTTGCAAGTAGCCTGTAGTTTTTCAAATAATTCATGATTAAAATTAAATTTGAATTTGTATAAAAAAAACTGGCTACCTTTAATGTAGATCAACATGTAACGTATCATTTAAAATAAATCGTAAGTCAATATTCATTGTTAGTATCAAAATATTTTTTTTGAAAATTTTGAAACGTACCATTTGTAATAAATATTTTATCGAGTTTTTTTCTGCTATTATATTTTCAGCTTACCTTTAATGTAGATAGGTACCTGAAGTAATATGTATATTAAAATTAGACTCGTGACTTGTTCAGAAGTACTATAATTTTCCATCTGAAAAAGAGGAAACATCTACTGACAGGGCCTTAAGATAAGGCCGAAGGTGGAGGTTTCGTTATTAAGTCAAAATTGTCATTGTGGCGACATAATTAGGTATGATATTGATAGCTAGCCAGGCAAACTTAAAAAAATCCTACCCAACCTAAGCCGTACTCGTACCTACTGCGGTGAAAGTTTAATACCTAATCGCAATTTCATATGAAAACAATTAAAAAGCAGGACTTGAATACCTTAGTAAACTGAAAAGCCTAATTGATCGAGTGAGTGAAGCGAACAAGATCTCTCAGTTAAGTTGGGAAACCCGGCACTGTATGTATGTATGTATGTATGTATGTATGTATGTATGTATGTATGTGGCAATGTTTGTGACGGCATAAATCTCAAACGGATTATTCGATTTTTATGAAATTCAAACTGTAAAGAGATAACCTAAATAGAATTTGATGTCGCGGGGGATTTCTGATAAATAGTGTAGTTTTTGAGATATTGGGGTAAAAAAGAAATACAATTTTTCGCCCATATCTTTTGAATGGTTGATTCGATTAATTCAACATTTTTAAACATGCAGAGATATATTAATACTTATCAATCGGTTTGAGGATTTTTTTGACACTAGGGTAGTTTTTGAGAAATAGGGGTGTTAAGTGAGACGAGATGATTTTTGGCTTGTGGGGTGTCATTTGAAAGAGTATCGGCTGCACATTCATAAAATATATATTTTACTTTTAGTTTGGGGTCGTTTTTGTAACAAAGGGGCGCATTAAAGGGTTAAAACGCTTGATATGTCTTGTAGGATAGACTTTTAAAAGGTGTTGACTTCATAATTAACTTTCTTTTGATTTTCTGAAACCAACCCTGTATTTACATTAAGGGTTGCAAAAGGGGTAAATAAAAGTGAAGTCTTGAAAATGTGTTAAAACATGAAATAGGGGTTGAGACTGATTTCAAAATAAGTTTATTTTGTCCTTATTGGGGGTGGTTTTTAAGATGAAGAGGGCAAAAGATGATCATCAGGTCTTGTAAGATAAGAGAGGGTATTCGAAATTTCAAAACTGGTCTATTTCATCCATTGTTATTCACTCAATACGGGACGTTACGGCCATTATAGACACCACGCTGACAGGTTGGTGCTCAAAGTAAAAGTTTTGTTTACACAATGAAAAAAACTGGTGCCTTTTTGGTTGACTTTACAACATCCGTGGGCTGGAGGTATATTTTTAAAATACAACTAACAAAACGCCTTTCCTTTGTTTCATGTTAGTAAGGATACATTACGTTAGCAACAAGAGAGCCTCGAACACTCAGGTGAATAAAGAGAGTTTGATTTAAAATTGCTTAAGTGAGAAAGGTGTAATGAAAGCACATTTTTATCGTTTGTTAATAACGTTCTATTTGATAAATGATCTCCATCACAAACCAGACATCACGAGAACACAGTTCGGGGCGAACTACTAGTATTAGAGCATTGATTAAATGCCAGTGGTATGTAAAGGTCTGCCTGACTTACGATCACCCATTAGCTGAAGTCCAGAGCCTAACAGCTCGCTGTGCTTCGTGGGTGCGGAGGAGTAACGGTGACTTTAATAGGCTGCTTCTGGGAAAGTATCTTCGTTCCATTGACTTGGAAATAGAATAGGACTTCATCCTTGCGCACGTAGTGACCGGCAAGTCTAAAGCTAAGAGCCAAAAGAGAACCTATTTATAAGAAACTACAATACCGCAATCGTTAAGTTTACTTCAAGTAAAATACACTTCGTGCTGACTCGAATGATTACTCTTAAATGAGTTAAGTAAGTAGAGAAAGTTCGCAACTTGTTCCCGGCTAGTAATTTTGGTAACTTCTGATCGAACTTACAATCTGTGTGATGGACTTTGAACGCTGTATTTAGGTTTAGTCTACCATCTGCTTACTTAGATTTACCCACTTGCAACTTAATATAGCCGTCACTGTTTTGCAACTCGTTCAAAATTGAGCTTTTCTTTCTACGAACGCTTCGAAGAAAAAAAAGGTTAATTTTCAACGCTTGCCTTTTTGCTTGAAGATTGAAGCACACTTTACCTGGAATCCTGACTGAAAAAAAATTGCTATCTTACCTCCAATAGCTGGAACGCAACAATCATAATTGTTGATATAGCGTCAGGCAAAACCACAAAGTAAGAAGTAAGTAAGATGAACCACTTCCAAAATACAAAATGTTTACTTAATTAAAATAAATTAAACAATGAAGAATGTAGAGGTATAAGTGTGTACCCCTGATAAAAATCCGAGAGTTTTTATTTTAACGACGGGCTAACCCGTCCAAGAGATGAAATGAAGACCAAGTGCTAACACTTGGTCTTCATCTCACCAGGTTACGAGTTGAGATAAGGCCGAAGGAGAAGGCGCACTTCACCCGGAATCCTCAACAAACTGAGAAACTGGCTATCTTACCTCTAAATGCCGAAACTCAACAATTTTAGAATGGTTATTATGGCGACAGAATTAGACAAGATGGTGATACCTAGCCAGACGGGCAAAGTCCTACCACCTACCAAACTAAGCACAATATATTGTAATCCCCATGGGGATCGCACCAGGGCCCTCTGGATCTGATATCGGTGGGTTGAACCACTTGACCACAGAGGTGGGTAAAACTCCAGATTAAATTTACGCCCTGGCGTAAAAAGCGTGTAGCGTGTAAGCGTGTGGTCCTGACCACAGGCCATCCATAGGCTGAGTATCTACTCAGCCTATGGATAATGAAAAAAAAAATGAAATAAATAAATAGATGGGACTACTACGGTATTTAGTGCAATGGTACAAGGTAATCATTGCCTAATAGGTATCCCTTCACGGATTTTTTCGCATATTACCTTTTGCCTTAAATCTCTACGCATTTTGCATGGCCACAGTAATAGTGCTAAATACAATTTGATCAAGTCCTTTATAAACTTCAAAGATTTATAAGACACCGTTTTAAAACGTAAGACAGGTATTTATCGCGTATTTTACCAACATTTATCGCGTATGTTACCTATTTTTATCCTGTTGCAACATCCAATTTTAGTTTTCCGATAATTTTAATTTTATAATAATTAAAATATACATGATTATTAATGTAGTTTTCTAAAATACTCAACGCTAAACTCGATCAGAAATAATAAGAAGTAAACATTTTTTCTTAAAACCGTTGAACGAGTAGGTAAATCGAACCTGCATTTAATCTGTATGATATTTTTATTCGTTGGTTCGTAGTAATCTGTTGTATTTTTTTTAGCGATTTATATTTTACAATGCCATAAAGCGGAAACAAGAAGGGACACTTAAAAATTATCTCCACAGATAAAGAACTTAGTGGCATGTTACGTCCGACTTTACTGCGTCCCGTAACTTTAGGGCGCTGTTACATTACACGGCTGAAGGATTAAGGGCTCCACCATGATGAAAAATACTTTGTAGGTTTGTTTAGCTACAATTGCCAGTAAAAGTTTACTTTAGACTGCGTCGCGAGGTGGAGATTAGGACCATTTGAGTTTGTGCCTTTGTTTTGGTTTTAAATTTACAAGATAAGAGAAGTATTCACTTCAGATTTTTGAACCTTTTGAAAGTACTCGTTGATTTGGATTTGGATAACTTTGTAAAAATATCTAAAGATTTAAAATGTTGTCTTCGAATTGCTGGTTTGTGTAATACTTGTATGGAATTTATTGAAATGTACATTTCAATATACGATTCACGTTTTTTCTTTTTTCTATTAACAATGAGGACATAGCATAAATTCATTAGATTTCATTAAGACCTTTCGACCCGGTCTGTGGCGCAAATCAAATATTTTACTGGCTTTAATAAGAGTTTGTCAATATTGAATAGAACGTCGAATAAAACAGAATCAGTAGGTAATATCCGTCTAATGAAATAAACTACGCTGCGTACAATATTAAAATCCATTAGCTACATGGAAAATTTATTTGACTTCTATATTAATGAGTTTTAGTTAGCTTTGTTTGCGGCAATTTCGCGTTCAAGCGAATTGTTTGAATAAATTATTATACTTAATGTGAACTGTGGTCAGAACATTAGTAGCTACTTACCTACGTCAGGTACAGTGTTATTCACTGTACCTACCTACCTGACGAAGGTACGTAGATAATAGCGTTCATATCACGAGTTTTCAGTAATCACCACAGTGCTACATAGGTAAAATAATGATAATATTTATTCTCACAAAACTTGGTAAGTTTTGTGTGCTTGAAGATTAAACTGAAAGCAAAGATTTATAAATTAGGTAAGTATACCTAGAGTTATAAATATATACACAGCCTGTGACAGTAGGCATACATATTGTATGTATATATATATACTTCACAATTTTTTTATTAACTAGGTATTTTATCTAAACGAATTTATTTATAAAATATAAACTAACTAAATCAATAGACTCCAAATGAAATGGTAACAACAAAACTGGTAACTAGACCACAATTGATTCAATTAAGGGTTACCCAAAGGGTGCCGGACACTATTACTAAGCCTCCGCTGACTGTCCGTTCATCCGTCTGTCTGTCAAAGTGCAGTTTCTTATGTACCGTAATAGGTAACAATAATTTGGGTGTATCCCAATTTTTCCATGGAAATACAAAATGGTAATTATTGGATATGCTCTTTTCCTAATTACATCCTATTATTTCCATGAGGACTTGCATTTGCTAGTAAAATCGTCCTTACCATTTGGTAAGGACGATTTTACTAGTGTTATGTTTCCTATCCATAATCATAGACATAGAAGTTTAACTACTAAAGAGACCATAATTGTCATACTCATACTAGCATACAATCATCATACTAGCTGGCAGTAGTTTTGTCGAATCACAAAAAATTGTTTTGTTTCTTGACATCCCGACAGTACGATATTATATAATTAATTTGATAACTTGAATTATAAATAAACAAATAAACTGTCAATTCAAAAGTAGGTGTATAAATCGCTTCTTCCCCACTGCTCAGCTAAATTTCTCAACTGAATTAATTTAAGCAGCGGGTAATACCAACGGCTCAACTGATAATTGCTCAATTATGAATAGTTGAGCACTGATGTAAGCACCAACGGTTTCGGTAGACTGTTTGAACTCAGAGTGCTCTATGATTCTGCAAGATGCAAGAATAATTTCGCTTCTTACTTATCCGAATTTCCAAACTGTAGCCGGGATTTGAGATTAAGCTCAGAAATATTCACAAACAAATAATAATAAATTGTTTGTTTATTTTCTCTCACATAAGTTTTCACATAAAAATTTCAATAACTTAGACGGTAGGTACACTGGTAGAGATAATGAAACCTGTTTGTGAGAGACCAATGCCTGAGGTAGGTTATAAACCTGTATTACAGGTCACCGGTGCCCCCATTCCACGGAAATCAAACAGCTTGTTTTGCTGATGGAATTGGAAACATTGTTTAGCCAAAAAAATTGTCTAGGAGAGAGAACTAAATTAGACTTACTTAATAAACACAAATAAAAATAAAACAAGGAAGTAAAAAACAAAAGTGTAGGTATAAGTACCAGCAGGATCTTATTGCTAGAATTAAACAAACATATAAAACAAAGACAAAAACCAAATGCGTGAGCTTTGGTTCTTTCATAATATGAGGAGCAATGCGGAGGAGTAAGGTAAAAGTGAAAGGCATGTTTGGAGCATCTTATTATTTTTACATAATACATAGGCTTATGTTAGAGGTATAAGTAAATCTTCCGTCTGCTGATAGTTAAGAGTTCTGAGCCAATTCGTCACAGCTGCCTTACATTTCGTCGTTATTAGTGGGTAGATAGTAAGATTTTTGTTATATAGAAAAGGTCCGAAGAAGCAGTAACAGTTTTGAGATTTTTTAGTGCGGAAGGGCACAGTACAGCAGATGGTTCTTTTTCTGCCATTTTCCCAGGGTCATAGTATGTTTGGCTATGTTTTTTTAGGATGATTTGTAACACAAAATATTGCCTTATCTACTTCCCAAACGTTAAAAAGGTCGGTTGTAGGGAAGCGATATGGCAAACGCGCTGCTACCTTCAGTATAGCCCTTTGTGCCTCTTCCAAGTCGTTCATATGGGTTTTTGCTGCACCACCCCAGGACGTGATGCAGTACCCGAGGATTGCTTGACAAAGGGCAAAGTATATCATTTTGATGGTTTCACGATCAGCAGCATGTCTTAATCATTAAAAGATTTTACGTACGTCTTAAGTGCTTGGATGTGTTACTTAAAAGTAAGTGTTTGGTCAATGAATATTCCAAGATACTTGGTGTTGTTTGTTCGTTGAATGACTAGACATTGACAGATATTTGAATGGGTAAGGCAATTGTGAGTAGTTAGATGAAGAGTTGTCGGCGGTAGTACATTAGATTCTAAGGCGATTGCAATAAAATTTGATTTGGATACATTGAGCGTAAGAATATTTTTCCTGAGCCAGGAGCATGTCTCAGTGATTCTTTTTTGTCATAGTAAAGACGTATTTCCAATTATTTTCATTGAAGAGAAGCACTGTGTCATCGGCGAATGTAATAATTTTACCACGATCCATTTGGATATTACAGAGATCATTGATGTATGTCAAAAATAGCGTGGGTCCTAAGATGCTTCCTTGTGGGACTGGTTGCTCGTTGCTTATACATAATATGGCTAGATACGTCCTTTTTTTATCAAGGTTAGTGACAATGTAAGCTGTCAGTTCATGAATCATTTGTTGACTTTTTTGCTCGAAACCCGAATTTAGAAGGCGAAAGAAGTTTATTGGCCTCCATGAAGCTTGTTAGGCGTTTATTCATCAGCTTTGCCAGTATATTTGACATAGACGGCAAGATGGAAATGGGTCTATAATTTTGGGTTTTGTCTTTGGCGACGCAAATGGCGTCCGAATGCACGATGCGTCTTCATTGGGATTTGTCTTCAACGACGCAAATGGCGTCCGGATGTACGATGCGTCTCCATCGGGATTTGTCTTTTGTGATACGACTAGCGTCCGAATGCACGATGCGTATCCATCGGGAATTGTCTGTAACGACGCAAATGGCATTTGAATGCGAACATGATGCGTCTCCGTCGTGATTTGTCGTTAGAGAGGCGAATGGTATCCGAAAGCACGACGCGTCTCCATCGGGATTTGTCTTTAGTTTTACGAATGGCGTCCGAATGCAAGATCCGTTTTCATCGGGATTTATTATTAGCGACGCGAATGGTGTCCAAAAGCACGATCCGTCTCTATCGGTATTTGTCTTTAGCGACGTGAATGGCGTCCAAAAGCACGATGTGTCTCCATCGGGACTTGTCTTTAGCGACGCGAATGGTGTCCAAAAGCACGACCCGTCTCCATCGGGTTTTGTCTTGAGCGACGCGAATGGCGTCCAAAAGCACGATGTGTCTCCATCGGGACTTGTCTTTAGCGACGCGAATGGTGTCCAAAAGCACGTTCCGTCTCTATCGAAGTTTGTCTTTAGCGACGCGAATGGCGTCCAAAAGCACGATGTGTCTCCATCGGGATTTGTCTTTAGCGACGCAATGGTGTCGTACATGCTAGAGTTCGGCGTTTAGCGAATTTGGTCGCCCCGAAGAATAGGACTTTTGCAAAAAAGGGGTCATCGCGATTGTTTTAACAAATAGCAACATGTTATTGACATATTTTTTTATTATATTTCAACAAAACAAAGCTTTTTAACAAATATATGTATTCAACTGCTATAGTTTTACCTGCTACTGTAACTATTAACAGGAGTTTGTAGACATTATTAAATTCAGTCTCGACTGACGTTATATATTTATGTAATTATGTTTACAATGAAAGTCACTAGGATTAAGTAAATAGGATTAAAGCTTATCTTATATCCGATACCAAAATCTGGTTTTTGCTTCACAGCGTCTTCTGTTAGACCTGTAATGAAAAAAAATGTTTTAATTTAGTATATACTATAAATAAGATGTACGTTAATACTACTTTTTTTTTAAATTGAGATTAAGTCATTTCATCATTTCATGATTGAGTCATTTCATCTCATATTTGGAAAGGCCTGAAGCTAGACAACCCTAGAAGTCAAGCAATAACATATTAGCTCATCCTTTATTTAAAAATAAACAATGAAATGTGGTATCAGTGAATGTTTATGCCCATTACAGCATTATTTCACCACATAAATAAATATTATTAATTTTTAATATCATTAATTTTACACATCACCATCTAGCCCCAAACTAAGCATAGCTTTTAATATGGGAACTAGATTACGGATAGAATACTTTTTGTAAATACATTACGTACTACATGATACAACACCCAAACACAGAACAATTTATAATACATATTCATCACACAAATGTTTGTCCTCGGAGGAAATCGAACCCACAGCCTACAGCGCAGAAGGCAGAGCTACTACCAACTGAGCTATGAGGCTTGTTACCAGTCAAAGCATGTTTTCCCTAAATACCTTATATTTGGGGAAAATCACAAGCCATCACTCGGCCAAATCAGTGGGCCATCAACATTATCACACCTGCTAACTTCAATATCATGATAATTACCAGGGGACCTTCCGTGAAAATGGGAAAGATTATTTTTCTGAACTCGCACACGGTTTTTCACTCTACAAGTTCAGTTATAAGGTTGAAGTTTGAAAAATGTTGTCGACGGCTTTTAATTTCCGCTGTTAGAGAAGATCCTACTTCTACCCATTATTGTTGAAGGTGTGTGAAGGAAAACTAGAGATGCGACGGGGAAATAAACTTATAAAATAGGACTGGTAGGGGACTCTGTCAAATATAACAAAAACTTCAAACTTGTGTCGAACCACACCATTTATGTATTTGATACAGATACTTTTCAACGTTCATACTAATTTCTCTTCTTTTTCGTTTGTCAAACTTAAAAATCATGACATAACTATTCGAGTCTTGGTAATGGCTCTTCTATTTCGAATGGTAAACGTTAAAATCATGACAACTATTCTAGACTTGGTTGTTAAACCATGCTCATGTAAACATGAACTGGTTAAATGACACAGGTAAATTATTATCTGTTTATATTTGTTGGTGGTAGGACTTCGTTTAAGACCGCCTAGCAAGCTACCAGCATCTTACCGAAGTCTGTCGCCATAAAAACAACTCTAAAATTGTTGTGTTCCAGCATTTAGAGGCAAGGTAGCCATTTCCTCTACCGGTCTCCGGTAATTTTTTTCAGGATTCCGGGTGAAGTGCGCTTCCACCTTTGACCTTATCCCAACTTAAAAAATCAGGTGAGATGAAGGTCAAGCAACTCCCCGTCTTACTATTAATAATATATTATAAAAGAACATAGTTTTGTGATAAAAACTAATTAATAATTGTGTTTTTTAATATGTAAAGCAGTAAATGTCTATTTGTGATTTATCAAATCTACTCAAACCCCAAAGCTATAGGTATCTATTTTAATTCAACCCGTCCACTTCTCCAAGTATACAATTATTTCATTATTATTTGTTTTATATTTCTACATTATGTTTAACTTTAATCATATTTTTTTTTATTTTTTATTTTATTTATTGTACGACGAAGTAAACACTTGGCCTACATCTCACCTGGTTACAAGTTGAGATAAGGCCGAAGGTAGAGGCGCACTTCACCCAAAATCCTCAACAAACTGAGGAACTGACTATCTTGCCGAAACACAACAAATTTTGAATTGCTAATATGGCGACAGAATTAGGTAAGATGGTGGTAGCCAGGCAGATTTAAATAAAGTCCTACCACCAACCAAACCAAGCATAATATATTGTATTCCCCATGGGGATCAAACCTGGGACCTCTAGATCTGAAATCGGTGGGTTGAACCACTAGACCACAGAGGCGGTTAAACTTCTTGACTTTGAAACTTACACAGGCAAGGATGAGATCTACGATGGAGTGAGCCAGAAGCGAGAAGGTGGCTATTCTCTTCTTGGAGACATTAGGTCGTAGCACAGCGGAAAAACAGACGCTGGGAGCTTGTTCCAAGTTGAATGAATGAATGAATAAAAATTCTTTACTGTACCACAAAACATATAAAACAATTATCAATGGGCGGTCTTATCGCTTAAAAGCGATAAAAGCGATAAATCTGTACCAGACAACCTTAGGATGTAGAGGATGGTACAAGTACAGTTGATGGAAGGAGGGTGCACAAAATAATAGAGAATAGAATAGAAAATAAATTTACAAAACATATCATAATCATCTAATTTAATACGTAGGTAATTATAATTTATACCATGATATAATAAAAAAAAAAACCTATGTACTAAAATATATACCTATACCTGAGTATTTAAATATATATACTTCATGAGTTATATTATACCATATTTTAGGTACTATTACATAAATAAATATTTTCAAGTTCTTGCAGTGCGCATAATAAAAGAGTCTTAAAAGTGTTAGTTCTTATACGTGAGATGGGAAATCAATTGGTGCTGTACGTCTGAAATTTATATTAAAGAAGGCGGTATTAGGTTGTGAAGCTTCTGTGTACATTCACCTTATTTCACTTTGTTGAGTTATATCATCTTTGAAGTCAATATTTTCAATTTATTAAATACAAATTTACGACCCTGTAATATTCTAATGCGGAAGTTTTTTTAAGAAATTGATGATTGGGTTTAATTTTACCATAAATAATATGCATACTAAGTTTCATTTTCCACATCAACTACGATAAAAAGTTACGTAGCCGTTGCCTTAATAATATTTATGTAATAATAATTATGCAAAGTTTCATTCAAATCCATTCAATTGTTTCTGCTTGATGTGCGTTCAAGATATATAAAGACAGACAGACAGACAGGGAAAAAAGAGAAAAAACTCTTTTCTTGACTTCTGTATAGATAATAGTTTAGTAATTCCAATTACCATTTTAAAACTATGTTTTATGTACAGATTTTGACCGTTTACAGTTTTATTTAATGCAAAGATAGTATAGATAGATTTCAGTTGAGTAATCTAGTTACTTTATTATATTTTAAATTACCACATGATTGCAGCTTTTTAGTTTAAAGCTGAAAATTACTTAATACGTCTTATTCGTACATATTTGATGACAAAGAGTATTTAAGCAGGACAAAGAGTAATTAATTAGGTCGGCAGCTTCACTTATGTTTACTAATAAAGCGATAAAAACCTCTGGGAATTATGTTAATGTAACTCACCTCCCACATTAACTTCCACTGCTGGTTCGGAGCTCGGGTATAGTTTTATTTCTGCGAAAAATACAAAGTTCATCAAATTTACACGCAGACGTAGGTCATTTCAATTCTAGTTCGCGGAGGATTACGTATCAGGTATTTTCAAAACTGGGACGAATATGGCATAAGCCTCAATTCATTTATTAACTAATACCAAAGTATATCTGAATAATTTCCCAGCTAGACGGATTCTTAGCTGATTAGCTAGAAAGACGAAAATCAACTAACACGGTTTCGATTCTTCGAACGAATGAAAATTCTGAGTGAAAAATCTGTCAAATAACATGTTGTTATACCCAAGTTGATAATTTATATAAACAGAGAATTGTATAAGTATTGACAATTTGAACGGATGGCGAAGTTTTTATATTTAGCAAGAAATAAAACAGACAAAAGTGGGGTATGGAATGTCAAATATTAATGTTTGAGCTAACTCATAAGCATTATCCTTCACTGCGATCAATCCATCTCAAAAGATGGTGATTAAAATGATTGACACAGATATAAAATAGTCCCCCAGCCCCCGGCAGCTAAACGGCTGAGCAAGGGTGGCTAAAAACCCCTCTGGTTGGAATCAATCTCCTAGCCAACTGGTAGTTACAGACCTTTCCTTTTAGCTACTTACTTTTTTAACCCCCTCTGTGGTCTAGTACAACCCACCTATTTTAGATCCATAGGTCCCGGGTTTGATTTTGAGTAAAATATTGTGCTTGATTTGGTTGCTGGTAGGACTTTGTTTAAGTCCGTCTGGCTAGCTACAATTTTAAATAATTCTGTTTCCATAACAACAATTCTAAAATTGTTGTGTTGCGGCATTTAGTGGTAAGATAGCCAGTTCTTCAGTTTGTTGAGGATTAATGCCAAGCGCTTCCCCGTCGTACAAGAAAAAAAAGACATGCGCTTTGCTCATCTAGCTTTTTTCTTTGCACAATTTCAGATTGATTTATCCGGCGGTGTTCTACAAACTCTTGTGAAAAACTGACGATGAATTTTAAGTTGTGTTTAAAAAATATGTAGAGTAGTTTTACCATACAGCCTCAAAGTCCCCTCGCTCTTCCCTAAAGAGTTGGTGCTGACGCAGTTGTAAGTCCCGATATCACCCCTTGCGAACCTTCTGATCATCAGCTTCATCATCACTTTGTATGACATTCTCTCTTCACTGATGGAGTATTTTGGACTGTAACAAAATATTAATAACGAATGATCAAGAATCGTTGGGAGAATAAAGTTTTCCTCAAACACATTTTTTTTAACCAAGCGAGCTCACTTGAAATAACAGTAAAGATGTGGCCTAAGACAAAGCACGCTTGTCTAAAAATATTTACGTAGGACTTGAAGTCTCCAAGAATGTACTAGGCGGAAAAAACAGGCGAACCTCAACGTACTAGTAACTCTATAATTCCATAAATTGGGTGCTCGTAAAAACGACAGCTGGTTAGAGACATTAAGTAGGTTCCTACCTTCTATGGTTAGTTGATTTAAAACTTCTATATGAGTTCAGTATCAGTTCTATATGAGTGATGCTTTTGGTGTGACAAGCATCCATAGTATGTGTGTATGTGAAACTATCTGGTGAACCATACTTAGGTTAAATAAATAGCCCAAGGTTCTTGTTTTTCTTCGTGTGTGCTGGTTGCGATTCCAAACTGTTGAACAACCTCATCCAGTCATCAGACAAACACAAGTTTTAATCATCCGAAACTATCCTACCGTGATTTTCCATTTCCCGCAAGCCTGCTATTGTATCGGCTACTCGCATTCGCGTAATAAAGACTCATTTGAGCACCATTGATTCCCGCTTGACCGTATTGTTCGCGAACGGATTGCGATTTAATGATCGTATCGTCGAGGGTCGTTGTCGTGCCGTCGAGGGTTTTGAAGAACTGCCCGTAAGGCTATTTGTAAGTTGTGAAAGGAGAGATTACTCTTAGAAAAAGTTGGTTCGCTAATTGACATGGAACTTAGAAAATATCGGGTAAGCTGTCGAGTATTAATACCGTTTAGAAGGCTGTTTTAGTGCAATAAATCGGCATCATTAGTATCCTGCCACACTAGCGTAATAATTATAAAAAAAAATAGACATTGGAAAAAATTTTTTTTTTTTACTTCAACGAGTATAACACACATACACAAACATAACAAAACGAAATTGACAAAGAGAAAAACACGAATAAAAATTAAATAAAGTTTGTGCTATGTGCTACAGCAGCGAATGGGCCAGAACTCAGCATTATGCCTCACTGCAACACAGGTCAGCGCTGATATTCTTGTGACCCAGCCTAGTCACTAAGTAACAAATATAAAACCTCTCATGCAAACTTAACAGAAAACTTTTTATATTTTTTTATATGGAATGTATAAATATGAGTGGCACATCCAACTGTTTTTATTTAATTCAAATTATTCTGATACATTTGTGTGCAATAAAGTATGAATAAACTGAATGGCACGGGACTTCGGCAGGCGGATAGTCACTTTGATGAGAACAATAACATTGCTGATCATCTGTTTGGATTTCGGGAAAGACACGCAACAGTAGCGTAGTTACTAGCAGAGGCTAGTAACTCCAACATTGTGATTCGCCAGAGATTCCAAAACCTGTCCTGCAAACAGTTTCAAGCGCACTCTGGTTTGTGAGAAACACTGAAATACACAAACACTGGAGATCTCAACAGTAAAGCAGGGAATAAGTAACAATAGCTCCAAATATAAAGAACGACTGACAAACACACAAATGAACTCGCCAAAAACGTCTTATGACGATAAAGAACATGTAAAACGTCTAAAACGATAGCACATACTTACCTTGGATACACTAGATTAAGTTTCTAGCTAGTTTACTGGACCGTATCTGATTACGGCTAAAGCCGAGAGCAGATTACTATAAAACAAAAAAATTACGAATCAACATCAACAAATGACAGTGGGACGAAATTGTTAAAATAGTCTGAACTACTCACCCATCAAGCAGCATCTCTCCCCTGTTCTTCAGCCAATAGTTGATGGTGTTGGGATGGGCTTCTATAGTGCACTCCAGTAGTACATCAGTGTCGAGAGGAGCACCGAGCAACTGGTTTGGAACTATCACAGTTGGAGGAACTGGTGAAAAAAAACATGGATATTGGTGAGTGAAACAGTTCCAGACAATCAACGGTGGTATTATGAGCGCCAGGTCATTTCGCTAACACCTAACCCTGGCTTCTTTTTTTATTGAATGACCGGCCAAGCTTCATTCCACTGGTCTCAAGTTATGTCATGCCCGAAGGCGCACTTCACCCTCAACAGTTCCTCAACTGAGAAACTGCTTAAACAAGGTCCTGCCACAAACCAAAGCATGCACAATTCGTTCTCTACTAGACCACAGAGGCGGTATCTTGTCGAAGAAAGGCTTTTAAAATCACCTATAATGCTAGCATTCGTCTTTCCGCTGACATACGTTATGTCAGCGGAAAGACGAATGCTACATCCACCCAACATCTTCAAAAAGAGAGTTAATTGGCATTTTCTGAGAAAGTACGCTCCATCGTAGACCTCAATTTTGCCCAGGAAAAACCACCAGGTCAAAAGTTGGCGTAATAAAATAAACAATTTTAAAGAAAAAAAGGACTAACTTAACCTAACTACTTTTTAAGAGTAGTAAAAGCCCCTCGTGAAAGGGCTCGTCCGGAGAATTACGACCACCATACCTATGTCGGCCGCCAATCAGCGTTGCTGTGTTCCGGATCCAAGGGTATGGTTGCCGGTGAAATTACGGGCACGCGAGGCTTAACACTTATAGTGTTTTTTGTTTTTTTTTTATTTTGTTTTTTGTTTATTTTATGCCTGAAGTTTACGTGTAGGCTGTGTTCTTTGTAAATGTGACCTATGTGTGTTACTATAGTAAGGCATTGTTATAGGCAAGAGATGCACTTAACAACAGGTGGGCTACTAGCTGGTCCAGTCTCCTAGTTGTATAAAAAAAAAGGTAGAAAAATACATTATCATCTCATTCCCAAAATATTATTATTTTATTTAACCGTTTACCTATTAAGTTTTGTATAGTACATAGGTAGGTACGTACTGTAATGTAGGTATGTATATTATATAAATAATGTGTATATTTGTAGCACAGATTTTCATAATAATAAATACGTAGTTAATTCATCTAGACCCTTATTCATATGTGCACCACCAACCACCTATTTAGCCATGAAATCCTCTCCATCCAAAGGTTATCTGAAATAAATCGCTTCTAAGCGATAATACCGCCCATTGTATATCCATTTTTAAGTAATAAAGTATTATAATTCATTCATTCATTAATTCATTCATTCTCTTAACAACCAAGACACCTGGAACCTATATTCCTGGATACTGGCGGAGGTTCGATGAGAGCACTCAAGTCTCAAGTAAAATTGATAAGGTTAGATCGTTAACTGCTCGTGAACCGGTTTGGGTACCTATTTGGAACACCACGGCCATCCATTTGCACTTAAAGTTAAATTACCACCACTCAAGACTTGCCATTTTAAAGCCATCTCAAAATATAACGGTTCACAACCTATTGGATAGGTTTGTGATATAAAACAGAGACATTTGTTTCAAGCCATATAGCTCCAAACTAAGCAAAGCTTGTAATATGGGGTTAGATTACTGATTTAGGTAATACGAAAATACTTTTTTTATAAACACCTACATAGGTATTTACACATATACCTATATAAGATACAATATAACACCCAAACACAGAAGAAACATGTAGATATATATAATAAGAAAGCAAAGTAAATAATTAAACATCTGATCTACATCTACGTCTTGTTAACATTAAATTTATTTCTATTACAACTAAAAATGTATGGGTTGACTTTTAATATATAATATGAATTTGTTTTTATTCATATTATTTGCAGTGTAATAAATAAATAATACAGGACATGAATCTTACACAGCTCCATCTAGTCTCTAACTTAGCAAAGCTTGTAATTTGGGACGTAGATTACGGATGATATACCTTGTTTTTTTTTTATAAATACATACTTATCATACAATAACTGATAACTAACATAAGATTCAGTATGATACCGCGGTATGACAACGTTTTTTTTTAAATGGATTAGGCTTCGAGTTGGGTATCTACCACTGGCCATTAAACACCACAATCAACAGACGACTTGGCCGCAATCTCACCGGAGGCTGTGTTGTGACTGGTGGTTACGTGGAATTGATGGATAGAGGCAGCTCATGACAGCGAGGCGCAGGCCTGTATGCCTGTATGCCTGATGCCTGTATTTTAATACGTAGGGTCTGTCTTAGATCTCGAGGTTTGTTTGGGAAAAAAATAGGTCTACAATAGAGCAAGCCTTCCCAGAAAATGTTTGTTCAGCTGTGGGCCTCCGAACAGGCGGTAGATTTGACGTTTCAAAGTGATCCTAAAAATTCTTACTAAATAAATATATTTGACTTTGACTTATTTGACTTGAGCTAGCCCTATTTTGGGCTGAAAATAAGTGATGAACTTAGTGAACGTACGTGTACCTTGGCGCAAGTTTAACTGCGCGGGGTCAGCTATTTACAATGTATATTGACAGGGCACCGTCGAAATATTCATTTCTCGAATGATAGTAGTTGTACAACTACTAACGATTTATTACTCTGTATGCTTAGTCTGTGCTCATTCTGGTTCATCAATGCGAAAATTCAGCACATCTTCATAGCTGATCGTTAACTAATCGATGAACAAATTGGCTCCATGCAAATAGAAGTTCTATCGATACAGAGTTGTGTGTGGTGAATCAAATGGGTTAGGTATACCATTGCTTAGCTATAGCTTCACTTAATATCATAGGAACTTATTGATGCGAACATTTACATACCGGTAAAGATAAAAAAATAATTGTAATAACGGTATTATGCTGAGAGCATAAGTCTGCTCTTACTGCCCTATCCGCGACTAAGTAGGGTCGGCACAACATAATGCCTTTATTATGTTCTTCTCTTTGTCTGGTGCCTCGAGTAGACAATGTTTACGTAAAGCTCATGAAATAGGTAGGATTGTTTTCAAACTAAGCATACACCAAGTCTTTATTTTAAACAGTTGATAGGCTTACGATTTCTCTGAACTTACATTATCATTAAGAGGAAATATTTTGTTTTACGTCCAGAAAACCATAGAGGAAAGATTTTTTTTTTAATTTTACTTCAAAATGGGGGGAAAAATGAGTGTTTTTTTTATTTAAAATAAAAGTAACACCATGAAGTTGGTTACTAATTGTCTCTCAAGTTTACGTTTTACGTGTGTACATAAGGATATAGACACGTTTTTTTAAATTATGGGTTACCACTTGACCTGTAGGCTTGTCTAGTGCAGGGCTAGTTTGTGGTCTACTTCTCTTCTGTTGCCCGGGGTAGACAAATAGTTAGTAGATTATAACTACTCGAAAGTTCACCAAATAATAGCTGAAGATGATATCTAAGATAACTGCATTAAATCATCATATCATAACGTATCACAGTTTAGCGAACCCGGGACCTCTAGATCTGAAATCGGTCGGTTGAACCACTAGGCCACAGAGGCGGTTTTGGATTTTATCGAGAATCGATCGGTGCGGTTATGTAGCACTGCTCTAACTGTGTATTCGTGGCTAAAGTAAGTAATTTCGTATTTGTGTTTGTTCATTTCGATAAAGTGTTTGTATTTCATTTCTTGTTTTGCCATGCTCAGTGTTTTGAAAAGCTTTTTATTTATCTTAGATATTTAAATGACTATACACTAGCTATTCACAGGAAAATAAATGTGAATAACAAACAGTCAACAAACAGAAGAAGGGTCTTATAAGAAACAAGGTTACAATTTATGGTTAGGTTTAACCAAACGCCCTAACCCTCCAATTCGAGTGGCTACTCAGTCCAGCTGTCAATGGGCTGTTGAAGTTTAGGGAAGAAATAGAAGAACCGTTACAAATTTCAAGATAAAATTATATTTTAAGGAACACATCAAGGAAAGTTAGAGAGGAACAAAAAACAATTAAAGCAAGTACATAAATGAAACTTAACTTATGGCATACCACATAGAAGGCACAGGAATTAAGTCTAATAAACTATTATATGAAATATGATTGGCATGTAGGCATATAAAACATATGCCTATGGAAAACTTGATTAAACTTTTCTGATATGAACAGCCAAACAGCTCTAGCCTCTGCTCTACACCATTAACTAATATATAAGATACTGACGCTGTTTTATAAAGGTTATATTTTTATAACTTTGTAATATAATATTTCCAGCTTTGGATAGGATGATCTGGAAGGAGTGGGGACAGGCCTTTGCCCAGCAGTGGGACACTCAGGGCTTAATATAATAATATTGATAATAATATATATGTATTTATTTATTTAATATATGTAGTTTTTATTATTATGCGACGGGGACGCACATGGACTTTATTTCGCAGGTGTCAAGTTATGATAAAGCCATGTGAGGGCACTTTGGCCGGAATCCTCAACATACTGAGGCCTCTAAAATAATACGACTTTTACGACAAGAGATTTAGGTAAGATGTAGGTAGTTAGGCAGGCGGACTATAAAACTTTAAACCATCAAAAATATTTCATATTTTTTTTTCCTAAGCCCTAAGATATTTTCGCCTCAAAATCTTACCTTTTTTTTATTGTTTTTCATTTGGCCTTCATCTCACCTGGTAACAAGTTGAGATAAGGCCGAAAGTGGAGGCGCACTTCACCCGGAATCCTCAACAAACTGAAGAACTGGCTATCTTACCTCTATATGCCGGAACACAACAATTTTAGAATTGTTGTTATGGCGATATAATTAGGTAAGATTTGTTACAAAAATTGTTACAAAAATGTAGTTATTTTCGAGTGGCAAACACCGCATAGAAACTCATCAAACCCACACCTTCACCAAACACGTCGACACCAATAATCTACATCGGCAGGATCCGGGTGTAAAGTGAATTTCTCGAGTCATCCGCCACTTATCCCTTATCCCGCTGCTGGAGGCACAGACGTGGGATCAATCCCGTATTATCACGACATTGCCTTCGCTCAATGGAATCCCTTCTTTGTGGAAATCTGAAGTGTTTTACAGTTTGGTCGTTAGAAAATAAATAAATTGCTATACAACCAAAACTTGTTTAAAAGCCTCGCAGTTCAATTGGACCGCAACGGTTCTGTGGGTTGGATTTCCACTCAGGACAAACATTTGTGTAATGAACTTAGATATATGTTCCTTGTAAAAGTATTATACTGGTTGATAAGTACGAATTTATAAAAAACACAAAGTGTTTGTCACAAACACAATCTAGTTTCTCTATAACTACTGGTTTGGTTGTGGTCATGGCTGGATTTATTTAAGTCCACCCTTACCTGCAGCCATAATAACACATTTAAAGTGTAAAATGCACTTGCACTTTTGGCCTTATCGTAACTTGAAACCAGATGAGCTGAAGCCCATGCCCCTTGTGAAAGGGCTCATCCAGGGAAGTACTACCACCATACCTATTTCAGCCGCCAATCAGCATTGCTGTGTTCCGGTTTGAAGGATATGGTTTCCAGTGAAACTGCGGGCACGCGTGGCTTAACAACTTTATGCCTCAAATTGACGGGTGAAATGCTGTGTCGTGTAGGCTAAGTTCTTCGTGGATTTGACCTACGCAGTAAGGCATTGTTATAGGCAAGAGTGCACTTAACATCGGATTGTTCCGTCTCCTAGCTGTATAAAAAAAACACTATTTCTTAATGGCAGACCCAAAGGTCGTAGATCCCTTAAAAGACCAACACATAGATGGCTTGATGTGGTGCAATTTATAGATTACCTTGGAGCAATTTATAGTGAAAATAAGGTGGAAAGAACAAGCCAGTTACCGAATTAGGTGGCGGAATCCACCTTGACCAAGCCAAAGCCTATAACCTGTAGCGCATTATATGATAATAATATCTTTTCAAGAGATATATTAAAACAGAACTGACGTTCCGTATCGCTATCTTATCGAATATTCAACCTCTTCCTTTCAAAAATTCATCCTAACATAACTCTGAAATCAAACCACTGGTGGGTTAATTGCTGCGGGAACCCAATTATTACCCGGTGCAGTTTATCAAACAAAGTCGGCGGCAATAGCAAGTAATTCCTCACATGATGGGCTAGGCTGGGAGCCAATGACAAGGAAGAGTCAATTATTCGCAAGGGTGGCTTACAAGAGGGGGATCAATTCGGCTTTATCACGAGAGCACGTATCAAGTTAGAAAATTCAGCGATTTAAAAATAACGTTTCACATATCATGATTATAGGATCTAAATATTTTCAATTTTAGACGAATAGAATGATGACTAATACATTGCATGATTCCATCAGCACTCTAAAACATGGCTACTCTACGAATGTGCTACGAAAAAGCTATGAAATGCTACGAAAAAGCTACGAAATGCTACGAAAAAGCTACGAAATGCTACGAAGTTACTAAGAAAATGGTACTAATTAATGCTATGAAATGTACTATCATGACATCGAAACAGTATTCTTACAACTTCATCTAAAACAGGATAATAATGACCACTTTGGAATGAGCCCCTCACAAATGGGGGGGATTAACAATAATGTCCCCGCTTGGCATACGAATTGATAATCGTGGTCTTATACTGTATCTAATGTATTAGCTTATTTTCGTCAAACGTTTTGATAAAGCAGCAGAAAGGTAATTTAAAATCGCTAACTCATATAAATCAGCCCAAGCCTCTGGATATACGAAGGTAGGCAAGAGGAATAATCTTCTAATTGTATTGGAGGCGGAAGGTCGCGTTTGTTTGATTTGAGCCTTGCAAAACGAAAATCGCTATATTTCTGGAGACGCGAGTGACATGGCTTTGTCACGTTGTTGGGAATGATATTGACAAGGAGACGAACATTGACGTATTTTTCCTTCATTACATGTTTTATGAAGAGAGATAACATCCAGAATGTTGAAATCCGTAAGAGAACCAAAGCGCCTGACATAGCTCTCAGAATTAGAATGGTTAACAGAGTCCTAGATGTTGATGCCGCTTGTTCCTCAGTAGGTGGGTCGAGTAGCTTTTTTATACCGGATTTTAACCTGGTTTTCCTAGTGGCGGCGCAGTTAATAACCACGTGCTCCACCGTTTCTTCTTGCTGGAAACATCTGAGAGTAGGTACTTACAATTGACAAGCAGGGTAACCCGCTTGCTGACGGCAGGTGGCACGTCATTGGAAGCTATGCAGAGAAACGCTCCCATCTGCCGGCGGTCCACACGCCACAGAGGCAGGGAGCTGCTTATGTGGCTTTCCACTGCAAAAACATAAAAGCATATTTTTTTTGTATTTCAAGTTGACACTTGGTCACAAATGTTACAATGATACAAAAATCATCATTCGAAAATCAGCGTTCATTTGAGTATGAATATGACACAAACATTCAATCTGCGTCAGAACGCTCAATGGTTAGAGCGTTAACGGCTTTAGGAAAAAATGCGATAAAAGCATCTATAATATTTTGTTCCTTAATGATTTATGTACTCAGGTGATTTATTTTTGTACACTTTGTTTCTTATAGAAGGAAGGTATTTTTATTAAAAAGGTTACTTACGGGTTCGAGTAGTTGTTGTAAATATAATGACAAATGGATATGATCCATTATATGTGGGTTCCGAGTTCGATCTCTAGGGGAGTAGAATATTGTGCTTGGATTGGTTGGTGGCAACTTTGTTCTGCTTTTTTTACGGTAAGATCTTTGTCTGTCACTTTAACAATAATTGTAATTTTTGTGTTTCGCCATTTGGAGGTCAGGTTGCTCAGACTGAGTTTTCCGGGTGAAGTGCACCATCGGAGTTATCAAAGCTTCAAACCAGAAGAGATGAAAACCAAGCTCATCCATGTCGTACAATAAAAATAAGAAGCGCGGAAATTCCAAGCGCGGTGATTATAGCAAAACTGTTCAATTTGCGACGATCTGCAGTGGACATCAATCAAATGTCGGTTTGTCTTTAGATACATTTTGTAGATTGTGAAATTCCTCACTACCTACATCAACAGCCGATTAGTGTCCACCACTGGACAAAGCCTCCTTCAAAGCTGGTGGGGTTTGCCACAATCACCACGCATGGCAGGCGGATTGGTGATCAGGTAAAGGTAAGATCCCTTAGTCGACTTTTACGACAGCCATGGGCTGAGTTGGAGGGGTCAATTCTTAAGCCACGACCGCCATGGCAATCACGCTTCAATACCTATATATCATCATTGTATTAATTCCTTTACTGACCTTTGAACTTGAACGACCTAAGATCGCTTGGATGGGGAACCGATATGAAAAATCTCAAATTGAAATTCTAAAATGTATTGTCATATGGTTACATGTAGCTGTGAGAAGTGGCGAATTTAAAACTTTTTGAACTCACAATATATTAGCAAGCTAACTTACCGAAAACCATATTTTGCGCTCATAGCCAATAACCAACTTAAAAACGCATTGTTCTTATTTTTGTTCTTCCTTCTGCCTCCCGCTCTTGAACCGAACGGACGTGTGTAAGAGATCGTGCTCCGATAATTAATTTGTTCGCGGACTGCGCCCTCGGACTTCGCCCTTTTGCTGGTTGGAATCAGTCCTGCACTCGGAGTCTCCAGTTGGGGCGCCGCTCATAATACGGCCGATCGCTGTGAGTGCCACTTTTTGCTTTTATTTGTAGCCGGATACGAACTTGGGTCAGCTGCGTCGCGGCTGAGCGTTCTACCGCTACACCAGAGGTTGGTTGAGCGGCCGCGTCGAAATTACTGTACAATATGTGAATACAACACAAATCAACACAATAACTGGTTGCCTACGAACTACGAGCATTTCGAGTGCTACGAAACGGCTACGTGTGCGTAAATCATAGGGCTAGCTACTATCTAGATCGCCTCGCACGGCAAATAGTCCTACGATTGTGCTTGCGCTTGCTACCAGTACATTGCGGTTTTATATACTTGGGATGCCACTAAGACGCACACCCCCCAAGTATGACTCACCAACACCGAATGCATTTAAGTCGCCTATACAGCATTATGCGTCTGATCCAAATATTGCGGAAACAACACCAGAGAACTCAGGATTGATTGTTAAAACTCGGTCCACTGGTAGTATTTCTGGAGGTCTCAAACGAAAACGAGACGATGACTTTACGAAGTCAGAAGTCTTAGATCTATTTTGTCAATGGAAGCAAGAACAAGATCTGAAATTTGATACAGTTTTGAGCTCCCTTAATGAAGTCAAGACTACATTAGATCAGTTGAATATTAAGTACGATACGGCCTTGCAAAGATTGGACTACTTAGAAGAAGACCGTAAACAGAGCTGTATCAGGATCCAACAACTAGAGTTTAAGATAGAGTCTCTGGAACGTAGCGCCAAGGGAACTAGTCTAGAGCTTCGGAATATTCCACAAACAGGAAGGGAGACAAAGGAGGACCTGAAAAGCTTCGTCGTCCAAATAGCTAAAACAATAAACATAACTGTGGACTCCTCGGAGATTAAAGACGTCTACAGAGTGAATACAAAAGCGGAAAACAAACCTATTATTAGCGATTTCACCACGGTTTTCACAAGAGACAAAATCCTATCAGCTGTAAGGACTTACAACAAAGAAAACCAGAGTGACAAGCTCAACACCACCTGTTTGGGCATCCCGGGCCAGGCCAGACCGGTATATGTCTCAGAAAATCTAACGAGCAGTGACCGTCGTCTGTATTTCCAAGCCCGTGAATTCGCGAAACTAAATGGTTACTCTTTCTGCTGGGTCTCCTTCGGAAAAATATTTCTTCGCAAAGTGGAAGGAAGTGAGCATATACGCATTAGATGTGAAAATGACATTGATAATCTAAGGCCAACCAAGTAGATAATATATTTAGGTACTATCAGTTCAGCTCCATAAGGGCATATTACCTTATATAGTACTCTAGCTAGACAAATCTGTTAATAACATCATAATAAGGTTAAGTTATTGATTGTATTATTGGGTTCCTTTGTATTCATAAAAATCAATTATTTTTTCTATCAGTTCAGCTCCATAAGGACATATTACCCTATATAGTAGTATACTAGAGTATACTCTAGCTAGACAACTCTGTTAATAACATCATAATAATGTGGTAAAAATGATAAATGATATCGAGGAAGTCACAGATTGTGTGGATCGTGAAATCAGCGCAGGGGTATCACACTTGGTAGACGATCCCAGTACTTTTCATAAAATTGAGCTCGATTCAACACGCTCTATTAAGATAATAGGTCAGAATATACGTAGTGTGAATAAAAACATAGTTGAATTTGGAACATTCATAACTAGAACAAATATAAATTTTGACCTTGTTGTATTAACGGAGTGTTGGCTCCAAGATTGCGATTTCATACCTGAACTTAATCAATATAAAACCTATCATACATGTAACCATATAAATCAAAATAGTGGAGTCATTGCATATGTCAGAAAAAACTTAAAAAACGTATCTTCATACGAACCTGATTTCTATGATGCTGATTGCTTGGTTGTAAAAATTGGTCAAAGTATTGTGATAATCTGTATCTATAGATCGCCATCTTTCAGTTCAACTACCAAATTTCTTACCTCACTGGACCGTCTTCTTTCAAGCTTAAAACATATACCTAATATCTTCCTGCTGGGTGATTTTAATATTGACATCTCTGACAACACAAATGACAAGAGGGCAGATGATTACTTGGACTTACTAGCCACACATGGTCTACTACCGAGTCACATACTTCCCACACGACGGCAAAAATGCTACGATCACAGTATGGTCAAATCGAAAAACCCAGTTCTTACTATGATTTGTAACCCATCAGTCACTGATCATGGCTGTCTTTATCTAGCAATAGCAGTTGTGAAACCACTTGAAATAACAAAAAAAACTATACTAAGAACCGATTACCAAAGGGCACTATCCCTCTTATCCAAAGTAGATTGGAACCTCCTCTATATGATCAACGACCCTAACTCCCTAACTGAACAGTTCATTTCTACTATCACTAATATCATTGCCAATTGCACTTCTACACACATTGTTCCAAATAGAAAGCAGACACTACAGCCATGGGTAACCCCTGGTCTTCTTAGATGTATGAGATTTAGAGATACACTTCATCGTCGCCATAAAAAAAAACCTAACGACAAGGACCTTGAAATTACATACAAAAGATATAGAAATTATTGTAACAATATTTTACATAAGCTTAAAACTGACTTTGAATCTACGGAAATACTGGGCGCCAAGCATAACATAAAAAAGACCTGGAAAGTTATAAAACGCGTTGGTGGTCTCAACACCCGTAATAAACCTGAAACTGTGACAGAACTACTTAAATGTAAATCTACGTATCAAGCTTCTACAGACCATGTAAATAATTATTTTTCACAAGTGGGCCAGAATCTTGCCGGCAAAATTCTTGATAACCTAAACTGTTCCCAAGACGATCTTGCAAAACGAAATATATCTAAAGTCAGCAACTCTAATTCAATCATGCTACTAGAGACGGATCCATTCGAAATAGATAAAATAGTTACATCATTAAAAAATACATCATCATCTGGGATGGATGGCATTACATCGATTTTTTTTAAAAGATGTCTCAAGCCTTTGCGTGAACCACTAGCCTTTATTTGTAACACTTGTCTCTCAACCGGCATATTTCCTAAAGTACTTAAAGACTCCATTGTCATTCCAGTATTCAAATCAGGAAACCGTAAAGAAGTCGGTAACTATCGTCCAATTTCTCTTTTACCTACTTTGGCTAAAATACTTGAAAAAGTCATAAATAAGCGCCTCATAAATTTTCTAGAGAATAGTAAACTTCTGTCAGCAAATCAATTTGGTTTTAGATGCCAACGATCCGCTTCTGACGCAATTGAAAACTTGGTTACTGAAGTCACACACCATCTAGATAGTAAACAAAAATGCATTGGAGTGTTCCTAGATTTGGCAAAGGCTTTCGATACCGTATCCATACCACTGCTACTCCACAAACTTCAATCCATGGGTATTAGAGGAATCCCTTTAGAACTCATTAAAAGCTATCTGAGTGATCGTTTCCAGACCGTAAAAATTGGTGACACGTTAAGTTCGAGAGTATCAATCAACTTTGGTGTTCCCCAGGGTTCGGTTCTTGGTCCGACATTATTCTTGATATATATCAATAGCCTATGTGACCTCATACTACCCAACGCCAAAATCATTGCATTCGCTGATGACACAGCAATAATATTCAGTGGCAGAACTTGGGAAGAAGCTCGCGTTGCTACAGAAAACGGCATGAAAAGAGTTATAGACTGGCTAAACCACAATTTACTGAGCCTTAATCTGGATAAAACCAGATATATGACTTTCTCCATATACAAGAATAGTCAGCCCCAATCGAGCCTTACCATCACAGCTCATACTTGTGCACTTCAAAGTCCAATTAACTGCAACTGTTTTACTCTTCTCTCCACGGACAAAATAAAGTATTTAGGAATTACTATTGACCAGAACTTGAATTGGAAACATCACGTAGGACAACTAAAGTCGAGAATAAGAAAACTAATACCCGTTATTAAAAGAATAAGACATTTAAAGGCTTATAATACTAATAAAACGGTATATATTACATTATGTCAATCTATTATAACCTACGGCATTTCAGCTTGGGGTGGTGCACCTAAAACTACATTGCTGAATCTTGAAAGAACACAACGCTCGATACTGAAAGTCCTTAACTACAAACCGTTCAGGTATCCTACATCAAAACTTTATAAAGAGTGCCAAGTTCTAAATGTTAGACAGTTGTTCATCAA
Organism: Venusia cambrica; assembly: GCA_951394065.1. Taxonomy (NCBI): domain Eukaryota; kingdom Metazoa; phylum Arthropoda; class Insecta; order Lepidoptera; family Geometridae; genus Venusia; species Venusia cambrica. The sequence goes on from OX596035.1 coordinate 13,210,330, forward strand.
AACTATAATCATGAAACAACACAAATATCCTGGCCGCACTGACAACCTACTCAGTAGAAGAGCGCACGAGGCATTCATGGTTCCTGCATGCAAAACTACTTTTGCTCAGGGCTTTGTCTATTTTTTGGCACCATTTCTCTATAATAAGATCAACAAAACTACTCTAATAAGAAGCAAAACTAGATTTATCTGCTCAAAAATATTAGAAAATTTCCTGCATGAGTTAAGCTACGATGAAACAGAACATTTATTATTTATAAATAAATAGGAATTAATTAAAATGCTATTTATGAAAATACATATTTTGCTATATATAAACGTACTCCGCATATTAATGTAGTTAGATTTTAAGGTTAATTTCTTAGATTCAATATTTAGTTTAATTATTAGTAAAACTGTTTCAAATGTTATATACTTGTATAATAATATGTTATACTGTAAGATATAGATAAACCACTTTAACTTTAGCGTTTAAGATTTTGGTATAACTTCGTGTATCAATATGATATGTGTTGCTTTGTTGTAATTTAATTGTCTGTACAGTAATTACATCAAATAAGTACCTACATTGTCCGTCATAACTATTGCTGTCAATTAGGGGTTGAAGCTTTACCCTGCCGTAACACAGTGTTAAAACTAGCACGGAGGGTATGGTTTTGTAGCTCGCTAAATGGATCTACATAAATTACAAATGTACAACTATTTTAAGTAATTAGCTTAGTTACATAATTTATTGTGCCATTTATTTCTGAGAATAAATTTATCTTATCTTATCTTATCTTATTTTAATTGAGAATGTGCTTATAACATTTATGATTTTCTTTAGTTCTTGTATGAAAAATACATTTCATTGCATTATCTCGTCAACAGAACAACAGGACTGTCAACGATCAGAAAGCCTCGGTACGCTGACAAATGACTTTCTCTGTTTTCAATTTTTGGGGTGTCCCGAAGTCCCGATATCTTAAGGCTCAGTCTTCCGGAACACTGGCCGGCCGAAAAACCTGGGTTGCACAATATACCGCCCTATTTTCATGAATGCCTTTTCATCTATATGCCAAAACATGTAAAGAAATCAATACAAAAACGTATGAATAAGTTGGCTTCATTCATCCGAGGCAGAGTGGCAATTGTTACGCAATTTACATAAAAAGAGTATCTGAAAAGGCTCTACTGGTGCCTTAAGTTCTTTGCTGGAAAAAGTGTAGGTGTTGTGGTGTACCTGGTCTAGAATAGCTTTTCTTGCAGGTTTGTTTGGTAACTAGGTAGGGGTACGAAGTTTTCGCTATTTCTTTGTCATACTAGAGTTCTGAGAAAGAGCTCTTTGGGGAAATCGTGATAAGTTCCGTGGAAACAAAAAGATTCACGAATAGTTCTAGTTGAAGCACATAATTCAATTTTTTGAGACTTTATTGAGTTTTGTGCATAACCGGTAGGGTCCGCTAGAGATGAGATGAATTCAAAACCTTAAAGGAGGGAAAACAACTCATACATAGCTTTATTCACATACAATTTCAGCATTATACCTGTTAGTAGTTAGTTTAAATCTATGCACAAGATCTCACTGACAGTTACCAACATTTTTTTTTGTTTTTTTTTATTATGCGACGGGGAAGCGCCATCCATCTCATCTGGTGTTAAGTTATGATAAGGCCGAAGGTGGAAGCGCATGTCACCCAAAATCCTCAACAGTCTGAGAAACTAGCTGGACGGAACAAGCAGGTAGCCCACCTGGTGTTAAGTGTATCTCTTGTCTATAACAAAAGATTAAATCTAATCTTAGATTAAATTTTATGTAATCAATATAAATAACTAAAAAACTGGAAGATATTTCGTAACTAGTACTTCACTTGCAGCGCAGTACTCGGATCGGCAACACGTCGGCAGAGAGCTCGTATACTATATACTATATTTAGTGAGGATGGCTCGTGTAGGTACACGCTAAATACGTGTCGATTTTAATATTTTCCAAACGATTTAGTGGATTTATTACTAAATATCTTTCGGTTTTCAGGTTATTTACATTTAACAATGGATTTCCGCAAATTAACGCCTGATTCAAGCAGGTCTCTGTCAATCAATTAGCAGTAAGATTTAATGATAAAAATTGAGTGAGATGGATGCAGTATGCCAACATTATATTAATATTTTCATACATAGTAATGAAAACAAAGACATACTAATATGGTAAGATCTGCACTCGTTGGGTACGGAACCTCAGAAATCATAGTATTTACCTTTATAAAAGTCTCTGCTACCTACTCTCTTCATCAGCATAGGCTCGTGGTCTTCCCTTCTCCATGTGATTTTCGGAGGCGGGTGTCCCGATGCTTTGCAGATCAGTGTCACATTATCTAACTCCTGGGCGGCAACGTCAGCTGAGGTCTCTTCGTTGATTATGTCAGGTGGTACTGTGAGAAGAAATAAGAAATAAAACGATATTATACTGCTAAATAAAATTAAAAATATTATGTACAAAGAAACATAAGATGTTAGGCAAGCATTCAGGTTACCTAAGGCTTGTTACAAACAGGATATACACACATCAAAAAAGTCTAAGCAACACATACAAATTTTGAATATTTTTAATTTTATAGATTTATTTTTAATTATTTCTTTCCTTTTTTAATTAATGTTTATTATTTATTTATTTTAGTATGTCAAACTCGATAAATTTTTCAAAAAAAATAATAAAGTACATATAAAAAGAATGTTGTGCATTTTGGTACAAATTTGTATTATAAAATAATGGAATGAAATAAACAAAAACATGACTTTAATATTAAATTATAAGATTCTTCTGGACATTAAGATCAAATCTAATACAGTGTGTTTCCTCCTCGACTGTTTAAAACTTGTCTGCATCGATTTTGCATGGAGTCAATAAGGTTATTGATTTCCTCCTGAGGCAATTGGTCCCAGTGAAACTTTAGTAGGGTTTTTAGCTGTTGTTCCGTAGAAACCCCATCAAGATCTTTCAGGACTCTTCTTTGGAGCATATCCCACACATGCTCAATGGGATTTAAGTCAGGCGACTGCGCTGGCCACGGTAAAACGCGTATATTTTCCCCCTGTAGCCATTCTTGAATCCGCCTTGCTGTGTGCGGACGGGCATTGTCATGCATCAATGTAAACTCAGGTCCCAATGTTTGTGAAAATGGACGCACATAGGGAGCCAGCACATGTTCCACATAATTTTCAGCATTCCGGTTGCCATTTATAAAAACGAGGTCGGTTTTTCGGTTTTTGGCTATACCAGCCCAAACCATTACTGTCGAGCCCCTGTATGGGTGGACTTCCTGGACACATCTTAGACGTTCAGCATTTCCTGAGCGACGATATACCCTCATTCTTCTCGTATCAGGCTTGAAACCGAATCGAGACTCATCGCAGAATAAAATTTGGTCCCATCGTTCTTGCGGCCATAGCACGCGTGGCCTGCACCATTGAATACGACGTGCTCGATTTCCGTGACGGATCTGTGGGCATCTGATTGGACGACGTGCACGTAGACCATACTCTCGCAGTCTGTTTCGCACAGTTTGGGGACAAACAGCGGGACCATCAGCATTCTGTAGCCTTGATGCGATCTCTTGGGCAGTCAGCTTTGGTTCACGTCTACATGTTACCTGGATGTATCGGTCTTGACGACGAGTGGTACTACGCCCTCGGCCTGGGTGCTGTTCAGACGGATCACCTGTGTCACAATAACGCCTCCAGAGTCGGCAAATTACGCTTCTGTGGACGCCAAAATGCCGGGCAACATAGGCTTGACTGTTTTCAATTTCTAGCATCCCTACAGCTCTCTGCATCTCTTCCGTGGTCAGATGACGACGCTCCATTGCTACAGTAAGACTTCGCGATATTATTCGCGCCACATAACGAACGGTTACTGCGGTTAAATTTTGTTTTTGTTGATTATGAAGTAAAACAACATCTATGAAATAACGTTGAATTGGACAAAATAATGTTTTTATTGTTTAAAAACATAAATTACTGAAAAAAACTGACAGTATTAATTTGCTTTATAAGGAGGTTGGCTATTCAAAGAAGTTTTGATATTACATGAAAGTTTAAAACTAATAAAAAAAAAAATATACCAGCGAAGACTTGTGTTGCTTAGACTTTTTTGATGTGTGTAGATTACCTGACTGATCCAGACCAGGACCAGACGGAAGCGTGCCCAAGACACTGGCTGCATTGGCACGCTGAATAGCTATGCTAATTTGCTGGCCTATATAAGAGTCAGACCATGGGTCACATGTCGCCTCAATCAAAAGAGGCTCCCCATAGACCTAAGGTCTTGGTCCCAAAAGGAGATTGGTAAGCCCATACGAGACAAAAATGGGAAAAAAACTATTGTATGTACTTTTAACTAGGTGAAATGAAGGCCAAGCACATTCCTGCTATACAATAAAAAAATTGCCAGACCTACCCTAACGCAGGTTATTTAGATGATATAGAGACAATATACAGACTTAGCTGAGCCACTCCGAAAGGACATAAAGGCATTTAGTAAATCCTTGTCGTTTCAACAGTGAAATCACTATCTTGATGTGCATCGGGGACCTCCACGAAAATCCCCCGGGGAAATCTGGCCCCGGTGCCGGATGCTTACTTTCAAAAGAAATTAGGGTTTCATTGTAATTTTAAGCTATCGTGTAATAATTACAATAATATATAATGCAAAAACAATGTACAAAATGACAATTTAATGTAACAATGTTGATTACAGGACACTTATTTCCCAGCACCATCTAGCCCTACACTAAACAAAGTTTGCAATGTTGGAACTAGAACCAAAGATATTCGTAATAACACCAGGTGGGCAATTCTGCTATTTTTATGAAATTATCATAGTGGCACCATGCTATTGGTTGATCATTTAGATTGTTGTTATTTTGTTATTCTTCTAAATTTTCAATGACATGGTTTACCTCTAACTATGACTTCCAATGACAATGGTTTGGCCGGTGTAGCCAACGCATCTAAATCACAATATTACGCGCGATGGACCTTATATTACATAGACAAAAGACTTTAAAAAGTTAAAGTTGTCATTGTCATGTTAACTTACAAGTCAATACCAATCGTTAGGATATTAGTGTTCTGTGATACCTATGCAAAACAAACAAATGTTTTCTTTGTTTATTATTTTAACTCTTGAAGCCCTCTTTGACTTCCTAGAGTGCCACGACTCTAGGAAGTGACCACACAAGAGTTGGCGCTTGGTCTCGTCCATGCGAGCAAGGGCCACAACTTCTCAAGGTAGCTTTGGGCAGCTTGTGCTGATACTCCTGTCAGACAGGCTCGGTCAACTTACGAGTATTATGGCACAAAAGGTTAGTGAGTAAAACATACTTCATTACTTACATACATTTGATAGATATTTTCTATGCTTTATATAATAAATATTGCGGAAATAAATAAACTTCTATGATGGTGATGTTATTTATTACTCATACATAATTATCTTTTCAGAAACGACAACGATGTCGACGAGGGCGGGTGATATCTACTTCTGACTCCAAATAAGGTATTTGGAGTCGCGACGCGCAGAGCATTTCCCTGCAATCATTTTAAATCAAGTTAATTCAAATAACAAGAAGAACATGAACGCTGCATATCGTTTTCTCTGCAATAGAGTAAAACGAAACTGGAACCGTCTACCTAAAGAAGTTGTTACCGTCACATCTGTATATATTACCTAATAGGACATATTTACATATGAAAATGATTAAAATATATTTATACATTTGCATTTAATGTCTCCTGTCCATCACCTGTCAACAATATCCTGCTGCAATGCTTCACCTGTTAAGAGCTCTGGGTTAACCCCAAATAATCTCCAGTGCTCAGCTTTGGCTCTCCATTCTTCTTCTATCTGTAGAAGTTGTAATTCTTTATTGGGGCTTCAATGTTTGTGTAAGGTAGTGCAATATATTGCTCATTAAATTGTATGATTTGTAGCTACACCAACTTAGCAAACTCGAGAACAGAGAATGTTTCATTACTTACCTGCCTTTGTATCACCGAGATCACATCACGGCGGGGTTCCCTTGGGATATACTGATTGATCCTTGACTAGATCTCCTTTCGTCTCGTGGAGATCTCGAAAAGGGTCCACTGTACTTTGCGAAACAGCCCAACGATGTCGACGATTTCAGCGTTAGCAAAGCCGACGTTACTGATACCTAATTTTAGCATAATAGCCTTTTGTCTGTACATATTATCAAACTTATTATATTTGTCCGTGCTATGAAATTACGTTAAACAAAGACTACGTAAGAAGAACTAAATACTACGTAAGAAGAGACGGGACCCCATACAAAAAAACCAAGGCTAGGTAGCCTCGGTTATCTAACTCTCTTTCTAGGTAGAAAGAGAGCGAGTTAACAATATTCGCCTTTAAAATTCTGCCTTGTTTCGTACATATTGTTTTTTATGACATCGCGATACCCTGCAACAATATACGTAAATAGCAACACATTTTGCACTCTGATACCATTATGACTAATTCATAGGAGAAAAACCGTCCGTTTATAATATGCCTCGGCATATTACAAACGGCTACGGTGCTTACAATCTAACGCTGACATATATACAATTCCAAGTTCTGACTGACTGAATATTTAATAATAATAATTGTTTATTTGTCTATTTAAAATACAACCGCTGTTCATATTTCAACGGTCTACTTATTACTGTTCATGAGATACAATCCGCTGATAGACAGACAGACGGACAGACATGCTTAGTTATAGGGTACTGTTGGCACCCTTAAAGTACGGAACCCTAATCAGACTCGTGTAGAGATGAATTCGGTTTACATCGATCAACACAACTAAGCATAACGCACGGCATACTTACTATGCACTACGAAAATATTAGTAAGCTTTACTTATACATACCAACTATACCTACATATGTTTGTAGCTAGTAAAATATAGCAATATAGTCATTACTGTTTTCACACTTACCACAACAACAAAATAGCACTCAGGTCCAACTAGCTGTATATTATTTAAACATATTATATAAGTATACCAATCATAACTTGTCCTGCACTAAATAGTTTGCAACCAAATAACATGGTTTCGAAACAATGTGAAACACTGTCCATTATTTTCAATTCGATTGCGAATTAAAACTTACTCTACTCGGAAATTGAATCGCGAAACATCATCAAAAGTAACCGCAAAATGCGAGGATTTTCGAAAATGGTAGCGGTAAAACATTAAATGTTTCTGTGCTGGATTTTAAAGTATTTCGCATTGTATTTGCCATTGTAAAATAAGTATTTGTACCGAAAACTAGCATTTGCGTTGGCGATTCTGTAGCTTCGGTCTAGAAGCGTGAGTCTTAAAAGTCGTAATTGACAACGGTCTAAGTGAAAAACTGTGATATAAGCAAGACTCCAAGGCACCGACTCTACTAAACCGCTTCACTATGACAATGGTATCGTCGTAGAATTGCCATTATAGATGCCATTCAGCGTTGATACCATTGTGAAACGATTGGTCTAGTAGAATCTTCCAACCGAAACACAGCAATGCTGCTTGGCGGCTGAAATAAGTATTGTGGTAGTAATTCTCCGGACGAGCCATTTCACTAGGGGCTTCTACTACTCTTAAATACAACGCCTGGACCGATTTGGAAAATTCTTATTTTGTTTGATAGGTGGTCCCATTGCATCAGGTCAGGATCTGATGATGGGATCCTGGAAAAATTGAGGGAACTCTTCAAATAATTATAGGCACACTTGAATCAATATGGGTGTCGGACCCCTAATAGGATCACGCGTCTGTCTGTCATCAAAATAATCGGAAAAAATACGTCACCCAGGAAAACTAAACTGTATCATATTCTTCATTGAAGTCGGTTTTCTTTTTAGTTTTTAAAACGTTATTATAGAGCGTTATTTTTAGCAGTCGGGTTTTCGTTTTTGAACTTACTTTTTATTTAATTTACTTTGGAGTTATTGTAAATGTAAATATATTTTTTACATTTAACATGTAACCATATACAAATAGTGATGACTCGTGTTCCCCTAGTCTTAAGAGGTAACACCAGATGTCTACGAGTTCGTCTCGCATAGGCGGAGAAGACTGCGTAATCTGATTGGTATACGTAGGTATAAATTTTCCATAAAAAAATATCCTACAGCAAACTTCTCTCCTTTTCTCCCTCCATACTCTTTTTGTTTTTTTTTCACAACATTTTGAGTAGAATTAAATTCTTAGCGTGTCTTTAAAATTTAATTTAAAGCGGTTGATAAATAACGCTACAGCGAACTTCCCCCCTTTTCCTACCTATTTTTCCCCCAATCAAAAATCGCAATCGACTAAAAAAAAATTAATAAATCAAGAAACATGTGTGCCAGTTTTCATTACAATTGGTTGAAAAGTGCGACCTGTAAACGAGAACAAACTGACAGCCAACCAGACTCGAAACTTGGACGATTCGCTCACTTGGTCATGAGGGAAAAATTAACATAATATGTACGTCTACATACATATATAAAAACCGCAATAATTAACCACTACTCTCCTTTTGCATCATTGTATTGGGTAAAAATTACATCCGTAACCACAAAACAATAGCAAACAGTACGGATGGTGTAATTTAATTTTACAAATTTCCTGTATACTTCTAAAAATCACTCTCCTATTTACATGAACTGGGTGTGACAGTGTGACTGGGTTTTATCACCCTTTAACTTTGTCTGTAGGTGCACCACTTATGGTACTGTTACCAACAGACGCTTAGAATTCAACCGATGAGGGTCGAAATAACATTACTGCGTCTCGGTTTATGGCTTCATGCACTGGAGTTGTCATTTAGGAGATGTAGAGGTTATGAGTATCTCTTTAGGTTAGACGTGCTCGTAATGGCTCTGTTGAAACTTTAGTATTCCTGAAAGTTACAGCTATTTGCATAAAGTTGCGCATGATAAAACATTTACTTAACTTGTAATATTACTAGCTTCTGGTATGTAGATCAAAAAAAGCACGCCACGCGCCGACATATTCTCAAAGAAGCGTTTCACTATCGTGTTTTAATAAAAAAATATTTATATTAATTAATTTATATAATTAACTATTTAATCAACTCATCCCATGGTATAAGCTTAGAGCGGAATCAGGTGACTACCTAATCTCAACAAAGCAACATTATAAACCAAGATCGGTTCAGGCCATTGAGATCACCAAACACAGGAATGAACGAATGAATTAATGAAAATACTTGATCATACACCTTGAAAATAAAACTGGATAACTTAAGAAGTAGAAGCCCCTTGTGAAAGGGCTCGTCCGGAGAATTACTACCACCATACCTGTTTCGGCCGCCAAGCAGCAGCGGTGCTGTGTTCCGGTTTGTAGGGTATGGTTGCTGGTGAAATTACGGGCCTACCTTTATGCCTCAAGTTGATGGGCGCAATGCAGTGCCGTGTAGGCTATGTTCTTTGTGAATGTGACCTATGCAGTAAGGCATTGTTATGGGCTACTTGCTTGTCCCGTCTCATAGTTGCATAAAAATGCACTTAAGTACATTAGGGAATATTAATCGTGAAAAATCGAAAATGTGCAAGACCGTGCGTAGTGATACTATTATTATGTAGTCGTGATTGGGTCGCGTTTGAGCTGGAAACTAGTGGTAGTGGTAGTCGCAATGAAATGAATAAAACAAAATAAAAAAGATATGTATCACAGGACATTTATTTCACACAGCGCCATCTAGACCCAAACTAAGCATAGCTTATATATGGAACGGAACATATAAATGGAAACAAGATTACGGATTTCAAAATAAAATCAGAAAACAGAAAACATATTTAGTAATAAATCCGCCAAATCTTTCTGAAAAAAAACAATTAATTAGATTTTTTTCAGATTCTCCAAATCTCTAAAAGAGAGATTTGGTTGATTTATTACTAAATATTTTTTCTGTTTTCAGATTAAATTTTGAAACATAGATTTCCGCAAAATAACGCCTGAATCAATTAGCTAAGATTACGGATAGAATACTTCAATATTTTTTATTTTATATTGTAAATACATGCTTATCATGCAATACTACACCCAAACACAGAACATTTTTTTTTTTTATTGTACGACGGGTAAGCACTTGGCCTTCATCTCACCTGGTAACAAGTTGAGATAAGGCGGAGGCGCACTTCACCCGGAATCCTCAACCAACTGAGGAACTGGCTATCTTACCTCTAAATGCCGGAACACAACAATTTAAGACTTGTTGTTATGGCGACAGAATTAGGTAAGATGGTGGTAGCTAGCCAGGCGGACTTAAACAAAGTCCTACCACCAACCAACCCAAGCACAATATATTGTACTCCCCATGGGGATCGAACCCGGGACCTCTGGATCTGAAAACGGTGGGTTGAATCACTAGACCACAGATGCGGTTGAAAACATCTACATTCATCACACAAATGTTTGTCATGGGTGGGAATCGAACCCACAACCTACAGTCCTGCAGGAAAAAAATTGAGGAACCGACTAACAATTAGACCGTTTAAGCGGCCGATAACTTCATTCCTTCTCGCAAAGACTTCAGTGTATCCGTGATCATGGCGCTTCAACTACGTCCAAGTATTGGCTAACTCAGTCACCAAGAAATCGTGGTAAATATCCCGTTTATATTAGATATACATGTTATTTACTTAAACAATAAAAGCGATAGAGATATCGATTTTAGTAGTTTATTTTTATTTAAAATATATTTTATTTATTTATTTATATATTTATTTATTTATTTATTTATTTATTTATTTATTTATTTATTTATTTATTTATTTATTTATTTATTTATTTATTTATTTATTTATTTATTTATTTATTTATTTATTTATTTATTTATTTATTTATTTATTTATTTTAATTCGGAAAACCAACAGCTACAAAAAAAAACATTAATAACTTAAATTGAAATAGTTAGCCAATTAAAGGTATTCACTAATAGTAACATTGTACCTAATAATAAATAATACAAACACTCATCCTGCTTCAATTTATAAAAACGCAATATCCAATGAAGCTGAGCGCTTAAGAAATAAAATAAAATTGAACACACATTAACTAAGAATTTAAAAAAATTGAGGGTTAGGCACCGCCTTGCCTTGGGAATACTAGCATGAAATATGTCTAAGTCCAACTGCTTGCTAAAATCATTAACGGTTCTGCTCGCTCGCATTATAAACCAATTCAGACTATAGACTTAGAAGGTCCGGATAATCAATATCATTACTAATAATCTTCAACACGTACAGGTAATCAGCAATATCCCGCCGATTTTGAAGTGGTAAGAAGTGAAACTATTTACAGCGATTGAGATAATTACTCTTCTGAGGAATCATAAAATCATAATTACTGAGGAATCATAAGGAATCTTAAATCTAAAGCATAGATACCTCAAGAACCGCCTTTGGATACTTTCAATACAATCTGTATAAGTGGCATATTTCGGATTCCATATTTGAGATGGAGTATCCAAGTTACTAAGTTACTTCTTACATACGTTCAATATAACAGTTTTATAGTTTTAACATTAGTAAAACTCTTAGAAAGTCGCATTATAAATCCCAGTGACTTCGAGGCTTTACAAACAATTTTATCGACATGAACATCAAAGAGCAACTTTGAGTCGTGGTGAACACCGAGATCTCGCATAACATTGCATTTAGTAAGAGCTTGTAATGTTTAGTTATTATGAATTATATTTATTTTTTTACGGGTAAAAGTAGAAACATAACATTTTGAAGGATTAAGCTCGAGTTTATTGACAAAACAATAATTTGCTAAGCGATTGAGATCCGCTTGAAGGGCAACCACATCATTGTTAGTTGATATAGTAGAATATATTTTCATATCATCTGCGAAACACAGTAGATTTGATGAATTGAAACACGAATTGATATCACCCACATAAATAATTAACAAGGAAAGATCCCTGAGGAACTCCACTAGGAACAGGGACTCCAACTAGATATGTAATTGTTAAGAACGACATCTTGGGATCTATTATCAATATAGGATGAAAACCATCTAAGTAGATCGCCACGTATCCCCGACACTAAAAGCTTACTTATTATAGTATTATGATCTATTCTATCGAACGCTTTACTATAATCCGTATATATAACATCAACTTGATGACCATTATCCATAGCTTCAGTAATATAATCATTGTATGAATGTATGAAATTGTATCTAAATGTTTCAATATTATTTCAATTTCTCTAGGATTAACTTCGATAGTGGTCATGTCAGTGGTTATATTTAAAAGAGTTGATTGGTCATTTACTTCAATATTTTCAAAGGAAGTTGAATCAGTACCCAACGATGGGTTAAGAAAAGTAGATTGAAAAAAAATATGAAAACATATTACAGATAGTTTCACCTCTAGATGTAGTAGTATCATTACATGTAATTGAACTTGGAATAGAGTGAGACTGTGATCTATTTTTAACAAAAGTCCAGAAATGCTTGGGATTTTGTATTGTTGAAGCCTCAGTCAACTGAATATAGTTTTGGTAGCAATGAAATTCCAAGCTATTAACCCTATTACGCAAAAGTTTATATGTAAATTCATCTGATTTGTTACCATATTTTTTAAACTTTACCAGGAACTTATGCTTTTCCTTTATAACTTTTTTTAAAGCTGTATTATACCATACAGGATACGAGTGATTACATGTGCCTTTAGTGAGTGTATACATATTATGGAGGTCATATACAAACTGATTAAATATAGTTACGCATTCATCAATTGAGAGAGATATAAACTTAGAATTTCAATCCACATTACTAATGGCATCATTTATTGAATCAAAATCGCCCTTGTCAAATTAATAGCGGGTGCATGGCGCATACTCCAATAATGGAGTTTCAAATGATTTAGCGTTCATTAATGATACAGGATGATGCGAATCAACTTTTGGTGTAAAAGGATCAACACATTCAGACATCGTTATTGATTGATTGGAAAATATTAAATCGAGGATTCTGCTATGATGGTTAGGCGTTCCATTCAACTGACCGAAACTCAAAGCACTCATTTCATCAGTTAGCAAATATTCATCCGTACTAATCATATTTGTCGGGTCTAGAATGATCAGTAGGTGTAGGTAGCCAAATAATACTGCTTAGATTGAAGTCACCTACTATAAGAAATGCATCGGATGGGTTTATTGAAGCCACATAGTTTAGTTAAGCAAGAAAATTAGATAGCTGACAACTAAATGACAAGCAATTTAATGGTGCACACAGGTAAATCACGAACAAATACAAATTAACCCATTCCCGCGTGTTGTCTTGCTTCATGCGCACACATAACCAGAGGTATTCAGCCGTCGAGTTAAATTGGGACAATAACCTAACTTCGAAATCCTTAAGCGTAGCTATTAGGACACCACCTCCCTTTGTTTGACCTGTTAAGCAGTAGTCACGCAGGTCTCGGCGCCAAACTATGTACCGATCATCCAAGAACTCAGAGTTAGATATGCTATCTATTAACCATGTCTCGGTAAATATAATTCTGTCATAAGAGCTCAAACAAGCTTTACGATAGACCTCCTCAGTTTTATTTGTATGAGTATGACATAATATGAAGTGTGATAATAATATCTGTTCCAGAAATGTTGAGACCGAAAAAAAATTCACAAATATGACCTAAACTTTGCCTAAGGGCAGGTAGATTAAATTTGTTTCTTTTGTTTTGAAATTTGAACAATTTGCATGTAAGTATCAAAACACTCACAATCCAATCGTGCTTTTTCAATTCTCAAAAATGCACGCTGTTTAAATCTTAATTTCATTTTAATATAATCAAGCATTCTTTTCGGACTTGATTACGAAGTTTATGAGAGTTAATATTAATAAAACTTAGTACAATAACATTCCTCCATTCCCTCTCTGGGCCGCTCATTAAATTCCTTGTCATAAAAGTTGCAAACTACCCCGCCCTGGAGACATAGTAAAAATTCAATATCGAAATCCATACTTCAAAACTTCAGAATTGAAAAAAAAGTATAACCCGAACTAATTTGAGCGCCAAGGCGATAAAAGTTGGCACCCACCGCCAATGGCGCACAGCTAACTTTTTCTAAGGTGATTTATTTTTCTGAAGAAATACTTTCCGGCGTTCACTTGAGACGTTTCATTGATATTGAGTTTTGTTCTAACTTTGGCGTAAGTACTTTGAAATGTTTCGAGCCACGGTGGATCGGCCCCGTTCTTAATAAGCTTAAGATTCAAGTCTTACTTCTTAAGTGATTTCTTAAAATTTGTAAGCGAGGCTTAGCTACGTATTGTTATATCTTCTGTTTTGAAGTAAATATGAAACAATAAACTGGCCAAGTGCAGGGTTTTGACTCACATTTCAAGGCATAATACTTTCCTAAATTTTTAATTTTTAATTTCAATTAATTTTGTACATTTATTTATAGTGGCTATGTACGAATTCGTACTCTGTACGAATGGAACTGTCTACCTATTACGGTTCATGAAATACAACCCGCTGACAGATAGATGGAAGAATGGACAGCGGAAAATTAGTAGTAGGGTCCTGTTGTTATATATATATATATGATATTACAAAATGCAATAAACTATTTGTGATGTATTTATACGTTTAAAATAACTGTTTTTCTCCTTATATGGACAACAAATTAATTATATAAGGCGGAACCTCGTTTATAAATAAGACACACAGCGTTTAGAGAAACGAGAAAGTTCTCCTGAAATTCTTATTTGGAAAGTTATTCGGTTTGTTGTTCTGTAATTTACTAAAGAAACGGCACCTTCAGTGTCGCAGTGCCCCTTTTAATTTGCACGACTTTCGACCATAATAAATACTAAAACGTTTTTAATTAAAAACTTGACTGTTTTTCATGGTGACAAGGGGCTGCTCCCCCTTTTCGAGCGTATTTATCAAAGGGTATTTGTAGGGGTTGTTAATTCTGCTCATATTTATTAAGATTAGTGTGCAATATGTTATTCACTTTTTTCAGCATGTAATTGGACGGACGAGCCGTTATTTTTGATAAAATAAATTAAATTAAAAAATAAAAATTTATTCCCGTAAAATTCTTGTATCATATGGAATGTGAAATACTACAAACAAAAACTAAATATTTTCAAGCAAAGCCGACGGCGTATGCAGTACTGGTTAGAAGTGGATACTGAGAATTTGGCTCACTGATTACGATTGAAATCCAACCTGAAAATGAACGGTATAAAAATCTAGTGTCTTAGTTTGACATAGAATGCTAGATTCTATGTCAAACTAAGGCCAACAAATTGGTAATCAATATGGTAATCAATCAAAGCCATCAAGAATGTTAGGATTTATAAGGAATAGCAAAATCTTAAAAACCCTCATACCGAAATCATGCTTTATAACACTATAGTAAGAAGCATCCTTGAGTATTGCTCTGTTGTATTATACTATAAGTACACAAATTAGAAGATTAACCGCATTCAAGTAAGACTCTTGTAGCATTCGGCTTAGGCGGCTAGAAAGGCCAACACAATTCAAAAACAGATTTTTTAAATTGATGAATCCCTCAATAAAGGAAAAAACAGATTGGCATTGTGTTCTTATATTAAATGACAAATAATAATAAAATGTATTGCCTTCTAGGAGCACCTTTATATCATTGGCAACAACTCACCCAAAGATCAGCAAAACTATGAATATTCATTGTGCCACAGTTTATATTTTTACACAATACAAACATAAAATTTAAAATTACCTACAATAAAACAAAAAATAATTGTTAGGGCTTATCCAAGAATTTAGAAAATCTAACAAAGATTATCTAAGTTTGCCTTTTCGAACATGTCCTCTGTTGATTTTTCCCTTTTTCCTTTTATTATAAATACCGTTCTGAAAGCGCTTAATTTAAGCTCTTCTCTTCTTACAAGTAAGAACTTGTGTATCTAGTTCGTAATCTAATTAAAAATCTGTGCTGCTAATCTAGCATGCTATGTTTGTAATTGGTTGTGCAATTAGCTATAAATTTGCATAAAGTTTCAAGTAAGCGCGTACTTGAAACAACCGTTGGTAAACCTATAAAATCATTTTTGAAACTCATACCGTATACATCAATGCAACCAATCTGCCATTTCATATTCGGTTGCGTGTTGATCTGGCACATGTAGCTTCCTCGGTCTTCAGCTCTCAGAGGCCGGATCCTCAGCTGCCAAGTGTCAGAGTCCACACTGATGGAATACCGTGGTCCCAAGACCACGTGCTCGTGGAGAGATAATACGGTTTGGTCTTCTGCTCGCAGCCATCCGACCTGGTGGAAGAAACGAAAAACTTAAGCTAAATACAGATAGTATACCATAATTTTAACCAGCTCTGGGGTCTAGTGGTTCCACTACCGGTGTCAGATCTAGAGGTCGCGGGTTCGATTCCCATGGGGAATATAAAAGTGTGCTTGGATTGGTTACATTCAATAAGTAAATATTACAGGACATTAATTTTTACACAGAGCCATCTAACCCCAAACTAGGCATAGCTTGCAACTTGGGAACTAGATTACGAATAGAATATGCTACAACACCCAAACTCAGAACAAACATAACAAACATTCATCACACAAATGTTTGTCCTGGATGAGAATCAAACCCACAGCCTACATCGCAGAAGTCAGAGTTACTGCTAACTGAGCTATGAGGCTTGTTAGGTTGGTGGTAGGACTATGTTTAAGTCCGCCTGGCTAGCTACCACCATCTCACAGAAGTTTGTCGCCATAACAACAATTCTAAACTGTTGTGTTCTGGCATTTAGTAAGAAAGCCAGTTCCTCAGAGAGTTGAGGATTCCGGGTGAAGTGCGCTTTCTCCTTCGGCCTTATCGTTACTTGAAGCCAGGTAAGAAGACGCGTACGTGTCGTACATTAAAAATAAACAATCAGTACACACAGATACAAAACGACATTAAAAGGTAGCTTTATCATCCCGGTGTACTATCACCCTAACCTTTGTTGAGCAAAGGGAATTGAACACTAAACTTTTCTTTTAATAAATAAGTTTGCGCAAACATTTGTGTATCAATATTGCCTTAGTCTTCATAGGCACTCGCCAGAATGTTGCCCTCTTTTTACTGAAAAGGATACTTATGTTCTAGATCTGGCATGAGCGATACATCACCGATTACAGGACCTAGCTGAAAATCAACGCAGTGGGTACAACACCAACTACGTAATGCTAGAACTCTTTTTACCAAAACAACAATTTTAAATTGTTTTGTTCTGGCATTTAGAAGTAAGATAGCCAGTCAGACTGTTGAGGATTCCGGGCGAAGTGCGCCTCAATCTTCGGCTTTATCTTTACTTGGAACCAGTTGGTGAAGACCAAACGCTTCATCGTCGTACAATAAAAAAAATAACCGTATTAGTATAAATAAATATGCAAGGTTCTAGTCCATACAATGTAGGTAACATTGTGTGGACTGGAAATAGGGTATATAAAGTTTTTTATTTAGGTATGTATTGTTGTTTTTTGTTTATAATAGGTCTTCATCTACGAAGTTTCCGTTTTGTAGTACTGGTTATTTCGAATAAAAACTATTTTTGAAGGTTTTGAATTCTAATTTCGAATTAGTTTTATTTTTAAAACTGAAATACTTAAGGCGCTCTAATCAGCTAAAATCGCGCCAGAAACGATTATGAGCGTTGACAACGGTGGCGCGTGCGTATTAAAAATAAAACCTTTTAATAATTCTTATTCTGAGATCGCGTTGCCGGTATGTAGGTAGGTAATGTGACCATATTGTGGTAACTTGACTTTTACAGAACAAATGATTTATTTACATTCGTCCTAGTATTTATTCTGAGTCAAGGTGTTGTCTGACCGCTGCGAAAAACACACGTCCGGCGTCGATAATGGTCACAGAGGTACTGATTGAAAGACGGGCGCGCGCTGCGCCTGTAGTTTTTCAAATAATTCATGATTAAAATTAAATTTTAATTTGTATCAAAAAACTAACTAACCTTTAATGTAGATCAACATGTATCCTATCATTTAAAATAAATCGTAAGTCAATTCATTGTAGTATCAAAATATTTCGCTTAAACATTTTGAAATGTACCATTTTCAATAAATATTTCTATCGAGATTTTTTTCTTCTATTATAGTTAGCTTACCTTAAATGTAGATAGGTACCTGACATAATTTATATATAAAAATTAGACTCGTGGCTTGTTCAGTAGTACTATAATTTTACATTTGAAATAGAGGAAACGTCTACTGACAGAGCCTTAAGTAATATATGTAAAGCCACTACAAAAACAAGGCCATGCATTAACACAATCCCAGGCAGGTTTTAACGTTTAAGATGCTACGTGAATAATATAGCTATAAACGCAGTATCTTCAAAGATTACTCAGATAAAAAAATCACAAAAATACCAACTCAAGATATATAACATAGATTAGAAGCTTCACTTTGCTTGACTCACCCGCAGTAAATTATTCGCATTGACGCTTTAATATAAGGTCTTACGTTCGCAGAGCAACAGTACAAAATTTACATCCCATCGTAGCAAAAAGCAGCCGTCTTCTATTTAATTTAGTTTACTGGGGACTGCACTGTATCCCAGCTTAAAAGAGTATAATCTACATCACTATTATTCCGTTTTCGCTTTATCTAGGTGGCGTTTGTAGCGATTCAGGTACAGCAGTGGGCGTAGTGCAATTTCATTTAATTTCATGTATTTTAATCTCTTACACCAACAGGTTAACCAAAGCATGCAGCAGGCCGCCCCTAGACGTGATGTCTTTATACTAATATTCCTATGTGGGGCAGGAGACGAAGGAAAATGGAAATGGAACCGAAGAAAAATCGTGATAACAAAAAAAACGAAACCATCTACGAACATTCCATGATTTTCAAGATTCCAATCTCTATCAAATTTCCTATCAGAATCTGTTATTACTTTATACATAATTCAATACATAAGAGACCAGTCGGTCCTTAAGCGACTCGGCTATGGTATTCCTTCGGAGACCAGCCGGCCCTTGCTTGGGTGAAGAGGTTAATGCAACGTTGGAATGACGAGATCTGAATGTCTTGTTTTTTATTAAAGTTACCATTTTGTTATATGTCAATGATTGCACGACCCAATGATTCATAAAATTAACGATGTTAATGCAATTTGTGTATAAATGGTACAATAGAAAGTCCTGTCTATTCAGTTATTTTAACCCAGCTGTTTTGTATTAGCTACAGGCGAGCCACAAGCTCTTTGAATTTTAAACAGCTAAGATTAACATGAACATTGAAAACTAAAATGTAGCGTGGCATCACAACAAACTAGTACACTTTAAGCGTTTGTATTTTAAACGCGAAATCAAATTGCTCTGGAATAGGCTAATTTAACAAGCCTCACAGTTGAGTTGGTTGTAACTCTGCCTTCTATGCTGTAAAATCTGGGTTCGATTCCCACCCAGGTCGAACATTTGTGTGATGAATATTGATGTTGGGTCTGTGTTCATGTTGTATTGTATGATTTTTTTGTACGACAGGGCAGCGCTTGGCCTTAATCTCACCTGGTAACAAGTTGAGATTAAGGCCGAAGGTGGAGGCGCACTTCACCCGAAATTGCACTCAAGAAGATAATACATACAATGTTTTCTATTTCCATTCCTTTCAGAATAGGATACCATTATTATACAGTACAACTTGTTTTAATTGTAATCCCACCGTCTCACATAAAATATAAATAATAGCAAAAGCAAACATCTCAAGAAACATTTACGCTCATTTGTAATGAAAGCTTGCATTAGGAGAAACGATAATGATGTTATTCTGAGATTAATTCCCAACAAACACAAAGGATGGTGGTAATGTCTCAGATTATTGTCTGTTGGTTCTGGATGTAATATCGTACAGCATACAGTCATTATGTAATTGTCCCGAACAAACGAAATAGATGTCTATTTCGTATGAGGGTATGAAGCTTTCAGCCACAGCTGAGCTGTGACAACTGAACCAATCTATTGTAGGAAGGATAAATTGGAAAGTAGGCATTTACCTATTAATCTAAATGCAGAGTTATCCTGTAATAGTTCTATCTGAGACCACACTTCATTTAATCATGCATTATTATCAAATAATTAAATGGTATGTTTTTACAAATTCGTTTAGAAAGTTAAACTAGCAAAAAGATAGTACATCAAATTTTAAAATATGGCGGAGCACTTAGTATGTTGTAAGGTTTATTTTCAGAAACAGTTTACTTTTTAATTCACTTTAAAAAAATATTTATTTTTGTTACGTGATTTCATCAATCAATTGCATAGAAGCAACCTTTTTTGGAAAACTCATGGGCAATTCGAAGAGATTTTTTTCAATATTTCAACGCGCCCTTTCTAAGAACTTTATAAAAACTGAGAAACCGCCAGCAATGTTTCGGGTATTTTCAGAATATCTTAGCTTATAGATAAAGAAATACCACTCAGAGGGATTGCTAGCTCGGTGGACGTATGCATTAGCCACTTTTGTAGAATGAGCAGGCTTTACTTCCCGTTCTGTGTAGAGACACAGAAGACGTCACGTCTCTCTCTAGAGAGAGACGGAAATGTTTTACGGTTCAAGAGATAAGTAGTGGCTGCTTTATTTTTTCGCTGGCAGAGCTGTAGTGGCTAAAAGCTGTATGTATTGATAACGTCAGGCTCTCTAAACTTTCGCTATGTACAAATTGTTTTACAAATTTTAAATGTAAAATAGTTTTAAATGTAAACTTAAGAATGATTTCTCTACAACGCTGTCGTATATTGCTTGTGTCGTAATGTCTATAACGCATCGAGATAATTACATATTTTGGAAAATATCATCACCATATCAAAGCCCGTGAAAAAACGTCTACGTCAGCAAACGGGTTGGTAATCGCAGTTTGGATAAGGAATTGAATATCCAATATTTTATTTATGTATTAAGCGAAATTTAAAACCTAAATTTTTTGTTAACAGTTTTAATGGATTTGTAGCCCATTAAGTTACATTTGAAAAAGAACCTAACTTTTTTATTTAAAAAAATAGCCCTTAGTATGCTGTAGGTACATTATATAGACTAAGGACAAAGCTATCGTCTAATGCAAAGTTACCTTCTCCAAAATTGGCAAACAGCCATTGTTTGTCATCGTTTATTTCAACCTTTCAACGTCAAGACATTGTAATTGATTGCGATTCATTATAACCCGTCTTATATTTATTAGTATAAATTAATAACTACGCTCTCCAAGCAAATTTAAGTTATAATCTACTTGCAAACGTCGTATTCAATCATAATGTATCTGTCACATTGCACCCAGTGGCCTGTTGGGGAAAAAAGTCCCATCTCCCCTGGAGAGAAAACAATCTAAGAGCTTTCTTAGATTTTTGTTCGCATGAAAAGAGATTGTTAGAAAAAGCAACATCGATGACATAGTGTTAGCCGATGGACGTCTGGATAAACATAGACCATTTCCAACTTAACAAGCCTTATAGCTCAGTTGGTAGTAACTCTGCCTACTGCGCTGTAGGATGTGGGTTCGATTCCCACCCAAGACAAACAATTGTGTGATGAATATATGTTTCTTCTATGTATTTAATTGAATTGAATTAAACGTCATCTAGTTCCCATATTGCAAGCTTTGCTTAGTTTGGGGCTAGATGGCAGCTGTGAGAAATTAACGTCAAAAAAAATGATGATGAAAAGAACGGCTTTGAACAACTCTATCCACTAGCTCCCTACTTAAATGTCATTGGTTCATCTTGTTACCTCTTTTTGCAATATTCATTAACTAAGCTGGCTTCGCAGATATGTTAGTAGCTCTACCATCTGTGCTACGTTGGGTTCCAACTCGCGACATACATATGTGAGATCAACTTCTTTATACGTTTGACAACTTATAAGGGCTAACTACGAACGCGATGCAGGAGTAAAGCTTTCAAGCTTGAATTGCGCTTTCACTTTCAACCTCATCTAATCTTGAAAACCAAGTTGAATGAAGGCAAAACCCCGTCGATTAATAAAAAAAAATTGTAACTACAGATGATTATAAAGTTTAAATTCAAATCTCAAACGATATTTTTGCAACCTTTTAAGATAATTTCACAACAATCCGTGTTGTTTAAGCATAGGAGGGAAATTAAGAAGTTTTTAGTGAGCTTAAATTACCCACGACATACCAAAAACATCTCTTTGACCATTCCTATCTCCAAAAAAACAGAACCGGGTTTACATATTGCGTAGAATCTATTAAAATAGAATCATAAATAAAAATATATGCATACATCAAAACAAAATGTAAGGGGGTAATTATATCAAAATCAACAAAATTAACTCTTTTGTATGTATATACACATATATTCGAAAAAACATTACATCATTGAAAAGCATCGCAAATCGAACATCCGAATCGATCTCGCCGTTCCAAAAATAATACTGCACAAACAGACAGACAAAAATTCAAAAAACTGTATGTTTTTATGCTCAGTTGCGTTTTTAGCAGATAGCATCAATTTCTACTTGGAAACATGAAATGTACGGACATTTTATCGTATATTTCCTATAGGTAGGCTTTTATTTATGAATATTGGACACATTTCCCTTCTATTTAATCTTGTTTCTCGCTCTATCTGGGTTTGCTGGAAGATATTAGTTAAGCTCGCCTTTGCCAAACTGATTAATTTTATATCTGAATACTTATAAACGAGTATGTGCAATGGAGTATAAGTTTTCGGAGTAGCTTCCTTTGTAATGTAGGAGTGCACTAAAAAAATATTTTCAGAAATTCCCACGGGTGGACGAGAACGAATTCCTGAGTGTTTTACTAAGTGAGTGTTCATAATAAAATAATTATACAATCATACATTTTTATGTAAAAAAATATATTATCGTATAACTAAATTTTATTGAAATGTGACGTTTGCAGCATTCATAACCTAGTATTAGTCGAAATTGCAACTTTGTTCGTTAAATTAATGGATACTCAAAATTAATTTTTCGTTGAGTAGAGTTTCGTTGCCTTTTGTCAGTTAGTAATAATATTTGATATAAATTAATCTACAATATGATGAAAGGTTTAGTTTGAAGTTGTTTGATTGGAAACAATTTAGGTAAATTTATCGCCTCGAAGTTCTTTGTTGTCTTGCCTTTGTCTCAAAATCTTGCCTATCTGTGAATTTGGAGCCAAGGTTTGTTACATATTTTCTTGAGTGAAATTTCACAATTATATTGATTATAGAGATATAATAGACAAGCCTCATAGCTCAGTTGGTAGTAACTCTGCCTTCGGCGCTGTAGGCTGTGGGTTCGATTCCCACCCAGGACAAACATTTGTGTGATGAATATAGATGTTTGTTCTGTGTTTGGGTGTTGTATCATATAGTACGTATGTATTTACAAAAAGTATTTAAGTATTTTATCCGTAATCTAGTTCCCATATTACAAGCTATGCTTAGTTTGGGGCTAGATGGCGCTGTGTAAAATAAATGTCCTGTAATATTTATTTATTTATTAATAATCACGCTTTCACATGTGCCAACTACTCCAAACTATCAGTTTTCCGAAATTGGCGAATCAGCGCATGTATTTGAACAAATCGCTTCTACCCTTTTCTACTACCGGACTAGCAGGCGTATGGCAGATCCTGTGCCTTGAAGATGTACATACTACCAAGCACATTGTTTCGCCGGTACCATTTAATAATTAGTACCTATCTACTGGCATGGACAAAATATCTACTGGGTAGGAAATTCTTGCCCTCGTCTATTTTCCGCCCCACAACCTTGAAGTCTTCAAGAGTGAACAGAAACCTTTAATACAAGCAAGTTCAGTAACTATGGTATTTTAACAACTTCTAGGTAAAGAAGTAGATAAAATATCCTTCATCCTTCATCTCACCAAATTTTTCAAGTTATGATAAAGCCGAAGGTGGAAGCGAACTTCACATGGAATCCTCAACAAACTGAGGAACTGGCTATCTTACCTCTGAATGCCGGGACACAACAATTTAAGAATTGTTATTACGGCGGCATAATTAGGTTATATGGTGGTAGCCAGCCAGGCGGACTCAAACCAAATCCTACCACCGACCAAACTAAGCGCAATATTGTACTCCCCTGTGGAACGAACTCGGGACCTCTGTATCTCACCGGTAGGCGAACCAATATACCACAGAAGCGCTTAAACTCTGTGAAAATTCTGTGAAAAAAGCTCTGTGCAGTACAAAGCTACAGTAATTGACACAAACGGAATCAAAAAGGTGCTCGAAGGCTTTCTGTACGTGTAGAAGCACACTCTATCGCACCCGAGCGTTTGTTATAGGGTAAATTAATGGTACTTGTCAAATGAAACTCAAGAGTATTGTGATAAAAGAGAGTGGTGTCACTCATCGTATAACGAATTCACTCAGAGTTCCGAGTGTTGCTACAATTCACTAAGAGTGCTGAGTGTTGCTATAATTCTTGTCTGGATACTCAACGATTCCGTTGCTACTAGGAAGTAGATTCCTCCCACCCCGATACTGTATTTGATTGTATTATTTATTCGTATTCATTAAACATCTTGTGTTTTTATCCTGTTTTTATTTATTGGTGATCGCCAAGCGTTTGACCACCAGCTTACTTTAAAAAAAAAGAAAAGATGTCGCAGAAGACGGAGCATGTCTAACTTTTTTTTTCTGCATCAAATTATTAAATTTTAGAAAACTGTATAGTTTTGTCCTATTTCACCAAACAAACAATTTCATCAAAAAACCAATCAAACTAAATATTTAGAATTTTAAGACTATTGCACTATTTCACCCTTTTTGATAAGTACCTATATATATAGTCTATAACATACAAATACATACAATATTTTAACTAATTCTATATATAAATATTTTGAATGCATTTTTTAAGGGTGAAGAAGTAAAAGGCAGAAACCAAGGATTGTTTTAATCATTAGCATTTAAAACTTATTATAAATATACTTACTTACATTTTTTTTTACTCAATCGGATCATAAATAATGATTTTGCATACAAACTATTTTGCCCTTTAGTAGTCTTTTCGATCTTCAGATTTTTTTAAAAAATTATACTTTACCCAGCTATAATAGACACATGTGTCAATGTGCCAGCCGTTCTTGAACCGAATGGTCTGTTACGTGATGATGGTAAGCGGCCCGACGGTATGACTCTTGTCCCTTGGGAAATGGGTAGGCCTTTGGTGTGGGACGCTACCTGCGTCGACACCCTAGCGCCATCTCATCTGCCTGGGACATCAGTTAGGGCTGGTGCGGCGGCTGATTCGGCCGAAGATCACAAAAGGTGCAAATATAGTGGTCTCGACAGAGCTTACCTATTTGAGCCTTTTGGGGTGGAGACCTTGGATCCGTGGGGAGCCGGTGCCCTCGGGGTTTTCAAAAATATTGCGGGGCTTTTGATTAAGGCGACACTTGACCCAAGGGCTGGCTCTTATTTAGGCCAGCGAATCAGCATAGCTATTCAGCGTGGCAATGCAGCCAGTGTCTTGGGCACGCTTCCGTCTGGTACTGGTCTGGAACAGTTGAGTTACCTATAGGCCGTTTGTAACGGTCCTTAGGTAATCTGACTGATTCCTTTGTACATAGTTAGTTTAATTGTACTTTTTATTGAATAAAGAGATAATAGACACAACTAAAAACTCAAACCTTGAACTCGATTAGATTAAATAAAAAGATTTGTCCACACAAAAAGTATTTCCCCATTTCACTCTTAAGAAAAAGAATACACCAATACCATACGTAAAAATTTTAACTAAATCGGAGCATAAATAAATATTTAGCATACAAACTGTTTTGCCCTATTTACCCGTTAATAGTTAGATTTTTTAATATATTTTAAATACACATTATTAAGCTATAATCAACACACTCACAAAAATGTAACTCGATCGGAGCAAATATAAGTACATCTCCATACAAAAATGAAACTCCCCGTTTCACCATTTTATAGGAAAAATCTCCCAAGTAGTTTTTAATAATCAGGATTTAAAAGTTATTAGAAATACACACACAATTTTCAACTCAATAGTAACATAAAAACAAATTTGTGAACCTGTAGTTTTATTAGTATTAGTTAATTTTAAGCTATTGTATTGGATCATCAAAAAAAAATTGCCCGAGGTTCTTGCCTTTCTACTTGTGTGGTCGCGATTTCGAACAGGCGGTAGATTTGACGTTTCAAAGTGATAATAAAAAATCTTACTGAATAAAAATATTTGACTTAGACTTTGACTGTGACAAAAGTTAAGCCAAATTTCGATTCAGTATGTATTATTATGGATGTTCATACAGAAATTCATGAAATAATAAATACAGCAATGTTTCGTTTATCCGCAACCTTCATAAATCCACAAGTTCACAGTGCTACGAAGAATTTGAATCACGCACAACGCAAATTGATTTGGTGTGGCAAACACAGCATTTATGCCCTCGGTCACGTTCCGTTTTATTGTGAGGCAAAAGTTACAATGCCCGGCGAATAGTAATCTCTCCAGTAATGTTATGTAATGCCCGAAAATGTGAGCCGGGAGCATTTGGAGTCCCGCGCGTGAATTGAGATAAGCTTACCTTACCTTTCACTGATAGCTGAAGGCTACAGGCGGTAGGTGATTTTTCACTGTCATTTGGCTGGGTCCGAAACTACCCTTATTGACTGCCTTTTCTGTTAAAGTAGTTAAGTGGCTTTTACTGTGTTGTAATTTCAAACCGAGATGTAAAACTGATGAATCGCTAGTAGGTATATTTGTTCACAACTTTCTCTAATTTGTAAATAAAGAACATGCAACACAGCTCAGTCGGTAGTAGCTCTGCCTTCTGCGCTGAAGATTGTGGTTCTGAATCTCACCCAAGACAAACTATTATCTATTGTATATATACAGGTGAGTTTTTTTTCCAGGGCCACTGAGGCCAAGTCTGAAACCGTGAGAGTTATCGAAAAGTAATGTTAGGAGTTACGTGCTCGATTTAAAAAAAAAGAGTTGTGCATTTAAGAAGATCTATAGTTTTTTATAGTTTTTCTGTAAAAGTGAGTTTTAGAAAAAAATATTTTGCATCTTTAAGTTTTTTGTTTGATAATAAAATATGTAATAAATAATGTATCATGATTATGTGCCCAAAGTTGTTGGAACACTTTCAAAGTTGAAAATTTATAAATTTAACTTAAGCATTTAGCAAGGGTTGTACGTATAGTCTGAAATGCTTAAGCGAAGCTATCAAATCATCTTCTGCTTTTATTTTTGTTCGTGTACTTTTGAAAATCGGAACGTCTCTGAAAAGCTTGGTATCGTCGAATGCGAAGATACAACTTAAGCGTTTGAAAACAGAATTACTCATAAATTTCAAAATTAGAATAAAGATAATTTAAGCCATGGATCAAATTTCTGGACTCTCCAGATTTAAGCGATACTAAAGATCAAAAATTATTTTAATAATTATTTTCTATCTGCAACTGTATGGTGGGTACGACAAAATTTAAAATGTTCAGCCATTAGGGTGTCTGTACCTTGTGATCAGCTGCATTACCACGAAAAACGAACGTTTTTTAATCCGACTAAGATTAAATTAAAGCTCATCATGAACATAAAATACAGCAAAAGAGGTTTAAATAGCTTAACTTACGCATAGTCTGAACGTATAACCTTTACTAAATACATACAGTTGTATTATTACATATATTTTTTTTTAAAGTATTATATAAAATCCGTCTTAATGAGCACTTAGATGTCACAATGAACATACTGGCAAAATTTCAAGTCCGTAGGTCTTACAGTTTCGGCGCTAGCGTGATTATACCTACCTACCTTCCTACCTATCACGTCAGTGGTAAATCGAATTTATATAATAGATTACCAAGTGATGTCCTAAGCTTGTCAAATAATTAATCAAAAATAAAATAAAAATAAAATGTCAAATAATTCCAACAACTTTAGATACATAGTCACTAACATTATTTATTTTATTATCAAACAAAGAACTCATTATTATATGCAATTTTTTTTTTCAAAAACTCTCTTTTCAAGAAATACTACAGTTGCAGAACTTATTTTTTTATCGAGCACGTAACTCTCACGTAACTTGACTTTTCGATAACTCTTACGGTTTCAGACTTGGCCTCAGTGGCATGGAAAAAAAAATACTCTGTATATGTTTGTGAGTTGTTCTGTGTTTGGGTGTTGTTTTTATTTTAATTAAGTAAATATACTAACATGTTTATTGTTTTTCTTTTATTGTACGACGGGGAAGCGCTTGGTCTTCATCTGGCCTGGTTACAAATTAAGATAAGGTCGAAGGTGGAGGCGCATTTCACCCGGAATCCTCAACTTACTGAGGAACTGGTTATCTTTCCTCTAAATGCCGGAACACAACATTTTTTTAGAATTGTTGCTATGGCGACAGATTTAGGTAAGATGGTGGTAGCTAGCCAGGCGGACTTAAAGAAAGTCTTACCAACAACCAAATCAAGCACATTATTGTACTCCCACTGGGGATCGAACCCGGGACCTCTGGATCTGAAATCGGTGGGTTGGACTACAACCACAAGGCGGTTAATATTAACATTCTCCGTAATACCTAATATTATTTATTCAATAAAAAGTACAATTAAACTAACTATGTACAAAGGAATCAGTCAGATTACCTAAGGACCGTTACAAACGGCCTATAGGTAACTCAACTGTTCCAGTCCAGTACCAGACGGAAGCGAGCCCAAGACACTGGCTGCATTGCCACGCTGAATAGCTATGCTAATTCGCTGGCCTAAATAAGAGCCAGCCCTTGGGTCACGTGTCGCCTCAATTTTCTCCGTAATTAAGTTTTTACATACAAGCTTTCTCCGTTTGGGGTTAGATGGCGCTGATTAATATGTCTAGTAAAACTATTTAGTAGAAATAAGTACCTGAGTACTTATTTAGTACTCAGGTATTTTAGTAGAGTAAAATACATATACACGAATTGATTTGAAAATTAATTTAAGCTATGGAATACGGAAACTAGATTTAGGCAAAAATGATACGTATTTGTTTTTGTTAATTCATACTTATAATACATCAGAACACAGAACATAAATATATATTCGTTATACAAATTTTCCCCGATTGATTTAAATTTAAATGATTCCCGTGTGGGAATCGAATCTTGTATCTGCAGCAAAGAAGGCAAAACAAGTAAGGTCAGATTAATAATTATAGTTCTCTCTGTTTCTTCCCTGTTTTCATGTAAAGTGTTTTGTTGAGCATAAGAGCCAGGATGCTTAGCCAACTGTCCACCTTACCGTTAAACCTCCGCTTAGCCACTGTTTACCTGGACAATATTACTCTAGAGCTCATCACGGTCACAGAATAACTAATAGTACTTGTGCTGTTTTCCTTCACTAAGAAATGTATCAACAAACGCCATTTGGGGAGAAATCCAAAATAATCGCGATACTACATCGCAAAGCTTTAGGAAAATGACGCCTTTATGGTCTGGTAGGGCGGGTAGCTTACGATCCAGATGTCCTGGGTTCAAATCCCGGGTGGGAGGGATACGTCTTGTGATGTTGGTTCAGGTTGGTCTGGAAATTTCGCACTTAAAGCATCTGTTTGTCCGATTAGTAAGATGATACCTTATTTTGAAATCGGGAACGTTAACAAGTTTGACTGAGCAGAGTATGTTATGTAACTATCCACTTATTTTTTATTCGCCCACCGATATCAGAGCCAGCGGTCCCGGGTTCGATCCCCAGAGGGTACAATATTGTGCTTGGTTTGGTTGGTGGTAGGACTCTGTTTAAGTCCGCCTAGCTACCACCATTTTACATAATACTGTTGCCATAACAAGATTTTTTTTTTTTGTGTTCCGGTATTTAGAGGTGAGATAGCCAGTTCCTCAGTTTGTTGAGGATTCCGGCGGAAGTGCGCTTTCCCCGACGCGGGTGGTATGAAGTAATAAGTCAACAGTAAAAAAGAGCATTATAGGCATTTTATGGAAAGAATTAATGAACGAATGAAAATACTTTACTGCACACCTTAAAAATGTATATTTATTCAATAAAAAGTACAATTAGACTAACTATGTACAAAGGAATCAGTCAGATTACCTAAGGACCGTTACAAACGGCCTATAGGTAACTCAACTGTTCCAGACCAGTACCAGACGGAAGCGTGCCCAAGACACTGGCTGCATTGCCACGCTGAATAGCTATGCTAATTCGCTGGCCTAAATAAGAGCCAGCCCTTGGGTCACGTGTCGCCTCAATCAAAAGCCCCGCAATATTTTTGAAAACCCGGAGGGCGCCGGCTCCCCACGGACCCAAGGTCTCCACCCCAAAAGGCTCAAATAGGTAAGCTCTGTCGAGACCACTATATTTGCGCCTTTTGTGATCCTCGGCCGAATCAGCCGCCGCACCAGCCCTAACTGATGTCCCAGGCAGATGAGATGGCGCTAGGGTGTCGACGCAGGTAGCGTCCCACACCAAAGGCCTACCCATTTCCCAAGGGACAAGAGTCATACCGTCGGGCCGCTTACCATCATCACGTAACAAAATAAAAATAAAACTGGATTACTTAAAAAAAATTATATACACTGGGCAGTCTTATCGCTTAGAAGCTGTTTCTTCCAGGCCACCTCTGGATAGAGAGGATTTTGTGGCTAAAGAGGTGGTTGGTGTACATAATTTATGAGATGGCACATGCCAACCTCGTCTTTGCCTAGGCAAGCCAAGACCTACACAACTGATCTTAACTTAAACCATTGCCACATTGACAACATGAGCCAAGTTAGTACCTACTGTTGTTTTAATTTATGTATTATTATTATTAAAATAATAAAAATAAAAAAAAATTGTCGTTCATAGCTACACCTCGATCAAAAGGAATCTGGTGAAGCTTCGTCCTCTTGCAAAGATTATGCAAACTAGAAAACGCTTAAATTACTTTTCCCCTACTTTCTCTTGACATTTATGTTTTTAATTACATTAGGTTTTAATAAAGGCCCTATGCAAACGTATTAAATAAAGCTGGTTGTCGTAGCGTATACACATAACGGCTTGGTTGTCTTGTCGGGGTATGTGTACATGGCTACTTCATTTGACGCATTTTGTGAAACTCTTGTTCAAAGTGGTTTTTGAAAAGAAACGCATACTTTGTTATTATGTATTACCCATTACATAGCTTATGTAGGGGCTAGATGTTGCTGTGAAATTAACGTCCGTAAGGTTTAGTGGTTTGCCCACCGTTATCAGACCCAGAGGTCCCAAGTTTGATCCCCTGAGGGGTTTAAAAATTTCACAACCCGCGACGGGACTCGCACCCATAATTTTTCCTAAAGCCAGAAACGCTCTCAATTAATTAAGCAACTAAACTCCCAAGCCAAGCATAGCTTGTAATATGGGAACTAGATTACGGATAGAATACTTGAATACTTTTGTAAATACATACGTACCATATGATACAACACCCAAACACAGAAAAAACATCTATATTCATCACACAAATATTTGTCCTGGGTGGGAATCGACCCATAGCCTACAGCACAAAAGGCAGAGCTACTACCAACTGAGCTATCTGGCTTGTTAAATGGTATAGAGGATATTGTTTAAGTCCGCCTAGCTAGCTACCACCATCTTAACTAAGCCTGTCAGCCATACAACAATTCTAATTATTGTGTTCCGGCATTTTGAGGAAAGAGTTCCTGAGACTGCTGAGGATTCCGGGTGATGTACCCCTTCGGTCTCATCGACACTAGATGAGATGAAGGCCAAGTGCTCCCCATCGTACAATAAAATCCCGTTATTCGTTTGATTTGTAAAAATTCCATCATATGAATTTCAGAATATCGAATTAATGAATGCTTAACGTCCTGTAAACTCACTATGAGAGGTCTGATCAAAATAGTTTCGGTATAATTCACGTATTTCAAAGTGGAAATGCATATTGGATTCCACATTCAATTCAACTTAATAATTTCCTGCGACGTCGTCTTTTCTCGCATTCTCAGATAAACGAATTTGTTTAATATTTTCAAATGAAGTTGATTATTTAGTGACACTGATTAATTAACAGTAGTACCAATAGACAAAATATTAACAATGGTAAATATTTTTTTATAATTATTCCGTGAGATTTTAACGCTGTTTTTTAAACCATAAATTACATAAAACTGATTATATCAAATTATCTTTGTTTTTTTTCATAGGTCAGCTCTAGACCTCATGCAACTTTCTCATGCAAGGATGTCTATGATGGAGCAAGCCTCCATCAGCTATCCATAAGTTGCATATTAACTATCTTCTTAAATATCTGAAAGTCAAAACAAAGCAGAAACTAAGACGCCGGAAGTTGATTCCAAGTTTTGGCAGAGCTCATAATAAAATAATCTTGAGAGCGCTAAGTAATTACATTATTTAGACTGTTTAAGGTTTCCAAAAGGCCAACTTCCAAGTGCACTGAACTAGTTGAACTAGCTATTCCTAAATCACCTATATACATAATAATCCGATGTTTGTATGGAATGATAACCGTATTTCCGACGGCATATTAAGGGTTATCACCCCATAAAGATAAATTAGACGCGGTTATGTACTTTATTAAATGTTATTTACGTTTCATTAATGGATTTGCTTTGTGGTTATAGGGTTGTAAAGAGGGTTAATTAGGAAAAACCTTCATAATGTTTGAATAAGTAGGTATTTTACGTTCTAATCATAAACCTGGTTTGACCGGAGAATAAAACCCCTCCAACTCATCCCGTGGTTGCTAAAGTAGCTAGGGGCTCATTTCATCAGGAAATGGGCAGCAGTTTTCATCTGATGTTGACTTAGTTTCTTTAAATAAACATGACGAGTTTTGTGGTACTTTACTATAATAAGATATTTGTAGCGCTTCATAGCATTTCATAGACTTTCAGATACTAAGAAGTGTATAGATTAGATGAAACCTGGATTAAACCTTTTAACTGGATTAAAAAACGTATGTATGACCAACGATTTCAGATCCAGAGGTCCCGGATTCGATCCCCATGGGTAGTACAATATATTGTGCTTGGTTTGGTTGGTGGTAGGACTTTGTTGAAGTCCGCCTGGCTGGCTACCACCATCTTACCTAAGTCTGTCGCCATAATAACAATTCTAAAAATTGTTGTGTTCCGGCATTCGGAGGTAAGATAGCCGGTTCCTCAGTTTGTTGAGGATTCGGGGTGAAGTGCGCCTCCACCTTCGGCCTTATCTTAACTAGTTACTAGGTGAGATGAAGGCCAAGTGCTTCCCCGTCGTACAATAAAAACAAAAAAGTATATTTTTCATTCTTCATGTCATTTGTTATCAATGATTCTAATCTGTTTGATGTATGAGATCAATATTAAAGTCATAGGTCCAGTTGGTAGTCAGTATGGGGTCGTGAAAAAGATCACAACCTTTTGTCAACGAGATCCCTCAAGGACGACCAACTTTCTCAGACCTTATTAAAAGGCATTTTATCACCGAATAAATAATTGACTTCGAAATCGTAACTGAATTAAGAATCTCACCGTCGCCGTGAAAGGTTCAGAGCTAATTAACAACGAAAGAAGCCACGGAGTTCAGTCATAAAAACTTTGAAAACCAAGAGCATTTCAATATTTATACATCTATCCTGAGAAAACAAGATGGCGCAGTGAGATGATTGTTTGACTCAAGAAAACGGGACTACACAAAGCAGCAATGAACAAAACGACGGAGCAAACTTTCTAAAATATATTTACCGCTGAGACAGACCTATATTAAGATTCGTAATTTTTTTTAATTGTACGTCGGGTATGTGCTTGGCCTTCATCTCACCTGACTTTCAAGTTATGATAAGGCCGAAGGTGGAAGCGTCTTCACCCGAAATCCTCAACCAACTGAGGAACATTCTATCTTACCTCTAGATGCCGGAACATAACAAATTACGTAATGTTTTTATAATTTAATTCATGTTATTATGGCGACAGAATTAGGTAAAATGGTGGTAGTTTAGGCGGATTTAAACAAAATCCTTCCACCAACCAAACAAAGCACAGTATTGCTCCCCTGGGGGCAATACTAATGAATGCGGGACCTCTGGCTCTGAAATCGGGGGGGTTGAACCAATAGACCACAAAGGCGGAAAAAATTGATTATTGTACTAATAAATAACATAATAATTTAACCCTACAAAACCAAGAAGTTTGGGGCAGGAGTGAGACTTCCTAGAGATCTACCCCAGGGAAAAGAATCGCTGGCTTTAGCTAGCGGCTACGGCTGAATGATGACAACACTGCTGGACCTGTAGAGGTCCCTCCTGCCGAAATCCAGCGCCAAACGGTTTGCCGGGCTTCGTCGGTGCGCGGGAAAGCCAGTGCCTTCTGGGAAAGCTTGCTCCATCGTAGACCTCATCCTTGCTCTGGCCTAGAGCTAGAAAAGCCAGCCTAGAGGTTAACGTAAACCAAGACGGCATTTCTCAAATATAAAAAAAAATAGTACGCGGGATCTCCATGAGCGGCTTTATCGCTAAAAGCTTTATAAACGAGGTCCAATTAGCTCTTTTCTCGAATAAATTGCTGTAAGCCTCAATAACCGTTATGACATGTGAATCATTGAAAATAAAAATCTAGCAAAAATTCTGTGCTTATAACATTATTACAAACTTTTTTTAGAACATCACAATGCGAAAAGTCTTAGTACCTCAAATATGTTTGCTTGATGTTCGCCGCCTTTTTCAAAGGCCCTCGTAAATAATACACAAAAAAATAAAAATCCTACATGTTATGGACTTTGTAGTTCTTTTTGTACGTTGTGAGCTACATTCCATTAAATTAATGATGTGTCTTAAAGGGATCCACGAGAGGATTACTTTCATTATTCATGTACTCACAATAGAGCAATAAATGCGCGGAGAAAACATGCCTTTATGGAAATAATGTGAATTCTTTGTAATTCAGTTTACTGTAAATCCTTTGCATAACATTCGTAAATCTATTTCAGTACATAACATTTTGGCTGGTTTATTGTTATATTTTAAAAAAAAACAGTGTCATATAAGAAATGTTATTTAACGTAAAAAAGGCAAACTATAAACGAAGTGCTTCCCCGTGACAACAAAACCTGCATGCAAAGCCGCTGAAAGGCCAACTTCTAGCCTTTCACATTAAAACCAAATGACTCAGCAATTGAAGCTTCGCTGAAGTTGAAGTCAGAAATAAGAGCTTATGCTCGTTTCTCACCCACACCTCCCAGAAGCGGTTGACGTGGTAGAAGACCAATGATGATGAGAGGCTATAAGAGCGAGAGAGGTTTCGTAGTTTAGTATTTCTTTCGTCGTCCGCAAAACACTATACACAAGGTCTACTACGAAAAGCATGACGGATCCGTTGACGGATTGCACCTTTTTCGATACAAACATTACAGAAGAAGAAGAGTTCTTTCGGATCCGACGACGTTTCTATATTCATAGTAGGGTGTCTATTAATCCAAAACGTTGATGTTGGCGCAACGTTAAGTCACGCTGATTACACTGTCAAGAAAAATCACAATACATACGATTATATTTTTGTACAACGGGTAAGTGCTCGGCCTTCATCTCACCTGGTTACAAGTTGAGATAAGGCCGAAAGTGTAAGCGCACTTCACCCGAAATTCTCAATAAACTGAGGAACTGGCTATCTTACCTCTAAATACTGAAACACAACAATTTCAGAATTGTTGTTATAGCGACAGAATTAGGTAAAATGGTGGTAGCTAGCCAGGCGGACCCAAACAAAGTCCTACCACCAACCAAACCAAGCACAATATATTTTACTGTCCAT
This sequence comes from Venusia cambrica, assembly GCA_951394065.1. Lineage (NCBI taxonomy): Eukaryota > Metazoa > Arthropoda > Insecta > Lepidoptera > Geometridae > Venusia > Venusia cambrica. The sequence continues at coordinate 13,246,145 of OX596035.1, forward strand.
GGGGATCGAACCCGGGACCTCTGGATCTGAAATCGGTGAGTTGAACCACTTTTATTATTTATTTATTAGTATTTATTATCAGACTCGACTATCACCTATAAAAACGCAATCCTTATAATGTTGATGCAAAGCTTAAAGTATTAGAGAGTTCCCTTACAGTAAACATTTGTGGCAAAAAAAAAACACAAAAATCACCAATTTCTTATCCTAAAAAAAAAACTGGTTTACGTCTTTACACCATAACATGATAATGTATTAAAACGCTAATCTTCTGTCGGAATAGGAACAAAGCGTAGTAATTACAAAGAACTATATTCATTTGTTTTTATTTGCCTGTTACAGTAGGGTAGAGTCTCATGTGTTCTGAAGGTTGTAGTACACTAAAACACTGGTGATTTTTCAATCCATGGAGAAGGATCATTATATGGTCCCTAATGACTGAATACTGCTCTGAATAATTAATGCTACATATATTGTATTATACCGTATATTTTTTTATTATAGTAAATATAGTTATGTAATTTACTTTTAGGTATAAGTTTTATATTATTTTGTTTCATAAATTTCATGAGTAGATAATTATTAATAAAAAGAACTTAATTGTCGATGAAGTGTCGAGCAGCATTGTTACGCCATCTGTTAGGGATAAAAATGCCTAACAGTCCATTCCGTCCAAAGGATGTTCTGGTAGAAATCGCTTTTTAAGCGATAAGTCCACCCATTGTTACTATATTTTGATTGGTCTTCTTGTTTGTTTTTTGTTTTCTATACTATACGTATGGCCGCGGGTCATTATTATTTGTAATTGGAATATTATTTTATTATTCAATGTAATGAATTGTCTAGCTCGCGTTTAGATATAAATGTTTGTTCTGTGTTTGAATTTTATATTGTATCATAATTATGTATTAACATAAAGTGTATGCATGAGAGTATTCATACACTCTTTTTTTTTACAGGACTTTAATTTTACACAGCGCCATCTAGCTCCAAACTAAGCATAGCTTGTAATATGGGAGTTAGATTACGGATAGAATACTTAAATACTTTTTTTTTGTAAATACTTACTTATCATACAATATAACACCCAAACACAGTTAGTTCCCAAATTAGGTGCAAGCTAAGTTTGGGCACCACTGGAACAAGGCCAGTGTATTAATATCTCAGCTCAGTTGGTAGTAGCTCTGCCTTCTGAGCATTAGGTTTTGAGTTCGATTTCCATCCAGGACATACATTTTGTGCGATAAATATTGATGTTAGTTCAGTGTTTGGGTGTTGTATTGTTTGTTAAGAGTGTAATTATAAAAAAATGTTTAAGTATTATTTCCGCAACTTACATTTTTTTTTTTTCAGCAGTTTACATATAACTGTGTGTATTTATAGTCAAGTGATATTTATTTATTTACTATCTACACTTTTACTGAAATCATGAATCTTGGCTTTTGGTGTATGATGTATTTTAGTTTGGTGCTGGATGACGCTGTGTGAAATAAATGGCCTGTATAAGATGGGAACTAGATTACGGGTAGAATACATTACATACTTTTTTGTTGTAAATACATACTTATTATACAGTATAACACCCAAACACTGAACAAACATCAATATTCATCACACACATGTTTGTCTTGGGTGGGAATCGAACCCACAACCTACTGTGCAGAAGGCAGAGTTACTACCAACTGAGCTATGAGACTTGTTTTGTGAGGAATGTATGTTTTTTTTATTTTTTTGACCTTCATCTCACCTGGTAACAATTTAAGATAAGGCCGAAGGCGGAGGCGCCCTTCACACGGAATCCTCAACAAACTGAGGAACTGGCTATCTTACCTCTGTATGCCGGAACACAACAATTTTATAAATGTTATTATGGCGACAGAATTAGGTAAGATGGTGGTAGATAGCCAGGCGGACTAAACAAAGTCCTACCACCAACCAAACCAAACACAATATATTGTACTCTCCATGGGGATCGGACCCGGGACCTCTGGATCTGAAATCGGTGAGTTAAACCCCTAGACCACAGAGGCGGTTAAAATGTTCTATGTACAGAACGTTTTTGGACGTACATGTTGTGAGTGTGCGAGCACCTTTACGCCTTCAAGGGCCACACGTTAATCTCAATCACGTCTTGCACCTTTATTAGCCGAGGTCTCGTTATTACAATTGAAGGTTCTCGGCAAACTTCGGATGTTTTCGGATTGCGTCGTGGCTAATCTGCTTTTTTATTACCTTGGGGAATTGCACTTAATCCTTATTCTTGGCTTCCGTTTCCTAGCTGAGATTGAATGGTATATTACGGAGATAGTAAGTTATGGCATTTTGAAAGTTGAGACTTACGTAATACATTTATTTTATTTACGGTTACGAGGACCACTATTTCATTGTGATTTACAGAATCTACTGCACAGTATAATTTAAATGTATTTTATTTGAAGGCATGTATTATTATGGGTCGTAGAATTGGTAGGTATCGTCCTGTACAAAACAACCCAGTTTTTTCAAGTGGTTATTTGTTAATTTCAAAATGGCATGTCTGAATACTCTATGTTAAAAGATATACTGTAGTTATATCAAATAAAAATATTATATGTCTATGGTACGTTACATTTTCTTAAAAAAATATACAAATCAAAATGTCTGGAAGAGAGTTTTCTTCTACAAATATATTTAGATTTTATAGTGAAATTTATAGAAAACAATGCATCACAGTCACATATTATTATCCCTATCCGATAAAACCTGCAAATTTGAATTCAAATCAGTAGAGCCATTTTGTAATAAACGACAGAATACGCTAGTAAGTGAAAATCAGAGGACCACGGGACCTCTTACGTTACCTAAAAAATATAAAAAAAAATATTATTGGTTTTCAATTGTTTTTATCCCGGTTTTTTTTTAAGAAAAACCTGGGAATAACCGTACATGGGCCTAAGCCAAGTGCCCTTCGCTACCTAAGTTCTCAGTGGAATCAATGTCAGTTTGTAGGAACTGACAACCCGGCATGTATTCAATATTGCAGCATTTTGAAAGAGAAGGGACGTGTGTTGAGGGAGGTTTTACAGGTCAAAGGAAATAAAAAGTTACTTAGGAATTACGCCGGTACCTACTAGAAATCACTATTCGAATAATATTATTATTAAAATCGTTCAAATGTTCGTACTTGATGCTTAGTGCAAGAACCAAACCACAGGCTTCTAGGCCTAGTAGGCCTTATTGTCTCCACACATTTTCCCCATGGTAGTCAAGACCATATTTAACATTAACATTAAGGAAATTGTATGGTATTTTGACTCCCACGGGAGCCATGGCACTTTCTGAATCATCCTGAGTTCGCGCGATGCCCGCGTGAACTGTGCGAACGACTGTACCCATTGTTTTGACGAGCTCACTTGCCTACGACCGCTATTGTCTTAGCTTAACATTAGTTCATTCAAATTTAAATTATTATGTACTGGTTTTTAACCTCATCTTGTTTTGCCATCCAAATACAAGACATGTAGGTACATACTTACTTAGACTTTGCCTTTCAAATGTAAAGCTAAACTAAAGCTTACATAAATCGTTTATTATTATTTTCCTTAAATGAATAACTAATTAAATTTCCTTTATGTTCCGTAATTCGTATAGATTAAATATGCCACAAGTTTTAGAAAAGCCTATATTTATAAGCTTTGTAAATGTGTTATTTTCTAAGTCAGATACCTTTTTAGGATGAATTTACACTAAATTTTGTATCACCTTACTTATTATAATTAACAAAGATCTTTTGAAATTGAATTGAAAACTTACTGAATCACCTTGTCTCCCAAGGGAGCCACTGGACGAGCCCAGTCCCCGTAGCCTAAAATACGCCTGGCGACTACCAATTTTGACTTTTCGGGTGAGTGTTTACCTTATGCCTTCCTAAGTGGACGACGGAACAGCCCAGTACAGCCTCTCTGCCGATGTGAAAGGAATGGTTTCCTATTGGCCGCTGGAACTCAGGCGCACTCGTGACTTTTCTGCTAATCACGTGAGTTTCTGAAAAAAAGGAAATACTCTTAATGTACATACATAACTTGTGCCCACAGAATTCACCTTATGTCTGTAAGAGCCAATATAAAACATCAACCGCCTCTGTGGTCAAGTGGTTCAACCCACCAATTATAAATCCAGAGGTCCTGGGTTCGATCTCCAGGGGGAGTATAATATTGTGCTTTGGTTTAGTTGGTGGTAGGACTTTCTTTAAGTCAGCCTGGTTAGCTACCACCAATTTACCCAATTATGTCGCTATAACAACAGTTCTAAAATTATTGTGTTCCGACATTTAGAGGTAAGATAGCCAGTTCCTCAGTTTGTTGAGGATTCCGGGTGAAGTGTGCCTCCACCTTCGGCCTTATCTGAACTTGTAACCTGATGAGATTGAGGCTATACGCTTCCCCGTGGTACAAAAAAACATACAAAATTAAACCTTTAAAGTTTTTCGTTCGGTTCGAGTTGCACAAGTATTTTGTTTATGATTTTTTCATTCTTGTACAAGTCATAGATAATTGATATTTTTTTTTATGTGACATGGAACGAGCAAGCAGTCCACCTAATGTTAAGTGGAACTTATGCATATAACAAAGCCTTACCGCACTGAGGCTTTATTTTAAGTATAGGTCATATCCACAAAGAACATGACTGCAATGCATGACGCTGCATTGCATTGCGCCTGTCAACTTGAAGCTTATAACTATTTACAAAAAAAAAAAATATCTGCATACAAAAAGTACGAAAAAACATGCTGTGGTCACAATATAATTCTGCAAATCTGAAAGAAAGGAAAACCAATAGTATCATAATACAACATTGGTAAGTGGTTTATGCTACATACACTTAGTTTAATATGACACCAACCACGAAAAATTCGACAAATCTATTTTACATCAAAGAGGTATTGCTACATTTAATCTTAATTATGAAAAATGTTGGTCCACCATTTTTTTGTATCAACCATAGCAATTCAATTGTGGATCCGATGAAGAGCAGGGGGAGATGTTGTAAAAATCAGAAATGCAACAATCTTCCTCAGTTTGTTGAAGTTTGTGAAGTGAGCCTCCACCTTCGGCCTTATCTCACACAAATTGGTGTATAATCAGGTGAGATGAAGGCCAAGTGCTTACCCGTCGTACAATAAAAAAAAACGAAAAGCAATTTCCTTTGTTGCGAAAGCAAAAAGTTTCATGCGTATGCTTTAAAGTATTTGTTTTACTTGTATGTTGTCATTAATTTAAGTTGCTGTCACAGCTACGCGATACAATGTTCTCTTAGTTAGTAACTCCAAACAAAACGTTAACAGCTAAACTTTTGAAAGTACCTACCACCGAGTTACATACAAAGCAACCCGGTAAAAAGGCTCATTCCCATTTCCACGTAGGCAGTTACCAAACTCACTTTTGGAAAAGCTAATCAGGAAAAGCGGTTCTCGTTGTAAAACGGAAATATATTCAGGTAGTATTCAATATTTTAAAGATAGCTTAAACTTTATACCATAAAGTAATAATAATAATAATCATGGTCCTTAGGTACCCGACTGTTTTCCTAGTAAATAGTTAGTTTTATTGTACAATTTGTTTTAATTTATTAACTATTTGAATATGGTCTGGTAAAGTATTTAAGTAGGTTTATAATTTGCATGTTAATGTAATTTTAATTATTTGAAACTCTGTAACTTGACTGTAGTTTATTTAATATACTATATTATTGAAATAAAAACGTTTTAAAAACTAAATAGAAAACCGACTTCAATGAAAAATATGGTTCAATTTACCTGGATGACGTATTTTTTCAATTATTTTGATGCTAGATGGACGGACAGACAGACAGACGCGTGATCCTATATGGGGTCCGGCTTTTCCTTACTATTGCGGTAATATACCAAAATCGCTTCAAATGTGCATATAATATTTGAAGAATTTCTTAGATTTTTCCAGGATTCCATCATCAGATCCTGACCTGATGACGATGGGATCACCTGGAAAGTATACCGACCCTAAAATACACAAATCACTTCAAGTGCAAAAGCAAATCATATTTGAAGAGTTCTCTCGATTTCTCCAAGATCTCATCATCAAATCCTGACATGATGTCAATGGGACCACCTGTAAAATATACCCTTTCAAACAAAAAATAATTTTCTAAATCGGTCTAGGCGTCTTCAAGTAATCCGGGAACATTCAGAAAAAAAAGTATATTCCGACAAATTAGCATTAGAAAAAAATAGCGGCCGCGAGTTTCCTGCAGTATTCATGCCTTCTGGCACAGAATAACTAATAGTACTACGTGCTTCTGGTCGCGATTCCAAACACGCGGTAGATAAAAATCTTACCGAATAAAAGAAATACTTTTGATTTGTGACTTTAATGTACTGTAAGTATTGCAAGGATATGTTTGCTACATACTGGTCACCGCTATTTGGGAACCGTGACTTGTGAGAACTTTAAACAATCAGGCCTCAGCCAAACTTCGTCAGCTTACAGCATGACATTTTGTAACTTTGTTGAGTTCTCTATTATGACTATTATAATGTGTCATTTTACACAATCCCATCAAGGCAGCTTACATGATGACATTTAGTTACTTTGCTTGCGTACTAATTGCACTAGGTATGACTATAATAATGTGTCATTTTACACAATCCCATCAAGCCAGTTTACAGGATGTCATTTAGTTTCTTTGTTTGCGTACTACCTGCACTAGGTATGACTATTTATAATGAGTCATTTTACACAATCCCATCAAGCCAGCTTACATGTTGACATTTTGTTACTTTGTTTGCGTACTGCCTGCACTAGGTATGACTATTTATAATGTGTCATTTTACACAATCCCATCAAGGCAGCTTACATGATGACATTTAGTTACTTTGCTTGCGTACTAATTGCACTAGGTATGACTATAATAATGTGTCATTTTACACAATCCCATCAAGCCAGTTTACAGGATGTCATTTAGTTTCTTTGTTTGCGTACTACCTGCACTAGGTATGACTATTTATAATGAGTCATTTTACACAATCCCATCAAGCCAGCTTACATGTTGACATTTTGTTACTTCGTTTGCGTACTGCCTGCACTAGGTATGACTATTTATAATGTGTCATTTTACACAATCCCATCAAGCCAGCTTACAGGGTGACATTTAGTTACTTTGTTTGCGTACTACCTGCACACTTAGGTATGACTATAATAATGTGTCATTTTACACAATCCCATCAAGCCAGCTTACAGCGTGATATTTAGTTATTTTGTCGCGTATTACCTGCACAATTAATTACTTTCATAATGTGTCATTTTACACAATCTCTTCTAGCCTCATTCTGTTAATGATCGAGGTAGTGCTTAGCCTTCATCTCGTTTGCTGTCAAGCTATGATTAAACTGAAGGTAGAAGCGCTCTTCACGATAAACATATTGAGGACCTGACTATCTTCCATATAAATGCCGAAACAAACAATCTATAATTGTTGCTATGGTATCATACACAGGTTAGATGCTGATAGCTAGCCTGGCGGTCATAAAATACCCTACTACCAACCAAACCAAGCACAAATTTGTACTCACTTGGCGATTGAACCTTTGCGTTCAATCGCAAAGTATGTTGTTAGAAATTACATATCCATATAGTGTTGTTAAAGCATACTAATCATACCCTCGGGTTATTGAGAAACCTCCGTAAGCGAAAAAGAGATCGCAGTCTCTTTAACTTCTCACTTATCCAGTTCGAAAATAGTACTTGAATTTAATTTAATTTTGTAAGTAAATTTGTTTGATGCAATTTGTTTAAGTCCGCCTGGCAAATCAATCATCTTACCTAATTCTGACGCCATAACAACAATTCTTAAATTGTTGTGTTCCGGCAATGAGAGGTAAGATAGTCAGTTCCTCAATCCTCAAATTCTAGCCTTATCATAACTTGAAAAATTAGGTAAGATAAAGGCCAAATACAGCCACGTCGTACAATAAAAAAAAAATACAAGCCTCATAACTCAGTTGGTAGTAACTGCCTTTTGCGCTGTGGGTTCAATTCCCACCCAGGACAAACATTTGTGTATTGAATATAATGTAGATGTTAGTTCTGTTCTGTTTGGGTGTTGTATCATAATATAATAAGTAAGTATGTATTTACAAAAAAAAAGTATTCAAGTATTCTTTCCATAATCTAGTTCCCATATTATAAGCTATGCTTAGTTTGGGCTAGATGGCGCTGTGTGAAATTGATGCATTGTAATATTTATTTAATTGTACAAGAAATCATCTCGAATAATACAAATCTAAGTATAGCGGGCGACTTTATCGCTAAAAACGATTTATTCGATGTAACCGTAGTAGGAGAAACAGAAATTAAAGTCATAAAACAGCAATAGGCATATATATTTCTGGGTTCCTGCGGTGAGTGAGGTCACCAGAGCTCGTATGAGTTTTAAGTTATCTTGTTTCATTATGCCTATGTGTGCGTACAATAAAGAATCAATAAAAAAACGAGCCGAATGCCTGTTATGTAATGCCCTTAAGTTGTTTCAAGGTCAGCCACACGTCAATTCATAATATGAAGTCATCTTCTAGCTGTATATTAAGATTACATTTATTAAACCAACCAACAATGTCTCACTTCAGTCAACAACAAAAATGTTTTCATCCAGCGAGGGTGCCACCACCCTTACAGCCATAAATCAACCCTCAAACAAAATAATTCATTCTTCAATGAATATTATAACAGCTAAACCATGAAAGCAAGGGACAAATTATTAGGGATAGGCTATGACTTATGGATGGGTTTCGATCGACCCTTGTCCTGTCTTTCAGCATATGTGTGATTCACATGTCTGCTTACTTAATGCAACGAAATAAACTGAACCTTGTAAAGTTTGAAGGCAGGAAAGTTGGGCTGACGAGTGAAAGATGAAAGACAGGAATATGACGATGAATCTAATGGACTTCAAAAGCACGAAGTATAATTTTGTGAGAGTCTTTGTTTAAGTCCGCCAGGCTAGCTACCACCGTCTTACCTAATTCTGTCGCCATAATAACAATCCTAAAATTGTTGTGTTCCGGCATTTAAGAGGTAAGATAGCCAGTTCCTCAGTTTGTTGAGGATTCCGGGTGAAGTGCGCCTCCACCTTCGGCCTTATCTCAACTTGTGAAACCAGGTGAGATGAAGGACAAGCGCTTACCCGTCGTACAATAAAAAAAATTTAAAAAAAAGTCGGTGTTTTATAGAACGCTTTGGTGTCCAGAGTTAAAGGGATTCCAGACAAGTAGGTACGATTTTTTTCTGGTTTTCGAAAGAAAACGTCGTAGTGAAACCGAAATGCAGTACTTATTATTTATTCTTTGGCACGTAACAATCGCAAGACTGGTATACCTTTCTTTTCGTCACATTCTCCTCAAAAGCCGTATAAAATGCAGACGACTAGCAAACATATGACTAGCATACAGAATATGTTTGCCGGTAAAATAACGGGTACGTGAGTCTTAACACCATTATGCCTCAAGTTGACGGGCACAATGCAGTACCTTGTAGGTTATGTTCTTTGTGGATATGACCTATGCAGTAATCTTTGTTATAGGCAAGAGATGCAATTAACACCAGGTGGGCTACTTGCTTGTCCCGTCTCCTAGTAGTATTAAAAAAAACAGTTTTTGCTAGCTTTGTATACTAGTTGAACAGATTTAGAATGACCTGCAAATTAGTTTTTTAATAAAACCTGTCTCAGGCTACAGTTTTTCACGGGCCAGGTGCTAATTAGTATGCAAAGTTTGTCTCCTTTTTTCTAATCTTCCTAAGCATAATACCTACACTAATGTGCTTATAATACATAAACTACATGTAGGTTGTAGTACTTAGTGAGAGCAAGTATTTATTTAAGATTATTTTTACATCAAATAAATAGTTGAAAATCAAATTCCCATCCATTATTCTGTACAATGCAAAAGTAATCCTCTCGGTGCGATAGTTTAGTCTTGTAATAATAATGTACATTTTCAATTCAATTCAAAATTAATATTTCAGCCCATTAGTTAGGTTAATAAGAACACAAATTACAGCCATATATAGAGAACATTTTGTAACATAATGACACGTAAGTAAAAAGTAAAGCCATGGATATTTGCCTGCTGTCATGCCTTAGTGGGGTTGTCAATCTTGGCTTTTATCTGTGAACAATCTTGAAAAGATAAAAGTCTGTCAGCGGGGAACGGAACGGAGTCTCATTGGTCTCAAGTTAAAAGACAGGATCAAAAACATTACCATCAGATAAAAAACCAAGATGCAGTCCAAAAGCCCTCAGTCTCAAATGGAAATTGTCGGGGCACCTACAAAAATCCCAGATAAAAGGTGGTCCAAAATAGAAATAAACTGGTACTCGATACATAAAACACGGCAGAAAGGAAGACCATATAAAAGATGGGACGATGACCTAGTAAAGAGAGCGGGAAAAACCTGGAGCAGAGCCGCTAAAGACAGAATGAGGCGGAATGAGGTAAAGGAGGCTTTTGCCGCGAAAGGCGACCCCTTACAACTATGAATACACATATACATATAAGCATTTATATAATATTGGAAATAGCATAACTATAATAACTAGATATAAACAGTTAGAAATAAGCATTGAAAAAGCATTAGGTTTTATTAATGTTATTTAAAATTAAGTAGATACCTATGCAAGACCATCTAAGGAAAAATAAAAGCTTTTTTATAATTTATCTTATTGAAAACAAACACCTCAATTGGGGTCTGCCCAAATGCACATTCATCCAGTGCCTCATGAGGGAACCATCTCTATCCATCTTCGCCAATACAGTAGCTGTTAGAGCTGCCCCGCACCCGGCGCATCAAGAATGTTCTCTAACGAAAGATTGAGTCGTCTACGCGAGCATCTGCAAACACGCCTGATGCGCTACAGAAGCGCAGCCACCTCATAAGCACCCTGAAACTATGAGTCCCTGAAACGAAAACGCGCATTGCAATCCAGCATCGCTGAGTGTAGTTTACCCATAGACGTTACACGAATAAAAAGACTGACAGTACGCCCTAAGCAGACTTGTTTATCTACTTTTCTACATAGTGCAAATAATGGCTGCTAGTTCTGATAATGCCCTGCGTTTCCTTTCTATAATAACGAGTATCTTTAGTATAGCTTATGCCAATACTTGCCTAAGCTAGCAGTACAATGAATATTTTACGAGGTAAAAATGCAACGTATTCGACGTACTATCGAAGTATTGATCGTATCTATTACTATAGGGGTCACCGTGTGTGTGCCCTCAAGGTTTTGTAATAGGAATAGATTCTCATTTAAGAAAATTAATCATTGAAACAATAAGTAAAATTAATCTACTTAACTATTTACAAGAGAAGCGGTCACCATCTTACCTAATTCTATCGCCATAACAAAAAAATAAAAATTCTTCTATTCCTGCATTTAGAGGAAAAATAGCCAGTTCTTCAGTTTGTTGAGGATTTCGGGTGAAGAGCGCCTCCACATTCGGCCTTATCTCAACTTGTAGCTAGGTGAAATGAAGGCCAAGCGCTTCCCCGTCGTACAATAAAATATATATATATAGGTAACTCAACTATACCAGACGGAAGCTTGCCCAATAAACTGGCTGCATTATTATGAATAGCTATTAAATTTTGCCATAGTGGACGCGGCTTAAGAATACCCCTCCATCTCAGCCCATGGATGTCGTAAAGCTGACTATGTGATTTCACCAGAAGAAGGGCAGTAGAATTATTCTGTGAACACTAGTATTATTTCTATTATGAACACCTTTATTTCGAACACTAATCCGCCTGCCAAGCGTGGTGATTACGGCAAAACCCTCCAGCTTTAGAGGGTCTGTCCAGAAGTAAACAATATGGGGCTGTTGATTTGATGAACGGGCCTAATCAAGAGGGGTCACTCTTTGATGCTCGATTAAACGATGTAATATTTTAGTGCTCTTAAAATTGTAAGCAACCGGATTTTTAACATCAGTTGTTTAAAAAATTACTTCTCATATCTTAAATTCCCTACTATCATCATCACTTCTGTCTGACCATATTTGTAGTGTAGGGGCGCATAAAGGATTTATAGATTTTCCCACAGAATAACGGGATTGAAGCACCAGGCACTAGTCATATATATTTCTATGTAATGTTGTAATTGGAAACATATGAAAAACAAAATCAAACTCCAAGCAAACTCGTAATCAAACGAATGGATAGTCATTAGTGAGGTAGAGTAAAAGCACTGCCTACAAAGTTTCACAATAAAGCAACGTTCGCTATTTTAAATGCAATTACAAAACATTCAAAGCTCAAAATGGAAACACAAATAAACGTTTCAACCTTGATCACTCGAACCTTGATAACAAACGCTCAAAACTGCGGAAGTTGAATGCGGATTTCACATTAAAGTTGTGCCTAAATGACGGTGTCGCTTTATAATAGTTACAACGAACCTAGCCCCTAGGAACTATATAGTATTATTTTATGACGTGATGTGTATATGTAGGCAAAAAAATATTTTTCATTGACACCTAAAAACTATGTTTATAATAAAACAGACAAATTAAACCGCCTCCGTGGTCTAGTGGTTTGGCCATCAGTGTCAGATACAGAGGTCCCGGGTTTAATCCTCCAGGGAGTACAATATTGTGCTTGGTTTGGTAGATATTTAAGCCCTTCTGGCTTGCTACCACCATCTTACCTAAGTCTGTCACCATAACAACTATTCTTAATTGTTGTGTTTCGGCATTGAGATATAGTTCCTCAGACGGTTGAGAATTCCGGGTGAAGTGCGCTTCCACCTGCGGCCTTATTATAACATGAAACCAGGTGAGATGAAGGCCAAGCTGCCCCGCCATATAATATAAACAAAACAGCTATTTCGGTGTACAACATATTGTTAATTAATTTATTAGACTTCTGTATATTAGGGTTGTCAAAAGAACCATATTACTGAGATATTGTCGTCGGACTGTCTCATAGATGCGAACTTCCCTACCAGTTTTTGACAAATGACCTTTGTAAGCACTTTTGTGTGTCATCTTGAAGCATAAACTAAACCTCACATTTCTGTTGTAGTAGTATTACTTATTTCAAGTAGCTTAAGATGAATTTAAGGTAGTAACTACTAATTCTACACATAGTAATGAGTTACCAACTAAATCGACAGTTGAACGTCAGCTAACAAACTTTAGGAAAGGGAATACGGACGTTCAATTGGTACACATTACTATGTGTACCAAAATAAAACGTCAGCAATACAGAACACGTAAAATAAATTAGTAAAACCAGCTGCTTACTGATTTTACTATTTTATTTAACGCCTTCTAGCCTTTAACTAAGCCAAGCATGAATAGGTACAATATGGTGGGATGTAAGCAGTCCTAGGGGCACGAGTTATTTCATTAAATAAAAAATACAACGTTATATTACGGCACCGTTTTAGTAGGAAACCGTGGATTAGGCGAGCGTGAACTTTTGGAGCATTAATCACTGAATTCACAAAAGTACAAACACAGCTCAAATTAAAATTTTAATTCGTCGAGTGAGGGAAGGAAAGTTTGCAGCAGTTATTTACCAACAAAATGGCGTGAGGACTAGAAATTATGCGTAATCGAATACTGTGTCGGTAAAGTTAAAGTTTGTGAACAATAATTTGGAATGGAATTATCATCACTATAACAGTTAAAATAATTTACAAAACAATAAGGATGTGTGTTGTTTAAGAAGCTATTTTTTAAATAAGTAACAGATATGTAAGTTGTTACTACCTCAGAATTAAGTTAAGTTAGGTGGGTCTTTCCGGCTTTAGGATATATTGCAGGGGGGCCCGGCCCTACTATGAGAATCGAATGTCGTCGAATACGATAGAACTTCTGTCATTTTGTAATGAAAAACGTGTAATCTGTCAACGGATCCGTCATGTTTCGCTTTTCATAGACCTACAGGTACGAGGTGACGTGGAATGTGAATTTTGTGTCATCGCTCACCCGTTTTTCTGCAGAATGCAGTAAGTCAGATGGGTTGCGGAAATTACTATTATCTCTATTTTTAGGGTCTCGTATCCAAAGGAACGTTACGAGCCTCTGGTGTTCGTCCGTCCGTCCATCTGTCTGTCATCGGGTTCCTACGCTACCGGTTCATGAGATACATGAACTGTAAAAAAATAGAATGAGGTAGACTTTAGAAATTTTCTTAGATAGTATCTTTATATATATATAAGAATAAATGAAAAAACAAAAAACGGCGTCCGGTGGTGGCAGCCACCATAAGAGAAACACATTTTTATCTTTAAATTTTATCTGTAAATAGCAGTTTCATGAGGAGGCTCCCTAAATGTTGTAATGATTTGCCGTGTCACGGTTATTCAACCAAATATTCAATGAATGTAAAACTAAAGGCATGTTATTTTTCAGACTTTTACCTGTCCAGCACTAAGATGGTTAAAAATTCAATTGTGGAAATGTTTTTTTCTCGATACACTTTCTTTTATAAATCTTACTCTTTTCACCTCTTTTTTTGCAATTTACTATGAAAAAAACTCGAGTTAGAAGACTAAAATAAATACTTACAGTAAGAAAATTTGCTTTTATTTCCAGTACTAAGACAAAAATTATCTAGACCTATAATTATTCTAATAATTAACGAAATTAGATTTGGTACTTACGTCTTTACTTCCGAGCAGGAATAGGGTAAAGAAGCGCAAGCAATATTCAACCTAATAGCGCCCCGGTTTACGTTTTAACGGCAATGCGCGCTCGAGATTTGTCAGAATAGCGCTATGCGCCGATGTAAGCAGACCTCACGCTCTGGTTTTGTATTTTTATAGCTCGCGTGCATTCGCGAAAATGCCAGAAAGATGTTTTGATTGACTTGTCATCCGAAACAGGGAGATCCAGTGGAGTCGCTTCCTCAACTATTTAATTTTGTTTCTGCTCCAGTGCTTGACTAAGATGAGTTAGTAGGTAACTATTTATATTTTATAATCGTTTTATCGTTAATATCGTTTAATGTTATTTTATGATCATGCTAATAATTTTACTATACGTGTTCACGGCTTATCAATTTGTGTCTTTGATAATGGTCGAACTGGATTTTTTCTTTCAGAATGAATTCCAGCATACATTTGTGATAAAAAATGACCCAACGAGGAAGAAAGTTATAGTGAAATTGTATGTTCCGGCTTAACTGACTTCTAAATAATATTAAAATGTAACAAAAAAGATTGTTTACAATAACATTTTATTATTGATCGAGTGAGTGAGGCGAACGAGATCTCCGTGCTATGTTGGGAAATTCGGCACTGTATGTATGTAGGTATGTGGCAATGTTTGTGATGGCATATCTAATAATGGCTTAGACGATTTTGATGAAATTGAAAATGCATAGAGATATCATAAATATAAATTGCGACTTTTGATAAATGGGGTAGTTTTTTTAGATATTGGGATGTTTTTTTTTATTATTATTGTACGACGGGCCTTCATGTCACCTTACTGTCTAGTACGAGTTTCATACTTGCTCAATACCTGCTTATAATGCTTATAATAAATAATACCTCGTCATAATTTTTAGATTGCAACTCGCACTAGGCACTCAGGTTACAAGTTAACGGCCTATACTACCTCAGATTAGCAACTCAACGCAACGTTACCCTAGTTTCGAACTAGATATAGAAATAATTATAATAAAGGTGACATTGCTGTGCGCTCAACCACGGCCCTTATGACCACCAGATGACAGCACTACGCGCGTATTTCTACATTTTATTTTTTTACGGTAAAACAAATATTAATTTTGAAAATCTTAAAATACAGAGCGTCTGCTGTATACTGTGTTTATTTACTGTAAAAAGTATTAAGGCCTAATTTGGCGTACTTTTTGAATTTGGGAAAAATTAGAGTCAACTTTGGATTTTTTTCTATAGAGAAAAATTTATGGAATCGTGTTTTTGCAACATAGCTTTATAGCAGAAATCCCGAACATATATTATTTTCAAAGTAAATACTACAGTATTGTGGAAAATATGATCGCTGGAGCTAAGCCATTTCAGGTACTGATACCTCTTAAGATAAGGCCGAAGGTGAAGGCGCACTTCACCCGAAATCCTCAACAAACTGAGGTATCTTACTGGCTATCTTACCTATAAATTTCGGAACATAACAATTTTATTATTATTATTATGGCGGCAGAATTAGGTAAGATGTTCTTTTTTTATTTTTTATAGAGAACTAGGAGAACAAGAAAAACGGAACAAGCAAGAAGCCCATTTCATGTTAAGTGTATCTCTTGCTTTTAACAATACCTTACTGCGTAGATTACATTCACAAAAAACACAGCCTACACAGCACTGAATTGCGCCCGTCAACTTCAGGTATAAAGGTGTTAAACCTCACATGCCTGTAATTACACCGGCGCGGCGACCATACACTTCAAGCCGGAACGCAGCAATGCTGATTGGCGGCTGAAATAGGTAAGGTGGTAGTACTTCTCTGGACGAGCCCTTTCAGAATGGGCTCTACTAATCTGTGGTGGTAGCTAGCCAGGCGGTCTTGAACAAAGTCCTACCACCAACCAAACCAAGCACAATATTGGAGTCTCCACATACATATCATAACATAATAAAAATAAGATTGGAATTCTATCATTCTTGATATAAACAAAAATAATACCTATTTAATATTTTGTGTACCTGCTTATGTTTTTTTTATAATTTAAAGCAGACTCCAAATATACTATTTATCCAAGGAGCGATACTTACTCAAAAATATATGCAAGTTTAGTTTTTTCATCTCAATAACAATAATAAAAGGTAGGTAAGTTACTAATAAAATATAAATAAACTATTTTTGTGTATATAAAAAAATAAGTCTCCATGCTATCTATTTTCTAGGAACGTCAACGCGTCATATTCGCCTCGGTAGGATTGCGGGGGCATGGGTGGAGCAAGCATAGATTTTTTTTAAACAGCCTGGTCTTAACGGAACCATCGGTGTGCGTGATCGCTCTTGGCCGGTTTTATTATTGTTCGTTTATAATTATTATATCCTCACAGCATTTAGATTTTTAGATTTTTACCTAATTTTAAGTAAAATTAATTTCATAAAATTAGGTAAATCCAACATAACCAAAAACGGGTAATTATTGCGTATGTTGCCTTGCTTAATGAATACCATTCTGACCTACTGACGATACGCTTGTCATAAATCTTGATTAAACAAGTTGGTTCATACTTTTTGTAGCTTAACAGTACGACAATGTTTAGTATTTTGCCTAATTTTATGAAAAATATTACTTAAATATTAGGTAAAACCAATTTATCCAAAAACAGGTGATTATCGCGTATTTAATCTGTATTCATCTCGACCTACTGACGATATACAATTGCTTTGCACCCACTTTCGCTACTGCGATTACTGTAGAGTAATCAAGACTAAAATCTACTTACTTTTAGTATTCGGCTAATTCACGAAAGTTTTAGTAGTAGATCTAAGTCAAAGTCAAAAAGTCAAAGTCAAATATATTTATTCAGTTAGATTTTTTAGGATCACTTTAAAACGTCAAATCTACCGCCTGTTCGGAATCGCGACCAGCACAAAAGGAGAAAGGCAAGAACCTCGGGCTAGTTTTTTTTCATGATCCATTAAAATAGCTTAAAATTATGTAATAATTACAATTTATTCACTGGAGATTTTTTTTTTTTTAATGCCAGGTTTTCTTATCTTCTAGGTAATCTGAAATTTTATAATAAGCTTTCCTGGATAGCTTTTGTTTTACAAAATGTTTGAATGTATTATTTGACAAGCTTAGCACATCACTTGGCAATTTATTATTAAAGCGTACAGTTTGCCCTATGAACGATTTATTAACCTTATGGAGCCTAGTTGTGGGAACAGCAAGTTTATTCTTATTTCTAGTATTATAAATATGTTTATCAAAAAGCTGGCTGAACTGGCAGTGGGCTGGCTACATCTTCCAAAGGTGCAAAAACAGGTAGGATTAACGAGTGCTTCAGTGGAAACCACGTCTAGCAGGCGTAGTGTAGGACGCGCTACGGCTAGACGGAGTGACCTTTCGGAATATCAGGCTTAGTGATGTACCTTGAGAGAGACCTACGCCCAGCAGGACTGCAATTGGTTGATGATGATGATAATTGTTAATTTTTTTTCGCTTGAAAGAAAGAAAAAACATTAATTTGACAGTTATACACAAGAAGGCAGCACATAAAAACATAAAAAGATATATATTTAAAAATAAGAAAAAGTACATAGGTATGTGAGAAAACACAAACAATGGGACAAAACATACAAAAATACAATAAAAACTCACACATAAGAAACATTTTACAAAACAACCTACCTACTGTTATGTGTCAAACTGGCGTCCAACTCAGCATGTTGTTGTGTTACATAAAATGCAACACAACGCTGATCTTCCGTTGGAACAAGATGGTTTTTACCACCCGCTTCCGCTCCTGCGATCGCACATACACTATTGACACACCATTACGGAAGGTTTAAATACAGGTCGTAGCAGGTGGTGACTGCCACCGTGGCCACCACAGTATTGTATTGTTAGAAATGCGAATAATACAAAATAAAAGTTTTATAATATAATTTCCTTGTAATTAATAAATTGATTTATCAATTTTGTCCGTAGTTTAAAATTCATCAATATGACCATGCGTGAATAGTGGGTAAGTATTTTTTAATACCACTTGGCAAACAGACCCACCGGATGGTAAGCGGTTTCCATCGCCTATGAACGCTCGCAACACCAGAAACACCAATATTATTTTTCGGCGGGCAGGTGATTGGCCGTCTCATCTGATTTTTTAAGTTATGATAAAGCCGAAGGTGGCAGCGTACCTCACCCGGAATGCTCTTCAAACTAAGGAACTGATTATCTTACCTCTAAATGTCGAAACACAACAATTTAAGAATTGTTGTTTTGGCGACAGACTTAGTTAAGAACGTGGTAAGCTTTTACGACATCCGCAGGCTGAGATGAAGGGTCACAACCGCCACGACTAATTTTCAAATTAAGTAAAATTTGTTATTCTCTGCGCACTTTGTAACAAAGTTCTGTATCATTTGTTTCCGGTCGTAATCTATCACGATTATCGGGCCATCAGAGGGATAATGTACCCTAAATAGCGTAGAATCAATTTCCAAAACATACAACGGCCCTCAGGATACTTATCTATAATCTGAGAGCTATCGCAACAATGAGGAATAGCCTGTCAGTCCGCCACAGCTGATGTTCAAATCAGCTTGCGCAATGATAAAACAATTAACTTAATTTTACACAATAAATGTACGTGCAGAACCCACACTAAGTCGGGGGTCTTATGTTGTAGCTCTGCCCTCCCTTCGTGATTCTAAAGTTTCACTGTTATAGCACAGATATCAGTGTAATAAGCTATGGTTAGAATCATAATTTACTGTAGTATCTTTGTATATGTCTAAATATTTGTTTTACATGTGAAATTATTTGATTGACTGTGTGTGTAATAAATAAATCATAAATATTACAGGACCTTAATTTCACACAGCGCCATCTAGTACCAAACTAAGCTAAGCTAAGCTTGTAGTATGTGAAATAGATTACGGGAATAATAGTTAAATCCTTTTTTTTGTTAATACATAGGTACTTATCATAGAATACAACACCCAAACACAGACCAAGCATCTATATTCATCATACATATAATATTTATTGATTGCTTAAGTTATTTATATTATTTACTATATTGTATATGGTTATATCTATAGGTTACTCAATTATTTCAGAGCAGTACCAAACGGAAGCATGCCCAAGATAGTGGCTACAATTGCCACGCTTTAAGCTAATTTTATTCAAACGAATTCAATAATAACCAAATTTACATTGAACCAGCTGTCTTACTCTTACTACTCATGGGTCCAATCCATGTTTAACTTCTGCTAATTGTTTGCCCCCGGGTCAACTTTAATCACCAATGTAGCCCGACCTTTTACATTGTACTACGAGCTTTCCATTACACACAACGTTGCTTAAGCAGATAAGTATGCAGGAGGTCTTGTTAGATTGGGCGTTCGTCAACGCAATTTCGTGAAAACCGATGTAGCGAGCCAAACTTTTAACATGATCAATATTAAATTAGTTGAATCGCTGTTACCTTAGAAGTTTTTTTGTTATTAATTCTTATGCAATTAGTAGCAGTTGTGATATTATAAAAGTAATAAACATGTTACTAAAGAAAAAAATAGTGTAGTGTAACCTGTAGATTTTGTGAATGATATGAACTAAATTTAATTAGCCTAATCACGTAAGTAGATTTGTTTTATGTGTTTACGGATGGATAATAAAGATAGGGAACCTTAAAATATTTGATTCTACGTCTTCAGGCTCGTTTGTTTGTTTCTGAATTCCACCTAAACAGCTGTACCGATTTTTTTTTTTTTTGTTTTTTTTTTTTTGTACGGAGATTTTAGCTAGACGCGGCTCTTTATGGCGAAACCATTTTCTTTTTAACCGACTTCATAAAAAGGAGGAGGTTTGGAATTTGGTTGAAGTTTTTTTTTATGTTTGTTTACAGGACTTCATCATTTCTCAACCGATTTGAAAAAATATTTTATTATTTCTGTCGTGGTATTACAATATTGACTTCAAGCTGATCGGATCCATCGACTACCCGCGACCACCACAATGTTGACTTTTGTCAACGTTTTGCTCTTAATCGTGGCCGCCACGCGAGTATCTTTACTTTAGTGGTTAAAGGTTTGAGCTATGATAAGAAACCCTAAAACTCAAAATACGCAGTTATGTATTCAATAATCCCCTAACGTTCCAACATTCGA
Source organism: Venusia cambrica (assembly GCA_951394065.1). NCBI lineage: Eukaryota > Metazoa > Arthropoda > Insecta > Lepidoptera > Geometridae > Venusia > Venusia cambrica. The sequence goes on from OX596035.1 coordinate 13,266,999, forward strand.
ACCGATTTTTCAATTACTTACCTGCCGTTGAATTCTTTTCAGATTCCAAGTTAAAATACCCCTCACGTACGTTGGAGAGCACTCACGCCACTCATTTCGTAAGGGTGATGGTAATTGCTTTGAGATCGGATCTACACAGCGCTATTTATACAGATTACCGCTGGCCCGCCCGAAATAAAGTAGGTAAGCGATTTGCCGATCTTGTTTATCAAAAATGCAACAGTCCGGCTTAACTCGTTTCAAAATATTTTTTTGGATGTGAATTACTGAATCACACATTTTTTTTTATTGTACGACGGTGAAGCGCTTGGCCTTTCCTTATATAATGTTAAATGTTATTCGTAATAAATAAAACATCTTATAGTACTATTAAATTAACTATTTACATGGGAAGCAATAACTCAACTGATTCAGATCAGTATACCAGACGGAAGTGTGCCAAAGGGTGTATTGCCACGCGTAAAGGCAATGCAAATAAAAAAAACTACCTGAAAAATAAAAGGAGAAGAGTTCTTTGTTCTCATGTAAACTCCATTTCAGAAACTCGCACCGGGTCTCACGTCCTATGAGAGGCACTCACTCAACGGAGGGTGATGGGCGTCGGATAAAACAATTTCGGATAGTTTGTAAGCGGTAATTGGTGGGAGATCGGCTCTGTAAAGGCGGGCGAGTGTTTGTTCAGTCCGATCAACGGGCGAGTCTATTATTGCACTATTTAACACGTTCCCTGCCAACTACAGATGGTTGCAACATTAAATAAATGTGACGCTGATTGGTTGTGAGGTTAAAATACCTATTTTAAACTGGCTGGCTTTGTGATATGAATATTTAGCTGAATATTTATAAGCCAGTTGGTAGTAACTCTACCTTCTGCGCTGTAGGTTGTGGGTTCGATTCCCACCCAGGACAAACATTTATGTGATGAATATAGATGTTTGTTCTGTGTTTGGGTGTTGTATCGCATAGTACGTATGTATTTACAAAGTATTCTATTCGCTTTTTACACGCACTGCAAGCACTTGGAACAAGCTTCCAGCGTCTATTTTTTCGCTGTATAACGACCCTAATGTCTTCAAGAAGAGAGTTAATAGGCACTTTCTGGGTAGGTTAGGTTAGTCCATCGTAGATCTCATTCTTGCCTCTGTAAGTTGCGTGGCTTAAAGCCGACCCATCGTAAAAAAAAAATGTTTCTATATTACAAGCTATGCTTAGTTTAGGGCTAGATGGCGCTGTACGAAATAAATGTCTTGTCATATTTATTGTCTTTAAAATTCCACAATTCAAAGGCGGATTTTCATAAAAAAAAAAACATATCATTAACAGCTACAAATGTTAGGCTTCTCTAAAGCTGAAGGGTTTAGCCATAATCACTACGCTAGGCAGACGGATTGGTGACCGTAGTAAAAGTGTAGGTATACATAAAAGGCTGCTGCTGCTCTTATCCCGGAGATATTTTAGCTTTCATGACATCCGTGGGCTGAATTGGCTTGTTTAATTTGTAAACCATCGTTTTAAAAAAAACGCATTGAATCCAAAAGTGCCTTACAGAAAAGCACAGGTCCCTTCTATATCTTCCTATACCTTGATTATATTCATACCGGATGAAATGCGTATGACAATGAATTTCTCTTAAACTAGTCCTGCACTAACGTATTTCAGATCTCATTTAAATAAGTTATCTAACTTAACCACATTTTGCGAGCGCAATTTAGACGCATACATTTCAGCTTGTAAATGGAAATCTTAGTAAGTGGCTAGTTAATATTAATTATGCCATTTCAAACGAATCTTTGTCTAACATGTGATATTTATATCGAAATTATTACGTGAACATAATGTTGTGGAAGACTAGCAAAACTACTTTTGTATGTTGAAGATCATGGTAAACTCCTATTGATTTTGAACTAAAAAGATTATTTCATGCTCTTCATAATTAACAAAACGTACCCCCTCTGTTAATTATTAGATAAATAAATATTACTACACATGTTTACACAAATACACAAGCCCACCTAGGCCCTAAATAAGTGAAGCAAAAGCAATTACAAAAAACTAGCAAAGGTCTCCTTAAAGATTTTAGAATAACCTGCGTTGACATATTGGTAAAATCTGTAATAAATCCTCAAATGTCGATAATAATTATTGCATTGGTCATGTTAATGTAATATATAAGTTCTCTGGTAGTCGTCACCTTCTGCGCTGTAGGTTGTGGGTTTGATTCCCACCCGAACAAATAAGTGTGTGATGAATGTAAATGTTTGTTCTGTGTTGTATAATTGTATAATTTAACAAGCCTCACAGCTCAGTTGGTAGTAGCTCTGCCTTCTGCGCTGTAGGTTGTGGGTTCGATTCCCACCCAGGACAAACATTTATGTGATGAATATAGATGCTTGTTCTGTGTTTGGGTGTTGTATTGTATGATAAGTATGTATTTACAAAAAAAAAGTATTTATGTATTCTATCCGTAATCTAGTTCCCATATATTACAAGTTATGCTTAGTTTGGGACTAGATGGCGCTGTGTGAAATTAGTGTCCTGTAATAATAATAATTAGTTGTACGCTTAAAAAAAAAAAAGTATTGTATCCATAGTCAGGTTTCCATGTTACAAGTTTTGCTTAGTTTGGGGCTAGATGGCGCTGTGTGAAATTAATGTCCTGTTATACTAGTAGTTTCGCCCCGAACTGAGATCTCGTGATGTCTGGTTTGTTTGTGTTTTCACCTTAAGCAATTTTTTCTCGGTCTCTCTTTATTCACCTGAGTGTTCGAGGTTCTCTCTTGTTGCTAACGTAATGTTAATATCCTTACTAACTTGAAACAAAGGTTGATGTCGTTTTGAAAAGTGTTCTCAAAACTGTTGCCTTAGTAGTCGTGGTTTAAAAATATACCCCTCCAGCCCCACGAATGTCGTAAAGTCAACCAAAAAGACAGCAGCCTTTTTCTTTGTGTAAACAAATCATGTGAGAACACCAATATGTCTGCTTAGCATGGTGATAATAGCCTTACAGCAGCATAGCACCTTACAGTTATAGAGGAAGTTCTTTTTGCATTGTGGTGTACAATAATGTGCTGTTGATATGGAATATGCGCAATCAAAACCCTTGCACGAAGCCCCAAAAGTAATTCTCGGATTTTATCAAAACCCTTCCCTATTGAGTGAATAACAATAGACAAATATATCAGTTTAAATGAAATATCGAATACCTTCTCTTATCTTAAAAGACCTGATGATCATCCTTTGGCCATTTCATCTTTAAAACAACCCGTAATAAGGGCAAAGTTAAAAAAAAACTTCTGTGGAAATTTCAACTGTCTATCTATTTATTATTCATGAGATGCACTAAGCTAACAGACAGAGAAATGGACAGTGGAGGCTTTACAGTAAGGTCTCGTTGGCATCCTTCGGGCACGGAACTCTAAATGACGTAATATTCAACAAACCGTAAGCGGATACTGCTCACTTAAACATCCTATGGACTGTGTTCACATAACTTTAACATTCAAGCTTCTAACAATCCAATTTATCCCGTACAAAAGTACGAGGTAGGATTGCATGACATCCCAAAAGTAATTCATAGATTGTCAACTTATTAGGTTTGGCAATCTTATTTATTGAAAACTTGATCAATAAAGAAAATAAGTATACCAGTTTTCATAATAATAAGCTAAAGATATATATATATATATATAAATATAAATCTAAATATCCTCAGGTTACTATATTGCAAGACCATCATCCTTTGCTACCATTTATCTTGAAAACCACCCCTATTAAAGACAAAAATGAGCTAAGTTTTAAAACTGCTGGTTAAAGACCAATATTTTTTACTTAGCAACCCTTAATGTCAATACAAGAGTGGATTCAGTAAATAAATAAACAAATAGTCAATTGTGAAGTCCCTATAACATTTATCCTACAACACATAGGTGCCAAGCTTTTCACCTTATTAACGCGCCTCATGTTACATGTTACAAAAACCATTCCTATTCAAAAGTTAAACAACCTTTTTTAAAACATCTTTTTGTGTCACTTAGCATCCCTATTTCTCAAAAACGACACTTCACTAAAATCGAGAGTTCGATAGTTATGCCGTGACAAACATTGCCGCATTCATACATTATAATATCATAGCCAGATTTCACAACTTAAGTCGAAGATCTCGTTCACTTTGCTCACTTTATCATGAATACACACCCAAACCAAATATACATCCCACAAATTCTATTGAACGTCGGGGAAGCGCTTGGTCTTCATCTCACCTGGTAACAAGTTGAGATAAGGCCGAAGGTGGAGGCGCATTTCACCCGGAATCCTTAACAAAGTGAACTGGCTATCTAACCGCTAAATGCCAACACAATCATTTTTTAAAGATTTTTTACTATGGCGACAGAATTAGGTAAGATGGTGGTAGCTAGCCGGACTTATAAAAAATCCTACCAACAAACAAACCTATTTTGATATTGCTCCCCCTTGGGATCGAGCCCGGAACCTCTGGATCTGAAATTGGTGAATATGAAAACAGATCTTGAGTTACACTAGCCTTTTAGACCTTTTGTCTCCACTATCAATTTCCGTCAACAATATCAACTACCAGCAAAGCACTTCTGCAATATAAAAAAACTCATGCATGTATTATTTTTAGAACACACACATCACATTTGTTTAATATAGGTATCTACGTAAAAATAGTAGCTTCTTTTTTAATAGAATATAAGAGTTGCATAGTCCAATCAGCTGGCTCTCGATTTGTTCAGCTTACAATGCTGTTTCATATCGTCAGTCGGCAAATAAAGGGTGGTCCGCGCAGAAAACGTTGATGTACAACGAAAGGACGAGGAACTTTCATTAAAACTTTTGAGGTCACACGGTGCACTCACTTTTAGAGTTTCATTAATAAGCTGGGTTATCGTGATGCTCTCTTTTGGTCAAGGAAATTGTAAAAATATCATTTTTTTGTAAATATGATAGCACAATATTGTTGTTACGTACCTTTGTATGAATTTAGTAGTTTAGTACTTAGTATTGGTACCAAATAAGTAATTGTATAATGAAATATATTGCTTTGATCATTTGCTACATAAATTTTACGGCTATGCGTTGGATACTTTGTTTAAGTCCGCCTGGCCAGCCACCACCGTCTTACCTAATTATGTCGCTTTATAAACAATTCTAAAATTGTTGGCATTTAGAGGTAAGATAGTCTGTTCCTCAGGCTGTTGAGGATTCCGGGGCCTTATCATTACTTGAAAATCAGGCGAGGTGAAGGCCAAGCACTTCTTGGTCGTGCAGCAAAAAAAAGAGCCTCGTAATAATGAATAATAGATATTTCTTCTGTGTTTGGGTGCTGTATTGTATGATAAGTATGTATTTACAAAAAAAAGCATGTAATTATTCAAGCTATGCTTAGTTTGGGGCTAGATAGCGTTGTGTGAAATGCATGTCCTGTAATATTTATTTAATTTAAATAGTAAAACAGATTGACTTTTTAAGCCTCAATTCACCAAATACTATTTAAGCGTACATACCTACCCTAGTTTTAAGAAGTTTCTGCTGAAGTCTTTGTCTTTACTTGAAGTGAACGTACAATTGTTCAAGATAAACCAGAGGCGATCTGACAAGTAAAGCATCGGTATTTAGTTTCGGGTAGTGTTAACAAAGGATAAGGCCGGAGATAGTAAATGATAATGGGAATTATTAAACTCAGTGTCATTTGAGCTTTTGTCTACTTTTTAATATAGTATATATAGCCTTGTGATTGCAATGAGACCTGTGAGTGTATGATGATGCACTATGATATGTAATACGTCATTTCGTCTACGTAGGTATAACTGAGCTTAGCCACCAAAGCAGTGAGTGATCATCTTGGACCACCTGTAACAACTGTCATTTGTTTTTATTTATTAATTGGAATACTTATCTAAAAAAACAAATGAATAAGGCTGTTTCAAATCTGTAACCTAAATAAAACGTATGAAAGTTCGCTTCTATTGGATGTTCACTTAGTGCAACCAATAGTGTGAATTACTCGCGTGAGTGTTTTTAAAAAAAACAGTGGCACTCCGGGAGTGCCGACAGAAGTAAAAAAAAAATCTGTCGAAGTTTGTCGATCTTTGCCGAAGAGAACATAGCTCACTGATGACGCCTGGCTTTTTATTATGTTGTCTGGTTTCGTGTTTTTGTGTTTACAATAGCGTCATCTACTGAGAGTTAGCGGAACTAATGCCGAATACAGAGGTTTTTTATTGTACGACGGGGAAGCGCTTGGCCTTCACCTCATCTGGTTAAAAGTTAAGATAAGGCCGAAGGTGGAGGTGCACTTCACCCGAAATCCTCAACAAACTGAGGAACTGGCTATCTTTCCTCTATATGTCGGAACACAACAATTTTTTGAATCGGTGTTTTGGCGACAGAATTAGAATTAGATAAGATGGTAGTAGCTAGCCAGGCAAACTTAAACAAATTCTTACAACTAACCAAACCAAGCACAATAATAACCTGGGGATCAAACCCGGGATCTATAATCGGTGGGTTGAACCACTAGAGCACAGAGACGGTTAAAACCCGAAACTAAGTTGGTGCCTTTATCAGCTATCGTATACGTGAGTAAAAGACACGTGTTTAAAAAGAAACAGTTGTACACAAAATCAAATGTCGTTTTCAAATCATTATGAATCGTCAAATCTACCGCCTGTCCGCCTTATGTGCTTGTCGCGATTCCGAACAGGCGGTAGATGAAATGATTCAAAATTATCGTAATAAATCTTACTAGATGAACGATATTTTATTATGATTTTTTTCTCAAAATCTCGACTCTCAGCCTAATTTTTTTTTATAATTCTTAAAGTAATTGATATAACATTTATAAGAAGGTAGGTGGGTTGCAAGGATAAACAACAATAGTATCGACTGAAGAATATAAAATTATCGATGTCAACATCGATAATTTTATAGTACACGATACGATAATAGGTATCGATTTGAAACAAAATAAATTAAATAAATCATATAAAACATCCAAATATTAAAGCATTTTTTCATAATGTTTTTGGTAGGTTTCATCAGAAAGCACTCTGGTAACACTATCTTCAACTGTTATTATCTGTGCATGGTATCATGGTCGGCCTTATTCGTTTAGTCTATGGTCTGGGGCTCAAAAAAGAAATTATCTAAGTAGATATGTCTCTGAGAAGGTTCTGATTAGTGTTTTATTTTTATTTAATGTTATTATTTGATTTGGAGAGATAAAGAAAAGCAAATTATGGAATTATTTTAAGAAGGACGCCAATAAATGTTATAAACGAGTTAAACCTTTTAAACTTGGCCTATTCACATCAATGGAGTATTATTGGATTAAAAATATGATTAGGTATATTGGCAAGAATAATAGCAGTAATATCGTAAACAGCGGAAGATATTATCGAATATCTATATTTATCCACTTCCATAAAATACCAATATTAATATCGATATTATTTTAATTTGCAACAATTTGTAGGTATTTGTAGGTACTACCCCTACATTATAAACCTACTATTATTTATTCTGTGACAAGGGTAACAAAGACATGGATTACCGTGACCGTATAACTGTTGTACGCATGTGAGCTCGACCGAGAAGATATCAAATCAGTTTTAATGGCCATTTCAAGATTAATAGCCCAGAAACTGTCGATAGCTGTAACTAGCAACCTATATGAATAGGTATAATAGTTGTGATTTTCTACTTAACCCTTCATAGAAAGGTATCTGGATCCAAACACAATATAGGTCGGTACTTGTAACCGATGCTGTCGCTGGCGTTGGGGAGTTAAGGTATACGATTCACAATAATAATTAAAACGGAGTGTGGGCTGACAAAATCAATGAAACGACGACAATGTGGCCGTTGTGAGATTTTTTTTGTTTTTTTATTGTACGATGGGGAAGCACTTGGCCTTCATCTTGCTAGGTTTACAAGTTAAGATTATAAGGCCGAAGGTGGAAGCGCACTTTACCCGGAATCCTCAACTGTCTGAGGAACTAGCTATCTTACCTCTAAATGCCGGAACACTACAATTTTAGAATTGTTGTTATGGCGACAGAATTAGGTAAGACTGTGGTAGCTAGCCAGACGGATTGAAACAAAGTCCTACCACCAACCAAACTAAGCACAATACTCCCCCTGGTGATCAAACCCGGGACCTTTGGATCTGACACCGGACACAGACACAGAGGCGGTTGAAAAGAATTGATTTATGGAGGCGGTTTGAGTCGCTATTTGTGGGAATGTTCAACAGAGGAAGTATGTTGGCATTGCAGCCCACATACTTCCACTGTTGAACATGTGACTAGAATTAAAATAGGTATATGAAATAAGGGAAAGATTTATTCGAATGATAAAACCAACTGTCGTGTTTTATTTCTTAAATTATTATAGGTTAAATAGTTTTCTCTGTAAAGTGTACAATAAGATACAATAAGGTACTTTCGTTCCATTTATTATCAGATCAACATAATCATAGTCGTATCTATCATTAAAATTCTCTTCAACAGAAATTTGCCATAATCACCACGCTTGGCAGATGGATTGATGATTGTAGTTAATATGTTAGAAAATATCTAAGCAAGCTGCTGCTTCTTCTGAGATTCCTAACCGAAGTCATAGCCTAGTTATCAAAAAACCTAGGTACAGCGATTAAAAGAAAAACATTCAACACGTGTGGTTGCAAAACATGGGCTCTCACCAAAGCACTTAAAGAAAACATATATACATATATAACTATCATATTCTAAAGAGTGTCAAAGAGCGAAGATGGAAAGGACTCAAAAATACAGGACAAATTAAGAAACTTTGACTTCTGGAATAAAATAAAAATTAATTTAATAAACTAAAACCCGACTACTGAAAAATCACGCTCTAAAAAGTATGAAACAAGAAAATGTACTCATCCTAAATTGATAAGTACAAAATATTCAATGTTTATTGTTACCTATCTATTAAAATCAAGTAACATGTTATATATTTTATGTATTTCACACATATTCAGATTATCAGATGCCGTGGTGATTGCTTATTGACCGCTACTGTCAGAATGTAGGTATTGTTTTGCTAGGGTTAGTTTAACACCTTTATGCCTCAAGTTGACGGGCGCAATTCAGTGTTGTGTAGGCTATGTTCTTTGTGGATGTGACCTACGCAATCTTATAGGCAAGTAATGCACTTAACACCAGGTGGGCTATAAAAAAATAAAAATAAAAAAGGTGGCATCTGAATATCACTATGAATATGTATTACCTATGTTTTGTAATTAAAATGTTGTGTATAAGTCATTAGGTAGGTACTTACTTTTTGTTCAGCACACAAAAGCTTTGATTTCTTTATGCTTTCATATTTCGCATCTAAAAAAGACACAAAGCTATTTATTTCGGAAAATAATTGTTTTCGTTGAAGCTAAAACAATAGCTTTTCAAAGAATCTATTTGTGAGGTGAACTTGAATTCAGATAGCGTGCGTAATATGCAAGAACAAATAGTTACAGGTTGACGCGGGGATAATGAATTTGCTGAGCCTTGAATAAGCTTTGTTTGCGTAAATCCAATTTAATATTTAAGCTATTTTCATAATAAGTCAGAAAAGTATGCATAAATTATAGTATGATGCAGTATCATGCTAGATCTAGCCCAAAACTAAGTATCATTTTTATCATCATTAACAAACCTCACACATCATTTGGTAGTAGCTCTAACTCTTGCGCTGCAGGTTATAGGTTTGACATATTTGTCACGGGTGGGAATAAATATAAAGGGAATGAATAGTGTGATAAAATTTGTTCAATGTTCAAACATTGATTTATTCAATGAAACTATGATAATAGAGGTGTAATAGAGTTCAAGTTAAAAAAGTAAGTAAGTATCACATCCATTTTCTACATAATACTTAGTAGTTTCCATATTACAAACTTTGCTTTGTTTGGGGCTAGAATGCGCTGTGTGAAATTAACGCCCACAAATATTTACTTATTTGTTTTATATATTGTAATCACCATACATCATCAGCAGCCTATTATACTGTCTACTGTAAGAAGGGAATAGCAAATCTTAGTATATACAGAAAGTGTATTAAAACGTTACAAGAGTTCCCATAACACAAACCAATGCTTTTGATTACTTCGAAGAACAGCTGGACTAATATGGACTAATGTGGACTAATTGGTCTAACAAATATGTGGGACAAGAGCTTCAAAGCTGGAAAACTAATCCTCCCTTTACAGTATGCGGGCAACAAGCCCAGCCCAGGTGTCTAACTAGACAGAGATTGAACGACCAGACCCTTAAGGTGCGGTCATACGTAGAACAGACATCAGTGCCATGGGGGCTGTGACAAAATCCACTTTTCTTTGGCATAACGCTTGTTATGATCAAATTGCAAGGAGGATGAAGGATCAAGGATGAATCTTCAACAGACTGAACTAGCTATCTTACCTCTAAATGTTGGAACACAACAATTATAATTGTTGTTATGGCGTCATACCTCCCTAGGAAGATTAGATAAACATATATCAACTTCTAATTTAAAGAAACATAATATGACCGCAAATCTTGGAAAGATATGGGGCAGACCTTTACCCTGCAGTGGGACAGTATAGGTTGAAAGAAAAAGGTAGTTGTGTTTTTAAGCCTATTCAAGGTTAGGTAAGACGGTGGTGGCTAGCCAACGGACTTCATACAAGCCCTATTACCAACTAAATAGATATATAAAGAGGTAAGCTTAAGTGATGAGTAGGTATACTCATAATGTTTGATAGAAAGAGCACGAAATAGGTAATACAACAAAAAGTCCTTGATAGCTCGAATAGCTGAATTTCGTGAATGCGCCTTAACAAGTCGTAATTTCGGTCACACTACGTTGAATTAATGGCAAGTGTGGCTTAAACTTTTCGCAATCTAGGTCGCTAACGATAGCTCTGTCACAAGTACAAATGAGGTGTGAGTGTAGGGCTGCGATTTTCTAATTAAGGTTCGGTACCCGTTTGTTTCAAAGTAAATATTTATGTTATTTTGTTTTGTTTTATTTTATTTTATTGTCTTAACTTACCTTAGTTCTACTTTTCACAAGCCTCATAGATCAGTTGGTGCTTCACTCTCACTCACTTTTTGGATCACTTTTGTGCTGTAGGTTGTGGGTTCGATTCCCACCCAGGAATCATTTTGTGTGATGATAATGAATATAGTTTTGTTTAGTTTGGGTGTTTTATTATATAATAGTATGTATGTCACATATTACAAGCTATATGCTTAGTTAGGGGCTAGATGGCATGTGTGTGAAGTGCTGTGTGTAATTAATGTCCTGTAAAATTTATTTATTATTATTGAATTACGCCTCCTTTTTTTATTGTAGGAAGCTCTTTGCCTTCATCTCACCTGGTAACAAGCGGAGGCGTACTTCACCCGGATTCCTCAACAAACTGAGGAACTATCTTACCTCTGAATGTCGGATTTCTTTAAAGAATTGTTATTATGGCGACAAAATTAGGCCTCCGCCTAGATCGAGCAATGACCTATATACAGTGGCAGGCAGAGAGTTGAGAGATAGATCGGGATTTGTCGCGCACCTTGGGAGAGACTTCGTATAGCAGTGAACAACAAAAGATACAGTCTATTGATGATGATGTATGTACCACTGCCTTGTTTCATAATAAACGCAAAGTATCGATACAGTTATCCGTAAAAATTGACTTTGAAACATTTCTATAGGCAGTTTTTGTATTCACGATGGCTATAAATAATTCATGAAGTGTAAAAATGTTATTTAAATTCGTTTTAAGCCGTTCGAGGTCATTAATCAGGCTGTGAACCCTGTCGTGGGCTGAATTTTGTTGCTTTGACGTTTTATGAAGAGTGTCGGGTGAAATTACAGGATTACCAGACACGTTATTTACACTGACATTGACGTAAAATGTCCCGAACGATCGTGCTGTAAAAAGTATGCAGAAATAAATCACGCTAGAAATCGTTGCATGGAATTTTATCACAAACGTTTTGACAAGCCTCATAGCTCAGTTGGTAGTAACTCTGCCTTCGGCGCTGTAGGCTGGGCTGTGGGTTCGATTCCCACCCAGGACAAACATTTGTGTGATGAATATAGATGTTTGTTCTGTGTTTGGGTGTTGTATCATATAGCACGTATGTATTTACAAAAAGTATTTTTAAGTATTTTATCCGTAATCTAGTTCCCATATTACAAGCTATGCTTAGTAGCTATGTCCTGTAATATTTATTTATTTATTATTTATTTATTTATTATTTTGGCAACAAGACTAAGTCACAAAATGTCCACCAATCATCACGAACATACTATCTCATTTCATTTCATTTTGTCCATAAACTTACAGCAAGATAGCCAACACGTTTATGAATTAAATATCGCAGACATAAATAACAGTTAAAAACTTAAGAAATATATACACATGTTAACAAATTGATTAAAAAAATTGATAAAAAAAATGAATTTGCTCCAGTGAATAAATTGTAATTAGTATTAAATAATTTTAAGCTATTGTAATGGATCGTAATAAAAAAAAACTAGCCCGAGGTTCTTGCCTTTCTCCTTGTGTGCTGGTCGCGATTCCGAACAGGCGGTAGATTTGACGTTTCAAAGTGATCCTAAAAAATCTTACTGAATAAATATATTTGACTTTGACTTTGATTAAAATGTGTGTAATACTAATCTACTTCGGGTATTTGAGCAATCAGTGTTCAGAGATCTCAGTGCATGCGGGCGGGTAACTAAGAACCCTTATGTAATATACTATCATTATTATACATATTTGGGTCAGGTATGATCGACCTTCTAGTGTTCCATTTCAGGCAACGTAATCGTAGACTTTTACTAGCGGTTACGGCTGAATGATCACTACTGGTGGTTAGACTTATAAAGGCTTTAATCACATTTCCAAAATCCGGCGTCTTTTAAACGGTTATAACCGATTGGCGCCGGACTTTGGAAACGTCAGTGTGAGTGTCAGTGCTTCACTCTATCGTAGATCTCATCCTTTTTCTGCCCTAGAGTAAGACAAGCCTTGAGGTGAAGAGCTAACTCACAATTTATGTACCTTTTTTTTATTGTGCGACAGTGAAGCGTTTGGCCTTAATCTTATCTAGTTTTCAGTTATGATAAGGCCAAATGTGGAAGCGCACTTCACCATAATCCTCAACTGTCCGAGGAACTGGCTATCTTGACTCTATTGCCGGAAAATAACAATTCAGAATTGTTGTTATGACGACAGACTTAGTTAAGATGGAGGTAACTAGGCGGACTTAAACAAAATCCTACCACCAACTGAACCAAGCACAATATTGTACTGCCTTGGGTTTCGAACCCCGGAACTCTGGATCTGACACTGGTAGGCGAACCAAAACACCAAAGCGGCTAAAAATAATAAAAGTTGTTCTTCGTAGAAGTTCTTCGTATATAATAGCTTTACTTAGCTTTAACAGTTTACAGAACAATTAGGCTAAACACAATCTCAGTAATAACAGTCTCCTAAACCAAAAACAATTGCCCATCACTTTGTACAGCGACTCGATAATCTTGTAACAATCACGATAGCAACTTACATAATAACTTTAAGTTGGCTTTATCGCTCCCGGAAACTTTCCAATTTACAAGCAGAGCCGTGCTTTCGTAAGCGGAGGTGACAGCTAGCTCACAACTTTATTTACAAAGTACACGGTCAAAGTTACAACTTTTATATTTTTGGCTGGCTTCACAGCTCAGTTGGTAGGCTCTGAAGTCTGCGTTGTAGGTCGGACAAACATTTGTGTGATGAATCAAGTTTTTTTTTTATTGTATGACGGGGAAGTGGGTGATGAAGGCCAAGCATTCATCACCTGGTTACAAGTTGAGATAAGGCAGAAGGTGGAGGCACACTTCACTCGGACTCCTCAACAAACTGAGGATATTTGTTCTGTTATTATTGTATCATGAGAATGTATTTACAAAAAAAGTATTAAAGTATTCTATCCGTAATCTAGTTGCCATTTACTAGCTATGCTTAGTTTGCACACAGTTACAGGATTTGGATTTAACTTTGTATTTATTTTTCATTCATATATTATTTTAATTATTAATTAGAAACAGATCTTAAGAACATAGATTTAATGATATGAATGTATATGAGAATTTGGAAAGGACTCACCCCATCATAAGTTATGTCCACTGAAAAAAAAAAACGAAGCATAGGCCTGATTACAATTCACATGTAAGTTGTTAGTTGCCTGAAAGTGAAGTAGCTGCTTCGAAATTTGAATCCAACGCACTTAGTTAACTGTAATTACTGGTCAGGATTGGACACTGAAAGCCCTTGGAACTTCGCTAATTACAAGACAGAATGCAGTCTTTGAATGTACTGTGTTTGGATACTCGGTTTTACAACGGCCATGTTCGTATACAAAATACAAAATAAGTACATACTAAACACTTCCAACAGCGCCATCAAGTCGCGATTTAAGTACCTCAGTTTGTTGAGGAATCCGGGTGAAGTGCGTTTCCACCTTCGGCCTTATCAGAACTTGAAAAATCAAGTGCGATGAAGGTCAAACAAGTCTCCGTCGTGCTATAAAATAAAAAACTTGTGGTATACTCTTTTATTGACCGAGCGAGCGAAGCGTCTTTGTTTCGAGATTGGCCAAAAATGCTTTTGTCTGCCGTCGGTTTGTTCTCGCCGTATTTTTCAACAGATTTTGATGAAAATTGGCACACATGTTCCTTGATTTACTGAAATTTTTAAGCGAAATAGACAAGAGACAAGTTTGCCATAGCGTTATTTATCAATGCATTTCAATCAAATTTGAATTATTTAAAAATTAAATACACAAGATGTTGTGAAAAAAAAACAATCAAAAAGGTTGAGCGGAGAAGTTTACTGTAAGATATCAATTTTTGATATTTTTTCGGAAAATTTATACCTACGTTTACGAATCAGACTACGCAGACCTCTCCGCCTTTGCATGACAAATCCGTAGACACCAGGTTAGATTTCCTTGGACCAAGGGCGATTAATCGCTAAAGTTCTATTTGCTCAAAAGCGTTAAAGGAAAAGTGAAAGAGGAAAGCATCGGTTATTGCATGGTTATAAGGGCTCGCGAGGTCTATTGTTCTTACAGAACCACTAATAAATAATGAGTTAGTCCTTAACCTCTGAGTTTGTGTAGCTCAAGGCCAAAGCGTGGATTAAGTCTAAGATGGAGCGAAGTTTCGCAGAAGGCACTGGCTCACCCACGCACCTACGGAACCTGGTAAATTTGAAGCCGAACCTGCAGGTCTACTTTGAAAAACGAAACATGACGGATCCGATGACGGATTGCACGTTTTTCAATACCAAAATGACAGAAGTTCTTTCGGATTCGTCATCGCTTGATTTTTATAGTAGTGCTTTACAGGTCCTACCATCTGTGAATACGAACTATTTGACAAATGTGATATTGAATGGCAAGAAACCCAACACTGTAATAATAATTTTTAGTTTGTGCGGTTTTTGACTAGACGGTGTGGCACTAACAACGGCAGCGATGGTCCTTGAAACCCGGTATGAAAATTGTATTAAAAAAGTCATGGGTTAACTTACTGGTGGCACTCAAAAGGTTTTTAGCAAATTATCGTAATGTTTTTTTAAATTATTGTAGTATTAAATAATCGCTCAACTTGGAATAAGCTCCCAGCGTTTGTTTTTCCGCTGTCTTATAGTCCTTATGTCTTTAAGAATAAACTTAATTGAGTAAGAGTTAATGAAGTATATCTAATATTTTCTTTAAATTCTGCCAGTTAATGTCCCTATATGATTGTTACATGACAGAATATTTTATTTTTATACGAATCCACAGCTCATAAGAAAGAATGAGTAGGTACATTAGACTCTACTACTACGACTAGAAAAAAAAAAACCAGACCGAGGTTTTTGCCTTTCTCCTTGTGTGCTGGTCGCAATTCCGAACAGGCGGTAGATTTGACGTTTCAAAATGATCCTAAAAATCTTAATGAATAAAGAAATTTTGACTTTGTCTTTGACTTTGACTCATAACATTTACCTACAGCAATAATGGATTTACATTTTATGTAAATGCCTCAATCAAAAGCCCCGCAAGAACGTTGTCTTAAGTAATTATATAATATTCATAGATACAAAAGCAACGCAACATAAAACAAAACTTACCACGTACCTAACTCAACCAACACCAATATTGTTACACTATACCGATACCGAACAACACCGGTTGATGTTCATTTAAACTTTTGATCGCGGCGAATAAATTTCATCGAGATAACGTAACCCAACTACAACTACATGTAAAACCGTTTCCGAGGGATTACATTGTTTATGCGAACGCAGCATTTTTGATAGGTGTAGGATAACTTTTTACTCGCTGTATTTTTCGGACCAAAATTAAATAAATAAATGTTACGAGACATTATTTTCACACAGTGCTTCTAGTCCCAAACCAAGCATAGCTTGTATTATGTGTACATAGATTACGGATAAAATACTTAAATACAATTTTTTTTTTAGTAAATTCGTACTTATCATACAATACAACAGCCAAGCACAGAACAAACATCTATTCATCACACAAATGTTTGTCCTGGGTGGAAATCGAATCCACAACTTACAGCGCAGAAGGCTATGCTTAGTTTGGGGCTAGATGATTTTTTTTTTATACTACTAGGAGACGGGGACAAGCAAGTAGCGCAACCTGGTGTTAAGTGTACTCTTGCCTATGACAAAGCCTTACTGCATAGGTCACATCCACAAAGAACATAGCCTACACGGCACTGCATTGCGCCCGTCAACTTGAGGCATAAAGTTGTTAAGCCTCACGTACCCGTAATTTCACCGGCAACTATACCCTTCAAACCGAAACACAGCAATGCTGCTTGGCGGCTGAAATAAGTATGGTGGTAGTAATTCTCCGGACGAGCTCTTTCACTAGGGGCTTCTGCTACCCGGTGCTGTGTGAAATTAACGTCTTGTAATATTTATATTTAAATTCTACAATAAAGCTTCTCGATTTAATTTTTAACCAAGACTGATTGTTTCTACAATGATTTATTTCACATGAAGAACTTATGGTGACGATTTACTGCAGTTTACAACATCCTTGTATATAGATGTTTATTTGTGCCAAGCCATAACGAAGCCAAAGATAGCCAGTTCTTCAGACTGTTGAGGAATCCGTGTGAAGTGCACTTTCGCATTCGGCCTTATCATAACTTGATACCTGGTGAGATAAAGGCCAAGTCCTTATCTATCGTACTTACAATAAAAAACATAGATTCGCCTCTCGTGTCTGATAATCATGCTTCATCTTAGGCCACGTATATCATGTTTTTCAAGTGAATAGGTGGTCGCTTGACAATAATAAAAAGCTTGTAGATATGTTAAAGAACACGTAGATTTTTAATAACAGTTGTAGAATGAGGAAGGTGGGAATTACCCCCTATTGGCACCCCTTGCAACTAAATCGTTGACCTTCAGCCCACGGTCATGGCTGAAAGATCCTATCACTGATGATGACCGCGAAAGGTATTTTTTTGTACGACGGGGAAGCGATTCAGATTTTTGCTATGGCAACAGTTTTAGGTAATATAGTGGTACCTAGCCACGTGGATATACAAAGTCCTATCACCAACTCAGTCAAGCACAAACTTGTATCCCCTGGGGTTCGAACCCGGGACCACGAAGTCCGACGCCAAGCAGTCCACTGTGTTCTGTCGGTACGTTTGAGCGCCAGTGCTTATAGGCAGCTCCTAGAAAGCTTGCTCCATAGTAGACCACTTCCCACGTAACCAGATGAGCCTCGCGGTAAATAGGTTAACAATTTTTTTTAAATAAAAGCTTATCTGTGTGGTTCAAGTACTTTATCGTCTACTTGCACAACTGAAGGTTTTTACCTAAAATCCGCCCATATTTTAATTACACCGGTTATCCAAGACCGAAACCAAGAAGCAACAGTGAGAACAAAGGAATTAGCTTTGCATATATTTTAAACAGGTAATTTAAAAGGGCGTCTTTCCTCCCTAGAGGTCTCAAGTCTTCATTGGTAATTATAAATGTAAATTATGCTTAAAATATACAAAAAACAAGAGCTAACTTTGCTTTGTATTAGGGAGGCAGATAGGACAAACTCTATGGCAGTAAAATAGGCAGTACAATTTTGTATTTCGCATATTTTTATATAATAATATCGTTTCCAGTGATCAGAAATGATTGTTTAACCCGATGCCATTTTTACATCAAGTTTTTTCCTGGACTTAACGTACACGTACGTTTTACAGTATTTGATAAATTGTAGTTTCAAAATACAATATGGACTCAAAATGAGGAATTGGCCACTACTGACAAGTTTCATTTATCTTTAATTAATAACAAAAACGGATTTTTATATGTATATATTACGAGTATTTCCTTTTTATTAACCAACATTCAAAAAAGGAGGAGGTTCTCAATTCGTCGGAATCTATTTTTTTTTTGTATTATCCCCGCTTACTTAAAACGGCTAAACCGATTTGGAAAATTATTTTTTGGTTGAAAGGGTATATACTTCACAGGTGGTCCCACTGACAAAAGGTCAGGAAAAATCCAGGGAACTCTTCAAATATTATAGGCACACTTGAAGGGATTTGTGTGTATTACCTCAAAAGTAAGGAAAAAACGGTCCCCATATAGGATCAAGCGTCTGTCTGACTGACCGTCCACCTGTCATCAAAATAATTGGAAAAATACGTCATCCAGGTAAACGAAATTGTATAATATTCTTCGTTTATATCGGTTTTTTTTTTAGTTTTTAATTAATTATATTCCCAACGTGACCACGGTCGTTGTAACACGGTCGAAACTGTTGGGAAAGGTACGCGATGATACCTTCATGCAATCATATTTTTGAAATGTAGCATTGAGATTTTCCATTCGTTCCCTAACTGACTGAATCTAAACGAGCAAATTTATCTCAGTCAGGAATCAATATGGAAAATCTAGGCTTTGAATTTCATCAATTATGGGTTATTAGTTAGATACATGTAGGCTGTTTGTGTAGATTCCAAAAATCGGATTCCGGTGTTATATCGCTAAACGACAATAGGTTTGCAACCTGCAGGTCTAGTAAAAAACCGAGAAACGAAATATGATGGATCCGTTTACGGATTGCACGTTTTTCGTTACAAAAATTACAGAAGTTTTTTCGGATCCGACACATTTAGATTTTCATAGTATAGGCTTTGGCACGTATCGGTTGCTACTTGCAAACCGTGGGCATGTGCCGAACGTAATTGTGTTATTTTTTATTGTACGACGGAGAAACTATTGGTCTTCATAAACATGATTTCAAGTTATGATAAGGCCGAAGGTGGAAGTGCACTTCACCGGAATCCTCAACAGACTGAGAAACTGGCTATCTTACCTATAAATGCCGAGACACAACATTTTATAATTATTGTTACGGCGACAGACTTAAAAAGTTGTGTGTGTTTTTATATTATTCTACATAATCTTGAGCACCACCTTAAATTTATATTCATATTTTTGCGGCTAAATTATGACTGTTATTACAAACATTAAAGCAACCCATCTCTTGAGTCCAATAAATTGTCTCTCGCAAAATCCACGTTAGTATTTTGAAACGTTTCGAAGTAAAGATGCAATGGAAATACTTTTCATAATAAACAAGTCAGCGCTCAAGTTCAGGAAGAAATAAGGAGGAGAGGGGGTCGGTAAGAGGATTAAACACGGTAATAAGGTTTGCCCCACACTTAGCTAGGTCAAGCACGGCTTAGGCGCACGGTTCTCTTCTTATAAGGCATTATTTATAAAGGCGGAGCTGACTTGCGAAGTTCATTTAATGAAAATGACGAGAAAAATATGGAGAGAATTCACATGACTAACATGCATTTAATGTATGTAACAATTTACATTTTAAACCTGCGTGAGTAAAATCCGTGTTGAAAAATGTATCGCGCGGCGCGTACAGTATTTCCGTTCGACGCCGCATTTCACATTATCTCATCAAAGTTGTCTTCATCAACTATTGTATACGTGAGTGAAACCCGTATTTCATCATGAACAGTAGTTAACAATACGTGATGTAGGGTAGCTTACTTTACTGACTATATACTGCCATCTATTTTCATATTCCCACGAACGACAAGTTTATTTTTTAAACGATTAGGACGGAACAAGCAAGTAGCCCACCCTAAGTTCACTCTAACCTAAAACAATACCTTACTAAAAGTGTCAAATCCACAAAGAAATAAGCCTACACGGCACTGCATTGCGCCCATTAACTTGAGGCATATAGGTTTTAAGCCACGCGTGTCCTTTATTTCACCGGCAACAACACAGTAATACTTCTTGGCGGCAATAGGTATGGTAATAGTAAGTGTAATTTGACTTGTGTAGAAATGGGAATAAAAAGAATGCAGTTAAAAATGTGCAAAAGAAAATTGTGTCGTTGATGGGAATATTTCAGATATAGTACCTATTCTTTAGTACCTACATATGAGGCGCTTCTACACTCTTTTTCAACGGTCTTCGCCAAGCAAGTTGACGTAAAGTAGTAGTAGCCACACTGAATGGTAATGTTGGTAAATTCCATAAAATAATCGGAATCTTTGCTTTATTGGCCTTTAGTAAGTAAAGCATCAAATATATTACGATAGTGGTTACATGCATCGACATGAAAAGTCGTGAGTCTGTAAAAATTATCGTCATCTTCAATTCTCGACCACAAAATGAGAAGCCGGTGTTGTAAAATTCATAGGTATTTCGCTATTACGGCGACTGGTATACTATACATTTCGTATTACGTAAGTATCGCTTACGGTGGTGCGGTTTGGCCGGCGGTCAACTCGTTACCGGCGCTAAGGGACAGGGTATATCAGAACACTGGAAGAGTACTGGAAAATGTTGAAAGCATTTAAAAAATAATATATATTAAATAATGGGTATTTTTTTAACCAGAGAAATTACAGCGTGTCCAAAGCGTTAAAAATCTGGCTCTACTGCTCAAGATTTGAAGCAAATGTACGAGAGCTGTAAAGAAAAAAAAACCCTAATTTGGCCAGCGTCTGTTTTTCCACTAACGTACGACTGATTCGATAGAGAGTTAATTTTAATTTACTTGGAAGATCAAGCCTTCTTCGTAAGTAGACCTCTCAGGCAAGCCACGAATTCTAGAGTGTATTGACCGCCTCTGTGGTCTAGTGGTTCAACACACCGATTTCAGATCCAGAGGTCTCGGGTTCGATCCCCAGGGGGAGCAATATTGTGCTTGGTTTGGTTGGTGGTTGGATTTTGTTTCCAAAATAACAATTCTTAAAAAATGTTACGTTCCTGCATTAAGAGGTAACATAGCCAGTGCCTCAATTTGTCGAGGTTTCCGGGTGAAGTGCGTCTCCACCTTCGGCATTATCTCCACTTGTTACCAAGTGAGATGAAGACCAAACACTTCCGCGTCGTACAAAAAAAAAGTGTAAATCCATCCTAAAAAACAGCGAACCACACCACAATGGCTCGACAACGAAAACAAAGTCCCAGGTGGCTTATATGTATAGACCAGTCTATCAAGTAAATTTCCTGATTCCAAGTTCATTTAGGTTCATAAACCTTGTATAGCACGCTACAATATCATTCCCCGTGGACTGATAACGAGTTGAGCTCGGGCCAAGTCCTCGGAGGTCTTAGACGGTCTTGATGCTCATTACAGAAAAAAGTTTCTACTCTGATGGGTATCGATTTATACCAACAACTCGTGATAAGTTTCTAGGAGAGAATTTTGCAAAAGAGGCTGTACTCTCTTAAGACTACTTGCGGCCAACTAAAAAGTAAATAGGTTCCTTTTAGGGAAGCGTGCTCAATCTTAGGCCACATATTTACTTGTTTCACATGTATACTGGTAGTCAAACGCTTGAAATCACTAATAAAAAATAAAAAAAGCCTGTGCCTGTGATTTTTGCATTCGAATGGAAGATGCTAATGTTTGTATATTTGTGCAGTTTTGCTGTGAGATGGACGAATGTTATTTTTATTGTGAACTTGTTTTTATATTTATTGTTTATTATTTTCATGCTATTTATGATTTATTTACATAAATAAATTTATGTATTTTTTTATGGGTTAATTGTAGACTTCAAGACTTGCCTAGGTAAGGATGAGGTCTACGATGGAGCCAGCTTCCTCAAAAAACGTTTGCTTTTTCTCCTTTCTAAACTAGTAACAAAAAATGTTGCTCTATTGCATTATTTTCTCAATCTTATGGAAAGAATCGTTATTTTAGCAGTTGTAACCTATTAATTAATAATTAGTCAATCGGTTGTCAAAAATAAAAATGTATAGTCAAAAAAATTAAATTTACATGTCATTTAAAAATTCAAAGGAAATGGTAAAATTTAAAGGAGATTGGGTTTTTCTTAACATAAACAGCAATTTCCAGAATATATAGAGATGGCAGGGTTAGAATCCGCCACTGCTTGAACACATCTTTACAGGAGTCCGTCTGTTGCATACCAAATATAGATCTAATGCATCTTTTTTGATCTTTAAAGACCTGCGACTTGTTGGTTGAGTTGCCCCAGAAAATAAGGTCATATCTAAGCATCTATGCCACATGGCCATAATACGCAGTTAGTAAGGCTGGAGTATTGGCAATTTTACTAAATTTATAAAGTGCATATGAAAATTGGTTTATACTTTTCGATATATTATCTATGTGGTTCTTCCAATTAAGTCAACTGTCAATTTCTAAACCAAAAAAGCTGGTAGAATCAATTTCATTAATTTTTGTATTTAAATGTTTGATGTCTAAATTTGTGGGATTATTATTTCTTTGCTTAAAAAAATTCATTAAAAAAGTTTTATTTAGATTTATATTTAAGTTATCATATGTCAACCAGTTAATTATTGATGTCAGAGTCATATTAATGTCATTTTCTTGGTTAGTAATGGAGTTGTTATTGAATAATATCGTACTGTCATCTGCAAATAATGTCATTGAGTGATTTGTTATGTTCGGTAAGTCATTAATGTATACGATAAAAAGTAACCTCTCTCTCTATCATTTTCCAGCGGTCCGCAAACAGATCCACCTGAGGTTGGTTGGCAGCAAGTACGTTGAGATTTTTTTGTGCTCGACAGATGGGGCATTCTTGTCGAGATACAGTTCTTGCAGGAGTCGGTGCCAACAAAGGGACTCGCCCTGGACGAAATCGGCAACGGTTTTGGGGTACAAAAAGTTGGCTGACTTTTTGACTAATGATGATAATTACTTGCTGCTAATTTTACGGAATCTTCAACAGTCCGAAGAACTGGCTATCTTATCTCTAAATTTCGGAACACAACAAATTAGAAATGTTGTGGCAACAGACTGGACAGATGGACTATGAAAGACTAATTAGAGTGTACTAAGGAATAATTCCGATAATAATCCCCTATAATGACGGGAAATACGTCCCGAGCTTTCAGTAGTTATAATTATAATTCTGTAGCGTATCTCCGCAGTTTCAGGCATATGCGTTCTTCGGAACTCTCTAATTAGCAATGTTAATTAAAATCGCTAACTATCCGGGCAAACAAAACAGTGAAACTCGCACTGAATATTAAACTTTAGACTTAGCGTTTTAGTTCAGTTTTGTTACTATATATCCTATTTATACATGAGTATTTAATACCTAACAAAGACGAAAAAATATACCTAGAAGCAAATATTAACAGAGTTATTTTCTCCTTTGAGGATGTTATAAGGTTCACCTAGTAGGGGGTAGTCAGAGGCACGTCCAAACTTACGTTAAGCACATTCCCACGGTTTGCAAGTAGCTAATATTCACTACGTGACGGGTTTCAAGCCACACTAGCCAGACACAATCCATTCTTATTTTTGATTCTAAGGATATGGCGGTTTCTTCACGATATAACCTTTACCGTCAGAGCTTGTACATGTATCAAATGAGCACATAAACTTCCGAAAACCCGAAAAGTCCAGTGGTGTACTGCTCGATTTTAACTTACAACCTCCAACCTCCCACCAAAAAAATCCTTTATAACATCTTATCGACACATGTTTTGCGTCTGCGTGTATTCTTTGCAAGTGTTCACTTTGAGTTCACTTTGAGCAACAAAACGGCTGCCGGGGGCTTGTTAACATAGCAGCAAGACTTCAAGCACTTCACAGCAAGGTTTCCAGAAGATGTCTCGCGTAGAGCCAAAACACGTGTCGATTTTTTTGTCGGACCGTAGCGCATTTGTAACAATATTATTTTTCTGTTTTCATATTTATATCGATCTCCGCAAAGTCATGTATATAATAGAGAGCACTATTTTCTTACTATATTGAAGTTGTGATTATAGCAAAGAATTCATGAAAACATTAACTTGATCTGGGTTACTCTAATGAGGGTATTTGCCTTCATCGATCTTTCAATGTCAGTTAGTCAGTGCTCTTGGTACCACATGAATAAAAAAACTGTGTTATTCGTTTTTAAACCATTTTTTTTATTGAAAGACGCGGGAATTCTTGGTCTTCATCTCACCTGGTTTCAAATTACGATAAGGACGAAGGTGAAAGCCTCAATAATTTGAGGAACTGGCTATCTTACCTCTAAATGCCGGAACACAACAATTTAGTATTTTTTATTATGGCGACAGGTGAGCGTAGGTACTATTTCTGACATAATCATGATCCATACCATATCTATTGCAACATAGGATTATTAATGTTACACAACTTTTCAAAATAAACTAAGTGTAATTAATTCAAAAACATTTAAAATAATATGTAACTATAAAACGAACTATGTAGAGGTACAAAGGAAGCAGTCGAATTATTTAATCGTAAGGCCTGTAACTAAACGGTAACTCAACAGTAACAGATGGAAGCCAAAACACTGGCTGCATTGCCAAGCTGAATAGCTATGCTAATTCGCTGGCCTTAATAAAAGCCAACCCTTCGGTCACGTGTCGCTTTAATTAAAAGCACCGCAAAGTTTTTGAAAACCTGGAGGGCACCGGCTCCCCACGGACCAATTCTAGATGGCATTGATCACGCCATCTAGCAGAGATTAACTGAACTGTGATCTACCCGTGTATGAAATTACACTAAAAATCACAAGCGACAAATAAATGGCGTTTTTGCTTTCAATACATTTTTTGTATTTGAAGTGACTAAGTGTCACACTATTTACAAATATTATAATGATGTGATGGCTTTGTGAATTTTTTTGTCATGATGTGATCAAGCGCGATTACTTGAAATACAAAAATTTGATAAAACAACGTTTAATACACTAAAATACAAAACATAATAAACTGTATCAATATATTCATAATGATATGAAATTCTTAAGGCTGAAAGACAAAACTATCAATTCGAAATCTATAATTTTCGACAACACTCACGCCATCATCTACGCGACAGTAAAATGTCAAACAGTAACAATTGAATGCGAAATTGTCAGAACTACACAAACGAACAATGAATCCAACCGTTGGAACAACGGTGGCCGTTCGCAGCGCATTCGAATTAAAATACAAAAAGCGTGCAATTCCCACAAAAACAGTTTAGCTGATAACGTGCACCGCTATTCGGTGAAAAATTTAACTTTTTGCTTTGTTTTTTTACTGCGGCAACCCTCTCTGCAAGTTATAATTTTGCGATTTCGAAGTTTTTGGCATTTTATATATTTTATTAAAACACGGGTTTTACTCATTATGTTAATGTAGGCACCAACAGGCTTAGGTTTTTTTAAACACGGGTTTTAAAAGGGTTTTTAAAGGGGTGAGTAAAACCCGTGTTTTTAAATGTAAAATACTACTCACGAATATGACAATCCAAACCGTATAATAGCTTAAGCATGAGAGTAACTTATATTAAGCCTTGTACGGACTATTCGTTCCAGTGTACACTGAGTATGTTGAATACGCGTTACAGGTGGTTACGCGTACAAGCCACCTGCATTGGGTGATTATGAACGCGTGGTGACTAGAGCTGTCACCCTGAGGAATAGTAAAGCAACTGTAGTTCCATTCAATGTCCGCTAACCAAATGTATGGAAATAAGCGCCCTATACGAAAACGAAAAAAGTTTCCGTTAGCTGTCAGAAACTCATACTAAGGCCTCTGTAGCCGACTGGCGATGACTCGCGAGTCGATACGCGTGCTCAAAATGTATACGCCTGCTCAAAACATAAACGCGTTGCTGCAGGCTTATATGCATGGCTCAATGGTTTCGTCCAAGTGATTTTTATCCTTGGGGCCTATGATCGACCGCAACAAGTCTTATGTCATGTCATATCGTGTGGGTAGCTAAGTTAAGCCACCGTAGCAGTGCTACTCTACGTCGGTATACGCGAGCTTTTGTCGATTTGTTCTACTAAGATTCTGATAGATTTCGACGATATTCTCAAACCATATATCAAAATCTTCTGTGGAAGCATCGAATACTAATGTAAAAATTGTTTGATTTCGGAGTTCAGAATAGCGTTTCTGGAAGTTTTGGAATTCGATACGATAAAGCTTCCCGATTGTTTAAGAATACATTTACATTTACAGGTCTTTATTATAGCAAAACAGTCTTGTTTTGACTTGGCTTATTCAATTGTTGTTTTTGTTTCGTAGCAGTCATAGCAAAAAGTGCTACATAATATAATGCCCGTAAGATTTGTAACATTTTTGTAGCATTTACGTAGCAAATCTCATTTTTTTCAATACTTTGTAAATTTATCCACAGGTTCAATCCCCAGGTAGTACAATATTGCACTTGGTTTGGTTGGTGGCAGGACTTTGTTTAAGTCTGCCTGGCTTGCTACCACCATCTTACCTAATTCTGTCGCCATAACAACAATTGCTAAATTGTTGTGTTCCGGCATTTAGAGGTAAGATAGCTAGTTCTAGTTCCTCAGTTTATAGAGGATTCCGGCTGAAGTGAACTTCCACCAGAAGACCAAACCCCGTCGTTAATTAAAACATAAAAAAATACTTGCAAGTAATAATTTGATGGCCAGTAAACAATCATTGTGAATGTTAACAAAGGCAGCTTCCCAGTTTATTGAAATCTATGTAGTAGAACTGATGGGAGGGTGGGAAAACGCTGACACGGAACCATAAAATTGAGTTTTTTCGAAGGGCGAAACCGAATTCATAGTATGAAAAAACGATATGGTACGTATAGATGTCTGTATGATTTGTTTATTTTGTACACATATAACGCGTATAAGGCTATACTTACGAAACAGTTTATCTTGCTACGTATTTATTTTGCATTATTAAATAAAAACAAAACATGAATTTTACAGAGCGCCATGCAGAGCAAAGCTTGTAATCCCGTATAACTGCTATCTTACCAACTAGATTATCTAATATATCATGTTATACAATACGTAAGAGTACTAGAGCCCCTTGTGACAGCTCCTCCGGGAAAGTAGTACCACCATACCTATTTCAACCACCAAGCAGCATTGCCGTGTTCCGGTATGGTTGTCAGTGAAATAACGGGCACGCGAGGCTTAACACCTTTATATATGAAAAAAACTAACACCCAGACATAGAACAAACTTCAGAACACAAATGTTGCAACAATGCAGAAGGCTGAACTGCTGCCAAAAGTTTGTCGGACTAATGCAAAAACGTCTATTCGTTAGATGTTATTACAAAAATAACACCATTCATATTTCGTTTTTGATCACATCAACTTAAAGCTCAAACCTTTTGTAAGTTATATTTATACTTAGTTATTAAATTAAAACATTAATTTTATAACTAGTTTAAGAATTCATGAAGACATGAGTAACTCATTGTCGCCCTTCAGAGAGATACAGGGGTAGAAATAGCCCCAAAGCCATATGCATGACCCTTATAAAGAAACTATTTTGACCCCCAAAATGGACACTTCACGCCCACCCTAACTTCATAATTATTATGAAAACCCCACGTAACCCTTAACAACAGACAAGGGGCCTCCAGTTGCGAGGCTCTTTGGTTAATGGCGCCGCTCAACCCTGATAATGTCGCGAGAGAGCTTGATCTTATTAATATTGATCGTTTTGGCACTTCATGTCTGCAGAGTCCTACTACCTTCATTTTAGCTGGATATATTGTGCTTGGTTTGGTTGGTGGCAGGACTTTATTTAAGTCCGCATAGCTAGCATCTTACCTAATTCTGTCGCCATAGTAACAATTCTAAAATTATTGTGTTCCGGCATTTAGAGATAAGATCCAGTTCCTCAGTTTGTAGAGGATTCCGGGTGAAGTGCGCCTCCACCTTCGGCCTTATCTCAACTTGTTACCAGGTGAGATGAAGGCCAAGTGCTTACCCGTCGTACAATAATTGATCGAATGAGCGAAGCGAAGCGAACGACAATCCGGAACTGTATGTATGTATGTATGCATGTAGAAATGTTTGTGACGGCTTAACTCTCGAACGGATTATCCGATTTTCATGAAATTTAAACTGTGAAGAGATAACGTAAATAAAATTTGATTGTTACGGGGGATTTTTGATAAAAGATTTCGTTTTTGAGATATTGGGGTGAAAAGAAATACAGTTTTCACTCATATCTTTTGAATGACCGATCCGATCAATTCAAAATTTTGAACATGCAAAGATATACTCATATACTCATCAAAATATATGAGTATTTTTTGACACTACGGTAGTTTTTGAGAAATAGGGGTATTAAGTGAGACGAGAAGATTTTTGGCTTGTCGGGTGTCATTTGAAAGAGTATCGGCTGCACATTCATATAATATATCTATTTTTTTTATATTAGGGGTGGTTTTCGTAACAAAGGGGCGAGTTAAGGGGTTAATACGCTTGGTATGTCTTGTAAGATAGACTGTTAAAGGGGTGTTTCATTCACAATTAACTTTATTTTGATTGGCTGAAACTACCCCTGTATTTACATTAAGGGTTGCAATAGGGGTAAATTAGACTGATGTCTTGAAAATGTGTTCAAACATGAAATATCATATAAACAGGGATTAAGACTGATTTCAAAATAAGTTTATTTTGCCTTTAAGATGAAGGAGGCAAAGGATGATCATCCGGTCTTGTAAGATAAGAGAGGGTATTCGATATTTCATTAAAACTTTTTTGGTTGACTTTACGATATCCGTGGGCTGGAGGGGTAGATTTTTAAACCACAACTATTAAGACAACAGTATTGAGAGTACTTTTCAAAACGACATCTACTTTTGTTTCATGTAAGTAAGGATACATTACGTTAGCAACATGAGAGAGCCTCGAACACTAAGGTGAATAAAAAGAGATTGAGAAAAAAGAGCATAAGTAAGGTGAGAAAGGTATAATGAAAGCACACTTATATCGTTTGTTAATTATTACGTTCTATTTGAGAAATAATCTCCGTCACAAACCAGACATCACGAGATCTCAGTTCAGGGCGAACTACTATCTCCACCTCCACTCGCACATCATCATCTCAATATATTTTTATAGTCATTAATCAGTTAGGCAACACGTTGCCTGACTGATTAACAAAACAGAAATCCTAGGATTTCTGTTTTGTCAAAGTTCGAGAGTTAAATAAACGAAAGACGGATTATTACTACGATTTCAACTGAAAGAGGATTTTTCAACCCCAACCCCCAAATACGTAAATGCTCATTTATCTAAAATGCAAGGTAATTGGCCGACCAGCGGTAATCTTGGTAAGAGCTGTTGCGAGCCATTTGGTTCAATACGGGATCGTTTGCTACCAAGCTGTATGCTGGTTCACAGGTTATGTTGAGATCGGTTGTGGCTGTTTCGTTTCATACTTGTGCATTTTATTTCATTTCGTTTTAATCCGTTTTAATTGGTTATATCAAAATCATCTATCTAGCAAAAACATAATCATGGTTCTAAAGAGATCATTCATTCATTCATTATCCTGATTTTCAAACTTTTTCGAAACATTTATTTTAAATTATTTAGATCAATTTGGTTTTCACGGACTTTCGTGCACAAGGTCTGCCGGCAGGATTTTGCGCCACGCAAGTCTTAATGACATTATTAGTCGACCTTTTACCAGTGTCAATGTGCCAGCCGTTATTGAACCGAATGGTCTGTTATGTGATGATGACGACGGTATGACTTAGGTAATCTGACTGATTCCTTTGTACATAGTTAGTTTAATTGTACTTTTTATTGAATAAATAAAGATGTAATATTTATTTTAGTGATTTATTTTAATCAAATCAAATCAAACATATGAATTTCAAGACTTCAATCTTATTTACCCCTTTTGAAAACCTTAATTTAAATACAGGGGTGGTTTCATCAAATGAAATTTATGTTAATTGTGAAGTCAACCTTTAATAGTCTATACTACAAGACATATCAAGCGTTTACAAAGGGGCCCCTTAATGCGCCCCTTTGTTACAAAAACCACCCCTCATAAAACGTAAAATATATATTTTATGAATGTGCAGCCGATACTTTTTCAAATGACACCCCCTACTACCCCACTACCCTACCCTAGTCAAAAAAAACCTCCAACCGATTGATGAGTATTAGTATAATCTCTGCATGTTCAAAATTTTGAATTGATCGAATCAACCACTCAAAAGATTTGAGCGAAAAATTTAATTTCTTTTTACCCCGATATCTCAAAAACTACCCCATTTATCAACAATTCCCCGCGACAATCAAATTATATTTAAGTTATCTCTTTACAGTTTAAATTTCATGGAAATTTAATCATCCGTTCGAGAGTTATGCCGTCACAAACATTGCCACATACATACAGTGCCGGATTTCCCAACTTAACTGAGAGATCTCGTTCGCTTCGCTCACTCGATCAATTATGTATGTATAGGTACCTACTAAAAACAATAAGTACCTAAATCAGAATTCTACCGAATATGAAAACGAAATTGAATAGAAAGAAAATACATGTGGTATAAATAGCCCGTGGTCACATGTATCGGTCATTTTAATGTGAACACGAGGTTACAGCAAGTCCAAAAAAAAATCTAACAAAAATCCTTCTCAAAAAGAAGATTTATGTCCAACTGCGAACATTTCAGGCTGTTGAGATTTTGTACCTTTGACACATGTCAAAGGTACAAAAAAGTGGCTATCAATTTAAAAAATGCGGTTTTTTTATGTATTTCATCAAAAAATTCTCGAGTAAAATGTTGTAGAAAGTAGCAGTTCTTATGGTACCGAATATACGCAACAAAAATATGCCATATTTTATTTACCATATTTTTTTTATTTTAATGAAAAATAATTTCAATAAATAAGAAAAAAAAGACGCGACGATGATTTACCCCGCTTCTTTCGAGTGAAAAGCATAAACTGTCTGTGTCAAAATGACGGTTTCAAGTCATGTAAATTCATTCATATCCAATGGTTCTTTAACGACGAGAATAAATTTCAATCTGTTTTCATTTAAAAGGCTTAAGTAGGATATAAAAATAATTTCACGGAGCACCGGATACCTATTCATCAATACGAGCAAAGCCACATTTGAATAAGAACATGTGAATCGTGAATGAATAGTGATGTACCATTGATACGTGCCTTGAACCAGAACATTTCACTGGTTCAAAACATGCATAGAAAAAATGTTTTTTTTTTATTTTGCACGTGGTCTGGTTGGCTATGAAAATCGAACAAGGTCGGACAAGGACAAAGACCTTGCCAGTATATAGTTGCTACACCTTAAAAAAAACTTATTACATTATTGTTATTATGTTTTCACATTTTTTATACATATAAAGAGTCGCGTAAAACACATTAATTAAAATCAGAGTAAGTTGTCTATACCAGTTCTATGTAGATAAAAAATTGCGTACCGAGAATATTATAATTAATTTAGAAATTAAAAAGGTTAAGTAGTTACTATTGTTGTTTTCAGCAATCAAAAAATGGTTTACATAATGTTGCAAATGTCTGTAAAATGAGCCTTATAAAACGTATGTTAACATTATACCTATTTAATCCTAAGGATAATTATACTCCTTAGCATTAAATAAAACATACCTAATTGAAGCAGACAAATACCATAATAAACTAAAGTGATACAAATAAGAGACTTCTAACTAAATACGTATAAAACATGTTCTTGCAGTAAGAAGCCTAGAGCACTGGGCATCGATTCTACTCAACCAATCCCTTCAATATGACAATGGCATCATCACAGAATAGCCACTAGCATACAAAAGGCACCTATAGTGACCATTATGCGTCGATACCATTGTCATAGTGAAGCAATTGGCTGAGAATCGAGTCCCTGGCTGCATAAATGGTTAGATATATTATATTTTATGAGCGATAAGTGAGCAAGCCAAAATTAGTTAGCATTTTCATGCTTTTCAACACTATTTCAAACATTCTAAATTCCACTCCTCCCACTTGCATATCTCCGTTACCACAATCCATCCATCTCTGTCTCGATCTCTATTCCTACAGCATCTTTCGTACAATGTTATCGATAAAAATCCTGGTAGTTTTCGTAAATTTTGATCATATAAAAATACTGATGTCAAAATTTGGAGTCTCACCTGCCCACCCCTAGATCCCGTAGGATCGGTGAAGCCAATCTATCTTCGTAACCAGCATTAGTCTGCGACACATCAAGCCAGCATCAATCACTCGACGAAAATATTCGCGAAAAACATAAGGTGGGAAACGGTAGGCTAGTATGACAGGGGTAAAGCTGAATGTATTATACACAAGGGAGCTTAGATTGTGCGTCGTTGCTTTTCATTGAGAATTTCGGTGGTTTTACCTACCTTGGCTTTAGAGAATGTAGAGAAAAACAAGGGTTGGTGATTGTAGTTGTACGGCTGCATATTAGATCCAAACTTTTGTCCAAACTAGGTAGTATCGCTTTTTGAAAGATTTTAAAATATGAATTAAAGTTAAGATCTTGAACAGAGTGATCTTACACTCAAAAAATATGGCAATAATTGTTAAAACAATACAGTGTAATGAGTACATACTTCACCATATTTTTTGTAAGCTGTCGTGGCTCTCATAAGAATAAAAGGGCCATTATGTTAATCATTTTATCCGCCTCTGTGGCGTAGTAGGTTGCCCATCGGTATCGGATCCAGAGGTCTTGGGTTTGTTCTCCAGAAAGGTGCTTTTTTTATTGTACGACGGGGATGTTCTTAGCCTTCATATCACCTGATTTTCAGGTTATGATAAGGCTGAAGGTAGAAGCGCACTTCAACCGGAATCGTCAACAAACTCAGGAGCTGACTATCTTACCTCTAAATGCTGGAACGGTGAATTTGGTAAGATGATGGACCACCATCTTACCTAATTCTGTCGCCGGTTTGGTTGGTGCTAGAACTTTGTTAAAGTCCGTCTGGCAAGGTACAACCATACTTCTGTCACCATAACAACAATTCTAAATTGTTATTATTGAAATTTAGAGGTAAGATAACCAGTTCCCCAATTTGTTGAGGATTCTGGGTGAAGTGCGCTTCCTCATTCAGTCTTATCATAACTTGACACCTAGTGAGATGAAGGCAACTTCCCCGTCAATACGAAAAAATTTAAAAAGTATTTGTGTAGGTATATTTTATACAAAACACAACATAAAACCAAAATACAACCTCTGCTTAAAACTTGCTCCAGCAATAACTGTTACAATACAGCTTAATTTGCTTTGTTCCATTTAAAATACAGTGTAAACCCATTTCAAGCCGTTTAAAAATTACACACGAATTAAAGAGCTGCAATATGAGTTCCGATTATAGCTAATACGTTCCGTTCTGGTCACAAACGAAAGCAAACAGAATAAATGAAGCCAACATGCTACTAATGCTTCTATTGGGCTGAAATGGATTTTTCGTGTCGGCTTTCCGAAACTGTGGAATGTGTGACGAAGCAGCTGATAATATTATTGCTGTGACGGAAGGAATATAATGGGGTTCCGGGGATGGCAAAATAAACAAAAATCCTTCTGAAATAACCTTGGCTTGTGTGTAATGTGT
This sequence comes from Venusia cambrica, assembly GCA_951394065.1. Classification (NCBI taxonomy): domain Eukaryota; kingdom Metazoa; phylum Arthropoda; class Insecta; order Lepidoptera; family Geometridae; genus Venusia; species Venusia cambrica. Next base: position 13,300,963 of record OX596035.1, read on the forward strand.
TTTACAAAATACGAATAACATTTCGTATGAGGTTGCGTTTGTACTAAAGTCGCAATGTGAATTTATTATAACTACTTATTATTATAAATGCGAAAGTTGGTTTGGATGTTTGGATGTTTGAGTGATTGTTTGTTCCTACTCCACGTCAAAACTACTAAATGGATTGCGCTGAAAATATGCTCATTATGTGTAAAAATGTGAGGCTACTTTTCATAGCTACATTTATGGATATACCAGTATCCGTTTGATGGCAATGGAATGCCAAATATTGGCATACTACAAAACTGTTATTTTTTTATTTTTTATAGATATTTAGTGCATATTAAATTGATATATGCTCGAAAACTAAATTACAATCTAGCCTAACAAGCTAATGAGTCATTTTATGCTATACTTAGTAAAATAAAAGAAATAATTTTAAAGAATGTGTCCAATGTCACGTTTCTTAGAGTTTCTATTTCAGAGTTACGTTATTATGTTCTTTGAAGTAGCACTTTACACTGTAACATGAAACATCCTTTTTAGAATCCTCATCATCATATGTAGCAGGTCTCGTTCCATTTCAGGGTCTCTCTTCACTTGTGACCAACCTTCTCCATCCTGCGCCAGACTTTTATGACATCAGATTATAATAATCGAAGACCCATCTTGCTGAATGACCACCTAAAACTCATTCGCCGTTTCAGGGCCACGACTCGGTTTATAACCATCAACAATTAGCCCATGAACTACCTCTGTTGGACAAACCCTTGCGATAATCACCACACTTTGGAGGCAGTGTAACAGGACATTCATTTCACACAGCGCCATCTAGCCTCTAACTCAGCATAGCTTGTAATAAGAGAACTAGATAATGGTTACTTTTTAAACTATACTTCACATATGTCCCACATTGGACAAAGGCCTCTTTGTTAATATAAGGGTACTGAAATACTTTTTTTTGATCGATAATGCCTATACGGAAGCTGCAGCTTTTTTTCATGATCTTGTTCTTCTTTTACGACATCCACGGGCTAAGATGGAGGAGTTACTATTACTTATAGAACTAGCTTAGTGGTCTCTATTGATATAATTATATTATGCGTAAAATGAATCACTATCTATTTCTTGATAGTGATACATTTACGCCAACCAGTCTTTATATATTTTTTTAATAATCAGTTACATTTCAATTTTATCATTCCATGATAAAATAGTTTCGAAATTGCCTGCTTAGCGATGCAGATTGGCTGAAATTGTAACTAGCCATAAAATAGCTTTCGCCAATCTGTAACAGTATCATATCGCGGAATGACTTCCGAATCCAATTTGCGGTGCCGTCGTTATGCTGAGTCTTGAGATCAATAAAATTGGGAATTCAGATGGATCGAAGTGTTTTTTACTTGAAAAGCATTGTGGCCAAGTGGGTTTATGATCCAATGAACTTTTCAGTTTTTTTAAAGTTTAATATGTCCATTGACATATGCATAATATGTACCGTCAGAGCATATCATGCTTTTCAGAGCATAATATGTTGAAACTGGCATGTCTCAAGGTTGCAAATGGCATGTGCCTCTGGCTAGTATTTCGCTGAGCTGCGATTGACTTGCAACCTACTTAGAATACATAATTATAAAACTACTTACTGAATGATAGCAACTTGCGAACCGTGAGTATGTGCCGAACGTGAGTTTGGACGTGTCTGGTAACCCCCTAATAAGTGATATTTATAAGGTCCACGCTCTGAGTAGTGATCAGAGGTGAATTCTTGATAGGGTAAAAGTTGTCAGTCCTCCAACATTAAGTTTAAATGAATTTTATACTACCTCTTTTTCAAACTCCAATGTACGCCCAAGACTAACGCCGCTTGCCTTAACGTGGTCTCCACTGAAGGACTCGTTGACCCCACCGGTTATCGGTCCTTTGGCAAGTATAGCTAGTACACTGCACAGCTTAACCCATTGAACTATGTCGATCACCTTGGTTCTCTGTTGAATCACCTCAATCCTAATTGTATCTTGCAGAGAAATGCCAAGAAAAACTCGTTTTTATGCAATCATGACATTGCGTCGCAAAATCATATCAGATTTATCTTGATTTTAAGTCACAATAAAGTTTATTTTGATAGATCTAAATTTTTAACATGACAGCAAGAAACATACATACTAAATTGGTTCGAACGCTTATTTGGTATTGTTTTTTGGTTAAAATACTTTGTTTATTTGGAAAATATCGTTTTCAACACATTAACTAAACGAATTCATGTTTATTTAAGTAATTATTGTAAATCATTTTGCTAAAACCGTATTGTGTAATTTTTGTGTTGATTTATTCAGACAGACCAATTTGTCCGCAACAGTTTCCAGTAGCATAAAAATTATAGCTAGTTTAAACATATTTATTTGTAAAATCAAGGATTAATCTTTAATATACTTTCTCAATTTATACTTAAAATTAAACTATAATGGGTCTTAAACTGTAGGTACATTAATCATATTTTGAAAATTTCAACTGGAGGAGACACTAGAATCCAAAACAATATTTTTTTATTATTTTTGTCTGTCTGTCTATCTGGACCTTAATCGCACGTCACTTTGAACTATAATATAATAATCATATAATATAAAATTATTATATGTTTTAAAAATAGTATAATATTTAAAACATAGATTTGATAGAAACTATGCAAAATTTGACTGTCATCATTGGCGAGGTCGATGTAAATTATTATCTCCCCTCCTCTCTTCTGAAGGGGTGATAAGGGGTAAAATTGTATAAACGTTTTATTATTAAAAATCTGGAACACGTCACTTCGTCAAAATCAGAATCAAATCGAAATAAATCATGGTTTATCCCAGTATTTGACACAGTCAAAAGTATTTTAAGGATCACCCATCTTCAAATACCGCCTGTTCGGAATCACGACCAGCGCACGAGGAGAAAGGCAAAACCTCGAGCAAGTTATTTATTTATGATCCATTACAGAGCCTACATGTAAATAACTTAATAAATCACTTAGTTTTATTTTTTTGTAAATATTAAAAATGGATCATCAATTTCTTGAAAATCTACCCCGTAGGACACACAGTTCTACATGGTTTTATATTGTATAATAATACATTGAATATGTAATCAGATTTACATAATAGTTGCTATTAATACTAAACAAAGTATATTCGGGGACGGTTAATTCACAAAATTATAATAATCATCGTTTCAAAGGCTTTCAAAGAAACCACCCAAATATGAGCTCTCTGAACAAAGAGAGCTCTTTACATACATTAAACAAGCCTCATAGCTCAGTTGGCCTGCCTTCTGTGCTGTAGGTAGTGGGTTCGATTCCCACCCAGAACAAACATTTGTGTGATGAATATAGATGTTTGTTCTGTGTTTGGGTGTTGTATTGTATGATAATTATGTATTTAAGATAAAAAAGTATTTAAGTATTCTATCCGTAATCTAGTTCCCATATTACAGGCTATGCTTCGTTTTGGGCTAGATGGCGCTGTGTGAAATAAACGTCGTGTAATATTTTATTTTTAATTTCAATTCAATTACAACCTAAGAACCTACTACAGGGCTAACTATTAATTTAGTACATAACTATACGAATTTCTAAAAGCATCTAAAACTTTTAAGATCTAGAGTATTACCTTTGTCAATTTCAGTGTTTGGATAAGCAATTCTAAATGTTTTTATTTTATGAAGGACGCATAGCAGCATACATAAATAAATATAATATATGTTTTATCATGGTGCTTATAGAATATTTACTATATCATACATATATATTTATTCTTATTTGTGTATTATTGTAGTATGTATATCAGTCTTCAATATAATTCCAGCCATTTTGTAGATTACCCGAAACAAACAGTCAGACAAATAAAAAAACAAGTAGATAATCAAACAAGACAAACCCTTAATTTTAATTGCTACCATCTTACTGTCTGTCGCCAAAAAATCTAAGTTGTTGTGTTCCGGTATATACCTATAAAGATAAGATTTCCAGATCCTAAGATGGTTGAGGATTCCAGGTGAAGTACGAGAAAACGTGACAATGTGTTTCAAGCCAAATGTGTCAAAAGTGGTGTCAGTTAGGTGTCGCAACTTCTATAATTTTTTTCACTTCAAAAATGTAATGAAGAATACCACGGCTCCTGTCTTAGACTATAGGTTGAGATAGCAACAAAAACTGTGCTAGCGGCCTTCTATGAGCTATGCTTTATATCTGCACCGGATGTTAGGTATTCATTAAATGAGTGTCAGAGGCTACAAGCGAGAATTAATTACAACATTTGCTTTATTTTAGTTACGGTTGGGTTTAGTTTGAATGCGTTTCGGTTTGCAAAGTTGGATTTTACGAGTGAGTGCTTTGATGTACTTTGATCCCGTTTGCATTTTAAAGTACCTTTTTACCAAACGTTCGCCTGAAATTATTTCCGTGTATTAACTGTGGTATCATTCATAATCATATATTTATACACACCTTTACGATAGTTGAGACAGTGTGCCCGGGTTTTATAATGTATAATAATACTCACGCAAGTTTTAAAAGATTGGTATCTTTTTTTACATAGGTAATTTCTTGGACTAATTTTTTTACACAACTAGCAACATGGTCAAGCATAGACATAGACAGCACCTGATGTTAAGTGCATCTCTTGCCTATAAGAAAGCCTTAATGCGTAGATCACATCCACAAAGAACCTAGCATACACGGCACTGCATTGCGTCCGTCAACTTGAGGTAGGGAAAATTGGCATATGGGAACTATATTGTAAATAGAATAATTACCTATATACTTTTTTGTAAATACAAACATATATTATGTTCGTCGCACAAAATTTATCCCGGATAGGAATCAAACCCACAACCTTCAGCACAGAAAGCAGAGCAACAACCACCTGAGCTGTTACATCTTATTTAATTTTTAACAAAAACAGCAGCATCAGTATTGTCAGAACTATAAGCCTGAAAAAAAATATACTTTCTTCTTTTTTTTTATTGTACGACGGGGAAGCGCTTGAACTTCATCTAACTTGGTAACAAGTTAAAATAAGGCCGAAGGTGGAGGCGCACTTCATCCGGAATCCTCAACAAACTGAGGAACTGGCTATCTTACCTCTGAATGGCGGAACACAACAATTTTAAAAATGTTTTTATGGCGACAGAATTAGGTAAGATGGCGATAGCTAGCCAGGCGGACTTCAACAAAGTCCTACCACCAACCAAACCAAGCACAATGTATTGTACTCCCCATGGAGATTGAACCCGGGACCTATAGATCTGAAATCGAATGTTTGTCCCAATAGACCACAGAGGCGGTTATTTCCTCGGCGGATATTTTCTTCTTCTTCTTCTTCCTTCTACTCCCACTTTTTTGACGCAAGAGTTAAGTGCATTTAGTTTCTGCCGGAGGTTGGCTCAATGCGAGTCTAGGAATAACAAAAGAACTGCCAAGAGACCTAACAAGAACCCAACAGATTAACAAAGTGATTAACGAATACTTATTATCCGTTAATCACTTTGTTAGTCTGTCGTGAGGTTACACCCCGTGAGGTGCTCTAGGCGCCTCTGCCAACCCCTTTCACAAATTCAACTAAGCACCATTTAATCCAATTCCTGCGTAATATTTTCTTTGCTAGTTGGTGTAGGCCAAAAGCTGTAAGTGATTGCAATCTCCGATTTCATCTTCTATGACAGCAATAATACAATCTATAAATGTGCCACGCCTAGTTTCGTTTGGTTTAATAAATCATCAGGAGCTAATCTCTCTCATCTACCCTTGGCGCCTGCCAAGGATTGAAAATCGCAATAATGGTACACTGAAACGTTTTCTGGATACAGTGCGCGGGAGAGCCAGCACTTCCTGTTAAAGCTCCCTATATCGTAGACCTCATCCTTGATCTGGCTTTGAGCTAGGCAAGCCTAGGTCATGAGCTATCATTTATTTAAAAAACTGGTTTAAATCGCCTACGCTCACGTCCTAAGCACAGTATAACGTAAATTATTTACATTCTCTTAATCTAGTGGTTGAAGCTAACGTTTCTAAGTCACTTCGCTAATGGAGTTCACAGGATCGACTTTGGTTTTCATCAATTACGGTGGAACCTCAGAGTTAAGTACGGACGGTTTGAATATACTGTAGCATCAAAACGCATCGTGTATTAAAAACATTAAGTACACAACTACATATTGGGTACATGTAAATGTAGATATCACATAATTATATTTGAAATTTATTCAATAAAATGTACAATTTAACTAACTATGTACAAAGGAATCAGTCAGTTTACCTAAGGACCGTTACAAGCGGCCTATAGGTAACTCAACTGTTCCAGACCAATACCAATCGGAAGCGTCAATAAGATACTGGCTGCATTGCCACGCTGAATAACTATGCTATTTCGCTGGCCTAAATAAGAGCCACCCCTTCGGTCACGTGTCGCCTCAATCAAAAGCCCCGCACGATTTTTGAAAACCCGGAGGGTACCGGCTAACCACGGACCCAAGGTCTCCACCCCAAAAGGCTCAAATAGGTAAGCTCTGTCGAGACCACTATATTTGCGCCTTTTGTGATATTTGAAATTGTATGTTTCGATTTTCCATTTTCGTTCTTTATCTGACTGAAACGACGTGCGAAATACGCTCAGTGAAGCTGTTAATGGTTAATAAGTTGGTTATTACTAGTTAGATGTAGCCTGTATGTAGTGGCGAATTTCCATTTTTTTTATCAACAATGTTTGGAAACAATTTACTAACATCCATCGCGCTTACATAAATCAGAGGAACCACCTTAAGCGAAAACAGTCAAGGTTATACTGATAACTGTTGAGATTACAGCGAATATAGACAAGATTACAGAAAATGAAAATGAAAATCGCCACGAAAATAGGGTATGAATTCAACATGAAGTTTTTGGAATATTCACATGTATCGTAGATTTATCCCGAAATTGACTGCTGAGACGTGATGTATTTCCATTGAATTGAACATGAAAATCTTAGTGAAACCAGATGTGTAGTTTGCAAAGATGTTTTGGAGCTATAAAAGTTTATAGGGGAATAGTATTATCGTGGTTTTACGTGATTTTACTAAATATTTAAAGTATGAGGTTACATTACTTTTGTATTGAGATGCGCAAATATCTATAAATAGCTTAGCTGGTGCGGCCATATATGTATGAAAGAAGTATTGCGATGCGAGTGTTCTTTTGAGAACTCCTGTACGGTAAGCGTAAACTCGGTGGCCATTACCTAAGTGATAAGGATGTTTGGAAAAGACACATAAAGCCCTGCAAGATTGATTTGTCTATTTCGAAGGAAAGCGCAGCATAGCACTCTGATTAGAGATTACCAATTCACCAAAAGTTAACCTTTACTGAAATTATGCGAGATCAAACGCCAGCTATTTCGACAAAAAACGAACTAAAGACCCGATCACCAGTGCCTTTTTCTTACAACTTTATGAACGGGATTCTGATATTCCCTCAGTGTGAACGCGAATCATTAAGATCGCGAGACCATTATGACCATGGCATATCGTACATTTTGACGATGGAGCGCATTAATCCAAGTGAAATTGACTTCTACACGTTGAAGTTCCAGGGCGGTACTTTTACTCACAAAATATGACTGTGTGAGCCACATCAGAGCGCATTGATGGGAAGCACCGCCATTCCCATAGCTTTAACTCGTTGGGTGCTGAACTATCTGATTATAAAAAACATCCTGTGAGGGTTTCGCAGCACCTGACGAGCTAACTCGTTGGGTGCTAAGCCCCAAGCTGGCTAAAGGACACACCGTGAGTGTTTTGCAGCACCTAAGCAGTTAAAGTTAAATTGCTCGACCAGATAGCACAGACGCAGTCCTTTATCTCAACTGGTTTCAAATTATAAGGCTGAAGGTGGAAGCGCACTTCACCCGGAATCCTCAACAGTCTGAGGAACTGGCTATCTAATATATTGTTTTTATAGCGGCAGACTTAGGTAAGATGGTGGTAGCTTACCAGGCGGACTCAACAAAGTCCTGCCACCAACCAATCCAAGCACAATATTTTTCAATATTTACACCGGTGGGTGACCCAATACACCGTAGAGGCGGTTAAATATGTAATGTAATAATATCTCTTGTTAATTTCTTGTGTTTATATTAAATAGAGACATAAATCATTGACTATAGGTGATATTGATGACAATTTTCGTTGTAACAAATTTTTTTATAAAATCACGTTATTGTTTGATTTCTCAACTCTCGATTTCTTACAAAGATGTTGTGTAAAAACAATGAATGATAACTTAATTCTCCACTTAATAACTCTTTTTGTTAATTATCTAGCTACCTTTCATAAAGGTCCTTTCAACGAATCCCTTCAATGTAGCCATTGGTGTTCAACGTTCAAAAAGGTGTACAATTTTTACGTATGACGGAAGCAAAGATTAAAACAAGTAGTAAGTACTATTGCAAGGAAAATACTGATATTTCATGCTGTTAATATAATTTAAGATTGGCTATAACATATTTAGTTTGATTTCTCATTTTAAAATAAAAAATAGATACTGATTTAAACGGATTTGTAATTTTCGCGAATGACGGAAGCAAAGATCTTGGTCACTGCTTGTAGCCTTTATAGAGAAACGAAACTCATATTTAAATTCCTCAATTTTATAGGTCGATGTACATAATATGTATATAACAAGCCTCACAGCTCAGTTGGTAGTAACTCTGCCTTCTGCGCTGTAGGTTGTGGGCTCGATTCCCACCAAAGACAAACATTTATGTGATGAATACAGATGTTTGTTCTGTGTTTAGGTGTTGTATTGTATGATATACATCTATTCACAAAAAAAAAGTGTATCTGTAATCTAGTGTCCATATTACAAGCTTTACTTAGTTTGGGACAAGATGGCGCTGTGTAAAAAATTATGTCCAAATTATTTATGATCCAAACGACCAATTAAATTAAAATTATAAATAAAAGCCTTACAAGCAACCCTTCTATTCGATACCCATAATTTGCACTGAACTTCATTTGCGATTCCGAAAAGGCGGTAGATTTGACGTTTCAAAATGATCCTTAAAAATCTTAATGAATAAAGAAATTTTGACTTTGACTTTGACTTACTAAAAATCTATAATATTAATAACAAAATTACTATGAAGCTTAAATTGCTTCACAACCAGATAGTAACTATTATTATCTGCAGTCAGTCTGTCCTTAGTGGCGCTAGGTAATTATTTTAAGACTGTAGGGTCATTAACAAAGCGTTCTGCCTGGCCGTATGGAGTCATACATGAAGCTATTTTTGTCGTCGAAAATCCGTAATTAATGTTGACGTTTTTTGGACAATGCTGCATACTGAGATGGTAAAAAGATCTCTTCGTTCTGACGAGCTCTTTCTTTATAATTCACTTTTTAATTTCTCGCCATGTCTTTTTTCTTAATATGAGCTTTGCAGTCTTCTTTATTATGTTACCTAATTTATGAGAAGAACATTTTTTATTCATTTTTTATGAATAACAAGCTCATATTCAGCACATCAAATACTCTACAAAAGATTAATTGACAGAGTGGACTATTCTCAGCATCTTGCCTTAATTTGGGTTAGAAATTTATATTGAGTCTAGTTGAAGTACTTTGAGCCAGTGACTGACGTAAAATTTAAATCATGTCTTAAAATATTTGGCAAAATGGAATTTGAACCCACAACTTCTGGAAAGAGGACCCAAACCCACTAGGCTACAAAGCTTGTATTACTATACTTGTTTATAATAAAGCTAGCTAGTAGTAGTAATTGGTATTATGCCTAAATGATTGTATTGATACAAACGGAATGTTATTTTGTAGGTAGATGTTTCGTTTAAGTTCACTTCTACCTCACTTTATTGATTTCCCGGCACGCATAATGCCACAAGACAAATCGCCGAATAGGAACCGCTTGTAAGGGTCAGGGTTTTCTAAAGGTCGGTTGTCTTAAGATATAAATTAAGTTAGGCTTACAATCCGTTGAAAAATTACCAGACGGGTTTCGACAACGAAGGTTGGAAAGACCCTGTCCCCTTATTTATTAAGACAAGAAGAAATACTTTTAGTTCGTAGGTTTGGAGACATCAATTGTGATCGCATTTAAGCTACCAGCTGAAACCTAAAGCCTACAGAATTAAATGTAAACGAATTCGATATCATCATCATTTTCTTGCAATAATCGCAGGCCACTAAATCCAATCGGTGGTCAAATATTGCATGTGCCTTACCTACAACTCAAACTGAATAAAAAAATATCAAAATAAGTAGGTAATTAGTAGCTAATTGGTAGAAAAGCGTTGATCAACAGCTTACTTGAAAAATAAGTAAAGAGTAGGGTACAAGCCTTATTCCTTTACTTATGAGAAAAGCAATAGCAAAAAATACAGTAGGTATAAAAACAGTGAACTAATAATAGGTTTTCACGAGTGAAGATATAGTAGGTACAGTGAAAGCAATATGTTTATCTAAATTAAAATAGGTTTAATTTGAGTTGTTTTGCAAAACAGTCGTATTGCATTTTATTCGTTCTGCTATTAAGGAACTCAATAGGGAAATGGAGCACACTTGTTTCAAAGGAAGAAAGATTGTAACGACTTAAGTACTCGTAAATTTGTTTAAGAAAGTCATTTTGTATGTTAATGTTAATGCTACTCGCATATAAAACTATGTTTCGCTTTGCAGATCTACGCCGACCCTTAGGTACGTCTAAAGCAAAACATAACAACTCGAAAACCACAAAATCGATGCACATAAAAGTCTAAACCCCTGTACAGTTGGTAACAAAAGTGGCACACTTACGCGGTATCCGCCAGCAAACAATACTCTGTCCGGAATCCGGTTCGGAACTTACCCGATCACGTTCCGGAAATGGAATTTTAAATCCGCGCGTACTTAATACGGTCCGCGGCCTATGCTCATGTTTGTAAAGACATGGACACATCAAACAATTACTGGTACACCATTTAAAGCTTATTAAACCACCTCTGTGGTCTAGTGGTTCGTCCACCAATATCAGACCTCGAAGTTCGATTCCGTTAAAAAAAAAATGCATGCTATTTGGGCTAGTCCATTGCTTAACGTATTTAAAACTAAGACAATAGAATACTTACTTTCTATGTAAATAATAGTAGATCTTAGCATGTTATGTTTATTTATTCTATTGTAGTTAAGGGTATATACCTACATTACTATTTGTGTATTTATTTTATGTAGGTATGCAATTTTATTTGTATTGTTTTATCTAGCTTTATTCATATCGGTTTATTATATTAAGTTGGTATTGAGTTTTCATCTCTATATTTTAAATGTATGATATACATATAATTTTCGTATCATATTTTTCACACTTTAATTATAACCACTGTATTGCTTCTATTAGCAATAAACTTGAGCGTTTTACTTTCTGCGTTGAATTTTGGGGATCGGAGAAAAATCATCTGTTTATTCTAGCAGGGCAATATTTTTAATGGCTATTTTTTTTAGGAGGAACGATAGTAATATTATTATAAGTTTGTTCATAACAAACAAATCAAGGAGTTCAACAAGTGTTTGCTTGTGTGGATGGGTAGCAAACATTTGCTACCACTACGAGCCGCTGGAACCCAAGTCTCCTGCTTCTTTATCAAGCTCCTGGGTCAGTGAGGTATTTTTTTTTCAGTTAGATAAATTGATAGTTCCAGAGGGAGATAGCTGTAATCTTTGGCCAGTGTGTCCCACACCTAAGAGTAATGCTTTTCTGGCTTACGTACCATGCACTTTCGAGCGCGACACATAAAACTGAACAGTGGCACCCCGCATTTGCGCTAACGCCTCTGTGTTATTTATTATTCACTGCGACAGGTATTTCCGATAGTGTTATGGGTATAGGGTATAATATAAGTGAACTTGCATTTGCTTTACTATTACATAGAGCTTAGTCTTATTGTTTTTACTGGAGATTTCAAATTAATTTAACAGTTCAATAACAAATCATTGGGTTGGGGAATCAATTTCCACAGAGAGTAACATTTGCATGATGAATAAGATTGTTCTTTGTTTGAGTGTTTTGTATATAATATGTTAGCGTTCGATTGTAAGCACCGCCTGTTTGTAATATGCATACAATTAAAAGTGTGTTGACAAAATTAATGTTTTTATATATTCTCTAATATTAAGTTCCCATATAACAAGCTAAGCTTTATTTGTGTAATTAATTAAATACCCTAGTAATATAAAATTAAATGTGCCTCGGCATATTGTATATGTCACGTGTCACGTATTGAATGGGTCACTTTTAATTATCAGTATCAGTAATTATAAATTGTTCAGTTTTTTTTATTTGATTAGAAAACCAACAAGAATGAATATAACATCAACAATAACAGGTTTTCCTAAATAGTTCAATTGTTGAGCAAAAAATTATTTCTACAATTCAAAATATTCTATGTAGATACTACCTACTTCAATTTCTAATACAAGTTCGCGGAAAAATGGTTGTGATGGGCCCCTCCTATAGGGGATATTAATATTTAGGTTTTTGAAAATAATAGTGTAAAGAAATTTGAAAAAAATAAAGGTATTTAATTCTTGATGGGGAAAGGCTTCACGTCACGCAGAGGGAGAGCTAAACCATGGTAAACTCTATCAAAAGTACGTAACATAATTATAGCCTTTCAATTTATGATGACAGCAATAAAATTTACAATTTTATCATCGGTTATTAATATAAAAAGTTTTTTATGTATGATAGGTATTTTGGTTGGTAACAATTCTCAAAAAAAAATGTGTTCCGGGATTTAGAGATAACATAGCCAGTTCCTCAGTTTGTTGAGGATTCCGGGTGAAGTGCGCCTCCACCTTCGGCATAATCTCAACCCGTCCAACAAAAAAAAATAAAAAAGGATGGGCCAGGTTTTGACCCTGATGCTTGCCCGGGCAAGGATGAGAAAATGCCTAACCCTTTATTTGACGGTGTTCGGATCGCATGATCCAATGATTATGTAGATCCCAAGTTGCCGATATGTTCAAACTTTACCAAACTTACGTGCCGTTACCAGAGCATAGCTAAGCAAGTTAACTAAGGTTCGCTTGAATAAACTTTGCTTGTACAGTACCGTTATTGCATAGAAATCTAGCGTGGAGCAAGAGTTTGCAAGTGACTCTATCGCATTCAATACGTGACAGCTTTCAAACCTAAAATAATATGCGTTTTTAAAATGTTTTTATCCATTTTCTCATTACATATTATACATTTCATTTGCTATGTTTAGTGCCACTCATATCAACGGAGTCCGCAATAAAACAAGCAATTGCACAAAGGTGCAGGATATAAGTAAGCTAATATTGGGGCTCAATATGTATGTCACGTGGCCAGGCGGAGTGATGGCAGGAGGATCAGATTCCTTACCGAATGGTGGCCTCGAGATGACTATAACTGGTGCAGGTGATAAGGTTTGCACAAGCGTAGAGGTAGTATATATAACTGATGTAGGTGATAAGGTTTGCACAAGCGTAGAGGTAGTATATATAACTGGTGCACAATGCCTATGCCCAGCAGTGGAATGAGACAGGCTGCACGTGATGATGATACCTTTCATAAATTATTTTAAAACAAGCGTGATCCATCTCAGGCCCTAAAAATACTTAAGTTCGAGTGAGCTGGTAGTCTAACGCTTGGCTATCAACATGCGTGCACAAATGAAAATCTTTACTAAAAAAGTTCTTGATTACCATTGCAAATAGGTTTGATTTTACATTTTTTTCTTGACATCGAAGCTTTAAAAAGCAAGGAAAAGGTCTGCCAAGGTAGCAAGCCTACCCAGAAGGAGCCTATTAATTCACTTGAAGATATTACGGTTGCAAATCAGCGGATAAATATCTTTAACCTATAACAGATCAATGACTCCTTAAAAGCCAATAGATGTCTACTATTAACTGTTCAAATTTATTGCATGGTTTATTTTACATTGAGAAATATACCGTACATGTAGTTGGAGAGCAAGAAAAAATCTTAAATTAATTCCATTCGAATAACATGGTCAGGTAAAGTTGTTAGTGCTCTGTCCTATTATATGGAACGTCAACCGAGTTAGGTGTGTTGTATTTCCAATACTACGTGTGCAGTATTTCTACTGCACTGTAATACTACGTGCAGTTTGTGGCCTATCTATTTCGAACACCTTTATGAATAATGGTCCAAGCGATATCGCCATCTGCCACGTCATACTGCAAATTGGTGCGTGTGCTGCATGAATATCTCTGATCGCTATGCCTACATCATGAATCAATAACACACTGAAGATGTGAAACATGTTGGTTTCCTTGCCGTTTCATAATTATACCTACATCATGGATCAATAAATAAATAAAAATAAATAATCTTTTTTTTTTTTATTGTACGACGGGGAAGCGCTTGGCCTTCATCTCACCTGGTAACAAGTTAAGATAAGGCCGAAGTTGGAGGCGCTCTTCACACGGAATCCTCAACAAACTGAGGAACTGGCTATCTTACCTCTGAATGCCGGAACACAACAACTTTAGAATTGTTATTATGGCGACAGCATTAGGTAAGATGGCGATAGCTAGCCAGGCGGACTTCAACAAAGTCCTACCACCAACCAAACCAAGCACAATATATTGTACTCCCCATGGGGATCGAACCCGGGACCTCTGTATTTGAAATCGGTGGGCTTAACCACTAGACCACAGAGGCGGTTCAATTTTGAGAATCGGTACTATATATTAAAGTTTTGATTATTTTGTGCCCATTTCGACATTATGACACTTTAAAAATAAATATTACAGGACATTAACATCACACAGCGCCACCTAGGCCCAAGCTAAGAGAAAGTTTTTGTACCTATGTGAACTAGATTCATCATTCTCCTGCTTTTATCCCACGGGTCAGCACAACAATTTTTCTTCTTCCGCCCGCTCTTATCCGCCGTCAACAACAATATGACAATCCATCTAACTCTTCTTTGGGCTTCCTCTGCTCGCATGCCATGAGAACTAGATTCCAGCTAGATTTATTTGTAACTTCATACCTACTTATAATACAATAAAACACCAAAACACAAAACCAACAAAAATATTCAAAATATCATCGCTTGTCCCGGAAAGGAATCCTACGCTGTGAGGCTAGTTCATCAATTCATTACCACATTATCATCGGATGATGTTGATAACCATATTGAACGGAGGTAGTTTCACTTCTACGTGCTCCAATTTGATTATAATACTTGTCTATTCATAGGAAAATCCTAGCCTTTATCTACGGCACCAGATAGGTGTTTGGATGTCCAATATTGGCTGGAATAGGCATTCAGTGTATTTCTGTATTTCAGTGTTATTGTTAAGATATTGAAGCAATTTTAACCGCCTCTGTGGTCTAGTGGTTCAACCCACCGATTTCAGATCCAAAGGTCCCGGGTTCGATCCCCAGGGGCAGCAATATCGTGGTTGGTTTGGTTGGTAGTAGTATTTTGCTTATGTCCGCCTGGCTAGCTACCACCATCTTACCTAATTATGTCGCCATAATAAAAATTCTTAAAAAAATGTTGTGTTCCGGCATTTAGATGTAAGATAGCCAGTTCCTCAGTTTCTTGAGGATTCCGAGTGAAATGCGCCTCCAGCTTCAGCCTTCAACATGTAACCAGGTGAGATAAAGGCCAAGAGTTTCCCCGTCGTACAAAAAAAAAAGATTCTGGAACATTTTATACAGCAAAATTCCATAAAACCATTAGGAAAGCGACAATATAAAAGAAAAGTTTTTTTTTCATAAATTATGGGTTAGCTCCTAAGCTACTTTAGCTTCAGCTCTCAAGCTTTAAGTTTATTTTGCCTGAGCGAGGTTGTCAACGATGGAGCCAGCTTTTCCAGAAGGCAACCTTAAGGCGCCGGACTTTGGCCGCTAGCCAGGTGTACCTTAGATAGCTATATATTGTCACAATTTCTCAATTACTCGATTACATTTTAAGTAACACATTACTCTGTTTTAAATTTTTAATCTTCTTATTTCCTATTCCATTCATTCATATCATCTATTTGTTTTAAGTTTTAGAACCAATGTTTAAATCAATACTACAAAAATTGCATCCCTTTAAGACAAGGTCGACTTTCATTGCCTTACATCAATCAAAAATCGTGAAAAGAGTACGTCTCTTTGCGAATCAAGAAGTCTTGGTGAATATCACATTTGCAGGATTAACTCGCACGGATTTAATTATTTTGAGATTTCTCTTGCGACGTTAATATTCCGTGCTACATTATAGCTTTATTCCCCGATCCCGGAATATGAGATCTAGTATATTTGCTGCAGAACGTGATGTAATTACTACTTGGGAATATACCGATTCTACGCCGGATACCCACGAGTCTAAAGGGCCTCCTAATGTACCAGTCTCTTTGACCATTCGTCAACTATTAAATGATTCTATCACTGGTGCTTGGACTTGTAAAGGTTTTTTTTTGTTTATTGTTCGACGGGTACGTGCTTGGCCTTCATCTCACCTGATTTTCAGGTTATAAGGCCGGGTGGAAACGCATTTCTCTTGGAATATTCAATAAACTGGGGAACTGGCTATCTCACCTCTAAATACCAGAACACAACAATTTTAGAATTGTTGTCATGGCGACAAAATTAGGTAAGATGGACTTAAACATATTCTATCATACAACAACATATTCTATCATCATAATAATGAACAATAATATAACTCAAAAATTTCAAAGTCAAAGTCAAAATATTTTTATTCAGTAAGTATGATTTTTTTTTATCACTTTGAAACGTCAAATCTACCGACTGTTCAGAATCGCGACCAGCATACAAGGACGAAGGCATGAAGCTCTGGCTTGTTTTTTTTTCTATAATCCATTTAGCTTAAAATTATCTTAAATTGCTGCTTACAATTTATCCTGTGTGACTGACTGAAGGTTAACGAACAGCCTAAATCTGAGGTCCTAGTATAGAACTTGTATTTTGTCCCCCGAGCTATCCCGGCGCCTCGGGATCTGTTGGGAACAAGTCAACATTTTAGTAGCGTAGGGGTGCACTAAGAAATTATGTTAGATAACGGTATGACAGAAACAAAGTGTCGTGCGATTATCAGTAAAATTTAAAATGTGTATGTGTTTTAGGATTTTATTTTTCCAAGCACAGTTCAGTTAATTTGAATTGTCTCAACTTAGAACATTTTAGGAAGTCCTTTTAAAACTTTGTCACAGGACTTTAAGAAGTCTATCAAACTCATTGAACGTAGCAAATTGACTTAGAAACGGTTTTTATTGCGAGTACAGTTCAAGTTTCTGAACTCTTCGGATACACTTACTGAATAACTTAGCGAAGCGTACTTCTACGCTTGATTTTGTTACTCTGATATGTTGCCGATTAAAACAAAGATCTTATTTAACCTAGCGTATCTAGGAAAAGAGTTAAGACAATTTGTGAGTAAGTTTGCTCCATTATAGAACTTAATGCTAACGCGAGTTTCCGGGTTAAGATGATATAATAAGCGCAGTATTTCCGCAAAACAGTATTTTACATGTCAGTCCGTTTTTAACATTTCGAAATATATATGCACTGTCAGTAAGTGAATTAAAAAATAATCAGAATGAAACTCAAGTCAAAAAGGCCTATTATAAAACTCAAAAATTTACCCTATACGCCTCCATCCTCCATGGCATACGGTAATAAAAGATTTCGTTAAAGTTGTGATTTGTATGGTTCACCCACAGGGTGCCAAACAAGAACCTAAGCCTCCGCTTTCTCTCCGTCCGTCAATCGACAGGTTGTATCTCATGAACCGTAATAGGTAGACAGTTGACGTTTTCATAGTGTGTTTTTTTTTATATACAACTAAGAGACGGAACAAGCAAGAAGCCCACTAGATGTTAAGTGCATATCTTGCCTATAACAATGCCATCTACAAAGAACACAGCCTACACAGCACTGCATTGCACCCGTTAACTTGAGGTGTTAAGCCTCACATGCCTGTAATTTTACCGGCGACTATACCCTTCAAACCCGAACACAGCAATACTGATTGGCGGCTGATATAGGCTAGATATATGACTACCAGTCATTCTCCGGATGAGCCCTTTCACAACGGACTCTATTACTCTGTGTGTATTTGTATATATTAAATATTTAATGAATATTTCTGGACATTCATTTCACACAGCGTCATCTAGCCCCAAACTAAGCAAAGCTTGTAATATGGGAAATAGATTACGAATAAAATACTTGTTAACTTTTTTTTTGTAAATGCATACTTATCATACAAAACAGCACCCAAACACAAAGCAAACTTCTGTATTGATCACACAATTGTTTGTCCTGGGTGGGAATCGAACCCACAACCTTCAGCGCAGAACGCAGATCTACTACCAACTGAGCTGTAAGGCTTGTTATTAAGTATTGTCGCTATGACAACTATTTATCAAAATCAAATTTTACTTGAAAATCAGTAAATCACCGTTCAACGGAGGGTCGGAACCCTAAGTGTGCGTTTTATTAAGGGACTGTATCCTAAGCTAATGAACATTGCAAACTGAGCTGCTCAGTCGCACGCCCCCCCAAATGCCAACAACTACTACTAGGAAGAACTACTACCATACCTATTACGGCCGCCAAGCAGCATTGCTGTGTTGGAAGGATATGGTTGCCGTTGAAATTTCAGGCACGCGATAATTAGCACCTTTATGTCTCAAGTTGACGAAGTTGACGAAGTACCGCGCAGGCCTATTGTATTGTGAGCATTCAGCCGTCTATCCGATTCCATTGCCCGGGGTAGATCTATAGGAGGATAATCACCCCTCCACTTATGTCTATTCTAACTATCGATCTCCGACAACCCCTTATTAGGGGTTTTTAGAGGTCGATATAGTTAACTAAGGGTGGTGTTCTTCAAAATATAATTGTTCGATTATCTAGTTAAACGGACTTTTACTTTTAAATACCAAAAAAATTGAAGTATATTACTTAAAGATAAAAAACGACTAAATTATCAAATACATTTTTGGAGCTTGGTGGTTGTTACCGTTAATATCAACATTTTACAGATGGTGAATAACATTTTTAATATGAACTAACGGACAATTACCTTTTTTAAAAGCATTTGCTTTAGCAGTCTTCAACGTGTTCAAAGCCATGTTAGTAATCTCACCCATACACAGACCTCATCCCATCTTTACGTGTCCACTTTTACGTATTTTATAAATCCGAGAGCAGGATTTCGGTTGAATTTAATAAATCATTCCGTGTTTCCTTCCGCCTTGAATGCTTCCGGAAGCTCCAGGTCCCCGTTTTCATAACCGTCCCCGGGTGAAATGAAATATTCTCGGCCCACACGTTTCGGCTCTCAACACTGACGTGTGATTTGGAGATGAGCATACGAAGGTGGAGGCTGTATAAGATATTACTCCCTCTCGATCGATATAAATTTGTGGTTTTGACTTTGACTATAGACCGTTCACTGCATAGTGAAATATGCTGTTCCATTATGTATCCTTGGCAACGTTTTAGACAAGGTATTAAATAAATAAATATTACAGGACATTTATTTCACACAGCGCCATCTAGCCCCAAACTAAGCATAGCTTGTAATATGGGAACAAGATTACAGATAGGATACTTAAATACTTTGTAAATACATACGTACTATATGATACAACACCCAAACACAGAACAAACATCATCAAATTGTGTGATGTCCTGGGTGGGAATCGAACCCACAGTCTACAGCGCAGAAGGCAGGCATACAACCAACTGAGCTGTAAGGCTTGTTTATTGTTACTAGGTACTTATTTATAGGAAAAACAGTCGTGCTACCTATGGTCTTTAGTTGTTCAATATCAGTCATTTATTAAAAACACCTTATTTAGGCATATTGTTTGGGTATGTACACCTGCCAATTCTGGGCAAAATTTATCCAGAAATCAATGAGGATCATAAGGGTCTAGTACAATAATGTGTACAGGGCCCTTATGTGGTTACCGAGATGCTGCAGCGCGTCAGGCATGTTCTATGACGCGGGAGTTTCTGATTTCTATGCTGTCATGAGAAGTCAGATAGCAGGCTTTTGGAATAGGATAAGCCGCTCCAACAATGACATTTTGAGGGCTGTCACGGGCAATCTGGCCAATCCAATATTTAAGCATTGGACTTCGGCACACTTGGCCGAGAACAAAAAGTGACCGTTAGTAGCCAAGTACCTACATTATGTGGCTAGGTATCTACCTCAATACTTAAGTATATTATTTTATGTTAATTTTAATATTTTATACGTTATATTTTGTAATTTAAAATATACTAATTTTGTAATTTTGTGATCTGGATTTTATTTTAATTATTTATTTATTTATTATAGTAGTTCATTCTATTAAGTGAATAAGTGATTTTGATGTATTTGATGATACACTTACTTTAAAATGGTAGGTATTGTGAATTTAGAAACCAAGCAACTAATCCAAAGTTGCTAAACGGCAGATTATTTTTGTGTAAAATCGAGATCCCTAGCCCTTAGCGGTGGTGAGCACAAATATGTTTCAAATACAAACAGTTTATCGAAATCCGAAAAAATTTAGAACGTCAAGATGTAGGTAGCTGGTTAAAAATTAAGTATAATTAATCTACGTACGAAGTTACAACGTACGAAGAACGTCAAAAAATGTTTGGTTTTCGCTAGAGCTAATGACAGCCATCTAATAACCCTGTCTTGTATGACGCGTTTGACGTTTAAGAGAAGTAGAGCCCCTTTTGAAAGGGCTCGTCCGGAGAAGAACTGCCACCATACCTATTTCTGCCGCTAAACAGCATTGCTGTGTTCCGGTTTGAAGGGTATGGTTGCCGGAGAAACTACGGACACGCGAGGCTTTACACTTTTATGTCACAAGTTGACGGGCGCAATGCAGTGCCGCGTATGCCACGTGCCTTGTGGATGTTACCTACGTAGTAAGGCTTTGCTATAGACAAGGCTGCTTGCTTGTTCTATCTCCAAGTGGCATAAAAAAAACAGTAGCACTCCAGGCGTGCCGCCAGAAGTGATAACTTGAAGTTTGTCGATCTTAGCCGAAGAGAATAGCTGAGATTGTTGGTACTTGAATCTCAATGTTGTCGGATTGGTCGCAATATATATTAATGAGGGTTGTTTTTGCAACACAACTGACACAATGACTTCTTTGAACTGACGTTGATACATACCTGTCACGGCTGTCAACCGTCTGTCTATAGGTAAAGGGAGTCTTCAAACGGTCCTTACTCGTACCAATAAGAATCGTAAAGATAACGTGACAATGTGTTTCAAATCAAATGTGTCAAAAGTGGTGTCGGTAAGGTCTCACGAGTTCAATGGTTTTGTTCCATCTCAAAAAATAGCCACTACGAAATACGAAGTTAAAAAAAAACGCCATTACAATTACTTTACTGTGTTCCGACATTTGGAGATAAGATAGGTAGCTAATTCATCAGTCTGTTGAGGGTTTTGGGTGAAATGCGTGGCCAAGCTTGGCTATATTATAACTTGACACCGGTGTTATAGGTGAGATGAAGACTTTCCCGCCTTTCACGCTTTCCCGTCAAGGAAGAAGATAAATGGTTTCATATAACTCTCACCCACAAAGCAAGAACAGTAAGTGCAGTAGGTACATTACACCATGTCTTAATTCAGGCACATTGTCAGAACAGCGAGGTGGCAACGCTACCCATACATAACCATCGCGTGACTCGAAGTAACCCGTTTGGCTAACATATTAACTGCTCTGCCAGTTACCGGCATTAATTATGCTGTGTAATTATGTTTTTTAAACGTTTTTGGTTACCTTTTTCATAATTTTGTGTCCAAGACGTTTTTTTATTGTACGACGGGGACGCGCTAGGCCTTCATCTCACTGGGTTACAAGTTAAGATAAGGCCGAAGGTGGAAGCGCAATTCACCCGGAATTCTCAACAAACTGAGGAACTGGCTATCTTGCCTCTAAATGCCGGAACACAACAATTTTAGAATTGTTTTACGGCCTATTCAGGGTAGGAATCTATGTTTATTTTTTATTGGAAAACCAACAGCTAAAAATCCAGTATAAAAACTTATTATGATGACAGTGAGCTAATAATACGTATTCACGAGTAATGATATAGTAGGAACAATGAATGTGAAATTTAAATTTATCCATTTTTCCAATAGTATTTTAGTGTGGTAGCATTACAACAATACAACACAACTTCCATGAATCAATGTTAGTGTAATCTAGTCTTTTTTTTATTTACAATGCGATAGATATTGATCGAGGTATGCCTAGGCAAGGATGGGAGATAATGGAGCGTGTTGGTAGTAGGTACTATAAAAACGGACGCAGGCAGATGACTCCATTTTTTGGAGTGCGCATGATACAAGTAGTTATTGTAAATAACATTATTGTAATAATGATAATAAATATTACAGGAAAATAATTTCTCACAGCGCAAACTAAGCATAGCTTGTAAACAAGGGTACTAGATATCAACCAAACGTTAATGATAATTAGATGTAGTACGTCTGAAATTTATAATGTCAAGATGACGTCATGAAGTTCCTGGGCAAACTCCAAAGTAAAACATTAAAAATATTGAATACAGTGTCAATATGTCTGCATACTGTATGCAGAATTTGTATACGTATGTATAAAAAAAAAACCGTGGCGGTCGCAGGTTAAAAGCCGACTAAGGGCTCTCCCCAGAAAAAGGACAGCAGCTTCCTTCTACACCTTAAATGCGATTACCAATACACCACACAAACGTGGTGATTATGGTAAAACCTCGCAGCTTTGGAGGCTCTGTCCAGCAGTGGACACTAATGGGCTGATGTGTATTAAAATGTGATTCTATCCTAATCAAGTTTCTATACTACTTATATCTAACTACGCGTTTGGGCTTGATGAGCGGCGTTATCTTACTGTCGTGTCAGCATCGCGCTAGGTAGGCCACAAGGTAGGCCGTATGCTCGTTTGACACCTATAGTCCATCAAATCTAAGAAATACACTATGACAGCTGTCAGGTCAACTTGTCTAGGGATGTGAACCAAATAATCGCCATCGAAAATATCCGATATTAATGAGAAATTGAAAAATCGATATTGATACTTTATAGGTAGGAAACAATCGCTTACTTTTTTGATGAAACTATAAACTCAGATAGAAGATAAATAAATATGTATCGCTTAAATAATACCAAATAAATTAATTATTTCTGCTTTTTTTTTTCAAGATAGCCACCCACAGATAGTCGACTGACTAAATTGGAGGCACAACCTCCAATTGTACCTACTTCTGCCAGTGACAAGTGACGTATTGAAAGTGTCAAGCTTACGAGACAAAATAAATATCGAGAGAGATTCAAGAGAGATAAATTTAATTAAAAATAAATTAAAAATTTCAATTTTTCCTTTTCAAAACGACATCAACCTTTGTTTTATGTTAGAAAAGATATTACATTACGTTAGCAACAAGAGAACCTCGAACAGTCAAGTGAATAAAGACAGTTTGTAAAAAAGTGCTCAAGTAAAGTAAGAAAGGTATATTGAAAACACACTTTTATCTATTTACTACTATTAATTACGTTCTATTTGAGAATGAATCTCCGTTACAAACCAGACATCACGAGATCTCAGTTTGTGGTGAACTACTAGAATATGATTATATTTTTTATTTATTTAGATATCTATATTTATTCATGACAAGTAATTCTAAGAACTACTGAACTAAATTTTGGTCACTCGCGCACTACATAAAACTATCTCACGGATTTTCCGCCAAAAAGTAGGTTCGATCAATTAAATTATTTCAATATTTTTACCGATTTGGAAACTCAAAAATTTTAAACTGTCGCAGCACTATTGTAAACAACTAAATTACATTGTACAACATTGTATAAACGTGAACCTCATTCACAATTTTACTGCTTGTTTATGTTTTAAACTAGTTTTACGAGATTCAAATATAGATTGATGTTCAGGAATGTTTAATAAATATAATTATTTATCTGAGTAAATATTTTTTCGATATTATAAGAATTACTGTTTGTTACATTTTGTGTCTACGTTTGAACAAAGTTATAGCGTAATAAGAAATGCAAAACGTCAAAATGTACCTCTTAGATTTGATGGACTGTAAATAATGTAACAAAGTTAGCTCTTTGGAAATATGAATAAAGGCAGGCACCTATGTATTATCTCCCTCATGTTTAAGCTTTTCCCGTTATTTCAATTTGTGTGCTATCATGCTAGAGCAAACATATACCAGAGTCAATTCACAAAAACCTCCGACCCGCCCAAAAATTCAACTCATTTCACAGTTCCGTAAATTGAAACGTTAAATCTGTCAGCTGTGGAATTTATGGCATCCACCACGCATAATTACAAAGGTTTTGTCCATTAATGTGTCATTAACGAATATTTAATGGAGGTTTAACATTCCGTTTCAAGTAAAGTTTTGAACTCTGTGTTTTACTGCTAATCAAAATTCAAGTATGCTAATTTTAGACGTGAAACACTATTAAGCTCAGTGCGGCTCGTGATTTCCGCCATGTTTGGACATCACGGTTAGATAATTGGGTTATGCTTCGCGGATTCGTGTGACGCAATCATATGGAACCATTGTGAATCGTGCTGTAGAACCTACTACAAATCATGCTCATATTTTTAAAGCGATATTTTGGCTGGATGTTTGGATGGATGTCAGTTCCTTCTTCACGCCAAAGTAAATGAACGAATTAAGCTGAAACACAACGTCTAACAAAACGAATCGCTCTATTTTGCTCCTTCATGTCTAAACTATTGAAAGGATTGAGAACTGAACTGAACTGAAATTTTGCATACATGTTGTTCTAGCTAGACTGATAATCATAGATAGACTACTTTTCATCACATAAATCGGTTTCTATGGGATGAGAATGGGACGACAAACATCGCCATACAAAACTGATTATTGCATTCAAAAAGTGGCCATTAGTGGTAGTGGACATCCACTTCAAATGAGAATACCACAAGGATCGATCTTGGGGCCTTTTCTGTTTCCAGAATATGTATATGATCTGCCTTCCTGAGCAGCGACCTTAGGTGATACTAGTATTATTTGCAGTCATCTGCAATGCTATTTAATGAATGTTTAGGGTCGATAGAGCTGAAGTTAATTATTATTGTGTAAATGCTTATCTAGCTAAAGTTTAATTACTTAACAGTAAATAACTTCCTCATAAAAAAAAATATTGTGATTTACCTTGCCTAATATTCAAATCAACAATGGCTAAATAAAATACCTTATCTTAAATGGGGAAATACTTAACTTTATTGAAGCAACTTCTTGCTCAGGTATAAATATTTATGCAAAGTTGTAATGGGGTTTCATTAGGTAGATAGGTGGTAATAAATGTTAAAGCACATTACGTATTTACACATATGATTTTCTTATAATGTTGCTTAAATTATTTAAAACTCTGTAGTGTGTGTGGGTTCATGTCTTTCTTCTTGTGTGCTGGTCACACTTCCAAACAAATGGTAAATTTGACGTTTCAAAATAATCCTAAAATATCCGAATGAATGAACACATTTTGACTTTGACTTTGACGGTCTCTAAGTAACTCTACTGTTCCAGAGCAGTACCAGACAAAAGCGTGCCCAAGACTATGGCTACATTGCCACTGTGTTATTTGATATATATATTTACAAAAACATTTTCGAAAGTATAATGCCAGTTTCTAAGCAATAAGTAAAAGTACCATGATAAAAAGGCCGGGGAAATTAAATCGGTTAGCAGATACCAGACGTCCAAGTTCCAGAAATTGTTTCAGAACTAGAGGCTTGCGAACTGGTTCATTTGCCTAAATGAGCTCAATCTTTCTGCCAGAGGGATTTCAACCCTACACAGATATTATAAAGCTCAAAGTATTGGGTGGGGTCGTGCAGGTGTGTGGCAGAATTTTTGAATCTATGCAACTTTGGTGGGTAAATTAGGTATGCGATTATAGTTGTGGTTGTATGCGGAAAACGCGGGATTTTGACATCGGGCACGAACATTTACGCTTAAACTTTTTGCTAATTGTCAAAAACGAGCTGCAAACTTTGTAATAGCTACCGCCTTTAAAGCAAGTATATTTTTTTATTTACGGAAGGGGAAGCGATCACTTCACATTAAAAAATGGTATCTGGTAATGGTAATGGTAATGGTTAGAGCCTCAAATATTATTTTATTGTACGTTGGAGACGCCCTTGGCCTTCATCTCACCCAGTTTGAAGTTATAATAAAGCCGAAGGTGAAAGCGCACTTCACCTGTAATCCTCAACAGACTGGCTACATTACCTCTAAATACCGAAGCGTGAACGAAACACAATAATTTAGAACTGTTACTATGGTGACAGCTTAAAGTAGCTACCACTAGCAAGCCAGGCAGGCTTAAACAAAGTCCTACCACCAACCAAACCAAGCACAATATTGTACTCCCCTGGGCTTGGAACCCGGGACCTCTGGATCTGAAATCGGTGGGTGGAACCACTAGACGGTTCAACTAAAATGCACTGAGGCGGTTAAACTCACACACACATAACATATTTTTCATATCAGTTCCTCTAGGCTGTCTGAGAGAAGTCACCTCTGAATGATAAACCGCCTATCGGCTCATAGCTTAGTCGGCAAAACTGCTCTGCCTTCAGCGCTGTAAGTTGTGGGTTCGATTCCCAGCCAGGCCAAACATTTAAGTGATGAATATAGATGTTTGTTCAGTTTGGGTGTTGTATCATAATTATGGTATGTATTTTTTAAACTCACAGTATTTGAGTTTTCAATCCGTAATCTGGTTCCCATTATGACAAGCTATGCTTAGTTTGGGGCTAGATTAAATGAATGTCCTGCAATATTTATTTATTTATGGTATTGTTTTAAGTTATCCAGCGTTATGTAAGGTTTATAATTAAGTAATTTTATTTCATATCTTTATAAGCATGAACTGTGTACAAGAAGCGCCGGGAATCTTCATTTAAACTTGTTATAATAGTAACGTTAAACAGCAATTTCCTAACATCTTCCCGAGTTTGATTTATGAATATTGCAATAAATTCTTGCATGTAGCTGCTTTCCGGAAAAAGCAATACTTTACATAAAGCATCTTGATATTCGAGAACATTTTCTTACAGCGGCAACGATGAGACATAAAACGTTATATCGAAAACATGGCTGTATAGCATTAGATAATAATATTTAGATGTGACACTGAAACTATTTTGATTGTTCTGACTACCTATCAACTCGTTGATGTTAAATTTATAAGCTCTTTGTGTGTTTATACTGTGCAACAACATTCAGTGTCTATATTACCTGTATCGTACGACGCCAATATTTTAAAAATAATGAATAGAATGCTTATACATCTTCTTCTGGGTAAGCTCGCTTCATCGAGGACTTTATTAAGGCTGGTTTTAAAAAAACGCAAGGTCCGTGGTCATTAGCTGTTTATTTTTAACTGACTTCAAAAAAAGGAGGAGGTTCTCAATTCGGGTGTATGTTTTTTTAATACTTGATTTTTCGAAATAGATTTTGATGATTCTTGTTACGTTTGGTAGGCCATACTTGCGAGGTGGATAAATAGAAATTTATCAAAATCGGTGCAGTATTTTGGTTCTTATATCAAAATATCTGGAAAATATATGTCATCCAAGTAAACGATATTGCATATTCTGCTTTCCTGTGGTGTTTGGTGTCACTAGAGTAGACCTTTTGAACCGCTTGCCTTCCAGTATCATAATCATTATCATCATCATCATCAGGATTTTGCCATAATCACCACGCTTGGCATGTTGATGATCGCAGTAATGATGATACGTAGTAGTAAGTGGAATTGACTTTGATTTTTTGTATCATCATCATCATCATTACAGCACATAAAAGTCAACTGTATAGGACATGGGCCTCCCCAATGCTAAAGTAAGCAATGGAGAGTTTTGTCATAATACTCACGCTTGGCAGGCGTGTTGGTGATCGATGACTCTTTAACGACCACTACTGCATTACCTCAGAACTCCGTTATTACTCAACCGATTTAGAAAATATATTTTAATACAAAAAATAACGTATTATTGCACCCTCACACGACTCTTAAATAGTGTGTCGGAGACGTCGTGGTGTCGCAAGTTTTACAACGAAAAAAGGCGGTGCCATACAATAAACGTGTTGTTGTGCTTCGCAATTCGGCACCAACTTCAAATTATATGAACTTACCCTAGGAGTTATTTGTAAGTTTTTAGTGGTGAAGTCGGTTCCATTTTTTCCCAAAAAGAGTTTATTTAAATAAGAGACTGCTATTCATAATTATTAACTAGTAGTTCGCCCCGAACTAAGATCCCGTGATGTCTGGTTTAAGTTAGGTATTTAACCACGGAGATTATTTCTCAAATAGAACATAATTAACAAACGATCAAAGTGTGCTTTCATTACACCTTACTTACCTTACTTAAGTTCTCTTTTCCTCAATCTCTATTTATTCACCTGAGTACCCGAAACACTCTCTTGTTGCTAACTCTAAAATCTACCCTCAATAATCTAATTGACTTTACGAAATTCGTAGGCTCCAGCCCACGGATGTCGTAAAGTCAATTAGATTATTAAGGGTAGTCAACCAAGGGGCTTCAACAAAAAGGCAACAGCTTTTTTCTAGTATATAAACAAAACATTAGCAGTGCGCACCAATCTGTCTGCGGAGTCTGCGAGCAAAAAATTGTCTAAGGAGTTACAGTTCTATGCACATGTTAGAGTGCATTTTACGAGCAAACTACGTTACAAGTCAGTGGCAATGGGCCAAAGGCGCACGCGGTGCAGCCACCCTTTATATTAATTGGACATATTATTAATAATGTCAGCCTATTTGCTATAACAGCGGTAATTCCAATCATTATTAGGTCAATACAACAAGGCTTGCAGCTCAGTTGGTAGTAGCTCCAGAGGATCCAGAAGTCCCGGGTTTGATCCCCATCGAGAATGGATATTGTGCTTGGTTTGGTTGATGGTAAGACTTTATTTAAGTCCGCCTGGCTAGCTACCACTATTCTTGCCTATTACCTTTCTATTTACATATAAAAATATTCAAAATTGTTGTTTTCCGGCATTTAGAGGTAATTACACTCAAAATCAATAGCAAGAAATGGCATTGTTGCTCTTTAATAAAAAAAATGTATTACTATTATTAAGTAATTGTACGACGGGACTCGAACCCGCATCTTTTCCTACAGCCGGAAACGCTCTAACCAATTTTGCTACGGGGGTACCGACGCAGATTCCGATTTTTTTCTTAGCCGCTGGTCTAAGTACGAGTATTGTTTATACATTGTGTATGATATTGTATGTATTATATAAATGTTGTATGTATTTATAACATATATTTTACGTAATGTATAATATGTCTCTATATTAAATTTAAACTAAATTTAGCTAGACCCCTATTTGACCAACCACTTCATTAGCCAATAAAGCATTACAACCCAAAGGTGGTTTAGAAGAAATAGCGTCTATTATATATATATAGGTCATTTTTTTATCATATTTTGTTTCTGAGGTGTGCAATATTTATTTTCATTTTATTTCATTTCCCATCCGTGTGTCCCTGGCTAATGTAAGGTCATTTGTATCTTACCTTCACGATGAACATCTGAACAATGTAATCAACGACTTATTTGCTGAACATTATTGTTACGCTTTCGGCTAAAATTAATTGAAAAAATAAAATGAAAAGCAAAATGAGTGATAATTATTCCCTGTTTCATTTGCGAAACAAAGGCTCAAAGAAAAACATTTAATAAAATAAGAATATTAGGAACATAATCGGGACAGCAATTAAGGTTTTTTCTGCTGAATTTATAAGGGACAGAAAATCAGGGTAAGTCTTTATTTTGGGCAAACAATTATTGTGAAACACATTTTTCTCTCTTTTGTTTTGTCTACATAAAATCCTTGAAACAAGGATAACAAATAACTATTTATTTTGTGGAATCTAAGAATTCGCTGAAACTTATAATACCGAAGGAATCAGCTTTCAAGCGAATTCGCTTGAAAGCCTCAACCCTTCCTCAGAATCACAAGTCACTGTTCGTCTGTATGTCTATTCAACTTAGCGATACATTTATAACTTATTAGATATACATTTAATGAATTTGCTCCAGTAAATAAATTGTAATTATTGTAATGGATCATTAAAAAAATCTAGCCCGAGGTTCTTGTCTTTTTCCTTGTGTGCTGGCCGCGATTCCGAACAGGCGGTAGATTTGACGTTTCAAAGTGATCCTAAAAATCTTAGTGAATAAAAATATTTAACTTTGACTTTGAACTCTGGTTTTACTTACAAAACCGAACGCGAGGGCTGCGCGCCCTCAACCTTACTGCGAGTAACACTCACTGATGATGATTCACACGTTGAATTAAAATCGTTGGTGCCTACAATCAATACATCGTATAAATACGTGAAAAAACCCCGTGTCATTAAATTTATTGTCATTTGACATCCCAATATCTCCATCAGTTGTATTGAAGCCTTAAAGTTATGACTCGCTTAAAATAATAAAAAGAAAACGGACTTCACTTAAAAATGTGATACGATTTCGTTTACCTGGATGACGTAAATTTTCCAATTTTTTTACAACAGACAGACGGACAAGACAGATAGACATACAGACGCGTCGGGTACGTGTTTTCTTTACTTTTGAGGTAAATACAGCCAAATCGCTTCAAGGGTGCCTATAGTATTTGAAGAGTTCTCTCGATTTTTCCAGAATCCCATCATCAGATCCTGACCGGATGATGATTGGATCACCTAAGAAGTATACCGACCCTAAAAATACCGTTAAAAGTATACCGTTAAAATATGGTTAAAAGTTATGATAATACTGAAGGTGACTGCCGCGACAAAACAATAAAAAAAAAATATGGCGACTGACTTAGATAAGGTGGTGATAGCTAGCCAGGTGGACTCAAATAAAGTCCTACCACCATCATAACCTAGCACACATCTCGGGATTGTACCTCTGGTAAAATTAGCTTGGCGCAAGTTGCTTTTTTGGGGTGTATAATTATAATGTTTTTTTTTTATTTAATTTTATTGTACGACGGGGAAGCGCTTGGCCTTCATCTCACCTGGTTACAAGTTGAGATAAGGCCGAAAGTGGAGGCGCACTTCACCCGGAAACCTCAACAAACTGAGGAACTGGCAATCTTACCTCTAAATGCCGCAACACAACATTTTTTTAAGAACTATTATTATGGCGACAGAATTAGGTAAGATGGTGGTAGCTAGCCAGGCAGACTTAAACAAAATCCTACCACCAACCAAATCAAGCACAATATTGCTTCCACTGGGGATCGAACCCAGGACCTCTGGATCTGAAATCTGTGGGTTGAACCACTAGACCACAGAAGCGGTTAAAAAAAGATAATAAAAATGTAACTCGCGTCTACCGCCAGATGTCACTTTGTTACATGTTTTTCTGTTTGTCAATGGAGCCACAGCAGAATTTAGCTGTTTTCTCTTGTGCAGGAGCTAGGCCTCAAGGGGAAGGCCAGCAGATGAATTATGGTCTGTGGGTTGGCTCTTCAAGAACATTGCGTGTTGTTAGAGTTACCCCATTTTCCTAAGTTGTAACTTGTCACTTGTTCAACTATTTACTTGGCTTCGGAGGCTGTTTAGTATCTTCCAGGTCTCCCATTGTTGGTCTGACCCTGAAGCTTTCGTTCACGTAAGTAGTCGGGGGTTAGTGGACAAAGGTTTACTTTTCTACTTACTCTTGATTATGGTTGCTTGTGTAAAATACTTGGTTACAGTACAAAAGAAAGCATGTTTTCTTTCAGTTAGCCACGCATGTTTGCTGATAATCAATTTTGCTCCGTGACTAACGTTACATAAATAGCCGATTTATAACACGAAGGCTGTCTATTTCAAGAACACGTAAAGGCTAGTTATTGATACAAGCGGTGTTTCACTTTGCTATTCGGTTAAGAAATGCCGTGGTGGTTACGGCTTAGGAATCAACCCCTCCAACTCAGCCCAGGGATGTCATAAAAACCGACTAAGGGATCTCAGTAGAAGAAGAAAATAATCCAGCTCTAAGGGTAGAGCCCCTTGTGAAAGGGCTAGTTCGGGGAAGTACTACCACCATAACTATTTCAGCCACCAAGCAGCATTGCTGTGTTCCGGTTTGAAGGGTGTGGGCCGGTGAAATTACGGGCACGCGAGACCTAACTACTTTATGTCTTAAGTTGATGGGCGCAATGCAGTGCCGTGTAGGCTATGTTCTTAGTGGATGTGGCCTACGTAGTAAGGGTTTATTATAGGCAAGAGATGCACTTAACATCAGGTGGAATTCTTGTTTGTCCAGACTCCTAGTTGTATAAAAAAAAGAAGCAGCAGTTTCCTTCTGTGTATTATCTACACCTTTACTGTGATCACCAATTTGTCTGACAAACGTGGTGATAATGGTAAAACCCTCCAGCTTTGAAGAAGGCTCTCAACAGCAGGATACTAATGGGCTGTTGATATGACTTGGTTAAAATACTGCCTCACGGTTCAGTTGGTACTAGCTTTGCCTTCTGCGCTGTAGGTTGTGCGTTAGATTCCTATTTGGGCCAAACATTTGTGAGATTAAAATCTATTACTGGTCATTCAGTTTGAGTACGATACGTAAACAAACATGCATAATAATATTCTACACGTAACCTAGCTTTACATTTCACAATCTTTGCTTAGTTTGAGGCTATATACCATTGCGTAAAATATATGTCTTGTAATAATAATCTAATATATAAAAGGATAGGTCCTGAGTGAGTGAATGACTGACTCACTGACTGATTCAACTAGATATACAACGCACAGCCTAAACCACTGGTCGTGCAGTTTGAAATTTGGAGGGTATATTTGTCTTGGTATGTAGGCGTCTGCTAAGAAAGGAATTTTGAAAACTTGCATCCCAAGGGTTCAAATGGGGTTCAAAGTTAAGATTAAAATTTTACATATATCTGAAACCGTACAAAATAAACGTTAGAAAATTCGTATGTAGATTGCCTGCATATTTCGAGGTTTTTTATAATTTTCAATATAAAAGGGAAGGGGGTGAAATATTTAAGGAAACAACCTTCAAAGAGCTATAGCGAATAACTTTAAATGTTATCATAAAACAAAAAATATAAAAATTAAAGGGGGTCCCCATACAAGGAACGTTTTTATAAATTGTTATTATAGCTCTGACTTAAAAACGGTAATACCTATGTTTTTCAATTATAGTGCTTACTTCAAGGTATACCAATAAATTATAAAATCTGGCTAAGCGTGAGTCGGACCGGCACTAAGACTTCAAAAAGTCTGCATTTTTTGCCTGGAAATGTAAGTCAGAACCCTGGGTGTGCGTGTTTGCACATCATGTAGCAGCTAATCAGTCGAATTTATCCTGATATCCAACAAAAATATATATTTATAATATAATAATACTTGCGCCTATTACAAAAAACTAATACGCGGACGAATTCGCGGGTAAAATCTAGTTATATATATATTAAAAGTCACTTTTCGTTTTTCTCACAACTTGTTTACATTGGGACGAAGCATTGCAAGATACAAAATACGTACAAAATTTAATATATTGTACGTATCTTGTAAAATTGTTGCTTAAAATTGTTCGCTTCACAAGTCAAGTACTGTTTTAAAGAAGCTTAAACTGAATGGTCTACGTCGTAGACTTTGTGCTACGAGATCGTCTACGTCGTAGCTAATGTAGCCTGCTTATGACAAAACTTATTCACTCATTGTTCCAGTACCCCTCTACTTTCAGGCTTTTGTTAGCAACTTATCATACTATATTATTATGTATAAAAAACTGTGTATGAAACATACATCTAAATTTTAATATCTCCGTTCTGAGGTAAATAAAAGTTCCTTTTCTTGTCAGTAACAGACTTATTAGGAAATACCCTGGACTTCTTCCCCGTTATCAGTGAGAATTTTCTAAAATCCTTTCTCATTGCATCCTAAAGCAAAAACAATAGGAAGCTATTCTAAAATATTCGAATTAACATATTAAATTTCAAGGGTTTTCATTAATTTGCGCAGAACCATTTCTGAAATAATAATAGCTTAAGTTATTCTATAAACCATCAGCTATCTGACAAAGTCCCGTCAAAATCAGTCAAGCAGTTCTAAAGATTAGCTGGAATAAACAGACGGACAGTTCCTCAGTTTGTTGAGGATTCCGGGTGAAGTGCGCCTCTACTTTCGGCCTTATCTTAACTTGTTACCAGGCGAGATAAAAGCCAAGCGCTTCCCTGTCGTACAATAAAAAATAAAGTATAATATTTTCATTTGATTTTACCTCTACTAATAAGCTATTTTTCTTATTAAGTATAGATTATATGAGTAGATGTGTAGTTTATTTTGGTTTTATAAGTAAAAGCCAGAGATGACTGTGACTGATTTTCAGCTATTCCAATCTTTGATTGCCATGTGGCGATGTGGCAATTCACACAAACCCAATTTATCTCACAACAAATCTTAAGAGCTAATGGCTCAGAAACGCAATTCGCTGCTAAGCCGAATAATTACAACGTGATCAACACTCCGTCTTTGCAATTAAAACTCAAGCCGCTTTCCTCACAAAAGGAGAGAAAAACTCTCATTACTAACTAGATTGTTTATTTAAAAAGGCCTCCTTAATTAATTAAATACGTAAGTCTTTTTTAGAAAGTAAGGTAACAAAGTTCGTTGCGAGCTTCGAATTTATTTTAAGAAGATTTTCGGAGATTAGAAAAGGAAACGGCGAGTTTTTCGCTTTGCAAATTAAGTTGGCTGTGTGTTGGTTTCTGCGGATTGTGGATCCAAGATTTTTTTTCTGTAATCATATTTTATGAATTTGTGAAAATGAGATCTTTGCAATGTACGTAAAATGATATGAGACAGGATGGTCGACTAATAAGACATGGGTAGATCAAGATGGATAGCAGGTTACTTCTAAACATTATCTGACTTAATACGATCACCAACCTATGTATTGAGCGCGGTAATTAGGGCAGAACTTTTTTTTTTGAGGTATATTCACTGCCCTCTGTTGTGTTGCTGATGTGTTAGGATTTGGGTGTGTGTGTGTGTGTTTAAGTTTTTAGTATCGATATACATTTAGAAAGATCGTCTCAAAGTTTGTGATTAAATTTGTTCTTACGATTTCAATAAATAGTTTCACTACGGGGAAGCGCTTGGCCTTCATCTCACCTGGTTTACCCGGAATCCTCAATAAACTGAGGGACTGGCTACCTTACCTCTAAATAACGAAACATAACATTTTTAGATTTTTTGTTATGACGACAGAATTAGGTAAGATAGTCTATCGTATATATAAGATAGGCTGTCTTAAACAAAGTCCTATTACCAACCAAACCAAGCACATTATTGCACTCACAGGGATCAAACCCGGGTCCTCTGGATCTGACACTGGCAGGCAAATCACTAGACCACAGAGGCAATCAATTGAAATGAATAGAAATTTGTTTATCAATTTATGGTAATTGAGGGATATGGACATCTGCATCCACTCAGGTAATTAACAATTATCAACCCGGCTACCAAACGTGGTGGTTATGACAATCTGCATGCACTCTGAAAGGGAAAAAATATCCTGCAGTACATCTTTGTTTGTGACGGTATTACTCTATATTGATGAAATTTGAACTTAAAAGGAGATAGCATAAATAAAAATTGTTTGTCGAGGGGAATTTAAAATAACTGCGGTGGAAAGGACTACTAATATTTAGCCCATATCTTTTGAATGGTGCCGATTAATTTAAAATTTGGAATTCGCAGAGAGTTCCTGTACTTATTAATAGGTCTAAGGTTTCTTTGAACTAGAGTAGATTGAGAAATAAGGTTGGTAAGTGAGACAAGAAGATATGTGCCTTATTGGGTGTCATTTGACAGGGTTTATTTTTATCCTGAAGGTGTTTTCAAGATAAAAAGTTGCCAAGGATGATCATCTAGTCTCGCAAAATACTGACGTGATGGTAAATAAAATACCCTCACCTCAGTTTTGAAGCCGTTGTCTTCGTTATCAAAGTATAACGTGTCTATTGGTTTTATTGTTTTTCACTCAATAGAGTTGCCAAGCCAAAGGTTATAAAAATCTTATAAAATCCAATCATTCTATATCACTATTTTATATCACTGGGAATAATGACAGTACCCTCACTTGTGATTTACCAGACCGCAATCTATGCCCAAAATCACATAGAAGAGTACTCAAAGTTTGGAGATGGGCAAAGGTACAATCTGAGGCACCATGACAGGCTAAGGACAATACGCCATCGGCTAGTCAAGTCCGAGAAGCTGGTTCACATGATGGTACCAGTGGTGTATAACCGTCTGCCACCGAATATCACAGACGCACCATCAACGCAATCCTTTAAGTTTAAATAAAAAAATGGCTCACCGATCATGCGTTTTATACTATGAATGAATTTATTGACATGAAACTATATAGATAAATTAGATAATATTTTATTTATGTATTTTTTATCAATTTGACGCTCGTACCCAATTCTTTTTGTGATTTTTGACATTAAATGACATTAAATTGAATATTATTTATTTCTTATTATGATTAAGAGTTATTGGTTTTAGTTATTGGTACATTTTACATTTTTATTGTAAATTTGATATTGTATTAATTTATTATTGTTTGTTATTATTTCTAATGTTTGTTACTTTTATTCGACTGATTTTTTGACGTGTAACTGATGTTATTAATAAAGTAACTTGAACTTGAACTTGAACTTAGCCCTAAAATGAGATGTAAGGGCTTCAACTGCGCACATTGTTATGTCAACAGCCCATTAATATCATCACAATTTCGATAGAACTCGCTCCAAGACTGGTCCAAAACAAAACCGGTTAGGCCATAATCATCATGATACCTTTTTTATTAAATCCTTGGTCGAGTTTGAAAACATCCGTGAGTTGGAGGAGTAGATTTTCGAACAACGACACGGGCAACGGTTTTGAGAGAACTAAAAAAAAATTTCAATTGGAAGGGGTGACTTATTCACTTAAGTTATTCTGCCCACCTACTAAAACGTATTAACCGCCTCTGTGGTCTTGTGGTTCAACCCACCGATTTCCGATCCAGGGGTCCCGGGTTCGATCCTCATGGGGAGTACAATATA
Organism: Venusia cambrica; assembly: GCA_951394065.1. Lineage (NCBI taxonomy): Eukaryota > Metazoa > Arthropoda > Insecta > Lepidoptera > Geometridae > Venusia > Venusia cambrica. The sequence continues at coordinate 13,338,146 of OX596035.1, forward strand.
TTGTGCTTAGTTTGGTTGGTGGTAGGACATTGTTGAAGTCGGCCTGGCTAGCTACCACCATCTTACCTAATTCTGTCGCCATAATAACAATTCTAAAATTGTTGTGTTCCGGCATTCAGAGGTAAGATAGCCAGTTCCTCAGTTTGTAGAGGATTCCGGGTGAAGTGCGCCTCCACCTTCGGCCTTTTCTTAACTTGTTACCAGGTGAGATTAAGGCCAAGCGCTTCCGTCGTTCGATAAAAAAAAACGTACGATCGATGCTATGGTGCTTTGTTTTGATTTTGAAAGTGTATAGCATCAGAGTAGCAACGAGATAGACTCAGTTGAATAAATACAGATAAAGAAAAAAAGCTAATTATAATTAACAATATTTTTGAGAAATAATCTCCGTGGTTAAATACCTAAGCCAGACCAGACATCGCGAGATCTCAGTTCAAGGAAAATTACTAGTTTTTTTAAAGGATGGGTTAATTCTTACCTTAAGGCTTGTCATGCTCAAGGCCAGAGCAAAAGAAGTCTACGATGGTTCGAACTTTCCCAGAAAGTTTTCACACCAAACTGTTTGACGCCGGACTTCGGCAGGAAGGTGATCGCTAGTCTGGTGGATATTTACAGGTCTATAGGTTTACTCTTGTTGTGATAATTTAGCTATAACCGCTAGTAAAAACCACTGATTCCATTGCCCCGAGTAGACCACAGGAAGCAGGTCACACCTAAGCCAAAATTCTGTTTTATAACGTTAGGGAAAATAGGACAGGAAATGGACACCATAAAAGTTAAAATGATTGACAATAAGTCGACATGATACTAGAAATTTCAGTGTTGGACCGTCGCCAACTCGTCTGAAGTCTCCGCTTTGATTTTCAAGAGCCTCGTAATAGCTTACGATAAAGTCATTTTTGACAAGATTGAGATGCTTGCCTCGTACTTAAATTGAGCATATTTTTTTTAATTTTCTATACTTTTTCGTTCAGTTTTAATTTCAAAATATCTTTTTAAATAATTGTAAATAAGTAAGGTGATAAAATCTTCAGTGAAAATTTATCGTAAAAAGCATCTTACTTAAAAATAACCCGTAAGCTTACTGAATATACGCTTATAATAAACGTATGAAATAATAATTATAAACGATTAACGGATCGCTGAGCTGAACGCAAAAGCTGCAAAGATGAAACCAGAATCCGAATCTGATGGCGGAATCCACTTGAGACTAAGGCCCACTCGCGACGGTAGCGCCTTAAATGATAATAATGGGAAGAGTGGTTGATGTTATACGCAGTCACGAAGTGATAAAATAAATAAAAATCCTACCTTTCATTGCAATCGACGGCAGCAGAACAAAGCAGTGTAGAAACGTCCAAACCGTGTTCCTGTACATCTTCATATCTCTACTGTCTTCATGACAAGCGTTCCATCGAACACTTCACTAGATACTGCTTGTAATACCTGAAAGAAAAACGTATTTTTAACATCAATAATACGAAATAATAATACCCTGAAGTGAAGAATGCGTAGGGGCTACCTCTTAGTGTAGTCCTAGTGAGTAGTCACCCGGGCAACATAATCTTTTTAATCTGTATACTACGATGGGGAAGCGCTTTGCCTCACCTGAGATCTTATTATGTATGACCGATCGTGTCTTAACGCGCCCGCGTTACGATAACTGCATAGAATCATCATATTGACATATCGTAACGCGGGCGCGTTAAGACACGATTGGTCATACAGAATAAGGGTGCTGGTCTCATGTTATAAGACCGAAATTAGAAGCGCACTTCATCTGCAATACAACAGACGGAGGAATTAGCTAACTTGCCTCTAAATGCCGAAACACAACAATTACAAATCGTTGTTATGACGATAGACGTAGGCGAGATGGTAATACCACCAATCAAAGTATGCACAAATTTGTTCCCCCTGGTGAAATAACCTGGGACCTCTAGGTCTGATACCGGTGAGCGAACCACTAGACCTCAGAGCAGGTAAGTATGTCTGGACAAAATGAGTATATTGTTGCAAGCTAGATCAAAATCAGTGATTGAAATCATTCTGAGTGCTGTGTAAAATTAAAGTCCTGTAACATTATTTATTTACTTATTTGTTTATTTATTTATTTATACACAAAGATATCATCCTTATAATAGTAATAAAACATATAACATATATTTATATTAATTTTATTTACTTGTAAAGGTTATATAATATAATATAGATAACCTATAGGAACACGTAAATAAAATGAAAGTGTCTGTTTGCAATATGAAAATAATCGAAATACTTAACTAATTTAGTCAATGTTTGTTCAGATATTGTTAAATGAGGCGGTTCAACTGTAACTGAGTACTTCACATCAGCTGTTTCTTTGCCCAAGCTCTCTCAGGCTGTTCTTTAACCATGAGTCACAAAATTTGAATTGAGTTGACAGCCTGGAAATCCCCGAAGCCTCATTATCCGCTGGCATCGTTGGAATTCCAACACCTAACCTTATCTACGTTACAGTGGAATGTTCCGAGTTACTATGGGTTGATAGCCTGCGACCCGCGGTGATTAATACCTTCCCCCAAACCCTGCAAGTTATGGATATTGGTAAAGCATCTCGTATAGACAAAGTACAAATACCTGCCCATGAATAGGCTTTGTTTCGGTGTGCTTAGCTACCACCATGATACCGTGTGGTTATCTAATTCGAATCTCCGCAACGGACCTATATTGACGGGACTTTCACTGGCAGATAGCTGATTGATACTACTCTACTTAGGATAAAGAATTAGGGTACCGTGCGAGAAAAAACTAATTAATGTAAAGAAGAAAAGATAGTTATAGATATAGAGAAAGGAGTTAAGGTAATCCCCAAGGAATAATGACAAGAACAAAATCTAGGGCGTTTTCTATTACTTGGTAAAATTCATCTAATTATGGTCTGATCTCGCCAAGTACTAAGGAGCTAATGACATTGACCATTGAGTTTTGGACAATGAGTACAAATAGAGTATGTACGAAAAAATTAATAATGTGTGTCAACTGAATTTTTCTTACTTAATGATTTTATGCGTATGTTTTGAAAAGTTGCATTTTTGCACTTACATTACATTAATTATATAATATGCTGATACATTTACTTTTTATTATAAAATACCAATTTGAAATAAGACTACCTCTTAAATTACTGATATTTGGATCTATCACCCTATTAATACTACGCGAACGCGAAAATTTTAGTTCATTTCAGTCTTCGCACTATATCCATGTTGATCGCCATCAACAACTAAGAAGTGTTTTATTCGATGGAGACGGTTTATCGATACCCGTGTGCTCTAAGCTCTAATCCATTCGCCTATTTATTCAATTGTCTTGTAGCAGCTCGATTACCGTTCAGCAAACGAAATAACAGTCTCCGTTACGAATTATTGTGAGCACAAATCACGCCCCGGAAGCTCGCGTGAGGCTAAACATCAAATTAACAAGTACAGACAAATTTCAACGCTGTTCCAATTATGTGAAAGTTTAATTTGCATTGGGGCAGAAAATCGTGCAAAATCGTTGGGTTTATTTTGTAAACGGGTTATCTAACGATGGTGTTAGTTACTCTATGTTATACCTGCTGGATTCAATAATGTCGAATGTTTATTATTACTTAGTGTAATTTGAAAATTGATATGCGAGGCCAAAACTTTACAAATAATTTGGAATGGACTGTATGAAACAAAAATGATAGTGACAGTGTTTTTTAAGCATTTACGATTGGTCCAAATTTTTTAAATAATTATTGCTTAGAACTGCATAACCAAAAATTGATTTCCATGAGCGGCATTATTACAAAGAATGGTTCGGGAAGCGATTGAAATTAAAAATAATCATAGTTTCGGTAATGAAGACGGCTTCAGACTATCTGCCCCTCGGAATCCAGTACTAGGTGTGCTTCTAAGACCAATTGTGTTGATAAGGTCAGTGAGTTATGTATCCTTGAATGAAGATGAGGGTAGTTGTTAAACACCTGTGCTTCTCAAGGGTAGCTCCCGAATTCAATCCACCCACGACCACGGCTGGTGCTACCCCGCCGAAATGTCGGGATGAATATAGGTAATAGTAGTAGAGCTCCTTATGAAAGGGAAATCCGGGAATCTCGTCCGGGGAAGAACTATAACCATACCGATTTCGGGTACCGAGCAGCATTGGCGTGTTACGGTTTGAAGGGTATGGTTGCCGGGCAAATTATGGAAAATAAGCGAACACAAGTTTTTTCGGTTCAAAAATATATTATGTTCATGCTTTGAAATTTTAAAACAATGATGCGTATAAGTTTGTACCGGTTAAGTTCAAGCGAGGCTCGTCGTTTATTTCATGTTATATACATCAAAGGAGGCCTAGGAGTAGACCTCATCCATACCCAGGTAATAACCAGGTGAGCCTCAGGTCAATCTGATGACGTAAGATGAGCTTACTCATTTCAAATAATAAAAAAATCCGAAAACATCATGCTGGTAATATGGCAACAAAAACTCATTAACCCTGTAAAAAGGCTAATCGCATGGATTACACGAACGGCGTGAGTGTAATTGGTTGAGGGGGTGGCAGTCACGGTGATAAGGGAGGGTTGGACAAGTTTGCAAGGATTATAATACCTTGTATTATGTGTTTTCAGGTTTTTTATACCACTAAGTTAGCAAACAGTCTCATGGTCCGTCTATTACCAACCAACAAACCAGTCTGTCCACCTAGTTGGTTGGTTGGTATTTTTTTCCAACCGAAAGTAAGCGGTTACCGTTTACTATAGACCCTTGCATCAACAAAAAAATTCTCGCGCGTTACCGACCAACCCTGTGAAAATGTAATGATAATTTATTCATAATATATAATTTATTTATACAGAAGATTAATTTCTGATACACAAGCAACGGAAATGCGAAAAATTTGGTTTACCTACGGATCGATACAATTGGTTTTTATGTAACTCAAGTTATCCAGACCAGTACCAGATGGCAGCGTGCCCGAGACACTAGCTGCATTGCCTCGCTGAATAGTTTTGTTAATTCTCTGGCCTAAATTGGTGAAAAAGTTTTGGCAGCCCTTGGGTCTCGCATTGCTTTAATCAAAAGCCCTGCAAGATTAATTGACAAAAAAAACAATCAGTCATCATTGTTTTAAATAATGATGATCTTGATTAACTTATATAAAAGTAGCCTATGTCCTACTCTTTTCGACTCAATCCGTTTAATAGTTTTCGTGTGAAAGGGGTTGAATTGAACGAATACTTTCATTCAACAGCATTGTTCACACAAATTACATCTAATATTTCAAAAAATTGGTACCTAACGGCGTGCATAGTTATGCAAATCTTCCGTGATTTTTGTTTTTTGCCTTGAAACGTGGGCTGGAATCCTCGGTGTACGACTTTATTTTAACTCACAATAATAGTCGAAAAAAAAATTTGGCAAGCAATAAAGAAGTACTTTATTCATTCATGCATTGCTTTAACAATTTTTACTGACCATTGCACATTTACAGGAGTAGGTGCTTTTGCAACACAAACCGATAGAAGCAACATCGAAATTGGCTGTCCCTTCGTGAAATAGATTGGTGCAACTTACCACTCTTACATTTGCCCTCACTGTCAACTTTATTACAGACCACGCAAAGATCATTATTGGTTGGCTATTTGAAATGATAGGCATCCGCGTTCGTATAATGGTTTCCAGGACATGAAAGCCAAGTGTTTGAAATAGGTACAGTGGAATTCTGTGCATGTCTGCACTAAGTTCATTTGACATTAAGTAGAAATATTTCTTGCTGTTGTCTAAATAATCAGAAGGTAAACAAATCGAAATTTTGATCAAACAATTTGTCATCATCTTGCTGCCCACTCATCCAACATTAGGTGGGGATGAAGGGATAAGTTTTTTTTTTTGTAAATTATGTGGATATAGTGGGGATAATTATATGGATATTTTATTTAATTTATTTCATTCACAAACAATATACATTGCGTCGGAATATCATAAGCAAATTCTTAAAATTTACATTGAGTAGGTACAATAATTAGTAAAAACAAAGTGTAACGCTAAAATAATAATAATAGTAACTATCAATGCAATGTCCAAGTGTTAAAGATTTATCAAATTAATTAAATTCAGTGTAAAAATAAAACTTAACTGATTTATGTCAAAATTTTATTCACAATAATTACAGTGGTACCTGCCTAAGCGGTACATTTTTTTTTATTCGTTGATAAATTCGTCAACAGAATAGTAACACTTTTTCAATAAAAACTAACTGATTCAGTTAGTTTTTAAGTTTGTATGGACTATATAGATTGTTTTAAAAATGTTAGGTAACTTATTAAAGAGCTATCTTGATAGCTAGCACAGTGCTCAGCTATCCTTAACCTACGTGAGAAGACATTGACAAGCCTCATAGCTCAGTTGGTAGTAACTCTGCCTTTTGCGCTGTAGGTTGTGGGTTCTATTCCCACCCAGGACAAACATTTGTGTGATGAATATAGATATTTGTTCTGTGTTTGGGTGTTGTATTGTATGATAAGTATGTATTTACAAAAAAAAGTATGTGAGTATTCTATCCGTAATCCACTTCCCATATTACAAGCTATGCTTAGTTTTACAAAAGCATTTTAGGCCAAACTTGAAAATGAGACGCTTCGCTCGCTCCGTCAATTAAGTCATTAAATTAACAAAGTAAAATGATAAATAAGATGTTTTCCTTTTCAAGTTAGTTTGATGAGATCTGATTTGTAAATTACTTCTTTTTAATTATTTTATTTTAAACAATATTTTTAACTTCTACGTATTGATGCCAATTACTCAAATTAGATTGAAAAAGCTTCCATGTTTTACCTCGTACACCTTAAAAGTCCAATTTTTCTAACAATATCTTATGATCGACTGTGTCAAAGGCTTAGCTCAAATCTTGGAATAATCCTCCTACCCTTAATTTATCATCCAATTTTCCAATGACATCATCCAAAAGTCTTTAGACCACGTCTCCAGTTATGTAGGTAGCCAAATTGCCTATTCTTTTGAATGTCATATTTATACAAGTGCTTAATAAGCCCGCCCGTTTCTTGCAGTTGGAGTCAAAATATCAAAATACAGTTCTTGTTTTGATGTTGTTGTTTATGTTCATAAAGTCAAAAAATTGTCAACCACCGTCACAAATATGTAAAATAATCACAAATATGTTCAAGCAGAATAACTTTTTATAATGTTTATGTGTTATTATGGGAGCTTAGCACTGTATTGGTGATGTTTTTAGTTGTTGTTTTCACTGGTATATCGATACTTCGGGCTCAAAGGCGTAAAGCGCAAAGCCAGACTTTTCATGAGGAGCAAAAAACAAGCATGATAAAAAAAAAACATGGATTATAACACAGATAGCAGCAGCAAGGGGTGGGGTCTTATTTGTATCCTTTTTCATCCACTCTTATTTGTCTTCATCCGCGAGTGGATAGAGCTGGGCTCTATTCGTTGTCGAGGTTATCATCCAATCAAAAACCTTAGACCTGCCCGATGTAACGAACAAGATCAAGACGAAATTCACCGAGACAAAATGACCACTCCATTTTTTTTTCCTTAAATTGTTTTACTTGATGAATTCAAATCATACGCTTAAATGTCATGGACACTGTGCTACTGACATTTATAAGTAGCTACCTGCTATTATTTGAGGACGGGAAATTATGACCGCTTAAACACTGTGCCTACATATTTATCTTTCAAATTAAGTCTGACCTGTCCTATTTTGGTTCACAAACCGACATTTCGACAAAAGTTTACCTATTTATCTGATTTTAACGGTTTCTCAGTTAACTATTTGATTTTTATTTATTTACTACCAAATCCAGCGAACTTTGAACCACTTCAGACGAATCTTAAGAGCTGTACTAATATTTATTTTCTCCGATCAAGGCAGGATAGGATCAGCTTTTTCACATAAATCTCTGTAAAACCTATCGCGCTTCTTTTGTTTTTGCTAGCTACGTTTCGCATCGAGTAAGGGCCTAGTCACACTGGTGATTTGCAAACGTGTTTTCAGTCGAACGAGCTCGTATTTTGTATAGCTTATATTCGCGAATCGATATAGCGAATATATCGATATAGCGAATTCGAAACCTTCCGATGGAGATTCCGAGAACACTATTCGTAGCTCGAAAATCAAAATAGTTTTATATTAGAATTCGATGCTTTTTAAAGAAGATTTTCATAAATGGTTAGAGAATAGCGCTGAAATCTGTCGGATTTTACGTCGGATCCGATTAAAAGTGATGTTTCCGATCCGACAACTTTCAGTGTGTTCGAAAATCGCTATACTGATCACCACGCGTACGCAACGAGCGCAAATCGCCATTCTGTATTCACAATCTACGCTCACTGTCTGTGAGTTTAGTTCACGTAATGTTCTTAAAATGTCCGCTATTCAACCGCGCTGACAATTTGCCTGCTCAAAACGCTAGTGTCGATTATACAATTCTCAAATCTTTGATATATAAATTACGTTCGTGGATCTATTTTCTGACATTGACTTGCAGCGATTGTTACCCACAACAAATTTGTGAAACGCTGAACTGTGTACGCGCGCAGCACGAAACACGTTCACAAATCGCTAGCACGATAACGCTCTAAGCGTATTTTTTTTTTGTAAAATAATTTCTACTATAATGGGCCAGGGTTGCACAAATTTGTGCTTGGTTTGGCATTTAGTTATTTCGGCATTTAGAGGTAATATAGCCAGTTTCACAGTCTTTAGTTTTATTTATCTTTTTGAATTTCGGGTGAAGTGCGTTTTCCACCTTTGATCTTGACACCAGGGAGATAAAGGCCAAGTGGGGAGTCTTAGAAAAAAAAACAACCATATAAATCGGCATAAATCGATAGCTCAGATAAACACAGCTCAAACAATGTAGCGAGCCGTCGACAGTCCAATTATGAAGTCTCTCCGGTCGCGGCTTCTGCTACCGACGTCTAGTATTTTTTGCCAACGGAATGATTGCCAGGGAAATGAGAAATGAGACCAAGGAAATAATTGGTCCGAGTGAATGGATATCGATACTGGGTTTAGGGCTCACCGGAAAAATGAATCAAACGGCCGTAAAATCGAAAGATCGGCAGATAAAAGCTAGAAGAAATCATTATCAAATAAGTACTTGGTAAGTAATTTATGTTAGCTACCTATAGAAACTTTGCTTGTATTTTTTAGGTGACCATCGACTCACTTGAATAACATGTAAAGATATGAGATAAAAAGGCTTAAAGCTTAAAGGTCCCTATTCACTCTGGACATGAAGACTCCAAGGTGTACTAGCTAGTGTGGAAAAAACAGATGAGGGCAAGGACTTCCATTCCTTACCAGTTTTCCGAACATAAAAATAGGCTATTCAAAATTAATATTATTAGTAAAAACATTAACTTAAAAGAAAATAAAGTTATGAACAGAAGTTACATTACATGGAAACAAAATCATACGCATGACTGCGTAAAAATCATCAGGGCGCACGTCTGCGAACATCCCCGATTGCTAAAAAACCGTGGCAGCAGTGGCGTCCCGAAATCGTTCTTGTATTGGATCCGTAGGGCATTGTAGGATTTCTGTGTGTATTTAGCCCACAGACCTCACGCGTACAGTACGCTTTAAAAAGAGTCACCTTAACTAGCGCTGTACATCGTGCATATTTGCGAGCGGGCATTTTGCACCTCACTGACAGAGCCCTCTCCCTCTCTATATCTAGTTCCTCTGACATATCATCGGTGATTCAGTGACGCGGGTATTTAAAATTTGTTATCCAGTTAAGAGGAGCTCCTTCAAGCCTAACAGCCGGTACAGAGTAGCATTTGTTACCGGCCCTAAATAGCATTAAAACACTTTTTGACATGATACCTGAGCCCATGGGCCGCCGCATTATGTCTCACTCATGTTAAGCATCTCTCTGAGAGCGGACTCAGTTTTTTTCTTTAGCAAAATAGCGAGACCGATTCTCAAAAAAAAAATGTTGTGTTCCGGAATTTAGAGGTAAGTTAGCCAGTTCCTCAGTTTGTTGAGGATTCCGGGTGCAATGCGCCTCCACCTTCAGCCTTATCTCAACTTGTGACCAAGTGAGATGAAGGTCAAGCGCTCCCCCGTCGTACAATAAAAGAGGACCGAAAAAAAACTGCACGTTGGGTTGCCCCTAAAGAGTGTACTGGGGGTGTACTTTTTCCAAAATGTTCACACGCAACTAAATAGCAAGCTTACTTATATTTGTACAAACCGAGCTTATGATATTACAGTAGGTACCCCAAAATATTTTAAGCGACTACCACACTCTGACGGAACACAGCAAACCGTTTGGCGCTGGACTTCGCAGGAGGGTGGTCTCGGTCCTACCACCAAGGTTGTAATCATTCCGTTGTAACTTCAGCGATTCCATTGCCTTTCATAGACCACTTGTAAGCCATTTGTCTGCATTCAAAAACAGGTGCACGGAACCTTGTAAAAAAAACAAATCACCACGCCTAGGCTTGTTAACTTAAAACCTGCTAGGTATGAGGCGCATGCTTTTTAGTTTATTTAAACGATATTGAATAGTTTTTTTTTCTGAAGAAACCCGTAAGTCTTGACAAAGCTACGAGCAATTGATTCCTAATATATAATCGCTTGGACTGAATAAGACTTTTACGCATAACGTACTACCTTTTGTCCGCAGTTTCGTCTGCTGAGTACCCAATTCAAAGTAGCCTGTCTCCTTAGTGGCGTCACTATATCCAATCCAAATCAACTGTTTAGTAGTTTAAAGGTAGCAAAAAATTCAACAAAGGAAATTAATAAATTGGGTAAGCCAAACATTTATTGGCGATTCATATGATGTGATTTTGTGATTCTGTTGAACGGTACTAAATTATGTTTGCGAAAATTTACCGAACTGCCGTTAAAATAAACTAGTAATCTAGGACTTTAGAGCGAAGACTAGATTTCTTGTTTTCTTATGAATTAGGTTTAAGCATTAGGTTAAGGTGCTAGGGTGCAGCGGGGGTTGCATTTAGGCCACTTATTACATTATGTAGGTAAACTGTGTACATGTACACGGCTACAAGCATTCAGAAATACTTTCGTATTTATTTTGGGCGACAATCTTACCAGCGTCCAGTACAATGCGGTTTTATATTAATGATGGATGAATGAATGAATGAATGAATGAATTAATTAATGAAAATACTTTATTGCACGCCTAAAAAATAAAACTCTACTCTCTCTATACTTACTAACTAAATATTTTCTATCGCCTGTTCCGAATCGCGACCAGCATACAAGGAGAAAGGCTAGAACCTCGGGCTAGATTTTTTTTTATGATCCATTACAATAGCTTACATTTAATTCATACTATATATAAATATCTATTGATTCACTGGAGCTAATTCATTTTTTTAATGCCAGGCTTTCTTATCTTCTAGGTAATCTGAAATTTTATAATAAGCTTTCCTGGATAGCTTTTGTTTTACAATTTTTTTTTTAAATTTTTTTTGACAAGCTTAGCATATCACTTGGTAATTTATTATAAAAGCGTAAAGTTTGCCCTATGAACGATTTATCAACTTTATGGAGCCTATTTGTGGGAACAGCGAGTTTATAACAGTTTTTATCAAATAAGCTTATGTTTTTATGCGCGTACATAATAATATTTTCATAAATGTGCAAGCAAGGCAAAGTCAATATGTTTATTTCTTTAAACTTGCCAGTGGGCGGTCATATCGCTTTGAAGCGATTTCTTTCACACAACCTTTCGATGGAGATTATTTTATGACTAGAGAGGTGGTTGGTGATCATTTAACCAGGGTCTAGCTAAATTTACTATTGTATCATACATAAAGCTATGCTATAAATATACACACTACTTACATCAAACCCACAGCCTACAGTGCACCAACTGAGTTATGAAGCTTGCTATCTTTATGAGTTTGGTTGGTTATAGGGTAAGAAGAGACATGATTGTGTGATGAATGATTTGGGTAAGAAAGAAGTAAGTGATGAGATGACATCTGATAGAGGAATATGGAGAAAGAACACATTGTCATGTTGTTCTACCTTCCCGTTCTCTCCATGGTAAGATGTCCAAAAGGAAAAATGTCCAATAGATATATCAGGGGAAAAAATCTCACAAAGAGTTTCCAAAGCGATTTTAGCTTTCTTTATCTAATGGAACCCATTCGGGATTCCTAAAAGCTCGCGTGACTGAGACAATTCCAGTCTAATTTATTGAAATTCCTGCAGTCTAGTCTGCGGTTTTAGAAGAGCTTTGTTTATTTTCACTTCGGTCTTAGATATAAATACTAGTTAGTGAAATAAATTGGTCTGAAAAATGTTGCTCAGGTTTCACGTGGGTCTTTAAATGTTTGTCCTTTTGGGCCCACGATTTCTCAGTGCGACTTTTTAATTCGACTGTTTTTTTTAGAAAACATCAGACAATAGAAAAATATGTATTGCACATTTCTGCTAAAGTAAAAGAGTATATGTCAAAATATATGAGTACATCTGTGGAAAAAAAGTGTTCTACGAAATAATATAAAAATTACACTATTGTAGTAAATTACATATAATAGCCGACTTCAAAAAAAGAGGAGGTTCTCAGTTCGTCAGAATCTTTTTGTTTTTTTTATGTATGTTCCCCGATTATTCGAAGACGCCTGGACCGATTTCGAAAATTCCTTTTTCTGTTTGAAAGGGTCTTTACGAGTAGTCCCGTCGTTGTCAGATCAGGATCTGATGATGACATCCTGGAGAAATTGAGGATCTCTTCACATGTTATATTCACACTTGAAGCGATTTGAGTATTTTTAGGATGTATTACCTCAAACGTAAGGAAAAAACGGACCCCTTATAGCATAACGCGTCTGTCTGTATGTCTGTCCGTCCATCTGTCATCAAAATAATTCGTTCAACCCACCGATTTCAGATCCAGAGGTCTTGGGTTCGATATCCATGGGGATTACAATATATTGTGCATGGTTTGGTTGGTGGTGGGACTTTGTTTAAGTCCACCTGGCTAGTTACCACCATCTTACCTAATTCTGTCGCCATAATAACAATTCTTAAATTGTTGTGTTCCGGCATTTAGAGGTAAAACAGCCAGTTCCTCAGTTTGTTAAGGATTCCGGGTGAAGTGCGCCTCCATCCTCGGCCTTATCTCTCCTTGTAACTAGGTGAGATGAAGGCCAAGCTAACTTTACCCGTCGTACAATATAAAATAAAAAAACTTGTATCATATTCTTAATTGAAGTCGGTTTTCTTTTTAGTTTTTAAAACGTAATTATTGATTCACTACTATCTTCTGTTTCGCGAGTCGGTCTTGCGGCCGGGCAACATGGCGGCCGCGTTTTCCGGTTAGTATCGGTTCTGTCATTACATTTCGATACAAAAACTATTAAGTAGCTTTTTTTAAACACGATAAATATACAATATAATTATTTTTATAAGATACGTGATATTTATCTTACAAATATAATGATACATTGTTATTCATCAAATTACATTAAATGAGTAATATGAAAATTAAAGTAATGAAATAGGTACCAACAACCCATTTCAAAGATGAAACAAAACTCAACTTTCCGTTGAAAAGGGGAAAATGTTTGGATTTTTTTGGGACAACGCCAGGTTTGTGTATTGTTATGTTTTGGAGATGGAACCAGCAAGCGGGCCACCTGCAGTCAACCCTCAGCGTAGGTGGTACAAATTAAAAACCGGCCAAGTGCTAGTCGGACGCACACCGAGGGTTCTAACCCATATTTCAAGGCAAAAAATGCATTTCGTTCTGGAGCATTCATGTGGGTCTAACAGACTTGGCTGGTTTTTAGTATTTTTTGTCAAACATTTAGGTAAAATTTGTTGGGTTAAGGTTTTACCTTTGTTACGATAGAGCTAAAATAAATATCGTTAAAAGGCACGTTTTTTGGGCCCATCATTATTATTTTTACCCTACTGACCACAGAGAAGCAAAGAAGAGGGATATTAATACTACCAGCACCCTCAGCTAGGGGAGGAGATAAAATTTTTGTTCTCTGTTTTTATCCACCTTGTCAGAGCATTTTGTCTCCCGATGGTGGATAAAAATAGAGGATACAATTTTTATCCCCGCCCCGTGCTGAGGGGGCAGTATGTATGTATGTGGGTATGTATGTAAGTTTCTTTATCTGTTATCGCATAGGTAACTTCTAAACTTATTACCATAGTTTGTCAAATGACAAAATAGTAACAAATTTATTAGAAGATAAATGAGGTAAAAGTTGGAAGCTTTTTGATCGTCCGCTATGCCACTTAAAACTTAAAGCTTACTGCTGTTAGAACGTATTATTTTACTAGGGTAAGTCGCATACGACAACGGCTATTCCGATGAACATCACTTTGATTGTATAGGTATTAAATACATCAATATATGTAACGTGTAGATATTGTTAATTTTATAGACAATAAACATTAAATTGTTTGTCCATAACAGAATGTTTTCTTGATTCATAGTTTGTGGAGCTTAATTTTTTGTGGTCGGGTTTTAGTTTTTAAACGTACATTTTACTATAATTTGTCAGGCAATCCGCCATAATAACACTATTTGATAATTTTAACCGGCTGATTTAACACCCCTTTAGAGGTAGGACAGACATGTTCGAGACAAAACGGACAGAAAGCATAGGCAAAGTAATAGGGTCCAGTTGGCATCCTTTGGGTACGGATTCCAAAAAAAACCCGAATTGCCTTGGTAAAAAAGAATGCTTAGAAAGAGGACAAACTAAAAGAACATACATATCGCACATTTCATGATGTTTCAAGTACTTGACTAGTACAAGAGACTATAGTAGTACAAGAGTAAAGTAGTACAAGAAACTGAGTTAACAATTTAAACTCAGTTTACGTTTATAATAATTCAATTTATTTATTAAGATAATTTGCAATCCATTGTGTTAGTTCACTTATGACTAAGGGTTAGTACTTAAAATTAATTAAAAATTTTGTCCTTATACTTATAACTCGGTTTATACCTTAAACTCAGTTTAACTTTAAACTCAGTTTCAAGTACAATATTGCTGCAAAGTATCAGCCCTATACGCTGTAAGAAGGGCTGTCTCTCGGCATATGAATATTTCACCAAGTCTTTTGTAAACGTTTACGACTTCACCCACTTCGCTCGTACTGCTATTCCGTTTGAGAGTATTTCTTTCACTGCAAGGGAAGATTTCAAATTGTATTGCAGCTGTATAAAGGCTAGAATTGATTGTTTATGGCCATGTTTCTGTACGGAAGCTAAATAAAGCGCGAGGGAAATGTGTTGGCATAAATTTATGATGAAATACGAGCAGGTACACGCTACATTTGACTGTAGAACATAACCATGCATCCTTAAAGTGATGACTGGACGTAAAATACAGAGATTTCGGTAGAAAAAGTATTTTATGTCTGGTATGAACAGTGTTCATAAATCATTTTTGATTTCTTTACTTTCCATAGCAATTAATAATAATTAATAAATAAATATTGCAGGACATTAATTTCACACAGCGCCATCTAGCCCCAAACTAAGCATAGCTTGTAATATGGGAACTAGATTACGGATAGAATAGTTAAATACTTTTATTATAAATTGTTGATGTCCACCTCTCCATATTCGTACGGAATGAATGAATGAACGAAAGAATGAATGAATGAATACATTAATGAACACAGAAATCGAACAATAAAAAAGTGTAAAAGTGTATTAGTACAATAGGTGACCTTATTGCTAAGAACTATTCCTTTCAGGTAACATTGTAAGGAAAAGGAGAAGGAAAAAAAAATATGGTATATGAAATAAGGGAAATGTAGCTGTACTGTTGAGGGTTCCGGATATGCGCTTCCACCTTCAGCTATATCATAACTTAAGACCAGATGAGATGAAGGCCAAGCGCTTCACCGTAGTACAAAAAAAAAACAACCAAAAATATAACACCACATACAATTTATGTAAATTATAAAAAAAAACAACTGATACATACAATAAAAATTAAATAATAAATAAACAGGTATGAATTTTAACCAGTATAGGTAGTCATAGATTTAACGAACCACCCGAACACTGAAACGTTACCTTAAACAGAATAGTTGTGGGGGGTAAAGTGAACTAGTAAGTTTTCTGATTCGTGTGGGTACGTTAGTTGGATCTTTTGCCCGCAGCTTCGCGCGCGTAGTACTTACTTGTATAAAAAGTAGCCTATTCTGTTTGTCATGGCATAAACACATATCGGATTTCATGATCCGTTCAGCCGTGAAAATTAGAAAAATATACAAACAGTCAAAAACTACAAGATTTTTATATAGAACATGGCAGACGAGAGAAGCAAGCAGCCCCAAAAAAACGTTTTATTAATACAATATGGGCATCCAATTATATGGTTGATATATGCCATGAGAATTATATATGAAACCTATAGGTTGTTATACTTTTAAGGCCGTACTTTCCAAAAAACATGAAGTTTTCAATTTGCAACACTCAACTAGTTAAGCTTAATTAGGTACATCATTTAATTTCAGTCCACATGCGTCCGAAAGTTTGTGTGCTGAACAAAGGCCCAATCGTAGCTTGGGGGGATTTGCCATAATTACCACGTTCGGTAGGTGGATTGGTGGTCGCAGAAAAGGGATTGATTAGCTCCTCAGCAAGATGCTGTTTTGAATCCTCTGGTGAAATGTGTGCTGTTGTTGTTGCGCGTTGCTTATCAGCGTTACCACTTGCAGGTTAAGTTGGCGTAGGTTAATTTCTATGAAGAGTTGTCGGATTCCCTCGACATGCATTGAAGCCGGCCACCGGGATGGTTATTTTTACTATTACTATTATAGTCAGTCGACGGGTCTGTCATCCTCACACTACCCTTTCGTACCCTTGGTGCGTTAAGGAG
This sequence comes from Venusia cambrica, assembly GCA_951394065.1. NCBI lineage: Eukaryota > Metazoa > Arthropoda > Insecta > Lepidoptera > Geometridae > Venusia > Venusia cambrica. The sequence goes on from OX596035.1 coordinate 13,355,050, forward strand.
TCTGCGAACAGATTTGTCCTCGAAAAAAAAAAGTATTAATAAGGTACAGCGGTTGGTTACTTGTATGAATTATATTAACATGTATATTTTTATTTAGCCTAGATTAACAACTACCTACACTTGTACCTACCTATATTAATGTTAAGCCTTATTCATAATATATATGAAGATAATATTATTTGTAGAACGGGGAAACTTAGCAATAACTTATTCATCCAACCTTAAAAGCTTCTGAGTAATCATCGTTGAGATGTAAATTATTATAACAATTAATATTACTGGGAAAGGGCAACGAAAAAGATTGCATTATTGTTGAATCAAATACTAGCTCAAATCGTTCGAGAAGAAATCACCTGGGTAGATACCTCGGTCTCTGGTTAGGTATAACTTTCTTATAAATGGTTATAAATCTACTTCTTACTCTTGCCAGAGTAGTCGTGGTCATAATGTGTTGTAACAAGCTTCACAATCCGACGCCACTTTTTTCTAATGGCTGCCTTCCTGATGCCGAGTTCTTGAAGAATAGAGTCATTGGTACGAAACTCTATCCAAGATACTCTAGCTTTCTTCTCTTCACCACATTTCGAGAGCATCTATTTATAAATCTTATTGTGGTATTAAACATGTTAGTGCTAGGCACTTATATTTTTAACACGGGTTTTACTCACGTACACCATATTTTAGTTTATGAAATGTCTCATCCAGTAATCACATTTACCCTAACGATGGTTCCCTGGAAGAACCGAAACAAAGTTGGTGCCTTATCGACTATCGTATACAAGAGTAAAACCCACTTTAAAATGTATATTCAAATTGAAATATAAGATTAACATTAGGTAAGAATAAAATTAGTGTTTGTCCGTCATTAAAATTATACGAGATTTTCACGCATGTTATTATTGAACTAAGTAATACATTTGTTTTTTCTTATCGTACGACCTGGTGTTGCTAGGCCTCACTGCTACATCTCACCTGATTTTCAAGTTATCATAAGGCTGAAGGTGGAAGTGCACTTCACCCGGAATCCTCAACAAACTGAGGAACTTGCTATCTTACTTCTAAATGCCGGAACGCACCAATTTCAGAATTATTTTTATGTCAGAATAGGCAAGATAGTGGTAGCTGGCCAAGTGGACTTAAACGAAATTCTACCACCAACCAAACCAAGCTCAACAGCTTACTCCCCCTGGGGATCGAACCCGGGGAACTATCTGACACCGGTGGGCGAACCACTTGGCCACAGAAGCGGTTATAAGTAATTTATGATATCATATTTATATTTATTGAATCGCCTCTTGAGGTCTTACCAATGTTTCGCCCACCGGTATTAAACCTAAAGGTCCCGGATAAGCTACCCTTGGGGCTAAGAATGTGTATTTTAACAAGCCTCATAGCTCAGTTGGTAGTAACTCTGCCTTCTGTGCTGTAGGCTGTGGGTTCGATTCCCACCCAGGACAAACATTTGTGTGATGAATATAGATGTTTGTTCTGTGTTTGGGTGTTGTATTTAAAAAAGTATTTAAGTATTCTATCCGTAATCTAGTTCCCATATTACAAGCCATGCTTAGTTTGGGGCTAGATGGCGCTGTGTAAAAATTTATGTCCTAATGTCCTATATTTGGTTTTGTTGGTAGTAAGACTTTGTTCAAGTCCGTCTGGCAAACTACTACCATTTGAGATAATTATTGATAATTATTTGATAATTATTTCGCTATGACAACAATTCTAATTATTTATTGTATGGCGGGGATGTCCTTGGCCTTCATCTCACCTGATTTATCATGTTACGATAAGAACGAAGGTGGAAGCGCAATTCACCCGGAATCCTCAATAAGTTGAGGAAGTTAAGATAGATTTCCTCAGTCTGTTGATGACTTCGGGTGAAGTGGGCTTCCACATTTGGCCTTATCATATTTAGTCACCAGGTGAGATGAAGGCCAAGTGCTTCCCCGTCGTACAATAAAAAAAACACGTGTGTCCTCCTAAGGAGGAAGTCAAATTTATTTAATTTATAAGGGTAGATCTGCCTCCTGCCTTCCCGGGCAACGGAATTGATGGCTTTTGGTAGCGCTTAAGCCTGAATGATCACAACACCGGTGGTAGAGTTTAGGTCCACCTGGCCAGTCCAGCACCAAATGTGAATGTGACAGGCCTCACAGCTCAGTTGGTAGTAAGTCTGCCTTCTGCGCTGTAGGTTGTGGGTTCGATTCCCAGGCAGGACAAACATTTGTGTGATGAATATTGATGTTTGTTCGGTGTTAATTTTTTTTATATAACTAGGAGACGGGACAAGCAAGTAGCCCACCTGGTGTTAAGTGCATCTCTTGCCTATAAAAATGCTTTACCGCATTTGTTGCATTGTTCTGGTGTTTATTTATTTATTTATTTAACACTTTATTGCACAAAATAACTAGTTTACAATGGGTGGGCAGTTAGAAAATTCCGATGGCATTTTCTAACTGCCAACCAAACTAAGATTGTAAGAAAAAAACAGAGGTTGGCGTGCTAACATACCTACCTATTAATAATAAAACTAAGCAACATAACTAATAACCTAGAATTAATACTTACTACCTATCTTTATATCTACTATGGTGTTGTACTTATTGTAATGATAAGTATGTATTTACAAAAAAAAACGGTGTATGTAAGTATTATATCCATTACATTGATTCGAAAAACGGGTATTTTTCGTGTATTTTATTTATATTTATCCCGACGTTTCGGCGGGGTTGCACCAGCCGTGGTCGCGTGCAGACTCAACCCAAATACCCGTTTTCGAATTATAATAATGTGTTCTAATCGCGAAAGTTTAAATACAAATAAGTATTATATATTTCGTAATATCAAATGGTTTTCCGATATATTTCGATGCGTGGGTGAGCAGTCTTCTAGGAATTCTTCTAAGAGAAATTGCTACAACATAGACCTCATCCTTCCTGGTCTAGAGCTAGTCTAGGCTAAAGGTCATGAGCTAGCCTATAATTTATAAAAAAATGCACAAATTTACAAATGATAAAAATCTTAGAATTTACTAGCTATATATATGAACTTGTTTCGGAAAATCAACTACATAAATAATAAATAGACTATCAACTTTTTCATTCATCACTACTCAGAGCGTGGATTTTATGAAGATCACCTACAAGGGGGTAGTCAGAGGCACGTCCAAACTTACATTCGGTACAAGCCCACGGTGTGCAAGTAACTAAGTATTCAATACGTGACAGTTTGCAAGCCATCGCCGCTTAGCAGAATACTAGCCAGTGACAATGACAGTGACGATGTGATCTTCACCGCCAGAGGATGTGCATGTGTCAAATACGCACATAATCTTCCAAAAATCCATTGGTGCAAGTCTGGATTTGTACCCACAATAGCAGGTTCGGAAGGTACATACCCACTTGGCTATACAGCTCTTAAATCCAATAAATATTAGCACTTAATAGTGAAGTTAATCCAAAAATATTTGGAACTCGAAAACTGGGCTTACACTCAAAGAATTTTCATTAGGCCAAAGTGAATTTCATTTCCTTTAGTAAGTCGATAAGTTCGGAGTTCGGGTATTTTACGCCAGCAGATATTAAAGGAATTTTCATAATCCATCACTTTACTTGGTAAAGAGACGGTTTTTTCGATAAAAAGTTACTTAAAGGTTACTTTTTTTTTTCGCTGGGAGGGTTATGTGGGACTCCCGGTTGTCCGGTATACCTACTAAACAGCCCAGCGGCACTCCTGCATCGTCTGGTTGAGGGGAAGACTGGGAAACCGGTAGAGCCTTTACATCCAGTCCCACTTAAAGGTTACCTAGGCTAAGTGAGGCTACTAACTATCTCTGAGCTTTACCATGTCCGTTTACAATGACTATGCAGTACAATTTCACTAGGGTCAGCTTATTATAAGCACATAACCCAATTTAAATAAAAACAAAACAAATAATTTATTTAATTAAGCTGTTGGTAGGTATTAGGTACTTTTAACTAAAAATAACAATACTAAAACTTTAATATTAACAGAAGCTACTGTCCTTCTGATTTTCCATTCAAAGTTGTTTGAAAGAAATTGTTTTAGCGATAAGGCCTGTACCTAGTTTAAGTGTTGTTTTGTTAATTTTCGTTTCTTGGTAAATTCGCAAAAAGAGAGATGATAGTTTTTAATTATGTTCTCGATGACAAGGATGTGTATTTATATTGTGGTAGGTAACCATTTTGGTATAATACGTGTCCAACGGACGCTAAATTGGTCAGCGGCGCGTATCGTCATTGGAATCGGAATGAAGTGTTTATTGTGTCGCATTGCGTTACTATCTGACTTTAAAAACTGTCTCCTACCTTTTTTTTTATTGTACGATGGGAAAGCGCTTGGCCTTCATCTCACTTGGTTATAAGTTGAGATAAGGCTGAAGGTGGAGGCGCATTTCACCCGGAATCCTCAACAAACTGAGGAACTGGCTATCTTACCTCTAAATGCCGGAACACAACAATTTTAGAATTGTTGTTATGGCGACAGAATTAGGTAAGATGGTGGTAGCTAGCCAGGCGGACCCAAACAAAGTCCTACCACCAACCAAACCAAGTACACTATATTTCACTCCCCATGGGGATCAAACCCGGGACCTCTGGATCTGAAATCGGTGGGTTAAACCACTAGACCACAGAGGCGGTTAAAACATTTTATTCATACTCAGATGATTATTCATATTGATAGTGGAACTACTTCTAATGGTTGAATCGAAATGTAATTTCCTATGTTTATGTATTTAAGATGACAAAACTATATTTTGATATACTATAACTAAAATTAACGGGATATATACCATGATTTGTTGTTTTTTGAGTTATCTGATATTTCGACGCAGTTGCATGCGCCATGATCACGGTCTCAGTCTTTTACTGCGACTAACGACACTACCACTGTTTTTATTCTCAAACGCAGCCCGATCATGGAAAACACACTAACATTAACCACTACGCACGGTCGATCTTGCACTTTTCTGACTTTTGCATTTTCTCACAACAGAATTCCAGGCTCCAGATAGTTGAAAACCATCCTTACGATTAAAATTCCTATGCTTGGTAATCTCAATTTCCCCCTGAACCAATCTTGGTATGTAATGTTGTTCTGTTGAGATTCAATCCAGTGATTAGTGCCAGATTCCAAAAGATGTTCCGCTATAACAACAAAGTAAATATCCCGTTAATTTTAGTTATAGTATTAAAATATAGTTCTGTCATCTTAAATACATAAACTTAGGAAATTTCATTTCGATTCAACCATTTGAAGTAGTTCCACTATCCATCTCCTGGCTACATCATCAGCTCCAAAATACCAAGTTAAAGTTTTGTCATCTGGACATACAAAGTTTTAGTTATAAACTTGTGTAGTATGGAGTTGGTGGTTAGAACTATTTAGTGAAGATGCAGATAGCAGACGGTGTCTTGATTCGATTTCCGCTACCTTGGCTCTTTGGTTTAAAACGACAATGATTTGTTTGTGAAAAAGTGAAAAATGGAATGAACGCAGGATGGATGAATGACGTTCGGTCTCCGGGACGTTTTGCGACTGCATGCACCTTATATTAAAGGGTTATTTCTAATTGGACCATCGTGAGACCTGTCGCTATGTATGGATCTGAGTGCTACAACGAAAGTGACTGAAGAAATAATGTATTTATGTAATTTAAAATGTTTTTATCTTAATAACTACGAAAGGAACGTACATGCGGAAGAAATGAGAATGTTGAGATGAATGTATGGAGTAACGAGAATAGATAAGATAAAGGATAGTAGGTACATAATAGGAAGCATGAAAGTGGTGCCAGCGACAGATAGGTTGAGAAGTAATAGGTTAGCATGGTTGAAATATGGAGGGATAAAAGCCATATAACGAGAAGAATGTTGAATATGAGTATGAATAAGAGATGGATAGATTGTATGAGGAACGTATATTATATATGCATGAAAGGAGTGTAGGTTGTGGGTTCGACTCCAGCCCAGGACAAACATTTGTGAGATGAATATAGATGTTTGTTCTGTGTTTGGGTGTTGTATCATATAGTAGATACGTATGTATTTAAAGAAGTATCAAAGTAATATAATAATATAATAATAATAGTATAAGTAATATCCGTAATCTAGTTTCCATATTACAAGCTATGCTTAGTTTGGGGTTAGATAGCGCTGTGTCAAATTAACGTCCTGTAATATATTTTTTTAGTGAGAGATGTTGTGTGAAAGACGAGAGTAGATGAAGAAAATATGTTATGCCGAACCCATCTAGTGTAAAATAACGGGATAGAAGAACAAACACTGAATTGAATTATACTTCCATTTTGGGCCATGCTTTGATTGTCGAACAGTCACACATATAAATACGGGTTCCTATGATTTTAGGTATTTTGTTAGCCAATGCTATAGAAGCAACTCGCGTAGTGCTATATTCTCTTTTTCGTTAGGTTTCTCCTCTTATTCGAATTTTGAACATATTTTCAATTTCGATGGCAAACAGGCATACGGTCTACCTGATGAAAAGCGGCTACCTTCGCCTATAGACGCTTGCAACACCAGAAGCATTACTCGCGCGTTGCCGACCCTTGAAAGACTTCAAAACGGTCTGATACAAAATCCTCGGTAAAACCATTCCTCAATTGTATGGTTAACAGGAAGGAGTTTATCTTGAACCTTGCGTGAAGCTATCTAAGGTCTCCAAAGTGTGAGCATCTCAGTCGATGTCGATTACTACAGTGAAATTTCCTTGTGACTAATGAAATTTTGTAATCCTCCCAAATCATTTTATCGAAGTGCTGTATGGCAAAGTGAGCATGGGCACGCCTTCCGATACCAGAAGTTGTGGGTTCACATCCTGGTCTTGCACCAGTGGACTTTAAAGTTTTGACACATGCACATGTTTTGACGGTATAATGGTATAAATATCGTGAAAAAAAACCGACATGTCCCTAGGACCAAATATCCGAAGTTTTGGGCTTGCAAACTGTCACGTTGAATACTGGCTACTTGCAGGCCCTAGGCAAGTGCCGAACATTAGTTCTAATTCTCAAAGAGATAAGAATCAATAGTGTTTTTTTTTAAATTATATTAACATTTTTAAGGTTGAGATTGAAGTCAAAGTAGACCCTCAAATAACATGTAATTTTTTATTATGTAAAATCTACCGCCTGTTCGGGATTGTGACCAGCACATAAAGAGAAAGGCAAGGACCTCGGGATAGTTTTATGAATAACATATTCCAATACAGGCGTTAAAACATGCGTGTATCCTTTAAAATTTTGGTCTATAAACAAGCTAGGCGTAAAAAAGTCTACATTTTTCTACATTTTATGCTTCGCTTTACCAAAATGCGTCCCAATAAAACGTAAATTGATCAACCGCGCGTATCGTGATTTGAAATCGGAATGAATTGTTTATGTTGCGTCGCAATGCGTAAAGTCTAGACTGGGGTTCAAACACATTCTCGCAAAGATGGTCCGCTATATAAAATTAAATCTACTTGTTTTTTCCCGCAGTTTTGTCCGCGTGGTACCTGGATAAAAATAGGCCGATGTTTTTCCCCAAGCATACACTGAAACAACCCGATATTTTCAAATCTTAATATATATTCTTCTTGTAGCTGACGTTAACGAAGAGGTCCCGAGGTCGATTCCCAGGGGAAGTAAAATATTGTGCTAGGACTGTTTGGCGGTTGGAGTTTGTTTAGGTCCACCTGGCTATTTACCACCATCTCACCTAATTCTGTGGCCATAACAACAATCAAAAAATTGCTGTGTTCCGACAATTAGACAAGATAGCCAGTTCCTCAGACGTTGGAAGATTCCAGGTGAAGTGCGCTTTCACCTTCAGCCTTATCACAACTTGGAAACCAGGTGAGAAGGCCAAGTACTAACCCATCGTACAATAAAAAAAACCTAGAGGATATTAGCACTCTCACGCATCAGTGGAACACATGCAGCGAACTGCTGGGCGTTTTCGGCCCACCAGTATATTCAGCCGTCACCGAGGTCAGATTCTCTTTGTGCCCTGCACAGTAATAGGATTATTTTATTGTGCATTGTTTTAATTTATGCGAGGTTCCTTAGCTGCTTTGCTTTTCCGTGGAGCTTGCAGAAAACCGCGGCACAAAATGTTTTTGGTATGCGACAATAAACACATCCGCCGTAGATGCAAGCGACTGCATATTTCGGATTCGATTATGTAAGCTGGGACGACATTCTTGACTGATTTTTACTGTCAAACTTAGAAAGCTGTCTGTATTCATTTAATCCTACTGCCACCCTGCAGAGTGAGCAGCCTTTCTCAGGCTATTGAGGTTTCCGGAATAAGTGTGCTTCTACCTTTGGCCTTAAATTAACTCTAAGCTTTTATTAGTTGTTAAAGTTTAAGTTCAAACTTTAACGACAATTAAGTTTTCATGCGATCTTGTCTTGAACTTTTGTTTTTTTCTAAAGTTCTTGACCATCAATAATTGTCCCTTTTAATTTGAGGATTTTTTTATACTCTTGTGTGTTAACAAAATTACCACCGATAATTTAATCCAATAATACCTGCATACTTGACCGATTTTGAGGCCACTAATCATCCCTTCTTAAGGTGAAGTTTATTTATGATCTTTACTTTTCATCCTAAAAATATAATTTATACAACAATACATAACTTTATTAATATGAATACTGCGAAATGTTTCTCATAAATAAATATTACAGGACATTAATTTCATAGCGCCATCTAGCCCCTTAACTAAGCATAGCTTGTAATCCCATATTACAAGCTATGCTAAGTTATTACTAGATCACGGATAGAATACTTAAAATCATTTTTATGTAAATACATACGTAATAATAAAGATACAACAACCAAACACAGAACAAACATCTATATTCGTGACACAAATGTTTTTCCTGAGTGGGAAACGAACCCACAACCAACAGCGCAGAAGGCAGAGTTACTACCAACTAAGCTATCAGGCTTGTTATAATGTATACTAAATAAGATTTGTTAGATCGGTGCCTCTAAAGCATTTATCAATACACCAGGACAATGGAAGTATACTACAATGATAATATATACATAATAAATCATTATTGTGTCATAATAACATTTGTAAATTTTGTTACCAAGTCACAATATAATCACTTGAAATACAAAAATTCAATGGAAAGCAGTTGTTTCATTTATTTCCTCTATCAAATAAATATTAAAAAAAAAAACACACAAAGAAGAAAAGGGTTTTATTGCTATTAGTGATGGTCAAGCGTTTGACCACCAGCTTACATGTATAACTACTAAAGATGTAGCTTAAGATGGAGCACGCTAGATTAAAAGGAACCTATTTACTCTGGACTTGAAGACTCCAAGATTGTACTCATGCGGAAAAACAGACGCAGGCAGGGAATTCCATTCGGTATCAATGATAAAGGTAGAGGCAAAATGATGTGTTCGGTATAATGCAAAATTTACAAGGTACGGGTAGCATGACGTGTGCTAGTCTGGTGGTGAAAAGAGACCGCCAACGGGACCCCCGTTGGCACCCTTTGGGAACGGAGTCCTAAAACACAATTTCTCGTAACATAACAGAACAGTCTAAGCTACATAATCATCACAGTACATTGGATGTGCGCGAGCACCATGCGTGACAAATCACAATAGCTGGGAATTGCCAGCTTTCGCGCGGCACGTCATGTCACTTCCAGTTATAGTGCATTGCCCCACGTTTATATACAGCTTTTCGCACCTCAACATACACTAGAGCTCATTAGTGGCTGAGCTTTTGTTTACCTTTACCTTTTTAATTATGTAAATAAACCCCTAGGCAAGTTAGTATTGTAGATTAAGAAACTAAGAAGCAATGCAGTGAGAGATCGAGGATGATCAAAGCATAGGATCAAAGACGATGTAGTGAGAAAGATTGAGCATGCTAAGATGGTTTGGGCATAAAGCACGTCAAAAATAAATGTATTTATACTACAAGTTTTTAAGTTTGTAAGTAACCCTTTAGGTACCCTACTGTTATGTTTTGGAAAACCTGTGTCAGAAGGGTCCACCCTTTTTTGAGGTCTCGTCAAGACTTAAAATAAGTTTAAATTAAATATTTAGCATTTCTAAGAGTCAAAGTCAAAGATTTATTCATTAAGATTTTTAGGATCATTTTGAAACGACAAATCTATCGCCTGTTCGGAATCGCGACCAGCACACTAGGAGAAAGGCAAGAAACTCGGGCTGGTTAATTTTATGTTGCGATCAACATTTACATACAAATTTTTAGCTAATGAAAACCTGAAAAAAGGCTTAAGCTTAGTCTAAAAAATACTATGCTATGTAATATAAATTGTAGATACCTAAATTGTTTTTGAACAACTTCTGTATATATTGAGTGTGAAAGGTACAGTTGGGAGAAGATCCCGGGGAACGTTCTCAGACCCAGGTGGGATATTCTCGCCAAAGGCCAGGTCGGTAAGGTACTTTATGGTACTTACCTAAGTAGCATAAACCATGAGGTGTGCAAGGAGCGTAGTAAATTAAAATCTGTTATCTCTACCTACTCCTCTATGAAATAGCGTGAACCTATATAGGTGACATACATATGTGTATACACAATATATGTATAATAATATATATGTGTATGTATGTTCCTATTGGCCTAGAGCATCCCTATGGTAATTCGTAGGCACTTATAGAACAGAACATAGCTTTCCACTTGCTCTCAACTCCTTTATGTATCTACGTATTTTATTGCCTCCATACTTTGTTGTATGTTCAATGTACTTTTAGATGGTATATAATGATAAAATAACGCACAAACAAACTGTACATTTACAATACTAGTGCAAAAACTATACACACAGATTGGATAAAGACGTATTTTTAACCGAAATACCTATATTATGTAAAACCCATCGATTTCAGATCCAGAGGTCCTGGGTTTGATCCCCATGGGGGATAATATATTGTGCTTGGTTTGGTTGGTGGTAGGACTCTGTTGAAGTCCACCTGGCTAACTACCACCATCTTACCTAATTCTGTCGCCATAATAACAATTCTAAAATTGTTGTGTCCCGGCATTCAGAGGTAAGATAGCCAGTTCCTCAGTTTGTTGAGGATTCCGGGTGAAGTGCGCCTCCATCTTCGGCCTTATCTTAACTTGTTACCAGGGATGAAGGTCAAGCGCTTCCCCGTCGTACAATAAAAAAAAATGACACCTACCAACCAAATTGTACTATTCTCTCCACCCTAAAGTTGTCTAGAAATCGCTCTAAAGACTTAACCGCTCATTGTACATAAAGCTTTAATTTTTAAAGATAAAGAATATGCGTTCAATAATTCAAATTAATTAATTCAATGGTTCATTCTGATTCATTCATTCGTTAATTCTAATTATATAGAATATTTATTGAAAATATATATCGCATAGACTGTTGAGACTCGGAGAGTATACTCTTAATGATCTTTGGTGTTAAGTATTTCACGCATTTATGCCTCGCACCCTTTTACGACTACCTATACTGACTGAAATGAGTCGAATACATTAGAAGGTACATTTTCTCAGGCATTTCTTATGGAACACAGTGCATCACTATTATAGTCATTGACTTCGACTATAACGTAATGAGAAGCAATATCTATTAATGCCAAATCCTTGGGTGAGGGTTAAGGTGGCTTTTCACTACCATGTTCACTCGCGTTACGTTATTTTCTATTTAGTAGTATCAAAAACCCAATGAAACACCGGCTCACAGTACAAAGTAGAACTCATTTAATAAAATGATCTCCATCACCTTATACACAATGCCTTGTTAAACTCATCAGCGTGATTCAGAAGTGGTCTGTTTTTACTAGCGACATCTAGTTATGTTTGAGGACACTAATGAATAATCTTATCTGTTAGCTGCCATCGACCTCAATAATACTAACATTGTTAAATGCAATTCAACAACCACCCGTCTGTAATTGCTCTCTGCGGTGGCTGGATATATTTGACTTTGCAGTCAATTTCATTCTTTTCCACACTAGTTTCATTTCGGGGTTCGCCAGTTAGCTCATTAAAGCTAGAAAAAATGTTCAGCTCGTTTACGCTGAGAATTATCAATTTTTTTGAAAATGTAGAAGATTGAGAAATTTTATGAAACTTTCAAATATTATTTTTCTCATTTCGCGCGATAGGATACTATCTGACATTGACATAAAATTGTGCTAGATGTTTCCAGCGACGATCGAAATGAACGAATGAATAAATTATTTGTACCAATATTTTCATATCATCTATGGATTTTATTTAAACCATATTCTATTTCTGGTACTAAGTAAACCTTCGTTAAACCATGTTTTGTAATAAGATCACCGTTTAGACCTGATACCAACTTTAGATAGATAGATAGATGAACTCTTTATTGTACACCAAAAAACAAAAATAAACACACAAGCAAGAAAAACACTTAAACTAGGTACAATGGGCGGCCTTATCGCTGAAAGCGATCTTTTCCAGGCAACCTTTGGATGATACTTTAGTAAAGGTTTAAACCTGGATTTAAGTCACTATTTGTAATAAGACCGAATGTGTTTTAGGAACACACCAAGTGTGTTCCTTTGTACATGTACATTTAGAATCTTCATATCATTAAATTTTATTTGAAAATCATATTCAATATAGAATTACAAGACATTTGATTAACACTTTACACACACAGCGCCATCTAGTCCCAAACAAAGCAAAGCTTGTAATATAAGAACTAGATTACGGATGTAATATTTACAGACATTATTTTTGTGAATACAAAGTCAAAGTCAAAGTCAAAATTTCTTTATTCATTAAGATTTTTTAGAATCATTTTGAAATATCAAATTTAATACATATACTTGTCATACAAAACAACACCTAAACACAGAACAAACATCAATATTCATCAGACAAATATAAAAATATCAGTCCTGGGTGGGAATCGAACCCACCTTTTTGGCATTATTACATTTGAATACATTCATTTGACACCCATATTATTAAAAAAAGGTATCCGTACATTTTTCTTTTTTCTTGTATCTCCTATTTTAACCGACTTAAAAAAAAGGAGGAGGTTCTTAATTCGTCGGAATCTTTTTAATTTTTTTTAGGTATGTTCCCCGATTACTGCAAGACGCATGGGGTCACTATGAGTTTCGTTTTTCGTAGTAGACCTCGATCGATTTCGAATTCGTCCATCTGTCATCAAAACAATAGTTAATAATACATCATCCAGGTAAACTGTATCATATTCTTCATTGAAGTCGGTTTTCTTAAGTTTTTAAAACGTAATTATAAAATTATATAAACTATAATGACACTTCCGCATTTTAAAGAAACCAAACGATACCTCATTGTCAAAATCGATTAAGCTACAGAGCATTTCAAAATCATACATACATACATACAAACAAACATACATACATGCTCTCGAAAAACATTACCCTCCTGAGGCAGTTGGATAAAAACTTTCGAATTTATTATATTGGCATGGTATGGATAAATGACGATATCTGTGCTAGCGTATATCATACATTTCACGCCGCAGCAAATGCAGAGCACCTATCTGCAAAATTGATAGAATACCTACGATAACAGAAATGTTTGCAATAGTTCTGTACAAAGAAATATGGAATCAATTTGTTTGTCCAATCGCAGCGGGACAGTTGGGGCATAAATCACGAATCACTGTGAAATATTAGCGGGTATGGGCCTATGCGGGCTGGTGGCTGGTACAGGCAATTTACTTGCGATTCGTCATAGTACATGTACAGAATACCTCTGTGGTCTAGTGGTTCAACCCACCGATATCCGATCCAGAGGTCCCGGGTTCGAGCGGGGAGTACAATATTGTGGGTGGTTTGGTTGATGGTAGGACTATGTTTAAGTCCGCCTGGCTAGCAATTACCATCTTACTTAATTCTGTCACCATAGCAACAATTCAAAAAAATTTTATGTTCTGGCATTTTACCTCTAAATAGAGTAATAGCCAGTCCTCAGTTAGTTGAGGATTCCGGGTAAAGTGCGCCTCCACCTTCGGCCTTACCTCAATCAGGTGAGATGAAGACCAAGCGCTTACCTGTCGTACAATAAAAAAAACAGGTTAGAACTTTAAATACAATCTATGGAAAAATAAGCTGCCACTAACGAGACCACGAACTCAATATGGAAACTGAAACATTGTTCGAGGGCGCCCAGTTATGTAATAACTAAGGTACCTGAGAAACGTGCAAAACTCTGTACCAATACGTTTGTTTAATCTAAAATAGTAAAATAAAATAGTCTAAAATAGACAAAACAGAATACACAACTACAGGTGAGTTTTTTCCAAGGGCACAAAAATTCAAAAGTGCAAAAACATTATTTTTCAAAATCTCTCTTTTCCAGAAAAACTAATAAAAAAATAGATTTTCTTTAATGCACAACTTATATTTTTTGAAGTCGAGCACGTAACTCCTAACATGACTTTTCGATAAGTCTCACGGTTTCAGACTTGGCCTCAGTGGCCCTGAAAAAACCTCACCTGTATATTTAACAAGCCTGACAGCTCAGTTGGTGTAGGTCTGACTTCTGCGCTGTAGGCTGTGGGTTCGATTCCCACCCAGGACAAACCTTTGTGTGATGAATATTTATATTAGTTCTGTGTATGTATAATATGTAGGTATGTATTTACAAAAGAAAGTATCGAAGCATACATTTTTGCACAGCAAACCAAAATAGCTATGTTTTTACAAACAAAAGGCACATATAACAAAAAATAATATTATAAAGTAATTTAGCAGTAAAGGTTAAAAAATGATTTTTATGGATATTTAATAATACCATTTAGAATCAAATAACCATAAAATTAAAAATAAAATTGAAAACCTATTTACACCTTTATGCTGCACCTTGCCGAAGTGAGGTGCAACGCTCGTTTTCAGACTGACCCTGATTGGTTGACCACAATAATTAGGTGCACATAATATTTACATACAATCAAACAGAGGCGACACGTGACCCAAGGGCTGGCTCTTATTTAGGCCAGCGAATTAGCATAGCTATTCAGCGTGGCAATGCAGCCAGTGTCTTGGGCACGCTTCCGTCTGGTACTGGTCTGGAACAGTTGAGTTACCTATAGGCCGTTTGTAACGGTCCTTAGGTAATCTGACTGATTCCTTTGTACTTAGTTAGTTTAATTTATTGAATAAATGTATACTTGTTATAAACTTTGTAAAAAAATCAAACAGAGTGTTTTAAAATATAGGATACAATTAAAGTAAATAGACCAGAAAAAATGACACGTAGACCAGACAACAGATTACAAATGGAAACTGAGGGTGGATAGGTGCAGGAAAGATAGACACTAAGATGGACAGGTCAGGTATGGATTAAGGTCGGGGTTGTGGAGCCAAGTAGAAGTAGAGAAGGAAGACGACTTGAGGAAGAAAACTTGCTACTCGTATCGTTCGAGGAGCAAGCTTTTTTTTTCTGGAACATTATTTACTTTTCATCACCACGAACTGAGATCTCGTGATGACTGGTTTGTGACGGAGATTATTACTCAAATAGAACGTAATTAACAAATGTTTAGAGTGTGCTTTCATTACATAAATATTTCTCAGATAACTTACTTACGCTTTCTCGAACTCTTGAACTCTTTCTCTTTAATCACCAGCCCCCTTATTCTCTATGACAAATAGTGATATTTCACGATTGGTCACAATGAATAGGGTCCTGAGTGTTTAAGGCTCTCTCTTAATGCTAACGTGATGTAATATCCTTTCTAAAATGAAACAAAGGTTGATGACGTTTCGAAATGTGCTCTCAAAACTGTTGCCTTAGTAGTTGTGGTTTACCCCTCCAGCCAACAGATGTCGTAAAGTCAACCAAAAATGCAGCAGCTTCTTTGTGTGAAAAAAACTTTAACTGTGAGCACCAATCTGTTTGCTAAGCGTAGTGATAATGGCCGTACCTTACAGTTATAGAAAAAGTTCTTTCCACATTGTGGTGGGCAATAATGTACCTACTGTTGATAATGGAATATGCGCATTCATAACCCTTGCATGAAACCCTAAAAGTAATTCTCTGTAACAATATTATGGATAAATAGACCAGTTTTAATTAAATTTCGAATAGCCTCTCTTATTTAACAACCTGATGATCATCCTTTGCCCCTTTCATCTTATAAACCACCAATAATTAGTGCAAAATACAGTTATTTAGAAATCTGCAACCACTATTTCATACGATATTTCATGCTTTAACACATTTTCAAGACTTCAATCTTATTTACCCCTTTTGCAACCCTTAATGTGAATACAGGGGTGGTTTTAGTAAATCAAAAGAAAGTGAATTGTAAATTCAACCCCCTGTAACAGTCTATCCTACAAGACATAAAGCATTATAATCCGTTAACGCGCCCCTTTGTTACGAAAACTACCCTTATTAAAAAGTAAAATATATATTTCATGAAGGTGCAGTCGATACTCTTTCAAATGACACCAAACAAGCCAAAAATCTTCACGTCTCACTTAACTACACTACGCCCAAAAAATTCTCCGATTGATGAGTATTAATACTCGTATAATCGGATCAGCCATTCAAAAGATATGGGCGAAAAAATTGTATTTATTTTCACCCCAATATCTCAAAAACCACCCCATTTATCAAAAATTCCCCGCGACAATCAAATTCTATTTACGATATCTCTATTCTATTTAAATTTCATGAAAATCGGATAATTCGTTCGAGAGTTATGCCGTCACAAACATTGCCATATACATACATACATACATTCATACACAATACATACAGTTCCGGATTTTCCAACTTAACTCAGAGATCTCGTTCGCTTCGCTCACTTGATCAATTGACCTTAAGGGGCTTTCCAGCTTTAGGTTTGGTACCTTCCTGAAGCTGGGAATACAGTTTTCGGCAAAGTGTAGCTTCAAAACACAATGCGCCACTAAATAAGGCAAATACCTAACAATACTTTTAAAACAACAATGTAATATTTTTGAAATGTACCAAATTCGTTCCTAACTAATATTAACGGGATATTTACCGTATATGATCATTAGGATGGTTTTCAATTGAATCCTGTTGAGCAAATGTAAAAATCAAAAAGTGCAAGACCGTGCGTAGTTTACACGGCAAATTATACTGTTGGTGTGTTTTGCCGTGATCGGGTTGCAATTGAGACGGAAACCTGTGATAGTGTTGTTAGTCGCAGTAAAACACGGAGGAAGGGGGGAGACCGTTTAGGCGACAAATTACTACCATCATTCCTACTTGCTAAGACTTCAGTGTAAACGTGATCATAGCGTATGTAACTGCGTCTAAATTTCAAATAACCCATTACCATGCCAACAAATCATGGTAGATATCCCGTTAATATTAGCTACAATCATAATCATGATATTTTCAGAGTTGAATCATTTACATGTAAAGTTTGTTTCAATTTACAAAATTATTAGTAACATATCGCCTGATGTATGTGGTGAAGTTCACTTTCATGAATTCAAAATAGATTTCAAAGCTACAGTTCCAGTAACTGTAAAACGCGTAACTACAGCTAAAGTACCTCAAGGCTCATTAGCCTTGTCGATCATCTCAAAGTTTGGTATCATAGCGCACAAAAACCAAATCTACAAGCGCGTCGATGCCAAATTGTGGTATCATCGCGCACAAAAAACAAATCAACAAAAGCGCGTTCTTTGGCTTTACCCATAAAATGAAGCATTTCAGAATCGCACATAAAAGAGCCCCATCTCAGCGAATCAAGTGGCATCGCTCACAACATACAAATCTAACCGAAGCGCGTTGTTCCATTGAATCGCGCTCAAATGTATGCGCATACATTCTGCCTCGTTAAAGTCCCACTTCCAATGACAAGGATGAGGCGCAACTGGATGCGACAGGATGATATGCCAGAGGCGCTGTTTTATAGGCACATTTGCAGCTACCACGGCTTTCATAGTCGGAATACACGACTGTATTTATATATTTTATTTATTTATTTAAATTCGGAAAACCAATAGCAATTATATTTTCCTTAAAAACGTAAATAGAAATATTAAGCCAATTACAGGTATTCACTAATATCAACATTGGATCAATAAAACGAAAGAATACGAACACTCATCGTAGAAAAAAAACATATTTTTTTGAAAATTACACACACACATCAATTAAACTATGAACTAAAAATGTTGAGGTTGAGGCACCGCCTTGCCTTGGGTGAATAACACATAAATAAAAGGTACACGGACCTACATTGTTATTACTCTTGGACTTTTCCTATAGCTAGGTAGGCACAAATCTACCAAGAGAATAAAAAAAAAGAAACAAAAGACATGGTATCATAAACAAACACAACATTAATAATCATTGTATATGTGTTCGAAAAACGATACGATGTGTAAATGTCAGATATCTTTGGTAACATTTACATACCTACTGAAAACATTGTCCCGAGCAACAGACGACAGATTATAGTTACTATTCTTGCCTCGCACCGCGCGGCGTACTAAAACTACACTGTAATTAAAGCGTACAGCTGATGCGTTCTCCTTCTCTATTTCCCTTTCCTTTTCTAGTAACTCACACGCATATACTGTTGGCTGATAGTACCAACCTCTCTAAAAATGGGTTGGTACCATTTGACGGTCAACTGTACCACCGCGTTCATTGGTCAAATCATATAGCGCGCGCTTCCCCAGCTTCCTGTTACACACTTCCGTCCTTTTTCACGAAACCACTCCCACAGATTGCAGGAAGATATAGATGTTACACATCAAAAGTTGCACATAAAATTATTTTGTAGTACAATAGGTTTCCCTGTGTCGTGGGCAGACGAAGGCCAAGCAACACCGCGTTATAAAAAAAAATGTTCCACCCACATTCTTACTACCCTAGGTACGATGACTATACCTACTTAGTTACATTTAGGTAGGTACCAATAATAGTGATTTAATGTCGTCTGTATATCTTATTATTTGATGATCTTATGTGGCAGTTGCGGCTTAAATCGAACCCTCCTGAGCCCGCGGATCTCGTAGAGGTATTTCACCAGAAGAAAAGAAGTAACTTACTCTTTTGTATCAACTAGCATATGTACTGCGATAACCAATACAACTGCTAAGGGTGGTGATTATGGATAAACTCAGTTTTGGAGGAGGATCTGTGTGACGGGAAAATAATACTTTTGAAGTAGGTAGTAGATACGTTATTATAAAATTACATCATTGACAAACATGTAGCATTTTAGAAAAGAATACAAAACCATTATAAACTCAGTTGGCAGTAACTCACTTTTCTGTACCGTAGATTGGGGGTTCGATTCCCAGCCGGAACAAACATGTGTGTGATGAATGATGTGGTATTTGTTCTATGTTTTGGTGTTGTATTGTATGATAAATATTTATAATATAATAATGCATTAACATAAGTTAATGCATTATTATAAATATAAGTCTTCTATCCGTTATCAAGTTCCAATGTCACAAGCTTTGCTTGGTTTGCGTTAGTTTGGGGCTAGATGGCGCTGTGTAGATAAATAATAATAATTATAAATATTACAGGACATTCATTTCACACAGCGCAATCTAGCCCCAAACTAAGCATAGCTTGTAATATGGGAACTGAATTACGGACACAACACTGAAATACTTTTTTTTTCTTAATTAGGTACATACTTACCATATAAAACAACACCCATAGAGCAAACATATATATTAATCACACAAATGTTTGTTCTGGATGGGAATCGAACCCACAACCTACAGCTCAGAAGGTAGAGTTACAACCAACTGAGCTATGAGGCTTGCAATGATGATTCAGATTTCACAGTAAATGAAAAACTGTTCCAGTTTTTAAGCTCAGTGTACCGGTTATACCGAAGAATATCGAGAATTTATATTCTAACGATGGCCAGTAATTGGAATTTTATATCGAGACTCGAGCCCCATCCAGCATAATTACGACGACATAGACCAGAATAAATATGATACCAAAGTGAGACATTGAAGAGTTTTTTTTTTTTCTTTGAGACAGGAAATATATTTAAGACAATAAATTTATTAGAACGGACTGAGCAGAAATTTTGCACATAAGTTGCTCTGAGCTGGGAAAAACACACATGATACTTTTTATCCCATAAGATCCATTTATGCCATGCGTAAATTAATAAAAAATATTTATCAGTTTTGTATGGCGATATTTGAAATCCAAAATGATTGGTTCCTTGTTAATAATTTACGCAAAAACATCAGAACAGATTGAGCTAAATTTTGTTCAAAGGTGGTTTATTTCCTGGATTATCACATCTAAGCTACATTTTATCCCGGAATTGTGCAGTATGTGGATCGTCGGCTGTGTTAAAAGCATTTGTTTCCGAGACTTCTGTGATACGAAGATGAATGAGACAAAATCTACTTTAATCTGACGTCATTTTTTTTTTACCAAAATAAACTTAAATAATAAACATAGTTGTAAACACAGCTTTAAAAAACCAAGGAGGTTTGTCCTACAACGAGCTTATTTACAGAAACAGCTGCCAACAGCAAAACAGAATCTGTTACAATGCCTACATATTGTCTAGTCACGTGATATCTCTCATGCGAATGTCATATCAATGCCCATAATCTGTATGACCAATCGTGTCTTAACGCGCCCTAGTTACGATATGTCAATACGATGATTCCATGCAGATATCGTAACGCGGGCGCGTTAAGACACGACTGGTCATACAGAATAAGGGCTCAGTTCACTTTGACTGCACTTTGATAAGTAGGTAGGTATATATTTGCGCGAGCATACTCCAGATTATAGCAATCTACTTTATTTCTTCGTGAGGGCTGTGTAGCAACCTTGATTTTAGACTTTACGAGCCATAGGTGTCTGACATGGTACTAAGAATATCATATTTCTCTCGTAACAAGCCTCATAGCTCAGTTGGTTGGCTCTGCCTTCTGCGCTGTAGGCTGTGGGTTCGATTCCCACCCAGGACAAACATGTGTGTGATGAATATATTAGTTTTTCTGTGTTTGGGTGTTGTATCATATACCTAGCACGTATGTATTTACAAAAAATATTTAAGTTTTCTATCCGTAATCTAGTTCCCATATCACAAGCTATGCTTAGTTTGGGGCTAGATGGCGCTGTGTGAAATAAATGTGCTGTATTCTATCTTAACAACTACAATATGCAGTGCCCTCCGACGCACGGACTCACGCAATCTTACTAATTGGACAACAGATAGATATAAACTTGATTATTCACCACTTACATAAAAACACAACAAAATACTGATAGAAGAAAACTTAATCCAAGCGACACAGGTAAAACAATGGGCTTTTTCGCGAAAGTGATCTCTTCCAGGCAACCGTTGGATGGATAGAGAAGATAATGGCTTTCAAGGATAATCAGGTGATTCACGCCTACAATGTCCTTATCAAATAGATATAAACATCACAAGCATGTGCCATACCCGGGATTTCAACCCAGGACCTCTGGACTGAATCGAGAGCCACACTACCACTTGACCACGGAGGTATTATTCAGCGATCTACTGATCTGATTGATTTCGCATAACTCATTCAAAATTTGATTCAAGAAAACTTTGTCATTTTATTTTGTATTGTACCTACGACGGGTAAGTGCTAGGCCTTCATCTCATCTGATTTTTCATGTTATGACAAGGCGAAAGCATTTTTTTTTAATTGTACGACGGGGAAGCGTTTGGCCTTCATCTCACCTGGTAACAAGTTAAAATCAGGCCGAAGGTGGAAGCGCATTTCACCCGGAATCCTCAACAAACTGAGGAACTGGCTATATTACCTCTGAATGCCGGAACACAACAATTTAATAGTTGTTGTTATGGCGGCAGAATTATGTAAGGTAGCTAGCCTGGCGGACTTGAACAAAGTCCTACCACCAACCAAATCAAGCACAATATTATAGGGATCGAAAAAAAACCGAAGCCTTTAGATATTTACTCACTGGACAAGACTCCCCTATTATTTTTTTATTCTTTTAGACAGGGAAGCGTTTGGCCTTCATTTCACCTGGTTCCAAGTTATAAGGCCGAAGGTGGAAGCGCTATTTTTCTTATTACTATGTCTTAAATCAATACATCAATTAAAGCCCGTGGTTCTCCTTGTATGATTGTCGCGATTCCGAACAGGCAGTAGATTTGATGCTTCAAATAATCCAAAAAAAATATTTCCTCATTCTATATCTAACCGTAAACCCTTATTTGGCTTCCTGTATTCTAATTATGTAGCTAGAGGTATAATGTTATACGTGCTGTTGGTTTTCCTTCGGAATTAATTAATAGAAAAATCTTACTGTATTGTAAAGAAACAAACTTTTTTCCCTTCACACAGGATTCACATTAAAATGTTACTGAATATACTATAATTTATTTGTTTGTTTGATCATAAGAAACCAAAGTGAATTGATATCAACATTACAGGATATTCATTTCACACATTTTTTTGTAAACGTACTATATGATTCAACAATATATTATATATATATTAGATAGCCATTCAATCAAACCAAAAACTTCTAGGAAGTCTTCCAATGCACCTCAAAATCAAACATTACAACTGAGATACACTTTAGATAAGCAAATGGTATCTAATTCAAAACCGTTCACTCAGCGTTTTCATGAAAGTTTTATCAGCCTCGGGAAAGGAAAGCGTACTACCTACTAAATTATTTATTTCAGTACGTTTTAATACCTACTCACATTTTTATAGCGTTTCCGGTTTTTTCCGTTTAGGAGTTTGTTTGAATTGGATTCCGGGGCTTAATTAAACGTTCTATATTGTTTCACGGAAATAAAGGGTTTTGATGAGTAAATAAATCAACAAAAATGTGTTTGGCTAAGGAGAACTATTAAAGCATCTGAGAAAAGCGTTTGTTTAGCGCACAGATATCTGTTGTCTGGAAGAGTCGCTCTATAGCGATAAAATTGCCCATTGTACTATTATTTTAAACATTATTATTAATTGTTACGGCGATGGGCTGGTTTAAAATTAATCACACACATTCCGTCCAATGGCTTGCTTTATTATGCTCTTCTCTGCATACAAATGTCATTGTGAAAATGAATTCATTCCGTACTTGCTGCTGCTTGATCCAAGGACATAATGACGTTCAACAAATCACTAAAATCCTACTGCAGCTGATACTGAGAGACAAAAAAAGTGATATTCAATATGTAAAATAATCGTATGTTCCGTATAATAATCAATTATAATTGTATCAAACTAGGTAGTTTGACAGCAGTAACGCAGGGACTGGTGATTTTATTACTACAATAAATTTCGTATTATTAAATATGTAAAACAATAGTATGTTCTGTATAATCATTATAATTGTATCAAGCTAGGAAGTTTGACAGCAGTAACGCGGGGACTGGTGATTTTATTACTAAAATACATTTCGTGCTATTCTCTATTAAATATGTAAATTAATCGTATGTTCTGTGTAATAATTATGATTGTATCAAACTAGGAAGTGTGACTGCAGTAACGCAGGGACCGGTGATTTTATTACTACAATAAATTTTGTGTTATTAAATATGTAAAACAATAGTATGTTCTGTATAATCATTATAATTGTATCAAACTAGCAAGTTTGACAACAGTAACGCAGGGACTGGTGATTATAATGCTACAAGATATTTCGTGTTATTCTACATAAAATAATATTTTATTTTTTTCATTAATTTAAAATAATCGTATGTTCTATGCCAAGTGCACACTATTTAATGATGGTTCCCCAAAAGCCCAGGTTGGTCCCCAAAAGAGATGGCAAAATAATTTTAGCACCGGATTTGCCAAACTGTGGTATCTATGTTGAGCACTCAATGACGTACACTTCGGATTGTGACAAGTGAAGGAGAGAAAATGAATTATGTTAATTGAGCATAAATCGGACAGATATAAGAATGTTCATTTAACATTTTATCCAAAGCCAAGTCTGACGCGGTAATTTTGCTGGGACGCATATTTTGTGCAGCGTGATATAAATTAAATCATTTAGAATATGTATATTTATTATTATATTGTTTACAAGATAATCATATGCTATATGCCAAGTGCACACTATTTAATGATGGTTCCCCAAAAGCCCAGGTTGTTCCCCAAAAGATTAATTAGGTAATTTAGCAATTTAGCATTTTATATAGATTTTGCAAATCCTACTTTAGTTCATATTGGAAGGGCAGGTCTTGTGAACATTTTTTGTCTGTGGTGATGATGATGGTGATGAGTCTCGGTAACTTTTCCTTGTCATTGCCAATCATCAATAATATCGCGAAGGATATTGGAACGCACTCCATTACGTAATTCCTATTAATATGAAGCGATTTTTCAGTTGTCGCCACGAATCCGTCGCGTCACGTAGGCTCGATTCATCTTTACCGAAAGATAGGCGTTTATTCATGGAAAAAATGCTCACTTGCTTCTGATCACATTTTCCAAGTTTGATGGAAAGCGAACTTTGCTCGTTCGCCGGGACCACTGTCATACTACGACCTAATGAAGATTATGAGAGATCTTTGCATTAATAATGGATGAACTTTTGGCCTCAAGGCTCCCCTGATGAGCTTTACCTGGGCGAGGATTGCGTATACGATGGAAAGAGCCTTCCCAGAACTTAGCATCAATCGTACACAGCAAACTGCTTGGCGCCGGACTTTCACATGAAGGTGGTGGCAAGATCGACGTAGGTACAATGGAGTAGAATTAGTTTATATTATATTCCATTTATACTAAAATTCTATTTTAAGATTTTTCTAAGTGATTTTCTAGGTACCTCATCTTTGGCTATGTTTGTCCAAGTTTCGAGGTCAAGATAACCATGCCAAGTGCGAGTCTAACACACACCGTGGGACCCGACCCACATTTCAAGTAAAAAAATAAATGTTTTTGCATGGGCCGGTTTTTCTCATTTGTTGTTATCTTAGATCAAAAAAAAAACAAAGGATATCACACGCCTTGCTATGAACTGCAAAACTAATGGCATGTTTTGTCATGCGATGCTAGTAGAATATAGCGACTGCGTTTTGTTAGAGTTTGTAAGTCACATTTGGGCGGATGCGGATGGTGCAAAATCCTTTTCATTTTTATTCATCCTTTTTTTTATCTTTTGTTGTTATAGAAAATATTAAATAAAAAGGTGTACATAAATTACACCACTATAATTTTACACTATTTTATTTATTAAAGTAGTTTGTATAGCTCTAAAAATGTGTCCTTTTAGCTAAGCATAGATGGACAAAAGTATATTAGTTAGTCTCTAGTTGCGCAAGTTTTTTTCTAAATGCGATAAATGATAAATAATAATAAAAACTAATGCGATCCTCAAAAGAGACACTGTCTTTCGATGTTCCATTATTTGTAAAAATATTTCCAAAAAAATATAAGTTTTTTTGGTTATAGCACTGAAGCGACAGAATTTTGGGCGAAAACTTTCTTGACGTTCGTGGGCTTTGATCATTGCGTTTTTATTAATAATGATTAAAACATTTCATACCAGTATTTTTTTTCGATTTTTTACTGATTATGATTTTTGTACTTTACTCCATCCAAATACGATATGGAATGTTTCCCAACAAAGCGTTGCTAGGCAACCGCATGACATTTGTAGTGATCATAAGAATCATAAATCATAAATCAAAAGATATTTTCTCAGAATTCATAACCAACGAAAGCAAGTAGGTATCTAAACAAAAACATGAGTTCAAAAATTTTTTTGTTTGAAATATTTTTTTTTACGTTTCTAAACAAGTAATGCTTTAACACCGAATAATAAAAAAATAAACGAAATTATATTTTGAAGCGGAACTAGAAACGGGGTTTTTGACTTAAAATAAGGTGTGAGTTTGCGATTGCGGTGTGTGTGTCCGTACTTGGCGGGTTTTTTTTTTTGTACGACGAGGAAGCTCTCGGCCTTTATCTAACCTGGTAACAAGTTAAGATAAGACCAAAGGAGGCGCACTTCACCCGAAATCCTCAACAAACTGAGGAACGGCTATCTTACTTCTCTGAATGCCGGAAAACAACAATTTTAGAAAAGTTATTATGAAGAATTAGGCTTCAGAATTAGGTAAGACGGTGGTAGCTAGCCAGGCAGACTTAAACAAAGTCCTACCACCAACTAAACCGAGCACAATATTGTACTCCCCTGGGGATCGAACATGGGAGCTCTGGATAGATCTAGACCACTGAGGCAGTTAAAGGTATTATTTTATTGCAATTCAATTCATTCATTGTTTATGGACCTAGGGTACAAATGGTCAAATGCTCAAAATTTTTTTTTAAATAACATGTAGGTAATCACATCTGTACCGCCCAGTCTAAGTAGATCTCCACTCGTATGGAATGGGAAATTCATGCAACAGATTATGCAAATAGCCAGCGGTATCCGCTGGTTGATGTCCCCAATAGCCACAAATCAAATGATTATTTCGAACCACAGACGCTCCACTAAACAATTATAATTTACACCGGATTATGCCATGCTGGAGTAACACAGACGGAATTAATGATAAACCATCTTCACAAATAAGGATCCTGATAAGCTCCTCATTATAATTGTGAGTATTATTAAAACAAAGTCAACTGTAATCAGTTAATGGAACCCTGCCCCGTTATATAGACTAACCTGACGCTCCATAGGATTGCTGTCAGAAAGGAGCATCCTCAATGAAGCCTTTAAAATCCTACGGATGGACTGTCTACACAGGAAGGCACCAAAGCAAAGCCCTGCGACCTTGTGCTACATTAAAGAAAACACCAGATAGAACCGATTTATAGAGTTAATGGAACTGACATTAACTGATCACATTTGTTGTCAGTTGTCAACTGATTTGAATTGATGATGAATAAAAAATTCACATCGAATTATACAAACTTTAGGTGACGAACGATTTAGTAGCGAGATGCCCATGGGCGGATTATTTTTTAATCGTATCCGTGGTCTAGTGGTTCGCCTACCGGTGTCAGGTACTTAAGTCCTGGGTTCGATCCCCAGGGAGTACAATATTATGCTTGGTTGGGTTTGTGTTTTAAGTCCGCCTGGCTAGCTACCACCATCTTACATAATTCTGTCGCCATAACAACAATTTTTCTAATTGTTGTGAGACCGCATTTTTGCGCTTCAAAGGAGATCTCAATCGTATGACAATCATAAATTGTACAGATTAAGTTATTTTTATAAAAAAATTGTATATTTTACTCTCGTATTGGATGTCAGCCTTAGTTATTTTCAATTTGCTGTATAAAAAGTTTCCTGCCTACACTAATGGCCATGGCCAGCTATACTTTTAGACTTTTTGCATTTGATCTGCCTGAGTTTCTGTTATCAGTCCGAGGTCACTATTCGGATAACGTGATTAAACCATTATTTGTCAGTACCCCAAATAACATGTGAAAGTTTCTGTATAACCTTGGATTTGGCAGGTGCAAAGCCTCTGCTGATCCCTCGGTGGATGTGAATGCAATAAATAGACACTTTGCAACAGCTACCCACATTGTTGACAAGGTAGTGAGGGAAAAGACTGTGGCTGAGCTGAATATGATACCACAACATTATTTTACGTCCTTCTCGTTCTCCTCAGTTAGTAATGATGAAATTCTTAAAATAATCACTATCATTACCAGCAAAGTAGGTTATGATAGTCTTGGTTGTAAACTACTTACTATTATCAATATTTTAGTACCTCAAATCTCATACATCATAAATTTCTTCTTTTTCTTTTCTCTCTCTTCCGGATGCTTTCCATACATCTGGAAAAAAGCATACGCCATTCCCATTCCTTAGAATTCTGACGCATCTGATTTCAAAAATTATCGCACATCTCTATTTTGCCCTTCCCATCTAAGGTCCTGTAACGTATGGTATACCGCCAAGTCCCCTCACTCTCTTTTAAACCCGTACCAATCAGGCTTTCGGTCGGCTCACAGCACCAGCACAGCTCTCGTCAAGATTACAGAAGACATAACATATGCTATGGACAACTGACAACTGACACTCCTTACCCTTGTCGACTTCAGCAACTCTTTTAACTGTGATGATCATTCCATCCTCATAGCTGTCTTGCGTTCCCTAAACATCTCCATGTTTGCCTGTGTGTGCATTCGCACAGCACGTGCAAATCAATGACGTAAACTCTGACTGGTGTGACGTCACAGTAAGTGTTCCAGAGGGCAAGATCCTGTCTCTACTTCTTTTTTCCATTTTTATTAATACCTTTGTTTCTGGACTTCGTTTTTAATAATATAATAATAATAATTTATTGTTTTCCTCATTTCACTTTTATGCTGTCGATGTGCAACTTTACCTCTCTTTCGATCTCTGTGATATACATAATGCCATAAATCTGCTGACGGAGGACTTGCGAGTTGTTTCATCGTGGTCTCAAGTTTGGTCTTCAACAAAATTCCACTAAAACCCAAGTGATGATCACAGGTAGCAAGGTTTTCCTATCGAGGCTTGATCATAACTCCATGCCAGCTGTCAAATATAAAGATGGACCCCTGGTAAACTGTTCGGAAGTGGAGCACCTGAGCCTCATCATCTCAGAAAGCCAAACCTGGGAAAAACATATCACTGAGGTTAGCAGGAAAATCTTTGGTTCGATGCATGCTCTTAAACGCATAAAACATTTTCTTCCCTCGTCCACTAAAATAATTCTCGTTAACGCCATTCTTCTCCCCATTATCGATTATACTGATGTGTGTTATTGTGCTCTGGTCTTCAGACCAGCTTAATAAACTACAACGTCTATTCAATGTCTGCATCAGGAACGAGTTCGGCCTTCGTAAATACGACCATATATCTGATTATAGATCTCAGCTGAACTGGCTAAAACTCCTTTACCCTTCACAATCCTCTGTCTCCACATTATCTAGAAGAACGTTTTCCTCTTCTTGTTCGCACAAATTGACCCTCTCGCTCTTCTCTACACCTTCTTCTCGAAGTTACTCTCCACAAATCATCCTTCTATACCGATTCCTACACTGTCTGTGGATATATAAAGTATTTTCTATCTGTGGCGACAGAATTAGGTATAATGGTGGGAGCTTGCCAGGCGGACTTAAGCAAAGTCCTACCACTAACCAAACCATGCACAGTATTGTCACTGGGGATCAAACCCGGGGCCTCTAGATCTGAAATCGGTGGGTTGAACCACTAGACCACAGAGGGGGTTATAAATTTAAATTGACAGTGTCGTTAAAACAAAGTGATCAGTTAATGGAACCCTGCCTCGTGAAATAGACACCTGACGCTCCATAGGATTGCTGTCAGAAAGGAGCCACCTCAATGAAGCCTTTAACCCCGAGCAATGAAATCGCTGACTACAGCAGGGTTTCAGCCAAATGATCACAACTTTAATGGTATGACTGTAAAGGTCCACTTGGCTAGGAACCCTCTTTCTGCCGAAGTCCGGTGCCAAACGGTTTGCCGTGCACGTGTACTTTTTGCTGCTCGCATGCTCGCTCCATCATAAACCTCTTGCTTAGAGCCACACAAGCCTACAGGTCAGGTTTAACCGCCTCTGTGGTCTAGTGGTTCAACCCACCGATTTCAGATCCAGAGGTCCCGGGTTCAATCCCCATGGGGAGTACAATATATTGTGCTTGGTTTGGTTGGTGGTAGGACTTTGTTGAAGTCCGCCTGGCTAGCTACCACCATCTTACCTAATTCTGTCGCCATAATAACAATTGTAAAATTGTTGTGTTCCGGCATTCCGAGGTAAGATAGCCAGTTTCCTCAGTTTGTTGAGGATTCCGGGTGAAGTGCGCCTCCACCTTCGGCCTTATCTTAACTTGTTACCAGGTGAGATGAAGGCCAAGCGCTTCTCCGTAGTACAATAAAAAAAAAAAAAAAAAAGGTCAAGCTAAGCTAACAAATCATACCCATATAACAAGCCTCATACCTCAGTTGGTAGTAACTCTACCTGTGGGTTCGATTCTCACCCATGAAAAACATTTGTGTGATGAATATAGATGTTTGTTCTGTGTTTCGGTGTTGTATCATATATCATGTATGTATGTACAAAAAAAAAGGATTTAAGTATTTCTATCCTTAATCTAGTTCCTATATTACAAGCTATATATGCTTAGTTTGAGGTTAGATAGAGCTGTTTGAAATTAATGTCCTGTCCTGCCCTGTAATTATTTCTATAAAATTTTAAAATATTATCAGTCTCATAGCCATTGCTTTAGTTTCACAATCCGTTATCGCCTGAAGCGTTCCACGATTGAATATTATAATACAAAGAGGCTTTGCCGCAGTTAATCGTGGATTAAGCCGTTGATTGAAGCTAAACTTTCCGTTAGCCAAGCTTTGAGCGGGTATGGCTGCTTTAAAGCCGGCTCAAGTCTAAAGCTTGAAGTACTGCCATTCCAATATTTGTTCTATATATTGATCAGTTGCTATGACAACGTTTGTATACTAACTCAACTATAGGCGTATTCATGATGCGTTTATAGCCTGGGTCACGATCGTTGATTCATTGTATTCATCATTGCTTTGAACCTTTTTTTTACGACGGGAAAAAATTGGCCTTCTTCTCACCAGATTTTCAAGATATCAAAATATATATCAAAATAATTCGATTTGCATCAAACAAACATTGCTAATTTATTCAGGCGTTATTTTGCGGAAATTCATAACCCGAAAACAGAAAAATATTTAGTAACAAATCTATAATTTGATACCTAATTATAATAAGATTTCTTATTAGTTTTTTTCAACGAATTGAGCGGATTTCTCACTGAATATTTTTCTGTTTTCAGGTTATTAATATGAAACAAACATATAAGTATATTACGCTAAGTAATTATTTTTTTCATAACAAAAAACTATAATGATATTTGGAAATAAACCAATATATACCAATAAATAAGATAATATAATTACGTTTTAAAAACTAAAAAGAAAACAGACTGCAATGAAGAATATGATACAATTTCGTTTACCTGGATGACGTATTTTTCCAATAATTCTGATAACAGATGGACGGATCGACGGAAATACGCGTGATATTACATGGGTTCCATTTTTTCCTTACTTGTGAGGTAATACACCCAAATCGCTTCAAGTCGTTCATCGCTTTCAGGATCCCATAATCAGATCCTGACCTGATGACGATGGGATCGCCTGGAAGTATAACGACCCTAAAAATACCCATAATCACTACAAGTGTGCATATAATATTTGAAGAGTTCCCTCGATTTGTCCAGGATCCCTACTTGATGTCAATGGGACCACCTGTGAAGTATATATATAACCCTTTCAAACAGATGTTATTTTTTTTTTCAAATCGGTCCAGGCGTCTTCGAGTAATCGGGGAACATATCCAAAGAAAGCTTCAAAAAGAGATAAGAGAAGGTCACTAAAGGAAGATGACAAAGGTATTAGCAGCCGCATTTGTCTCACCGAGTTGGACATTATTTGGTAAGACTGATCGGTTTTGACCATGAAACCAGCTTTACAACAGCGAAAAAGGCTCCAAACTGCGGAACCACGCTTTTGTGGTAAATGAAATTGAATTCAAAGCAAAGAGAACCTTTCATTCGACCCACTAAAGTAATTACATTCTAAAGACTCTTCGAAAAAACCTAATTCGAGTATTGAAAAGAAACATCTGTTAGCGTTGTATACCTCTATAAATATATTTTTAACAAATCGCTACTTACTCGTATATTTTTCTATGGAGACCTAATTTGTTTTTCTTATTTATAACAGACATGTGATTCTGAGAAAATTATCATGAAATTTTCTAATACAAGTAAACTGGAACAGTTGAGGCCGTGTGTAACGGTCCTTAGTAATCCGACTGTTTCCTTTGTTTATAGTTAGTTTAATTGTACATGTCATTTTTAATGTTTGTAAATAATAAATGTAGCAAATAAATAACGAGGTTTTAACTACGAACGTATATGGTGAATGTGTATAAGACTCATGATTTTAAATGTTTTAAAAGTAGTTTAGTATTCAGCAGTCGAAGCTCGTGAATTTGTTTCCCGGGTGAAATATCTCGTCCTGCTTAAAGCGTACATTTCCACTGTGTAACGACCCTATAATGTCTTCAAGGAAAAGGGGGAAATAGAATAGACACAGGTAATAGTCTCGATCTAACGTTGACCTGATCCTTGCATATGCAATTTTGAGGTCAATAGTCGACTGTTTATCTATTACTAATATAAAATGCTCTTACATACAGACTCACTTACATACAACGCATAGCCTAAACGGCTTATTGAAGAGACTTGAAATTTGAAGGGTGTTTGTCTTGTTGCGAGAATGAGTGCTAAGAAGCGGATTTTGAAAATTCGTACCCAGCCGCTGGTCCTAGAGACGTGAAATTTGGAGTGTTTGTTCTTTGTGATGTGTAAGTATCCATTAATGAAGGGTTTTTTTTAGTCTATCCCTGACGGGAGTAATAATGAGTAGGGCATCTAATATTTGTGGAATATTTATGGAAAACTCCTTTATAATAGCTATATATTATCAACTGTGACAAAAAGCTGGTTGAAATTTTCAGACCTGACAAATATCAAACAAGAAATATAAGAAACGATTTTATAAATTGTTATATCCTACTTAAATCAAACTTGGTATAAATATAAAGCATTATTTGAGGTAAATAAATATTAAAAACTGGCCAAGCGTGAGTTGGACCCGCGCTACTTCTTCATAAAACTTAAATTATTTGCCTAGATATGTCGGTTGGAACCTTAGGTATGTGTGATGGAACCGCACTTGACTGGTCTGACACTGAGCTTGAAATTTTCTAGATTTGGTAATCCCAGTCTATTTCTCCTTGCGCCAAACCATTACGCGGGCAAAGTCGCGGGCATAAGCATCTTCTTCTCAGTCGGGCAATCTTGGCAGAGCGGTCGTGGTCATGGGTGGGTCTGATGAATGACGGCTCTTGTTATGCGTCTCCATTCTGATCTATTGGAGGCATGATGGGAGCAGTCGGTCTGGCCGGAGAGCGGCCACGGGATCTCTTGCCCTCCATTCTGCCTTGGACTACAAGACACTCCATTGAGTCTTCATTGCGGATAATATACCAAAAGAACTTCAGTATTGTCAACGACAATGACAGTCGACGACAATCTCTCTTTGATGTGGAGTACATTAAGGATCGATACATGGTTGCGGTAGGCTGTCCATGGAATCCTCAGCATACGTCTCGAGAACCACATCTCCAGTGCATCGATTTTTTTCCTTTCCTTCAGCTTCAATGTCCACGTCTCAGATCCATAAAGAAAAATTGGAAAGACGATACTTTGCATCAATCGTACCTTTGTTTTTTTGGTTATTCTTTTTTGTAGGCATAAGTTAGTATACTAGCGTAAAAGTCACATGGTAGTTCCTTTAATACCCAGTTTGTTCAGAAGTAAGATGATTTTGCCGCAGTGGATACACGAGGTGTGACCCATATGATGGCTCCTTAAGTATTATACGGACTGATCCTACTACCATTGTCTATCGCCATATTCATCATTATAAATTGTTGTGTTCCGTCATTTGAGGTCAAAGATCTAGTCCATAATGTATTGAGGATTCAGTGTGAAATACGCTTCCTCCTTCGGCCTTATATTAACATGTGAACAGGTGAGATGTAGGTCAAGCGCTTCTTCATAGTGCAATAAATAAAAAACCTTTTAAATTTCAAAAACCAAAACATCTTTGAAAGAAAAAAATAACTCTTATTTAGCTTATCTTAGTCAGCGAATTGGCATAGCTATTCAGCGTGGCAATGCAGCCAGTGTCTTAGGCACGCTTCCGTCTGGTACTGGTCTGGAACAGTTGAGTTACCTAAAGGCCGTTTGTAACGGTCCTTAGGTAATCTCACTGATTCCTTTGAACATAGTTAGTTTAATTGTACTTTTTATTGAATAAATAGGTTTTTTTTTCACAACAATTTAGAATTGTCTTTATGGCAACAGAGCTAGGTAAGATAACACCAACCAAACCATGCACAAACCCTCCTGGGATCGAACCCGAGAGCTCTGGATGATATAAGCGGGCGAACCACAGAAGAATGAGGACAAACTATACAATGCTGCGTCAGAAACTGAGTGAGTGGTTACAGCTTCTTTCACATACTTTTCTATACGAGCTGATTCATATCCTAATCAATTCATACCTTGTATACTTGCGACCGGAACCAGTTCTCCAACTCACCAGAAGCAGTTGGGCAAAACTTACACAGTGCTCATCGATTCGCCTGCCAAGCGTGGTAATTATAGCATAACCCTAGTTTTAGGAGGTCCTGTCCAACATAAGGCTACCACATTTGAGCATGCACATAGCCAGCGTTGACCATACATGGGTTCTTGATGACATTTTTACCGTCGCAAATACACGTTACAAATTACTTTTGTATAATTGTATGAACTTTATGCATTTTACTTTATGAACAAGAGCCATTCGCTTTTAATATTATTTTCGAAATAACGAACGCGAAATTAAATTATGCATAGTCGACTAATGAACCAGTCAGGGTTCAAATTTACAACCATTATTACGTTAACTAGCAAATGCACCAGACTTTGGTCCCAGCATCCCAAAACATTGTGGATCTTCGGATCGACGGGAAAGCGCTTGGTCTTCATCTCATTGATACCATTGATATCATATCATTGATATCATTGATATTAGTTATTTCCCTCTATCTCTATAGAAAATGGAGCTCGTTGCCTTCGCCTGTTTTTACAGCACCGCTACAATGGTGTCGTAAGGTCACAGTAAAATAGTTTTTTAAGAAAATCGTGCACAATTTTTCTTCTTTTTATTGTGCGACAAGCGCTTGGCCTTCTTTTCACATGGTTACAAGTAAAGATAAGGCCAAAGGTGGGGGCGCACTTCACCTGGAATCCTCAACAAACTGAGGAACTGGCCGGAACACAACAATTTCAGAATTCGCCATTGACGAATTAGGCAAAATGGTGGTAGATAGCCATGCAGACTTAAACAAAGTCCAATTACCAACCAAACCAAGCACAATATTGTAGGTACTCGTGAATGTTTTGTATGGACTTCCAGTTACGGCTGGACTGATTTTGATGAAATTGTCAAGTAATCTTCAAATTAGTTCAGCGGGTGATCCTGTGAAGTAAACCATAAAATAGCGAGATTGTTATGCATATAGAAGTTTTTTTTGTCATACAGGTGTCATTTTGTGTACATTAAAGCGTTATTCTATTCTATTTGACAAGCCTCACAGCTCAGTTGGTAGTAGCTCTGCCTTCTGCGCTGTAGGTTGTGGGTTCGATTCCCACCCAGAACAAACATTGGTGTTATGAAAATAGATGTTTGTTCTGTATTTGGGTGCTGTATTGTATGATAAGAATGTATCTACCAAAAAAATGTAGACAAGTATTTTATCCGTAATCTAATTCCCATTTGCATATTCACAAAGCATTTGCTTAGGCTAGATGGCGCTGTGTGAAATGTATGTCCTGAAATGTTTATAATTATTGTTTAATTATCTGGGTGGTGTGATGACCATGGTTACAACATCAAACTACCAAAAAGTATAATGTCCATAGAGTGCATCTTGCTTTAAAGTCTCTTGGAAATAATTTTTGATGCGTTTGAATACCAAGTAACTTGACAAAGAAGTTAAAGTTGTGGTCTAAGACGGAGCATGCTTGTCTTAAAGAAACCTGTTCACTTTAGCTTAAAAAACTCCAAAATTGACGCAGAAAAACAGACGAGGGCAAGGAGTTCCATTCTTTACCAGTATTCATGATATAATTTCTGGTTCGGGCGTTGTCTATCAGCTTGTCAGTCAGTCAGTCAAACATTAACTGATAATGAATGCTTATTAAAATATTAATGGATTTAATTTATTGTAAAGGCTTTTAGGGTAAGCCTATTAATATTACAAATCCGATTAAAACATTATTGGTTCTCATAAATTGGGGAAATTTAAATATTTTCTCGAAAATTTAAGCAATTCAATTTATTTTATCGCTTTCATGACTAATTGAGGTAACGCTTAGTTGTAGTATCATATCAAATCAACT
Organism: Venusia cambrica; assembly: GCA_951394065.1. Taxonomy (NCBI): domain Eukaryota; kingdom Metazoa; phylum Arthropoda; class Insecta; order Lepidoptera; family Geometridae; genus Venusia; species Venusia cambrica. The sequence continues at coordinate 13,391,106 of OX596035.1, forward strand.
GTTAGCATACTAAACTGAAAGGTTTAAGCATAATCACCACGCTTAACAGGTAGTATGGTGATCGCAGTATAGTTGTTAGATCATAAGTTGGATGTTGCATTGTATGATAAGGAGGTATGTATTAACAAAAAAACAAAAATGTCACCTATTTAAGTATTACAGCGCTTTGCTTTGTTTGAGACTAGATGGCGCTGTGCGAAATGAATGTCCTGTAATATTTATTTATATTTTGCTTTTCTGGTGTTCTAGATTTCTAAGTCAACATATACGACATTCACGGGATGATTTGGAGTGGTCTATTCTCAAGCGAGCCACGGCTCAGTTGTTTTTATATCTACTGTATAAAATTGTCATAAAGCTAACTGACTAACTGACTGAACCACAATGAACGCACAATCTATCTATGACACTTGATATTTTAAGGATAGCTTCCTTTATGTATTTAGTAGGGGTGCCGTATAAATGAGTAGAAGAGTTACTTGTAAAAGTGTTTGTCCGGGGAAGTACTACCACCATACCTATTTAGGCCGCAAAGCATATATTGCTGTATTTCGGTTTGAAGGGTATGCATGTGCAATGCAGTGCCGCATAGGTCATGTCTAGGCAAGAGCTCCACTTAGCAATAGGTGGGCTGGTAGCTAGTTCCGTCTCCATGGCGTTTAAAAATAATATAAATGTTTCTAAAATTCCTGCGAAGTGATTGGATCAAAGTGCCTGGCGTTTGGAGTCATGGTAATTCAGTAGATGAAGGCGGCTCAAGTTAGCTCTATACGGGAAGGTCTATGCTCAGCAGGCTACCTTTGTAGTCTGAAATTGTACGTCGGGGAAGCATTTTGTTCTTCATCTTATCGGGACTCAAGTTATGATAAAGCCGAATGTACAAACGACTTCACAATAATCTTCAAGAGACTGAGGAACTGGCTATCTGAAATTAATTGAACTTAAGATAGCCAGTTCCGCAATTTTTTTGCCGGAACACACATCCACAATTATTGTAATGGCGACAGATTTAGGTAAGATGGTGGTAGCTACCTAGGCGGACTAATACAAAGTCCTACTATAAATAAAACCAAGCGCAAATTTGTACCGTCTGACGATCAACAGGACCTCTGAATCTGATACCAGCGGTCAATCCACTAGACTACAGAGGCGGTTATCATATTGTGTATTTAGTTAGTAGTTTTCCTAGGTCCCGTTAAGGGCAGGTAGTAGGACGATTATTGTATTTGGAAAGTGCTGACTTGTTCAAAGTGTCGGTCCGCTTTCACTCTATTGCTATGCCCTAATAGGGTTATTTCCCTAACTTTTTTTTTGGTCTTATGATTTAAAAAAGTTATACATAATAATGTATATCATAAGACCATTGTACCTTTACATAATTAATGCAATAAATGACTATGACTATGACTATGCTGTTAATCAGCCAATTTTTTTTTATGTATGCCTGACAATTATATAGGTTTATTACAGATAAATTTACCTTTTGTAGGGCGAGGCGAAATGGTAAAACAAATTTACTGCATTATTTTGAATAAAAAAATCTTCTGAAAAACTCTTGATTTTGAACCCTTATTTTAAACTGCTCTTATTTTACTCATATAACACAACGGAACACTGTTAAAAATACATGAATCGAAAGATAATCGCATTCTCCGGGGTATGGAATGGATAAATAGAAGCAATCAAGTTCAGAAACCTAAATTCTATCCATCTAAAGTGAAAATACGTGTACCTGCAATGACGAAGGTTGAAATATGTAATGCATCACAGAGGCGTCACTCCTTAAGCGGGCCCTGAAGTACTGCTGATATTAGCTCTCCAGTACAAATGAAGTTTGTCGCTCATTTCAAAATGGCATGTCATGTCAGGGATTACCTTGGTTTGTAATTTTACTACAAACACAATCATAATAAATAAAAAAATTTGTTCGTAATAAATGGAAAACTCTATAATTTGAGTTTAATTGTGTAGGTATTAAAAAAAAACACGGTATAAACCGAGACTTTCTATATCTGATTATACCTGCAACTTTTTGTAATTGTACGACTGAGAAAATCATTTCACATTTTCAAGTGAATTTGAAATGAGCTACGATAATGCCGAAGGTAAAGCGCACTTCACCCGGTATCCTCAACTGACTGAGGAATTGAGGAATGAAATTTAAAATCGGACATGTTATTTCGAAATGGGCGACAAACTACGTTTGTACTGGAGAGAGTTAATCAGCGGTAATCCGAGGCCATCTTATGAATCAAGAAACAACAAATCAAGAACGAGCCTTTCAGCTCTGTTGGTAGCAGCTCTGCCTTCTGTGCTGTAGGTTGTGGGTTCGATTCCCACCCAACAAGACAAACATTTGTGTGATTAATATAGATGTTTGTTCTGTGTTTGGGTGTTGTATTGTATGATGAGTATGTACTTAAATAAAAAAAATATTTATGTGTTATACCCAAAATCCAGTTCCCATATTACAAGCTTTGCGTAGTTGGGACTAGATGGCGCTGTATGAAAAAAATGTCCTGTAATGTCCTATGTCCTGTTCTTATTACCACGTATCTGATTTAGAATATCGGATATGATCAGCACTAAGTAAGTAAACTGGTAACTCTCTTCTCTGGTTAATCAAGCAGCTTCAAAACACCTGGGACCTTATTTCCCGTTTCTTAGTGCGTCCCTACACTATATAAAGTATTTACCACTTAAATTATAAGTCTCCAGGACCTGGTTCGGCCGTGCGCCATTCAATCAGGAACAAGACATTAAAAAAAAAAATACTACACATAAAACAATTTCCCGATTTCTTGGAGGCTCGAGTTAAGCACGCCTTTGTTACGCTCAATTTATTTCTGATCTTTAATTTTTGACTGTGTGATATATTATGTTAATATGTGTGTTCAATAAATGCAACGTAGTAAAATAACAAGCCAAAAATAACTCACGATATAGAATATATAAATTGCTTACCCGGTTCTCGTCAATATTTCCTCGCAAATCATGTCAATTTTAACCGGATATTACATCCGAGCAATGTTTAGACTTCACAATTCACTCTCACTTCACAAAACAACTATTCTGTTCAACTGTAGTTAAATTGTTCATTAAATGGTGTTAAGAGTTTGTCCAGTTGTCGCGCGCGGCGCGGTCTCAATTATTGTTTTGATTTGAGAGGGGTTCGGCGTAGACACGTATTTCCGCTACGGACGCTCGTAGCAAACTGTTTGCTACGAGATAAAACCTGTAGGTACATTGAAAATAGGTCACTATGACACTATCAATATATACATTTTTTTTTAGTTTTCTCTCCAGTCTGTAGTTTTAAAAAGAGGGGTTTGTTGATATGGTATTTTGATATGGTACTGGTTGCGCCATCTGTTGAAATTTGTGCAAGACTGATAATTATAATGTGAACCTGTTTCAGCGGGATTTAAACCTTATTTGTCGTGATAATTTACAATAAAATTTCCTGGTTATTTATTACTTCATTGTTATTTATGTTAATAGTTTTTTTGTTATAATTTGTGTTTGTATTTGTTATTGAATTTTTAGTCAACTTGATTATAATATGTATGTTTTTAGTTTTTGTTTCTCTTTCCAAAGTTGCTGCAAGAAATCACTTATAGCGATGAAGTTCTACTTATATCTTATATACACTGCATGACTTTTTTTTTATTAAGGATATGTAGTTTTTGTGTTGATACAATAAAGTGTTCATTCATTTTATTTATTCATAATATAAAGTTTTGTTTAATTTATAACGATTTAAATTAGAGTTTATCTACGCTCATAGATACTTATCTCCAAGCGTAGTGCGTACTTCATTATCATATAGTAATTAAAGTTAATTGTACATTCTACTTTCTACTACTTTCTCGCATCCTATCTATACCCATCCGTTTCGTTACAACACACTCTCTCACACACACTCACACACACACGACCGCTTTCGACTTCGTCTGTAGAATTTACCTATTTAAATTTATTTTTCGTTTCACTTGTTCATTTAAAATGTTAAAGTATTTTTCTCTGTATTTAAGGCAAGTCCTAGTGCGGGGTCAATTGTAGTAATCATACTGAAATGTTACACTTTTTTGGGAACAAATATTTGTATTTGTAGGCTAAAATACAGTATATAGGTATAATGATTGAGGTAGAAAATAGTGTGAAAGATTTTGCTGATAAGTAGGTACACGTTTCCACCCTTTTCTCTGATATCAAACTTTCAAGTTGTCAGATGGTCGAGATAGATAGTCTTAATGCACGAAGTTTGAAGAGATACGATCTCGAGGGGACGTACCTTGTTTTTGTTGCCTATTCTGTTGCAGGAAAAGTGTGTGAATGATATTACATTGAAAGGAAACTGGAGATTTAATCGTGAGAAGGCATTTTACTGCAGACCCATGTAAAAACTTCTTATTAAGCTCAAACGTCAAAGTCCTCGGACTCATCATCGTCAGACGCCTATTAAAAGGCTAGACTATGGTCTATAAAACAATCATAATATTGCCATTGCTCATAAAAGCAACGTATCTTATAATAAGGATCAAGAAGTTAAGGTGTTTGTCATCAATTTGGGTTTTTGAAACACGATCGGAGAAAATTTGAAGAAATATTAGAAATACCGAGTTTCAAAATTTATGTATTAAATTGCGCGACACTTTGAAGTAGTTTTCAATCAAAGGCATGCTTTATTAGGCTCATCTCTATACAAATCAAGTCACCCACATACGTCCATTGCTGAACATAGTCAGTGGCTGTGACTTTGGTTTTTCTACGGATTTCCACATTTCTGATTTTATCACGAAGTGAAACTTCAAGCACAGCTGTCGCCATAGCTCGCTGTGTGACTTTGAACTTATTTTCCTAAGCCTAATAGTTAGCGAACACGTCTCGGTATCCATTGGTCATCACTGGCACAAGTCTTCAATCAGTGTGATTGAAGATTTTCGTCTTGTGGCTCTGCGGTATCTTTGACGAGAAGATATTTCGAAGTTTTCCCTGGTTGGACCATCTGGCCTAGATAGACGCAATGATCAACAACTTCGATAACATCGTCTCCAATATAAATAGACATAGCTGCCACATGGGCGTTTGACATAATATTCGTCTTATTCATACTCATTTTAAGTCCAAGACCTAAGTCTACGGGCATCTAGCTACGCTCTTCCAGCGATTTAGCCATTATGATTATATCGTCAGCAAATCGAAGGTGAGTGATGTGATCGCCATTAATATTGATGCTAAATCATAATATATATATAAAGAAAGTTATAACTTTCGCACAACGAACAACGCAACTTGGTTATGGCAAGGCACTTATGTGAAAGTCCCATCCTAAAAACTCATAGGGTAGCAGCTAACAAAGAGGTTCGTTAGCGTGGTTTGTCGACATTTTCCCGACTTTTTCGACATGTGAAAAACTCAAGTCAGCTGAAGCGGATTTAATGGTGAATCTAGTTTTTTGTCGATGCTTTGTCTAGCAATATTGAACAATCTAGATGTACAGGTTAGGTTATACTTCAATGGCGCAATATAATATCAATATCATCATTATTGGTTAAGAATTTTTGGGATCAATTTGAAACGTCTAATGTACCGCCTTCTTTAATGCCAGACTTTTTATCTTCTACGTACAGTTTGCCCTATGAACGATTTATTTACTATGTGGTTGGCAAATAGTATGTATGAATGTATGTTAATCTTTTACTAAAGTCCTAAACGATTCATTATAATTTAACAGACTGAAAAGGTTTCGTTGAAGAATCTTGATTGTCCGCTGGCTTTAGATAGACTACGTCACATTAAATTGACGCCTTCTAGACGACATAAAGTTATGTTTTTTTTATTGTTGATAGCCAAGCGTTTGACCACCAACTTACATAAAAACTCACTAAAAAGTTGTAATAATGATGCCATGTTGGGTTCGTGAAGAAAAACTTTGAACACCTACGCATGTGAGATTTGGCACACCTAAAAACACTCAATAGATTTGCCAAAGCTCACTTCTCTCTCTTTGTTTTATTCGTACCGCTTATACATGTTCTGTTGTCTAAAAATGATTTTTCTTATTGATAAAATATATTACTAATGGGCTACCGCATATTATTACTCACATACGGTTAAAATTACATAGTAAAATTAAACTATTTATGTACAAAAGAACCAGTCGGGCTAAGGTTGGAATAGTTGAGCTAGTATACCAGACCAGTACCAGACGGAAGCGTACCCATGACACTGACGGCATTGCCACGCTGAATTAAACCACCTCTGTGGTCTAGTGGTTTGCCTACCTGTGTCAGATCCAGAGGAACCGGGCTCGATCCCCAGGGGAGCACAATATTGTGCATGGTTTGGTTGGTGGTAGAACTTTGTTTTAGTCTGCCCGGCTATCTACCACCATCTTATCTAAGTTTGTCACCATAATTGTTGTATTCCGGCATTTAGATCGCCAGTTCATCAGACAGTTGGAGATTCCAGATGAAGTGCACTTTCACTGCCTTCATTAAATTATATTAAAATTAAATTAAAAACATTTTATTTCAGACTGAAGTACACAAAAGTTAAAATTAATATACAATGCAAAGTACATGTCCATATTTATAAAAATTAAGAGTAGACTCATAAATAAAAGAGTAAAAAAGAGACTGCCCGAGAAAACACATTGAGCCTAAGAAGGCAAAATGTGCTTTCCCGTCCTTCAGAAAAATACAGTCCGTGGCTATCCTTTCTTCGTTCACCATAAACGCATTGTTGTATTGGATACGTAGGGCATCCCAATACTTTCTTGTAAGCTTGACCCAAAGGCTGCACGTATAAAACGATTGACAGGCTCTGAAAAGAGTCGTTTTAACCGGCCAAGTGCAGCGCGCAAACATAATAACTTGAAACCAGATACGATAAAGGCAAAGCGCATCCCCATCGTTCTATACAAAACTGTGCTTATTCGCTGGCCTAAATTGAGCCAGCCCTGGGTCACGTGTCGCCTCAATTAAAAGCCCCGCAAGATTTTAGTTATCACTAGAGGTAAAATAAATTTGTTTGAAAGAAGGATTTATTATTATAATTCCCCTGTCCCCAGAACTCTTTCGCAGTGACGTAATAATGCGATTGTACTTGTTTGAAATTTCATTTTATCTCCGCAGCCGCCGGTCCGAGCTCGCGGAGCTCGAAACCTTCAAAGGTTTCTGGTATATTTATTCTGAAGTTAGTTGGAAACGAGTTTTCAAGTTTATCATTCGCTCCCTACTAGCGGTATGATCCGTCGCATGGATTATTTCTTGGAATGCAAACTTCAATGTTTTTGACTCTAGGAATTTATGCTTATATGTTTTTTTACTGTACGACTGGGAAGCGCTCAGCCTTCATCTCATGAGACTGAAGGTGGAAGCGTACCTCACCTGGATTCCTAAATAGTCTGAGGAACTGGCTGTCTTACCTATAAATGCCGGAACACAACAATTTTAGAATTGTTGTTCTGGCGACAGAATTAGGTAAGATGGTAGTAGCTAGCCAGGCAGACTTAAATAAAGTCCTACCATCAATCAAACCTAGCTTTCTAAGATCTGGCCAGATTATTAAGGCGGGTTGTCAACAATTGCAAACAATTATGGAAAATCTAGCCGTTATCCACCGATACTGGTCAATTGCTATTGCTCCTTCAGGACAACGCTAGACCTAATACTGCAATGTCTTGTTGTGTTAGAGGTCTAAATGCCGGAACACGATAATTTAGAATTGTTGCCATGGCGACAAACTTAGGTATGATGATGGTAGCTTGCCAATTGCAATAGCATTGGAACGAATCCCGTATTTGGGTAACAGAATGATTGCAATACTTTGCGAGTTTTTAAAAATAAGAAGGAACCGAAGATATCAGCACAATCAGATGCTCCAATCAGCACCAATCAGATGATGACATGAAAAGTAACATTTGTGAGTACGAATAGAGAACTACAAGTAACGTGTCGTCTAGAAGTTAAAGAGTCGTCAGCGAGACAAGTATTTCCGAGGAAATACGTGACGTATTTAAATCTTTAAGACATCGATTAGATCCCAGAGGAGCTCGGAAGATACCTAGTCGGCTTTCAGTTGCTTGTGATCTAACGCTTGTTCATAATTTGTTTCAGCAAGTGGTTAGAGGCCCGTCGGGCTTCTGAAGTACTGCTAGGGCGACGAGATGAAAGAACTTGGATATGCTCGCAGGAAGGGCAAGATGTACTTTTGGTCGTTAGTTAGACCACATGACTATATTATGTATTTATGACAGAATATGTACAAACGGTTGTGTCTAATGTGAGAAGCTGCCTGAGTACTATTTTTATTGCTAAATCAAACCCACTAAAAACAAAACTAGTTGAAAGTTGTGCATCTCAAACCCGACTGCGAAATTAAAAACTCCATGGTTTCGCAAAAACACAGCGTTTAAAAGAATTTCTTTATCAATATTGGTATATTTCGAATCGGCATGTGACTACCTTTCTCTACTCTTCTTTTGATATTCAAATTATAGAATAAAACATTTATATATATCTGCCCCTCTTAATTTTTTAAGGGAGTCACAAAAAGACGTTTTGAATGTTCAAATATTTACTTTAATTTGGGTATCCTAATAATTACTTGCATAAAATAATTATCCTTGGCCATTCAGCGTAGAAATAAAGCCTTATTTTTAATTAAAGAGCGATGAACGTATCTGGTTTGGCTAAGGTGCAATTACCCTGAGGACCCTGTGGTTCAGGTTATGCTAAGGTGACTTTGACTTTAACTTTGACTTTGACTTTGAATGTAATGTTACTTAAAATACTATAGAAAACTAGATAGATTTAAATTCCACACTCATTATTCTTATAATGTCTCTACTCGTGAAAACTTATTATTAGCTCACTGGTATTAGTATTTTTAGCTGTTAGTTTTCCAATAAATAAATAAATATCGGTGGGTGAGCCACTACAAAGGCGGTTGACAGCAGGTAACTGTCAGTAGTGTCAGTTAATAATATCTTTCGCCTTCTGGGGTTGCTAACATTAATATGGTAGGAGCTGGTGCTGGCTCAATGGAATAGCTAATAGATTCAGGCGTTACCTACTTTGCTGAGAATTTCAATATTAACCTGAAAACAGAAAAGTATGATAAGTCTCTAAATTTCTTTTGAATAAATCTAATCGACCCGAATTTTGCCTGTGCACGAGGCATTCTCAGGAAGATTAAAAGTAGTCTTGCTACTAACCTAAGCCCTATGCCAACGTGTTGCCACGTACATCCTGGACCCCGATTCTACTCAATCAGTCTTTTCACTCAATCAGTCTTTTCACTTAGAACTGCCATTATGGGTACCTTTTATTCTAGTAGCCATTTTGCGATGATATCATTGCCATAGTGAAGCGATTGGCTTTGTAAAATCGGGGCTCTTATGCCATAATCACTACCATTCAAAATATAGTATCATTGGGTCAATCGTAGGCCCGGATCAAAACCTAATAAAAAATAATAATTGTGTTTGAAAAGTTGTGTAAGGTTTGATGAGCACTACCAAACTTTTCGAAACTTTTCGAATAATTACAACAAGCCTCATAGCTCAGTTAGTAACTCTGCCTTCTGCGCTGTAGGTTGTGTGTTCGATTCCCACCCAGGACAAACATTTGTGTGATGAATATAGATTTTTGTTATGTGTTTGCGTGTTATATTGTATGATAAGTATGTATATACAAAAAAAAGTATTTAAGTATTCTATCCGTAATCTAGTTCCCATATTACAAGTTTGCTTAGTTTGGGGCTAGATGGCGCCGTGAAATTAATGTCCTGTAATATTTAATCAAACAATACTCTGCCTGCTCATAGCAAATAACTACACAACTATCACTCAGCTTGGCTCTCGTTTCCTATTGAGTGCAAAGCCATGCATTTGAAGAACCTCCAATTACTGACCGACATTGGCAGATCACAGAACGACGTAATTGCAGGGTAGTGCGGCATTTGTCACGAACTCAAAGAGACGGACACGTCTGGTATAGATATAGATGTTGTTATAAGCACCTATACTTTTAAGGCTTACCACTCGGTACTTATTAATACTGATAAGACTTGTTTTGAAGATTTTTGAATAAAGCCAGCAAAGTGCGTGTCAGACACGCGCGCCGAGGGTTCCGATATAATGTTCAAGAAAAAAATTCAAATTATGCTTTTAGTTCTGGAGACTTCACATCAGCTCAATAGTGTCCACTGCTGGACAGAGCATCCTTCAAAGCTGTGATCTTGCCATAATCACAACGCTTGATAGGCGGAGTATGATCGCAGTAAAAGGTGTAGATAATACACAGATTCATCACAGACTGCCATTTTTTTTGTGAGATCCTTTGGTCGGTTTTTACGACATCATGGGAGTTGGAGAGGCCGATTCTTAAGTCGCGACAGCCATGGCAAGTTCTGTTACTTACCGACGTTTTGTATTTTTTTGTATATATAGTTATATTTTTGACCTCTGAGCTTGTCAAGCTAGGCCAGTCTATGATGGAACAGACTTGTTGACCGCTCCTGAGGTCTAGTGGTTCAAGGCACCGATTTCAGATCAAGAGGTCCCGGGTTCGATACCGATGGGAAGTACAATATATTGTAGTATGTAGTTGGTGGTAGGACTTTGTTTGGCTACACTTGGCTAGCTACCACCATCTTATCTAATTCTGTCGCCATAATAACAATTCTTGATGTGTTCCGGCATTTAGAAGACAGATAGCCAGTTCCTCAGTTTGTTGAATATTCCGGGTGAAGTGCGCCTCCACCTTCGGCCTTATCTCAACTTGTAACCAGGTGAGATGAAGGTCAAGCGCTTCCTCGTCGTACAATAAAAAAAAAGAACTTTCCCAAAAGGCACTGGCTCTGAAACCGTTTTTTGCGCCGGACTTCAGCATGGAGGGACCTGAAATCGCCTGAGCGTGGTCGCTTCAGATTTCAGGTCCTATAGCACTAGTTTTGTGATCATTCAGCCATAATCCCTGGCAAAAGCCAGTGATTCCGTTGGCCGGGGTACCACTACGAGGTCGCATCTTCCCCAAAATGTTAACCGTGTTAATTTTATAACGCCCACCGAATTAATGCTGAGCCCTATCAATGTAAAAGAATACCACGAATGTGTTTTACAGCATCCAAAAGTTAAAGGTTGTACGGACAGACGGATGGAAAACTAAGTCATAGTAAGAGGGTTCCGAAGGCACCTTTTGGGTAAGAAACCCTAAAAATGGGAATACAGAGTCACGTATCATTGTTCATTGATAGACAAAGGTCTCTCTAAACTCACACCCCTGAACTCGTGAGGTCCCCTTGTTATTCAATGATTGATCACAAGTTTACCTTGGGATTGTAATAAATAAATAAAAAATACAGGACATCAATTTCACACAGCGCAATCTAGTCCCACACAAAGCAAAGCTTGTAATATGGGAACTATACGGATATACTTATATACATTTTTTTTGTAAATACCTACATACATACTAGATATACTTATCATACAATACAACACTCAATCACAGAACAATTGAATTTTTAGGTAGGTACCTATGTTTCTTATACGAGATTAAATATTACCGTAAATTGTAAAAAGTACACATCTTATGATTAAATTGCAATTAAAATAATGGGACACCACATAAAAATAATGAGTTATTAATGTTATCCCTAGGAGACGACATTTCAATATTTCTGCGGCCCCAATTCGTAAAATTCTTCAATTTGTTTGAGTGGTATCAATTAATGAAGATTGAAATGTGATGGGTTGGAATTTCATATCAGAAATGTTTCACAGATAATTTTACTTTGGAAACGATCTAGAAACGTATAGGATTTTTTCACTTTTGATGTAAATAGCTATAAAATGTCTACATTCTTACTAAAAGATAAAAAGTCTCAAACTTTGTTGCTCGAAATAACTATGTAGGTATTCATATTCAAGCAAAAAATTAGTACCTAAATAATAAATAGAAATAGCAAAATTTACAGAACTGTCACAATTGAACAATGAAGTATTTTATTTTTTAATAATTGGTATATATCTTATGAACCTGTACGTAATACAGTACATGGTGTTTTTTTATTTGTGATAGGAAAGCGTTTGGAAACCGGCTCACTTGAAAAATAAAGATGTAGCCTAGGATGGTGCACGCTTGTCCAAAAGGAGCCTATTTACTCTGGACTTGAAGTCTCTAAGTGTACTGCTGCGTAAAAATAGACAAAGGCAATAAGCTCCATTAATTACCAGAACTAATGTAATGTTTTCGTTGTCAACCGAAACTATGGCAAAATACACTGAATTTTATTACCCACGATGTGCAGTGCATAAAGGCAGGTATACATACCTGGTTATAAATAACAAAAGTAGCCTTAGGGGGTTTCAGACTTCAACCAAGAATTTCCGAGAATCTGAAGTATCCTTTAGGTTTCAATAAGAACGTTCTCAACAAAGAATGCCAGTGTAATAAAGGAAATTGCGCGTAAAATCGACTTGCCATCTGTGAAGGATCGGGCGGTGTAAATGACGCCAGTAATTATGGTTATTGCTAATTCCGAATTCTGGCGAGATTTATGTGTAGTATGGCCTCACGTTTTTATTGGATGTTCGAAACGAACGGCCTGGGAGAAGGAATATAGTAACCGTTTTGTGTCGTCTTTTCTGGACTCCCAGCAGTGTGAGATTAATTGCTTTTTGAATTTAACCGGTTTACAGCAATGACAAATTAGTGTAGGTACTTATTGCTTTTGTTTTACACCATTCTTGATACAATCATGGGTGAGATTTCAGAGTAACTTTGATAAAGATTATTTTGCAGTTCTTGGAAGGTATAATAATTAGGTGGAGGTGAAGTCATTAGTTAAGAATATCAGATTTTCTAAGCATCCATTTCGCTGTTGGTCACCAAAAATTTTTTTTTCCGAGAGCTGCCGTTGCAAAAAACAAATACTTACATTCTTAATTTCTAATTATGTGAAAATCTAAATTAAATCTTGAAAATACTAATAGTACAATAAAACTAACTATATACAAGGGAAGCAGTCAGGCTACCTAAGGACCGTCACAAACGGTATGGACCGTAACACAACTGTTCCAGACCAGTACCAGACGGAAGCGTGCCCAAGAAACTGGCTGCATTGCAACGCTGAATTGCTATACTAATTCGTTGGCCTAAATAAAAACCAGCCCCTGGGTCACGTGTCGCCTCAATCAAAAGCAAAGTGCGCCTCCACTTTGGCCTTATCTCAACTTATAACCTTGTGAGATGAAAACCAAGCGCTTCCCCGTCGTTCAATAAAAAATAAAAAAACTTTATTTGTATCTCCAATATACTAGCCATTCTATACTTATTTTCTATTGATGATAGCCAAGCGATTCACCATCAACTCACTTTAAAGTATGTGAAAGTAGCCTTAGATGAAGCACGCTTGACTGTAACTCATCCACTTGGTGGGCAATAAATGTTATATTCGTTACTGGTACTACTGATAAAGGTAAATTCATATAACATATGCAGTACCTATTATAACTACCTACGTTGTATTCAACGCAGGTTATCGCTGACACGTGCAGAGCACTGATAACGGCTTCCTGTGATTTAGTGCTTTGTGCCGAAACTGCCGAACATGAATACTAAGTCATTACGCGTCTGTCTTGTCACACCGTAGCCGACCCAATGACCACTGTCCCCTTAGACAGTATGTATATATATATGACATTTCATTTCATTTCATTTATTTCAAAACAATTACATTATCGTGTTTGAAATTTGGTCTAAAAACTAACACATGTAATTAGTATCAAAAAAATAAGAAAATAATAATAATAATAATAATAGTCACATAAATCAAGTCAATATAAATAAAAAAATATAATATTAGGTAACTTAAATTAAAATTGATAAAATTAATTCATATCATGTCCAGGTACTAATTCAAAAATCGTCAACAGTATAGAAGCACCCTTTGAACAGTAGCTGGGTAAGTTTAGTTTTAAATTTAAATGAGCTTGCAATGGTCTTTATTTCGATAGGAAGCGAGTCGAGACAATGAAATTGTGTAGGTATATTTTTGATGTATATTTCATTTGTCTACTCAAATTTTATTTTAACTCAAGTAGGTACACTGTTCTACCTTTTCAGTGTATCACCTCTCTCTCTCTTAAAGGTTTACTGGTAGAAAACTATTTAAGGATTAAGCTCGCCTCTGCAGACCATATGTTTTCCTATGACATGTTTAAATCACATTTATGTGTACATTAAAGAATTACAATTATAAGAACAATTAATTGATTTATTTTAAGGTCTAATGACATTTCGTTCTATAGTCAACGTTTGTCTCAGCAGGTAGGTAATTACGGTAAATAAGTTCTAGACTAAGCTCTAAGCTTTAAACCTCTAACTGGCTGAGGCTGAGAATTTCATTTAAAAAAATCAATGAAATTTTGTTTAATAGTCTACGTTTTTCTGAGCAATTAAAACTAAGAACCGCTTCTATGTGCTAGTCACTAGAACATAGATGCGGTTCTCAAAAAAACAAAATCGAAAGAAGAATGATACTGAGGAATAAGATGGTGATAGCTAGCCAGGCGGACTTAAACAAAGTCCTCCAATTAAAGCACAATATCGTATTCCCTGAAGATCGAACCGGGACCTCTGTATCTGACACCGGTGGGCAAACCACCTAGATTTAGTGTGTTCGGGCATGTAGAGGAATGATAGCCAGTTTTTCAGACACTTGAGGATTCCAGGGGGAGTGCGCTTCCACCTTCTTCTTCTTATTTGTGACAAAGTTATAGGTACTATAGCTACAGACACTGACGGGCTTACAGTTAGTAGCAGTACTATCATGGGCGTTCAAACAGTAGGATCAGATGACAAGCATTTAAACTGACCACCAAGACAACGGGAAAGCCTAATAGGTTACACATAGTCCATCAAAATATTCAAGGCCTTTCCAGCAAAAACTTAGAAGTAGAATTATTTTTAAGTAAAATGAACATCAGTGTTATGGGCATCACGGAACACTTTATATTGCATCAAAAGTTACTACCTCATTATGAAGACTACTGCATTGTAAGCGCATACAAGCGTAGGAATACCACTCAAGGTGGTTCTTTAATTATTGTAAAGAAAACTCTCAAATGTAAGGAGCGTAAAGATATTGTGAAACTCACCATTGAAGAAGTTATAGAGCTGTCATGTGTTGAACTGGAGCAGCACATAGTGGTATGTGTCTATCGTCCTCCCCAAGCAAATTACGCGCTATTTGAGTCCACTATGGAAAATGTACTAAGCAAAATATTCAGTCGTAATAAATCAATAATAGTGCTCGGTGACTTCAATATTGATATACCTGTAAATCCTCTAACTGAAAAAATCATTAACTTGTTTAAATGTTTCAACCTTAAGCACCAATTCGATAAACCAACTAGGGTAACTCTAACAACTGCCACTTGCATAGACAATGTATATTGTAGTGATATTCCCCTTGAAAAAGACGTGTTTAAAAAATTTGATTCAGACCATTATGGTCAATATGTTTTATTTGATTGTAACTTACAACAAGAGCTACCGGAAATCACATGCAGACCAATTACCGAAGCTAGCATCATAAAATTCCAAAATAACATTAGTCAAAAGATTTCCCTGATCCCATGCTTGAATGATCCAAATGAGCTTTATAATATATTGTCTAATCTAATACATAAAGAACACGAGTATACGTTTCCACAAAAAACGTGCAAAGCTAAATCTGGTTCCATGTTTGCAGATTGGGCAACAGCCGGTATCTATAAAAGTAGGAGTAGATTGTATGAACTTTATGCAGAAAGAGAGTCAAGGCTACACGATTTACCATTTGTTTCTTTTGTCAAAAACTACTCAAAAGTCTTTAAAAAAGTATGTCATGCTGCGAAATCATTGCAAATAAAAAGGAAAATTGAGCAGTCATCAAATAAAATAAAGGCTACCTGGAAAATGATAAATAATCAAACAGGTAAAGCAAAACATTTGAAAAAGCAGATAAACTTAAAAGTTGACGATAGAATTTTGACTGATAACTATGAAGTTGCTAATGAATTTAACCGTTTCTTCTCTTGTGTACCAAAAATTGTTACTCGATCATTAAACTCCTCTGTTGATTGTGCTTTAGCCTTTCTTGAAACAAGTGTTGAAAGGTGTAATGCTTCTTTTAGCTTCAGACACGTCAATGCTGATTGTATTCTAAAAACTTTTAAGTCAATAAATATTAAAAATACTGAAGATCTCTGGGGGATGTCCGTAAAGATCTTAAGCACGATTGTTTTTGAAATAGCACCATGTCTAGCATATATATTTAATAGAAGCATCGACGAAGGAATCTTTCCAGATCTTATGAAATATAGCAAGTTGATTCCTTTATTCAAATCTGGAAATGAAAAGGATCCAGGAAATTATCGACCAATCTCAATTCTGCCAGCATGTAGTAAAATATTTGAAAAACTTATTCTTAACCAGTTGTTGTCACATTTTAACTGTAACAGGCTACTTCATGAAAAACAATTTGGGTTTACTAAAGGTCGTTCAACCACTGACGCTGGTGCCATGCTGTTGAAGTACGTTTTTAAAGCCTGGGAAGGAAAACAGGATGCCATAGGAGTATTCTGTGATTTATCTAAGGCTTTCGATTGCGTAGATCATGACACCTTAATCTCAAAGCTAAAACACTATGGCATTCAGAATCAGGCAATAAGCCTCATGCGTAGCTACCTATCGAATCGCATTCAAAAAGTAGACATTAACGGTAGCAAATCTTCGGGAACATCCACTAACATCGGTGTACCACAAGGGTCAATCTTGGGGCCTTTTTTGTTTCTAGTCTATGTCAATGATCTGCCTTCCTGTGTAGGGGATTTATGTGATATTGTATTGTTTGCAGACGATACTTCATTAATATTTAGAGTTGATAGGGCTAAAGATAATTATGATTGTGTAAATGCTTCTCTAGCTAGAGTTCTTGATTGGTTTACGGTAAATAACCTCTTATTAAATGAGAAAAAAACGAAATGCATTAGATTCACCTTGCCTAACGTTCAAGTCAGCAATGCTAACATTATCTTAAATGGGGAAATACTTAACTTTATGGAAGCAACTACTTTCTTGGGTTTAAATATCGATGCAAAGTTGCAATGGGGTATTCATATTAATACATTAGCTAGCCGGCTAAGCTCGGCAGCTTACGCAGTACGTACCATAAGGCATCTTACTGATGAAACCACGGCGAGGTTAGTTTATTTTAGTTACTTTCACAGCGTTATGTCCTATGGCATATTTTTATGGGGAAATGCAGCAGATATTGAAAGCATTTTTATCCTGCAAAAGAGAGCTGTACGGGCAATTTATAAATTGAAAACTCGTGACTCTCTCAGGGAACGTTTTAAAGAGATTGGTATTATGACAGTCAGCTCCCAATATATTTATGAAAACCTAATGCACGCACACAGGAACATTGATGAGTTTGTTAAAAGAATTGATGTACACAGTGTTAATACTAGAAATAAAAATAAACTTGACATACCTAGGTATCGCTTAGGAAAAGTAAATAATTCATTCTTAGGAAACTGTGTACGATTCTATAATAAGCTTCCTCAAAGCGCCACCAAACTCTCTGCTCGTAAATTCAAATTGTATATAAAGAATAATTTAATTAAAAGAGCCTACTACAAAATAAGTGACTATATCGACGATAAGAACGCGTGGCCCGATGTTGCTATACCAGTTGACAGTTAAATTGTGTTTTTCAATGTCAAGAAACTGCCCATTAGATAGTTATGTAGTAATCAATGTTTGAAGATAATATTAAGTTTTTAGTTTTATGATGTAGGTAACACTTGTAATGTTATTAAATTATTATAAACAATGTACCTAAATGTTAAATGGATTTTCAAAAAAATTAATCAGCCCGAGGTTCTTGCCTTTCTCCTTGTGTGCTGGTCGCGATTCCGAACAGGCGGTAGATTTGACGTTTCAAAATGATCCTAAAAATCTTAATGAATAAAAATATTTGACTTTGACTTTGACTTTCGGCCTTATCATAACTTGTTTAAAAAAACGAACTGCTTGGTCCGAATGGGTGGTACAATAACCAGGTAAGGTTAAGGATATGGTACCTAAGGCTAGGTGCGTCTGATTGTCCTGTTGTGGAAAGGTGAAGGTGGTTTCAGATTGTTTATATCCGGCACACATCCACCGAAATGCAACCAATAGAATAAAGATAGGCAAGTGACTATTTGGCATTCCACACCACTAAACCATGACACCTTGTTTTTTTACGACTGGGATTTGATTGGCCTTCATCTCGTCTGCTCTGTCAAGTTATGATAAGGCCGAAATGAAAGCGCACTTCACCCGGAATCCTCAACTGGCTAATGTCCTCTTGTTTGACCAGCGCTGTTTCACTTATATGGAGCAGCGCATTGCTGAGATGGTGTCATTTGGCAGGTACCTAGGTACCTGCCAAATGACACCAACTCACAATCAATCAATCTACGCGTAGATTTGGTAGCACTTTACTGTAATATCAATGATTATGCTCGTATATTGTCCCAAATGAATGTTTTTTCTTGTTTGAGAATGTTTTGATATTTTCTACTAAGCTTTTCCAGATTATCTAAAATACTCGGAGGTCGGCGAATGGCGGTATAGTCCGGGTGTTGTTAACAAGAATCCCATTCAAGATGATGAGCTCAAATTGAGTCTCCTAAAGTTTAGAAATCGGTCGCTTATCTCAATTCTTATCGTAAAATGCATGCATTGTTTTCTATAAAAATAAAGAGCGCTCCTTGGGTTCCACAGTGTAGACAAGGCAGTAAGTAATTTTTTTTTTTTTTATAAACATAAATACTATCACAAACTAAATAATAAATAAATATTACAGGACATTTATTTTACACAGCGCCATCTAGCCCCAAACTAAGCATAGCTTGTAATATGGGAACTAGATTACGAATAAAATACTTAAATACTTTTTGTAAATACATACGTACTATATGATACAACACCCAAACACAGAACAAACATCTATATTCATCACACAAATGTTTGTCTTGGGTGGGAATCGAACCCACAGCCTACAGCGCCGAAGACAGAGTTACTACCAACTGAGCTATGAGGCTTGTCAAATATATTACTATAGAAGTTCAATTGGGCCAATAATGGGGATACTTACTTGGAAATATATTTTTTTTACATTACACATCACCACCTAGCCGCATACTAAGCATGGTAACTAGATTACGGATAGGATATTCAAATACAACTCTTTACTTTAATGATACACCCAAACTACTACATAATATATCACTTCACCCATACATCATACAAATGTTTGTCCTGGATGAGAATAGAACCCAGGACAGGCTGATAAGCAGAGTTACTAGTTACTCTGAGTCTTGTTTATTACTTCTAATAATAATTATACGGATGGTGGTAAGTGGGAATTTCCGGAATTTATTACTATCATTTACATATTCACGAGATTTATACTCTTTGATTAACACAAAAGGAGGGCTCTTCCTGCCTACCATCAGGAGTAGGATATTAGTAATCTTAAATACTCCAAAACTATTTAAGATTACAATTTCACTACACTAGCGGTAAGGGTTATTTTGCCTTACAATAATACTATAATATATGAACTGACCCATATGATTATTTTAATGTTTTAAGTGTACTCAGTTCCAAGAGACATACGTTTTTAAATAACCTAAATTACTCCTTTTGTGGTAACTGATATAAAATATCACTTATCACAAAACGATTTTATCACTTGTTTACACTTGTTTACTTATATCACGATTTAACACCAAAAAATTATCTGGTGTCCGACTGGAATTTAACCCATGACCACCAAATTTAATTGATATCACCATTTATTTGTAAGTACCCAATCAAACCACTTTATAATGGGTACAATGAAACGTAGTCATATGCCGATTCAAAGCATATAATTTGTACTTTGTATTACTCTTTCAGGCCGTTTTTTTTGTCATCTGTGTAGCTATATATATTTTGTTTTTGTTAATATTTTCAAAAAGCTTCATCTTTCCACATCTTTACTTGTTTTACATGTAAGCTTGGATCAAGCTTAAGCTCAAATGCTTAACTATAAAAAAAGCGATGAATCAAAATCATGCGAAAAAAACAAATGACCTACGACACAAAAAAAAAACATCAAAATCATTTCACAATTTACGGAGTAATCGCGTAACATACATAAAAAAAAAACAAACACAAACATACGAGAATCTCCTCTTTTTAAGAAGTCGGATAAAAACTGATTAGTAGTTCAGTCAACAAATATATTACCTACTGTATGAATATGTTTGAATTTGAATTGAACATTTAATCAGCATCATAAAGATATTAAGAGTAGTAGAGCTACTTGTAAAAAAACTCGTCCGGGGAAGTACGACCACCATACTTATTTTAAGCAGTATTGATCTGTTCTGGTTAATGAAATAATCGGCCAAGTGTGAACACCTATTTCAAGGCTAACAATCATGTTTATTGTATCGGGTTTATTCCCCCCTGTTATTTACAATAATACGGAACCCTTACAATTACCAAGACAGGTTTATATTGTATCACGCTATAACCGTGATACAATATAAACCTTATTGTACAAAGTTTGTAAAAATTATGCTGGCCGAGCAATTTTTTGGAAATATTTTTTTCATAGTACTTGTTATTCCTACTTTACACGCTGTGTCTCTGATACTCGTAATATCTATAATAACGTAAGGCGCGGTAACAAGCACAATTGTATACCTTCGTAAAAATATTCTCCATCATTTATAGTAGATAATCTTTTGCTACATTTCTTCCCTTGCTTCTTCATTCAATTTGATTTCATCAGGAATGTATTTTTTACTGAAAAAAGATTTTTAAATGAATAAATAAATGGATAATAATAAATAAATAAATATTACAGGAAATTAAATTCACACAGCGCCATCTAACCCCGAACTAAGCTTTTTTGTAAATACATACGTTTTATATGATACAACAACCAAACACAGAACAAACATCTATATTCATCACACAAATGTTTGTCCTGGGTGGGAATCGAACCCACAGCCTACAGCGCAGAAGGCAGAGTTACTACCAACTGAGTTATGAGGCTTGTTAATAATATTTATAATGCAGTTGATTGTTAGAAAAACTTTAGGATACCTTTGTTTTTAGTTTCCCTATTTTATCTGGCTACAGACTGATTTAAGACAAATAATAATAAATATTACAGTACATTAATTTGACACAGCGCCATCTAGCCCCAAACTAAGCATAGCTTGTAATATGGGAACCAGATCACGGATAGAATACTTACATACTTTTTGTAATTACATACGTACTATATATGATACAATAAATATAGTATTAGAGTATCGGTGAATTTAGTCGTAACGTGTTTCAAAGTTTTTTTTTTCGAAGATTAGTGATTCTTTACTGAACTTCTATGCCAGCTTCTAAAAATACTTTTCAAAATGATAAAATATTTTTTGCAAAAATAAGTAAGTATTCCATTTAATTTTATTTCATAGATCATCTAAAACTGTGTTACTAGTCTTAGTAGTATAAAATATTAGATTTTCATAATAATAATAACAAATATTTTACTCAGACAGAACATGGACATTATTTAAATAATAATCACTTTTGGCGTGAAACATGTCGAGCACGTTCTGTCCATAATAATTATATAGCAGAATAACACAATGGTACTACAAAAAGCTTTAAATATTTGTTATGAAAAATTACATAACGTCCAATCGTACCCCTGTCTTGCCGAAGGTGCGTTAAGTCTTCAATATTTTAGTTTCCCCACTTGCTACGAGATGGTACTACTGTGTCGCTGATGAAACATTTTGCATGCTACCATCCTTTTCCTACTTATGAATGAAGTATTCTCCGTCTCATGTCTCTCTTAAAATAACTCTTGCATTTTAAAACATTACCATAAGGCAATATATTGATAAATATTGATAAATTATTTAAGTTCAGTTTGCTTCAGAATATCTTTGTTATATATCATATTATTTTTTTAAAAGGCATTTTTGTGAAGTGATCCTAGATCGCGCTTACGATGTTTTTTGGCACGCTAGCAGCGATACGATTTGAAATATTCAGTTCTCGGGGAGTCCGTTCCTACACAGTTCAGTAGTGCATTGGATCGGGAGCTACTCTAAATCCCGGTCCCTCTAATGTTGCGACTTTGGGTGTTGGTTGCACATTATCGTAGAAGCCACAGCGCGAATCCGCCTGTCTTCAACCCTGGCACATGCTGCCGAGAGTCCTTGCGGTCACCGTACAGTCCTGCCCTGCCAGGCGCGGTCCGTATCCCAGCCATGCGTACGACGAATCCATCACGGTTTCGCTACGTAGCGAGCACAATCAAGCCTCTATTCATTTAGACACGCAAGTGAGGGTGCATGATCCTCAACCACACTCTGTGTAGGAGATTTGACTTTCCTTTTTGAACTGTTTCTCTAATTACCCGACTGCCTCAGAACCTTAGCGCCTCAGGCTCTGCTTTTAGAGCGTACGCATGTCTTTTTTTTTATATGACTTGGAGACGGAACAAGTAAGCGTTCCTATAACATAGTTTTACTGGGCAGGTCATATCCACAAATAAACATGGATCTACGCTACTTCATTGCGTCAATTTGTGGCATAAAGATGTTAAGCCCGTGTGTGTAATTTCACCGGCAACCATACCCTTCAATCCGAAACACAATGCTGCTTTGCGGCCGAAATATGTATGGTTGAGTATTTCCCCGAAAGAGCCCTTTCCCAATTAACTCTACTACTCTTCTACTCTTTTTCATAGATAAGCTCGACAGTCTAAAAACATAAAAGAGGCTAAAATGTAGATGTTTGTTCTATGTCTGGGTGTTATATTGTAGGTATCGTATTATTACCTATGTATTAAAGAAAGTAATTAACTATCCTATCCGTTATCTGGGGCCGTACCATGAAGTCTTATTGCGATTTAATTGTCAGGCAGAATTGCTTTTTCGTTTACCACGACACCCTTCGTACACTTTTTATCATTGGTCCTTGAAATTGAAACTGAATGCTCTTTTAATTTCGCTTAGTAGGTTAAGTGCACCAACGCACCTAACCTGATCTTTGCAGCCAGGTCCTATTACATAGTGACGCAATGGATGTTTATTTTGTAAAATCAATTTTAAGAATGTCCATGAATATTTAAAACAATAATTCTTTAATTTCTTCATTATTTTTATCCTAGCAACAAATAGGTACACACTACAACACATGCGACGCAACTTCAAAGTAAAGGCAACATAATCTTGATTGCCTACACCTGCAAGTCTCGGTAACAGTAGCCGTTATCAGCTGTGGGCTGTGGGCTGTGGTCCGTCAGGGCTATTGTGGCACAATCCCCTTTGTCCCTGAGTCTGGGTCAATCTGTGACTTGCACTGTTTCGGGTTGCTGGACCGATGGCATTTTCAAACTGATATTGTCCGCTATTCTGCATAGGATCTTTGACAATGACCTTTTTCATTTTGTTTTTTTTCTAATGATGTGTATGCATTCAACAAGCTTCATAGCTCAGTTGTTAGTAGCTCTGTCTACTGCGCTGTTGGTTCTGGGTTTGATTCTCACCCAGAATAAACATTTGTTTGATGTACAATGTGTTCGGGTGTTGTATCATTAGTAAACATGTATTTAGCACTATATTTGCGCCTTTTGTGATTTTCGGCAAAATTAGCCGCCGCACCAGCCCTAACTGATGTTCCAGGCAGATGAGATGGCGCAAGGATGTCGACGCAGGTAGGCCACCAAAGGCCCACCCAGTTCCCAAGGGACAACAAACATACCGTCGGACAGCTTGCCATCATCACGTAACAGACCATTCGACCCGAGAACGACTGGAACATTGTCACTGGTAAAAGCACGACGGATAATTTATGTATGTTTGCGTGGCGCGAAATCCTGCCGGCAGACCTAAGTGAAGTGCATGAAAGTCCGTGTATACCAAGCTATTGACCTTTATTACTTAACTTTTAAAGAAATGTGATACTCAAATAGAATAGTGTTCACTTAAAATGAGCTTAGGCTTAAGGCTTAGAATTAAAGTGAAATTATGCCTAATTATGGATTTAATTGCTCCAGAGGACAAATTTAGTGACAAATATTTTATCAATGAGACACCTATATACTTTAAAGTGTCTTTTTTCAAAAACTCGACCTCAACTTGAACTCATTTATGGAGTTATTTTATATTAAAACCTGTTAAAATCAGAAAAAAATAATTGTGCTCCTGCAAACATAATACAACGCTTTCCGTAATTTGTTCTGGCTTTTCTTAGTTTAATTCTGTAATGTATTTTGTTCATTAGTAATTTTACTACAATGCATGTAGAATATGTATAAAGTTGTTTTAGATTTAATTATTTCGTTTTTTTGTACGTAGCTTGTGTGTTAGTTAAGTAGTGATATTTAAATAATGCTTTGTTTAATTTGTTTTGTGAGATTTGTAAAGCTTTAAGGTTTTTTTAGCTGTACAACCCCATATTTCCATTATATATAGTCTAGGTTCGATTAGACTAGATAATTGTATTATAATAGTCAGTTCATCAGTTCGGCAGTTCATCTCAGTGCTCCGGTGGGAGATGCAAGCTTGGATCTCAGCACGTGTTCGATATGGGTTTTCCATGATTTAAATTTTGAATTGAAATATCGATTATACCATACTTACTATTGGTAAGTTCACATAAGTATATTTTTGAACTACGAGTATGTGCCCACTTGCCAAACCAAACAATAGGATCGTTTCCGTCAGTAAAGTAATCTTATCACATATGTACCTACCGACATGCACCGCCTTCAAAAATATATGAAATTACCCATAGAATTATTTTCAGTTTTATTTCAGAATTGTTTCAAGTTTTTTTTTATGTTTTTAGTGTTGTCGGTTCCATAATATTTTTTCAATGACGCTCTCGCTTCTCTTCATGTTAAAAGTGATTTTATTTGAACACAATATATCACTTGTACAAGTCATGAATTACTACCAAAAGTATTTGGTGTCCGGTCGGAATCGAACCCATGACCACGAGATTTAATAACTTAACCAACATTTTTCTGAAGGTCAAGAAGGGTATAATTAAAAGTAGCCACATGCCGATTCCAAATATATTTACTGTAATTCTTTAGGTATTTGTTGTTTGTTGTTTTCGTCATCTGCTTAAGTATATATCTTTAGTTGTTATTGATTAAATAAACGCGGAATCAATTTCGATAAAATGTATTTGAGACCACCTCTGTTATGACCAATCAAAAAGTAAAGATCATCAAAATTAAATCATTATTAACAAATAAATAAATATAAAATAAATATTACAGGACAATAATTTCACACAGCGCCATCTAGCCTCTAACTCAGCATAGCTTGTAATATGTGATACTTCCCATGATGATATAATAATTAAATCCTTTATTTTTTACATACAATACATACTTATAATAAAATACCACACCCAAACACAGAACGAAAGAAATATTGCCGGAGTAATCGCTTTACAAACATACAAAAAAACACCGTCAAATTGAGAAACTCAAAAGAAGTTACCATCGGGTAAAAAATAATATTGCATACCTATTTACATACCTAAATACTTGCAGTTCAGTAGATTTTCCAGAACCTGCAGCATTGTACTGTGCACCTATGTTTGCTGAGTCATCATAATCAATGTGCTTGCTTGCCCGCATCAAGTGTTTGCTCACACGAGCCTGCAAATACCTAATAGGTGACTACAATTTCCAGACTGACTAGTGCACTATTTGGAGTTGGTACAGATCAGGAAATTACATCGAAAATACCTTGAATTCGGAGTAGTTTGTAGCTAGAGCAAATTAAGTAAGCTATTAGTTAATACTAGAGCCATTGATTGATTCAGAGATTAGGTAGAAGATAGCCATTGTCCCTGTACCTCACTTCTTCCTCAACTGCCCATTATTATCCACTGCTGGGTAGAGCCTACCCCTAAATTTAAGGGCATAATCACCTCGCCTGGCAGGTATATTGATGATCGCAACAAGGTGTTCCATAATACACATAAGTAAACGGCTGCCTTTCTTCTGGTGAGATCCCTATGTCGGCTTCTACGAAATTCGCGGGCTGAGTGGGCCTACTACCTACAACGAAATAAAACTATATTGGTTAAACCTTTCTCAAATTCAAAATATGCTTCATACATTTTGATAAAAAAACATACATTACGTACGACCCTTTCCAAGATAAAACCTCTAACCTCGGGATGGTAATTTTTTTGATTATCTATAAAATATTTAGGTATACAGAGTTTCAAATAATAATAGAATATAAATAAATAACTACTACCTGTAATAATATAAATATCTATCAAATACCTAAATACTTATTACTATCTTAAAACATTTTTTACAATCTAACACTTAATGGCCAGTAAGTTGAGGAATCACCACTTAGCTGTCAATTGGTATTGCAACATCGGGCCACGCGATCTTAGCGTCGATATAGTCACACATTTTGTATTACGCACTTTTCATTAAATTATTCTTATCAAATATATTTGAGTATACGAGCAGAAAGTTTGGTGGTGCTTAACGGAAGCTTATTATAGAATCGTACATAGTTTCCTAAGTGGATGATATACTTTCCCTAAGCGATATCTGGGTATATCAAGTTTATTATATAATACATTTATTCAATAAAAAGTACAATTAAACTAACTATGTACAAAGGAATCAGTCAGATTACCTAAGGACCGTTACAAACGGCCTATAGGTAACTCAACTGTTCCAGACCAGTACCAGACGGTAGCGTGCCCAAGACACTGGCTTATTTGTATCTCTAATATTGACACTGTTTTACAACTTCTTTGACTAAGCTGGTCAATGTTCCTGTGAATTAGGTTTTCATTCAGTGATTTTAGAAAAATTTGCATACAAGGTTGAGATCTACTATGGAGTGAACTTACCCATATAGGTGCTTTTTAACTATGTTATCGAAGGCATTGGGGTAGTATTTGTGACACACACAGCGGAAACCCCTGTGTCACAACATGACGAAAATCGCTGTCAGCCGATTCCAATTATCGGCAGTGCGCATAAAAACGTTATTTTAAAGCGCTATTATGTTCTTTGTTATCCAAAATTTGCACAATTACCGGTTTTTAATTTTTTTTTCTCAAAATATTATTACTGCATGACGGAACAAACGAGGGCCCCAAAGTCCGGACTACCCTAACAAAAGACTATTATGCAGCCGCACATTCATCTGTTCTCACAAAAAAAAACCCACAGTAAGGTGCTTAGATAGGCCGATACTCAGAACAGCAACTCGATGTAACCTCATTTTAATTTTGAACTAGCCCACAGTTCTAATAAAAGTGACATTGCTGTACGCTCAGCCACGGTGCTTATGACCACCATATGACAGAACTACGCGCGAATTCCTTTTTATTTTTTTACGATAAAACAAATATTAATTTTGAAACTATGTTTATATACATAACTAAGTTTCCAGATGTAATTCAAGGCATTTTTTATTTAATTAATAATATCTTAGTATTTCTATTCACTATGTACAAAGTGAGCAGTCGGATTACCTAAGAACCGTCACAAACGGTCTATAGGTTACTCAAATGTTCCCTACCCTGTGATAGGTATGATAATCATAAAAAATAGTATGTAAGTTCTTTTCATAATCTAGTTCCTATTATTAACAAGCCTCATAGTTCAGTTGGTAGTAGCCTGCAGCGCTGAAGGTTGTGGGTTCAATTCCCACCCAGAATAAAAATTTTTATTATAAATATTGATTTTTATTCTGAGTTTGGGTGTTGTATTGTATAACAAGTATGTATTTAAATAAAGTTACGAACTTTTCCGTAGTCTAGTTCCCATATTACAAGCTACGCTTAGTTTGGGCCTAGATGGCGCTGTGTGAAATTAATGTGCTGGAGTATTTATTATTATTATCACAAGCTAAGTTTGAAGTTGATGAACATTCAGATAGCTGGCGTATCACAATTATTTCTCTCTCACAGCGTAGGACAAAGCTTGTGACGCAACGAGTATTATTCATCTCAATTACAATTATTTTACCCAGGAGAGCTAAACTGGATGATTGTTCTTTCCTTTGGAAACACGTATCTACAGTTCAACAAACTCGACATATGTTGAAGCTGAGACAGACAACTAGCTTGGTCTAGTGGTACAACCCACCGATCTAGACCATTTTTTACCATTTAGAGGTAAGTTAGCCAGTTCCTCAGTTCAAAAAAACTAGTGAGTGCCAGAATACGTGCTATCTTGAAATAGTAATTCAACATTTATATTTATTATTTATATTTAACTATATTTCTACCAGATTATTTGTAAAAAGTTAAAAACATAAAGAGATAATAAAGAGACCACTCAATGCGGTAAAATTTGTTAGCGTGTAAGTATTTATCTTTATATGTAATAGGTAAATAAAAACTTGAGAACTGAAACTTAAACCGATTCCTTTTTTTTTTACAAAATAAGCTACACTATCTTTTAGTTTTCTACAGACTAGATATTATTTTGATAAAAAATCGAGAAAAGCCTAACATATAATTTTTTATACATATAAATATTACATATCAGAGGTTAATGCTCGTTGACTATTGTTTCACCAGGAATCACCGTTCAGAAAAAGGTAGACAAGTTTCACACAAATCTTAAATTGAAAATTCACCTCATTGTGAGATTCAAACTCTTTCTACATCATCCTGAAAAAAACGGTGTGCTAACATTACTAGCTTCAATTTTACATGATTTACAAACCTGCCTTACGTATAATGGTTCTTTTTTGTTTATTTATAGCGACAAACACGTCAGAAACCGGATTTAATTGAGCATTAATGAATGGAATATTTGAATTATGTAGATTTACACACAATCATATCCTGTAGGAGACTCTAAGAGACTTTAGAGAAAGTACCTAGTAGAGCCGCATGTGAAAGGGCTCGCCGGGGGAAGTGCTACCACCATACCTATTTATTGTAGCCGCCAAGCAGTTTTTCTGCGTTTGCAGGTTTAATGGGTATGGTTTCTAGGGAAATTACGGGCACGCGAGGCCCAGCTGATAATAACGCTGAAGAAAACCACAGATAAACGGAAAAGGAAACAGTAGGTGCTTACAATAGGTGTTCAACTACTTTTGAGATGACACAAAAGAAAAACGGCTAATGAGCTAATTACATTCTTGATATGACGGCAGACGCACAATGAGTTAAACAACGTCCACAGCTTAATCGAAAAAAAGAAAGAGAAACCTAAAATCTCGAACTGTTAAAAAAATTGGTTATCCTTTCCAGGAACTATGTTATGACTTTTCCACAGACATCAATATAGTCGTAAAAGTGTTAAAGTTCTTGAAAACAAATTCATGAAAAACCACCTTCATATGCTCTGATTTAAAACGGTTCTGATAGGTACCTTCCTAAGTTTTTCAAAAAACTTCTTGATTACCGATTAACCAACAATATGACCTATTTTTTAACTAGAAATATATAAAAGGATGCGATTTTTACGCCTCGTGTGACTGTATTTTCACCGGCAACCCTTCAAACCGAAATACAGTAATGCTGCTTGTTGGCCGTCATAGGTAGTAAGTAGATCTTCCTCGGAGCCCTTTCACGAGGAACTCAACACTCTTAAGTAAAGCATACATTTTTATCCGTCTGAAAACATTACTCTCAGCCAATCTTCAAAGGTCCAATCTAAGTGATCGCGTGCAGATTTATATAGAAACACGATGACCACGCTCCATTTGTTTATATCTCGATCAGGGTAACATGCGAATTCTAGATCTGATAGGACATAGATAGATTATTTTAAAAAATATATGAATAGACTTACGACTTTTTCCCATTCAAGGATTCATTTTTGATCACTACACAGAGCGTGGACATTGTAAGGATTACTTACTAGGGATAGGTAGAGGCACGTCCAAACGTGCTTTCGGCACTTGCCCACGTTTGCAAGTCGCTTGCATTCAATACGTGACAGGCAAGCCCATCACCGCTTAGCGGAATACTACACAGCCATTGATACATGTCATTTGGACTTTCAGTCCCAGGGGGACATGTCGGTTTCCTTACGATGTGACCTTCACAGTCAGAGAATGTGCATGTGTCAAAAGCGCACATAAACTTCCATAACACCAAAAAGTCCATTGGTGCACGACTGGGTTTGAACCTACAACCTCCGGATTGGAAGGCGGGCCCATTGCCCCCTAGCTCTCTGATTATTATAGATGATGATAAATAATACTTTAAATGGTTGTACTATAACCACGAAGTTTAAATTTGCGGTCAAATTTAACCGCCTCTGTGGTCTAGTGGTTCAACCCACCGATTTCAGATCCAGAGGTCCCGGGTTCGATTCCCACGGGGAGTACAATATATTGTGCTTGGTTTGGTTGGTGGTAGGACTTTGTTTAAGTCCGCCTGGCTAGCTACCACCATCTTACCTAATTCTGTCGCCATAACAACAATCCTAAAATTGTTGTGTTCCGGCATTCAGAGGTAAGATAGCCAGTTCCTCAGTTTGTTGAGGATTCCAGGTGAAGTGCGCCTCCACCTTCGGCTTTATCTCAACTTGTTACCAGGTGAGATGAAGGCCAAGCGCTTCCCCGTCGTACAATAAAAAAAAAAAAAAAAAAAAAATGTTAGTTTGTTAAACTCATATTTTTTTTTGTATTTTAAATGATAGCGTCTTCACATTTCCCTCTATTATATGTGGTTAATGATACTGGCAAAATTTTATGCGAGTGTTTATTTGATTATTATTTATTATACTAGCTGAAAGTGGCCGTGCCTCGCTACGGTAAAATGAGAAGAACATAGGCAAGCTGACGAGGCTTTGTGAACGTGTTGCCGTTCCGAGCGCTGCGCTGCAAGTCTAGGATTTGTTACTAAATATTTTTCTGTTTTCAGATTTATATTGAAAAATGGATCTCCGTAAAATAACGCCTGAATCAATTAGCTATCCAAAACAAGTGCCAAAAAAACTCTTGATGTTTTTTTTTCATCTCATCTGGTTACAAGTTGAGATAAGGCCGAAGGTGGAGGCACATTTCACCCGGAACCCTCAACAAATCGAGGAACTGGCTTACCTCTTACCTCTAAATTCCGGAACACAACAATTTTTTAAACTGTTGTTATGGTGACAGAATTAGGTAAGATGGTGGTAGCTAGCCAGGCGGACTTAAACAAAGTCCTACCACCAACCAAAACAAGCCCAATATATTGTACTCCCCATGGGGATCGAACCCGGGACCTCTGGATCTGAAGTCGGTGGGCTGAACCACTAGACCACAGAGGCGGCTGCATCTTTGAGTACATACAAATTATTGGGTGCCCTATTTGCCAAACTAAGTTTGTGAAAACTTGTAATAATGCTGGTATAGAAATAGTAAACTAAATTAAAGATAAAATAAATTAAGTTAGGTTAGGTAAATACATTAGGATTGAAATTAATTTGATTTTAACATTTTAATTTGACTTAACAAAATTAAAGGAAATGTAATAGGTATTCAATTAAGTAATATGCTGTTAAAATAACTTTTATGGTGGTTTTCTTACTAAAATGGCCGAACATAAAAAAAAAACATTTAGTAACTTCAGTTTCTAAATGGTGAAAAAGATCAGCGGCCAAATTATTTATCTATGTGTAATGTGTGTTTGTCAAATGTGATACCGTTATCTTGCAGAGTTTATATCATTTTTTTATTTTACTACGAGAAGTTGCTTGGCCCTCATCTTACCTGATGTACAAGTTATGATAAGGTGGAAGGTGGAAGTACACATCACCCCGAACCCTCATCAGTTTGAGGAACTGGCTATCTTACCTCTAAATGCCGGAACCCAACAATTTAAGAATTGTTGTTATGGCGACAGAATTAGGTAAAATGGTGTTAGCTAGCCAGGCGGACTTAAACAAAATCTTGCCACCAACCGAACTAAGCACAATATTGTACTCCCACTTTGGATCGAACCCTTATTATAGATATTATAATTAATATAGAATTACAACTGAAGGCTGACCACGAAAACATTGATCTCTACTTATTCAAGTTTTAGATTTTTTTTATGTTTTGTCTGCGTTATACCTACGTATAATATTTGATGATATTTTCCGCTACATATAACTGATCTGACATAGGACATTAGACCACAGAGACGGCCCGTATACTAAAGCCAGCCCTTGGGTCACGTATCGCCTCAATCAACAGCCAATTATGGTATGTTGAAGTTGTAAAACAATTTAAAGTTGTTTTTGAAACTTTTTCAAAAAGCGTTAACAGACATTGCATAGAGCAGCTAAAGCGTAACAAAAGATTAATAACCGTTGATTAATCTATTAAAAACAATGCGTGAACTGATTATGTATTTAGGTAGCGTACTATCACGGAACATCACGCGATTCTCTGGTTTATTTTCGTCCCTATCACACGTGGCCGTGTTAATGTTCTTTCCCTCTCTCACACTAGAGCTCTGAGTGTCCGCCAAAGACAGAGCCAGACTTGCTTGTTTATTTTCGTGTTCGGGCAAAGCAAACGCGCCTAGCCGTTCGGAGTGAATACTCGTTCCCAAATACCTGACCCGTGTTTTTATGAATGGTAAAAAAAAAAGTTCAAAATGCAGAATATTCTTCTTTCTGTTACACGCATGCGCGGTGAATGTCAAAGCTGACATTTGCACGATTGTCGAGTACGTGTGATTTGTGTGTATTTTTTTTGTAAGCTTAGATTTTTATACGTGTTTTTGAGTGGAATTTATGAAACAAAATGGCTAAAGAAGCTCCTGTTGTGGGTTTAGACATAATATTGAAGCAGTTGGGACCGTTCGGAAAGTATAACATAGTGAATTATGCTCTTCTATTATTCCCGGTGTACTTGGCGGGAATGTA
This sequence comes from Venusia cambrica, assembly GCA_951394065.1. Lineage (NCBI taxonomy): Eukaryota > Metazoa > Arthropoda > Insecta > Lepidoptera > Geometridae > Venusia > Venusia cambrica. The sequence continues at coordinate 13,424,091 of OX596035.1, forward strand.
TGGATCTGTATTCGTGTTCGAAGCCGTTGATATTGATTACAGGTATTTATAACTGTCTGAGTGTAATAGTATCATTAATATAAAATTTTATTAGCCGGAAATGCAAAAAAAACACCTGTTCAAGCATATCAAAAGAGTTTGTTTGATTTTCCATAAGCATTTCATACTGTGCTTCACACCCAGGTGTATGTTCCAAAACCAGTTGGATTGGTTGTTTTCTCAACTAACTTCTAAGCTATTGGTCTAAGCTAAACACGCCACTTTTCATCACTCTGCGCATGCGTGAATATTCGACAAGGGTGAGGATCTCAGGGGTATTTCACCGCATCCACTAACCTTGATTTTTATTTAAAGTAGGGCAGAGTGGAATAACCTACATCACGTCCGAAAATACACGCGATAGATAAGTTTTTATTTACGACCTATTTAAATACACATCGGTGATGTATTTTGAGTCAGATATATCGGTTATATCAGTTTGGCGTGAATTCGTCACATCCGTATGGAATTTCATACTTTAGCGACAAGGATAATGTAGGTAGTATTTTGAATGACTTCCTCTTAGTATCCATGCCGAATACATCCATGCATGCATATGTTGATAATTTTAACGAACTTAGTGCTCAGATTCAACAAGTCATACGTTGTGGATTGACCTGTACATTTACAAAAAAATAAAAACAATATGTCCAATTAAACTAACTATAGGTTACTAAACTAGGTTGAGTTGAGACCTTTGGTCCGTGAAGATCCGGCGCCGCCGGGTTTTCAAAAATCTTGCGGGGCTTTTAATTGAGGCGACAGGTGTCGCCTCAGTCCTCTGTCGTCTCATCCTATCTTAACGGGCTATATACTCGTAGTACCTCAGATTAGCAACACAACGCAACTTCACTCTTGTTTCGAACTAAGATATAGTTATAATAAAGGTGACATTGCTGTGCGCTCAACCACGGCGCTTATGACCACCAGATGATTGAAATACGCACGAATTTCAACGTTTTAATTTTTTACGGTAAAACAAACATTAATTTTGAAAATCTTAAACACAGGCCTTCTGCTGTACACTGTGTTTATTTGCTGTACAAAGTGTCAAGGCCTAATTGAGCGTATTTATTGAATGTCGAACATTTTTGGTAAAAATTAGAGTCAACTATGGTTTTTTTTTTTTAATAAAAAAAATTTATGAAATCGTGTTTTCGAAACACAAGCGTTCTAGCATCAATCCTAAACTATAACCTATATTAATTTCAAAGTAAATGTACAGTATTGTGGAAGATATGATCGCTGAAGCTAAGCCATTTCACATATCATATACTCCTTATCAATCCAGCGGATTAGCATAGCTATTCAGCGTGGAAATAAATAAAATAAATAAATATTACAGGACATTAATTTTACACAGCGCCATCTAGTCCCAAACTAAGCATAGCTTGTAATATGGGAACTAGATTACTGATAAAATACTTAAATACTTTTGTAAATACATACGTACTATATGATATAAATGCAGTCAGTGTCTTGGACACGTTTCTGTCTGGTACTGGTCTGGAACAGTTGAGTTACCTATAGACCGTTTGTTGTTTCCTTAGTTTATTGGTCAAACAAATAACAGTATAAACGTCTATAAAAATAAAGGTATCTGTCTAAGCAAAATAAATAATGTAACACAACACAGTAATTCGTAATGAATTAATTAACCATCAAATACATTACATCAAAGTACATACTAATGTAAATTCAGTTTTAAAACTAAAAAATCATCAAACATACCTATACATATAATGCTTGATAAACCATTGTTCTACATCTATCTACACGCATAGTTCGTTTAGGAGCTCTCTACAAGTTAGTAAATATTACGTAAGCAACTAAATTAGCTAAATGGTATTGATTGACTAAACATCTTCAGGAAAATGATATTACGTACTTATAACAAATTAGGAATTGTTTTAAATTCAATTTTTAAACTGTCATAAAATTTCATGTTGAAGCAAGAATTAATAGATCTCAGAACCATGCTCAGTTTAAGCGTCAGCTAAAGAATATTTTATGAGTTCAAGCATATTCTCAATTGATAGGAATAATTACCTACATTGCCTACGCCTCTGTAGACAAGGGTGAGATAACTGTTTATTATTATTAGGTACAGTATCGTGCATTGAATACACGTGTTCAGTGACTGATCGCATCGCAGGAACACAAGTGAGTTTTGAGGATAGATGCTACATGTTAAAAGCACAAGCAATATGATTGTTTATCAAAGGTATGAGATGTTTCCTTTTTCTGTTGCTAAATTTCCGAGTTTTTTTTTCTGTTTGTACATTGTATTTTATTCGTTTTATTTTGAAATATAGATATGTATATAATTTATGTTATTCAAAGCCAGTAAAAACATATGTTATTCATCTATTTGCATACCTATATTATGATCACCTATACATAGCTTAGTCTGTCTGCCTTTGACGAAACTAAAATAGCAAACTAGACCAGACGATCTAGTCTTCCGATTCACACATCACACTAATCTCACTGTGATGTCTACAAATCAAGTCCTCTAATCCTGGCAGTAGGAAGCCTGTTCACGGATCTCCAATTCAAACGATACAACGATTCGCAACTCGCAACTGATCCTCAAAGCTACATTTTGACACTCACTGTAGGAACCCGATCTACTTTATACCTACCAGAAACCTAGCGCGTAGGGCAGGAACAAACGTAATTTGTCGTTAATTTCGAAATGGCGCTTATTTTTAATGCAACTGGGGACGGAACAAACAAGCAGCCCCCATTATGTCTATGATATGTGAAAAGGGCTTTATTTAAATTAATATATGTTATAGTTCAGGATAGATGCCAGAACGCTTGGGTTTCGAAAACACGATGACATAAAATTTTCTCGATAGAAAAAAGTTCAAAGTTGACTCTAATTTGTACCAAAAAAGTTCGCCATTCAATGAATACGCCCAAATAGGGCTTGACACTTGTAGTAAATAAACACAGTATACAGCAGACGGTCTGTGTTTTAGATTTTCAAAATTCATATTTGTTTTACCGTAAAATAAACAATACGTAGAAATACGCGCATATTTCTGTCATCTGGTGGTCATAAGCGCCGTGGTTGAGCGCACAGCAATGTCACCTTTATTATAACTATATCTTAGTTCGAAACTAGAATAAAGTTGTGTTGAGTTGCTAATCTGAGGTACTATAGCCCGTTAAGTGCATCTCTTTCCTATAAAAAAAGCTTTAATGCGTAGGCCACAACCACAAAGAACATAACTTTCACTTGAGGGATTTAGGTGTTAAGCTTCGCGTGTCCGTAATTTCACCGGCAACCATATCCTTCAAACCAAAATACAGCACTGCTGCTTGGCGGCTAAAATAGGACTGGTGGTAGTACTTCTCCGGACGAGCTCTTTTACAAGGAGCTCTACTAGTCTTAAAAACATCAATCAATGGCGATAAATCACGTCCGATTCAAATGAAATTTCGAAGGTACAACCAAATCAGGTAAATCTGGGTATATTGTACTTTTTCCACGAAATAAAAAATACATTAGGATTCTTTTCCTTGTTTTTGTATGGAAAAACTTTCTTTACCATAGTTGGGGTACTATATTTATTTTTAAATTTAATTTTATATAGTATTTTTTGAAGAAAGTAACGCACCACATACATAGATTATCTCTTTCAATTATACCGATCTAATATGCATGGTAATATATTTTAATGTCCTGTCCTGTAATATCGTTTGGCCTCTACCTTTATCATTAATAATGGAGGGAATTAAGGAATGTAACTCCTTGCCCTCGTCTGTTTTAACGCGAATACAATCTTGGAGTAGTTAAGTCCAGAGTGAATAGGTTCCCTTTAGACAAGCGTGCTCCAACTTAGGCCACATCTTTTCTTGTTTCCCAAGTAAGCTCAAAAGTAATTTCAAACGCTCGGCACCAATAAAAATAGAATAATAAAATCCTGCAAAATTAATTTGTATCGGAAGTGCCGTATGTATGGGAGACCGGTACCCACGGGTGCCTATAGCTCTCACTTCATCTCATCTAGATAAGACAATATGAGATCGAACCGATCGATGATATAACAAGTCTCACAAAACCACAAAGGAGCACTACGAATTATTTTGAAAGCTCTAATTAAAAAATATCTCATTCGTATAGATGAAATATACCTTTAAGATAATTAAATATTAACACACTAGTCAGTAGTAGTAGTAGTTTAATAGATAAAGAAAATGATTAATGATTTGTTCACGCTTTGAAATCGTTTATACACAGACAAACAGTGGCTTGATCACGAATGTCTAACGTTATCGTAATGTAAAGGTAACGTTTTTACGGACCTTTACATTACTTGGAAGCACGAAGCACTATCGTATCACTCACGTAACAACGATAGGTAAACGTGAGTGACGTCTAGTGACAATACGTTAACGTTACCTTTACATTACGATACATGTGTCAAAAGGTTCGTGATCGAAAATTTAGTTCTATTTACGTACTGTAGAGGCGCTGTGCGAAATCCTATACAAAATGCTAACGTGAACGATACGCTTACCGTACGATAGCATATTCGTGATCGGGCCTCTGAATAAACAATGTTTACTGTAATGATACCCCCAAAGTTTGGATTTGTTAGATTGGTGCCTCAAACGCATTTCTCATCGGTGAGCCGTTTTTCCTGATCGCGTTTTGCCTTGTTCGTGTTTTGTCACATTTGTTTGTTTCACAGAAGCTTTCTGCGAGAAACTCACATTTTATGTTCTTAGTTTTGCGCACCGCAGTCATGAACACATATTTTAAAATTTCAAGTTTTCTAACTGCAGTCTGGCTGCATTTTGTCTCTTTCATAGTGTTATGTCATACTTTTAAAAAATGGGTATGTCAATCTACATAAAACTTTTACTGCATTGCTAGAATGCAGCCAGTTAGTTAGTAACTTATCTACCTTCATACCTTGGTTCACATTGGGAACTAATGTGAACCTAGATAACCAACCCGTGTTTCAACGTTTACACAGGATTAAAATTTCAAATTTTTATTTTCGTCAACATTTTTCCATTTTTACCATAATGCTTCATCATCATCATCATGATGATAATTAACAATTGATTGCGGTCACTAGGCGGACATAAGTGTCTTCGAAGTTTTGCCACTGAGCCCCAGCTTCAGCCCCTTATAGGGAATCCGGTTTGAGCCTGATACCATGCGCAAGTCATCGCTTCATTGTGCCGATGGTCGTCCAGCGCTACGTTTGACGTGGTCTCCACTCCAGAAGTTGCTTACTCCAGCGATTATCGGTTCTTCTGCAAATATGGCCAGCCCACTTCCACTTCAGCGTCCTCTGAGCTATGTCGTGTTTGGATTGGTTCATGATTATTGTATATTTGTACTTAGCTTATTGAGTTTCGAACATACGTTTCTATACTCCAGGATCTAGGCATCAAACAGGTTTTATCGCTATAGCACAGTCAAGGATGCTTATGTTTTTTTGGACATATCTCCAGACGCGATGTAGATTCCATTAAGCTCCTTGTCGTTCAGGGACGGTTAGAGGAAACCAAGTCAAGAGGACGTCGCTGAAGGATGCGCTGATGTAGCGATACAATATTTTATGCGTATATATTATTTATATTTACTTGTAATATTCTTAAAAACTATAAACTATTTGAAGGGCTTCAGATATTCTAACAATGAAACAAACCGACCGATTCGAAGTAGGAAATGTTATTATGGAATTAATTCTCAAATAACTCAAAGTGAGCCACTTGGTCTTGACAGTCTATGGATTCCTCGAAAATTGCAAAATTGCAAAGCTGTCTCTTGGATCGAGAGATGCAGTCTTGTGTCAGTCCTCGCATTTACATAGATTTGCATCGCGCTGGCTGCGGATGCCTCACGGATTATTGCAGGTTGGTTCTATGAAGTCAAATTTTGAAGCCGATTTTGGTCATTTTGGTACCTACTCCAATGATTTTAATCCTTATCACTGTGAACGGAATATGGCTGTTATAAACTATTTGTATGACATGCTCACTAGATTACTTATCCCAATAGTGACTGCTGGTCAGATTGTAGCTTTTGTTCTATTATGTGTTTTTATTGTACGACGGGAAAGCGCTTGGCCTTCATCTCACCTGGTAACAAGTTGAGATAAGGCCGAAGGTGGAGGCGCACTTCACCCGGAATCCTCAACAAACTGAGGAACTGGCTATCTTACCTCTGAATGCCGAAACACAACATTTTTTTAAGAATTGTTATTATGGCGCTAGAATTAGGTAAGATGGTGGTAGCTAGCCAGGCAGACTTAAACAAAATTTTACCACCAACCAAACCAAGCACAATATTGCTGCCACTGGGGATCGAACCCGGGACCTCTGGATCTCTGGATGTTCTAGCAGACGGTAACATTCACATTTTGTGAGCGGAGAAAAAAAATTAACAGAATTTTGCCTTGATTTTAGAATTGTCTTGTTCTACAATCTAGTTAGAAGATATCGAACCTTTCTGGTGAGCTGACCATTTTACTGTTGCATTGTAGTGGGCGATGTTGAGAGCGATCTTTAGAGTTTGTCCGTTTTACTTGCGTAGCAACAAGACAAAACAATAGATAAATTTGTGTTCCTTATCCACATAAATAATTGCTTAAGTTCTTTGTCTAGCTCTGGCCTAGACAAGCGTAACGGTAAAAAGTTAGCTCATCATAAATAATAAAACACATTTTCTACATGAATACATAATAATATGATACAATTTTACACCCCTTACACAGAAGAAATATCTATATTTGTCACACATTTTTTTGTTCCGGATGAGAATTGATCCCTAAACTTATAGCGTAGAAGTCAACGCGACTGCTATTTCAGCTGTGATGGCAGTTTATTTATTTGTTGAAAATAAAAAAGACAAAACTCGTATTTGACATCAGAATAAGCATAACCAATGATCTGCGTGAAGTCTCTCCAAATACCGAAGCATGAGAATAGGAACCACCTGAGATGGCCATTGTTTCCTTCATAAAGGCACAGAGCGTCTAACCTCGTACAGACTATTATAGTCCCAAATAGAGATGCGAATTCGAAGACTCTTACCGGTGGTTATCGATGTATTTGTAGATTTTGTAGCCAAAGTTTGAACAATTCTTATTCCAAATCGAATCTCGCACAAGTTCCTTACCTGTAAATGGGTTTCTGTGTTATTATTTTAGTCTTCGTAGTAAAAGTTTTATGTTTTTCATTCGATTACATAATTTGTTATTCATCGGCGTCTATATTGTTTCATTGTTGTCATTATAAACATCTTATTGATCAGCTATCGCTGACACATCTTCTCCGTCATGGTCGTGTACTTATGTAACGTACTCGCTTTTTTTTATTGTAATACTTGATAACATTTCTCTCTATTATTAACTTCGGTAAACCAAACAGCGTCTCTGAGAAACTCAAAAAAATAGCAAGACTAACTTGAAAAAATTAAATCCGGCCATTTTTTTGCAGTCATTCCTACTAGCAGTGTGCCAATCGTGTCGATATCTTGGCATCCCTAACCACATCCTCACGCTGAGATTCTATGCTTTCTCATAATAGTCACGTAGGCTGCAGATATAGCCTGAGCCGGATTATTGTTCGAGCGTCTAATGTCGAGATTATACCGGAACTGGTGTTTGCACTAACTAGATTATCTGCTGAATGTGACTTCTACGAGTGATCCTATAATGCCTTTTTCTACGACTAGTTGATAGACCTTGTTCTGGAAACAGTTATTTAATATCTGCATCTATCTATAAGTCATAGGCAATTTTATATAACAGAAGCCTCATGGCTCAGTTGGTTGTAACTCTGCCTTCTACGCTGTAGGTTGTGGGTTCCATTCCCACCCAGGACAAACATTTGTGTGATGAATATTATTGGTGTTTGTTCTGTATTTGGGTGTTGTATCATATAGTGCGTATGTGTTTAAAAAAATAAGTATTTAAGTATTCTATCCGTAATCTAGTTCCCACATAACAAGCTATGCTTATTTTGGGGCTAGATGGCGCTGTGTTAAATTTATATTATATTGGATAGATGTATTGTTGTGGTAAATAAATACATAATGTCCTGTAATATTTATTTATTAGTATTACATACATAAAAATAATTACAAAACATTGTAGACATGGTATGTACTGATATTACTACGGTCATATTTATAATTTCATTCAAAAATGTTCGTAAGTTTTTTTTTGTATGGGATAATTTTCTCTCTGCGCACTCTAGCGCCTGTTTGCAATCACGATCGGTGCACTAGGGGAACGTCAATTATCTCCTTTATCCTCTTATCCCACACTAAGTGGGGTCAGTTTAGCATGTTTCCGTATTCCGCTCACTCCTAACCAGCCGGCATCTCGTCATCTCTGCACCCTGTAATACCCATGTCATTTTCCATACAATTTATCCTAGTATTTTTGGGTCACGTGTGCAACCGTATTCAAATTTAAAACTCTCAAAATCCTGTCACCAAAATACCCTTTTATCAAAAAGCTGCTTATAGGCTAAGAGTAGTAGAAGCCCCTTGTCAAAGGGCTCGTCCGGAGAATTACTACCACCGTACCTATTTCTGCCGCCAAGCAGCATTGCTGTGTTCCAGTTTGAAGGGTATGGTTGCCGGTGAAATTACGGGCACGCGAGGCTGTTATGCCTTAAGTTGGCGGGCACAATGCAGTGCCGTGTAGGCTATGTTCTTTTTAGGGATGTGACCTACGCAGTAAAGTATTGTTATAGGCAAGAGATGCACTTAACACCTTTTACTTGCTTGTCCCGTCTCCTAGTTGTATAAATAAGAAAAAAAAGTATAATAATAATATAAAATTGGTTTAAAATAGTTGGGAGGTGTGAGAGTGACCAAATCAATCACTTAGAAGGTATATATATCTAAATCGTTAGTACTGTTACAGTTCAATCGATTCGATCTATACCGAAATGTGTTCCGGGAAACAATCCCGCAAAGTTTTTTTATCAAATGTATCGAATCAATTTAACACGTTAGGTATCGATAAACAGTACAATATGTATGAATGTTTGTCAAACAACATTTATTATTACTTAACTTTTGCTTGAGTTGAGTAAGGATTTGTAATGGATATGATCTCTATTTACGGCTGAATTATTCTATCGCTGGTTCTGTAAATGTCCACCTGACTTGCGACCCTCCTGCCAAAGTCCGGCGCCAAGCAGTTTGCTGTGTTCCGTCGGTACGCGGGAGTGCCAGTGCCTTTAATGCCGGCGCCACACATGGGGTATATTGGCTCCAAGTTTTACTCCTAGATCCAATACACCAATGTGTAGATCGATCTTGGACAGCTATTGGACATAAACGGAACATTGCATCCAATAGCCAATGTCAACCCACCATGTGTCGGTTTTTGTAACCGACTTCGAAAAAAGGAGGAGGTTCTGAATTTAGTTTAATGTTTTTTTTTAATGTTTGTTACCTCTAAACTCCGTCAGTTCTCAACCGATTTGAAAAAATATTTTTGTTTGAGGGGATATGATTCCAGATTGGTCCCATAGAAATTTTATCAAAATCGGTCTAATAGTTTGGATTTTAAATAAAATAACAGGATAATGGGAACGAAAAATTGTTCCCATTATCATATAGTGACATAGTGCACCAGGGGTGCACTACACCATAGTATGCACAGATTCTTAATATATGTCTAGGTCATCTGTATTTATCTTAGTTCCCATCATCATCATCATCATCATCAACACAGCCCGTAACCGTCGACTGTTGGACATGAGCCTCATCCAAGGCGAGCCAAGAGGGCTTTGCCGTAATCACCACACTTGGCAGGTGGATTGGTGACCGCAGTACCCACTCAGGCGGATGCTGCCAATCCCCTGGTGTATTTTATTCCCTTAGTCGCCTTTTACGACATCCAGAGGAGGAAATGGAGGCGTCTTATTCGATAGCCAGAACCACCTTGGCACTAAATTCCCATCATTGCGTAGATATTTCCCAGAATCCCGTATTATTAGCACCCTCACACGACTCTCAACTATGGTTACATAAACGTCGTGGTGTCGTAGGTTTTACCGCAAAAAAGCTAAAATTAAGTTGTTTTTGAAAAAAAAAATTGACCGACTTCACCACTAAAAACTTAAAAATAACTCTAAGAGTAAGTTCATATAATCTGAAGGCAGTGCCATAAAATAAACATGTTGTTTTTCTTGGCAATTCGTCACCTACTTCAAATTATATGAACTTACCCCCAGAGTCATTTTTAAGTTTTCATTAGTGGTGAATTCATTTTTTTTTATTTCAAAAATAACTTGTGTACAAGTTCAATGGCGAGGGGATTGAAGGCTGTAGGCGGGCTATTGCTATAGTATTTGCCAATACATGATATTTTAGCCAATGTGAGGCCGCAAACTTGGTTACAATAATTGGCTATTCTATTCGTAGCCAAGCTTGGATCCAAGTCATAAGCCAATGTGTGGCGCCGGCATAATAGATAACTTCGTAGAAAGCTTACTCAATCGCAGACGTCATCCTTGCTCGTAATACCCTGGCGATCCTCCAGGTCAAGAGTCACCCATTTCAAATATTAAAGTAGATGCTGTTTTTTTTATTCAATTTATCTATTTAGATATAGATTATTTAGATTTAGATATTTCATGATAACTACTAGTGCCTAGGCACTAGTAGTTATCATGAAGCATATTTGTTGTTCAAATTATTGTCTCAATTCTCAAAACGATGTTTCTTCCTGATAGGTCTTTGACTGTCTTTTTTCAGGTCCTCAACACTGACCGTCCAGAAAGAATCGATTCCCTACGTATTAATTAAACCATCTGATATCAGCATATTGACTGTTGTTAAAATAGAAAATCTCAAGACTCAAACGATAGCACTATCAATAACACATAAATTGTATGTCACAAATGATATAATTATCAATACACAACTACTTCGAATTGTTACATATCTAATTCTAGATATGTACTTGTACTTATTTCATTACTTGAAGCCAGGAGGAAACAAAACTCAGCCCCCATCTGTTTCTTCCTCACACTGGTGTATTCATTCGGAACTCTTCGTCTTTAAGTCCGAATCTGGCTGGCAGCCAAAGCTCAGTCTTAGCCGATGAAACATGAAACATGCAATTTATAATATGGTATAGGATGTCCTTGCAAGTGCACAATAACAAAATATTACTAACAGTTCATCCCTAAAGTGGTGGTAAGTGGATGAATGTTTGTATCGAAAAGCCGATGGAACATTTCATTGCATACTCTGGTTAAGTAAATAAACTTACATCTTTCTTACTTTCTTCGGCGCTTCAGCCTTTTGTAGGTCTTGGCCTCTGCTACAAAGAACTGCCACTCTCGTGGTTCTTTTTTTTCAAGTTTTTTTTTAGTTTGTAGCTTTGATAGTTCAACTGCACAAAGGTCTTCCTTTGTGCAGTTGCACCATCACTTTTCGGTCACTTTTCTATCAGTCTGTTTTGGTCTAATCAGCCATAATATTACACGCCACTTGAGGCGCTTACCACTGGCCAATCTTGCGTGATCTTGGCGCGATGAAAGCCCTTTCATCATAGTTTACATCGCACAACAGCGCGAATATCATCCTTTTCTTTAATAACGTTAATAAGAATCATACTATACAAATAAATCTTTCCCTATAATTAAGTTTACCAAACATTTAAATATTGGAAACAGTAGTAGCAGTAGATATTAAAAAATTGTAGGTCAAAAACTGGTTTACAATGGTTTATCCTTCTTCCTGTATTAGTTTCTAATATCTTTTCAAACGTTTGGACGTGCCTCTGACTACTCACAAGTAGGTGATTCTCATATGATCCACGCTCTGAGAAGTGATCAGAGGTGAATCGTCGATCGAAAGGGGAAAAAGTTGTGAGTATATTTTTAACGCGTTCTTTATATACTTATATTTATCTCTTTTTTTTTTTTATTAATTAAATTATTATTTAAATTGTTAAATATTTATTTCATGATATTGTTAGATTAGGTTAGTACCACCTTACCACCTTATAATGTGTCCATATGAAATTAGCGCTTCGTCGAACATGCCACTTTGATCTCAAATGGCGTTAAGGTAGAAATTCCAAATTCCAATGCATTAAAAATTAAAGCCTATATTTGAATTATTTGAACCCCCATTTGCACATTATGTATGCACATTAACATTGCTTTCTGCGTCCTGATTTGCAATAAGACAAACTTGATTGCGTTTCTCTGGTCTAATTGGCGTCACACAAAAATATTTTTTTGTTTGAAGTATTGTTTTATGTGACGACTAACACCCTTTGTGTTGGTTTTCACACACTTTACAGGTGGTCCCAAAGCCATCAAGTCAGGATCTGATGAAGGATGAAGAGTTCCCTTTATTTCTTCCGGATCCCACCTGGAGAAAACGAGGGAACTCTTCAAATATTATAGGCACACTTATAGCGATTTAAGTATTTTAGGGTGTATTACCTCAAAAGTAAGGAAAAAACAGACTCCTTATAGAATAACGCGTCTGTTTGTCTGTCTGTCCATCTGTCATCAAAGTAATTCTAAAAAATACGTCATCCAGGTAAACGAAATTGTATTCTTCATAAATGTCGGTTTATTTTTAGATTTTAAAACTTCATAATTCGTGGAAAGGATCTACACTTCTCTTTGAATATAATAAATGTCATAAGACAGCATTAAAACGCCTTACTTTCTCTAGTTTGATCGCAACGTGTGACTCACTCAGGTTAGGTACAACCCTAAAACCGGACCTGGCTGCCAGCAGGGAGGGTTTCATCTAATTATCTGGCTGAGTAGGAATTAGCTGCATGATATTAAGGACTTTGTTTTCATCTATATTTTAATTAGTTTGGAGAATTTCCCTCAAATGTCTGGAACACATGGAATGTAAGAATACATTTAATTTGTTAGTTATAGGACACAATAATAATGTGCAGTACCAACCTAACTCTTATTAGAGTGGGATCCTCTGCCAGTCACTGTACGGCAAGCGCCATCTATAGCAACATTCAAGAGTGGAGTGAAATCGCTTTGTCCGATTTTTGGTAGTAATTCATAACTTGTGTACCTAACCATATTTAACTCCATTTAAACACTCACTATAATTATTTGTGTACAATTAAATAATAATAAAATATTACACGACATTAATTTCACACAGCGCCATCTAGCCCCAAACTAAGCATAGCTTGTAATATGGGAACTACATTACGGATAGAAAAGGTACTTAAATACTTTTTTTTAAATACATTCATATCGTAGAATACAACACCCAAACACAACAAACATCTATATTCATCACACAAATGTTTGTCCTGGGTGGGAATCGAACCCACAACCTACAGCGTAGAAGGCAGAGCTACTACCATCTGAGCTATGAGGCTTATTAAATTTTCTATGTAGGTACATAGCAAGGGAGCAGTTGGGATACGGGTAACTTAACTATTCTAGATCAGTACCAGACGAAGCGTGTCTAAGACACTGCACCGGCTGCGTTACCACGCTGGGGCCTATTTAGACCAGCGAATTATAAAAATAATAACAAATGAATATTACAGGACATAATTTTATACAGCGCCATCTAGTTCCAAACGATTAGCATAGCTTTTCAGACATTTATTATTTTACTAGCTGTATCTACCAGTGTAGTTTCACTTGTACATATCATAGAACGTTGTAAATACATGTTTTCCATATAAACATGGATCTCTCCTTCCGACCCCACAGAAAAACGATGTGTTATATAAGTACATTACTGACATTAAATATTATATAATAGATATAAGTACATCTAATGCAAACGGCGGCAGCAAGGCAAAGAATATAAGTCCCTAGCAGAGGGGTATGGTACAAATATAAATCAGTAAGTATAGAATGTTTATATACCCAGGTATTTAAGCAAGTACCTACATACATAATCATGTTATATATATTCATCTTAATCAGCATATCATCATATCACACAGCCAATGCTGATCATAGGCCTTCCCCAATCGACGCCACAAATAGCGATCTGAACCTCCTCCATCCATCGACTCCACGCATCTCCTTCCCACAATCCGCTTCGCGTTTAATCGTATGGTCGCTTTAAAATAAACTTTCCTCCACAGTGGACTTCCACATAGCTCTTAAAATTTTAATAACATACTAATTGAGATATTTTGTGTTGTATATTGAAAAAATATTTTCTTTCATTATGTGCACATTCTACCATCAACGAAACTTGTAATATCTTCTCCATACAAGTTTTTATAGAAGAGATTCTTCGATCGCTTCAGTAATAAAACCGCCCATTTGTATGGCTAATTTTGTTTTTAAGTTGTCAATGTCCTATATTATATTGATGTACAATAAAGAGTTTTCATTCATGCCATTTCATACATACCGACTTAGGGGCAGAATTTTCATATCGAAGAATAAAAATCTTTTATCTATAAAATAAAATGAATGTAAAGACGTCGGTAAATTCAGCAGAAAGCAATATCGGGAAGTCATCTCCGCCTATCCTCTCTTTGCAAAGAAAGTTTGATGTAAATTATTACTTCAAGCTATTATTATGATACCTACTTATTAAAAACTTTCGCAAAAAGAACAGGTCTTTATTTACCCAGTTTGAATTTGCTTTTTTTTATCTTGTTATGTATCAAGTAACATACATCAACAGCTCATAATTGTCCGCATAATCACCACGCTTGACAGGCGGGATGGTGATCGCAGTAACGGTGTACCTACATAATATACAGAAGGAAGCTGCTGTCCTTCTGGTGAGATCCCGTAGTCGGCTTTTACGACATCCATGGGCTGAGATGGGGGTTCAAATAATTTTATTTAAGTTAAGTTACTTGCTTACCTGTGTATAAAATATACACAGGTAAGCAAGTAACTTAACGAGGCAAGTCAGAAGAGCTAAGCCTATTCTATGTTAAAGCAAAACTAGGCAAGATATATTCCGAGCGTTCGTAGATACGTCCTAGATTTACATAATTATATCGTGCTATCATCTGCACATCATCTAGTGGAGCTAGCGAGCTGTATATTTTACGCAAGAGTAGGGAACTGGTCTTACTACTGTGCCTTATTTATCTGAATTTAAAGCGTCGTGCAGCTCTGGCCAACTGAGTCCCTCAGTATGTTGAAGATTCCGGATGAAGAGCACTTCCACCTTCGACCTTACTTGACACCTGACGAAATGGAGACCAAGCGTTTCCTCGTTATACAATAATAAACACGTAAACAAACATCCATCCTCACAAACTTTGGCATTTATAATCTGTAGAATGTAAAATGATTTGTTGCGGTGTATTTACCCTACAACATTGTAAAGGTATTAGTTATATTACCAAGCTACATAGCTTAGTAACAAGAGGGTGATATAAAAAGCCTTGGTAAAAGATCATGTCGTATCAACGCGGTCACGTTATCAGCATAACGTGAGCTGTTCGCGTGTGGATGTGTTACACGTGTTACAACTAGCCAATGTTCTTGGCTTTGTTCGTTTGTATTTATACATTCATTTGAAACATTATTTAAATTTAGTCGTTTTTTTTAATGTTTTTTAAATTTAATTTAATGTCAAGGCTTTTGAACCTTTGAAATGGGCGAGTAGTATCGTGATAATCGTGTTGTAAATATATCTGCATCTGCTATTAACCGCAGTTTATATGAAGGATAAATCAGGAATAAGGTTATCCGATTATGATTGCAGGCGGCCGAGTCTTTCAATGGAGACCAAGTCTAGGCTGCAGTTCTGGTATCTAGCTAGGTGGAGCAACCTCAGGACAGTGGCGGGCTGAGAGTGAATGATAAGACAAAAGATCGGGCTCAGCGGTGCATCTTGAGAGAGACCTACGTCCAGCAGTGGACTGCTATAGGTTGATGATAATAATGATGATGAAATTGCAGCTTGAAAACAGTTGTGTTGTATTTGCTTTTATATATGATTGGCTCTATTATTATTCCATTCATTAACACGACATTATGCACAGCGCCATCTAGGCCCAAGCTTAGCATAGCTTGTTACATTGAGTCTAGATTTCGATTATGTATTGTCTTGTTTAATATTATTAGTATTGTACTTCCCGCATGTACACCATACTGGCAATCGGTTGACAGTTTTAATGCAGTGATGTAACATAGGGCCTATTGAGGTCCATCTGACTAACGACTGTCTAGTCGAAGTCCGGCGCCAAATGCTTTACTGTGTGCCGTAGGATAAGCCTAGAAAAAGCTTGTTTTAAGCTCTATTCTTGGCCTAGGCCTAGAGCCAAAGTTCAACAAGCCTAGAGGCCTGTAAAATGCTGTATAAAATGTCCAGTTAATTACTAGAATAAACGAATAGCATAACCCTCCAATTTTGGAGGAGACTTTGTTTAGCTGTGGACATTAATAGGCTGTTGAAGTAACTACCTCTACGTGATGAAAACTGTTTTAAATGTCTGTATTGTAAGCTAAATAAACATTAGCCTTATTACATTTAAAAGGCCTAATTAACTATTATTTATTTGGTTTACATTATTTATTATATCATGATCAAAAATTCACAAGACACGTGACTAAAACTATTTTTAATGTCTGAATTAATTAATAGGTAAATTCCTTCCGTCTGGTACTGGTCTGGAACAGCTAAGTTACGTATAGGTTGTACATTGTTAATTCAACTGTACATTTTATTGAATTAATTGATTACCAAAATATAAAAAAAGAATTGTATATTTTCTATGGAAATTTTTTTTTTTCACATTTTTTATTAAAACTGAAATGTATCCAATTTCTACCTATTACGGTTCATGAGATACAACCTGCTGACAGACAGGTGGATTGACAGCAGAGGCTTTGGTTTCGGAACCCTAAAAATATTTATAGACAAACTATTTCAAGTATCATATAAAATCATTCCCTGACCATGCTCCTATCATTCTCTCTGCTATCATCAGATTGGATGTAGCAATGTTAGATAAGCGGAAAAAATATGATTTCAGGGGAAGATTACAAAGCCTCATATTGCACATTACTATAACTATATACTATATAGTTATGGTAAAACGCTCCAATTTTGTAGGAGACTGTTCAGCTGTGGACATTAATGGGCTATTGAAGTAACTACCTATACATAATAAAAACTGTTTTAAATGTATGTAGTGTTAGCTAAATAAACATGAGCCTTGAGACCTAATTAACTGTTATTTAATAAGTTAATATTATTTATTAAACTATCACGATCAAAAAATCACAAGACACTTACGTCAATATTTTTGTTTCAGATGTAGAATAGACGCCTGTGAGAATACTTCAAACGAAAACATATGGACGCAGTACGCGATCCCAGAGGATACGAAAGTCGAATCCAATCTCTCAAAATGTAAAAGATACTCTTACGCAGTTGGGTATGACTTAAAAAACAGTACTTGTGGTTCCAACATGTTCAACTCTAATGAAACCGAAACATGCTCGTCAATTGTGTACAGTGACCAGGATTCAGCCATCAGAGATGTGAGTGACTTAGAATTAATCAGTCCCTTAAAACCTGCACAGGCAAGGATGAGATCCGCGACAGCGCCTGCCCAGAACCTCTCCTCTTGAAGGCATTATTATTCGTACACAGTTTAAAATAATGGAAGCTGATTCTGAAGTTTTTGCAGTGCGCATAATAACCTGTCACGTATTGAGTACTAGCAACATGCAACTCTGCTCGCAAGCTCGCAAGCTCAGTTGATGTTTGTCTACCAGGGGATAGACAGAGGTACATCTGAACTTACTCTGATACTGATGATACTAATTGTGATGGAGGAGGATCCTCCTATCCACGCTCTGAGTGGTGAATCAGAGGTGAATCCTTGAAGGGGAAAAGTCGTGAGGCTGTAGTATAAATTATTTTTGACAGGGATTAGTCCTAATAATTGGGTTATAAACCAGGTGGGGATTATAATTAGCTGTATTCGAAATTCCTATTGAATAACGATGGAGGCTGAATAATTGTCACCGGGGGCTCCCCTGGTGGTTCCCTTGAGAGAGTGAGGTGATTCTGATAGGGTATTGGCTCCCCCGCACGGAGAAAACAAAATACCATACATTTTCCATAATTTTAAAAGTGTACTTGGCTACACTGTTTAGCGTAAATTTTATTTTGGAATTGAATTTTGAAATCAATTGAAAGAAAATATTGTTAAATTTTGTAATTATATGTGTATGTTTGTTCGGTCACCAAATTTAGAATGTAGACATAGCCTACTTTTCATCCCAATACATGTCATACAGTTTTGACAGCTGTAATTTAGAATGTAGTGGGAATATCGGGATAAAAAGTATGCTATGCCTACATTCCAAATTTGGAATGTTGTCATTGAAAATAACCGGCCAATAGTGTGGACACGCACGCCAAGGGTTCTGGGTCACATTTCAATTCAAAAATCACGTTTCTTGCATGATTTATCCCTTTTATATTTTTATTATTTGTTATATATATTATAGCAGAAATAGAAATAGGTGCTTACTGTCAAAAATTCAGATGACCTTTTATGATTCATGACATACAGACAGACAGACAGAGTGACGGACAACAGACAGCGGAGGCTTATTATATACCCCGTTGGCGCCCTTTGGGTGCGAAACCCTAAAAAAATTCACGGTAACATTAGCTCTAAGTCTGGATAGGTATAGGGATGATACGAATCCTGATTCGTATATCCGACTTAAATGGTTCGTGCGAATATTTTCAAATAGCTCCAAAAATACATGTCAGAATGCGCAAAATGGCGTAAAACAACAATAAACAACACAGTCAGTAAATATTAACCGTCGGCAAAAACACCTTTATTATCTTTTCGCGTTTAATTCAACGAGCTCGAGTTTTGCGCGCATACAGCGAGAGAGCTACGTGGCACACTGGGAGCATATAATAACAGTAGATATAATAGCTACATAGTTCTCGTAATAATTACCAAAACTTACGTGGTGTTGCAGTAGGTCTGATAAAATAAACAAATACAATTAATAAATAACAGGACAATAATTTCACACAACGCCATCTACTCCCAAACTTAGCAAAGTTTGTAACGGATAAAATACTAATATATATTTTTGTAAATACATACTGGTACAAAACAACACCCAAACATAGAACAAACATCATTTTTCATCACACAAATGCTTATCCCGGTTGGGAATCGAACCCACAACCTACAGCTCCGAAGGTAGAGCAACTACCAACTGAGCTGTGAGGCTTGTTGTTTAACAACTTGGTCTACCTCTTGGTAGTATGCTACTTCGTTCACGAGCTACTCGCTAGAGTACTGAGCTACAGATATGAGGCCTCTGAGGTCTAGGGATTCACCCACCGACATTAGATCCAGAGGTCCCAGGTTCTATCCCCGGGGGTACAATATTGTGCTGGGTTTGGTTGGTGGTAGGATTTTGTTCAAGTCCACCTGGCTAGCTACTTACCATCTTACCTAAGTCTGTCGCCATAATAACATTTCAAATTTGTTGTGTTCCGGCACTTAGAGGTAGGATACCAGTTCCTCAGTTCGTTGAGGATTTCGGTGCGTCTCTACCTTCGGCAGGTGAGAAGAAAGACAAGCGCTTCCCCGCCGTACAATAAAAAAAACTTGCTACTTGGCGACAAAACCTGTGTAGCGATTCTCGAGCACGCGGAAAGTTTTCGGATCGAAGACATCACTTTTTTTCTAAGATTATTGATTCTAAGTCGAATCCGATGGATTTCAACGCTATTCTCAAATAATTTCTGGAAATCTCCGATGGATGTTTCGAACACTGAAATTCGCGTTATGAATTCCGATTTTTTGAGAATACCTCTAAATAATACCTCTAATGGTGCTTTTAATAGGGATTGATTTTTATTTTTATTTTGTGCAAATTGGGTTAAGATCAAAGTCTTCAGGTATCTACTACCTGAAGACTTTGATCCTAACCCAATTAATAAATAATAAAAGAATAAGAAGCGATGTACCCGGTGTGCCAGCACCGTCTCACTCTGTTATCATACCCATTGACCGATATGTCGGATGCACGCGCGATGTTATTTTATTTACGCTTCCATTTACACTTCAATAGCTTGGTTGTTACGCTTGCTAACTAGTCGCTGTAGATAAAATGGGAATTTATTCATTAAAAATATATCGATGATATGTTATCTTGGTCTCTAGACTTGTTTAGCTAAAGGCCAGAGCTTGAATGAGGGTCATGATGGCGCGGAACTTTCCAGAAAGCGACGGAATACGGCAAACCGTTTGGGGCTGAACTTCGGCAGGAGGGGTCGCTTAGCCAAGTTGATCTTAACAAGTCAATCAGTTTATTTTTTATTTTACGACGGAGAAGCGCTTGGCCTTCATCTCTGTATCATGTATATCGGTATCATCTCGGTCTTCATGATAGTAGGACTTTGTTTAAATCCGGCTGGACCACCATCTTACATAAATCTGTTGCCATAACAACAATTCTTAAATTATTGTATTCCGGCATATGAGCACTAGATATGTATTAATTCTCTATAAATATCTAATGTAAGATGCTAAGAGTATACGACACGGTATTTTGTTTAGCTCTTATTATAATCCGTAAAGAACTAGGAGACGGAACAAGCATGTACCCCAGTTCCAGTTTTGAAGAGCACGAAGACAAACCACCTCCTCTGCATTCTCTTTCCACTGGTGTCTGGGTAGCCCGACTGGACATCGGCTGGCATACCCAGTATGCCCGTTTCGCAGCCCGATCCTTCTACATAAAGGATAAAATCCGACGTAGGCTGTAATCATGATGATGATGTTATTACTTTTTACCATCAAACAAGCGACATCCACCTGAGTAACATACAGTAGGTATTTAACATCATGGACTGCGATAACCAATCCGTTTTAAGGGTGTTTGAGATTTTTCGTGTGCGCTGTGTAACCTGGTGTTAGATCTCACGAGCCGCCGCCATAGGCGTCTGACATGGCTTTGATGACCATAACTAGTGGCTCGGCCCGACGACGGCCTTCCGAAGCAATCAGGTAATACTAGCCTGCAATGTTCGTACAAAACAGCCCGGCGGCGGCCAAACCTCACAAAGGAATGTCGCCACCCGTGAATCGGACCTAGGACTGCTAAAAACACTAGACAGGTGCGAGTCTCTAATACCCTGAGAATTCCAAAGATTATTTTCTTTTATGTTATGCGAAGTTCAATGATACTTATACCTAATACCATCCAAATAAACACCAGGTTCTTTTTATTCTACATACTATATTTTTATACCTGATAGCATAATTAATAGGATCTGGACATAAGATTTCAGAATTACCGGGACGGACCGTGTAGAAACTAGGAACCCTGTCGTGTTTTACCCCTGTATTATAGGCAGGTATCACAGCCATTCCGTTTTTCTTATTTTGCCGTAGCGAAGCACGGGTATTTTCAGCTAATATACATATATATCATACAATATAGACCTCTGATCTGCATGCATTGTCGTTTTTTCCGCGCGGTATTTTAGGAATGAAACGTTCAACTTTGCGTTCTATTATCGAAAAAAAACATTATATTTTCCGAGTGTGTAGAATAAAAATAGCCGCTTCGATAAAACTACTAGTTACTAGACTAACCGCAGGTTAGAATCACAACACGTACCTTGTAGTTGTTTTGAACATGTCCATTCATATATACCTTTATCAGAAATAAGGTGTACGGACATAAATTAGGTGACTATATCGACGATAAGAACGCGTGGCCCGATATTGCTATCGATATTGATATCATCAAAAAATTAACCAGCCCGAGGGTCTTGCCTTTCTCCTTGTGTACTGGTCGCGATTCCGAACAGGCGGTAGATTTGACGTTTCAAAATGATCCTAAAAATCTTAATAAATAAAGAAATTTTGACTTTGACTTTGCCCATTAGGTATCTAGGTAATAATAAATGTTTTAAGATAGTATTAAGTATTTAGGCTTATGATGTAGGTAACACTTGTAACGTTATATAAATGATTATAAACTCTGTCAACCTAAATGTTGAATGGATCATCAAAAAAATAAACAGCCCGAGGTTCTTGCCTTTCTCCTTGTGTGCTGGTCGCGATTCCGAACAGGCGGTAGATTTGACGTTTCAAAATAAATCTTAGTGAATTAAAATATTTGACTTTGACTTTGACAGGAGTAGATGCAATGGAACTCTTTACCCTCGTAAGTTTTTCGCGCCAGTACACTCTTGGAATTCCTTTCAGACAAGCTTGGTGTACATTGAGGTCCTTATCCTACGAAAATAAATGCATAACCATGCAGTCATTGTTTCATTACTTTACAACAAAAAAGGATAGTAGTATTTTCAGTGTTCAACCAACAGAGCTGTTAAGCCAGTAACAGCTCTATTGGTTGTGAGTTTAATTCCCACCCAGGACAAACATTTTGTAATGAACATAGATGTTTGTTCTGTATTTGGGCTATGAATTGTATGATTTAAAAAAAACTACCAACTTATTTTCCTTCGAGGATTCACATCTGATCACTACTCAGAGTTAGGATATTATGAGGATCACCTACTAGGGGGTAGTCAGAGGCACGTCCAAACTTACGTAAACCGGTAAACCGGCATGTCCCTAGGACCAACAATCCGAATCACATATGTCACTGGCCAGTATTCCGCTAAGTGGCGATGGGCTTGCAACCAACGTAGTGAATACAGCTACTTGCGAACCTTGCGAAGTAGGTACAATACAAAAAAAAGTATTCAAATACTCGATCCGTAATCTAGTTCCCATTTTACAAGTTTTACTTAGTTTGGGGCTACATGGCGCTGTGAGAAATTATGTCCTATTATATTTATTTCATTTTACATAAATCGTAAATGTTTAAAAATACTATCGTTATTGTTTCAGTTCGACCTAGGCTGCAAGGATTATATGACAACACTTATAGGCACTATCCACAATGCTGGTCTGTTTCTGTCACTGCCACTTACCGGCTACGTGTCTGACAGGTTCGGTCGGAAGATAGCGTTGTCCATTGCATCGCTCATGAACTGCATTTTCGGCTTCCTGAGGTCCTTCTCAGTGAACTACTACATGATGGTGGCTTTCGAGTTCTTGGAGGCTGGGTTTGGAGCTGGCGCCTACAGCACCGCTTTTGTTTTTGGTAAGACTCCTTATTGGTTTCTTTCTGCTCTCTGAAAAAAGATGGCGCTGTCGTCACGATTACATTTGCTCTTTGTATAAATAATTCTATAAAATCTGTGAAAGGCAAATTAGCCAGACAAATTACAACTACATATAGACAAGTATAAAGTCTCCTACAATGAGTGTTTTCTATAAGAATAACGTGAGTGTAAAAAAGTTATTGCAAATTGGCAAAGTGAAGTATTCTGATACCTAGCAGTAATTCATAGGGAATCATACACATAAATTTTTAGTGTTTTTCTTTCATTCATAATGTTTTACGCTATTTTTATGTTCAACTAGCTTTTGCGCGTTTCGTCGGTACTTGAAATAAAAGTAGCTCTTTGCCAAATTTCATTAAGATCCATTCAGCCCGTTATTCATAAAAATGTTACCTTCAATTTATGATATTGGTATGGATTGACCTAACATTATATTTTTATTGCAGCTATGGAACTGGTAGGTCCCAAAGGTAGAGTGTTTGGCAACACCTTGATAAACATTATATTTGTCTTCGGCCTTATGTCTCTATCGGGTCTGTCGTGGTTACTACAGGACTGGAGAACGCTGCTCAGAATCATATACCTACCAGCAAGCTTAATATTCCTATACATCTGGATCCTCAACGAAAGTGTCAGGTGGCTTCTTAGCAAAGGAAGAAATGACGAGGCTGTGGCTATCCTCGAGAAAGCAGCAAAGATGAACAAAGTCACATTAGCATCACACGATT
Organism: Venusia cambrica; assembly: GCA_951394065.1. Classification (NCBI taxonomy): domain Eukaryota; kingdom Metazoa; phylum Arthropoda; class Insecta; order Lepidoptera; family Geometridae; genus Venusia; species Venusia cambrica. Next base: position 13,448,001 of record OX596035.1, read on the forward strand.
TGGCGCCGTTACATGACACCATAAACATTGAAAAAGGCGAAACAGATCAAAAAGAAGACGTATGCATAAAAGATAAACCATCAGTATTCATGCAAGTAATAAGTTCAAGCATCATAAGAAAGCGGCTAGCTGTGTGCTCATTCTTGTGGATCACTTGTACGTTTGTTTACTACGGGCTCTCGATTAATTCTGTAAGAATGCGCGGCAACAAGCACCTGAACTTTATTCTGGTATCATTTATTGAGATTCCCGCAAATTTTACATGCCTCGCTGTACTTGATAGATTCGGAAGGAAGAAAGTTATGATCACAATGTACATGATGAGCGCCATCCTTTGCATCAGCTTAACATTCCTTCCCAAAGGTGAGTTACCTGAAGTTACATCAGTCACTGAACAACTCAACAGGTTTTATGTAAAGTAACGCCCAAAAACACCAATAAGTGCTTGTAATTGACCGAGCGAGCGAAGCGTATCAGTTTTCAAAAATGTTTTTGTCAACTGTCGGTTTGTTTTCGCCTACGGGTCGCATTTTTCAACCGATTTTGAGGGGGAAGTTTGCTGTAGAGTTACTAATCAACGGATTTCAATTAAATTTAAAAGACACTATGGATTTAATTGTACACAAGGTGTTGTGAACAAAAAACAAAAACTTGAAGGGGGAAAAGGGGAGAAGTTTGCTATAGGTTTTTTTTTATACCTACGTTTACTAATCAGACTACGCAGTTCTCTCCGCCGTTGCAAGACAAATCCATAAACACCAGGTTCGATCTCATCAGACCAAGGGAACGCGAGTAATCGCTAAAACTTAAAACCCTATTTGCTCAAAAGTGTAAAAGGAAAATTGAAAGAGCATCGGTTATTTCATGGTTATAAGAACAACTAGTAACTACAAATCTCTTTAATTTTGGTTATCAGACACACGATGAAAATTTTCTCCGAAAAAAAAAAACTGAAAAACTGACAACTGTTTCCTACAAATTTCCAAATTTATCTATGAAATAGTGCGATAGTTAAGGTAGATATTATGTATACAGTAGTATATATTAACAAAAGTTGTGGTTTTGCAACAAAATCTCGGTCATCCGTTTACAGGTTAGGCCATTACACTAAATGTCTTCAAGATTAAAAATAAAAATAGTACGCGTATGTAAGCGCCGTCTCACTTACTTTGGGCACCTACATATTTCTCTTAGCCGGTCAGGAAGATAGTACACTATTTGGTAAAATTAAGATAAGTGATTCTCCACACATAACATGTGCGAAATAAACTTGCTTACGTCAAGTTTACCGTACAATTCACGAATACGTAAACCGAAATTATAATTCGCAAACCAAACAATTTATCAAACTTTGTTCAGTAGCGTCTGGCGAATCTCGAAACCAAACATAATTTGTCGATACAAAAGATGAGTCGGATAATCCAAAGTTACGAGTCTACGACGCTACTTGAAATTTTGCAAACCGCTGTTTATTTCTTGATCATTGTTTAAATAAGCGACTAAATTAATGAATTTATTCAAAGTAAGTTGTCCCGGGAGCATTCTCGTTTGCTGGAAATAGATAAAACAAAATAATTTGGCGTCTTTGGATGACTTGAAGTGGCGATGGAAGAGGGTTTGCTTAGTAAACATTGTATGAATAAATGACTGAGAACGAGTCAACGGAACGGGATTTGATTTGTGATAATCGAAACGTCGTCGTCGCGTCCTCGGATTATCGTCGGTTTCAATTGAATTGATTTCATGGGAAAAACATTTTTTAAAGGACACGCAAAATATTTAAAAGTGTTTAATATGCGTTTTTCACTTCAAGTACCTACCTCAATCAGATGATTTTAATTATGTTAAAAACTATTCATGTCGGTGTCACCAATTTGGAAGCATGGAAGGCTGGGTAAAAGCGAAGGAAAAAGCATTGAATACTGGGATAACAATTGATTTCTCTCCATCGGAAGTATTGTCGTATGTCATTTCGTCATACACAAGTAAGATGTTATTGTAGGAGGAACTTGGAACAATTTGCAATTGTTAGGTTACGGCATTTAGAAGTATAAGATAACCCGTTTCTCAGACCGTTGACTTTCCGGGTGAAGTGGGCTTCCGTCTTTGGCCTTATCATAACTTGAAACCAGGTTAGATAAAGGCCGCAAGCCCTTCCCCGTCGTATAACATATACAAGAACCGGCTTTGTTACCTTAGCTCAAACAGATTATGTTTTTTTAGATTATCCATGGCTCACCCACGTGGTGTATCTCAGTGGCAAGTTTTCCATCACCGTCGCATACAGTTCCGTCTACATCTACGTGTCCGAGGTATTCCCGACGAATGTCAGACAGTCCTTGCTGGCCGTCTGCTCTTCGACGGGCAGGGTGGGCTCTACCCTGGCTCCTTTGACACCATTATTGGTAAGATACCCTCTTTGTTTTTTGTTCTGTCAATCGTAAGTCTGTAGAGGTAAGATAGCCAGTTCCTTAGACTGTTGAATATTCCGGGTGAAGTGCTCTTTCACTTTCGGTCTTTTTATAACTTTTAAATCAGGTGAGTTTAGAAATTCAAAACTCTCCCATAAAATCACCACTCATTCTAAATCACTCATTTCAATAAGCTGTTTACAAATTAAACTAGGCTTACTTATACTTGCCATGTCTTGTTGTTGAGTTTGAAAAAAAAAAATATGTTTTATTATTAGGTACCTATTGGTATAGGTAACTCATTTTTAAAATGTTCTGAGTTCTGAGGCTTTCAATCATTATTTTATTTAAGTTTTCGTTTATTTACTACTTACTTTGATATTGATTCCTTTACAGCCATATTTTAATAAAGTTTTATTATATTATATATTCCTCATTAATTTAGTCGTGTTATATGTGTGTATAGTGTGGCTTTTATTATGATGCAATAATTTCCTACTTTACTTGACTGTTTTTTATGTATTTTACTTTTTACACTAGCTGCTCGACAATGTCCAAATTTCATATGATGTAATCTCAACATATAGCAAAGCATTGTCTCCTTAAGGAGGTAAAGTTGTATGAAACTCCCTAGGGCGTAAAGTGATTTGAATTTGCAACGTTTAATTCGTGTGGAAACTCTTTAAAAAATCTCTAGTAATTAAATTAAATAAAAATACAATACACAAGGGAGAAAATAAAATACTAAGGGGTTGTTTGAAAACCGAACTGGCCGTGCTTCTTCAAAAAAAATAGAATATACTTAAATTGTATCGCAAAGAACTTGAATCAAAATAACAGTTTTTGGTACTGTGATTTTAACAGATTTGAATTTGAGTTTAATATTATGCGTGTCAACGAAAAATGCCGTCTTTTTTTTATTATTGTACGACGGGGAAGCGCTTGGCCTTCATCTCACCTGGTAACAAGTTAAGATAAGGCCGAAGGTGGAGGCGCACTTCACCGGAATCCTCAACAAACTGAGGAACTGGCTATCTTACCTCTGAATGCCGGAACACAACAACTTTAGAATTGTTTTATGGCGACAGAATTAGGTAAGATGGTGGTAGCTAGCCAGGCGGATTTAAACAAAGTCCTACCACCAACCAAACCAAGCACAATATATTGTACTCCCCATTGGGATCGAACCCAGGACCTCTGGATCTGAAATCGGTGGGTTGAACCACTAGACCACAGAGGCGGTTAAAATCGTCGAGTGTTATTCATTCTACACTACATAAAAATAGAAGCGGCAGAGATTTTCATTAATCTAAAAAAAAACAGGATTCAGCTCTGATGAATCAGATAATAAGAGAAGATATTAATAATCTTCTACTCGAAAAATCAAAATACAGATACGAAAGCCTATGACGACTTTGCATTAAGCTAAAGCTGAACCTGCTTGGCCACGCATGCAGGGAAAGACTAATTTGCTTTCTTATAGGTTACTTAAGCTAGAATAAGGGCTTGTTCTACTACGTTCAAGTAAGGTTTTTAGATGAACTCGAGACTCTGATTAGACTCGGCTTTATTTTATAGAATTTATTTTTATTGTAGCTATTCTTTAATATTTATGTGTGTTTTTGTATTTATTAAGTCTGAATTTTCTTGTAATGCGTGTGCAAAGTAAATACATTCTTATTCTTATTCTTGTTCAATGAAGAACAACAATATGAGTAAAGGCTGTGTCGAAATCCGTCATTTTAGTTTATTTCCAACATCAATATTAACTTTGGATTTATATCAGCTGTTACAAAATAAGTACCAACCTGCTTAATTTATGGAACCCTGGCGTTTTATTGTCTCGCAGGTGTGAAAAGTAGAGTAATGCTCCTCTGGGATAAAGCCTGTCTACATCTTGGGCAGCTCGAACTCCTCGCTTCACCCAAGAGTCTACATAACTCCCTTCTATAGATTCGCTCGTTACGTTCAGAGTTCAATATGCCGCCCGTGTGCTTACGTCACGATTACGTCACATTAATCATAGCGCGAACGGCACTAAGTGTAGCTTGTATGTACCTACCCACGGTGGAAATACTAGAACTGAAATGGTTAATAAATTCTAGTATTACGAGTTCCATAGCTGAATCAGCAATTATCATTACAAATCTTGCTCAGAAAGTTTCTAGTAAATATCGTTGCTGTGACTTTCACGTCTACTTTAAAGCGTGTCACACACTACGCAGATACGATACGATATCTGTATCTGAGAGCATATCTGACAAACCGCTCTATATACTAATTTCATTGACCAACCCACACTGCACAGATCATATATATTTTACCGTACAGAATCTGCAGGTATCGACATATTTCGAAAGATGGTGAGAATATACAAATATATCTGCAGAAAACATCTGTCGATACAAGCCTCATAGCTCATACATGCCTCATAGCTCAGTTGGTAGTAGCTCTGCCTCCTGCGGTGTAGGCTATGGGTTCGATTCCCACCCAGGACAAACATTTGTGTGATGAATATAGATGTTTGTTCTGTGTTTGGGTGTTGTATCATACGTATGTATTTACAAAAGTATTTAAGTACTATATCCGTAATCTAGTTCCCATATATTACAAGCCATGCTTAGTTTGGGGCTAGATGGCGCTGTGTAAAATTTATGTCCTGTAATATTTTATTTTATTTTAAATATGTTATGAGGTTTTACCTGCATATTAATACAGGTTGCTCGGAGGCGCAGTCTGTTTCAAGCTGTATTCTGGCGTTATATATCCAAACTCTTCGCCCTTTATTACATCTTAATGCAACACATGCATCAAATTCAAAATCAAAATGTTGTTCTGACGAGCTGTCTAATAAATCCAGAAGCAATAAATGCAAACTCATAGCTAGTATATTTTGTCCATGCTCATAGTAACACTCTACGTATAAGTCTGCTTGAACGATTTCGAGAGAATATATTATTTTGTATCTTCGTAGTGTGTGATACTCTCATATAGTTACGTTTTTATCCGCAGATAAAATCCGTATCTGCGTAATGTGTAAAAGGCGTAATACGGTACATTTGAATAGCTTGCTTGTTAAGTCAGAAATATGTCATGGAGAGTTCTTGATAAAAAAAACCCATTCCAAATAAATACAAGTTTATTTTTAGTAAATAATATTGTTACAATTGCCGCGGCTTCTCGCTGTACCCGGATACGAAAGACTTACTTGTAAGTTGTTTCCCATGGTACTCTAACCATACAAATATCATTAAAACTCACCGTTCCATCGTTTAGCTGTGAAAAGAACATTCAGAAACAAATAATTCAATCAAAATTAAACTAATTTAATTTGAATTAGGTACTCTTACAATAATTTAGAATAAGTGTATGGCTTTATTTAAATTTTATTGTTATTGTTACAGGCACTTAAGAATAATAACCTTCCATCAATATTCTTCGGGTCGTTAGCCATCATAGCAGGTCTTCTAGTCTTCACATTACCTGAAACCATCAACGTACCTCTTCCAGATACCATTGAAGAGGCGGAAATTATGTCAAGAGGGAGAAAGATCACCGTAGAAGAAACATAAACATTATAGTTCAATTGTTGCGGAAATTTGACCGTATTGTGCATAGTTTTATAAGTTTGCCAAAATAATATTGTGCATATTTTTGACATTTACACTTTATGCTAGATTTTGTACATAATGAAAATGTACTCTTCTACCTCTACGAAGAGGTACTAAGTACCTCTAAGTAACAAAGTATTTTGCTTTGTAAAAGCTAATCGCTATGTCAACCATTTTACATTGGCATAAAATAATTGTTGATTTCTTTTTTCAACAAGAAACATACAAAATCAAATTTATATTAACCTCACAGCTCAGTTGGTAGTAGTTCTGCCTTCTGCGCTGGAGTTTGTGTTCAAATCCCTCCCGGGACAAACATTTGTGGGATCAAAATATATGTTTATCTTGTGTTTGGGTCATAAAAACGGATGGAATCATAAAAACGTATTTACAAAAAAGGGTAAATATGTATTCCATCCGTAACCTTGTACTGCGATATGCTCCCATATTACAAGCTATGCTTTGTTTGGGGCTACATGGCATGTAAGATTTTATTTTCCGTATTTATTCTACATATATATATATAATGGAAGAGATTTCCATACGAACACTCTTTTCTATTTATTTTGATTTTATCGCATAGAAAAGGTCTCAATCCAAAGGATTGTTGCAAACATGCAATATTTTATTGGACGTGCCATTTCTAAATTGTATGGGAGATATATAGGTACTTATGGGCTTTCATGATTACTATTTTTTATCTATTAGTAAAAAATATTACAGTGTCGCCACGTCTTACTAAATTCCTCTATGATTTACTATTTAAGTAAGGACCTACTTTATGATTAATCTGCCATCCAAGCAAATTGCCATTATGCAAATTACAGGAAGCATTTAATAAACGATTCTGCCTTTTAGCATTGTTTTATTTTCAATACTGATGAGGAAGTTCCTGTTTATAACTTTTGAAACTATAATAGTTATGAACATTGAACAATTTTCTTTCAAAAGAAAAGTTGTGTGAAATGCGGTATTATACGGGAATCACACTCACAACAAAGCTGGTGCCTTAATTAAAATGGTATATAATAAATTGGTTTATTTCAGACGAAATCATAGTCCATATCAATCCTAAAACATAAAATGATTACAATACACAGAACTACATAACTAGATATAAATAAAATAAAATTGAAATACATTATAACTACCTAAGTATAACTAAATTAACAAGTAATGCCTAAAAATATCAATATACCTGCAGTTTATCATGATAATCATACATACGGACTAATAAGTCTTCCCAGTGCTGCAGACTTTGGGCTTTCAGCAATCAGCTTTAGGATTCTATATGGATACGTACGCGGGAGTGCCAGAAAGCGCTTCATCGTAATAGGCCTCAACCCCAAGTTATGCAAGCGTGAAGCTTACCCATTTATAGTAACAAAAAACAGAGACGCTTGGCCTTCATCTTACCTAGTATGATAATATGAAGCCATGATAAGGATTTTCAACAGACTGGCTATCTTATCTCTTAATGCCTTAAACACAATGGCGACAGATTCAGGTATGATGGTGGTAGCTAGCCAAGCGGACTCGAAACAAGTCCTATCACCAACCAAATCAAGGTTAATTGATTAACATATGTTTTATTAAATGTAAAATACCAAATTTTGTGTTTAATGTAATAATTATTTTTACGTTAACAATAATAATTGTTATTTAGGTAGGGACCCGTTGTTAAGGATCCTGTTTGATTCAAACTGCTAAAGGGTTAGTTCAATTTTATCCACTCCCACCTGTGAAGATTTTTGGAATTTCGTTGATCAATCACGTGTACTTACTATAAAGTGTGAATTAGCTTATTGTACTCTTCAATAGCAATGCTGATATCTTTTGGTTCAGGTTGCTACTAACATTTTATAAGGCGCAGAATTAAACAGATATCACAGGCCATTCATTTCACACAGCGCCATCCAACCACAAGATATGGGAACTAGATTACGGATAAAATATTCATTTACATGTTCTTTTTGTCTGTCTGTTTGTTTCGGTTAATCTCCGAAACGGCGGGAGTGAACCGATTTTAACAGGACTTTCACTGGCAGATTTCAGGTTAAGCACAGTCCGACTAGGCCGTTTGTAGCCTATAAACAGTATAAACCGCCAATACGTAACTCAATTGTTCCAGACCAGTACCAGACGGAAGCGTGCGCAAGACACTGGCTGCTTTTATATTATTTAATATTATATGCAGCCATTATGTATATGCATTTATTAATATATATATTTAATAAGGTGTTCAATAGAAATACCCACTTTGGAAATTTAAATTGTTCATATATTTTATAACAGTTCATGAGATACGCCCGCTGACCAATGGATAAACACAGACAGACGGTTAATTTACATTATGTTCAGTGATATGATTTTAGACACGATACTGTCACTTTTACTAGTTACGATTACCACCAAAAAGTAATTATTGTCCTGCCGAAATAGAATCCACGACTGTACCCAATCAAATATAAAATGATTATTCAAATTGGACCTTAGTAGGCGGAGATATCTATGATTTGTTGTTGTCCGTTGAGGAGTTTTGGTCTCCTGGTCCAAATATCTTCAAATATCATCAGATATTCACCGAACTAAAATGAAATCTACGTATTCCAAACACACAGACACCAGACAACACATCGGTTAATAGATGACAGAGTTCTGAGACAAACAAAAAAAATGCAACTGAATTGAGAACCTCCTTTTTTAAACATTTTTCCATAGTGGCAGTTGAAAAATGAAATTTGTTCGCAAAATACAAAAAGATACACAACTATACTAACTACGAGTAAGGGGATCAGTAGGGTTACCTAAGGACCGTTACAAACGGTCTTCAGGTAACTCAACTGTTCCAGACCAGTTTCAGACGGAATCGTGTCCAAGACACTGGCATTGCCACGCTGAATAGCTATGCTTATTCGCTGGCCTAAGCGGATATTACAAAGATAAGATAAGTTAACCTATGGGTTCAGTTGCTAACCCGTCATGATTCATGACAGATGTGTACAATGAGTCGAGATCGTTGAACCACAATTGCGACATTGCAAAGGCTTATCATAATCACAATTGTAATGGTAGGTAGGTATGAAAAAGAACGTTAAATTATGTTGGTGAGTAATTAATCTGTTTATTTACTCGTGTCTGGTGATTTTAATCGATATTTTAGCATTATTACTGCTAATTCCGGAATTCGATGGCATTCAGAGGTAAGATATAGCCAGTTCCTCAGTTTGTTGAGGATTCCAGATGAAGTGCGCCTCCACCATCGGTTTCTTTCAACATTCAACTTGTTGCATTCTGATTTAAGGTAGTTTGCCGTTTGCTTAGAGAATGTATTCACACTCTAAGTTACCAATTAGACTAATTACTATACGCTTTTTAACCGCCTCTGTAGTCTAGTTCTTCACCCACCGGTATCAGATCCAGATGTCCAAGGTTCGATCCCCAAAACAATATTGTGCTTGGTTTGTTTGGTTGTCATTCAGAAGTGAGATAGCCAGTTCCTTAGATCGTTGAAGATTCTGGGTGAAGTGCACTTCCACCTTAGGCCTTATCATAACTTGTACACCAGGTGAGATGAAAGCCAAGCGCTTCCTCATCTAACAATAAAAGAATACTTGGAATTTTCTAACTGTAAAATATTTTTTATTAAATATTAGGTCCTTACATATGAAATTGGCGTTTTGTCGTACTGGCCACTTTGATCTTAAATATCTCCTCTTTGGTTAGGAATTCCAAATTCAAATTTAAACAGCTATTTACTAATGCATTTGTGTTTCGAAAACCGTAATTCATTTGTTTTTTTCTCTTTTGCTTTTTTTTTCTGCGTCACTCATTTCACAAAATGGAAAACTTAAAATATCGCATTATTTACGAGAACGAGTTCCACCGTGGCACCAGTGCTGCAGAAACGGCTCGAAGGATTAATGATGTGTATGGTGGTGGTGTCGCAAAAGAAAACACGGTGCGTTTTTGGTTTCAACGCTTTCGTTCTGGAAATTTCGACCTGCAGAACAATATGATGATAATGATGAATTGAAGGCTATTGTGGAAGCAGATCCATCGCAAACCACATCACAGTTAGCTGCAGGCTGCGGTGTTAGTGACAAAACCGTTTTAATCCAATTGAAGCAAATTGGGAAGGTGAAAAAGCTTGAAAGGTGGGTACCTCATGAATTGAGTGAAGCAAACCGACAAACGCGCGTCGACTGCTGCGTTACATTACTCAACCGGCACAATAATGAAGGAATTTTAAATCGGATCATTACATGTGATGAAAAGTGGATCCTGTACGATAATCGTAAACGCTCATCGCAATGGCTGAACCCTGGTGAACCAGCAAAATCTTGCCCCAAGCGAAAATTGACTCAAAAAAAGTTACTTGTAAGCGTTTGGTGGACTAGTGCCGGTGTCGTACACTATAGCTTTCTTAAATCTGGTCAGACGATTACGGCTGATGTCTATTGTCAGCAACTGCAAACCATGATGGAAAAGCTCGCTGTTAAACAACCGAGACTTTTCAATCGCTCTACGCCACTGCTGCTTCAAGACAACGCTAGACCACACACGGCCCAACAGACGACTACCAAATTAGAGGAGCTTCAATTGGAATGTCTAAGACATCCACCGTACTCTCCGGACCTTGCTCCAACAGATTACCATTTTTTTCGAAATTTGGATAACTTCTTGCAAGGAAAAAAATTCAATTCCGATGAGGCAGTCCAAACCGCTTTCAAAGATTTCATTGATTCCCGTCCGAATGGTTTTTTTAGTAAAGGGATCAATGAACTACCTATAAGATGGCAAAAGTGTATAGATAGCAATGGTACATACTTTGATTAATAAAATATATTTTAATATGAAAAAATTGCCTTTATGTTCCTCCCATACAAAACGCCAATTTCATATGTAAGGACCTAATAAAATGTACAATTTAAACTAACTATGAACAAAGGAATCAGTCAGATTACCTAAGGTATCGTCACAAACGGCCTATAGGTAACTAAACTGTTCCAAACCAGTACCCGACGGAAGCGTGCCCAACACACTGAATTGCTACGCTGAATGGCTATGCTAATTTGCTGGCCTAAATAAAAGCCAGCCCTTTGGTCGCGTGTCGCCTCAATCAAAAGCCCTGCAAGATTGTTTGTTCCAAGGATCAGTTAAAATGTGGTTTCGATAGCGTAACTTATAGCAGGGGGGTGTCACTCCGAAGTTTAGGTACGTTTGGCCGAAGCTCCTCCCGGGGAGAATGACGCCTGTAGGTTGCCACTCGACTCTCGTCTGGGGTCGCACGCTGACCGCGTCGTCACCGTGCTTTATTCTTGTGATTTTTGGATCAAACTATTATCATGACTTCGAAACATAATAATTCGCATAAAAGATACTGTGATGTATTGTATACGGGTGTTAACATAAACTAAACTATGAGGAACTACAGTATTTTTTTCAAAATACCGACAGATTTTAAAATGTACCTAAGCCAGTTTTATATAAAAAAAAAAGAAATAGATTTATCTACAACTCAGTACATATATATTTTAGGATGTCTAAAAGAATGAATAATTGTGTGATATCTTATAATTTAAGTGCCTGCCTACTAAGCTAATCGTTTTTTTCCTAGGTAACTAGTTACCTACTTATTTATGTAGATTTTCGTATTTCGATCGTTCACGAATAAAATTCGATTTATAATTGAATAGATAAGTACCTACACCTACACCTAAGTACCACCGTTTCATTTACCTCCGTCGCAAGCCGCGAGGATCAATGAACAGGTCGATACATGTTTGTAGAACTTGAACGCGCTGCCGTACCTAATAGTCGCCCAGTAATAGTTGCATATATTTGTAGTTAAAGAGCCAATCACCTTAGTATATTTTATATCGGCGAGTGGGAACCCTATGCTCTGACCGCGAAACCGGTTACAAATCAGCGGTGCCAAACGGAATATGAACGCTAGTGGCACACGATAAGATTCAATTTTGCGTTCAAGTGGTAAGAGTAGGTACATGTTAATACCTAAACATGACTTTTGTTAGACAGTGATCCTTCTGTACGTAGTACTATAGTTATTCTGTGCTTATAGCGGAGAGATGTTTTTTTAATGTATTTTCCCCGATTACTCGAAGACGCCTGGACCGATTTCGATTTTTGTTTCTTTGTTTGAAAGGGTATGTATCACAGGTGGTCCCATTGGCATCAAGTCAGGCTCTGATGATGGGATGCTGGAGAAATCGAGGGAACTCTTCAAATATTATGGGCACACTTGAAGCGATTTGGGTATTTTTAGGGTGTATTGCCTCAAAAGTAGGGAAAAATACATAAAATAGTTCTTTACCTATAGAGACAGAGAAACCTATAAAAGTCTTTGTATCGTAAGTTTGTATTATATTGTATATAATTTAACAAAAAAAAAATCTCAATATTTGTGCGTATAAACTTCATGAACGGAAGCCTCTAAACGCGAGTTTAATAAATGGATGAAAATACCTTATATTTGAAAAAATATATGTACCTACTTTTAAATTGTTCCCACAGAAATTTCATCAAAATCGGTTTAATTGTTTGGTTTTAAATTCGAAATTATTGGAAAAAATACTATTTAGATTGTATCATATTCTTCATTGCAGTCGGTTTTCTTTTTAGTTTTTAAAACGTAATTATAATTCACTTTGCTTGCTGACCAAAACATCTTTAACTATCTAATGACAGCCATTACCTGTTCTGATCCACCATGATTTTCCTTATACCCGATGAAAATCTGTTCACCGTTTGGCACTTGATTAATTTACATTCGCTTGATTTTATTTACGTAACTTAGTTTATTATTTGTATTATATATTATTCGTTTCGTACTTCAAAATATTTCTTTAGAACTTGATTGTTTTCATTCAATAATCATAATTTTACGAACCTTGGTCAGATGGTACAGCTACTAATTACCGCCAACATTTACAAACCAAATAAGCCATTAAGGTCAATGACAAAACACACCACATAACACCAATCAAGACGACTATCGCCGATTCCTAGTAAACAATTGTATGGCAACCCATAATCTCGAAACATATAATACTAATTGCACCAAAGCGCATACCCCATGCATGCAACATCACTTCTTTAACCCACGATAAGAAAAAAACACAATGGTTAGTAAGCATTGCTGGTTTGTCATCACTGTGTCCGGACGGTTTAGATGGTAGCATGTGATGTAAAGTGTGTGGGAAATTGTTTCGCAAGGCGACGTGTGTCGGCGTAAGCGCGTGGTGCGTTGATAAAATTGACGTCGGCAATACGGCGTCTGTCTGCTCGACCAGGACCAGTCTTCAAATGCGGTCATACCGTACCACACTCAGCGCGCAACGCACGCTGCATACCGGCCGGTTTTGTTCTGATAAAACACGATAATATCAACGGAATTTCTAAAAAGTAAAAGTGCACACGTGTTTCGCAGGTTAACGACGATTTGTCGCGGCGCTATCGGTAAATAGGTCGTGGCTTTGAATGGTTCAAGGGTGGCTAAACTGTGAGTATTTAGCTTCAATCTAATTAATAACATTCTCTTACATTGATGATAGTTTCCATGAGACTTATGAAACTTCAATATAAAGTCAGAGTGCCTATCCTTATTGTTGTAAAATAAAATTACCTACCACAGCAGGTTGATATTGCAATATATGTATAAAAAATATAATAGTACCTATATGACAGTAATAATTTTCATAAAAGCAGCGATCGATTCCACGCCCGCTATACATATCGGTCCAATTGTTTTGACTACCTACTGTCCATTGTGCGTCTTCCTTTAACTCGTATTCAAACAAGGAAATGAAACAACAAATTCACACTACAATGAAATCCAAAATACATTTTAAAATTGTATTGTTTATGTGATTATAAAGCCCAAATTAGTATCACATCTTTACACCTCACTACATTATCTCGTTTGTAGGCTGTAGGTATAAACTTTTCTTTCTAATCGAGACGAAAATCTTCATACCTACCTAGTATTTAGGCATATTAAATGGCAGTGAATGCCTACTGATTTATGGCCTAAGTAATTTAAATAGATAAGTATGTATGTATAGGTAACAATGTACCTACCTAGATATCGGTAAGTGGTGTTTAATTGGACGATACCTTTTTTGAAATGTTGAACGTAAAATTTGCTAAAGACTCCAAATTACGTACCATTTTCGATGTGACAGAGAACCATCAAAGAATATCTAGATAATACATCAGCCATATAGATAGGTATCTTTCGCAAACGTATAATCATACTATTTCACAAGGCTCAGCAGCTGCCTGTCACTGAACTGTGAAATCCATAGAGGATTTCTATAAATAGGTGCTAGACCCAATCCATTGTCATTATTCTTTACCTGCGCCTGCGTTCGTCACCGCGCCGCTCTGTTGCAACAACAATGCATGTCTTTAATACATTTGCTTGTATCGTACCTACCTACCAACGAATTTGTCTGGTTTGTTATCACTTTATTGTCTCCTAATTAATGTAGAGGTTTGTTCTGTGTTTGGGTCTTAAATTGTACCGTAATGTATTTAACTCTGTGGTGCTTCTCCCATCGGTGTAAGATCCAGAGGCCCGGGTATCAATATACAGTTGTTTGGTTGGTTGAACTTTATTTGAGTCCGCCTGGTCCAGCTTACTTGAGTCTGTCGCCATAACAACAATTAAAAATTGTTGTGTTCCGGCATTTAGAGGTAAGATAGCCAGTTCCTTAGACTGTTGAGTATTTCGGATGAAGTGCGCTTCCACTTTCGGACTTATCATATCTTTAAACCAGCTCAGGCGAAGGCCAAGCGCTTCCCTGTCGTACAATAAAAAAATGTACCAATGTATTTTTTAAATACCGCATTTATATACTATTCAATATATTCATATTTGTCCAGAATGTTCTTAAATTGTTTTACCAATAACTTTAGTATTTATCCTTATCCACGTCCAGGGTGACATATTATTATCTTTTCTATGCACTGTGTTTTCACATCGAAATGAAAACACATACAGATGTGTGAACCTAATCAAATAGCTACTTGTTCTGTATGCACTCAACGATGAATGATATTTTCCTTGAACTTGAATTACTCGTATGTGCAATTCAAGTCCAGCGGCGACCCTTGGCATATTATCGTAGTAGGTACCTATTTCCTATTTGTGGGTAATTTAAACGCATTGAACCAAACGCTGAAAAAAAAGGCCTATTAAAAATAATTCGAATTAGTATGTACACCTATTGCTAATTTCTTTGTCGTGATTGAATACTTTTTGCATGGTTAGTCATTTAAAAGTTTATATCTCCTTATTGCCGTGGGTGTCGCGACCCCTCCAACTTAGTCCATGGATGTCGTAAAAGCCGACCGAGGGATATCACCAGAAGAAGGGCAGCAGCTTCCTTAACTGACCACCAATCCGCCTTCCAAGCATGGTGATTATGGTAAAACCTTCCAGCTTTGGAGGAGGCTCTGTATTGGACACTAGTGGTTTGTTGATGTTGATCTCCTTATTCTGTGTCGCCGCACGATATTTCGCCATATTATGTCCCTGTTAGTGGATGCATGTTGTTGCCCCTGAAAATTAATTTGGTGAGTCATACGGATAGGCGACCTTTGTGGTATTTTCACTTCTACTCGTCCCTGGGCAAGGCGCTCGATATAATCTACATTCGTTGAAACATGTCTGAAAAAATTGCACGTTCTCCTCTTCCTCTCTTGCCCTGTCATCCGTCAACTCAGCATCCACTCTTCTTGCATGCATATCTTCCATCCATCTCTTCCTCGTTCTCTCTTCATCTCACCTCTTCCCCTTCTCTTACGTATTGATCTCTAGTTCCTGGGGTACCGCCACATTGGTGCAGAGCTCAGTCCAAATGTGCTGGAGTTATAGATATATAAGCGTGTCTATATTCTCTGGGTATATTATTGGCCTCAGTTGGCCTGGCAAAGATGAGGTTGACAATGGAGTTATCATTCCCAGAATCGTATAAATATTTGAGCTGTAATATAAACGCTGGCAACTCATACTAATCAGAATGAAGTAACGCCAATACCTGTCTGATCTTTCATCGCCAGCGTTTACAGTGGTCATTTGAAATTATAATTGTGCATTATGCAAACCAAAACAATGAAAATGTAAATAAAAAGTGCTGATAGACAATTTATCTCAATGGTGCGCTATTTTTCGAAAAAAATCTCATACAGCTTTTTTAAAGATATTTGTTTTGTTTTTAGAAAAAGTAACGGACCATAGACACTGATTATATTTATCCAATAATACATGCGAAATGTCATTTGAATCAGACGTGCCATTTCGAAAACCAATACGAATAAAATAACCAATTTTAATAAAATTGTCCAATAAATAAATATTACAGGACAATAATTTTCATTAAAATTCATCACACAAAGGTTTGGCCTCGGTGGGAATCGAACCCACAGCCTACAGCGCAAAAGGCAGAATTACTACCAACTGAGCTATGAGGCTTGTTGAATTGTCTGATCTATATAAAATACACGTGCTGTGATAAAATATATTAAATAAATATTACTTTCATTTATTCAATAAAATGTACAATTAAACTAACTAGCTTCCGTCTGCTACTGGCTGGAACAGTTGAGTTACCTATAGGCCGTCTGTAACGGTCCTTTGGTAATCTGACTGATTCCTTTGTACATAGTTAGTTTAATTGCACTTTTTATTGAATTAAATGAAAGTATTAGAGATGATTAGTAACACATTGACTTTATGGAAATCGGTTAAATTAATGTTTATTCGTTTATAGATTTAGACGCATGATCATACTTGCAATGTAGAGAAGTAGTGCCTTACCCTACCTAGTAGGTAGTTACTACTCACTACATAATGGTACTGAGTAGGTAGCTAGAATTCGTACCTACTGTTCGCTAAGACGACCTTGTCGAACGTTCATTGACCAAGTATGGGTCATGTATAAATACCGTCCAACTGTGAAGACACAAAAACTGAAGTAAGAGGTAAATTATACAAAGAACAAATAAGTTTTGTCTCTTGTGATCGTGATGTCTGAATTAGGATACAGCTAGGCTCTCTTGCGAAATAGTCTAAGTTTCTCATTTGAGGCTTTTTTTTTGATGCTAAATATATATGATATATATTTAGCACATACTCATATATGTTGCCTGCCAATCCACATAAGGTCAACGCAGTATATCACGACAATAAGTGACTCAATCTCTCTCAAAGACGTTGGTCTCACCGGTAACCTAGTATCGACAATTTACTAATATCATTATGACACAAAAATTCACAACCCGCGACGACCCTCAAACCCGCATCTTTGCCTCAAGCCGGAAACCCTAACCAATTGAGCAAATAGGGTCCTGGCGCAGCTTCCGAATTTTTGTGCCATACCCATCTCCGCTTAAGCGCTGGTTACTATAACGTTTGTAAATGTTGTGGCCAAGCGCAATCACTTGAGATACAAATATAACCTACGTAAGTACGTTGGCTTACTTTTAAGGGTTCCGTTCCCAAAAATAGCCAACAGGACCCTAAGACTAAGCCTCCGCGGTCAGGCCGTTTCTCCGCCCCTCATGGATGTCAACGGGTGCTATCTCATGAACCGTAATAGTAAGGTAGCTCAAATTTTCACAGAGCGTGTATACCTAGTAATATAAATGTTACATTTCCGTTGTAACAGCACATGCAAAAAATATATATTATTAAATTCCTTTTTCGTTCATTGTATACAAGAATCGTGTTTTTTGTCTTGAACACTTAAATAAATAATGAATATTACTGGTCATTAATTTAACACAGCGCCATCTAGCCCCCAACTAAGCATTGCTAGTAATATGGGAACTAGATTACGGTTAGAATACTTAAATACTTTTTGTACATACATACGTACTATATGATACAACACCCAAACACAGAACAAACATCTGTATTCATCACACAAATGTTTGTCCTGGGTGGGAATTGAACCCACAGCCTACAGCGCAGAAGGCAGAGCTACTATCAACTGAGCTATGAGGCTTGTTGGCTTATAAGGCTTATCACCGGTCGGAACCCTCGGTGCGTGTCTAGACCAGGCCGGTTTATTTCTTATGACTCTAATGTCTTCAAGAAGAGAGTTAATAGTCACATGCTGTGTATGCTCGCTCATCCTTACCTGAGTAAGTTTTGATGTTAATAGCTGAGTCATTTCAAATGAACAAAATCCCTGAAACCTTATGCTAAGTTACTTGTTAATCATTTTCAAACTACTGAATTATAACTCCTAGTTTTCCCGCCTCTGTGGTATATGGTTCGTCCATCGGAATTAGACCTAGAGGTCCTAGGTTTGATCCCAGGGCGATTCAATATTGGGTCTTAATTTGACTTAACTTAGGTTTACCTTGGTTACCTACCACCATCTTACCTAAGTATGTCGCTATAACAGCAATTATATTTTTTTTTATTGTACGACGGGGAAATGCTTGGCCTTCATCTCACCTGGTTACAAGTTGAGATAAGGCCGAAGGTGGAGGCGCACTTCACACGGAATCCTCAACAAACTGAGGAACTGGCTATCTTACCTCTAAATGCTGGAACACAACAATTTTTTAAATTGTTGTTATGGTGATAGAATTAGGTAAGACGGTGGTAGCTAGCCAGGCGGATTTAAACAAATTCCTACCACCAACCAAACCAAGCACAATTCATTGTACCTCCATTTTACATGGGGATCGAACCCGGGACCTCTGGATCTGAAATCGGTGGGCTGAACCACTAGACCATAGAGGCGGTTAAATTTGTTTTGATCCGGCATTTAGAGGTAAGATGGCCAGAAGGCCAAGCGTTTCACCGTTGTATAATAAAAAAACCCGGCCAAGTGCGAGTCTGACTCGCGCATCGAGAGTTCCGTACGTTTGTACGGTACTGAAGGTATATAAGTAAAAGTTATGGTATTTTTATTGCTAAATAAAATCCATAACATTACAATTTGGAAAGCTGAAGAAGCATAAATTTAAGTATCTAAATCGTTTCTAATTATTAAAAAATATAATTATTTGATGTAACTAAAAATTTAAGGTTTTCAGATTGTTTCCTTTGTGTGTGCTATCAAACGTTGCTTAATGCCAAATTTGAAATTTCTAGGTCGACTGGAAATATCATTCAGGTTTTGATTCCCTTGCGATTGCGAGTTTCAAAATATGCGGCCTTAATTGCCGTTTCTTTTGATTTTCCTTTTAAGTTATGGGACCCTAAAAAGGCTCACAACCTTACTTGTATGACCACAAATAACCTTTTTGACCGTTTCAACAAATAGGTGGTAATTCATTGCTATTTCTTTTGATCACTAGTTTTTGTAGATTGTCGTTAAACCCGTATTAAAAGAGGATGGACTGAAGACAAACTAAATTTTTTTTTAACTTATCATTATAATACAACACCCAAACACAGAACACACATCGATATTCATCACACAAATGTTTGTCCTGGGTGGGAATCGAACTCAATACCTACAGCGCCAACTAAGCTCCAAACTAAGCATAACTTGTAATTTGGGAAGTAGATTACGGATAGAATACAATTTTATACATTTTTTTCACTTATCATTATAATACAACACCCAAACACAGAACATACATCGATATTCATCACACAAATGTTTGTCCTGGGTGGGAATTGAACCCAATACCTACAGCGCCAGCGGTACCTACTGGTAGCCAGCGGTACCTACTGGTAGCCAGCGCTACCAGTGTCTGTATTTCCGATGTGTCTACCTATTATTACGATTATGACCCTAATGCCACGATTTCTCATTAAAAAAGAGAGTTGATAGGCACCTTTCGGGCAGGCTCGCTCCATCCTAAACATCCTTGCCTGTGCATTAACAAGCCTTATAGCTCAGTTGGTAGTAGCTCTGCCTTCTGCGCTGTAGGCTGTGGGTTCGATTCCCACCCAGGACAAGCATTTGTGTGATGAATATAGATGTTTGTTCTGTGTTTAGGTGTTGTATCATATCGCACGTATATATTAGGTCCTTACATATGAAATTGGCGTTTTGTATGGGAGGAACATAAAGGCAATTTTTTCATATTAAAATATATTTTATTAATCAAAGTATGTACCATTGCTATCTATACACTTTTGCCATCTTATAGGTAGTTCATTGATCCCTTTACTAAAAAAACCATTCGGACGGGAATCAATGAAATCTTTGAAAGCGGTTTGGACTGCCTCATCGGATTAGAATTTTTTTCCTTGCAAGAAGTTATCCAAATTTCGAATAAAATGGTAATCTGTTGGAGCAAGGTCCGGATAGTACGGTGGATGTCTTAGACATTCCAATTGAAGCTCCTCTAATTTGGTAGTCGTCTGTTGGGCCGTGTGTGGTCTACCGTTGTCTTGAAGCAGCAGTGGCGTAGAGCGATTGAAAAGTCTCGGTTGTTTAACAGCGAGCTTTTCCATCATGGTTTGCAGTTGCTGACAATAGACATCAGCCGTAATGGTCTGACCAGATTTAAGAAAGCTATAGTGTACGACACCGGCACTAGTCCACCAAACGCTTACAAGTAACTTTTTTTGAGTCAATTTTCGCTTGGGGCAAGATTTTGCTGGTTCACCAGGGTTCAGCCATTGCGATGAGCGTTTACGATTATCGTACAGGATCCACTTTTCATCACATGTTATGATCCGATTTAAAATTCCTTCATTATTGTGCCGGTTGAGTAATGTAACGCAGCAGTCGACGCGCGTTTGTCGGTTTGCTTCACTCAATTCATGAGGTACCCACCTTTCAAGCTTTTTCACCTTCCCAATTTGCTTCAAGTGGATTAAAACGGTTTTGTCACTAACACCGCAGCCTGCAGCTAACTGTGATGTGGTTTGCGATGGATCTGCTTCCACAATAGCCTTCAATTCATCATTATCGACCTTGGTCTCCGGCCGTCCACGGGGCTTGTTCTGCAGGTCGAAATTTCCAGAACGAAAGCGTTGAAACCAAAAACGCACCGTGTTTTCTTTTGCGACACCACCACCATACACATCATTAATCCTTCGAGCCGTTTCTGCAGCACTGGTGCCACGGTGGAACTCGTACTCGTAAATAATGCGATATTTTAAGTTTTCCATTTTGTGAAATGAGTGACGCAGAAAAAAAAAGCAAAAGAGAAAAAAACAAATGAATTACGGTTTTCGAAACACAAATGCATTAGTAAATAGCTGTTTAAATTTGAATTTGGAATTCCTAACCAAAGAGGAGATATTTAAGATCAAAGTGGCCAGTACGACAAAACGCCAATTTCATATGTAAGGACCTAATATTTACAAAAAGTATTTAAGTATTGTATCCGTAATCTAGTTCCCATATTACAAGCTATGCTTAGTTTGGGGCTAGATGGCGCTGCGTAAAATTAATGTCCTGTAATATTTATTTACTTATTTCGAGGTCAAGAGGGGATCCATAAATAAATTATAATTAGATACATTTATTTTATTTTATGACGTATTTTATTATCTGTGCCAATACTGTCCCACTGCAGGGCAAAAGTCTCCACTCCTATCTCATATCCTTCCAAGACTTGCGGTCATCTGCCGTTTACCACCAGTCCGGGTTAAATGCAGTCAGGTCGTTACGCCAACGTTTTCTTGACCTGCCTCTACTCGTAGTCCGACAACGACGTATTAGACACTTATTTTATTTTAACTACAGATATGAGAACTTTCTATCAGTAGTCAGTTCGTTCTGAATCAAGCATCTTCTGGCATACTCTGACGATGAGAAATACTTTCGTGGAAATCAGTTAACTGAACATGCAAAGTCCAATTAATATTAATGTTTAAAGTGAACTCATTCATGATAATGCTTATAATCAATTCATTGTTCAAGAAATGATTTATTTAGAGCTGTTAATGCAGTGAAGTGAACCCTCTTTGTCCTGGGTATCAGCAGTAGGTATACCGAAGTAAATGAGTATTATGACTATAAAACTTATTATAGGAGCATGCCCTAGTCTCGCACAAACAGATTACACACACCAACATAATCAATTTGCACACATTATACATCAAAAGCTTGCCAAAAAATGTATCCAGGAAAACTTTCTGCTATAGGCCGTAGCGTACCATTATGGGGCCGAACTTCCTCGGGACGAATATGGCATAAATCCTTTTGAACGGTTGATTCAATAAATTCGAAAGAAATTGGGGTATTTTTTTTAACATCCGGATGCAAAGTGGGTAAATCCCTTGGTACCTTTGTTTATTAAAATATAATGATAAATAGTTTTGACTTCACAATTCACTAATTGTATAATAACTGAGACCTGTCATTAATTTGGAACATATTCAAGTGTGATATACTCGTATATGGCACCGTGAGATTGTAAAAACCGTCCATGTATATCCTAACCTACTCAATATTGTCTCATCATAATAACCTAAGTTGTGTTGATGAACTTTTGTAATTGTGTAACAGTAACAAACAAGCTGGAAACTAGTTCCTATGTTGACTTGAACTTCAGCGCAACTCAATGAAATGGCCGACTAAACTTGTCCACATTGGTACTGTGTAAAGTGTACACTATTATGTATTTAATTGTGGGCAAATTGTAACTTGTGTCATCGCATCGCAAATGTTTAGCCTGAAATACATCCGTAACAATGCAATACTCTGCCTTCTTTGCCAAGTCCAAGGCCAAGTCCAAGTCCAATTCCAAGTCCAAGTCCAAGTCCAAGTCCAAGTCCAAGTCCAAGTCCAAGTCCAAGTCCAAGTCCAAGTCCAAGTCCAAGTCCAAGTCCAAGTCCAAGTCCAAGTCCAAGTCCAAGTCCAAGTCCAAGTCCAAGTCCAAGTCCAAGTCCAAGTCCAAGTCCAAGTCCAAGTCCAAGTTCCAGTCCAACTTAAAGTCAAAGTCAAAATCAAAGTCAAATTTAAAATCAGGCTTCTGGTCTGGATCAGTAGACCGTTTGTAACAGTCCATAGAACTGCTTCCCTTGTACATATTTTAATTGTGTACAATAAAAAGTAACAATAGTTTGAGTGTAATTAACAAATCGTTTTCAATATAAATATTATCTCCTATCTATATACTACGCTGTCAAGGTTACCTTATCAAATCATTCGAATAGGTATGTATCGCAATTTCAGGTCAAGGATCTCTTGAAGAATTTAGTGAAAACTTGTTTTCCGTGTTCTGTGTATTAAAAATGTAGGTTATCTTGAGATCGTTTGAGACATCAACATTTTCGATATCTGCAGATTTTTGTTTCAAATTAGTAATTAAAACCTGGACACCTGGCGAGAAGGACGGATGATAGATGGAGCAAAGCGATGACGGAATGGTTTCAAGAACCAGATATGGAAATGTCGGTCTTCCAGCAACAAGATGGGCCGACGATATTACCACCATCGCAAACCTCACCTGGATGAGACTGGCACAAGACCGTTGGCCGTGGCATATGCATAGGCCTATACCCAGCAGTGGGTGAAATCAGGCTGCGGATGATGATGATGATTGGCCTAGTGCGAGTTGGACACGCACACCAAGGGTTTCCATCAGACTTACACGTCAAAGCAAAAAAATTGGGCTATATGTTTAATTTTATAATTTGTTAGGTAATCCGCCAGAATAACACAATGCTAAAAAAATATTATCAGATTCCTATATACGAATCAACAGATAGCCCTTTGCAGATAGACACACAGCGTAGGCAGCCTACGGTAGGCTTAGTAATAGGATCCCGTCAGCACCGTTTGGGTACGAAACCCTAAAAGACACGTGGGTACCAACTCGAGTAAATAGGTAGTAGGTACCTATCGACCCATACCTATTACGAAATCAAAAATGTTTTAAATATATGTAGTTTCTCAATGAATTTAGGTTTTGAGAAATATCAAATTATGTGTGACTAGTGAAACGCCTGGGATTTAATTCCCGTCATTAGGTGTAAAGCCTAATTCGACGACCGCCACGGCACGTTTTCGTTTCACTTGTAAAATAATCTTATTCTCGTGGGAATATCGGGATAGAAAGTATGCTATATTCAAAGTATTCCAATTTTTTTGGCGGATAAAAACATACGCATATCAAATCATCGTCTAGTAAACAACACCGCGAAAGTAATATTTAGCTTATTTTTTTGATTGTACGACGGGGAAGCGCTTAGCCTTTATCTCACCTGGTAACAAGTTGAGATAAGGCCGAAGGTGGAGGCGCACTTCACCCTCATCAGTCTGATGAACTGGCTATCTTACCTCGAAATGCTACTACCAACCAAACCAAGCCCTGAATCTGACACCAGTGATTGAACCACTTGACCACAGAGGCGGGCTTTAGAAGGACTCGTTATAAAACAGCTGTAAGAGGTCCTTGAAGTTGTTTATGCTTTTTCTGTCAATGCTTATCTGAACCTTTAATGTCTGTGGTACAACCACGGTGTAGATATCTACTTCCTGTCGACCTTAGACAAGGTTGGGATCAGATGACACGGTCACCAGTGCCTACATTGTAAATACATAAGCGTAGCTAAGTTTTACCCAATGACATATAAGCGAAGGTACGAAATTAATTGTAAAACTTTAAGTTGCCGTAGAAAGCGTTACAGGGACAACCACAGCCGAAGGTCAAATTATCACCCCATTGAGGCCCAAGGAATCATGCCTCACCGCGCTCAGTCTGCCGACATTGAGTTGGTAAAAATACCGGTCGAGGACATACAAAACTGACTTCCTATAAAGACAGATCTGCTGGCCTATACCTTACTCCATTTCATTTGGGTTTCAATCGGAAATGCAGGCATTTTAACTGAAACCCAAATGAAACAGAGCTAGGTAATTAGGCCCCTGGTCTGCCAACTCAAGTGAAAAGTAGGTACCTTGTTTTTTCTTCGATGTGGAAATCTCTAATACGATATCCCACTGCATTGAGGGTGCGGTTGAGGATGAGGTTATGTGAGATTGTCGGGTCTCCAACGACTCACTTAAACCCCCTCGGTGGCCGGCCTCGATGCTTAGGAGGGCTCTGGGATGTTTGTGTGGTGAAATTAGACTATTCTATGTATGCCTTATTTTATACTTCCACGTGAAAGTGCTTGGCTTAGTTCGCTAAGTTATTATAAGCTCGAAGGAAATGCACTTCACCCAAACTCCTCAACAGGTTGACTGGCTTTCTTTACTTTAAATACCGGAACACAGCCATTAGAAATCATTGCTATGGCTGCAAACTTTGGTTAAATGGCTACTTACTACTTGATATCCGTTGGCTTCTTATCCATACCTACTGATCTTTTTCTGTTTGCTTATTTCTTCCTACACTAGCCCACTAGGAACGAATCACATTTTAATTATAAGTCTGTACTTGGTACAGCTCAGGGTATATTCAGCTTGTAAAGTCAAGGAGTAAGGACTCACATTTTTCTCCATTGCTGACACTCTTTTCAAATCAAACTGCTGAACAACAATTCTGAATCGCGTTGTGTAAGATGTAAGATAGCCAGTTCCTCAGACTGTTGAGGATTTTGGGTGAAGTGCGCCTCCCTTCGACTTTATCTTAACTTGTTACCAGATGAGATGAAGTCCAAGCGTTTTCCCGTCATACAATAAAAAAAAATTACACAATTTTTCCAACCCTGTCAAAAGTGAAGAATTACGTCAAAACCTCCCAGTCTTCGAGGTAGCTCATGTTTCACACAGTGAATGGTTTCGAGCTATTTCTAGTGACCAAAATATAAAGGCAGGTAACATATTAATGATGACAAGAACAGCATACATAAGCATTTGTGATGCATTTGTTACCTATCCCATTTTTTCCATAGGAACAAGAGCAGGACAGGAACAGCTATAATTTTAGCAGCATACACCACAGGTCATTATCCCCTTATGTGGGGCAATGAAGCTGAAAATAATAACTAATGCACGTACTCATATGTTCCAGTGACGTAGTTCTGCTAACTGCAGCTTATGGTAACTTGAAAAATAATGCAAACAATTGTTTTTTTTCTCAGATAACGAAAACTTAAGAGACAATTATTAACCAACTTCATGGTGTCGCTTTTATATATTATTATATCATTTTTCCAAAACGTAATCAACTTCACGGTAAGCGACATCGTGATGTTTTTTAAAAAACTACTGTATATATGATTTTCCTTATTGGTCGTAAAGAATTGAGTTTTTTAAAAAAGTAGGTATTGTTATTAGTCACATGTTGCCCACATGTAGTTCCATCGCTGTAGTGCTTATCAGTATACCAATATTTTTTGTATACTTATTATTTTCCTGAATCGGAAACTATCAGCAAAAACTAAAAATACATAGGTCATAGGTCAAGTCCTGTGTCCAATGAGTACAGCCGTACTGATCTGAGCTAGTAAAGATTAATTCTCATTAAAGATTAAGAGGTTAAATTAATTAACCGCGACTAATGTCCGTTAATTGATGTACCTTTAATTTACTCAATTATTAGAAGTGGATTCGCCCGTCTATCTTAGTGATTACCAAATTAACAATGCTTCATTCATCGATTAAATGGTAATACAATTACACATATTCAACAACGTTGCAAGTAGCAACAGATTGGAACTTTTTAGTAATACAAGGACTTATAGGTGGCGTAAAAAAATACAGCAAAGTAACAAAACTTGACCTAAGAAAAATCATTTTTTTAAATAAAATTATGATCATGACAGATGATCAAAATGTCATTCCATTCATTTTTTGCGAATGAATATAGATGTACGTATGTATTTACAAAGTAATTAAGTATTCTATCCGTAATCTAGTTCCCATATTACAAGCTATTTTTAGTTTGGGGCTAGAATTTATTATAAGTTCATCTGTTACCTTATAACTTCTTAACTACTTATCATAATTTGTCAAAATTAAATGAGGTATAAAAATTGTAAGCGTCTTGATGGTCCGATGTTTGGTGTGTCATTTTTGTCACCGGCATTTTTTGATTTTTTTTATTTAATAAATCAACATTCCTTTTCCTAAAATAAACTTAACATAGGTACATGTTTTTTTTAAGGCCAATAATAGATTTAATATATAATATTATATATTAAATCGATAAATTGTTTTTTGTTATATCTATAAAATGTATAGAAATAACAAAAAACAATTTATTTAAAATAATGAAATTGTAAACAAAATATGGATTGAAATATATACTATGTACATAATTTATATAATAAATTAATTTTCTAACAGATATAATTTAAAAACTTACTCAATTCATAAATACATACACAGTTACACATAATTATACTGTATAGAATGAATAAATATATCTACATATATATTTTAATTATTGTGTAAATACTAATAATATATATGAAATACATTAAAATAAATTACGAGTAGAGCATTTATTTGATAGACAATAAACAATGAATATTTTGAATGTAAAGATGAGAATGTTTTCTTTGTTTCATTCTTTTTAGAGCGTGATTTTTTCCGTAATCGGGTTTTAGTTTTCGAACTTACATTTTATATGGTTCTGGCCATGAACTCAATAAATATTACAATATTTATTCCTTAGATATACATAAAATAACAATAGATGATACAATAGCAAAGACGGTCGTCATCTTAGAGGCCGTCATAGGGCCGACCGAACATGTGCATTGTATTATCATAATAACCGAATGAATACGGTCAACAAGGCGTTACTACGTTGAATATATTATGATTAACTAGTACCTATGCCTACGTTGAATACCTAGTTACCTACACGACTAATGATTGAATGCGTTCAATGAAGGGCCTCATCAGAACACTACGGGTCCCTTTATGGATACTGATTATATGGAGACTTTGTATTTGAGTGCAGGATGTTCATCAAATGATCTCATGTCGTTGCGAACTGAGTTTACCCACAATGTTTTAGATAAGCAGTTTCTATGAAAGCTCGCTCGCTAGACCTGCTGGTCTATTACCTAACTCTTTTGGTTTCAATAAAAATGGCGACTTTTATTTTTCACAGTTTTTCGGTTTCATTGTGAAGTCAGAGAGCCGCCATTTTTCAAAAAGTAAAAAAAAAGTGTTTGTTAAAAAGATTTAGAAAGTAGATGCTTGGTATAGCTCAGGCTACTTTTTATTTAAGAAAATTAATAAAAGTCCTGCGCAAAATTTAAATGAAATCTATAAGCTATATTATATTTATATCACCTAATTACCTAATTTTAAATGTTAAATGTGCAAAGGTATTTGAAATAGTGTACTATCTATCATATTTATATTTTACATAATGTAATAGAATAAGTTGACGAGACACTGATGTCACATTAACTTTTTATAAAAATGTTAACTGTTGTCATCTTTATCTTATCTTAAGAAAGCTTTTTAAGAGAAGCTTCCTTTCGTAGTAAAGGAGTGCATTAAGAAAATATTTTCGGAAATTCCCACGGGATTACGGAAGTACAAAGTCCCGAGAGTTTGCAAGTTTAAAATTAACTTCGTTTGACTCACCGATACATAAGACCACGATAATATTCTGAATAAAAGAGTACCTTACTTTCTTTATTAACAAGAAAAGTATTTTCGGTAATTCTATCAGGATAGCGAGGCATATTGAACTGACAGCACCTTTCCGCCTGAGGTGGATCCGAGACTGATACGAAGTTTCACCTTCACTGCGCTTAATTTAAGCCTTTGTGCTGCTCAGCAGTCGGTTACTTGTCTTAACTCTCGCGATAAGATAAGTAGCAAACTTTTGGCTGCAAGCTACTGACAAGCCTGAAGATATCCCGGAGTACCTACCGCTTATTTTTGCTCACTAGAACAAACGTTGGGTATTTTTTACCTATTTTTTATTGTATGAAGGGGAGATGCTTGACAAACTGAGGAACTAGTTATCTAACACATCTAAATGCCGGAACAAAACAATTGAAGAATTGTTATTATGGCGACAGAATTAGGTAGGATGGTGGTAGCTGGCCAGGCGGACTTAGTGGTCTACCAGGGTAACGGAATCTCAGGGTTTTTCTGTTTGCTGTTTTTATTGAATTTGAAATTTAATTAACTCTGTATGAGACATTTAGATGTGAACGGCACGCTACGTTTGTATGGAAGGTAGGTACTACTGAGAGCGAGCTTAGGATAACATCAAACAGCCATGTGGGTTATCGAAAACGTTTTATTTTTCATTCAAGTCAAATGTAATTAGGTACGTGTTGTACCAAGGTTTACTAAAAAAACTTTATGATAATCTTATCTCATGATTTTCAGCGCACCTTGAAACGCATGGAAATGGTATATTCGCAAAAACATTATCCATTTCCTCTTTCAAAACATGGCGCCACAAGAGCGTTTCCGAAACACTTTCTGAGAATAGTGCCAAACCTAGTCCACTTCCGAAGTTAAACTTTCCAATCCATTTCAGAGTACGAACCAACATCAACCCCTTTGAAGATGGAGGAGAGCAAAAAAGAAATCAATCTAGACTCCATGCTGGAGTCTCTGGGACCGTACGGAAGATACAACTTATTGAATTTTGTGCTGCTTTTGTACCCAGTACTATTGAGCAGCTTCTTTGAGTGTGGCTTCATCTTCGAAGCCCAGGAACAAGCTTACAGGTAACATTTACAAACTAAGACTTATAGTTTCGTATACAAAATAAACGTACACTCGAGCACTGGCTTACGTCCAAACCAGTTGTGTGAAATGGATCAACCCACCGATTTCAGATCCCGAGGTCCCGGGTTCGATCACCAGGGGAGTACAATATTGTGCTAGGTTTGGTTGGTGGTAGGACTTTTTTTAAGTTCACCTGGCTAGCTACCACCATCTTACCTAATTCTGGCGGCATAACAACCATTCTAAAATTGTTGTGTTCCGACATTTAAAGGTAAGATAGCCAGTTCCACAGTTAGTTGAGGATTCCGGGTGAAGTGCGCCTCCACCTTCGGCCTTATATTAACTTGTAATCAGGTGAGATGAAGGCCAAGTGCCTACCCGTCGTACAATAAAAAAAGCCTTGTGTTACTATGAGGATTTTATCAGCAAAACAAACAAATACAAAGATCCTGAGCAATACATTTGTTATAGTTACTAAGTTGTTGTAGGTGTAATAATTTATTTACCTATATATTCCCTTGTACATAGTTAGATTAATCTAGAAATATTTTATTTAACAAATTAACAATGATTCGATGTTGAGAATTTCCCTAAATGGGTCCCTAATTGACTCAATATTTAAGAGCAAAGTTTGCTGAGATAAGGATACTCCATAAATACTTAGGATAAATATGTAAAATATCAACATTTAATATCATTATATGTTAATAGTTAGATATAGCTTGTTTGTAGAGACGAATCTCGTTCCTATGAATGCACAATGCGTTTTGAAGCTACGACTCCCCAAAAATCATAATAACTCGTGACTAAATTATATAATATTTTTATGGGTACGTATAAAATATGAAAAAATATATTTTATTAATAAATATGTACAAAACTTTGAATTTATATATAATAATTTTGCCTTATATTTATACATTAAGTTGCTATTAAACATATATGTGGAGGTATACTTTTGATATATATGTAGGTATCATTTATCTATTAAAAACAATTTTCTACCTTTTAAGTGTATCACCTCTCTATCTCAAAGGTTTGCTGGTAGAAAACTCTTTAAGGCTCGCCCACATAATGTTTTCCTATGACATGTTTGAATGATAATATTTTTTGTGATTGAGGCGACACGTGACCCAAGGGCTGGCTCTTATTTAGGCCAGCGAATTAGCATAGCTATTCAGCGTGGCAATGCAGCCAGTGTCTTGGGCACGCTACCGTCTGGTACTGGTCTGGAACAGTTGAGTTACCTATAGGCCGTTTGTAACGAGCCTTACGTAATCTGACTGATTCCTTTGTACATAGTTAGTTTAATTGTACTTTTTATTGAATAAATAATAATATTTTTTGTGCATAATAAAGAATCACTAGAATTACCTCAAGTTGGGTAACAACCTTAAATCAAAGTATTTTCCACATTTTGCGGCTCTCCATAAAACCCTGAACATTTCACTTCACACAATATTAATGGTGATTTATTGAAACTCAATAACCAGTGTTTACAGGCTCAACGCAGTCGTTTATTGTGTTTATTCTCATTTTCATTGCAATGAAAGAACGTGATTTTATTCAACAAGCCTCATAGCTCAGTTGGTAGAACTCTCCCGTCTGCGCTGTAGGTTGTGGGTTCGATTCCCACCCAGAGCAAACATTTGTGTGATGAATGTAGATGTTTGTTCTGTGTTTGGGTGTTGTATCTTAGTACGTATGTATTTAGTATTTAATTATTCTATCCGTAATCTAGTTCCCATATAGTTATGCTTAGTGGAAGTGTCTGTATACCACCTACTAGGTAGAATCTGTGATACTATTACTACATTATGACCTTTGTACTTATACCTACCATGATTCAACAGACCATTAAATCATTTATCATTAGCTTGGGGCTAGATGGCGCTGTGTGAAATTAATGTCCAGCAATATTTAATTTTGATTTATTATGACGAGCCATACAACGCGATGCGTTGCGGTGCCGCTGCTACGCTGTGGGTTTCGTATCCGAGATTGCCCATTTTGAGAAATAGCCAGCGAATTATCATTGCTATTCCGCATGGCAATAGAGCCAGTTGGACACGCTTCCATCTGGTACTGGTCTGGAACAGTTGAGCTATAGACCGTTTCTAACGGTCCACCAAGACACATACCAAGAGTATGTGTGAAGGTTATGTGTCTAGACACATAACCTTCACACATACTCTTAGAAACCTAACCATTCGACGCGCATTTTTAAGCGCTTATAATTTTATCTAACAACAAATGTTTCAGTTTTTTCATTACTTATATACATAAAACACTATTTAAGTAAATAAAATAATAAATTTATGTTTTGCTACAGAAATATTTATTTTTTACCTTATACTATATGACACTATTTGTTTGAGAACAAATGAGATAAATTTCTTCTTTGGCGAACATAAATTATATTAGACTTATAATTTAGAAATCAGACAAAAATATAAAAACTACTATTTTGAAGCGCATTTTAGGCAATAATCCATTTTGTATTCACCACAAATTGCAGTGCTACATTTTGAGCAACATGACTTTGTCATGCGCCTTTTGTATAGGAACAGAGACCACAGACTTTTCTTTTCCTCACATTTGGGGCGTCGACTGGTTGAAGGTCATTGTTGGATGATGAATGACCGTCACCTTGACCTTCAACTTGAACTGGTGAAGGTCAAGTTGAAGGTCGTTTTTGATCCTAATATAGGTATCTTTGATTTTATTTTGTACGTGCGTGGGCATAGTACGGATTTCCAGTCGGATTTTGAGCCAAGGCGAAGCCAAGTGATTTTATGAAGAAATGCATATATGCATTTAGTAGATAAATGCATATATGCATTTCTTCATAAAATCACGTCGAATCATTACTTTCTGACCAATCACAGAAGCACTGTGTCAGTAAATTACGTAGCTGTTAATACATGATATATTTAGCATGCCGTAGAATACACACAACCGATTTGTTTTTCTTCTGCATGACATTACTGAGAACATTTGGTCTAACATGTCCACGCCACCTTTCGTGCTATTGTAGAACTCAATATGGCGTTGCTTTTTTTATTTTCGGAATTACAATACAAAAAAAAAAAAAAAAAGTAAGTAATACATCATAACAGAACATTGATGTATTGAACAAGCCTCACAGCTCAGTTGGTAGTAGCTCTGCCTTCTGCGCTGTAGGCTGTGGGTTCAATTCCCACCCAGGACAAACATTTATGTGATGAATATAGATGTTTGTTCTGTGTTTGGGAGTTGTATTTTATAATAAGTATGTATTTACAAAAAAAAAAAAGTTTTTATGTATTCTGTCCGTAATCTTGTTCCCATATTACAAGCTATGCTTAGTTTGGGACTAGATGGCGCTGTGTGAAATTAATGTCCTGTAATTTTTTTTTTTTTTTAATAATATTTTTTGACTTTACGGGATCCAATGTTCTTCATTTCATTTGGAATCTCCCTTTTACTATAGTTTGCAGCGTCCCTACAAGCGTCAATTTATAAGGCTGCTGCAGGAACTGCTTTGCTAGGGGTACAAATAAATTACAAACAAACCCTAACCATTCGTCGAAACGACGACTATTTTTGATATCTATCGAGAAATTAAGTACTTAAGTGCTGGACTCCGTCGCTTCCCGAGAGAGCTCGACGAACACAGAGTTGACAAACGACGACGCTATAAAATAGAATAGAATCAATGATATAGCAATATTTCTGTTGCGTACTCGTCGATTCGACGAAGGTTAGGTGTCTAGGGTTAGTAACCCGACGGTTTCCTTGAAAATGGTTGTAATCTCCGAGTTAAGTTGGGATATCCGGCACTGTATGTCATGTACGTATGTATGTAGCAATGTTTGTGACAGCATAACTTTTGAACGGGTTATCCGATTTTATAAAAAATAGTTTTAAGTTTCATTAAAATTGGATGTTTTTTTATTGTACGACGGGGAAGCGCTTGGCCTTTATCTCACCTGGTTACAAGTTGAGATAAGGTCGAAGGTACAGGCGCACTTCACCCGGAATCCTCAACTAACTGAGGAACTGTCTATCTTACCTCTAAATGCCGGAACACATCAATTTTTAGAATTTTTGTAATGGCGAAAAATTATAATAATAGATAACATAAAAAGATTTGATTGTGGAGGGGGGGTTTTAGCTAACTGGGGTAGTTTTTGAGATAAATCTTATTGCCTATTTCTTTTGAATGGTTGAGACAGTCAATTCGAAATGTTGAAATGCAGAGATTACACTCATCAATAGGTTATGATTTTTTAAAAGTTTTTTTTATACACATAAGGAAACTGCTGTCAGCTGGAGTGGTAGATTTTTGAAACACGAATACTAGAACAACGAATTTGAGAGCACTTATTAAATGTATTCGGCCCACCCACTATGACGTACGGTGCTTTGCATAGAATGAGATCAACTAAAAAGAGCACTAAGATGAATATAGAGAGATTGAAAAAAGTGTACTTTAAATCCTTACTTTAATAAAATATTATGTACACTTTTATGGTAGTTTTAACTTAATTTTTGAGAAATAATTTCCATGGTTAAATAACTTAACCTAACTTCGCGAGATTAGAATTTCTAGTATTTATTTTGTTTAAATTCAATTCATTCTTGTGTTTATATAGATGGGTCAGAATCGGAACTATGGATGTGCGAGTTTTTTTTTTTTTTTAATACCACTAAGGTGACAAACAGGCATACGGCCCACCTGATGGAAAGCGGTTACCGTCGCCTATGGACCCTCGTAGCACCAGAAGCATTACTTGCGCATTGCCTACCCTTTAAAAATTTTAAAACGCCCTCTTTGAAAAACCCCATACTATATATGTAGCTAGTAGGGAAAACATCTGCAGGGAGATCATTCCACAATTGAATAGTTCGCGGGAGGAAGTTCCTCTTGAACCTCAAGGTGCGCGACGGCATTGTATTCAAAGATAAAGATAAAGATAAAGATAAAAAGTGTGAAAGACAAAGTGTGTCTACTCACATTTGCCAAGTTCAATTTAATAGTAAACCGTGCTTATGCTAAAGATAATACACTCTATTCAGCCGTTTAGCTTTGGTCGTGACTGACAAAGAGTCATCACTTTCGTTTTTATGAGTCATATTTATGAAGCCATGATAAGGGTTTATCTGCTATTATCAGTCATCAAAGGCCGAGTAGATCAATATTGTATGTAATGCACTCAAAAATATTCACAACAAGTCATATAGGCACTTATAATATGTTTTATTTTGTACAACGGATATGTGCTTGGTTTTCATCTCATCTGATTTTTCTAGTTACGATAAGGCCGAAGGTGGAAGCGCACTTCACCCGAAATCCTCAACAAACTGAGGAACTGGCTATCTTACCTCGAAATGCCGGAACACAGCAATTTGAGAGTTGTCGTTATGGCGACAGAATTAGATAGGACCAACCAAACCAAGCACAATATTGTACTCCCCCTGGGGTCGAACCCGGAACCTCTGGAACTGACACCGGTGACCGAACCTAGTGGTTCGCAAGACCACAGAGGCGGTTGGATTTGTTGTATTTCGGCATTTAGAGGTAAGATAGCCAGCTCCTCAGGCCGTTGAGGATTCCGGGCGAAGTGCATTTCCACCTTTGACCTTATCATAATTTGAAAACCAGGTGAAATTAAAGGCTTCCCCGTCGCACAACAAAAAATAAAAAAATGTTCTGTCTGAGATATAATATCCTAACGAACTTCATCCATGTTATTCTTGAATTAAATTTGCTTATACATACTCGTACTTATGCTAATGCTTATATAAACAGGGTGTGTCGTAAAGACACACGATATTAGTGAAACTTTTGTATTACAGGGAAACATTTTAAGTATATCCCACTCTATCCAACTGGAGCACTGTCCCCACCACTTTTCGTCACAAAAAAAGGTTGCGGATCAGAATTTCAAAACCTTCCCATAAAAAGTTTCACTTCAAAAAGAAAGTAAATCACAAACCGGTTGGCTCT
The DNA here is from genome assembly GCA_951394065.1 of Venusia cambrica. Lineage (NCBI taxonomy): Eukaryota > Metazoa > Arthropoda > Insecta > Lepidoptera > Geometridae > Venusia > Venusia cambrica. Next base: position 13,483,576 of record OX596035.1, read on the forward strand.
TTAAATAAATCAATATTATTATAAACTTTGTACTATCAACCAGCATCACAGTTTAGTTTATAGAATGTAGATGTTATTTCTGTGATTTAACGTTGTATACCTAATAAGTACATTTTTATAAAAAATACGCAGTGGTGGAGACTGCCGACAGAAAAAAAACTAAAATCTTATACCGTCAGAAGTCAACTTTTTTACGAAAGATAGAGGATCTAAACGATCCTAACAAAAATCGTACGAAAAAATAATTTAATTATAATATTTTAAACGATTCTAGTTTAAATTTAACATAAATATCGTAGCCTGTGATTCTAAAGTTTAAAATTTTAACTTCTGTCGGTCCCTTGACTGCGTTTTTTTTATATGTATACTTACATGATCACATAAAAAGTAGGTATAAAGTATAAGTATTGTTCGAAAATGACATACCTTTTTTTTTACAATTAAATGTTTCCACATTCCTACAGAAATCACATAGAAACAGCTTGTTCTATTGGTACAAAAACCTAAATGATTGTATCATTAATAATTTATTTGTGACTATGCCACATTTTTATGATAATTGATAAGAGACATTGTGACACGGATCTCGTGTTTCACGTTTTATCAGTAGAGGTCAAATACCCCAAATATTAGGATATCTATCACTAACTGACCTGCTGCTCGGAATATCCAAGGAAATACATTTATCTTTTCATTTTACTTAAAAATGACATGTGAAGTGTGCATGTCTAGAGACAATGCCATATATGCTTTGCATTATGTTTATCATGTTAGGAAATTTTCAAACAAACTGATATTATTACTGGTAATGTGTTCAAAAAATCGTCCGTAGACTTTTGTCCGATTTTTTACTAAAACTATTTAGTACACAAATCATGTGCTCAGTGACACATAGACTTACTGGGGCCTAACCACAACCTCTTACAGTCTCGTCTCATTCTCGTCTTAATGTTACATTAGGTACTTTTGTCTCGTTTTTTCTACGCTGGATAGATAGTGACAAAAGTAAAGTAATATCAAAACAAGAATGCTATAAGAGGTCGTGGTAGCCCCCCTAGAGTTGTATGCTCTTGGTAACCACAATTTCTTGACATTAAATAAATAAATAAATATTACAGGACATTAATTTCTCACAACGCCATCTAATCCCAAACTAAGCAAATCTTATAATATGGGAACTAGATAACTGTTTATTTTTTGTTATTACATACTAAATCTATCTATGATAAAATTAAAGTCATAAATTTCAAAGATAGAGCATGTCAAAAAAACAATTTAAAATAATTATTATAGTAATAAAATGAGTCACAAAAAAAACGAAAATAACGTTAGGGTTGCATGGCGCAGAACAGACGCTAAAGCAAACTCCAATTGCCTTTAATACCTTCAAAGGTTAATCTAAATCGTCTTTTCAGATGCGAGGTGGCTGGCTGCGAGCAAAGATTCAACGACACCTCGTGGCTCACATACGCCATACCCACGGATCCGAATAAAGAAGGCCCAGCGAGCTGCAAGAGATATGCCCCGTTCAATAACTCCACAGTGGACCAGTGCGTTGCGGCTGAGTTTAGTAACACCACGATCCCTTGCGAGAGATACGTCTATGAGCTGAACCAGTCGTTGGTCAAAGAGGTGAGCTCAGCAAGCAATGCATAAATTAATTTGAAAAAACACCTAGCAAATAAAACAACTCATACTCAAGCTATGTGATCTACCCTTCATAATCGTGGAGGCTGTTACAACTGTGTCAGATTCAAAAATTGCATACCTTCATTTCAAACCTGGGATGACCTTTATTTTATTTAGCACTTTGCGAACATGAAACAAATGGAGGGCCTATCGCCTGCTTTTATCCTGCTAATAATTGAGCAAAAAAGTTGACGTACCTAGAAACTTAACTATTTGTCTTTTTGAATTATTTATGGTTCACCTATTGAACTAAAACTGATGATTAAATCAACATAAGCGTAGTGAAACCCGTGTTTTGTGTCAGATTTGAGGACTCGAAGCCTTAAACGATGAACGACTTAACTAATAGACAACATGGACAAATTTAATATCTGTTTTGCTTGCTTTTCCTTCAATATTTCTAGTGTCAAAATTAAATTCCTAGTGCACGCGCGACATTGGTTACCATAGAGTTTTGAATGTAATGATTTCCTATCCTTTAATAATCACGATCACGGTCAAAGATCAGTCAGTAAAATCGAGAGATCATTATTTATATTACTTACATAATATTGATATCAGAAGGTTACTAGATATGAAGAGCTTATTACAATGCGTCTCCGGAAATGAAATGTCAATCGGTGATGGAGGAAATTAAAATTCCTTCTCGCACCACTGGTGGGATAAGTCGGTAGTACGACGAGGAGAATGCCACAGCTACTTCTCTCAACTCAACAATATTTTTAGAAGTAAAAAAATATGTGTCTAATGTCTGATGATAACGTGGTAGTCACGTTTTGTGTCACGAAAAGGTGTGAAAAATTGTGTTACTAAACAAAAGCATTTGCTAATGCCGGTATGCTAAAAGCCATGAAGGGTATTTCTGACGCTTTCACACCTAATTTGATTGCTTTCTGATTAATCTGATTAAAATACTTAGTGCCTTTTACGACCGATACATTCCAGCTTCGTAAATAATCGTTTTCAACTAAGTAGGTATTTTCCGTATCCGATACAAATAATTTCAATTAAATTGAGATTTGGGATATTAGATACGGATGAAAATGTGGCGGATATGAATTCGATCCGCTCAAAACAATCCGAGAACTGACATGACACAACGAACAATAATTGCTAACTGGTCACTACTGTATAGACAATAAAGAGCATTGCTGACATCAGACTCATCATATTTTTACCCGACTGCCTCAGAAGGATGTTTTTCAAGAGTATGTACGTACGTATTTATTTATGTATGGGATTGATAATTTCCACTTAGCAGTCTTAACGGCTTGGTGAAAATAGTAGAAATAGAAGTAAGTCGTAAGGAGTAGGAGTGACATTGACTATATTATTTTTATATGGGGGGGTGTGAATCAAAAACATATTCTATTCCATCAATGTGGGTATCAAATGAAAGCTAGTAATATGCTGATTCTAAATATATAGAATAAATCATTTATATGCTTCCACATATCTACAAATAAATTAAGTTTAAAGTAGGTATCTACGTCACTCGATTTCGTACCTTGAATCTCTCGTTAAAATTATCTTCTGTGGAAGCTGGTGATGATATAGTATCGAACACCTGTTTTCATAGAAATGAAAATACATGCTTATCTACTGAAAATTTAACTAAACAAAGTATTTTATAGCTTAAAATCAAAATTATAATTATGTATACTACTTATTTCAATTTAAAACTAGATGTCGCTACCGGTAAAAATTGCACTCGTCAAATTATTGAAATACTTTGCAGTCGGACTTTAGTTTGTTCAACTTTCATCTTGTTTTTAGCGCCGAACAAGCCGGGACAACGACGACACTATTGGCCAATCCGAAAATTGCTTAAAGAATCCAGCAGTATTTCATAAACTTTGATACGTTTTTAAGTGCAAATTTTGACAACATCCCAGATTGTTTTACTAGCATGTCTTTAAACTGGTTGTTAGAATAGAACTAGCCTGCTGCACGTGTGCGACTCTAACGAGTACATAAATGTTAGTCAATCACTCTCTGATGGAAACGAAAGATATATCAATCAAAGGTTGGGCTTGGAATCGTAGTATTATGTTGATGCCATATGTTTGTTACAGTTCAACCTTGGCTGCCAAGATTGGAAGCGCGCGCTTGTCGGCACAATTCACAACACCGGCATGCTAGTGACAATGCTGTTCTCTGGCGCCATCTCTGATCGCTTTGGGCGAAAGTGGGCCGTCGGCTTTGCGTCTGCGGCGAGCTTTATTTTCGGCTTCTCAAGAGCATTCGCACCGAATTACCTTGCGTATGTTTCACTGCATTTCCTGGAGGCTGGTTTCGGAGGAGGGCTGTATCCTTCGGCGTATGTTTACAGTGAGTAACTATCTATTATGTACAAAACACAATACAAATAATTCATTTCGGAATACATACACGCAGTAAAGCATTGAAGCAACAATAAGAGGGTCCCAATAAAGCCCCAACTCAGCATATATGTGGTCTGTGTAACCTGCGCTAGTCTTCTGTTGGGTGTTCAAGCACACACATAACATATATTACAACAACGTTTGGAGTTCAAACGTTGTTGTAATATGTGTTATAGTCCAAACTTTGGACGTATATTTTTCTTATCCACAAGGAAGATACTTCTAGGACAATATAGCCAGTAATATTTACAAATACCTCAACCTATTAGCTACAATAGATTTAGATCAAAATCCGTATATGATTTAGTAAGTTTAAGATCTAGAAAATAAACATGGCTGAAGTTCAACATTACCATGTAAGACAATATTGAGTTCATATCAATAAACACAACGTTTACCTTATACGTTTGACCTGTATCGCTATTTATATAACTTTGAGAATATAAAGCATATTCGTACAGATTTCAACAAGGAACTCTTCAAAGATTATCAATTTTAATTCTTACTCAGAGCAATGCCGAATGATTCCTCGCAAGAACGCTTTTTTAGGCGTTCTTGCGAGGAATCACTTTCTATAATATCTTTTTATTCTCATATTCTTATGAGAATTTTAATAACCATGATTGGCAATTACAATCAACAGTACTAGAACTCGACCTTCCTGAGCCCTATTTTCTGGCCAAAAGGGGTGAAATTTCCGCGGTTTAAAGGTCGCCTATCCTGTGACCCCCCGCACCGCACCATGTCGGCGACAACACGTGTACCTTAGGTAAAGTCCATCGTAGGACTCTCGATGGTTAAGTCATATTTATTCGTATTCTTTGTTGTAAGGTATAGGTATATATAGAAATATTTGGGGCGTAGTATAAGTTTTATAACATCTGTACCTTTCAATGATTATTATTACTATTAAGCCTCATATTTTAGCCCTTCTCTTGTCTAAAACTGAATGTGTTATCTCTTTATTTTAGTCGTCGAACTGGTCGGCCTCAAACAGCGTGTGATCGTCTCAGCGATGTGCAACATGACTTTCGTTATCGGAGTAGTGCTCATCGCCCTCCTCGCCTGGTGCGTCGAGAACTGGCGCACCTACATCCTCATCCTCTACTGCCCCGCTGTCATCGTCGTCGCTTACATCTGGTTCATGAACGAAAGTGCCCGCTGGCTGCTCAGCAAAGGCAGAAGAGACGAGGCCATCACAGTGCTAAAGAAAGCCGCTAAGATCAACAATCTCGACCCTAGAGTCCTCGATTTAGATGCTCTCGGCGATCCTCTGCTGAAGCCAGAAAACCAAACCACGGATAAGAAGTCTCAGTTTTACAAAGCTGTGCGATCATCGATCATTTGGAAGCGGCTCATGATCTGCTCGTTTCTCTGGATGACATGCTCGCTAGTTTACTACGGCTTGACAATAAATGCGGTTTCATTGAGCAGTAACAAGTATGTGAGCTTTATGCTGGTGACTCTGGTGGAGATACCGGCGTACGTTGTAGTGGTGATTGTACTGGACAAGTATGGGAGGAAGAAGACTTTGGTGACGACTTATGTGCTTTGTGCTACCATGAGCATGCTGTACGCCTTCTTGCCAAAATGTGAGTACATCTAATCTTTTTCACACTTGCTACTTACTGGAGTACTTCAATCTGCCCGTTACCACTCTGCTGTAGTAACCTGTAGTAACACAATCGAAGATAGAGAATAAGCCCCTAGTGAAAGGGCTCGTCGAGAGAATTACTACCACCATACTTATTCCAGCCGCCAAGCAGCATTGCTGTGTCGGTTTGAAGGGTATGGTTGCCGGTGAAATTACGGGTACGTGAGGCTTAACACCTTTATGCCTCAAGTTGACTGGCGCACTGCAGTGCCGGTAGTAGTAGTAGGCTATGTTCTTTGTGGATGTGACCTATGCAGTAAGGCTTTGTCATAGGCAAGAGTACACTAACACCAGGTGCGCTACTTGCTTGTCCCGTCTCCTAGTAGCATAAAAAAAATACAAGTAAAATAAGTAAGTAACGATTAAGACCCATTTCATATTATTTTGATACGAAAAAACGGGTGTTTATCGCATATTTTAGCTATATTTATCTCGAGGTTCCGGCGGGGTGACACCAGCTGTGGTCGCGGGCAGACACATTTCATTTTAGTTATATTCTAACCATTATTGGAAGAAAATGTAAAAAAACTACTATTCTGGCTTCTGTATCATCGATATTAGTGGTTTCTCCTATTGAAATTTTCAAAAAATGTTTAGTGTACAGATTTGGACGCGCTACAGTTTTATTATAAGTATACGTTTAGAAAAGATTGGGTAAGATAAGAAATGAGTATTTACGGGACGTTTGCTTCCCGTTAAATCTGCCGAAGTCGAATGCTGCGTCATTTGTCGAAAAGACCATGCTAAGCATGGTACGGACATGTATCATTAGAAGCCGATACCATGCTCAACTTGCTTTAACGTTGTTGGGCACGCGAGCAGGTGGAGGGTGAAGAAGAGATAGATGGATTGTGTGAAAAAGGACATGGGTAGATATGAAGGTGTTTTAACCGCCTCTATGGTGTAGTGTTTCGCCTATTGGTTGCAGATCCAGAGGTCCCGGGTTCGATCCCCAGGGAGCGTACAATATTGTGTTTGGTTTTCTATCGCTATAACAACAATTCTTAAATTGTTGAGTTCCGGCATTTAGAGATAAGATAGCCAGTGCCTCGGTTTGTTGAGGATTCCGGGTGAAGTGCGCCTCCATCTTCGGCCTTATCATAACTTGACAATCAGGTGAGATGCGGATATAGGAGTGTGCGGACAGTATGTTGTGCCGACCACACCTAGCGTGGGGAATAAGGGCAAGATAATGATGATGAGATAGATAATATTGCCTCACCGGCTAATAAGCAATGATTTTATGTGCAAAAAGACCTTCAACCACATCGATTTACTGCCCTCATGTGAATACTACATATACCTAACTACTTGATAACCAAACAAGATAATAACTAACCACAAATACGATAGCCATATTCGCATAAGTTAAGCTGAACAACAATTTATTTTAGTACCATCACTTATTTCAAATGCGAGTTAAATGTGACAATGCCTTTTCCAATTTAAATAAAAAAAAACATCACATCACTAGGCAAACTGGCATGGGGACATTCTGCAATGTTTACGATTAAGATTTTTGTTACTTTGGTATTTATTTTTAACCGCCTCTGTGGTCTAGTGTTTCAACCCACCGATTATAGATCCAGAGGTTTGATCCCCAGAGGGAGCAATATTTTGCTTGGTTTGGTTGGTAGGATTTTGTTTAAGTCCGCCTGGCTAGCTTACCTAAATCTGTCGCTATAATAAAATTCTTAAAAAAAATGTTGTGTTCCGGCATTTAGAGGTAAGATCGCCAGTTCCTCAGTTTGTTGAGAATTCCGGGTGAAGTGCGCCCTTTAGGATCAGAAAGTTGAATTCCTAAAATGTTGAATCCAAAAATGTTGAATTTGCAAAAAGTTGACCTCCACCTTCGGCTTTATCTTAACTTGTAACCAGGTGAGATCAAGGCCAAGCGCTTCTCCGTCGTACAATAAAAAAGAGGTACCTATTCTGCAAAATTTTCAAATTTCAAATGTTTATGACCGACTGATTTTGTAATGAATACAATTCCACTCTTCCCAACACAGTACCCCACCACTACGCAAGCCTATCGTTTATTGGAATACTATCCAGTTACTCATACCAATCGGATCTTCGGTCCTAGGGACATACCGGCAGTTGCACACATAAAATCCGAAAAACCGAAAAGGTCATTGGAGCACGACTGTATTTGGTCCCATAACCTCTAAATACGGACGCCTTCAAATCCGGATCATGCCCTCACAACTTAATCTACAAAATTATATGCTTATGAAATATAACATTACATCAGAATTAATTTATCAATCGACGTGACATGATCATTATCACAAAGATCTGATAAAATCGTGTAGAACGCGTAATGTAATAGCACGTGCTGCTGTTATTTACGTATTCTATTATTGGATAAGCTAATACAGCATTATTGCGAGTGTAAACATGTCGCTTGCTCATTAATTACCGCGGTCATAGGCGTTATGGTCTGTTTACAGTTAGATCAGCTGACACGATAGTAGGCAGCTACTTACTGCCTTTATGCACTCAGTTGGTTTTGACTTATCATACGAGGAATGTAGCTTTGCAATGACAGAACATAAGGGCTGGTGAAAACAGGTCTATCCTAATTTATAGCAAGCCGCTGTCTATATCGTGCTGACGATCACACGACAAGTCACCTTGCCCCGTGAAATACTGAGCACACGGAGAAAGAATTTATGATTAGCTGCAGCTATTTTCAAACATTCGGGAATCCTTATCAGATCAAACAGAGAATCCATATCGGAAACGAACAATTTTGACATTAGTTTCGATACTTCCACTGAAGATTTTCAGAAATGGATGAATAGCGTTCAAATCTATCGGATATCCGAAAACTCCGTGTGTTTGAAAATCGCTACAGTGAAGAGACAATTGCGTTGCAGTAACTGACTATGCCAGCTCGCATAGTATTGTAGGCTTTTAGTGGGTACTTTCAATGTTGACTTTAATTGAGCACTACTCATTTGTTAGCTAAATTGTCTACATCAGTATAAACTATGACCGTAACTTGATTTGTGCTGCTTACATTATTAAATTATATCTCATTGCGTGTTAAACGCCCCGCGCTCTATGTTAAACACACCGTGTGTGTTTGACAGCACCTATCGAGCTGAGAACTGTCAATCCAATAATATTGTGTCGAACGATTGTTTGCCTATCTGTACAGAATATTTGTCAGGAAAGGAAAAGGGATGAGTGTGATCTATCTCCTAGTAAGATCTAGTGAGTCTATCTGTACCCCAGGCAACGGAATAGCTGGCTTTTGCCATGTGACGTGGCTACCAAGGTCTGCACTGACGTCCCATTGTGGGATGTATTGTGCATTGTATAGTTATAACTAAACATGCCAGCAAGCCCAGCTCTTCAAAACACTGGAGCAGGGGCCCGATTTTACTAAACCGATCGCTTCATGACAATGGTATCACCGCAGAATTGCCACTAGAATACCAAATTGTGTGGTGGAATTGGGGCCCAGGACTTTGGATTGTTGGTGACCATTTGGTGACACATATTAAGCGCGTGAGCTCGTGACAATGACAATGATTGACAATGAACAGTTTTATTTTAAACAAATTTGCTTATTCCATTCTCCTTGAATCGGAAATTTTTTGTTCAATAGTGAATCTGTCAAAATTTTCTGTTTTATAGCACAACAGACAACATTCAGTTGCGTAACGGCGACCTACAAATAGTTTCGAAACGAGAACCACGTGTAGAGACGATAAGCGAATCGTAGCTCACACTCGAACGTTCTATCTAGTATTGTTACACATTCGAAGATTGTATATGATAGGTTATCAATAGACATTCTTTTACTTTATCTTGCACGTTATCCAGGAAATATAAAGATTTGATTGAATTCAAAATAATTGTATATGGTGTAATCGTGGTGTAATCAGTGCAAGATACTTCTTGGATTACCTTATCACCTAGTTTCAAATTATGATGAGTCCGAATGTGTAAGCGCGCTTCAATCAGAATCCTCAACAGACTGAGGAACTGTATATCTTATCAGTTGTGGTAAAACAGTCAGTTCCTTGTATCATATCCAATTGTTGTGATCACACAATGCACACCCCTGGAGATCGAACCCAGAAACTCTGGATCTACCAGTGGTAGGCGAACCACTAGACCACTAGACCTACTAAAACCACAGAGGCGGTTAAGTGACTGAATTTCTATATCCTTTGCTAGTTTAATATTTTGAGATCTAACTGAGAAAAAGTGAAATAGAAATTAATCACGCAATCATTAAACAGACGTCAAGTGAAGCCAAGTATATTATTTTTGAAAATTCAAAAATACTAGCATGATAAATTCTTCTGATTCTCATTTTACCTCGAAATAAGAACTATTTTTGTAATTGTATTTTTTTTAATGCGTAACAAGCTATATTTCTTTGGAGCTTACCGGAATACCTAACAGATTTACTTGACTTATGCACACATCGTTTTCATACCATACCACCACCATTGTCCATTAAGAATACAATCGGCTACCTGGTAACCAACACGGCCTGACATCTTGACTTCAGGCCCATACATAGCCATCCCACTGTACTTGGGATGCAATGGTCTGACTACTGTCCACCTTTCAACTGTCCACTATGATAAAACTTCTCTGCCTGGTAGCCAACATGTTTGGCTCAGGCCCGTACAAAACTACTTTCCCTAACAGATACCGTTTGGCCACAGCTGACTACTGGTCCATCCCGCTGTACCTGGTTGGCAAATGGGCCGTGACGCTGGCCTACTCCTCGGTCTACATCTACGTGTCTGAGGTTTTCCCGACGAATATGAGACAGACGCTGATCAGCTTTTGTTCCACTGCGGGCAGGATCGGTTCTCTGATCGCACCGGTAACACCGCTGCTGGTAAGTTTAGTTATATATCCTTTTTAATTAACCAATTCAACAAGCCTCATAGCTCAGTAGGTAGTAGCTCTGCCTTCTGCGCTGTAGGTTGTGGGTTCGATTCCCACGCAGGACAAACATTTGTGTGATGAATATTTGTGTGATGTTTGTTCTGTGTTTGGGTGTTGTGTAGTACGTATGTATTTAAAAAAAAAGTATACAAGTATTCTATCCGTAATCTAGTTCGCATATTACAAGCTTTGCTTAGTTTGGGGCTAGATGGCGCTGTGTGAAATGAACGTCCTGAAATATTTATGTATACTTATTTATTGTGTTTTTTTTATTGTACGACGGGTAAGCCCATGGCCTTCATTTCACATAGTAACAAGTTAAGATAAGGCCGAAGGTGGAGGCGCACTACACCCAGAATCATCAACAAACTGAGGAACTGGCTATCTTACCTCTGAATGACGGAACACAACAATTTTAGAATTGTTATTATGGCGACAGAATCAGGTAAGATGGTGGTAGCTAGCCAGGCGGACTTCAACAAAGTCCTACCGCCAACCAAAACAAGCAAAATTTTGTACTCTCCCTGGGGAGAGTACAATATTTTGGTACTCGAACCCGGGATGTGCTTATAACTTAATTTTAAGAAATAATCTTCATGGCTAACAAAAATAACGTGAGATCTCATTTCGGGGCGAACTACTTCTAAACATATAAATATTACAGGACGTTAATTTCACACAGCGCCATCTAGCCCCAAACTAAGCAAAGCTTGTAATATGGGAACTAGATTACGGATATAATACTTATATACTTTTTTTTAAATACATACATACTATATTATACAACATCCAAACACAGAACAAACATCTATATTCATCACACAAATGTTTGTCCTGCGTGGGAATCGAACCTACAGCGCAGAAGGCAGAGTTACTACCAACTGAGCTATGAGGCTTGATGTGAGCTATGATTGTATATTCCATGGAAAGTTTGCACCGCCTACGATTAAAGCATATCCGTACGATAATAACATTATTGTTTAGTTATCGAAAACATTTTTGGAGCTGCAACGTTTACAGCTCCTTGTGCAAGCAAATATAACATCCTGTTCCTTCCAGTCGAACATCCACAAATCGATGCCAACCGTGATCTTCGGAAGCATGTGCCTGATCTCCAGTTTCCTGGTTCTGATGCTGCCGGAGACGAGGAACATGCGCCTTCCCGACACCATCGAAGAGGCAGAGAAACTCTCCCGGATGAGGTGCAAGCCTGACACTTCCGAATAGACTTTCTTATTAACCTCTCTGTTCTGAGCTTCATTTGCGCAGACCAAGAAATTTCGACTACTCGTATAAGGGCCGCGCGGTCCACGCGCCTACCTATTTCCTAAAGTTGGTATATTTCTGTCTCTGGAACCTGTATATAGGTACAGAACTTCTTGCTTGACTTCACTGGACCTTTGTTTTTTCTTACCGTCTCTGCACACCAGCCATAGAGCCGCGACTTTCAAACTGCGTTGTACTTATTCTGTGTCTGTAAAAGAATGTCTGTATTTGCTTTCATAAATTTATTTGTAGCGTGCTTGTTGCGTTGTCTCTTTGTGCAGGGACTCTTATAGTAATCACATATACTTCACATTAACCTTTTCACGTTATGAATAATATAATTATGCATTATATAATTGACGTTGAGCCTCCTCCAAGCCTGGAGGGGTTTTGTGATAGCTAGGTAATGCTTCAACCAATTTTCTGGTTAACTTTGGTCCAATTATTAAGAAAACCATTATTTATCTGCTAAGTAATATTCTCGCCCTCTCAATCACTATGACAAGTCATCAAAGGCAACTTCTTCAGCTTGCAAATCGCTATCGTGCTAATGCCCGAGCAGTTTGAGATTCTTTAAAAGTAACAAAAATAAGATCTCCATACTTGAGATTGCTCAAGATTTCTATTATATTATAGGAACTATCTGTATTGAAACAATGTTAGCTAAATAAAGGGTAAACGCACTAGACAACCAGTCTGGCCACAGAGTGGTTTCACTACCAGTTCAGTCGTTGCAGACAAATGTAGCACTACTACTACATTTGTCTAGCGCTACTACCGAGACTACTAAAATACAAAGTCGTCATTCCGGTCCGGGTAGTTGCAAACACGACCACGACGTCCGAGGAGCGTAGTAATGCGACTGTGTACGTAGGTAAATTAAATGTGTACGTAATTGTACCATTAAGTTCTGCGGTAATATTTATTACATAATTGTACTCTCAGACGAGTATTTTCAAGGTAGCTAATTGATACAGGCGTCACATTGCGGGAACCATTTTAATATGAAAACAGAAAAATATTTTGTAACAAATAACAAATCTGCCAAATATTTATTAGCGGATTTGTTGCTTAATATTTTTTCAAGGTTCGCTTTGCGTATGATAAAAATGCGTGCGTATGCGTATGCGTAACCAACGTTATATTTTTTTTAGATTAAGCACCATTTCCAGTAGTATGACAAAAGCTTACAGTTAAATAACTAAACTTTATCATCTCTATCATATTCATTATAGATTTTAAAACTTTTTCTTCTGTGTACAGTGAATATCAACATATTTTTCGTTCGATATGAAAAAAGAGAATTTTAAACAAATATTTGTGTGACATATCTACTTAACTATCATAAACTCGAATAAATCAATGTCTCCTAGTATCTACAGCTTATTTTTGATTTGGTCATCATAAGTTTTTTTACAAAGTCAAACTTGTAAAACAACGTATAACCATGTAACAATCTTACAATCTTTTGATATGTAAATCTGTGTTTTGTATGTGTTTTTTGTATCGTCTCTACAAATACAGCTCTCAGTATATTTAAGTGAACCGTTTTGGTACTTACCTACCTACTTCATTAGTAATAATGAGATTTTAAGTATTTATTGTATTTTTAGATATTCTTGCACTTAAAATGTTACTTACAATTTACAATAAGTCCATATGTGTAAATACCTTCCAGGACATTTACGTAGACAGTATTTTAGTTAGTTTACACAATATATGAATATGCATTTTGTGTATTGCATAAAATAAGTTTATTTCCGCTTGAAAAGTATACATTTTCTCATATTATTTTATTTATAGATTGTTGTATAATATAACATAAACATATCTTATGTCCCTGAGTTGATACTCGAATTAGTTACAATAAGTTTCGGGTTACTTTGATTACAAGAATATAAGTGCCTATTTCACAATTTATGAGTATTCAATAGACGGTTGACGATTCAAAATCGGACTGCAGATTAGGTTCAGTTGCCTGCACAGTGAAGTAATTTATTTTATTCTCACGTCTGGTAAATTATGTCTTCTGTCGTTTACTTTTGGTGAGTTTTGTTGATATAATCGATCAGCAAGAATAAAACATTTCATCTTAGTATTTTGAGTGTAGATGTCAAAAAGTGAGAAGGATGTTTTTATAATATTCAAGTAGCACCTACTCTGACTATGTGAAATAGACACTACACACAAGTATTAATAAAAATATTCTTAAAATTAGCAAGTGGAAATATAACTGTTTTCTGCTTCATTTACAATGTCAATTTAATTTAGTTGTAAGCATTCGTTTGGGACCAAAAATAATAATAATGTCCATAGGTACTTACAAAATGTCAGCTTAAACTTTAACATTAGAAATTGCAGTTGAACCATAATTTCGATGGGGTATTAGATTTTCAGTGTTATTATTTGTGTTAGTATACACATACAGGAATTTGCAACTTCTTCAGCTTAATGTAGCCACTAGTTCAAAAATTACAGTGCATTGTGAAATTTTTAGTCTATATCACTATTTTGTAATTATTTAATGGCCAGTACAAATATTTGCATTTTATTTATACATTTTCAAATATCGTTGCATTTCTTCCATACCTATAATATTAAGATAAGGGTAAACGACGAAACTAGACACTCAGTCTCAGACGGCTTATTCAATTCTTCCTAGGCTTTACCAATTATAGGCATATTCCCAACCAAATGTCCTCTCCAACGACACGTGATGATATTTTGTGTAATTCCACGTGTCCTAAGCATTAGTTTGATGTAGCGTTCCTAATTAGGTACCTCCACATATTTGTCTCCTTATTTTGTACGCATCCTAACATTGCTTTGCAGTTTTTACAAATAAAGTTTTTTTTAATCTGGTATTTCTGTTTTTCATTGTCCATATTCATAGTACCTACAGGTCTAACGCCTAATTTTAGACATCTGCCTGTATCTGCCTACATCTGTAAATACATACTATAAGATACAACACCCAAACACAGAACAAACATCTACTACTATTCATCACACAAATGTTTGTTCTGGGTGGGAATCGAACCCACAGCCACAGCGCAGGAGTTACAAAATAACTAATATTAACTAGACATCACGAGACCTCAGAGAGAACTACTAGTATTAGTACTATCAGAGACCAGTATAAACAAGGTACTATTAAAGAGTGGAAGTCGTTTCTGTTCATCACATGTGGATTTATAATTATCAAAGATTGCATAATTTTACTGGTGTGGAACTTGGGTTCAGAGTAAAAAGGTTCCTTTTCAACAAGCTTGCTTCATCTTAGGCAACTTGTTTTTCAAATGAGCTCGTGGTCGAACACTTGGTTGTCACCAGTAAAAAATCGAATGTAATTCGCTTCCATCAACCGACACGAAGTAACTGCCACAATATCGTCGGTCCATCATGGATTCTTAGACTGATAACAGTTTTTTTTTTGTCTTTTCAACTTCAACTTATGTAGTTAAGTTCTCAGGTACTTTTGTGTTTTATTTTTTATTTAATGTAAGATATGTAATAGATCAGGTACTCAGAGTGTAGATTACCACCTACCACCTACTAGGGGCAAGAAGTACGGCCAAACTTACGTTCGGCATTTTGCCCACAGTTTGCAAGTTGCTAGTATTCAAAACGCGACAGACTGCTAGCCCAACGCCGCTTAACGGAATACCAGCCTTTGACACGATTGTCATTCGTTCTTTATAACCGACTTTCAAAACTTTATCATCTCTATCATATTCATTATAGATTTTAAAGCTTTTTCTTCTGTGTACAGTGAATATCAACATCTTTTTTGTTCGATATGAAAAAAGTGATTTTTTAACAAATCTTTGTGTGACATATCTACTTAACTATCATAAACTCGAATAAATCAATGTCTCCTAGTATCTATAGCTTATTTTTGATTTGGTCATCATAAGTTTTTTTACAAAGTCAAACTTGTAAAACAACGTATAACCACGTAACAACCTTACAATCTTTTGATATGTAAATCTGTGTTTTGTATGTGTTTTTTGTATCGTCTTTACAAATACAGCTCTCAATACATTTAAGTGAACCGTTTTGGTACTTACCTACCTACTTCATTAGTAATAATGAGATTTTAAGTATTTATAGTATTTTTAGATATTCTTGCACTTAAAATGTTACTTACAATTTACAATAAGTCCATATGTGTAAATACCTTCCAGGACATTTACGTAGACAGTATTTTAGTTAGTTTACACAATATATGAATGTCGCCAACACCGCTTAACGGAATACCAGCCTTTGACACGATTGTCATTCGTTCTTTATAACCGACTTTCAAAACTTTTTTTAAAATTATTCATTTGTTTGAAAGTTCACATGATCTCATTGACATCAGGGCAGGATCTGATGATGGTATCCTGGAAAATCTAGGGAACTTTTCAAATATTATATGCACACTTGAAGGGTATTTTTAGGGTCCGTATACTTCCCAGGTGATCCCATCGTCATCAGGTCAGGATCTGATGATGGGATCCTGGAAAAATAGAGGGAACTCTTTTCTCTCGTTTTTTCTACACTGGACACATAGTGTCAAATGACAGGTGATGCCCAATCGAGTCTCGAGTGCAAAAGCGCAACATAAAAAAAAACTGAATGAATAAACAACGCTCAAGTATAAACTATATTTAGCTAAAGTGTTATCGCTGTAGACATACCTTGTTCCTCATTTAAGTTTCTCGGCGGCTTCCGACCAAAACTTACTTTAAATATTTACCTAAGCTGAACTAATTGCCTAAGTACGACGTTGATGGTTTCCAATGATTAATTACTGGGAGTTAAGGTACTTTGGTAAGTATTGCTTTGGTATTAACATCATCATTTCATCACATATATGTCCACTGCTGAACATTAACCTCAAATGACGTGATAAACAGAGTTCCAGAGCCGCCTCTCTCTCTTTTTTAACAGACTAAAAAAAAAAAGGAGGAGGTTCTCAATTCTTCGGAAACTTTTTTTTTAATTGTGCGAAATCGAGGGAACTCTGCAAATATTAAATGCACACTTGAAGTGATATGGATATTTTTAGAGTCGGTATACTTCCCAGATGATCCCATCGTTATCAGGTCAGATGATGATGGGATTCTGGAAAAATCGAGGAAACTCTTCAAATATTATAGGCACACTTGAAGCGATTTGGGTGTATTACCTCAAATGTAAAGAAAACACGGACCCCATATAGGGTCACGAGTCTGTCTGCCTGCCTGTCCGTCTATCTGTCACAAAATTATTGTAAAAATTACGTCATCCAGGTAAACGAAATTGTATCACAATTCTTCATTGAAGTCGGTTTTCTTTTTAGTTTTTAAAACATATCAAGTCGCACAGCTCAGTTGGTAGTAGCTCTGCCTTCTGCGCTGCAGGTTGAGGGTTCGATTCCTACACAGTATAGATATACCTACATATCTGTAGGTGTTTTATAGTTAGTTGTTTTTTTCTATATGAAACGACTAATGAGGCGTGTGTACATTTCACATACACACAAATTAACACATCAACAGCCCATTAGAGTCCCACAGCTGGACAGAGCCTCCTCCAAAGCGCCAATTATTTTTTATATACAGGAAATTAATTTTACACAGCCGGTTCGATTCCCACCCAGAACAAACATTTGTGTGATGAATATACTTATATAATGTTTGTACTGTGTTTGGGTGTTGTATTGTTTGCTAAGTAGAACGTATATAAGTATTATATACGGATAAGTATTCACAAAAAAAACTATGTAAATATTATTTCCGTAATCTAGATCCAATATAATAAACTTTGCTTAGTTTGCGCCTGTAATATTTATTTATCATTTCATTATTGCATAAGAGATTATATTCGTACAGTCACAGAGGTTCAATTATTTTTAAAACCATAAACACGAACTACCGTTGATTTTAACTGGGAATTACAATGTATTTGTGCGATTGATTAATCAATTCCATTAAATTCTTCCCTCTAAGAAGAATTACAATTGCATATAAACAATAATCTATTGGATTGTTGTCAACATACTACCAGATATGGAACATCAATAGATGCATTATAAGATACCTTGATAATGTAACATACTTCAGTTATCATTACCAACTAATGCCACAGTAATACCGTCAGAGGCAACATATTTGTATGCCTGGAAGATGGCGAGACTAAGATGAACTAATATATAATATTTATATAACACCTTTACTGTACTTATGTTTCGAACAGATAAACATATTGAATATATTTTAATTTTAAATAAATATTACAGAAGTCGCTTAATAAGTATTGCTTAGTGTAGAATAATAATGTTGTCTCCATATATTTTTGTAGTAAATTAATATATGTAATGGAACGCAAAAATCTTCTGTTTCATTAAAAAACAAAAACTGTGATATTATTATTTTAATTGTACCACGGGGATGTGCTTTCAATGTGTATTTCCGTCCATAAGCTTTCATTTTCCATTTATGCTCATTATTTCTACAAATTAATCGCTTGGCAGATGTGAAACATTTTAACCGCCGCTGTGGTCTAGGGGTTCAACCCACCGATTTCAGATCCAGAGGACCCGCGCTCGATTCCCAATCCCCAGGGGTAGTACAGTATTGTGCTTGGTTTGGTTGGTCGTACTATTTTATTATATATAAAAAAACTATTTCACATCTGCCAAGTGTAGACGTCTACGTGGTTCTTTTTTTTGTAAACACTCTAATCAAAATAACCATTGAAACACAAAAATAAACAAGCAATGTAATTATATAGCAATTGGCGGAATTTTTGCAAGTATTCGTATGTTTATGTTATTTTATGTCTACGTATTCTATGTATTTATGTATTCATTTAAGAAAAATACAAATAGTAAGTTTCCTTAGTAGGTAATCTAATACGTAATCTAGTAGTATATTACAAACATTGCTTAGTTTGGTGCTAAATGGGGTTGTGTAAAAATGTCTAGTAATAAGTATTTTTTTATTTATATTTCGGAAGCCAAAACCTTCCTCGAATCGTAAAAACAGTAAGTACTAAAACTTTTACTCGATACAGAACTTCACGTGGGTATGTGAAACCTCAGACAGCCGTGAACTTTGGGTGAAAGCTTCTGTGGAAACTTCTAGGCCCGAACCGCGATGTTATTTAGGAACAAACTGCACAACAAACAGAAAAGTGTTACGTGTGAGCTCTGTGTCTCTACCACAGGTTTATGCTTACTAGAGGTAGGTACCTACAAAACTCGGTTCAAAAGGGTTTTAACGGAAGACCAGTTGTCAGAGTTGCAAATAAATTATTTTTGTTTAGATTTTTTGAGTTACAATCGCTAGCGAGGACAGTAAAGCATTTTTGAGTTGAATAAAAATAAAATCGTTTATTTTTGAACATTTTACAAATTGGTACTTGTAATTAAAAGTGAAGTTACGTTTAATTTTAGGTATATTATTAGGGTATTTAGGTAAGTACACAGTTGAGGTGCAAAAAGGACTTACTACTCATAATATGGTTTTTATAACCGTTAATTATATCCTTTCATTTTAAGCAGTACTACAGGTAGGCTCTGTTCCTCACACTAGTACTAGGTAACCTATGTAGTGAGATCACAGGGTCTTGCCAAACGGTCTCTTACTTTCTAACATAATATTCATAACGTAATATAAAAATGTTGTGAGTTGGTCCCTTGATCGTTTCGATTCACAATTGGACGGTAGGTAAGTGTAAACATTATTCCGAAACCCCGATAAGTACAACGGTGGACAGATGAGAGGGATTATTAGATGGTTGTCCGGGTTTAGTCATGAATTCGTCAAGTTCTCTTTTTGTCATATTCTGCTTTTGTCATATTGCGATTAAGACATGTTCTGCTTTAGTCATATTTTATTTCCATAATATATAGTTGGCTGAGAAAAAGTATAGGTACAAGGTTTTTAGAAATTTAAGATTCGAAACGCGATTAAGTCAAACCACGAAACTCTGGGCCTATTGTCAATATCTTTGCAGGTGCACTAGAATGTACAATATATTTTTAACTAAAAGTTACACTGTCCCACTTCAGGGATTACATTGTTCCAGTCATTTCGGCCATCTGCTTTTTTCCAGAGTTTTGAGTCCAGATTAAACGCTGTTAGGTCATCACGCCAGCGTTTTCTAGGCGTCTCGATGTCTTTTTAGACGACCTCGATGTCCATCCGCAGACACTCATTGTGTGATGGTCTTTGTCCATTTGTCAGTAGAAATTCGGCTGATGTGGCCCGCCCAGTCCCATTTTAGCATGGCAGTTTTGACACCAACATCTACGGTACCATTTTTAGACCGTAGTTCAATGTTGCGGATCCTATCGGTCATTTTCACCCCAAGCACACTTCGTTCGATGGCTCTTTGGCAAACTTTATGTTTGAATTGCCGAGCCTCGGTCAATGACTATGTTTGGACACTAGGCACAGATAATAAAATACTAACGTAAGGACGGGTTCTACTCGTCCTGCACAAAACATAGGAAGGTATTTTTCTTTTCTTTATTGAATGACGGAAGTGCTTGGCCTTCATCTCATCTGGATTTCAAGTTATGATGGCCGAAGGTAGAAGCGCACTTCACGTCGAAGGATACTTAATACGCTATTAATTTGGTGTTCAAGTGTATTATATCTTCTTCTTCTTTAATTTAAGAGTTTGACTCTTGTCGGCACAATTGATGAATCTTTCTCCATGTTGATCTTTCCAGGGCAGCCTCTTAGACCTCATTATACGTGTTATATCTATAAGACTCGAATTCAAAAGAAATGACAGAATTTACCAGATGTGAATGTTATAGCAATGGCTACATTTTGAAAATTAATAAGTTTCTGGAAATATCAGTGCAGGCGACTATACTTCGAAGATTTTTAGTTTTCAATATTGCATATACCTTAAACCCTCAATTATATAAACAGTTTTGCTCCCCAGCGTAATAACAAAGAAAACACAAAAGTGCAAGTAGGTAGCCATTTTGCAACATTCCAAGTTTCTCATTTAGGTCTGGAAGCCGCAAACTGTATTTTTTGGAGTGTGAAAACGGCCTACAGGAAGCGGTGTACTGCGAAGTTAGTGTGATATGAGTACCTACGTTGCGTAGAACTAAGAAACATGGGAAAGGTAATTTTAAACTCAGTCTATAATAGTATACCTATATAGTAGTATACATAAAGCTGCTTTCTCATACAAACGTATTCGTCGCTCATTTCAAAATGGCACGTCCAATTCAAATGTCATTTTGCAGGTATAATTGGACAGGGATAATCTGTATCTGCGGGCGTATATTATGTTACTCATTCGAAAAAATAATACAAATATATAGAGTATGTATACCAACGCATATTTTTTTACATACCTATACATTTTGATTTTAATCTTTATCTCTCAATTCAAAATTAACGACAAACTTCGTTTGTAATGAAGGTTCTCAATTCGTCGGAATCTTCATCTATATATTCCTCGATTACGTACTCGACGCCTGAAATCGATTTGTAAAATTATTTTTTTGTTTGATAGGGTACATACCATACTTCACAGATGGTCTCATCGTCAACAAATCAGGATCCGATGATGAAATACTGGAGAAATCGAGCAAACTCTTCAAATGTTATATGTGTTAGAGCACACTTAAAGCGATTAGGGTATTTTTAGGGTGATACCTCAAAAGTAAGGAAACGGACCCCTTAAAGGATCACGCGTCTGTCTGTCTGCCTATCTGTCCGGACGGACAGATAGGCAGACAGACAGACGGGTTCGTTTCAATTATTTTGATGACAGATGGACATCATCATCAAAATAATTTAAAAAAATACGTCATCCAGGTAACGAAATAGTATCACATTTACAAATGTTGTGACCTAGTGCAATCACGTTTACTTATCAGTTTTTAAAACGTAATTATTCTGTATGAACAAACGTCAAATATACGTTTTAATCATCATATAATCGTATTCTACTTCTGGACCTTCCTAAATGTTGAGTATACTAAGAAAATCTATCCCAGTGAATGCGTTACCAAGAGATTATGTCCCGGTGAGTGCTATGACAAAAGAGTGTTCCGGTGATTGCTATACCAAGAGAGTTTGTTCCCTTTGGAGTTTTACCAAGAGAGTCTGCCCCGATGAGTGCTTTACCAAGAGAGTATGTTCCTTTGGTGTTATACCAAGAGAGTCTGTCCCAGTGAGTGCTATACCAAGAGAGTCTGTCCCAGTGAGTGATATACCAAGAGAGTCTGTTCCAGTTGGAGTTATAATAATAATAATAAGTAATAAATATTACAGGACATTAATTTTACACAGCGCCATCTAGCCAAAAACTAAGCATAGCTTGTAATATGGAAACTAGAGAAATCTAGTTTCCAGTTTCTAGTTTCTTGTTTTTCCAGTTCTCCAGTATCCGTAAGGATAGAATACTTATATTTTACTTTTTTTTTTATAAATACATACGTACTACGTGTATGATACAAAACCCAAACACAGAACAAACATCTATATCTCTATATCTAATCTCTGATTGGGGTGATGCGAATCTGGTTAAGTTCAATGCTAACAAGACCCAACCGTGTTTATTCTCCGCCAAACGGTGTCAATTCCACCTGAATCCTACCTTTCGAGGTGTTGTAACGTTGCGTCTAGCGCCGTTACCCATAATTAGAATATGCATACGGAACCACAAAAATAACATTTAAAAACAAACCCCTAACGTCACAGTGTATCCGTTCCGATCTCTGATCACCTTGAGCTTCTTGCTATCACATTGACCCAACTCTCAATTTCGGATCCTACATTTAATCAAAAGCCCAGTTAGCTGCTAAGAAACTGGGTATACTGGCAAAGAAAGAGGTGTATATCACGTCGGGACAGCTGCTTAACTTATATCAAGCACAAGTCCGCTCTTGTATGGAATACTGTTCTCACCTTTGGGATGGATCCGCACAGTACCAGCTTGAGACTCTGGAAACAATTGTGAGGAGAGCCAAGAGATAAATTTGCGATGGCGAGATCGTCAAGGCAAGGCTTCAAAGCCTCGATCATCGTCGCAAAGTTGCAAGCTTATCAGCTTTTTATCGGATACACTTCGGAGAGTGTGCAGTGGCACCATCCCCATTTTTTTCGCGGACAAGCAGACACTCGGCGATGCGCCACCGGTTTATGGTGGATATACCTTCCTCGCGCACTAAGCAGTTTTCTTCCTCATTTGTAATGCGCACCGCCAAGGAATGGAACGCTTTGCCTGAGTCTATGTTTCCCGAACACTACAACATAGGAGTCTTCAAGTCAAGAGTGAATAGATACCTTCTGGGCAAGCGTGCTCCATCGTAGGCTGCCTCATTGCTTAACATCAGGCGAGATAGCAGTCAAACGCAAGCCATCACACAATTGTTTGCTTTGGGTGAGAATCGAACCCACAGCCTACAGTGCAGAAGGCAGAGTTACTACCAACTGAGCTATGAGGCTTGTTAATAGTATATAAGTTATACCAAGAGAGTCTGTCCCGGTGAGTGCTATACCAAGATAATCTGTCCCAGTGAGTGCTATACAAAGAGAGTCGGTACCGGCAAGAGCTATACTACGAGACTCTGTTCCGGTGGATGCTTTACCAAAAGAATATGTCCCGGTATATGACAACCAAGTTCGTTGGTGAAACCAAGAGAGTCTGTTTCGGTGGTGCTTCACCAAGATTTGTCTGTAGCGGTAAGTGCTATATTGAGAGTATGTTCTGGTGGGTGCTATATACCAAAAGAGTATGTTCCGATAAATGCTATATTAAGAGAGTCTGTTCCGTTGAGTGCTATATTAAGAGAGTCTGGTCTTGATGAGTGCTAAGCCAAAAGCATCGGTTCGCTATAATAGTATACATCGTTTTGGTACTTATTTACTACCTGATGGCTGAATTACAAACTTCCGCCAGAAAGTCACTTTGCATCAATTTTGATTCTGGGTAGGCTCACACCATCTCATCCTTGTTAGGGCAAGAAAGCTGACATGTTTTAAATAAAAAAAAGTGAGATCGTAGTCAAAGACCCAAAATAATAATATTTACGAATACATTTTTTCACCACATCCTCATGCATATACATCCTTGACCAAGGCCTGAAGCGGAGTATCAAGAGATGCAACAAAGCCGCATTTCCACGCCCCTTTGTTCGGCCTAGTCGCGAGACCCCGAAAATATTGCACTTCTCTAAATCGTCCACTAGTGCAGTGATGATATCGGTATCGATATGTTTAACAATCTTTTAAATTAAATTTATAGATAATGATATAACGTGGTGTGTCTGACCCCACTAAAACCTGGCAATAATACGGGTAAGTGACAAAAAAAATAAGTGCACAAAGTTAAGAGTATTAGTAAAGCCACTTGTGAAAGGGCTCGACTAGGGAAGTACTACCACCATACCTATTTCAGCCGCCAATCAGCATTGCTGTGTTCCGGTTTGAAGGGTATGATTGCCGGTGAAATTATGGGCACGCGAGGCTTAACAACCGTGTACCCCACACGGTTGTTAATGTTCTTTTTGGATGTGACCTACGCAGTAAGGCATATATATATATGCATAGGCAAGAGATGCACTTAACATCAGGTGGGCTCTTACTTGTTCCGCCTCCTAGTTGTATGAAAAAAAGTTCAGAAAGACTTGCGGTCGTGAGCTAAAGTTTCTTTAGTATAAAGCGTAAAGCAGGGTGGCAGTCGCTTAAACATTGAGATGAATCGCAATAGGACCTCAGCCGCATATCAAATTTTTACTATTTTCGTATCGCGCCATCGAATTTAAGTAGGTACATTAATTGAGAAACATTTCCACTGTATAATTGGAACGTAACGTGCTGGCTGTCAAATGAAAAATGTGAAAAATCATCATCATCATCTGAATATGACATCACATTTTTCATGATACGGGCAATGATAGGGGCTGAGGCCCGTATCCACCCACTGCTGGGTAAAGGCCTCCTCTAACGAATGCTAAGCATCCCTGCACTGTGCGGACAGCATCCATGTTTTTCCTGAGAACCGCTCTACGTCACTGACCCATCGGTCAGGTGGTCTCCCAACACTCCAGTCTCAGTCAGCTAAGAGCTAGAAAAATGATATTCAGTATTAATTTAATAAATTTAAATATTATTTTTTATCTAAGTACAGGTACATTAGTCTTAATAGTTAAAATAGTATCTGTAGTTAGCCGTGTCAAGCTTACAAACATAAAAAAATGCGATTTCTAATAAAAACGTATGTAACAATATTTTAGAAGAATTTAAATTATTTTCGCTCGTATTATGGAAAGTGGTGTTCAAAGGTGGTTGTGGAAAAAGTTCAACCAAAGTATTTTTTTGTAAACGTAGATGGATCGTACAGTGTTGTTAACCTAAATATTATAAACTGAACCACAGTGTTTCTTTAACTAATACTGCACCTAAACAAAAACCAGTTTTCTTACCCTTGAACACGATTCCGATCGATCGGTATTGAATCGGTATTGAATTTGTGTAATTTCTTACTCTTGAACACTCTTGAATGCGAACCTAGCGCCCAATTGAATCGTCCAATCCATCTATGCCATCTATGGAGCAACGGGTGGGCATCCATGCCGCTATAAATAATATTTTTTTGTCAAAACAACGCTTTTTTATATTGGATTTGTTTGAAAATATATTTAGATTGATGATTTAAACTATTTGTAATCACTGTGTACTGATAAAAATCCCAAATTTTTAAGTGTATTAACACAATCATAATCCAATATTAGCGCAATTCCGATTTCAATCCAATGCTATCAAATTGTTTTTCAAGACGCAATTAGTCAATTGTTAGGGTATTGGATTGCGATTGATGTTGAATTGGAATTGGTATTGAGTTCGAGGGTAAGCCTGCAGATATTGATCGCTATTTTAAAATGAGTTGATCGTGGCCCTGATCACTTTAAACCTTCGAACACTTGGCTATTATGACATAGCGTCGCATTGAATCACTCACTTAGGGCGCGTCTCATGCAACACAGCACACAATCGGTACCTACGAAATAACTTAATCATGAATTCCACAAACTCAGTTCTCACAATTACTATTATAGCGATGCAATTCTACCTGCTAGTGCTAGCAAATAGCAATTACCGGCTAGAGTGGCAAACATGCCGAAGGTAATGTTGAAACCATAATAGGCGGCAATCAATAATCATCAGGCAACCGCTTGTTTCTAACTTATTAGCTACCTAGGTACTTGATGACCGCGGTACGGGGTACCGACCTAGCATATTTTAATAAGCTTTTTATTCTGCTTCCAACAAGTAGGCTTTTTAAGGATAGTCCCTCGGAGAGTGCAATATTATGCTTGGTAGGACTTTGTTTCAGTCCGCCTGGCAAGCTATCACCATCTTACCTAATTCTGTCGCCATAACAACAATTCTAAAAATTGCTGTGTTCCGGCATTTGGAGGTAAGATAGCGGCTCCACCTCGGCCTTATCTCTACTTGTAACCAGGTGAGATGAAGTGGACAAGCGCTTCCCCGTCTTACAATCTAAATGAAAAAAAGTTTTTCAGTAGCGTTCGTCCCCGAAGGGGCCAGTGTTCCTTCAGACTGAAATAATTTAAAGCAACTATAGAACACACACTGTACTCATATAGAGAAACGTTAAACACGTGCTCATCTTCGAAAAAATATCGATAAAATATTTCTAGATTTTTCAGATATCGATAGTACCTAAGCCTAGGAGCTCCCGACCCTACGAGTTGAACTAAGGTGCATAAAGGCTCTTTGTGTGATTGAAAGTTACGTGAACGAGAACCTATCGCGTCACTCCGAGGGATCATGTCCAAACACTTTCCTGACAATAGGATTTTCTACGAAAAAATAGGAGAAATGCCTTTCATTTTGTGTGCTGATAATTACTACTACTTACCTACTTTTATTGTACGGGGGGTAAGCGCTTTGCCTTCATCTCACCTAGTTTTCAAGTTATGTATGGCTTTGGCGAATAAGGTGGAAGCGCACTTCACCCGGAATCCTCAACAGTCTAAGGAATTGGCTCTAAATCTTACCTCTAAATGCCGGAACACACCGACCAAACCAAGCACAATATTGTACTCCTCTGGGGATAGAATCTGAGACCTCTGGATCTGACACCTGTGGACGAATGATTACACCACAGAGGCAGTGTGTGTATGGACACCTTCCGATTTGGAGGTTGTGAGTTTAAATCCAGTCATGCACCAATGGACTTTTGGGATTCATGCACATGCTCTGGCGGCTAAGATCACATCGAGAGGAACTGAAATGCCCCCAGGACCAAGAATCATGTCAGCATGTGTCACTGGCTAGTACCTATTCCGCAAAATTCCAATTCAATTTAATTAAATTCAATTCATTTATTGTTTGTGAACCCAGATATATTAGATGTTATAACTGTCTAAGTCTAGATCCACGCTATAGTGAGTCGTCGTGAGTTTGTACTTTTTACTTATTACACAAGAAGGTAGATTTTTTTAAATTATCTAAATACCGTGAACCCTCCAAATCAGACCGCGATAGCCTAACTAGTCGACTAAGGGATCTTCAAAGTGAAGATTCACTTCATTTATAATTTCAACATCAGTCCACGTACTTATCACGTTCAAACATATTTCAGCCGCCAAGCAGCATTGCTGATTTCCGGTTTGATGCGTATGGTTTCCGGTGACATTACGGGCACGCGAGACTGTACCTTTATCTCAAGTTGACGGGTGCAATGCAGTGCCGCGTAGGTTATGTTGTTTGTGGATGTGACCTACGCAGTATGGTTTTGTTATATTGTGCCTCCCCAAGTTGTTTACAAAAAAAAACGTCAAATAGCAGTCCCACGATCAATCAATCGATATAATAAAGTGATCAAAATAGCATTACAAATGATTCATATCCGAAACAGAATTCAGCTGTTGGACTTTTCGTTGCAGCAGTCGCAGTGGCAATATTATGACAGTTAGGAATTATACAGCCTCATAAGTTTGACATCAGCTTGCTAGTATGTTAATGTTTATGTAGGTCTTATGTGCAAACTGCAATATCAAGAGGCAACTTCGGCTAAGTCTGAAGGCAGCACAAACTGCGATATGATGGTATTAGAAACAGATTTACTTGATATGAGTTTTATGAATGGAGTTGAAGAGCTTATTATAAAAGAGTATGGCTTAGAGCCAACGCACTAGCAAACTCGTAAGCTTATTCGATCATTTGAGTCCCTAGTATTCAACAAATACTAGGGACTTATATTGTACAACAAAAGAACAGGAAAGAAGAAATTATTCTACAAGTAACTTATATATCGGCGGTTCAATCACTGAGAGCGATATGCTCCAGACAACCTTTGAATAAACATGACTGTATGGATTTTTTTTACCAACTTTGATAATGGAGGAAAAAAGTATATAATATTCAATTTTAATCAAATATTTATTATATGTCAAAATAAATGAATACCATCTTAATTACAATATAGGTACAAAATACATACAGTCATTTTATCACAAACAATTAAAACCAAACAAGAATTACTAGCTGTCTGGTGAATTTATACAAAAATGACATGGATAGATCTTACATAAGTGTATCGACATAACAACAATTCTAAATTGTTGTGTTCCGGCATTTAGATGTAAGATAGCCAGCTCCTCAGACTGTTGAGGATTCCGGGTAAAGTGCGCTTCTACCTTCGGCCTTATCATTACTTGAAACCAGATCAGATGATGGACAAGTGCTTCCCCGTCGTACAGAAAAACAGAAAAAATGCAAGGCTTTTCCTTGAAGCAACAGTATGGGGGTTTCTTAAAAAGGGCGCTAGAGACTTCTGGTGTCGTGAGCTACTGTCAGCGACAGAAATTGCCTCTATCAGGTAGGCCGTAGCCTTTTTGCCACCTTGGTGGTATTAAAAGGAAGGTTTTTTACATCATATTCAATGTTTATTAAGTATAGGTTAGGTACTATTTCAATAATAATTTTAATAAAGTGGATAAAAAATACTTCCTGTTTATGACTATAAGCAGGAAGTATTTTCTATGTGCTGGAACATACCTGGCCAGTATCAATATACTGACATGTTTACAATTATGTAGGTAGCTGTTAACCATGAACAATTTTAACTCTTTGAGTGCTGTTGACGATTGGGAGTGCCAGTAAAGAACAAAAGTGTTTTAAAAGGGTTTTACAAAATATTATGGACATTAACATTTCAATTTGAATATTTAGTTCCGAAAACATTAGGGTACGTTGAGAATTTTTTTTTCATGAACGTACTAGTGTGACAGAGCAATGTCAAGGTGAGTTGTAGAAAGAAGAGAAGAGTGGAAAGCTTCAATAAAATTATCTACAAGTAAGAATAGAATAACGCTGTAGTGTGTACGAAATTAAATCAAATAATACAAATATTAGGTAACACAGTGAATAAGTAATAAATCTCTGAAGGAGAACAGAAAGTAAATAAAATATAGATGTTAGCGCACACATAAGGGAAATATATTAAACTCATCAATCTAACTAAGAATAACAAAATACGTTCATCAATATTATAAAAAACCATAAATTATTTAAGTAATAAATAGTTTAATATTTTACGAAACACTGCCTATAGGTAGTACAACCAGAAATAGGTCGGATATTTTAAAAACTAGCTGTAAAAAATAAACATACATTAGGTGTTAACTAAGAACATTAAAAGCAATACTATGAACCATCGTATAAAAAAAACAAATCTAACGCAATAGTCATAGGAATCTAAACGCAGGTGGTCAAGGTGACTGCTATTATGGTTAAGATGATATAAATATTTTCGAACATAGCCCGTGACCCTCGGTGGATTCTGAACGCCATTCTCATGACGTATTGTGATCGACATACCTACGTAATCTGTTTACACTTATTAAGAAGGCCCAGTAGTCTCACTTTCCCATACAAACGTAGTTCAATTTTTATTTCGATGTGACAAGTCTGATTCAAATGTTTTTTTGCACGTATAATCGGATAGGGATAATCGGTGTCTGTGGTGCGTTACTTTTTCTAAAAAAGGAGTAAAAACCAAAATTTATGGAAGAGTTTTTCGATACAAACACTATTTTCCATATATTTTCATTGTTATTGCGTTTTAAGAAAAAGTAGTGCACCACAGACACAGATTGTCTCTTTCCGATTATACCTGCAAAACTTTATGTAAATCGGACTAACCACTTTGAAATCAATAAACGGAACTACGTTTGTACTGGTGAGCGAAAATGAGCGGTACTACAGTTTTGTGTGAAAAGTTACACATCCTTGTAATTGTTATACGGGACATTTATTTTACACAGCGCCATCTAGCCTCAATCTAAGCATAGCTCGTAATATGGTAATGAGATTACAGATACATATTTTTAATAACTTTTGTTTACAAATATTCAAAATAATATGCACAATGAACCTAACTATGTACAAAGGAAGCAGTCGTATTACCTAATAATAGTCTAATAAGTCAGATTACCATAACAATTCGAAATTGTTAATTCCTTTACCATACAAATGTAGTCCCATTTTCATTTCCACAGGCACAGATTATCTTTTTACGTTTATACCTGCAAAATTTCATGTGATTCGGTCTTACCACTTCGAAATGAAAAAGATTTATGAGTGATGGTGTTAGTTAGCCAGGCGGACTTAAAGCGAGTCCTACCACCAACCGAATCAAGCATAAATAGAACCCGGGACCTCTAGGTCTGATACTTGTGTACCACTAGACTACAAAGATGGTTCAAATAAAATCCATGATGAAAGACACATAGGACAATACTGTTTAAATAGAATCTGACCCCATCAGTATCTTCATCTATTTGTTTGGATGGATGGACAGTCCAGCCGCCATACATTCGCCTGGCAGGAAGCCGTTGCTATTGACTCGCGCACGCTGGAGTACGGAAGCTAAAAGTAGTAAAGCTCTTGTAATTGCTTGTCCGGGGAAATACTAGCGCCATACCTATCTCAGCCATGCAGTACTGCTGTGTTCCGGTTTGAAGGGTACGGTTGCCGGTGAAATTACGGGCACGCGAGGCCTTTAAGCCTCAAGTTGACGGGCGCAATGCTGAGCCGCATAGGTCATGTTCTTTTTGGATGTGACCTACGCAGTAAGGCTTTGTTATAGACAAGAGATGCACTCAACATCAGGTGGGCTGCGTGATGGTTCCTCCAAGTTGTATCAAATAAAAATAAAAGGGTAGATACTTTTTATCATGAATAAAAATATTTCGATGAAGGAATTGATTTACTGGTGCACCATACCACACTTATCACCTTGAATTATATTTTGTCAAATTTTCGATAAAAAATAACAGAAAAGAAAATTTAACCGAATCAAGCGCACAGGAAATACGTGATCATTCTATTACAATAGGTACAATAGGTCCCTAGTACTAATACCTACCATCAAATTGAAAGCGAGTTGACCATGAAATTCTGTTGGTTTACCTTATTTTTATGGATATACGTGAAGAAATAAATCGTGGGCTTTATTGTTTGTCCTAGTATGAGGAACAGAGATACCTAGGGTACATCTTTAACACCATCTATACGTATCTATATATATCTATATTATTTTAATAGGTTCTTTAAAGGACCTGTGGTAATCCTTATGAACCTGCAATACGGGCTTTAATCCTAGTGCAGGGGATAAGGACATCCTTACGGCTGTACCAGTTGATAATATTGTCTGGTACTTGATTCTAAAATAAATAAAATGTTATCTCTATCTTTATCTATACATTCGTTTGGGGTACTGAACCGCTTGGTCATCATCTCACCTGGTTTTAAGTATGATAAGACCGAATATGGAAGCGCACTTCACCCGGAATCCTCAACAAACTGAGGAACTGGCTATCTTACCTCTAAATGTCGAAACACAACATTTTTTTAGAAATGTTGTTATGGCGACAGATAGATAAGACGGTGGTAGCTAGCCAAGCGGACCATCTTACCTAATTCTGTCGCCATAATAACAATTCTAAAATTGTTGTGTTCCGGCATTCAGAGGTAAGATAGCCAGTTCCTCAGTTTGTTGAGGATTCCGGGTGAAGTGCGCCTTTACCTTTGGCCTTATCTCAACTTGTTACCAGGTGAGATGAAGGCCAAGTGCTTACCCGTCGTACAATAAAAAAATCAAAAAAAGATAAAAATACGTCATCCAGGTAAACGAAATTGTATCATATTCTTCATTGAAGTCGGTTTTCTTTTTAGTTTTTAAAACATAATTATTGATGTTTATAATCCTTTTTTTATATAAAGTCGGCTAAGTACCCCGGTAGCCGTGGTTCAGCCGGCTACAGAATTAAACTCACACAACACAATTTTACCAGAGAACGCTTCCACGGAGCGCATATATTTGGAGCTACTTTGCGGATAACAATCCCTCAGAGTCAAAAAGTTTCAATCCCACAAAGAGCTCTCGTCGAGAATAGAGGCTTTAGGGATGGGAAATTATGTTACGAGCAACTTGTCGATGTTTTAACACCTCGGCCGCCGCGCCCCCGCTGCTGCCGTCGTGAGGAGAGGCCTTTAGGAGAGGCCTACGGATGGATCGTATGCTCACCGGATCGTAAGTGGCTTCTCCTCCTCAAATTCTTATCCTAGTTTTCAGTTCATATTCGATTTATTTTTCTATGACGGGAAAGCGATCGGCCTTCATCTCACCTGGTGCCAAGTTATGATAAGACCGAAAGTGGAAGCGCAATTCACCCGGAATCCTAAACAGACTGAGAAAATGGCTATCTCAGCTCAAAATGCCGTAACAACAATGAGAATTGATATTATGACTACAGACTTACGTAAGTTGGTAGTAGCTCGCCATGTACACTTAAAACGAGCCCTACATCAACCAAACCTAGCACAAATTAGTACTCACAACTAGCAAGGAATTCAGTGTATTTTGAATTGAACATGGTGCACGCAGGTGCGTGTACTCTAAAGTATTGGAGAATTTATTCACCATCAAATGATGATATTTTTATGGTGTCCATAACCATAATCGTTTCTAAAGTTATATTACCTACGTTGTATTTCACAGCATCTGTACAATCTTGGAGACTTGAAGTCCAGAGTGAAATAGGCTCAATGCTGTGAATAGGTTTTAGACAGTCGTTCTCCATTTATTCACCACCTGTATTGGTATGATTATAATTGAAGCAAAATGTCTAATTGACTCCACTGAGTGAGGCCGCTGAGATTATACACAATGGTGTATGATGCATTTAAATTGAGTTAGGATAGTAAATGTTGTAAGCCATTACGGGATTGTATTGAGTCCGACGTAAAATGTCATTATGGAAAGCATGATAAAAAATCGCTCTAATGCTTGGATATCAATAAAAAAGTAAGTTTATTTTAATTGAGTAATACATACTTATCAATGTTATAATTTGTTTTTCTATTCAAAACAATAACGTATTTCAGCATAAAACACTGGCGTGTGTTTATTCTAGATGTATCATATTGCGGCGCATTTTCTAATCTAATGTTTGTAATTTTATCGATAACCGAGACGTCCCTACAGGTTCTGAGGAAGTGCAATATCGGATATCTGGCGGGTGCACGTCAACGGAATAAAACACGGAAATCTCACGACACAAGTCGCGTGCGGCGAATAAGAATACTGCCCTTTGTGTTGTAAGAATTACTGAGCTTTGTCGATAATATACGATGTCGATAGAATGTGGCAATATCGATAAATTGACAATATAATCAAACAATGACGAACACCTCGTTCGTGGTTTTCAGAATAAAATATGAAAGTGGTTTTGTTGTTTGCTACAATTGCTGTTATTATGGCACATCTTAGTTAGTTATTGGATTGTATGCTGGTACCGTACTTATGACAAGTAAACCATCTAGTAACTAACATCCTATTACCATATACCATAGTGATAAGACGGATTGAAAAAAGATACCTTAACCTATAAGTTTACATTTTCATGAAGAAAATAAATTTTATCCTTAGCTTTATTTTTTTATTTAAGTCTGTCGCCATAACAACAATCAACAAAGGTTTTTTTTTTTGTTCTATAACTTCCTGTTCTGTAACTTGTTAAAATTGTAAAAAAATCTTTAAACCTTTCATTTGATATGCTACATAATGCTATTAGCCAATCTTTTTATTTAGTTTCACTTTAC
This sequence comes from Venusia cambrica, assembly GCA_951394065.1. Classification (NCBI taxonomy): domain Eukaryota; kingdom Metazoa; phylum Arthropoda; class Insecta; order Lepidoptera; family Geometridae; genus Venusia; species Venusia cambrica. Next base: position 13,517,637 of record OX596035.1, read on the forward strand.
CACCAATATAAGAAATGGGGGCACACGGTAATAATGTATTACCGTCTGCCCCCACCGTTCATTCGTGGGGGCAGATAGCCATAAGTGTTAACGTCTGCCCCCACGTGGGGATCGTCCGTGGGGGCAGACGGTAACAATTCACATATATCAACCTTTAAAACCGCTACACGTAATTTGACACCAAATTCTAGATGTAGTTAGCTAATTTTAACTTTGCCGTCCGGTAGACTCGGAAAAAAAATGTGTGTGAAAGACAAACAAACACGCGAGTGATCTTTTCTCTCTCAAGGGTTCCGTTTTGTCATCAGAGGTACGGAACCCTAAAAATGTATAAACAAGACTATATCGCATTACTCAATCTCGTATTTTTATTCAAATCACATAAACATCTCACATATTTTTTTTGTTATTTTTGAGTTCTATAACTCCAAAAAATATTTAAACTGTTAAGGCAGTGTTATGCTTTCAGTCCACCGTTTTTGGTCGACTTTATTCGCAAAATTGGTCGCCATGAAAAACTCTTTCTAACGAGATAATAAATAGGTTTTCAACACAATAAATACGTTTCAAAGTATATGTAAACCCTGAAAATCAATTCTGAATATTGTTCGACGTTTTTTTTAAATCGGACAAGTCGTTTCATAGATTACCGCCTTCAACCGAATTTACGAACATACCTCCATGTAACAGTAGCGTATATATGTATTGAAATATTTTCCTGGAAATGATTACTGCTGTAGATAGATAGATAGATAGATAGATAGAAAACACTTTATTGCACTAATAAATAAAAGTACATGGGCGAACTTAATGCTACGAAGCATTTTCTTCCAGATAACCCTTGTGTAGTATGGAGTGGGTGGTAGTGCTACTTAACGGGAGAAATGATATTTTATAGTAATTTATTACTAATACATAGTATATACACCTACAATCAAAGATAATATTAATTATTAAAATAAAAAAATAAAAAATGCTGTAGTCCATGTGGTAAGCCTAGACACTAATGGTTCTTCTTATAGTTAATATTAATTATCCTGCAATGAAAAATATTTGTGCAGGATCTTTGGAAACGCTTAATTTGTATATAGACATAAGCCATTTTTTTTTACGTTAAAAATAACGTAAAAAAAAAATGAGTTTGTTAAAAACCGCTTATCATCAAATAATTTCGGAAAACAAGCTAAGTTCTATTTGTGAATGTTTGAGGAGTTTCAGCTTTGACTATTTCACAAGGTACCTAATTAATAATTACTATATAAACGTAGGTATTATCATGGAAAACTGTTAACTCAAGCTGGTATCGCCGGTTTCGTAATAGACATCTAGCTCACTCTTCCGATATATGAGAGATAAGGATGGAGAATATCGTTATGCAACCCAAGTTAGCTAACCTAAGTAGCTAACGATAATGTTCGATAGTAGCCACGTAATTCTATGTTTACATACTTGTGCTAGGCTCTTCGTTACTGCTTAGTAGCTTGTTACTAAACAGCCATTATTATGTAAACAAAGTACAAGCTAAATGCAAAATGCCCATTCGTTCAGACAAACAAAAAAAAACTGTTAGGAAAAAGTAAGCTACATGCAGAATGCTCATTTAGTTCAGAAAAATAAAAAAAACTGATTGGAAAATGTTTTGTGGTCATAAATGGAGTTGTGGTCTTGTGGTCAATTTTTAACCGACTTTCAAAAAAAGAGGAAGTTCTAATTTTTCGGAATCTTTTTTTTTAATGTATGTTACCTAATTACTCGAAGATACTTGGAGCGATTTGGAAAATTATTTTTTTGTTTGAACGGTACACTTCACAGGTGGTCCTATTGACAGGTCAGGATCTGATGATGGAATCCTGGAAAAATCGAGGAACTATTCAAATATTATAAGCACGCTTGAAGTGATTCGGGTGTATTACCTCAAAAGTAAGGAAAAAACGGACCCCATATAATCTATATGGGGTCCGTCACGCGTCTGACTGTCTGTCCGTCCATCTGTCATCAAAATAAGTAATTGGAAAGAATAAGTCATCCAGGTAAACGAAATTGTATCATTATTCTTCATTAAAGTCGGTTTTCTTTTTAGTTATACACAAAGCCTCATAGCTCAGTTGGTAGTAACTCTGCCTTCGGCGCTGTAGGCTGTGGGTTCGATTCCCACCCAGAGCAAACATTTGTGTGATGAATATAGATGTTTGTTTATGTGTTTGGGTGTTGTATCATATAGTACGTATGTATTTACAAAAAGTATTTAAGTATTTTATCCGTAATCTAGTTCCCATATTACAAGCTATGCTTAGTTTGGGGCTAGATGGCGCTGTGTAAAATGAATGTCCTGTAATATTTAATTTAGTTTTTAAAACGTAAACGTAATACTAGGTAAGTATTCTAATATGAAACTAGGTTACTATACCTGTGTGGAACCGTTAACTTTTTAGGGTGTGCCTATAGGGTGCCGACGGGTCCCTATTACTAAGACAACGCCGTCTGTCTGTAACTTTGGTTTCGTAATACGAGTAGGTAGCTGGTTTACATTTTCATCAGATAATGTGTTATTATAGCGGACTACCAGAAAATATATAAAGATTAACGGAACCCTAAAAGGATAGGAAAGTTAAAGAACCTTTTGTTGGTAGGTAGGTACACATATGTACCGCTCACGTCTCGAACCGGGAGTCGTGAGCGAAAACAAACAAACAAACACGAAACGTTTATTCGATATGCATACAAAATATTTAGTGAGCATTTCTAGCTAACCCACTTCACAGGTACATTACACAACCTTTCTTGCATTGTATCAATACTACTACATTTTATATTAGTAAAATTATTAGTAATAAAAGTAAAATAAAATATAAATGTATTTAAATAGTACCTGCTATATCTATATCTTCATTGCATGTCAAGAAAGCACTTGGCCATCATCTCACCTGATGCCAAATTATAAGGCCGAAGGTGGAAACGCAGTTCACCCGGAATCATCAACAGTCTGAGGAACTCCGTGCACAAAACATGATTTTTTAATTACCCTCATCATTGTATCTTGTTCAATGTGCCCACTGCTGGGCAAAGGCCTCCCCCTAATTTCTCCAATCGTTACAATCCCGAACTCGTTCAACCCACGCGTTGTCAAAATCAAGCTTAGCTTTCCGTCAGAGCTCTTTTTTTTTTACGATGGGTCGGCTCTTGACCACGATACTTACACAGGTAAGAATGAGATCTACGATGGAGCGAGCCTACCCAGAAAGTGCCTATTAACTCTCTTCTTGAAGGGTCGTAAGACAGCGGAAAAACAGACGCTGGGAGCTTATTCCAAGTTCTTGAAGTGCGCACAATACAAGATTCTTGAAAGCGTTTAGTTCTTATACGTGGGATTTCAACCAGGTGAGGATGATAATAGGGCTGTGCGTCTGAAATTTCTATTGAGAAATGGCGAAGGCGGTATAAGGTCGTGAAACTCCTGCGCACACTCACCGAAGTACAATCTGTAAAACACCGACAAACACGCAACCTTGCGACGATGGCTCAGGCTCTCCAGCCTTGCTTTGACAAGGTACTCTTCACCTATGATATTTTTCTCGGTCTACCGCGGCGTTTGATTTTGTAGGGCTCCATTGGGTATTGGGAAGACACAGAAATCCATAAGTTTCCGTTTAAATGATATTGGGTAATTCATCCTCCACCAGGCATTAATATCTTATTAAGGGTATAATGTTATTTTATTTTTATTTTATTTATTAGGTTTACCAATAACGGTTGCTACAACATTGCATGCTTACTTTAAACCAAATTAATATTTATAGCTAATTGCACAACCAATTAAAGGCAAACACAGCATGCAAAATTAGGAGCACACAACTTAAATGAGATAAAATTAGATAAAACTAAGTAGACAAGTAAGAAGAGAAGAGCTTAAATTAAGCGCTTTTTTAAAGGTAAAAAAAATAAAATAAATATTCATATTTATTCAATATAGGTATATAGAATTAAACTTACTACTGTACAAAGGAAGACGTCTGGTTACAAAGGACCGTTACAAACGGTCCATGGGTAAATAAATATAAAAGTTTTTTTGTAGTAGTTAAGACCATCGCAAAGATATCTCCTCTAATAGAAAGAAAGAGAAGAAACTTCTCTAATACAGGTTTAAACCATAACCATTTAGGATGTAAAAAAGTATTTTTTATTTTCTCCATGTTTTCACTGAACGAAATATGAATCATTCATTTTACAACATGAATATTGTATATGAGCACAGACATACCTACACTTTACAATTAAACAAGATAAAAACAGGTCGTATATGAGCAAAATATTACAAGATTAGCAGGAGTGTAACCTAATAATATGTACCGACAATTCCTATTGTTTTGCAATTGAAGGTTTGACCGTAACTAGGTACAGTTTATTAGAATCATATTAAGTTATAGAGAGTTAGTTTACTTGCTACATGCTTGCATGAAATTAAGAAGGAAGAAAGAAAGACACAGCATAAGTATTCTATCCGTAATCTAGTTCCCATATTACAAGCTATGCATAGTTTGGGGCTAGATGGCGTTGTGTGAAATGAATATCCAGTAATGTTTATTGAAATAAACAATCCCATTTGGTAGTGTAATATTTAGATTATTTTCACCTTCTTGGAAAATCCGGTGAGATGAAGGCAAACACATCCCCATTGTACAATAAAAAAAAATACAATTTCTATATATATTTTATAGAAATTGTTACAGTTATGACTTTATTACAGATCCTTGGCTCAATATTAAGTTAAATACATAAAGAGAATGTTTTTTTTTATTGTACGACGGGGAAGCGCTTGGTAACATCTCACCTGGTAACAAGTTGAGATAAGGCCGAAGGTGTAGGCGCACTTCACCCGAAATCCTCAACAAACTGAGGAACTGGCTATCTTACCTCTAAAAGCCGGAACACAACATTTTTTTAAGAATTGTTATTATGGCGACAGAAATAGGTAAGACGGTGGTAGTTAGCCAGGTGGACTTGAAAAAAATCCTACCATCAACCAAACCAAGCACAATATTGTACTCCCCTGGGGATCGAACCCGGGACCTCTGGATCTGAAATCGGTGGGTTGAACCACTAGACCATAGAGACGGTTAAAATTAATGTGGCCTTATTGTGTAGCACGCAGGTCTAGAAAACACGTTTTCCATAGTAATTTAAAGTTTTTCAACAAAAAGACCTGCTTTGCCATACAATAAAAAAAATGTGAGGAAACATTTTTTTTTTATTTACCTCTTTTAAAGAGATCAAACCCAACAACAGGAAGGGCTCGAAAATGTAATAATGAATTTCAAATGCCAAACTGTATAAAGACATACAAAATACCTTAATAAAAAGTCTCAAACTTCCAAACTAAGCCAAGCCGCCTTGTACGAACCTTGTATACCTAAACGTCTATATATATACTTGCTTTATTTATATTATAAATATATATGTTAATTAAGAAAAGATTACAGATATTTTCAATAAACGCTATAAGAAATTCTTATAACTTTCATTGCATTTTTTATCGTAAACTAAGTTAGTTTGTTTTAACTTCACCGATAAAAACCATAAGTCGTCAGCTCGCTGCGCACTATCGGTCCACTGACCGTTGTTGCGCACGCGTCGCATTCGATATTTAAATAAAAGATACGATTCGTAATTCAAAAAGTTGAAATCGCGAGCGTTCTTTTGTTTTTAATTTTAAAAATGGATCCCGAGAAGAAGCAAAGTGAGGAAGTGACAGTGGATGACATTTTGAAAATACTAGGACCGTTCGGAAAGTTCAATGTGTTCAGTTTTGCTTTGATATTGCTCCCGGTTTTTTTGTCCGGAATGTATTCCTCCGTGTACAATTTTGAAGTAATGGATCTTAAGTACAGGTAATAAGTTAATCTACCTATCTACTACCTACATGGGTATTACACAACATGACTTATGGGCTCATTTATATTTTGTTCATTGAATTTGAAATAACTACCTTCCTCGTGGCTTTGTTTGCGTGGTATCTGGGTAAAAAGTGCAAAATTGCAGCTCAATGCATGCAGTCAGCTATTCTGGCGTGAAGGAGAAACTAACATCCAAACAAACTTTCGCATTTTTTAAATTAGCAGGATAGGAAAATGATGAAAAACATAGGTATAGGTATAATAATATGGTCACCCGAGCTACTTTTTAGATTTGTAGTTTTTCTAAGCACTTTCAATCGTATAAAAAGCGCGACTACCTTCACTTACTTTTTGTGCTGCAATTAAATACCTTGTAAAAAAATCTGCGCAAAAAGTTGGTAGCGCTAATAAAAACGAAAGTAAAAACTTTTTCGATCTATTTACTAATTACCTTCATAGGCAAACTCTTTGGTGTTCGATAAAGATCATGAAGGACAAACACAATGAACAGAATTTCACGGCTTTAACCGTCTCTTCGTTCTGAATATTTTCAACTAGTAGGTAGGTTATAATCAAAATCATAACTAAGTAGGTAGGTATTACATAAAATAGTATAGCTAGGCGTGAGGGATTGACAAAGTCAAAGTATAGTAAGTACCTACGTTTTTTTATCAGTAAGATTTTTAGGATGATTTTGAAACATCATATCTACTGCCTGTTCGTAATCGCGACCATATCAAAAAGCAAGAAAAAAATGCTAATGCAATTTAAAATTTAAGGATGTGATTCGTAAAAGGTGAAGTGGTGTACTAAAAAGGATTTTTGCGAATTCCCACGGGATTAAGGTAATGAGGTCCCAGCCGTTCCACTAGTATCTAGCTACCGCATAAAATAGGTTGGCGCGAGTGACAGACTTCAAATTTAAAGTTTAAATTAAAAAAAAAAAATTAAAGGTTAAATTTAAAATTTTTAATATAAATTTAAAATTTAATCTAATTTTCCATATTTTAAGGTGTAGATGGTGTATTGTACTATGGAAGGATTTTCGGAAATTCCCACGGTATTGTGGCCCGTTATTATGGTTCCATATCAACATTTGTGGATAACTCGATTATTCTTCTGTAACGCATCACTGTAATGTGAATATTAGGTAGTTAAATTTAAAATAGCTTGAATTAACATATTTGGCTTGTTTATACATCTGTAATAATTTTCCCACAATAAACATAAAATGTTAATAATTGCTGTAGCACAAGGCTAGGTAGGATTTTTCCTAACTGACTATCGCGATAAATACGCTTGAATTAGTTAAGGGCCTAAAATAATATGTAATCAATAGGTATTGCGCATAGCTTCACACACACAATCACACATATTAGCTACACATAGAGCAATAGCTGCCTCTATAGTCTAGTGGTTCTAACCGATTTCAGATCCAGAGGACCCGGGTTCGATCCCCAGGGGAGTACAATATTGTGCTTGGTTTAGTTGGTGGTAGGACTTTGTTTAAGACCGCCTGGTTAGCTACCACTATCTTACCTAACTCTGTCGCCATAACAACAATTCTAAAATTGTTGTTTTCCGGCATTTAGAGGTAAGATAGCCAGTTCATCAGTTAATTGAGGATTCCGGGTGAAGTGCGCCTCCAATTTCGGCCTTATCTTAACTTGTAACCAGGTTAAGCGCTTCCCCGTCGTACAATAAAAAAAAGAATAGTCAAGATCAAGATGATAGGGGTCCCAGGGAACGATTAGATAGATAGATAGTTAGCTCTTTATTGTTCACCATTTACAAATAACATAACAAAATACAGATAGTGGAAACTTAATTTAAGCGTCACTGGTATAACAATGGGCAGCCTTATCGCTGAAAGCGATCTCTTCCAGGCAACCGCTGGATGGACAGATAAGATAACGATTATAGATAGCGAATTCAATATCTCATTGTTTTTTATTTATTTATCTACATTGCACTATTATTACAATCTTGACCTAATACAATAGCGTAGCTATCATTATAATAATTAACATTTAAACAATATAATTTAAATCAAAAACTATCAATAATAATTGTAATTAGTAGTAGTAATTTAGTATAATATAATATATTACTAGACATATTATATGTTCCCCTGAGAGAGCCCCTATCCTGACTAGTTGATCGAGTAAGCGAAGCGAACGAGATCTCTCAGTTAAGTTGGGAAATCCGGCACTGTATGTATGTATGTATGTATATATGTATATATGTGGCAATGTTTGTGACGGCATAACTCTCGAACGGATTATTCGATTTTCATTAAATTTAAACTAAACAGAGAAAACTGGTCTATTTCATCTATTGTTATTCACTCAAACGGTACGTACTTTTGTTTACACAAAGAAAAAAGCTGCTGCCTTTTTGGTTGACTTTACGATATCCGTGGGCTGGAGGGGTAGATTTTTAAAACACAACTACTAAGGCAACAGTTTTGAAAGCACTTTTCAAAACGCCTTTCCATTGTTTCATGTTAATAAGGATACATTACGTTAGCAACAAGAGAGAGCCTCGAACACAGGTGAATAAAGAGAGTTCGAGATGAAAGTGCTTAAGTAAGGTGAGAAAGGTGTAATGAAAGCACATTTTTATCGTTTGTTAATTACGTTCTATTTGAGAAATGATCTCTGTCACAAACCAGACATCACAAGATCTCAGTTCGGGGCGAACTACTAGTAATTTCAGTGTAATTAGTAGTTTCTAGTACCTCACACCCGAAAACCTCCGCATTTTTTTCTTTGATTTTACGTAAGATTCCAAATTTTTGTTTTTTAACTACCATTTCATTTTGCAACAGTTAAGTACTTAGTAAATTACTTTGAGTAATTAATTCATTTTAAGTAATTAATGTTGTTGTAAATTAATTATTAGTTGTAATTTAATTGGAAATAATGAACTGTTGCTTTTTTTTATGTACTACGGAGATGTGCTTGGTCTTCATCTTACCCGATTTTCAAATAATGTTATGGTCGAAGGTGGAAGCGCACTTCACCCGGAATTTAAAACAAACAGTAACTGGGTATCATACCTCTAAATGCCGGAACACAACAATTTCAGAATTGTTGTAATGACGAAAAATATCAATGTAATAGTAGGTATTTGATCTATGTAAGTAGGTAAAGTACTATTAGTTTTTTTTTCAATAGTTTTCAAACCACGAGTTTATATAAGCACTTTTTTCGTATTATTTCGTGATACATTTTCTACGATGTCCTGTTACCAACTTTTGATGGGCATATACAAGTTTTGACGAGGCTTGGTGAGGCTTTAGGTACTTGGACGAGGATGAGGTCGCAAGAGCAAGGGTGAGCAAGAGGTAATGACATTCCCTCGCACCAACGGAACACAGCCAACATTGGTGCTAGACTTTGGCAGGAGCGAAGTCGTAAGCTGGCGGCTTATAGGTCACTTATATCACCAGCGATAGAATCATTCAGACGTAACCGTTGACCAAAACAACGAGCTCGTTGGCCACTTGGAGTCTTCTGAGTCTTGCCTGTGCAAGTTCAGAGTTCAAGAGATTACCCATTCTTCTTTAAAAAAGGGATTAACCTCTGGGAGGTATAGATGCCCCTTTTTTGTCTACAGTCCTGTAGTAGCAGGTATTCCCAAAAATAGCAACAATTTTAATAGCACCTAACCTATTCCGATTAAGAGCAGCTATCGACATGTTTGTTTGTTGCTTAGTTTGGGAATAGCTGCTAATAATAAAACTATTATCTAAAATATAGAATATACAAAAATAGTAACTATAGAGTAAAGACTCCAAGTGATGGGCCTTTTGTTGTTCTTACATAGCAGCCTTGCCCTCAATTTTTCAAATAAAGCTCATATTGATCACTACAATGAACATGAACAATTAACAAACAAATTCTTGCTATTATTGTATTACTGCAGGTACTTTCAATGTAAAAAACAATTTCACAATCAGTCATAAGACAAAGATACAGATCCTTACAAAGAAATAAATAAATAAATAAATATTACAGGACATTCATTTTACACAGCGCCATCTAGCCCCAAACTAAGCATAGCTTGTAATATGGGAACTAGATTACGGATAAAATACTTAAATACTTTTTGTAAATACATACATACTATATGATACAACACCCAAACACAGAACAAACATCTATATTCATCACACAAATGTTTGTCCTGGGTGGGAATCGAACCCACAGCCTACAGCGCCGAAGGCAGAGTTACTACCAACTGAGCTATGAGGCTTGTCAGACAAGGAATTGCATATCTACTTACTTATTTCTACATAACAGAAATCAAACCGAATGCTTATTCGATACCTATTCCTAACTGTCAAGTATGGTTATGCTATTTTCAATATTTTATACGTATTTACTTTTAGTTGTAAGGGGCCGCCTTTCGCAGCAAAAGCCTGCTCCAGCTCATTGCACCTCATTCTGTCTTAAGCGGCTCTGCTCCAGGTTTTTCCCGCAATAATCGTCCCATATAGAAATACAATTTTATAGGGGCTGTTGTGTATATAACACAATGACATCCCCATCATTAAAGGCCTTCTTTGTAGGTGCTATTTTTAAGAATTCCCAAACTGAGCACCATAGAAACATGTCGATGGGTACTCTTAGTGGGATGGGAATTGGTTAGGTGCTATTAGATTGATGCTATTAAAATTGATGCATTTTTAAGAATACCTCCCAAAATCTCAATGGCCCGGCGAGGCGTTGGCATGATAGGTCGCGGAAAGTAGGATGGAAATGGCTCATGCTTGGGGCTCGCTTAGGGGTAATCAACAATGAAAGAATATGGGCTGGAATAGTGATAAAACAGATTTGTCAAGGCTTAGCTCCTAGCAACAACACAATGCAGTGTTACTGACTAAGTACGATCCATTCTAGTGGTTAATGAAGAATGTAACCGAACGCAGGCTGCTACATGTAGTTTGAAACCGCAGACTCATGTCAAGGAAAATTACGACTTCTCAGATATACATCTGAGAAGTCGTAATTTTCCAGATTCCAGAAAAGTAACAAAAAAAACAGACTCGATTTTTTCTTCCTCGAGTTCACCTCTGATCACTTCTCAATATTTTAAAGATGCCCTGCCAGTATATTTATGGAAATATTATTAACGTGCGTAAAAACTTTTTGTTTTTTGAAAAAAAATTGATGAACATAATCTATATTATATGTATATAAAATTAGAAATAAGAGTCTACTTGCTTATTACACAAATAGGCTGTATAAGTTAATAAATCGTCTATAGGTCAAACTGTATGTAAACTGTAACCGCTTTGATAATAACGTTCTAAGTTTGTCAAATAATCAATTTTAAAATCCTCCTCGGAAACCTCGGAAAGTTTATTATAAAATTTCTGATTAGGTACATAAAAGATAAGAAAGCTTAACGTGAAAAAAGAATTTGCTCCAGCGAATCAATTGTAATTAGTATTGAGGCTCTTTGTCATGGATCATTAAAAAAAAATGGACAAATATTTTAGCATTTCTCTTTGTGTACTGGTCGCGATTCCAAACAGGCGGTAGGTTTGACGTTTCAAGTGATCCTTAAAAATCTTACGGAATAAGAGGTAACTGATTTAGATTTAATTTTGATTTATTTATGTTCATTTTGCATTCATTGCTTTTGATTGAGGCGACACGTGAAGGGCTTGCTCTTATTTAGGCCAGCGAATTAATATAGCTATTCAGCGTGGCAATGCAGCCAGTATCCTGGGCACACTTCCGTCTGGTACTGGTCTGGAACAGTTGAGTTACCTATAGGCCGTTTGTAGCGGTCCTTAGGTAATCTGACGGATTCCTTTGTACACAGTTAGTTTAATTGTACATTTTATTGAATAAAGTTATGTTGAAATAAAACCAATATAGGCATATTTCTTGATCTGGCCAAGGCGTATGACACCGTGTCCGTTGCTTTAATAAAAAAAATTGGTACTTCCTTGAACTTTTGAAATTATACTTCTTTTGGTGCATTTGAATATGATGAGTGTTTTTTTTACGATACGCGCGCATTCCGACTCTTAAAAGCGACACCATGAAGTTGGTTGCGTTTTAGAAAAATGATTACACCAAATTAATAAATAAAGTAAATGTATCTACATAAAATTCAAATAAATCATTCAAAATTCAATGATTATAATTAAATGTATGACTGAAACTAAAACAGTGCTTGACTATCAATAAAATATATTAATCTGAACTGATGGAAATTATAATATAATTTATAGGTATGCTTAACAATGTAGGTATAGTATGGTGTATTGATGTAACAAGCCAAGCATATACCCGTCGTACATTAAAAAATATAAAAAAAAGACCGATTAAATACGAATATAATGTTTAATTATACTGAATATGCAATAAATTTATGAATCAGTTTAATATTTTATGTAGGTTAGGTTACTACAAATATTGACAAATATTAGATAGGTAAATAATTAAGTCCACAGAAGGTTCACAGGATCTACAACACAAGCCTTTTGACACTTATTTATCCTGGCCAAACACACAAAGGAATGATTTTATAATCTGTCCTTTGTAGTTAAGTATCTACCTAATGCATATTTTAACTTTTAAATGTTAAAAAAATAAGAATATCTTAATGAAATAAATGTTTGGTTGGTTGATTGATATAATTTGTGAAATATATACAGATGTTTTTTTCTGTGTTATGGTGTTATAATGTATATGTAATGTAATAAGTAGGTATTTACAAAAGAGGTACTTATATATTTTATATGTTTTATTTGAAATTGGTAAGGTAAGCCTCGAAGCTGGAGTGATTTCCCACAACTGGGCACCAAACACAATCCATTTTTCATAGTAATGTTTTAAGCAAAAACATACTTCATTATATTACAAACACTTAGAACTATAAAAACCTAACTACAACGAACACTTCATGTTATAGTAATTAAAGATGTTATAAACAGTATAAGGTACATCTCACTTATTCTGTCAACGAGTGCCAGTAAAAAGGTAACCTATTATGGATAACTCGCATTTTGAAAAACTGGTAGGAATACTCCATCTTCTCGTGGTTTAGTATAATTACACTAATTACCACGTACAGAGCCCCCTGTATTTATATCGTATCCTGTTCTATAAATACGTGTACAGTTCACGCAATTTATAAGACCCCATGGATAGGGCTGTCTGCATTCGTCCCATCTTTACATTTTTTTTTTACTGTACGACGGGGAAGTCCTCGACCTTCATCTCACCTGGTAACAAGTTAAGATTAGGCCGAAGGTGGAGGCGTACTTCACCCGGAATCCTCAACAAACTTAAGAACTGGCTATCTTACCTCTGAATGACGGAACACAACAATTTTAGGATTGTTATTAAGGCGACAGAATTAGGTAAGATGGTGGTAGCTAGCCAAGCGGACTTAAACAAAGTCCTACCACCGACCAAACCAAGCACAATACTGTACTCCCCCTGGAGATCGAACCCGGGACCACTGGATCTGAAATCGGTGGCGGTAAAAGCTTATTTACATACGTAGGATGATGCTCCAGTTAGAAGTTTATCATTAGGATCTTGCAATGGATAATGCAAAAGAGGCACAGCCCTGATTATACCTACATTCTCACAGTCTAGCCCTTGTCCATCAGCCGTTCATTGCTCTGTCTTGCCTTTATTTATACCTACAGTATTTTTTCTTGACCTATCTCTAGAGAACTGGATCTCACAACCAGTCCACGTAATACCGAGGAGTTAAATGTAATGATGCTGTGATGTTATGAGCTGTAGGTACCTACAAAACTAACCTTTTCCACGTCCAATGTTTTGAACTGTTGGATAATACAAGCAATTTTTGAGAGACTATGCGTTATTTGACTGTTAATTTGAAAATGTATAAATATGTCATATTTAAAATTGTATTTCATTTACATATAATTTCATATATATTACAATAATAAGTAAATAGGTACTTAACCGCCTCTGTGGTTCACTGGTTCGCTTACCGGTGTCTGGTCCAGAGGTCCCAGGTTCGATCCTCAGGGAATTTTTGTATCGGATTTGGTATGAACCCCTCATTGTGACTCCTACTTGCACTTGACCAGTATTATTTAAACAGAACACAAGGACACTTTCAAAGCCTGAAGATATTTCAAAACTGAATCTTCAAAAGCTAGACCTACCTCAAACACAACGCAACCATCAGCTGTCACTATATTTGGCACGTGCTTATTGTTTACGCAAACGGCTAAGCCTCACGCGCTAAAATCTAACACGTAAACAAGGTTTTGCCGTAACTATACTCTTTACCCTCAACCACAAACCAGTATGCTATTTGTAAACCTATATGACCTCAACGCATATGACCCAAGTGTCAGTGACTATTGAAAGGTTAATTCACGAATTATCAATAGTAGGACAAGCGAAGGGTTAATTCGCAAATTATCAATATTTTGAGTCACATGGACAATAGTTTTCTCCCGGGATTGTAATTAATTGCATTTTTTTTATTTTATTATAGAGTACCATAGTGAGAAGGGCAGCTTGGGTGTACCTCTTGCAAGTTACCGGCCTAGGCATTAAACAGTGCCATAGCAATATCATTAATCATAATGGTCAATGCAGTAGTATGAGCATAAGTACGGTATTTTTTTAAGGGCCTACGAAAACGTAGAATTAAAAATAGCAGTAATATTTTTGTACCACTCTGATGACATCTTCAATTTTTATATCACATACGAAAAGGGCAGTTTGTTAGTACCGCGTGCGCACTACGCAATAAAAAACAAACAGAACCTACCATAACAATATAATGAATCTTATTGGCCAATGCATGGTATGAGAGCATAAGCACTGTAGTTTTTTAAGGACCTACGAAAACGTAAAAGAAAAAATGGCAGTAAAATTGTTTTACCACTCTGAACACATCTTTAATTTTTATATCACGTAGGTTCGATAGGCGTAGTCGTAGGATCGAGCATCGATATCGAGAAACACTAAATAGGTACATATATTAGGTACAACACTTTTTTGTCGAGTTCTAACGGTGGAATTGAATGATATTAGTATATAAATAATCATTTTAAAAACTATATCAAAACACGTATATAAATTTGGATTTTTTATTGTAAAAGCCACGATAACTAGTATTCTGTAATACCACGCCGGCCATCAGTCTGGCGTACATGTGACATTAGCATGTTGGTGACGCGACCCTTATGTTTTCCCCTACCAAAAATCACTCAATGCGTGAATATGATGATTTGGCTCTTGACCTCTAGGCTAGCTAGATGAGGTCTTCAATCCGCTAGCAAAAATCAGCGATTCCGTTGAACTCTAGGAGGTACCCCAAGTTATTTTGAACCCATAAAATGGTTGGTACCTGTAAAAAAGAAACGAAGTCTAAATTAGTCGAGACAGGTATTCAAAATACTACGTTAATTTGTTCCAGATGTTCAGTACCAGAATGTGACGTAGACCAGTCCATCCTGAACTACACGATACCCCACGACAGCCAAGGGGAGCCAGCAAGATGTCTGCGCTATGCTCCTCTGAGTAACATAAGTGAACTCTTGAATAGCAGCCAATGCTTGCCGCACTACTTCGACACTTCTACCGAGATTGAGTGCGGGTCATTTGTGTATTTGGAGCAACATTCTATAGTCCAAGAAGTGAGTGGGATCTCTTTATGTTGGACAGAGTCTGGGAGATATATATCTGCGCTCCTCTGAGTAACAAATTTGAAAAATCGATTACCTTTGGTTTATCGCATCGGAAGTGTCAGTGTTTTTAAATCCAGAGGTTCTGGGTTCGATCCCCAGGGGAGTACTGTACTGTGCTTGGTTTGGTTGGTGGAAGGTCTTTGCTCAAGTCCGCCTGGCTAGCAACCACCATCTTACCTAAGTATGTCGCCAATCGTTACCACAATTCTAAAATAGTTGTGTTTCGGCATTTAGTGGTAAGATAGCCAGTTCTTTTGGGTGAAGTGCGATTCCATCTTCGGTCTTATCAAAGCTTGTAAACCAGCGGAGCGAGTACGGTTCTTACCGATCGCATAATTTGACATTTAGAATCGTTAAATTTGATAAAATTGGTTAGAACGCAGACTTGCGATGGTCGTTATAACCAATCTTATCGAATTTAAACGATTCTAAATGTCAAATTATGCGATCGGTAAGAACCGTACTCGCTCCGCAGGTGAGATGAAGGCCAAGCGCTTACCTCGTCGAATAAAAAAAAGGTTTAAAATTTCTACAACGCTTTCATTAAACGTCTATTAAGTCATTAAACGTAATAGGTTTTTATAACATTTGATATGACATACCATTAGAAATAGTATAACATTCACTGATGAGCTATAGGATAACCCAAGCTATTAGCCATGAAGCGCTTTGCCTTAATTATAGTACCTACGTACTTATTTCAATTCATTCTATCTAGGTTTATTTTTCTCATTTTTTGCACATAATCTAAAATGAACATTGAATTATAATGACGACGATTTACGACAGCGATTTGTTTAAATACATGAATTTAAATCGTTTTGTACACGTAATAGCGTGTTGCACAATTGTCATCATCACCACGTGAGATTACGCATGAAAGAGCCATGCCGTATCCACAGCCACACAATATCGGTGGAACCAGCTTCAATTTGTGGCAACACTCGTATTTTTTAGGGTGTCGCGACGACGCGACGCGACCAGCGTTCATATGGCTGTATCTTTAGACAGGTTATTATAGTAGATTACCAGACAAAATATAAAAATATGCCACAAAAAAGTAAGAAACGCCCAAACAAGGAGCGCACTTTTTAAAGTTTTTTATTTAGTTCTTCAGGTAAAATGGTAACATTTCGAAGTTCAAACTAACTAAATAATAACCAGCCCACTAACTCAAATGAATACTCCAGAACGAAATTTCGAAAATCCTTTGATTTGCAACTGGTGTGCAAGTTTAGTGTCTAGTAATTTTTATAAGGAACATCCAGGTAAGACCCCTCGCGCGTAGTAAACTCTCGTTCTTGTGCTTCGTTTGGTTGGTGGTAGGATTTTGTTTGAGTCTGCCTAGCTAGCTACTTGGAGGTAGCCTGGTCTTACCTAATTCAGTCGCCATAATAACAACTCTTTAAAAAAAATGTGTTTCAGCATTTAAAGGTTAGGTAGTGAAGTGCGCCTCCACCTTCGGCCTTATCTCAGCATGTTACCAGGTGAGATGAAGGCCAAGCGATTCCCCGTCGTACACTAAAAAAAAAAAAAAAGAGCTCGGATTATGTTGTTTACTATAGATAGATTTATTTTAAAGTCTTTCAAATGATGATTATCTAGATTATGATATTCATCAAATGATTGTTTCATAATTTACTTTTTAGTATTTGTAGCATCTTTTAAGTCAACCCGTGAATATAGGTATTCATTGTAGGTATTAAATAAACTTTGATCCTTGCCATGACATCAGTAATAATGTTGCAAAGTTTCTTTCAAATCCATCGAGTAGATAATTTAGTAGTGAGGTAGGTAAATATTTTAATTTTTTGATAATTTTTAAACTATGTATGAAATGTCTGATTTGAACATTTCAAAAAGTAATCGACATGACATGTACTAAAACAGCCTTGAATACGAAACTATTTTGTGGATAAGGATTAATAGCTAGGTACAAATAAATTAGCAGGTAGAAACTATACCTAACACTTTATTATTTACTTTTAAAACATGAAAAAGTGCTTGTGTAATAACTATAATAGTTGAACATATGGTTTTGCTAACTTTAATGTAGGTATATATGTTCGCTAAAACGATGGAACATTACTTTGCTCTATTATCAACAGTTTTCGCATCGCACGCATTGTAAAGATTTTTTTCGGTAATTTTCCTATTGTATGTAATTGTAAAATGTATTTATATATAATTTATCAGAGTTTTCATAAGAATCCCTAACAAAACAGAAAAAAAATAGCCTATATTACTCAATGATACATAAAGCTTTCTATTTGTGAAATAATTGTTATCGATCAGTAGTTTTTGAGTCAATTGAATACAGTAACAAACTAAAAATACAAATATTTTCGCTTTATAATAATAGTGTAGATAAAAATAAAATTATCTATCAATGTAAGCTATAGTGTACCTGTAATTTCATCACAAACAATTAAACATAATATGTACCTACTAACTATGTACAAGGAAAGCAGTCCGGTTATCTGAGGACCGTTACAAACGGTCTTTCGGTGACTCCAATATCAGACCAGTACGGAAGCGTGCCCAAGATATTACATTGCCACGCTGAACAGCAGTGCATATTCGCTGGCCTACATAAGAGCCAGCCCTTGGGTCAGTTGTAGCCCCGCAGGGTACCGGCTGGATACGGGAGGACACCGGCTTCTAGCTAAGCCTTTTTCCGTGACAGCCGCGGCATAAGAATCGACCCCTCCAACTCAGCCCATGGATGTCGTAAAAGCCGACTGAGGGATCGCACCAGAAGAAGGGCAGCAGCTTCCTTCTGTGTTTTATCAACACCTTTACTGCTATCACCAATCCATCCGCCAAGGATGATTATGTCAAAACCCTCCAGCTTTGGAGGAGGCTCTGGTCAGTAGTGGTACATAATATCAGCGCTGACCTGTGTTACAGTGAGGCATAATGCTGAGTTGTGTCCCATTTGCTGCTGTAGCACACAGAACAAACTGGATTCACTTAATACCTACTCTTGTTTTTCTGTTTGACAATTTCATTCTGTTATGTGTGTTATAATAGTAAATAAATGAATGTCTGTGTAGTGGACACCAGTGGGTTAATTTTATGTACTATAAAGAAACAAATAATTAAGTATTACAATGTTCAGAAAGCCGAGACTTTAATCGGTTTCATCGACACAACGACTATCTACAACAAATATACGTAATAGCAGCTGACCTTATGTAACGTAAAATTGTCTTACAAGGCCATAATTGAAAAGTATCCAAGCGTTGATTTCCTTCATATGTGCCCTTTTGATTCCCTTCAGTGGCCTTTTCCCAAGCTTTGAAGTTCGCAATAAAATTCGTTCCGTTTTCAATCTACCGTTAAAGGGAGTAATTTGTTGGAATTTTTAATCACTTAGGTACTCACCCTCGAGTAGTTGTGTGCCCTGGAAATTCACCGTAGAATAGCTAAATTCGAAATTGCATTCTTAAAACTAATAGGTGCTGATTAACTTCCTCGTACCTTCTGATTAAATTATGTTTGTTTATTACATTGAAGCGTGATAAGGAAGCAATTATTGTACTCATTCGTCATTTAAGGTGGAATCTCAGGGCTATTGATATTTTTTAAGGGTTACCTCCGATGACAAAACGGAACCCCCAATTATAGCTCGCGTATAAGTCTATCTGTCTCTTACACCCCATTTTCAGCCGACTTTCAAAAAGAGGAGGTTCTCAATTCGTGTATGTTCCCCAATTAGGTACTCGAAGAAGCTTGGACCGATTTAGATTTTTTTTTTTATTTGAAAGAGTGTACTTCACAGGTGATCCCATTGATATCAGGTCAGGATCTGATGATGGAATTCCAGAGATATCGAGAGAACTCTTTACATATTATATGCACACTTAAAGTGATTTTGGGTATTTTTAGGGTCGGTATACTTCCCAGGTATTCCCATCTTCATCAGGTCGGGATCTGATGATGGGATCCTGGAAAAATCGAGGAAACTCTTCAAATATTATAGTCATTCTTGAAGCGATTTGGGTGTATTACCTCAAAAGTAAGGAAAAAGCGGACCCCATATAGGATCACGCGTCTTTCTGTCTGTACGTCCATCTGTCATCAAAATAATTGGAAAAAATACGTCATCCAGGTCCAGGTAAACGAAATTGTATCATATTCTTCATTGAAGTCCGTTTTCTTTTTAGTTTCTAAAACATAATTATTTTATAACGTATTTTTTCCAATTATTTTGATGACAAATAGACGGACAGACAGACGCGTGATCCTATAAGGGGTCCGTTTTTTCCTAACTTGTGGGGTAACTACGCCCTAAAAATGCTCAAATCGCTTCAAGTGTGCCTATAATAAATAAATAAAATTACAGGACATTCATTTCACACAGCTCCATCTAGCCCTAAACTAAGCATCGCTTGTAATATGGGAACTAGATTACGGACAAGAATACTTATACACTGTTTTGTAAATACATAGGTACATACTATATGATACAACACCCAAACACGGAACAAACATATATATTCATCACACAAATGTTTGTCCTGAGTGGGAATCGAACCCACAGCCTACAGCGCAGAAGGCAGAGTTACTACCAACTGAGTTAAAAAAATGATTGTTGTAAAACTTTGGTGCATTGTTTTCTGAATGAAACTGGATATATTCAGCATGAAGAGGGATTGATAAGGTTTTAAAATCTGTTACATTTGGTCTGCAAAAGCTGCTTGACCGACCTTCTGAGGAACAAGCGGCATCAACCTCAAGTACCTACTCTGAAGCAATGCTGTCAGCAGCCCAGGTTCATTTTCCCCTGGCTGGGTTCAAGATAGCAGGGGGCAATGCACAATACGCCGCGGTGCGTATGTTTGTAGGACATTTCCTCTCTTAAAATTAGAAAAAGATTTCTTCAACCTATGATGTTTGCCTAGCCACGAGTATTATCAAGTTGATGATTTGTTACGTGATCAAACGGCTTACTGATAGGCTTGTGAAAATTGGATAGCTACATGTAGATGGAGATTAGGTACTTGTAGCAATAAGTAACTCAACAGAGACAATAGTGGGATGTTTCTGCACCTACACCAGCTCTTGTTACCAGAAAACCATCAGAACACCAACGGCTTTCTTCTGTGTAATCTAGAACCAAGCGTGGTGATTATAGAAAATCTGGAATGAAAACAAAAAAAAAACTTTTTTTTAATCGGTTTAGAAAATGACGGAGTTCTGAGGTAATAAAAAAAATAAGAACCTCCTCCTTTTTTTAAGTCGGTTTAAGATGGATCACCGCAAAATAACGTCTGAATCAATAAATTATCTCAAAGCCGCTCTCTCATCTCAACAAACCTCAAACCCTCATAAGATAGCCTTCCATCCGTCCGCAAACATATTTAAATGTGAGTTTGCATCCATCGTACTTATAGGCCGATATAACCCCCTCTGTGGTTTAGTGGTTCAACCCACCGATTTCAGATCACCACCATCTTACCTAATTCTGTCGCCATAATAACAATTCTAAAATTGTTGTGTTCCGGCATTCAGAGGTAAGATAGCCAGTTCCTCAGTTTGTTGAGGATTCCGGTTGAAGTGCGCCTCCACCTTCGGACTTATTTCAACTTGTTACCAGGTGAGATGAAGGCCAAGTGCTTACCCGTCGTACAATAAAAAAAATATATATAACAGGACATTAATTTTTATACAGCGCCATGTACCTACTCTCAAACTAAGCAAAGCTTGTAATATGGGAACTAGATTACGTATATAACACTAACATACATTTTTTGTAAATACATACTTACATTACATTAATAATACAACACCCAAACACAGAAAAATATCTTCATATTCAGCACACAAATGCTTGTCCTGGGTGGGAATCGAACCCACAACCTACAACGTAGACGGCAACACCAACTGAGCTGTGAGACTTGTTTTATAAGTAAATTTATTTTTTCCAGTTCGATCTCGCCTGTCAGGACTGGAAGCGATCTCTGGTCGGCACTGTTCACAACGCCGGTTTCTTCGTGTCCATCCCTCTGACGGGCCTGATCTCCGACAAGTACGGCCGTCTGCCCGCGCTAGTCTTCGCCATGGTCTCCAACGGAGTGTTTGGCGTAGTCCGTGCGCTCGCGACTAGCTACGACATGTTTGTGGTCTTCGAATTCCTGGAGCCAGCTTTTGGAGCTGGCGTGTACACTGCTGCTTTTGTACTTGGTAAGGGAGAGAGCTTCATTTAAGTAGTTATTATTAGTACCGGTAAGGAATGGATCTCGTCGCATCTGTTTTTCCACACCAGTATTATATTGATGTCTTAAAGTCCAAAGGGAATAGGTACCTTTTAGACAAGCGAGCCTTATCTTAGGCCACATATTTACTTCTTTTAGGCCCGTGGAGAGCCATCCACGGTGACATGACTCCATCAAATAAAGTATTCTGCCAGGTTGTACATAAAATACACGCTGCTATTCATTTACAAAATCATCATTTTGTTGTATTTTTAGGGTTCCGTAACTCCAATGACGAAACGGAACTCATTTAAGATATATTCTCCGAACTTACCATAAGTATGTATTTACAAAAAAAAAGTATTTAAGTATTCTTTCCGTAATCTAGTTCCCATATTACAAGCTATGCTTAGTTTGGGGCTAGTTGGTGCTGTGTGAAATGAATGTCCTGTAATATTTATTATTTATTTATTATCGGACGGAACAAGTTGAAATCTGGTAAATATAGAATTGGATAGCGCTATCGTGCACGAGTAGCGTAAATAATTGAATTCAGGTTATAAAGGTCGATTTTGGGGGGAAGAGTGAAACAATATAAAAAATCTTTGGCCAATAGTATGTAGCATACCAAATGAAAGATCCCATCATGAGAGGATTACATATTTTTGTATAATATTAGCATGCAAAGTTTAAAAGTTATTGAAGAAAATAGACGAAATTACACTATTACCCCTAGATTACATCCAAAAACCAAGAAGCCCTCGCATAACACTCGCGTATACCTACCGATGGAACACAGCAAACTGCTTTCCCAGAAGCACTGGCACTCGCATGTACCTACCGATGGAACATAGCAAACTGCTTTCCTAGAAGCACTGACACTCGCATGTACCTACCGATGGAACACAGCAAACTGCTTTCCCAGAAGCACTGGCACTCGCGTGTACCTACCGATGGAACACAGCAAACTGCTTACCCAGAAGCACTGGCACTCGCATGTACCTACCGATGGAACAAAGCAAACTGCTTTCCCAGAAGCACTGGCACTCGCGTGTACCTACCGATGGAACACAGCAAACTGCTTTCCCAAAAGCATTGGAACTCGCGTGTACCTACCGATGGAACACAGCAAACTGCTTTCCCAGTAGCACTGGCACTCGCGTGTACCTACCGATGGAACACAGCAAACTGCTTTCCCAGTAGCACTGGCACTCTCATGTACCTACCGATGGAACACAGCAAACTGCTTTCCCAGTAGCACTGGCACTCGCGTGTACCTACCGATGGAACACAACACTACTTGCCGCCGGATAGCGACAAGAGGGTGGTCAAAAATCCAGGTGGACTTTTACAGTCACCTGTTAGTTTGTCATGGCACCTGTTAGTAAGTTATTGATACAGTTCTGTCTACCCGACACGACACGAAAAGTAAACCTTTCTTCCTTTTCGTGTCGTGTGAGCTTGTAACAGCTCTTGCTATCAGAATTTACGAACTTCCAGAGTTCCGTTGTTTGCTAAAATTATCTATTGAACAGAGGAGCAGTGAGGCTGATAAGGATTACAACAAACAATGCGGTGTAAAGAGCAAGAGACTGTTTGTATTGTTAAAAGGCCTATAAGGTCAATCACCCGAGATAGTAGGTGCTTAGCAAAATACCTAGTTTATGGAATAACTGGAATGTGAGCGGAACGCGAAGGCCGCAGCAAATCTAACGGAAACAAGCATATCCATGTCGGAAACTAACATTGGCATTGAATTGGCGACCGTATGAAATGGGGCCGTGAATCAATCACAGTTGACTCATGATAAGCATTCATTAAATTTAAAAAATTGGCAGTCATGGCAATTTTTTTTTCATTTTTAATATTCACGGATGTGAAAACTCAAATCTTTGGATTAGTTCTGTGGTGAGCGGGTGGTATCTAAACAAATATAAAAAACTTACCTTCATTTATTTTCTGTAAAGTTCTAATGGTCAAATTATATTATTTAAGTTTATATGTAGTATTACTTCATCATTTTGCAAAATATGTTATGCATATTAATATTAAAACTATCATTTACACTTCACATACTAATACCTCACACAAAATAATAATAAAATAGGTATTAAATAAATTGACATAAACTTACTATTGGTACCAACTTACAAGTAAAAATATCAAACCTACAAAATTAATATTGTATAGATAACCCAATCATATTTTTTTTGCAAACAAAAATGCAATACGCATATAGCATTTTAATTTTAAAATCCGCGTCACCTAGAAATGTTATTTACCACGCTGGTCGCCAGTCTGACGCTCGTCTTCCACTCGCATTGGGTCTTGTAAGGGCAGAACCGACAGCCCCAATAAGTGGGAATGGAAGCTTCTTTCTTCTTTTTTTCTTCTTCCCTTCCACTGCAACTTATTTTGTCGCGCGAGCGGAGAACGGTGATGGTGAATAAGGTCATAAATATCATCGAAGTACCCTACACCTGTAGCAAACTGACAAACACGTCACCTGATGATGGCTCAGGCTTCCGAGCCTTACTTGCTAACTATACTTTTAGCAAGATGAAGATGCTCTGCGCTCCACAGAAGCGCAGAAGTTTCTTTTTTTTATTTTTCTACGAGAAAACGCTTGGCCTTCATCTCAACTGGTGTCAAGTTATGATAAGGACGAAGGTGGAAGCGTATTTCACCAGGAATGCTCATCAAACTGACGAACTGGCTATATTTAAATGCCAGAACACAACAGTTCAGATTTGAAACAAGTCGTACCACCAACCAAACCAAACTAAGCACAAAGTTGTACTCCCTGGAGATCGAACCCGCGATCTCTGGGTAGACCACGGAGGCGGAACCATCCCAAAGTCTACAATAATCCATACAAACACGTACCAAGATTTTTTTTTATACGACTAGGCGACAGGACAAGCAAGTAGTCCACCTGATGGTAAGTGCATCTCTTACCTATAACATATAACATATATGCCTCACCGCGTAGGTCACATCCACAAAGAACATAGCTTACACGGCATCGCATTGCGCTCGTCAATTTTAACCCCTAATTTAAACAGCCACCATACCCTTCAACCCGGAACACAGCAATGCTGCTTGGCGGCTGAAATAGGTATGTAATTACTTAATTATTTTGTACGTAATTCGTAATTCGTAATAGTACTAAGTAGGTAAGTCAAAAGCAGGCTTCCCAATTACGACAGCAAATCATTATCATTTCAATTGTTTCTGCACATTATCACGGTCTACGGAGGTCGACACATATTCATTTAGGTACTTACTTCCTACTTTTGACTTTGTATTGTCCGATTATTGGAGAGTCATGGAATGTTTCCAATATTTTGGCTGATAATAAGCACAATTATGTTTCGTCCGGAGGTCTTGTTTGTCTGATCTAATTACGTTACTGGCAATTGCTGACAGAACGAAGTAACGAATAACCTACAAACTTACATACATAATTATGTATATTATGCAATTTACTGTGTCTATGATTCAATTAAATACTTTGATTTTTTGAGAAAAAAAATTAAGTGCGTATAAATTAATTCATCATAAATTTATTTGTACTTTATTGCACACACACACAGAAATAAAAGTACAAGATAACTTAAAATTAAAAACTATGGTAAAGGCGAGCTTAACTAATAAGAGTTTTCTTCCGTTCAATTTATTCAAATATTTATTTTGTAATGTAAGACTGTGTAGAGATTGGATCTCACTGGTTGGTGGTAGGATCCGCCGGGATGATTCAAGAAAACTTACCATCAACGCAGGTATCTACACAACCAAGAGATGAGATGAGAGATGTCAAGCAGGAACCCTAACCGCCTCTGTGGTCTAGTGGTTTGGCCACCAGTGTCAGATCCAGAAGTCCCGGGTTCAATCCCCAAGGGGAGTACAATATTGTGCTTGGTTCGGTTGGTGGTAGAACTTTGTTTAAATCCGCCTGGCCTGCCTAGCTACCACCATCTTACCTAATTCTGTCGCAATGAGAACAATTATTACATTGTTGTGTTCCAGCATTCATAGGTAAGATAGCCGGTTCCTCAGACCGATGAGGATTCCGGGTGAAGTGCGCTTCCATACTTCGACCTTATCACAACTTGAAAGATCAGGTAAGATGAAGGCCAAGCATCTCCCCGTCAACAATAAAAAAAAACTTAATATGCCAAGTTAGATAGGTATTCTATTCGTTAGCAGCTATACAGAGGTGATGTATAGTTTTCATACATTTCTATAAGTACGATCCTCACCAGTGGCTGTAGTCGGCATAAACCTGTGGTAGCGATACTGTATGGCTTCTAGTTTTGCTATCTGCTCAAAAAAGTTCAAAATCCTTTAGTATCTGTACAAAAAAGTATCTGCAGAAAAACGTTCAAGATTCGCGAATAGCCTTCGCATCCGTTCAGCTCATCGCGCTGACTGCAGTTTTTGCTGAAACTTCCGCTGACATTGTTTTAGCAACTTTCTTGGTCATCCGATGCGCCGATCCCACTGGGAACGATCTCGAACTCCTTTGTGGACTGACAGCATACTATCAACAATTAAAACTTCTCCTATTTCCACGTTGTTATAAGGCCTCGTTTCGGAGCTGTATTGTTCTAGCATATAGTACCTGTGCGTGATATTATTTTTAATCGACTTCAAAAAAAGTAGGAGGTTCTCAATTCGTCGTTTTATTTCCCGATACTGATACTGGAAGACGCCTGGACCGATTTGGAAAATATATTGTTTTTGTTTGAAAGGATATAATTCAGGTGTTCCCATCGTCTTCAGGTCAGGATCTGATGATGAGATCCCGGAGAAATCGAGGGAGTTCTTCAAGTATTAGTATTTTTAGGGTGCATTACCTCAAAAGTAAGAAAAAAACAGAAACCTTATAGGATCACGCGTCTGTCTGTCTGTCTATCTGTCATCAAATTATTGAAAAAAATACGTCATCCAGGTAAACGACATTGTATCCTAATCTTCATTGAAGTCGGTTTTCTTTTTAGTTTTTAAAACGTAATTATATTATTATTCTGCTGAACTATAGATACCTACTAAATAGGTAGGTGTGATCTATCGCCTAGTGGTCTACCCCGGGTAACAGAATCTTTTTGCTAACTAAAACACAGAACAAACATCTATATTCATCACACAAATGCTTGTCCTGGGTGGGAATCGAACCCACACCCTACAGCGCAGAAGGCAGAGCTACCTAGTACCAACTGATCTGTGTCGCTTGTTAAAATAATACTAAAAAGTTGTTGACATTACCCATTTCCCATTATTTTTCCAATTATGGTGTTTTTTTTTTTGTACAACGAGAAAGCGCTTGTCTTTCATCTCACTTTGTTACCTACAAGTTGAGTTAAAGCCGAAGGTGGGGGCGCATTTTACCCGGCATCCTCAACAAACTGAGGAACTGGCTATCTTACCTCTAAATGCCCAAACACAACAATTCTAGAATTGTTTTTATGGCGACAGAATTAGGTAATATGGTGGTAGCTAAGCCAGGCGGTCTAAACAAAGTCCTACCACCAACCAAACCAAGCACAATATTGTACTCCCCATGGAGATCGTACCCAGGAACTCAGGATCTGAAATGGGTGGGTTAAACAACTAGACCATAGAGGCGGTTCATCTTTCTTATTTTGTAATTACACACACAATGACAATCATTAGATACACCTCTTTTTATGCTTTGGGTAAACCAAGGGCACTAGATTTTTAAATTAGCCCATGGTTCACCTTTTTTATATTGTATTAATACTAGCTGTAAATACCCGTGCTTTGCTACGGCAATAAATAAAACGGAATGGCTGTAAAACCTGGCTATATTATAGGGGTAAAGAACGACAGGGTTCCTAGTTTCTACATGGCCCGTCCCCGTAACGCTGAAATCTTACGACCAGATCCTATTCATTATAATATTAGGTATAAAAATATAGTACGTAGAATAACGAGAAGCTGGTGCTTATTTCTTTGATAGTAGGCATAAGTATCATTGAATTTCGAATAACACAATAGAAAATAAAATTTTGAATCCTCAGCGCATTAGAGATTCGCACCTGTCTGGTGTTTTTAGGCGTCCTAGGTCCGATTCACGGGTGGTGGCATTCCTTTGTGAGGTTTGGTCGCCGCCGGGCCGTTTTGTACGTACATTGCAGGCTTGCTTTGGAAGCCCCATCGGTCCTGGGCACCTACTGCCACTGGTAATGGTCGTCAAAGAGCCATGTCAGACGCCTATGCCGGCGGCTTGTAAGGTCTATAACCAGGGTTGTTACACAGCCCACACGAAAAATCTCAAACACGCTTTAACGGATTGGTTATCGCTGTCTTGGTGTTAAATACCTACTGTAGGTACCTACAGTGTACCTAGGTACTCGGATGGATGTCGCATCAAATAAAAAGATATCTCCGTGCAAAAATATCTGCCCCATGTCACCCTATAAGAGGTAGAACCTCAAAGAACTTTTTAATTTTTTTTTTTTTTAACAACATTTATTCAATAAAAAGTACAATTAAACTAACTAAGTACAAAGGAATCAGTCAGATTACCTAAGGACCGTTACAAACGGCCTATAGGTAACTCAACTGTTCCAGACCAGTACCAGACGGAAGCGTGCTCAAGACACTGGCTGCATTGCCACGCTGAATAGCTATGCTAATTCGCTGGCCTAAATAAGAGCCAGCCCTTGGATCACGTGTCGCCTCAATCAAAAGCCCCGCAATATAAAAAAAGTACATAAAGTTAATAAAAGTATACAAAAAGTTTTGCCCTCTTCAGTCACCAAGTTTTTTAAATAATTAGCATTTCAAAGTTACTACATACCTACACGGTCCTACATTTTCAAACGAATGAAACTAAAGATTTTGAATTTTCAAGACACATTTCACCTTTTTAGAGTAATCATAAAAAAAATTCAGTAGTCTTTGAAATATGCACAAATATGTAGGTACCTACATAAAACATTCAATCTTAATCGAATTATACAGTAACCTCACCTTTTAATAGTAAGATTTTCTGTAACATGTTTTATAAATAAGCATGAAGCTATAATGAATACACGTACCTAAACAAAATTTTAATTAGATCAGATCAAATACAAATATGAAAAGTATTACCTCGTTTCACCCTTTAGAGGAAGAATTACGAAGCTGTTTTTAACATTTCATAGCTATTATAAATACACGTTCGAATTTTCAACTCAATGATAAATAAATAAATATTTTGCATACAAACTTTTTGCCCCATTTTACCCTTTAATAGAATAATTTTACTTTTTTATAATGAGATTTTCAGTTTTTTTTTTTCTAAATACCCAATTTTAAGCAACAATCAATACACGTATAAAATTTTATCTCGATCGAATCAAATGTAAAGACATCTGCATACAAAAAGTTTTGCCCTCTTCACCCTGTTAGAGGAAGAATCACCAAGTTTTTTTTTCATAATTAGCATGTCAAAATAATAACAAAATTACAAGTCAATCGGATCATAAATAAAGATATTGCATGGAAACTATTTCACCCCATTTCACCCCCTTAGGGGAGTAATTTCCTAAAATCCGTTCTTAGTGAGCACCTACATGTCACAATGAACACCCTGGCAAAAATTTCAAGTCCGTAGGTCGTACAGTTTCGGCGTTAGCCTGATTATCTATCACGTCAGTGGTCGTCATCTATTATATAAAATCGATTTTATATAATAGATAAATATTGATAATGATGACGAATCCGGAACCTTTTCACTCTGTACTTGAAGACTCCAAGATTGTACTGTTACGGAAAAACAGACGAGGGCATGGTGTTCCATCCCTTACCAGCATTACCTTATGATAGAGGAAGAGGCGAAACGACGAGCTTGGCACTTTTGCAAGGTACGGGTCGCAGCCAGCCGTACGTCTGCTAGTCAAAGATATCGTTCGTACCTACACTTGCCAAATTGGAACTTATAGAACACAGACAGCCTGGAAACTCGCCAAAAAAAATTAGAAACACCCAATTCATTCAGGCGCAGGCGTCACTTTGCGGACATTCATTTCAATGTGAAAATACTTACATGAATATTTAAACCAAAAATGCGCTTGATTTATTGATACGAAACCTAGCGTATTAGCTATAATATAGGTATTTTTCTGTTTTCAAACTAGTGGTAAAATACGGTCATAAAACTTTTGCAGTGTGAACGGATCCTAAATGCATGACTTGACATTCGTTGACCGATCATTCAGTTTTCCTTCTTTAACTAAAGTGCGACAAAAAGTGAATGCTATCTGACGCCTCATCTTGCTGAATCGATTTAGGTACGGCTTTACAACAAAAAAGGGACAAAAGCATTACTCAAAATTACTAGGGGCTTATTAAGGTACGGTACGCAAAAAGTGCATAATTAAGTACTCAGGTACATAATACCTACTTATATGTTTTTTACCTCGGAAAAAGGGTATTTTTTTCGAGTGATGTTTGTATGTCTATTACATTGTGACGCTTTGTAGCCTTAGGATAGCCAGTTGGCTATCTTACCTCTAAAAACCGGAACACAACATTTAGAATTGTTGTAATGGTGACAAACGTATGTAAGATGGTGATAGCTAGCCATTTAGACTTAAACAGAGTCCTACCACACGTCATTAGCATTTAATCCTTCTTGATCGTATCATCCTTCATTATATAATCCATCTCTCTCTTGGTCGATATCTTTCCTTGTTTCCATCCCCACCCATCACAACACACAATACAAATCTTCAAAAACCTTCTTTCCCAGGATTGGAGCTCGTAGGACCCAAAGGCAGAGTATTCGTCAGTCTCCTCTTCAACAGCATGTTCATCCTCGGAGGAGTAACAGTGACCGTCCTCTCGTGGTGGCTACAGAACTGGAGATACCTCCTCTTTATCATCTACACGCCGTCCGTCTTCGGCTTCCTCTACATCTGGACATTAACCGAGAGTTTCCGATGGCTCTTCAGCAAGGGACGATACGACGAAGGGGTCAATGTGCTGGTCAAAGAAGAGAAGATGAACAACAAAACTGTGCCAAAAGACTACTACAGCCAAGTAGAAATGCAAGCGATGCAGCAACGAGACAAGATCAAGTGTCTCTCGAAAGAGCAGGAGAAGTCTTCGTTTACGCAAGTTCTCCAGTCTCCTATGATTTGGAAGCGATTGTTCACTTGCTCGTTTCTCTGGATTTCGTCTACGTTGGTCTACTACGGGTTGTCGATCAATGCTATAGAACTGTCGGGGAACCCCTACATGAATTACATAGTCGTGATTGTTATAGAGGCGCCAGCGAATGTCTGCAAGCTCATCTTTTTGGACAGATTTGGGAGGAAGAAAGTCATATCGGTCGCGTACTTTATGACCGCGCTGATTTTGATCAACTATGGATTTGTGCCAGGTGAGATATTAACCTTTTATTAACCTTTCGTGTCATCGTCATTAAAAGTTCATAAAATTAACCTATTGTAAGTAATTGTTAGCAAATTAATCCGTTCCATCGCAATTTTAACAACATTCAAACGATGGTGCTTTATGTAGGTACCTTTTTGGATAATCCATAATCCCTCCCATAAAGTTTAACTTCAAAAACATGAATTACTTAAAAACATTGTGCAATATTTCATTATAAATCACTAGTGGAACGCCCGGGATTTCGTTCCCATTATCCTGTGGGAATAGCAGCGTCATCTGCCATGTTCATCACCCTCTCAAACACAAAAAAGTAGGTACATAGTTCACAGAAAAGATAAAGTCGCGTTGGGAATAGCACTTTCTCTCGAGGGATACCTACATAGTGCTACTATGCTATATTCTACAAGGAAAATAAAAGACAAATTGTTTAATTTCATTTATTCATCACGTATCGTCATATTATTACATCACGATTTGGGAATTGCATTTTCTCCCGAGGGAAACTCAGTGTTTTATACTATGCTATGCTTTACAAGGAAAATTGAAGACATATTTTTTTTATATAACGTAAATGAAACAAATCAAAACTATTAAATATTGCGGGGCTTTTGATTGAGGCGACACGTGACCCAAGGGCTGGCTCTTACTTAGGCCAGCGAATTAGCATAGCTATTCAGCGTGGCAATGCAGCCAGTGTCTTGGGCACTCTTCCGTCTGGTACTGGTCTGGAACAGTTGAGTTACCTATAGGCCGTTTGTAACGGTCCTTAGGTAATCTGACTGATTCGTTTGTACACAGTTAGTTTAATTGTACTTTTTATTGAATAAATGTCTTATACAATTAAAAAGAAAAATTAAACGTTCTAATTGTTTGCAAATGTTATAATTGTTTTTAACTGTTGGTTTTGATTGTTGTTCTTTTTTTTTAATAAATTTTCGAAAAAACCAAGTGGCCAGTATCATTTTGTAGACTTGGTGATAAAAGCTTTAAGTTTTTTGGTGTTACATAAGGTTTCATACTGATATAACCCAAAATTTTAAAAAACATGCAGTTTCATTGATTTTTTTGCCCGCTCAGTGCTATACCATTGCATTTCCATACACTTTTTCCTATAAGTAGGTATCTACGTAGTATGACTGTTGAGCAATATAGGGGTAAGTTCAGCAAAGCCTATTCCACTAAGTTCAACTCAAATTTCAACTCATTGATCGCTGGTTTTAAATTTACCAAACTTTAATGTAGGAAAAAACTCATACCCGTAAAATAAGGCAAATACTTATTACGTAAACGTACCTACTAGTCATTGCGTTTTGTAACAAGTATAAAATTATGTACCAAAGGAACATATTGTTATTACGAAATAAGTAAACTTTCCTAGGAACGTGAGAAATGTTTTTAATGATTGCACACAGTTATTGAAACAAAGCACGCGTGTGGCTGACTCATATAATAAAAAATCTATTGACGCAAGTCCGGAAAGCAAAACATAAATTAACTTTCATCCCGTGCAAATCTGTATTAACTATTTGCCCTCCGGGTTGTCAAAAATCTTGCGGGGCGTTCGATTGAGGCGACGAGTGACCCAGTAGCTGGCAATTATTTATGCCAGCGAATTAGCATAGCTATTCAGCGCGGCAATAAAGAAAGTGACTTGGGCACGGTTCCATCAGGTACCTACTGGGTATGTAGTATCATAATAGGTTAGGAACACAACAAGGTAACATAGTGTTATTTTTCAAAAGTTTTGATAACATGTATATTAATTGTATAGATAGAAAAACTAAATCCAATAAAGCGATCTGAATACAGGCGTCTCTCACAGGGTGCAATGGGGATTTTTTCTATTATAAACAAACGAATAATTAAGAAAATTAACCTATGTTCATGAAACTTCCCGTGGTGACTACAAAATCTAACCAAAAATAGGAAATCTATTTGAGAATATGCTGGGGCAAAGTTAACTATACCGCTATGCAACTTAACCATACCTGTTTTGCATTTTTCAGCGGGTAACTGGTCAATTTTCCTTTACCTCGGTGGAAAGTTCTTCATTACTCTGGCATACAACTCTCTCTACGTGTTCGCCGCTGAAGTGTTTCCAACAAACTACAGAACCACTCTTTTGGCCATGTGCTCTACGATAGGAAGGATTGGGTCTACGTTCGCGCCACAAACACCTTTACTGGTAAGATCTTATTGGCTTTTAATAAATAGAAAAAAAAACATTTATTTCGGACTACTTTAAATCAAATTAATACAACTTAGATTTTAGTTCGTTGAAACTTATCCTAATGTCATATCAGTGATTTAATAGTTCTATCCTTGACCTATTTATTACACGGGTGAATAATCGAGTCTTTGTAGGTACATTATCTTGGACTGCTGAAAACCTTTCTTATGTTACTTAAACTTCATAAATTGTATGAACTACCCTACATTTCATGGGTTACTGTGATATCTTCACCACACCCCGCACTTAATTTTAAAATTCCACACATCGTATGTAAAATGTTCACCGTAAGCAAAAACTCTGTGCAGTCAGTGAAATAATGCACATCATCAATGTCTATCAACCACCACTCGTTGCAATTTCCATGTAGACGGTTTTCCATGTAGACAGGGTGTATATAAGTACCTACATGTTTTCTTGTTTGGTTGTTCTTGTTGATCTACGTTGATTGACAGTTTTCCATGAAGACAGGGTTCCTACTTGACTTCTTGTTTAGTGGTATGTGTACCTAAGTTTATTGACAGACTTTTTTTTTTCGACGGGATTATTTGCTCGGCTAATTTTTCAAGTTATGATAAGGCCGAAGGTGGAGCGCACTTCACCCGGAATCCTCAACCATTAGACCATAGAGGCGGTTAAAAGTGGATAAAGGGTTCCTACTTGACTTCTTGTTTGGTTATGTAGGTTCCTGCGTTGATTGAAAGTTTTCTTGAGCCCGAGGTTCTCATCTATTACTGTTTGCTACCACCACGATCGCCACCATATTGCCAATGAGGAATATTCCTTCTTTCCGTTCTCCTTGCGTCGTAAAATGATCTAAAAAATCTTAGTGATAAACGAGTTTTGACTTTGTCTTTTACTTCACTGCTAGCTCTAAAACTAACATCATTTGACTGAAAAGCCGAACTCTACCCTCTAATTTATGCCTGTAAAGCTCCATATTTTTACCGACAACACCTCTAGAAACTACGCTAGTTAAAACTAGGTAGTAAACCTTACTGATTGGTTCACTGTAGTCGCTCTTTATCCCTAACTAAATAGTGGGTGTAGGTAGGTATTGTAAGAATGAGGCCTTTGATAAGACTGTGGTGTATAAGTAGTAAATGTCAATGATTATCCGATACCGAAATAAAGCTGATAGATTTTATCGTTTTTTTGCAGGCGAAATTCTACGAGTACCTTCCAACCATGCTGTTTGGCATCATGGCCGCTCTATCTGGTTTCCTCGTGTTGACATTACCAGAAACCAACAATATGAAGCTGCCAGACACATTGGAAGAGGCTCAGGACCAAGACAGGAAACGACCGCAGGAAAAGGAACGGATAGAAAGCGACGAAAGTATGAAGACTAGACTTTAAAAGTGTGTTTATTTATAGGTAGTCGCTACGTATATTTTAATATGTTGATTTATATATTGACATATTCGTGAGGTGTTTGACACCAGATAGACACGAAGCACGTTTTATGTAGGTTTTTTAAACAAATGCCAATCCTCTCTCTACCTCTGCGAGGCTTGCCTGTGCAAGGTGTACTGTGCACTGCTGACAGCTGATTCCAAATTACTTAAATGTTAAAGTTACTTAATTGACTTCCGTTAAAATATGTCGCTACATATAGACGCCAAACAATGATCGAAATACGACCGCAAAAAAATTGCTCTCTGCCTCAATATAATTTTATGCCAAATCTCATACTACGTGTGCGCAATATGCTTAGGGTAAATAGGTAAATAGCTAGATGAGTAGATTAGAGTGTATTTGTATATAATGTCGCAGTAGTGCCACAATGAAACTTTTATGAATCCTGCTATGTTTTAGTATATGTAACAGTGTAATGATTGTCAGTCAGTCACGTTGCCAAACGATTTTACATGATTTCCTAAACATTATGTAAGTTAGGATAAATTATTTGAATAGATAGCCTACATATTATACAGTAGCCTGCATAATATGTAGGAAGGTGAGAACCTTACATCAAGCTAACTGTAGTAGTACCTAGTTGATAATAATTAGGTAATTTAATTGGACATAGAATAATTATAAAGTTGTTGATTATTGTATTTTATTCGCTCACAATTCACATCTAAGTATGTTTTCATGATACGAGCTGATTCTGGCCACAAATATAAACAACGACATATTCGAATTTTAAATTCGTTTTTACGAATTTAAAATTCGAATGTGTCGTACTGATTTTTTTTAAACGCTCCCTTTGCATCCAAAGGACGCGTTCACAATTTGTAATTGTGCGTTTAGGACGTGATCCCATTTTTGTGAACGTGACCGCGTGGATTCAGCGATAAAACAAATAAAAACGTTTTATGTACACACTGATCACTTCTCCGTGCTGGTTTGTCCAGATTTCAGCCTCTCATTTGACATTAGTACCTAAGTACCTACCTAAATAAATAGAAGCGTGCCTACCTATCTATGCTAAATTCCATTTAGATCCTTTCAGACGCGTTTAGTCGTAAAAACGTAACATTAAAAAAAACAGATCTTCGAATTTAAATATTGGAAAGTCAGTTTTTTTTAGACAACTTAGAGACGGAAAAAAGCAAACAGTCCATCTGATATTAATTGCATCTCTTGCCTATAACAAAGCATTGCGCTCGTCAACTTGGGCATTGAGGTAGGTAGCATTAAAAAATTAAACACTTTCGAATTTCAAATATGGGAAAGTTAGTTTTTTTTATACAACTTAAAGACGGAAAAAAGCAAGCTGATTTTAAGTATATCTCTTGTCTAAGTACTTATATCAAAGCATTGCGCAATAAGGTGAGCGTCGCGTGCCCGTAATTTCTCTGGCCCTTGAAACCCTTGAAACCGAAACACAGCATTGCTAATTGGCTGCTGAAATAGGTATGGTAGTAGTACTTCCCTAGACGAGCCCTTTTATAAGGAGCTCTACTACTCTTTAATGTAACTTTGCAACATACAGCCTGAAAATGTCAGACAAAAGGATATGGGAAGGGGTTTGCGATAATCAGCTTGGCAAACAGGTTGTTGGTAGTTTCAGATGGATGCTACTGTCCATCTCCTAGTGTAATCCTTTAGTGTCCTCTTAAGACACTCATCACGGAGTGTGTGAAGTAAAAGAGATCGCACTCAAGCGATAAGACCGCCCATACGTTTAGCTATAGTATTTTAATTAGCGATTGTTCTGATCAATTTGTCTATTTATTCTGGTATTTGTTTGTCTGTTCTGCTCTGTACTGTTCTGTTTATTGTTTTGATTGTTTTTTTTTTTTAAGTTATGTTAATGTACATTTAAGATTGATAATTCATTCTGTAGGCTGTGGGTTCGATTCCCACCCAGTAGTTACAAACTTTTGTGTGATGAATATAGATGTTTGTTCTGTGTTTGGGTGTTGTATCATATAGTACGTATGTATTTACAAAAGTATTTAAGTATTCTGTCCGTAATCTAGTTCCTATAATACAAGCTATGTGTAAAAAAAAATGTTATGTTTATTTATTATTAATTCATTCACTAACGGAGGATTGGGATGGAACATGGGTGGGCCCAATTAATGTTATTCCGGACAATTTAACGTTAATAAATTCAATGTTTTATGAGCTACTCAAACTTTTTTAATTTCATTTCATTTCGTTTTTTTAAGTTCGTTACAGTATTTTTTGTATAAGTAGGATTTTTTGAGCTGTCGTTACAGCGTTGTCATGTTGCAAATACTGTTATTGTTTTATTCTACGATGGGGAAACGCTTGGCTTTCATCTCAATCTCCTGGTGTCAGGTAATGATAAGGCCGAAGGTGGAAGCACACTTCCGGAATCCGCAACAGACTGAACCGGCTATCTAACCTCTAAATGTCGGATCAATTATAATTGTTGTTATACCGTCAGGCTTGGAAAGATGGACCACCAACTTACGATCATCATACTACTGTTTTAAGTCCTATCACCAACTACACCGAGTACAAATATGTAAGCAGGTACCTCCTGGGGATCCGGGACCTCTGGGTCTGATACCGGTGGGCGAACCACTAGACTAAAGTAGCGGTTAAGTTAGGTTTCCTTTGAGTAGATATTTCCATATCCCAACGATCCCAAAACTATCAACGCACAGATTGAAACATAGTTTCTATTCCTACACATGGGTCTTTAACACAACCCACAACAGAATCCAATAATATGGGCATGTTATCCTTTATTTAGATCCTCAACCCTATCTCATCGTACGTGACAAAAAACGGTAGCCTTACCATGAGTTACTGTAGTAAAGCAGTCTGACGTGACTACCGATGGTATAGTATGCCGAATGCGGTGTAGAGAGAGAAGAGACACACGGCCTTGCACCGAGCGGTCTGTCTCTCAGACTTTCGAGATGACCAATACTTGCCTATTCGGCGACACTCAAGTTTTCAATCGTGGAGAGAGTAAGTTGACTTAGATTTTAGGGCTTAGACCTTCATATAACTTTCCAACCAACATGTACCTACTATTAGCAGATAAGTAGTTACCTACCTACTTGTACTTTCCAACACGCAGTAGGTACTAAGGTAAACCGTCTGTCCGTGTATAGGTACATATAACTACCCAAACACCTAATTTTACTAACGTAAATCCAATCATAATTTTCATGATGCTTCTGGTGTTATTTTTGCGAGCGTCGGTAACTGATTTCCATCAGATCGGCCGGGCCGTATGCCTGTTTGCCACATTTAGTGATATAAAAAAACTACGTTGGATATTTTAAAACATTACTGATTAATTATTTTTGTTGTTAAGCTCATTTTTCAAAAGATAATTTTACTTTCGCGCCCGCATCCTGGCAGTGTGTAATGAAATGCAGTGAACACTATTTTATGGAGCGCAAATTATTAGCTCAGGATATTATCATCTCCAGATCCAGACACATCAATGGTGGTAGGTAGGTACCTATAGGTAAGTAGGTCCCTACTATATTCAATTCTATGTAAGTATGAACTTAGATAGATAAGTAAGTAGTAATGTAGTAGCATAGCAAGTAAATTGTCTATGAGAATCACACAAATTGTTACTTTACAATGTAAGCTTTATTATAGTAGGTAATGTGACTGCTGATGACAAATTTATTTTAATTTTAATGATTCTGTGTAACTTGAGATATAAATGAAATTATTATTATTAAGTATATTAAGCAAAATGTCCATTTATTTTATTTTATAAATTATAAATACAATTTTAATTATTTAAGCTGTGTAACTATTTAATGCATCATCAAAAAACCAACTGGCCCGAGGTTCTTGCCTTTCTCCTTGTGTGCTAGTCGCGATTCCAAACTGGCGGTAGAAATGACTTTTCAAAATAATTTAATATTTATGAATTATAAAAATACTTTGACTTTGTCTATGGCAATGTTCAAAAATATGTATATTTTCCTTTTTCCAAACCAATGACAGGCAAGTACCTACAGTATACAAAACAAAAACTCGTGGTTAACACACGGGCATCGGTCAAAGGGCAAACGATAACCCAGCAAAAACAATTTGTAAGTTTTTTCTACGGAACCCTTGGGCTTTCGGGTGAATACATGAATACGTTACGTCGCAAATATCCACATGTGATACCTTCGGTTTCTTCACAAAGTGTAACTTCGCATGTAAATCTCCTCCAGTTTATGCGGAAATGTGAAGATTTGGGTTGCGTTAGTTTGCCATATGGAGTTAGTTGCTCTGGCTCTACGTCTTACTAGGTGTATTAGTACTTAGGTGTTTACAGCAACCTCACCCCTTTCCCAGATCCCATTAGAATAAGCATAAGAGTAGGCGAAAAATAATGCATTTGCACACACACACTCTGGAAAAGTTAAGACTACAAATACCTACAAAAAAATAGCTGAACAGTTTAAGTTATTTATTATTTGAAAATGTTCAGCTATTGATGAACTCAGTTAATTCTATAGCCTGCAATGTTCTGCAACCTTCACAAAAAGTTGTCTATTTCCGGGATTCGAACCCCGGATCCAGCCACACGACCTCTACACCGCGAAGGGTTTGATAGAGCCACAAGAACGCTGCGTTCAGTGTTGCGTTGTAATTTTTAAAATCTTTATTTCTTGACTTGAGTATATAGAGTTTTCCACAGAAAAATAACAAAGCCACGCTGAACATGTAGGTAGCCTCTGCAATTATTCATACTAAGTATCTAAAATATAAAGTTATATATTGGGTAATAGGTAGGTAGGTAGGTAGGTAGGTAGTCTACCTACCTCAATCGCATTCTAGGCCAACGCAATAAGCCGCGGCCACAAATCACAACACAATGCACGCTACAAGATCTGCAGACGGCGGCGGTGACATAGTGTGAGTGTGACCTACGACCTGACGCAGTCATCGCTCAGAGCAAATGCAATTTGATGATAGGAACGAGGTACCTACGAGTTTGATGGGGGAAGTTTGGAGGGGACACGGCCTGATAGGGAAGGGCGCCATTTACAAACTGAAAAACATAACTGAGCCTGTGTGCTATATAGGCCTGTGTGTACATAACTAAAACTGTGAGTAGGTACCTACATTATTTCTATAGGTATTCTTGATTCTGGTCCTGGGTTTGATCCCGAGTTTTCTCTTTGTGATGTTTGTAGGTATTTAGGTGGTTTGATTAGCTCGTTGAGTGCAGAGCTCTCCGTTCTTCATTTAGAACACACCTTGCGTGTTCAGCACCCATCGAGCTAAGACATTGTGCGCTAGAATACTTGTATCCGTTAATACCTATGTACGTAGTTACAAGTACACACACAACACAAACCTTACCAGGGGCCCTACCGCCGACGGCGAAGCCGATCTCCATTGGCTTAAAATTAGCTTCATGAGAACTAGAAACGATTTTTACCGTCAAATGTACTGAACGGATAGGTTTCATAACATGTGTACATCTTTAAGATGGGAAACGCCATTTTGGATATGACACATACCCGGTAGTAAAAATCGTTTCTAGTTCTCATGAAGCTAATTTTAAGCCAATGGAGATCGGCTTCGCCGTCGGCGGTAGGGCCCCAGGTAAGGCAAGGTTTGTTGGTATTACTACGTAAGCTAAACTAGCTATAGCAGGACTTTTAAGATCCTTTATGTTACTACCATATCATATCAGACGCTTATGGCGGATAGCCCGTAAGTCTGGGCTTAGATACTACGATAAAAAAAAAATGACGTTGGTATGTATGTAAGTATCCGTTTTTTTCCGAGACAAATGACAGAGGTTCTTTAAATCCGATGACGTTTGATTTTCGAAGTAGGGCCTGTCTGTCACAGGTAAGGTAAGCTAGCTACATACGTGGGGCTCCTACCTATAGAAATAACTGCCTTACCGAAATGTTTTAAGATTAGGCTGTTAGGTATTCAGCCCTTATCGCCAAGTTCGGTATTCAACATCTACATCGCGGCATTTGCAATTTAGTCGGCAGTCGGCACCATCCGACGATAAATCGCGTAGTAGGTAGGTACCTACTCATGCCTAGGTAGGTCCATAGCAGCGACGGCGGCGTTCGGAATGCTTCATTACGAGTCGCCAGTGACTTGTGTTGTGTGGGACCACATTTGCGATGGAAACCTAGAAGTTACACATACCTACTGTTGCCTAACACCTCCAAAAAAGGGTTTTGCTATAATCACCATTAGGTAAGTTGGCAAACAAGCGCACATACCAGCTGCTGATGGTAAGCGCCTACTGTAGCCTATGTTAGCTTGTAACACCGTAACGCGTTATAAAACCCCTTATCAATATAAAAGTAAAGGGCCATATTCCTTAGACAACTATTACGACATCTGCTGAGTTGGAGGGCTCCGCTCACGGATTCTTCATTCTTGTGTAGCGTAAAACAAATGTAGGGTACCAAAATATACGTGGACGCATCTTGAAATAAAACGTCACGTAAGGCGTCCATATCCTCCTCTCACCTAAGTGATCGTTTTGGTTAGTTCGGATTGATAATAGGTACTTACCTACTGATGGTGATGAGACTCGTTTCTTATACTTCCTAGTTTTTTTTACCCAGGGGTAAACACTCGTAGGGTGTTCCCATAAATCCTAAAGCAATCATTTTAGTTCCTTTTTTGGCTAAGGCGGCGGCGCGGCGCGGTGGTTCTTTTTCTGATCTCTCTTTAGATAGGTTTAGGTAGGTACCTACTACCTACTGTTGCTCTATCAATAAAAATTTCAGCCTTACAATGATTTTGGCGCCGGTTATCCGCTTTCAATATAATTTCACTCTAAAGCCGCCAGTGAGTGGTATATGGAAGTGATAACAGAGCTAGATTCTACACAAGAATAATAGTATGGTCACTGAATATATAATAGTTGATACGGTTATGAAATTCTGTATTCAAAGGATAGCAGTGGTACAATGAAGGTACAAATACGATTAAAGCCCATATAATTTGTCACTCCAAGTCCTCGTGGTCAAGTGGTTCGCCCACCGGTATTAGGTATCAGTGTAATAGGTATGGTTGGTGGTAGGACTTCGTTAAAGTCCGCCTAGCTAGCTACCACGGTCATACCAAAGTCTGTCGGCATTACAATTCTAAATTGTTGTGTTCCGGTCCGGCATTTAGAGGTAAGATAGCTAGTTCCTCAGTTTGTCGAGGATTCCAGGTGAAGTTTCACCTTCGTCCTTATCATAACTTGAGCCAAACTAAGGCCAAGCGCTCCATCGTCATACAATATAAAAAAATTGTAGTGTCCATACTTACTATTCTTTAAGAATCTAGTTCTAGTGTCATAATGTTAATTTGCCTGTTTGTAGTGTGCACACTAAAACATTTTATAGATACTAGGTATATACATCATAGCAAACAATTAGCTAATAACTAACTATGAATTACTTCAAAACTAGACGTTTCATGAGATACAGTCTATATCAATTTAATTCAAATGTATATACTTGCGTAACGCACCATACGCAAGTATGGTTCGCCCACCGGTATTAGGTATCAGTGTAATAGGTATGGTTGGTGGTAGGACTTCGTTAAAGTCCGCCTAGCTAGCTACCACGGTCATACCAAAGTCTGTCGGCATTACAATTCTAAATTGTTGTGTTCCGGTCCGGCATTTAGAGGTAAGATAGCTAGTTCCTCAGTTTGTCGAGGATTCCAGGTGAAGTTTCACCTTCGTCCTTATCATAACTTGAGCCAAACTAAGGCCAAGCGCTCCATCGTCATACAATATAAAAAAATTGTAGTGTCCATACTTACTATTCTTTAAGAATCTAGTTCTAGTGTCATAATGTTAATTTGCCTGTTTGTAGTGTGCACACTAAAACATTTTATAGATACTAGGTATATACATCATAGCAAACAATTAGCTAATAACTAACTATGAATTACTTCAAAACTAGACGTTTCATGAGATACAGTCTATATCAATTTAATTCAAATGTATATACTTGCGTAACGCACCATACGCAAGTATGGTTACCTTACCATAACTCCTATAAATAATCAGGAACAAGGCAATGCCTTTGGTTTCGCTGGTAAATTTCAGTAAGCCGATTTTCAACAAAATAAAAAGCATGTTCATAAAATAATCATTATAAACAATTAGATAAAACAATTAGAAACAATATGTACAATTAAACTATGTACAAGGGAAGCAATTGGGAATATTTTAACAGTCTATAGGAAACTCAATTGTTCCAGACCAGTACCAGACGGAAGCGTGCCCAAGACACTGGCTGCATTTGATAATTGAACAAATTGAAAATC
Organism: Venusia cambrica; assembly: GCA_951394065.1. NCBI lineage: Eukaryota > Metazoa > Arthropoda > Insecta > Lepidoptera > Geometridae > Venusia > Venusia cambrica. The sequence goes on from OX596035.1 coordinate 13,560,780, forward strand.
TAGTTTTCATCAAAAACTGTCTTTTTACCTTGGAATGGTAAAATACCTGACTGTTTCTTCTTAGCTTCCCATGATGGATGTAATTTCTCTTCTTTAGACTCAGCGGGCTTAAAACTAGAACTTCTATCACTGTATTTAGAATTTCTGTCATTGAAGGTAGAATTTCTATTAGCATAATTAGAATTTTCTGTGCTCCTATCATTTGAATTAGAAGAATTCCTATCATTATAGTTATCATTAAACTTAGAGTTACTATTATTGAATTTAGAATGCCTATCATTGAATCTAGAATCTCTTTCATTATATTTAGGATGTCTATTAAACTTTGAGTTGCTGTTAAAATTGTTTCCATCACTATGTTTTCCATTTGGATCATTTCTACTATACTTGTCTGATCTGAAGTTTTGCCTAGCATCTCTCCTAGGTTTCATTGGTGCTCGACCAAACATGGCTGCCCTTCTTTCTTGCCTGTTACCCTGGCTATGAACCTCCTTGAATTCATCAGGTTGCCTTGGCTCAGCCAATGACATGTAGCTTTCACCTGTAGCCGTTTTGAAGAATGGGTCTACTACTTTTTGAGCATTTCGACTATCACTATCATCTTTTTTGAATTTTCTGTTCAACATCTTTTCATTCAAATTCTTGTTTTTGTTGTCATTAACTTTTTTGTCTGCTTTTTTCTTTGGTTTTAATGTTGCTAGTACTTCCTCAATATCAGCTGAGATTGGTTCCACTGATTTTGGTATCAGAAAATTGTGTGGCTTTGTCTGTTTGGTGGGTATAGCAACATTTTTCGTTCCTAACATCTCTTCATCACTATTTTCCTCCCCATCTGAAATATTTTCACCCATATTGTCCTCATCAGAATCTTGCAAATCATTTTCTGCAGTTTCCTGTTCATCAGATTCATCACTGTCATTGACCACTTGCCGGGCTGCTGGCATATCTTCATCATCGCCACTTAGATTTTGACTAGCATCCGAAACATTACCTTGGTTATTGTTATTATCTTGATCCCCATCAGAAGCAACATCAGAATCATCTTTTTCATCATCAGAATCATCTTTTTCATCATCAGTACCTTTTTTTCCATCATCAGCATCTTGATTTTTATCATCAGAACCTTGATGCCCATCAACACTATCATCACCTTTACCATTACCAATTATTTTACTAACACCAACATCCTCTACATTCCAATCGCCTTTAGAATTTACAACCTTCCCTTTGTTCTTCTTTTTGTTTTTCTGCGCTTCTTTTTCTTCATTCTTCAGTTTGATTCTCTCCTGTCTTGACATTAACAAGTCCTTGATTGGTATATTTGCAAACTTGTTTCTTATTGTCTTGTACTTTTGCTGTAATGACTTATGGAGGAGTAATCTGGCACATGCTTTGTCATTGTCTACTGTAGGCTTGTTGAGGTGACTATTCAGATCACCTTTGTGAGTAATAATAAATCTTGCAATGTCTTTTGGTTTCAGTTTCTGCAAACGATAAACAGATATTGTTACAGAGCTAGTTCGATTGTGATTTTTAATTGATCTTGTTAGAAGTTTACAAATTAAAAATAATGTCTAGGCAAACAAAAATCTATCAGAGCTTGTAACATAATTACCTACGTGTTTTTTATGTAAACTAGTGGTCGCTCAGTGGCCGAACTTTTTCATAGGTAATAAAAATAAAGACTATTACCTCCACTTTATTTTACATATGTACCTGTGCCAAATCACACACAAGAATAGTAATATGCTTGTTAGTGATCCAAATTTTCTCTTAACATACTATTGATGATGAAACAAACTAAACAAGTTAGGTTTAATAGAATTAAAATGAGTCATAGATTTAAAGAAATAACCTGTTTTTATTACTATTTATTGTATGACAGGGATATGCTTAGACTTCATTTAACCTGGGATCAAATCATATCTTTAGAGATATGATTTGATCCCAGGTTAAATGAAGTGTTCAAATTCTCAATTCAATTCTCAAGTGTGTTCCTAGATTTAGATCCATGAAAACACTTGAGAATTGTTGTTATGGTGACAGACTTGGGTATGATGCCTAGTAATATCTCAATATAATTGCTGTATATTATTTACCTTCATAATAAGAACCTCTTTGACGGCCGACTCTGCCTTTTTCTTATTTTTTCCCTTTAAGTGATCAGGAGCTTTCTTTTCAGTTAGTGTTTTGGCTTTCCTAGTGAGTTTATGAATTATTTGTATCTTTGCCTGGTTAACATTTTTTTTCAGTTGTATAACCTGTAAATGTAAGAGCAGAATAGAGAATAAATATAGGAATACCAAACCTTTTGGGTACACAACAACTTATTAAGCCTTAATCATGGAGGGAACTAAGAAGTAATAAAAGTATTGTAAGAAATAAGCAGTATTCTACATCATTCTAGACACTTAAATGGGAGTAAAAAATCATTAGGTACCTTCAGTTTTAACAGACTCCCAACTTTATCCACTTTGAGGATTCACCTTGGATTACTACTTAGAGTGTGGATCTTACAGAGATCCACATGAATGCCCTAATAGGCATTACTAAAAATACGCTCGGTGCATGCCCATGGATTGAAAGTAGCTAGTATTCAATTTGTGACAGACTGTAATCCCATCAGAAGCCCACCAGAAATACGCACATAAACTTCCGAAAAACCGAAAAGTCCGTTGATGCACGACTGGATTTGAACCTACAACCTCCGGATCCGAAGGCGGGCTCATACCTACCCACTTGGCCTTGGTCATAATAATACGAATTATGGCAGTGGGCAATAGCTGACAGGGGCATGCATGGTAGGTAAGGTAGCTTAGTGGGATAATGTTGGTAGGTCTCAAATTACCAGTACGGTCACTCTACTTCGGTTCTTTGGGGGCAATGCCTACTGATGTTACCGATTGAGTTGAAAATTGGAATGTGTATGAACAGTAACGCACAACTTTATTAGACGTGCTAAAATCTACTCACCTCATTATTAAAAGCCTGTTTTACAGCACCAACTTCCATTTTTGCTGATTTTTTCGTAGTTTATAGGTTATGTTCGCTTTTCGTTACAAGCGGGACGGGAGGACTATGAAATACGTAATGAAGCAAAAGGGAGCTGGATATTCCTTTACATTTTTTTAATACACTGTCTGGAAAATGGAAAGATTTATATTTAAAAAAATATATTAATCAAGAACACACAAAACAACACAACACGGCCATGCTAGATTGACTTTGACAATTTTGACTATGGTGTCAATGTCAAAATTATCAAAGTACAAGTATACCATTCACTGCTGATTTATTTGATCGATTGATACTACGAGTATTACATCAAACTTTCCAATCACCAAAAGTTAGAGAATCCCTACCCTATGTCAATGTCAAGAACGTAACCTTCCCAATTTTTGTGTTCTGTACCTTGTAATTAAATTTTGTATGTTCTATGATCGTGTGTTGATTGAAAATAAAATATTTGAATTCGTAAGCTGAATGTTGAATTGGCTTGGATCCCAAGCCATACGTGGCCATACTGGAATCCCCGGTAATGAAGTGGTTGACGCCTTTGCAAAGCAGGCCATCCAAGTAGGTTGTCTTGAACATCTCTAAATCTATTCCCATGACCTTTGCACAGTGCCTATATCCCATTTGGCCACTTCGTGGGCCCTGATGTGGGTGGTATCTAAGAATTTTAAAGGTAGACACTTCTTCGGTGACATTCGACCCAAAATACCGATTGGATTTGCACTCCGTCTAAGCCATGCTTGTACTGGAGTACAAGCATGGCTTAGACGGAGTAATTTTAGCTTATTGAACTCCAGTTCAATAAGCTAAAATTACTCCGTAAAAAATTACTCCGCTAAAATAAGGATTAGGGACAGTTCTGTATGTGAATGTGGATGAAGTAAATGTTGACCATATTTTATTTTCATGTCCGCGCTTCATCTATCTCTATATGATGTCACCCGAAGAAGAAGATACGATTACAGTAGGAACTAGGAATAGTAGTGTTGGGAAATAAACTAGCATGATTCAATCATGGAATCATCTATTAAATTGACATTACGTCTGTTTTAGCTTCATTGAGGTGACCTGCTTAGAAACATCGATTAAATTAAATTGTCATTCGATTTTAAAATCGATGTTAAAATTGAAATACCTACTTAAAAAAAGTCTGAATACTATACTGTTTCTTTGACGGTAGGTGTCCACTTTGTTCACGAGGGCCCAAAGCTGTGGTCTCCTTTAGGGTAAAACATTCCTTCCCAAGTTATTCAAATAATAAATCATAAATCTTTTGATTTTTTGGGTAGCATCCCTAGTGTTTACAAAAGAAATAAGTTCAACAACGTTACCTTGTAACGATGATCAGTTTTTTAAATAAAAAATAAACTATTAAATCTAGAATGGTTTATTTGGCAATGTATATCGTAAAATGGCCTTCTTTTAACATTATTACAAAAAATATGTTTGTAAAACTGAAAAAAGTGTATCAATTGTGCAGTAGAATCTTTGAAAATATTGTGTGCCCTCCGTTATGTTGTTAACGTGTCAAATGTGATCTATTAACGTGGCCTAATTATAATTAGATTTTTATTCAAAGATCAATTCGTTTGTATGTTGTATGTATTTTTATTAGAAGTAGACAGGTCAATGTCATTGTCAAAGTGACCACCCAGGGGACAAAAACATATTTTCTATGTATCACTTTACTATATCGCGTCTAAACTTCTACAATACTGGTGAGATAAAATAATACGTGATCGAATATCAGCTTACTTTTAAATCATAACTTATTAATCTAGCGTATCCTTAGAGTAGCGTGACACGCGTGTAGTCTCATTCGTTTAACTCACTTGAAATCACCTATGAATGCAGATGGCAAAAAACATTGTATGATACAAGGTTTATCTGGTTTATACGATTAGTATAGTAACAGAGCTACAAAAAGTACCTAACTTAACACATCTGTTATAGTGTAAACTAGTAGTTCTCCCCGAACTGAGATCTCGTGATGTCAGGTTTGAGTTAGGTATCTTACCAAGGAGATTATTTCTCAAATACCTAGAACTTTATTTACAAACGATCAAAGTGTGCTTTTATTACCTTGCACTCTTTTTCTCAATCTCTCTTGATTCACCTGAGTCTCCGAGGCACTCTCTTGTTGCTAACTCTTATTGTATGCAAAGCTAAAATGAGAGCAAAGCCCCAATCAGTCGGCCAAGCGTGTTGTTTATGGTCAAACCTTGCAGTTTTAGAGGATTTTTTTTCCACATTGTGGTTGACAATAAATGCTGTTATTTGATATTTGATTGATACCCTAAAAGTAATTCTTGGATTTTATCGACACCCTTGTCTTGACAAGCCTATTTAGAGAATTACAAAAAAATAATAGACCAGTTTTCATGAGATTTCGAATACCCTCTCTTATCTATTCATACCTGATGGTCATTTTTTGCCAGTTCATCTTTACAAACCAGCCCTACAAACAGTGGCAACACCACTGTTCGAAAATTTATTGTTATTCCAAAAACTACTGCATGAGTACTCTTCAGGAAAACATTTGAACAAGTACCTACCTAGTTCTTATAAAATGAACCTACACGATTTGCTCTAGTATAAGCCGTTTTCGAGTACGGTCATGTGTACGCTAGCTTGATCGTTATGCTGACGTACCCACTATGAATGGTCATTATTTCTTAAACCAACGAGGCACTATTTATTTTATTGTTGCACTGATTATGCTGTATTTACGCAGAGTTTTACTTTTTTAGTTTTTTTTTTATAACCACGAACACGAATTCGATTATGTGTACGCTACCATAACGGACACAAACTATTCTAGTCTATTATTTCGTATCATGCAAATACAAAAAAAAAATCCCAATTCAACAAGCACGTAAACTTTAAATACCTGCAAATTGCATTTATTTCGAATTCATTATGTAATGTACTACTCTCTTTGGGTGCTGAATGCTGAGAAACACACTCAGTTTGTTCTACGTACGAGTTTGACTCGGACCTCGGCACTCGAGGAAAAATGACACTGCTGAACAATTTTTCTGGTAGTTAGAAACAGCCTACATGAACATATTTATTTTGGGATCTACTTTACTTATATCTATATCATAGATCTCCGGCCAGTGTGGTTAGTGTATGATGACTTGCATCATACACTAACCGCACTGGCCGTCAAGTCAATGGCCATGGCCAGCCATTGATTGGCGAGGCGAGGGTTTTGGTTTAGTGTGGATGCAGGCAGCATGAAACCATAGACATTTTTTTATATTGTCATTTTGTTGTCAATGTCAAGATTGTCAAGTCAATCATACAAATCAAAACAAAAAGTAGATCTATTCTCTTTGGTCGGATCTGTCAATCCGAAAAGTACGTAAAAATTCTTGAATTTAATTCCAATTTAATCTAGTAAATCATTATATGATAATTTATTTGCAAAATATATGTGACCATATTTGATTTTGTGTAAAGTGCAGTGTATTTATTTCGCCGCTCATAGGTTTTGTGATTGTGTTTTCAGCATGGCCCCCCGGTTCGAGATCGCAGTTGGTCTGCGAAAAGGCCACAAAACCACTAAAATTTCTGCTGGTAGGAAGGGAATTACAGACAAAGCTATCAAAATCCGACCTGCCAGACTAAAGGGCGTAAGTTTATTTCATTGTTTGTTTGAGTAGTTTTCATTGTATTTCAAATACCTAGGTAAGTAGGTACCTCTTTGAATGACAGGTTATGTTTTGTATGTCCTGAAGTATAAAATCTAAAGATTCATTATTTTATGTATGTGGGTGATTAAGATGCCAATACTGCCAATATTACCCGGTGTACATACCCTACTCGACATTGTTTTATATTCCTCTGGTAGGTAGTGCGTAGGTGCCAGAGTCATCTGCAACATTACCTACATTTGGCATAGAAGCTCCCGGAGTACAGCTGTTTCGACCTTTATTACTAACGTAGTTCGTTGTACATTTCGTAATGAAAAGACCGATTCAAAATAAATGTAAAGGTACTCAGAATATGGGCAGAGTCGTGTCTGTGGCGACACTATATCGATAAGTATTGTAAAGGAATGTATGTGTGTACATAAATAAATATTTCAGGACATCAATTTCACACATTTATTTTGAGTCTAGTTTGGGAAAAGGCAACCCCATCAGACACATTACTTGCACAATTTCATATGATTTAGACACTCCATTTAAAAATAAACAACAAACTATGCTAAATATGTATTTGAGAGAGTTACTATTTGGCTGATATAACTGCAAGCATAAACCTTGCGATAGACATGTTGAGTTGGCTATCAGACTTGTTATTTTGTGTGTGATTCATGATGTTTCCAAGTTAGAGCAATTAATAAAAAACTAAGTATTTTTTTTATCATCTCACCTGGACCCAACCTATGATTTCACCAAAGGTGGAAGCACACTGCACCCGGGAATCCTCAGCAGACTAAGGAACGGGCTATCTTACCTCTAAATGGTGGGATACTACAATTTTATATTGGTATAGCAACATGTTTACTTAGGTAAGATGGTGGTAGCTGACCAGGCGAACTTAAACCATACACTAATTTAACTCCCGTGGGGTTAAAACCTGTGACTACAAATGGTTCTGATGCTGGTGGACAAACACTAGACTACCGAGGGTTTCATATTCATCTTCATGTTGTGCAGAGTAAAGATGAATATTAGTTAAAAAGGCCATACCATATTTACCACCTCCAAATGATGTATTACAGAATTATTGCTTATAAACATTTTCCTTAAATTCCAGACTCAGACCAAGCACTCTAAGTTCGTCCGTGACCTGGTCCGAGAAGTTGTTGGACATGCTCAGTATGAGAAGAGAGCTATGGAATTGTTGAAGGTAATACTTGCATCATATTAGTAATAGGATTATTATTCCCAAAGTGTATTTATTTTTAACAAGCCTCACAGCTCAGTTGGTAGTAGCTCTGTCTTCTTGGCTGGAGGTTGTGGGTTTAATTCCCACCCAGGACAAACATTTGTGTGATAAATATTGATATATGTTCTGTGTTTGGGTGTTGTAATGGTGTATGTAATTACAAAAAAAAGGGATGTAAGTATGTTATCTGTAATCTAGTTTCCATAGTTAGCTTAGTTTGGGACTAGACTGTGTAAAATTAATGTCCTGTATTAATAATATTAATATTTGTTTCCCATACACAAGTTAGAGCTGAACTAAAGAAAATTTGACATTGAAATAGTGTGAATGTGGAAAGAACAAAGGCTACTTATTATTTAGGTACCATATGGGTGATACCTTTATAATACCAATGTATCTTGGTGATAATGTCTGATTGAATGAATCCGTGTTAGGCTATAAAAGTGACTGATGAAAGGAAAGTGCACACAGCAAAGACTTCACTAGTCTTTGCTGAATGCTATACTATGCTTGCTAGTGACTAGAGCTAGCATCCCCATCAAATTAATTTCAACATTCCCACCAGTAACATCTCGGCGCAAGACCGTTCTTGCGCCATGCAAAAGAGATGTTACATGCTGACAATATTCATCTTCTATATTCCCGATTCTCCGATTCTCAGGAATTTATTTTGTCTTCCATGTGTTGTTTCCCTCTTACATTACCAACCATGTGTTGCTATTACTCTGGTATTGGTATCACTCTGATGAAATGATGGTTATTATAGAATCAACATTTTTACACTTGCCATTAGGGCATAGAGTATAAAAAAAAATACAAAAAGGTTTGTTTATTAAATAAATTAATTGAGAAAAATAATCATTAAATCCAATGTATTATACCTATACATAATTACCATAATTATGTTTTTAAAGATCATTTCATGGTATACGGGTGCAATGAGAAAATACTTTGGCAAATTCTCACGGGATGACGGGAACAAAGTCCCGGGAGTTTGCTAGTTATCATAAATGAAATAACACATGTGTCACAACAACAAAAATGGCCTCAACATGAATGCCTTACCGCTGGGGGAGTATAGCCACCGGTATTCTGCCAAAACATTATGAACTCTTTCTTACTAGTTATAAGATGGTTGCGGTTGTCTTTGTTTTTATTCCTTGTCGATAGCTAAGTCAGGCTGCTAGGTTGTGTTATTTTTGAAACCACTCCTGTAAAATTTGACACCTACAACCAAAGGTATTTTAACCACCTCTGTGATCTAGTGGTTCAACCCACCAATTGCAGATCCAGAGTTCGATCGCCATGGGGAGTACAATATATTGTGGTTGGTGGTAGGACTTAGTTTAAGTCCACCTGGCTAGCTACACCATCTTACCTAATTCTGTCGCCATAATAACAATTCTAAAAATTGTTGTGTTCCGGCATTTAGTGGTAAGATAGCCAGTTCCTAAGTTTGTTGAGGATACTGGGTGAAGTGCGCCCTTCGGCCTATCTCAACTTGTAACCAGGTGAGATGAAGGCCAAGTGCTATATAAAAATAATGCATTCTAAGAATATATAACGATTCAATGTCAAGAGTCCCTATGGAAAATAAAATATACAATACAAAAAATAACCTTTCAATCTGCAGGTGTCCAAGGACAAACGTGCCCTGAAGTTCCTCAAGAGGCGTCTCGGCACACACATCCGCGCCAAGAGGAAGCGTGAGGAGCTCGGAAATGTACTGGTACAGATGAGGAAGGCAGCCGCCCATGCCCATCACTAAATGTAATAAATAAGCTTACAAAGTTCAGAGTTTTATTTGAAACTTCATACAGTCAATAAAGTTTGCTATATGTAATCGCCATACTCATATCACCAACCACCTGCAATTACTGGTTGGTTGTAGTGACATCTTAAGGTAGATGTTACTGCTTATCTCCTGCCCTCAGCACGGGGCTGGGATAAAATTTTTGTCCTCTGTTTTTATCCACCATCGGGAGACAAAATGCTCTCAGAGGTGGATAAAAACAGAGGACAAAATGTTTATCCCCCTCCCCGTGCTGAGGGGGGCTGGTCGCCTTTTGTGACATTCATGGTATCATAATCCTTTATGCTACATCGCGTTTACAGAAAGCCCATATAGGTTTTACTAATAGTGATTCTGTGGGCTGACGGTTGAGGTGGACGGGCGGTACAATATCGGGAAATTGACGGCCATGTTCATAGCGTGTGGAAGAGCTTCTGGTACATGATGAAGCAGTGCATGAAAGGCGAGCTCTGAAACGCAAACTTATCGATAAGTTCCCTGTTCTAACAACCTATGCACGGGGAGGGGATACAATTTTTATCCACCTCGGAACATTTTGTCTCCCGATGGTGGATAAAAACAGGACAAAAATTTTATCCCCGCCCCGTGCTGAAGGGCTGGGTCATTAACTGAGTGAGGCACAGAAGTCCAAGCTTAGAATTAAAATTTTTTGATCGAGTTAGCGAAGCGAACGAGATCTTCGAGTTGAGATGAAATCCGGCATTGTATGTATGTTTGTGTCTGCATAACTCGAACAGGTTATCCGATTTTCATGAAATTTAATCTATAAAGAGAACGTAAATAGAATTTGATTGTCGCAGGGATTTTTGATTTGTGGGTTAGTAGATAATCGGGATATCGGGGTGAAAAGAAGTACAATTTTTCGCCCATATCTTTTGAATGGCTGATCCGATCAATTAAAATTTTTGAGCATGTAGAGATTATATTAATACTCGATCAATTGTTACGAGGATTTTTTTGAGAAATATGCCTTAATGTTGCCTTTTTGTTGAAGCCCCTTGGTTGACTTGACGACATCAGTAGGCTCTTTGCCCACGGATGTCGAATAAAGGGTAGATTTTTAAGTCACGACTACTAATTCAACGGTTTCAGTTTCAAACCTGTGGATTGAGTAAGTACCTCCTAGGTATAGTAGGACTGGGCAGGTCACATCAGTAGCCAACATCATCAGCCTGAAGATGGAGGGCGACGGCGTCAGGGTTGGCCAACTTGGCGGGATGATCTCTATTCCTTCAACAGAGAGTGGTGTGGGAGGATCGAGATGATTGGAGGGATTTATAGGAGGCCTTGGCCCATGGGATGACATATAGGCTAAACAAAATATTACTCTTTGGGTTCCTGTTGTTCAAATGCTTCAGTGTGCATTTCAAACAGTAAGTATTGGTACTTATATTTACCTATAAAAGGCGGTTCATTAAGAGACAAGTTTAAAGAAATAAATATATTGACTATGCCCTGCCAATATATTTATGAAAATATTATGTACGCGCGTAAAAACATAAGCTTATTTGACAAAAACTGATAAACATAATTATAATACTAGAAATAAGAATAAACTCGCTGTTCCCACAACTAGGCTCCATTAGGTTAATAAATCGTTCGTAGGGCAAACTATAATAAATTGCCAAGTGATGTGCTAAGCTTGTCAAATAATAAATTCAAAAATTTTGTAAAACAAAAGCTATCCAGGAAAGCTTATTATAAAATTTCAGATTACGTACCTAGAAGATAAGAAAGCCTGGCATTAAAAAAAAATGAATTTGCTCCAGTGAATAAATTGTAATTAGTATTAGATAATTTTAAGCTATTGTAATGGATCATGAAAAAAAAACTAGCCCGAGGTTCTTGCCTTTCTCCTTGTGTGCTGGTCGCGATTCCGAACAGGCGGTAGATTTGACGTTTCAAAGTGATCCTAAAAAATCTTACTGAATAAATATATTTGACTTTGACTTTGGTTTCTATCTTAGAAATCCCCTAACACATACATACTAATATAAGGTACCTACATAAACGTAATGTCGCCGACGTGGTGCGGGGAGTAACAGGACAGGCGCCTCCTTAGCCCTTAAACATTCACTTATGTAAGGTAAGGTCGTCGGTACCTTGCCATTTCGTAAAAAGCCACCAAAAAGTTAAAAAATAATTCACCAAAGAGCAATAGTAAGTCCCTACCCAAGTATACTCTATACCGGCATTTAGAGATATGATAGCCAGTCCCTCCCTCAGCTTTGTTTGAGGATTCCGGGTGAAGTGACGTTGATAAAGTACTTAATTAGCTACCTACGTCTTCACTTGAGATATCTTCAGGGGGTCCCTGAAAGGTCGTGGCCGGGGACAGTTATCACTTTGCGTCAAGAAACTCTTGTTATTAATTGTTGCCTAAGTACCTACCTACTTATTTGCTTCTATCGAGTGAGAGGTTAAAGTAGGTAGGTCGCTATAAAGTACGCTATCAACTACTACAAGTTGTAGTTGTTGATAGTTTTAGTTAGGTAGGCACCTACTCTTGATAACAAGGTATATGTACCTGCCATACCTATTGAATTATTATCTAGAAAAAACTTGATAACCGCACAGTCATGCTTCAACTTTAAAGTAGGCAGGTACCTACCTACCTAGCTCTTAGGTAGGTATAGTTATCTCTAAGTCTCTGGATTTCGTAAATAGCAACGAAAGGATCTCCTACGAAGTACCTACCGTACCTTGCCCTAACAGGCTTGAAATCAAGAGCTGAACTGAAGCTCACCTATCGTTAGTCAGATAATACCTACGGCTACCGTAGGTACATACAACCTACCTACCTTTATAGATACGTCAACGAAGGGACGAAGGTAATTAAGTTAAGTATCTAATAGATAGGTACCTACTTACCTATACTTACGATAAGTTTCTAGCCAGTAAGGCCTATGCCTAGGTAGGTATGCCTACTAAGTACCTACATACTGCGCTGAGGCTAAATGCTATTGATAGATGTTGATGTTGACAGTATAGCGTCGCGGTCGCGCCCACAAACAATTTACATCACTCGACCCGGGGTCAAGTGCTCATTCTGATACTGATTCATGATGTAAGTTATGTAGCTTCAGAATAACAGGCTTATGAAAGATTCTAAACGAAATTCAGAAGTCGTTGAGTCGAGGCGGCGGCCGAGTCGATTGGCTTTTGTGTCTAGTAAAGTTAGGTAGATCTCAAACAGGGAGACAGGTACGTAGGTAGGTATACCTACCTTATCGAAGAGGTACCATAGTAAATAATTATAATAATATGACCCTCCACCTACCTAACTATTTGCCTTTGTAAGCTGATTAGGTGACCACAGATACAGATGAAAGCTGATTATGCAATTATATAACACCTTGGCCCAAGGTCAGCCATTATTGTTATGTTTTTACTGAAATGCGTAACATGATCTTGAAACAGGTACCTACCTAGGTAGAACGTAGGTACCTAACTAGTGTGGACCATTATTAGGTAGGCAGATACCAGCCTATAAGTATCTAATCCTTATAGAGAAGGTGTCTATGTAGGATGTGGTAGCTTAGGCCAATCAATTGTATTGGTCCACGGTAGGTAGGTAGGATTCGTGAGTACCTACTATTTATCAAAATAGGTACCTACCTAGTAGTAGTACCAGCAGATATTCAATCGAGTTTAACTCAGCCATTACTTGCGAATGTGTAATTTTCCGAAACAAATTCCATATGTACCGGGATGACCGAGATTTTTAATGACTGGAACTCTTATGACGACTTAGCCAAAGCATGTTGCGTTGTTCCCTGTTGGTATAGTTACATAAATACACTATTATTAGCTAAGTCGTACCTACTTAGAATAGGTTCCTTTTATACGATCAAGTTTCATTGATGTGATACCGGTTCCTGCGGCGTTAATTAAACAAAAAATGTTCTTTAGAGGTAGGTAGGTAGGTACCTACAATGGTAGTAGTAGTCGGTATGGGGTTTGGGGACCGAATATGGCCATGAAACGCTGGCGGCGGCGGTGTTGCTCACTGCTGATAGAATTATTAATAATACGTAGGTACTTAGGGGAAGGGGGAGACACTTGATCCTCTCTTTAGATTTCTATGAGATACATATCTCATAGAATCTAGATATTATTATGTATTATTTTTCATCACTGCATAAACAATTTATATTGCTACCATATTGCATCATTTGATTAAAAAAGAAAAGGAACACGTGTATTGCGGGAGATTTTATCCTGGTATAGGGTAGACTTGATCCGGGGGATCAAATGTACAATACTGTATGTAAAGTGAAGTAATCAAAAAACATTTTAATCAATAGCTTAGTTTTATTCAGTCTTAATTAACCTTAGAGCGCTGATCTTCTTTTTAAGTAAGTAAATAACACTTTATTGATTACCAAAACAAACAAATAGACAAGTAACTACTAAATAAGCGAAATTAAAGCGATTGGTATAATGGACGGCCTTATCGCTGAAAGTGATCTTTTTCAGGTACCCGTCGTATTGTACCTATTAAAAACGGTAATATAACAAGATCTTTTCTTATTCTCACTCAAAATGAGTTAATGCAAGTGTAAGTTAAGCCAGTGTCTTGGGCACGCTTCCGTCTGGTACTGGTCTGGAACAGTTGAATTACCTATAGGCCGTTTGTAACGGTCCTTAGGTAATCTGACTGATTCCTTTGTACATAGTTAGTTTAATTGTACTTTTTATTGAATAAATGTTTTAGTGTAAGTTTAGGACTTACATAATACTATTTTTATCAAGCTTCAGATGTTCCTTGTATAATATTGCCTTTTAAGATAAGCCGTACCGCTTCTTTGAGCTTTTTTTTGTTAACAGGTTTTTGCTTTTTTACTACGTTTTTTGTTTGATAGACCCTTGGCATTATCTACAACAAGAACAATAATAGTAAGTAATTGTATATAAAAGCATTGGGGGTGACTTGATCCCGTGATAAAGTCTACCCTATTGTTCGGGGAACAAGTCTACCCTGGTCTCATTTTTCTAATACAGTTTATTTTATGTGATAATAATAATATTTTATCGAAAAGTAATCCACTCAAATTTATCTTAAGACAACCAATAATCAACAGATTTACTTGTATTGAGAAATTAGTAAGTATCAATAGCACTAAAACTCGAACAAAATACTCACAAAAAATATTGCATCGCACTCAAAACAACAACACACCACGCCTATGAATTTGTCTTCTTGTCAAAATGACATTTGGTCACTCTGGTTGACGGCAAAAAACAGTTTTACCAGTAAAAAATAAAAAAACTCCTATAGTTTCCGAAATAATACCCAGGGATCATGTGTCCCCCCCTTCCCCTACGTACTATATTATACTACGATGGCGACTGATGCTAGCAAGCAATTACAAAATCCTTATTTGCTGTGATTATCCATTACAGTATAGGCACCTGTTATTGGTGATCATGATACATTCGAGAGTGGGACCTTTCATAATGTCACTAACCTGTGATTATATTATTTAGTTTTAATTGATGGATAAATCAGTAGGATACCTACTAAGACCTACATATAAGTAAATATACGTTAATGACTTTTCAAATCATAGTGTGGCTTACCTATTGGACACAAAACTACCGAAAAACCAGCTGTATCTAGAATCCAGAATTTAAACTTGGTGAGAAACAAACAAGTCATGAGAAATAAGGTTTTATTGTTATTGATACCTATTAAAGGTTACAAATATACAGATTAATTTTACAAATTTAGCAAATACCTAATAGTTACAGTTAATCATGCTATACTTTTATTGCTTCTTGCCAATTAATAGTTATAATGATGAAGCTAAATACCGAATAATGGATACTTAATGCATGATATTCATACACAATAGTGTATAAAATCTTTGTAGTATAGTTAGTAGACTAAGATTTTTAGGTAGGTACCTACCTTTAATGGTTCTAAAGTTACAATAAAATTCATTGAAACATTTTAAAATCACAATAAATGAAAAAGAAACAAAAAATTATCATAAATTAAGAAAGCGCTGGAGTATCACTTTTCACTCTCCGGACCGACATAGTTTGTCATCAGTGGTGTGTTACTTTTACTAGAAATACAAAAACACAAAATATATTGAGAAGAGTATTTGCCATGCCATTACTACAAACAAACAATGTTTTTATGGGAGAGTGGTACTCCTTGGGCTTCTTGAGGGAATAGCATAGAAGTTCTACTACTAATCCTGTCTTTTGAAATAACAACCAAAAAATCTGAAACTAAAATTTTCACCATAACTAAAACATGGCAGGTCTTAATTCTATTTTGATTTGTAAATGGAAGTTCAAACCAACTGATCAGGTTGAATGAGATTAAAAAAAGCAATAACAAGTTTAATTTTACTTAGTTATCACGGCTATAATGTATAATTATCACTATAATAGAGTTTTTCAACTCCTATAATTTTTAGATAATAATATCACTGAGTTTCAACAATAAGCTTGATTCTAGCAATTGCTGTACTGCAGTAAAAGACCTACCTATGGTTGCATTGCAAGTCTATTGCAAGAGGCAATCAAATTTAAATCTTATACTAGGGAATAAAGTACATGATCAAACAAACTTTAACTAATATGGAACATTCGAGAACAAGTATGACACCGATTCCCCATTGTGTGTACGTCTTACAGCCTCTGCCAACATCATTGAAACATCAATACATTGGATCTTAGGGCAATCCTGCATGTGTCTCTCTTGGGGAATTGTGTTTGTGACAACAACAGCTTCTAAGCAGGAATTGTTGATTCGTGAAATAGCAGGCCCAGAGAAAATACCATGTGTCAAGATACCATAAACCTTAGTAGCTCCAGCTTCAATCAATTTCTCAGCTGCATGGCATATGGTACCACAGGTGTCTGCCATATCATCAACTAGTATGGCTGTTCTGTCTGTGACATCACCAACAAGGACCATAGAAGCTACCTCATTGGCCTTCTTCCTCTCTTTGTGGATTAAAGCAAACTCCACATTCAACCTGTCAGCAATGGAAGTTACTCTCTTAGCTCCCCCAGCATCGGGTGACACCACAATACTAGTTTTCCATTCTGGTATGTTCTCTTTGATCCATTTCAATACGGCAGGCTCAGCAAAGAGGTTATCTACAGGAATGTCAAAGAAACCTTGGATTTGAGAGGCGTGGAGGTCCATTGTGATGATGTGATCGGCGCCGGAGACGGAAAGTATGTTGGCCACAAGTTTGGCGGTGATCGGCGCTCGAGATTTGTCTTTCTTGTCCTGTCGGGCGTAGGGGAAACACGGAATAACCGCGGTAACGCGAGACGCCGATGCTATTTTGCACGCATTTATCATGATCAGGAGCTCCATAAGGTTGTCGTTAATCTCTCCGCTACCGCTCTGCACGATGTAAACATCTTCGCCTCGGACTGATTCTCCGATTTCGACGCACGTTTCCATGTTACTAAACTTCTTGGTTACAACTTTTCCGAGGTCGATACCCAAACGATCTACAATTTTTTGCGCCAGATCTGGGTGCGAGCTACCGCTGAAGACTTTGATGTTCGGCATTCTGGTGGTTAGAGGAAGGGCTTGGTGTTCTAATTTATTTACTACTTCTTCAAGGGTTACTGTTGATTTCATCGACACTTGGTCCGATCGACCTCACGACCGTTATTCGCGTTTGAGCGCTGATAACGATGGGATGAACTATTTATGTGCGTCTACGGATTGATAAGAGGCTGTAGCAACGTGGGGACTTGCCGCTGTGATTAGACACCACCGCCGCCGCCCGCACTACTTTATTTGACTAAACTTCGATGATCACAAAACACGAGCGAGATGCACGTTTTTATTTGACTTGACTTCCGATTTTTTAAGTACATACTACATAACTACTCAATCAAATGTCAAAATTAATTTATTGAACTGTCAGTGTCACTGTCAGGCAGATAAAAAAGTCAAAATCACCGATGAACTAGGACATAAATTATGTACCACAATATATATATAATATAAGTACTTACTAACATTGACTTATATATTATTTGTGTTGTCCATGTTTTAGAAAATCAATCAGGCGATCCCATTTTATAATACCGGCCATATTATTAGACATACTCCCCTTAATTTGTATATGAAGCTATCATTACAGAAACACTGGCAGAAAAGTGACCCCCATAAAACAAAGAAGTTGAAGTTGAAATTATGTACTGTACTGACTTATGACTGACTTCTATCCCTACTCCTAAAGTGTGTACGAGTGATGATGATGATTATAAGACAAGCAGCAGCAAGCTAACCAAACCAGAAGGTCTACTACGAAAACGAAATACGAAGTATCGGATGTCGGATTGCACGTTTTTCAATACAAAAATGACAGCAGTTTTTCGGATCCAACGACGTTTGTTATTCGTAGTAGGGTCTCAGAAACGGTAGAGATACGCAACGGGTTGCGCCGCCACCGCCGCCGCCAGGCCAGGGTTGCTACCATGAAACCGTAAGCACGAAGTACGGACCGCAACGAAAGACATCAAACACCGACATCGACGGACACCTTTCGTTTCGGATCCACAAAAAAACGTACGGATGATTTAGTCTTTGGGTCATGTTTTTCTGTGAAAATTCGTGAGGCAGATAAACAGTGTTGCTAACTTAAAGGATCTTCGGTCAAATGTAGCAGATTTGCATAAGGGCTGTTATTATTGGCGTTAATTTTTAGAGGTTGTGTCATACAATGCTTAATTATTTATAGATACCAAAAGCATTTTTAATGCTCGATTAAAAAGGCTTTTTTTTATTTCACGACGGGGAAGCGCTTGGCATTCATCTCACCTGGTAAAAAAATAAGGTAAAGCCGAAAAAGGTAGAGGCGCACTTCACCCGGAATCTTCAACTAACTGAAGAACTGGCTATCATGCCTATAAATTCTGGAAAATAACAATTTTAGAATTATTGTTATGGTGAGAGAATTAGATAAGATGGTGGTAGCTAGCCAGTCGGACTCAAATAATGTCCTACCACCAACCAAACCAAGCACAATATTTATATATTGTGCTTGATTTGGTTGGTATATTCCAACGGGACTTTGTTATACGTTAGTTTGTTTATCTTTTAAACCTTTAAACGGCCTTTTTTGAATATTGTGTCCCACAAAAGGTACCATTTCTAGAGAATGAGTTATTATAGTGGATTATCTGACAATAAATAAAAAAAAATTAAATTTAACGCAATAACGGTAATGTTTAAAAAATTCAAACTTCTTAATGAACAGCAAATACGAGAAACCAGCCAAGTTTGAATCAGACTAGTGACATTAATACTACGCTTGGCCAGTTATAAGAATGTAGTTATATATAATTAATAACAAAAACGGGTCTTCATCGCGTACCTTTTTGATATTAATTATGTATAATAATCGCGATAATTTAAAAAACGCTATGTAGTTATATGTTACTTGTGCCATAGAGTTAGCACATGAATATGTACTATCATTATCATTATCGTCATCATAAAGTTTCGTAGGAGCACAATATACGTTTCTTATTTGATGAGGACTCCTCATACCATTGCGCTTTTTGAATACCCATTTTAGTAGATAGGTAAACAAGTCTATTTTTTTCAAAAAATGTACCTTGTCTAGCTATACGGTTACGGTTCGAAATAGACGAATGGCTTAGATGGAAGGTTTTGAAAGTAGACCTCCAGTGCACTGTTGTGGAGAGAGAAATTATTAAAATCGAAACACAATGTAAAACTAATATAAAAAGAAAAATTACTTTTGTACCACTGACAGCTGATTGAAAGGAAAAATTAAAATCAGCACTAATGTCTAAATTACCTGTTTCATATAATGGCAACTATCCTGATTGTTTAATATTGCTAAATTTAGTAAAAAATGTATTAATTTTTAACTAAATTTAGCAACATATTTAACTCAATATATACATCCAAAACAATCAGTCTCTGATAATACAACATTTAGTGAGTGGGCAACAGCGGGAATACATAAAAGTAGAAGAAAATTGTATGAGCTTTATGGTGAAAAACAGTACAACTTTAGTGAAGAGTTTAATGATAAAGTTAAAAATTATTCTAAAATCTTTAAGAAAGTTTGTGTGGCCGCTAAATCCCAATACTTGAGAAAAAAGATTGTAAATAGTAAAGATAAAATTAAAGCTACTTGGAAAATTATTAATAGTGAGACTGGAAAAGGGAAAAGCAGCAACACTAACGAATTTAATTTAAAAATAGGAAATCTTAATATATCCCAAAATATTGATGTTGCGACAGCTTTTGAAACGTTTTTTACTGATATACCTGTTTCTACCACAAAATCATTGAACTCTTCAAATATTATGGCAGAGTCACTACTGAAAAACAATGTACCATCATGTAATAAACCATTTTTTTTCAAATATGTTAATAATAACGATATTATTAAAGCATTTAAACTTATAAATGAAAAGAAGACCTCTGACCTCTGGGGCATCTCTGTAAGCATTGTAAAACCAATAATAGGCGTTATAGCGCCTGAATTAGCTTTTATTTTCAACGAATGCATCGACTGCGGCGTATTCCCTAATTTAATGAAATATAGTAAAATAACTCCTCTTTTTAAATCTGGTAACAGTTCTGATCCAACAAACTTAAGGCCGATATCAGTACTACGGACATTCAGTAAAATCTTTGAGAAGATTATTCTTATACAGTTACAAAGTCATTTTTATACTAACGCCCTATTTCATGATAAACAATTTGGATTTACAAGAGGTCGCTCAACTGCTGATGCCGGTATTAGTTTAGTATCGCATATTTTCGAGGCCTGGGAGAAATCACATGATGCGTTGGGAGTCTTTTGTGATCTGTCTAAGGCTTTTGACTGCGTGCACCATGAAACACTGATTATGAAATTAGACCACTATGGTATCAAGGGTGTTGCACTAGACTTACTCACGTCTTACCTAAGTGATCGCATACAGCATGTCGACGTGAACGGCCAGCGTTCTTCAGGATCTCTGGTTACCATGGGTGTACCTCAGGGTTCAATATTGGGGTCTTTCTTGTTTTTAGTATATATTAATGATCTGCCCCAAATAATTAAAGATGACCATGAGATTGTACTGTTTGCAGATGATACGTCACTTCTATTTAGATTGAAGCGACAAATGACTAACTTTGACAACGTAAACAATGCAATCTCAAAAATTGTTAACTGGTTTAATGTAAATAACTTAGTACTCAACCAGAAAAAGACCAAATGTATTCGATTTATTTTACCAAATGTAACTGAAGTTGAAGCTAATGTAAAAGTTAAAGAGGAAATCATAGAATTAGTCAAAACCACTGTATTTTTGGGATTAACTTTAGATAATAAACTTCAATGGGGCCCACACATAGATAAACTGGCGAAGAGACTTAGTTCTGCAGCATATGCTGTAAAGAAGATACGTCTTCTCACAGACGTTGCTACAGCAAGACTAGTTTACTTCAGCTACTTTCACAGTATTATGTCATATGGCATAATACTGTGGGGAAGTGCTGCAGATATAGACACCATATTCGTTTTGCAGAAGAGGGCTGTTCGCGCTGTTTACAAAATGGGTCCCAGAGATTCATTAAGAGACAAATTCAAAGAAATAAATATATTGACTATGCTCTGCCAATATATTTATGAAAATATTATGTATGCGCGTAAAAACATAAGCGTATTTGACAAAAACTGTGATAAACATAATTATAATACTAGAAATAAGAATAAACTCGCTGTTCCCACAACTAGGCTCCATAAGGTTAATAAATCGTTCATAGGGCAAACTGTACGCTTTTATAATAAATTGCCAAGTGATGTGCTAAGCTTGTCAAATAATAAATTCAAAAATTTTGTAAAACAAAAGCTATCCAGGAAAGCTTATTATAAAATTTCAGATTACCTAGAAGATAAGAAAGCCTGGCATTAAAAAAAATGAGTTTGCTCCAGTGAATAAATTGTAATTAGTATTAGATAATTTTAAGCTATTGTAATGGATCATGAAAAAAAAAAACTAGCCCGAGGTTCTTGCCTTTCTCCTTGTGTGCTGGTCGCGATTCCGAACAGGCGGTAGATTTGACGTTTCAAAGTGATCCTAAAAAATCTTACTGAATAAACATATTTGACTTTGACTTTGTAGAGAGATTTTTTGCTGCACTTGAAGAAGGCATCCCCGACTATGAGGCTATCAAGAAACTGACAGTGGCAGCAAAGTGACCTCCTACCTATCAGTCACTATTTTTTTCTAATTGCCATACAATACAACCAAGAAGTTGAAGTTTAATAACATTAAAATAAACAAACAAAAACAATAAAATCTCGCTCTAAAACTTTACTTTGAGCCGCGTTTTACGAAGTTAACATTTTACATTTACGCGCGCTCGCTAGCTTGCTCGGTAATCTAATTTACATAACCGTCCGTTTGACCGATCCAAATTAAATAGAGATGCTAGCTAACGCATTCGGTCTCATTCGATAGATAAATAACATGCTATTGTGGTATATTTACAAATTTTAGTACATATCGCATAAATTACTGAAATGGCCGATTTTGAAGATGCGTCTTCGTCTGGTACAAATAATTTAAAAGTTTTTCGGTGTATGGATTGGCTTCAAAAACAAAACAGCCAAGAAGTGAAAAAATCGCTACGAAACAAAAATGATATTCAATTTATTATTCAAATGAACGCTGATCGTAAGAATTTCTTGCTTGCTGCAGCTGAAGATGAAGCCAGTGTACCACCTGGTGTGGGAGAAAATGCTGAAGAACCTAAAGCTGTGGTAAGCAAAGGAAACACAAAAATCTTGTAAGATGTAACATTTTTGTCTGTGGCTGGGAAAGTGAATTCTTGATTATAATTGCATGTGTCCAATATATTTAAAGTAATATCAAAAGCATATTTAAACGAAAACGGTTTCAGTTTGTTTGAATACATAGTTACCTAACCAAAACAAATCCTTTCAGCCCCTGCGTCGCCTTAGAGTTGAAGAGCTCAGCATGGAATGTGAATGGCAGGGATGTAGATTAGTCCACAGTGGTTACGAGACATTTCAGAAACATGTGAAAGAGCATATCAAGGATTTACTTGTCATAAACCAGGAGGAGACAAACCGTAAGAATTTGATGTACACTTTAAAGTAAACTTATTCTGAATTGAGAAAGGCTCCATAGTACCTATATACATAATCATAGTACTTACCTACTGCTAACTTTCACTCTCCAATAAACAAAAACAGTCTGTTGGTCAATTCAAAATAGTATGTACAATACAAAAGATATTGTGCTTGTATAATCAGGTATATTTAATCAAGGTTTGCAGTGTTTTACTTATAAATCAAAATATATGCCTGAGAGTTGTAATGACAATATTCATTTCATGTATTTTGATTATAACCTTTAAGACTGGGAGGGAAGGGACTGGGAAGTTTTAATGTTAAAGGTTTTAATGTTAGACATTTATGAAATACTGTTATAGCACACATATAACATAAATGAAAAAAAAACCTTTGATAATATCATACAAGATATTACTTTACTTATTTTCTTACAAAAACCTATCATAGAGGTCTATCAAAAAGTTTAATCTATTAAAGTTTAACTATATTTTATTAATGTGCAACCTCTTACTCTTTCAAATCATACCCCACACCAAAAAACTTCTTGTCTCGCTTAACACCCGGGTGATTTGCAAAAAGCGGTTCGAAAATCATAATTTCATCGGCGTAACATACCTAAATAAGCACAGAATGACATTTATTTTTATGATCCTCACCCTCAATTTCATAAGGCTGTTTTGAAGTTATAGTGGTTTAAGTATATTCGAGCCCAATGAAATTAGGTTCGGCCCAAAGAAATTAGAAATATTGCCAAGGATATTAGAATTTTGTCCAAATAAATTAGAATTTCACACCAAGAACGTTGAATTTATCAAGAAATTAGAACTGAGCAATCTAAAAGACACATTCTATTCTCTATATATAACTAATATTCTCTTTTAGTGATATCTATGCAGTCTTTAGGTAAACCGTTGTGATGCTGTGCCGTCTAGCCGGGTGGCGGGGGCTGCGGTGCAAGAATAATTCATTATGTTTCGCCGGTTATAGGCACCTCACAACTAGAGAATCTACGAGCGAGCGAGCGAGACGTATAGATTACCGAGCGCTGCGTCCCGTACGATACCTAGGTCTATCGTCACAGAATAACTAATAGTACTGTATCGTACGCGACCTAAACAATACTCGTCTCATTTGTTTGTGATTGCTGTTTTTCAAAGTGCAACGTCGTTGCTTCCCGTTACTGGGCGTCACCAACTCACAAACTCGTCGCTTCACATTTGCTTGACATGTCGTCAAGCAAATGTGAAGCGACGAGTTTGACCTTCAGATTGACTGTGACTGTGAATATAGCTCTAAGAAAGAACTGACACAGCATTGTAAAATAATTTGGTGCAATATTTATTTTATTTCGACAAAAATGTAGCAGGCAGGTAATAACATTTTCGTTATAGATCTGTCTGTCCTTGAATCTGATTGTACCACTGGTTTTTTTTTTTTTTTATGAAAGGACAATACGCTGGCCTGGTTCTGAACCTGGGCGGCAGCTTTGCGCGGACCTGGCTGGCGCTGAAGGCGCGAGCCCAATATTTGATTTTAGAGGCAACAAGCGCAAGGGCACCACTTAGGTACGGACCTCGGCTTGGGCTGTTGCTATTTGATGGGGGAGGATAGGAATGGCCGAAGGCGATACCGAGGGTAACGCTTTGAGGCGGAAAGGTTCATCGACTCCGCCGGCGGAGTCAGTGTATCTGTATAGTGTTTTCTCTGTGTGACGAGATAGTTAATGAATGGATGCCGTCACCTCCGGGTTTGCGGTGGTGAGTGGGTCATCCGGGTCTCCAAGAACGTGTCTTGGCCTACGGAGGGACCGGTGCGAAGGCGGATCGGTTGAGTAGGTAGGGATCACTCGTATCAGAGGATTCGGATGATTGGCAGCTACTTTATAATGCCGCTGGGAAGCGCGCTTCATAAAGCAGGCGATGGACTCGAGATCAAGGTCTCGGTGGAGATCGTTATTACGCATGTACCATGGCGCGCCAGTGGCTTTGCGAAGGAAACGATTTTGGACAATTTGGAGGCGTGGGATATTTGGACTGTGAGCAAACGCTACTGAGGCGTATGTCATTATGGGGCGGACGCAGGCTTTGTAAAGTGTCACCTTATTTCTAAAGGACATTTTACTTTTTTGCGTTGATCATGGGG
Organism: Venusia cambrica; assembly: GCA_951394065.1. Classification (NCBI taxonomy): domain Eukaryota; kingdom Metazoa; phylum Arthropoda; class Insecta; order Lepidoptera; family Geometridae; genus Venusia; species Venusia cambrica. Next base: position 13,585,776 of record OX596035.1, read on the forward strand.
CCTAGTCTGCCTAGGATGTAAAAAGCACGGTTACGCACCGTCCTAATATGGGCTTTAAAGTTTAGACGGCTGGCAAGTTCGACGCCCAGATAGCGGGCGGAAGGGACCCAGGGTATGGGTTTACTAAAGAGTTGGACAGGGTCGGGTTTATTGAGATAAATCTTTGAAAAGAGCACGGCTGCGCTTTTCGTAGGATTAACCTCAATTCTCCATTTTCGGAACCACTCTCCTAGAGTGAGTGAGGGCGGAGTTCAGTCTTATACAGATCCGATCGGTATTCCGATCGGATCTGAATGAAACGAAAACATGATAGATCAGTACATAACTCAAATATTCCAATAATTCTATTATTGATGTCATTTTACGAAAACGATTTTATTGCATGTTGTGGGCAACATAAGTAGGTATGATATACAGTAGGTAGGTATCATATAGGTGGAAGGTACCTTCCCGCCTAAATACTTATTCCGGCAACATTGACCCATAGTTACTCAGCCAGACAATTATTATTAGGTGTAATACGATACACTAGGTAGGTACCTAGATGATTTTTTGCACATTCGATCCTTTTCGTGCCCTCCTAAAATAAAATGTAATGTAGGTTAGTAATAATAAAATATAATAATAAGTGGGTAGCTGTACCTACTCGGTTTAAGGTAGGTACAGCTACAATAAAAAAGTAAGTAATAGGTAGGTACGTAATTGGTTGGCGCACACAAGTAAAGGTGTTGCAATAAGTAGGTATTTCAATTCATACATTGAAATAAGCACGTTATGTGGAGGGGGCATCTCTACATACTTACCTACCATGATAGGTACAACAACATCCAGACCAGGAAGAAATATATTCAGAATATTTCTTCCGCCGCGGGAATCGAACCCACACCTTTTCCGTCTACCACCACGAACACTCGAAATAGTGAAAGAAAACATCTTGAGGAAACCTGCGGCTTAGTCGGCATCGATTCGTAAGTAGGTATCGATTCGATTGACCATTCCTGTGGTATAGATACGATACGGCCGACTAAGCTGAGGAGATGGTAGGTTTTATAATTAGGTGCCGAGCTGGGCAAGTCTACTCCATCAAAAATCGTCCTAGGTACTAAGCACCTCTGTAGTGTAAGTTGCCTCCTGACGCTGTATAATAATCATCTAATGGCACTTAGGTATTTGTCTAGTTGGTGCGTAAGGTACCTAGTTATCCAGTTAGGGTAGGATACAAGTTGGATAACTATGTCGGTAATAACAAGATGAATAAATAGGTACGTAGGTGCATGGTAGATATCACTACAATAATAATTAGGTAGATATGCTTACATTATAGTTATGCATTCTCTGAGCGTTGAGAAGTCTTTGGCGAACACACTTCTTATATTCTTATATCTTCTAAAAAGTATGTCCTCTCATAATAGAAGTAGGTAAAAAAGCGACTTTATCGCAAAATATCTAGTCACCATAGGTACACATATATATTTACTCAATAATACTAAACAAATAAGAATAATGGTGTCCTCTCACAACTCAATAGAAGTACCTACATAAAAAGCGTCTTTTCGCAAAATAACATTAATATCAGAGCGTCCTTTCGCAATTAGTCCCTCTATGTCTAAGTAGGTATATCCACTGAAAATATTAGCTTGCTCGTAGTACTATCAGTTATTCTGTGCTTGCACAGTCATGCACCGCGAGACGACGAGCGACACGGGTTCCCCGTACGAGAGTCAGCGGCACACTGGCCGGCCTAGCCACGCCACTCGAGCCCTAAATCGAACGGCTAGATACGCACGGATTAATGATATTACTATTTATAAAAAAATCTAAGTTCATAAATTGTCTCAAATGAATTGGGGAATAATTTAAATCAATAATTTATCTATTCATTGGTGTAAAACAACAAAAAAATAACATAAACTTTAAGAAGAGATAGACATTTATTTCTATTTTAGAGGTATTTTCGTTGATTTAGTATGACATAAATACGACTCAATTAAACTTTTTAAATTGGAGAATTTGAAGCTAAAATGTTAAAGATATGTGTGGACTTTTCAGTTACTTTCTACATGCTTTATTTACCGAGGGTATAGATTGGGAAAATCAGCTTATGACCGAAATTGGCTCAGAGAAGCGCCTTAAGCAAAATCTTCTAAAGGTATAATGGGTACACAAATAATAATACATTTTCTGTTATTTACGTAGCAATATAACATTGCTACAAATTTATTTGTTTCATAATTTTGTTTATTTTTATTTTATATTACAGATACTATACCAATGTATCTAAGTGATTTTTTTATTGTTTTCATTCTAAATTAATTACTATCTTATTTAATTATTGCGTAATAAACGATTGGATGCAAATATGGGTGCCAAAGAACTTAGCTTTTACGAGTTTAGAAACTATAACAACTTTTTTACGTATATAATAGAGAATATTATGAATGCATAAAAGCGTACTCGTATACCATATCCAAATAAAAATACAGCAATACTGAAGCTGAACATTTTAATAGGTTCGCATGGTAAAATTCCACACAAATTTTGCGATCACCCACCCCTATTTCTCAAAAATTAACTTAGAGTCAAAAAAATCATCATACTGATTGATGAGTACCTATTAATATAATCTCTGCATATCCAAAATTTTGAATTGATTCCTATCAATTCAAAATTAACAATTCATTCAAAAGATCTAAAAATTTTAGGTGAAATACCTACAATTTTTTAACCAAATATCTCAAAAAATACCCCAATTATCAAAAATTCCTTGAGACAATCAAATTCTATTTACGTTATCTCTTTACAGTTTAAATTTAATGAAAATCGGATAACCCGTTCGAGAGTTACGACGTCACAAACATTGCCACATACATACAGTGCCGGATTTCATACTTAACTCAAAAAATCTTGTTTCTTTTGCTCACTTTGTCAAAAATTACCAGTAGATCTCCTATTTATTATTTATCATATTGGAAGTGGGGGGAGGCCTTTGCCAGCAGTTGGACACAAAGGCTAATAATAATAATATAATATTAATTTCAGAATATGTATGCCTATGGGATGTCTGTGGTTACAAAACAACCAATTTCAAAGAAATGATCCGCCATATAAACTATCATGCCTACCACACCAAACTGCTGTCAATAGGCTTCAATGGTAGGGCTACACTGAAGCTGTTAAGATGTAGAAAAGACTCGACAAAGAGAAACATGCTGCCTGTCTTCACAAATGATCACCAATGCATGTGGACTGAATGTGACCAAAGCTTTACAGCTATCCAGGTATGAGAAATACTATTGAACTTCATGGATTGTTTGAGGACACCTTCTATACTTATGTTTTGCACATTATGCCATTCAGTTTCATTCTGATATTGGCAAACTTCCTCATGATGAGAACTTCATTGTCAAAGCATGTGCACGAGTCAAATACCCATATAAACTGAAATAACTGAAAAGCCAAGACCAGAATTGAACCCACAACCTCCTGATCATGAAAATAAACACAAATTCACTTAGGCACGCAGATTGATGACCTAAATAAAAATTGTGATAATAAAATCCTAAGAAACATCCAAATATTGTTGCTCAAAAGTCTGTCTCAGTGCACCCATACTAGGGCTGTGAATTGGCTGCACAATTATATCATAATATAGGTAAGATAAATATTTCTTTGGTTTTCCATAATTATCATAAATAAATAAACATATGTTCATTCAATCAAAGAAAAAAACTGTAATGATAAAGAAAATAACATCGCCCCCATCCATCATCTTTTGGCAACAGAAAATATTTATTTATTGGAAAACCAACGGCTCTTAAAGTTAAAATAACAAAAGCTATAGAATCAGAAAGCTAATAAGAGGTTTTCACGTCTAAATATGGCTAGTTGTTGGCAATGTTTCATTTTCTTTTTTATTCCAGGATTTGTTTGACCATGTAAAGGTGCACATAAACTACTCATCCGGTCATGTCTGCTCATGGGGCGGCTGTGGTTCCAAGTTCCCTCGAAAGGTGTTGCTTACAATGCATTGTCGCACACACACCAATGAAAAACTCATTGCATGCTACCATTGCGGACAGCATTTTGTGTCTAACAGGAAGCTTATGGACCATTTGAGGAGACAGGTAATTTTTTTTATAGTATGACAGGGAAGAGCTTTACCATTACCTCATCAGCCCCCTCAGCAAGGGGCTGGGATAAAAATGTTGTCCTCTGTTTTTATCCACCTTTGAGAGATAAATTACTCTCGAAGGTGGATATAAATGTAGGACATAATTTTTATCCCCATCCTGTCCTGAGGGGGTTGATGTCAAGTCATGATGATATGAGGCTGTAGGTGGAAACACACTTCACCCGGAATCCTCAACAGCCTGAGGAACTGGAACTATCTCACCTCTACCTAAATGCCGGAACACAACAATTTAGAATTGTTGTTATGGCGACAGACTTAGGTTAGATAAGAAGGTGGTAGCCTGCCAGGCGAAAACAAAGTCCTACCACCAACACCAACCATACCAATTTTTTTTATTGTACGACGGGGAAACGCTTGGCCTTCATCTCACCTGGTAACAAGTTAAGATAAGGCCGAAGGTGGAGGCGCACTTCACCCGGAATCCTCAACAAACTGAGGAACTGGCTATCTTACCTCTGAATGCCGGAACACAACAATTTTAGAATTGTTACTATGGCGACAGAATTAAAAGCACAAGAGTCTCCACCAAAGTTGGAGGGTTTTGCCATAATCACCACGCTTGGAAGCGGCTCCCCTTCTTCTGGTGCCTAAGTCGGCTTTTACGACATACGTGACCTATCTATTTACTTATTAGATACTTAGTTATTTTGTTAGCGTTAGTAGTTTTTATTCTTTATACAGGTTGAGTTTTTTTCCAGGGCCACTGAGGCCAAGTCAGAAACCGTGATAGTTATCGAAAAGTCATGTTAGGAGTTACATGCTCGTTTTTTTTTTATTTTAAACTCACCCTGTATACAGGTGAGCTATTTATATATTTATCTTTAATTTCGGTCCAGTAGTGGCATTAACCAACGTCGATTTTTTAAGCTTATAAAATATTGTACTATTATGTATTTTTAAGTAGTTAATTATTAAATAAAAAATGTGAAGGGTCGATTCTTGTGGTAAAAAAATATATATGTATACTAATTTTTTGTAGTGCCGCGAGGTCAATGTAAAGTTAATTTTTTAAACAAATTTATTTTTTTAAAGCTCAAAAAAATGTACTATTATGTATAAAAAATAATATATATATATATATATATATATATATATATATATATATATATAGTTATAAAAAAAATGTGGAGGGATCGATTCTAAACGTTAAAAAATATATATGTAGACTAGTTCTTTGTAATGCCGCGAGCTTAATGTAAAGTGTTTTAATAATTGTTAAAAATATTTTTCACAAAATCACGTATAAACTTTCGCCGTTACAATGTGTGTTTCCAGAACGTGAATCCCAACTCCCCGTACTCGTGTTCAATGTGCGGCATGAAGTGCGCCACCCAGTACTTACTGGACGAGCACCAACGCTCGCACGTGTCCGTGTACGCGTGCTCGCTGTGCGACATGTCCACGCAGTCGCCGGCGGCGCTGGCGCAGCACGTGCGCTACCGACATCTCGACCCGCGGGACTCCAGGACGCACGCCTGCGACCAATGCCACTATAAGTCAGTACCTGCATGTCGGTCGCGTCGTGACAAATAACGCTGGCGGTCAAACATGCTTTTAATTCTATTAATTTTCAATAGACCTATAACCAATATATGGAGCCGTGGGTGAAAGGCTAGTTAAAAAAAAAACAATAGGCCTAGTATGTAATGTAACTTTTTTTTTTATTGGTGATATTCAAGCGTTTGACCACCAGCTTACATGTAGAACAAGTAAAGATGTGGCCTAAGAGCACGCTTGCCTAAAAGGAACCTATTTACTCTGGACTAGAAGACTCCAAGATTGTTCTCGTGCGGAAAAACAGACGAAGGCAATTCCATTCCTTACCAATATTAATGCTAAAGGTAGAGGCGAAACGATGTGTTCGGCACAATGGAACAATTACAAGGTACGGGTTGTAGCCAGCCGTCCGGTGGTGGAAAGGGGATGGAGGGATTAGGTCAAAGATATCGTGCGTACACTCGCCGAAGTGAAATTTATAGAATACAGACAGTCTGGCAACCCGCCGTCTATGTTCTAGGCTTTGCAAATTGGACAATGCAGCACGTGGCCTGGATATTTGATAGATATTTATCTATCAAATATCCGTGCTGTCATCTGCGTACCCATAGATACCGGGTATTAGCAGATCATTGATATGAATCAGGAATAGAGCTGCTGATAAAACAGCCCTTGAGGTACCCCGGCATTGATAGCCAATAAATCAGACGAACAGCCACTAATGACTACTCGAATCGATTGTTCCCTCGGGAAGTCTGTATCCACAGTAAAAGGTTGGACGGTAATCCTTAGGAGGAAAGCTTGCTAATGAGACCCTTGTGCCAAACCCTATCAAAAGCCAAATCAAATCAAATCAAATCAAATCAAATAGTTTATTTGTCAGAAAGTAGGTTTATGCAAGACGTTTATATGGTTCAGCAATATAAGTTTCACTACAGTGTTACCTTATTAGGCATGCAAATGTCAACATAAAATTTATACATTGAATTTAACTAAAATAACATACATTAAGAATAAATTTGCAATTTAAATGTCAAATACCTTAATACTATAATCATACATAACAACCTATAATCATAATTAAATGTCAATCTTATTACCTAAATCGTCATTTAGAAACTCTTCACTATAATCATACATAACTACCTATAATCATAATTAAATGTCAAACTGTAGTAGCACCTTCCTACAAGAAATGCCTTAAGTTTAACTTTAAAATTTACAAAACTTCCACTTTTTATGGTTTCCGGTATCTTATTATATATCTTTGGAGCCATACAAAAGATACTGTTGTGCATCAAAGTCGTGTTTGACATGACACTGCAACATTTGTCACCATTACGTGCACTGCCATCGAAATGTCTAGGGAAACTACGTGGCATACGCTAGAAGATCCCCTGTGGATCGTTTTCGGTGAAAGCCGTACTGTTGATCGCTAAGGAGATCGTTACACTCTAGGTATGCCAGGAGTTTACTGTTAAGAATACGCTCCATTGACTTGCAGATAATTAAGGTGATAGATTTGCCAGTAGTTAACGTGGTCTGCTCGGCTACCTTTTTTTGAGACAGGTTGAACTTTAGCGAGCTTCCAAGATGATGGTATCTTACCGGTATCCAAAGATAGGCGGAATAGGTGAGTGAGTATCGGCGACAGTTCGGGAGCACACCTCTTTAACACCACCGCCGGGATCCCATCTGGACCACTGGCTTTGTTCACGTCTAGTGACAGTAGCACTTTGAGCACCTCCATTTGCTTAATGCGCACTTCTGGCATGGATTTTCCGCACCAGGGAAGCGATGGAGCGATGGATCAGTAGTACCGAGACGTGAAGAGTCCGCGAAGAGTGAAGCAAACAAGTTGGCTTTCTCTTCAGCTGTGTGGGCCAGCGATCCATCAGGTTTTATCAAGGGCGGCAGTGAAGGGCGACAGAAGTCAGACTCAACCGACTTGGCTAGAGACCAAAAAGCTTTGCTTCCGGGTGGATATGAAGCAAGCTTGGCTCCGATTTTGACAATGTGGTTAAATCGAGCCCTCTTCAGCACCTTTTTGCAAGACTTGGCAGCCTTGTTAAAAGCTCTCTTCTTCGACCTGACATTCGCAGACTTGTTGTTGCGGGCTGTGACCCAGGCAACATACGCTTCATGCTTGAATTAGCACGTCGGCAGTCATCATCAAACCAATAAAAAGAACACTGGTGGTCAAACATGTTTATAATTCTCTTTCATGTACCCATGTGCAACACCATCTCCACTTTCTTCCAGTGTTCTTTTTATATGAAGCGTTCGATCCCCAGGGAGAGCAATAATCTGCTTTGTTTGGTTGGTGGTGGGATTTTGTTTAAATCCGCCTGGCTAGCTACCACCATCTTACCTAATTCTGTCGCCATAATAACAATTCTTAAAAAAAATGTTGTGCTCCGACATTTAGAGGTAAGATGCCAGTTCCTCAGTTTGTTGAGGATTCCTTCGGCCTTATCTCAACTTGTTACCAAGTGAGATGAAGGCCAAGCGCTTCCAATAGACAATAAAAAAATAAAATGTTTTGCACCAACTTTAAATCATTATTTGATACATCTTGATTTTGAGGCTTCCTTGGGAAATACCTGAGCGAGCTTGAGATCTACGGAGGAGCTAGTCTTCCTAGAAGCCTTCCTGACACTCCTGCCAACGAACTGCTTGGCGCTTGACTACGGCAGGAGGGTCAGTTCCTACCAGTGTCACAGTCAAAGTCAAATATTTTTATTCATTAAGATAGTTTAGTATAATTTTGAAACATCAAATCTACCGCCTGGGAATCGCGAACAGCACACAAGGAGAAAGGCAAGAAACTTGGGCTGGTTAATTTGATGATCCATACAAAATTTGGGTATATAGCTTATAATAATTTAAAGTACATTACAAGTGTTAGATGTAGCTAACACTTGTAACAGTGGCAACGCTAACCAATGCAATTTGATTCCCACAGAGCCGTAACAATATTCGACCTCCGCAAGCACATGGGCACCCACAAACGCAAGCGGAAGAAGCGGGAACTGGTCGGCAGTGACATTGACATTTCAGAAGAGTCAGAGTACGATGAAGAGGAGAAGAAGAAAAAGAAGAAGGAACGCCGGAAGTACGCGTGCCATCTCTGTCCAAAGAATGAGATGAAAGTGTACTCTCGAGGCACTGAGCTTACAACTCATTTGGTGAAAATTCACGGAGCGCAATGGCCGTTTGGGTACAGCCGATTTAGGTAAAACATAATACACAATGATAACGTAGCGTTTGAGCCTATTTTACATAGATATCTTTATCATAAATATTTTAGGTCGTCAAGATTTTTTTTGAAGCGCCATTTAGCCTCGGACGAAGCAAATCTTATAATATGGGTACTAGATTAAGGATAATTATGTAGTTTTTTTTGTAAATACATACTTATGATACAATACAACACCCAAATACAGAATATAAGTGTTTGTTCTGGATGGGAATCGAACCCATAACCTACAGCGCAGAAGGTAGAGCTTCCTATTGAGCAGTGAGGCTTGTCAACTGAGTTTATTAGGACTAAGCGCTTATATATTTTTATAATGTGCACTGCAAAATTTGGAAACGGCTGCCAAAAAATATGCAAGTACTTCAAAAACAGAGGTGGCATTTTATAGGACGGCTCGCCCCATCGTAGACGTGGAGTAGTAGTAAAATGTGAAGGAAGTGTGAAGGCGGAAATTGAACCTCCATCCACGATGGACGAGAATGGTAACATTATTGAATCCAATACATTGGCAAGGGAGGTCTAAGGCGACTCATTGTAACCAAAAAATTTAGAACGGACCTCGTCTTAAAATTTCAAGACCTAGTAGGACTGGTCATTGGAACAAGTATTGACTTGTGGACTGTGCCATAATACTGTTATTTATTTCCTATGTGTCTGAGTAGGAGGGGAGGGGGTCCGGAGTCAGATCCAAACGTCCCGGGTTCGATCCCTGGGAGGAGTACAATATTGTTAACTCAAATTTGTGTAATTATTTGGTTTGGTTGGTGGTAGGACTTTGTTTAAGTCCGCCTAGTCCAAGTCTGTCGCCATTGACAACAATTATAAATTGTTATGTTACGGTATTTAGAGGTAAGATAGTGTCCGTTATGGAAGCGTACACATAATCGAATACACGTTCGTGGTACTGTACCACAATGCATTTGTTCCTAGAACTTCATATAGACTTTTTACATTGTTCCACTACGAAATTGCATAACGTATGACTACTGCCAGAGGCAGTATTTCACACACTATTTATACGTATAGAATTTATGATAAGAAAAGCTCGTTTTCTATAAGAACTATTACGTTGTTTAATGGATACGCTGCCATAACGCCAGTTCGAAATGTCATTCAAAAGTCTTGTTCAATATCTCCGTTCCTATAAGAGCAATCATTATGAAATTTTGTATAGCTCTATTTGTGTTGTATAGCTATAGTATATTTATACTCTGTGTAAAAGTTATTTTAAATTTTCTCAGGTATCAAATAAGTGAAGATGGTATTTATCGCCTGACCACAACTAGATACGAATATCTAGAAGTATCAAAGAAAATCGTGGACGGTGGACCCAAAAAGTCTCTAACGTCCACCAATCTTGACTTCACGCTACAGAAAACTAGCGGCGCCACTTTCACAACACCCGCCAAGTTTCAAATTGTACTAAAAGGTGAAGGAAGTGTTAAGGAGGAAATTGAACCTATTGTGGATGAGAATAATGTCGAAATTACGATGTGCGATGTGGACGAGAAAGGTAACATTATTAAATCGGAAATTTTGAAGTCTGATGTGCTCTTCAGGAGTTGATAGATGTTGAATGTTGTATAAGTCGATATATACTTTCACATTTATACATAATTTATATATTGTATAACACAAGAGTAACTAAAGTATTTTTATATTCGAAAAAAACAGCTATTATTAGAAATTGTATTGCCGCCAGTGTACTAACCACGCTACCATCTGGTGGTGACAACGATCAACTGGGTTTTCTATAAGTTAGTATTATTTTTCTTGGCAATTCAGTTAATTTTTTAGCCTATAAGTTATAAATTTCGTTTAGTAAGATTCATTTACATTTTTTTATGGTGTTTAATTAAAATTTTGATATGTATTTGCCATGATTATTGGTACATGGTTATACTTTTACCGTTTTAAAAATATTTTAAGCTTTGAACATGCGTAGGTTTTTTAAATTTGATAACATTTTAATAAATCGTGATACTGTTAACACTTGGAATAAAAGCCAAATATATATTTTAAAGTTAATAATAGTTTAAATTCCCTTAATAATAATTTCACAACTGTCAGATATACGAAGATGCAAGAAACATCATGACGCAATTACGAAAATGAAAATGGTGGCCTTTTTTTTTAGCATTTTGTTATTACTTTAAATTAGCCTTTAAACTTCTTAAAGCATTGAATCAGTCTATCAGCTTCTCTGAAGCCAGATTCGACGGCGCCATGGACCGCGTTATGCCTGTGATGTGACGTGGCTTCTCCCGCGAAGCAAACGATAGGGAACTCGTCGCCATGATATAACGGCTCGCTCAACAAGATGGCGCCCGAACCGCCATTTTGTTCTGTCTCCACGCTTCGGTACGAGTATGAACCTCGGACTAGCGGGTTCAACGCCCATTGTGATCTGAAATCAAATGTATTTTTATTTATTATTTTCTAAACTTACGTGCTGGTTATGAAGAGCATAATGTTAGGGAGACAAAAGATGTGAAATGGAATGTTATAAATGGAAATGCTTAACTCGTTGAGTGCTGTAAAAATAATTACGGTGTGTTCTTCATGGAACAGCTAGCTCTCAGCACCCAAGGATTTAGCTCATTGAGTGCTGTAAAACATTCACGGTGTGTTCTTCATAGAACAGCTAGCTCTCAGCACCCAAGGAGTTAGCTCGTTGAGTGCTGTAAAACACTCACGGTATAATTATTCATAAAACAGATGGCTCTCAGCACCCAAGGTGTTAAGGGCCTGTTCCATCTTTCCTTGGCTAGTCTTCCCCTGCTGGTATATACCAGAATTTTACGTATCAGGATATCAGGACATTAATTTTTCGCCATCTAGCCCCAAACTAAGCATAGCTTGTAATATGGGAACTAGATTACGGATAGAATACTTAAATTCTTTTTGTAAATACATACGTACTATATGATACAACACCCAAACACAGAACAAACATTTATATCCATCACACAAATGTTTGTCCTGGGTGGGAATCGAACCCACAGCCTACAGCGCAGAAGGCAGAGCTACTACCTACTGAGCTATGAGGCTTGTTAGTATATAGTTTTTTTGCCATTTGGTAGGTTGGTTTGGTTTGGTTGGTGGAAAAACTTTGTTTAAGTCCGCCTGGCTAGCTACCACCATCTTACCTTATTCTGTCGCCATATCAACAATTATAAAAATGTTGTGTTCCGGTATTTAGAGGTAAGATAGCCGGTTCCTCAGACCGTTGAGGATTCCGGGTGAAGTGCGCTTCCACCAGGCGAATGATAATAACTGTTATGATAATAATTTGTAAAAACAAATGAGTTGAAGGACAAGCGTCGCACAATAAAAAAAAGGTATTTTTTTTCTTCCTTGCATCTAAAGAAAAGTGTGAATAAAATCACCTTATGATATTTTTGATCGGCGAAATATCAAAGTTTTTCTTCAGTACGGTATCCAAAAACTTCTCCACCCCTCCGCGTACGTGATCCTCACTAACTTGCTCCATCTGCTTGGCTCCTTTCCCGTAGATCCACATCAGCAGTACATTTGGCTGGTGCGCTACCGTATCTAGCCCATAGATCTCCGTTATCCATTTCTCGTCTTGTGAGAACTTCGCTTTGTCTTCCTCTCGCCAAAGTACGGTGAAACTAGCAGGCGTCTTTGGCCACCAGGGTTTGGTGAATTCGACGTAGATTTTGTCGAGGACTGCTAGCTGGAGACTGTTGATTGTTGATACTTTGTCGTCGGGTAAAGGTGGGTTGAAGAGTTCAGTGTGCCTTTAAAGATAAGAGTATTCTATCAGTCGTATAGTTCCCATAGAAACTTAGAGTCGAGATGGCGCTGTTATGTGGATATATAAAAAAAAGAAATGAGTCTCATAATAATAATATTTGTACCAAAGTACTAACTTAATTTCACACAGCTTGTAATAAGAATATAACACTTAAAATACTTTTTTTTAAATACATTTAAAATCCAGGACTAACATTTGTGTGATAAATATATTATCACACAAATGTTAGTCCTGCCTGGATGTGAACCGAACACACAACCAGAACGCAGAAGATTGAGCTTCAATTGAGATGTTTTAGTAACTTTGGACCTAGGTATGCGCAGTTTTAGACTTATATCGAGTATTTAGTTAGGATGTTTCTCAGCATTCCTTACATACAGATCCTTCAGTCGAGATCCTTTAGATGGATACCCACTTGTTGCGGGGTGCGGGGGCATCAACTGGGTTATGCCGGACTTCCACCGACTAAAACCCCATGGATTACCTTTCCTCGCCTTGGTTGCCGAGGCTATGGGAACACAAGTAATCTTTCGGCCTCAGCGGCGGTGGACCACTTTGTAGACCTCAGCATTTTTCGTTTAGTTAAGTTTTTTGTATTGTATTGCAATTTCATCAAACATTGGCTACCTAATTACCTACCGTTCCTGCAGAACTCCAATAGACACAGTGACAATAACACTCTTGGCTATATAAAGGCTGCCGTCTTTACACTTGATTAAGGCCAAGGGATTGATGCCTTCCAGTCCAGGGCTTAAACTGTTACGTCGACTGCCCCATTTGATGTTCTCTACCTCCTTGTTCATATGCATTTCTATTGGCATGGCTTTGGTCGGGTCTGGGTATTTGTTCTGGAAAAAGATAAAGTTTGTAATGTTTTGGAATCGAAAACCGTCGATCTTTGAAAATAACATTTATTGAAACGATATGAAGGTACCTATTAAACTAACTATTTACAAGGAAAGCAGTCGGGGTTAGGGCTTAGGACCGTTTACAAACGGTCTGCAGGTAACTCAACTGTTTCTGGAACATTACCAGCCGGAAGCGTGCTCAAGACAATGATTTCAAAAAAAGCCTAATAATCGTACTGATGAATCAAATTTTAGACTGATTGGTTCGATTATATATAAAATCAACGGGATATATACCACGACAAGCCTCATAGCTCGGTTAGTAGTAACTGCTTTCTTCGCTGTAGGTTGTGGGTTCGATTCCCACGTAGGACAAACATTTGTGTGATGAATATAACTGTTTGTTCTGTGTTTGGGTATGATAAGTATTAAGAAAAAAAAAGTACTTATTTAAGTATTCTATACTTAATAGGGCTAGATGGCGTGTGAAATGAATGTCCTGTAACATTTATTTGATGGTGATTTATTATTGGTTGACCATGACTGTTTCAAATTTTAGATGTATAACCTACCTATGTTATTATGTAACTCACCAGTAAAACATCTAGAATAGTCTTATAGCCCCGACCTTTCCAGTTAATCATGGACTCTCCTTCGCACACCCAATGCTCCTCAATTCCTCGCAGCGATTTGCCTTGCCTAGGATCGTCTTGTCCGCCCACGTGATTCGAGCGTTCGTAGTTCTCTATATACGACTTGGTTAGTTCTGGGTGTTGCTTGAGGATGGGATTTGTAGTCGCTCTGAAACACAATACTTTGATAAGCTGTGCGTCAAACACACCTATAGTAAAAATCGATCTGCCGTGTGATTGTGGCTCAAGATTTCTGTCGTATGATTTCGACGGAGTAATATGCGGGGTGGAAACAAACATGGAACGAGTGGAAGAAAAGCAGGAGAATGTAGAGAATATGAGATTATGATTTGTATGCCTGCATTTTCTTTTGACCTATACATATAGTTATATCAGCTACTTACGCTTTCCTTATACATTCTGAAATCCCTTTACCGGTTTTCTTATCAGCTTTCGTTACTTCTTCATCAATCGCTCCGGCTATTATCGCTCCGATTTCAATTGAGATCAATTCTCCATTCGACTGGACATGCCAACTCTGTGCAGGAGGTTCTGTACCAAGGAGTCCTAAAGGGTTTGCCAGTTCAAAAACGAGATTGTCCTTTTCCCCGTGGCACCTGTAAAGTCCATAACAGTGACATTACATTATATCTTATCGGATCCCTATTTCGTAATAGGTATAGGTATACCCGTCTAATTAGAGACATTTAACTCGGTGACATCTAGGTAGAACTGTACTTTCCGAACCCCAAACAAAGCAAAGATGTTGTATTTACAATGAGAACTGGATTTACATAATTAGCATTGATTGTTTGTTGGAAAACGGACAGTTTTGCCAAAATGGCACCACGCTTGTTAGGCGTATTAATGATCGCAGTAAATGTGTTTCGATAATACACAAAACGAAGCTACTGTTCTTTAGGTGCGATCTAGTTTCTACGACATCATACATTTAATGAGCAATTTGTCATGAAAATGGTACCCATTGCGATGAAGGACCCAAAACTAGCTTGGTCCTGCGACACGACGCGTTGGACTTATTGCACAACTCAATCGGCAATTAGTTTTTGTTGTAACATAGCAAGATTTTGTTGATAGATCGAAGAATTGATAAAAGAGAGATATTATCTCACCAAAAATGAAGTGGATGTTGATAATGACGTCTAATCTCATAGAATAGAAGGCATGTTGTGCTAACCCGAACTAGTGTGGGATATATAGGACAGGGATATGGATACTCACCAAGCAGCACCAATATCAACAACATTAGCTCCAAATTCCACGGTGTTGAGCCTGCCCCCGATTCTATCCGCGGCCTCCAACCCCATCACCTTCAGGCCAGCGTCATGCAGCCGCCGAAGCGCAGCAATGCCCGCTGCGCCGCAGCCTATCACCACCACGTCCATTAGATTCCTAAAATAAGACTAAATTTGGAACCACGCAATGTGAGAGCGAGACAACGCTATGCTATTTCGTGTGTTAAACCTTATTTAGACAAGGACAAATACTCGTATGCGAATCGTATGACGAGAAATTCCCAGGTTGAGATGAGAAATTCTTTCCACCGCTTTTTTTTATCATATAGGTAGGCACCTCACCTATCTCGGTTCTGAAAGTACCGATCTTACACAGGAGTTGCGTTGGAGATTTCTGTGAGCTCAGTTTGTTTTTAAAGGTTTATTGTAAAGCATGACTACATATTTCTATCTAATGCCACAATTCAAAGCGGACATTTACTTATAATACCTAGCTGAACGCGCGCCGCCGCTGCCCTGCTCTTACAATACCATTAGTTCAAAGTAAAGCGATTGGTGTAGTAGAATCGGGGCCCTGATCTAATGGCATCAGACTTAGCTATTGCGGCTTGACTAGGTAGCTAGGTAATGACCTCACCATAGTGCAACAATAGAGGTACAGTCCAATCATATGTATGTGTGATAATACAGACCAATCATATGTGTGCTCATTGAATGTCAAGGTCAAGTCTATCTGTCTTCACAAGGTCTATTTACAGTTGATAAAAAATTGCTATCAGTTAAACGGCTTTTAAGTTTTGACTGTATTTTTGTAAGCAGGAATAAAAGTGAGGTAGGTAGATACTTATACAATGGAACTAACAAAGTAATGTTTTGAAATGAAGTTAATAAGGATATGAAATTAGATTTTACTGCTACGTTACGGAAACCAAAGCATGTTGAGTCTTTCAATGGAAGATAGCAGAGCCGACTTTATGTGAAGATTATCTGATGAAAATTCAGTTGGTTAGGCCTCTTCACGGTTTACTACCGGGTCAAGAGACTCCATATCGTTAAGAAGATACTGAAATCACATGCAACACGTCACTCAGTCACGTCACTCGTGGCCACACTGAAACAACATAAATTTGCAAATTACTCACGTCATTGGTTGAAAAAACAACAGTTGTTTTTACGGGCAGGAGAAACACGTGGCGTCAGCCGCTACGCCCAGTCATTACTGATTGGTGATTGCGTACCTACCTACCTAAACATATCGCAGCGCAACGCAACGCAATATCTACATATCTGTGTTGTTTTGAGCACTTATCTGTTTGAGTGAGAATAATCTACTAGCAAGTAGGTATATCATTATTGTATAGTTAACAAGCCTTATAGTTCAGTTGGAACTAACTCTGCCTTCTATGCTGTAGGCTGTTGGTTCGATTCCCACCCAGTACAAACATAATATTTAATAATTCTAAAATTGTTGTATTCCGGCATTTAGAGCTAAGATAGCCAGTTCCTCAGATCGTTGAGGTTTCCGGCCGAAGCTTCCACCTTAGGCCTTATCATAACTTGCAAACCAGGTGAGATGAAGGCCAAACGCTTCCTCGTAGTAGGTACAATAAAAAAGGTAGGTATCCTAACTACAGTTATTTATTAGCTATCAAGCTACAGTTTTTGTATATAATTATCACAACAACGATGTTGGGACTCTTCTTTTTCTGGTATTTTCTTTTCCTGAATATAAACTCACAATTTGCTAAGCAAACTGACGAATTGTTTTATCAGAGTACCTACCTACTTACAGCCGACCCTTTTATTACGTCTTAGCAAATGTTAATGCGAAACTTGCTCCATAAATTAATGTGTAGAAACACAACAGGTCTAAAAATTTTAATCTGTTCAGTACTTTAACACTGACATGATAGCGGTCGCGGGTAGGCAATAAAAAGAGGCAGCCCAGGCATTAGCGTAAAGTGCCTTCGTTTAACTGTGGAAATAGTAGAGCCCCTTGTGAAAGGACTCGGGGAAGTACTACCACCATACCTATTTCAGCCGCCAAGCAGCATTGCTGAGTTCCGGTCTGCAGGGTTTGGTTGCCGGTGAAATTACGGGCACGCGAGGTTTAGGACCTTTATGTTTCAAGTTGAAGGCACCCTTCAACTTGAAGCATAAAGGTCCTAAACCAATGCAGTGCCGTGTAGGCTATGTTCTTTGTGGATTTGAACTACGCAGTAAGGCATTGTTATAGGCATGGGCTCTTGCTTGTTCCGTCTCCTAGTTGTATAAAAAAAAAAGCAAAACCCTCCGGTTTTGAATGATAGTTTTTCAAAAGCCTATAAATTCCCACAACTGGACAAGCCTACCTCGAAATTTGAGGTGTTTGCCATGATCACCACGCTTGTCAGGCGGATTGGTGGTCTCGGCTATGGTGCTAGATAATATATAGTAGTAAGCTGCTGTCCTTCTTAGTCAGCTTTTACGACATCCGAAGTCTGAGTTGATGTCGATACCACGGCACGGCTGCAAGCTGACTTAACCTCCTGAAAAATGAGTAGGTTCTCAATTTGGACGGTTTTTTTTTTCAATGTATGTATCCACCGATCTCTATGCAAGTCTTAACTAATTTGCGAAGTTATTTTTTTAGGTCGATGGGTCTGGGGACCAAAACTCCTCAACGCACAGCAGCAATTCTTAAGATATATCCGCAAATCGCAAATTCTTTTTGATAGATTAGGTACCTACCTAATAAATAGGGTTAGGATTAGGCCGGACACCAATGTCTTTTTGGTGGAGTAGATACTAGTCATAAATCGTGTATTAACCGTAATTTTATCACTTATTGCCCGAGCGAGCGAAGCGACAATTCGAGATTGGCCAAAAATGCTTTAGTCCGCTGTCTGTCGGCTGTCGGTTTGTTCTAACCTACAGGTCGCATTTTTCAACCGATTTTGATGAAAATTGGCACACAATGTTACTTGATTTATTAAAAAAATTTAGTCGATTTCGATTTTTGATCGGGGTAAAATAGGGGGGAAGTTTGCTGTATATAATTAATAACAAAAACGGGTCTTCATCGCGTACCTTTTTATATTACTGACAGTTTTTTTATTTTTTTTTTATTTATACTTACGTATACCAATCAGATTACGCAGTCCTCTCCGCCTTTGCGATATAAACTCATAGACATCCGACTTGACTTCCTAGGACCAGGGGAACACGAGTAATCACCAAAGCTTGTACTTACCTCTTTTTGCTCAAAAGTCTAAAAAGTAAAAAAGAGGAAAACAATTCTTACAGAACAACTAGTAACTTAAACGAGTAAAATAGATTATTTAGAAAGAAAAAAAAAGTACCACTAAAATCATGAAAATCATTCAATGGGTAATAAGTTAATATTTTGGAAGGCGGTGTTTTTATTTTAATTATTATTATTATTTAACAAAGACTACCACCTACCACCAACCAAACAAAGAACATTATTGTACTCCCCTGGTGATCGAACCCGGGATCTCTAGATCTGACACCGGTAGGCGAACCACTAGACCACAAAGGCGGTTACTATATGCAGTATACCTTCGCAAGTATAAAGGTAGTACGGCATTCTTAGATCTATCCCTCTGGGACACGCGACACAAGTCTAGTCAAGATTTGTGAAGCGTTGTAGGATGACCAAGGTCATCGCAAATACAGAAACTTACTTAGTTTTTCAATTTATTTATTAAGACATTTTATTCACATCACCACAGTGTAGATACCCCAAAAAGATGTTGGAAAATCAATAACAACTAAGTATACACTATAATATTATACCTAAGTACCTTATTCATCTACCTACTTCAAATAACAGACTGCCTTTGCCTTTAACTTGCTAGTTTTTCCAATTTAAACATTTATGGAGCGAGATTTTGTACGTTTAGTGGTCCATTCCAAAAGTAGAAGAGATACCTCGGTACCTTTAGGAGAAGTGTGTTACCAGTGATGTCAGAAATATCAGCTTGGTACCAAAATATTTAATAGATCAGAATTTAATTAAAGTTTATTTAACACGACACCAATATTCTTCTCTTTTTTTTATGTATGTTCCCCGATTACTTGAAGATGGACCGATTTCAAAAAATGTTTTTTTGTTTGAATGGGTATACTAAACAGGGACGCTACCGCCGACGGCGAAGCCGATCTCCATTGATGGCTTTAAATTAGCTCCATGAGAACTAGAAACGATTTTTACCGATTTAGGTATGTGTCATATCCGAAATGGCGTTTCCCATCTCAAAAGTGTACACATGTTATGAAACCTATCCGTTCAGTACATTTGACGGTAAAATCGTTTCTAGTTCTCATGAAGCTAATTTAAAGCCATCAATGGAGATCGGCTTCGCCGTCGGCGGTAGCGTCCCAGGTGGTCTCATTGTCATTAAATCAGGATCTGATGATGGAATCCTGGAGAAATCGAGGGAACTCTTCAAATATTATAAGCACACTTGAACTGATTTGGGTATTTTTAGGGTCGGTATACTTCCCAGGTGATCCAATCATCATCAGGTCAAGATCTGATGATAGGATCCTAGAAAAATCAAGGGAACTCTTCAAATATTACAGGCACACTTGAAGCGCTTTGGATGTATTACCTCAAAAGTAAAGAAAACACGGACCCCATATAGGATCACGCGTCTAACTGTCTGCCCGTCCACCTGTCATCAAAATAATTGGAAAAAATACGTCATCCATAAACGAAATTGTATCATATTTTTCATTGAAGTCGATTTTCTTATTAGTTTTTAAAACGTAATTATCTATCTGCGATAATGAATATAATTGTATGAGTCGGGACTTAATTTTCGGCATGCCGTGGGAATTTAATATACTTAATCCTGCATCCTAAAAAGGAATCATAAGCTGCAAGCTGGCCTGACAGTTGGTACCCAGTAGCTCTGCTTTCTGCGCTGTAGGTTTTGCGTTCGATTCCCAACTCGAGGCAAACTTTTTTTTATTTTTTTAATGTACGACGGGTAGGTTAGGCCTTCATCTGATTTTACAAGTTATGATAAGACCGAAGGTAGAATCACACTTCACCCGGAATCCTCAACAAACTGAGTAACTGGCTATCTTACCTCAGAATGCCGAAACACAACAATTTAAGATTTGTTGTTATGGCGACAGAATTAGGTAAGATTGTGGTAGCTAGCCAGGCGGACTTAAACAAAGTCCTACCACCGACCAAACCAAGCATAATGTTGTACTCCCCTTTTGGATCGAACCAGGGACCTCTGGATCTGACACCAGTGGGCGGACCACTAGGCCACAAAATGCGTTGCCTATACCTATCCATTTATGTGATGGATAGGTACCTTCCTATAGGTGTTGGTTCTATGTTTGAAAGAAAGAAAGAAAATTCGTTTACTTGAGGCATAGAAATGCCTGAAATTAGCGTTCGACCCATAATGTTTGGGTTACATTGGTATCTATTTCTCATTACAAGCTTTACATTGTTTGGGGCACTATGTAAAAAGACAAATAATATTTTTAATTTAGTTCAGCCACCTGTTAGTCTGTGTTAGTCGATTCGTTAGCTACACAACGATTTCATATTAGCAGAAAAAAAAACGGCCAGGTACAAGTCGGGCTCGCACACCGCATTCCGACGGCCCGCATTTCAATGCGAAAGTGCGGGATTTTTGCAATTAGTCTTGGCGTTGTTAGTACTTATACCAAATTTAGAGTAAGCGCTATGATCACACCCACCTTGACGCTCTTGTGTAATACCTACCGATTTTACGATATACCTAGTAGGTATAGATTCCTATAGTGTGTGATAAAATAAAAAAAAGTACTTAGTTCCCGTTCTCACCCCTTGGGTAAACACAAATAATACGCAGTGGATTACAGGCTGATTTAAATATATTGTAGAACACAACCATAGAAAGAGAAAGGGAAGAGTATAGATAGAGACACGTGATTAGATATCTGTCATCAATAGACATTGACAGTGACAGGAGGTTAACAAGTTGACTGGTGAACATTATACTATATTCAACAGGTATACGAGAATCATTGCTAATTATCCCGGTTTTTTAAAAAGCGTAGTCTCCCGATCTCAGTTGCAAGTTTTTGCAAGGGCTGGGGACAACAACCTATTGGTGCAGTTTACGTAACAGATTACAAGTCAGCGGCACTGGTTTCCATCTTGAGATTAACAAGTTTTTGCTTTCTAAGCCATAAGACGGGCAGGTATCTAGTAGCTGGTGGGTAGCTATAGCTACATGCTACTGGTAATTAATTAGGATAGTTTACCTTACTGGTGTCAGGTTACAGGCGAAGGTCTATATGTTTATTTTTATAATGCATCAACTTTATCCACGCGAAATGGCCATTGCCATTCAAGGCAACACGTTTTGTGGAAAGATAGGTAGGTACGGTACAAAAAGTATTTTTTTGTAAGTCTAAGAAATTTGTATGTTCTTAGACGTTGTACCTTTTTTTGTACCTAGGCAGTACCTAATACCACAGATAATAAAATACTAATACCTACCAAAAGTTGTAATTGGATTCAGACGTTACTTTGCGGATATCCATTTTCAAATAAACATGAAAACAAATATATTTAGTACCTTTACATAACTACGTAACACGTGGCTCCTCCACGAATCGACCCTCTCCAAATCAGCTCATGGATGTCTCAAAAGCCGCCTAAGGGATCTCATCAGCTTACTCGTGTGTATTATCTAACTTGACACATTTACTGCGATCACCAATATTCCCGCCAAGCTCGGTGATAACGATATACATTCAGTACATTATATGAATACGATATTACATAGACGTATGGAAAGATCCGCGTCGTACCATACGTCCTTACGATATTATATATTTCTGGATAAATGTAATTCAATACAAGAATCTGCGGTTCAAAATCCATACTCGTTCACTCAAGTTCAGTTTCAGATTTCTGTTGATCAGTTTGCGCTCGGTTAGGCAAACCACTCTATCATCTTGATATTATTCTAAAACAATTAACAAATGGGATCAGAACTTACCTTTTAAAATGTAACACTAGTAAGAGAACTAGCTTTTGCAAACTCAGGGTTGATACCATTGCGGGAGGATTTCCGCAAGAGTCTAAATATTTAGTAAAGATAAATATTTTTGAAATATTAGAATTTAGAAATATTTACTAACCAGAGTTAGTAAAGTAGAGTTAGGATTTCCGCAAGAGCCTAAATATTTAGTAAAGAGAAATATTTTTGAAATATTAGTAGAATTTAGAAATATTTAATAACCAGAGTTAGTATAGTAGAGTTAGTAGAAATATTTACTAACCAGAGTTAGTAAATATTTTTTTGTTGATAAAAATATTTTCAAAGTAAATTTATTAGGTTACAATGAACTGATTCAAATGAGCCCAAACACAACAAATTGCATTGTCATCGAAGTTACGTATGTGTTCCAAATTTCAGCTCAAACAGTACGGATACTTTTTATTTATCCATGTTTTACCAGATACTCACTTGACAAGTTGACTACTAGCTTCTTAATATATAAATATGCAAACTAGTAGAAACGGCAGTTTTACCGAGTAACCTAGTCTTTTTCAAGTGGAATTATTTGATGCAGGTAGAGATTGCTCTACCTACTTAAGGCGCGCTACGCAGCTAAAATCGCGGCAGAAATGTAGGTGGCGCATGCGTATCGTGAATAAAACCTTTTGATAATTCTTATTCTGAGATCGCGTTGGTGGTATGTAGGTAGGTAATGTGACCATTTGATGGTACCTTTACAGGCACAGAACAAATAACTTATTTAAATTCGTCCTAATATTTATTCTGAGTTTAGGTGTTGTCTGACCGCTGCGAGGACGACAAGCACACGTCAGCGATATAGTGGTCACAGAGCTACTGATTGAAAGGAGTGCGCGCGGTGCGCCTGTAGTTTTTTTTTCAAAAAAAACATGATTAAAATTAATGTAGATCAATATGTAACCTATCATTTAAAATAAATCGAAAGTCAATATTAAAGTATCACAATATTTCTCTTGTAAATTTTGAAACGTACCATTTTCAATAAATATTTTCAGCTATTATGTTTTCAGCTTACCTTTAATGTAGATAGGTACCTGAAGTAATACATATAAAAAAAAGATTCGTGACTTGTTCAGAAGTACTATAATTTTCCATTGGAAAAAGAAGGAAACGTCTAATGACAGGGCCTTAACTGCCTACTTAATACTACTGTCCAGCAGAGTAAGCTGGTGGTCAAACGCTTGACTAAATTATCAATAAAAAAATTTATTAAATAAGTAGGAAGTCAGTGGGTAGTAGGCAAACTAATCCAATCCCTTGTAGGTAAATGTTTCGAGCTCGAACCAAAAGTATTCAGGCGAGCGCGTCGATAAGACATCACTTTTGTACTTATGGAAAATAATACCAATTGAAAAAAATGAAAATCATCATCTAGCGACAGGCTAGAGATTCTTAATATGGAGTCTTGGATAATCTAGAATGGCTTGTTCTGATCAGCTGCCTTACCCTTGAACACGATTCCGATCGATCGGTATTGAATCGGTATTGAATTCGTGTCATTTCTTACTCTTGAATGTGAACCTAGCGCCAAATTGATTTCATATTGTGTGGATATTTAATGAACTAATAGCGATTGGAATTTGAATTGTCCAATCCATCTATGCCCTAAGCAGCGGGTAGCACGATTCACGATTTTTATTTTGGATTTGTTTGAAAATATGTTTAGATTGATGTTTTAAACTAAGTATTTGTAATCACCGAGTACTGATAATAAGCCCAAATGTTGAATTGTAATATCACAATCATAATCCAATATTAGAGCAATTCCGAAGACTATCCAATGCTATCAAATGGTTTTCAAGAGGCAATTAGTCTATATTGTTAAAGTATTGGATTGCGATTGATGTTGAATTGAAACTGTTATTGGGTTCGAGGGTAAGCCTGCTGTACATATAATAAAAGTACATTCCACATCCTATATTCGCTGCTAAAAATACTCCTACATAAGGATATGAGTGATATTTTCTTATAAGCTTAATAATTGGCAGATATGTAGAGAAAAAAAAGATGGGGATATTTTCAACAATGTGTGGTTCTCTGGATGAGGAAACGCGTGAGAAGGACCAGTGCAGAATGTCTTAATTACTTAGTAGATTTAGAGAAGGCCTACACCACACCGTGAAATATTTCCAAATTGTATAGTGCGGTAAAAATCAATAGATTTTTATTTTATTTGTTTTGATTATGTAGGTACATTTATATATATATAGGGCAACCACCAATTGAAAATATAGTCTTAGGTCAAATCAGTACCTACGATAAATGCATCGGCTAACCGATGCATTTATCAAAACGTAAAAACGTAGCGTAAAACCTAAGTTTTACGCTACGTTTCAGGCTACATCAAATGGGTATTTTTATTATCCTAGGTGATGGAACAAGCAAATAGACCACCTGATTTTAAGTGCATCTCTTGTCTATAACAATGCCTTTTGCGTAGGTCACTTCCATAAAGAACATAACCTACACGGCACAGCATTACGCCCGTCAACTTGAGGCATAATGGTGTTAATGCCTCGCGTGCCCGTTATTTCACCGGCAACCATATCATTTAAACCGGAACACAGCAATACTGGCGGCTGCAATTGGTATGGTGGTAGTACTTCCCCGGACGAGCCCTTACACAAAGGGCTCTACTACTCTTGATTAATCCATTATTGATTATGTTAAAGGCAATAACCTACCGTCGAGTCTAATGCCTACACTAGCACGTGTCTCACCTGTTCGGCAGCTGCGAATATATTGATATAAAAAGTGACACCGGCTGACTCGTTGACTCTGCGCCGGAGTTGACTTCCTCGGAAGACTTTGGGTGGCACGAGCTGAGTCAGGTTACTAACACCTTGGTCATGAAATTGCCCAATGGGAATCTGTTGCACCTGTTTGCATAAACCATTTAGGTATATGGCACAGTTTTGCAGACATTGTCTTTGTATCATCATAATGTGAAATAAATCATGTTCTAAAAAGATTTATTATAGGTTCTCATCCTCACCACAATCTGCTTAAGACGCTTACACTGGCCGATTGTGCGACGGACAGCGTGATGTATGAGTGACTAAAATGAATGCACTTGAATTCTCGCGATCATCCATATACGAAAACTAGAGAACATGCAATTAAAAATCCTACTATCCAAATAAAGGTCTTGTTTTACTCTACATTTTAACTCTTTAACCCATTGGAAGCGTGAATATGTGAATATCCCAAACAAAAATACAGAAATAGTGGGTCAAAATGTTTTATCTTTTGAATAGTGCGTAGCTATAATTTTTTCCTACTATCCAATTAAAGCAAAAGATTTAGAGCAAGAACTCAAAAGTGTCAAAATACATCCGTTTTATCGGGAAGCACCAATAATCGGCCTCTAAGTGTGCCTTACCTGATGTCAATAATAATAACACACGCAGATAAGATATAAAAATGTTACTGCATACAAGATGAATATATAAAATGTATACCTAATGTTTATTTATTCAACCAGGATGTGTAAATGTCCTTACGCTGTTTTTGAGCCTGCATATAAATTAGCCTGTAGGTACCTACTTGAAGCTGCATAAAGCCGGCTTGATTGATGCACGCGATTACTGTGCCGTCATGTTTCTAAGGACAGCTTTTTGTGTGGCTTGTTGCGATGTTGGTTGCGCTGGTGACACTTCCTGTATACATCGATCTAACTCACCGTATCTACCGGGAATAAGTGTAGTTACCTGCTTCGAAAGGCTCAGTATCATAAAGTTTGTTGCACTACAATATAGCTCAAAAACAATCATTGTTTGCAGACCTATTGCATTATGTTTGCTGATCACATTTTGTCTATTCGAAATGTTAATTGTTTGTTATGTCAACATGATCATTGTTCAGGAGAACATTGTCTGCGTGCGGAGATAATGAGATTTAAGTTTTAGATACAGTCCGGCAGACGGGACGAGAGCATCGCGAGTTTCGTGAACGCACTGTGGCATTTTGATTGACATAATTAGTTTCGGACGCGGAGGCAGGCACAGGTAGACGGTGAGCGGTTAGCTTTAGCTCAGTCGGTCCGCGCCCGTCGCCCGAGCGACCGCTTCCGACAGCTCACGGCACGCCCATGCCGGGGAACCAGTCGGGATGGATCGGAACGGCGCCGGCGAGCTAGCGCCATGTTGAAGCATGCCGCGCGGCCGCCGGCGGCGAGCGATGCCGACCACCGCTACCAGAACATGCCGCGGCGGCCGCACCATCACCTGCCGCTCAACGTCTCCACGCTGGACTCGTCGAAGCACTCGGTGGGCGGCACGTCCGCCTCCGTCAGCCCGGCCGCGCCGCCGCCGCCGCCCGCGCCCATCTCCGTGTTGTCTCCGATCCCGGTCGCCAGCCCTCCCAAGATCGGCAACGGCAGCGCGGCGGGTGCGCCTGCGTCGCGGCACTCGGCGCGCTCCAAGCCCGACCGCGCCGCTACAGAGGAAGCCCTCACTTCGCTGGCGCTGCTGTGCCTGGTGAGCCTGCTGCTCGCACTGCTGGCGCTGCTCTTCCTCCTGAAGATCTCTGCGCCGGCGAGTGGCACGCCCGACGAGTTCGCTGTGGTGTACGAAGTGACGTTAGCGTTGTGTGCGTTGACACTATCCTTGAACCTGTGCTGTCTGCTAGTGTGTGCGATACAGTTCCTGTTCGCGGTGAAGCTGGTCCACTCGCCGTCGGCCCCGAACGGACGGTGAGTACTCCACGGCGACTGCCCCGATACAGCACTTGACCGTTACGGAATGCCTCGAAACCCGTTGTGCCGATTCCACCTCGTCTGATAGGAATGTCTATACAAATATTATAGTCTTAGGTTACTACTTGCACCGACATGCTCGTCCGCATCACTTCTCAGCTCTAAAAGGTCTTATCGCATTCAGGTTATCTCTTACACAACGCATAACTGTAAGAAAACTTCGGGTTGCCGACTCGACTATCGGGTTTATTTGTCGTTAAGTTTTTATGATAGTTCATCGTCAAAATTCCCAAAACAAGGGAGACCATCTGCCTGGTGTGTAGCTCACAATCAGATTGTTCAATCAGTATTACCTGCTTGTAAGGTGTTCCTAAGCAGCAAGTAAGCAGGTGCTAACGGTCTCTTGTGGCGGTTATTTGTGAATAGTTCAGTAAAAAACGTTCCGTGTTGGGACCGTTGATAAAGCCCCGCACGCGCCGTTTACTGACATCATTGACTTTTTCTATTGTTATTTGCATAATTATCATGTTTAATCACAAGGGGGCTGAAAGCGCTTCACCCAGATCTTGTCTCAAGTGGCTCGACGCATTAGTTGTGATTTTACATGTTTTATCTCTCTTATTTATCTACAAGGCTGATTCGTAGAAGATTTTTGGAATCATAGAATTACATAACAATAAACATTCAAACTCTCATTAGAGCTGACTATAAAAGAGTATTTTAGCGAAAGAGTTTGCTGTGTTCTTGCTTGAGGCATATTTCGTAGTTCCTGGTAGAGTTACATGCAATCTCTTACAAAAAATCCAATTGCTAAGACCACATCCAGCCAGCATGCACCGTTGTCTTCCGCATTAGATACCTACTTGCATGGTACGTCTATCCAGAACTGGTATCCGTTTACGTGTTGCCACCGCATACTTGAGAGTGCACTAGTTCAAAGAGATGTGTTTAATGTGGAGACCATTAAAATTAGCCATCATTGTTACTAGTCGGGGATTTTATGGAACCAGGTCATTGTGATGCAACGGGGAAACAGAACCGCGGAACTATGGAATAGTATTTTGATCTTTGTGAACTTTGCATCGACCTCTCAAACTCAGTCCATGGATGTCGTAAAAGCCGACTAAGGGATCTCACCAGAAGAAGGGCAGCTCCCTTCTGTGTATTATCTACACCTTTATTGCGAACACCAATCCGCCTGCCTAGGTGATTTTTTTATCCACATTACCGATTCAAAGCTAGACAAATCGCAGGTTATCGTAGGCACTTTGACTTCAAGGTTCGCGTGGGCATTAAGAGCCTTTCCATAGGAAGGTGTTAGGGTCGTAAGTTAATGGAAACCCCTTTGCAGAAAAATTAAGTTTGCAAAAATACGAATCTTTTCTGAGACGGTTGTAAATTTCTAGTAAGTACTTCTAGCTCTTTCTAGTATGGTTATGTGAACGTGAGACCTATGTAATGTATAGATGCTGATATTAAAATCAAGATTTGTTGCCTCTTTTAACTAAACCACAACCACTCATAAAAGTATCACGTCCTGTAAGTATCAAAGTACAGGGGAAAAAGAACCATAGAGGGACATCCAGACCACAATTGGAACCAAACATAGATAAAAGTAAACGTTAATGGCTTCGTCTCGTCTAGATATAGACTGATACATCTAAATATCTGAAATAATTTCCCAAGAGCCACAGGTATGATTGCGATCCAAACTGGTTTTCTAAGCAAGAATTCTATAATAATTTATTGAGAACCGGCAGGTGCAGTATCCAGAAAGAGCTAGAACACGATAATTTTATTTCTAACAGAAGTTGTGTGACAACACTTTTAATAAGAATTGGAATATTGTATTTTTAATAATTCATGTTAATCATTTTAGCTCAAACACGTTCACTGCTGAACATGGTTCAGGCTCAGGTTCACTATGGAGTTCAATATGGACCATTCTCGACTCCCCGACCGCCTCAATGTTTTCGATCAATTCGTCTTCCTACAATCCGTTTTGTATCATGGTCGCCATGGGAGAACCTTTACTCATCAATGGTTATTTGTTTTGCGTACTATGTGGCTTTGTACGTCAGTAAATATTAAAGTCTTTAAATCGAGTTCATCGTTGTTTCAAACTGAAACATATTTTTGCTATGAATTTTCATAAATTTTACATCTACATCATAGGAATTTTAAATAACAACAAATGCAGACAAATGTCTGCTGGAGGAAAATTACACGTCACAAGTGCTGGTAGAGTCGGTAAAGACGGACTTCGTTTGAACTTCTCGCGTAAAATTTGCATTGGATTCAGTTATCAAGTAATTTGTACGACTGCAAGCCTACTTCCACACATTTCCAAATGATTGCCAGATGCCCTAAGGTAGCTAACATTACAGAGAAAACTATTACATATACTATATCACATTAGTATGCTCGTCAGTTTGTCTATTTACAAAGCTATTTTCGGTGCCACTCAGGCATTCACTTATGCATCTCGGTGTTTTTGTTTACATTGGAGTACCTACTATAGAGTTCAGTACTTTTTGCCTGCGCGGTATCCATACAAAATGGATTTGCATATTCTCGACACGTCTTTTGTAGTTTACCAGCAACATTACCGGCATTTAAAATTTGTTTAGTAATTTTTCTAGAATGTAATGGTTATAATACTTTTATTTTCACATCTGGTAAATTCTGTCATTACTTTATTGTCATTATTTATTCAAGCCTCTATCAGGCCAACCACAATCGAATACCAATTAACATATCTACTATGATATTTTGTTTAGAAATATGAATATTATGAAATGTACGTTTACGTTTTATTGCAGGCGACGGTACATTGATAACCAACTAGTAATGGTATTTTTTTAAATTGATAGTTTAGCTAATTACTTTAATAATAGAGATGCTTCTAGAACAATTTATTATAATATCTGTTTCATCATCTTGCATTGTTGCGAGTAAAGGGGCATGGGAAATCTCTAAGTAAGGCTTGGGAGTGGATGTATCAAATTAACTCTTGACCTCAAGCTTAGTAAGGATGAGGTCTACAGTGAGTCTTTCATCTCTGGTATATTTCGTCTTCATTTTAACCGCCTCTGTGGTCTATTGGTCTACCGGTGTCAGATCCAGAGATCCCGGGCTCGATGCCCAGGGGTAGTACAATATTGTGCTTAGTTTGGTTGGTGGTATGACTTTGTTTAACCCCACCTGGCTAGCTAATTCTGTTGCCATAGCAACAATTCTAAAAATGTTGTGTTCCGATATTTAGAGGTAAGATAGCCATTTCATCAGTTTATTGAGGATTCCGGGTGAAGTGCGCTTCCGCCTTCGGCCGTATCATATCTTGAAAATCAGGTGAGATAAAGGTCGAGCCAATCCTCGTCATTTAAAAAAAAAATGTTTATACATTTTTTTGTTTTTATTGTACGACGGGAAAGCGCTTGGCCTTCATCTCCCCTGATTTTCAAGATATGATAAGGCCGAAGTTGTATGAAGGTTTATGAATTATTTAATTCCCATCTGATACGGATCGGACGGAACCTACGTTACGATACGTCGTTATTTCGGAGACATTGTGATGGTCTTTCGAAAGCCTATGACAAAAGATAGTCCGAAAAAGTGCTTAGCTGTCTACATTATATTTATTCATTCAGAGTGAATGGAACGGACTTTTTGTTTATTTACCAAAATAAACATAACATACTTATATAAAGTTAAAAATATAAAAAAG
Organism: Venusia cambrica; assembly: GCA_951394065.1. Lineage (NCBI taxonomy): Eukaryota > Metazoa > Arthropoda > Insecta > Lepidoptera > Geometridae > Venusia > Venusia cambrica. Next base: position 13,616,728 of record OX596035.1, read on the forward strand.
TTACATAGCATTAAAACACCAAAGAGGTTTGTTTTTCCTGCCGTAGTGTATGTACGTAGAGTACGAGTTTGCATTCCATAATATTGTACAAAATAAAAGACTTGCAGTAAAAAAACAGCGCGCAGCTTTTTCTCACGAGAAACTTGAAATCAAACAACGCGAGACCTTTTGTCGAACGATCGTATGGAAGAAAGGGTCCTCCATCGTGAGAACGATGCGTGTTGCTTGCGCCGTAGGATTCTTCAATAAGACTCAAAGTTCAAATAAATACATACATTTCACACAGCGCCAGCCTAAAACTAAAGCAAAGCTTGTAAAATGGGACATTATATTACGGATATAATACTTACCTAGGTAGGTACATAGTTTCATTTTTTGTTGTTACCTACATTGATAAGTAGGTACCTACTTACTTATCATACAGTACAACACCATAAATGGAACAGACATCTATGTTAACCACACAAATATTTATCCCAGGTTGGAATCTTTAGAGTTGATGTGAGGATCAGATAAAAGTAATTTTGACAGCAATAAGTCGAACTTAAGGCGGAGTACGTCAACAGGTTTAGGTTAAGTTTTTTTTTGAGCTGAGAAACAATTATTTTTAATTAGCTGAGCATTTATTTCAATAAATGACCGTTAAATAATAACCATAATTATATAGGTGAATTTTGAAACGACAAATTCAATAAGTACAAGTACAGTTTTTTTTTGTAGGATGGTATAAATATTACAGGATGTTAATTTCGCACAGCGCCATCTAGCTCCAAACTAAGCATAGCTTGTAATATGGGAACTAGATAACGGATGGAATACTTAAATACTTTTGTAAATACATACGTACTATATGATACAACACCCAAACACAGATCAAACATCTATATTCATCACACAGATGTTTGTTCTGGATGGGAATCGAACCCACAACCTACAGCGCAGAAGGCAGAGTTACTACCAACTGAGCTATGAGGCTTGTTAAATATTTATTTAATGTTTTTTGTTATAAAGCTCTAGTTTAACATTAATAGGATGAAATACATGACCAATATATTTACTTTTAGGTGAAACACCATTTTAATAATCAAAAATCGCCGTTACTAATATTAGTTACGTCTGTCTAACTGAATAAAGAATCGAGAAAAACGGTACAGATTAACTGCAAAACTGTATTCTCGCTATATGTATGCATCTCCAAAGAATTCCTGTTATGGAAACAGTATTATAAGCTTTATAAATATACTGGGAGTGTCTGTCTTTGAGGTATTGAATGAGCAACTCTACACGAGGTCAGCCGGCGAATATTTGAGACCGGTTCCAAACAAATCGCTTCGGCTACTCTACTCTCATGTTTATAAACAGTTTTATGTTTTATGTTGAGGCATTAAGAGTGGTTTTTGTGTGTCAAATATCGATATTTGATTGATCAAACTTTTGAGCGTCAAATAAGGTGTTATTCACTGGCATTCGGGGTTTTTATTGTTGAGCTCAGTCTGTCAACCTTTTGTTGTAATTTGTTTATTATCACAATAGTAGAATCGAGGAAATATTTGAAGAGATGGTAATCTTCAATAAGTCTACTCTCGAAAGGTTAGTGGGACCGTGTCGTGGCGTGCTAATTTTACACGAATAATTTCCTACTTTTTTTTAATTGGATGAAACAGTTAATGGCTACGTGGATAGACCAGACGGAGGTACTGAGATGAGCTAGCCTTACCATTCTTTAGAATGGTACCAAACAGCCCACAGCAGAGATGTATGGAAAGAGGAGGAGGTTTTTAACCTGCAGGGACATTCCAGGGAACTACCCTGCAATGTTCCTACAGGAAAATTAAAAAAATCAAAAATCCCCTTAGGTCCAATCAAATTCCAAACAGTATAACACAGCAGAACTTACAGAATGTTTGCACTTAACTTAGGCCTGGGCTAGGCATATCAAAAATTCCGGCTGTTTTAGCTAATCTATAGAACACAAATAATAATTATAATAATTGGTGATTTCTCGTTCACTTTCTGCACTCCCTCCATATTAAATCTCACACTCCGCCGTGCGCGCAATATTCTCAATAGTCAATGCATGAGGGTTCTAAAATGTTATCTTACAATTAAATTCAACAAGGTACCAATAAATAATAGGGTTGGCGCGACGGAACCCAAAATTAAAAACAGTTGGGGTTCCCCAGTCTGTGGGCAAGGCCGCGGGCGCGTTTAGAAAAATCTCGATTACTTCCGGCCACAATCCAATCCACCTTCTCGGAATCCCAACTTCTATTCGTGTTGGAATGCGTAGGTAGGTAGATGTACCAATCGTAGCACAGAACATTTGGGTGCTTTTACTTTGTTTTGCAGGAAATGGTCAATATCATCTCGAAATTGGTGTTATAGAGGACTTATTAAGTTTTCGGATCGTTTTAAGTTGAATATGAAACAGGGGTTTTAGTCACGTATAATATGTTGAATAAAGGATCCATTACTAGGGTTTAGGTACACAGCACGCAATGTGAGACGCGAAGTTAAACGGGACTGCGATCTCATTTGGGAGTCACACTCATCCTCATTATGGTTTCCTGGGAGAACCGAAACAAAGTTGATGCCTTCATCACCTATCGTATACGTGAGTAAAACCCGTTTAAAATCTACAATATATATATAATGCATACTAAGCAAGTTTTACAACTGAAAAACATGCGTAAAGTTAATCAAGGTACCTAGATAGGTAGGTACATAAATATCTTATACCTACCTACCTCATAGGTACTAGCTCCGATAGCTCTGGATGGACGAAGTCTTGCATTTAAATATTACCAACACCAAATCTGGCAGCGAATTAGGTACTTATTTCTTATTTTTACTATTGATTACTTCACTTCTTGAGTCTGTTTGAAATGGCAGTCAGTTAGTTATGGTGAAGTCATCGTTATGATTCATATGCACTTGGATTTATAAATAAAATACTCACGACACCACATGTGAGTAAAAGAGTGCAATGTAGGTATATCATATAAATGATACCTACATTGCACCCATTTACTGTAGGTACATCCCTGGTAACGATAAGACCGCCCATTGCATTCATTTTACTTTTGTGTACCTATTTAGAAAAAGCTATGCTCCAAAAACACAGATTATTTTTATCCGATTTTAAATTTATATTAAAAAATCGGACGTGTTATTTCTAAATGAACGACAAACACGTTTGGACAGAAGTCGGTCTAGGTTATGGCTCTTCATAAACTCTTAGGTTCTAAATATACGTGCTCAAAAACTCTCTGGATACATTGTTTTAGTTAGATGTCATAAATCAGATGTCTGTCAAAATATATTACTTAATTATTACAACTACAGTGATCATTTACATCATAATTATCCTGTATACGTCTGACGACAGTTTACAGTAACATGACACCTTCCGAACCTGCTTTTAGCCATTGTCATGATGTCATGCACTAAATGCAATAAATGCACAGAAACCAGAGTAAATCTTAGTCGAGTTACCTATGTCACGCTCAGTGGGCTGTAGCGAGCTTCGTTATACGCATAGCTTATGTAATTATGTATAACGGTTTGTTATAGAATTTTATGCTGGTTTGAGAATTTTTGAGAATTTGTTAAAGGTGAGTTTTTTTCCAGGGCCACTGAGGCGAAGTCTCGAAATCGAGTGATCGAAAAGTCTTGTTAGGAGTAACGTGCTCAAATATAAGTCCTGCATTAAAAACATATCTACCTATTCGATTCTTATAGTTTTCATGGAAATGTGAGTTTTTGAAAACAAACTTTTATGCATTTTTTGAGTTCTTTGTTTGTTAAAAAAAATTAAGTGCCCTAAGTTGTTGGAACATTTATTTTTTTTCAAAATTTTAAATAAATTTATAAATTCAACATTATGAATTTAGGAAAGGTTGTTGTACGTTCAGACTAGTTGTTGTAAGCACAGCTATTAAATCCTCTTTCGCTGAATTTTCTGTTCATGTAGAACTAGTAGCATTATTTTTGGTTTATAAAGAAGTGTTAATGTTCAAGGATAATGTTTAAATTGGTCATTAACACTTCTTTATAAACCAAAAATGATAGTTTAATAGCTCGCACAAGTTACTTAGTTTCGCTTCTATCGGCAGACCCCAAAGACTGCCCAGCATGTTTTTTTTTATTGTACGACGGTTAGGTTTTTGGCCTTTATCTCACCTGATTTTCAAGTTATAATAAGGTCGAAGGAAGCGCACTTCACCCGGAATCCTCAACTGTGAACGTAGTTTACGTTTTTACCTACGTTACGTTGTGTACGTTTGTTTAGTCCGCCTGGCTAGCTACCATCATCTTCCTTATTCTGTCGCCATAATAACAATTATGAAATTGTTGTGTTCCGGCATTTAGAGGTAAGATAGCCAGTTCCTCAGTTTATTGAGGATTCTTGCAAATTGCTACCACGTGAGATGAAGGCCAAGCGTTTCCCCGTCGCACAATAAAAAAAAAGTTGTGATTATAATTATTGTTATGGTATACTTAGGGAAGATAGGTTGAAGGTAGCGAGGCGCACAAACAAGCCCTACCAACATCTAAACCGAACACGAATTTGTATCCTCCTGGCGATCGAACCTCCGGGTCGCATAGGTACCTATCGGTGGCCAAACCACTAGACCACAGAGGCGGTCAAAGTACCTATCGTATGTCGTAGGTGTGTCATCAAAGGCAGGGTCACGAAGGGCGAGCAAACTACGCAAACTAGATCTCCCACGCTCGTTTCGCATCTTATTTTATCGATTCCTAGTACCGTGTGAGCAAGTAAAATGATGCTACATTATTTCATAAATTATTTCTGATTAGGACACTATCTGGCACTGCGAGAGATTTTAATTTAAATATGCGAAGAGAAAACTTCAAACCCTTGTTTTAGCATAATGCGCACATGGAAAAATGTGAGATTTGGCAATTTGTTTAACAAGCCTCATAGCTCAGTTGATAGTAACTTTGCCTTCTGCGCTATAGTTTTTTTTTATACTACTAGGAGACGGGACAAGCAAGTAGCGCACTTGGTGTTAAGTGTACTCTTGCGTATGACAAAGACTTACTGCATAGGTCACATTCACAAAGAACATAGCCTACACGGCACTGCATTGCGCCCGTCAACTTGAGGCATAAAGGTGTTAAGCCTCACGTACCCGTAATTTCAACGGCAACCATACCCTTCAAACCGAAACATAGCAATGCTGCTTGGCGGCTGAAATAAGTATGGTGATAGTAATTCTCTGGACGAGCCCTTTCTAGAAGCTCCTAGGGCTTCTAGTGAAAGGGCTCGTCTAGGTTGTGGGTTCGATTCCCACCCAGGACAAATATTGATGTTTGTTCTGTGTTTGGGTGTTGTATTATATGATAAGTATGTATTTACAAAAAAAAAAGTATATATGTATTCTATCCGTTATCTAGTTCCATATTACAATCTTAGTTCGGGAATAGATGGCGCAGTGTGAAATAAATGTCCTGTAAATAAAAAAAAAACATTTTCTAGGAAAACGAACAGAGCGTACAACATAAATGAAAAACAGAAATAACAACATTGGGACAATAAAATATTTTCACGATTAGTTAGCAATACAGACAGATTACGTAAAAAAGTGTGAACAAGTCAGTATACAATGAAAGAAGTATAGATAACAGTTACAGAATAAGAATAATACAGTAACAATACGTACATTCATATGAATTTTAAATAAATAAGACAAATTAATCTTATATTATTATGCTTGTATGGAGGATGAGGGCAGGAGGCTGAAATGGTTTTATTTTACGAATTTCGACCATTTGCATGGCTTCTTGTTCATTACCCGATTACGGCGAAAAAGGACGGTTATTATTTTTATGGGTGAGTGTATATAGGTATGTTCATCTGTTTCCTCATAACTTATCAACTATCTATTTATCATAATTTAGCAAATGAGGTATCGTTGGAAGAGTATTGATTGTCTATATGCTACCATGACGTCACATTAAATTGAATTTGGCGCTCGCTAGAAGACAAAGTTAAGAACTAAAAAAAATGCCCTAAAGCTTATGATCGCTTACCTACTACTTAGAATGGTACTTACATTTTAGTCTATCTAGTTTGTATAAGTTATTTTGAATAGAAAATAAATAAGTAATAGTTTGTACCTAACAATTTCAGATGAGAATATTTTTATATTTCATACTTTTTAGAGCGTGAATTCGCGGTAGACGGGTTTTAGTTTTTGAACTTACTTTCTATTTTCCATGTGGAAATTAATGTCACAAGCTCAAAAACGTACCGAAGCCCTCTAGCGCGTTGAAATCTTTTGTACCTACAGATAGATCACTCAATGTTTGGCACACAATTAAAATTAAAATGATGCAAACCATTTTAGTATCTTATTTTATTTATTTTAGTATGTCTTGGGCACGCTTCCGTCTGGTACTGGTCTGGAACAGTTGAGTTACCTATAGGCCGTTTGTAACGGTCCTTAGGTAATCTGACTGATTCCTTTGTACTTAGTTAGTTTAATTTATTGAATAAATGTAATGAATGTCACTATAAAAAAAAAAAAAATTGTATCTAAAGTAAAATAAAACTAAACACACCAGCTCATAGATGTCGTAAAAATCGACTAAGGGATCTCTGTATTCAAGGGCAGAAACGACCTTCCGCCAATCCGTTTACAAATTCTTCTGCCAGATGTTTTTACTGAGGCAAGACTAGACAGACTTCTCCAAACCGGAGGTTAACGGTGGATGTTTAAAAATACATGTTATGATTATTAAAAAAAAATGTAAATAAATTACTCTCCTCTAGCCGTGGTGTGGATAGAGAAAAGGAAACTGTCAGGATAATTTAAATACATACGAGTGTACGCTTTTGAAATCCATAGCCTCTTAGTATGGTGATTCCAGAAAGTGATCGGCACACTTTAGCAAAACCTTTCTCTGTAAATAAACGTAGACGGTTTGTTGCCTTGTCCCGAATTGCGTTGTAAAAATACCAATACGTATGTAGTCAATATAAGTACTTTCATAAAATCCAATGTCGTACGTATTGTGCAAATGCTTAACATTTTTATATAGTTTCGAATTACAGTGAAGTGTTAAAGATCCCCAAATTGTTATGTTTGCTAATATTAGAGTGTAGATTATATCGTTTGCGAATGGTTTATTTTACATACATAGATATATTATATTCAACTTGGTTACGTAAGGTTCGTAATACCGAAATTAATAGGGCTCTATCTATGTCAATGCATATATTTGAACTAAGGGTTTGCTACGCTTTCCAAGCGGATTGGTGATCGCAGGAAAGGTGTAAATAATACAAATATATATCATATAAATAATACACTGGAAAACTGGAAACTGCTGTCCTTCTTGTGAGATCCCTTTGTCGGCTTTTACGACATCTATGGGCTGGGTTAGAGGGGTCGATTCTTAAGCCACGATCGTCACAGCACATCATCAGTGAGGCAAAAGTTCGTTCTGAAACTTTTGAGTGAGGATTTGAAATATGAAGAAAATATCGACGGAATTTTGTAAAGTAAGACAAATAATTATTTGAAAATTGCGCTGGATCGTAAGGATAGTGGAATGATCGCGGCATGAGTTTAGGTAGCGCACTTTTTTACTTTTAACTTACCGAGTAATGTAGGTACCTGCATAAAGTCATTCAGGGTTATTTCTTTCAACGGTGCTCTAATGATTCGCGTTTTAAGGTACCGCTTTCGATCCCCAAGGGGGTAGGTACAGTATTGTGCTTGGTTTGGTTGGTGGTAGGACTTTGTTTAAATTCATCTGGCTAGCTACAACCATCTTACCTAAGTATGTCGCCTTAACAACAATTCTAAATTATTGTATTCCGACACTTAGAGGTTAGATAGCCAGTTCCTCGGACTTGAGGATTCCGGGTGAAATGCGTTTCCACCTTCAGCCTTATCATAACTTGAAACCAGGTAAGATGAAGGCCAAGCGCTCTACCGTCGTACAATAAAAAAAAGGTTTATGTAGTAGGTATGTGTATTTTATTGGCTTAATGGTCTGAGGTATTATTTTATCCTTGGGAGTGTCAGGCTATATAATTCTGAAATAGATTGGTAAAAAAATGCTCTATCACTACGTTAGATATATACCAAGAGCGTGATTTCGTAAAACCATGATGTTTCAAATTTTGCAGTTACGTTAGCTTCCGCAACTACTATCCACGTATTATACACACACAGTACCCTTAGCTTAGGCATAATAATAATAATCGAGTTGAATTTCGAAATAACGTTCATTCAAAGACATTCAATACTGAAATTCCGCTGCGAAGCCTTGAAAGTGCCGTCTTGCTTGTTGGCACTTTTCGCCCAAGAAATGGAACCCAACACTTACGGATAGTGTGGTTTGCCACCTAACAATCTTACATGGCATCATAAACACATGGCACCGTTATTTTGACCCTTATGTCCACATCATAGGACTTAGTTTCCAATAAGAAATTTATCGTAGATGCGCCTGTAAGCCGGAAATGGGATCGGAAGGTGGCATTAGCTTCTTCAGTAGCACGAGTATTTTAGTTTGATAAGGGAAATATTTGTTTAACTTTGTCACACGAAAGACGTAATTGTACCTACACCTACCTAAAAATAAAATAAATATCACGACTTTATAGTCAATTTAGCTACCCCCTAATGCTTGAAAGTAGCTCTAGTGACAGAAAATATAAGGAATAGCAGTCTAGCATGGGATGCATACATAAAAATGCAAAGAAACTATAGAGCACGAATGTATAAGGATGGATTGATAGATAGATAACTCTTTATTGTACAAAAAACAAAATAAAACAAAAAAACAGAGGAACAACGCTTAAACTAGTTACAATGGGCGGCCTGATTGATAGCGATCTCTTTTAGGCAACCTGTATTGCGTAAGGAGTGGATGATGAGCTGACGGTTGATAGAAATAAATGAAAGATAAGAATATGTGCCCTGCCTAGAGCGGGATAAGGAAAGATGATGATATATATGCGTAAAGCCCTTTAATATAGTTTACTTTATATTACATAGTTTTTTTTTATATAATAAGAATCTGTAGTCTTACTTTTTATCATCCTACCGCAGCGCAGATCCTAAACCTAGTGTAATCTACACTAGGTTTAGGAATTATTATTTAATAATAAATAAACAAATATTACAGGACGTTAATTTCACACAACGCCATCTAGCCCCAAACTAAGCATAGCTTGTAATTGTAATATGGTAACTAAATTACAGATAGAATACTTATATAATTTTTTTTGTAGATACATACTTATCATACAATACAACACTAAAACACAGAACAAACATTTTTCATCACACAAATGATTTCATTCATTTCAGACAATGATTCAATTTGTCCTGGGTGGGAATCGAACCCACAACCTACAGCGCACAAGGCAGAGCTACTACCAACTGAGCTATCAGGCTTGTTTGTATGAAGATGTATGACTATGGCTTGGTTATGATGTCATGCAGCATTGAAAGCTTATAAATGTCGACTGAACATGAAGTTGGCATTCGGATTATTATAAAGAAGCAAGTTGCTCTTTGTCCGGGCAGATTCCTTAGCCTTTTCTGATATCCGCGGGCTGATATAAAGGGGACGATTTGGCGCAACCACGATGTCATTTAAACTTGTAGATTCTGAAACCAATTGATGTATCCTTATGTAAGATCCCAAGTACTAGGTAAGTAAAGATACACAGATTTACGTAGTTTTTGGGAGAAGCCACTGACTCCTGAAACACAGCTCTGCTAGTTTGGGAGCCTATAGATTCATAAAGTGTAAGTCAACATGCGTGTACGTCAATAATGCGTGTACGTCAATATACGTGTACGTCAATATGCGTGAACAATATCTGTCATTATGCTAGTAATTCAAATATTTTTGTCAAATTATTTATGATGTCAAATATACATTTTCATTATTATTATTTTATGAGTGTAACACAAACCAAAGCCCTTGTTTTCACCAAAGTTTGTTGAGGATTCCTCAGTCTGTTGAGGATACCAGGTGAAATGCGCTTCCACCTTCGGTCTTATCATAACTTGACACCCATGTAGCGATTCTCAAACACACGGAAAGTTTTCCGATAGGAAACCTCACTTTTTACTAACTTTACTTAGAGTCCAATAGATTTCTCTATTCTTAAAGCATTTCTGAAAATCTTCAGTGGAAATTTCAAATACTAATGTCAATCTCTTTTAATTTTGGATTTTTGGAATAGCGCTCTCGCAATCTCCATCGGAAGTTTCCGAATTCGATCCGATAAGGCTTACCGAATGTTTGAGAATAGCAAGACAGATTTTTAGATTTTTATTGTACGACGGGGAAGCGCTTGGCCTTCATCTCACTTTGTAACAAGTTAAGATAAGGCCGAAGGCCGGAGGCGCACTTCACCCGGAATCCTCAACAATCCTAGAAACTAGTTATCTTACCTCTGAATGCCGGAACACAACAATTTTAGAATTGTTATTATGGCGACAGAATTAGGTAAGATGGTGGCAGCTAGCCAGGCAGACTTAAACAAAGTCCTACCACCAACGAAACCGAGCACAGTAATGTACTCACTCCCCCTGGGGATCGAACCCGGGACCTCTGGATCTGAAAGCGGTGGGTTGAACCACTTGACCACAGAGGCGGTTAAAGCTAAGGTTAAGGTGATGATGAAAGCCAAACGCATCTCCGTCTATAGTACCTACAATAAAAAATACAAAAAAACCGATCCCACGTATTTATTCGGCAAGCATTCCTGGCATAGCTATTGTTAAAGCCAATGCAAAAAATCAAGTGCAAATTCCTTACCTACCGTGTCTACAATAGAATTCCATTTTTGTTGTCCGTAGTGTAGTGACTGTAGAGAATAATTTCAAATCGTAGGTGCTCTTCGTAGAGAAGAGAAGAAGAGAAACAATAAATTGTAGATTGTTAGAGCTAAATTTCCGGTAGGTATCCCTACCGATCTGAGGGAAATTTCCTAAAAGGTCAGGTGTAGCCGAAATTTACAACAGCTTGTCAATCCGGCAGACCAAATTATCTAAAAGTTAGGTAATTCAAGGTGTGCAAGGAGCGTAGTAAATAGAAATCCGTTGTATCTGCCTACCCCTTCGGGAAACAGGTGTGATCCTATGTTTATTTTTATGTACTGCGTTAGTCAATGAGTGATATTAATTTTATTTACCTACTTACAATTTTTTTGTAGTTTTGTCGATAGCGGATTCGCGATATTTCCTTAATTTTTATTCAACTACATGTCATGTTGAATAGGACATATACATATAGGACAAAATAAATTCAAACATAAATTCATATTTCATAAAACACATAAATTAAACTCAGATCGCTAGGTAAGGGATAGGGATAATAATACTATATAAGATAATCTGTTTTGTTTCCACTCTGTTTGGATAACTATAAATTAATTGGTTAGGTACACCTATGATTTGTATTTCAAACCTTTTTTCGGGTCCTCACGATACAAGCTTGCCTAGTGTGAGGACTGCTGGCAATGTTAAACAAACAATGCACTCAGCATAGGTTAGTACCTAACCTCGGTCCCTACCTTTATAGCAAGTTAGTTAATAGTTTTATCCTGTTCATTTTGCTGTTACTAAACATTTCTTTTTTCATTTTCATATTAAATTCCAAGTAAATTTTCATATGTTTTCCCGTTCAAAAGATAAAACCAAACGATGCCAACGCAATCACCAAACATGTCCGACCGAGAGAAGCGAATGTTGCACTGATCCAGTTTTAAAATTAGTGTCAGTTGCAATATTTACACAGTTTCATACGCGCACATGATACGGTCATAAACGTTTCGTAATTTTCATGTTTTTCACAATATCTCGAGACTTCCTCTTGCTCTTACACAACATGCACAGGCACCTATCATTGCGCAATACTTTTAAATAATTCCGGGTTTATCTTGCGTTTAATTAATAAATTTAATGATAAGTAGACCCATTAGGTGACCACAGACCATTCACTTTGTATAAAGATATGGGTTTTACTTGTTCGTGTGTAACGTATTAGCTGTAAACAGGTTTATGAACAGAATTATCCATTGGAAACGTTCATGGACGTTGATTAAGTTAAAGTGAACATGCAAACAAAATTAAATGATGAATATTTACCTTGAAACGTGGGGCCCGATTCTACTAAACAAATAGCTTCACTATGCCAATGGTACACCGCAGAATGACCACTAGAATACCAAAAGGCACTTATAGTGCAATACCACGCCATACCAAGTTTACCGAGTTATATAATTACATAATTTCGTTTTTTTTTTTAATAAAGTCGAACTTCTTGTCAGTAACATCTTGTTTTTTAAGTTCCCTAAGATTATTGACAAAACAAATTTTGGAGCTTTGGATAATTAGCTGTCCGATGAAATTATAGCCAATATAAAATACTAAGGCAGGCACTTATATGACAAATAAACATCATAGCAATCACGGCACACATTGCGGCCTTGAATGGAAGGGTCATCGCAGCAGGTAGACGAATTCTCTCAAGTAAATAATGGCGTAACTGTAGTAGTCTCGACTGTCGGCTCAATGATTTATAACGGACTCTCAAGATTTTCTACTGAATGTTAATTTCAGCCTACGGATAGAAACACGTATTGTTTTATTTGGTGTTACTAAATTATAACAATTCTTACGCTACCTTCGTACCAGACGAAATTTACTTTTGCTCAAAATAAAATTACTAGAAGTGATGGGCAATGAAAGTTTGATACAGATTTGCAAAACGTCATCGAAACCGGAAAATGTAGATACAACTAATGTTCTTTTAATTGAATCGGTACCGACATAGGTATATCCCGCATAAAAAAGGATATGGGAAAATTGTAAAGACCTAGAAGTCAATAACAAGCATTTCAAAGAGACTGTTCCAGAGATTATTCCGATATTAATTGCTAAATATTTATATAAACTTCCACCAATAACACTGGACTACCTTCATTGTACTTATTCGCTTACTGACAGATATTCTGGTTCTACTTACAGATATCTTCTTTAGAAAGATCTACCCTTAAATCCCAGGTTTAAGATCTGAAGCAAGAGTTGATATGACTAAATCTAGACTCGGAAAATAGCCGTTACTAATCCCCAAAAAGTGCAAGAGCATCGTTTTCTCCCTTTCGCGCACAGGCATAATTATACCTATTGTGAAGTAACCTTCGTAGTCTGACATAAATAATTTATTGGAAATTATATATGTATTGGTATAATAAAAATTACAGGACATTAATTTCACACAGCGCCATCTAGCCCTAACCTTAGCTAGTAATATGGAAACCTTTTTCGGATAAAATACTCATTACCTAGTAGGTGTAGGTAGGAACAAACATCAATCACTATTCATCACATAAATGTTTGTCCAGGCTGGGAATCCAGCAGGTTTTGGTGTTTGTGGTTCTAACGGGTTTATTATGTTCAATGGCAGGTATTCAAAAGGAAATTATATAAATAAAAAATACAATTTAAAGGAAATGATCAAGGAAGTCATAATGGTCTGACCCTAATGGATATTATTTCCGAGCTACTATTTCCGAGAAAAGTTACTTATGTAGGTACCTAGTAGGTAGGTAGATTCCTAGTGCTCTATAACTGCTTCTTGATTCGTCTCCATCTGTATTTATGTTGTATAGTGAATAGGTGAAATGGCTCAATTCAAATGCAAAACTTTTTATTTCGGACAACTTAGATCCATAGAGGTTAGTAGCACATAGTATAATTAAAAAACAAATAAAAGGGAGTTAGTAAGACACAATAAAAATAATAAAAGGAGACACTTATTCACAGAGCGATCACCAGAGTACCAAACAGTTTTCTGGGATCACTCTGTGTACCAGGCTTGCCCACATCGGTGACGTGTACCTATCCGCTATGGTTTTTAGTGAAAAGCAAAAAGGAGCACTTTTTTTTTAATTTTTATTTATTTAAAAATGATTCTCTCGAACTTACAACCTAGAGTACAAAAGAAAACTATTTAAATTACTGATCGCCTACACTTAATACCTATGGTAACAAGTTTTACCAACATTTTGGCTTCCTCACATAAGAGGAAAGCCAGAACATTGTTACACGTTCCTATACTTGTGGTCATCGGCTTAATGTATGTTGGTAGATACCTATCTAGAAGTACATAGATAGGTAATGAAAAATACACAACACGAGCGTCTGTGCTTTCACTTTTTGGGGGGAAATATGTATAGTTTCACCATCACGAATTTTATATAGGTAGGTACGGTTATTGTAACGGTTTTATTTCTTTCTAAGTAGGTATTTAATTAAGCTTGTACGTTTTGGGTCGTATCCCGAATAATTATGTTTAGCTAGCTGCTGGGCGATTTTAAAGATACGTTCAACAAGATTGTTTCAACATTGGGAGAATGCTGAATGATGATTCTTTCTCTCCGTTCACTCTGTGGATTTACACTTCTATGCATTTGTTAGTTAGTTACCTGTTTAGTTGTTTCGTTTAGGATTAGGACTCTATGTCTGCATACATCCAAGAATGCAGCCGAGGGTAAACGCAGAGATTAGGTTATCTCAGAGTCTGAACTACCGCCATTTTCTCAGCGTCAGCTGACGAGACCGGTTCCATTCTATCCACAAGACATTCCAGCGCAGGCGCAGGTACAAATACACGCAGTAATCGTGAACATTCTCCGTTTATTTCGTTTTATTTCACCTTTTGCTTGGAATGGCGGGAACTAAGCGCCGTCATTGTTTTTAGGTTATGTTCGGTAACTGTTGCAATGCAATACAGCTTACCCTTATCAGCCTTATCGTGGCCTACTTTCTTGATTTCATCATCAACCTATTTCCAACTTCGATATATCCAATTTTCTAGCCTGTCTGAATTCTTTTTTCGGGACTTCGTTCATTCCCGTATTAGGTATACGGGAATAGGTACTAGAAAGTACTCAGGTAGCTACCTACTCTTACTTTTACATTTATATAGGGGGTAGGTAAATTTGGGAGTAATTCACTTCTATGTTTTTACTTCATACGTGTGTTGAGATTTCCGGCAGAAACCGGCTAAGAATTTTGGGATGTGAACTGATAATGTAGGTACCTAGGTATTACGTAGTCAGTTGATCAGCTTCATTGCTTCACAATGATTCTATATTCGGGTAGATATAGGTAAGTACAATGGTATCAAACCAATTCAGTAATTTCGATTGCCTGTTTTTTAACATTGTCCATCCATCTCGTCTACTTTTTCTAGAATTTTCTTTCATAAGAACTTGTTTCTTTTAAACGAAGAATATAGTCAAGAAAGACATAAGTAGGTACCTACCCAAAGCAAACTAAGCTAGCTTAGCCTATTTTGTAGAATATTTACACGTCGACTTTACCTTTCCCTTTTACGTAAAGTTGTGTGAATTAAATTACTGTGACCGAACCCAATCGATTAGTAACGTCATGATAGTTAATTTGCTTTCAATTTTATCGGTTCTTTGTTTAAGTCGATCTTTTTCTCTCCTAAGCCTACCAAGAGGCCTTCCCAAAACAATATTGATCCTGGAACATAAGTACCTACCTAAAGGCGCACTTTACCTGTAGGTACCATTGAGCATGATGTGATTAGTGCTGGCTCCCAACGGTACTCAATTGTCTAGGCTTTATCTTTTTGTGAAAGATTGATGCTTCTGGGGCCCGATTCTACTGAACCAATCGCTTCGCAATGACAATGGTATCATCGCAGAATGGCCACTAGAAACACACTTAAAAGGCACCTGTGTAGTGGTGACCGCCTCTTTGGTCTAGTGGTTCAACTCACCGATTTCAGATCCAGAGGTCCCGGGTTCGATCTCCAGGGGAGTACAATATTGTGCATGGTTTGCTTGGTGGACATTGTTTAAGTCCGCCTGCCTAGCTACCACCATCTTTCATTCATCATTCTTTCGCCATAACAACAATTCTTAAATTGTTGTGTTCCGGCATTCAGAGGTAAGATAGCCAGTTCCTCAGTTTGTTGAGGATTCCGGGTGAAATGCGCTTACACCTTCGGCCTTATCTTAACTTGTTACCAGGTGATATGAAGGCCAACAGCTTCCCCGTACTACAAAAATAAAAAAATAAAATAAAACACAGTATTCTATGACGATACCATTGTCATAGTGAAGCGATTGGCTTGGTAGAATCGGGTCCCAGATGCGAGCGTCCACAGGCGACCGTAATCGCTTCCCATCAGAACCCCGCATGCCTGTTTGTCACAAGAAGCAATTGAACAACCTCCACCGAATGCGACAATCGTTTTTACAAGCTGGGTCCACTGCTTAAAGG
The DNA here is from genome assembly GCA_951394065.1 of Venusia cambrica. NCBI lineage: Eukaryota > Metazoa > Arthropoda > Insecta > Lepidoptera > Geometridae > Venusia > Venusia cambrica. The sequence goes on from OX596035.1 coordinate 13,633,050, forward strand.
CTTTCCCTTATTAGGAAACTTAACTTGTCTTGTGGTATTACCTATTGGTACCACCAGGAGCGATTTGAGCCACCTCTATTTTCGAATGTGACAAGATTTAGTTAATAGGTATACCTACGCTGCTTGCCCCAGAAACTGGAAAACGGTATCAAACTTAGTTATATAAGTGAACTTGTAATCAGCACAAACTTGTGTCCTTGCCACAGACCCTCGATGTGGGCCCAGATATGTACAATAGCTGCCCTAGTCCACCAAAGATGCGCTTTCTCTATATTTAAAAACATACTAAATCGCTGGCTTATCGACAAGATTTTTTATAAAATGTCATGTCATATTACCAGATAGACTTATAGGTATATATGTACCTATATGATGTACCTTACCTAGTTACTACTCAGGTAGCTACTTACACATTGTTGTAGTTTTATGTACCTATTATTGTTTTTGACGTAGGTATATAATGATAATGTTTGAATAAATGAATTTCCAATTCCAACGTACATAAATAATCAGATTTTCGTGACACACACAAGACTCAGTAACACCAGCCCACGGTGTTTTGAGATCGAGTCAAAATAGGCCACCCAATTTAAATAATATTTAGGATCATTGCGACACATCGGTTTTGGTTAGTGAGTGTACTTCTTATTAGGCTCGTATAGACAGCGTGGGCACTATTTACTTTTTGTTCGCTTGGGCATTAGCCGTAGCAGTGTCGTTAGAAATAGCACCAAATAAACACCCTTGAGATTTGAAAGACACGATTCCAATGCAATGCGGTGGTTACTGACATTGCCAATTCTAACTAACCTACTCAAATCTTTCTAAACCATGCCAACGGCCAGACCTTACATTGCAAGACAATATCGTAAATAATAATTTTAGTTTTATTTATGCTCAAATAAAAACGGGCCGTTTTTTCAAAGCCCCAAACTAAGGCCATCTTGTAATTGTACCTAATATGGGAATTAGACTACGGATATAATACTTACCTGTGTAATAGGTACCTACTTTTTTATTGACACAAATGTTTGTCCTGGATGGAAACACACCCACAACTTACTCCGCAGAAGGCAGAGCTGCTACCACTGAGCTGTGAGGTCTGACCCAAAATTTATAGACGGCGAGAGACAAGAGCTGGCTCATCATTCGCTCATAGAATATATTTGGCCATTCAACGAGGGAATTCAGCCAGTTATCTTGGCTCCTTACCGCAGTAAAAATAAACATCTAGGTACCCTTGCCGAAGCAAGCCAAGGCAGGCTTACCCTATTTGACCCCAACTTCGGCAGGAGGGTGGTCGCTAGCCATGTGGACCTCTAGGTCCTACAATCAGTGTTGTGATCATTCAGCCGTAACAGCAAGCAAAAACCAGCGATTCCTTTTTCCGGGGCTGACCACTAGGATATCACATCAACTCCAAAAAAACATTAGGTACCTACTAAATAAAAAAAACGGATATTTTATGTTCCTTGTAACTGGAAGTAGGTATCTATCTTAATCGTAAATTTTCATTCATGTTCATTCAGAGTTCGCATAGGTTTTGCTAGCGTGTTTAATTCCTGGAACAGTCACGCACATATCATAGTCTCCGTTGCTGTGTGATTTTCAAGACCTTTTTGCCTTAACCCGTGACACAATAACACATTTGCAACCGTGGAACCAGACCAGGGTACGCGCGTAACCGATACTTGAATCGCAGACCGTGACGCACCGTTGAGAACCGTTGGCATTGACTTGCACATGTTGTTTTGGTGACCGTTTGTTTTTGCTATCTTATACCATTATGGTGGCAAAGCATACGGCCCACCTGGTGGTAAGCGGTTACCATCACCTTAAAGGTATCACTCGCGAGTTGCCGACCTTATAAATGTTTAAAACGCCTCTCCCTGCTGAGGTTTTCCCTCATAGCTTCATTTCATATTAGCTAGCCACAATTTTGTGGTATTCGAGGGAAGTTTCTCTTATACCTTCACTGCGTGAAGGTATAGTGATCGATGTAGGATCTCCAAAGTGTGAATACAACTGGCTGCAGATACCATATCAAGCAACAACCCATTATACAAGCGGTAGAACACACAAGGAGGAAAAGTCTCTTCTGGACTTAAGGGTTCAATAAATACTTAGTATGGGATCATCGACAATTCTAACAGCTATGAACCGAGTCAAACGGCTGAAGCTGGTATTCAGGGCCCATATACCCATAAGTGACAACAGTACTCCATGTTGTGGATGTACAACTTATGAAAAAGCAGTCTCTGCCCCGCATCGAAGTACCTCTTTGCCTTATTAACACACCGAGCTTTTTGGATTCCAGCTTCGCCTTATTCTCTATATGACTACGGAACTAAACTACGCTGGAGATTTCGATACCTAGGTATCCCTAAGGATCCCGTGCTCTGAAATTGTGGAGCTCCCGGAAAGGTTTTTTTTATAATTTCAGCCCATATAAGCAGTGGGCTTATATGTAAGCCCACTGCTTCTAGCATATCAGCCCATATGGGGCTGAAATGATAGTGATGAGATGAGCCTTGAACCTTGTCGCAAGTGTTACTGCGGGGTCAGCTAGTAACAGAATATAACTATGATCATAATAAATGCTAAACTAAGTAATTCAATATGAAATAGGTACCTATTGGTTGGATACGCTAACTTAATGGCCGTTCTAAATCCATGGAGAAAATTTATGTAGGTAATACTCATAAACTCAAAGCAGACATTAACACCATTTAAGGATTTCTTAGGTACAATTTACTTCATTGCAATTGCAAATTTATGTAAACCTTTGAATCAAGAGCAATACAATAAATAATTTACAAGGCAAAGTTACTAGGGCACAAACACCGTTCAATATCCACTATGCATATTAACGAAAAGTGTAGGTAGGTATAGGTTGGTGCCTAAGTAATCAATGTATGATTATTATCATCCAATGTCACTGACTCAGCGATATTCGCACCCGGCCAAAGTTAAAAGGCATTTCACAGAACCACTGATAGGTATTATAATTATTAGGGAATGTGTCGCCGTCCGAAGAATTTTACCGGTGGGTAGGTACAATACTATGTTGCAGCAAACGGCAATATGTGTATAACAGGAATATGTGTACCTAGACTAGAAATTGGTTGTTTTTATTAAGCTTTATGTTTATCACTCGAATCTGAATCTTCTCCAAGCCGGGAACGCACTTATCTAATTGAGTCATGAGTCATGTTCTGACGCGACTTGCGAATTCTTTAGCTCAGATGCACTGATTGTTGCTGATGATGTGACCAAGTGCAATCACACTTGAAATACAAATAAGAGATACAGAGGTGTTTTTCATTCCCCAGGGTTATACAACGCCATAAGAACAGGTGGGTCCGTTACACTCCAAACGGGTTCCGATAACGAATCGAGTACATACCAACCTAATAAAATCGCATCGATTATGCTTAAAGGGACGTCTGCCCATTTACGTAAACAAATATCGAATCGAGATTCACCACTTACGCGTTACGCCTGAAAATTATTCGACGTTAAGTACCTACGCATTTTAGTTTTTTGTAAATTGTAGCTTACGAACAAAGTTCGTTCGGTTATGTAACCAATACGAAAAATTTAAACATTGAATTTAAAAATATTGGTATTAAAACTACCTGTATGTAGGGACGAATTTTTTTTTAATCAACGATGTGTTTTGAAGCTACTATTTACCGAAAACTTTATTGCACGGAGGTAGGTACATAACTTCAGAACCACCTTAAAACAGTCGCTTCTTGACCCCGAAGCATGTAGCTTTTAACAATTCCAGCTGTATTTAACGGTAGTTATTTAGTTAGGTCCTGCTTTTTTATATATAAGCTATATAAATTAAATAGTCATAATACTAGTTACCGCTGTTTCCTCGTGGACCTATGTCAAATGTCGTATCCAGGTATCTTGAAACCAGGGGCCCAACCGGGTATTTCGTCGAAGTTCATTGTCATCTTATGATTTCATCTCCATCTTCAGCTCTAGATAAGTCTGCAATGCTACTGCCATTCTTTATGAAGTTCATCAATGTTATGATGAGATTCCTAGCATACAATGGAATAAGGATTTCAAAAGGAAACAAGTATAACATGAGCGAAACGCAACGATTTCATAAAAATGCGATATCACATTTGTTTTTAAATAAGAATGTCATTTATTGATACTCTGTAGTGCTTATTATTTTTTATTTCAAGGTATAAAACAGTAATTTTACCCTAAAAACGAATTTACTCAAAAAACCGACAAATATTATGTTATGCAAACGCAACAAAACGCTGTGCCCAATCAAAGAAAGTTTCCTAGCATGTGTTCACTTTTCAGATGGGAAACGCCGTTTTGGATTTCACACTTGTGATACCCGGTAGGTAAACAGGTGAGATTGAAGGCCAAGCGCTTCTCCGTCGTAGGTAGGTAAGTAGGTACTAGTGGATAAGATATTTTTGGTTCAATGCCTTAGAACAGCACCAAACCATGATGACCATGAAATATGAGCTTACGGGCGCCTAATGGGTTTGGTGCTTTGTGGAATAGCTCGCTCTATCGTTGACCTCATCCTTGCCTAGACAAGCTTACAGGTCAAGAGCTAGCCCATCACCTATATTTCAATGCAACCTCATGTTACAAATGTAATTTTCTCTCAATTACAGGACAAACAAGTATCTGCAGAAGTCTGCGATCACTCGCGTGTGCGCTGTTGGAGGCTTCTTTATATCGATACCAGTATTTTTAACAGGTAAATACCGCACACGATATACGTTTCTAGTAGTCAGAAGTCCTTGCCATCTCGTAGAAATTTCACAAAACTCCTTCCAAATGTCCTCTAAAGCTTCTTTAAAATTTTCACGACATAAATAATTGTAATCTTTAATCTTTACCCTTCACCATATTTTTTGGACCATGACCTAATTTCATACATTGTATTTACTTATGAAGCAGGTTTTTGATATATTTTTGGAGATCGACACAAATAGCTACCTACTACTTTATACTATTACCTAGTGGCTTGATCTTAAATTAGTTATGTAATCTTGAAGTTATTTGGATAAATAAATAAAAAAAAAAAACAACTTCGCGTATCGGTGGTTGAGCTGTTAAAATAATCATCATCATCATCAATAGACTGTGACCGTCCTGTTAGTCATGATTTGGAAAATTGTTGCAACAACCCGACTACCTAAGGTATGGTATCAGGCGCTATCAGATGTTGCTGTGTGAAAATATGTTTAAAAAAAGTAGAGACTAGAATATAGATGATCCGTAATCAAATATCGAATAATTACGTTTTAAATACTAAAACGAAAACCGACTTCAATGAAGAATATGATACAGTTTCGTTTAGATTGGATGACGTATTTTTTTCAATTATTTAGAGGACAGATGGACGGACAGACAGACGCGTGATCCTATAAGGGGTCCGTTTATTCCTTACTTTTGAGGTAATAGGTACATATTAAAAATAACAAAATCGCTTCAAGTATGCCTATAATATTTGAAGAGTTCCCTCGATATCTCCAGGATCCCATCATCAGATCCTGAACTGATGACGATGGGACCACCTGTGAAGTATTTTTCAAACAAAAAATAATTTTCTAAATCAGTCCAGGCGTCATCTAGTAATCGATTCCGACGAATTGAGAACCTTCTCCTTTTTCAAAAAGGATAAATTTAAAGAGAATCCTCATTTTAGCATGACTATTAACTAGGTTTTGCAGGACTTGCAATATCTGTCCGAAACCATTACAGGTACGCCTGAACTGCTCTCGTTACTTACACTCACCATTCTCCCGGGACATTAGTATCCTCATTCCCCCTTATCCATATCCCCATCCACTTAACTTCATTGCACCCGTCTACTTTGAGGCATAAAGGTATTAAGCCTCGCATACCTGTAATTTCACGGGCAACAATACATTTGAAGCCGAAACACAGCAATGCTGCTTAGCGACCGAAATAAGTATGGTGTACTTCTCCGGACTAGCCCTTTGATGATGATGCAGGACTAGCAATTACTTTTATTTGCTTATCTTATCAAACTTGATTCATTACTTTTCTTTTCCAGGCATAATCCTGTACACATTCATCCAATTCCACTCAACACCAGCCATAGTCACGTCTGTATTCATCGGCGTCGGCATCATCTTCTGCGGATGCGCTATGGTCCACAACGTATTCGTATGGCAGAAGGAGAAAACGAACTTAGTGAAGGCCCTTCGCTCAGACCTCAACGCGAGCGCCACTCCGCTGAACGCCTCGAATGGAGTGGTGATGAACGGCCATTTGAACAATACGGGGAATCTCAGCTTCCACAGTATGCAGGGGCCTTACAACCATCCTATTACATTGCTGCAGCAAGGAGGGCCGTATGTTATCCGGTGAGTTTTCGGTCAGAAGCCTTTTATTATTACTCTGCGTCCATTCGTAAGATAGGTCATTCAAATGATCTATGAATAGTCTGCCTAGTTAGATAAAAGATTTCATCTCTGCTAATGCCGTTTGGAAAGCGAGGGAGAGGAAATATGAGAAGCCTATCGTCCCTTCGTAAGATAGGTCAGTCAAATGATCCATGAATAGTCTGTCTAGTTAGATTATTTCTTGTCCGCTGCTGCCCTTAGAAAAGTGAGGAAGAGGATTTCCTCTTCCTCACTTTCCTAAGGGCAGCAGCAGAGAGAAGCCTATCGTCCATTCGTAAGATAGGTCAGTCAAATGATCCATGAATAGTCCACCTAGATAGATTAAAGATTTCTTCTCTGCTGCTGATATTAGAAATGCGAGGAAGAGAAAATAGCAGAAGCTTATTATGCCTGTCTTCAGGCTGAAATACGACGAGGAAGAGGAAATAGCTAAGAAGCTTATTATGCCTGTCTTCAGGCTGAAATACGACAACAAATGTGTCCCAACAAGGTTTTGATGAACATGCTACGGAACGTTTTACGGGCTGATATGATGATAGTTTGTATTGAAGCTTCCTCAGCTTTAGATACGCGGTTTACAGTTCTGGGTAAAGTGTAGTATCAAAAACGTTGCCGTGGTGGTCGCGGCTCGCGGCTCCAGAATCGACCCCTCCAACTCAGCCCATGGATGTAAAAGCCGACTAAGGTATATCACCAGAAGGCCACAAGCTTCCTTCTGTGTATTGTCTACACCTCTACTTCGATCACCAATCCGCCTGCCGATCGTGATGGACTATGGCTAAACCCTCCTGTTTTGAAGGAGGCTTCGCCCAGCAATGGACACTAATCGGCTACGGCTACGTTGACGAGTGTAGCATCAAAACTCTGTTAGTAAATATTCAGTCAGTAGTCCAGAAAAACCAGCTGAACCGGTTTGTGTTTTTCAGACCGCCAACCAGCACCCCGCCTGGCGAGGGTCAGGTGACTCCGGGAGTGCCACCAGCCACCATAGACCTGAGCCACGACACGCACGAACTCAGCACTCTAGTCTAAACGACAGATAACTGACCAATGAAAACTCGACTTTTATCCCTTGCATTTAAAGCCCTGTTTACAAAGGACATGTTTGACGCATGAGACGTCAAACTTGCATGCCCGATTTACGATGTCATCGGTGTGATTGCATGTGTATTGAAGTACATCTACTCATTCAGTACTATCCCTACTCCAGTTAATTTGTTTATGGAATGTTTGCAAATGTTCTGACAGTTTTTGGGCGATTGGCCAATCAAGAAACGCCTTTGAACAGCAGCCGATTACTGATTGGTCAATGACTCAGTCAATAGCTGTAAGTTTGGAAACAGAAATGCAACCGTTCCTTATCGAATTTGGCTGGATGTAGGTTCTAATGGAATGGTCCCTAAGAACAGAAGTAAAAGACGACGTTTTCTAGCAATTATCGATTTGAATCAGTCTCAGGATGGATACGGTAGCGTATTTGGTTTCGTATATTTAACACACGTTACCTGCTGTACTTTTACTCACACGTTTGTAATTGACCTATGCCAAGAGTTTTAAGTGCCTAATCGATATCGAAATAATGCCACAGCTCATTTCATTTTGTACAGACACAATTATCCATGAAATTTATATTCTTGGTTGAATATGCACATACAAAGTAATAAATTTTCTCACTCTCAAAATTTACTAAATATGTATAGGAATATAGTAGTCGTACTATGTATATTGCGATAGTTTGTAAATATTGTTTCTCCTGTTTCGCACGAAACATTTGCCATGTTTGATTAATTTTAAGTCTTCTTTTTAACGTAAGCAATATTTTTTCCGTTTTAAACCTATTTTAAGTAGGGATGATTTTAAAGATGTCATACTTGTGGTTTGTTTCGTTGCTAATTCTTGATATTTGTGTTGTGAATTAAAATAATTATTTAATCAGCCTTTTTCCAGTGATTAACTGAGAAAAAAAAACATTTCATAGAATTGCTTTAGTTACATTTTTGAGCCAAACAATTTATGTTACTCAAAAGCTAGGCTCTTCCAAATTTAAAAGGAATATGTTTAACAACTAATACTTATGAAGGCCCAGTGGCGCCCCCATACAAACGCAGTTCCTCGTTCATTTCGAAATGGCACCTACGATCCAAAATAAATATAACTTTCAGTTTAATCGGACAGAAATAAACAGTGTGAAAAAAAAACCACGTTCCAGAAAGTAATTTCCCATTTCATACTCTTTTCTATATATTTTCATTAGATTTGTTATTTTTTTTTATAAACACTTAGACATATATTATATCTATACCTGCAAAAACCATTTAAATTATCGGACATGCCATTTCAAAACAACTACCAAATTACGTTTGTATGAGAAAGCGAAAAACAGCGGTACTGGCTGTCATAATGAAAAAGGCTAGATTGTATAAAACCCACCAATCAGATAGGAAATATTATCGTTTTCAATCATCTCACCGGATGGTTTTACAAAATTCTTTATTTAAAATATATAATGTATATTTTGTACATAGCGTTTTACACAAATCAGGAGGCATAATAATTTTATTTATTATTTTATGAGAATAACAGCATTTTCTATTTTTTAGTTTTGCTAAGATTATTTTATGTGAGATTAAAATAAACGTTTTATTAAATACGTACTTAGTTTTATTCAATTAAATACTTCAGTATACATTTTTATAACTTACCATTCGGCTAGCGGAATATTAAACACATAGTTTTTGCTAATCATATTTAAAAAATAACCCTTAATTATTAATAAATCTTATATATGGGCAAAAATATGAAGATACATTGGATAATTTCAGGCTTAGGAGATCTAAGATTTAAGGTATGCCTCAATGTATGGGTAGAAATGGCAGATCATTGTGGCAGAACAATGTATAACAAAGCTATAGCTAATCCTTATACTCAAATCTTATGTTAATCTACAGTACCAGGTCGTTAGTAATGCACATTTCTCTGGTTTATAAACGCAAGAGAAGATTTTTGGGCTATTGTAGACTGCAAAACACTTGTGGTGATTCTGATAAGTGAAATTACATATATTTTTGTATTTGTGGTCACAACATTTACAAATGTTATAATGACACAAACATTCGGAATCTGCGTCTCAATTGGTTAGACTCCAGTCTAAAGTTAGCTTTGATCTTTTCCGGCTTGAGGAAAAGACGCGGGTTCGAATCCCGTCGTGGATTGAGTTTTTCTGTCATTAATACATTTGTATACATGCTATAAGTAACAATATTTGTGATATTCAATGTTTATATTCTAAAAATCCTATATAGGTTCCCCCTTGAGCGAACTTTGCTTATAAATATTCAGTTAGGGAACCAATATAGGAAATCTGAACATTATAATTTCAAATAAATATATTGTTATTAGTAAAAACAATTATACTTAACTCAATGTGCATAATTAAGAATGCCCAGAAGTACAGCTGATTCAAAACAACGGTAGTTTGTCGATCATATCGAAATCCAATTCTAATGAAATTTTGCAAACTTACTCTGATAGGGATTGTGTCTTTATTCAGTAACTTTTTGAAAAAAAAAACAATAAAATTCAAATATAAGAAAAGTGTTTGATGAAATATTGCTAATTTTTAATGAGATATTGCGAACGTGATTTTAAGTTATTATAACTTTCTTATACACATTTACTAGGTACCTTATTTGTCATTTATTATTTTGAGACTATTATTCCGTTCTAATACATAATATATAAATGAATAAATAGATAAATGATCTCTACGATTATACCTGCAAAATTTAATTTGAATGGTACTCTAGGCACTACTGGGGTCTTCTTAACGGGCTGGTACTGTCGGTTTATAATATTGGTTAATGGATATTTTAAGATCACCATAGTTTAATCAGTACCTTACCAAGTGACCAGGAATGACTCGGATACGCCTTCTATGGACGACGTTTTCAGTTCACTCGGTAGGAAATTTAGAATATCTCTATTGCCGGTGACTTTCTTTGCTCCTGAAACAATTAAAAAAATACCGTCTACTATTTATGCCACTGTCACTTAAACTAACTTCAACTTCTTTGATATGGCGTGCAACCGTTTTATCGATTCTGCCAGTGTCGAGTATTGTGAGTATCGTAAACAGAAAAAGTGGGAGAACAATATTGAAGGCTTCCTTTGATTAATTCTCCTTTTTTTTTTTTTTTTAATGGAGGGTTAATCTACAGTCTATAAAATAAAACACACATACAAACACACGTTGTTAGTAAAAAATATATAAAAGCGATGAGGTTAGAGTGTGATGACTATATACAACATTTACAGTTTAATGCTATTTTTATGTATAAATTTACATAATATACAAATAAGGGGGGAAAAGGTTAGGCTAAGGAGGGATTTGAGGGAAGTAGGACGAGGAATATCAGGAGGGAGCATATCGTGGAGAGATTGGTTTAAAGGGCAATTAAAGAATATGTGATTCACGTTTCCCTCATCTAAGCCACATTCACACAGCGAGCTATTCCTAATCCTAAGTTTGGCCAAAAAGACTGGTGAGCAACAATGACCTAATCTAAGGCGACAAATAGTTGAAGTCACTACTTTGCTAAACTTGTTAAATTTGAAAAACCATGGTTTGGCAGGAATGTCAGGCTGGATGTCCGAATAATGTTTACCCTTGATTAATTTAGAATTATTCCATGCATTTGTCCAGGATTCATGAAGGTATGATTTGGGAAGTAGGCATAAGTCGTGACAATACGTTTTAAAATACTCAAGTGAACCCATCTCTGTGGCTGATTTGGCGAAAGAGTCTGCTTTTTCATTACCGGGAATCCCCGAGTGTCCTGGAATCCATGCCAGAACGACATAAACTAGGAAAGGCTGTTCGATAAATGACAGTACAACTCGACAACTGACAATAGACATACAATATTCACAATTAACATTAACTAATAATAAATTACCGCCTCTGTGGTCCCGAAAGTCCCATTGCCCGGTTATCCGATATCCAGGGGGGAGTACAATATTATGCCTGATTTCATTGGTGGTAGGACTTTGTTTAAGTCCGCCTATCTAGCTACCACTATCTTACCTAAGTCTGTCGCCATATTAACAATTCTTAAATTCTTTTGTTGTGTTACTGCATTTTAGAGGTAAGATAGCCAGTTCTTCAGTTCGTTGAGGATTCCGGGTTCCTTCCAACATCGGCCTTATCATCACTTAAAAAATCTAATGAGACTAAGGCCTAGCACATACCCGTTGTACAATTAGAAAAAAACAATTACAAATACCAAATTACCTAATTAGTCTTGAAGCGAAACTGTTTCCCTGGCGGCTTGAGTGGATCGAAATCTTTAAAGAGATCTCTCCTCTATGTTTTTTACAGCATTGAGTTTCGCATTATTTTTAAACATCTTTATTCAAATTCTTCTTAATTCAATATATTTTTTTGTGTTTTTGTAGCAATTGCCCCGACATTGGACCTTCCTATATAGAACCTAATGCCCATTGGAGGTACAACAGTAATATGCAGAATACTCGGTTTCGCAAACAACGGAGAAACGACCAAATTTGATTAGTTTTGTAGACTAAATTCAATAGGTCTAAATTCGAGCTAGACAAACTAGACATCAAACATACCTTTCGAGGCCCTGGTACTATAGGGCAGGCCTTAAGACCCTGGTTCTACAGGCTAGACATGAAACATACCTCTCTAGGGCCTGGTACTACAGGGCAAGCTAAACATGAAACATACCTCTTGAGGCCTTGGTACCACAGGCTAGACATGAAACATACCCCTTGAGACCCTGGTTCTACAGGCTAGACCTGAAACATACCTTTTGAGACCCTGGTACTACAGGCTAAACATGAAACATACCTCTTGAGACCCTTGTACTATAAGCTAAACATGAAACATACCTCTTGAGACCCTGGTACTATAGGCTAAACATGAAACATACCTCTTGAGGCCCTAGTTCTACGGGCTAGACATGAAACATACCTCTTGAGACCCTGGTACCAGACTAGACATGAAACATACCTCTTGAGACCCTGGTACTATAGGCTAAACATGAAACATACCTCTTGAGACCCTGGTACTATAGGCTAAACATGAAACATACCTCTTGAGGCCCTGGTTCTACAGACTAGACATGAAACATACCTCTTGAGCCCCTGGTACAGTCCAGTATGGTACCCAGACATGTACCAGCTGATGAGCATGGAGCTAAGCGCCTGGTCCTCGCCCTGCAACATGAGAGGCGGCGGCGGCGGAAACGGGATCTGAGGGAGACAGAAGTCTGGCATTGTGGGCGCAGCCATCTAGAAAATACGATATTTTTATTGTATTATTTTATATCAGTAAATTTTGAACACCTTTCATACATTTATATAAAAGCTTCAGGCATGGTGATAGTTTTGGAGGAGATTCTGTCCATCACTTGAGGTGTGATATGATGTGATCCACCATCACAAGTTTATTCACCCAGTTCTCATGAAAATAAGACCATGGCAGCCTCGGACAAAGAACTGGGCCCCGCCCTATTCGCACAAGGATGTCGTAAGAAGTGGCCAATTGAACCCTTAGTCACCTCTTACGATATCCATGATGCCGATGTTTTGCAGCATTTTCCACATTGCAATTCAAACTTCAACTTTCTTCTTTTTTTATTCATCATTATTATTTAGGATCATTTTGAAACTACAAATCTAACGCCTGTTCGGAATCGCGACCAGCACACAAGGAGAAAGGCAAGATAGTATTAAGATATATAATTTACTTTTCAGAGTTCTACAAATAAGGTATTTTAAACTCTTTAACTATTGGATTGATCATCAAAGCACTAAATAGCCCGAGTTTCTTGCCTTTCCTTTCCTAAAAATATACAACTGTTTTTTTTTTTTTACTTTCGCCATGATCATGAATCATGATTATATAAATTGATCATGACTGACATATACTTGGATGAGAGTGGCACAAGACCGTTGGGCGTGGCATATGCATAGGGAGGCCTATACCCAGCAGTGGGTGAAATCAGGCTGCGGATGATGATGATGATGACATATACTTGACAACATGTCTCATGTCATGTCAACAACATGATCAACATATACTTACAGCAGAGCTTAGCCTGAATAAATCCTGTACGTTGGGCAAATCGGGAATGTTAGGGGTTTGACTTCTTTGAGTTTTCTTCTTGGATGTCTTCTTTGGCTTTTTGTGGCTTGAAGTTGCTGTGGCTGCGAATACATTTCTGTCTACTTATTACGGTTCATGATATACAGCCCGCTAACAGACAGATGTAAGAACAGCGGAGGCTTATTAATATTGACCGGCTGGTATGACGGGGAAGCGCTTGGCCTTCATCTCACCTGGTTACAAGTTGAGATAAGGCCGAAGGCGGAAGCGCACTTCACACGGAATCCTCAACAAATTGAGAACCTTGCTATCTTACCTCTAAATGCCGGAATACAACGGTTTCAGAATTGAATCAGGTAAGACGGTGGTAGCTAGCCAGATTTATTGCACTCCCCATGGGGATCGAAACCGGGACCTCTGGATCTGAAATCGGTGAGTTGAACCTCTAGACAACAGAGGCTGTTAAAAAGTATGTTTCTCACAATGCTGGTCAGTTTTTTTAGGCATTTTTTTATGTTTTGTTATTATATCCTGTTCTTTATGATTAAGGTATGATGTGTGCACTGTAGCCTGTGTTAATCCAGGGCGTTATCTATGTATATTCTAAGTTTCAGCCAAATCCGTTCAGCCGTTCGAGTGTGAAGAAGTAACAAACACACTGACAAACTTTCGCATTTATAATATTAGTGTGATTTCTTAGTGGTACTACACAGTACTTACAGTGCTTACAAAAGTGACAACAAACAAAGAATCACACCATGGAGTCCTGGAAGCCTTTGTCTTTGTGGGACTCAAACGGGAAAAAATAGAATAGATCGAATACCTACCTACCGTGGCTGTTGCTGCTACAGAATCAAACACACAACGATATACCCAAAAGAAGGGTAGCAACCCTTCTGTGTATTATATCTAGCACATTTATTGCTTTAATACAATCACTGGTCCGCCTGCGAAGCGCGGTGATTGTGACAAAATTAGCTTTTTAAGAGGCTTTGTCTAACAGTGGATATAAATGGGCTGCTGGTATGATGTGAGATCTAGTACTGACCGGCCTCATTAGTACTGACAGACATATCTTCATTGGAAAGGCTCTCAAACCCGTCATCCAGATTCCGCCCAATGGCTACCTCGATCTGACGAATTCTAGCGTCGTTGCCGCGCGATTCTTTCAGTGACTCTATGTTTACTATTTCTGAGTTCTCGTAACCTGAAAGATAGTATCATCAAAGAATATACAATAAAGTACAGAAGTTTTTTTCTACTGGCTATCTTACCTCTAAATACTGGAACACAACAATTATATAATTGTTGTTATGGCGACAGAATTAGGTAAGATGGTGGTAGCTAGCCAGGCGGAAAACAAGGTCCTACCACCAACCAAACCAAGCACAATATATTGTACTCCCCATGGGGATTGAACCCAGGACCTCTGGATCTGAAATCGGTGGGTTGAACCACTAGACCACAGGCGGTTTTCGCTCTGCAAAATCATTTAAATAAATAGCTACTTTTGCTCAAAGTCAAAGTCAAATATATTTATTCAGTAAGATTTTTTAGGATCACTTTGAAACGTCAAATCTACCGCCTGTTCGGAATCGCGACCAGCACACAAGGCAAGAACCTCGGGCTAGTTTTATTTTATCATCCACGTCAGCTACGACACAATACAGTGCAATGCAGGTTGTACAGCGCTAATTACCGACGGAACAGATAACAGAATACCAACGTACTTTTGTTCACCAACAAGTCGCCTCATTTTATATTGCATAGCTATATATTTACTTAAAATGTATCTTAACAACTTAGAATTTCGATGCTGATACAGGTAAGTTAAAGTTACAATTTTTATATAATATTCTTATTCTGAGTGGGGATGACCAAGGCCCGCACTGACATTGCACTGAGGGGTGTATAGTGCATTGTCACCCATGGTTTTATCTAAGCCTTTTTTTTTATGCGGAGAATGCGTTTAGGCACCATAGCCTCGTTGGGGACGAGGCCATGTGTGGGACTCAACCCGTCCTAGCGACAGGTAATACCCACTAAACTCCGCAGTTACCCGCTTTCGCCGTGTGGTGGTGTCGTGGGAAACTGGCCTTAGCCTTAACTACCACAACACCACCGGCGATTGCCCCTTTACGGGGGCCCCACAGCCCCCCCAGTATGACTTGGAGGGATGGCGGGAACAGCTGGGTCGCCAGGCTGTTCCCGCCGTTCGACGGGGATGAGGCACCCCAGCCAGTCCAACTCCTTAAAATACTGGCAGAACTTTGGGTTGTTGGTGCAGTACCATAAAGTTACAATTCCCGCCGCCTGAAATATGAAATAAAAACTGTGGTAAAAATGTTCTGACATTTCATATGACTTCAATCTTATTTACCCCCTTTGCTCTAATCCTTAATGTCAATGCAGGGGTGGTTTACGTAAATATATAAACCAATAGTGAATTGTGAAGTCAACCTCCTTTAACATCATATCCTACATGACATACCAAACTGGCTTACTCTTAACACACCCCACCCCTATCAAAACACCAAAACTTACAAAACCTTTATTCAATAGTTAAATAGATTTATTTGAAATGTGCATGTGTGCAATGTGTCAATACTATTCCAAATAACACTCTTTAAGGGCTATGCCAGTGCCAGATTTCTCAACTTAACTCAACAATATAGTTTGCTTTGCTCATTGCTCATAATAAATCAATCATACAATATAATACCTTTCTTCAACATAGTTGATATGGGCTCGCCTTTGCTATCCTTTTTAATTTTATGTTAACTTGTATCATTATTTCTTTGTGTGTGTGTGCAATATAGTATAAATAAAATAAAATACTGTATATATATTATTGATAATGTTCAAAAATTCCAAACAATTTGACAGTGTGACAGATTGCTTTCTTAGTGCACATAGGGGTCGAGCCAAAACCCAATTTTCTTAAGCATAGCCTGCAGTAAGATCAAATTGCAAGGATTTGATATTGGTATCAGAGAAGTCGTACTGCTGCTGCTAACAATTTGACTTTCCTCAGGTGTTAACACCAAAGTTAGAAAAAAGGAAATTGGATTTGCTTACGTACCTAGGATGGTATTATAGTAAGTTTTTTTTTTTTATTGTACGACGAGGAAGCACTTGGCCTTCATCGCACCTGGTAACAAGTTGAGATAAGGCTGACGATGGAGAATGAAGATGGATGGAGATGAAAGTTGTGTGTATATGATGTGGTTGTGGATACCTTAAGATGGCTCAAAATTTAGAGTTTCAGATAATAATCATAAGATAATGAAACCAATAAAAAAATGATTCATTGACCACAGATGTGATGTACTATTGTAACCTTATGTGAATGAACTTACCAACAAATTTAACCACACACTCTGTGCTATCCAAAACAGCAGTGATTGTGGCTTCATATTCCAAGCCATCTTCAATGTAAACAGCTCGGCAATGCATGCCTGACTTCCATATCTTTGCCTTGGGTTTTGCCGCTTTTCCCTTTTTCTCATTTAGTTTAGCTAAAACATATTTAAACAGCTTATATACTGATTAATAGAAAAGAGAAGAAAATAAAAAGTGTAGCTGGGTAAGGCCGTAGATTTTGCCACTTTGTAACATAAAGTAACATAGGCACTTCAATGTTACGTAACGTAGAAGTAACGTGAAAGTAACATATAGATTCTGTAAGGGTGTACATAATATGCACTTTTGTATCTAATTAAAAAAAGGTATTTATGATATATAATCTTGCGGGGCTTTTGATTGAGGTGACACGTGACCCAAGGGCTGGCTCTTATTTAGGCCAGCGAACTGGCATAGTTATTCAGCGTGACAATGCAGCCAGTGTCTTGGGCACGCTTCCGTCTGGTACTGGTCTGGAACAATAATCTGACTGATTCCTTTGTACATAGTTAGTTTAATTGTACTTTTTATTGTGATATATTAATATAATAGATTTAATGATAAGAAATAATTGAGAGATGAGATACGAAAGAGAATTCACAAAATTTTTACGTCGATTTGCTGACGTTTTGAGATCATTTTGAGACCCCTTCTTCACGAGCTTCGCCCGCGTGCACGTTCGTCGGTCGCGCGGCGCAAACTGCGGATTTGTGCCCAATTGTAATAACCGTTTCATTTATTTAATTATGTTGCATAGCCACACAAGTTTCAATTCTATGAAAGAGAATTCAGTAATAGGATATATATTTTTTTAACTATATACAATCACAAAGAAATTCAGCTGTCAGTTGAATTCCTTTAATACACAATTAAACCACTACAATCTGGCCATTTATCAAATTAATGCATAAGGACAAGATAAATAAATAAATAATAATGGCTTTTTAAAATCAACAAATAAAATTTATCATTTAAAAAATATACATTAATCAAATCAAATCTCAAATTCCCGAAATTATCCTTTTCTTTTTCAATGTTATCTAAATTAATTTACAAGAACCAAACTATTTCGTCTGCAGTTGGCTGTCAGCAAGGTGACTCTTGGCCCGGCCATTTTTAGCCTTGCCATTCACCCAATTATTCAACGCCTGAAATCTAAATTGAATGTTTGGTATCTAGATGACGGAACCCTAGGTGGCGATGTGGACTCAGTATTTGGCATTCTAAAAAATATTATAGATGAATTTCGGCAGATTGGTTTAGAACTAAATTTTTCGAAATGTGAAATATACATTTCAGATACATGTTTGGATAGAAATTAAATTATTCAAAAGTTTGAGACTTTGACTTCCAATATTACTGTTGTAGATTTGAGTTCACTCCACCAACTAGGTTCACCAATTCTTGATGAATCTTTTCCGGGTTTCGTCGACGACAAAATTCAAAATTATATGAATGTTTCGGATAGACTTTCAAATTTTAACTCACACATGGCTTTCAGAATTATAAAATTTTGTCTTATTGTCCCAAAATTAACTTATGCTTTGCGATGTTGGCAACTGTGGAAACACAGTGAGCTGGTGGAAGGCTTAGACAACATAATAAAGAACACCCTTTCCACGGTTTTGAATATTGAGTTGGATGACAGAGCGTGGTCGCAGGCCTCATTGCCTGTTCGATTGGGCGGCTTAGGTATAAGCAACATTTCTAGTGTTGCTTTGCCAGCGTTCTTGTCTTTCGTCTATAGTACAAATTCTTTGGTTGAGAAAATTATATCACTATCAATTTCGGCTGTTCCTGGATATATACTCCAAATTTCTTATGTGGACGAGGCTCGAAATGCTTGGCATAGTGCTTGTCCTAATACCGATCCCCCAAAACACCTTTCGGCACAACGGCAGTGGGACGGGCCTCTGTGCGAGTTGACACGAAATTATCTATTACATACGTGCTCAACCTCCACAGATCGAGCTCGTCTCTTAGCTGTTTCAAAATGGGAATCAGGTCTTTGGCTGCAAGCGCATCCATCTTACAATACCGGTACACTTATGTATCCTGAAACTTTCCGTATTGCCACTTGTCTTCGGTTGGGTGCAAGATGCTGCACCTCTCACCAGTGCCGGTGCGGTGCGGCCGGCAGGATTTCGCGCCACGCAAGTCCTAATGACATTATCCGTCTAGCTTTTACCAGTGTCAATGTTGCAGCCATTCTTGAATCGAATGGTCTGTTACGTGATGATGGTAAGCGGCCCGACGGTATGACTCTTGTCCCTTGGGAAATGGGTAGGCCTTTGGTGTGGGACGCTACCTGCGTCGACACCCTAGCGCCATCTCATCTGCCAGGGACATCAGTTAGGGCTGGTGCGGCGGCTGATTCGGCCGAGGATCACAAAAGGCGCAAATATAGTGGTCTCGACAGAGCTTACCTATTTGAGCCTTTTGGGGTGGAGACCTTGGGTCTGTGGGGAGCCGGTGCCCTCCGGGTTTTTAAAAATCTTACGGGGCTTTTGATTGAGACGACACGTGACCCAAGGGCTGGCTCTTATTAAGGCCAGCAAATTAGCATAGCTATTCAGCGTGGCAATGCAGCCAGTGTCTTGGGCACGCTTAAGTCTGGTACTGGTCTGGAACAGTTGAGTTACCTATAGGCCGTTTGTAACGGTCCTTAGGTAATCTGACTGATTCCTTTGTACATAGTTATTTTAATTGCACTTTTTTATTGAATAAATGAATGTATTAGCTTAAAAATATACATTTATATTAAATAGGAAAGTCACAACAAAATCTTTCAATAAAAGTTATTTTCAAAAACTTGTTTTTAAAAAACGCAATCATAATTCAAAACTAAGTGGGTACCTACTTAAAATTAAAACAGACAAGAAATCATATGAGACAAAACCCGTAAAGTGTCACATTTCGATGATAATATATTTGGTTATCACAAATCACAATTACATCGTGATCTGTCAAAAAAAGTTCTCAAAAACATGTTTTTTTATATATTGTGATTTACATATTATATTCATATTATTATATATTCACAACTAAAATAAAAAAAAAAACAGTTAAAAAAGAAAAATTGGTTCGTATAAGAATAAATGATAAAGGCTTGGTCTTTCTAACTCAAGAAATAGGTAACTAGGTAGGTAGTTATTTTGTGTGATACTAGAAGTTTAAACAAAGCGGTATATCGATTTTTGGAGTCTCAATAACAATTATAATAAACAATTTAATTTAAAATTATCAGAATGATTACTATTATTACGTATACCTGTATACCTGTACAAAAAATATACCTGTTTTTTGTTCAGGTATACAGGTATACGTTGAACTATGAACATAACAAAATGAAATCAACGTAAGGTATGATCCTAATATTTTTTTACTTATTTTATGTGTAGAACTCTACATTTAATTTAATTTACTGTGTACCTATTTAAAAATATAATAGTACTTACCATTTAGGATAAATGGTAAACAATCTTGATAGTTTTTGCTAAATATACAAGTATTTAATAAATCAATTTTACATGCATGCTGAAACAATGATAAAAAATGGAATATGTACTTAATTCTATAATTCGATGAAATGATGATGATGATGATAATGATTTTACATTTTGCTTTACAGTGCTTCAACGTTACTACGAAACTGTCAAACTTAACTGAAACGTTACCAGTAACATAGAAGTCACATTAAAGTAATGTAAAGGGTAAGTTTTGAAGTTATAAAATGGAATAATTTGCTAATGCGAGCCGAATTTTAATCAAAAACATATCACCATGCTTTATTAGCCAATTTTGTACAGTACTGTGTAAGATGTGTGTAATTAAAACTGTTATTTAACTATAAATCGCCAAAATTCATAAAAAAATCCGCTGACCAAACACACTTTGATAATCTCCACAGACTACAAATGATGGTTTCTTTATTTTTTATTTCGTTGCCATAATCCTAAGTGTTGCCTGCAACATTTATAAAATACTACCCTGAAGAATATTGAATATTTAGATGCCCAATTTTAGTAACATACAAAATAGTAACGTAGAAGCAAAAAGAAGGAGACAACATTTAGAATTGTTATAAATTATTTAAAAATGCAGATTAGAACACATGGAACCCAGAATGTAACTGCTTATTATATACCGATTTCAGAATGTTATAATAAATTATGGTTTAAGTAGAAAAAAATAAGTTTTAGGTTGCCAAATGTTTGATGGAACCAGAAAGACAGTGTTTTTGGCAAAATTTCGGGATTTGGTCATATTAAGTAATTGTATTTTTATAAATTACTTATATAAGACTTATATGCATTTGAAAAATATTTTATAAGACATTGAGAATTCTATAATCTTATTTAAATAATATAATAACAATTTATAATGCACTTTATTTTTAATTTGCATTCATACTTCAGGCCATTTTTATTTTACAAAAAGTGGCAAAATCTACGGCCTTACACAGCTATTACTATAGCACACACAAGCACTTAGTTAGTAATCATTCACACTACCCCGAAACCCATGGGCAAGTGGTTTTCACCTCTTAGGTTTAATTCCTGAGAGTCCTCCCTGTGAGATTTATCACAATCATAGGGGAAAATCACCTTCTTCTTTGGACTTTGGAAAGGCATGCTTCGCCATTCTGATATCTAGCAGCAGTAAGGCACAAACACTGTTCATAAACCTTCATATTCTGGTAATGACTTAGATCATTACCAGAATATCATTTTCAGGTGATTCATCACTTCGTCACATTCATCACTTGATGAATGATCATCTGAATATTTCCTGCTAAACATAGGTCTCCTGTATAATTTATTTTGAGTCACATTCATCTTTTGACTTACAATTTAGTTAGTTACAAGCAAAACAAACCATTTCCTTTGGATTTAGTGTTGGTCTCCATTGCAATTTGTTTGGCAATTTCTTCATTAGCTTTATTAACTGCCTTATCATATGCTGCTGTCATTGAGGAATCGTCCCAAATATGGTCATCAGTGTCTGACTGAAATAAAAAATGACATTTTAAGAACAATTTTAGTGTAGTTTACAGACAACGGCGGCGGCTTGCAGTGCATTCACGTGTGTAGTATTATAATAATGATGTAGAGCCGGCTAAAATTTGTGTTGGTGTAGTCTTAATGTAGAATGCAGCGGGTGGCAGCGGTAGGTAATACGGTTTTATCTAAGGTACCTTCTTGTGATGTCATAAATGTATATTTACATGGTATTTTAAACGTAAATCGCACTTAAGTTATTGGTTTAGATTACCAGTGAGTATCCCAAGTTGAAATTACATACCACCATGATTAGGTCGCTCGATTTTGATTGTCTGACGTACAGCTCATCTCCATTCGACATTTTTTTGGTTTTTCTGGATGGAAATAGTAACTTGCTTGCAGTAAATACAACAATAAATTTGAATATTTATTTTCAGACCTGTAAAAAAGTAGCCAAACCAAAGTATACGCAACGCACAGACACAGAACACTTATATCCTAACATTCCTGAGGACACAGATCAATAACTTACTAAGTGACTATACGTTTCTGAAAATAGAAGAAAACAAAACAACAAATCAAAGTACCTATTCCGTCCGTTCCGTTTCGTTCATTCATGCCCCCTGTATGCTCAGTGGCTATTATAACATTTTATAATGCAGGCAAATTCTCGACGATAAATGGCATGCACTGCCACTAATCGAGTTTTATGAAAATATGAAAGTGGAAAAAAGACCATACGTGTTCAGGGCTAAGCAAAGCACTTGGTGTAATATTACCGAAAACTATTGCTTTCAAAATAACGAGCTCTTGATTGCATGGCTCCTGGTGCTACCTCACCAAAGTTTATTTGATTAAAAACAAACTAGCAACTCGTTCAATTCAAAACAAAAACGCCAAAAAATTATACGTACCTCTAAATAACCCAACCCATAGTACTTAGGTATTCTTCCAAATTCATTTCTTTTTCCATTCAAAATGAAAACGCCAAAAAACGAAACGAAACGTCGTTTAACCGCCTCTGTGGTCAAGTGTCCAACCTACCGATTTCAGATCCAGAGGTCCCGGGTTCGATCTCTATGGGAAGTACAATATATTGTGCTTGGTTTGGTTGGTGGTAGGATTTTGTTTCGAGTCCGCCTGGCTAGCTACCACCATCTTACCTAATTCTGTCGCCATAATAACAATTCTTAAAAAAAAATGTTGTGTTCCGGCATTCAGAGGTAAGATAGCCAGTTCCTCAGTATGTTGAGGATTCCGGGTGAAGTGCGCCTTCACCTTCGGCCTTAACTCAACTTTTTACCACGTGAGATGAAGGCCAAGCGCTTCCCCGTCGTACAATAAAAAAAATGAGTGCCGGCGATTGAGTAAATAAATAAACGTGGTATAATTTTGGAGAAATATTAGGTCCTTACATATGAAATTGGCGTTTTGTATGGGAGGAACATAAAGGCAATTTTTTCATATTAAAATATATTTTATTAATCAAAGTATGTACCATTGCTATCTATACAATTTTGCCATCTTATAGGTAGTTCATTGATCCCTTTACTAAAAAAACCATTCGGACGGGAATCAATGAAATCTTTGAAAGCGGTTTGGACTGCCTCATCGGAATTGAATTTTTTTCCTTGCAAGAAGTTATCCAAATTTCGAAAAAAATGGTAATCTGTTGGAGCAAGGTCCGGAGAGTACGGTGGATGTCTTAGACATTCCAATTGAAGCTCCTCTAATTTGGTAGTCGTCTGTTGGGCCGTGTGTGGTCTAGCGTTGTCTTGAAGCAGCAGTGGCGTAGAGCGATTGAAAAGTCTCGGTTGTTTAACAGCGAGCTTTTCCATCATGGTTTGCAGTTGCTGACAATAGACATCAGCCGTAATCGTCTGACCAGATTTAAGAAAGCTATAGTAGGGTGGTGTGGTAGCCATTGAACCACCAAAAGTTTAGAGAGCTGTAACTTTTTTTTCTGTACGACATTTTATGTATTTTTTAACTCATGACCTATAACATTTCAATGGCTTTCAAATTGCATTTGTGTTTTCAGCTTTTACATGATAACTACTTGGCAATAAGACTTTTTAAAAATAATGGGAAATGGCTCAATGTATACCTCTAGTGGTACACAATGAACTGGGGGGTGGGTATTCAGTAAACCGTGAGGTACACAATGAAACGTTGTACTATTATATCATGTTTTAAGCCTTTATATAAAACTGCAATTGTGTTTTTATGAATTATTTATTCAATAAACGAACCATGAAATGATGACATAAAATGTAGAACATTAGTATGAATATTATAACGAAGGAAGTGGTAGCCAATGGATCAGTAATAAAGATGGCAATAATGGTTAAAATTAAATATGAGTTAACTGTTAATTGATAAAAAAATATATCGATATTTTTATTGGTTGAAAATATTAGCTAATATTATTTGTTTAGTACACGATTTGGTTATTGGTTGATGTTAATGCAGTTGAATATTTTATTCTATTGATCAAATAAAAGTAACCGCTAATTCGTCTCTATCATAGTAGCACTATGAGTATTTCACTTTGTATGGAATAAACATATCATATACAGCAAATCAGAGAAATTTAATCTCTATAGTGAGGACTCGAAAGCATACAATTGAATGAAGTCAACCTAATACATAGTTGAAAACTCTGCGAGCAGCAACATACGGAAATGTTTCTTATTTGTAGCACTTTAAAGTTAAAGTTTCAATGCATTCAATTATGTTAGTTCTAACTCAGGCTGAAGTTGATATGATATTTTTATTCGATAATGTTAATTCTGATTATTGAATATAATGGTTGATTTTAAATATTAGTTAAATTTATTGGTTGATAGTTATATTCGTCATCTCTAATCAGTAGTACACAATGAACCATGGTTCATTGGGTACCCAAAAAATATGATTCACTGTGTACCATACCCCTATTAAAATATTTAAAACTTTCTCACAATTAACAGGAACATGATTTGATGACAAAAATGAATTTAAGCAATCATGATTACACTATTATTTAGATCAAAACCATACAGCAGTTCCTAGGACATGAAGAAATTGAGTAAAAAAACAAATAAACTCAAATTTTTTCCTTACTTTTTGCACTCGAAAACAGAAATCTGCTACTAGCTCGAGCGTTCCGGGCGGCAGTTTGCCGGCGACTGGTAGTAACAGGTTGGCGCGGGAAGGCGGTTCAAACGTCTAATATACACGAGCTGCCAACGCCGCGTTTAGGCTGTAGGCCCTGTGATTCACTGAGTACACTTGGTTCATTGGCTACCACACCACCATATACGACACCGGCACTAGTCCACCAAACGCTTACAAGTAACTTTTTTTGAGTCAATTTTCGCTTGGGGCAAGATTTTGCTGGTTTACCAGGGTTCAGCCATTGCGATGAGCGTTTACGATTATCGTACAGGATCCACTTTTCATCACATGTAATGATCCGATTTAAAATTCCTTCATTATTGTGCTGGTTGAGTAATGTAACGCAGCAGTCGACGCGCGTTTGTCGGTTTGCTTCACTCAATTCATGAGGTACCCACCTTTCAAGCTTTTTCACCTTCCCAATTTGCTTCAAGTGGATTAAAACGGTTTTGTCACTAACACCGCAGCCTGCAGCTAACTGTGATGTGGTTTGCGATGGATCTGCTTCCACAATAGCCTTCAATTCATCATTATCGACCTTGGTCTCCGGCCGTCCACGGGGCTTGTTCTGCAGGTCGAAATTTCCAGAACGAAAGCGTTGAAACCAAAAACGCACCGTGTTTTCTTTTGCGACACCACCACCATACACATCATTAATGTGTAAAAAAGTGTGTTAAGTCACTGTCGCTGGCCACCACCGGTGTTTGTGGTCGGTAGCCAGTTTGCGCTGAACCTAAGTGTCTCTACTATAGACCCGAGTCAAGTTCCCTACACATCCCTTCCCTATTACTGTTACACTCTCTCTATAGTTGTACTCTTTGCCCCGACGACCCCAAGTTCATCTAAATAAGAAGTTGAAGGTGATAAAATAAATATATATAATTGAACTGATTGAATGAGTTCTATGGAATGAATGAGAATGAACATTAAATGAAAATACTCGAACTCGTATCGAATCGTACGGACGCGGTAGAGATTTACGAATACGAAAGGGATTTTTCTAGCTTTCATGTAAGTTTTATTCTGCAAATAAATACGTACATTGCTGTGTACCACAGTCCTACACAAATTGACATTTACAGCATGCTTATAAAGTATTTTGTCTGTACCAGTACCTAGTCTTCTGGTTCTAAAGCTATAAAGTAGAATTGTTGATCAGTTCCTTGATGGAGGTAGAACCGGCTTCCTGCCTGACGCTGTTACTTATCCTTCTAAGTGAACATTGAGGTGTTACTTATCTTACAGAAATATCTCATCTTATTATTCTCTCTATTGCCTCATCTTTTGATAAGACATTCCAGTTATAAACCTACTGGTCACAATCACAAACTTACATAGCTAGGTAGGTAATAATACCCACCTTTATCAATCACATCTCCCAACATAGGTAGGTATCACATCCTGTTTTGTGCACCATATCAACAAATTCAAGTTCCATTAAGTTTAGCTCTAAGCTAATACAAAACTACTTGTAATATTTATAAATAAATAAAAAGCGAATAAATTCACAACCTGTGATAGGTTTCAAATTTACATCTTATAAGTATTATATTACCATTTACCTACTGGTTATATCATCTATAACCAGTAGGTAAATAGGATCAAAATAAGTAAAGGTAAGGTAAATAATATTTAAGTCTGTGGGTTCGATTCCCACCCAGGACAAACATTTGTGTTATGAATGTAGATTTTTGGGTATTGTATCATATAGTATGAATGTATTTACAAAAAGTATTTAAGTATTCTATCTGTAATCTAGTTCCCATATTACAAGCTATGCTTAGTTTGGGGCTACATGGTGCTGTGTAAAATTTATGTTCTGTAATATTTATATTTATTTTATTTTAATTTATTATTAATAAATAAGAAAAATACCTGTGTAGATTAATACACACATTAATACACAATTAATTTATCATTATATCTAGATCAAGGAATTTTGGCTGGTTTGAAACATACATCTTTGCAAGCACAGCAAAACAATATAGCTAGCAGTTTTGAGCAAACAATAGGCATACATGTAACACAGTTATATCAATTGAACCGAATGGTCTGTTACGTGATGATGGTAAGCGGCCCGACGGTATGACTCTTGTCCCTTGGGAAATGGGTAGGCCTTTGGTGTGGGACGCTACCTGCGTCGACACCCTAGCGCCATCTCATCTGCCTGGGACATCAGTTAGGGCTGGTGCGGCGGCTGATTCGGCCGAGGATCACAAAAGGCGCAAGTATAGTGGTCTCGACAGAGCTTACCTATTTGAGCCTTTTGGGGTGGAGACCTTGGGTCCGTGGGGAGCCGGTGCCCTCCGGGTTTTCAAAAATATTGCGGGGCTTTTGATTGAGGCGACACGTGACCCAAGGGCTGGCTCTTATTTAGGCCAGCGAATTAGCACAGCTATTCAGCGTGGCAATGCAGCCAGTGTCTTGGGCACGCTTCCGTCTGGTACTGGTCTGGAACAGTTGAGTTACCTATAGGCCGTTTGTAACGGTCCTTAGGTAATCTGACTGATTCCTTTGTACTTAGTTAGTTTAATTTATTGAATAAATGTATTTATTTTTAAAAAATTAAGACCAAATAACATTAA
Organism: Venusia cambrica; assembly: GCA_951394065.1. NCBI lineage: Eukaryota > Metazoa > Arthropoda > Insecta > Lepidoptera > Geometridae > Venusia > Venusia cambrica. Next base: position 13,660,753 of record OX596035.1, read on the forward strand.
TAAGACCTAAGAATCAGAAGAATAGAGAAAGTGGTAAAACATATAATTTAGTTAGATATAAATATGTAAATAATAATACAATATTTAAATTAAATGGTTAAACTTTTTATTTAGAGGCTTAGCTATGGCCTCCATTGCAGACTAGACTGTTCTCCAGTCTCCTTTAATAATGGTATTTTTTTCATTAAATCTGAAAAAACATCCTTTTTTTGATTGCATATTCCAGACTCCACAATGGAAGGGATAGTTTAAATTGAGGAACAAAACCGGAAGGGAAGTCCAACTGATATTGATGGAAATGGGGACCAACAGTCAGGAGGCTCTTGAATCTAACAGCTCACTGATCGAAGAAATCTCACCAACTAAGGATATAAGTGCACTGATTGAAGAATCAAGCTCAGTCATTGAAGGATCAAGCGCTCTGATTGAAAAATCAAGCACACTAATTGAAGAATCATTCGTTTTCAAACATAAAGGTGATGGTGATGCTCCTGGCAAGATGGAAATGGATACCATCTCCACTGATAACTTAGAAACAGAATTTAACTCACAAATCAAATGCACAAACACAGATAAAGAAGAAGATAAAACCGTTAAAACAATAACAAATACAGGGAATGAAAGTACAGATAACCCAGAAGAACAAAGTAGCAATGAAACCAATGCAGTGAAAGATGAAGAAAATACTGACATTTCAGAGGCTAAAGATGAACACTCGGAAGGTAACAAAAAAAACACAGAAACACCAGATAGCAGTGCAAGCCAAACAAATCCTCGAAAACGTAAAAGGAGTAGACCCCAAAAGCGGGTAAGGAAAAATAAAAGACAAATAGTTGTGCAGAAAATAGAAGTAGCCGAAAATAAACAAACCGAAGATAAAACAGAAAGTAGCAAAGATGATGTAGAATACACTGTTACAATTTCAAATCTACCAACCAGTTGGAATTATATGGAACTAAAGAATTACATTGATACAGAGGTGAGATCATTCTTAATCATTATTAATCATAATCATCATTAAAAGGTATTAAAAATGAGTAAAATCATGTAAGCCCTAAGGGCTTAAAATCTCTAGTGTAGCTTACCTTTAGTAGTTTAACCGCCTCTGTGGTCTAGTGGTTCAACCACCAATTTCAGATCTAGAGGTCTTTAGTATGATCCCATGGGGAGTGCAATATATTGTGCTTGGTTTGGTTGGTGGTAGGACTTTATTTAAGTCCGCCTACCACTATCTTACCTAATTCTGTCACCATAATAACAATTCAAAAAAAATGTTGTGTTCCGGCATTTCGAGTTAAGACAACTCTGTGCTGTCTGGTTGTGACTTCCGTTTGCACCTAGGGCTGATGATTTCCATGTTTAGGTGTTGCATTGTATCATAACTATGTATTCACATTGCCGTGGCGGTCGCGGCATAAGAATCGACCCCTACAACTCAGCCAATGGATGTCGTAAAAGCCGATTAAGGGATCTCACTAGAAAGGCAGCACCTTCTGTTTATAATAGACACCTTTACTACGATCACCAACCCGCCTGCGCGCTGGTGATTATGGCAAAACCAGTTGATGGATTCACAGAGTATGGTAGATTAGTTTAACTACAAGAATCTAGAGCCCATAGTATTGTATAACCCATGCTTAGTTGAGGCTAGCTGACGCTGAGTAAATTCACTATGTTTATTATTAGTTCCTGTTACATGTAATGTAGCTTTTACATCATTCCAAATTGCTTGGCTTCATCTCACCTCGAAAAACAATATCTATGCACACTTATTGTAGAGTTTTGAATATGGTATGTTGACAGTGTGGCCCAGTAGATGAGATGGAGATGATAAAAGATGACAAGACAGGCAGCGGGGCAATCCGGTTATCATACCAAACGGAGGCAGAGGCAAAAGCTGCTATAGACAAGCTGAATGATAAGCAAGTGGCCGGCAACAAGCTGGTTCTGGAATTTTCTGGTAAAATAATCGACTTACAGCTTAATTTTTTTTCTTTATTGTATGACGGAGATGTGTTTGAAGATTGTCCTTTATCTCACCTAATTTTCAAGATATGATAAAGCTGAAGGCGGAAGCGTATTCTGGCCAAAAACATCAACAGTCTGAGGAACTGGATATTTCACCTCTAAATGTGTCTCTCTCACAACAATTACAGAATTGTGGTTTTGGCGATCGAGTTAGGTATTATGGTGGTAGCCAGGCGGGCTTAAACCAAGTCCTACCAAAAATCAAACCAAGCACAATATTGAACTCCCCTGGGATTGAACCTGGGACCTCTGGATCTGACATTGGTGGCGAACCACTACACCATGGAGGCAGTCAAAACAACTTTTTCCCTCAATTATTGTAATTTTATGCTCCTAGCATTTTGCCCTACTGCATCCATTAGCCAAATACTATCTCCTTTTGCCGAATGCTTAGAAAAAACTAAATAAATACCATTCCATAAATACAGATTTTGTTATCTACAGTGCAAGTCATTTCGGATGAAACTTGCTTTTTTGTCACTTACACAATATGTTTTAATTTCTCGCTGGACCAAATTCTAAAGTCATCGCGGCCAAAGTCAGGACACAGGCTATTAGTCAATAAAAGGAATAAATAAAGGAATTATATGTTCTAATGATAATGATATCTGTGGTGGTGAAACTGGCCATAGTTCAGCACAGACCGCAATCCTGAATCAGCTGCTGAAGTTGGCTTTGCAATATGACCTATGCTATATAAAAAAAAAATCGTTTATTCAGCAAGACTTTTTAAAACCACTTTATAACGTCAAATTTACTGCCTCTTCTATGTTCTATGTTTATCTTCTATATTTTAGTGAGCTCCTACGCCACCCTTATACTTATATTTCTCTGTGTCATTTTTTTTTTATTGTACGACGGGTAAGCACTTGGCCTTCATCTCACCTGGTAATAATTTGAGATAAGTCCGAAGAATTTTATAAGTATGTTAAATTTTTAAACATTATGTGGTGATTGTATATTAGACCGTTTATTGTACAAGCAAAATTGTAATTAGTCTCTACATTACTAACCACTAACATTAGATTGACATGTATACCGTAAGCCAAGACTTCAACTTCAACTTCTTTGTTTTATGGCAATTAGTGATGGGGGTCACTTTTCTGCCAATGTCCATGTCATGATAGCTTCATATACAAATTAAGGGGAGTATTTCTAATCATATGGCCGGTATTATAAAATGGGATCACCAAAATTATTTTCTAAAACATGGACAACACAAATAATATATGTCAATGTAAGTAAGTACCTATATTATATATATTGTATCAAGGGTTAGTATGAGATACCGGCAGTCGTTACTGCTGAAGTTGACGCTAGAAATAAGAGTCAAAGCTCGCTTCTTACCCGCACTTCCCATAAACGGTAGAGGTGTCGAAGACCGATGATGATGGTTTATCTTCTCACCATAATTATTTGTTTTCAGTCGTGAGCTTCGAATCAGATTCAGAGGCACAAACCGAATCGACGGCGTCTGATGCTACGGAAAGTAACAAGTGAGATTCTTTACCTATCATTTTATAACGAAAAACGGGTATTTAATGCGGAAAACTTGTTGCATATAGCGCGCCAGACGAGTGGAACAGAAAACTAAACTTAGTTTTTTTTTAAGTAAATAGAACGAGGTGAACGAGAATTGAGAGTGTAATTTTAATGACGCGTCACGTCACTGTAAGTATCATTTCGTTACATGAGAGAGAGGAAAGAAATAACGTATACAGAAGATAAAAGACAGCTTTACATATGTGTAAAAGAACTATTATCTTCCGGATTTTTAAGGTCCGTGAGTCTTTTGTCAACTTGTGTGATGAATATAGATGTGTGTTTCTCTGTGTTTAGGTTACATATATAATATATATTTATTAGATAAATATATTATGATCTAGTTCCCATGTTGCAAGCTTTAGTTATCAGAGGTACTTCGATAGCTTATTCTATTTTAAATAAAATTCATTCATTTTCACACACTAACATTGATTTGAAATTACAATGGTCTCATTTAGGTTTAAGAGGTAACAAAGAGGCTGACAGATTGGCAAAACAAGCATGTAAAGAAGGGACAGACTTTGACATACAACCTATATAGAACAATTATTTGAAATAAGGAGGTTGTGTTATAATATGTTAAAGGAATATTTGATGAAAGAAGTAAAGAAAAGGGAATTTGGTATAAAACAATCCAATGCCAATCCAATCAGCCTCCTCGTATTCCGTGGTTTGTCCAAGGTAAAATTAATAGGTCATTTATAGTTTTTATGCATAGAATACGTACTGGTCACTCAAGAAAATCATCCAACAAGAAAATTTGGATACCTCATGAAAAAAGTAGATTCGCCGAATTGTGAGGTATGTGGAAACATTGGATGATGTGCACCACCGCTTGATGGATTGTGTCAAGTACAGGAGAGAGAGAGAATCACTGATGCTCAAATTGAGGGTCAATCGGACAGATATTGGTATGTAACCGCCTCTGTGGTCTAGTGGTTCAACCCACCGATTTCAGATCCAGGGGTCCCGGGTTCGATCCCCATGGGGAGTACAATATATTGTGCTCGTATTGGTTGGTGGTAGGACTTTGTTCAAGTCCGCCTGGCTAGCTACCACCATCTTACCTAATTCTGTCGCCATAATAACAATTCTAAAATTGTTGTGTTCCGGCATTAAGAGAAGATAGCCAGTTCCTCAGTTTGTTGAAGATTCCGGGTGAAGTGCGCCTCCACCTTCGGCCTTATCTCAACTTGTAACCAGGTGAGATGAAGGCCAAGAGCTTCCCCGTCGTACAATAAAAAAAAATGTTCATTAAAATCTTATCCGAACCCGATTCTGACGAGGCAATTTTGCTGGGACGCACATTTTGTTCATCAGTCATTTAGTTATTTATAAAGTAGGTATATTTTATTTCATATCCTTTAGTTTTAAAGCTTTGGATTAAAATGTATTAGGGTACGATGTGACTGCCATGCCATTTTTGGCAAAAGTCACGAATAAAAATAGAAAAAAAAAGGTTACGTTACTTTGGAATTGGGACTAAACGGCGTTAAAAAAAAGAATTGTATATGAAAAGAGTAGTGTTTAGAATTAAGATAGACAAGGCTGGAGGAATAATCTTTTGATATATCATGTTAGGAAATGCTGCAAAAGTTGTACTTAACAAAAATGTACTTAAGTAATGTTACTTTTTTGATTGTACGACGCGGAAGCACTATGCCTTTATCTCACCTGGTTTACAAGTTATGATAAGGCCGAAGGTGGAAGCGCACTTTGCCCGGAATCTCAACACTCTGAGGAACTGGCTATCTACTTGTGCAATATCATATAAAGCTTTTCTTTTTATCTCACTATGTGTTACGTTTTAGCAAACCATGGAAGCCAGATTTAGAGCCTTGGGAAGTGGACCAGTCGGGCACATATGGACTGAAGCTTCAATACCTCAAGTCTTTGGATATAACGCCGCCTTTGGACAAATGGGTTCATGTCTCGAACGTAAGTTCCCTTATTTTAGAGTTGTGTAAGCCCAATAACAAAGACCATCGGGCCGTTCGGCCGGTGACTGAACAACCAATGACAGAGCATATTTTTGTGTATTGCGTCTATTTCTTTGCATTACGTAACCGCTGTGGAGCGTCTTTAATCTATTATTGATTAGTGACTACAAAAATGTAAATTGCCTTTATAATCCATCAAATGCTTAGGGATAATAATAAAATAGTTTAAGGACGGAATTACATTTTTGACGCGCTCGAATTTAGGTATCTAAGCCACACATCGAAACTGCTTGATGCCCGATTTAATGCATTAACAAACTAATCTTGATACTTAAAGGTTAAGTAGGATACATAAGGATAATAAAAATCCATATGGGTTAGTAAGAAAAGGAAACTTAAAACTAATAAATTAGGTGTTAAAATTTTGCGATAGCATGTGGTGCTCTTGCACAAGTATTTATTTTCTTCTTTATAATCTATATTTATAGAATTTAAAGTCCTGACTGAATATATTATCAACGCACAGCCTAAACCACTGGTCCTATAGACATGAAATTTGGAGGGTATGCTTGTCTTAACAGTAACAGGTAGCAGGTTCAAATTTTCAGAGAAAACGTATTATCACACGAAATAACCTGAATAAAAAATGAATAAAAGGGATTCACATACAAGAAACGTATTTATAAATTGTTATTTTAGCTCTGTCGCTAATGGTAATATCGATATTTTTTTAACTTACTGTGAATAGCGCTTACTTTAAAGGTATACCAATCAATCATAAAAACTGGCCAAACGTGTGTCGGACTCGCACTAAGACTAAAAAAAAAACAATTATTTTGCTTAGAAATGTGGATCGGAACCTTCAGTGTGCGTGTCTGACTCGCACTTGGTTGTTCTGACGATTAAAGGACAGCCTCTGTAGGCTGGAAGGTCCTAGACTTGAAATTTTGTAGATTTTTAAATCCCAGTCCTTCTTTCCCTCTTCTCATTGCGCCTATTTAAAAAAAACATATATGATATCGTCACCCTAAAAAACCCCGAAAATTATATACAGATTTATTTTTCATGAAAAAGTGACATATCCGCCATCTTGAATTCCGAAATGAGTGTCATATTCGTCATATTTTCATCAATGATTTGATAGTGATGGACTTACCATAGTACTTTTCCAAATTCAATTCTGTGGTAATAAGCACTTATCGTGGGTAGGTATCCACATAGCGAACATTACTTCTCTTTCGGTCTAAAAAAGTATCAACTATAAACAGCCACAGTATAGGGTTGCCAACATTTTTTACTAGAAATAATGTACCTTTATTGTGGTATGGAAAGGAAAACAAACAGTAATTTAGTTTTTTTTTTTTTTATATTTATATGCAACCTTAGATTATCTATTATATTTTCAATATTAGTTAATGTGACCAAAGACTTTAAGGGCAAACAGCTGATCAGAGAAAGCCAATTAGACTGATTGATATCGAACCAAACATCCTAACCTACCTTTACCCTACCTGTCTGTACATTTTTGAAATGGCGAAGTTTGTCAAAAATAATCCTGATTTGTTTCGTCGACCCTCAGATATCGTAATACGTAATAGAAGAGACTAAAGTAAGATATGTGTAAATTCATCAAAGACCACAATTATGCGCAAGAGAATATTTTGCATGGCACCTTCCGTATATAATAATCTACCAAAAACATTAAGGTCACTACCGACCCCACTGTTTCAGAAAAAGTTAAAGGTCTATTTATAAAATCGCACAATATATGAATGCTACACATTTTATTGACAATTCTGATACTATATTAAAAATGCAAAACACCCGTGCTTCCATGACCGCGTCTGGGCGCGGAATGGTGAGCCGAAATGTAATCGAGTACTATAATATAAAGCAGATTTGCATTGAAAAATGTATGGAAAAATTTTAGTGCGTTTTCGACTGCCTATTTTTTCTCATAGTTGGAAAATTAATTTATTTAAATATAAAATAATAAAATAGACGTATAGAGGACTATAAAATACACAATTTAATATAATTTTCACTATAAAATATGCAGCGGATTTAGCTATTTATGATTATCCAGACCCCATTTTTCGTCTTTTTCATCGATTCTTGCGACGGTAAACACGTATTTATGTGAAAATGTTGTATAGAACTGCCCAGTTTTTGTTAGCTATCTTTGTAGATGAATATATAAGCTTTAAATTTTTACTATGACATCTCTGCTGTTGTGTTTCTTGGTTTATTAAATGGTACCTAAAAACCATTGATATTTGTTGATGCGTCCTTAAGAGTCTATGATATGTGAAATGGCTTAGCTTCAGCGATCATATCTTCCACAATACTGTAGCATTTACTTTGAAATTAATATATTTTATAGTTCAGGATAGATGCTAGAACGCTTGTGTTTAGAAAACACGATTACATAAAATTTTCTCTATAGAAAAAAAAACAAAGTTGACTCTAATTTGTACCAAAAATGTTCGCCATTCAATAAATACGCCCAATTAGGGCTTGAAACTTTGTACAGTAAATAAACACAGTATACAGCAGACGGTCTGTGTTTTCGATTTTCAAAATTCATATTTGTTTTACCGTAAAAAATCAAAACGTAGAAATACGCGCATATTTCTGTCATCTGGTAAGAGCAGTAATAAGCGAGTGGTTGAGCGCACAGCAATGTCACCTTTATTATTACTATATCTTAGTTCGAAACTGGAATAAAAATGCGTTGAGTTGCTAATCTAAGGTACTATAGCCCGTTAAATAAAAATATTTTAATAAGCGGCGTGAGATCGTTGACGTATCTTTTCTGCTCAAAATAACTTCTAATAATATTAACTGTCCCTATTTACGAAGTAACATTAATTCAACATTAATTAAGAGTAGTAGAGCCCCTTTGTGAAAGGGTTCGTTCGGGTAAGTTCTAATACCATACCTATTTCGGGCGCCAAGCAGCATTACTGTGTTCCGGTTTGAAGGGTATGTTTGCTGGTGAAATTGAGGGGAACGCGAGTCTTAACGCCTTTATGCCTCAAGTGGATGGGCGCAATACAGTGCCGCGTAGGCCATGTTCTTTGTGGATGTGACCTACGCAGTAAGACTTTGTTATAGTCAAGTGATGCACTCAACATCAGGTGGGCTGTTTGTGGCCGTCTCCAAGTTGTATAGCAAAATAATAATCGTTTGTTCCTTCTAGAAGTTAACGATTTTACCAGTCAACCATCTTTTTTCTGTTGGTACTAATTACCGGAAAAATAAGTCAATTGCAACTCAATGTTACTAAACTGAACTACCATACTAAACTGATTCATTTCATGATGTGATTTCACCTCGTCTTTCCTCGCGAAAACCTATTATTAGCTTACTGATATAGTTAGTTTGTTTGTACCGTATTTTTAGCTTAATAAATAAGTAAGCGTAAATAAGTTATTTTTGCACACTAATGTTTACCGACCACAGTTTAGATGCGACAAATCAGAGCTCCGTGATGTTATGGAGATGGCGGGCAACGTGCAAATGATGGCCGTGTTCACCGGTTCGCAACGATACGCTAAAGTCATGTACAGCCATCCGCTAGAGGCCGTACAGGTAACTATAGTATAGATGGAGATGGCGGGCAACGTGCAAATGTTGGCCGTGTTCACCGGTTCGCAACGATACGCTAACGTCATGTACAGCCATCCGCTAGAGGCCGTACAGGTAACTATAGTATAGATGGAGATGGCGGGCAACGTGCAAATGTTGGCCGTGTTCTCCGGCACGCAACGATACGATAACGTCATGTACAGTTATCCGATAGGCTATAGTATAGATGGAGATAGCGGGCAACGTCCAAATGTTGGTTGTGTTCACCGGTTCGCAACGATACCCTGACGTCATGTACAGCCATCCGCTAGAGGCCGTGCACGTAACTATAGTGTAGATGGAGATGGCGGGCAACGTGCAAATGTTGGCCGTGTTCACCGGTTCGCAACGATACGCTAACGTCATGTACAGCCATCCGCTAGAGGCAGTGCCTCCTCGTCGTACTATAAAAATAAACCCTTAGTTTTGTTCTCAGTTTGTAATATTCGATGTTATTTTTTGAACGGTAAAGTAATTTAATTTATTTAATTATCTGCCAGGCAGTCGCAATGCTGAACAACCAAACATTCTACGGAGGGCAGCTCAAAGTCACACTAGACCGTAGTCCAGTCAATACCGTGATTTTACCGAAAGGGCTAAACGCCATCGGCCAAGGACTCGGCGTAAACGGCAAGCCTCTTAAGAACATCGTGAGACATTACGACCGATACAAACATAATGATGATTGTTCCCTCAACCCGCTGATATTTGAGGCGTTGGATAGTAAATTGGACTTGGTGACTACCCAGGAGAAATTTAATGTGAAGAGTATCAATGAATTCAGCTATCCGATCATTCCACCGCCCGTTGCAATGCCTGCGATTCGTCTGAAAGCTACGGGTGTGACGATACCGTCTGTGACGTAAGTATTTGAAGTGAGGAAAGTAAAGTAAACATTTATTGCTTGAAATACATGTGGTATATAAATATAATGGTGTTATAAATATAAATTTATAGCACCTAGCAGGATACATTGATACAAGTATCAATATCGCCGTAATACGGCGTGCAATTTTGGTGAACAATTAAAATTGTACTTAAAATATAAAATAAAATAAATTATAAAATGTAATTTAAAATCAAATAAAAACTATTTACTGCTTTCAAATAGGTACTAATAAGCAATGAAAACAACACTAAACAATATCACACAAAATTAAACATGGAAAAATAATAGGTAGGTTGAGTATCAGAAATGAAATACAATGTCAAAAAAAAACTGTTCATTCATGAACTGTTCGATCTCGTAATAACATTTACTTTACTAGTTATTTACTAGTGAAATCTAAATAAATCAATAAATATGGTTGTACTAGCTGACTCGGCAAACGTTTTTCTGCCATATATATTGTTTCTAGTGAATATTTTGGTCAAATAAAAATAACTAACTTATTGTAAGTGGGTGGGGATGTGGTATATGACTGAAACAGGAATGGAGCGCTGTGAACGACGACGGCCTATAAAATAACAAAACACTGAACATATATTTTTTTAATTTATTGTTTTTTATTATCTCAACTAATAAATTTCAAATTACATCCCTATCACAAATTATGACAGTAAATAAAACATTGTCACGTATTGCACATATTGTAATTGTCTTAGTGCCATTGCACTAAGACAATTACAATATGTGCAATACGTGTGTGTGAACCATCCAGTTAGTTTGTGTTGGCTAATGATGGACTCACTAAAAATATCATACTCTCAATGGAGAGTCAATCTCAATGGAGAATGTCCAACACAAACTAACTGGATGGTTCACACACACGTATTGCACATATTGTAATTGTCCGTGTGAAAAACACAGTTTGCCCAAATCTAAGCCACAAACAGCAATTTGAAAATCTGCAAATTGATTATAAAGCTGATTGTAAGTCTGTGGAAATTGAACCCGTTTCAATTCAATTGGCACATCTGTGGGAATAATATGGATTCGTGGTAGTAATTGATCTTTTTTTCGGAACTTGCCATTCAAAATACGGCAAATCCGATGAGTTCAAAAACTGCTGGATAATTTACACCTTCGTTGGTATCGCAAACTGTATCGATAGATTTGTATGACACCAAGTCCCCAAGCAACAACTGTTGTAGGTATCTTGTAATTTAAATCGTTGACGTCCACATTTTTTGTTGCCAAAATTGCTGTTTCTGCCAGCCACTCATGATTCAAGCATTGTGTGAGTTAATCGGGAAATATCTGACCAATGAGAGCATTTTGCGAATCGAAATGTGCAGAAATCGGTCGGCAATTTTATGCATCCAGTATTTCCATGTACAGCTACTTGTACGTCGCCGATATCTAACAGTTGTTTTAAGAATGTTTCAGCGGATGGATCTTGAAGCATTAGAACGCGCATATTTACTTTTAGCTGTACTTTTTCAACATTACGCCACAGTGACGATGATTTCAAGCAAGCGTTGATCTCATCAACGTACATTGAACGTGGAATGAAGGGACGTGTTTGTCTGGAAACACTTGAAAGGAGTAACAGAGTGCCGCCAAATAGGTTGTCTTTGTTTTTTATGTCTTTCAATGTCCTGTTCAATGCCTCACGCGAATGTTTCTGTGCCATAGTGCATTCATCCCAGTTGATAATATTACACTGTTTCAGCACTGTAGCCATGGACTATTGTTTTTTTTTTGTTGCAGGCTGAGTCTGGATTATTTTGAATATTTAGTGGCAGTTTAAATGCTGAATGAGCTGTTATCTCCATCTGATAAAGTTGCTGATACCAGATGCAAAGCCAATAGTATTTCGGCGAGATGTAGCGTAATGCGAAAATGTTTTGCCAGTTCCACCTGGTGCTTATTAAAGTACTAATAACGCTGTTAAAAAATAGGGTTTGGTGGTAGAAGGGTGAAAATTTAGAGTTGTATATATATTTTAATGCTAAATCATGAAAAAGTAAAAATAAAGAAGAATGTCCAAAAAATAAATAAAATAAATTTGGGGTGGACCACCCTACCTCTTTACCCCTACTTAGGGGTATGAAAAATAATTTACGTCCTATTCTCAGACCTACTCAATATACACACAAAATTTCATAGGAATCGGTCAAGCCTTTTCGGAGGAGTTGAATATGAAAATATTCCAACGAAACAGATATTATATGTATGAAATAGCACAATAGAAAAGACTTTTTATTTGCATTCCAAACAATGTAAACCATCAAAATTTGTCAACAACTTTGACAAAAATTTCTGAACCACCAAATACCAGCAAAATATTAAAATTGTTTCAATTGGCCCGAGTCTACCGTACCGAAAGGACGAACGTCAAATGTTTGACAGGAAAGTACGTAGAACAGTTATATGGGAAAATGAAACTGTTGTCTTTACTATATTCCTCGCAATATTTCCATATTTTCTCAACATTTAAACCTTCGCTGAACTACGACAAACGTCTCAAAACCAAAATCAGCAAAATTAGCCCAGCCGTTTTCGAGTTTTAACGAGACAAACGAACAGCAATTGATTTTTATTATATAGATATCTTAATTAAAAAAAAATCTTACCTATATCGATTTAGAGGCAAGATAGTGTGGTCGTCAATCAATGCTTTCTGCAATATATAAATGTACTAATGTCTGTCTATAATTTCGTGACTATAATGTTATATAACGTAATTCCAGTAGTATAGCAACACCAAAGCCCGTCCAATACCCGAAGCCTATCACACCCAAGCCGCCATACATCGCGCCGGCGCCACGCCCCGTCACGCCCGCGCCGCGCCCCGTCACGCCCGCGCCGCGCCCCGTCACCCCCGCGAGGCCCTTCACGCCCAACTACCAACAACAACCCTACAGCAACTTCACACAGTCATTGATAAATGGAAACGCTCAGCAACAACAAGGTACAGCGAGGCGAGGGTCGAAAGTCTGAGTGTACACAGGAGCTTCATTACGTTATTTCTCTATCACCATTGTTCATAAGAAAATTTAGACCTAAGGTAAGACGAGGTGTAAAAAAGATACTGAAAAGAGAATAGTAACAAATCCTCTTTTTTCGCCTCTACATGAGGCATCCTAAAGATTTAATATTGCTACTATGCGGACGAGTCCTATGATTTGCCGATCCGAGCTCGCATTTGATATTTGTTCGGAATCGCGACCAGCACACAAGGAGAAAGGCAAGAACCTCGGGCTGGTTAATATTTTGATGATCCATTCAACATTTAGGTATAATAATTTAATAACATTACAAGTGCTACCTACATAAGAAACTTAAATACTTAATTTTATCTTAAAACATTGATTTTCATATTACCTATCTACCTAATGGGCAGTTTGTTAACATTGAGAAATCACCATTTAACTGTCAACTGGTATACAACATCGGGCCACGCGTTCTTATCGTCGATATAGTCACTTATTTTGTGAAAGGCACTTTTAATTAAATTATTCATTATATACAAATTGAATTTACAATCAAAGAGTTTGGTGATAGTAGCTTAGTGTAGTTCATAGAACTGTAGTTCACAGAACTGTCGTTCATAGAACTCATCCGATGGGCTATCGTTCGATTCGATCTTCCAATAAATTATGAATTCCAACCTTTTTCTTTGTCATGAGTGTTTTGTATGTTGTTTAGGTTATTTACTTTTTTTTCATATAGATGCTACTGTTCTATATACTATATTCTATATACTGTATATTCTGTCTCGTTCATTAATAGAACCCGTCGCTTATAATTTGATTTTCAACAGATGGTCGATGATACAGAATGATATTCTTGATTTTAAAAGACAAATAATTAAGTCCTTCATCATGTCATTAATTCTAGTAATCCTTAGATTTTTTTAAATAATTTCTCAGTACACCGCCAGACAAAAGGAAGCTACCTACGGTACTGAAAATTTAAGATGTGATAGAACCTCTGGTTTTATTTGTGCTTTGATTCTCACTCAGCCACTCAGCGATTTGATATTGTGTATATCGATTTTGATTCGATTTGTTTTATGCCAGGGCCACAATCTCTCATGCCAATGATGCCACAAGCGCACCCAATGCCCCAACGCCCGGGTATAGTGCCCTACGCCCAAGGGCCTACGCCCTACACCCCTGGGCCAACGCCCTACACCCCTGGGTCTACGCCCTACACCCCCGGGCCTACGCCCTTCACCCCCGGGCCTACCATGCAGCCTACCTGGGGCCAGGGCATGGCTCCGGCTGGTACCGGGCATATGCCGCCAATGTCCGGGCAGATGGCGCCCGGCTGGCAGACGCCTATGGGGCCTAGGCCGCTGGTGCCTCAGTCCGCGGCCTACGCTAATGAGCCTATGAAACTTCTATTTAGTAATGTAAGTATTCCTTTTTGGTATTCTCTGTACGGTTTATGCAAACCACACAATATTGTACACGTTCTCGCGGGTCAGCGATTTACGCCATGACGTGGTTTCCTTGCCATTGCGGGCAGTTGCCAGCTAACTATAACTACGGCTACACGTCATTGCGCACAAATGCAATCGCAACTCATACTTAACCTAAACCGAACAAATAAACGGTGAACTTTTACGAACTATTTCACTCAACAAACCTTATAAGATCGTAGGGGTACACTACAGACCTTTTTTTTTTAAAGTCTCCTTTGTTTTTATACCTACATAACTTTTTGAATGTTAAAAATTATGCTATGTAACGTTCAACACTAGATTTGACACTTAACCTAATAGTGATATACACAGTCCTGTCGCGGTTAAATTTTTATAACATTTGTGTTTATAACCGAGTGCAATCACTTGAAATATGCAAAAAAACCCTTGGTCTAACAAAGCTTACCTATTTGAGCCTTTTGGGGTCGAGACCTTGGGTCCGTAGGGAGCCAGTGCCCTTCGGGTTTTCAAAAATCTTGTCGAGGCTTTTTGGTTGGGGTCTTTGGGATAATAATACAATGTTTCATGGATATAGTAACATATGCTACTTCATCCGGGTGACAGTAACACACGGACGTGATATTAACAATTATCAAGCAATTCAAAAATTAACAAGCCTCATAGCTCAGTTGGTAGTAACTCTGCCTTCTGCGCTGTAGGCTGTGGGCTCGATTCCCACCCAGGACAAACATTTGTGTGATGAATATAGATGTTTGTTCTGTGTTTGAGTGTTGTATCATGTACGTATGTATTTAAAAAAAAAATATACAAGTATTTTATCCGTAATCTTGTTCCCATATTAGAAGCTAAGCATGGAAATGATTGCTATTATTTAATACTTAATTGTCATTTGATGAAATTATTTTTTGGAATCACTGCTATTTCACATGTGATACAGCCCTGTTATTTTTCATTTTGATAGCTTTTATCACATTTGCTAAATTTTTCAACATGCTATGAAATGTGACACTGTGCTATCGAAATTAAGAGTAGCAGGTGGTAATCTACTTTTTCGCTAATGTCGCAAATGTTTGGCCTTTACACAAAAGAGGATAGATAGATTCTAACCGAGTCTTTACCTACAAATATATCACAAAACGACACAAGTGTAATATGAGAGTAATGCAATCCAAAATATTTATAAAATAGTAATAATTTCTGATAGAAAAACAGAACATTATTGAGCATGACATTAAAGTCATAACAAGGCTAGTAAAAAATGCTAGGTGAAAGGTCACAAGTAATGTGAGGAGTGATCAACAAAGTATGTTTGTTCTTTCTAACACGCACGCTTACCGAAACTCGGACAGCTTCACTCTTCCAACGTACCAGATCGACAACGGAAATTAACGGAATCACAGTTCGCTTCGGAAATCATCGTGATTAGAGCTTGAGTTACGATAAACTCCGAATAAACTGCGATTTTATTGATATGCAAGTAGCAGTGCACGATGAAAAGAGTAGCAGGTGTGACGAAAACGTATGATAAATAATTCAAATGATTTTCCACATGCTACTGCTATAATGATCCATGCGTATTACAAGCTATGCTTAGTTTGGGGCTAGATGGCGCTGTGTGCAATCAATGTCCTGTAATATTTGCCAGCTGCCGCGATCGACGAAGTTCTCAGTGCTCTGTGAGAAGATGTCGGAGTGGGGCCCCGTGGTTTGCATCCAGCTGACCACCCCGGGCTGCGCTGTCGTCACATTCGCCAACCGGTTGCATGCCGACGCCTGCTCTAGTATCCTTTTACTATCCATCATTTAACAAGCCTCATAGCTCAGTTGGTAGTAACTCTGCCTTCTAGTAGGCTGTGTGTAGGCTTCTAGTACCCAGGACCAAACATTTCTGTGATGAATATAGATGTTTGTTCTGTCTTTGGTCGTTGTATTGTATGATAAGTATGTGTTAAAACAAAAAAACAAACGTATTTAAGTAGTCTATTCGTAATCTAGTTCCCATATTACAAGCTATGCTTAGTTTGGGGCTAGATGGCGCTGTGTAAAGTTAATGTCCTGTAACATTTAATTCATTTATTGCGTAATATGGGTAGGTAACAGGTGGTTAGCTACAATAATAGTACACTTGGCCTTTATTTCTCTACGACCCAACATCACTGTCCCTCTAATCTAAACATATAAAAAATGTACTTCTAGGATGTGCTTGGCCTTCATCTCACCTGATTTTCAAGTTATGATAAGGGCAGGGCATTTTTTTTTAAATATATTATATTTTAATAATTGTAAACAATGTAATAGGTATGACTTTAATTCATTCCATGCATTTTTTTTTAATTTCCTTAACACATTAATCTTAGACTTTTACAACGGGCGCACCATCGAAAATCACATCGTCCACGTGCAGCACGGGTAGAGCACAAACTTCGGTCGGTGAGTACTTACCTTCGAAGGCAAATCATCCTCATTTAGTATTCCTCAAGGAATCTGCCCCATCGCCGTCGAAGAAGCGACCACTTAAACTTACAACCGCCCATTGACGTCCTTTCTACCAGTTCAATACCCGCCTTTTAGTTGTTGAAACCTTTCATCGAATCTGAACTTTGGCTCCCATATTGAGTCCAAGGCCAAATTTGCTGCTACGACGCTGGGTATCCTGGCTGAGGCGGCAGAACTTCACATCGGGACAGCTTTTGAGCTTGCACAAAGCTCAGGTACGGTCTTGTATGGAGTACTGCTGCCATCTCTGGGGTGGCTCAGCCAAGTAGCAGCTCTCGATTGAGCGTCGTGCTGCCTAGACTTATAGGTGATTATTCGCTCGTTGAGGCCCATTTGTAGATCCTAGATCACAGACGACGGGTTGCCAGGTTGTCTCTGTTCTATAAATACCACATTTTACCGCGAGAGTGCGCTTGATATCTTCGACCTAATCCCTCCTTCCCCGTTACATCACCGGAGTAGCAGACGTACGGCAGGCTACAACCCGTACCTTGTAGTGTTCCATTATGTTGAACGCGATTTACTTCTACCATTATTATTCATACTGGTGAGGAATGGAACTCCTTGCACTCGTCTGTTTTTCACCAATACAATCTTGGAGTCTTCAAACGTGCTCCATCTTAGGCCACATCTTTACTTGTTTTTCAAGTGAGTAGAAGCCGTACAACGGATTGGTGATCGCGGTAGATATGCTTGATAATAGAGTTAAGCTCCCTTTCTTGTGGTAAGATCCCTTTGTTGGTTTTACGACATCCGTGGGCTGAGGTGGTGGGGTAGATTCTTGACACACCACACGGCAAGGTGGATGTAGGTCTTCTGTAAACAGTCATTGCAACTTAAGGCGCTTACATGTGTCAAATGGATGGAAACCAATTCAGTATAAAATAATAAAACCATAATATTAACCGATTCTTTGTTGTCTTATCCTTTATAGTAGGAATATGTGAACATATATACTTAACTGCTTGGAATATTTACTTATAGAATAAGCCAAAGTGTAGAGAAAGACCATACTTGTATTTGGATTTTTCTTTATTTGGTGTAGTTTTCTTGTAATTAAAGAAATGGATGATTTCACTCACGTGCGGTTTAACAAGGTCACACTATCGGTCTGTGTAGGTTGCCTCTCTTCTACTGATACGTGACCTACATCTATTGTACGTTTCTTGAGCGAGCTAATAGTTCCTCGCAGGGTGACCCCTGCGAGGAACTATTAGCTCGCTCAAGCAATTGGCTACAGGTTCTCTTAGGTTCGTATTCCAGAATTCTGCTCAAGTTTCAGCATCTGCTTGACCAGAGATTTCTTGGCTCGACTTTGTATCATTCGTAAAGGTTTAAGGTAAGGCCTACCTCTGGTATACGGGCTTTATACATAGTTCAGGATCAAAGTATATATCTTAATATTTAAATTCGAAATGAATACAAGAAATAGCTATGATAAAACTGAAACTAACAATAATATGGTCTTATCGCTTTAGAGCGATGTCTATGTATAACACTTTTAACTGTGTTTTTTATTACTTTTAGTTATACTTTAAATAGATTAAAGTAATTTTATACTTAATTTTACGGTGCATTTATTTATTAAAATTAGTAATTAGAAAATAGTTTTAAGTTTCTCATAAAAGTTTTCCCTTTCTATAGGTACACAGCGTATTTTTAAGTGCCTAGTTTAATTACATATAATTTTTTACCTTTTGTAAGGGCTATTATTATAGTATTGCTAAGTTTCGATGCTAGTTTTAATATACCTACATATTTGAAGTTGTTCATTTATATGACATTCAGTAGAAAATAACACTCATCTTTCTTTATCAATAGGAATATTATAAGATACTAACCCGTTCATTTATAACATAAAATAGCTGTTAACCCATTACACGTTAAACATTTAAAGCCGTATTAATAGTACCTATAATTAAGGATTTAATATAAGATATTAATTTAATTTTAGATGGTTAATTTTATGAATTTAGATTGTCTTCTACTCTTTGGTTAGTTATTGTATGCAAACGATTAGTTTGTATTCATTCATATTGAATATTCATAAATTTTCAGGGATAGGCATGTTGTAAATAATATTTTTTTTATTTAAATGAATAATCATTTATATAGATTGCACAAAGTTTAGTTAGGTTCTCAAAATTTTGCTGAAAAACATTGTTCATAGTTTCCATAACCATGATAGTTTCAAATCAATATTTAGGTAGTAATTATCAAACTTTTAAGTTACTTTAGGTAAAAGTTTTTGATATTTTAGATGATGCATCTATCTTTATACTAACTACTACTAGTTATGATATACCTAAAGGGGTAAAGTTTATTATGCATATATTATATTGTGATATAGATATTAAAAAAGTAGATTACATTCACCGAGGAAATCGTCTGTTTCTAATTTAGATAATACTAAACATGGCAGGTATAATCTCATTAACGATTTTAACATTTAAGTGAGCTTATCGTGCAGGTTTATTATATAATTTATAGATTTTAAATTTAAGTCTAAAAATCTTGGTGTTAAAATTTTGGAAATTTATAGGGAAATTAATAAATGGGTTGTAAACAAAAAAAGTTGTTTTTTTAATATTTACAAGGCACGTTTACACGGTGCTTTAGGCATATGCGAATTGTGCATTCAGCAGCAGATGCTGCATTACGTCTTAGTGACGCCTAGCTATTAAAAGCGGCTCAATGATTTATCGCTTATGCTAAAAGTGGTTGTGTAGTGTGCTATGTTCTTAAACACCTCTTACTTGAAAAATCTGGTGAAATGAAGGTCAAGCGCCTGCCCATTGTATATTAAGAAAATACCTTACTTCCTATTAGGTGATCCTCAAAACAGCCACGCTCTGAGTAGTGATCAAAGGTAAATCTTTGAAGAGGAAACAAGTCGGGCCTTTTTGTTTATTGTACGACGGGGAAGCACTTAAACCTATTTTTTATTACACATTTTTTTTGTGTTTTTTTATACAACTTGAAGACGGAACAAGCAAGCAGCCCACCTGATGTTAAGTGGAACTCATGCATATAAAAGCCCTACAGTGTTGGTCATACCCACAAAGAACGTGACCTACGCTGCTTTGCATTGAGACCATCAACTTACGGCGTAAAGGTAAAGGTAAGGCACGGTGTACCCGTAATTTCACCGGCTGCCGAAATAGATATGGTGGTTACTACCCCGGGCGACGCTTTCACAAGGAACTACCACTACCATAAAATTATTGATTCTACTATATAATAAGTATGCTGCTATATTAGCTCTCTTAATTGCAACGATGGTCAGACTAAGGCTTTAACATTGATAGGTAAGTAAAAAAAATGTAATGTGATTAAATGAATATATTGATAATAATCGTAGAACATTATTGGAACACTTATAATACTTAAGTCCTTTAACTATACGTAAATATGGACTAGAATGTGATGAATGCTCAAACTTTTAATGTTCTGTCTAAAGGTATTCTAATTTTCACGAAACAGTTTTGGCATGTCCAGTTTAAAGTTATTCGATTTATCGATATGGATTTTGGTAAATTTATTAAAAACACATCTCAGATTGAAAAAAAGTGAATCGATATTACAACGAACAATACTATAGTATCAACAATATTTAAGAAATTCAATGCTTACTGTGTTCCTTATCTGACTGAATCTTTACGAGCAAAGTTCGATCAGCCTGGTAACCAAAAATAAAATTATAATTATATAAATTGAAAAATGGTGTTATTAATGAAGCCAGTGTGTCAAGTGCGAGTTTTCTTCTTGCTCTTATTTACTTTTCCTTTTTTTTTTACTTGTTTCCATACCCGAACGTATTCGTACGCGTTCACGTTTACCACGATTTGTATGAAAAAAATACCTTTTCACCATTTACGGCGGGCAAACGCGAATCGAGTGAACTTAGATTGCAACTCGTACTAGGCACTTAGACCTTAGGCCTTAAGATCTGCTCAAATTAACTTATAAGTATAAAAAACTATAAAACGCTTATCTAAAGCTATAAAAACATCCTTAAATTAAACTAAATTTTCTAAAAATTAACCATAAACTAAAATCATAAACAATATCTAAACTAAAACAACGTTAAATTAAACTAGTAACGAGCACCATAACACATAGAAGACTCTTCGAAAATGGTAATATCGTGGCGGTATCCTCATCCGGCACCCAAGGCCCGCATTGTCTGTACCCGACCTCCTAGAAAGAATAAAAGATTTGGAAATGCTTTTTGGATTTAGATTATACTTCCTACTACGAAAAACGAAATATGACGTATTCGGTGGCGGAATGCACATTTTTCAATACAAAAATGCCACAAGTTCTTTCGGATCTGTCGTTGTTCGATTCTCGTAGTAGGGCCTCGTCTCGCGAACCGATGGAACTTGAAACCCTCCGGCCAAAGCCCTTCGCTCATGAAGACACGATATAATAATGATACACGGTATAATAGAGATAATGCGCCTCGAATTTTCGAAAATGCGATTGAAATTTATACATGAGCTGTCACAACATTGAGTTGTGTAATTAAAAAATACATAACTCACTTACATTATTGAATGACTTACCTATAATTACGGCACGGGATCTATTGTACGTCTGATTAAAAGGTGACTTAAGAAGGCCCAGAAGTACTGCTGATTGCTCTCCAGTGCAAACGTATTTTGTCATTAATTTAGAAATTACACGTCCTATGCAAATGAAATTTCGCAGGTATAATCGATTAAGGATAGAGTCCTTAATTGATTATACTTACCTGCGAAATTATCTATAATATACCTCTGTACCTACTATGTCTGTGGTACGCTACATTTTCTAAAAACACAATAATAATCTAAATACATTGAAAAGACTGTGGTGGTAAAACTATCACACGAATATTATAATGGCGAAAGTTTGTATGTGTATGTTCAGCCGTTTCGTCGTTAAGGTGCGCCAAACCTTCACGCTGAAATGGCTAAACAGATTTTGATGAAATTTTGAACAAAGATAGTTTAAAACCTTGATTAACACATTTTATCCCGGGAAAGAGCAGTGTTCTCGTGGGATGACCAAATAGTAGGTACAAATATTTGTCACTAATGTCATGTCATGTCACACGGCTTAACGAATTTGGATGAAATTTGGTATAAAAACATACAATAACAAATAGGCTATGTTTTATCCCCACAACCAGTTCCTGTTAGATGGGAATGAGATGTCTACCATCGCAAAACTGATACAAATGAGATTTGTTCTTTGTTGCTCCTTCACGCTAAAACTGCATAACAGATTGAGCTGAAATTTTGTTCTGATATTGTTCTGAGCCAGTAAAATCGCTAATTTTATCCCCTTTCGATTACACCAAATCTCACGTGCCATTTCGAATTGAATGACAAACCACGTTTTTACGAAGACCTCGGCGGACGTTATCTGATTTCAAATTGAAGATGTTCTCGAAAAAGGTTAGGTCATAAGTACCTGCCTACCCTAAACCGACGAGCATGTATGAAGATCGTAATAGATAGATAGATAGATAAACTCTTTATCGTACACCAAAAAACAAAAATAAACAGACAAGCAAGCAAATGAGAATACGTAATGAGAGTGAATGAGACATGAGGTGTGCAAGGAGCGTACGAAATGGGAAGCCGTCATCTTTGTCTACCCCTTTGGGAAACACAGGCGCGAGTTACTTTTTGAACAAATACTTTATACATTATTTTGATTCGAAAAACGGGTATTTATCGCGTATTTTACCTTTATTTATCCCGAAGTTTCGGCGGGGATCACCTGCCGTGGTCGCGGGCAGACTATCCAAATACACTTAAAATATACCTCAATAAAGTATTTATTCAAATAGTGCTTACAAAATATTAAACATTTTACATATGTTCTTCTTCTAAAATATACCTAATTATATGCTAAAAAGCTTGTGTATACCTATGGTATGGTACTACTAATGGGCAAACTAAAAAAGGACTTACGTCTGGGTAGTTATGCGGGTAGCACGCAGTTTTAGGCAAACGATTCGGCAACGGGACACTATTGCGCCAGCATGCCAGTCTACTCGCCGGGTAATCGTCGCTGTCGTTTTGGAGTGGGTGCAAGTCTTCTATGTACTGAAAAAAAAGTTTCTCGAGTTGGCCGCTGAAAAATCCTCGCCCAACGCAGTGCGAGCGAGGAGCTGTGCCTTCTTGGTCAGTTGAGTATCAACTTGACACCAGCCCCTCAGGACGAGGCGGGGATAACAATTTTGTTCACCTTCGACGGGATAAAATCAGGACAAAATGTTTGTGTCCGTTATGGTAGCGTACACATAATCGAATTCACGTTCGTTGTTATGCCAAATAAACTGCGTAAATAGAGCAAAAGTAAAATAAATAGTGTCTCATGGGTTTAAGAAATAATGATCATTCTTAGTGTGTACGCCAGCATAACGATCAAGCTAGCGTACACATGACCGTACTCGAAAACGGCTTATACCATAGCAGCTAAATTAACACACAAAAATTCTACACAAATACTTCGCGAGCTATACAAAATTTCATAACGATTGCTCTTAAAGGAACATAAATATTGAACATGACTTTGGAATGACATTTCGAGCTAGCGTTATGGCAGTGTACCCATTAAACAACCTAATAGTTCTTATAGAAAACGAGCTTTTCTTATCATAAATGCTAGATATACGTGTAATTCCTATTAGACATAATCATAGCTTGACACCAGCCCTCAGCACGGGGCGGGGATAACAATTGTGTTTACCTTCGACGGGATAAAATCAGGATAAAATGTTTATAGCCCCGTGATGAGGGGGCGGGTGAGAAGGAGGCCAAGAGCTTCACCGTAGTCTCAAAAAAAAAAAAGATGGTTTTATCTAGCTATGGTTAATTGTTAGCAAACCTATCTCATACAAATCATCTGATGTGAATTCAGGCCCCCAATTCTACTAATCCAATCGCTTAATATAATAATAGATGCAGTTTGGTATTCTAGTGGCTATTCTGCGACGATACCACTGTCATAGTAAAGCGATTGGTTTAGTAGAATCGGGACCCAGGTATTGTGCACGGTTATCAAGGTAAGTGCATGTTATAAGGAGCCTTTTTTTTATACATCTAAAACACGGAACAAGCAAGTAGCCAACCTGATGTTAAGTGCACTCTTGCCTATAACAATGCCTTACTGCGTAGGTCAAATCCACAAGGAACATAGCCTACACGGCACTACATTGCGCCCGTCAACTTGAGGCATCAAGGTGTTAAGCCTCGTGTGCCCATAATTTCAACGGCGACCATACCCTTCAAACCGGAACACAGCATTGCTGCTTGGCGGCTGAAATAGGTATGATGGTAGTACCTACTTCTCCGGACGAGCCCTATCACAAATGATAGCCATTTGAGTTAAATCCTAGAGTAACGAAGGAGCTCAATTTAAAAAAAAAAGTGGGCGTGGAAGGAAAGCAGAAGAATAAAAAGAAGAAAGAAGCTTCCATGCCTACTTATGGTGCTGTCAGATCTGCCCTACCTAGACCCAATGCGAGTGGTGCAATGGGTTATGAAATTGGCGTGGTTGGATATGCGAACAGAGGAAGCTCGAAGCAGAGATGGATTGCGTGAAAGAGGACATGGGTATGAAAGACGTCGGTGCAGAGTTAACTGCTGATAGGATTGAGAGTGTAAGAGCAGAACATGTCATGTTGCAACCCCAACTAGCGCTGGAGATTGATGATGATTTGCAACGCCAAGGCCTCTTAAGTGTGTTGGCGCAGAACCAAGATGAACTGGCACCTAAATCGAGCACTATGTAGTTTTTTTATAGTAAGACGGGGAGTTGCCCTTTATCTCACTTGATAAAGCCGAAGGTGGAAGTGCACTTCACCCGGTATCCTCAACCAACTGAAGAACTGGCTATCTTACCTCTAAATGCCGGAACACATTTTTTAGCAATTGTTGTTATGGCGACAGACTTAGGTAAGTCCTACCACCAACTAAACCAAGCACAATGTTGTACTCCCCATGGGGATCGAACCCGGGACCTCTGGAGGCGGTTAAAAACTAGGTACTTGGTCGCAGACCTGGTATAGGTGACCACACCTACCCCCATCTACTTATATTAATCACTATTTACATACCTGCATGTTGATTGTCGGATCGGGTAAGGGCTGGCCCAAATACGGCCCGTCGCATTTGTAAATCGCGAGTAATATCAAGTTTGTGTCGGGAACAAACGCGGCCACTAGGGGCCAACTGCAGTCTTCTAGTTGCGCCTGTGTTGGTGCTTTCGATAACGCATCGCTGGTCTTTTGTGAATGCTGTAGGACAAATACACGGGTATGGGTCTGCGTAATGAATTTTTGGATTCCGTACCCAATGGGTACCAACGGAACTTCCTCCTATACTGTAAAGTTCAAACTTTACAGTATATACCTACCTTACAGGCTAACCATACGCGCAACCATAACGGACACCCGTCTGCTGTTTCAAGCCCTAATTGAGCGTATTTATTGAATGGCGAACATTTTTGGTACTAATTAGAGTCAACTTAGATTTTTTTTCTATAGAGATTTTTTTATGTACTTAATCGTGTTTTCGAAACACAAGCGTTCTAGCATCTATCCTGAACTATAGTTTGATATTACTAATATTGATATTACTTCAGAAGCGATCATATCTTCCACAATACTGTAGCATTTCAAAAAATTAAAATTTGTTATAACATATATTAATTTCAAAGTAAATGCTACAATATTGTGGAAGATATGATCGCTGAAGCTGAAGCCATTTCACGTATCATAAACAAGTCTCATACTTACTTGAAGGTGGTAGAACGGCCGAGTCCGGTCACATGCTGCGAACGTCGATTTGTTGACCAGCACTCCAGGGTCAAACAAATTGTCGTATTTATCCCGCGCCGTATCCCGGAGCAACCTGTTGCGGCGTTTCAATTTGTCCTTGTAGGTTTCCTCCGCGACTGCAGCTGTGAACCATTAACAGATGCGCGCACTGATGACTTCTTTGCAATTATGCGAAAAAGAACTGCATCCCTGATGCGCCGCATACGTGGGGGCACCAACAGCCTTCTGGCTGTTGTTAATGAAAATCTCTGCTCAGGCTACATGAGACACTGGTTGGCTGTACTTAAGCCTCGCACTCCACTAGTGTCTCAATAATTCTAAAATATTATAACTAATAAATTTCTAGAATAATTGTTTTGTAAACTAACATAGATTATTATAAGTTATTTAATTTTTAATTGTCTGGTCTGAAATAAACGTTTTATTATTATTATTATTATTATTAACGATGATGTTGATGTGTAATGACACTCCGGTGCCCAGGGTATTTTTTTTATAAGTACAACTTGGAGACGGAATAAGCATGTAGCCTTGCCTAAGTATCAGTATCTAGTCCGATGTTGCTGATCAATACAGATCATCGTACTACTGAGCCTTTTAGTCCGATATTAACACATTTCGACTATCCCAAAAGAAGAAATGCATTAACTTCAGTTTATTTTAAAAAATACGTATTCCTATTTTTCTTTTTCCACCAGTCATGGTATGTACTTGTGTACAATAACTTTATAGGTTAACTCTGAAGAATCCACTTGAGATGTAAGTAAGCCTGATGTTAGTCGTACTGCGTACTGCGTAGGTATATCCACAAGCAACATAGCCTACACGGCAATGCATTGCGCCTGTCAACTTGAGGCATAAAGGTGTTGAGCCTGCGTGCCCGTAATTTCACTGGCAACCCTACCCTTCAAACCGGAACACAGAAATGCTGCTTGGCGGCTGAAATAGGTATGGTGGTAGTAATTCCCCGGACGAGCCCTTTCACAAGGGGCTCTACTACTCTTTTTTGGTGGTTCCTTGGTAAGACTCCAAGTGGTCTACTCAGGGCAATGGTTTCGCTGGCTTTTACTAGCGGTTACGGCTGAATGATCACAGCTCTGATGGTAGGACCTGAAAAGCCCTCCTGTTTGTGACCACCCTTCTGTCGAAGTCGGCGACAGTATGTCAGTATGTCAGTATGCAACATGGTGAAATGTTACGTTGGTGCGCGGAAGAGCCAGTGTGCTCAGGGTAAACCCGCTTCATGGTCGACCTCATCTTTGCATGTGTAGTCCTCGTGCAAGTCTTGAGGCCAAAACCTACACATTGCACGTAATAATTACGTTTTAAAAACTAAAAAGAAAACCGACTTCAATGAAGAATATGATACAATTTTGTTTACCTGGATGACTTATTTTTTCCAATTATTTTGATGACAGATGGACGGACATACAGACAGAAAGACACGCGTGATCCTGAATGTGGTCCGTGTTTTCTTTACGTTTGAGGTATTACACCCAAATCACTTCAAGTGTGCCTATAATATCTGAAGACTTTGATGACAATGGTATCAACTGTGAAGTACCCTTTCAAACAAAAAAATAATTTCGAAATCGGACCAGGCGTCTTCGAGTAATAGCGGAACATACATAAAAAAAATGTTTCCGATGAATTGAGAACCTCCTCCTTTTTTAATTCGATCAAAAATAAGATCGGTCCGTACCCGTACCCGGATAAAAAATAACCTATATGATATTCCCGGTTTATAGGCAACCCTGTGTAAAGTTTCATATCAATCCGTTGTTCGTCTCGGTGTCGTGTTGGTGCTTTCGATATCTCATCGCTTCTTTTGTGAATGCTGTAGGATAAAGACACGGGTAATGGATCTGCGTAATGAGTTTTAGGGTTTCGTTACCCAAATAGTGCCATTTTTTTTTTCGGGGAAGCGCTGAACTTCATCTCACCTAGTTTCCGATAACGCCGAAGGTGGTCCGATCTAGAGGTCCCGGGTTTGATCCCCATGGGGAGTACAATATATTGTGCTTGGTTTGGTTGGTGGTAGGACTTTGTTTATGTCCGCCTGGCTAGGCGGAGGGCTACCACCATCTTACCTAATTCTGCCGCCATAACAACAATTCTAAAACTTTTGTGTTCTGGCATTTAGAGGTAAGATAGCCAGTTCCTCAGTTTGTTGAGGTTCCTTCGGCCTTATCTCAATTTGTAACCAGGTGAGATAAAGGCCAAGCGCTTCCCCGTCGTACAATAAAATAAAAAAATATAAACAGTGGGTGGTCTTATCGCTTAGAAGCGATTTCAAGACACTCTTTGGGTGGAGATGATTTTATGGCTAAAAGAGGTGGTTGGTGTTGCACATTAATTTAAATTTATAATAGAAAAATGTGGAGGTAAGTACTTACCGGTAGACGTGAAAGCTAATAGAGAAGTGAAATGCTGCGTGATACGAAACACTACCTTCACAGCATGCCATAGTGATCTCAGGATAGACGGTATAATCTGTGAGAGGGAAATAAATCAATTAAGCCATTATTTACTTAAATTATAAGATAAAACACTGAACTGGGTGGCGTAACTCTGTTATAAAATTATATGTTAAAACATTCGGCATTACGTAATAAGGATTTATTCCCTTTATATACCTACTTAGGTACCTACCTACACTTTCCCTGTACAGGCGCTTTCTATAAAACAACGCCTAGGATAAGATACAAACAACTTAAAACTAAGATACTTACACTTTTCAAAAACCGTACCGGTTTTTCTCTTACTGTAAAGCATGAAATATAATTATTCCCCAGAGAAACACATTCCCTAGGTTTCTGACTGTGGTTAATGATTATTTATCATAATAGTTGCCATAGTATAAACAGACACAAGATGAACTAATGGGCTTATATTTGTCTTTAATCCTTTGACCACAGATTTACCTGATTATTTATTAGATACCTACCATACATCACCAAACTCAATTAGACATGTCAGCTGTAGATGGTTCCAATTCTGCATTTGTGCATACTAATTTTAAGTCTCAGATACCTTCCTTGCTTAATGTATGATTGAACTTATACTCGTAAAACTTATTACTTATAATTAGCCTTAAGTTAACTTGTATTTATTTCTATAGTTTTATTAGCTGTTAGTTTGCCAAAAATTCTAAAATAAAATAAAACGGTGTCAGCGACGCGTTCCAAATTCAAGATTTTTTTCATAACTCTTTCTTGCAGGTGCAAGATACTAGAAGAAACATAGAAACTACATTGAACAATTTACAGACGTTAGGTGACGCAGTGACATTATAATAGTCTGTGACGCAGTGTATGACAATGGGATGAAGCAGCATTGTCGAGGCCGCTGTACTACAACCAACCATAAATAAACCATGATAATGATAGAAGGCCCCGTAATACCTACAGCTGATTTTAGATTTCAGTACAAACACAGTTCCACGTTCATTTATAAATGGCAAGTCCGATTCAATATATTTTTGAAATGAAAACTTCTTTAGGCGCGTTGATCACTTTTTGGGTGAACTAAAATCATAGAACTCGCGTCATCGTCACCGAAAACTTTCCATGAGCTATATGTATACTGTGTACTTTCTGGGTGAATAAATAGCGTGAATGTCGCGTCATCATCACCGCACGCTCTTGCGTGAATTGTATCTTCGAGCTCTACGATACAATTTATTTAGATTACAAGCTATTTAGTTATCACATCTATCGGCAGTCTTCAAAGACTGCCCCGCATGTTTTTTTAGGTATAAGACGATAGGGATAATCTGTGTCCGTGGGGCGTTACTTTTAACACGGCTATTCCTACCCGATTTAGTATACCTGAAAAATGTCTTGAATTTGTCTTTCCATTTCGAAATGAACGAGGAACTGCGTTTGTATAATCAATCGGGACTAGTAGGCTCTCTGAAACAACTCGGGGTCTTTAAACTCACAGCAGCAGCATTGGGCCACGCGGTGAAGCACACAGCCTGGTAGTCATGTATCCAGTTGAGTTGGAACACGCCGGCCTTGCTCAGCGCTGCCATCGCTGCCGGGTGAAGCGTCGCGAGGTGCTCTCTCACACCGTCTATCGAGCTGGGCTTGGTGGTGTTACGTGCCACCACCCACCCGCCCTCGTCAATCAATACGCAGGCCCACGCGCCTTCACAGCGTGGCTTGCAGGTGGACTTGTCTTCGGCGTAACACTGCGGACATGACATTACAAAATATGGAGCATTCATGGCAGAGTAGAGGTAAAGAGATCACGAGGCCGCTCGTAGACATCAGATATCTCTGTGTTCTAGGTTTGTTCCCCTAATTGTACTTTGCTTGGTTGGTTGTAGGACTAGTTCTAAGTCCGCCTGGCTTGCTACCGCCGCCATTTGAAACGGTTCTAAATTTTTGTGTTCCGGCATATAGAGTGAGAAAAGTCAGTTCCTCGATCCGAAGTACTTCCACGTCGTACAAAAAAAAAAGCAGAGAGGTATGTTATGACAAAGCTTCCACAGTCTTGTAGAGACGCATTGTTACTGATTCTCTTCAAAACCTTGCATAACAACGGCTGCTGTCTGGTTTCTGATGGTCTGAGTGTCCAAGCTAAACGTAACACGCTGCATTATTCAATATCCATGCTGTAAATAAATGCGGCTCCTTAGAGAATACCTGAGCATATTGTATCCGCACTGAGAGTAAAATCTGATGACTTCTATAACTCTATGAACTATAATATCTAGAACTTTATGACTCTTACCAGCACTTCAGTAACAGATGCGAGCAGATCAATAAGGTGTTGAGGGTAGAAGTGGTAGCCAGTGACTCCAATTAGCCCTTCGCCCGAAGACAGGGTCCTGGCTGCCGTCAACCATTCCTGTTTCACACCGAGCTGGAAACACAAACACTCTGCCTGTGTGTCTTTTCTCATCGAAACAATACCTACAGTCTTTAAGTGTTAAATGTAAAGTGCCAAATTTAACCCATATTATATAATTTATTTTAAATTATTTTAACCGCTTCTGGGTCTAGTGGTTCAACCCACCGATTCCAGATCCAGAGGTCCCGGGTTCGATCCCTAGGGGGATTACAATATTGTGCTTGGTTTGGTTGGTGGACTCATACCTAATTCTGTCACCATAATAACAATTAAAAAAGAAATTGTGTTCCGGCATTTAGAGGGTAGCCAGTTCCTCGGTTTGCGTTATGCGAACACACGCATTAGTCACAGTTTTCCAAGCTGCTTGGGACACCACACAGTGGTCAAACCAGCGCCTGGTACCATGGACATCACTCACATACGTATAAATGCCCGATAGTAGGTCAGTAAAAGTCCAATAGTTGCTTACCAAAGTTTTCCTCAGGGCGAGCGTCAAAGTCGCCAAGTAGATGTATGAGGATTCCATATCAACACTGAAATATCTTATTATAAGGCCTGTTACTGATAAGGACTCTTACTGTTCACTGCGTCTATTTAAATAGGTAGGTACTTATAATTCGTTTCACATCTGAGTTGCAGCATATAACGTTGGCATAGCCTAAACCAAAATACTTAGAAGCAGAAGCAATTACCAAATAATAAAATTTTATTCTAAATGTTGGTAAAAAATTAACTTTAAAATAGTTTTGTATTGTTATTCCTTGCTTATCGTTCGATTGTTTTCTTAAATGCTTGGACAGTTATCAGATGGTTACCTGTTACCAGTTACCTGATAATAGGCTATTTATTGCCAATCTTACCAAGAAGTAAGATAATATTATAGTTGAATGGTAAAAGGATTTAGATAACTGACTAACGTCATATTTGAGCAGTATGCCCGCTTATTTTTACCGTATTTGATCGTTTCAGGGGGATTACAATATTGTGCTTGGTTTGGTTGGTGGACTCATACCTAATTCTGTCACCATAATAACAATTAAAAAAAAAATTGTGTTCCGGCATTTAGAGGGTAGCCAGTTCCTCGGTTTGCGTTATGCGAACACACGCATTAGTCACAGTTTTCCAAGCTGCTTGGGACACCACACAGTGGTCAAACCAGCGCCTGGTACCATGGACATCACTCACATACGTATAAATGCCCGATAGTAGGTCAGTAAAAGTCCAATAGTTGCTTACCAAAGTTTTCCTCAGGGCGAGCGTCAAAGTCGCCAAGTAGATGTATGAGGATTCCATATCAACACTGAAATATCTTATTATAAGGCCTGTTACTGATAAGGACTCTTACTGTTCACTGCGTCTATTTAAATAGGTAGGTACTTATAATTCGTTTCACATCTGAGTTGCAGCATATAACGTTGGCATAGCCTAAACCAAAATACTTAGAAGCAGAAGCAATTACCAAATAATAAAATTTTATTCTAAATGTTGGTAAAAAATTAACTTTAAAATAGTTTTGTATTGTTATTCCTTGCTTATCGTTCGATTGTTTTCTTAAATGCTTGGACAGTTATCAGATGGTTACCTGTTACCAGTTACCTGATAATAGGCTATTTATTGCCAATCTTACCAAGAAGTAAGATAATATTATAGTTGAATGGTAAAAGGATTTAGATAACTGACTAACGTCATATTTGAGCAGTATGCCCGCTTATTTTTACCGTATTTGATCGTTTCCGGCTTTAGGAAAAGATGCGGGTTCGAGTCTCGTCGCGGGTAATTTTTATGTCACTAAAACATTTGCAAATAGGTGCCTAATGTGAGTCAATCAGATTTTTTAATTCGTTTATTGGATAGCAAGCGTTTGATCTCCAACTCGCTTGAAAAACAAGTAAAGTGTTTTGCTTGTAAGTTTCCAAAGTTCCAATTTAGTATTGGCATTTAATTTAGAGAAGACTTTTACGATGATGCATGCAGCTGATATATATATATATATATAAATATATATATATTCCCTCAAAACTTATGACTGCCAAGTTAAGGGTGTCAAATACTTTTGGAAACAGCAAGGGGTTTTAAAACGCACATCCCACATCAACAGTCCAATGTAACAAAGAACCTCCTGCAAAACGACAATACACATCCCCACGCTTGGTGATTGAAGTTTGGTGTTTAGAGTTAAAGTTTTGCTGAAGGGATGTTTTCTTTTCAGGTTTCAAATAAATTTAAGTCAATGTTATGGTACTTTGCCCTCATTCTAGCTTTGCAAAAAAGAGAGTTATCAACGAGAGAGAGCCTCGAACTTTCGGTGAATTAAGGGATATTGAGAAAAAGTGATAATATCCGTGATTAAATACCTAACAAATTCCAGACACCACTAGATCTAAGTTCGGGCAAACTACCTACCTACCTACTCGTCTTAAAATACGGTAAATATTTCTTAGATTCAGAATATTTTTTAATTACGCTATTGTATGTATTACATACGCGCCAGGTTTCGCTAGTTATATTTGCCCAATAAACAATCCATAACTAGAATCACGTATTCCTATTTAACTTTAACATGCTTTGTGAATAATTTGTTCCCTTTCATATTTTATGCTGTCGGTACTTGATGAAACATTTTGGTCCGGAATGGTTAGTACTAATATCTACCTAACCCGCCTTATACTACGTAGTAAGTACTATTAGTTATTATGTGTTAACATTACATTGTACTATGACCCGCTGGCCTACTCGGTCTTGCGATACGGTAAGTATCTTCACAAGCCTCATAGCTCAGTTGGTAGTAACTCTGCCTTCTGCGCTGTAGGTTGTGCGTTCGATTCCCACCCAGGACAAACATTTGTGTGATAAATATAGATGTTTGTTCTGTGTTTGGGTGTTATACTCGTATCATATAGTAAGTATGTATTTACAAAATGTATTTAAGTATCATCCGTAATCTAGTTCCCATATTACAAGCTATGCTTAGTTTGGGGCTAGATGGCGCTGTGTTAAAATTAATGTCCTGTAATATATATATATATATCTTAGCTCCGAATTATATTTTCTGAAATCTGTTTCTGTGTGCGTATACGCACAGCGAAACGGCACGCGAGAAAGAAAGAAAGAAAGAAAATACATTTATTTTACGTGTAAATGCATCTACACACACTCACAGTAATGACCAACCCGCCTTCGTGGGAAAGTACCTGTATTACCTACTATTGTGGTACAGACCGCCTCTGTGGTGTAGTGGTTCGCAGATGACAGATCCAGAAGTCAATACAATATTGTGCTTGGTTTGGTTGGTGGTATGACATTTTTAAGCCCGCCTGGGACGCTACCGCCGACGGCGAAGCCGATCTCCATTGATGGCTTTAAATTAGCTTCATGAGAACTAGAAACGATTTTTACCGTCAAATGTACTGAACGGATAGGTTTCATAACATGTGTACACTTTTGAGATGGGAAACGCCATTTCGGATATGTCACATACCCGGTAGGTAAAAATCGTTTCTAGTTCTCATGAAGCTAATTTTAAGCCATCAATGGAGATCGGCTTCGCCGTCGGCGGTAGCGTCCCTGGTTGGCTACCACCATCACACCTAAGGGTATCACCATAACAACAATTCGAAATTGTTGTGTTCCAGCATTTAGAGGTAAGATAGCCAGTTCCTCGGACAAGAAAATCCGGGGGAAGTGGCATCCGCCTTCAGCCTTATGGTCCTTGAAACCAGATGAGATGAAGTTTAAGTGCATCCCCGTCGTGCAACAAAAAACAGAATAAACCTAAGTAGTACAAGAACGGTAATAAGTATTAAATAATAACACGCAGTAGCCGGTAAATTTCCAGTAGCCCAGCACGTATCCATTTATTTTTCAACTTGGTTTTGCTACCAGAATATCGTTATCATGTCTACAATCGAAATGTTTAGTGAAGCGCTGAACTATGTTCCATTATTTCGCAATCTTAGCCGAGATTGGTATCTGTATTATCAAATCGAATAATGCCCAGTGATTTTGCTAATGTTAAGGTCACGTACCTACCGCAAGATAGTTGGAAGGTATATATTAGAATGATTCCATTCGGAATAAATGGCGTGCCTTTGAAGTTTTGTCGTTTGAAGAAAAAAACACGAATTGAACCTTTTTATTGCCCAACAATGTTCCTCACGCAATTTAACACACTTTTCCGTTCGCTTGAACCATTTAAAAAATACATTCTTTCCACTCCAAAGCGAGGTAGCTACCCTATTCAATACGGCTGACTTAAAAGCGTCGCCGTCGTCGCTTCTTATCTGTACTGAAACCTTTCACCACAAAGATGTTTTTTAATTTTAAGAAGTAATGAAATCGTAAGCAGGTCTGGATCATAATAATGTGTCTATCCTTCTTGGAGATGGAACTAGCAAGCAGTCCACCTGATTTAAGTGCATCTCTTGCCTGACCGCTTTATGATGAGACCCAGATGAGAAATGCGGGACCCAGCGACAAGCATGTCTCTTCGAAAGTTTTAGAACATTATTGCAAGGACATTTTCCTTAGTGATACATTTTCGTACGTGCCCTGACAGATTCAAAACGACGCTGTGACTTCACTATGCAATAATAGTTAGTCCCAATATTTTCAATTGTTTTGAGATTCTAAATTCAAACAAATTTCAATATCGAATAGCTTCAAATTCATAATTGCCGGTTGTAAAGTTATTTTTGTGAATGTATCTATCTATTTTTACTAATATAAAATGCTAACTGACTCACTGACATACAACGCACAGCCTAAACGATTAATCGTAGAGACTTGAAATTTAGAGGGTATGTTTGTCTTGATGCGAAAATGAGTGCTAAGAAAGGGATTTTGAAAATTCGTACCCTAAAGGGTTCAAAAAGGGGTTGAAAGTTTTCATTAAAAGTATGCCCTAACTCTGAAACCGTGCATGATAAATGGTCAAAATTATCGATTTATATTCCTCATATGAAATAGATAATTTTTCTCGATCTCTCTTTATCCACCTGAGGGTTCGAAGCTCTATTGTTGCAAACTCTTATTGTTTGCGAAGCCAGAATGTGAGCAAAACACCAAACCACGGACTGTACGCCACAGTAGGTGTGTAGAAAACAGAAACGAAATATGATAAGAACATCATTCCCACTATTTATGATATATGAATAGAACAGTGGAAACTTACAAAACGTTATTTTGTTGAATGAAAAGCCAAATACTGGAGTGGCACGCAGAAACCACACGTGATTTTGAAAAGCCTCTTATACAAACATGAATTTCCGAATGTAAAAATTGTGGGGTGCTATACTCATTTCAAGAGATGTCTATGGCGAAAAGCAGAAACGTTGCGCTTCACAAAGTCGAAATTGGGGAAAGATCACGAGAAGAGATGTTGTACATTGCCACTTTTACCGATTGACGCACAATCAGATGCTTGGTTATACATCATGGCGGAATGCTTAAACACTGAAGATGCAACAAAAGTTAACGAATATTTTATCAAAACGTGGCTCAATGACAATTCCGATTATGCAAACACATACAACTGCTATAAAGAACATCATCACACTAATAATCCTGTAGAGGCCTGGAATACCGGAATAACCAAAAAATTTAAGCGGAAACCAAATACAGTACAGTTTTTGGTCTCGATCAAAAGAGACATGAATGATTTTTAGCGCCGGGTTGTGATGGACGGACCTATATCAAGAAAAAAGATGGAAACTATCAGAATGAATACCATGCTCGCCAGCCACCGTTAGAGAGTTTGAATCGGGAGAGATTAGCATCGGTCACTGTATCGAAAATCTTAAGTAAATAAAATTATGTTATATTGTCTTATATTAATATTCTATGTTTCACTGTTGATTTTATTGATCTCTTTAATTATCTTAGTCTTAGTAAAATGATTCTCAGTTTTGTTATGTCTTATGTAGGTATGCTCAATTGATGATTATATTCGTCTATTACCAACCGACCAACCAGCCTGTCCACCTAGTTGGTGGTCGGTTGGTAATAGACGATTGTTTTAATACTTTATTTTTTTAGATGCAGCTTTTTATGAACGAGTCTATGATTAACCTGACCATACCCTTTTTTGTAAACAAAATGAGTGTGTCGAGTTGGCGAAAACATAAAAGTGATTTAATTTAAGTTTCACTAAGTGGACGGACACGCGTAAAGATATTGGCGTGTCCGCATGACGAAAGAATAAGTGATACTAATTTTGAGTTTGACCAACTCGACACGCGTGTGTCCAGTCTCTTCAGTCCAGTTAGTGAATAACCCTTTTAATCGTTATGTAATCTAATACAAATATCAATCGATAAGAGCGTGTTTGAAAGGAACATCAATAGGATTTATTTTCCTCGTGTAACAAGCGTACAGTCGCCTGCACTAATATAGTAGACCTACACTTCATTAATTTTTAAAATGGTATTGTATCCACATCTGCTAGATATGTTAGGTATGGATTTGGTATTTAAGTGCGTTATATCTACCAAGCTTGAATACAAAAGTAAAGGTTGTTGAGGGTTTCGAGTGCTTTTCCACCTTCGGCCTTATCATAACTTGAAAAATCGTACTTCACCCGGAATCCTCAACAAACTGAGGAACTGGCTATCTTACCTCTGAATGCCGGAACATAACAATATAGGTTTTATGTTATAGCGACAG
The DNA here is from genome assembly GCA_951394065.1 of Venusia cambrica. Classification (NCBI taxonomy): domain Eukaryota; kingdom Metazoa; phylum Arthropoda; class Insecta; order Lepidoptera; family Geometridae; genus Venusia; species Venusia cambrica. The sequence goes on from OX596035.1 coordinate 13,698,087, forward strand.
AATTATTTAAAACGGTGGTAACTAGCCAAACCAAGCACAATATTGTACTCCTCATTAGAATCAAACCCGGGACGTCTGGTCCCGAAACCAGCGGAGGGGTTTCTTGATATTTTATTGAACAGCAAGTAATGACGCTTACCGAAGGCGGGTGTTCAAAGCTGGCACGGAGCTTCCTGACAGGTGCCACGGGAGCGTGTATGACCAGGGTGTTGGGGCGTGCCGCGGCGCGTCTGTACCAAGTCTCCGTTGGCCCGTATGACCACACAGCACCGCTAGGCGGTGGTGCGTGCTGGGTCGTCGCGTGGTACTGCTGCCATCGGGTTAAGCCACTCTCTGGAAAACACAATCAGACCGACATAAGGCTTAGGCAGCTAGGTAGAGAACAAATTTATTTACACAGAGCTTTGAGATGCGTGGTGTTACTTTGATATAGAGTAAGAAGCACGGAAGTGAGAGAGCGGTGTGAAAGTTGGTAGTTGGTAGCTCTGCCTTCTGCGCTGTAGGTTGTGGGTTCGATTCCCATTCAGGACAAACCTTTATGTTATGAATATTGATGTTTGTTCTGTGTTTGGTTGTTGTATTGTATGAAATATACCTATGTATTTACAAAAAAGTATCTGAATATTACATCCGTATTCTAGTTCCCATATTACAAGATATGCTTAGTTTGGCGCTGTGTTCAATTAATGTCTGATAAAATTTAATAAATATATTTATTTATTTAGAAAGAATATTTGGGCATACAGGGGACGTATGGTAACAAGTTGACGAATCACGTATATAATATTTATAGCAGCTATATGTTTTGAAGTATTCTGACCAAAAAGCGTCAGTTTTTGATGCACTAGCCGAAAGCGTCTTACTTCATATTTAACTAATTTCCGATTTTTTGAGTTAGGTCACTTTAATTCTAGTTGTGCCATATTTCGAGTGTGAATGGCACAGTGAGGAGGGGAAGACCTCGACAAACGTTCTATGTCCAAAGTGGAGAAGTTCTCAGAAAGGCCTTAAACCGATGAGCATGTATGAAGAATGTGATATCTTGAATAAGCAAAAGCAAAAGAGGTATGCCAGGAGTAGTAAGTAAGTAGTAAGTAGAAATCCGTTGTATCTGCCTTCCCTTGTAGGAAACAGGCGTGAGAATGTATGTTGGTATGTACCAACACTACCAGACTTGGGCGATACAGCCTACAACACAGTATTCAATCGAAAATTCATGGGATGGATGGACATAAGTACAACTTTAAGCAGTGTAAGTGTAGCATAAACTTAACCTTGTACACCGTAATTGTTATATATTTCAAATACGTATCCTCTGTATTGAAAATGGTTTTGAATGAATTAATGTTTATGATGTGGTGTACTATATAATGAATAAATAAATAAATAAACTTTTTGGGCTCAAAGAGTTCCCAAGATTTTAAATAGCTGAAAACTATTTTTTTTTTATTGTACGACGGGTAAGCACTAGGCCTTCATCTCACCTGGTAACAAGTTGAGATACGGATTACGTATTTGATATACTCACCGCTGGCAAAGAAAGCGGTAGATGAGCCAAGCTTGCAGGCTGAGCAGTCGCGCTCCGTGTCCATGTTAGGCTCTTCGTGCTCCCTCGCCCATTTCTCCGTCGCTATCGCCTCTTTGCACAGCTTGGCCATGAGGCCTTCATCACCTGTTTGTACTTAGCTTGTAAAGTCAAGCAAGGTCAACGTCATTCAAAATATAAAAAGACAGAAACAAAGATATCAACGACTTCATTAACTTCTGAACTTACATATAATCGAACCTAGATCCCATTACCCCGGGGGAATTTCTCCATGGCAATCGCCTCTTTGCACAGCTTGGCCATCAGGCCTTCATTACCTGTTTGTACTTAGCAAAGTCAAGCAAGGTCAACGTCATTAAAAATATAAAAAGACAGAAATAAAGATATCAACCACTTCAATAACTTATAAACTACTTTTATAGAATCTTGAGTCCTAGTTCCCGTTATCTAGGGGGAATTTCCAAAAATCTTATAAAAACACACCCTCTAAGTTTCAAGTCACCGGTGAGTTGTGTGTCGGTCACTTGCGAGGTCTACAGTTCACAGAGTCACTAGAAGGTATTACGGTGATCGGTAACACATTATGTATGATATGTATGATCAATATGTATGATCGGTACACATAATTCGATGTACTAACTTTGTTTCGATTATTCCAGGGACCCATCATCAAGGTGAGTTTTTTTTTTTTATTGTACGACGGGAAAGCCTTCATCTCACCTGGTCACAAGTTGAAATAAGGCCGAAGGTGGAAGCGCACTTCACCCGGAATCCTCAAAAAACTGAGGAACTGGCTATCTTACATCGCAATGCCGGAACACAACAATTTTTTTTAAGAGTTGTTACTATGGCGACAGAATTAGGTAAGATGGTGGTAGCTATCCAGGCGGACTTAAACAAAATCCTACCACCAACCAAACCAAGCACAATATTGCTCCCCCTGGGGATCGAACCCGGGACCTCTGGACCCGAAATCGTTGGTTGAACCACTAGACCACAGTGGCGGTTGAAATTCAACACATACCTACTTGTATGAGAATGATTATACATTTTCTAATCACGGGTTTTACTCACGTATTCGATATACATACCAACCTATTCGATTCTTCCAGGGAACCATCATCATGGTGAGTGTGAATGTGTATGAATCGTTATTAATTTTGATAACATTTTTCTACAAGAGCTTCAAGTTTCACTTTGAATGGATGCCTACCCATTGCTTAATCCAATGCTTACATTGATAGGTTTTCTCTAGCAGAGTTGGTGGAATCGGCGAAAACTCGTACTTGATGTTCTCCATAAGGAAGTTAGGCTCGTCACTTCGGCGTCTGATGAAATGTAGCACTTCCGCCTCGCGGTTGTCAAAGTGGGGCTCTATATGTCTGCAATACAACCTGGAATAAACGCTGTTACATGACAGTGGCTGCCTGCAATGTCTGTAACAGGCCTCATAGCTCAGTTTGTAGTAGCTCTACCCTCTGCGCTGTAGGTACTGGACTCGAATCCCACCCAGAACAAACATTTGTGTGATGAATATAGATGTTTGTTCTGTGTTTGGCTGTTGCATTGTATGATTAGTTACAAAAAAAGTAAGTGAGCGTTCTATCCGTAATCTAGTGTCCATATTACAAGCTTTGCTTAGTTTGGGACTAGCGTCTGAGGTCTAGTGGTTCAACCAAACAATTTTAGATCCAGAGGTCTCGGGCTCGATCCCCAAGGGGCGTACAATATTCCAGGCCAGCTACCACCATCTTACCTAATTCTGTCGCCATTATAACAATTCTTATATTGTAGTGTTCCCGTATTTAGAGGTAAGATAGGCAATACCTCAGTTTGTTGAGGATTCTTGGTGAAGTGCGCTTCCACCTTCGGCCTTATCATAACATTGAAAATTTACTCAATATTTGTGCGTATAAACATCATGAAAGAGCCTCTAAACGCGAGCTTAATGAATGGATGAAAATACTTTATATCTGAAATAATTTATGTACTTTTAAATTGGAGAAATTTCATCAAAATCGGTTCTGAAATTTGGTTTTCAAATCAAAGTAATTGGAAAAACACGTCATCCAGGTAAACGAAATTGTATCATATTCTTCATTAAAGTCGGTTTTCTTTTTAGTTTTTAAAGCGTTCAAATAAGAAAAACATTACCGAGTAAAGATGAACTGGTCTGTTATTTAAATAGTTTTTCAAATAAGCTGGTGGTCCAACTATTGGCTATCACCAAAACAGGAACTGGGTGGAGCATTTCAAATTTTACCTTACATTTTTTTATTTAGAATAGGTCAGCTCTCGACCTCGAGATTATACTTGCGTAGGCTAGAGTTGTGTAACAGATGTTCGTCTTACCAATCAGGTTGAACAGCATATTCAGTGCTCGACAGAGCTTTCAACGCCTGCTCCGCCATTTCCTTCGTGAACGACGTCTCAGGCACCACGTGATGCCTGCTGTAGGTCTGCGGTAGTACCACCACAACAGTGTAATGGTCCAGCACTCGCTGCCAGTGGTACTCTCTCATTTCTGCATTAATTCGCATGCCGCCCTCAAACACGTTCTTGCCATACATAGTCATGTTGCCTTTTTCTGTGTCGATTATCATCGACTTGCGGAGCTGTAAATACAATTGCATCGATAAGCTAATGTCATTACACCTGTTTATCAATAAGTAATCTTGATGATCGGTTCCTCGAAAAACACTTGCACAAAGAAAACGACAACGAACGTAGATTTACACCTATGATACGCACAATGTTATTTATTGAAACCCAAAAGTAAATAAATTATGAACAATTTCAATAATCTACACAATGGGCGGTCTTATCGCTAAAAGCGAAAAAAAATCTCTTCTACACATCTATTGTGTAGAGGATACTTGTCTGATATGTGATATGTGTAAAAGATATTAAAATCATGTCCATACAAAATCGGCAGTGGACCAAATCGACCAATAAAGACGTGATCGATTCTGACGACGTTTTGAGGGTCTTTAACTGGTAAAAATTTCCCCTCACTGTCTCATCACAATGAAATTTCCTGTTTCGGTCTGTACCAACCTATAAGATACCTCAAGGCTACAAAGCATTGAATCTTCGCTCTTCCTGATCGATCTTACTTACGTTTAGCCAATCTTTTGGAAAGTGTCGAGGACGATGATCGATAGCCGCTTGTTCGAGGTCTATGAAATCCACCGTCCGATAGCCAGGCTTCAAAATGTCCCCGTCGAACTATTGAAACGGAAAGTTATAGAGTCAACATTAATCAGAATACTTTATAACGGCAATATTTTTAATCTTTCAACTACCACCATCTTACCTAATTATGTCGCCATAATAACAATTATTTAAAAATTAAAAATGTTGTGTTGCGGCATTTAGAGGTAAGATAGGGTGAAGTGCGCCTCCACCTGCGGCCTTATCTTAGCTTGTAACCAGATGAGATGAAGGCTAAGCGCTTCCCCGTCTTACAATATAAAAACAAAATTACGCTCTCAAAAAAACTCCGCTGCGAGTGGTGAGTGAAATATGTGATCTCGGAGTGATTTTACTGGCTTTAGACAATAAAATCACTCCGAGATCACATTTTTCTATGGAATTTACATCAGAACAACTTCTCAGTTCGCGTGCGCCAAAATAGTGAAGGTTTCTCAAACCACGCCCACTTTTTGTTCATCAAACACGTTGTGACAACTTTGTTGTGGTATTTTAGGCAGCTGGAGCCCCGGCTTAAGGAGAGTTTATTCTAAAAACGAACTGGCCACCATAGGCAGAACACAAAAAGGCGCTTTTGAAAAAGTATTTAGTGTAATTAGTTCCGATTTTTATTATTTTCACGTTGACACAAAAATGTCGTCAAGCGATAGTGATTAGACTCTGGAGTTTATTTATCAGATGCTTTAGGGATTTATATTAATCTACTACCGGAAATATCAAAAGATAAATATAACAGAGCCTATTACGATTTTTATCGTTGGAGAACAACGAAAGGTGCGAAGACTTTGCCAGAACTCATATTAGGTTTATTTCCAACACGAAGTGTTGTATTTTCTTAGCTTCAAAACAAAAACAAAAAAAAACCCACGATTTATTAAATTACTAAAATCCATATCGGGTGTATACATACATAACCCAGAGTAACCTTTATGGAACGTCTCGTACGTGCCCAGTAAAAAAAAAACGCTTTTGGGACTATTTCGGGGATGATCGTGACGGCATGAATTGTGCGGTTTTTTAAAGACGGCAGGCATGATGTCGAAAACCGTGAAAAACGGTGTCCAATATCGATAACATTATGGCGATTTTTTTCGAATATTTGTTTTTTTTTACACGGCACTGCATGGCGCCCGTCGACGTGAGGCATAAAGATGTTAAGCCTCGCGTGCCCGTCATTTCACCGGCAACCATACCCTTCAAACCGGAACACAGCAATGCTGCTTGGCGGTTGAAATAGGTATGGTGGTAGTACTTCCTCGGACGAGCCCTTTCATAAGGAAAGAAAGAAAGAAAGAAAATCATTTAATTGACACAGGCACAAAACAAAGCACAGACACAGACGACAGAAAAAAAAAGAAAATACTAAACACTACAACTAAGTATCATATATAACTAAAGCTAACAAATACAAAATAATATGACTAACCTATATAAGGGGCTGTACTACTCTTAAAATATAAAAACGTATTGTTAATACTGACCACAGGTTTGATGTTGTCATGCAGAACTATGTTGCCACGGTGATCAATGATGAATAAGGACCCGCCTCCTCCGATCTGAATTTTGCATGATTGCATGGAAAAGTACGAATTGATTTTGGTATTTCGGTTCATAAAACAAAAACTTAGGATTCCACTCTTTGATAAAGCGTTTTATAGCGTTCAAAATTGAACGAAAACCGATAGCAATCTAAATCTTTTTTTTTTAATTAAGTTAGTAGGTCTATCTTTTAGCGACAATTTGGCCTACAATGTATATATTGTAATTTTTAGGAAAAAAACAGACGAAGGCTACTAGTTCACAGCTCAATGGGCGGTCTTATCGCTTAAATGCTATGAAATCATTATAGGTTTAGTTAATTCAAAACACTAGATTTTCTGATGTTACAATTTCACCCGCCATTTTGGTTTTCATACATTGGACATATTTTTGCATTACGCAGGGTCCATGGGGTTAATTTATTAATAACAATAGTGATTTAAATTCTTGGCTTCTTGCACACACTCACCTGATGGTAAGGCAGTAGCAGTTTCAGCTGGTCGATGGTAATATCAACACCGGCCACTCCTAAAAGTCGATTCACTGGATACTGTAAAAAAGTAACTAAACCTTTATCCCCTCCCCTACATCTCCTTACCAAGGAGTTATCGGTTCGGCGAGCTATGTGGCCTGCCCACTGCCACTTTAGCTTCCTTGAAACTCTAAAAATAGCTCTCTTCATAGCTCGCTGTGCGTTTTTTTTACTTATTCACGAGGTTATAGCCAGCGACCACATCATTAGGTGACGAAAAGAAACATAATACGTTGCATATTTTTTTATTTTATTAACAAAAATAATATTTTATTATATATAGCACTATTATATTTTACGGCTGAAATTAAATGGACCTTGGTGTGTTACTAAAGAGTACATGTCATATTGAAAGACTAGGTTACATTCAGACCGGGTCGGGTTGTATTGTATGTCCAGATAAATGTACAGAAGTTATATTTTTATAAATATCTACTCAGCAAGAAAAAACCTCTTCAAAGCTATTTTGAAAGCATTTCAATCGAAATTTTGGCAGCGTACCTACGTCAGTAGGTTTTTTGCACCCAGAAGCACGCTTTTAATTCACATTCTTTGGTAACAAAATACATTATTGACTGAATACCTCTTTAATTGGCTGACCGTTTACTTCATTAGCTTATCGTGCATCATCATTAAATGATATGCCTATAAAATAGGTACGTACCGTTCTCGTTGATTTCCTTTTCTTTTCCTGCAAAGTTATGATTGAGTATTGATAGGTAGAATTTTAGTTGCAAGTATATTATATACATTCAAATTCTGATTATAATGAGGTTTACCTCTTCAAGTTCAATCGTGATATTCTGAAACAAGAAATCTTAATTAGTATAAGGTTAAATCGGAGAATATCTTTTACTGTGGCGTCTGTTTTTTTATAATTTGAAATGGGTTAGCTCTTGACCACGGTTTGCCTTAGCATAGCCTGAGCAAAAATGACAGCTTCTGCTGGGAGTGTTTCTGGAAAATCTCTCCCCACGGTGGTCACAATAATTTTCCAAAGGGTTATATTTAATATGATTGAAACTCCCATTGGAGTCTAAATTGAATAAGTGAATAAATCTCTTGTCTGCCAGCGAGTTGGAAGTAAAAAAAACTTGACGATCTGCTAAAAAAAAACTACATTATTGTGATAATAATAACATACCTCAATGGTAGTACTCTCGAATACAGGAACAGACACGCTGATCTGCATCCGATATTTTACGTCTTCACCCTCATGGTATATACCCAATTTATCCTGTAATGTAAACGATTTACAGTGTTTTTTTTATTTTTTCATTTACACAATCCCTACGTTGTTCGTAGGGATTGTGCTTTGCTACGACGTAGCGACTCTCTACGAGTGTGCTACGACGTAGCTTTATCGTAGCGACAATACGTGACTTCTACGGCGCGGCGTAGTGAAAGTTTCGAAGCTAATTTTGCAGCGATGTAGCTAAGTAAAAAAAAATCTTCGAACTTCTAGTTCAAAACTATAAGATTTTATTATGTACGACGGGGGAGCGCTTGGTCTTTATGTCACAAAGTTTCAAGTTATGATAAGGCCAAAGGTCGAAGCGCAACAACACCCGAAGCATTGTTTGAAACAGCCTGAAGAACTGGCTATCGTACCTTTAAATGCCAGAACCATTTAGAATGTCTGAATCCCATTATTCAAATCACTTTACACCCTAGGGAACTTCATACAACTTTACCTCCCTTTGGAGATAATGCTTTGCTTTACATTGAGATTACATGATATTTATTTTTCAAGTATTACCTACCTTTTTACATTTGTGAAAATTGCAATTTGTATCTGTATGTTTCCCGAATAAAATATAATGTACCCAACTTAATTGAACATTGTCGAGCAGTTGTTGTGAAAAATATGTATACTTACAAGGTTTTCTTGATACATGAAGTCTTTATAGCGTTGCTCAGGTGATAACAGTTGCTCCTTATTTTTTCTCAGTTTTAGGTATCTGTATTTTTGTTCCCTTTGCTCCTTCGTTTGCCACTGCTGCTCGGCTCTTCTTGGGTCCTGAAGACATAGAGGCTGTTAAGATTTGTCTATCCAGTAACAAAATGATAAAGTACATAGTCGAAGACCTGACGAGAGATGGAGTAAACGGGTTCTTGAATGGAGACCTGGCATTTGTCACAGAAATATCATCGAAACTTACGAAGTAGATCGACAAAGTCGCGGGGTTCAAATAAATACAGAAGGCTTGTACCCTCAAGAAGGATGACGAGCATTGGAAGAGACCTTCACTCAGCATTGGGTGGTTATACAAATTACATTTAGGTATATTAAGATGGTTCCTCTGAGCTACGTACTTAGCTTCCACCTTCGGCTTTATCATAACTTGAAACCAGATGAAAAAAAGCATAGGCATAAAACGGTTTTTAATAAATTGTAGTTTCAAAACACGTCGAGGACAGCGAAATGGTAAATTAGCCACTACTTTCTTACTATAGGCGACATGCAACTGATAACAACAAATGAAAAGTATCGAAGTATTCTATCCGTAATCTAGTTCCCATATTACAAGCTATGCTTAGTTTGTAGCTAGATGGCGCTGAGTAAAATTAATGTCCTGTAATATGTATTAATATTATTTTATTTAATGTTTTACAACGTCTTAGTAGTGTCTATTTTTCCATATTGGCTATCCCTAACTGATAATCGATAATCACTCGGCTAAGGAACCACATCAGATGTGATCTGATGTGGTCTACAGCCCATCAGTGTCCACTGCTGGACAGAGCCTCATCCAAAGCTTAACTAAAACACAAAACAAAGGAGGGTTTTGCCATAATCACCTCGATTGGCAGGCATATTATCTACAGAAGGAAGCTGCTATCCTTCCTTTGGTGAGATCCCTTAGTCGGCTTTTACGACATCCATGGCCTGAGTTGGAGGGGTCTACCCCGTACCCCTTTTTTCCTATATTGGTTTCATAACTTAAAAATCGATTCTTTGATGTTTTTCAAAGGTTGTCTGAAAGAAATAGCTTCTTAGCGATAAGACCGCCCATTGTATGTACATATATTTTTTTAAGTTATCCTGTTTAGCTTTAAGGTGTGCTTAAAGTATTTTCAATCATTCATTCTTAAGTTATGGAAAATGAAAAGATTATTATCCACACTGTATTTTGTAGCTTCAATTCTCCATTCGCGCTACTAAATCTGTGAATTAGCAGATAACGATACACAATTAAGATTGGATCAGTGCCACAGATTGAAACATTTTTCATTGAGTATAAATTTGAACAATGTTTGATACATTGTTATAATTGTTAGAAGTTACTTAGTTGAACTTATTAATCATGTAAATATTTATTCACAAAGAATTAAACACGATATGTTCAATTAAACTGTGTACAAGGGAAGATGGACTAAGGACCGTTACAAACGGTCTATAGGTAACTCGACTGTTCCAGACCAGTACCAGACGAAAGCGTGTACAAAACACTGACTGCATTGTTACGTTGAATAGCTATGCTAATTCGCTGCCCTAAATAACAGCCAGCCCTTGGGCCATGTGTTACCTCAATATTACCATAGAAGTTGTACTAAGGAAAAGTAAACAAATTTACGATATTAAAACATGATAAAATTCTGCCTTACTGTAGATTACTTAATTGATCTCTTCCAAACCGCATTTGGATCTTGAAACCAAACAAGATGTTAAACGGCAAATGGACCTAAAGATGTCACACAAATCTGTATCCAATACCAATGATATGATATTCTTGTTTATTTTGACGCTGTGTTTCAGTGATATTTTAGTTCAGTTATATTTTTAATATATTTTTGATTTAGACTTCCGTATCCTAAGGCTACAAACGTGCCCCTATTAATAAACCTCCGCTAACCGCCCGTCCGGCCGGTCCAGCGAGCTGTCTCATGAACTGTAATTTGTAGACAGTTGAAATTTTTACAGTGTGTGTATTGCCATAGGGGCAATATAAATTTAATCAAAAATAAATAAAATTCAACAACATAAACACAACACTCAACAGGTTAAACTCTTTTTTTTAGCAGTTATCGGTTATTCACTCAGATTTTTTAGGATCATTTTGAAACGTCAAATCTACCGCCTGTTCGGAATCGCGACCAGCGCACAACACAAGAGAAAGGCAAGAAACTCTACAAATTGCTTAAAATTACTTACAAATTACTAACTATTACAAATTATTCGTTCTTATCTTCTAGGTAATCAGATTTTTTTATTTTATACAACGATCTGGTTTTTTTGTATCGAAATGCGGGTAAGAACCCTACCTAGGTGTACTTTGTCGGTTTGTCTTATTTCACATCATCACTTGTTAGACTTACTTCGACATGAGCGTACAGATCGCTGAACACCGAAGGACGGTGCTTCCGCTGCGCGACGAGGGGGCGCTCCAGGATCCTGAGGACCTGTATGACCTGCTCCGTAACGTCAGCAGGTGAGATGAACTCCGCAAAGTACCCATCTCTGTCACAGGACAGGTGGTCTGCGAAGGCGCGTGTGTTATCACGTACCCCGTACTTCTCGTGAAGCCATAGGATAAAAAGCCTGCGTAGAAAGCGATAATTCCTGATAGAACCACTCTTCAGGGTTCGGGGAAGGGCTCACTCTATACAGGGTTAAGCGCGACTTTGTTAATAGGTGCTTGTAACTATTTAACCGCCTCTGTGGTCTAGTGGTCAGCCCACAGGTGTCAGATCCAGATGTTCCGGGTTCGATCCCCAGAGGGAGTATAATACTGTGCTTGGTTTGGTGGGTGGTAGTTCTTTTTTAAGGTCCGCCTGGCTAGCTACCACCATCTTACCTAATTCTGTCACCATAACAGCAGTTCTAAAATTGTTATGTTCCGGCATTTAGAGGTAAGATAGCCAGTTACTCAGTTGGTTGAGGATTTCGGGTGCAGTGCGCCTTAGTCTCGGTTCGTAGTGTCAGAACAACTCTTAACTACAGAGTTCACAAGAGAACCTAATTAGAGTTCGATAAATTTAAGTAAGTAGTTTCGTTTCCCTACACTGTTGACACGTTGAAGGGTTACTATTTAAGGTACACTCTGTCTCTAAAAGGACTAGAAATAGTAAACTGAAATACCCCCCTAATCTTGGAGTCTTACCTAATCCGTCCTCGGGGATCTAGATATCTCATCACCTCCGTAAAGTTCTGCTCCATGCTATCCGTGAGAAGGACGATCGCTTGCTGGCAAGATGCCGGCCTGTCCCCGGGATTGCGTTCCCGTTGTAACAACCGCACTGCAGTCTCCATAATCTCACTCATAAGGGTCAGGTTATTCACTTTGTACCCCTTCAACGCAGCTATGATGGCTGCTGAGTTTACATGGTCCGCCTGTTGAAAGGATTTGTTTATTTTAACATCATAAGCATAATTTGATGTTAGCCTTAAAACTAGACATATAAAAAAAGACACTGGTCTTATCTCTTAAAAGCGAATTTTATGCTTCAAGAGGTGGATGGCGCTGCACAAATAAATAGGGATTTAGCTTAATTTACAATAGGTATAGGTACAAACCAAAAAGCATAGAAACACTACTTACCTATGCACCTATATACCTGCAATTTCGAAAAGAAATAATTTTAAGGTTATATGAAAGTTAATTTTTGAACCTGAAATGCCTATATGTATGTACAGGTTGAGTTTTTTTCCAGGGCCACTGAGGCGAAGTCTGAAACCGTGAGTGTTATCAAAAAGTCATGTTAGGAGTTACGTGCCCGATTAAAAAAAAATCTACATTAAAAATAAATGTTTTTTAGTTTTACTGGAAATGTGAGTTTTTGTAACAAAATATATTTTTGTGTTTTTAAGTTCTTTGTTTGATAATAAAAAATCATGTAATATGACTATGTGCCCAAACTTGTTGGTAAAATTGCAAAATTGTAAATGACATTATCCGTCGAGCGTTTACCAGTGTCAATGTGCCAGCCGTTCTTGAACCGAATGGTCTGTTACGTGATGATGGTAAGCGGCCCGACGGTATGACTCTTGTCCCTTGGGAAATGGGTAGGCCTTTGGTGTGGGACGCTACCTGCGTCGACACCCTAGCGCCATCTCATCTGCCTAGGACATCGGTTAGGGCTGGTGCGGCGGCTGATTTGGCCGAGGATCACAAAAGGCGCAAATATAGTGGTCTCGACAGAGCTTACCTATTTGAGCCTTTTGGGGTGGAGACCTTGGGTCCGTGGGGAGCCGGTGCCCTCCGGGTTTTCAAAAATATTGCGGGGCTTTTGATTGAGGCGACACGTGACCCAAGGGCTGGCTCTTATTTAGGCCAGCGAATTAGCATAGCTATTCAGCTTGGCAATGCAGCCAGTGTCTTGGGCACGCTTCCATCTGGTACTGGTCTGGAACGGTTGAGTTACCTATAGGCCGTTTTTAACGGTCCTTAGGTAATCTGACTGATTCCTTTGTACATAGTTAGTTTAATTGTACTTTTTATTGAATAAATGTCTATAATACCATAATTTTAAAGATATAAACATAACCATGTCTGTGGATTAGTGGTTCAACGCACCGATTTCAGATCCAGAGATCCCGGGTTCAATCCCCATGGATAGTACAATATATTGTGCTTGTATTGGTTGGTGGTAGGACTTTGTTTGGGTCCGCCTGGCTAGCTACCATCTTACCTAATTATGTCGTAAATGTTCTGTAATTGTTCTAAAAAAATTTTGTATTCCGGCCAAAGATAAATTTATAAATTTTGAATTTTTAAAGTGTTCCAACAACTTTGGGCACATATTAATCACACATATTTTTTTTTATTTTGAAACAGAACTCAAATGCAAAATTTTTTTTTTCAAAAACTCACTTTTTCAGAAGAACTAAAAAAAATAGTATTTCTTTGATGTAGAACTTTTTTTTTTTAATCGAGCACGTAATTCCTAGCATGACTAATCAAAATCTCGAAAAACATGATCCTCCTTCTGAGGCAGTTGGGTAAAAAGGTTACATTCACCGGCACAAAAGTATTATCGAAACTCCTGAGGCAGTTCGATAAAAAGATCATAGTTACCGGCCAAAGAGTGTTATTGAAACAGGTGATCGGCGACACCGCTTTCACATTGAACCTCAGCACATTCACTTGGTCATCATCCGTGAGCGCACTGAGCAAGGCCAGCGTGAACTGTTCCGCTACCAGCTGGAGAGCGGAGTTGTTCATTGACCCTGACGCGTCGAGGAGGATCAGGATGTCACGAGGAGCGCCCTGGGAGCTCACGTACCACGGTCGGAGGCGGCAGTCATACACATCGTTCTCGGGATCAAATTCCAGTTTGAAGTTGCTACTCCATGGAGACGCTGGCGAAAAATAAACCAGTTGAGGTGGATCTACAGAGTACAATTTTAGGGTGGATGTCCGACACTTGGTAACACAAAGCGTTACAAAATGGCCGGTAATATGGGAACTTTTTTTTATTTATTTTTATTGTACAGCGGGAATGTGCTCAGCCTTCATCTCACCTGGTTACAAGTTGAGATAAGCCCGAAGGTGGAGGCGCACTTCACCCGGAATCCTCAACAACCTGAGGAACTGGCTGTCTTACCTCTAAATGCCAGAACACAACAATTTTAGAATTGTTGTTATGGCGAAAGAATTCAGTAAAATTGTGGTTGCTAGCCAGGCGGACCCAAACAAAGTCCTACCACCAACCAAACCAAGCATAATAATATTGTACTCCCCATGGGCATCGAACCTGGAACCTCTGTATGTAAAATCGGTGGGTTAAACCACTAGACCACAGCGGTGGTTGAACTAGATTGCGGTTAAGATACATTTATTGTAAATACATACAATATAATACCCTAAAAGTACAAGTTCGTAGCTGACTGCAGACAGCAGCAGAAGGCGACAGCGATAAGTGACAATGCTGGTTCCTATGTCTTGTGTTATGTTTTGAATTTGTATGAAGCTATGTCGTACCTTACACAGAACAAATTTTCTGCACACAAATATTTTCCCTAAGTGGGAATCGAACCCACATCCCACAGCGCAGAAGGCAGAGCTACTTTTAACTGAGCTGAGAGGTTTAATTATAAAATATATACAAATGTGATATGCACAAGGTATTATGAAGACGCGATTAGAAGCTAGTCCTTCATACTATATGACATGCATAAAGGTTTGTGTCCGTTTTACCAAAGAGTTATTTTACTTGTAACCAGGTGAGATAAAGGCCAAGTCATTTCTCGTCGTACAATAAAAAAAAAGAAGACATGTCAGGTTAATTCTCTAAATGAGACTTGGAAATCATAAATTGAATTAGGTAGCATATATATAAGATATAAGATAAATTTAGTTCTCTCAACTTATGTCTACATATACAGTACTTATCTACAACTCAACATGTTCTTTACAATAGAAAAACCTAACTTATTAAACTAATAAATTAAAATTAACATTGAGTAGCCTCAAATAGGCATATTGTAGGTACTAAATAAGGGGTTTTGTTATGTGGGTAATTTAGATAAGTATGTAATTATTAGATATGTAATGGGTTAGGGTAGGATGAATTAGATTAGGGTTTCTCCGCTAACTTTGGTCTTCACACTAGGATTCCCTGTGTTGTGAAGACCAACATTGAGTTACATAATTATACTATATTTCGTAAAACAGTCTAAAGTCCACCACCAAGTCAGTCTTACCGGGATAATGTCTGAGGAACCCTTTGGCGCTACAAAAGTATTGGTAGTCAATTGTAGAGTCTTGCGCATAGTTCTTCTGAAACGTGGAAAGTAGGCCTTCAGACCAGGCCAGGTGTGGCAGCACACGGGTGTCTAGAAATATAAAAAAATCACTTTAATATTCTCGAATAAATGTCATGAAAAATCATGACTCCTCTTGTCGTGAGAGCGGCCGACAGATTCACAAATTCTTTTTGTTAAAAATTCAAAGGCAATAAAAATAATATGTACTATAAAACTATGTACTTATGAACAGTCAACACTAATTACCGACAAAACTCATTTATTAATAGAGTCTTGTTTCTTGTTTCTTTTTTTATTTGTTTCAATCTTGGAGTCTTCAAATCCAGAGTAAATAGGTTCCTTTTAGGCAGGCGTGTTACATCTTAGGTCACACTTTACTTGATTTACATGTAAGCTGGTGGTCAAACGCTTACCTCTAAAATACGCTCACCAATAAAAAAAAGAGTGAGTAGTATATTCAATAATACCTACAAAGAAAGCGAGACAATAGACTTGTTTTGTACAAGTGTGAGCTCGGCGCGCCGGATGCTGAGCATTTAATAATGCTCCTCGATTAATCCCAGAGAAATCGTTCCATTATCCTGTTTTTTTTATTTAAAAGCCAAACTACTAGAACGATTTTGATAAAATTTCTATAGGACCAATCTGGAATTATTTCCTCTCAAACAAAAAAATATTTTTTCAAATCGATTGATAAATGACGGAGTTCTGAATTGACAAACATTAAACAAAATATACAACCGAGTTGAGAACTTCCTTTTATTTTAGTTTTTTTTTAAGTTGGTTAAAAAGCTTTGCCATTGAGTGAGCAGTAGATAGGTTAGTAACATCTGCGACTTTGAGTCATGGTAGGTGAATCTTCATTACCGCAAGGAAAGACTTCGGCTGCAGTGTGCACACTTGTTTTCTCGAGAGAGATGGATGTATCAAAGTGCTTGCTTGGCAGCAGCTTCATTCTTTGAATACTTGTACAGTTTGGCAGCGATTCCCCTATGTTGTCGGCTTCTCGGAATTGGGACTCCCATGTCTGTTTTGTTTCGTCTAAGGCCTGAAAATAATAACATTTTATTTTAGCTTTTAGCTTAAAAACTAATAATAACACTTTACAGGATGCTCGATACAATATTTTTTCTTGAATTATCCATAAACCCGCTAGTAATCTTTTGGGTAAATAAAACATTTAACTTAAAATGTAATCTGAGTGAGTCGCCTTTATACCAATTCATCAACGAACTTCGTTTCTAGCATCTCGTCAGTATATCACGAAATCCTTTCTTAGTTCACCCCAACAATACCTACAAAAGGAACAGTACCCTTTGAGCTTCAAGCCTCTAGGACTTCTGATTTAGGCTGTGAATTGATTGTCAGTCACTCTAGACAATGACAATTTTGTATATTTGATACCTAGGTTCGTATGGTCTATAAAACTGTGTCCGGTTGGTATGATAATATAAAATACATGTAGTATTTTTTATTTGCAATGGTATTAAAAGGCCTTGCATGCTTCTTGTTGTGTATGATCTAGGTAGTGAAAAAGTCTGCTTTGTCATTTTATACAAATGTTGAATAGCAACATTTTAAAGAAAACAGAAGCATTCAGAAGCAACACATGTGCCATAAATTGCCGCTATCTTATAGCAATCTCTAAATTAGCTAATCTTTCTCAGTAAAAAAATACTAGGACTATCTTCAATAACGCTAATTGTGAAAACTTGTTCTTCGATAAGTCTCGTGATGGATATTTCGCAGACATTCAAAACTCTGATTGCTATCTGTAGGTACCTCTTTGTAATCTAACTGGTCAATCAATCAGTCTATTATTTATTACATGATACAAATTAGGTATATTTCGCTAATGTACAGGAGTTATTGAACTAGCCACAAAAATGTGATATGATGAATACTATAAATTGTAGTTATGCAAAATGGCGCCGCGGCAGACCTAACCTAGATAAAGATGTCGCGATTCAAATTCAAAATTAAATTCAAAATTA
The DNA here is from genome assembly GCA_951394065.1 of Venusia cambrica. Lineage (NCBI taxonomy): Eukaryota > Metazoa > Arthropoda > Insecta > Lepidoptera > Geometridae > Venusia > Venusia cambrica. Next base: position 13,715,621 of record OX596035.1, read on the forward strand.
TTTATTTGGATTTAAAACAATGTACAAAAACTGATGCAAAGATAATGCTCGCAAGAGTTTTAGAAAACTGTGTCGCGAAACCATTAACGCCCTCCTCCGTAGAAACTGTATCCAAAAAGATGAGGTTGACATGTTTGACAACGCGTGGGTTGAACCAGCTCGGGTTCGTGACTTTGCTCAGCAGTGGGACACATCGGGCTAGTAATCAAAAATAAATAGTTACTTGCTACTACCAACTCTGCCTTCTGCGTTTTAGGTTGTGGGTTCGATTCCCACCCAGGACAAGCATTTGTGTGATGAATAGATGTTTGTTCTGTGTTTTGGTGTTGTATCATGTAGTACGTATGTATGTACAAAAAAAAAGTATTTAAGTATTCTATCCGTAATCTAGTTCACATATTACAGGCAATGCTTAGTTTGGGGCTAGATAGCGCTGTGTGAAATTAACGTCCTGTAATATATAAAAAAAACGTATGGATATGTTGATGTTCTTTTATACAATTTATTACAATAATTTATCCTAAAGATACGTACAATTAAACTTAATATTTACAAGGGAAGCAGGCGGGTAGAGAACATTACAAACGAGCTGGGTAACTCAACTACTCCAGACCTGTACCAGATAGAAAAGTGCCCAAGACCGGTGACGACCCGTCCACCCACTTGACTTTCCCACTGGTTCACCCACTGTGCTTGTGTGAACCGAATTAAGTACCTAGTTATCGTTTTTTTTTTATTTCGATAAATTCAAATAAATTGAAACATTTATTTCGCTTTCATTTTATTAAAAAAAAACTAACATAACATTCTCTCACTTTATAAATAAAAAACATGCGTTTGTATTGAGTTGGGAGTTTGAATTTATTTTGCATAAAATCTTTTTATTAAAACCACTGGCCAAAGCAAACAAAGATAAGGTTGTCTATGACATTGGCTGCATTGCCATGTTAAATAAAATAAAAATAAAATAAAATGTTGAATAGCTACCTATGTTAAGGCCGACGGGGGAAGCGCACTTCACCAGGAATCCTCAACAGTCTAAAGAACTGGTTATTTTACCTCTTAACGCCGGAACACAACAATTTAGAATTGTTATTATGGCGACATATTTAGGTACCTAAATAAGTGGTAGCAACCAAGCGGACATAAACATAGTCCTACCACCAACCAAACCACATTTGTACTGCCCTGGGGATCGAACCCGATCGAAATACCTCTGGATCTGACACTGGTGGGCAATACCACTAGACCACTGGCGGTTAAAGTTTATATGATGATGAAGTTTTTAAGACCTTACCTTTTATAACAATGACAATGTTTACCGATAGCGGTTCAATAGTCTGAATGTACTGTGCTTTGTTTTATTTACTTGCTGAAATGTCAGGACTTTTTAAGAGTTCGACGGGTAGGTGCTTCACCTTCATCTTACCTGGTTCCAAGTTAAGATAAGTCCAAAGTGGTAAACGCACTTTGACTGGAATCTTCAACCAACTGAGGAACTGGCTATCTTACGTCTAAATTCCAGAACACAACAATTTTAAAGAATTGGTGTTGTGTCGGCAGACTAGGTAAGATGATGGTAGCTAACCAGGCGGACTTAAACAAAATCCTACCACCAACCAAACCAAACACTATATTGTACACCCCTCGGGGATTGAATACGGGACCACTGGATCTGATACCAGTAGTCGAACCACTAGACCACAGAGGCAGTTATCTGATAACGATTAACAGTCCCACCAGGATAAGATATTATAATATAAATATAAAGATAAGATATCGTTGTCCTATTGATGGGATAAACTGGGACCAACAGAAAACTACCGTTCGAACATGATGTAATCTATCCATCTACTAACTTACATAACTGGAGTCAAACTCATAATCACTAGGCGGTTGTTCCTTCGGCGTGGCTATTTCTTCTGCCTTTTTCATGATTTGCTCAGCAGCATGCACTCTCTTTAAGAGCACCTCTTCAAGTCTCTTGGCTGCCTTCATCACGATCGCAGAGCCATCTCGAAACTCCATCTTCGCGTCTTTGAAGCCTTTGAGTAGCTCGTCTTTCCGAACTACTTTCGTCTCCAATTCGATCAGATCATCAGATATTTCTTGTGCCCATGACTTTAATCTGTTAATAATTAACAACGTTCATTTACACATTACAAACATGCAGGACAAGCCTTATAGTTCAGTTGGTCTGCCTTCTCTAGGTTCGTCTAGGTTGTGGGTTCGATTCCCACCCAGGACAAGCTTTTGTGTGATGATGAGTGTTCTGTTATAGTAGTAGTCATGTTGGCTTTGTTCTTTGTGGATGTGGCCTATGCAGTAAGGCATTGTTTTAGGCACGAGATGCATTTAACATCAGGTGGGCTTAATAGCTAGTTACGTCTCCTAGTTGTATAAAAAAAAACGTATGTATTTACAAAAAAAAAGAGTATAAAAGTATTATAATTACAACCTCAAGCATTGCTTGAGGTTAGTGGCGCTGTGTGAATTTAATGTCCTGTAAGACATATGTATTTTACACTTTATTCATTTATATTTGTATATTTTACATGTACAACATATACGTATAATTATGTACCTTTGTACTTTGAACAATATTTTCATCATTTGTAAAAAATCAAAGATAACCAACAAAGTTTGTCTTCTGCTGCGAGACATGAACCTCCTACGAAACTGCACAAATTTTCCACAATCTTCACACGCATGACAGGAATTTTTTATAGCATATTAATCACCACGCTTGGCAGGCTAGATAATTGTTGCCGGATGAAGTAGCCTTCTGTACTTCTTCTGGTGAAATCCTACTTAGTTCTAGTTTTGTCACATTGGCAATGAGATAATTGTTACATGTGATGAGGCATCGATTTTGAAAATACTTACAAAGACGGTGATATAATCTCCGGTGGAGGTTCAGCCTTTTCAGGCGCTCGCCCTGGAGTTATTTTAGCTTTGGAATAATTCGTGATCTTAACCGGAGGGTCTTTCAGTTTGTTGATTTTCGTTAAAGCCTGTTCGTGCTCCTCTAGGATTTTTTTTATATTCGCAACATCTGCTGTTTTGTTTGTGCTTTTCGATTTACTCGACACAGATAGAAAACATATAGTTAGCAAGAATATTTGTGTCTTCATATTTCATTTATAAAATCACACGCACAGAAAAACTAGTCCAATTACTTTGGCTTTGGCTTCTTTCTAGAAAAAATATTGACACTTTTAAGCTATTTATTGTTCTGTTTAAAAACAATACACTATTTGAAAAATTAGAGATTTAGACTTTTAGATAAGCACAATGAATAAGTTATGTGAGCTCAGAGACCCGAATCGTGCGTATATGTTGGTAAGTAGGATGAGACTGCAGAGTGGTAGTTGGGCGGGCGGCTGGCAACGCCGCCCGACATCCTGGCGCCAGTCTCAATGAGAGGTACCTACTACTGAAGGGGCGACATTTGATAACCCACAATATGACGAGCCGTATTTATGCCATCTCAAATATATCACTCACAATTTAAGGACAAGCCTCACAGCTCAGTGGGTAGTAGCTCCGCCTTCTGCGCTGTAGGTTGTGGGTTCGATTCCCACCCAGGACAAACATTTATGTGATGAATATAGATGTTTGTTCTGTGTTTGGGTGTTGTATTGTATGATAAGTATGTATTTACAAAAAAGAAGCATCTATGTATTCTATCCGTAATCTAGTTCCCATATTACAAGGTATGCTTAGTTTGGGACTAGATGGCGCTGCGTGAAATTAGTGTCCTGTAATGTAATGTTTATTTATTTAATTTGTGATTTTGCAGTTCAAAGTCAATCTCATTCTCTCTTGAGCATGTTTTAAGCGAATTCAATTGTAGTTTATTATCTACTTATAATGGTTTAGCAATAATTATAGATGAGTAGGTACTTAAAGTATCGTAGAATATTGTGTGTAAGATAAATTAAGTAGATACGCGTAAGGAAGTAGCTAGTCGATTTGTTAGATATTGTTTCAGGAAAAGCATGTGATTTTTTTCAAATTATCAAATATTAGTGTTCCGTAACATTTTCAACCACATTATACCCATTATAAGACGAAACTAAATATGACTAAAGTTTATATTCAGTAAACCAATGCAAAATCACATTCCCTAAAAAATATTTTAAATCGTTGCGATTTGCTGGCGAATACCTCCTAAGTCGTCATGTTGTTTTTGCCGCGTATATATTTATTGTCAAGTTTGGTGTGGCTACCGTTGTACAGAAGATTTTGATAACTATATCTCTGGGAACCCGAGGAGTATCTCAGACCTAAAAACAGACGAGCATCTTTCTAACCGACTTTTCAAAATGGAGAATGTTCCTAAATATGTTTAGAGTTCTAAGATTTAAATCAATCCATATTCATTTCCAATGTAATTTAGTTTCAAGTCATTAATCACAATGATCCATGAGATTCCTCTTTGTTAATTAATATCATTTCGGTCGGTAAAATAACGATTATAGAATTGTAAATTCTATAATCATACCTAAAACACATACCTAAATATACTATAATCATGACCATATTTGAACAGATTTATTTCGGCAAAAATATTTTTTTATTATTTATAACTCGGAAAACAACTGTTTAATAAATACAAAATAAATTTAGTTAAAAATATCGAATCGTTTCCATATTTTCGTGAAGGTGCCATTAAAAACAGAAGATAGGTACCTACTTACCTAATCACCGAGATTTTCTATTTTGATTACCAATATCGCTATCTCAATTACCGATAAAATTATTTGGCATAACTGTTCCTTCTATAAATAGTCTAGATTATAAGCGAATTGAGTGTATATTTCCGGACGTTCGGGTATAAAAATTGTTTGAACAATTTAGCCCCAACAGTCCATACGAAGATCATCATGAGAGGTTGGTGTGTGATAGATCTAAGTTTATTAATTACAGTGATATACGTACGTTAATGTTGTAAATTTAAAACGAATAAGGGGATGGATTTTTGAATATAATGTTCTTAGTGCACTACGTTACCTTTGTAGGAAAATTGTATGCTTATTTATACCCACCGGCTCTGTGCACTGTCTGTTAGTGAGTCAGTGTTAGGAAAATCTGTGTTTTCTTTTAATGGGTGGAGGAGACGAGATCCATGTATCAGTGTGGTTTTTAATTAATAATTGTGGTAAGCCTTCATCAGGTAGTCAAGAAAGGAATCGAATGTTTCAGGTTTATCAGTGCTATTATTTTTGGTCGGAGTCGCGGCGGTGGCTCGCGGGCAAGTCGAAGAGTGCCCATCCGAGCAATCCATCGACTGGAGCATTGAGAAGCTGATGCGTCACGAAGACTGCAACAAGTTCTACAAGTGCACTTTTGGCGTGCCCATCGAGTACTCCTGCTACGACGGCCTATACTTCAACTTGGTGACCTGGGAGTGCGATTGGCCACACCTTGTCGACTGCGAGGACAGGAACGATCCTGCTCTGACCACCTTAGCTCCTGCTACTGAATCCACTGCTGCTCCTACTACCACTACCACTACCCTTGCACCTACTACCACGACCACTACTACCACTACCCCAGCACCTACTACCACGACCACTACTACCACCACCCCAGCACCTACTACCACAACCACTACCACCACTACCCCAGCCCCGACTACTACCACCACAACCACCACTACCCCTGCCCCGACTACCACTACCACCACCACTACAACCCCGGCCCCAACCACCACTACTGAAGAACCTACTACGGAATGTGAGATTGAAGAATTCCCCGAACCTCAGCCAGAGCCCCAGCCAGAACCGGAGACAGAGGAGAATGTGATTGAGTTCCTGCCCAACGGGTGCCCAGTAGACCCTCACATTCACTGGCTGCTTCCTCACGCGGACGACTGCACCCTCTTCTATTACTGCGTCTGGGGAGAGCTCGCTCTCAGGGAATGCTCTCCTGGCACTTACTTCAACCCAACACTCCAAGTATGTATCTAATTCATTTCACGACAACTAAATCTACAAATATATCCGATCTAAAATTCTCTGGTGGGTTTTCTAGGACTACCTAAGGAACTCACTAGTGGATTCTATGACGTTAGGTGTACGATTTTCAAAGGTTGGGTAGCAGCATACTTGTATACATCCTCCCATCTTGTCTGTCTAGTAATAATGGATGGCAATACCTTGTTTCAAGTCGTGAAGGCTTACATTGCCGGTATGTTGATTCAATGACATTTATTGTACGACGGGGAAGCGCTTGCAGCCTGAAAGTGGAGGCACACTTTACCCGGAATCCTCAACAAACTTAGGAACTGGCTATCTTACCTCTAAGTGCCGGAACACATCATTTTTATTAGAATTGTTGCTTTGGCGACAGAATTAGGTAAGATGGTAGCTAGCCAGGCGTACTTAAACAAAGTCCTAACACCAACCTAAAATTGTAATATGGAAACTAGATCATGGATAGGATATATATATTTGTAAATACGTACTTAATGATACAACACCTAAAACCAGAACAAACATCTATATTCATTACACAAATATTTGTCCTGGGTGGGAATCGAACCCACAACCTACAGCGCAGAAGGCAGAGCTACTACCAACTGAGCTATGAGGCTTGTTGGTGAGACTTAGACTTTTTGGAGGAGGCTTATTTTACTGTGGGATCTTCGTTGGCTTTTTGTCAGGCGAACCAATGCTTTCTGGAATACCTCGCTTCATCGTAGACTTTATCCCTGATCTGGCCAAGAGCTAGACAATCCTTAACTGAAGTCGCCCTTTACTACATCTACGGGACGATAAGGAGGAACTCATATTTTTAACATAAGCCGCGGCGGTGATATTTTCTTTCACTTAAAATGGGTCAACTCTTGACTCGAAGTCAGGCGTTGGCTTGCCCGGGCAAAGATAATATCTAGGATTTGTCTTTTATGTATTTCTTTGGATGTAATTAGGATTTAAGGTAAAATAGTCATCTGTCTAAGCATATACCTGTATTTTATAGGTATCTAGAATTTTCTAGATTCGCCAATCACGTTAATAGGTACGTCACGGGTCAGCTTTTAAGCTTGTACAAAGATCAGGTCCAATCTTGCATGGAGTCCTGCTGCCATGTCTGGGATGGCTCAGCCAAGTATCAGCTCAAAACCCTAGATGGACTCGATCGAGCGTCGTGCTGCTAGGCTCATAGGTGATGATTCGCTTGTTGAGGAATTTTCAGAGTCTAGAACATAGGCGGCGGGTTGTCAGGATGTCTGTGTTCTATAAATTCCACTTTGGCGAGTGTGCGCACATTATCTTTGACCTAATCCCTCCATCCCCATTCCATCACCGGACTAGAAGACGTACGGCAGGTTACTGTTGTGCCGAACTCAGTATCATCTCTACCTTTATCATGAATACTGGTAAGGAATTACGAGTACAATCATGGCGTATTTAAGTCCAGAGAGAGCGTGCTCCATCTTGGGCCACATCTTTTCTTGTTTTTCAAGTAAGCTGGTGGTCAAACGCTTGGCTATCACCAATAAAAACAATCTGGAGGGCTGGTAAATACACGAATGTGGTACAAATACTTTACTACTTGCAGGTTTGCGACTGGCCAAGAGACGCTGGATGCACAGTCTCCGTCAACAAGCATGCTGCCTTCAGACGCCATCTCCTCAACCATATCCCAGCTTAGACCTTAGAATATGACTTACACATACGAGTTTTTATCTCATGTTATGTAGATCTAGAAATGTTGGACAATATAGAAGAGTACTAAACGAAAACTGTACCACATAATATGCCAAGTGTGCCAATAATTTGGTAAATTCAAAAGACAATAAAGTTGTGGACATTTTCAATTAGCTTTGATTTTAATTATCTGTGTCACTTTTCCCTAGTATTACCACAGTACATCATCCTTGCGACGATATTCTCACTGCTAAAAGTCGAGACCTTAAGAGTCGATGATACCTGTAGCTTATGTTTAGCGATCATATCTTCCACCACAATACTGAAGCATTTACTTTGAAATTAATATATGTTATCGATCAGGATTGATGCTAGAATGCTAGTGTGGCGAAAACACAAAAACATAAAATTATATCGATAAAAAAAAAATTACAAATTTGTACCAAAAATTACGCCCAATTAGGCCTTGAGTGTGCGTCCTGAGTGACGGCGCATCGCGTTGGCGGAATGAACGGCGCACTAAACAAATGTACGAACCGTTTAAACTTGTCTGGAGTGCGAGCGGGCGCGCACATTGATGCGCTTATCAATACGCGGATTTAGATGTTTAGTCGCGGATAGTGAAGGGGATTTAAATTTTCTCATAACTAACCTCAAATTAGAACATTTGTAGCCATAATTTCGAATCGCGACTGCTTCGGCGCTGCGGGATGTGTAGCCCCTTAACCCTTGCGTAACCAAGCACGTGTACTCACGTTTAGTTACAGTGGGCCTCAGTTGCCCTCCCTTTGCGCTGTAGAAAAACACTAGGTGTAAGGCAGACAAGACCATGCAGAATCGGGGTTGGCTGATTCGTTTCGATTGCAGCTAAAATTTTGTACAGATATTGTTTTGGACCAGGTAAACAAATACGCTACTTTTGACCCAAACACCAAGCGGGCGAAGCCGCAAGCAGAAAAAGTAAATGTAAATGTAGTAAATGATAAATACCTATGTAAAATCATTTATATGAACTTACATAATATCATAATTAACACATCAATAACAATTGATGAGTTAACATTAAACAACAAAGAATGTTCAGTGATAATTATATTCATTCCTTAAACCTTAAAAAATTTGCAACGATTTTGCTTGCCTAGAAGAAACAGGCAATGCATTCCAGAGCCCTGAACAGTGATGGAGTACGCTGGTACCGATGTATATGATGTGACATCCTCACCGCAAAAAATCTACTTATGTCGTGAATCGTCGTATCGTACTTACTCATTCTAATAACCAATACCAATGTAATAAAATACAATACGCGGTGAAGTGCTTCGCAGGTTATAGAGATTTCCCTCGGCTGAATTCACATGCCCGGTGATACAAACTTGTATATAGCTCAGTGAGTGATAGTTAATTGATTCAGGCGCTATTTTGGGGAAAGCCATTGTTCAAAATAAATAATCTGAAAACAGAAAGCTATTTAGTAACAAATCCGCTAAATTAGTTTGAAAAATTTCAAATAGACACGTGTTTCTCCTTTACACGATGCATCCTCAGTAAATAGAGTCTTGCTGCTAAGATGACGTGCCCTCCGCCGACGTGTTGCCGACCCGAGATCTGTGCAGCAAGTATCAGCGCTCGGAACAGCAAAACTAATTTAGCGGATTTGTTACTAAATATGTTTCTGTTTTAGATTAATATAGACAGAGCGAGTGAGTTTTCATTGTTGATATGATGGGTTTGCTTACCTCTGGGCTTGTCTTACTCTAGGCTCTGGCCTACAGCTAGACAAGCTCTAGTATGCTCTTGCTCTAGCAATGACGGAGTGAGCCTTCTCGGGAGAGCCAGTGCTTCCAGAAAGCACTGGCTCTCCCGCGCACCGACAGAACACATCAAACCGTTTGTCGGAGGACTTCGGCCGGAGGGTCGCTATATAGGTAAGATAGCCAGTTCCTCAGTTTATTGAGGTTTCCGGGTGAAGTGCGCCTCCACCTTCGGCCTTATCTCAACTTGTGTAACCAGGTGAGATGAAGGCCAAGTTCTACTTATGTTGCGATCATTCGTAGCCGTCGGCACAACCCAGCGATTCCGCTGTGGAGAGTAGATCACGAGGAGGTAAATCACACATACCTAGCATAAGCCGAAGCAGTTTGTAATTTATCGTAGTTACCTTTTGCAATACCTCGAGCCAGTAGTAGTTTACTTGATAATAGCCGAGCGTTTGACTCAACTCACTTGAAAAACAAGTAAAATGTGGCCAAAGATGGAGCACGCTTGTCTGAAAGGAACCTTTTCACTATAGACTTTGAAGACTCCAAGATTGTATTAGTGCGAAAAAACAGAGCAAGGAGTTTCTTTCCTTACCAGTATGAATATTAAAAGTAAAGGCAAGTCGATGCGTTTACCAGGGCGTAGAAGGAGGATATTCCATGCCCTGACGAGACCCCCATAACGCAGGTTTAGGTGATGAGAGCGGGGGCAATCATCACCGATACAAAACCTTGGTGCGGAATACTGCCATGAGCAGTACTACTTACTGCATCCGAAAAATGCTGGGGTCTACAATGTGGACCAACGCCGCTGAGGCCGTGAAAGATTACTTGTGTTCCCATAGCCTCGGCAACTAAGGCGAGGAAAGGTAATCCATGGGGTTTTAGCCGGTGGGAGTCCGGCATAACCCACTTGATGCCCCCGCACCAAGTGGGTATCCATCTAAAGGATTTCCCCATGTAAAAAAAAAAAAAAGTCGATTTGGCACAATTGAACATCTTCAAGGTTGTAACCGTACGTCTACTAGTCCGGTGATGGAAAGGGGAAGAAGGCATTAGGTCTTAGATATCGAGTGCACACTCGCCAAAGTGGTATTTATAGAACACAGACAACCTGGCAACCCGTCGTCTGTGATCTAATTTTCTCTAGGAGCTCTGCAAATTGGCCTATACCTAAGTCTAGCAGCACGTCAATCGAGTCCAAGGCTTCAAACTGTAATTATAGGTAAATGAGAATAAAGTTAGAGGTAATCTCGTTACGTTCCCATCTGTATTTTATGGATCTAGTACTTAACTGATTGCTATTATTTTTTTATTAAGACGTTTATTTTCTGTGGGTTTTTATTGATTTTGAAGACCTGCAAAAATAGGAACGTGTTATTACGCATACTCTTACTGGTTTTTCTTACTGTAAAAAACGGCGACTGGTAGAAGGAGAAATATGTAGTTATTATATTGTATACTATATGATGACGTCATATCCAAGAATGTTTTGCAAAGTCGCTCTCCTGTTTGCTCTCAGTTTTTACATGAAAGTTCGTAACAAAAAAATATGTTTCTTGTCATGCACATGGAATACGTCTATTTGCATGATACCTATTTGTAGGTACATCAAAATTGTAGAATAAACAAGGGTTTGGGTCCATGCCGTCAATTTTTCGTAAAAGGGTAATTTCTTATAATTCAAAAAAAAACTAAATTCAAAAATATTTATTGGGTACTATAAATTAAAATTGTTACCGTTTAGGGTACATACGTTATAATTGGAACGATGACATTGCAAAAGTTTAAAAAAACTGAGTAGCAGAGTCAGCGCCCTTCTCCGAAAACAAATCAAAAAGTTCCATTAATTAACTATGATACACTAGAAGAGATAATATGAAATCTTAGAAATAAAACTAAACCTAAGAATATATATAGAAATAAAGGATCCTAATGTAATTAATGATACATAAAACACAATTATAAATTATAAAAAATATACACAATACTGTTTTAATAACGCAGTGGGGATTGGGAAGGGAAAGGAAGGGAGAGGAGTGGGAGCAAAAGGTATAGATATTAATTTGGTAACCTTTATTGCTGGGTTGTCAAGAGTTCTTTTGTTTCTTCGTAAATAAGAGAAAGAACCCAAGTTATGCATGTAGTTTTACATTTGTTCATGGGGAGGGGATATATGTTAAGGACTTTGTTAATTTTGTTATACAGGGAATTACTTAGGTAGTAAAAATGTCTGCGTGCAACAATCTTAAAATGTAACATATACGTAATGTACGGTAGCTTTTATATGACCTACCTATATTTATATTAAGCATTTATTGTGTGTTTATGTACTATACCTAAGTTACATTATGGCAAGTAGTTAAATGTAGCCGTTCTTGAACCGAATGGTCTGTTACGTGATTATGGCGGCCCGACGGTATGACTCTTGTCCCTTGGGAAATGGGTAGGCCTTTGGTGTGGGACGCTACCTGCGTCGACACCCTAGCGCCATCTCATCTGCCTGGGACATCAGTTAGGGCTGGTGCGGCGGCTGATTCGGCCGAGGATCACAAAAGTCGCAAATATAGTGGTCTCGACAGAGCTTACCTATTTGAGCCTTTTGGGGTGGAGACCTTGGGTCCGTGGGGAGCCGGTGCCCTCCGGGTTTTCAAAAATCTAGCGGGCCTTTTGATTGAGGCGACACGTGACCCAAGGGCTGGCTCTTATTTAGGCCAGCGAATTAGCATAGCTATTCAGCGTGGCAATGCAGCCAGTGTCTTGGGCACGCTTCCGTCTGGTACTGGTCTGGAACAGTTGAGTTACCTATAGGTATATCTTTTGTAACGGTCCTTAGTTAATCTTACTGATTCCTTTGTACATAGTTAGTTTAATTGTACTTTTTATTGATTAAATGTTATTTTTTAAATATTGGATCATCATTCATCATCATCATTTCAGCCCACATTACGTCCCACTGTTGTTGTAGACTGTGACACCTACAATATTAGATGCGTATGTGTAATGTACTAGAAACAGAGAGTTTAGAAAGAAAGAAAGAAAGAAAAATAATTTATTTGACACTTAAACAAGCAGGCAGGACATAACAAATAATAACAAAAAAGAAAATATATAACAGGTATGTGAGAAAACACAAACAATAGGAAAAAAACATATAAAAACTCACACACAACAAACATTTTACAAAAAAAAAAACTACCTACTGTTAAGTGTCAAACTGGCGTCCAACTCAGCAAGTTGTTGTGTTACATAAAATGCAACACAACGCTGATCTTCCGTTGGAACCAAGAAGGTGCGCCGCGACACGTCAAATAGCAGGCACCATAAGCGTCTGCGCCAAATAAAGTGGCAAAAAAGGACCACATACAAACATACATAAAAACTTATGACTACAGATTTATAGTCAAACACAAAATACATATAATAGGCTAATTCAAACACTATGTCAGGAAAGGAAGTATGGACTACTCTCCGGAATATAGAAATACTAGTATACTAATAAAATAAATGAAATGAAAGGGGTACACACATTATGAACAGTATCGAACTTAAATAAATAGAGGATAAACTTAAAAATATAAACAGTACTTAATAAAAAACAAATAAAAATAAAGAAAACTATAAGATGGAAAACTCATTTCTTAGATCTTCTTGATCTATTTGATGACCAAGAAGGAACTTCTTGAGATTTACCCTAAAGCTTTTCACAGACTGCAGATCTCTTAGAGGTGGGGGAATGTTGTTCCAGCATTTTGAGGCTGCGTACCGGAAACAGCCTCTAAAAGCAGCTGAGTGATGGCGATGCGTCAATATCTGCTTAGAACAAGCACGAACATTTGCTTCTTATAATAAAGGCGAGTTAATCAAAAAGATATGAAGGTGATCTGTACTTGATCACACCGAAGAGCATACAAGCAAGGTAAAGTTTCCGCCGCGATTCCTTTTTTAAAACCGAATGATGGTTCAGGTAAGGGGTGACGTGAGTCCTAGGTGGAATTGTAAAACAAAATCGGGCGCAAGCGTTCTGTACCCTTTGAACAAGACGTTGAGTTCGGCTGAGTAATCGGCGACCAGTAACAGTATCAACATAATTTAATCTAGAAAGCACGAGCGATTCGACTAATTGCATACGGAGCTCCTGGCTTAGGGAAGGTCTAATATTATAAAGAACCTTGTGTTTGTAAAAACAAGAGCGTACGGCGTCAGAAATGTGCTTTTCAAACCTGAGTCCGTCGTCCATGTTAAGTCCTAAATTTCGTGCCTCATAAACGCGTTCTACAGGCTCTCCCATGAGTAAAATATCAGCTGTCAGATGGAAGTGGTAAAATGATAATAATAATAAATATTACAGGACATTAATTTTACACAGCGCCATCTATCCCCAAACTAAGCATAGCTTGTAATATGGGAGCTAGATTACGGATAGAATACTTAAATACTTTTTGTAAATACATACATACCATATGATACAACACCCAAACACAGAACAAACATCTATATTCATCACACAAATGTTTGTCCTGGGTGGGAATTGAACCCACAGCCTACAGTGCAGAAGAAGCTCTGCCTCCTGCGCTGTAGGTAGTAACATTTGTGTGATGAATCAGGGTCAGTCTGAAAAACAGCGTAGCACCTTACTTCGGCAAAGTGCAACATAAAGCTAAGTCTGGCCCATTTTGGCACATACATCTATTTATTTCTGTGTATATACCTTTTTTTAAAAAGTAACGATTGTGATTGCTATTACTACTGTAAACCATTGATTCTATTATAAATTAATACGCTAAGAGAAAACTTTAGAACCCTTTTTTATATAAATTATGCGCGCGGAGGAGTGGGATATTAGGCATACCTAATATTATATATATATATATAGTGAATTAATATTTAAATTAATTAATATGGGTTTTTAACCTTCGAATTTTGACCACTGTGTTAGGTACACCTACTACCTAACCTTCCCCTCTGGGAAACAGTCGTATTATCTAACACGATAGAAGCTCTTAATCGTTGCAAGTTGCGAGATGATTAGCTTATAGGGTGAAACAAGTAATTGAAACAATGCATAATGTTAATTTAATTTAATACTTGAAAATAAAATCATTTTTATAAATATAAAAGGCAAAATATACAATAACATTAATATTATGAATAAAATAAGACTTTGACAATGTCCATAACAGATAACTTCGCAGTTTTTAATATCATAATTCTAAGGTACTTAAGGCTTAGGACTTAAGGCTTTTATTTAGAAAAAACGTGTTTGTGCAAGCATATGCTTGTTAATAGATAAGTGTGGGGCGACGTCGCGGCCTTCGCAGCTGACCTGGGCAGGCGAGTTGCACTGCTTGGTGTGAGGCTCGTAGAACAGGCCCCGAGGACAGCTGCGCGCGATGGGCTTTCCGTTAAAGCAAACGTAGTACTGGCCACAAGCCTCGTGCGCGATCATTTTGCCGTTAGAGTTACTGCCTGCGCAAATGCTCGGTGCTTCGCTCGACCTACACAGGCAAGGGCCATCGTCAATCTCAGGCTCTGCTACGAACCTATCACCACAATCCACGTTCGATGGCCAATCACACTGTCCATTGACAGGGTTGAACAATAGATTCGGATTACAGAAAAGTGCCACGGGTGCTCCAGACGCGCACACGTAAAACTGGTTGCAGTTCTCGTGAGCTACCAGCACTCCATTGGAACCGGCAGAGGCGCAAATATCAGGGGCTTGGCTTGGATCACAATGGGCTTCGACAGTTTCATTGTTTTCTTCGCCACCACCGCCAATTTCTTGTTCAGGTTCGGGTAAGATCTCCCTGTCACCGCATTCGACGTTGGAAGGCCAATCGCATGCTTCAATGTAGGGGTTGTATAGAAGAGCACCACTGCAAGCAAAGGCCAGTGGGCTGCCGAACGAGCACTTGTAGAACTTGTTGCAAATCTCATGCGCAATTACAACGCCCTCGGAATTACTAGATGAACAGATGGCAGGTGCTTCTGCGGGATCGCAATTGCAAGTGACTTCATTGTCGTCGTTTTCATCATCTTTATCTGGTTTGTTTTCTATTTCTGCGATGGGTCTGACTCCGCATTCTACATTATTTGGCCAGTCACAGCGTTGGATGAAAATGTTGAACAAAAAGCCATTCGGGCAGTTGACAGTGACAGGAAGGCCGTGGGCACACTGGTAGAATTGGTTGCAGTTTTCATGAGCAATCAAGAGTCCGTCAGAGAAAGTTCCTTGGCAAATTCTAGATGCTTCTTCGGGTAAACAGTTGCAGTTAATACTTTCTCCTTCTTCGTCTTTGCAGACATCATCCTCTTTTTCCTCTTCGAGTTGATTTTTTATAGGTCTATCTCCGCATTCTACATTTTGAGGCCAGTTGCAGATTTCTAATATAGAATCATACAGCAGGTCTCCGGGGCAGTTAAATGGTACATTTATACCATTTTCACACTTATAGAATTTATTACACTGTTCATGGGCGATCAAAACACCATCAGATCCATCGGACTTGCAAATTTCAGGCGCTTCTTCAGGGTTGCAGTTGCTGGGTCTATTATCGCCATTTCCATCACCGCCTTCGCCTTCATTATTTCCATCACCGTTGTTGTCTTCACCATTGTTTCCATTGCCAATAGGTCGCTTCCCGCATTCTACTAATTCAGGCCAGTTGCAGATTTCGAGTTTAGGATCATACAGCAGGTTCTCGGGGCAGCTTAATGGTACATTTATACCATGGTCACATTTATAGAATTTATTACATTTTTCGTGGGCGATCAAAACACCATCGGAACCATCGGCTTTGCAAATTTCAGGTGCTTCTTCGGGGTTGCAGTTGCAAGTACCGTTATTACCATTACCATCGCCGCTTTCACCTTCATTATTTCCATCACCGCTTTCGCCTTCATTATTTCCATTACCGCCTTCGCTTTCATCATTTCCATCACCGTTGTTGTCTTCACCATTGTTTCCACTGCCAATAGGTCGCTTCCCGCATTCTACTAATTCAGGCCAGTTGCAGATTTCGAGCTTAGGATCATACAGCAGGTTCTCGGGGCAGCTTAATGGCACATTTATACCATGGTCACATTTATAGAATTTATTACATTTTTCGTGGGCGATCAAAACACCATCAGACCCATCGGCTTTGCAAATTTCAGGTGCTTCTTCGGGGTTGCAGTTGCAAGTACCGTTATCACCATTTCCATCGCCGCTTTCGCCTTCATTATTTCCATCACCGCTTTCGCCTTCATTATTTCCATCGCCGTTGTTGTCTTCACCATTGCTTCCATTGCCAATAGGTCGCTTCCCGCATTCTACTAATTCAGGCCAGTTGCAGATTTCGAGTTTAGGATCATACAGCAGGTTCTCGGGGCAGCTTAATGGTACATTTATACCATGGTCACATTTATAGAATTTATTACATTTTTCGTGGGCGATCAAAACACCATCGGAACCATCGGCTTTGCAAATTTCAGGTGCTTCTTCGGGGTTGCAGTTGCAAGTACCGTTATCACCATTTCCATTGCCGCTTTCGCCTTCATTATTTCCATCACCGCTTTCGCCTTCATTATTTCCATCGCCGTTGTTGTCTTCACCATTGCTTCCATTGCCAATAGGTCGCTTCCCGCATTCTACTAATTCAGGCCAGTTGCAGATTTCGAGTTTAGGATCATACAGCAGGTTCTCGGGGCAGCTTAATGGTACATTTGTACCATGGTCACATTTATAGAATTTATTACATTTTTCGTGGGCGATCAAAACACCATCGGAACCATCGGCTTTGCAAATTTCAGGTGCTTCTTCGGGGTTGCAGTTGCAAGTACCGTTATCACCATTTCCATCGCCGCTTTCGCCTTCATTATTTCCATCACCGCTTTCGCCTTCATTATTTCCATCGCCGTTGTTGTCTTCACCATTGCTTCCATTGCCAATAGGTCGCTTCCCGCATTCTACTAATTCAGGCCAGTTGCAGATTTCGAGTTTAGGATCATACAGCAGGTTCTCGGGGCAGCTTAATGGTACATTTATACCATGGTCACATTTATAGAATTTATTACATTTTTCGTGGGCGATCAAAACACCATCAGACCCATCGGTTTTGCAAATTTCAGGTGCTTCTTCGGGGTTGCAGTTGCAAGTACCGGTATCACTATTTCCATCACCGTTGCCGTCTTCATTATTTCCATCACCGCTTCCACCTTCAATATTTCCATCACCGCTTTCGCCTTCACTATGTTCATCATTACTTTCGCCTTCATTATTTCCATCACCACCTTCGCTTTCATTATTTCCATCACCGCTTTCGATTTCATTATTTCCATCACCGCTTTCGCCTTCATTATTTCCATCACCGTTGTTGTTTTCATCATTGCTTCCATTGCCAACAGGCCGCTTCCCGCATTCTACTAATTCAGGCCAGTTGCAGATTTCGAGTTTAGGATCATACAGCAGGTTCTCGGGGCAACTTAATGGCACATTTATACCATGGTCACATTTATAGAATTTATTACATTTTTCGTGGGCGATCAAAACACCATCAGACCCATCGGTTCTGCAAATTTCAGGTGCTTCTTCGGGGTTGCAGTTGCAAGTTCCGCTTCCACCATTGCCATCGGTTTCCTTATCAATAATAGGCCTATCACCGCATTCTACGTTATGAGGCGAGTCACAAATCTTAATACATGGGTTGAACAAAAGACCGTGTGGACAAGTTTGTGCTACTGGCAGACCGTTGACGCATTCATAAAATTGGTTGCAGTTTTCATGACCAACAGTGAATCCGTCTTCAGCAGTAGCACAAATAGCAGGAGCTTGGGAAGGATCGCAAATGCAAGGGTCGGGAATCCATTCTTCGACTTCAATGATGGGTTTGTCTCCGCAGTCTACATTGTAAGGCCAATCGCAGCTTGCAGTATGAGGGTTGTATACAAGTCCATTTGCGCAGCTGAAAGCCACTGGCTTGCCAAAGGAACAGATGAAGTATTGGTTGCAATTCTCGTGAGCAACGAGAGTTCCACTGGAACCATCGGCAGCGCAAATATCGGGAGCTTGACTTGGGTCGCAGTGGATTGTTCCATTGTTCCCGTGGTCGCCTTCATCAACATCGTTATCATCCGTCTCTGGTCTCACAACTATGGGCCTTTCTCCACAGTCGACGTTGTCAGGCCAATCACAAATCTCTGCCAAGGGGCTGTAGAGTAAGGGGGATGGGCAGAAGTATGATACATTTTGTCCATGATTGCATTTGTAGAACTGGTTACAGTTTTCGTGTACGATTAGTAAGCTGTCAGATTGATCCTGGGCACAGATGATGGGTGCTTCCTCTGGGTTACAGTGGCAGATGTTTCCACTTCGAGTGAGTTGGACCTGGTCTGCTTGAGCCAGTCCTATGGCGCACAGCGCTAGGGAAAGCGCTAATCCTGAAAAACGATAAAGTTCTGTGTGATTAAGGCTATTGTATACCTAATTGTTTTATTATTTAAACCCGTAGCTATTGAGACAGACAAAATGGACGTATTTGAACCAGAATTTCTAAGACTAGGGTCTACTTCATTCATTCATTCATCTTTTATGTTAAGGTAGGCCTTAACATAAAAGATGCAACTACATTGATTTATATTTAAAGGAGCGTCATGAAACCAATTTATGCCATTTCAATTTGGTATTTTGGTATCACTTTTAAAATTTTCAAGGAGTTTATGGTGACTCTAGGCTTTACAGTAGCATCATATTGTTTGGAAAACAAAATTGCACTTGTTTTTAATAAAATTACGCGCTATCAGCCAATTAACAAATCAGGGCTATCAATTAACTATGATATCAAAATGTATTGTATGATAAACAAACAAAGAGCGATGCTAATTATATGATTATGGATATCTCGGTTACTAGCGCGATAATTCAAAGAACAGTGATTTATCGAAAGCGCGCGATTTCCGGAACCTGGGTAAATAATATGATGTGTGGGTTAATGAGCAATGGAAAAATCATGTGACTTAAATAATGACGAGATAATGACGACATTGTGTGGATTTTCAATGGTGTAATACAATCTTGGTAGTCAATTATTATAACCTACTAATTGTAATTGTACCTATTTCAAGTTTCAAGTTCATATGAAAAAAAAATCCGAATTTCTATTTTTCTCTGTCTTATGTATTCTGTGTATTCCCGATGACTTCCACAAACAAAAGGTTGTCTAGGAGAAATCGCTTAAAAGCGAAAGGTGTGCAATAAAGTATTTCCATTCATTCATTCATTCATTCATTCATTCATTCATTCATTCATCCCCATGAGTTTATTTCCATTAATGGGGATCAGCGCGTTTTTGTTGCAGGCACAACAGACGCCACGCAACGGGGATGTAGCATCCACAAAGTCAGGCGCCGAACACGAAACAATCGAAGAAAACAGCTATTGAAGCTAAAAATGGATAAATGGACAAATTTCAATAATAAAAAATTGGCATCTCGGAGCTGTTCTGACAATGGAACCAGGAGATGGATAATGGAACTCTTCAGTGGCTACAAATTAACTCCGAGAGATTAGGCTTATATGATTGGTTTAACAAGTCCAATTGACGTTTATTTTGACATTTGACATTTGATTGTCAATACAGGAGTTGTTTCAGTAAATAAATCAACAAAAGTGAATTGTGAAGTCAAAACCCCAGGTTATATATTAATAGACATACCAAGCGTTTTTCACTCTTGACGCGCCCCCATGCTACAAAAACCAAACCCCTTTAAAAAGTAAAATAACACAAAGAAACAAATATCATTATTTGTTTAAAAACCTGTTACTGATTTCAAATTCAAATTCAAAATTTCGAATTGATTGTATTAACCATTCAAAAGATATGTAAGAACGAAATGTTGTAATTCTTTCCACTTCAAAATCTCAAAAACTAGTGTAGTACGTAGTTATCAAAAAATTCCCGCGACTATCGATTTTCATTTTCAGTATCACTTTATAGTTTGAATTTCATCAAAATCTGGTAATCCGTTCGAGTGTAATGCCATAAACACTCACAAACATTGCTATATATGCAATTGCAAACATACATACAATTGCGGATTTCCCAACATAACTCGGAGATCTCGTTAGTTTCGCTCCCTCGATCAAATATTATGAAATTATAATTTCACACAGCGCCACCAAGCCCCAAACTTGGCGCACCTTATTTTATAAAATAAAGAAAAATAAATCATTTATTTCAGACCAAGATCCATGTTGATGTTAGTAAATTAACAATCTTAAGAACTGGTGTTAGTAACAAAGAAGTAGAAGTAGGTACCTACTCGGTGTGCACGTGGAGTATTTTACAGATAGGTATGACTTAACATGACAGGGCGTGTCTTGTACTGAGCGGCGGTATGTCGATGAACTATTGTCGAAGACTACAATATCACCGCACCAAATACCCCTTTGGTACCATGGTACCACTTGATTAGAGATGGGGAAGTAAATCCCACCCACCCCGAATAGGATAAATGATAAAACTCTTTAGGTACGTGTGAAAGCTATTTTTAATAATAAAATACACAATAAAAATAAATATAGCGCAAGTAGGTATTCATTGAGATTTTTTATAATCATTTTGAATCGTTAACTCTACCACCTGTTTTGAATTGCGAATTGAAGGCAGCAATGGTCTCATTTGATCTATTTTTTTTTTAATAAAAAATTTTGGCTTTTTGCCAGACGCGTTTAGATTTAGATACATGATATATTCTGGTTCTCATTCTAGTAGTTTCTATATTAATCCTACTAACATTTTATACGCGAGATTGATTGTTTGTTACTCCTCTACTACGAAACAACAGAATGAATTGAGCTGAAATTTGGCATGAACTTGCTCTGAGCTTTGTTATGCGTTATTCTTACGCATATTTACTAACTTTTAGCTAACGTCCCAGAAAATATGTTTGTATTTTTTTCTACGGCGGGGAAACGCTTGGCTTTCATCTCACCTGGTTTCAAGCTATGATAAGGCTGAAGGTAGAAGCGCACTTCATCCGGTATGATCAACAGACTGGGGAACTGGCTATCTTACCTCTAACTGTGACTTGAAACATGCCCTACCACCAACCAAACCGATAATAGGTTATTAACCGACTTCATAAAAGGAGGAGGTTCTCAAGAGTACTTTTAGGTTCGGTATACTTCCCAGGTGATCCCTCAATTTTTCCAAGATCCCATCATCAGATCCTGACCTGATGACGGGATCTTGGAAAAATTGAGGGAACTCTTCAAATATTGTAGGCATTTAGATTTTCCATAATGTAATAGAATAAGTTGACGAGACACTGATGTCACATTAACTTTTTTATAAAAATGTTAACTGTTGTCATCTTTTTCAATGAATAAATCTTATCTTATCATACTTGGAGCGATTTGGGTGTATTACCTCAAAAGTAAGGAAAAGACGGACCCCTTTAGAATTACGTGTCTGCCTGTCTGTCCGTCTGTCATTAAAATAATTGGAAAAAATACGTCATCCAGGTAAACAAAATTGTTTTATATTCTTCATTGAAGTCGGTTTTCTTAACTAACGTAATTATTACGTTTTAAAAACTAAAAGATTTATAAAAAAATATTATATTTTTTAATTTGGTGCGGTTGGGCAAAGCGGCGAGCAGAAGAAGGAAGGTTATAAAGTTACTATAAACAAAAACACACGAGTGAATGAAGGTTAAACTACGCAACCCCCAATAAACTGTAATCTCACTGTCACACAACAGCCTTTTAGTGTTTTATACATCCGCGGGCTGAATTGGAGGGGACGATCCTTAAACCGCGAACGCCACGATGAGTAGGTCACTGAACTTAAGAAGGCTCACTTTCCCATACAAACGTAGTTCATTTTCATTTTGAAATGTCAAGTCTCATTCAAATTTGTTTGTAGGTATTATCAAATAAGGATAATCTGTGTCTGTGGTGCGTAAATTTTTCTAAAAAACTAAGACTTGCCAAAACATATGGAAAAGAGTTTCCATACAAACACTATTTTCCATATATTTTAATTGTTATTGCGTTTTAAGAAAAAGTAGCACACCACAGATACAGATTATCTCTTTCCGATTATACCTGCAAAATTTCATGTGAATCTGACTTACCACTTCGAAATGAAAAAGGAACTACGTTTGTACTGGAGAGCGAAAATCATGACAATAGATGACACAACACCACCGATCCCTTACCTTTCATCGATATAGTCGCATATGTCCCGGTCTCGTGAAATAAACACTGAACTGATTAATGTCCGTATGATTGCACATAATTTATAGCATTCGTAATATTTTTAACATGGCTACTCGCTGATCGCTGATTATATCTATCTGATTTTAAATATCGATTAACAGCGATTACTCAGAACTATAAAACAATTTGTATCAATTAATTGCGACAAAGACATCTTAATAAGATAACATGAATATCTTTATTGGAATATCTATATCTATATCTATATCTATAGTGTACAAATATAAACTTTTACGAAACTCGGGATTTCAATATCTTAAAATTTCAACGATAATCCACCTGTATACAATGCAATATGAGCAAACCAATGGAAACCGAAATTCTGAGTCGTTTTTTATAATATAGCGAGTAGTGCTTAGCAGAATACATTCTGAACGTGCTTATTACCTCCCCATCTCATCAATGATCATCATCAAATCTCTCATCAATCGTATCATCATTCAATGGGGAATTTTGCTTCTGACTTACATCTGCTACGGACCTACGTTGTAGCACTTTTACGACAGACCTACGTCGTAGCAACTATACTACGGTCTTATGTCGAACGATACTGCATAGCAATTTTACTAAGGGCCTACGTAGCAATTTACTTCGGATCTACGTCGTAGCAATTTTACTTCAGATTTACATCGTAGCAATTTTGCTACGGACCTACGTTGTAACCATTTTACTACGAACCTACAAATTTAATACGATCTTATATCGTAGCAGCTCTGATACGCTACTGCATAGCAATTTTATCATGGGCCTTCGTAGCAATTTTACGCTGGATCAACATCGTAGCAATTTAGCTACGGACCTACGTCGTAGCCATTTTACTACGGTCTTATATATCGTAGCAGCTCGGCACCTAGCAATTATACTACATCACACTAACTGCCGCACCAACATGTTTGAGGAGCTTGCTATCTTACTTCTAAATTTAGAATTGTTGTTATGGTGACAGACCTAAGTAAACCACGTGGATTTTATCAATGTCCTAACACTAACTACACCATGCACAATTTCTAGGCTCACCTAGAATACGATTCACATCCGAACAGGATTTACACAACATTATGTAATAAAGTAGAAAGACTTGTAAACGTTTAATAAACTTCGATTCCTACTAACATACCCCTGTTTTGTCCTTTTTCCCAATCCCAACCAATAATGCCTAGACTAACAAATATTGATACTCTAGGCAATAATATTGACAGTGCAGTCGCAGAATCTTATACTTGCTCGCCCGAAAACTGCCTTTCTCATTTTAACTCTACCAGCCTGATAAAACAACTAGTTGTTATAACCGAAAATATTAGAAGTATCGCATCAAAAAAATTTTATGAGTTTCAGGCTCTTTTAATACGCATGAATTTTCAGCCCGACGTTGTGGTACTGACTGAATGTTGGCTAACAAAGTGCTACAGCCTCCCTCAAATAGACGGCTATTCATCCGACTCAACCACAAACAACCCCATCCAAAATTATGGTGTGGTGGTATACGTCAAAAGTGGTATCAGTTCCAACTCATACGAGCCTCCCTTTTCAAACGCGAACTGTCTAATAACAATAATTGAAAACAACACAGCCATAATACCAATATATAGATCACCCTCCTATAAAAATCTTGACAAATTTAATAGGTCATTGGATACTGTTCTCACTTCGCTAACCAAGTATAAAACTGTCGTTTTAATTGGAGATATCAATGTCAACATTATAAATGATGAAAACTCTAATTTAAAGGCCACAGAATACCAAATAATATCTTAGTTTTTCAAGGGCTTTTACCTGCCCATACAAAACCGACTAGAAATGCAAACTGCCTAGACCACATTTTCATTAAAACAATAAAATCGGCTGTATCGCTTATTATATACACTTCGATCACTGGCCATAAAGCAGTTCTACTAGCACTTAAAAGCTTTAACAGAAAACCCAGTGTTTTCCGAATCACAAAGATCGACTACTTAGCAATTAATCAGGATCTCACTAGCAAGGACTTTAACCCCGTGCTAGGTACCAATGACTGTAACGATGCCACAAATATATTTTTGAAAATTCTAATTGAAACCATTAACAAACACACAATTATCAAAATAATATCAAAGAGAAAATCCCCTATTAAGCCCTGGATTACTCCAGTACTTTTACGGTGTCTCAGGCACCGTGATAAACTCCATAAACATTTACGAAATTCATCTGATAATGTAAACCTTAAAACCACTTATACTAGGTACCGTAATTTTTGTAATGCATTACTCAGGAAACTAAAACATGCTTATGAGAAATCCCTTTTTGAAAATGCTGGATCAGACATTAAGAAAACGTGGAAAGTTATCAATGATCTAACTAATTTCAAACCGAAAAAGCCACTGCCCCAGGAGTTGGTATCAGGAAGTGACCCTGTTGGATGCGTCAATAAAATAAATTACTTCTTTGCCAATGTCGGTAGAGACCTAGCAGTGTCAGTGTGTTAATGACAGCAACCAGTTTCCACAAAGCTGTAACCTAAATACTCCTAAAGGAGATACTTACTTTAATTGACTCGTTGAAGGAAAAATGCGCTACAGGATGGGATAACATCTCAAACAGTATTATCAAACAAAACAAAGGTTGCCTTGCGTTGCCCATCACGCATATCTGCAATTTAAGCTTTAGTACTTACTTGTTTTAGTATCAGTATTCCCTGAGGCTTTCAAAAAATCTGTTGTCCTCCCTATTCACAAGTCAGGTGACAAACATGAGCCGACCAACTATCGACCTATTTCCATGCTACCAGGACTTTCAAAGATTTTAGAAAAAGCCCTCAATAATAGGTTGGTGAAATACTTTGAGAATCATGGACTTTTATCCAGTCAACAATATGGGTTCCGACAGGAACGCTCAACTCAAGATGCTGTCTCCGAACTCAACAATTTTGTAGTGAGCTGTATGGATGGGGATGTCAAGTGCCTTGCTTTATTCTTGGATCTAGCTAAGACATTTGACACAGTCTCAATCCCATTACTGTTAGAAAAATTAGAAAATATGGGTATACGGGGTAACCAGTTGACATTAATGAGTAGCTACCTAAGTGAAAGAACTCAATCAGTCCGAATCGGTGAATATTCAAGCTCAGAACTACCTGTAACTTATGGTATTCCACAAGGCAATTCTGGGTCCTACCCTATTCTTAGTTTATATAAACCAAATATGTGAACTTAAGATGCAAAACTGTAAGCTACTGTCCTTTGCAGATGATACAGTGTTTCTGTTTAGCGTGAAAAGCTGGGTGGAGGCTTTTGAACATGCTCAAGCAGGTTTTGACCATGTATCAAAGTACCTCCACCATAACATTCTGACTCTTAACGCAGGTAAGACCAAATGCCTGCCATTTTCTCTAAGAAAACCGGGGCTTCCAAGGAATAAGCTTCACAATATTAAAGCACACTCTCATCAATGCAAACAAAACCCAACCATAGCCTGCCCCTGTCCTACCCTTGAGATTTGTAATTCAATAAAATACCTTGGAGTGACAATCGATTCTCACTTGAACTATGAGCCACACCTAAAACTGCTTACCTCTAGAGTCCGGAAGCTCATTGCAGTATTTAAAAATATAAGAAGTTATGCGTCTACAACTCAACTTACAACCACATACTTTGCACTGTGTCAATCTCTCATTACATATTGTATCACATCCTGGGGCGGCATCGGCATAACAAAAAATCTCCCTCTGGAGCGCGCGCAAAGAGCGGTACTCAAAGTTACGTACTCGCTGCCTTATATGTTCTGAACAAAAAACCTGACGTACAATTCGAAGGCAGGAGGAGAACCGACAAAGTATACGAGACCACATTCTGCAAAACCACATTTGCACACCAAAACCCGTACTTTTTGTCGGCTTTCCTATACAACAGGGTTAATAGAATTAATACTGTTAGAAATATGACCCACTTCAAGTGCAAAAACGCAATGAAAAACTACCTATCTGGGGCCCTACCGCCGACGGCGAAGCCGATCTCCATTGGCTTAAAATTAGCTTCATGAGAACTAGAAACGATTTTTACTACCGGGTATGTATCATATCCAAAATGGCGTTTCCCATCTTAAAAGTGTACACATGTTATGAAACCTATCCGTTCAGTACATTTGACGGTAAAAATTGTTTCTAGTTCTCATGAAGCTAATTTTAAGCCAATGGAGATCGGCTTCGCCGTCGGCGGTAGGGCCCCTGGTCTCGATTACCATGAAACAGAAGAACTTCTCCGTATACCATCATAAGCTCATCAACTCACGCTTCTTGCAGTTTTGGTTTAATTTGATTAGGTTATTGTTGAGTCCGCTGCTGCACACAGCCACTTAGGGCGCTACTGTTGCCATAACCGTCATGAAGTCGTGATTGTGCCTTTGCCCACTAAATCAAAAACACAGAGACCTTTACAAGCAGACCGGTCCCTCTCATTTTCCTTTTTCATACTACTATCTAAAATTTACACCAAGTTTTATCAACCATATCACTAACCATCTCTAATACTAACACTAATAGTAAGTTACTACATAATTAATGCTTTCCTCTTATTATCTACAAACTAAACGTCAACATTTGCTAAAAAACTACCCACATCCGCAAACTCACTTGTCTACCTATTTAACTTAACTACCTTTAAATAACTATTTAGATCCAAATAACTTAAAAACCTCAAAAATATTAAATAGTCATAGCAACAAACTCCAATCTTACTTTGATTTGTGGCTGAGAGCCTGTGTCTACACACAAGTATTTATTTACTTAGTTAGAACAGGAACCAATGCTCTGATTCGAGAAAGGTTTTTCAAAGGTAACAATGTACCTACGTAATAGATAAGTTAACAAATTGTACCTACTTCTGTAAACTTTCTGTAAACCTTTATGTAATTAATAAATGTTATTTTTAATTTTGTACACCCCTTGCGATTAAACCAGGTGAACCAAAAAGTAAAATGTTCTTCGCAGGATTTCCAGGGACACTTCCGCCCATCGCACTAATAAGCCACTGACCTGCGATAGTCTCTGGTGTGGTGATACCACTCATCTGTTTGTCCACAGATTGACAGTGCTGCATCTAATCATATTTAAAACTCCTTATTATATATACTACAATATATATACACTACCTAATATATATACGAGTATAAATAATAATAAGCCAGTCCAAGAAAACAAAAACTCTCCACAGCGGTTTCCTCCTCCACATTAACAATGTTTTTTGGTAACATCCGAGGCTTTCACGCCAATCTCAACAACGTCTATATCCATATTGAGAAAGCGCAGTCAACCCTGTTTTATCTTTAGAAGACACAAATATCCTGCCCGGCCAATACATCGTATCTGCTCTACCCTGGTGCCAAGCTTGAATATAATTTTCGGTTCAACGCCAGAGTATGTTTGTAAGTCCTGGAGGAAGATTGTTGTCGGCGTATTTAAGAATTATTTTGCTCAATCATATTTGTAGTTATATTTATAATTCACTGACGAGGCCCCTTTACAGCCGAAGGTTGCTTATTTACGTTTACAATGTTATTTATTAAATAGAACACATGTTTATTTATTATGAGTTGAAAACTTTAACATCTAACATTTTTTATCTTATAAATAAAAGGACACGGGCGAACTTAATGCTACGAAACATTTTCTTCTTAATTCGCTACTGAACGGGAGAAAATCATGTAATAATTTATTACTAATACTTAATATCGACTTACTTATACCCCTACAATTAAAAAAACCCCCCAATAAACCATACTTTTCTGAAGTTGTATTCTGAGTAATTGAACGAGATGGTGCTTCGTTTTTATCTCTCATCGTCTTTCATCTTTTTATCATCGCACCTCACGCCACCGGCAGTGACTCCATCTCCACAATTTGGATACTACTATACCTTCCTACATTAAATTGTGGAATGATCTCCCTGCCGAGGTGCCTAGTTTCCCTACTAGCTACTAGGGTTAGTTAAAGTTAGTTATTAAAGTTATTTAAAATCATATGCGTCGTGATCGCTTTCCATCATGGCCGTATGCCTAATTTGTCCAGAATCGCCTGATTTTTTATACAATTAGAAAAATAATTTCCATTACGGGAGCAGAATAATAAATACTAATGCTGTAGATCGTTAATTGATTACGTACCTACTGCATTTTCGATTACAATCAATGCTGTTGATAAGATTTTTCAGAATAATTATTTGATATAACTTAACCGGCTAAGTGCGAATCAAACTCGCACCTAAATAAACTAGTGGTTTACCCTGAACTGAGATCTCGTGGTGTCTGGTTTGAGTTAGATATTTAACCACGGAGTTTATTTCTCAAATAGAATGTACCTAATAAGCAAACTCTCTACTACTAAAAGAGTGCTACATAAGCACTCTTTTTCTCAATATCTCTTTATTCAACTGAGTGATCGAGACTCTCTCTCGTTGAGCATACATTGAGAACCACGAGTACAGTACAGTAGAATATTTATTTCGTTCAGTTCAGTAGTTTCGTTTGGAGCCTTACCCACGGAGAATATTTCTCAAATAGAAAGTACCTAATAAACAAACTCTCTACTACTAAGAGAGTGTTACTTAAGCACTTTTTTCTCAATCTCTCTTTATTCACCTGAGTGATCGAGACCGTTGAGCATACATTGATAACACTGAGTACATTAGTAGAATATTTATTTCGTTAGTTCAGTAGTTTCGTTCGGAGCCTTACCCACGGAGAATATTTCTCAAATAGAACGTACCTAATAAACAAACTCTCTACTACTAAAAGAGTGTTACTTAAGCACTTTTTTCTCAATCTCTCTTTATTCACCTGAGTGATCGAGACCGTTGAGCATACATTGAGAACACCGAGTACATTAGTAGAATATTTATTTCGTTAGTTCAGTAGTTTCGTTCGGAGCCTTACCCACGGAGAATATTTCTCAAATAGAACGTACCTAATAAACAAACTCTCTACTACTAAAAGAGTGTTACTTACGAACTTTTTCTCAATCTCTCATTATTTACCTGAGTGATCGAGACCGTTGAGCATACATTGAGAACACCGAGTACAGTACAGAAGAATATTTATTTCGCTCTGTTCAGTAGTTTCGTTCGGAGCCTTACCCACGGAGAATATTTCTCAAATAGAACGTACCTAATAAACAAACTCTCAACTACTAAAAGAGTGTTACTTAAGCACTTTTTTCTCAATCTCTCTTTATTCACCTGATTGATCGAGACTCTCTCGTTGAGCATACATTGAGAACCACGAGTACAGTATTTAAAGTAGAATATTTGTCTTAAAAAGTTCCAAATACCAATAAAAGTAAAATGACTTTATTTGAAATGTGCAGTCGATACACTTTCAAATGACTCCCCACCAGATATAAATCTTCTTGTCTCACCTAACAGCCCTATTTTCTTCTCTAGTATTAAAAAAATCTTGTACCGTTTGATGAGTAGTTGCAAATTTCAAATTTGGAATTGATCACCACATAGCCCACTTATCAAAAATCCCTTGCGACAGTCAATTTATAAGTTGTGTGTACTTAGCTCTAAGTTTCTTGTAATTTTCAATGTACATATAATTTTTATATGCGTGTGAATGAATAAGTATAATTCAAATTAATTAAGTGAATGTGAATTTATATTTATGTTATCTCTTTATAGTTAAAGAGGGAGCGTTTATGTCAACTCCCGGAGTTGATAATTTAGTACGTTAAAATTATAATTTTAACGTACTAAATTATCAACAATTATATCCTGTGCTATTCAAAATGCAGTGTAAGTACTTGGGAGTACCAAAACTATATCTAGATAAATATCGAGATTGATATCTATGTACCGGAAAGGTGATGCAATAATTTTCAAGAATTTACAATGTTGAATCAGTGGGAGGTACTAGGTACCAAATAACATTTTCATGTTTTTATTATCTATGATTCTCTACAATCATAATAGCACAGGAAGCCTGAACAATCAATAGATAGGTACACATGTATTATTTTTATAGCTCTTGCTTAAAAAAGAATACACTTGTTATACATGCGCGTTCAATAATAGGTAATATGTACATTTCTCGTTTTCAAAATAAAGCCATTATTATATTCGCGTCTGGTAAATGTTGTTTATAAGTACTTTAAAATGAGAATTATGTTTACTTTTGTATTTGTATTATCTCATTTAATTACCAAATTAATATTTTTTTACTAAATGTGGATGCAAAACAATTATAAAATTGTACATTTACACAAATTATTGACAGCCATTGTGACCTTTGTGATGCATAAGCTCGAGCACCGAGTAAGTGCTTGAATTTTACACGAGTTCTTTAAATTTGGTCCCATTAGTGAAGCAAAGAAGGCTTACGGAGAAATTCGGCTTCTACAATGCTTAAATCCCAAAATAACCAACTCGATAGCTAGAAAAATATTTACCAAAACCTCAACAAAACTACTGTTAACTCAACAAACACTATAAAACAGTAACCAAAATACCTTCAGCAGTAGATCTAATAGAGCAAAGGAAATTTTCAGCCATCATTTGGGAAAACCCTGATTACTATAAAATGATGGATGACAAACGAATCACAACGCTTTGTCAATATCTAAACCATGAATATTCGATAATATTCTCGAAAATATACTGTTGTTGTTGTCCGTGAATGCTAAAAGCAATACATAGCTGGAAGGCTCCAGGGGTCGCTTGCCTATCTATATTCTATAGGTTGCATATTGGTGCGCAGGACTTGCACGATCTGATTCCGCCTTCTCCTTTCATCAACAGGACAAGCAGACGCACAGAATACTACCATCCCTACCTGGTTAGTGTACCACCCATTCGGACAAGCTGTTTGAATCCACCTTTATTATAAGAGAAGCCAAGGTGTGGAACTCTTTGCCGTCGTCAGTCTTTCCTGCAATAACTTGGGTATTTTTAAGTCAAGAGCGAATAGGTGACTCCTAGACCATCGCGCTAAATCGTCGGCCACATCAGGTGAGATTGTGGTCAAACGATAGTCTATTAATCACAAAACTACTTAGCAGACGAATTGGCCGTGACTTCAACGGAGGCTGTGTTGTGACGCGGATTACGTGGAGTAGATGGAGTAGGCGGAGGAGTAGGAGTCTTGGGCAAGAATGGGGTCTACAATGGAGCGAGTCTTAACAGAAAATGATTTGTTCAGCTGTGGGCTGAAGTGATATCGATGAACTTATCGACGCTTGGCGCAAGATTAGTATTTTATTATCTGTAGCGCAAGTGTAACTATGCGGGGTCAACTAGATTACAATACAAATACAATAGTCTATCACTTGCGTAGTATGCATTTTAAAACACGGGTATAAGTATATAAGCATATTTTAAGTACCTATACGTGAGTAAACCCGTGTTTACAAATGTACATAGAGCCTTGAAGTGGCCATACATGTATAGGTACAATGGGCGCTCTTATCGCAAACATGCCTTCCACTTTCCACCACCGGACTAGCAGACGTACGGGCAGGTTGTAGTTACCTTGTAGATATTCCATTGTGCCGAACACATCGATACCTGAACCTTTATCATTAGTAATGGTGAGGAATGGATCTCGTTGCGCTCGTCAGGTTTTCCGCACTTAGGTACAATCTTGGAGTCTTCAAGTCCAGAGAGCCTTTTAGGCAAGCGTGCTCCACCTTAGGTCAAATATTTACTTGTTTCTAAATGAAATAAAATACATCTACTTATTTTAGACAGAATTTTGGTATGGAAAGTACCTTGCACTTAGATAAGAAAAAATGTATGTTGTATTTTTATGCAGGTACCTACATAGGTATAAGAATCAGAGTTCATGGTGGCTCCAGCAAATAGCACGCCCATCCCTTCTATGTTCTATTATACCGTATGAGATGAATCAGGGACACCAGCAGATGTGAATAAATTTAACACCATAAATGCCATCCCAATCCGCCTACCAACCTTGGTAATTATGGCAAAGCACTGCCATCCAACCTAGTTAATACGGCAAAGACCTGCCGATCAACAAACCGATTACCAAGCTTGGTGACTATGGCAAAGCATCATGGTGTGAGAGGACCTGCCTTTGAGGAAGTGACCTTTTCGGGCTGTAATGATGATATCAACATCATCATCCTCACTTCAACACAAACGACCCCAACCCAAGTTGAACTTCTCAAAGAAACCGTAATATTGTTCTATGCATTAAAAGTTTTATGATGAATTGATAAATATATAGGCGTAGCTTACATTATCAAGTAAAACAAACGAATATGTACACTTGACTTATTATTTATTGATGAAGATAACAATAGGTACCTACATAAAGTTTTTAGGAAAAGCAATACTATTTTATTAGTATATATAGCATTTATTATCTATTATTATATATATACAATATTGTTACTAAATGTTTGTGTTGTTCTATAGTAGGTATTATTTATGTGTACAATAAAATGTACATTTATGAATGAATTAATGTATTAATTAAATTATTCATTAATGAATTCATACATTCATATATTTTGAAATAAAACACCAGGAATAGGAAGTAGGTACCTAATCTACCTAGTGAGTTTTTCTTTGTTTACATTTTTTATCAAAATAATGTACATAAGTAGCTGATTCTTATTAGAATACCTAATTAATAAATAAGGTAGGTAAATATTATATTGAGACATTGTATCTAATTTTTGCTGTAGTTCTTGGAATAAAGATAGGTAGATGATGTAGTTTTTCTGCTCTCACGATTCTTCTGTAGCGACCATTTTCCTTCTCATACCTGCAATTCAATCGAAGATTTTATTACGTCATCATGTGATTGGAGGAGGTTCCTTTGAAACCTCTTCCAGGATTTTGACATTTGAAACCCTAATAACTGAGTAAATCTGAATCTGAATCTGAGGTTCACTGGTAAAATGCTTTGGGTTAATTACTATTAGTACCTATGTTGCATGGGCCTAAAAAATATATAGGTATGACACACTACTAGGTACACATACTTAAAATTAAATTAAATTTCGAGGTCTTCTAGGTACCAAATTCATTTTATATAAACTAAATTTAAGACGGTGCCTGTTAAAAATATGTATCTACCTGTACCAATGTTCTGTAATGGAAATTAACTCTTTATTTACGATCAGGCACATTTTTTAATGTAACTGCATACCATCGCCAAGTGTTCTACCGTTTATTACGTACCTGCCAATAAATGATCAAGTTCCGGTTGGATTCCTTTCATTTATTCAGTTATGTTCGAAATCACAGAGTTAATTATATCCCGTGGCCAGTGTAACGGAACGTTATATCTATCAAGTGAACGGGTGGCGGGGCGTCGCAAACGCAACGCAAGCGCTACCAAGCAATCATACCAAACGTCTAATCTGACAGATTCTGGCGCCACTGTCTAACAAAAGTCCAAAGGTACGTGGCAGAATTCTATGCCCGCGGTGTTAGTTCCGATTTTAGTCACGGATATTGTGATCTCGGTTCAGCCAGCTAACTAAATATAGCTACACAAAATGAATAGAAACGTCATTGAGAGAGCGCGCCAAACTCGTGCTTACTCACGTCATGCACGCGCGCGTCATTTTTATCAGGCTGTCAAGTTCATGTCAGTTTCTAAATCGCCGCCGCTCGCTTCGCGCGGTTTTTCCATCCGTCCGCGTAGTGATAAACAAATAACAAACCGGCCCAACAGGCGCCATGCCACCCATTATCCTTATCTAACTTTGTTCGCAGCACACCGCCTTCATGCCTCTGTGTTTTCCTACAAAGCACAAGTAAGATATAACATTCCCTTGCATATAATTGTGTAAGTATATTATAATTGTTAACGTTTACTTGACCTCGGTAGCCTATTGTTACAGATGTCAGCCGCACGGACCACGGCGGCTCTATCACATATTGGAAAATGACTGAAGGGCCCCTTTTGCATCATGATAAGTCGGTAGGTACCGTTTTTGTACAGTCGCAAACACTATTTATATCACCTGTTCAAATATATGTGTACAAACGAATGTTAGCGGTATTTCGGGGGGGGTAAAGGTGATAATAGGCTGTGATGTTTTTACCAGGTGTTGCGGCTACGAATAAGTTGTGAATTGTGTTGTGTTGTTAGTTACGTCACTATCTCAAGTTCGTAGGTACCTACCTAATGTTTATCTTAACTATAAAGGTACCTATTCATCTATATCAATACAAATAAATAAAATTAAAGTCTCTAAATGCATATGAATGTACGTTAGGAATTAAGTTAGAGGTGGGATCTATTGGAATATTTTTGCCTGTGTTTTTTACCTACCTATGTTTTCTCCGGCTCGTCTCGAAAACGGCTGGACTGATTTTGACGGGACTTTCGCTGGTGATATTTTATTGGAAGTAGCATGAGCTACTTTCATCTTAGAATCTGTTTTTTTTTCACCGACTCCACTAAAACACGAAAATAATCCTTTAGTCCCATTTCGTAGCCAGATTTGGTAGCTGGCTTCCAAATAGGAAAAATAATCACGATTCGAAGCTGGCTACCAAATCTGGCTACGAAATGGGACTAAAGGAAAATAATTTAAAGTATTGTGGTATTGTGTATTTTGGAAGTCGGTTCTTATCGTCAGGTATGGTATGATAATGAGATTACCTTGGTAGGTAGGCTTGGCTTACGAGTTGCAAGAAAGATCCTGTTGTTTGGCTTAGCAAGTCTGTTCCATCTTATTTTTCTAGTAAGTAGTTAATGATAAACGGTTACACAATTTTATTACTTGTACGTACTAGTCACGATTTACCACCAAAAAGTAATTGGTGTCCAGCCGGAACCGAATCCACGATTTACATTAGTACCTATATCATTTACGTTACATACCTACATGATAGGTACCTACAATACAACATCCAAACACAGAACAAACATCTATATTCATCACACAAATGTTTGTTCTGGGTGGGAATCAAACCCACAACCTACAGCGCAGAATGCAGAGATATCTACCAATAGCGCTGTTTTTATTTTTTAGAAAAAATAATACGCTGCTGGCCTAGTTCTAAACCGGGAGGGCGACAGCGATGCATGCGCTGTATGCGCGAAGCCCTAGAAAAATTTTTTGAGGCAACAAGCGCAAGGGCACCACTTAGGTACGGACCTCGGCTTGGGCTGTTGCCATTTGACGGGGAAGGATAGGAATGGCCGAAGGCGATACCGAGGGTAACGCTTTGAGGCGGAAAGGTTCATCGACTCCGCCGGCGGAGTCGGTGTATCTGTGTAGTGTTTTCTCGGAGTGACGAGATAGTTAATGAATGGATGCCGTCACCTCTGGGTTAGCGGTGGTGAGTGGGTCAACCGTGTCTCAAAGAACGTGTCTTGGCTTACGGAGGGACTACCAACTGAGCTGAGAGGCTTGTCTCTGATATTTGTCTAGCTTACCCGCTATATCCGCGTAGTACCTACCTAACCATGCAAAAAGTAGTTTTGTGTTTCGAAATAGAGTACATACTATATCACTATATTCATTCCAAAGAAAATATACCTAGTTACCCATAAACAATATTTTTGTAATAAATAATAAATAAATAAAACGTTCATTTTCTTTAACAAAATAAGTAGGTTCTAAGCGGTAATTTTCAACAGTTACTGTCAGAGACACCTCATACATTGTGAGAGACTGGTGCCTGGAGTAGGACAATCTGTATTCAAATTACAGGTCACCAGTCTCTGCCCAAAAATCACAATCTGACAGTAGACTTACTAGAATGAAAGAGTACTTAGCTATAAAATATTTATTTTAAATACTTATTTATTTACTAACTTTTATTATTTATTTGTATGGATATACATGTAGCCCATGTAGGTAAAGTGCCTTGTGTTACAATTTCCTAGTGTCAGTCAGTGGTAGATATTCTAGGTATAGGTAGGTAGGTACCCAACCTACTTTGGTAGGTACAACATCAGTGTTTGACCTACCTTTATTTGTAATTATAATGTAGGTATACCTAGTAAAAATATCAAGAATAGCTAAATCTTCAGAGTGTAGTGAGTAGGTAGGTAACCTACTTATCTAACTAACTACGGTTATATTTTTCCTTGTATGTATCTAGTACGTATACCAATGTACATATAATTATTTCCATGATAATTTTATTTATTATATTTATTGGAGCCCACTACAGCAACGGGCAATAACAAGTAACTCATAGAATGTGCTTAGCTACAGATTTATTTCTTTGGTTCACAAGTAACTCATAGAATGTGCTTAGCTACAGATTTATTTCTTTGGTTCACAAGTAACTCATAGAATGTGCTTAACTACAGATTTATTTCTTAGGTTCACAAGCAACTCATATAATGTGCTTAGCTACAGATTTATTTCTTTGGTTCCGTACCCAAGAGATGAGACACAGATGTCAGAATACCAACGTACTATTTATTACTAAGACGTCGTCACTAGCTACATACCTAGGCTTTTTTATCCCTGAGTAAAAAGAAAGTGAGATATCGAAAAGTCATGTTAGGAGTTACGTACTCGATTAAAAAAATAATTTCTGCATTTTTTATTATTATACAGAGAACTCAAAAAATGAAAACATATTCATTTGAGCACATAGTCAATGTGCTCAGAGTTGTTGGAACACTTTCATAATTGTAAATTCAACTAGGTTCCTAGTTGAATTTGTAAATTCAACTAGGAATTTATTAAGGGTCGTACGGACTGAAATGCGTAAGCGAAGCTATTAAATCCTGTTTTGCTGTTCGTGTAGAACTTTTAAAAATCAGAACGTCTTCATAAAGTTTGGTATAGCTGAATGCGAAGATACAACTTTTGCGTTTGAAAACAGGAGTACTCATAAATTTTAATATAAGAATAAAGTTAGTTTCATGTCATGAATTTTTCATTTCTGTAAAACTAAAAAAAATAAAGTTTTTTTTTAATACTTGCTTATCTGCAACTGTACGGTGGGTACCAAAATATTCAGCCATTAGTTAGGGTGATCTCCGTGCCTTGTCATCAGCTGGGTTACCACGAAAAACGAACGTTTTTAAATCCGATGACGATTAAATCACGAACAGAAAATACAGCAAAAGTAGATTTAATAGCTTATCTTACGCATAGTCTGAACGTAAATAACCTTTACTAAATTAATAAAGTTGAATTTATAAAATTTTAATTTAAGTGTTTCAACAACTTTCGGCACATAGTCATTATACATTGTTTTATTATTAAACAAATAATTAAAAAAATGCATTTTTTTTCAATAACTTACTTTTTCAGAAAAACTAAAAAGTCATAGATTTTCTGTAATGCAGAACTAATTATTTTTTTAAATCGAGCACGTACCTCCTAATATGAATTTTCATAACTCTCACGGATTCAGATTTCTGAGAAATCTGAATCCGAATCCAATCTCAACGTGTATACCTATTATTTCTATTTAATTTACCTACCTACCGATTTTTGCAGGTTGAATTTTTAAGATACTTAATACCTAACTGTTGTCATGGCAAATAAAATGTACCTGTCAAATAATAACAAATAAAGAAACGGACACGTATTTTTAATTACTTAATTTTAGCTCTATCGTAAAACCGCCATGATTTGGTAGTTAGGTAAGGTACCTACAAAGTCCAAACTTGATGTGAGTATATGTAGTTACTTCGGTATAACGATAAATACTCAAAACTAGCCAAGCGTGAGTCGGACCTACACTAAGGCTGCGAACATAATGTGGATAGAAATCTAAACCCTCACTTGATTGGTTCATTATTTACTTTCATTTGTACCTACTGTCTATGAATTCTATAATCTACATAACATGTTAATACCTTAGTAGGTAAGTAGTAACATTGTGTCGTCGTTATGATAAATAGGTACTACCTAACAAATAATATCATTTAAACCTAATCATCCATGATTATAAAGCACGTTCATCGATAAAGATCATTGGACAAGTGTAGGTATAGGTACCTAGTAATTGGCAGGAAAGATTCCGTAGGTGCTATGTTAAACAGCAACAATTGGTCGCACAGGTAGGTACCTATCTAGCTGAAATTCGACGTAAATATTGATTCGTAGTAATATTATAAATGCAATTGTTTATTTGGACGTCTTTAAATGATAAATATATAGTCAATTAATAAACTCCATGGCGACATCACGTTAGCCGGGGGTGGTCCGTCAACTTAGCATCCTCCTCCCCTCTGTCTGTGATATATCGCGTCCTACTTCATTGAAATGTCTACTTTTCCTGTCCATAATTTCAGTTGTCAGTAAAACAGTATCCTTACTAATAACGTATACCAAAATGTTTGTGTTGCCCATGTTTTAGAAAATCAGTTTGGTGATTCAATTTTATAAATACATACCGTCAAACCGTCCAATTTTGCCAATGTTGTATATTTTGCCCGATAAAACAATTTTAGGCTTGAAAATTAGATTATAAATTTCTATTTAATTAACGTTGATTTGTTATCTTTTAAGCGATTATTTATTATATTTCTGGCAGGACTAGGAATGGTTTTTGTCTTTGACTTTACTCAGTTGCTTGTCAGAGCCTGTCAAAGTGCACATGTTTTTTGTTGCGGGTCAATTGAGCCTCAAGGTTTCTGGTATACTGGTCAATGGCGATTCAAATTAAATAGTAATTTGAACCAAACTGCATGAAAAATACTCTAAAAAGTTTTCATCTAACACATTATGATGACACATCAAACATCAAATTCACATGGGAACTCACAAACTTATACCTATATTATTCTTACGTACATAAATATACCGGAAAAACATAACCATTCTCAGGCAGTTGGGTAACAAGAAAGTGACAACCCTTGTATACTTTTCTGGATGGGCAAAATTGACAACTAGGAGACGCAACATATGCGGCTTATTTTGCCAATCGTCAACATTCTCGATTTAAGCAACTTACAGCATAGAATGCATAGGAAAGAGATTCTTAAATCTTATTTCTAGACCATGTAACAAGAAAAACTCCCCTTTGTCTTCGCCATTGACCAGTATACCAGAAACCTTGAGGCTCAATTGACCCGCAACAAAAAACATGTTGTTTTATTTATTAGATTTAAGTTTTAATATTGGTTTTGCGCTAATAGTAAGTAGGCATATACCAATTTTAAAGATATGTAGGTTTGTCTTTAACAAAGCATTTTTAATAACTTAATTAAGATTTAAAATAAACAAATTAAACTACCCCAGGAATAGTTTGCAAAATAGACATTTTAAAATCTGTTTGAAGTATTATGCTTTTAAGTGTTTATTACTTTTTTCCAGAAAACGATGAATTATGTTTTGTAATTAGCCCTACTATTTAAAAAAAAATAGTTAAGATTTTACAACCGTTTGAATACATAATATAATTAACATGTTGTTATTAAGGAGTACAACATTAATAAAATATTAAAATAAATTAATATTTTGTTTAACATTTTATTCATTTCAAAACCGAGCCAACCAGATGGTGACAACCCTAAGACCTGCTATATACTTGTATGAAATAGCATGGATATTGCAGGCTAAATTTGCCCGAGCGTTTTATAGTGAACCTATTATTCATTAGCAATTGGTACCATGGTAGACCATATTTTTTCTCCATTACATTTTATTAGTTCTTTGACAAAAATGTTATAGGAGCTATTGTTTCACAAATAATGCATGTGGGCAAACATGGACGAAAATGAAGGTAAAATTGCCAGTCATCTATTTATCAAATAACTTGAAATTGTACATAAATAATACTGAATTTAAAGTTGTAGCGTAATGACATGATCAGCTAGGCAATTTTAAGCGACAAAAAAAGTTATACCTTACCTTAAAATATATTCAGTAAATCTACACCATATGTAAATGTAGACGTAAGTAACGAGAAATATATTTATGCTATTATTATACATAGGTAGGTTCTCCCATTATTCTGTATTATGAGGCTATAATGACATGGACACTGGCAGAAAAGTGATAGGTACCTACCTACTACCTCTACAAACACGTGTAAACACAGGAAATTATCAGATTTGTTCATAAATATTTTACCGTTTCCATAGTGAAATGGACCTCTGCAAAATGACTCCTGAATCTATTAGGTGTCTGGTCAATTATGTTTATTCCTTCAAGCTTAAACTACTGCATGGATTTAGCAGAAAAGCAGCGCAGGTATTGTTCTGAGCCAAGAATTACCTACCTATTTGAGCCATTTGTGGTTACGACCTTGAGTCCGTGGGGATTGTTTTAAAAAAACTTGTAGTTTTGAATAAGGCGACACGAGACCTGTCGTAATCAGGACAGGCACTACCTCAGATTAGCAACTCAACGCAACTTCACCCTAGTTTCGAACTGAGATATAGTTATAATAAAGGTGACATTGCTGTGCGCTCAACCACGTCGCTTATGACCACCAGATGACGGAACAAATATTATTTTTGAAAATCGAAAACACAGACCGTCTGCTTCATACTTTGTTTATTTATTGTACAAAGTGTCAAGGCCTAATTG
Source organism: Venusia cambrica (assembly GCA_951394065.1). Lineage (NCBI taxonomy): Eukaryota > Metazoa > Arthropoda > Insecta > Lepidoptera > Geometridae > Venusia > Venusia cambrica. The sequence goes on from OX596035.1 coordinate 13,756,760, forward strand.
GGCGTATTTATTAAATGTCGAACATTTTTTGTACAAATTAGTCAACTTTGGATTATTTATCGACAAAATTGTATGTAATCGTGTTTTCGAAACACTAGCGTTCTAGCATCAATCCTGAACTATAACATATAATAATATAAAAGTAAATGATACAGTATTGTGTAAGATATGATCGCTGAAGCTAAGCCATTTCACTATACGCACCGCAAATAAGCAGCCAGTGTCTTGGGCTCGCTTCCGTCTGGTATACTGGTCTGGAGCAGTTGAGCTACCTACCTATGAAACCCAAATATAAGTATCGATACGAATTTCATATGAGATACCTACGAAACCCAAAATGTAACCATTTCCTTACATACATTCATTCATGTTCTATCTATATTTGTTTTATGCAGACGTCATTGCATACATTACTTACATTGCAATGAAACTATCATTGATTACAATCAATGATAGTTTCATTGCAATGTTTATTTGGCCTCTGACTATAGCTTTGCATAGATAAACATATAACTGCGTAGGTAACTATCTACTTATTTACTTGTGTACCCTCTACATTAGGTAAATAGAGAGAATAAATATCAACATCGGTTCATATAGATTGTGTTAATTGGGATGTGGCTATTTTTCTACTAAGTATTTCTACATTTTCTACTGCTATTCGAAAAATATTGCCGATATCACTTCAAATTGTTATACTCACTTCAAATTGTTACACCGATCCCACACATACAGTAACAGACTCGCAACTTTTTCCTCTTCGAGGATTCACCTCTGCACAGAACACAAATATAAAAAAAGCTTATGCCTTGAACCGCTGTTCCAATTTAAAAGATACAAGAATTTTAAGGTAGGTTTCCCAAAAATGTCGAGATAGAGTGATGGAAGTTTGACTCTGGAGGTCATAAAATCTGACGTTTTTGATATTAAGTAAATGAAATATTTAATAAACAATGTAACCCTAAAATAACTAATATAATAACATGACTTTTCGATAACTCTCACGGTTTCAGACATCAACTCAGTGGCCCTGGATATAAACTCACCAGTATATATTTCGTGTTTAAGGAAATAGTAAAAAAGCTGTAGGTTTTCCTAACATTTAACAACACACCCATATACAAGCCATATTATTATTCTAAGTTACGCACATTCATGACGACCTACTACCTCAAATTAGCAACTCATCGCAACTTTACTCTAGTTTCGAACTAAGATGTAGTTATAATAAAGGTGACATTGCTGTGCACTCAACCACGGCGACTATGACCACCAGATGACAGAACTACGCGCGAATTTCTACGTTTTATTTTATTACGGTAAAACAAATATTAATTTTGAAAATCGAAAACACAGTGTCTGTGGTATACTGTGTTTATTTACTGTACTAAGTGTCAAGGCCTAATTGGGCTTATTTATGGCGAACATTTTTGGTACAAATTAGAGTCAACTTTATATTATTTTTCTATCGAGAAAATTTTATGTAATCGTGTTTTCGCAACACTAGCTTTCTAGCATCAATCCTGAACGATAACAAATATTAATTTCAAAGTAAATGCTACAGTATTGTGGAAGATATGATCGCTGAAGCTAAGCCATTTCAGGTACCTATCATAGACTTGGTATCACATTACTTCGTAATTTTGGATCTGAATATCCCTTTTGAAGGTGTGGGCACTGTTGCCTATCATAAAGGGTAATAAATATCCTAGTTTAGGTAGCAGTGAAATTAAACTGTAATTCTCTTAAGTTTATCTGTGTATACTTTTATAGTATATTTATGGTTTGTAATAAAGTGCCAATAAACATATATTTCCTTACCTTCTTACGAAGAAACCGTTTGAAACTTTTTTGAAAATAAAGAAGATTATTATAAAAAAAAAAATGTTTTCCCAAATTCATGCTCAATTGATGTAACTTTCAATTGTCTTTGAAAGTGATATTTTGTTGTGAACACGTTGAATTTAATAATTAGCATACCTACCTAGTATAGTCAGTTTTATAGTGAAAAGGTGAGTGCCTACCTAAGTCTGCTAAGTGTGGTGTATGCTGTTATATCTAAATGCTATACCCAGTCCAGGAGTAAACCCATTTCAAATTAAAAAAAAATGTATTCATATCTCGTCACTGGATCTTTTTTTATTGTACAACGGGGAAGTTCATCTAGTTAGGAAGGTGTTTTTGGCGCAATTTCACCCGAAATCCTCAACAGTCTGAGGAACTGGCTATCTTACCTCTAAATGCCGGAACACAACGAAATAGTTGTTATGAAGACAGACTTAGGTAAGGTGGTGGTAGCTAGCCCTGGCGGTGGTTGGTAGCTTCCTCCAATCAGCCAATCTTGAAAATATAATAAACCATGATACATTTTGAATGGAATGTCCATTTAATTCAAAAAATAATCTGTAGGTACCTACTGAAACAGCCTTGAATATGCAGTAATTTATCTCGATAAGGATTAAGGTAAACCTTGGGTATACGTTTTTTTCTTACGACGGGGATGCGCTTAGCCTTCATCTCACCTGGTTACAAGTTAAGTGTACAGTTTCTTCGTAAGAAGGTAAGGAAATATATATATTTATTGGCACTTTATCACAAAACCGGGTGAAGTGCGCCTCCACCAAAAGCACGTCCCGTTCGTAAGGAAAAAAATATACATAAAATGAGGTTTTCAAGTTCTAGCACTTCGAAGAATGATTTTAGAGACCAACTAAAATCATTCTTCGAAGTGCTAGACTAGTCTAACAAAGCCAGGACCATGAAAAGAAAAAAAAAGTTTTTTTTTTTTAAAAAGATGCCGCTGGAAAACGTTTCCACGCGTTCTTCCAGCGGCAACTGGTTTTTTCAAATATCTCAAAAACGGCTGGATGCACAAATTTAAAAGTACCATACACATTTACACGGCGTCACAACAAATTATTTAGCCAATGTAACTCATGAAATTCGTCATTTTTCCGCTGGGAGAACGCACACGGCCGAAGGTGGAGGCGCACTTCACCCCGAATCCTCAACAAACTGAGGAACTGGCTATCTTACCTCTTAATGCCGGAACACAACAATTTTAGAATTGTTATTATGGCGACAGAATTAGGTAAGATAGCTGATAGACAGATAGGTAACTCTTTAATGTTTTTATTGTAAGGTGGTGGTAGCTAGCCAGGCGGACCCAAACAAAGTCCTACCACCAACCAAACCAAGCACAATATATTGTATGGGGATCGAAACCGGGACCTCTGGATCTGAAATCGGTGGGTTGAACCACTAGACACAGGCGGTTAAAACGTAGCTTATACGTAATCTATACATTAGCTATACCCTAATATTAATCATTATCCAAATAAATCACTCCGTATTCAAGGTTGTTTCAGAGGTGTAACGAGGTGTAGGTAGTTTCTACCGGCGGCAGTTATATTTGCTTCTGAAAAATAAACTACTGGTAGTTGGTACCGAAACAGCCTTGATTACGAAGTGATTTACATGTATAAAGATTATTTTAATTAATACCAAGGTACGTTGGTATTAATCTTTCTAGACTTTCGATACTTCGTTTCCGATGGCAGTTTCGTTTCTTGGTTGGCCCAAAACGGTTTTCAGCATCATACATGATCTATGTATTATATATATCCTATATTATAATAATAATAAATATTACAGGACATTTATTTCACAGAGCGCCATCTCGTCCCGAACTAAGCATAGCTTGTAATATGGGAGCTGGAAATTGTTAAAATTAACGAAAAATTTCTATAAAAAAATGTTTTCATTAAAACTAGTTAACTAAAAAACTGTGACTAGGTACATCTTACATACAAGTATCTCACAGTTAATTCATTTGATTCTAAGGCTGAGATCTAGTAAGTAAGCACCTACCAAACACTATTGATTACCACAAAAAACAAAAAAAGATAAGTAACTAACTAAGCTGACAAGCCTCATAGCTCAGTTGGTAGTAACTCTGCCTTCGACGCTGTAGGCTGTGGGTTCGATTCCCACCCAGGACAAACATTTGTGTGATGAATATAAATGTATGTTCTGTGTTTGGGTGTTGTATCATATAGTACGTATGTATTTACAAAAAGTATTTAATTATTTTATCCGTAATCTAGTTCCCATATTACAAGCTATGCTTAGTTTGGGGCTAGATGGCGCTGTGTAAAATTAATGTCCTGTAATATTTATTTAAAAAAAAAAAAAAAAGCTAAGCTAAACGGCCCAACCTATACCTTACGCCTAGTAGTAGTAGGTCTTAACCTAACTGGTTAAAATCTATTCTCTATTACCTGTACCTAGTCTGTAGCAAGCTAGTCTCTGGTTTGTGCGATATGATTGTCTATAGCTAGGTAGGTACTTAGGTGAACCCATTGAGCAGAGCCCTCTTATACCGAGGCAGAGATGATTGATATACTTACCTAGCTATAGTGTGCGTGATGATATGAATTTGAGAGGAATAGATGGCGAGTGGCAGAGGAGAGGGGAGAGGAGAACGTGTTATCCCGACCCGCCTATGTATGGGATTAGGCCAGGAAGTAGACCTGGCTAGCTACCACCATCTTACTTAAGTCTGTCGCCGCGCCGCGCCATAACAATTCTAAATTGTTGTGTTCCGGCATTTAGTTCCTCAGTCTGTGGAAATGCGCTTTTACCTTCGGCCTTATCATAACTTGACACAGCTGGCCTATTACATAAGGCAGCTTCAGTTATTCAATCAAAATGGCTGCTTTTCTTCTGAGCAATTTTTCTGTTTTTGATTGGGTTTTTGAAGCCATTTTGTTTGAAAACGATTAAAACCCAAAATTAAACAGAGGTAGGTATTTAGCCAGCAGATAACATGAAGGCCGAGAACTGCTCAGTCGTACAATAACAATAAAAAAACTCATTGAGCAGAGCAAAGCAATTCACGCACAAGTAAAAGTGTTAGTAACAAGGTTCGGTTATCTTCTACGGACTCGGTTCCACACGAGTGAGTATTCGGTCACCCGCTAGCATGGTCAAGGCCTTTATACTTGTGATGTAATTATACACAAGTCGGATACAAGTTGTTTTGCCAAAGCCAAACTGCGTACAAACTTGTTTCTGTGGAATCTACGGATTTGGATCGCGTGGCGGCCGCTCCATTCCATTTCCTTGTTTTTTAAAAATAACAGCGCAGTACGTTACGAATAAAATTAATCGGTCAAGCGCGAGTTGGACACGCACACCAAGTTCTGATCCGATCCACATTTCCAGACAAAAAATGCAGGTTGTATGACCGATATAGGTATATTACGAATAAATAGATACAGGCTTTTAAAGGTAGCACATGCAGACATAGCGTTGGCTAGTCATAGGATCCCGTCGAACCCTAAAATAGGATAAGATGCCTTATGCCTGAGAGGCAAAACGTAGATAGGTGCCTACCATCTTTCTACTGAGAAAATGGGCAGTATCCCCCCCTATTCAAATATCACTCCCACAAATCCTCCACATTCACAAACCTCGCACGTCAAATCGTCAAACCGTTTAGGATGCACCCGTGAGGCTACAGAACGTGCCAATGCAATAGGTACATACAGCATGCCTTTATCATGCCTCAGCTCATTTGCTATACCTATAGTCCCTAGCTCTGCGTTCTGCGGTTTGATTACGAGTTCAATTTCCACTCGGGACAAACATTTGTTTGATAAATATTGCTATATAAAGAAATGTTACAGAACATTAATTGCACACAGAGCCATCTAGCCACCAACTAAGGAAAGAATGTGATATGGGAACTAACCACCTCTGTTGGTTAGTGGTTCGCCAACGGTGTCAGATCCAGATGTCACGGGCTCGATCACCAGGGGAGTACGATACTGTTCTTGATTTGGCTGGTGGTAGTTGAGTCCTCTTGGCTATAGTTTCCACCATCTTTCATAGGTCTGTCACTATAACAACAATTCTAAATTATGTTCCCGCATCTAGAGGTACGATAGCCAGTTCCTCAGACTGTTGAGGATTCCGGGTGAAGTGCGCTTCCATCTTTGACTGGCATAACTTGAAACCAGATGAGATGAACGCCAAGCGCTTCCCTGTCGTAGGTACAATAAAATATATTACGGATGGAATACTTACACACTTACCCTACCAACTTATTTTTATCTGTGTTAGTGATTAAGATTGTTTGCGTTTTGGTATTGCAAATACATAAATTCTAATTCTAATTGAACTATTATTATATTCTGTGAAATAGATAAGTAGGTAGTCTGCGAGTTATAGCTCAGACTCTGAGTGCTCAAAAACACTATATGATCGAGATTTTTTTATGATGAGACGGGTAAGCACTTGGCCTTCATCTCACCTGGTAACAAATTGAGATAAGGCCGCAGGTGGAGGCGCACTTCACCCGGAATCCTCAACAAACTGAGGAAATGGCTATCTTACCTCTGAATGCCGGAACAAACAATTTTAGAATTGTTATTATGGCGACAGAATTAGTTAAGATGGTGGTTGCTAGCCAGGCGGACTTAAACAAAGTCCTACCACCAACCAAGCACAATATATTGTACTCCCCATGGGGATCGAACCCGGGACCTCTGCATCTGAAATTGGTGGCTTGAACCACTAGACCACAGAGGCGATTCGTTTGAATGAGTCTGAGGAAAACACTATAACAATAGAATGTAACCAAAGTAACGAGGTAGGTACCTTGTCTACCTACTTAATTCGAAGGTTATAGGTATACAGATACAGATATACCGGTCGCGTGGAATTCTAAATTCTCAAACAAGATGCTATCTCAAACAAAGCTTTTATTTCGTTGTAGCTTTTGCCGGCGGCTTCGCTCGCGTGGAATGGTACCTACCATACCTACGCTACGAGTGACATACTTTAAAATTAATTTGTGTTTTAGTTCGAGGTTTATTTCATGCATCCAAACAAATTCAATTACAATAAATGGTTGCCATTAAATATATACTTAATATGAAAAAAAAATGGGAAAACCTCCAGTTGTTTCAAAATGTTTGCAATGTATTCCTAGCTAACCTTCAGCGTGGGTATGTAAGGGCTAAAATTTGAGTTATGAACTTGGAAACTGCGCGAGTGTAACTGCGCAGAGTCAGTTGGCATCTAATATAAAAAAGTATGTTCAAAAACTAAACCTAACTAAGTACTTACTGAAAAATCACGCTCCAAAAAGTATCAAATAAGAAAATATTCTCATTTGAAATATTTATCGTTTATTAAATAAACAACCTACACGTAATACTTTCATGTATTTACTACATATTCATAGTGATGTTCAGAAGACAACCGCTATCCGTGGTCATTATTGAGAGCGCTTTATTAAATTTAATGTGACGTCTATATACCTACTTAGCTTACATACCCACATACCGGTCAAAATCATAACCCTCCTTTTTGCTTCGCCGTAATAGGGTACAGTCGGTGGTTTTATATGTATACTTTATATATGTTAATTATATAGACGTTCCATAATTATAGACTCCAAAACTGGAGACAGACTTTCACTGGCACATAGCTGATGTTATAAGAAGTAACTGAGGCTTATACACATATAATACTGATACACTTTTTTTAATACACACACAGAACAAACATCACACAAATGTTTGTCCTGAGTGAGAATCGAACCCTCAACCTACAGCGCAGACGGCAGATTTACTACCAACTGAGCTATGAGGCATATTATTCTTAGTAACATTCGAATTTATATTACTAAATGGATTTGAATGACATGGTGATTGCCTAGTTTGAAAATTCTCCGCTGCCTACAATTTAATCATGCAATAGAATGAAGGTCATATAAAATGGAGCCGGTAGACAATTGGTTGGTTATAGGTACTTACCTATTTCAGAATTTGTATGGATCAAAAGTCCACGCTGATCGAGTATGTAATGTGTAGGTATGGGAGCTTGTAAGAAGGTACCCACTTTGTAAAATAGATCTTAAATATACAATAGTCAAAAATGGTGTCATAATCTACGACGAAACGTATTTTTTTTTTCAGAAATCTAGAAAACGTAGCATCAGTTTGCCTGTGCAAAAAATACAATTTATTTTAATGCAAAATAAGAGGTTTGCAAAGTCAACGTACTATTGCAATCGAATGTACCTAAATATAACTTACTGTTCCAACTTTAACTTTTACTAGCCATTCTCACAAGAGCTTAGTCATTATTTGAACCAAATGTCTTCAGAAAGCTCGAAAATCGAAGGATTTTGGTTCGTTCAGATATAAAAATATCGAGTCAAAAGTGTAAATGACACCCTTGGGACCTTCTTATTTATAACACTTGGACTGCTGACCTTACAATGTCACAGTCACCTGCTTCCTACCAAAGCAACCAAACTTGATATGGGATTTACCTAATACCGCGCACTAAAGATGGCAATAATGGTTAAAAATAAATATTAGTTGACTGTTAATTGATAAAAAAATATATCGATATTTTTATTGGTTGAAAATATGATTTGTTGAGTACCTACACGATTTGGTTATTGGTTGTTGTTAATTCAGTTGAATATTTTATTCTATTGATAAAATAAAAGTAACCGATAATTCGTCTCTATCATCGTAGCACTATGGGTATTTGTTTAAAATATCACATCACTTTTTATTGAATAAAAATATCATATACAGCAAATCAGAAATTTAATCTCTATAGTGAGGGGTCGAAAGTATACAATTGAATGAAGTCAACCTATTACATATGCATTCAATTATGTTAGTTCTAACTCGGGCTGAAATTGATATGACATTTTTATTCGATAATGTTAATTCTGATTATTGAATATAATGGTTGATTTTAAATATTAGGTAAAATTTATTGGTTGATAGTTATATTCGTCATCTCCACCGCGCACCGCAAAAGATCCTGCCACTGTAATCATTTTTAATTTGCAGAGCCTAGAACACAGACGCCACGGCGCGCCGGGCTGCCAGGATGTCTGTGTACTTGGCGAGTGTACGCACGATATCTTTGACCTAATCCCTCCTTCACCTTTCCACCACTGGACTAGCAGACGTACGGCAGGTTACAACTACAACCCGTACCTTGTAAATGGTGCATTGTGCGAAACACATAAATTCACCTCTACCTATATACCCTATCAAGATTTAAGCCCAGATTGAATAAGTTCCTTTCAAGCGTGCTCCATCTTAGGCCACATCTTCAGGTACTGGTGGTCAAACACTTGGCTATCACCAATAAAAAAAAACGAAATGCAAGATTCTCAATGGACAAATTTTCCGATCTGAATTCACGAAATCATTTTTAAGTAGGTACTTACTAGTAACCTACTCATACTTATTTTATTATTGTACGACGGTAAAGCGCTTGGCCTTAATCTTATCTAATGTCAAGTTATGATAAGCCCGAAGTGAAACGCTGTTCACCCGTTATCCTTAACAGACCTGGACTTTTCTAAATGCCGGAGCATACAACAATTCGAATTGTTGTTATGGCGTCAGGCTCAGATAAGGTTGTGCTAGCTAGCCAGGCGGACTTGAACAAAGTCTCCACCAACCAAACCAAGCACAATATTGTAGGTAGGTGAAACTGGTGAACTGGTGAAAGTGCACTTCACCCGGAATTCTCCACAGACTGTGGAAGAGGCTATCCTTCTAGGTACAAGAATTACAATTAGTGTCTAGATCTAGAGGAATATATGAAAAACGGAACATGATATTTTCGATGACGGATCGCACGTTTTTCAATAAAAATCGTTTTTGTAGTAGATTCTATCTGTCAAATCCCTTTTAGAGATGGGACAGCACTCTAGTGATGTAACACGATTGTGTCGCTTCGCTACAGGCTACCGTATCACCTCAATACAAAGTACATAGTAAACCACTGCGTAACACGAAGTCTTTCACTGTGTGTGGCGGTAAAACTGCAAATATGCTAGTCTTGCGTTTAGTGGTGGTTCCTCCAGGGCTATGTACGCGCGATATACTTATTTGTGCTACGATTGATAATCGGCAGGGCTTACTTTCGTTCACCGGTTCCACAAAGGCTCGCCCACCGGCTTCAAATCCAGAGGTTACTCAGGAGAGAACAATATTAAATACAATAATAACTCCTCCCTCGTGTTGAAAAATAAATCTTTTTTTTTAATTGTTCAACGGAAAAGCGCTTGGCCTTCATCTAACCTGGATACGGCCGAATTTGGAGGCGCACTTCACCCTTCACGCTCATTAGTCTGAGGAAGGGGCTATCTAACATCTAAATGCCGGAACCCGGAAAACAACAATTTAGATTTTGTTGTTATGGTGACAAACTTAGGTTAGATGGTGGTAGCTTAGCTAGCCAGGCGGGCTTAAACAAAGTCTTACCACCAACCATTTTACAACCTACTAAATTACCAATTTACCTAAAACCGTCTCGTGCGTACTAAACTCTGAGTAACAACCTTAATACGTAGGGGGAGTAGGGGCAGATTGATACGATTTTTTTTCAAAGGCTAAAAAGGTAGAAAAGACGTAAAAAAACATAATAAAAATTATTCAAATGCGTCCTGTGTTTATCAAAGTGACTTAATTATGAATAATTTCAGCTTCAACATGAAAGGTAAAATAATTGTAAAATCTCTTTTAGCACTCGGTTTTCGTATCAATCTGCCCCATGCACGGGGTACTTTAATACATTCCTGGGGCACATAGAAAAATATAAACTAACAGATGTGCCTATACTATGTATATTTTATTATATATTAACTAAAAAGAAACAAAATGTTTATTGATCTATTGAGAGTTTTTATTCAAGTTATAATCACAGCGGCGTTAGGTAGAAACAATGACTTTATGACTTTTAAATTTTTTACGGGTAAATCAACATCCGAAAAAAATAACAAAATTTTAGTTTCAGTGGCTCAAAACATGTTTCACTTCACCAAAAGCGAAGCAGTTACAGGCTAGGGTCGTAATCAAGTACAGTGATTGGTTGAACCGGCACCTATGTATGAGTGTGTCGACAAGTTTAAGCTGCGTTCAGTTTGAATTTTATTGCTACCGCATCTATGCGCCCCGTGCATCAATCTACCCCTACTCCCTCTAAACGTTTTGCTGATTCTACAATAAAATGCAAGTGCCTGCAAACTTAGACTGAGACTTGCAAAAAACGCTGTTCCGACAAAAAATGTAGGTACCTACCTACTTACTTGACAGTAAACAATGATAGTATCGTAGGTATCAATTCTAATTAATAATTAGTCCCGTCTCAGTTGTCCGAACAACAACAGCATTTATTATTGTGTTTTTAGTGAATACATTTTCTTATCATGGTACGTATCGATTCATCGCGTGGATTAACTACCTACCTAATGAGGTGCTGATAAGAGTTATTTAGTCGGAAACATATGAAGGTACCTATATAATTAATTAGGTATGTTTATGTGGTCGATTGGTCGTTAGGTCTTTTATATGGTTTATTCCTTGACTTGCGATTGCGAGCGCTTGTTCAAGATATTAGGATTGCGAGAATTGTTTTTATAATTGAGTGTCGCGTGCTACTTTCATTAAAGGATTATAATGGTTGGTAGATATTATCACACGGACCACACAAGTGTATTTGTTTATATGCTAAGTAGGTAGTATAAGTAGGTAGTCGTTTCTAATATATGTAATACAGTGCGTCTAGTCTAGAGTATAATTGTGCCCTAGACTCTCTGAGAATTCTCCCATCGTAAAATGTATCAATGACAATAACTCCAATAACTACGTATGTATTCATAGTTATTATGAGAGGTTAATCCTCGGAAGGGGAAAAAGACGTGAATCTGTTACTCAAATAGTGATCTGTGGCATAGAGTTCGCCGTCCATTATACCCTATTATAATATTCTGTGGTAATTCTACGTAAAGCCAGCGCCATGCTGCCCGTCAGCAAAGCGGTAAGGTTATTGCAGAATGTCCAGGTTTCGTTTAGTGATCTCTTATGTTTATATTATATCTATGTTATTAAAAAAATGGAACCGACTTCAATAAAAACTTGAAAATAATTATACGGGCAAGTTAATTTTTTAAATGTAGGACTCTTTGGCTCTAACCAAAAAACATGTGTCGTCTATGTACCTATAACGATAAGCACCGCCTTCCAGAATATATAAACTGACCCGTATAATTATTTTCAAGTTTTTACAAAGTTGGTTCCATTTTTTTTAATAGCTTATTTTACTATAATTTAAACACGATTTCATCACTTGTACTAGTCACGATTTACCACCAAAAAGTCATTGGAGTGCAGCTGAAATCAATGCCACGACCACCAAATTTATTTTAAGCCAGCATTTATCTAGAACCCATAAGATCAAATGATTTGCTTTTGTACATTGAGTACCTACTTAGTTTTGGTCTTCAGAAGATCATCATCATATTTTCAACAAATTGAAATTGGACCAATTTCAGAATACTATGGTCTCGTCGTCACAACCTACCTCTATCATTAAAAAGTATTTTTCTAAATACGAGTAGGTTAATAAATGACGGGAGTAAATGAGGTAACAAGCGAGAAAAAAACAATCGGTTATCGGAGTAACATAATCGTATAACGGAAGTCAGTTATCGGTCGTAATGTGAACGCTGACTTTTTATTAAACAAATGAAGTGTATTAGGTACGTATTGAATGAGGGTAGTTCATAAAACTGCCTCACAAGGATGAAAATTGCAGCGACTACGTCAGTCTACCCTTGACCACGGTGGCTTGACAAACAAAATTGGAACTGTCGGGGAAACACGCGCACCTCATGTACCTACGTAATACTAGATTTAGAAACGAGGTGCGTGTTGCGAAGCTGAGACAGTGGATGCGCGGATTATTCAATTTTTTTAGCGCTTGGTGGTGAAGGTCACATGTCATGCGCTTCCACCTTCGGCCCTATCAATACTTGAAACCAGGTGAGACGACAATAAAAACGCCACCCTTGGTTATCAAATACCTATAATATATGTTACCCTTTAGTGCGTCCTACGAGTAGCTACTTACTGATCAGTGACTGACACTCGTGGCTGCGGCGGCGGTGACTACAGTGGTGACATTACCCAGGTTTCGTCTAAATAAAATACTTTTGGCCATAAATTTTCCGGAACGGAGCCAAACCGTTTTATTCCCGCGCATATTTAAGGCTAGAAGTGAGCTAGGAACCCTACGTATCTAATCTATTTCTTGTTTGTTTTCAGATGTGTGTACGCATATGGCTAGAGGTGGGCCACGCTTGCGAACCCCGGAGATCCGCGTACGGACGAGCCTTGGCGTTAGACTGGCGCGTGTGGGTGCGTGGCGTCAGCGGCCGGGACATTAGCGGCTTCGTTCACAAGGTGGTATTCTACCTGCGACCGCCGTCTGCCTTCGTCTATCCCAAGCGAGGTGAGACACAAACACTTAATTAAAGTGTAGTACTTGCACTAGGTACTTCTGTATTTTATGATGTAACACCTCCAAACTGTATTTTGTAGGTAGGATTGCAAGTATCCACTACTAAATGATGTAAGCAATAACCTTTAAGCCGTAAGTTCTTATTGTTAGGATAAGTTACCTAATTGGATGATTATTCTTAAGCTTTTGATTCTTTAATACTGTAAATATAGGTCAACGATACAACCCTAGTTGGCCATTTTTTTTATGATTGACTGTTAATACTACATAAATTAGTAATATCAACAAAATTTATAATTTCCTGAAAGATAAACGATTTGTATGAAAAATCGAGTGAACTTCAATTGCAACTCGCTCTGTGCTTTTTTTATTTCCGCGCCAACTCGTTTAGGTACTGAGTACCTAATCGAGTTGGTACGGAAATGCTCTAGCTATTGACGAGATCCATGCAATCGACTTGACCGTAAATAGTTTTGTGGAAGAAAACTAAATCATTTAGTTTCTGTGTTGTTATATGAGTCATTTGAAAGTGTTCGAGTCTCCTTACATGATTAGATAAAGCGTTTGCGTTGTGTTGGGTTCCGTGCCCAAAGGGTGCCAACAGGACCCTATTACTAAACCTCCGCTGTCCTTATGTCCGTCCATCCACCTACCCTAATAAGTAGACAGTCGAAGTTTTCACAAAGTATGTATACCTATTTCTATTGCCGCTACAAAAAATCATCATTTTCTTATACTTATTTCGCTCTAGGCAGGGTCGGCAAAACATGTTCTTCTCTTCCATTCAACCCAATCAGCCGTCAGCTGATCATCAACATTTTTCTTCGGTCTTGCAACAAATAATAAAATAGTGAAACGTACATTTTGGGATATAAATGATTTGGGATATAGATCGGAACCTTCAGTGAGCATGTCCGCACATGGATAGTTTATTTTATATTATACGGAGGCTTTATCTCTATTTTAGTGACTTTTTTATGTTCATAGATTTGCTCATGACCTTGTCTTGGCTTGTCCAGCCAGGCCTGAGCAAGGATCATTATTAAAAATAAAAGTATACCCAATCTGTACCTAACTTATGCTATTTAGCGAATAGTATAGGTAATATTTATCGTTCTAGTTTCATCAAATATTTTAGTAGAACATTTATTATGTTGACACGACGATTACGTAATTCCATTTCACTGCATAGGTAATGATAATGACTGCTTGTTTAACTCTCATCATCATTATCTGTCGCCGATAGCCCGACGTCAACTCGACACGTTCGGAACGAGACTTATCACAATCACTTGACATTGCTTTATTTAAATAACTTTCATATAATTTGTTCGTGGTTACAGTTCTGCAAGAGCCGCCTTACGAGGTCCAAGAGTCGGGTTGTGCGTCGATAGATATTCCGATCCACGTATATTTGAAGTTCACGGAGAAGCCGACGAAGATCCGCCTGCGCTACAGCCTGCAGATCGAAAACAACACCGTGATAAGCTCGGAGTCTCGGTGCGTTTACTACGACTTTGAAAATCCACCGGAGGATTTGTGCGAAGCGCTCATGAATAGCGGCGGAGAGGTTCTCTCGCGAGCTGCCAAACGGCTCGTCGTGGTCATATCCGACGAGCACCAACGTAACATGAAGCCGAAAAAGTACAAGTTCATTGAGCCTTTGCTCTGCAAGCACCCCAAAAAACGCGCAAAGACTTTCGAAGACATTTGCGCGAAGTGCGGAGAACCGACCACGGCAGAGCTGAGAAAGCAACTTCGCGCTGTCGCTATGACGGACGACGAAATTAACACGATGTCCCAACTCTACCTCGCGTACACGAGCTACGAAAAGTCCGTGGACGCGCTAGTGTTGCCACCTCTCTCGGATTCAATATACACGGTGCCGGAAATCCCAGCGGGGTTGAAAAAGGCCCTCGAGGCGGGGGATAGTAATTACCCCGTGTTATAGTCAAAAACTCTTCGATTTTTATGTGTACAGGGTGTGCAGGTATACAGGGTGGCCGGATCCCCTGAAATGAAACTAGGAGAAACTAGACACAGATAAATGAAATAATGGTGCTAATGTATTACCATAGTGTTGTGATATTTTCTACAGTGCCATGTGAGACTTAATTCGATCTAGATTTCCATAGACTCGGTTATATTTACATGTGAGTAGTGTGCTGAAAATGAGACTATTTTTATGGTTGTTCAATAGTTTTTAGTCATACTTTAGAGAAGTTATTTAGACCTAAGAAGGTATACGTGCGCTGTGAGAACAGATCTCATTAAATTAAAGTGATATCTATTCAAAAAGTATATTGAATGTTATGTAGTTAAGTATCTAAGTCAAGCAAACGTGAAATAGGCTATCGTACCTATACATCTTCAATCTAAGTATGTATGTTGCCAAACTAAATATATAGGTATTTTTTAATGTCAATAAAACTGTTCGTATGTTTGAGTTTAGTTGTAGCTTAACCAAAGCTGTTACGAGCAGCTTCGCTTGCCCGTCGATTAGTATCCCGAATATTTACTTGCCCCTAAATGGGCAAGTAAATTTTCGCTCAGCAAGAAAAATCTCTTAAAAAGTTACAGCATATAAGTAGGTAATTCGAACAGCAATGTACGTCAGGTTTTTTTGATTATTGCACCCAGAAACACCTTGCTATATGTTTTCAGATAAAATACATTTTGAAACGGACCAAAACCTATTTTTTTAGCTGACCATTTAAATGATAGGCCGACAAAAGCTGTGTAACTATTTACTCAGTTTATAGATATAATCTATATGTATTACTTATTAGTCCTATACCTGGATATGGGAAGCCGTGAAATTATGCTTGAGAAATGTCATTTCTCATACGTAGGTACTGTTGTTTCCTTGACTACTCGTATCTGTGTTACGATATCCCCCTTTTTCCCCGTTTATTATTATAAGCATAGACGAAGGTACCT
Organism: Venusia cambrica; assembly: GCA_951394065.1. Classification (NCBI taxonomy): domain Eukaryota; kingdom Metazoa; phylum Arthropoda; class Insecta; order Lepidoptera; family Geometridae; genus Venusia; species Venusia cambrica. The sequence continues at coordinate 13,773,053 of OX596035.1, forward strand.
AATCTTCGATACCTAACTTACCTACCTAGGTATATAAATATATCGTACCATATATAGTATAGTATATGTATAGTATAGTATATGTATATTACCTATATAGCACCTACCTGCTTACTTACCAACCTGTTATTGTATACTTAGCCGAATTATGTTAGTAAACCTTTTCAGGTTCTACAAAATGATATTGGTGGTCCTAATAAATAAAATAAAGTTATACCTTATGTCAACGTGGGGCCATAATTAAGAGGTAGTAATTAACCCCACACCAAAAATACCCATTTCTCCAACAGGATATACTAAACGGACATCAAAAATACTATTTGCCCATCAAATTTGCATCTGAATAAAATAAATTAGAACGTCTATTAAGTTTCGATAGTAAAAATATTGGATGTGCAAATACATGGTAAAATACCTACCTAGTATTTTTGTTGCGCAGTCGGTATTTTTGTAGAGAAATTATTTGCTTGGTGTAACATGTCGTTTATTAGGTGAAGGTTAGATGAACGAATATGTTTCCAGTGTGCGGTTAATTATTTCCCACAATACAGTCACTAAGCCTGTGAATCGATTGTATTTAAAATCCATGCTTGAGTCTCTTATACGAGCCTATATTTTGTAAAGCGGACCATGAACAACTCACATTATGTACTTACCAACCTACTTACCTAGTATAGTAGAATAAGAAAAATGATTGTTTTAATAAAACCTAGGTACCTACCTATTATGTATATGTACCTAGGTTTTATTTAGGTAGGAATCTATACCTACCTAGTAGGTGTAGGTAGGTACACAGTTTAATTTTTAATTAGATAAGATGTTTTATTTTGTGTTACTAGTTTGTCATATCAGTAAGCCACGATTATATACAGGTTAGTATCTCGTTATTGCTGAATTGTTTATTCTTGTTACGTTAATGTAAGAAAATACAGTCTTTAATTATTTATATCTTTGATCGTATTTTATTTATTGCTTCGTAGCTAACCGATTTCATATGAGATTTGATATATCCAAATAGATGTATTTAATTTTATGTTTGATTTGGTCAAACATAAAATTGAACCAAATCAAATCAAAACCAAATCAATCAATGACCAAATCAAACATAAAATTAAATACATCTATTTGGAACAGAAACATACCTACGACCACTTGTACCATAAGGCAGTACCATTGATGGTACAATTGGTACCAATTTGTCCCACTAGATCTACGGATGGTACGACTGGATAAAAGTAAATATCTCTTTTCTACCTCTTAATACTGTCCGATTTCGGTGATTATTTTTCATGTAATCAACAGGAAGGTTATTGGTAGGTATCTCAACCAAGCTCCAACAAGCATCTCTAATGGTCACTTACCATAATATTCACAAATTATGTTTGAAGTATTACGACGTAACATAATTAGTTGACTTGTTGGCAACACCGAACACGTCGAATGATCACAACACAAAGATTTATCATAAATATAATCATATAACTTTGTATAGGTATACTACTCATATGATTTAGAATCAGAGTACCTATAGGAATAGGATGTAGGTAGGTACCTGATAAGATGGATTTGTCCTTTGTCGTGTCGTAACATAGTAGGTTATTGGGCGCGCTCCGAAAGTGAACCTGTTTGTATCTTGAACGCATATCACACTGAAACTAGGAAGATGTAGCTTAGATGGATTTTAATGAAACTGCTTGACAATTAGGTACCTATATCATTTGCTAAGACCACAAACCTGTTCCCTTCCCTCTTCTAAATGGGCGAAAAGGGGTAAAAACTTGTTATCTCCCTATAAGTAGGTAGGTGCCTATGTAACTTTTTACTGGAAAGGATTTGGAACACGAAACTTGGTGTGGGTCATGCTCTCTATGGTAAACGATAATATTATTACCAGCTTATATTATCAGCTAGTAAGCTGTACCAGTGCAGTTTCACTTGCACATCACATAACATAGGACGCCGTAAACACATGTTTTCCATATAAACTTGGATCTCTCCTGCCTACTCCACAGAAAGAGAGATTTTACATCACTGACATTAAAATATCACCTGCAATGCAAAGTCTTCTATCTCGTGGCGGCAGCAGCGCGATAAAGACTATAATATTAGTCCCTAACTGATGGACTTATTGACCTGCCCGTGGATGTCATTCGATTCGACTAAGGGGTTTTAATGGGCAATGCGCGAGCAGCAGCTTCCATCCATCAAGCTCATCAAAGAGCCTAACTTGACACCATTACAATGATCACCAACTCATGTTAAGCGTGTTGATAATCCCCCTCCCGCCCCTTTCCTATAATAAAGAGTGTAGGTCTACACTCAAATAGGTAGGATATCGGGGTGGGTTCACGACATTGTATTTTTCATCGTACTTATTCATCGTACTTCAACCGTGCAAATCTAGAGATCAAGAGCATGATACATAAAAAAAACTGCCTCCCACGGTTGTCATAGAGATACCAACACTAAAATTAACGAGCCTAATAGCTCAGTTGGTAGTAACTCTGCCCTCTGCGCTGTAGGTTGTGGATTCGATTCCCACCCAGGACTAACATTTGTGTGATTCATATAGGTGTTTGTTCTGTGTTTAGGTGTTGTATTGATAATATATGATAAGTATGTATTTACACAAAAATGTAGGTAGGTATTTAAGATATTCTATTCGTAATCTTGTTCCCATATTAAAATCTATGCATAGTTTGGGGCTAGATGGCGATGTGTTAAATGAATGTCCTGTAATATATATTTTATTTATTTATTACTGACTCGCTTGTTACGCTTTGCATCACGCCAATATAATACTCCACACTAAAATGATGCTGAATATTCAAGCATCATTTTAGGAAATTTGAAACGATGAAAAAGCATTGATCTATCCTGGGACCCTACCGCCGACGGCGAAGCCGATCTCCATTGATGGCTTTAAATTAGCTTCATGAGAACTAGAAACGATTTTTACCGTCAAATGTACTGAACGGATAGGTTTCATAACATGTGTACACTTTTGAGATGGGAAACGCCATTTCGGATATGACACATACCTAAATCGGTAAAAATCGTTTCTAGTTCTCATGGAGCTAATTTAAAGCCATCAATGGAGATCGGCTTCGCCGTCGGCGGTAGCGTCCCTGCTTGCCTTTCAGAAAGAGTACAATACGTAGTTTGATTTTACAGCACTGACGTCGTTAATTTCTAACGCAAGCTTTGGTAAGTTATTTTTATCTAAGATTAAAAGGTTTTTAGTTACTATGGGTAACTTTGACCACACTAATCTCCGAAAGTGCTGAACTGATTTCAATGAGATTTTCAATGGTACATTTTGTAACATTTGGGTTGATATAATTCGGTTAGTTTATCAAAATCCAATCATGAATAAATAAGATATGCATGCATTAAACCAAAATGCCAGAAGTTAATATTATTAAAATCATTACAACTTATATATATATATAGGTATATTAAAAGATATATTTTTTCGAAAATATCGATCGTCAGATCCTGCCCTGCACCATACACAACACACCATCGAAAACCATATCCAAATCGGATAAGCCGTTCCGGAAATACGCGTGCACAAACCAACAGACAAAAATCTAAAAACTGTATTTTTATGCTCAGATGCGTGTTTTAATTTTATTTATGCGTAGCATTTTTTTTTTCTTGCAAAAATATTAAATATACAGACACAGCTTTTCTATTATTTTATTATAAGTATAGATAGATATCCGTCATGAATTCATCATTAGTGTACTGGGTACCTACCTACAACAGGGTTATTTTTTTTATTTAGAATATAATATTAACAGATTGACTTGCTGTATTTATAGCTTACTAGAATCCTCAATATAGAATATAGTTATTGATCTGTGATATATTTGCCCACTTTATCTGTATAGGACACTAACAATACTCGACACTGGCAGAATCGATAAAACGGTTGCACGCCAAATCAAAAACGTTGAAGTTAACAAAGTAAAAAAAATAATAAAAAAATAATCCTACTATCAACCAAAACGACCACAATATTGTACTCCCCCTGGGGATCTAGCCCGGGTCCTCTGTATCTGAAATCGGTGAGTTAAACCACTAGACCACAGAGGCGGTTAACTATTCGGTTAGGTACCTTGTAGGTCCAAAGATGATAAAGACATGACTAGAATAGCGATGATGATAATGGGATATATTTTAGCGCCATCTATCGTTGATCCAAAGAGTCTCATAGCTCATCTCAACTTACTAACGTAAGTAAGTATATGGTCTTTGGTAACATTTTTCTATACTGTTGCTTGTGATACTGCAGCGTTGTGAAAAAGCAGACTATCTAACCTATACCATTGTTATTAAGGCGGATACAAGGTGGTATAGTAGAATAACTTTAGCCTTCACTGAATAAATGGGTTAAAAAAAAGCAGCTCGCGTTCAATCTAGAATACATAGTTATTAATCTGTGGATCAATCCACAGACTAATTAATATAATGTAATGTACTAAGTTCAATCAATCAATCTATTATTCTGGGTACCTATCTAGTTGATATAAAAATAAAAAATACATAATTAAATTGATTTGTAGAGTTTTACCACTGTTTCAATTGTAGGTAGGTACCTACAGTTTGTTAGTTTCCTTGACTTGACTTTCTTTAAAGAAGAATCCAGTTATGGTTTGCGTTCCGTGCTTCGTAATTCCTGCTCTGCTGTTTTTATGGCACAGATTTATCCAGCCCTATGTGCTGAGATTCTGGAACCCGTGGGCTGTGAAAGATGAGCAAGGAAATGTTGTAAAGACTGAATTCCCGTTCGCTTGCGAAGGTGGTGTGTGTGCATTTGCAAAAAAGCCAAAGAACAAAGAATTGTACAGCGAAAATGAAACTAACTCACCCACAAATGAACCGAATCCTCTTGAAGGTACAGCCACTAAGCCAGAGAGATTAAAGGCAGAATAGTTCAGTTAACTTTGCGTCTATGTATTGTTAAATCGTTATGCTTACTTGAAAATTAAATGTCTTTGAAAGGATAATTCAGAGTAACCTTTATCTGAAGATTTATTAATTCCCAGTGGTTCCTGCCTGCTTGTGAAAAATGAAAATAAACTATTTTTTAATTGATGTAACATGCTTTTAGCTCATCTTATTCACCGCTATAGCAACTATTTACTTAAGGTAACAGGAATGGATTCAGTAGGCCAATAAATTAAAAACCCTCGTAGATGACATCACATGATGAGACTGCACTTCTTAACCCTATATTAACTTTATTGTGAATAACCTGTTGAAGAGTTATGCCATCACAAACATAGAGATCAACCCAAGACTGGAGTACCTCTGATTTATGCTCTTCAGTACAAACTTATCATTACAAAACCTATATTTTTTAGTATGGGAACCTTGCAGTCTCAACTAGAGTTCTTGCTTGCTTCACTTGCTCAATCAATTCACTTTTGGGTATAAATAAAATCAACATTCTGGAGATTGGCTTTTATTTCACTATTACAGATTACAGAATAACATACTACATACAGAAATACTTTTAGTTATTTGTTTTGAAGTACATTGTACACAGGCTTATTTTGTACAAAAAATAGAAAATTTATAGTTGGAATAAGGAAGTCTGCTACTATATATTGGTTAAAAAACATAGTTGCCCTATTAAGCTAAGCATAACAAAAACTTTATATAAAAAAATAATAAGTGAATCATAGGTATGATAACTCAATTGAATTTCAATCAATCTCAATTTTTTTACTAAATACATAGGTGCCTTGAAATTATTAATAAAAACAATTATTTTAAAAATATATAGCCAAATATAGTTCGGTATTTACTGATGCTTAGAAGCCCAGTTTGATCCTTAGAACTAACTTAAATATGGAACTTAACAATGTAGGCATGAATATGATGCACCTGTACAATGTTCTTAAGAAATGAAAAACCAGTCAAGTTTTCCTAAATAAACAAAATCACAAAATGATAAGACATTTTTCCTATAGACTATCCACGGAACAGAGTAAATATAGCACTCTTTTTGCACATTTGTATGCAAATTAAAGTCATCTAAGTAAATGTTTGGACAGGCATTACCTAAATCATCTGTAAAGACCAATGATAATGTAACAAAGAAGTTAAGTTAGTTGAAGATGGTGAGAATAGGGACAAATTATATTTAAGGTGTAACAATTGCCAGTAAAGATGGATTTACATACAGCATTATCTGCTCATTTAGTATTTTTTTAAATGTTTCTGATACAGCTTAATGCAAACATCGGGGCAAAAATCATGCCAAGTTGGTTAAACAGACACAATGAACATAAGAAAAATAGACGCAACTGCGCCGTGTAAGCGGACTGGCGTTGTCGCCATGTAAATGATTCCATATCTCGTTATCACCTAATACAACATACAAACAATGATGTGAAAAATAATCTTCTAACTTCTTTGATGTATTTCATTTAGTGATAGATTCTGCCAGTTTCATGATAGTGTCTTATAAAGATCATACTGAGCATGAATAACAATATGGTTGGGTATTAGAAAATGGGCTCACCATATTGACTTGCTAAACCATCAATTGTTCAACTCTGTTCCGAGTATAATCATAACCCTCCTGTCAAAGAGGCAGGTCATGTCCAGTCAAGAATTATGTTTCACAAATTATTATTAAGTTTACCAAGGAAAATGTAGTTACGTACACAGATGCATTAAAATTCAGAAACAGACTTACGCTATCTTCATTCAATGGCAGATATCACTTACAACAATGTCCATATCACAAACTCTCACTAACTAGAACCTCACTTGACATTCTTGAGCTCCACATCAAAGATTAGGGTTGAGTTTGGTGGGATCACTGGTGGTGAGCCTTTAGCTCCGTACCTGTGGACAAACAATTTTAATGTAAAACTGAGTAGCTAAGACTACAATGGACTATAGAGTCCATACATACTCTAGATTCATTGTATGGACCTATTATTGCAATTTCGGTGACATGTTTCTAGCTCATCTCCGGGTGTAATACCTTTGTAACGTTAGTCCCTCTACAACACTTGGCGTTTTTAAGGTTACTTGACAAAGAACTGTATTTTATAATCAAACCTATTTCTGCTGTTAAGCAGCATCACTGTTTGTTTATAGCTATACCAATATATCTGTAATAACACTTTTACCATAATGCTATTATTCTACATAGTACCCCTATTTGCTTCAAAACCCACCCAAAATATAAATATATACGAGTTATCATATGTGAAGCTCAAATAACAGGTGATTGCTTTGTAATGGGCGGTGCTGCGAGAAGGCCCAGTAGTACCACTATCCCATTTTAACCGCCTCTGTGGTCTAGTGATTCAACCAATTTCAGATCCAGAGGTCCCCGGTTCAATTCCCAGGGGATTACAATATTATGCTCAGTTTGGTTGGTGGTAGGACTTTGTTTAAGTCTGCCTGGCTGGCTACCACCAACTTACCTAATTCTGTCGCCATAATAACAATTATAAAATTGTTGTGATCCAACATTTAGAGGTAAGATTGCCAGTTCCTCAGTTTGTTGAGGATTCCGGATGAAGTTCGCTTATACCTTCGCCCTTATCTTAACTGGTAATCAGATGAGATGAAGGCCAAAGGCTTCCCCGTAGTACAATATAATAAAATTGACTAACTATGTTACTATGATTTAGTAACATAGTTAGTCAATCGGGGGGTTGAGTCAGTGTCTGGCTTCAGTGGGGTGTGTTCTTGCCAGAGGATGCACTTCTATAAAAAACTGAAAATACCGCTAGTGTCGGCGGTGCCGGATCGCAGACACGCACTGACAAGTCCTATTCGCATACGTCCCCGCCATTGCTAGATTGCCGCCGCGATCTAGTAATGGGCCCACACTCTAACACCTTTGTGGGTCGTCCCTCCCGGGCAATGTTACGGTCCATCCGTCATCCACCGGACCGTAATAGCGAAATGCGAAGGGCGAAGGCGAATCTTCGGCGCTTGAACCGAATATCTGGCTAGGGGAAAACAACCCCGACGAAAAAATTAAACCCAACCATGGCAGCAAAGCAAAAAGAAATACTACCCCAGGAGGGTACCGGCTACGCCGGAGAATCCCTCCCTGAGCCCAGGCTCAGGGAGGGGCTGCCTGAGCCAGCTCAGGCAGCCCCTCGTACTCTGGGGGGGGCAATGTTTTGCCACAAATGGAACCTACATACGAAGAGCAACGCAAACAAACTCAGGAGCCAAAAATGGTCCAACAGACATTCCACAAGAGCATGTTCTTAACAAGGATGCGCAGCAACTCACTAACGAACTCCCCGTCATTTTCACACCAAGCAACAGAAGAGGAAGCCGTAAGCAACAGAACCACAAAAATTGTAGAACAAGAAAAACAAGAGTCTTCTAAGGTTGCTAATACCTACCCTGATTGGCAAAGAGTCCCAATAATGAGGAACGCAAAGCGTAGAAGAACTTCCCCCAGTCCAACCCAAGAAATGATACAAACAACCAATAGGTTTGATAATCTACCTATAGACATGGATGACGATGACGGGCCAAAGAAGAAGAAACCATCAAAGCCACCTCCGATCATCCTTTACGGCATAGAAAATGTCCACAAACTAATGGAACTCCTCGAATCTGCTGCTGAGAGACACACATTTTCAATCAAGATTGTCAACAAGAACCAACTAAGAATTAGCTGCACAGAGGTAGAAACATACAGATCCATAATAGCCACTGTAAGGAAAAACGGGCTTATTGGGCACACTTTTAACACAAAAGATCAGAGGTGTTATAGAATAGTGGTTAGGAACCTACATCACACAACACCCCACAGTGAAATCAGAGATGCAATCAGAAGAACCGGAAATGAAGTCTCTGGTGAAATAGTAAATGCAAGGTACGGCCCAGAAAAAACTCCAACATCAACTTTTTTTGTAAACCTTCTACCAAGTTCAAATAACAAAGCAGTAAAAGAGCTTAAATACATATACAACCAGTCGGTAGTCATCGAAGATCCTAGAAAGAAAACAACAATACTGCAATGCCAAAGATGCCAACAATATGGCCATTCAAAGAATTACTGCATGCGACCATATCGGTGTGTGAAATGTGCCGAACCTCACAAAACGTCTGAATGCCCAAGAAGTGACCGAAACACCCCAGCGCTATGTGCTCTATGCCTTGGCCCGCACCCTGCGAACTTCAAAGGGTGCGAAGTCTATAAAGAGATTTTAAAGAGAAAACGGACTAACATCAACTATAAAAGTAACCAACAACAATATAAAAGTAACAACAAACCTCAAGTAACCAATAGAGACCTAAGACAACCGAAAGAAAAAAGAGAGACTTCACCGACAATGAGAGATATACCACATAAAGAAATGAGCGACCAGAGATCCTATGCGGAAACCATGAAATCACACAACAAGAAGACAGCCAATACTGCTAAACCACCTAATACGCTATCTGACAAGCCATATACTACGCAAGGTGTCAATACACCGCAGACTACCCACAACAATCGGAATAAACCTGACAACCAGGATAATCCAGAAAAAATCCCCACAGAACGAAGTGTAGAATATAGTACACTAGAAAAACTAATAATAATCCAATCAGAAAAGTTTGACCTTATGCTACAACAAATGAGCAGCCTCATCAGCGTCATTACAACACTCATAACAAAGTTAACGTAATGGCTGCACTAAGAGTAGCAACATGGAACATTAACGGTCTTTCTCCAAATGTAGAAGACGTTAAAATTATGATGAAAGTAAACAAGATAGACATCCTCTTAATCTCCGAGGCCCACTGCACGGAAAATAGCAATATAAAGATCAAAGACCACAATGTATACCATACCAATCACCCTGATGGTACGGGCCATGCTGGAACGGCCATCGTCATCCGTAGTAATATCAAACACCACCTCCTATCGGAATACAAGACAAATCACATCCAAGCTACCACCATTTCTGTAGAAGACAAAAGTGGGTATTTTAATATCTCATCAATATACTGCCCACCCAAACACATCATTAGTGAAACCATGTTTTCAGACTTCTTCTCAACAATTGGCTCGCGATTCATTGCCGGTGGTAACTGGAACGCTAAACACACACATTGGGGGTCTCGACTTACACTACCCAGAGGAAGACAACTAAAAAAAACTGTCGATGAAAATCATCTAGTTACAGTCTCAACAACGGAACCTACTTACTGGCCCTCAGATCCTAAAAGAAAACCAGACTTAATGGATTTCTTCGTCATAAAAGGGCTATCTAGTAACTATCTTAAGGCCGAACCTTGTTTCGATTCATCTTCAGACCACACTCCCGTCATCCTGACGGTGAGTACTACAATGATAGAAAACGACTACCAAGAAGCACTCTACAACAAACGCACTGACTGGGAGTCTTTTAGACAGCACATTGAAGACAACATTAAACTCAGTGTGCCCCTTAAGACAGCCGAAGACATAGAAGAATATACTAGACATTTAACGTCTCTCATTCAAACCTCTTGCTGGCTAAATACGCCACCAGACAATAAAAAAAATAGTATAAAAAATATTCCCCTTGACATCAGACATAAAATCCAGGAGAAGCGTAGATTACGCAAAGTCTGGCATACCAGTAGGAATAGCATAGACAAAACAGCCTTCAATAAAGCCATTGTAGAGTTGAAAACCATGATAAAAGATGCTGACAATGAGACAATAGAAAAAAAAATTTCTTCATTGACAGCTACTAGTTCTACTGACTACTCACTATGGAAATTCATGAAGTCTCACAATAGACCCCTAATTGCAAACTTGCCGCTGAAATCCAACAATAAGTGGATGAGAACAAGCGAAGAAAAAGCACAACTATTTGCTGAACATCTTTCCAAAGTGTTCACTCCACACCCATCGAGTGAATCGGATACTGAGGAAATCATAAACAAAGTCCTGGAACAACCATTCCAACTAGACCCTCCACTAAAGCCTGTTTCACCCAATGAAATCAAAAGATGCATCCGAAATCTGAAAGATAGAAAATCACCTGGATATGATCTAATCACTAAAGAAATCTTGAAGGAACTACCAAGAAAGGCAATAGTCGCTATAACAATGCTGTATTTAGAGTTCAATACATCCCTCTACAGTGGAAAGTGTCCCAAATTATAATGATTCATAAGCCGGGCAAACCAGGTCACGAAGTCACATCATACAGACCAATAAGCCTACTGCCGTTATTATCAAAACTGTTTGAAAGGGCTCTCCTACAAAGGATATTGCCAGAACTTAAGAAAAACCAAATCATACCCAATCATCAATTTGGCTTCAGAGAGCAGCACTCCACGGTAGAACAAGTACATAGAGTTTATGATACAATTAGAGCATCCTTAGAAAACAAACAATACTGTTCATCAGTCTTTTTAGACATTCAACAGGCCTTTGACAAGGTGTGGCACAAGGGGCTGTTATTCAAAATAAAAAGAAGCCTTTCGCACAACTATTACCCTCTACTAAAATCGTACCTAGAAGAAAGAATTTTCCAAGTCAGGGAAAACGGAGCAACTTCCAAATTCTACGAACAAACAGCTGGAGTCCCCCAGGGCTCTGTCCTTGGTCCGATCCTTTACTCACTTTATACGGCGGACTTGCCAGAAATGGAAGATGTAACCACAGCCACCTTTGCTGACGACACGGCAATATTGTCTAGTAATAACGACCCACAAAGCCCTCCAAAGAGGCTTGGACAGGATTTCAGAATGGATGAATAACTGGAGAATCAAAGCCAGTACTACAAAATCAGTACAAGTTACTTTTACCTTAAGAAAAGGTAACTGTCCAGCAGTAAAACTCGGAGAAAATGATCTACCACACAATGACAACGTCAGATACCTCGGACTCCACCTGGACAGACGACTAACCTGGCAAACACACATAAAAAAGAAAATAGATCAAATGAACCTAAAATTTAGAAACCTCTTGTGGGTACTGGGAAGGAACTCAATATTATCCACAGACAACAAACTGCTCATATACAAAGCCATCCTGAAACCCATCTGGATGTACGGAATACAACTGTGGGGATGCGCCAGCAACTCTAATATATCTATACTACAGAGAGCTCAGAACATGATGCTTAAGACAATATCAAATGTACCATGGTTCATAACTAACACTGAAGTACATGAACAACTACAGATGAGCACAGTTAAAGAGGAAATCCGGCTAACTTCTGCTAAGTACATGGAGCGATTATCACACCATCCCAACCAACTGGCAACAAAGCTTGCCCAGCCCAGTTACCACAAAAGATTGAATAGAGCTGACATTCAAACGCTAGATCAGAGGTTCTAAGCAGTAAAATGCATTAGGAGTTGTGAGCCAAAAGTGGAGCACAAGCCACATCATATTGAATCCCACAACACATTTGCTTATAGTCGCAAGACTGATCGCAGATCAACACAACACAAAAAAAAAAAAAAAGTTAGTCAATCATTTCGAAATGACATGGCCTATTTAAAATAAATGTTGCCCATATAATGTAGACTTGCAGTGTCATATTATACGTAACATAATTTTACCATACAAACACTATTTGGCATACATGGCTAAAGAGTGTTTGTTTATGCAACGCTATTGAATGAATACTCACCCCATCGCAGGCGGGCAGACAATGCGCCGCTTGCCCCCGACCTTCATCCCGTTGATGCCGACGTCCCACCCTCCGATCACCTCCTTGGCTCCGAGACGGAACTTGAACCCAGGTCCCTTGTTGCAGTTATCGAAAATCTTGTTGTTTGACTTGAGCCGACCCTCGTAGTATACCTGTGAGGAATGTTATTTATTTTTTATTGTTCTACGGATATATATGCATGGCCTTCATATCACCAGACTTTTTACACCGGTGGGCGGACCACTAGCTCACAGAGGCGGTAAAAAGGTCGATGTATATTTGAGAGAGAACCGCGGCAGGTGCATCCCCGCCGAAACGTCGGCATAAATATAGGTAATATCCTTGTCTCAAGTTGACGGTCGCAATGCAGGGCCGCGTAGGTCATGTTCTTTGTGGATATGTGACCTACGTAGTAAGGCTTTGTTACAGGCAAGAGTAGCATTTAACAGCAGATTGGCTTGCTGGTACCGCCTCCGTCATATAAAAAAGAATGTATGTGAATTTGATACAGAGCAAAATAATGTGTTCTATTTGTAAAAGCTAAACAAAAAAGATGTACATATTCAGGAAGAAAGGAGAAGGAAAGGAAGGTTCTTATCTTACCATGACTTGTTTCCCCGGCTTGGCGGCAGCGCCCGCACCAACTTTGGTGTCCTCAATGTGGACTCCACCGCTCAGAACTTTCTTTTCCTTCTTCTCGACGGGAGTTTCCTTTTCAGGCTTCTTCTTGTCTTCCTTCGCCTTCTGGGGCTCGGCTTTCTACTCAAACAAAAAGTTATTTAAAATAATTTGATCCTACATATAATTACATAACGATAAGCATCGCCTTCCAAAATAATAATGTTTTAAGTGATGTTAATTCAAATAAAAATATATGTTATAGGCAATATCTTGATCCTGCAGGATCTGGTTGAGTAAAAAATGCACTAAGATAAAAATGGAAAATTATTGACCTATTATCAGTATATGGTAAAACATGCACAGGAAACACAAGTTGGTTCAAATAAAAAAAAACCTATATAATAAATGCAATATAAACTTGAACCCTGTAGCTAGATGAGTAAAAAAAATCCATGAAGATATAAATGGAAAGAAAACGTATTATCTATGGTACATACATACACAGAAATTGGAGAACCTATATTTTTATGCCAGTTATAAAACAGTTGTCTGTGGTTTCTGATTTTCTACACAAGGTTGTAAAGTGACATTTTAGCTTTAAAACAGCACTAATAATATGTCTTCAACCTAAATTAAATAGTTGAATTTATTTGAAGAGACAGATATTCTTCTAGGAAGAATGCATCTTATTATAGCTATTACAGTTTCTGAAACGAATACAACAGATTATTTAATCAAGTGTCCTATTCTTGCTTTCAATATGAATGCTGAGAATAAATTATTCTTAATGCAAAAATAATGCATTTCTTTTTAAGCTTAAGATAATATTGTCTTATATTTAAACAATAATATTGAGAATATTGGTTTTCTTGACATCAGTAAATATCTTGTTTCTTTTTTTTCCATGTAAGCACTAGGGGTTGATGCTAATCTTCTGTCAGACACTGCACAACAATTTCATAGTAAAATCACCACAACCAGATACTAACCTTTGCCTTGTCAACGCCATTGAGTTGAGGTTTCTCCTTGCCTTGTTGCGCAAGTTTTTTCTTTAGTCTTTTCTTCTGTGACTTCGAGAGATTTGATGTGTCCACCTTATTGATAGAAACACATTATTAGATGGTGCATGGTATAGATAAGATAGACCTACTACTAAAACACATGTGTTCAAGCTTTTATTTTATTGTACAATGGGAAAGCCCTTGGCTTTCATCTCACCTGGTTACAAGTTAAGATAAGGTTAAAGGTGGAGGCGCACTTCGCCCGGAATCCTCAACAAACGGAGGAATCTTACCTCTAAAATGCTGGAACACAGCAATTTTAGAATTGTTGTTATGGCGACTGAATTAGGTAAGATGGTGGTAGCTAGCCCCAGGCAGCCTTAAACAAAGTCCTACCACCAACCAAACCAAAACACAACATTGTACTCCCCGGTTCTCTGGATCTAAAATCGGTTGGTCTATCCACTAGCTAGACCACAGAGGCGGCTTTGTGGTATTAGACCTGAGTTTCAATCTTTGCTGCTAAGCATTAATAGATAACGATCCTTGGCCGCGACCTCACAGTGGCTGTGTTGTCAGGTCAGGGCATCTATGGAGTCAGCCCTAGATATTGATGCTTGCCTGGCCAAGATTCAGATCTACCTACAAATTATAGCAATGACCTTTGAACCTTGAGACAAGTGTAACTGTAGCAAGCAAAAAGTATAAATGAATACTTGTAGTTCTTGGTGTAATAAATAAGCTTGTAATTTATTGAGTTTCAGTTGTGACTAGCTAAGTTACCTTGCTTTCCTCTTTGCTATTATTTAGAGATGAATCGGCTTGAGAGTCATTTTCTTCATCCTCATCATCATCCTCGTCTTCCTCATCCCCATCCTCTTCCTCACCATCACCATCCTCATCTTCGGATTCCTCTTCATCGCTGAATAATCAATCAATTGGTAAAACAATTGGATGGAAAGAAATAAGCATTGTTCTGTGTACATATACAACCTGTAACAGAATATGTGTACTATGCCGAAACGGGGTTATCCAACCCAACTCGTGGAACAACTTTTTTAATTTTGGTTCAAAGTTTTTGGTAAAACAAGATCAAAGTTCTGACACCAACAGCTGGTTTTTTGAGTTGAGACTACCCTAAAATCAGCTGTTTCTTAACTCGCGTCAATGACCACAGCTCTAGACAGATGAGGCAACATAGCAGAAGGTCACAATCACAAAGAACTAAAAGTTCACTAACAGAGGAAAATCGTCGAAAAGCCTGGGCTGCTAATGAGACAATCCATTACTAGAAGGTTTAATTTGTCAAATCAATAAGAATTTTATCTATCTGTTAGCTAAAATACAAAATAATCGTTCCTATAATGTACTTTTGTTCGTCCAATATCGCATTTATCGTCTTTTTGTAACTAAAGGTGCCAATGTAATTTATCAATGTGTATGTTCTATCTAATAACCTACTTTCACGAGATAACTCCAAGTTCTCACTAAAATTGGTTCATCTATCCTTAATACTCTTTGACACAGACAATTGCACTAACTGATACCTAGAACTGGTAGGTACCCACATGCATAGTGCGGTAAAGGAATAGGGTCGTCACTATTTATTGTCATTGAGAAATTGAAAAGATTTGTATGGGAAACTGAAAATGGGAATTCACTATTATCTTCCCACCACAACAAATACTTTTCCTGGTCCGAAAAGCCACTGCTTAGTACACATATTCTGTTTCACCTGTATATATAAAGATGTGGCTCATAAACGAATATTATTCACTGTGGAATCAAAGATAAGTTACCTGTCAGCTTCAGCTTCAGCAGTTGTGTTAAGCTTATAAGACTCATCATTTTCATCGGTGTCAACATCATCTCCATCCAGGAGTTTCTGGAGTTGGTCCTCTCCATCCTCATCCGAACTATCATCTTCGGCCGGCTTCTTCTTATTTATCTTTTCTTGCTGCAAAGAAATAGGCTCAATACTAGGCTAGGGCCTAAAGCACTACATATACCTCTTGTTTTACCAGTGACGCTTAGATTAAGTTTCCACTATCTGTATTTTGTTATGTTATTTGTAAATGGTGAACTATAAAGAGTTATCTATCTATATACACAGAATCAGAGATGTACAAAAAGAATACCCAGGACATTGTTCCCGTATATCCTGAAATCATTATTCCCGTATATCCTGAAATCATTATTCCCCTACGCTACTAATGATGGAAATTTGAAGTCTATAGGAACTACAGGGCTGCTGTTTATTTTCAATTAATGTCTAGTACAGTGATACATTTTTAGGCAGTCAAGAATGAAACATTAAGATTAAAACATGTAATATTTAAATTTAAGTGATGGTCATTGTAATTATTTGATTGGTTGTTTTTTTACATTCCAGGGATCTATAGCTTTGTTTTTTCAATTCAAGCATTATTTAAGTGCTCACATAGTGCTCACTGCTGGTTTTAACTCTCCCATGCAAACTTGTCATTAATTTCAAAATGGATGTCTGTTTCAAAATAAATTTTGCAGGAATTATTGGGATATAATAAACTATGTTTGCAATGCTTTACTTTTTCTAAAAACACCATTAAAATATTTTGTGAATCATTATCATCTACCTGCCTTCATTATAATTTAGCCTTCTTCTATCACATGTCATCTCATCACTTCTCTTTTGCTCATACAATATTATTGCAAGCGGTATTATAGAAAGAAGAGTGTTTGTATGGAATCATTCTTTTGCATTATATTGTGGGTGGCTCATAAATTCTGGCACCAGAAGGGCTAGACATATGCAACAGTAGAAACTTCTGTCAAGTATGTGATGATTTTTTGAGTAGTGTGACTATTCAAAATATCATGGTTTTTGTACTTCTAAAATGTATCCGTAGTATAGTATTTATTTTATGCTGGAATTTGTTTAGTTGCAGTAGACAAATTGCAATTATACAAAGATAAATAAATAAATATTTCAGGACATTATTTTACACAGCGCCATCTAGCCCCAAACTAAGCATAGCTTGATGATATGGGAACTAGATAGAATACTTAAATACGTTTTTTTGTAAATACATACTTATCATACAATACAACACCCAAACACAGAAAAAACATCTATATTCATAACAAAAATGTTTGTCCCCCACAACCTGCACAGAAGGCAGAGTTCCTACAAACTGAGCTATGAGCTATCTTGTTTGATGAAAGATGGATACATACTAACCTAAGCAATTAATGAAATATTTCTATTGTTGTACCTTTATTTTCTTATTAGCAACTCCTTCCTTGCTGTCATTCAGTTTCCTCTTGTTCTTGGCTGGCACCAGCTCAGGAACCTCCTCTTCTTCATCCTCTTCTTCCTCATCCTCCTCGGAAACGTCATCTTCAAACTCAGGATCCAAGTATCCAGTTAAATGGACATTGCATTTGCCTAAACAGATTTTTTTAATTGAGTACTAAACACTAGACAGTTAAGTACATACAGAATTCAAGTGAGCTAGTAAGAAGTACAGTAGCTTTGTCACTTGGATTCTCAATGTGATTTAAAACACCATGTCAACTTATCATCAAATTTGAGGATTGTTTACATATTATACAATTAAATTTGGAATACATCAATGTTAATAAGGCATCCCGTTTTTTAAATCTTACCATTTGTAAGGAATGAGACAGAATCTCCGCTCTTAAAGTATAGGTCCAAAGGCACCTGTATCTGCCTATTTTTCTGCAGCGTGCAAATGAGGAAGTTCTTCCCATCAACAACCACCATGACCTGGCAGGACTCATTGTCTCCTGTGGAAACGTCCATGGCTGCTTGGGAGATGTGGAACGGCTTTTCCACCACCTGGGTGTACCGCTTGTTAGGCTCCATTATTAATCCTGGATATTAAATACAACACATGATTGCACAACTATTTTAAATTTGCTCTATTTTTTTGCACAATCTTTAATTCAGGCTTTGAAATAAGAGGAAACACCTCTCTATATTCTATTAGAATTTAGTGGAAGATAAAAGACAATATGAAGTGAAATTTAGAGTTTTCTGGAAATTTCTTAATCCAACAGGGAAGCGTTTAGCCTTCTGAAGATTTTAGCCTTTCTTTGAAGGGCTAAGGGCACTGGAATCCTCAACAGAATAAGGGACAGGCTTCTCTAAATGTTGGAAAAAACTAAGCATGATCATTGTTATAGTGACAGGCTTAGGTATGATGGTGGTAGCTAGCCAGGTGGATTTTAACAAAGTCCTACAACCACTTTTTTTTTTTTAAAAAGGTACTTAACCTAAAATTAAAATTGGGTGTTTGAAAAGGCCCTTGTTAGCAAATTGTGATGTAGGAAATTCTGAATTTAGATTAGTTTGGGCAGTTGCATTTGGAAGACTTTGCACACTGAAGTTAGATTAGCTCTGTCAATTCATACTTTTAAATAGAAACAAAAACTACCATTTAATATTTAGTTCTGTCCATTTTAATAATGTTAATTGCACTACCAAGTACATTGTAAAATATACCTGGATGATTATGACTTATTTGTTGGAATCAGGAATAATATAATTCACAAACAATTACAAATAATTTAGCATTGTTTTATATTAATGTTTTTTCCTAACTTGTGTGCTACCCGTCTGTAATGTTTTTACTTTCTGTTTATCCTACTAAGTTTTCCTGAAAAAAAAAATTTTATTAAATTGGAGGCCTAATCATCTCCAATTGTAATTATATAAGTTTGTATTATTCAATTTAAATTAACCTAAGGCAAGTGTGTATATATTTTTTCAACAGCCCATTTGTGTTCTAATACTTTGCTATGGTGTCCCTATAAATTTTATATGATTACAAAAGCATTTAGTTGTGAGAGTTGTTTCAGTTTATTTCCCAATAGTGTTCTAAACATTTTAAATCTTTTTTGTTAATTTATTGTAAATTCGGGATGTTGGCTATAAGACCAGTGCTGTACAATTTGGTAGATAACATCATGACACCCATTTACATTATTCTTAAGACTACATAAGTGATTTTAGCAGCTATTGGAAATTGGCAAGATCTTATTCTTAGCAATGCATGATTTTTGTAGTATGAACAGTTTTGCCCCATAATTCCGATTTCCAGACAGGCAAATGCATAAGCATAGTACTTATCGAAGTGCTGTTCATATTTATTCAAAGGTAGGTACTGTTTTATTATATAAAACGATAATATGAATCAAGGTGCCCCGCGCACACATATGCTACGGGCCCCGCTCCGGCATCGTGGCGTAGGTAGGTTCAATAAGTGCATGCTGCTTGCGAAGATGTTAGCTACAAGTCGTTCAACAGTTCGATATGACGAAATCCGTGGGATGCTGGTATTGCTGGGAAAAGATACTAGCTTCAGAGAGTCGTAGATGAGATGGTATATGTGTGAAAGAATGATCGTTACAATTTATTAAAAAACACGTGGTGAGCAGGCAAATTTGGCCGGTTGGAAGCTTACCCCAAAACATCTTGACGCGGGTGTTTTAAGCACTGTTTCAAGTAAAACTATTTGCGCAAGCAGGCTATTGTGTGCATAGACGGAAAATCACCGGTACTTCTAGTCTATCTAGCACGTTTTTTACGCAAACATGCCCGGTGTCCAAGCGGGAACAAGCAAAAGCACAGCACAGATATAAATGAATGAATGGAAAGTGAACAATAAACCACAGAGAATATTATTTTTTCTAATAAGTGTTGCCATAAATACAGATTTAAAGCCACCTGACCGTTACAGATGACATTAGGAACTCGTTATATGCAGATTTTTAAATTTGGAAATGATAACGATAAAACAGAGCAAAACAAAATAGATTCGAGCATGATCGACTTTTGATAATAAGTAGGTAAGAATTCGATTTCGAATAGTTGCGTTACTTTATTATTGGGTACGGTAATATTGTCTTATCACGGCAGCATTCCACAATTTACACATCGAACTGTGGGATTTCCCAATTCATTGCACCTATTCACAAATAGATCATGTCATTTGATCATGTATTTGTGAATGCATACGAAATGGATGATTTAGATAGGAACAATCAATTACAATATAGATAAATTCACATCTATTAATGGAGATGTGAATAATAGAATGAATGCGGGATGGATGAAGTGGCGACAGGTCTCGGGAACAACATGTGACCCACAAATGCCTCTTAAACTTAAGGGGAAAATTTACAAGACGGTCATCAGACCTGTCAGAATGCATGGATCAGAGAGTTGGGCTATGAAGAAGACGGATGAGAGGAAAGTGCTTGTTACTGAGATGCGAATGTTAAGATTGATGTGTGGGGTGACAAGGTTAGATAAGATCAGAAATGAGTATATTAGGGGAAGTTTGAAAGTGGCACCAGTTGTAGAAAAGATGAGGAGTGCTAGGTTGGCATGGTATAGGCATGTAATGAAGAGGGATAATAGTCATTTGACCAAAAGGGTTATGAATTTGAGCGTGGTTGGATATGCGAGCAAGGGAAGGCCGAAAAACAGATGGATGGATTGTGTGAAAGAGGACATGGGTATGAAAGGTGTTTATGCGGAGTTGACGGTTGATAGGAGTGAGTAGAAGAAAATAACATGTTCTGCCGACCCCACCTAGCGTGGGAGAAGGGCAGGAGAATGATGAATCAATTGCAATATAGACACATTATCGGTATTATGTTTGATAGTTCTTTGCGTTTTGAGAGTCACATATTGAACTTGGTTAAGACCTGTTTCTTCAGATTGAAGTTATTATACAAGGTTAGGAAGTATCTTAAGGAGGATGTGCGACTCAAAGTTTGTGAATCTCTGATTCTGTCGTGGTTCAATTATGGAGATCTGGTGTATGGTCCACGTCTCACGTCAAAAACAAGCAGTCTCATCCAAAGGATACAAAATGCCTGCTGTAGGTTTTGTTATAAGATCCCACCGCGTACACACATCACACCATACCTGAATAACTCTTCCACGCTTAACATGGTCTCGCGGCGGGCCCTTCACATGGCTGTGATGGTTCATGGCGTTGTGACTACTGGATCCCCGGAATACCTATTTTCCAAGCTTGACCAGTCTCGGAGTAAGTATAGTATGAGATCAAACAGAAATTTGCTGCACTACTCTAAGTATAAAACTGTTGCGTTCCGGGGTAGTTTTAGGTACCAAGCAACCAAATGCTAGAACAATATTCCTCCTCCCTTGCGTCTTCTAAAATCGAAATATACATTTAAAAAACGTATTAAATGTATTATCATAGACCAGCAGAAGTCTGGGTTGGTTGGTACCGATGCCCCTTTTACTTGTTAGTTTATACTTTTTTTTTTGTAACATAGATTTAGACAAAAATAATACTAACCCTAAATAATCATATATTTTTATAAATGGCATAAATCTTACTATTATAAGTAATCGATATTTATCAATTTTATGATTAAATAATATATGTAAATAGCATTATTTTTATTTTAATACATTATATAAAATCTTTTTATTATATTTCGCCATGAATTTTCTTATATTTCAGT
This sequence comes from Venusia cambrica, assembly GCA_951394065.1. Lineage (NCBI taxonomy): Eukaryota > Metazoa > Arthropoda > Insecta > Lepidoptera > Geometridae > Venusia > Venusia cambrica. Next base: position 13,794,834 of record OX596035.1, read on the forward strand.
ATGTTTAATATCATATTGTTTATTTATCAAATTTATAACTTTAGCATTTAATTATGTAGTATGCTTATGTATGTAATTTTACAAATATATTAATTTTATTTCCATAGCACATTTTAAGTTCTCACAGGGTCTTAGGACCGTTTTGAGTCCAGGCTGAAAAACAGCGCCCTCTGTGTTCAGCGGGCATTAATGCTGAGCTGAGACTTTTTTGCTACTGTAGCACACACACACCTGTTACCGTTATGTGTTTCATTTATTTTTAAGTACCTACCTACCTTCTTAATTTTCTTCTTAGTTTTTTACCATAAAATATGTTTGTATTTACCTACTATGTTTTTATCGTTTTGTGATGTTGTGTAGTGTGCTATATTAAGTGAATAAATGTTATCTATCTATCTATCTACATTACCCAGGTGCTCGAAAAGATGCGATGAAAGTATTGAACATTATAGGTACAGTATGTTTTTTACATGTAGTCTGTTTCGCACAGTTTGGGGCCAGATTGTTATCTGATGATTGCTAGATTGTTATCAGGACCTTCAGCATTCTGTAGCCTTGATGCGATCTCTTTTAACCTGGATGCATCGGTCTTGACGACTAGTACTATAGGTAATGTACTAGCACCCTAGTACCTACATTATAGTAGTCTGTAAGTGGCACTACGTCCTTGGCATGGGTGTTGTTTAGATGGATCACCTGTGACACAATAACACCTCCAGAGGCAACTATCTACACTTATATGGGCGCCTAAATGCTGAGCGACAATGGCTTGGGTGTTTTCCATTAGGAGCATTCCTAGTAGCTCTTAACTCATTTAACAAATAAATAGGTTGTTGCTTATACTTTTTTGATTTGTATATTAATGGCAGTAGGCTCAGATCAAGAGCAGTAGGTAGCATAATTTTGTGTGTAAAACTTTGACCTCCGTGCTAGTTTCCATTCATGTTTAACTTACGGTGTGATAAAATAAGAAATTAAAGACAAGTAGTCAGCTCTGATCTCTTAGTAACGACACAGTAAGCTGTAGAATGTGTATTTTACAAAATATCGCTTATCATAGGATTGTCGTTCCTACTGGTAATGTCAGTCGAAGTACAGTCAGTTTCACTTTTTACTTGTAATTACATTAAAATTAATGCGATATCATAAAAACAACTTCAACTTCTTTGATATGGCGTGCAACCGTTTTATCGATTCTGCCAGTGTCAAGTATAGTGAGTATCGTAAATAGAAAAAGTGGGAGAACAATATAGAAGATTCGGCACTTTGATTAATTCCCTTTTTTTTTTTTTTTATGAAGGGTTAATCTACAATCTATAAAATAAAAACACACATACAAACACAAGTTGTTAGTAATAAATATATATAAAAGCGATGAGGTTAGAGTGTGATAACTATTTACAAAATTTACAGTTTAATGCTATTTTTATGTATAAATTTACATAATATACAATTATAGAATATTATGTGATTCACGTTTCCCTCTTCTAAGCCACATTCACACAGCGAGCTATTCAACAATCAATATTTTTCATTTTATTGACTTTTATCAATCATTTTGACGTATGGCACATTGACAAACAATTGAGTTGCATGAAATAGGTTATTATCATAAATAGTTTATAAAATGTGTAAGACCAAATAGTTTTTATGCAATTTGAACGTACTACCACCCAATCCATACTACAAAAGGTTTATCTGGAAGAAAATGCTTCGTAGCATTAAGTTCGCCCATGTACTTTTCTTTATTAGTGCAATAAAGTATTTTCTATCCAACTCTCTAACTCTACTAGTCTGCGTTTTATGCCCCGTTAAAAGCGCGTAAGGGTTAAGTTAGTTCAGACTTGGCCGGGCCTACGTTTACACTCTGTGCTTGACATTTTGTCATCTGTCATTGTCAATATTTTCTCCATCTTTTTCAATCTGTCAAATCAGGAAACAGCAGTGCTGCAGCCATGGTAAATTATTAAATATAGTGGAAAATCCTGAAAAATCATGTAAATCTTATTATAATGTGGTGTGGAAAATACTTCAGTGCCATTTGAAGTTCTATTACTAGCCTGGGTAAGCTTATTTATGTCATAACCTCGATTGTTTTCCAGGGTCGTGTCAGGACTAAAACCGTCAAAAAAGCGGCGAAAATCATTATCGAGAAGTACTACACAAGATTGACTCTTGACTTCGATACGAACAAGAGAATATGCGAAGAAATTGCTATCATTCCCACCAAGCCTCTTCGTAATAAAATCGCTGGGTAAGCTAACAAAACATCAAAACAAAAAATAAGATACTCAACTCCTTTTTTTAATTAAAATGCAATTCAGTGTTGTAGTTGTAGCCCGTAGGTACATTTTAATTTTAGTTGCCTATAGATTAGATTGGTACATGCCTATTAACCCGCGGCTTCGCTCGCCCTGAGTATAAAGAAGCCAAGTCCTTCAACACCCCTGGCATCATCTTGATAAATTTAATTACATTATGAGGTAACTACCTATAGGATTGATGTTATGCTGATGCATGTTAACATAGAGTTTTTGCTCTCACTGCTTAGTCTTAAATGATGTAATTTTCCCTTGGAAGTTATAAATATGTCAATTTTCTGTGGTTTAGTGCAGAAAATAAACTCGCCATGAAGCAAAAATAAAAGACAAGCAAAGAAAACACTTAAACTAGGTACAATGAGCGGCCTGAATGATAAAAGCGATTTCTTCTAGGCAACCTTCCATTTTCATAATAATTCAATATTTCGGAAGAGATGAAATTGTGCATATAATTTATTAAAAGCAAAATATCTTGGGAAATGAAAAATGGAATGGAACCTATACACCTGTATGGAATGCCTGCCATACAGGAATATAGGTACAACATTAAAAATATTGAGGTCTTCATTTAACTGAAGAATGTTGGCAAATAGATTTGCTCAAAAATCTTTGATAGCAGTTTTGTTTTTAAAAATGTACCAAAACACCATGTAAAAAACCTGAGATTAGAATCCTTAGACTCTTTTAGTGGTCCATTAAACCTTAGGAATGTCTGGCTAGTATAGCCAGCCTAACCAACCAAAGTGCAGAATATTCCTTGGGTCTTCGCAGGCACCATTCGCAGTGAACAATATGTCTGTACCCGATTTCAACTTCACTGCTATTCACTCCACATCATACCAATACTTAATGTACCTTTTTATATTTTTTTTCTGCATGTTTCCCAAATAAAATAAAGTACACCCTAAAAGCTGTTGCATAGCATAGGTTTTGTCATAGTTGGTGAGTTGGACCAAGTAGTTTAGGCAGAAGCCCATTATCCTAGTTTTTTAAGTAGTATAGTTATACTACTTAATAGTCATGCAGTTGCATGACTAAACTAACATATCAAATAAACAATTACAATTGTACCATTCATTGAAATTTAAGAGAGTTAGGCCCCAACATATTTCCATTAGATTTCAATGTATTTTTTCACTACATTCTTTAATGTCTAACATAATACAAAATTTCAGATTTGCCACCCACTTGATGAGGCGTCTCCAAAACTCCCAGGTCAGAGGAATCTCCATCAAACTGCAAGAGGAGGAACGTGAGAGGCGTGACAACTATGTTCCAGAGGTCTCTGCTTTGGAACATGATATCATTGAAGTTGACCCCGACACTAAAGAGATGTTGAAGATGCTTGATTTCAACAATATCAACAGCCTTCAGCTGACTGCTCCTGCTACCCAGGGAGGGTACGGTGGCAGACGTAATTAAGGATAATAAAATAATTTAAAAAGTTTGTTTGTTTTGTGTTTATGCTACCAGGTAGCAAGGAGTTAAGCGCCATTTACATGATGCAAGTTTCTTGCCTGTTGCATACAATAAAATTGAAGCAATAAATTACCTGCATGGTCTAAACAGTACGTAACATTTTGATCTGCGTAAGTTTTGCTTGCCAAAATGTTCTTGGTTTAAACAGCACATACAAAAATTTCTTATGCCGCCTCTACACATAGTCCAGCGCATTCGCTAACGCGCTGGCGGTGCGCTTGCCAACGCGCTTGTGAGTAATCCACACATTGGAAGGTCGTTCAGTATGGTTTGGTTCGGGCCAATGTGCGGACGGATTCAAAATGGATGTTGAGTCACTAACAGCTGCAGCTGTTTATTTATTCACAGCTTATAATTACTTTGTAAATGTGTACAAGAAAAGGGTACTCACTTTCACATTTATAATATGAAAATAATAATAAAGTAAGATGCTCTTTGTGAAGTAAAACATCGTGAGGAAAACGGCATGTCGAAGAACCTTATTTATTTAACACTTTTTATACTTACAACATTTTTATTTTTATGGAACTTATTTTTTGGGTTCCATAGGCAGTTTTCACTGTGATAGAGCTCAATAAATTTAAATGTTTCCTCGTTACTCATGTTCACCATTTCGTCAAGTTAGGTGTAAATTCGCCGCAAGAAGAAAATGTGCACTCTTGATCGCTGCTCCGGGTAAACTAATCGAGCGGCCAATGTGTGCAGCTTGCAACAAGTGTCCTTTGATGTTGCCGACACCGCGCGGCAAGCTCGCAAGCGCGCCAGCCAACGTTCAAATACCTACCGCCAATGCGCCAACGCCCGTTCTACACATTGGGCCAGTGGCTGGGCCAGCGCGCTTGCCAACGCGTTGGCCTATGTGTAGAGGCGGCTTTAGGCGATTCTTGCATTCAATTAGTTTTTTCTTCATTTGCCAACATGAGAGCAGTAAGTGAAGGTGTGTTAATCGTTGCTGCTCTTCTGAAACAAGAAATATTGACAACCAAATTTTAACACTTTTTGACTCATATTTTTTAATAAACTCTTTACAAAACAACAACAAAACAAGCCTCATAGCTCAGTTGGTAGTAACTCTGCCTTCTGCGCTGTAGGCTGTGGGTTCGATTCCCACCCAGGACAAACATTTGTGTGGTGAATATAGATGTTTGTTCTGTGTTTGGGTGTTGTATCATATAGTAAGTATGTATTTAAAAAAATTATTCAAGTATTCTATCCGTAATCTAGTTCCCATATTACAAGCTATGCTTAGTTTGGGGCTAGATGGCGCTGTGTAAAAATTAATGTCCTATAATATTTATTTATTTATTTAAAACCTTCCAACACTTGAATGTAAAATTTGACAACGCAAATACGTGCAATACTTGAAGCAACCCGCCAATGAATGGTACACGCACATACAACTCTCTATTTAGACAAGTCAAAACTTGAAAGCAATAATCTCCTAAACATTATTGTATTGGTCTAAACAGAAGACATTTGCAACTATTTTTTGTCAAGACTTGCATTCAATAATTGCGTTAATTTTTTTTACTTGTATCCACGTGTAAACAGTTGCGTACAATTCTTGAAGGTCAATTAACGCACTACTAATATTGCATTCAATAATTGCACTTGAATGTACAAGAAAATTGTATCGTCTAAATCACGCTTTACTATTACGTACCTACCTAGGTATCCTATCTACCATGCTAGGAATTAGTGATCAGAAAATATTATTTTGTTTATATACCTACAGAATGGATGAATGTTTGTTAGGTTAGGGTAGAATCTTGATAAAAGGAATACAGGAGGACATTTATTTGATGCCGACTACTAGGTAAATAATTTTGGTAAGTAGGTATCACGTATCCAACAGCGCCTCTAGGATAGGTAGGTACCTACCTGCCTTCTCCAAAACTTGACTGGAAGGATGTCAAAGTCCTAACTGACAATATATACAACGTATCTACATATAATCGAATTGAAACCACTTACTGGTTGTATGAAAGGATGATGGCAATATTTTTTTGGAATACGAGGCATTTTACGACAAATGGCTGCCAACGATATACAAGGGTCGAAGAAACTGAGGGCATAAACTAAATTTGCCTGTGAACCCGGCCAAGGGTCTTCTAGTGAAAGATATATATGTACGGAACCCTCTACGCGAGTCCAACTCGCTCTTGATCGGTTAATTTTGATTAGGCTTGATTTGTGTACCTACTGTACACTTATTTTCTAGTAGGTACATACTACCTAATTAAAAGCAATCATGCGCACCCCGAACCACCTGTCCTGTTACTGATTTACTATACCCGAACTAAATGATTTATCACATCACCTCTTTCAGAGGCAATTGGGTAAAAAAAAAGTTAGGTTGGTACTCCTCTCTCTGGATTCCACCAAACGAAATGCACGTTTTTTAATGAGCTTACTCTGCTTGCTTACAAATCAGCCAATAGTAAGCGAGCTTATATTATTGTTTATGGTTTGTGTTGCTAAGCTTGCTTCCTTCCCTTTTTTCATTCCATGATTATTTGATTGGTTTTGCTTTGCGGAGTTACGATTTCGAGTAATTTTTTGTCTTGGAATTGTGTAAAAAGCCAATCTCTTTGCAGTTTCTATGACCGCTGATAAAATTGACCGTGTTTCACACATGATATTATGAAGAATGGAATGTTCACATTTGTTAGATAACATCAAGGTGGACGCTATCAAAGTTGAGGACTACGCGACAAAGAACTTCAGTTGTTCAGGTATTTTAGAGTTTTCAGTTGGTACCGTGTTAGTTCTGGTGTTTATGAATAATTGGTATAACCGTAGGAGTCTCGTCATTGCTTTTCTAGTAGGACGTTAGTTCAGAAAAATCAATATCTACAGCGAACATAATAATCAGCTGTTCAAGGGGCGCGGGTGAAGGCGGGGGGATTAGGGCGGCATGTGTGACCGTGAATGCCGTTCTCTTGTTCGCTGATGTGATGGATTTTCTGGTATATTTCCCAATGCTAAGCAGGATTTGCTATTGAATTCTGCAATTTTAAACAAATTCTCTATTCGGTCTGATTTCTCAGGGCCCTAGATTCATATCCTAGGAAGTATGAATAGGCGAGATTATGATAAAATGACTCATTGGCTGAATCGCGTTACGATTTCCTGCATTTTTTTTCTGCGCAGTTGCTTTGATTAGGTGTAAACAAATTCAGTCCCATTTGGCGAGTCTAGCCACCTACCTATGTATGATCTGAAACATCCACATAGTAACATAAATTTTTCCTTTGATAGGCTACCTGATAGCCCAGTAGACAGTGGAGAATTCCATTACGAGTTTGTCTATGTCTAAGAAAGCTAGATCTATCAAACCAGAAATGTTAATCATGCTATATTTATAATGCATTTATGAAGGCCAATTGCTTTACCATCATGCAATAAAAAATATATGCCACAAACCAAAGTTCAGGCCCAATATTATTCCACTTCTTATTCCTCATACTTAATGCTAGGTATAAATAGATACCACCTTATTCAAGTCTACTGAAATGTTTTTCAGAATGCTTGGTGTCAGAGCAGAACTGGTTATGCCTGGATTGTGGAGCGGTGAATTGTGGCCGGTATGTGAAGGGCCACGCACAGCAACATGCAGAGGATACAGATCATCATATCTGTATGAGTTGTGATGTTTATTCTGTTTACTGGTAAGCAGACCAAGTTTACACAAGAACAATAAATTTTAAACGTTGAACATACTACATGAGACACATAAGACAAATATGAAAGAGAATTAGGTTTTTTTTTTTATACTACAAGGAGCAAGTAGCGCACCTGGTCTTAAGCATACTCTTGCCTATGACAAAGCCTTACTACATAGGTCACATCCACAAAGAACATAGCCTACACGGCACTGCATTGCGCCCGTCAACTTGAGGCATAAAGGTGTGAAGCCTCACATACCCATAATTTCACAGGCAACCATACCCTTCAGCCGCCAAGCAATGCTGCTTGGCGGCTGAAATAAGTAGCGTGGTAGTAATTCTCCGGACGAGCCCTTTCACTAAGGGCTTCTACTACTCTTAACCTACCTAACATACCTGCATATTATTGATGAAAAAAAAATAACCAATTGATGCCGCTGGAATGTTTTGAGCAATATATTTAATTATACTAAATTATACATGATTGAAAACAAAAAAATAATCATATAATCTTGTGGCACTGTAAAATAACCCTTTGATACACAATGATTTAAGTTAGCAGATGATCTGAATTTTTCATTTTTTTTTTCAGTTATAAATGTGATGATTATGTATCAAATGACCCTGAAAATGCAATACACAAAATAAGACAAAGTATTATGAAAATTTCCCAAGAGAATACAATTACAGAACAAAATGATGACAGTGAGGAGAGAACGGATGAGAATCAGGCAAATGATAATTTGAATGAAGAGATTTCAGCTGAAGTTACACCGAGTAGCTCATGTGATATAACCATCGATGAAGTAGCAGATGTTAGTGAAAGTAAAACTAAAAGTATTAAAGTGAGTAACAGTATTTATTGTACTAACAAGGCTGGATAATAAATACTTTTTTATGGTTTATTGCAAAAAGAGTAACAATAGGGCCCTATAACTAACTCTCCACTGATTAAGAAGACAGTCCAGATTTTCATTAATTATTCCTATTGCTGCCATGACAATAAATAAAATAAAATAAAATGGGGTCCCCATACAAGACTAGCGATTCTTTGCCTTAAAATGTGGGCTGGATCCTTCGGATAAGTATGTGGCCTGTTTATTTATGTCTAAATTTTTACCTGTAATATAAGAAGTCCGAACCTACCCAAAATTGAAAAAATGTTTTTGATAAATATTAGGCTGGTACTTGCCAGATTGTTTGTATTTCAGATGTTTTTGCATCCATACTTCATATACATTCTAGAGGTTATGGATCTGTGAGTGCTTTAGTGCTCTTCATATAATCTAAAACCCCTAAAATATGATGGCAATCATTTTAGTTATTGACCACAACATCTCCATTTATAAACAGACTGCACTGCATAGTACTAATATTTATTTTGTATCAGGTGCTACTAATATATAGATTTATCACAGTATCATTAATTTAAATATTTACTTGGGCATGTACCCAGAATCCTGACCCGGTGCGAAGCCTCAGACCGCGGTCACGCAAGCGAACACACTCCGGTGATAGTAGCGAGAATATTTTAACACCGACCAGCAGAAATAAAGTATCACCCAACAAGAGCCGCGATAAGAAGATTGTAGGACTCAAGAATTTAGGTAAGTTTACAATTAGGAATCAATGCATACTGGCAAGCCAGATATCAACACAGCTCAGTTGGTAGTAGCTTTGCCTTCTGCTGTAGGTTGTGGGTTTGATTCCCACCCAGTACAAACATTTGTGAGATGTATGATAATGTATAGTGTTCGTGTGTATTGTATGATGATGTATTTACAAAAAAGGTCACATATTGCACAAGCTTTGCTAAGTTTGGGACTAGATGACGCTGTGTGATATAAGTGTAAAAAAATATAAGATCTGAAATAACAGTTGGGATCCTAAGGTTTAAATATGCGCGGAAATATGTTATTTGATAAATTGCAATAGCATAAGCAATTGCAAAAGCAAATGCAAACGTTGTTTGTCGTTTTTGAGTGGACATGGCAAATTAGAATCAAAATATATATCAATGCAAATGCTCTTCTGCATAAACTTTGATTCTATTGTGTTTTAAAAAAGGGGCACAAAGATTTTTATACCATTTTGTCAGAACAGTCCACCTAATGTTAAGTGCATCTCTTGTCTGTAACAAAGCCTTACTGCGTAGGTGACATCCACAAAGAACATAACCTACACGGCACTGCATTGCGCCCGCCAACTTGAGGCATAAAGGTGTTAAGCCTCACGTGCCCATAATTTCACCGGTAACAATACCATTCAAACCGGAAAACAGCAATGCTGCTTGGCGGCCGAAATAGGTATGGTGGTAGTAATTCTCCGGACGAGCCCTTTCACAAAGGGCTTTTACTACTCTTACATATTTCCAGGGAAACATTGCCCATACATTTCAGGAAACATTGCCCATAAATTTCAGGTAACACATGCTTCATGAATGCGGTTCTCCAGTCACTGAACAACATTCAAGAGTTCAGCTACTACTTCAGCCAGCTGCCCGTGTTGGAGGCGAAAGGGAACGGTCGTAAAGTGTACCATTCGAGGAGTTACACGCGACAGGAGATGCACGATGTCCTCATGGCTGAGGAGTTGAGAAAGGTCAGTTATAACTGCCTTATAGCTCAGTTGGTAGTAGCTCTACCCACGACAAAGTGTGATAAATAGGATATTGTATGATTAAATATTACAGGACGTTAAATAAATATTACAGGACGTTAAATAAATATTACAGGACGTTAAATAAATATTACAGGACGTTAATTTCACACAGCGCCATTTAGCCCCAAACTAAGCATAGCTTGTAATATGAGAACTAGATTACGGATAGAATACTTAAATACTTTTTAAATACATACATACAATATGATACCACACCCAGATTGTATGATATGATATGATTTGATTTGTGTGATAGATGTTTGTTCTGTATTTGGGTGTTGTGTTGTATGATAAGTATGTATTAAGAAAAAAAAAGTATTTAATTACTCTATCCGTTATCTAGTTCCCATATTACAAGCTATGCTTAGTTTGGGGCTATATGGCGTTTTGTGAAATTAATGTATTAATATTTATTTTTTAAAAGTATAGCCCTACTAAGTCAGTCTTATGCCCATTATCACCATCAACCCCATAAAAGGTTGTACGGTAGGTGTGATTGCTGACTTTAGCTGAATAATCGCAACGGCTGATTGATCACAATACTGGTGGTTGTGATCATTTGCTAGCTAGCCAGGTGAACCGGAGAGATTCACCTGGCTCAACCACTTAAAGCCATAAAGTCCAAGTAAGTCCAGGCAAACGGTGTTCCGTCGGCGCGGGAGAGCCAGTGCCTTGTGGGAAAGCTCGCTCCATCATAGACCTCATCAATGCTCTGGCCTATACAATCCTGCACTGATGTTTAATAGCTAAATGGTGTTCAAATCCCAGCCAACTCCCTAAAATCATTTTTCAATCGCCTCCGTGGTCAAGTGGTTCGCCCACCGGTGTCAGATTCAGAGGGTTCGATCCCAAGGGGGAGTACAATATTGTGCTTGGTTTGTTTGGTGACAGGATTTTGTTTAAGTCCGCCTGGCTAGCTACCACCATCTTACCTAATTCTTTCGCCATAACAACAATTATTAAATTGCTGTGTTCCGGCACTTAGAAGTTCTTAGAAGTAGCAGTCTTTATGCAGTTGAGGATTCCGGGTGAAGTGCGCTTCCACCTTCGGCCTTATCATAACTTGTAAATCAGGTGAGAGGAAGGTCAAGCACCTGCCCATAGTACAATTTTTATTTTTAGGGTCCCACACTTCCCCTTTTTTGTTACTTTCTTAAAACCTCTTTGGTTATGGAAATGCGGCTGAAAATCCAATACTCTTTGACAAAATAATCTCGATAACGTTCGAACTTTAAAATGTGAATCGTTTTCGAATTTCGACCAAATGGCTGCCAGTTGGCTCGTTAGACAGCTGATCCCGCTCTAAACTCATCCCCCGGGATGAGTTGACCAAATAATTCATTTTGATATCTTATTAATTGAAATCCCACAGGTGATTCTGAACCTGAACACGGGCGGGTGCGGGTCCAAAGGCGCCATCTCCCCCGAGTGCCTGTTCGTGGTGATCTGGAAGGTGGTGCCTCGCTTTCGAGGGTACCAGCAGCAAGACGCCCACGAGTTCCTCAGATATATGTTAGACAGGTGACTAGATCTTCAGTTTGTTGTTGATTCCGGGTGAAGTGCGCAACCTTCGCCTTATCATAACATGAAAAAAAAAACATTACAACCCTTTCTTTCAAGAAGAGAGTTCCTATGAGTTATGTAAGATACAGTTTTGGTAAATTGGAGCTTGAAATCACATCGAGGATTTAAAAGTGGGATACATAATTACCTACACTGGCTACATTATAATGTCGCAATACTGTTATTGAAATGTTTAGATTTCCTTTATAAAAGTAATGTCTGAAACTGCTATAACTAGGTATTTTAACGTGACGTGATTTTTTTTTATAGAATAATAATAGTGTCACCTCTTTTATGCACTAGTTTCATAAATTACTATACATTTTCAACAGAATAACAATAATAACACAAGTGAAACCCGTATTATGCGCCAGTTTCGTAAACTTCTATTAAATTTCATAGAAGAACACAAGTGTTACCCCGATTATGCACCAGTTTCGTAAACTACTATTAATTTGAATAGAAAAACACAAGTGTAGCCCTTATTGTGCACCAGTTTCGTAAACTACTATTAATTTTCAGATTACACACGGAACTACAGCAGTTATTGCCACAAGACAAAAGCGAAGATGCCTGTGTTTCCAAAATACCTTCTGCCTCCATCGTAACTGCGGTGTTTGGAGGCACCTTGCAGAGTGAAGTAAGCCTTATGAATATTCATTGGAATATTTAAGAAAAGAAAAAGAAAAAAAAAATTACCAAGAGCTTATTTACTAGGTACAATGAGATACAATGAAACCCAAACTAAGCACGAGGCTTGTATCTTGGGTGTCGTGAGAGCAAAATTTATAAGAATTAGTGGTTCTCTCTTATCATATGCTAAGATAAAGCTTTGTGCCCCCTCTTTAAGCATAATGAGCGCAGAGAGGAGTGTGATTTGGCATAGTTATAATTTATACGGAGTCACAGATATCAGAATACTAACGTAACGGAGTGCAGAACACTTTTTTTGGCAGTATAATATCTGCTACTCGACTACAGAGGATTTACCTCTGATTTGATCTGATTGGACCTTCAGTGGTTTCGGACAAATATTTCAGTAAAATATAAAAATGAAATACATTTATAATGGACATATTACCCCTTGACCTTGACATTGACCTTGATCTAGAGGTCAAGGTGCCTTGACCTTGACATTGACCTTGAGCCAGAATGTGGTCTACGATGGAGCGAGCTTTGCCAGAATGCACTGGCTCCCCGCGCATCTATGAAACACAGCAAACTGTTTGGCGCAGGACTTTGGCAATGGCAGTATATATTTAGCAAAGATATTAAACTAATAACGTTGTTTTTGTATTGTAGGTTCGCTGCTTGGCGTGCGACACCCAAAGTAACAAATTCGACCCATTCCTGGATCTATCTCTAGAACTGCCCGATACAGGACGGAACGATGTACCTGTTTCATTAGCAGACTGCTTGGCTAGCTTCGTGCAGGTAATATTTAGATTCCCTAGAAATTAATTCCCGTTTCATTCACGGCTTCTGTATTTTTTTTTTATTTACGACGGTGAAGCACTTAGCCTTCCTCTCACCTGGTGTCAAGTTAAGATAACTATAACTAAAATTAACGGGATATTTACCATTATTTGTTGTTTTTTTAGTTAGTTTAGTTTGAGTTATGTAGTGTGTTAATTTTAGTTATAGTTTCAAAAGTTAAGTTAAGATAGGCCGAAGGTGGAGGCGCACTTCACCCGGAATCCTCAACAGTCTGAGGAAATGGCTATCTTTACCTCTAAAATGCCGGAACACAATTTAGAATTGTTTGCTATGGCGACTTATCAGGCGGACTTGAACAAAGACCTACCATCGATCAAACCACGTACAATATTGAAGCCTCTTTAACCATTAAATCATCTCCATCCAAATGTTGTGTGAAGAAATCGCTTCTAAGCGATAAGACCGCCTATTTGTACATACCTGTTTTTTAAGTAATCCAGATATATTTTCAAGGTGTGCAAAAAAAGTATTTTCATTAATTAATTCATTGATTAATTCAATATTGTACTCCTTGGGATCAAACCCGGTACCTCTAGATCTGACACCAGTGGGAGATCCACTAGAGTCTAGTGACTATAGACCATAGAGAGTATCATTGTATTTTCCATGACAATCTCCATGTACAGCAGGCTTACCCTCGAACCTAATACCAATTCCAATTCAACATCAATCGCAATCCAATACTCTAACAATTGAGTAATTGCCTCTTGAAAAACAATTTGATAGCATTGGATTTGAATCGGAATTGCGCTAATATTGGATAATGATTGCGTTAATACACTTCAAAATTTGGGCTTTTTATACACAGTGATTACAAATAGTTTAAATCACCAATTGAAACATATTTTCATACATATCTAATATAAAAATCGTTGTTATGACATAATTTTATTATTTATGGCGGCATGGATGCCTAATCGTTGCTTATGGCATAGATGGATTGGACAATTCAATTCCAATCGTTATTAGTTCATTCAATATCCACACAATTTGAAATCAATTGGGCGCTAGGTTCGCATTCAAGAGTGTTCAAGAGTAAGAAATGACACAAATTCAATACCGATCGATCGGAATCGTATTCAAGTGTAAAGCCAGCTGGCATGAGAGGAAATAGAGAGGCAAGCCTCATAGCTCAGTTGGTAGTAACTCTGCCTTCTGCGCTGTAGGTTGTGGGTTCGATTCCCAGGACAAACATTTGTCTGATGAATATAGATGTTTGTTCTGTGATTGGGTGTTGTATATAAAAAAAACAGTATTTAAGTATTCCATCCGTAATCTAGTTCCCATATTACAAGCTATGCTTAGTTTGGGGCTAGATGGCGTTGTGTAAAATTAAAGTCCTGTAATATTCAATAAGGGAGTGGGGGAGGCCTTTGCCCAGCAGTGGGACACTGACGGCTTAATATAATAATATATATAATATAATATAATATTCAATATTTAAATAGCTGTTTTCTAACGTCACGCTACTTTCCAATCAGGTAGAAGAGCTAGCGGACACGGAGCGCTACTTCTGCAGCAGCTGTAAAAGCAAGCAAGAGTCCACGAAGCAGTTCAAGATACGGCGCCTCCCAAACGTGCTGTGTCTGCATCTCAAGCGTTTCCGGTGGCACAACTACTTCAGGTAAACAAATCAAACTAATTATACATAAATAAACAAATATTACAGCACATTCATTTTACACAGCGCCATCTAGCCCTAAAAGGCATAGCTTGTTATATGGGAACTAGATTACGGATAGAATGTGTTTGGGTGTGTATTGTATGATAAGTATGTATTTACAAAAAAAAAAAAAAGTATTTATGTATTCTATCCGTAATCTAGTTCCCATATCACAAGCTATGCTTAGTTTGGGGCTAGATGACGCTGTGTGAAATTAATGTCCTGTAATATTTATTATTATTATTATTATTATTAAGAATACTTAAATACTTTTTGTAAATACATACGTACTATATGATACAACACCCAAACACAGAACAAACATCTGTATTCATCATACAAATGTTTGTCCTGGGTGGGAATCGAACCCACAGCCTACAGCGCAGAAGGCAGTGTTACTACCAACTGAGCTATGAGGTTTGTACATATATACATGTAATATTTGGTGTATAGAGGAAAGATAGCCAGTTCCTCAGTTTGATGAAGATTCCGGGTCAAGTGCGCTTTGGCTTTATAATAACTTAACTAATTGATTCTGGCGTTATTTTGCGGAGATCCATCGTTCGAAATAAACCTGAATACAGAAAAAAAAAAGCAACAAATCCGCTAAATTCCTTTAAAAAATATTAAAATCGACACGTGTTTCGCCTCTACACGAGGCATATGTAATTTTAGTAAATTTATCAAAGTGCAAAATCCATTGGCTCCAAAACTTGAAAATCGACTTATAATCTACCTATTAACTACTAAAATTATTATTTGTTAACCTTACGCCTTGCATAATGTCATACGATTAAATAAATTAATCAACGTGTACAATATACATATCCTAAATATTATTTAGGTTATGAAAGTTTGCACCACATCGGGTTTTAGTTTTTTTACCTTTCAACTTGTAATAGATTGAAATACCTGCTTATTTATGAATGCTGTTTCAAATTATAAGACTTTCTAAGTGACAAACTAACACATTCGGATTTTTATTAGCCTTTAATTAGGACTGCTGTCTGAATCATAGACACAGTAAATTTCATTTGAATTGGACGTGCCATTTTTCTAGTTCCCATCTTTACAAGCTCTGCTTAGCTTGGGGCTAGGTGGCGCTGTGTGAAATTTTCTGATATGAGATGAATCCAATCTATTCTGAACTCATTGACATATTTTGAAAATTGTTTCAGTAGGTGGTAATTTTTTTTTGTTTTGTATTCTGTCATTTAACTTTATTTGATAATTTGTTGAACTAAGTTGAATTTGGTGAACTAGATACCTATTACTAACTTAACCTTAAAGTTCAACATATTTTATGCAAAAACTGTGACTTGCCTTGTATAGCAATCTTTGTTATAATGTGGCCAATAAATACAATCTGAAAATCTTGATATCATTTTTTCCTTATTTATTTATTTAATTTCCAGAACAAAAGTGGATACAACAGTGTCGTTTCCCCTGCACGCCCTAGACATGTCCAAGTTCGTGCTGAGCGGGGCGGACTCGCGCCGCGGGTCGCGTGCCAACAACTTGTACGATCTGGCGGCCGTCATCGTGCACCATGGCTCGGGGTATGTATTGTGTATGTTGTTGTATGTACTAGACATTTCCAAGTTCGTGCTGAGCGGGGCGGACACGCGACCGAAAAAAAAAATAATGAACGAATGATCAAACTAACGAACAAATGAATGAGTGAATGAAATAATGAATGAATTCTTTATTGAACACAAAAGTTGTTGTTAAGCAAAGTTGTAATATGTACTAGACATGTCCAAGTTCGTGCTGAGCGGGGCGGACACGCGACCGAAGAACAAAATGATGAATGAATGATTGAACGAATGAATGAATGAATGACAATTCTTTATTGTACACCAAAAACATAGAACAATTGTCAATTTTTAAACTGAAATAGACAGTACAATGGGCGGTCTTATATAATAAGCCTCATAGCTCAGTTGGTAGTTACTCTGCCTTCTGCGCTGTTGGCTGTGGTTCGATTCCCACGCAGGACAAACATTTGTGTGATGAATATAGATGTTTGTTCTGTGTTTGGGTGTTGCATTGTATGACATGTATTTAGAAAAAAAAAGTATTATCATTACAAGCTATGCTTAGTTTGGGGCTAGATGGCGCCGTTTGAAATTACATCCTGTAAATTATTATTATTATTATTATAATCTTTTGAAAGTAACCACATGGATAGGACCCTACAATAAAAGAAAGAGAGGAAGACCAAAAGAGAGATGGACAGACGAAATAAACAAGATTGCTGGCATATACTGGGTACATAAGGCAAAAGATAGAAAAAATGGAGGAGGCCTTTACTCGATGAGAGGTCCTTATCTTATATATAAATATCTTAAATTATCAATGAAAATAAGAATTATTCTAAATGTATTTAATGATTATTTTGTTTTGATTCATTAATTCAAATTGAAATTGTAATTGTTAACGTATAAATACGGAAATAAAGAGGCTATATTATATTATTATTATAACCTTAAACGGGACAATGTGTGTTCCAGTGCCGGGTCTGGTCACTACACAGCCTTCGCTATAAACGAGGAGCAATGGTTCCACTTCAACGACCAGACGGTCCGCGCGAGCGACGCCGCCGCCGTCGCCGGGTGCAAGCCGTACATACTGTTCTACATCCGGAGGGAGCTCACCTTGCCGGCGTCGTGACCTGGCCGGCGACAGGCGCGCGGTGAGATCGACAGGTTTGTGTTCTGCAGAACGTTCTCGGTGCCCTCGACAGACTCCCTGAAACTTGTGAGCTTCTCAATACGGACGTTTTTCGTGATCGGCGGTTCTGATGACGCGTTCCGGGTGATGGCGCGATGGTTTTCGGTAAGCTTCAAAATACAACTTGGATTAAAAAAAAAGTGTTTTTAGCTTCTCAATTCGGACCGTATATTGTTGCAACGGACGCCTTTTGACGGACGTCTTTCGTGATTGGCGGTTCTGATGATGCGCTCTGGGTGATGTCGCGATGGTTTTTGGTAAGCTTCAAAATACAACTTGGATTAAAAAAAGTGTTTTTTTTTCACTTATTGCTGACTATTTAACCAATAAGAATGATAAATATTTGAAATTATATGTTTAGATTTTCCATATTAGTTCCCTGATAGAGCGAACTTTGGTCGTGAAGATTCGTGCAGTTAAGGAAACAATAAAGGAAATCTAAATAACAAAACTATACATAGCTTATACTAACATAATCTAAGCTACATTGTGACGGACACAGATTTAAACCATCTAAACCATCGTAAAATTTTTTTTTTTATCTTGTGTGTTTTAAAGCTGTTACCAAAAACGGTCTCGCTTTCTTAAATAAATTTCTAGAGCGTTCTTAGAATTAGCTCTCATTCTTTCTGTGGTAAAGCATGTGCTTGCTAAAGAGAGATAGCACAAAGATTTTTCTTGCTTTAGTCAATTGCCACGATCGTACCAAGCTTTTCGTCGGTAGTCAACGTTTCGGTCGGGAGGCGTAGTTGAGAACGTTCTAATATCGAGATGAAGTAGCTTGTAATTTCTTATTTGCATTATTTCCGATCTCAAAGTATGTTATACAGACTTAGTTTATTCCTAACAATGCACGGTGACTGTAAAATGATTGATACTGTCAGAATACACAACCTCGTATTGATTCGTGTTTTTTTTATAATCATACGAAACTTATATCTTGGGCATTGAAACTAATCGTTTATTCGATTATAACAAGATCATTCCTAGGTTTCTATTGAGCCGGCCTCAATTAAATATATGCGTGAATTGTCATTTTCCCCAGTCTGCGGCCAGAACATAATATGCTGCTTCATACAAATCCTACATTGTGTTATCTGATTTTTTACAATTTCAATGTCTGACGGATAATTGTCAAATCTCGACTATGAATATTCTACTATAAAAATTATTGGAAATGTAATGATTATCCTTAAAACTAAGTAAATATAAAACGTACCTACTCGTATCTAAAGTTGTTGAACATTGAGGTGATTTTGCAAACCAAAAATGTACAGAATCATTAACATACCCTGATATAAATATGTTAACCTACGCAGACAATATAGCTGTTAGGTGTGACACATAGGCGGGTCGGCTATAATCGGTACAGCGGGGCGTTGAAATCCAATATATGGACGTATGTCCGAGCAAAAGGCCTGGTAAAATTCAATATATGGACGTATGTCCGAGCAAAAGGCCTGGTAAAATTCAATATATGGATGAATGTCCGAGCAAAAGGCTTGGTAAAATTCAATATATGGACGTATGTCCGAGAAAAAGGCCTAGTAAAATCCAGTATATGGACGTATGTCCGAGCAAAAGGCCAGGTAAAATTCAATATATGGACGTATTTCCGAGCAAAAAGCCTGGTAAAATCCAATATATGGACGTATGTCCTAGCATATGGCCCCTTGGCTTAGCTGCACGTGTAAAAACGTGAAAAAAAAAGGTGTGGAATTGTGCTTACCACAATTCCATATCCGCCCTTTCAGTGAAGGTTCACCGAACGGAGTACTGGATAACTTTGCCGATTAGTTTCCCCCCGAATAGTGGGGAGATTAGTCGGCTTTGTTCAACAAATACTGCCGAATCGAATGTGCCGACCCACTTAAGTGTAGTACACGCCTTAGATAAATAAAAAAAACATGTTGAGCTTGCAAAACATTGAATAGATATTATAAGGTTTCTGGCAATAACTTTTATAAATGAAAAGTGCGAGTACTAGCCATAATTAAATGCATTTTGTATCATAGGTTCCTTATCGTTTCACTGTATTTTATACATTCCTATGATGTATACCTAATGTTTGGGTCAATATTATTCACACTATTTGCAGTAACAGACTCACCAGTGCTATCATTAAATTAGTATGACAATAATCTAATTGTGGAAATAGTAAGGTTTGATTATATGTTTATATGTTAAAATATTAAGACTTGACCAGTTTTATAGTGGAACTTTTAGTCTTGACCAGTTTTGTAGTTGAACTAGTGAGGCTTGATCAGTTTCATACTTGAACTAGTTAAGTTGGTCAGTTTTATAGTTGAACTAATAAGACCAGTTATTTAATCAGTTTCATGGTATAGGTACCTATTTCTATTTTAATCTGTTTTATCATGGAATTGGTATGACTTGAGTATTTCTTGACTTGTATAATATTAAATCAAGGAATTTATACTTTTTTACTGGTTTGCACTTGATATGTGATTGTGATTCAATGTAATACTACCTGTACGATATTTTGTCCACCTTACCGTCGTTTCGTATATGTGTGTATGCAATGTGATAGGTTTAACTAATTCGCTTTACTCTTGTTTTGTATATGTTTGTATTCAATGTATCCAAGTTGGAATAAAACAATTTTCTTAAAACTGCTCGGTTTGAAGTGTAGAGATTTTTTTTCGAACTGAATCCAGCTGAAATGTTTTCTTACGCAGCTTTTATAAGAAATTGTGATTCCTATTTGGATAGCTACATAGCCAATCGAAGAGCACTGAATTGTACATAGGTAATAGGTAATGCTGACTTGTATGCCTTTTTCGTGACACAATTCGCGAAGGACCTTATTTAAAAACAAGTTTATTTTAAGTGAGTACTTTTACGTCCTGGAAAATTAAAGTGATTGAATTTAATAAATTCACAAATCAAACCAACAGCTATGTTTTATTTATAAAGATTAACCAGAATAATCAAGAACTTAAAAATTAAATGAATATAATTATTATATAATATTATTATTATTATACATAATAGAGAACCAAAGTTGCTGCTATGTCAGCAACTTTGGTTGCTCTCAGAATGTGGCAGTGGACAGGCCACATAGCTGGTAAATCCGATAACTGCTGGAGAGAAAAGGTTCTCGCATGGCGACCACGATTAAACGCGAAACGGAGTGTGGGAAGACCCCCACTCGATGGACCGACGACATTGTGACTGTTCGCTATCTGTGGCGTCGATTGGGAGAGGCCTATGTTCAGCAGTGGACGTATGTGAGCTGAAATGATGATGATGATGATATATTAAAATAAAAATCTAAAAAAGAAAACACGATTTTACTTACAGCAATTAAAACATTTACCGATACGTTTGAACCACGTTGTTTTACCTTCTAATGATGCGAGTGACAGCGATAAGTTTAAAGAAGAAGGAGAATGAGCTATTGGTAAGTACTCTGCCCACAGCGGCGATTTCATTAGCTTAGTGTTGTTTTCCCACAGCTTTTTGCATGCCGAATTACATGCACCAATGCTTACACTTTCATTCCTGCTTTCGCTATGTTGCAAATCGTAGTTAAAAGAACCTTTATGGCGTTCAATCTTCTCTTCAATGATCCAGTTGCTGCTATCCAAGTTTTCTATAGGTTCCGTCAGTGCGCTGCATTTCGCAGGAGTGAGTTGTATCCTGGGCTTGAGGGTTGGATCTAAGTTATCATATTCGTTATCGGAGCCCGCGATGTCAGCGTCGGCGTATGATATAGAAAGCGTGGTGGCTATGTTTCGATTTTCAACATGCGGCTCCGTTTCTAAGCTTCTCAACGAAACTAAGTCCGTATCAGACTTTATTGTGTCGGGCGTATCAACCGCATGCACTATGACGTCTACTTGAATCGCTGAGGTTTTAAGTGACTCCCCTTCAGGGCTTAGAACGTTTCCTTCTGCACCAGGAATCTCATCGTTTTGATTCTCACGCTCACTAGTGGTGTTCTTGAATCTTCGCCTTCTTTCCCTCGGTGATAAAGCCATCCAATTGACGATATCAGGGATTCCCTTCTTCAGCGGGACGCACCTTTCCGTGAACCAATTGTTGACTGGTTTCAGAACCAAAGATTCGTCTGAGGCTTTGACTTCAGATACCTCGGTCACTGTGGATAAAGTTTGCGCTAAAGACAAGTCCAGTCTCGGTATATACGACACGGGTATCGGCGATGCGATTCTCATTTCATCCCTTTGCGTTGTGTATTCTTCGTCGGATATTGGCGACGCATCTTTACTAGGAATGTTTACCAGTTCGAAATCGTTTGAGGACAAGTGACGGTTGTTTTTGAATGAGTAGATCCATACTGTGCGCTTTTCTGGATCTATCAGATCGTAAGTGGTCAGATCGTCCGTGTAAACATGATCCCAGTTATTAAAATCGTTGTGGTCAGTAGAGTCGGATTGTATTTCTTCTATCCTCGGACAGTCGCTCGATGAGGTATCTGATAGAGTGGCGTGGTTGTTTAAAATGGTGAAACAGGTTGGTTGGCTGTGCGGTTGACCAGATACTTCGGAATCGTCGATATAATGAAATCCGTTGAAGTTTGTTTGTGTGTTGGTGTCGTGTCGCGTGTTCAGATATTCATTTGCAAATGTGCAAAACTCCTCATTCATCTGTCGCCTTCGTTCCCTAGCCAGGTGGTTTATCCTGAAATCTTCATCGTTTTGATATGGGCTATTGTTTACGAGATCCCAGGGTCGGAAGTCGTTGACGGATCCCGGTCCAACTTCAGAGTTATTTGAGTTGAGCTCGACTATTTCAACACCACTTTTATTACCTTCTGGCATCCAAATTTCGCTTACGAAGATCTCTGGGGTGACCAGATTATTTCTAACAACTCTGTTTTTGATATCTGAAAAAAGGGAGACCATTTCGCTCGTATACGGATTTATTTTAAATGGGTAAGCTAACCTCCAGGCCTGCCTGAGCATTACCTGCAAGAGGCTACCTACGGAACAGCGAGTCGCTTGCCGCCGGACTTTGGCAGTAGAGTACTCGCCAGTAGGTATCTTCACAGGTCCTTCAACAGCATAAGAGTCATTCAGCCGTAACAGTTGACTACTAAATAGTTGTTACTAAATGGTATTCCCACTAGTTCTGTTAAGTAGTAATTTTGTAAAAACTAGTAATGTGTTTTGTTTGGTTTAACACTATCGAAACAAGCAAGCGGCTGCTGGCACCTGATGTTGAGTGCAACTCTTGCCTGTAATAAAGCCTTACTGCATAGGTAGGTCATATCGACAAACAACATGACCTACGCTGCACTGCATTGCGCCCATCAACTTAAAGCATAAAGGTGTTCTGTGTGCCCCTTATTTCACCGGCAACCGTACCCTTCAAACCTGTGTGTGTGTGGTAATACTTCCCTGGACGTGTCCATTCACAACGATCTCTACTACTCTTTCTACGACTCCTCTATTACTATAAAGATACGAAGTAAGTATGTTGAGAAATATTATGCGGAAGCTCTAAGAATCGTAGAGCAGTCAATCCATATCATTATCATATCTTATATTACTTATTACCAACTAATCATAGACTTATGATAAGACACACGTTATAAATTCTAGTCTGTTTTTTTATTTGGTTTGTAACTTTATCACAATGTTTTATTGTGAACGGATTTTAATAAAATTTGGCACAGAAATGGGGGCAAATAGTCATGGCTCAGGCTCTAACGGTGTACCTTCTAAAAACGTTTTAATACTAACGAGTGTAGATATTAGAAGTATTTCGGTCTATATTACTGCAGTTATTTCTCCTGCTCATTCTCAAATTAGATAATTTATAGATTTATTTCACGTACATCCACAGTAAACTCAAGCTATCATTTCAACAAAGAGTACAAAAGTAGGAACTGTACATATGTCAAGTCGTTGTCGTTTGACGTCAATATAATTGACGTCAAACGTCAACGTATCTTAAGGATTTAATCGAATCATTTTGAACGATAAGTATTTAGTAGGAATAGGTCTTTGGTTATGATTATGACCTGTATTTTTGATCGAAGGTATTGTCTTAGATAATTTCTTACGTACCTAATTAGATACTGCAATAACATGCAGAAGCGAAGAACCACTCAGGGCAGTCAATCAGATCAAACAAACCACTGGTATGTCTGTTTGTTTTTTAATTTGTTAGTTAGTTTGTTAGGTACCCACTACGGCTAATAATACGGTTGGGCGGATTTATCCGGTGGCCGAGTGTGAGCCATTAAAATGTAATTTATTTAATAAGATTTTTTAGGATGAAGTCTTCATTCAGTAAAATTGTCTATCTACAGTATCTAAGGTAGGTACATGGAGGTAAATCTCCATGTGGCAAAGTCGTGGGACGCCATGTATTATATGTATACTAATCTGCATCCCTGATCCATAGAACTCGAGCCATTCACAATAACATCCTGAAAACTAGGTAGCGGATAGCATATAAGTAGGTATCTACCTACTCGTCGCCGATGTGGGCAAGCCTGGTAGAGATCCCAGAAAACTGATCCTGCTTGGTTCTTCTTTTTTTTCATTGTACGACGTGGAAATGCTTGGCCTTCATTACACATGATTTTCAAGTTATGATAAAGCCGAAGGTGGAAACGCACTTCACCCAGAATCCTCAACAATCTGAGGGACTTGTGTTTAAACAATTATAGATTTGTTGCTACCTATATCAATTGGCTACGGAAGTAGGTAAGATGATGGTAGCTTTTTGGTTAAGGTTACTTAAAAACTTCGACCTTTTCCCCTTCGAGGATTCACCTCTAATCACTACTCAGAGCGTGCATCTTATGTGGATCACCTTCTTGGAGGTAGTCAAAGGCACGTCCAAACAGCGTGAATTATGAGGATCACCTACTTGGGGTGGTCAGAGGCATGGTTTGCAAGGATTTTTGATCCTAGCGACATGCCGATTTCTTCACGACATTCACCGTCAGAGCATGTGTCAAATGCACACATAAACTTACGAAAAACTGAAAAGTCCATTACCGACCTCCGGATTAGAAGGCAGTACCATAACTACTTGGCCACACAGCTCCCAAAACTTTTTATTCGTACGTACCTATTTATTATTTAAGTCTTAAAAAATAAAATACGTCTTCCACCTAATCGTATTGCTGTGATACCGATTCTCCAGTCCGCTGTCCCTAAAATATTTTCCTACAAAATTCAACAGCAGAAAAGTTTGAAAGCAATTTGTCGCTAAAAGCAAGCGCGCCTTGATGCGGTAGTCGCAGAGACTACGGCGGCGCGGTAGTTGGCGAAACAAAGTGTAAATGGATTGATTGCGCCAATTCTCGACACAAAGGGAGGAAAATTGCATTAAAAGCTCCGGGGCGCGGGCCATTTGGCAAAGCACTTAGTCCATTAGGCGCGTCCAAATAAGGTTACCTTGGTGGCATTAAACGTAGCTAGTGACACTATTCAGCTCAAAGTTGAACCATGATACATGCCATAAGGTGAGAGGGGTCGGTTCATTTTATTTAATTAATTACCTACGTAAGATTGGTGTGATGCAACCATGATTGCCGTGGTGGTAGAGGCTTAAGAATCAACCCCTCTAACTCAGCATGGATGTCGTAAAAGCCGACTAAGAGATCTCACCATAAGGTCAGCTTCCTTCTGTGTATTATCTTCACCAATCCGCCTGCCAAGCGTGGTGATTATGGCAAACGCTCTCCAGCTCTGGAGGATGCTCTGTCCAGCAGTGGACACTAATAGGCTATTGATGTTAAACCATGATTACTTATAATACAGATAATTACATCAGATAAGTGTGTACTTATCTGATGTCACGGAGGTAACTCAGGATGCTTTGTTTTAATTGTACATCATGTTTGCATAGGTACTGTTTAAAGTTTATGTAAAAACTGTGTGTCAAAAGAATGTTCTGTACTTACATTACATTAACATAACATTCACTTTAGAAAAAACATATTTTACAAAAATGCCCTTCCGCCGCTGTCATTACGGCTCTTCTCTTACCTATTAATAACTGATAGGTTGGTCCCTATTAAGCTTTTACCTAAATTATCCAAGGCATTATCCAAATCAGGTGTAAAATTAGACAAATGGCCCGCGCGACTAATTTGCTAAGCCTGCGTACTCATTTGCGAAAGCGCGTTACTAATTTGCGAATTAGCTGCAATGAGTGCCGACCACTTAGGCGCAGGGAATCTAATTAATAAACCTTTGTCGCGAACACTTGCGTTTGTGACGTGAAATTGAGTTTACGTAGCCGATGGAATATTTGGGGCAACTTAAATGAGTTTATGTTGCTTTATAACAATAATTTAAGTTAAACTAAGTTGGGAAATCCGGCACTGTATGTATGTATGTATGTATGTGGAATGTTTGTGACGGCATAACTCTCGAACGCATTATTCGATTTTCATGAAATTGTAAAACATGTTAAAATGTAACACATTACCAACCACAAACACAAACATGAAATATCATATGAAATAGAGGTTGAGACTGATTTCAAAATTAGTTTATTTTGCCCTTATTAGGGGTGGTTTTTAAGATAAAGAATTGAAACTGAAACAGAATTTTTCGGTGTATATTAAGTTAATTAGTGAGTTAACTTATGTACATCTTCATAATTACATTGTATCAACTTTATGAAACCTTAAACTTACAGATAGGTACTATTTAAGTCGATCATTTGTTCATATTTTTGTTTTCATCTAGACGTGAAAATCAGTTATTAGCTTTCTGATTCCATTGCTTTTGTTATTTTAACTTTAAGAGCTGTTGGTTTTCCAATAAATAAATAAAGGGGGCAGAGGATGATCATCAGGTCTTGTAAGAGGGTATTCTAAATTTCAAAACTGGTCTATTTTATCTATTGCTATTCACTATATACGGTACGCTACGGACATCATAGCCACCACGCTAAGCAGAACGATTGGTGCTCACAGTAAAAGTCACTGATACAAAGAAAAAAGCTGCTGCCTTTTTGGTTGACTTTACAACATCCTGGACTGGAGGCTGGTGGGCTGGAGGGGTAGATTTTTAAAACACAACTACTAACGCAACAGTTTTGAGAGCACTTTCCAAACGCCATCGATATTTGTTTCATGTTAATAAGGATACATTACGTTAGCAACAAGAGAGAGCCTCGACACTCAGGTATAAAGAGAGTTCGAGATAAAAGTGCTTGAGTAAGGTGAGGAAAGTGTAATGAAAGCACATTATTATATCGTTTGTTAATTACGTTCTATTTGAGAAATGATCTCCGTCACAAACCGGACATCACGAGATCTCAGTTCGGGGCGAACTACTAGTAATTTAAATGAAAAATAACTCTAGGTTCTTACACATAGTAAGGTCAACATTTTTTTAAACCAGCACACATTCCGAAAGACAAGAAACTCAAGTTTTTCGATGAACCAATAAACAGTTAACTTAGCATAAATAAATTTAACATAATACTTAGGTAACATTATATGTGAATAATACCAACCCTTAAAACTATCCGAAAAATATTAATTTTAACCGCCTCTGTGGTCTAGTGGTTCAACCCACCGATTTCAGATCCAGAGGTCCCGGGTTCGATCCCCAAGGGGAGTACAATATATTGTGCTTGGTTTGGTTGGTGGTAGGACTTTGTTGAAGTCCGCCTGGCTAGCTACCACCATCTTACCTAATTCTGTCGCCATAATAACAATTCTAGTTCCGGCATTCAGAGGTAAGATAGCCAGTTCCTCAGTTTGTTGAGGATTCCGGGTGAAGTGCGCCTCCACCTACGGCCTTATCTTAACTTGTTACCAGGTGAGATGAAGGCCAAGCGCTTCCCCGTCGTACAATTAAAAAAAAAAAAATTCATTGGCAGAATAAAGTTCTTTACATTTTGAAACCACTATTTAGCTGCCAACTGGTAGTACCTTTAGCAGTATTTTAAACTTCGCGATTAGATCACATTATTTTGATGGGTCTGCCCGTGACCACGGCTGGTGCAACCCTGCCGAAACGTCATGATAAATAAAGGTAAAATACGCGATAAATACCCGTTTTTCGAATC
Source organism: Venusia cambrica (assembly GCA_951394065.1). NCBI lineage: Eukaryota > Metazoa > Arthropoda > Insecta > Lepidoptera > Geometridae > Venusia > Venusia cambrica. Next base: position 13,822,454 of record OX596035.1, read on the forward strand.
AAAATAAAGGTATAGAAACATCGGGACATACATTCATATTGTTGATAAAGTTTCTATTATTTTGTTCGACTCGAGAACCTATGTTTTGAAAAAATAATGTACATAGGTATATCTACCTAGGATACCTACAACCTTGGAAGACAATTTTAACCTATCATATTTTTGTATTTCAAGAGATTGCACTTGGTCACAACATTTACTAATATTATAATGACACAAAAATTCACAACCCACAACGGGACTCGAACCCGCATCTTTTCCTAAAGCCGGAAACGCTCTAACCAATTGACCAACGAGAGAGCAGATTCCGATTTTTTGTGTCATATCGTCGCAGGTTGTTAAATAGTGTCATTATAACATTTATAAATTTAACATAATTATATCTACTTACTTATATCTAAATCGAAATGAAACTTTGTATGTAGATATGTACAAGTAAATGACACATGAATAAGGATGACAAAACTACAATTTGTTTTTCATTAGCTGATCTGATGCCATCATCAGATCAGCTCCAATTAGCCAGCCAGGAGATGGATAGTGAAACGCTTTATTGTGGCTTTAGACAGTAAAATTTTGCAATGCTTTAGTCACTACTTGTAGGTAAACCCTCCGAGCCTGGGTTCATCCGATTTGTTTTGACAAGTTCAATTGACGTTTGTTTTGACATTTGCCATTTGCTCCGTGACGAAGCTCACGTTCGGATATAACATTTGTAATGTTGTCAACAAGTGACAAGTGAACACGAGCAATCACTTGAAAAATAAATAAAAAACTTATTTATTCTTATTTTTTGCTACATTAATTGTGTTTGATATAGGTTTGCTTACCTTATAATATTTTTAATAAGTAACAACACAGACATACTTTCCAGTAAATAAAATAACAACAGAGATAAAGCGCACACGGAAACAAAAATGTTTGCTTATTTGACTAACCATTCATTCTGTGGGAATTAAGTGCGCGAACAATAAGTACAGTCATCTGCAATAATATGTATACACTTCATCACTTACAAGTGTATAAATACTTGAAATAACTTTTAAGTATAGGTATTTAATTTTCAAAATGGAGTACACATTTAGTTATAGTTAAACATAAAGTTATATTGGTATTCTAGTTCATATTTACTGATACTGATAAGGCTTAAATACAAAATTAACCAGGCACGAAATTAAATGTACCTGATGGATACATTTTGTAATTTGTTGAAGCGATTTTTTTATGGGAAGGTTTTGAAATTCTGATCCGCAACCTTTTTGTGTGACGAATAGTGGTGTGGCATAGTGTCGGGTAGAGTAGGAGATCAATAAAATGTTTTCCTGTGATTCCTGTGAAGTTTCACTTCTATAGTGTGTTTTTACGATACAACCTGTTTTTGAATTAAGTACCTAATTTATTTGAGAAAATATTTAATAATAAAGTATAGTTCATTTATTCAATAAAAAGTACAATTAAACTAACTATGTACAAAGTAATCAGTCAGATTACCTAAGGACCGTTACAAACGGCCTATAGGTAACTCAACTGTTCCAGACCAGTACCAGACGGAAGCGAATAATAAATATAATAAATAATAATATATATTTATAATAAAGTGTACCTATACATATTTATTTAATATGGGAACTAGATTACGGAAATAATATTAGCACAGTTCTTTTTTTTTTAAATACTTATCATACAATACAACATCCAAATGTTAGTTCTGGAATCGAACCACAACCTACAGCGCAGAATGCTGAGCCAACTGAACTGTGAGTAAATATATGAATATCGCGGGCGACTGTACAAAATGGCGTCGCGCGTAACATATAATTATTCGAATACATTTTTGTCTATCGAAATGTTTTTAATTGGAGTTGGAAAATATTGTGACGTGTTATTATGTGTACAAAGCTGTATATTTGCTTAATGGAAGCGAGATAAAAGCTTTCCTATCGGTGCCAGATCTGTGTCGTAATTAGAGGGGCGAAGCCGCCGCGGCGTCTCTTATTTTACATGCCACTTAAAGCTACACTTTACACATGCTATTACCAAGTTATGTGCAAGGAAAACATTTTGCTTTCAATTTAAATACTTTTACATATGTAACTATTTATTAGGTCTTAACTACCTATACAGAAAGAAGAATTAGATAAAACATTGATTGATGTAGTTAACATTTAATTTCTTTATTTTAAGCTGCTTGTAATAATCAATACATACCTGAAACATTAAATCGATATCTATATTTTATAAAAGCGTCATTCAAAAAGTGTTGAAAAACTTCAATGAAAAGAGTAGGTAAACTATTTTGTTATTCCACAACGGGCAAGCGCTTGGCATAAATCATAACGGTGTCATGTTATGATAGGCCAAAGGTGGAAGCTAAGTTCACAAGGAATCATCAACGGACTGAGGAACTGGCTTTCTAACCTGTACCTAAGTAATAATAATAATAATAATAAATCCGTTAATTTTCTCTCACAGTGCTGGAACACAACAATTATAATTGTATATGTCATAAGATAGTAGGTATGTTCTAATTCATCAACTGCAACCATTTTTTCTTATAAGTTTTTCAGTCACTTTTGTAGGAATTTATTAAAAAGTATTCTAACAGTTGTTTGGAGCTTCGAATTTGAAGCTTGGTGAAACTTTTATAAACCATTAGGGTGGAAAACAGGCTTACCTACTGATCGAAAGCAGTTACCTTCGTCGCCTATAGACGTAAGGAAATTAGTGTTCTGGTTATTCCCCGATTCTATTAAAACAATCGCTTCACAATGGCAATGGTACCATCGCAAAATGGCCAAAGTGGAGCGATTGGCTTATTAGAATCGGCGCCCTAAAGCAACACTCGCGCGTTGCAGACCCTTTAAAAACTTTCAAAACGCCATTTGAAACTCATACCACAGATCAAACTCATACTGTGGCTATAACCTCACAGAGCCATAGACAAACTTTGTCCGTTAAATAATAATACATGAATATGTGTTTATGAAATGCAAATGCGATTCGCAATCGCACGATAAGTATGTAATTAAAGTTTTTGCTTCCTGAATATTTTATGGAGCAATTTTACTAAAAGCAATACGATTAGGTGGAAAGATAGGGTGTAACGTAGCGTCTTACTATATATGCCTAAGATTTTATTTCAGTCCTTTTATTTGTATTTTTTGTACGATGAGGAAGGGCCTGAGCCTTCATCTCACTTGGTTTCAAATAATGGTCTAGGCCGAAGTGGAATCGCACTTCACCCGGAATCCTCAACGGTCTGAGGAACTGGCGATTTGACCCCTAAATGACGGAATACAATAATTTAGTATTGTTGTTATGACTTTAGATTATAAGAGGCCGCAGCATCTCTTAAACTTTTACCCCTTAACTTAACTTCTTCAAAAGCCAGGTCGGACATTTCAACACTAGCGGTTCTCTATCAGTCTTTTGTGTTTAGTTATTGGGCATTCTGAAACAAAAAAAGAGCCATTCAGCATGCAGTATGCCATTATATACATTAGGTACCTACCTACTAAGACATAAACAAACATTTAAAATTAATCAAAAACATTAAGGAATTAGCCAAAGTTAAAAATCGAGTAATATAGACGACTTGATCTGAATAACAATTTATATTTTTTAAACATGATGCGCACACAAAAGTTTATTGCAACGTTGAGAGTTGAATAACCATACAACTTAAGAAAAAATAAGAAAGCCAAGCACATATAACAACAAGAAAAAGCTCAAAATAACCTCCAATAATATTAACTGTCCCGAATTACTAAATAAAATTAATTTTATTTTATTTAGTAATCGTTATAGACGCTTACGATTTAACCCTATCATTCTTCTTCGTACTGCTGGTACTAATTACCGAAAAAATACATTTCTGTGGCGAGCAAGTGACAATTTTAATGAGCTAACTAAGCGATTTAAACTTGACTTATTTTGCACAAGCGTTAGTTCAGTAAGGCAGCAGCCGAAAGGAAAGTACTTCGGCGAGAAGTTGATTGCAATGTAATGTTACTTAAAATACTATAGAGAATTAGATAGATTTAAATTTCACATTAATTATTCGTAAAATGTCTCCACTCGCGAAAACTCATTATTAGCTCACTGTTATCTTAATTTGTTTTTATATTGTATTTTTAGCTGTTGGTTTTCCAATAAATAAAATAAAATAAAAAAAGATATAAATTCAAATAATTTTTTTAAGAAAAACTTACTTTTCGCATTTTTTTGTACACAACCGTCGTATTCATATAATAATAATAATTGTTTATTTGTCTCTTTTAAACATACAGGTTAAAACTAACTAACATTTAAGTAGGTATAAATTAAGTAGTTAGGTACGCACAAGAGAAATAAAGACAGGAGTATTATAATTAAAACAGAGAAAGGTACCTTATTGAGATAGTGTTCAATGGTAGTGAAGCTAACCTGTTATGGAAGAGACTGGTGCCTGAAATAGGTTAATATCTGTACTACAGGACACCAGTGCCAACACACCGCAGATTCACTAAATACCACAGGTAACCAAATAAAATCAAGAAAGAAGAAAAATAAAAAAGACTAACTTAAGAAAATTTTAAGTAGGTTTGTGTATAGTGTTTAAGTGTTGTGGGTGTGGTGAATTGTGATTGTATAGGATGGGTGTGTGTTAGTATAGATTTAGTGTTGACCATAAATTGTGGGATCAATGAATGCATAGGTATTTATTTATGGACTTGAGACTACAACAGACTACTAGAAGAATTAGGAAGGACGAATAAATTAAAAAATATATATATAAATTATAATCAATCAGATGAAAATCTCATAATATTGAATACGAAGGTACGTTGAATGTTACGCGCGGATTAAGACGCGAGCGATGCCGCAGGCAGAAGCTTGTTCATCATAAATTTAAGTTAAATTATGGGGATCATAAGATACTCTGTTTCGTCTTAATCTTCTTCTTCGTTCTTTCGTCTAAGTGTGGGTCTTAAGCCATTCTGTGACTATTTTTTTAACCTTTGTTTTAGTGAGAGGGTAATATTTAGTTTGTTGTAAAGAAAGGGCCCAAGAAAACAAAATAATTTATTTGTAAACATTGTACGAGACTGATTTGTCGGGCAGACCTTACCCATTCTTCTTCTTACCCGGGCTAACACAGGATCATATTCAAGAAGGGAATGAGTTCTAAGAACATATTCACGCAACAGCGCCTCGTGGGTCACCGGTACGTACTGAGTGGAGTAGCGCGTTTCGAAAGCGTCATGCATGCGGTGTTACCATCTCGCTACCTATAATAGGTTGGGAGAAATCGTCCTTGTCACAACTCACCTCTGTCACAACTCTTCTAGGTCTCCCTAATTGGACGAAAAACGACGACTAAAATACGTAATTATAATTTTGGAAACGCGCGAAAATAGTGATTCTTGTTAAGGTACATAGAGGCTGAATCTTTTGTGTGTCTTTCAGCATTTGTGTAGGTGATTGGAAGCAATCACTTCGATCAACTTACAGCATAAACCAGTAGGGGTGCACTATTTTCTTTGGAAAAGTCTTACAATGAGCGCTAGAACGTAGTCCTACGTATACTATTTAAAGTTACCAACTTAATCAATTTAAGAGCAAAAAAAAATAATTGTAAATTGAATAAAACTATTAAAACGGCTATTTTATATGATTAGCTCAAAAGCTAACAGAAAATGACTACTTGCTACCGATCCGAATCGCTAGGTCAAATACTACATCGGTATGTAGAATGATCGTGTAGCTGACTAACTGACTGACTGACCCAAAATAGAGCTCATTTAGGTTTGAACATATCAGGGTAGCTTCCTTTTGTGTAGGGGTGCACTAATCATGGATTTCAGGAATTTCCACCGGTATACGGGCGTTTCACTAGTACAATTCATATTACCATGCTCCTAGCAACCATCAAACCTTGAAGAAAAACCGAACTAAAGTGCTTTACAAAGGAAAGTTTCCGTAAAGTTTTCGTTGATTGATGGAAATGTTTGTTAACGCACGATAAAATGTTTTGCTGGCAAAGTGTGACGGAGATCGGTATCGCAGTGCGAGCTGTGCCGAGTACAATAATAAACAACAACACTGGCAGGTGTGACCAACATTTTTTAGATTGTCAGACTCTCCACACTATTATTATTTAAAGAACTAACTAGCCCTTTTTTGCTTTCTCCTTGTATGCCGGTCGCGATACCGATTCAAAATGATCCTAAATAATCTTACTGAATAAACGATATTTGAGTTTTGATTTTGGTTTTCAAGGCGCGGCAATCCAAGAGCTTTTTTTGAAGACGTCTCGCAGGCACTGGCTGGCGTGATCGTTTGACCGGCTAGATTTCCTTTGTTTTTGTTGACAAAGATTAATAATAAATAAGAAGATTAAACATGGTCAAGTCTTTAACATGGTTGCAACAAGAAATGTATTAGTTTAAATATCGATTTTGTGTCATCTTGATGATTTTTTTGTATCGAGCCAATTATTATGATTCACGTTTCCGTCTTTGCACACCACTTGAGTAATGTTCGATTTGTTTTTTATTTTTTTGGCTCTATGTCGCTTTTTATTATATTTACCCCGCCTTAAAAGCCTCACAGCTCAGTAGGTTCGCTCTGACTTCTGCTCTTTAGGTTGTAGGTTCGATTCCCACCCGGAATAAACATTTGCGTGATGAATATAGATGTTCATTCTGAGTTTGGGTGTTGTATATATAAAAAAAGTATATAAGTATTTTATCCGTGATGTTCCTTTATTACAAGCTTTGCTCAGCTCGAAGTAAATTTTTGCGTGAAATTTTATGTGAAATTAATGTCGTGAAATATTTATTTTTTATACAAGTGGTCCAGTGCTGTTTAAGAGCTAAGCCTAGATTTCCGTACTGCTAAACTTTATTATCTAAGTACGCGAAAATTTCACACTTTTCCGTGCGCGCACTTTTGCCATTTTTCTAGTCAAGTTCAATACCCGAGAGCAAAAAATATCAGCGCTTTTCTAGAATTATAAAATCAAATCAAATATTTATTAAAAGATAATTACAGTCCATTTGTGTTAGTAATCTTAAAAAAAATAGGTTAAGAACTTAATTATAAACAAAGATTGGTTAAATCTTAATGTTGTTCCTCGGCTGTAGGTAAGCGTACATATTTTTAATTGTAGCTTCGAAACACATCGTGTATTATAACGTGAAATTCAACTCTACCTATATACAGTATCCACTATAGGCCACGAGCAAAAGATGTTTTTATTTAATTAATGATGTTTTTCTGGTTTGTGAAGCGAGATAACTTTGGTTGGTATTAAAGATTCTGTCAGTTAGGGAACCAATATGGAAATAATGAAAGTCTAAGCATTGGATTTCAGAAATATTGTTACTATAAACAAACTACAAATGTACAAAGAAAGCAGTCGGATTACCTACCTACCGTTACAAACGGCCTATAGGTAACTCAACTGTTCCAGACCAGTACCAGACGGAAGCTTGCCCAAGACAATGGCTGCATTGCCACTCTGAATAGCTATGCTAATTCGCTGGCCTAAATGAGAGCTGGCCCTTGTGTGACGTGCCTATTATATAATATCGTGTTGTTGCTATTAGTTAGATTTACCTAGTCTGTATGTAGTGGCGACTTTCACATTTTTAATTTCACGATATTATTTTTTTAAGCTTAAACCATCCCATCTACTGAAAGACATATTGAGCATAAATAACTGCGAGTCTCTATTGACGTGTCTTGACCTCTTGGTCAAAGGTATTATTAAATTGGCCTCAAAAATGTTCTCGACGCCTACCAGAGGCGCAAATGGAATGCATGATTCGCCACTTTTTCTAATGTTTTAGGAAACGGCGGCTTTCTGTTATCCAACTGGCTAATACATCTGTCCCCGATGTCGGGTAATTGGCGCGTTTTTTAACAATACTAGTCTGTACCTGGCTTTGGTCGTTCTGAGATAAATACGAGTATATGTGGAAGCGCTCTTCACCTGAAATTCTCAAAATACTGAGGAACTGGTTATCTTACCTCTAAATGCCTGGATACAATAATATAATTTACAGAAAATTATAAAACTATTGTTGTTATGGTGACAGATTTGGGTAAGATAGTTGTAGCTGGACTTAAACAAAGGTATACCACAAACCAAATCAAGCCAAATATTGTACTCCCCTGGGAACCGAACCCGGGACCTCTGGATCTGACACCGGTATCATGTCAAAAAAGCATTGTTTAAATCAGGCCAAATTAAGGTTAGACAGGTTAAATGTTTCAAAATTTTATAGAATAAAAAAACGCGTGGTAATCAAAGAGACATTGAAAGTGTAAACAAAAATTAAATTAAATTCGGTGGCGGCTGACGTGCGACGATATCTGTGTATTAATTGTTTTGTTCGTTATTTTTGAAGTTCAAACTTCTTAAGGCGCGTTGGGCATTTTTGAAGATGGCCGACACCACTTTTGAAGGACCGTTCGAAGACTCATATCAACGTCAGTTCTAATTTTAATTTTAATTTTGTTTATTAGGGTAATATCAAACAGCCACAATATAAATCTTAAAATATAACAGTAGATGCACATAAAGTTGGTGCATATGTGGTCATCGCTGTGGCCCACAGCGATGACCACATATTAATATATTACAGTTTAATGAATAATACAACTAGATGGGTGATTGTAGTATAAAAAAATAAATTAATGAAGTTAAATATTAATAAATAAATTGACAAAATTATGAACTATAAGAGAAGGTAAAATTAAAGTGCAAGAAGGTAAATGATACAAATTAAGATAGAGTGCAATTATGTGAGGTTAGCACACAGTTATAAGTTTCTTAAATTTTAATAAAGAGCATGCAAAAATATCTACATTGTCTAAGAAGTCATTGTGTCAATAGTGTTGCAAAAACAACCCTCATTACTAAATATCGCGACAAACGCGACAAAATTGAGATTCAAGTACCAACAATTTCAGCTGTTCTCTTCGGCAAAGATCGACAAACTTCAAGTTTTCACTTCTGCATTTCCAGAGTGCTAGAGGTTTTTTCACTGTCGTGGCGTTTACAGACAGACAAACAGTCATACAACAATATCACTTCGTGTGATGTAGCCCATATTAACGGCTGCTACCTTGGATTTATTCACTTTCTAGAAATAACACGCGGCAGCTAAGTTATAATTTTGTTTCCCAATTTTCAGAGTGAAAGGGAATTAACTGCATTAAGTGCTTTTTCGTACAAAAAATCCTCTGTTAATACGCAGTGTTTTATGGGGGCCCGATTAAGTACTTTTTTAGATGTTTTTGTACTCTAGGTGTTGTTGCGGATTTGATTTCACACGTGCTGAGAGCTAATGTTACCTAGAAATTATCATGCAGTACTTAATTTTAACTTCAGATCCAATATTGTACTTGATGTATTAATTTCAAATTTGATTATTGACCAAAGTAGGTAAGAAGAGAACATTTAAAAAGGAACATCTATTTTTATTTCTACTAATTCTATACCTTTAATAAAACAAATATATTTATTAAATAAAATTTACAATTAAATTAACTATGTACAAAGGAATCAGTCAGATTACCTAAGGACCGTTACTAACGGCCTATAGGTAACTGAACTGTTCCAGTAATTAAACTGTATCGTTTCAAACTCTGTACTTTTTAATATAATGGCCTCAAACTATATCACAATCTCGCCTGTGTAGGCCAATGAGTAAACTTAAGATTGTAATAGTAATTATTTTAAAAAGTGTGAAATTCCGTTTTGTCAGTATGTCTGCCTGTTCATTGAACGCATATCTCACTGAAAGAACTCTGTGAATTTGAATGAAACTTCGTATAATTATTACTGGCAAGAATCAAGTAAATTTACTATCTCCCCTCACTATCTTTACTGGAAAGTATTTGGAAAAAGAAACTTAGTGTACATCCTATATGGTAAACGAAAATAATATCCCATTTTTTTTTTTTCACCTTCGGCCTTATCATAAAATTAGGTGAGATAAAGGCCTAGCTGGTGCTTGGCCCCGTCGCACAATAATAAAAAAAGATACAGTGCCGGATTTCCCAATTTAACTGGGAGATTAAACAAGTCGGTATTACTACTATTTAAAAATCTAATAGATACGCTGGTAGAAATTTATTTGTACCTTGGTATTAATCCTTATCCAAATAAATCACTCCGTATTCAAGGTTGTTTTAGTGAGGCTTTACCCGTGGTCCCACTGCTTTAACCCCTGGGGGTTCATGGGTATTTTTTCATCCCCGTTGTCCCATTGCACTAGAGTGGAATCACGGGTAATTTCACGGGTAATATCAATTAACCGTAGTCCCACTCAAAATAGGATGGAATCATTGTTACTTCTTTGCATTTTCTCTACGTCATTTTTCTACGGGATGTCGTAAGAGCCGACTAAGGGATCTCAACATACAAAAGGCAGCAGCTTTCGTTTTTTTATTATCTAACAGCGTTACTGCGATCACTAATCCATCTGCCAAGTATGGTAACTGTAACACAAACCTCAAAATTTTGGGGAGGTCTCATTGTAATTTATTAATTTTTAATGCGGTGGTGGCTTAGTCCAATGTTTGTTGACGACGTCGACGTCGAAGTTTTCAAACTTCAAACAGCCATATCTCTGAAACTGCATGAACCCCCCAGTGGGTTATAGCAGTGGGACTACGGGTAAAGGCTCGTTTTAGTACCTTTTTGAATGAACCATCGGATTCATTTTTCAATTGGACATTTAATTTAAAACATTCATTTATTTAATAAAATGTACAATTAAACTAACTATGTACAAAGGAATCAGTCAGATTACCTAAGGACCGATTACCTAACAAACGGCCTATAGGTAACTCAACTGTTCCAGACCAGTACCAGACGGAAGCGTGCCCAAGACACTGGCTGCATTGCCACGCTAAATAGCTATGCTAATCCGCTGGCCTAAATAAGAGCCAATTAAAAAGATATCATAAATAAAAAATGTTTTCATAAGTCTTAGTGTTTACAAAAATGTCCATTACAGGCTATGAGCGTCCAAGGAATGCTATAGAATTTACTATAATTTTCATGATTGGCAATCTGGTTCGAGTTTTTTCAGAACGCATAATAAAACATGTTGACCTATAAAGTGAATCAACAATCAAGTATCAAAAATCAAATAAATACTGTGCAGGAATGCATATTAAAGAAGTGGTGAATGTGGAATAAGTTCGTGAAACTCCTGGGGCCTAACCACACCGTCTTATAGCGTTCTCGTTTTGATATTAAATGACTTTTTTCTCGTTTTTTCTACACTGGATAGATAGTGACAAAAGTAAAGTAATACTAGTATAGTAGGTTATGTAAAATCCAAACAAACACGCCACCTCGCGACGATGGCTCTGGCTATTTCGGCGCGTACTATAGCAGTCAACGAGATAAACGTCTAGGAACTAGTGAAATCGCTTACCCCGCGGCCCATCAAAGCCTCGCAACACAAATCAAACAAACTGTCATCTCATCGTCTTCAATCAAAACGTGTGGGAATTCTTTTTTGTGATTGCAAAAGAAATAGCTCACTCCATGTGTTAATTTACAAACTTAGGTCGGTTCCTTCGAGCTAAGTACGCATGAAATGGTTTTTACCCGACTGACTCTTTGCAGCCTTAGCGCCTTGATAGGTGGGCTTTTAATATGATAGGTGTAATTAAAAATAATAAACGGGTTAAGGGAACATGTAATTGTATAAATGTTTCCATAAAACAATATGGATAAAAAAAAATGTGCCAATTCTAAATATGTAGGTATAGATTATACTTGATACGTTTTAAAAACTAAAAGAAAGTCTTCAATGAAATATGATACAAATTATTAGCAAACACTACTTATGAATTACGGCTGTACCATAATCACAACACTTGGCAGGCGTCTAAGTGATCGCAGTAATGATACTTATACCTACTTACATCCTTTTTTTTATAAATACCTTTTTTCTTTCTTTCTTTCATTCCTTCTTTGTGAAGACTGTGTAACAGTTCTGGTATCAGAATTTACGAGCCGCCGCTATAGGCGTCTAACATGGCTCATTAACGACTACTAGCATCTAACTTATCGAGCAATCATTTGATTCGAGCCTTCAATGTCTTAACCAAACTAGGAACACACATCACGAAGATGTGCTCCACTTGGATTTGTCCCGAGTGGGAATCGAACCCACAACCTACAGCGCAGAAGGCAGAGTTACTACCAACTGAGCTATGAGGCCTTGCCCTCTGGACCGGATGGGGCTTTAAACACATCGTGAGTTCAAAAATTCACCACTACGACGTGTTTCAAAGCTACAATCTACCAAAAAATTTAAACGCATACCTAAAGCCAAAGAGCATCCTTAAAACACAACCACTTGGCTTTTTATAATGTTTTTTGCCGCACAGGTGGAGTGTCAATTATTTCATCAAAATCTACGGACGCTGGATCATTGTCTGACACATACGAATCATTTCTGATCTCTGTTTTTGTTACGCGTATTTTTTTAAGATCAATTTTTTTCCGGTAAGACCAGTTAAGAAGATCAAGAAGTACCGCTCCCAACAGTACATTGATTCCAGGGGCCTAAGTAACCACAACGTCTTATAGCATTATCGCTTTGATATTACATTACTTTTGACTCGTTTATTCTACAGTGGATAAATAGTGACAAAAGTAAAGTAATATTAAAACAAGAATGCTATAAGAGGTCGTGGTACCCCCCAGGACAATTTTGTAGCCCTTATCGTCCCACTGCTGGGCAAAGGGCTGCCTAAATTCCCACCAATTATGTTGATCCTTCGCAATCTCTCACCACTCTCTATTGGAGTAATCGAGACTATTTTAACGTTTCCTTGTTCCAACTGCCTTCTATCTTCAGGCAGCCATGGAGTGATGATGTTGGGGCACTTCTCTGGATGCGTCTAATTCTAATTTCAAATGGGGGGGAAAATATTCTGCACTAAGGTTTATTGTGCATTGTCTCCTGCTATACTAAACCGAGCCAGCTAAACACCTTGAAGTAACGGAGAAGGGCCTGGAGCAATGTCGACATTGCTCCAGAGTACTTGAGGTTGATGCCGCTTGTTCTTCAGCTGGCCAAGCTGTTTTTGATATGAATTACCCATACAAAAATTACAGGATATTCATTTCACACAGCGCCATCTAGCCCCAAACTAAGCATAAACATGTCAAGAAACAGCAATTGACATACAAATTCATCGTAGAAAGTGGAACTGGATCGGCCACAATCTTTGCAGGGTCTCCGAATATATCTCCTGACAAGCTTTGGACTGGAACCCTCAATGTGAAGACGTGGGCGGCCCAAACCAACCTGGAGACGCTCGACGCTGGCAGAAGTCATAGACCTGGAGCGAAAGCAAGCGCAAAGCTCAATGCAGAACAGAATGGCGGTCTACTGTTGGAGCTCTCTGCCCCACTTCCTCCTCCTCTGGGGTTTTAGGACATCAAGTCAAGTCAAGAACCTAGGTATACAATTTCTTTTTTAATTGTACAAATAACAAATATAATAGACACAAATGTGGTAAAACTTGGTTTGTCTGATAGGTCCACTAATTACCATACAATGATTACAATTATTATTAACTAGCTTTTACCAGCGACTTAGTACGCGTAATGGTTTTTTTAAATAGGCGCAAGGACAGATTGACTGGTGTTTAGAACAAACACAAAAAACAGGAAATTAACAAGGTATAATTTTTCTAAACTGTATATTACTTGACTCTCAGCCAAAAGCGAGTCAGACAGTTACACAGGACAGTCAAGAGTTGATACACCGAATCAATGAATAAATTGAATGAATAAATAAATTAATTAACACTTTACCAACTCTTACCTAATTCTGTCGCCATAATATCATCGGCCTCATCTCACTTGTAACCAGGTGAGATGAAAACCAAGCGCTTCCCCGTCGTAAAAAAAAACTTTATTTAACACAGAAATAATGCTATAGAGCAACACAAACATTTAGTAACAATAGTGTCTAAGTACAATGGACCGAGAGTTCCGACCCACATTTTCAGGCATAAAAGTCAGGGTGTTTGAAGTCTTTGTGGGTTCGCCTCACAGCCGACTCAGTCCAGTCGAGATTGTCCACGTAACTCGTGAGTGCATTAGGCGCCCTGTAATCTCCCGCCCTCTAATCGTGCGGGCACTCAGAGCGCCTTCCGGAACCATATCAGAGAATAGTGATGGACAAGATATATGGCCGGGGCCGGTTCTCTTTGATCTATATAAATCATAGCCTTTCGTACGACCGAAAAACACTTATAAGGTTGTTTTTCAATTGGTACGCGGAATTATGCTTCGGCTAACTTGTAGCTTCAAAACACATCGTGGATAAAAAAAAATCGCCACGCAAGTAACTCATAACAAAAACATTTTTTAAATGTAATGTTTCGACTGTCTATACTGAAATTACCAAAAAGTTTAGCTTCATGTTTGTACCTACTGTATGACTTCGGAAATAACAGGTTTGATGCTTCAACATAAATATCATACAAAATATAGAAAAACAAGTTTAATCATATATGTTTTTACTGTAGAACCGTGTGCGGTCAAAGAATTAAAAAAGACATAAAGCGGAGAGTCATAAATCTAATCTAAATAGTTATAATGGACTAACTTTTGCTCGTGGCTTTGCCCGCTTAGGATCCAGATGAAAATTAGCCTATAGGTTATTTCTCGTCTAGAACAATATTTGTGCAAAATTTCAACTCAATCCAAACAGTGTTTATATAAACCGCCTCTATGGTCTAGTGGTTCAACCCACCGATTTCAGATCCAGAGGTCCCGGGTTCGATCCCCAGGGAGTACAATATATTGTGCTTGGTTTGGTTGGTGGTAGGATTTTGTTTAAGTCCGCCTGGCTAGCTACCACCATCTTACCTAATTCTGTCGCCATAATAACAATTCTTAAAAAAGAGGTAAGATAGCCAGTTCCTCAGTTTGTTGAGGATTCCGGGGGAAGTGCGCCACTATCTTCGGCCTTATCTCAACTTGTCACCAGGTGAGATGAAGGCCAAGCGCTTCCTCTTCGTACAATAAAAAAAAAATGATTGTACGACGGGGAAGCGCTTGGCCCTCATCTCATCTGATTTTAAGCTACGAAGGCTGAATGAAACGCTCTTGACCTGGAATCTGCAACAGTCTAAGTAACTAGATAACTTACCTCAAATTCCGGGAGACAACAATTTAGAATTTGTTGTTGTCTTAAACAAAGTCCTATTACCAACCAAACCAAGGACAATATTGTAATCCGGATCTAACACTGATGATGGAGCTAAATAGAACGAATTCGTTTGGCGTTGTTTAACATCGCATGCAGCCCACGTCATTTAATTTAATCTATATAATATGAGATAATCTTATCCCGGTCAAGAGCCACAATGTGCTATGGTGTAGCTCATTCCGTTCTGTAGTTTTTGTGTCAAACATCCATCCAAATTAACACTTTTACAATATTAGTGGCTTTTTTGTGATATCTTAGCTTTGATAATAGTCATAAGTAGTAAAAATAATTCCGTGATACCTTGCTACGCGTGTGCTACGCGCGTGCTACGCAGCTACGAGAGCGCTACGCCATGCTACGCCATTCAAAAGACTATCCCTAAAGCGGGATCGAGATTGATCAAGTCATTGTCATTCCATAGCAATCAAAAATCACTGTATAGCATATTCGACTGCACCTTTGTTATTAAAAAAAACTCGTGACTAATTGAAATGCTACATTACGACAGCCGACGTTAGAATAGGGGCACTGTTAGACGCTTTACAAATATAAAACAATCATTTGGACAGTTCAAAGAGCGGCGCGGGGTAACGCAACGTAGGTGTGTGGTACAAGTTACAAGCTTTTGTGAAGTGAAAACTACTTAAGGCGCATTGAGCACTTTTTGGGTGAACAAAAATCATGGAACTCGCGTCATCGTTACCGAACGCTACCCATGAGCTATATGTATACTGTGTAAATATTTATACTTTTTGGGTGAAAAAAAAAGCGAGAAACTCGCGTCATCAACTATTAAAGTTTAAAATGGTCATTAACACTTCTTTACGAACCAAAAATAATAATATAATAGCTTGACGATACAATTCACAAGTTACTTAGTTTAAACATCTATCTCTAATCTATCATTTTTTATTATTATTGGACGACGGGAACGTGTCTTCATCTCACCTGATTTTTAAGTTATGATAAGGCCGAAGCTGGAAACGCACCTCACCCGGAATCCTAAAGAAATTGAGAAACTGACTATCTATGAAGGCTCATCTGCTATCTCATCAGCTTCCTCGTCGTACAATAAAATAAAAATCTTACTAGAGGTAAGATAGTCAGTTCCTCAATTTGTTTGCAAAATGCTTTCTAAATTCTTGCGGCTTTAAAAGTATTTTACTGCATGAGTCCTTTGGGCGTGTGCATTCCTCCAACACTGAAGAGTTTTGTTGTAATCACTTTAACGCTTGAATGAGCTTGAATTATACACTCTCCCCATAATAACTCCTAGATAACCTGTTATTATGTTAAGGATCTAATTAATAGGTAAAATAAATGAGTACTAATTAAATATGGTTAAATAAATAACTAAATTCCTGCAGAAGGAAAATGTTCGGTGGTAGGGCCTGTACTGGTCCGGTGCCAAGCAGTTCGTCGTGTTCCTCGGGAGTGCCAGTGCCTTGAATAGGCAGCTACTGGGATAAAAACAATAAGGTGTTTGTTTGTTCCAGCTTATCTCCAAAACGACTGGACCGATTTTGACGGGACTTTCATTGATAGATAGCTTATATTATAGGGAGTAATTGTGGCTACTATTCTCATATAAAATTAGGGTTCCACGAAAAATAAACTCATGAAATGCCCGATATTATATTTTTAGATTGTTTTAGAGTAGTTTCCTTTGTGGTTTAGGGGTGCAATAATCCGTCTTATAGTGATATGAATGACTAGTGAGTCAAGGCGTGAATTTTATGAGGATCACTACTACCCGTAAGAGGCATGAAACCACCAAAATTAGGTTCGGCACATGCCCATGTAGCTAGAATTCAATATATGACAGGTTGCAAGATATGCCGGTTTCTTCACGATATGACCTTCACCGTCAGAGCACGTGCATGTGTCAAATGCGAAAAACCGAAAAGTCTATTGATGCACGACTGGCCTTGAAAGCACAACCTCCGGATCGGCAGGCGAGCTCATACAAATTTGGCCACACAGCTCTTTGGGCTCAACAACAATGATAAAAATAAAATGATATACAAATGACGGAAATGAATTCCTGGAAGTTTGCTAGTTTCAATAAACTAATTTAAAAAATAATAAGGCACAATCAATACGGCTGGTGAACCGCTCATGCCTTGTTCCCGTCTCTCGCTTGCGCCTCGTCATCCCGCGGCGCCTTTCTATCGTCATCTCACTCCTCCCCCACAATGGTATCACAAAGCCGTCCGTTTGCCACCTCGTTATGTAAAATCGGCCAAACAAAGACGCGGTATCGCTTTACAATCGAATCAAATTAACAAAGCCTCTCAAATGTTTCAAACAAGACATGTGCTATAGGCCTATGGATTAGTGAATAGAAATTGCTGTTGTAGTCTATAATCTTCGTAGATTTTGTAATGGTGCTTGAAATCTCGGTCGTAAGTTTAATTTTGTTCAAGCGTGCTCCGTTTCTGTTTAGGTGTTATTGTATCAAAGTATTCAAAGTAAAGCAACGCAATGTTTGCATTGCTTCTTTTAAGGAGTAGTAAGATATTTTTCATGTAATCATTGTTTTAGACTGAACTAAGCTTTATATTCTATCTCAAGGCATATGTCCGAAGATAGAGTGAGCTTTGCTAAAAGATAACCTATAAACTTGTATAAGATTATTAGGCGCTGAAATAAATGTCCTGTTATATTTAATACATTTATTCAATAAAATGTAACAAAACTAACTATGTACAAAGGAATCAGTCAGGTTACCTGAGGACCGTTACGAACGGCCTATAGGTAACTCAACTGTTCCAGGCTAGTACCAGACGGAAGCGTGCTAAAGACACTGGTTGCATTAATTTATTTATATATTTTTACAAAAACGGGTCTTCATCGCGTACCTTTTTATATTCCCGACGGTTTCGACCGTGTTACAATGGCCGTGGCAATGGTCAATGGTGATGTTGGTAGGCCAACATCATTCCTCCATGGCTGCCTGAAGATGGAAGGCGGCTTTGATGCCGGGCGGGTTGATCTCGATTCCTTCGATAGGGAGTGGTTGGAGACTGCGATAGGCCGAGATGATTGGAGGGCCTTGAGAGGCCTTAGTCCTATTTTTTTCTTTGAAAAAAATGCTACTTATCCCTTTAGCTATTACTTATACTTATTTATTCCTACACGTGGTCACTGACTATAAGCCTCGTGAATAAATTCAAAGTCACACAGCGAGCTATTGACATTGGAGTAGCGGGTGATAAAATCTGAAATGTGGATTTTGGTTGGTGTTAGCCCCTACATAATAGTCATAAAAATAGTCATAATAGTCATCATAATAGTAATTTATTCATTATTATTATAATTTATCTTTAAACATACTACATGCACTTAGATACGTCTAAAACAAAGTATGTAGGCTAGGAACACTATACATAAAAACAAGTGCGTTTCAAGTGCGAATGGCTAGCTATCGCCATAACATCGGTTCTAATTGTTTCGGCATTTAAAGGTAAGATACGCAGTTCCTCATCTCGGCCTTCATATCTTGACACCAGATGAGATGAAGGCCAAGCGGTTCCCCATAGAAGAAAATTAGCGTATTTAGAAAAACATAGATACTGACATAGCAAGCTGAAGTGGCAGCGGGAGATGATGGATGGAGGACGCTCAGTGCTATGTGGCGTCGATTGGGTAGGCCTATATTCAGCAGTGGACAGATATGGAGAAATGGAAAATGATGATCCTTTTACCTCTCAATTACGTTTACAGAACCAATTAGGTATCGTAATGCAAGTAAGTATTTCTAGCACACTTTTGAGGTTTCGTAATTTTTCCGCAGGTCGTTAATCAGCTATGAAAGATTAACCAATTCAATAAGACCCTCATACCAGTATTGTGTACAGGTCACTTGAGGTAAATTAATTTGGCCATTTCTACGAATGACCAGTTTAATGAGACCCTCCAGGTGGAAGTCGTGATCAAATAGCCAAAGGTCAAGTTATCTGGCCGGTTAAATGACAATGCAATGTTTGCAGGGACGGGTGTGGCTGGTAAATTCTTGCCAATCACAGTGCGAGGTATCTCTGCCCCTTGTGAAACAAAGCAGCCATTGTTAAGTGAAGTATAGAGGTAGGTGTACCAGCGAATTATTCCTTTGTTTTGTATGTAGTTTCGTCAAAAGTTGATGGTAGAAAGTCCAGTTAGCCTAGAAAGATACCTATCGTATGAATATTGTAAAAGCTAAGCTCACTCTTCACACCAGAACGCATTGAAAATTTAAAATTTGCACACATTTTTATATTATTTTTGTATTTCAACTTGGTCTCAACATTTAAACGCCATTTCTCGCTAGTAAGCTATTTAGTATGGCCTAAAATATTACATATTTTAGGCCATACTAAATATTACAATCTATCTATATTACAATCTAGCCTGCTTAGGCCAATGAGTAATTTTATGCTTACTAACTTAGTATTATAATAGCTAAGTATAATTTCTCGCTAGTGATTTAATTGTATTTTCAGATATTAAGGTAGTTTCACATAGTTGAATAAATCTCATTTTTTTTTATACATCTAGGGGATAGAACAAGCAAGTAGCCCACCTGATGTTAAGTGAACTTTTGCCTATAACAATGCCTGACTGCGTAGGTCACATCCACAAAGAACATAGCCTACACGGCACTGCATTGCGCCCGTCAACTTGAGGCATAAAGGTGTTAAACCTCGCGTGCCCGTAATTTCACCGGCAACCATACCCTTCAAACCGGAACACAACAATGCTGCTTGGTGGCTGAAATCTCTGCTACTTGGCGTTCATTAGCGGTAAGTTGAATTGAAAATGGCACAAAAAAAGACTGAGAGAAATAGAAACTGCATCAAGACCCTTGTTGCTTAATTGGTTATAGCGTTTCCGGCTCGAGGAAAAGATGCGGGTTCTATTCCCATCGCGGGTTATACATATTTGTGTCATAACATCAGTATTTGTGCATATGTTGCTCCAGACTGGAAATGTGACATAGGCTACTGTCATCTCATAAATCAGTTCCTATGGGATATAAATATTATTTCTAGCAACACCATACAAAACTGATTCGTTCTTTGCTACTCCTTCACGAAAAAACTATTAAAGGGATCGCCGCCTCTGTGGTATAGTGGGTCATCCATCCGGTTTCAGATCCAGAGGTCCCGGGTTCGATAGGGAAGTTCAAGATTGTACTTGGCTTGGCTAGTCGTATGACATTCATTTCAATTCAAAGAAACTTTATTTCCCATTTTATTATGTCACTTACATGAGAAATAGTAAAGAAAAATAAGTTGGGTTAATACGCGTCCAGGTCATTCAGTAGAAATAGGAGTGGGTTGCATGCACATGACAGGTAGTGGGTAGGTATATCGTGGAGTTACTGAAGCAGAGAGAGGTCTTTCAATATATAGCTAGATAATTTAGTTATAAATATGCGGTATGTATTTGCAGACTTGTTATTCGTGGGTATGCGATAGTACGTCTGTACTCTTTCTATGGTTATGGCATTTTTCTCATAATTGGTGAACCGTTGGCAAAATTATATGATCTCCTCTCCGTCCTGTACGTTTCTTGTGCATTTGGCAATTTTTATAAATATTACAGGACATTTATTTTACACAGCGCCATCTAGCCCCAAACTAAGCATAGCTTGTAATATGGGAACTAGATAAGGATATAATTCTTAAATACTTTTTGTAAATACGTACGATATGAGACAAGACCCAAACACAGAACAAACATCTATATTCATCTCACAAATGCTTGTCCTGGGTGGGAATCGAACCCACAGCCTACAGCGCAGAAGGCATAGTTACTACCAACTAAGCTGTGAGGCTTGTTTTGTGAGAATGATATCGGTAAGTATGTAGCTTTAGTTCAGATTTTTTCTAATTAGTAGGCAAGATGTAAAATGATATTGTTGTTTTATTGATCGAGTGAGCGAAGCAAACGAGATCTCCGAGTTCAGTTGGGAAATCCGGCGCTGAATGTATGTACGTATGGAAGTATGTATGTATATATATACGTATGGAAGTTTGTATGTATGTATGTACATACGTATGGAAGTATGTATGTATGTATGTATATTAGGATATCGGATTATCCGATGTTCATGAAATTTCAACTGTAAAGAGATACAGTAAATAGAAATCGATTGTCGTGGGGGATTTGTTATAAGCGGGGTAATTTTTCAGATATTGGGGTGAAAATAAATACAATTTTGCGCTCATGTCTTTTGAATGGCTGATCCGATCCATTCAAAATTTTGAACATGCAGAGATTATATTAATAATCATCAATCGTTACGAGGATTTTTATTGATATTTAATATGGTAGTTTTTGAGAAATAGGGGTGTTAAGTGAGACAAGAAGATTTTTGGCTTGCAGGATGAAAGTGTGTCGACTGACTGCACATTCATCAAATACATATTTCTACAGTAAAGGTTAAACTGAAGATAAAGTTAATCCACAGTTAAAGTTTAAGTTAAAGTTAATCTCAAGTTAAAATTTAAGTTAAAGTTAAACTGAAGTTAAAGTAAAACTACAGTTAAATCAAATTACAGTTAAAGTTAAACCACAGTTAAAGTTAAAGTACAGTAAAATTTTACATATTTAAAGTTAACATAGTTAAAGTTGAGCTCTCGGCTTAAGCGATACCTTTGAAATCCCTTCAAACATTTGCATAGTTGCTTTTTTTATTACCTTATATTCATCATATTATTCACTCATATTATTACCTAAAACATAAAAAGTACTTTTATGTAAAATCGACTTTTTTGAGCTATGAATATCTTGTCGCATGCAAGCGTATGTTACATTTTTTTGAATGATGACTATCTTGTCGCATGCAAGCGTATGTTAACATTTTTTGAGTTATGACTTTTTTGAGTTATAACTTTTTTGAGTTATGACTATCTTGTCGCATGCAAGCGTATGATACAATTTTAAAATGTTGTTTTATGTGCTACCAACCTATGTGACATTATTTTTTCATTCTTCCATTGTCTCTCAACACCCAACGAGAGCTGCTCTCACATAAGCTGACCGTTTATTTGTTTCCTTAGTGTTATAAAACACATCATACGTGTCCTAGTACCTGGGTTGTCTAGGTTTTATCCCGTAGGTGCAACACACGTACCTACCACACAAACACCGCCCCTCGGCTCCACATTTGCATGCCTCCACAGATAACCTAATACGACGTCTGTCGGATGTGGACGGTCGGCTACGTGAGCTCGTTTACCGGTTACGGTCTTGGCTGTGTGGAATTGGGGCTTTAACCTGAGGAAATTCTGAAAGAGCTGTGGGCAAGTGGGCATGGGCCTGCTTTCAGATACAGAGGTTGTGGGTTCAAATATAGTGGACTTTTCGGTATCTCGGAAGTTTATGTGCACATAGTCAGATAGTGAAGGTCACATCGTGATGAAACCCGCATGTACTTACGTACAGGAACAAAAATCTGAATGGCATGTGCTCCGATGGGCTTGCAACCTTGCAAATACATAGTTATTGATCTATGCAAACCTGTCACTTATCGCATA
This sequence comes from Venusia cambrica, assembly GCA_951394065.1. Taxonomy (NCBI): domain Eukaryota; kingdom Metazoa; phylum Arthropoda; class Insecta; order Lepidoptera; family Geometridae; genus Venusia; species Venusia cambrica. The sequence continues at coordinate 13,845,225 of OX596035.1, forward strand.
CATTTTAACCACCTCTGTGGTCTAGTGGTTCAACCCACTGATTTCAGATCCAGAGGTCCCGGGTTCGATCCCCAGGGTGCAATATTGTACTTGGTTTGGTTGGTGGTAGGATTTTGTTCAAGTCCGCCTGGCTAGCTACCACCATCTTACCTAATTCTGTCGCCATAATAACAATCCTAAAAAAGAAATGGTTGTGTTCCGGCATTTAGAGGTGAAATAGCCAGTTCCTCAGTTTGTTGAGGATTCCGGGTGAAGTGCGCCTCCACCTTTGGCCTTATCTCAACTTGTTACCAGGTGAGATGAAGGCCAAGCGCTTCCCCGTAGTACAATAAAAAAAAACAGCTAGGAACAAACATCTTCATTCATCACACAAATGTTTGTCCTGGGTGGAAATCGAACTCACAACCTACAGCGCAGAAGGCAGAGTTACTACCAACTTAGCTATGAGGCTTGTTAAAATAAAAGCATTGGTAGGTACTCCCGCGCACCGACGAAACACAACAAACTGCTTGGCGCTTGACTTCGGCATCAGGGTGGTCGCAAGCCAGGAGACCTTTACAGCTCCTACCACCACCAATATGATCATTTAGCCATTGACTTAAGGTCAACGATTTTGTTTCCCGGGGTTAAACAACAGGAGGTAGATCCACCCTATATCTTGGAATTATTCTTTGTTACATAAATATACATTTGTTACCAGTTAAGATGAAGGCCAAGCGCATACCAGTGGTTCTTCATATGTATATTTAGATCTCAAGATTAATCAAGAAAGTTCAACTTCAACTTCTTTGTTTTGATGTAAATTAGTGATGGTGTCACTTTTATGTCAGTGTCATGATAGTTTCATATACAGATTTAATTAAAAAAATCGTCGTCATGTGACCGATACATACATTGACCGTTGAACTATTTCATAACAAAGTATTATCCGAAACCTCGGTGGTCTAACAGTCAACAACAATGACACTCAGCATTCTGGTCGTGGGCGCAGAGGTCAAACCCGGGTCGGAGTGTTCAGCTCTCCAAGAGAATGTAACGCAAACAACCAAACAGCGTGTGTCAAGGGGGTGACAAACAGACAAACCTGGCGCCGTATGCAGCTCGAGCATTGTAACGATCTAAAAGTGGCTTGAACATGTAACTTGCTATCATCAAGATATAAGTTACACAAACTTATTTTAGGATTCTGTACCCAAAGATAGATAGAGAAACTCATTATTGTACACCAAGAAACAAAAATAAACAAATAAGCAAAGAAAATAACTTTAAAAAAGTGTCCGTAGGTAGATAGCTATAACAATAAATGATAAAAATATAATTATTTTTAAAACGTGCATTGAACTATACATGTATTTGTTTATTTTTATGACCGCAATGAGCTTATGGTAGTGTATAAAAAAAAAGATTTATACACATAATAATTTCTACACAGCGCCATCCAACCCAAAACAAAGCAATGTCGAAACTATAGATTACGGATATAATATTTATAGCTTTACTTTTTTTTCATAAAAATATACATATACAACACCCAAACACAAAACCAACATCTATATTCATCACACAAGTATTTGTCCTGGGTAGGATTCGAAACCACAACCTACAGTGCATAGAGTAGAACTATTGCCAACTGAGCTGGGAGGCTTGTGTGGCTATACACCTACCTGAGTAGAAGTAGGCAGCGGAACCTGATACCTCTCCCGCTGTGTTAGCAGTCCTCTTTGCGACGTCTATAAGGAAAATACACATACCTTCTGTTTATTGAAGGCGCTGTTTGAAGGTGAATAGGAAATGTTTTTACTAAAGCGTCAGAATAATGGAAGCACTTTGACGGGAAAAGGTCAACATATTTTCTGCTGACCTTATACTACCCTGCCTTCGTTTGTATGCAGGTTTATTTGGTCTAAGCTCGGAAAGTCTAAACATCTTGTAAATGTAAATTTTCGTATATGAACCTTACTAACGACAGTATCTAATGTGTGCCACAAGATCAGTAAATTTACCATATATTACAAGGGGCCATGTTATTTATCATACAAAAACGTAGGTATTTAGGTAGGTACTACCATATAATGGTTTTTAGGATTTGGATAAACAAATAAAACCAAAATTTTTATGAGAAAAATGTTAACAAACCTTTGGAGAAACCCAAAACCACGTCCAAAACACACAAACAAGTACTTTCTATTATTTTGTATAGATTACTAATACGCCCGCTCAGAATGTTTAATCATCTCTCAAGCTCCAAAGTGGGGATGGGAAAAGCTAGTTTCGATATCGATAAAAATATTTTCGTTGATATATAAGGATAATTAAATTCACATTTTGAAAGAGAAAGCAGCCGGTTTACCTAACGAACGTTCCCCACTGTCTTTGTAACTCATGTAAATACTTAAAAATGAAGGCAACGTTATCATGATAAGCGATCGGAAATGTATTGACGTGACAAGACACATTTTACTATTTTATTATAACATTACGAATAAATATGTTACGTATAAGAATTCTTCAAACACCTAGTTACTTAAAATATCAGTCCTTAGTAGGACAGTATGGTTGACACTTAACATAATACACATAACAACATAATAGGAGTCATAAAACATCAATGTAATAAACAACTAGGTCGTAAACTCAATTTGATGATGATTTTTTAACCATTTCAAGAGTATATTTAATGCACGTACTTTTTCAGAGAACATATTTTATAGTCATTTAACCCCAAAGTAAACAAGCGTATATATGTATATTTACCCATTTTCCATTAACATAAATGAGTAGGTATATTTTGAGAATTCGGTTGATAAAAAAACACCGCACCAAACATGGAACCTTTTACTTTTGGTGGTTAATAAGTGTATATCGTAATGAGGTATTTTATTAGTAAAAACATGGTTCTTAAAAGTTATCGATAGTTTCTAGAGTACTTGTCCCATCTCTACGCTAAAGGCTCAAGAGCATGCATCGACCGTTGGAGATGTTTGGCTGCATCTCACTGCGCCCGTATTTACTTTACACATGTTAGTACTTACTGTACCGCGATGACTTTAATGAGCTTCTGACTCGGGTCATAACGATTTAACTGTTTAATCGTGCGTCTGCTTACGTGATCCGGTTTTAAGTGGTTGGTGTCTCGTAAGGTGAATGATGTATGTAAGTAGCTAATATTATAACATTATAACAAGAGCTGTGTGGACAAGTGGGTATGGGCCCGCCTGGCGATGGTGAGGTTGTGGTTTCAAGCACAAATAATCCGATTGGCACGAATGGCGAAAGTAAGTTTGGACGTGCTTCTGATTACCCCCTAGTAGGTGAGCCTCATAAGATCCACGAAGGGGGGAAGGAAAGGGAAGGAAGGGGAAAAAGTAGCGAGACAATTCTTTTTACCCCAATATCTAATCACTAACCTAGTTATCAAAAGTTCGCCGCAACAATACATTTTTAATGATGTAATCTTTTAATAAATAAAATTTCATTAAAATCGGATAAGCCGCTCGTGAGTTATGCCGTCACAAACATTGCCACATACATAGATACATAGGTACATACAGCGCCGGATTTCCTAACTTAACTCGAGGATCACGTTCGCTTCGCTCACTCGATCAAATGATTTTAAAATGAAATAAAAATAAGTACTTACGTTAATAGTATAACACATTATAGACTATCTGTACCAGTGCAGCTTTATTCGTATATAACATAGAACAGTAATAACATGTTTTCTATATAAACTTGGATCTCTCCTGTAAATATGCTTATACCAAAACGAAGTGTGATTTTACATAACTGACATTAAATGTAATCTAGCTTCTAACCATCTAAAAACTAGGAATTATTTTTAATGACCTTTTCATAATATTGTATCTGTATGTTTTCCGAATCAAATAAAATAATAACATCATCTGTGATCTTACCTGTCAAGCGTGGTGATATAGAAAATCGCCCCATTACTCTTGTAAAGATAAAATTAAAACTGCGATCACAGACTCGCTACGCGTGGCGCATGTTCTGCAGTGGTTCTTTTTGAATGATGAATCGAAGATTATGATGATGATGATGGTGATGTTTAAAAATACAAAATCGCTGCCAGAAACGCCTTTGTGGTCTAGTGGTTCGTATATGGGTTCATACATATCCCATCTCAATCAGATTCAACAAACAAACCCAAATATCCCAGTGGTCCAAATATGAACTAAAGAGGAAACTCAGATGATTGGCGCAAATAATAATGGGAAACTAATCTTATGTTACCTATAGGCCGTTTGTAAAGAAAGAAAGAAAGAAAGAAAGAAAATTCATTTATTTGAGGCATAGAAATGCATCAAATTGGCGTTCGACTCAGCAATATGCTGTGTTGTAATATGAATTATAACACAACGCTGGTCTTCCGTCGAAACCAGTTGAGTGCATCGCGAACGAGAACACACTTACTTACTTATATTAAAATTATTAAAATTATACAAACAAATAACACAACATATATTAACAATTAACAAGATAGATAAATACGTACAAATAAAACATATAAACTATAAAACATAAAAATAAATATAAAGGTCCTTAGTAATCCGACTGCTTCTCTTGTACATAGTTGAATTGTAAGTAGGTATTTATCATTATTTTATGTTTTTTTTTATTATACGAAGGGAAAGCACTTGGCCTACATCTCACTTGGTTACAAGTTAAGATAAGGCGAATGTGGAGGCACATTTCCCCGAAATCCTCAACTAACTGATGAACTGGCTATCTTACCTCTAAATGCCGGAACACAGCACTTTTTTAGAATTGTTATTATGGCGACAGAATTAGGTAAGTATGGTAGCTAGCCAGGCGAACTCAAACAAAGTCCTACCAACCAAACCAAGCACAATATTGTACTCCCCTGGGGATCGAACCCGGGACCTCTGGATCTGAAATCGGTGGGTTGAACCACTGGACCACAGAGGCGGTTAAATGTTTTTAAATAATAACGAGTACAAAAATCTTATGACGTTATTCACGAGACGGCGATTGAGTCCCTGGCACCTAAATCCGTCATAGACTGTATGACCATTCTATAACGGATGTAAGGTGCTAGGGACTCACCAGTCGGGAGTGTACCCCTCTCAATAAAATGCCCTGTTATATCAACTACCAGTCTTTGTGCGGTGTCTCATTACGATTGTACCGGAACGCTTAAATATTTGGTTAAAAACTTTCATCCATTAATGAGCTACCAGCACCATACCAACTGTTTTTTCTGTTTAACTTTACGTAATACGTATTATATTAAAAATTCTTGGACTTTAATGTGTTTGTGTTATTTGCCCCTGTCAGATGTTTGTTATTGCTGCATTCGATGTGGATAGAGTTCTTGCACACGGCTTCGTCAAACACCACACATAGTGACTCATCGTTACATCATACATACACACTATTATACATATTTTTTTATTGTACGAAGCGCACTTCTCTCGGTATCCTCAACAGACTGAGGAACTGGCTATCTTACCTCTAAATGCTGAAACAGAGCAATTTAAAATGTTGAGTATGGCGACAGACTTAGGTAAGATGGAGGTAGCCAGGCGGACTTAAACAAAGCCCTACCACAACCAAATCAAGCACAATATTTTACTCCCGTGGGGATCGAAACCGGGACCTCTGGATCTGAGCCGGTAGGTGAATCACAAGACAACAGAGGCGATACAACACATATCAACAGCTTAATCTATTGTTTCGGCGGTCGGCGTAAACAACAACTGTGACTATTCACGTTGTTAATAAGTTATTTTCGCGGTTCTAAGTTTTTTGTTACTATGAGATTTAAAAACAATACATTGATACTTACCCAGTATATATCTGTAACAAACACAACTCAGTAAAAAAAACGTATCTGCATTAACTTCAATATTACAGCTCTCAAAACATCATTTTGAAACGTCATAGAGTTGACGTTTCAAAAATATTACGAAAAAAAATGTTTGACTTTGATTACGGTCTAGCTTCTTCGTGTGTTTTGACTTTTGATTCGATATTTTGATATCGGCCCATTAACAGCCAAGATTATTACTATTTTTAGATATATTTATATTTTTCTTTTGACATTGTCTGTACCTCGTAGTTTTAGTTTTTTTAGTATTTCCTGCTTGTGTTCATAAATTTTTAGATCAAACGAAACTAAGTGTACCTATGGTGGAAATAAATGAAATGAAATGAATCGACTGCATTCAACCACTCGTGGCCGTGTGCCAGACCGTTTACCTGGAACTCATGAGAATTCACCTACAATAACATCGATGGGAAAGTAAATAATGCTATTCATTCGTGTAAAGTATTCTCATAATTTATTAGTAGAGTTGAATAAATATTTAAATCAAATATTTTATTGCGGTTGCTTGCTAAATATCCTACTTTGTATTTGCGAATTCTTATTGCAGGTAAGAGATTAAAAGTCTTGTCTTCCTACGTAGTACACCTACAGAAACATTAAGCAAGATTTATTAGTAAGACAATTTAACTTATGAGTGATTTTTTCATCCTATCATGTAAATATATTTTTATATTGTTCTGCTGTTTTCAAACAATTGTTGTCAGTCTGTACGTCATGTTCCATCTTGAGGCGGTGGTGCTTTGGTGATACCGTCACGACTCAGGCGCCCCATCTCTGAAGCCATTTCTTCGTCCATAAACTCCCATCCTCTTGTAGCCTGTTTCCTTGATTCTTGGTAGACTCATCAGAGCTTAAAAAGAGAAAAAGACTGCAAAGCAAATAAAAATGTTATTAGGCAGTAGGTTAGGTTAGTAATGTAAACAAAAAAGTATCTACCTACCTTATGATCCTGCCAAATATAATCAAATTTGGCCGCTAGTCTATATGGTGTTATATTCTTACAAACTGAGACCTCACGTCCTTAGCAACCTCTTCACCAATTTGCTAAAAATATGCACAATCATTTCTTAATTTAATTCTTAATTCTTAGATTCTTAAGCTGCGGCCACGGCAAATATTACATCTATTTATGCAATAGGTAATATACATTCAAACTTCCAAGCATTGGCCTGCCACACAATTTTCGGGAAAAGCCGGGGAAAAAACATGGTCGATATGCCATTTAATAGCAAAACGAATTTCTCAAAAACTATATTTTTTCTTGATCTATCTATGTATGCCTTTTACTTGACACAAAATATCCCTTTACAAGAAGCCAATTTAAATTTAAATCAAACCGATATAAAAAACAAAATTAATACGTACAAAACACCAATATAACTCTCCATCTATATTCAAATTCCGAGTCATCTGTTCAAACCGTAGAAAATAGTCCGTTGAGTGCGCAGGAGTTAAGCATTGGCCTGCCACACAATTTTCAGGAAAGCCGGAAATAAACATACCTACTAGATACGCCGTCTCATGTATACGCTATTTAATGAAGTGCAAAACTACCAACAAAATATTACTTGTATATTTTTTGTCACGTGCCTTCTACATGTCACAAAATATCCCTTTCCAAGACGCCAATATAAAATCTACCCGATATAAAAAACAAAATCAACACGCACAAAACACCAATATAACTCTCCATATTCAAATTCCGAGTCATCTGTTCAAACCGTAGGAAATAATCCGTTGAGTGCGCAGGAGTTTGCGTCCATTGTGCGACGGCGATCCCGAGTCAACACTCGGCCACGTTCCCCGAAGGTCTTTGTGAATACTCCTCCAGTGGATATCACTTTGTAAACAATGCCTGGCACCTTTAAGGACGTCACGTGAGGGTTCTTAAAGGTGCTACGTACGTACTGGATGTTGGCTTTGTAATTTGTAGGAGCCGTCGTGATTCGAACATAGCTAGAATTTAACCTATGCTTTATTTATCCAATATATTCTTCTGATATATTATAAGTTGATGCGTCTATAGATGTGTAGGTATATAATATAGCCTGGAACAGTTGAGTTTTCTATTGGCCGTTTGTAACGGTCCAAAGGTAATCCGACTGCTTCGTTTATACATAGTTAGTTTAATTATAGTACATAATGTTTTTAATATTTGTAAATGAATTATTTCGCTTAAAAAAATGTGTATTATTGACTCCAAAACGGATGAACCGATTTTGACGGGACTTTAACACGTCCAAGACTACTTTTATTTATAAAAAAAAGACGTTACTTTCCACTAGTGTTTTATTACAAAAAAGTAGCAGGCGCACTTTTTCTCCTTTGAGGATTCATCTATGATCACTACTAAGAGCGTGGATCTTATTCTACGCGGGCAACACTGCGGGCACAGCTAGTGTTTTATAAACTATCTAATAATAACAAATTTCAACCGTACTTTGTTATAAATTTGATGTTGTTGTTGAATAAACACATCACTCCAGTGTGATCGTGATCAAAGGGTTGATCTATGGATAAGGACTAAGAATGTTTATCAAAATAACATTGACGTTAAGAAACCAATACGGTATTTTTAACACTTAAGTTGTACCATGGGTTGTACTTATAAAAGTGATGCATGGTGGTCCTGACGTAAAAAAAAACTGGACATTGATTTCACAAAGCGCCATCTAGCCCCAAACTAAGCAAAGCTTGAAATATGGACACGGATGATTACGGATAAAATTCTTGTTTACCTTTTGTGTTTTTTTGTTTGTACAAAAAAGTGTTTAATGTTTGGGTGCTTATATTGTATGATAAGTATTATAAGTATATTTATTGATAATAGTCAAGCGTTTACATTCTATTAACTTATATTAAATAACAAATTAGTATTATAAGTATATTTACTTATGATACAATAGAATAAATGCATCCAAAAAACATTACGTATCTAAGTATTCTCTTGGCTTACCCAAGTGCTTACCCATCGTACAATAAAAAAAAAAAAAAATTAACCACCGTGGTGTAGTAGCTCGCCCACCAGTGTTAGATCCAGAGGTCCCGGGTTCGATCCCCAGGGGAGTACAATATTGTGCTAGGTTTAATAAGGGGTAGGATTTTGTTTATGTTTACTGGCTTGCTAATACCATTTTACCTAATCCACAATTCTAAAAATAATGTGTTTTGGCATTTTAGAGGTAAGCTATACGGCCAGTTGTGAATTGCGCTTCCATTCCGTCTTATCATAACTAAAAATCAGGTGAAATTAAGTCCAAGCAAATCCCCGTCGAACAAAAATAAAATCGTTGTGTGAAATTAATGTACCACAAACTGTTTTTACTTATTTAGGTCGGACAAAAAGACACATTTTTAGGTACAAAGTAAATACGCGCCGAAATATTTCGCAGTAGGATATAATGGTACTAACCTAAATTTTTGCCCTTTCAGTTGGATTACGAAATAAATGTCCAAAGCATATGTGCTATACGCATTTGAATCTTACAATTGGTTACACAAGAGAAGCAAATGAGGGCAAAGCAGTGAAATAAAATGTTAGTGAAACGATTGTCCCGCGGGTGCGGTGATGTGTGGCGCATTCGGGGCCGGTGGCGCGGATACATTTAATTGTGGCGGGGCACGCGGCCACGCAGATGGTGATTGCAGGCGCGGAGGGAACAGGAAATTGGACTAAGTCTCGGTCGTTTCCTTCACTAAAATGTTACTAAATACATATTTAGTGGCATTTTTGTGAAGGAAAAAACCCTATTTTGAAGCAGGTTCTTTCCAGCAGTGGGCGTAAGTAAATGGGTTTTGTTGTATGGTAGTAGTAAGTTTTTATGTACGTACCTTTATAATTTACTAATGATTATTTAAACTCTGTAACTATTGCATGGATCATCAGATAACTAACTAGCCCGAGGTTCTTGCTTTTCTCCTTGTGTCCTGCGCCATTATTGTAAGTAAACTGGTAATCAACGTGGACTTCATTTTTGACATTGAAACCTATCCTGAACAGTCACTTGACAAATTGACTGGTAATCTTGACTTGAAGTTTACTGGTAATGGATTTCAAGTTACACAATTAGGACGCTGGTCGCGATTCCGAACTGGCGGTAGATTTGACGTTTTAAAGTTATCTTACAAAATCTAACTAAATAAACGATAATTGATTTTGATTTTGAAATACCTCGTGTCCTGTTTCGCTATGTAAGATTATCATTACCTGACACACAAAGCTGTTAAACATTGAAGGACCCGACTCGCAATTTTATTGTTTACCCTTCTAACAGTCAAACACTCCAAGGCATGGTGTCGTATGCCCTGATTCTATGAACCCTCGAGTGCGAATCCGCGGGCGGTCTACTTCTGTTTGTGTTGTGATTGTGAGGATAGGTGGTAGACTTGGCGCCTTGTGTTTGCAAAAGCATGTTGACTGTGATGATGCTTGGTGTGGGAAGTAGGTGCGAATGGGGAGGATCTCAAAATATCTCTTTGAGATGTACGGTTTTTTTTTATTGTATTACGGCGACGTGCTTGGCCTTCATCTCATCTGATTTTTCAAGTTATAATAAGGCCGAAGGTGGAGGCGCACTTGACCCGGAATCCTCAACAAACATAGGAACTGGCTATCTTACCTCTAAATACCAGAACACAACAATTTAAGAATTGTTATTATGGCGACAGAATTTGGTAAAATGGTGGTAGCTAGCCAGGCGGACTTGATAATGCGGAATACAATCGACCCTAGTGAACCTGAGCAAAATGGTGTAAAGTGGTTTTCAAGTTAAAATAATAAGAATCAAGAAGGCCAGTTGTACCGCTCTTCTACACAAAAGCAGTCAGTTGTTCGTTTAGAAAAGGCTTGTCCCTTTCAAATGAACATAGTATTATAAATAAATAAATATTACGGGACAGTAATTTCACACAGCGCCATCTAGCCCCGCACTGAGCATAGCTTGTAATATGTTAACAAGATTACGGATATAACACTTAAATACTTTTTTTGAATATACATAATGTACTTATATAATACAACACCCAAACACAGAACAAACATCTATACCCATCAACCAAATTTTTGTTCTGGGTGCGAACCCACAGCCTATAGCGCAGAAGGCAGTGTTCGATGGCCAACTGAGCTATGAGGCTTGTTAAATAAGATATACATATCGCTTAAGCGGTACTCAGGGGCCCTCTTACCTATTTTCACTACGAGTATAAGGTTATCGAGAGTGAACGATAAAAAAAATAAAAGATACAATTGTGCAACCCACAACATATTTTATAATGAAACGTATACCTTTAAGGACAATTCAGGTGTTACTTACCTATATTTGAGTGAGAGTGGAAAAGAAACAGGTTGTTTTTTAAAGACACGATAGAAAGAAGAGAAGTGAAACTTTTGCATTAAGTACAGGGAAACATTTTAATTATCTCCCACTATACCCGACAAAAATACCACTTTTCGTCACACAAAAAGGTTGGCGGATCAGAATTTGAAAACCTTCCCACAAAAGTTTCACTTCAAAAAATCACGTTCAAATCTAATTCTTATACACGACCCCAATAAAATTATTTCATTAACCATTCAGCATGAAAAAACACAATGTTGTCAATCATCGTTCCGATGATTTGTTATAAAAATACGGGAATGCAGGGGCGGCCGTGGAGAGCCAGCCGTTCAGAAGAATGGCAAAACGCTGGGGGCGCGCGACGGGGGGTTCTCGCTCCGCGGATCACGCATTAACACCTATTACCCTGGACCCATTGTCGCTGCGCACTTCCACAGTACCTATCGACACTTTCTTTCTGTTTACTGTTATCGTTTGTTTCGAATCGCAAACCGTTCGACAAAGCCGGTGCGGCTCGGTGAGCGCTTTCAAGTGTCGAAACGCGGTAATTTGCTTCATTCTCATTGTTACCGCTAAAAGTCGGCCTTTGTCGACACTTGACGGAATTGGGAGCGTTTAGATCGGAGTGGGCAATTCGCGGGAGTGGGACCCGTTTTGTCGGGGCTGGTCGAGTCGACCTTTTCACCTCAATGGACGCCTAATGGACCCTTTCAGTTTGAAACATTTTTAGGTTGAAACTGCAAATGTTAACAAAACGCTGTCCGTGGAAATGGAAACGCGTTTCAGATATAGTAGGTACCAGCCAAAGAATTCCGTTTAATTTCGTTTTGTTTTTTAATAATCATAATTATAAATAGTCATAATCATTCTTTATACTACTTATTATATATAACAAGTACGGCAAAGGCGAATTTAACCCTAAAAAGAGTTTTATACTAGCAAACCTAATGGTAAAAAGAGAAACAATATTGAATAGAAAGGAAAAGTTACTAACATTAATAAATAACATACTTACCATTATTATTTTAATATACCATTGGAATAATACGCTAAACTACATTATATTATACATGTAATTTTAATTTTCCTATTGTTTATTTTTATTTAAAATGTTAAAAGTAAGTAGTAGATAATAAATTTGGGGAGCTTAAAAATAAATCATGTGTTTAATACATTAATAAAGAAATGTATTAATTTCGGGTTACAAGTACATTATAGAAACTTATTTGTATACATTTACCCATATAAAGTGCAGTCTACATATGTATAAGAAACAAACGGATTAGCATGGCTATTCAGCGTGGCAATTTAGCCAGTGTCTTGGGCACGCTTTCGTCTGGTACTGGTCTGGAACAGTTGAGTTAAATAAAGAAGCTTTAACCGCCTCTGTGGTCTATGTTGTGTTCCGGAATTCAGAGGTAAGATAGCCAGTTCCTCAGTTTGTTGAGGATTCCGGGTGAAGTGCGTCTCCACCTTCGGCCTTAACTCAACTTGTCAAAGACCGTTTGTGACGGTACTTAGGTAACCTGACTACTACCCTTGTAAATACTGTTGATACATATTGTCACATTTGTACGTCATTCCGTTATCAGCAAGCCTTCTACAACAAATTAGTATGACCACCAGGAAACGGAGACATAACCGATGAAATTCGACACCCTACTGCCAAAAGTCCTCTTGCGTACAGAAAGCAGGCTACGAAGTCGGCACACAGCAAATGAGTGTGCCGACTTTGCAGCTTGTTGCGCAAATGTAAATAAAAAACTTACCTCACTTACTTCACTCTACTTACCTTTATTCAATAAAATGTACAATTAAACTAACTATGTACAAAGGAATCAGTCAGATTACCTAAAGACGGTACAAACGGCCTATTGGTAACTCAACTGTTCCAGATACCCGACGGAAGTGTACCCAAGACACTGGCTGCATTGCCTCGCAGAATAGCTATGCTGATTCGCTGGCCTAAATAAGAGCCAGCCCTTGGGTCACTTACATTTACCTCAATATGAATGATCTTCACGATTAAATACTCCACTAAATCAGTTTCCCGAGTTGTGTAAAGTCGGGGCATGTACGTACAACGGCATCAGTATATTTAGCGTTGAACTTACACAGGTGCAAGCTTAGCTCGCAAACGATGCATCATTATGCAAACTCAGCACAAGCGGAGCGCTCAAACAAAGCGGCTTTGGTAACGTTCGCACGTTCATTAGAACTGCTGGGATATTAGGGCGCATTCACATGCAGACCCGGGCTGCCCGGGGCTGGCCTTATTGCATTACGTCAGCGCCGTAGCCTCAGAGCAACAGCAAGGAAATACAGTAGGTACTGGCCAATATTATGTGGTTCCTTACACGAGGATGAACCCGTAGGTACATATTTACGCAGGAGGTTCTAGCTTGTAGTTCTAGCATTTTAGAGAAAGGAATTCTAGCTTAGACAAGCAAATGAAAAAAAAACATTATGAAATTCTGATTACTTAGTTACCTCAACATTTTCTGTAATAAAAAATGGAATAAAACATATACATACAATATACAAATGTTTATTTATTAACGATATATTAGGTCCTTACATATGAAATTGGCGTTTTGTCGTACTGGCCACTTTGATCTTAAATATCTTCTCTTTGGTTAGGAATTCAAAATTCAAATTTAAACAGCTATTTACTCATGCATTTGTGTTTCGAAAACCGTAATTCATTTGTTTTTTTCTCTAAAAGTGGATCCTGTACGATAATCGTAAACGCTCATCGCAATGGCTGAACCCTGGTGAACCAGCAAAATCTTGCCCCAAGCGAAAATTGACTCAAAAAAAGTTACTTGTAAGCGTTTGGTGGACTAGTGCCGGTGTCGTACACTATAGCTTTCTTAAATCTGGTCAGACGATTACGGCTGATGTCTATTGTCAGCAACTGCAAACCATGATGTAAAAGCTCGCTGTTAAACAACCGAGACTTTTCAATCGCTCTACGCCACTGCTGCTTCAAGACAACGCTAGACCACACACGGCCCAACAGACGACTACCAAATTAGAGGAGCTTCAATTGGAATGTCTAAGACATCCACCGTACTCTCCGGACCTTGTTCCAACCATTTTTTTCGAAATTTGGATAACTTCTTGCAAGGAAAAAAATTCAATTCCGATGAGGCAGTCCAAACCGCTTTCAAAGATTTCATTGATTCCCGTCCGAATGGTTTTTTTAGTAAAGGGATCAATGAACTACCTATAAGATGGCAAAAGTGTATAGATAGCAATGGTACATACTTTGATTAATAAAATATATTTTAATATGAAAAAATTGCCTTTATGTTCCTCCCATACAAAACGCCAATTTCATATGTAAGGACCTAATATTATATGTGATCGAAACCTCCTTTTGAGAAAAAGATCCCTGTGCTAGGGTCGCGCTCACATTATTTTGTTAGAATAGCTTCTTGAGCTTAGACGTTTTAGTTGTAGTGAAGTCTTCCCTTAATTGAAAACGTTATTAAAAATAAAAGTAGTGTTTTTGCAATGAAGGCGCTTATCCGTTTCATTCGGTTACGTGCAAGTATGTATAGCGCCAACCCTCTCATTTTGCACACCTATAATAGCCTCGTAGTGACATAAAGTAACTGAAGGTACTTAATCTTTAAACACAACACAATGTGCTTATCAAAACCAAGTATCTACAGACAAGCAGGCTATAGGCAGGCTTCAGAACGTAACAATGTTCTGATGGAAGATGAATTATGACAAAGCATCAAAATTGTAACCTGAATATCCTGAGAGAATGTGACTTATCGTCAAAATCACACAAATAATTTCATATCCGCACTTTCATCGACCTACACTAAAAAAACTAACTTTGGAAAAAAAACGGACACCATTTCTGATGTTATCTGTCTAAACTTCGCTTAGGTGGTTCACGATAGGTACGCGTAAGATTGAATGGTGTATTAATTTATTCCCAAAACTCTTGTGTAAGTGAGTAAAATTTGCGACAGTAACCATATAGGGCTACATCGCACATATAGGCATTTTATTCTAAATGGGTAAGCACTTGAGGCTTATTATCAATGAATTATTTTCCGTGGTCGCTTTTTATATTCACGTATTTTTATAGTATCGCTGTAAATAGGTTTCAAGAACTTTATTCTAACACGAACGCATGGTTCACTTATAAATCTACATGAGATTTTTTTTCTCATCTAGGTTCATACATTTTAACTTACCTCTGGTACCTAAAATTACATTACTAGATATTATTTAACAACTAAAATCCGAATGTGAGTTTCATTGATTGTTATGCTTTCACACCAAAACTACAGAACGATTGAGCTGAAATTTGCACATATGTTGCTTTAGACCGGACATGAGACATAGGCAACTCTTCCTGTGGGATAGAAATGGGACTTCAAACTTCGTAAAAACTGATCTTTGATGATGTGATGGAGCTCACGCAAAAACTACTAAATGGATTGAGCTGAAATTTTGCACTGAAATTATTTTAGTCAAGCAAATTATGACGGGAACTTTTTGTGTAGGTACCTGGCCGATGGAGAGCTAAGTTACCACAGATAATAAATGTCATGCGTATGTATCCCGGCACAACCACCTTAAGCCTAACAGTTTTACAACAAAAGGTTTGTAAATAGTCAGGAAGTTGACGCATAGTCCCTTCCTCAACCTGTTACTTATTTGCTGGATTATCTATAATGCCTTTGTTTGGCTGATAATGTGATAAGCTTGTGTTTGGCTTCGTTTTGTAGGAAAAAACTTAAACCCTTGTTCTTCTGAAACAAATCAACGTTTGGTGAACACTGGAGCTATAAATTTCGCACGTTTTTAAATGAAAATAGCAATAACATTGTCAAAAAAATATTTTATTTTTATTTTGCGTTCACTCTTCGTTGAAATGTCGAATCTGCAGTTCGTGTTTTTTTTATTGATCGACGGAGAAGCGCTTGGCCTTCATCTCACTGGTAACAAGTTGAGAAGTTGAGATAAGGCCGAAGGTGGAGGCGTACTTCACCCGGAATCCTCAACAAACTGAGGAACTGGCTATTTTACCTCTAAATGCTGGAACACAACAATTTTATAATTGTTGTTATGGCGACAGTATTAGGTAAGATAGTGGTCGCTAGCGTCAGGGGGATTTCAACAAAATCCTACCACCAATCAAACCAAGCACAATATTGATCCCTGGGGATCGAATCCGGGACCTCTGGATCTGAAATTGGAGGGTTGACTAGACCACTGAGGCGGTTTGCCGCGCTCGTGCCTTTGTTCGATGAAATGTTACACAAATTCGCTTGTTGGCTTGTAAAATCAGTTGTTACAAAAGGTCGAGCGTTATGCTCAATGTTAGGTCGTGAGATCAGTGACTCGATAATTTGTTATATACATATTACTAGCTAGATGGCGCTTTGTGAAATTAATGGCCTGTAATATTTATTATTATTATTATATATTATACACACATATAATGGATTTAATTTTATTTTTTTGAAGGCTTCGGCGGCACCAGAACGTTCTGAATATGGCGTTTATCCAGCGCTTGTCTAGTTACTGTTGTTTACAATGGCGTCTAGAGCACCTGGCCAAATTGCGATCCGAAATAAGCGTTTCTGTAGGCCTACTACGAAAAACGAAACATGACGGATCCGGTACGGATAACACGTTTTTCCATACAAAAATGACGGGAGTTATTTCGGTACGATGACGTTCTATTTTCATAGTAGGCCCTTAGGCGCGGCCTGCAGTGTAGGCTGAACAACAATTGCCACAACACACCAGCGTGTAGTGGCGACAAATAATTATCTTTATCACCCCCGTACCCCGTACGAAGCCGGGTCAGGTCACTAGTGACAGCTTAAATTTTAATTACGATATTTCAATAAGAATTTACAACGGAATTCAACGGGGCACTTTTAAAACTGTGTAGAAATCCTCAAAAGGAAAGTTTTCGGTTAGGAAACATCACTTTTTGTCGCTCGAATCCGATAGACATCAACGGTATTCTCGGTATTCTCGGTGAAAGTCTCGGGTAGGTACTAATGTCAACATTTTTAGATTCCTTATTTCCGGAATAGCGTTCTCAGAATTACTATCGGAAGTTTCCGAATTCGAAACGCTCTCCGAATGTTTGAGCTTTACTGCAATATGTCAATTTCGGACAACAGCTTTAGGTATCTACTAGTGATGAAAAGCACTACATAGATATACAGTAAGTAATATCTACAATGTATATGCGGTTAAGACGGCAGACCGCAAATTACAGGCTTCAGGGTTTGCATCTCCAATCAGATTGACGTCGCATTTACTATCGCCTCAGACCATAATTAATGCACTATCTACGGGCACGATTTAAGTAGCACTTATACCGATGCTTATATGAAGGCGTGAACGATTAATATCGATACAGATAGCTATAGCAGTTTTGATGTTGCCGCTTGTTAAACGAAATATACCAAAAATAAGTACTTGAACGTTGATATAACTAAAACACAATTTTTTTTTGTACGCCGGGGAAGCACTTGGCCTTCATCTCACCTGATTCTGATTCTGATTCTGCTATATAGGCTGATTTAAATATTTCTACTTACAACGAAACCAAGAAGTAGGTAATTGTTAGGTACTCCCCTTGGGATCGAACGCGGAACCTCTGATTCTGACACCGATAGTCGAACCACTAGACCAGTCTGCCTCTGCCGTAACATTTTGTATTACTATCGATATTTGTGTATTTATGTGAAATTGAAATTGGCATCTCAACTTTCATTTGACATCCATATTCTAGTGATAAAACATTTCTTTATCCTTCACCTGTCTTAATTTTTGATTCACATTCCATATAGAAATAATATAGGTACGTATATGTCAGCGTTAGATTATAAGCGCCGTCCGTTTGTAATATACCTCTGCATATTTTACACGTGTCAGCATATGATTATAAGCACCGTCCGTGTGTAATAAGCCTCGGCATATTGTAATCAGTCGGCAAAAATGGTGATCGATGATGAACCCGCCGGGACATGACCTCTACATCCCGACAGAAGTCGTATGTTTAGGTTGTCAAACCAAGCGACACCGCATACGTCAAAATCCATGAAGCCCCTTTTTTATTTGGGGTAGAAACTCTTGGGCCTTGGGGACCAGGGGCACATACAATATAGGCATTTAGCCGAGGCTAAAATAGTCTAAACGTGGCCAGAATGCTGGCCTGTATTTTGCTCAGCGGGCATGATTATATCCATCCAACGTGGTTATGCCGACAGCATTCTGGCCACGTTACAATCTGGTGGTCACTGGGTTATCTATAAAATATTAATTTTGTAATATAATCCGTTTGATATCTATCATTTATGTATAATTGTATAATTTAATGAAATTATTAGAGAATTATTACGTGTCCTAAAAGATATAATATGAATAGATTACATAAAATTAAGGTAAAATGCAGCTAAGCTTGGTTTGGTTGGTGGTAAGTCTTGTTTACCACCAACCAATGTCCGTCTGGCTAATGGCTATCTGGCTATCACTATCTATCCTAAGTCTGGCGCCATAACAACCATTCCTCAGCTGTTGAGGGTTTTGGGTGAAGTGCGCTTCCACCTTATCACAATTTGACACCAGGTGAGATGAAGGCTTCCCGTTGCAGAACAAAAAAAAAGTTTTATGATATTATTAATTGTTTATGAGTTAGTAATATTTGTATTGTATTATAATGTAACATGGGCCGGTCATCTTTCTAGACCATGTAACTCTTTACAAATGGGCCAAAGAGGTTACCGAAAGGTACCCTAAAGAGCGAGAGGAAGACCATTCCGAAGATGGGAAGACGATTTCAAAGAGACAGCTGGTGCACTATGGAGAAGGAAAGCTCGAGCTCGTGACCTTTGGAAGATTCAGGGGAAGGCCTATGCTAGGAAGCAAAACAATTATTAAAAAAAAAGTATTTTTTACTTTTATTAAAAATATTAAAAAGGAGTACAGTTAGTACTCCTTTTTAATATTTAGTATATGGGACGGTCCTTAGAACGAAGCGAGCCTTTTTTTTTATTCTAAAGAAAAAGGATTTTGTGAAAGGCTTAGCGACCACATCGTCCTATAAAATATAATTTCTAAAGCTAACAAACATTATGAGAAGAAACTGAAACAACTGTGCGGTACTAAAAAACTACCTACGGTATCTTCTTCAATTAATTTAAAAGTAATGGCCAATTTACATAAGATCTCCGCCTCCTGCGATAGAGGATCAGACAAAATATGATTGATGAGAGCAATTCGAAGGATATCACTCCTTTTAAAGCTGGCTGTTCTTAGCATTCTGTTCCGGACACATTCCATCAAAACGTGTTGTACATCTTCGATACCATTTTTTACGTTATCATATTATACATAATTATTATAGATTGTTGAATTAAGGCTTTCAAAATTGAAATTGAAATTGAATGATGTAACACAGTAAAATATTATGCAAATTACATTATTCTTAAAAGCTTATCCAACATTACTTCATGAGAAGCCATAATCGGCATTTAGCTATAATGTAACAATACAAAAATGTGTTTATTTGATGATTCATACAAATTCTATCCCTCAATGAGTTTTTGGAAAACCGATTTATAACTCAAAGCCAGGCTAAGCAGGTAACAATAGAAATGAGTGTGAGAAAATTACCCAGTTGTTAATGTAGTGATCTACCTACTCATAATGCATTGTTATACTGGATAGGTAAACCATGATATATCTTTTACCTACTTATTGTCTATCATAACGGTCAGCTAAAATAGTGATGTTATATTTTTTTTATTACACGACAAAGTAGCAATAAGAATATATAGAAGAACGAATATGTATACGCTTCATCTCATCTGGTTTAATGTTATGAAAAGGCCGAAGGTGGAAGCGTTAACCTTGAATCCACAACAGTCTGAGGAACTGATCTTACCTCTAAATGCCGAAATACAAGAATTTAGAATTGTTGCTACGGCGAAATAGTAAGGTAAGGTGTGGCTAGCCAGGGGATTATACTAGGACATAGTCCACACAACCAAACCAAGCACAATATTGTACTCCCCTGAGGATCGAACCCGGGGCCTCTGGATCTGACAGCGTCGAACCACTAGACCTCAGAGGCGGTTTAAAACACTACCAGACATTAATTTTACACAGCGCCATTAAAAAACCAATGTGGAGTATTACTATAAGACGTATTAATTATTTGCTCTCAAAATAACTATTTTGTTGATCTTGAAAAATAATTAAATAAATAATTGTTTTTTGTATGGCGGGGCAGCGCTTGGCCCTAATTTTGGTGTCAATCAAGTTAGTATAAGGCCGAAGGAGGAAGCGCACTTTACCCTGAATCCGCAAAAATCTTAGGAACTGACTATCTTACCTCCACAACAATTGTTGATATAGTGACAAACTTAGGTAAGGTAATGGAAGCTAGCCAGGTTAACCCAGCAAAGCTTTCCAACCAAAACATATTAATATACTTGCTGTTATCATTTAGTCTCAAAGTCAAAATGTTGTATATGAACCTAATATATATATATATAAAGTTGTCGTTTAGCTGACTGACTGGTACTCATATGTTTACTCAACATACACATAAAACAACTTAACTCATGTGAAAATAAATACATATCTATCATATTAATACCATTGCAAGTTTGACCAAGATTCACAAAGTTCCTTTAACTTTGTGAATCTGTATAAGTATACTTAGGTATACAAAGATAGGATTTATTCAAACAATCTATAAAACTAAACTAACTATTAACAGTCACTTGCACTAATATGCATACGCTTCATCATTTTAAAATGGATCAAATACAGATCCAGACATAGATACTATTGTATCCCATCTGGTAGATATGTTATTCATTCAGTATCCATACGGCTTGATAGGAATAAGAATACAGCCAAAATTTACCAATCGTGAATGCAAAAGTAAAGCTGATTCCTTTGAACATAGCTTATTTGTACATTTTAGTTAATAAAAGTAATGGTTTAATTTTGAAAATGAATATGTGTAAGGTATCTATATACATTAGTGCAGGCAACTATAAAAAAAAGCTGTCGGTCTACCTAAGGACTGATACTAACGGTCTAATGGTAAAATGTCTACAGAGTGCCAATAAAACATTTCATAAAACTAAACTCAAATTGTCACCAACATTACAATAATCTATGCGGCGGCTAGAAATAGGCAGGTTAGTAACCGCTGAGTGTACGAGTAAATATAGGCTTTACCTACTTGTTTTAAACCTTATCTATCTATTTCATGAATCTTAATCACACCATGAAATTCACTTTTCTATTTATTAATATAGAATATCTATAGTTTTAATCCGTAATTACGTAATTTTATTTGTAATGTGTGGGTAGATAGCTTTTTTTCATTTATCCTACCCCACAATTAAGGATATATGGGCTATGTGTCCACACTTCAGAAATAACAAATTGTTGCCATTCGAGAAGGTATAGGTAAATGTGTTTCGAACTAATAATTGGAAACAATAAAACAGTTGATTTCATTGATAATACTTCTATTTATTCGGAGATTTCATATTAGGCGTAATTTAATTATTATTTATCATCTAGATAATAAACAACAGTACATTTTAACAACGAAGAGTAGACACCATTACATGTTACTTATATACAAATAGACCTACGAGAATATCTACAATAGCTTGGTCGTAATCAGACTTTAAAATAACGTTACATACCTACGTACTTGTATCGAACATTTCTATTTATAACACGGAATCGAAATATATTTATATTCTTACATAATTTACACGTTTATCACTCTGTATAAACGAAATACATTAATAAAATAAAAGGACTGGGAAATGCTATGCGCTAGCAAGAGATCTCAACGCGCTCGCTTCTAGAGCGACACAGGTAGGAAAGTAAGAAATAATCTCATACCACCATCGCAAGCTTGCAGATGTGGATTTAAACAGTGAGAAGACAGACAAGAATAAGAATAGATAGAAAACATAGACCTACAGGTTACACTACACTAAGCTAACGTTCTTGATTATAATACTGAGTATTCACATTTGTACAGTCACACACGTTTAGTTGCACACTTATGTGTCGGGCGGACGGTGTTGATCGGTGGGGCTCGGGGGGGCTGCGTGTCTTCGGAGCTGGTGGAGCAGAGAGGGGTCGAGCGCCGGCCACCAGCCGCCCAGCAGGGGGTAGTGCGATGGGGCCGGCGGCGGCGGAGACCCCTCCCGATCGCTCGCCACCACATCGATGTCCTCTTCCACTTCTTCTTCACCGCTGCTCTCGCGTTGCCGTTTCACCGGCGCATCGTCCGGAGCCAGAAGCGATGCCACATCGAACTGTCGCTTCCTCGCCTGCGGCAGCCTGCCCGCGCTCCAGTACGGCAGCGGCAACGCCGTCGGCGGTGGAGACTGCGGCGGCGGCGACGACGAATCCTCCCCATCATCATCCACCGCCAACCCCATATGCTTTCTCACTTTCCGTTGCGCTTTACGTCGCCTAAAATCCCCTTTGCGGAAATCCTCCACGTTCGCCGGATGGATCGCCCAGTAGTGTCCTTTCCCGTTAGCGGACCTCCCCGCTTTCACGAAACAATCGTTGAGCGACAGGTTGTGTCGGATGGAGTTGCGCCAGCCAGGCCCGCGGGACCGGAAGTACGGATAGTTGTCCAAGATGTGCTGGTAGATGTCTGAGAGCACGAGTTTCCGGTCCGGATGGCTGAGGATGGCCATCGCGATGAGGCCGATGTAGCTGTGCTGCGGTTTCGGTTCCTCGGGTTGCAGGGCTCGCTGTTGGAGCAGGGACATGGAAAGGGCCAGGCGCGGGCCGTACGGCGAGTAGCACGGCGCGACGGACGGTGGGTAGAGGCGGAGTCGTTCGGCGACGGCATAGTTGTAGAGCTGGAGGCGATAGTGATCGAGCGCGGCCGCGGTGACCGTGGGCGCGTCTTTGCCGAGTGGCCAGGGGCCTCCCTCGGCGCCGCTGCACATGTTTACTTCCCGAGAGCGCGTCGCGGAGTGCGCCCGGGACCGGGTGTCGGCGGCTCGCGTCCGGGGCCGCCGCCCCCCTCGGCTGACGGCAGCCAATCGTCGCCTAGAGGTACTTGTATACGTGTTTTTGTTTAGCGACGCCCCACTCCACTGGCTTTGCGACTCCACGCGCCCTGCCTTGAGGCACAGTACTGGCCGCAGCGCAGGCATTACTTCAATATCTAACAGTATACGTTACTGCTTTTGTTTACATACACTAAAATACTAAGCAAGACATTTACTGTCAACTATTAATTTTTTCCCAAGTTTATATTCAGGTAAAAAACTTGAAACTTTTTCTTTAGATTTCAGATTATTTAGATAAAAGCTGATCAATGCGCTCGAAGCAGAAGTCCTAGAAAATTGTTAGCTAGTTTCTGTTTCAATTTTACAGGAGCAGGATGCGTTTCACTAGTATAATAAAAAAAATGCGTATTCATTCATATATTTTGTCATTTTATTAGTAGTTATATGATAATTATATACTCTTCAAATATGATGAGTATATAATTCTATACTTGAAGCGATTTGGGTATTTTCAGGGTGTATTCTCCTCAAAGGTAAGGAAAAAACGAACCCTTAATAGGATCACGCAAATGTCTGTCTATCTGTCCGACAAAATAATTGGAAAAATCGTCTCGTTCAAACGAGACTTATCTATTAAGCAAGGGTACAGTCGCATGCGAACTTGATTTCATATTTTACGAAACTATTTAAAACAACTACCATTGGACTTTTGCCATATTCACAGCTTATAAGTCAGCTTGGGGTTGCATCTAAACATAATATTTTGCTGGCTGTACTTTGCAAAACCGTTACAAATGACAACTTCGTAGCGAGTGCTTCCCTGTTATTTCAGAGATATCACAACACGCAACAACACATTACTCCTCAGGAGGTGGGTGAGAAAGGGACGCAGCTATAAAAATATTCCACCCCTCCCTGTCAGACAAGGACGGAGTATATCAAGCAACAGTGCCACATATCGCTACGAAGCAGCTACGATCTCGGTGCTACGAGTTGAAGTTAAGCGTTTTTAGGCTTTATGTTGATGATTGAAGTTATAAAATTGAATAGCATGGTGTTGTAGTTACAGCGTATTTAGTGCTGTAGACGGGCAATGAAAATAAAGAGGCTTCGACAACATCAGAGTTCGAGTGCGAGTAAGGCAGCGCACGATACCGGTGTATAGCGAGCAACAATGCAGTTGCCGCCCATTTAAATACGCCATTTTGTTGAATGTCTCCACGGCTTGTGCTTTTGTGTTTTATACAGAAAGCAGTGTTTTGTGGAATAAGTAAATTACAGGAAATATTTACTCGTTCGGAGCGGAGACAATGAGGATGGGGGGGCAAAAGTTGTGTCGCGATGAGCGCTTGTTTTAACAATTCAAGCGGACATATTTGCACTTGCTCGTGACTTAGGTGCAAGTTGGCTGTTAATTCACTTTGTTTGCTGACCAAAACCGCTTTAATTAGCTGACCGTTTAAATAATAGCCGTTGATTACTAGGTTATTTTTTTTTTATGATATAAAAAATCTTAACTATAGGTATTACAAAATAGGTTTTAACTTTTGTTAGGTATTGTAATTGAGACACATTACGGTATTAAAAATAATGAAAACTATCGGGAACATTAAATGATATGCTCGATTAACACCCGTTTTGTATTATTTGAGGTAATAAAACAGCGAATAACAAAAAAGTTTCAATAATCAAATTCAGAAGTACTTTACACAACAAATTAAATTAAAAGGTTTTCTTTTCTCACCTAGTTACTAAGAACTGTAATAAATCGGGAGTAAGTATATAAAGAAAGTAAGTAATATAGTAAGAAAGTATGCAGCAAGTTCGGTTACCTACTTCGTATTTAACACCTGGTACCCAAAGCATGCTTATCTGTAGTGACATTAAAAACATTAAATACGCGTTAGAAAAAACTGTGTGATATATTATTACCTATCTACTATTTTTCACGTATCCACTTCACACTAATATTATAAATGCGAACGATTTTTGGATGTTCGGATGTTTATTTCTGTTTCAGGCTACAGCTACGAATAGGTTGAGCTAAAATTTTCTAAATTTGATATTGATGAGGAACAGCAGGTGATGTCGCGAGCATAAACAAGTACCTAGTACCTACTTGTAGAAGGTAGGTAGGTACTTAACAAGAGATAAAACTATTGACCTCTGAAGTTCTCGCAAAATTTGGAATGGTTGTAACTTTTTTTTGTTTTTTTTTGTCATTTAGAATAATGAATCGTCTCTTGACCTCGAAACACAGTAATATAGGGTCGTATCGTAACACTGCCTAAATTTATACATAGTTTTTGTATTAAATTGATAATTATTTAAACAAAATATGAATACGAAATTGGTCATAGGTCATAAAGTGTTGTACCTATATATTATCAATTGTTTCCAGGCATTGTTTTTTATTCAGTGTTTTAGTCATGCCATTGATAGCAAAAATCGTCATTGCAGTAAAATTTTATAAATAAAATGTAACACGAAAAAATACTGATGCTCAACAAAACTAACGGAACTCTTGATTATATTCACATCGCAAACCAGAAAACTCTGTATGCATCACCATTCAGTTGTGATTAAAATGCGTGTTTGGGCGGCCGCCGACGCCGCGCAATTGTTTTTCACGGCTTCGTTTGTAAAACCACGCAAAACCGCGTCGACGTGATGCGATTGCAAATATTTAAACACTTTTGTATATAGCTGTACTGTGCAAACGAATTGGTTTGCAAGCGGTTACTCTGAACTTGACCGTGCAAATGGCTCGGTAATTTTGGTAAGCTCTCTCGGCGAATTTCAACGAGTATAATGGAGGTAACTTATCTGAGTACCTACTTACAAACTAAATAGTATTCCTGTTGTTGGAAGCGGCGTGCAGTTTTCCACTAGGCGGTCAAGATTAGAGCGTTGAGTTGAGATATTGTAATAAAACTGTATAAATCGACATCGTGCCGCGCCGTCACAGTGAAAAACGCGCAATGGCTTCTGACAATGACAATTATTATGCCAAACTCCTGTGTAAACTTTTATGATAGTTCGAAATATGAATACTTCAAAATCCTTTCAATTATCATCATTTTCTGCCCTGTCCCACACTAGATCGCAACATGTTCTGTCATCATCTCTGCATATACGCCTTTCATATTACCTACCTACCTATCTTCTTCGGCCATCTTCTGCTCGCATGTCCAATCACGCTCATATTAATATCACCTTTATAGTGAAATGTCTATGAAAAATAAAAATTTCAATAGCCTTAAGTCAGAATATATGATTAACAAATTCAAACGTTTTTTTTATTGTACGACGGGAAAGCGCTATGCCTTCATCTCACCTGACAATTTGTTATAACGCTGAGGAAGCGCATTTCACCCGGAATCTTCAACAGACTGAGGAACTGGATATCTTAACCTCTAAATTTCAAATACCTCTTAAACAATTTTTTTTTGTTATGGCGACAGACCTTGGTAAGACGTTGGTAGCTAGCCAGATGGACTTCAACAAATTCCTACCAAACCATGCACACATTGATCATAGCGACCTCTAGGTCTGATACCGGTGGGCGAACCACTAGACCACAGACAATAATTCATTACTATTTCATACATTTCTCGTGCTATGCTGCACCATAGACGTGGCACCTACGGCGCCGGCGTATAGCACTCGCTTGTAGACCAAACTAACTACTGATCACCACAAGTAAGTACATTACTACCTATGCAAAAGAGACTTAAAATCTTGAAGTCGATTATGCCCAGCTTAGCTTCATCTACATCTACAAGTTTCTTTTAGTGTGTTGGTGGACACATGACTCCTAGAATTTTTTGCAAATAATCTAAGTATTAAAAGTTGTCACAGTACAAAACACAACCCGTGATTTTATTATCGCTTTAAAAAGTTTAAATCCACGAAGGATTTATGTAAATTGATTTATACCTGGCTTTCCATTGTCGTATAATTGATGGAAGCAGGCTCGGCTGTCCCGCCCACCGCTCCAAAGCTCTTTGTCCCCAACTGTACCCACTTGTGTAAATTCATTTATTTCCTCGATAATACCAACGCCCTGTAGTTTATTTTTATGTTTGCTTTGTTTGTTTAACTGTACCAGAGGGAAGGCGTGTCCACGATTATTTTTGTTACATTGCTTAGGCCTATAACGGTAGATACTTATTGCTTTTATTTTGGCAAAGGTTTTGGTTGATCGATGCCCATTTTCATGGTCGACCGAAAGGGGTGGGCAAATCAATAAGTGGTCATCTAAGATAATATAATGATTAATAATAATAATAAATATTACAGGACACAATCATCACACTGAGACAGCTTTTAAGCTTGCATACAAAGCTCGTCCGATCTTGTAAGGTTGGAGTAACTACTGCTGCCAATCTCTAGGATGGCTCAGCCAAGTACCAGCTCGAAGCCCTGGACTCGATTGAGCGTCATGCTACTAGACTCTTAGGTGATTATTCGCTAATTTGCAGATCCTAGATCACAGACGGATGCCAGGTTGTATGGAGTTCAATAAATACCGCTTTGGCGAGTGTGCGCTCGATATCTTCGACCTAATCCCTCTTTCCCCTTTTCTTCACCGGACTAGCAGACGTAGGTACGGCGGTTACAACCCGTACCTTGTAGATATTCCACTATACCGAACACATCGATTTACTTCTACCTTTATTATTCATACTGGTAAGGAATGGAACTCCTCGTCTGTTTTCCCGCACCAATACAATCTCGGAGTCTGCAAGCATCTTAGGCCACATATTTACTTGTTTTTCAAGGGAGTTGTGGTGGTCAAACGCTTGGCTATCTTAAATAAATTAAAAAAAAACAATCACTTTAGAAATAACTAGCCTTCTAAAAGCCTGTTCGTTCTAAAGTGTCGAACGAATTAGAAGTAGAAGGATAAAATTTACAAAAGGTAAAAAAGGTAAATACATGTAAAAACGTGTAAAAGGTAATCAGACCTACCTACTAACCTACCAGTAAATTTTATATTGCTCGTAAAGTTTTATGGCTCTTTGTTAGTCATTACAACAAAACAAGTACAATAATAGAAAGAAAGAAAGAAAGTCACATTTATTTATCCCATATAAACTAGATTATATAAAGGTAGGTATAAGTAGAAACAATTAGGTAACGTAGGTACCAACCAAATAGATACCTACTTAATTAATGAAATAAACAAAAAACACACCAACAAATAAATGTACCTACCTACCAAACATCATTACGTACCTACACAATAAGTCATAAAAAATAATTATAATCGATATCGAGCTTTTATATCAACCGTCCATGTGCACCATGTTAAAAAAAGTCAGTCTCTACTTATACGTAAGATGTGTTCAGCTCTCTTTCTTTCGTTATTAACCCTAAACACCTCCAAGCTCAGAGGCAGTTTGTTAGTTAATCAATCGCTGCACGAAGATTATACATAATGAGATGAAGTTTGAAGTTACCACCTCAAATTATTCTCAATGCAGCATGCATTGAGAATAAAAAGGTGGGCAAAAGTTACATCAGAATTAAACAAAAAACGTAAAAGAATACATCACGTCCCAACGCTTAATTTGCGGCGTCTGAACGAAACTCGAATCCACCCTGTTGTTATCGAGTTACGCGCTGTGTAGAAAACTGTTCAGAAAATATTTTGTCGTCACAAAGGAGGCATTAGCTTCGCTCATGATCATTTTAAGGGGAGGTCGCGAGAGGTTTCTGAAGCCGTAGAATAGTACGATGGATAATTGTACTTTTTTATCGGTAGCCATACATTTGACCATAAGTAAAGATGTGGCCTTCAATGAGCAATAGGAAGCTTGTCTAAAAGGATCCTCTCACTCTGTACTTTATTTTTAAATGGGTAAGCTCTTGACTAGAAGGTTTGCTTGGGCATTACCTGGGCCAGGTAATTTTGATTAAAATTCAACGATATCGTTGCCCAGTGCAGTAGGGTTCCGAAGGAAGATTCCACCCACCCCAGACGTGAAGAAACCAAGTTTGTACGGGGCGTAGTTAAGACCTTTGGCATTGCGGTTTTGACATAAAACATACATACTTATAACAAAACCATGGACCTTTCCATCAATGGATGACGTAAAGCTAATGGTATACGAGGGAACAGGAAGCAGAGATCACCATGTCTGTCAGGCAGGTTGCCTGACAAGCATGGTGATTACTGATTATGGCAAATCCCAAACCAATGCACTCTTTGGGGACCATATCCTGCAGAGATTCCGAACAGGCAGTAGATTTGACGTATATCAAAATGATCCTAAATAATCTTAACATTAACTTCTTCTTTGATTTAAAAAATAATCATGAATTAAAATATTTTACGTTGATAGTGGATTTGATAGATAATCTGGGTGAATGTAAATCCTTTATTTTTTTCTAGATGGATCAGTATTTTTCATTATTTCAGTATTAGGTATTTATTATTATAGAAGGCGCATCGATGGAACATGGAAAACCATTTGGCGCTGAACATCGGCAGATGGGTGGTCGCTAGCTGGTAGACCTTTGCAGGTCCTACCACAGTGCGATCATTCAGCTGGAACCGCTAGCGAAAGCCAGCGATACCGTTTTTTTAATCACTTGGTGATGGACCAAGCAAGCAATCCACCTGATGTTAAGTGCATCTCTTACCCATCTTCACATCCACAAAGAACATGAGCTACGCGGCATTTCATCGCTCGGGAAACCGGAACACAGCAATGCTGCTTGGCGGCCGAAATAGAAATGGTGGTAGTACTTCCCTGGACGAGCTTTTTCACTAGCAGCTCCACTACTCCAAACATTTTCCGGGGAAGATGGAGGATACAGCTACCCCACTGTACGCAAGTTGCTCCATCTATAGCCGGAGGGCGTCCTACGTTTGCCTAGACGTGGCGTAGTACTGCAAACTCTAAAGCTCTCATTCTCAGCCTCCACCTTTATGCAAAACAGTCCACACCCAAGGGCTGAGTTTCTCTTTTTAAATTTGTTTATGTCTGCCTTCAGCATCGATCGGTGGTTCGCGAAACAGCGTGCAGTATTTAATGTTTACTAAGATCTAAAGCGTGTAGTATTTCTGAGTATTTTTTGTTTGGTACTGAAATATAGGTAATACACGCTAACGTAGCGCCAGTCCATTTCTAATAAGGTAGATTAGGTAATAAGTAGGTAAGGTAGGTACCACTAATTCCGAACAGAAAACGAATAGATCACGCCGTCATATAAATTATGAGCGTAGTTCAAACTTCAAATCCTATTTGGCATTAATCCAAAATTACGCGTCTCAAAGCTGAATAGCACAGAAACCTTATTCATTTCCAATCCTCAAATAAAACCCCATCGGATAGAAGCAGACGGGTCCCGAGGGACGCCAGTGAGACGTTTGCATCAGTATAACTATAACAAGTGAGGAACTATACGGTATCGCACAAAATACAGTAAAAGTAACCCTAAGGGCGATCGTTCATTGCGAAATATTTACTGTATATTCGAAGGTGGAATCGTAAACTTGGAGCTCAGAAACTATGATATAAGGTAATGTTTCATTTACTCTGCAATATCTTCTATCTCTAATCTTCTAATATATAAAAGGATAGATGACTAGGTGACTAGTGACTATGAATGAATGATTGACTGATTCAATTAGATACAACGCACAGCCTATGCCGCTGTTCGTATAGACTTGACATTTGGAGGGTATGTTTGGGCGTCCGCCTACACACCGTTTTGAATACCAAAAGTTCAAAGTTCAGAGTGAAATGTTGCATATCTCCGAAACCGTAAATGATAGACGTTTGAAAATTCGTATGAAGATTGCCTTATATTAAGCGAGCTATGAAATATTTTAGGGTATTTTAGAATTTTCACAATTAAGGGGTAGGTAAGTACCTATGTATCATCATCATCATCATTTCAGTCCACTGCTCAACATAGCCATCCCCCAATCGAAACTACAGATAGCGTCCTGATTGGTCTGCTCATCAAACTATTTTAATCTCTGGTTATTCCGTGAATGTTCCATTTCAGATATCCCACGTGTGTGTCTCGACGAGAAAATTAAATTTTATATTATTTTAATTCCTCTGATGTACCTACCGTCATATGTTTTTATCACCAAAGGTATCGAGTAAAGTAATGTTGTCAACAAACTTCTCAGGATAAAAATGTGATAATTAAAACTAAAATTGGATATCAAAAAATTGTTCACTTCACCTCTAACCCACGCTTATAGGCCGGATAGCTGGATGAAACAGCTATAGTTTATAAGTAGAACGAGCGAGATGGAAACACGTGAATCCCAAAACGTTTTGTGCGTCAGAGCACACAAACAAATGAGTGAACAACAAATTAAATATTTTTTAATAAGTTTCAAGAGCGAATTGAAACGAGTTAGCGCTCTCGCGTCTTACTGACGCAACGCGATGGCCATCAGGAAAATTATAGTGGGCCTTTTAGTTTTGTGTTTATCTGTATAGGTACTTAACTGAATGTAAGGGTGGTAGAAGCAGTGGCCGCAGAGGAGGGTCATCATGGGGGAGAGGATGGGGTTAATTAATAAATTAAACCCATCAAAAAAAATAAAAAATAATAGACTAGGTATGAGAAAACCTAAGTGTACCAGCAGAAACAATCCAATACTTCCCATAACCCAAACACACCAACCACTAACCCAGGGACGCTACCGCCGACGGCGAAGCCGATCTCCATTGGCTTAAAATTAGCTTCATGAGAACTAGAAACGATTTTTACCGTCAAATGTACTGAACGGATAGGTTTCATAACATGTGTACACTTTTGAGATGGGAAACGCCATTTTGGATATGACACATACCCGGTAGTAAAAATCGTTTCTAGTTCTCATGAAGCTAATTTTAAGCCAATGGAGATCGGCTTCGCCGTCGGCGGTAGCGTCCCTGGTTTCATTCCAATTTCTATGACCCAATTTAAGTACATACTAACGACAGTATTAAATGAAAAACTAGAGAGTCAGAAAAAAACAATATTGGACCAAATTAAAATGACTGTCGAAACAGAAGTAAACAAAGCGATATCAAGTCTTAAACAAGAACTCACATCCAGTACAGAAGCGATACGCTGCGTACAAGCTTCCATTAGAGATCATTTAGAAAACCTAAGTACCAAATAATAACACTCGAAACAGAAAATGAGAAACGTGTGAACGAGATTGAGCAAATTCAAAGTCCATCCACAATTACAAAACAACAGGCCATGGAAAAGGTTGAAATCAAAAACATGTGATATTTGGATTAAACGAATACCAGAACAAACGCAAGATCAACATCTAAAAACGAGTAACACCTACACCTATTTATGGAAGTTATGAACTAACCTAACCTATCCTAACTGGGTACATAGAAGAAATACGACGATTAGGTAAATACGGATACCGAAGACCAATAGGTACAACTAGAATTGATTAGCAAGCGAATGGCAAAACACGCAAAATGTCTCAAATCTACGGGAATCTACATCTCAGAATACTTTAGCAAAACTGCACTGGAAGAAAAACGTCAACAAAGAAAAAACTTCAATGCAAATAATGGTACAACTATCACGATCCTATTTCATAACATGCAAAGCATAAAATAAATAACGAATAAGGCCGAAAATTTTAACAATATTGCCACCACATGACATTTGGTATGTAATGTAATGTTTCCTGCCAACTCAGGTGGTGTTTTTCAGATGAGAAGGTCGGCATTTACCGTTTTTTATCTATTTGAGGGTGTATTTTTTCCCCTTCTGATTTAAATGGATAAAATTACCCCAAATATGGACAGTAAATGTGGAAAGTAACAATTGTCTTTCCTTTGTGAGAGGTTGATTTGGATTCTCTAGATATCTTTTAGATTTACAGTTTACTAACGTAAGATGGCTAGTTCCTTAGTTTGTTGAGGATTCCGGGTGAAGTGCGCCTCCACCTTCGGACTCAACTTGTAACCAGGTGAAATGAAGGCCATCTTGCTTACACGTCGTAAAAAAAAAGTTTACCTATATACTAAATATACCTACTAAAGGTAATTAGATGAGCAAGCCAGCAATGACCTCTAGAAGGTATTATTAGTATACTCAGCTTTCTTTCTCTGACAATCCCAATCTGTGATACGATGTATTTACGTACAATTGGCAAAGCCGTCAATCCTGGTCCACCCAAAATATGGTTTTCTCTCTATCCATCTCTCTCTTTCCCCACTCTTTTCATTGTGTTCATTTTTATTATATTATGTATTAATATCTCGATATCTATCGATCTTTTAATATGTCTACAGCGGCGGTCGTTGGTTTTTCAGCTACTTACATGGTCGTCGACAGCGTGTTCGCCTTGATGAAACTTTTTCTTCATGGTGCCTCAAGGCGGTGTTCTATCTCCTCTCCTCTTTACTATTTTTATTAATTAAATTTCTTATAATTTATCATCATCATATCACCTTTATGCAGATGACCTTCAGATTAATATATATAATATTATATTATTTCACCTTCCTTTTCACCCTTTCCCTTTTCACCTTCCTTTCTTAAGGACAGTTTCTGTATTCTTCCCACAACTTTTCTATTAGGTCATTAGACACCATTTTGTTAAAAATACCGACGCAAAGACCTTCTTTTTATAGGTTCGTTTACAGCTGAAGCTGTTAGGCTGTGGAACGCATTACCTAATAATATTAAAAAAACGACATCGCAACACACTTTCAAATTGAAAGCTTAGTATTATCTATCAGTTTATTCTTAAATTATAATTTTTATCCTTCAATATTATTATTATCATGATTATTAATGATGTAATTTTATGTATGTTTATTTTTTTTTATATTCGTTATTTGTATAGTCCGCCATCCTTGAAAGCCGTTATCTTATCTGTCCATCCAGCGGTTGCCTGGAAGAGATCGCTTTCAGCGATAAGGCCGCCCATTGTTTTACCAGTGACGCTTAGATTAAGTTTCCACTATCTGTATTTTGTTATGTTACTTGTAAATGGTGAACAATAAAGAGTTGTCTATCTATCTATGTATCTAATATAGTCTTGCCTAGTATTATGGACTTGCTGGTTTTTGCTGGCGGTTAGGGCTGAATATTCCTAAATGATCACTCTGGTGGTAGAAGCTGCAGAAGCCCGCCTGACTAGCGACCACCCTGTACCCTTAGGGTTATCTCGCTCGATCCTAGACATCATCCCGGTCTGTGCAAGTTTTAAGGTTAAAGTTAAGACTCCCCTTTCATAAAAAATCGGATCTTTCTTGCTTTTACCCTATAATATATACCAATAGACAAATTAAACTTCCGAGATGAATTTCACACACCACATCCACGTAAATGGAAGCCATAGCTTGATCACAAAGCACGACCACGGTCGTAAGTCGTAATACGCTTATTTGAAGATAATCCCGGGCTCCCGGAATACCTTGGACGATTTGCAGGCTCGCCCGGGGTTTGTAATCATGCCTATGCCTATGGGAACGGATCTAGTCAGGTA
This sequence comes from Venusia cambrica, assembly GCA_951394065.1. Classification (NCBI taxonomy): domain Eukaryota; kingdom Metazoa; phylum Arthropoda; class Insecta; order Lepidoptera; family Geometridae; genus Venusia; species Venusia cambrica. The sequence continues at coordinate 13,879,995 of OX596035.1, forward strand.
TGGTATTGGTAGAGAGGTACATCACAATCATTGGCCTTATTAAATATATTGCAGTTGATTTAGGTGGCGTCGAGTAAGATTATGAGTCAAGAAACTCTTGTAGTTAAATTCCCTGCTCACAAAACTAGTAGCCTATTCACAGTTATTATTTTACTGTGGAGACTGGCGGCTGTCCGCTGATGGAACGCGTTGCCGCTTTCAATAAAGATGTCACTATCTCCGTTTGTAGTTGGTAGTAACTCTTTGGGTTCGATTCCCACTCAGGACAAACATTTGTGTGATGAAAATAGAGGTTTGTTCTGTGTTTGGGTGTTGTATGTTTTTACAAAAAAAAAAGTATTTAAGGATTATTTCCGTAATCTAGTTCCCATATTACAAGTTATGCATAGTTTGGGGCTAGATGGCGCTGTGTGAAATTAATGTCCTATATATATTTTATAAATAGTAGGTAATATCTTTAGGACTATAGGTACTACCTGATATCTAGTCTCCTTCGTTGCCGTCAGTATTTGCTTCTTTTTGTATTCATATGTTTGTTTTTATGTCTAAAGTATTTATTATTATAAGTTATTATAAGTATCTTTTCATATTTATATAACTATTTTCTAATTTTTTTGAACGTTTACATAGCTATGTGTAGAGGCTGTGTTGTGGCCTTGTACGTATGTATTGTATATACATATATGTATTCTGTTATTTTAAGCGTAGTTTTTGCATACGTACTCGTATTTCATGTAAAGTAAGCTAGGCCCCTAAGCATTTGTACACCACAAACCATCTGTTTAGCCGTAAAATCCTCTCCACAATAAAATATATTTTCACACACCTAGCAGATTATTTTCCAGCAGATCAATTTTTTTATCAAAAGTTCCTGAAGATTTTTAGAAATGGTCTGTTTTATTACAAAGAGTACCTACAGCTGTGTGATAAATACATGCTGAATACATTAACATTTTACCTGTAAGTAAAATGTAAGCGGTATATTCAAAGAGCAAGCCAACAAATAGGTCGTTGTTTTGGGTGGCGTCTATGTTTTCAGGGAGAGGGAAGAGGGGGCTAATTACGGACTCGAGGGGGACTGTCTGTGGGCAGATCTGTGTTCCAGCGTAATGGCTTCTGCGATGTTTGAGCTCGGCTTTTCTACTATTTGTGAATCTGATTTTATTTACGGTTGAAGTCTCAATATATTTTGTGTATGATCGTTATTAGACTGAAATAATAATAATAAATGCAATGAGAATGAGAAACTAAATGAAATTAGTAGCCACTTACCTATTTATCTGAGATTTGTCAAGTACCTATGCAGGCACTTACTTCAAATAGTATTTGAAAACCATAACAATACTGTAAGTTGGCTTCAAAAGATTTTTCAAAATTCTTTTCACATATCTGTCGATATCATTGGCTATCGAGTTCGAAAACATAATAACCACTCGAAATACACTTGAACTAATAAACCCACGGAATCTAACACAATCCCCGAAAAAAACACAGTGATGCAATACTGAAATATTTTAATAGACCCACAACATTCATGAGTTTTTTTGCGCAAACCATTATTGTAATTGTAAACTTAAGCGCCTTATTCTGAGACCTATAGAAATTGTCATCTCCATTCATGAAGGTTGACACTTTTATACAGTTCCGATTAAATCACAAATGAAATTAGAACCCAATAATATTATTATGGGTTTTTTTACACAGATCCTACATTACAATAGAACCCCCTTTGCCTCTATCGTGAGGTAAAGGTAACACTCAGATTACCACCAACGTATTTGTGTAAACACAATAAAATACTCTTTGGTGTGTTCGTTTTTCAACTCTTAGATTGGAGATATTTTACAGCAGATAAAGTTGTGAGATATGTGAATTTGCGTCGGGTAATTTGAATCATTCCATATTAAATGTTTACACAGTTTTGCAATTATTATTCTCGGAAAATTATTATGAAATTTGATAGTTTTGTGCACGTTTAGTGGCTTCAACATATTTTTTGTGGCTTTATTAATAATAAAGAAACTTTTCGGAATAGAAGTTTTCTTTATATTTTCAAGTTATGTAAGCCATTTATGTACCTTAAATTGTTAGGTATGCTACATTCATTATCATCATCATAATATTATTCCTTATGCATCCATTGCAGGACATAGGCCTCCCTCTCTCATTCGACGCCACATTCTCCTCCATCCATTGATTATACGCGACCGCCACAAAGGTCAGAGTATTTTACCACCTCTGTGGTCTAGTGGCTCGCCTACCGGTGTCAGATCCAGAGGTCCCACGTTCGATCCGCAGGGGATTACAATATCATACTAGCTTTTATTTGTGGTAGGACTTTGTTTAAGTCCGCCTGTCTAGCTACCACAATCTAACCTAAGTCTATCGCCATAACAACAAATAAAAATTGTTGTGTTTTTATTTATGTTTGAATTTAGTTGGTGGTAGGACTTTGCTTAAGTCCACCGGGCTACCACCATCTTAAGGCTGTTAGGCATACCTAAATGAACTAAATGAAAATGAACGGTCAGCTAACATTAATCATAATTAATGTTAGCTGACCGTTCATTTAATTACCTGACCGTTCGTATCGTGACAAATGGCTTTCAAATAGACAAAAGCTTGAACACTAAAAACGAATAATCCAATGGGTATTTAAATACGAGTCGCCACAACTGTTGTGATTGAATTATAACGCGTCGCCGCACTCCAATGCTTGTCACTAGACGAGGATTAGGAAATAAGTGGATTAGCAGACATGTGGCGGCCCTTCCGTTCCTATTGTCGCGGGTACTTGAGTGTCGCAGTGTGACTCTCATGATGCCAATTCAATACCATATTACTTATTAATTTTGGCACAGATCTATCAGAAAAACGGATGATGTACGAGGTGCATGCCCAGGGCAAGGCCGAAGAATAGTTTTTTTTGATAAATAAATATGACAGGACATTAATTTCACACATTGCAATCAATACCCAAACCAAGCAAAGCTTGTAATATAAACTAGATAACGGATATAAAATTAACTCAGAAACTTGCAACTTTTAAGGGTAGTGGTGAAGAAAATGTTCTACCTAAGTTCCGGTCTCAAATGGCCAACAAATTAATGACAAATGAATTGACCGCCTCTGTGGTCTAGTGATTACCCTACCAGTGTCAGATCCAGAGGTCCCAGGTTCGATCCCCAGGGGGAGTACATTATTATACTATACATGCTCTGATTTGTGGTAAGACTTTGTTTAAGTCCGCCTGGCTAGCTAACAATTATTCAGTAAGATTTTTTAGGATCACTTTGAAACGTCAAATCTAGCGCCTGTTCGGAATCGCGACCAGCACACAAGGAGAAAGGCAAGAACCTCGGGCTAGTTTTTTTTTTATTATGATCCATTACAATAGCTTAAAATTATCTAATACTAATTACAATTTATGCACTGGAGCAAAATCATTTTTTTAATGCCAGGCTTCCTTATCTTCTAGGTAATCTGAAATTTTATAATAAACTTTCCTGGATAGCTTTTGTTTGACAAAATTTATGAATTTATTATTTGACAAGCTAGCACATCACTTGGCAATTTATTATAAAAGCGTACAGTTTGCCCTATGAACGATTTATTAACCTTATGTAGCCTAGCTGTGGGAACAGCGAGTTTATTCTTATTTCGAGTATTATAATTATGTTTATCACAGTGTTTGTCAAATAAGCTTATGTTTTTACGCGCGTACATAATATTTTCATAAATATATTGGCAGGGCACAGTCAATATATTTATTTCTTTAAACTTGTCTCTTAATTAATCTCTGGGACCCATTTTGTAAACAGCACAAACAGCCCGGTGAAGAGCGCTTCCACGTTCTGCCTTATCATAACATGAAAATCATGTGAGATGAAAGCGTCCCCATCGTAAAAAATAAGAATTTGGACCCATCCATATCTTCACGTGGTCTTTGTATAAGGTGACTCAGGGATTTAGGAACCAAGGGACCAGGATATGATCAGCAGCCGGGAAGGCCTTTGTTCTGACGTGGACTTTTCATGCTGTGATGATGATAATGTAATTCTGCTGAAGCAGAGGGAGGTTAATAACCAACCGATGCTTAACCGACCTCATAAAATAAAGACCTATCATGCATGAGCATGAAAAATCGAACAATGCAGTTGCCAACGTGTCCACAGATGTAATAATAAATAGATCTGTAATTTGGCATTGTAACGAAGGGGATTTTATCCCCATTACAACGTCAGTACAATAGCACGGAAGCTCTCGAGTGGTCAATGGAGCGCCACTCTCCACTCAAAACATACCATACACTAGGCCTGTAGGTTACACTTACACTATCGAAAAGGCCGGATAAATAAATGAAGGTCGATGATGATGTACACTATCGTAAAAGACTTATAAATTGTTAAAAATCAGAAAAACGTTCAGCACCACAGTTGAACTCAGCAAATTCACAAATACTTATGTCTGATGACTACATAAGTTTTAATTCTATATATTATAGTTCTATAACTGTCAATAGCTGTAGTCGGTCAGTTATAACTAAGAACACACAAAGAAGAAAACAAAAATAATGCTCTCGGAACGAATAATGGGATTTAGGAAATGACTATGACTAACTAGTTTTCGATATTTAAAGTGATCCTAGTGGCAAAGAGTTCGAGTATCTTACGTTACAAAGAGGTCAATTAAGTCGATGAGAAGTATGACTTGTACACACTATAAACTAAGTAAAACACATTTTATTAAGTTAGCCGTTAGAAAACTCTTTATGGGTTATGCTTGTATGTAGCTTTAAAATATCATGATTTTTGTAAAAACATCACAGTGACTAAGCTATTTATTGAAATTAAGAAAAAGCATCGGCTACTATATCAATCTAACCGGCTAATGTGTAAAAAGCCGGACGCGCTGCAGCCCTACGTGAAACATCACTACAATTGGGACAATAAGTCCATTGTAAATCATTTTGTTTTGTCAATACGTAAATATTTAAACAGCTTACTGTTTAACCCTTGGCAAAAGTATTGTGGGATTTTAAAAACCTAAGGTTTATATTTCGCACATTAACTTGGGCTTAGGTAGAAAAAAAAATATTTTAATATAAAATACCTAGTGGTGTCAGTACCATTTTAAGATGTTAAACTTTGCAGAGGTACCTATTAAAGACTTTACTCACATTTTTGTAAAGCAAATGAAATTATGTTAATGATGAAACTTTATTCATGATTGATAGACCATCGTTGGTCTTGTGGTTCGCCCTAACAACTATTATAAATAGTCTTTTTAAAACTATTATAAAACTGTTGTGTTACGACATTTAGAGGTAAGATAACCAGTTACTCAGTATGTTGAGGATTCCGGGTGAAGTGCGCTTCCAAGAATTGTTCGACAGAATTAGGTAAGATGGAAGTAGCTAGCCAGACGGGAACAAAGTCCTACCACCAACCAAATCAAGCACAATTTCGTACTCCAGGGGATTTAACCCGGGATCTCTAGATCTGACACCGGTGGTCGAACCACTAGACCACAGAGGCGATAAATACTCCATGATACGGATAGACCCGAAATTGCTCGTCAAACGCCATCCCAATTATGAAAATCTTGCCAATATCAAAACCGTTATAAATAATATTTCAATGTTAATAATGTTATTACATTGGTCGAATTATCCAAAGAACCGGAAACTCGGACCTAATATAATAAGTCGTGGGAGTGACTTGACAATTCATCACCGCCATCAAACCAAATTGGTGGCAAAACCATCACTTAAACATTCAGACAGCTTCACAAAGGTGTTCAACACCCCACTAATCCAAGCTTAAGATTGTATCAGCCTAAACACTCCAATTGTAAACCTTGAACAGTTAAAGAGAAAAAAATATTGACCAGGCATTGTAAGACGCGTCCAACTACAGTTACTGTTAGCAAAATAAACGTATTGTCGAGTGTTCGGCAAAAACTATGAGCAAAAAGTGGAGAATGGAGTGGTAATCGAATTATGCACTTAGAGGCGTGATGTGGCAGTCCGTTCTAAGAATACTGGACGTGGTCTACTTCCTCTGATACCTTAGACTTTGCAGCTGGGTACGTTTGGCATGCAATTCCTTTATGGATGTCTCAGCCAGCAGTGCCTCGCAGCAACAACCGCGTTTACACTTTGGAAACGATTTGAAAATAAATTGCAACCTATGCCTAGGTCTTGGTGTAATATTTAAAAACACAGCGGAAATACAGACGCTGGGAGCGTATTCCAAGTTCTTGCAGTGCGCACAATAAAATATTCTTGAAAGCGTTTGTTCTTATGCGTGGGATATCAACCAGCCCCCTCAGGACGGGGCGGGGATAAAATTTTTGTCCTCTGTTTTTATCCATCTCAGCCCCTTCAGCACGGGACGGGGATAAAATTTTTGTCCTCTGTTTTTATCCACCATCGGGAGACAAAATGCTCTTTATTTACGTACTCGTATATCTTTTAGGGATAACCCACAATAACCACTTTTTATAATATAAATAAATAAATAAATAGTTTTTACAGGAAATAATGGCTTATTATAAGTGATTTTAACGGGCTATAGTACCTTAGATTATCAACTCAACGCAACTTTATTCTAGTTTCGAACTAATACATAGTAATAATAAAGGTGACATTGCTGTGCGCTTATGACCACCAGATGACAGAAATAAGCGCGTATTTCTACGTTTTGTTTTTTTACGGTAAAATATGGCGAACATTTTTGGTACAAATTAGAGTCAACTTTGGATTCTTTTCTAGCGAGAAAATTTTATGTAATCGTATTTTCGAAACACAAGCTTCTAACATCTATCCTAAACTATAACATATATTCATTACAAAGTAAATGCTACAGTATTGTGGAAGATATGATCGCTGAAGCTAAGCCATTTCACATATCATAGACTTTTATTAATCCTTATCCAATTATTAACCTCAAATACATTGTGCATTTAATATAGGTCAATATGACCCTGTATATCTTGTAATTTAAATGAATGTTTTCGAAGTTATTACAGATTTAAAATGCAGGGACTAAAATTATGAAATTTAAAATTTTAATTCTTTTTTATGTTGTCGTTGTAATTTTAATATTGTCTTTGTGTTATTTTTAATGGTGTTAAAATATGGATTTTTATCTGAAATAAATGAATAATAATAATAATAATAAAATAATCATGTATATGGAAAAACAATGTTTGCCGGGTCAGCTAGTTATTTTTTTTTTTTTTTTTTAGTGAACAATTTTATTTTCTAAATTCAAAATAACATAGTTACCTAAATAAAAAGGCACATTTTTTGTAAATCTTTATATTTTTATTTTACTACAATTTTACTGCACTTTTGTTAAATAAATGTCGTCTAATTTATACTGTTCTTTTATACTTTATCTATACTGTATTTTATTAGTAAAATTTGTAATCGGCCTTCAGTTATACATAAAATGCACATATAAATGTGTTTTGCCTGTATGTATTATATGATGATTTGTAATAGTTCCTAGCAGTAAGTTTTTAAAAAAAAATATATAAAAAAAGGTTGTTCTTGATCTAAGCAGCTACTTTCCTCTGCAACGATAATAAATTCCCTATTGACGTTGATTTGGCATTTGCTTCTCCTTTATCTAAGTCAACGTCTATCACCGTGACAGATTGTAATTTTTTTGTAATTTTTGTATGTTTTGTTGATCTATTAAAAATGAAAATCCGTTTGATATCAAAACACAGTATAATAATATGTCTGGTCGTCATTACCTTTGAAGTTATGGTCATTGAATTTGCATCCACGTTATTCCCGACGTCATTGTTCAACATAGATCGACCACATCCAAAATACATCCTAGCGTGGAATACCTACGACGTAATCGTTGCACCATATACCAGTATATTCTCGAAACTGAACTGCTCTGTTTCAAACTGTGTATATACTACAGACAGGGATCTTTTAGGTAACTACGCCCGATTCGATGCTATTTTGTTCCACCACTTTCATTTATACACGAAGAAGCGTAGACCGGCTCGACGCAGGAACTCTCAAATCTACATATTCACCTCACTAGAATCCCCGGCCAACTACCCCGCCTGCGAACTTTTCAACGACAATTTCTTCAATTGGACTTTCACCCACAGACTTGACTCGGATATAGTGTGGAACTACTTCCGTGTGCGAGCCTCCACCGGAGATATCGTGGCCCCGAGCAAAGACGTGCAGTGGGTAACAACGGGAAGGAACAAGGACTTTATCAGCCCGAAGATAAGGTCGATACTCCAGGGTAGGAGGAAAGCGGCTGCTTGGATCGTGAGCAACTGCAAAGCGAACAGCAAGAGAGAAGCTTATCTGACCAAGCTACAGGAACACCTCTCTCACTATTCTCTCGCGATCGACGTGTATGGAGGTTGTACGCATAACCAATGCGAGAATGATAACTGTGAAGAAATGCTGAGAAATAATTATTACTTCTATATGGCGTTTGAGAATTCGTTCGCGGAAGATTATGTGTCTGAGAAAGTATTGCATGGGTACGATAATTATGTGGTGCCTGTTGTGTTTGGGGGAGCTAATTACAGCAGGTACCTACTAAACACCTTAGTTTCTATTCTCACAGCAAACAAAGGCAATGATTATGTAGTGTATTGATTCCTAGAAGGCCCGGTAGTACCGCTCTCTCATACAATCGTTGTTTATCGTGTGCGTGTCTTACATTTTTAAAAACAATAAAAATCCAAATAATTGGAAAAGAGTGCGTATAGGTAAACTCGTTTCCGTATTTATTTAAAAGTAAGCGCACCACACAAATATTATCGTATCCGATTATACCGCAAAAAATATTTTGAATCGGACCTTCTGCTTCCTTCTGTGTATTGTCTGACGGCGATCACCAATCCGCCCGCCAGGCGTGGTGCTCTCAAACACTCCAGCTTTGGAAGAGGCTCTGCCCAATAGTAGACACTAATGGGCTTTTGATGATGATAAAATCCTTTCATAGCCTAGGTTTAACGGCTACTTTACTAGATATTTACAGCTTCTGCTCGTGACTATACCCGCATGTTATCCGGATAAGAATAATAAAGGCTGGAGATAGAAGCGCATTTCACCCGGAATCCTCTACCAGACTGAGGAACTGGCTATCTTACTTCTAAATGAGGCACACAACAATTTTGAATTGTTATTACTGTATAACAAATTTATAATTATGATTATCCTTATCCTTATTATTATAATCTAAATTAGCTTAAATCATGTGTCCGTTGTTCTATATAACTACAGCAAAGTGTTACGTGTCTGCAAGTAACACGTTACTTGCAGACAATTTGCTGTAGTTATTCGAAGTAGCAATATAACCTTCTGACATCAAGTGAAAACCAATTTTTCTCTACAGATTTCTACCACCCGGCTCGTATTTAAACGCTAAAGACCACCATCCATACAACCTGGCGAACATCATGTACCGAGCGATAAAAGATAACGCCACCTACGAAAGTTTCCTCATATGGACCAATTTCTACACCATTGACTCTTATAGTGATGAACTGAAGGACCATCCTCTATGTGACTTGTGCGCGGGGCTTCATACCGATCGGGCGAAGCACGCTCCAGCTAAGGAAAACTTTAGGATCTGGTGGAACAATATGGATGGGATGAAGTGGTGCTTGCCTGCAGAGTATTGGAATGAGACAGCTAGCAATGTAATAGATTGAAGATAGGTAAATATTTGTTCATGTTACCTTCTTAATATGTAAAGTTATGCCGCGGTGATCGCGGCTCAAGAATCGACCCCTCCAACACAGCCCATGGATGTCGTAAAAACCGGCTGAGTCATCTTACCAGGAGGGCATCAGCTGCTTACCTTCGTGTATTATCTACAACTTTCATGTGATCAACAAGTGTGGTAATTATGGTAAAACCCTCTAACTTTGGAGGAGGCTCTGTCCAGCAGTGGACACTAATGGGCTGTTAATGTGAAGTTACTTTCAAAGTCAAAGCCAAAATTAACTTTATCAGTATGATTGTTTTTTAGTTTACTTTTGAAATGTTGATCTGTCGCTTGCTTGGCATCGCGGCCAGCACACGAGGAAAATGCAAGAACCTCGGGCTAGGTAATATTTGATGATCAGATGATGATAAAGATGATGAACAAACTTAAATTACTCAATACTAATTACAATTCATTCGCTGGAGCAAGTTTTTTTGAATGCCAGGCTTTCTTATCCAGGTTCTGGGAAATGTTTGAGCTCTGCGTTTGATACTGTAGACCGCAAGATTCTTATTAATAAACTTGAACACTACGGAGTACAGGGTAAATTTCTCAGCTTGCTCAGATCATACCTGAGTAACCGTAAAATGTTTATCGAAATTAGGACAATTTCACGAAACGGTGAGGAACTTCATCTCAAATCCAAATTCTGTAATATATCAACAGGAATACCTCAGGGCCTAATTTGGGACGAATATTATTTATTATTTTTACAAACGAAATTATCAATTATATTTATAATACAATCCCTGACATTGAATTAGTGGTTTATGCGGACGATACAAATGCAATTATTAGTGCTGATAACATTTTGGCCCTCAGTCAAAAGGCAGATGATACTTTGGTCACTTTCCAAAACTGGTTTTCAGCCAATAAGCTGACTATCAATATAGGAAAAACACAGACTATGTTATTTAAGTCTACTGCCAGAGACAGTGATCAATTAGTGTCTGTACTAGGTACTGAAGTTATTACAAGTACCACTTCAGTAAAAATTTTAGGTGTAAATATAGATCATCATTTAAATTGGAAAGATGAGTTGGAAGGGATGAAAGCTCCATTGCATCGGCCTGCTATGCTCTTCGTATACTTAGGGATGAAGTTGGTCTCAAACATTTAAAAACCGTATATTACGCTTTAGTCGAGTCAAAATTAAGATACAGTATCCAGTTCTGGGGAAAAAGATATGACTATAAAATAAGGCCAAAGGTGGAAGCGCACTTCACTCGGAATCCTCAATAATCTGAGGAACTGGCTATCTTACCTCTTAATGCCGGAACACAACAGTTTTAGAATTGTTGCTATGGTGACAGAATTAGGTAAGACGGTGGTAGCTACTTACTGGACTTAAAAAAATCCAACCAACAACCAAACCACGCACAATATTGTACTCCCCTGGGGATCGAACCCGGGACCTCTACATCTGACACCGAACCACTAGACCACGGAGGCGGTTGAAATAAAACATACTCGTGTAATTGAACAGTTTTTATAAGGCTTCAGTACTTATGATCGCCGTCAAACATACGCCAACCGCTAGTCCCGATTCTTATCGAAAACTAATCAAGGAGAGACACAGATCAGCTAGCAGTAGAAGTTACAGATCAGTTCATAGTTGGCACGGCTTATGTACGTACAGTAGTTGTTCCTGAGCTATGGGTACGTGTTTTGAGGTTCTTTGCGAAATGGAGCTCCAAAACTCATTGGATTAAATAACATTTTTTTTTTTATATATATTTACCAAAATAATCTTAAATAATAAACATAGTTGAAAACATAGCTTTAAAAAACCAAGGAGGTTTGTCCTAAAACTAGCTTATTTACAGAATTAGCTGCCAGCAGCAAAACAGAATTTGTTTAATGTTGAACAAAAGGTTCACTTAGTGCAGGTGGATATCTACTTGCTACATTACATCATTATTAACAAACCTCATAGCTCAGTTGGTAGTAACTCTGCCTTCTGCGCTGTAGGCTGTGGGTTCGATTCCCACCCAGAACAAACATTTGTGTGATGAATATAGATGTTTGTTCTGTGTTTGGGTGTTGTATCATATAGTACGTATGTATTTACAAAAAAAAAAAAAAAAAGTATTTAAGTATTCTATCCGTAATCTAGTTCCCATATAACAAGCTATGCTTAGTTTGGGGCTAGATGGCGCTGTGTAAAATTATTGTCCTGTAATATTTTTTTTTATTTTTTTTTATGAAAATTCATGAAATTCGCCACTACGTACAGGCTACATGAGATTCGATGTTTAGATTTCCATGTTGTTTTTTTATTGTACAACGGAGATTCACTTAATGGCCTTCATATCACCTGGTTATTATACGGTTATGATAAAGCTGAAGGTGGAATCCCTCTTCTTCCGGAATCCCCAACAGTCTGAAGAACTATTTTAACTCTAAATGCCGGAACACAACAAATTAGGATTGTTGTTATGGCGACAGGCTTAAGATGGTGGTATCTAGCTAGGCGGACTTATCAAAGTCCTAACATCAAACAAACCAATCACAAATTTGTACCCCCGTGGGTATCGAACCTGAGACCTCTGTGTCTGATACCAGTGGACGAACCACTAGACCGCAGAGGCGGGTAACCTAACTGAGCAATTTTGCTTTTCCGGCAAAATTCATGAAATTCTAGAATTAAAAAAATATTTCACGTTCAAATTCACTATGTGTTTTGAAGCTACATTTTACCAACTACCGTCTCACTCGTACTTACTCCTGAGCTTCCTCAGGAGTAAGTACCTTTCCTTTCCTTTTCTCGTATCCTCATACGAGTTCTTTCAAAGCGACTTATCGCTGGCTAAACGACAGATTAACCAACAGTCACTATCTGAATACCACAGAGTGTAGTTGGCACGGCTCAACCCTCCATCTATTTGTGTAGTTCATTCAAAGCGTGGCGAATCATTTCTAATCCTCCCTCGCACAACAGGGACGCTATTAATTTCATAACACAAAAGCACGTTGCTATTGCTACGAAGATCGGTACAATGGAACCCACTAAGTAAACGATATAATTAAACATGCGATACGATTCAAATCTGACTCAGGGTTTTTATTAATATGTTTGCTTATACAAACAAAAATGCTTTTACTTTCTGGTTTGTCTGGTTTGAGAAAACTTTGACTTTTCTCAAACCGGCAACTACAACTGCTTGTGTCGTTTTTATTCATCTCAAGGCTCCTTAGCCTAAGACAGGATCAATAGATAGGAATATTGTTTATTGTCATATTGTAACACACATACATAAACGTCATAGTAAAAATTAAATTATGGCGTATACATAATGATTCGTCAAAAAATTCATTTTCAATAAATATGATTTGGTTACATAATTAGATATTTCATCTAACTAATCTTATATTAGATCCACATATAGAATAAGGTATCCCGGTAATCAATTATAGATAGTTACACAAAATAACAGTACACAACATGTAATTACCTATAAAAGAATAATTATGTTAATAAAAGTAATTCGTAAGCCCCCATACAGTAGGGGCCTTGTAACGGGTAAAATGTAGGCATTTAACAAGCCTTATAGCTCAGTCTGTAGTACCAGTACTGTCTTATGCACTGTAGTTTGTGGGTTCAACTCCCACCATTACACACACGGACAAACATTTGTGTGATGAATATCGATGTTTGTTCTGTGTTTGGGTGTTGTATTGTATGATAAGTGTAATGTATTTACAAAAAAAAAGTATTTAAGTATATTATCCGTAATTTAGTTCCCATATTACAAGCTATGCTTAGTTTGGGGCTAGATAGCGTTGTGGGAAATTAAATTAATGTTCTGTAATATTTTATAAAAAAAATAAAATTAGGTTTGGTACCTATCTAACCTCGATAAATTATGTTACACACAATAATATAGTTTATTAATTAAAAATCAAGTTCAGTACCTATAATTGTAATTAAAACTCTAGAGACTGCTAGAGTTTCAGCGTATTTAATTGAGTCCGGAAGCTTGTTGAAAACAGTAAGGCCTAAGGTATTTTTGCCGGATTTCGTAGAGAGCGGGATACAGCTTCAAGTTTATTTGCATTGAGGGTATTATAATACTTATATAGATTTGTTTTCACATGAATAGCTACTTGGTAAAGGTACTACATATGGTAGGCACTATTACGTATTCCGTGACACTACGTCACATAATTATAATACTAGAGATAGGAATAAACTCGCTGTTACCACAAATAGGCTTCATAAAGTTAATAAATCGTTCATAGGGCAAACTGTACGCTTTTATAATAAACTACCAAGTGATATGCTAAGCTTGTCAAATAATCAATTCAAAAATGTTGTAAAACAAAAGCTATCCAGGAAAGCTTATAAAATTTCAGATACCCTAGAAGATAAGAAAGCCTGGCATTAAACAAATAATAATTTGCTCCAGTGAATAAATTGTAATTAGTATTAGATAATTTTAAGCTATTGTAATGGATCATAATAAAAAAAAAACTAGCCCGAGATTCTTGCCTTTCTCCTTGTGTGCTGGTCGCGATTCCGAACAGGCGGTAGATTTGACGTTTCAAAGTGATCCTGAAAAATCTTACAGAATAAATATATTTGACTTTGACTTTTGATGTAGCGTAAGTATGTAAGTGCCTATAACCAACCAGCAGTAAGTGTGGCTTTGCTGTATCCTTAGTATGAGTTTCTGACAGCTAACTGAAACTATTTTCGTTTTCGTATAGGCCGCTTATTTCCATTAACGTGACTTCGCAATTTTGTTAGTGCTCGTATATACGACGTGCTAATTCTGAATGACCATTACTGATTCCGTTGCCCGGTGTGGACCACTAGCAGATTCCGCCCTCCTAGTTTTTTCCATCATCATCATCATCATTATCATTTCAGTCCACATAGTCCATTGCTGAACAAAGGTCTCCCCCAATCGACGACACAAAAAGCCAACTCCAACCATCGACTCCCCGCAACAGTCACAATTTCGTCGGTTTTTTTTTATGTAAGACGGGGAAGCGCTTGGCTTTCATCTCATCCGGTTACAAGTTGAGATAAGGCTGAAGGTGGAGGCGCAGTTCATCCGGAATCCTCAACTAACTGAGGAACTGGCTATCTTACCTCTAAATGCCGGAACACAACAATTTTCAGAATTGTTGTGTATGGCGACAGAATTAGGTAAGACGATGGTAGCCAGGCGGACTTAAACAAAGTCCTACCACCAACCAAACCCACATCACAATATTGTTCTCCCCTGGGGATCGAACACAATTTCGACAGCGGTTCGAGCTATGTGGCCTGTCCACTGCCACTTCAGCTTGCTGATTCTAAGAGCTATATCAGCAACTTTGGTTCTCTAACGGATATCCATATTCCGGATTCTATCACGTAGTAAAATTCCAAGCATAGCTCTCTCCATAGCTGTGCGGCTTTGAACTTAATAAACTGGTAACATACACTGATTAAAGACTTTCGCCTTGAGGGTCTTAATAAGAAATATAATATATATGCACACTTTCGTTCGGATTGCGCTGATTTAAACTTAATTATGTAGGTACGCGTTGGAAGACATGTAAGTTTGCCATGTATAATATGTAAGTATAATGGTCAGTATTACCTAATTCACTTACCGTGTTATCTATCATCAAATGTGTACACAAAAGACGACATTAATTAATGTTCAGTATTGGTTGAATGAATCGTTAGTTCCTGGGGGAGGCGCGGGTGAATCGGCGACACAATACGGTAGTTAGGGAATAGGGAGAGATCGCCGTTTAACGAGCAAATTATTTTGTAAATGTTGCCAAATAATAACATCAATGTGGCGGGGCTGGCAAGGGTGGGGCTTTGAGATCAAGACTTCAGCGTCAACTGAGATCTTAAGATACAGGTTAAGGCTTATATAGTTTGGTATCTTAAAGCCTTAGTCCTTAGTCAGGTAGTTTTACACTTAAAAAGTTTGTAACTTTTTTTTTATTTGCTACATCACGTAATTATTTATATTGATGTAATTTTATGTGTGTATATTTTGTTTTATATTCGTTATTCGTATAGTCCGCCATCCTTGACAGTCGTTATCTTATCTGTCCATCCAGCGGTTGCCTGGAAGAGATCGCTTTCAGCCACAAGGCCGCCCATTGTTTTACCAGTGACGCTTAGATTAAGTTTCCACTATCTGTATTTTGTTATGTTATTTGTAAATGGTGAACTATAAAGAGTTATCTATCTATCTATCACGTTAAGTTTTCAATTAAAGTTTAAAAATACACTTTTTGTATATTGTGCGACGGGGAAGCGCTTGGTCTTCATCTCATCTAGTTTCAAGTTATGATAAGGCCGAAGGCGAAAGCACGAAAGGATTCCGGGTGAAGACACCCGGAATCCTCAACATACTGAGGAACGGGCCATCTTACCCGCCTTTAAATGCCGGAACACAATCATTGAAACTTGTTGTTGTGGCGACAGACTTAGGTAAGATGGTGGTATCTAGCCAGGTGGACATGAAAAAAAGTCCTATCATCAACCGATCTGAAATGGGATACGTACCAATATATTCGTTTACTAATGCAAATAAATTAACCATTCGTATGCAAAAGGTATCTTGAAATCGACCCGTAATTGTTAACATAAATACTTGATAGATATTTATTTCAAAATACTGCTTTCCTAAATCACCTTAGCGTTAAAATTCCACCATAAATTATTCATTCAAAATCTTCAGAAGACAACAGACAAAGAAAAGCAAATAGCTATAAAACAAACTGTGTACAAAGGAGCTAGGGTGCTCCCCCTCGCCCGACAGCCAATGAGAGCACTCGTGAGGAGTACCAGCGCAAACAGCGATCCTGAATGCCACATAATTGAGTGGCTCCTTGAATGCTCTATTGTGATCGCCATTAAAGTAATTATGATTTAAATGTTCGCGAATTAATGGTTTTATCGATGTGCTTCCACATGATCGCGTCTAGAAGAAAGTCAAGAAATTATTTGATGAGGCTTTTGCGTGGAGTCATGGTATGGGGTGGCTACACAAAGTGAACCCTCGACTTTGTTCGTTTTCGTAGGGTCAGTATTGTAGGCATCAATACTAATAGGTATTATTTTTAAGGAAATGTACCAACCCACTTGCTTAGATTTTCTATGTGCATCTACAATCCTAACATTGCTTAATAGCATGCTCTCTTAGCAATGATCGCCTTTTTTCATTTTCATCTGTGTTCCCTGAAAAGATTAGATAGGTAAGTACCTACTTAAAAATGATGAAATGAAACGTCACAATAATGATAATTCTCTTTACGCGTCCTCTATACCAAAACGTCAATACATTTTAGTTAGATGCGTTCGCAACGGCAATTTTCAGAACATTCCCATTTTCAGAATAATAAATAGCTTTACTCGGGTGAACTAAGTTTGCCAGCACCTATTTTACACACATAATTGGCCGCAGAGCGCGCTAAACATTTATTCGTAAACGCGAAACAGAATAATGTATTCACGCTGCGAGCTCGGCGTTTTGGCGACGTTTTGCCACGGTTACCGCTTACCCCTCTGTCCCCTACTATTGTCGAGTCGAGTTTGTGATATTTTTTTATACGTACAATCATTTCTTGTTCGTGGTGTTATGCGAAAAAGGCGAGACGTCATCGCACATTCGAGCAAGATGACTAATATCCTGTTACATTTGAAATATTTCAATTTACAGTTGAAAGCCTCCGCTTAAAACTACCAGGGGTTTTGTCATAGTCACCACGCTTGTCAGGCGGACAATCGCAGGAAAGTAATCACCTGGTGAGATCATTAAGTTCTTTTATTACATCCACTGACTTAGTTGGAGGGTTGACACCCAAATCCAGTGAAATAAGATCGAATAAACTTGTAAACCAGGTTAGATGTTGGCCAAGCGCTTCCCTGTAGTACAAGAAAAAAAAAGTTGAAATTTTTCGTTGGTTATATTTTTTATATCCACGAAACGGTGCTACGGGACCACGCAATGGTAAGTCCCTGGATATCCCGAGGGAGCAAGCCCCCGCAAACGGAATGGATAATTCAATAACCGAAGGAACGTCGCATAATCCAGAAATTAGCAATACGATACGAATAAATAGATTTTGGTTGAACAAAGCTGTCATGGGAATAGGGTGTTTAGCGCATCATTAGTTTGCTAATGAACGGTTTGAATAAAATATTAGGATGTCATTCTAAATGGAGTTTAAAATGATGAGGGACAAAACAAGCGCCTGGTGTAATGTTTGAACTATTGTTTTGGTTTGCTGTGGCGTTTATGCCAGGCTATAGTTTTGTTTAGATGTTAGTATTTTGTTATCTCTTGTTTAGATAATTATTATTGGTAGATAATCTGGCCCATAGCCAGTGATTTGTTGCATTTTTTCGGGCTTCTTACACTTTATATGCCGATTTTTACGGAGGTTGATCCAACGATCTGTTTTACAAATAAATGTGAATAGCTACAATTCATAATACACATTTTTAAGATGTAACAATTTTTTTCTACGTGAATATATATATGTATAGACCAGACTGGACTGGCTGACTGACTGACAATCAACACACTACCTCCACTATGTAAACCTAAAGAAGTAAAATCTTCAAAAAAATTGTAAAATCACTTGTCTTCGTCTTTTACGTTGTTTATTTTTATCAGTAGGTAATCTCAAAAGGCTCCATCTATTTCCGAGGTCTGGATGTATTATCCAGCCGTTATTTCGGTAAGTCTTACCTACTAGAGATAGGTAGGTTACATTAGCCGTACATTAGCCATGGCAGATATCAATATCGATCAGCCTCCCAGCTCACCTCTCGATCTAATCGTATTATGCGATCTCAGCCAATTATACCTACATGAAGAGATGATACGCCAATTACTTCGGCAGGAAGCAACGCGCGTGCGCAGTGGCTAATTGTTTCCGACGTCTCACTGCCCCCTCCTACCCATACCCCCATTTCCCCCACCTCACCCTTCGAGCCTCCGTGCTCCATGGCTTCGGGCGTGGGTTACAGATGAGTAAGTTGCTGTAAATGTTTTGATAGTCATGTAGAGAAAGGAAGGATGCATTGAAATTTATTTTCTCAGCGTTTGAAGATAAGTATTTAAGAATGTAGGATAGTAGACCGAACTTCTGCTACCTGTATATTTAATGAACTACTAGTCACTAAGCACCAACATCACCAGCCCATATAGTGTCCACTGCTGGACAGAGCCACCGCCAAAGCTGGAGGGTTTATCACCACGCTTGGAAGGCGGATTGGTGACTGTAGTAAAGGTGTAGATAATACACGGAAAAAAGTTGCTGCCCTCCTTCTGGAAAGATCCCTTAGTCGGCTTTTATAGCGTCAATGGGCTGAGTTGGAGGGGTCGAGTGCTAAGCTGCCACCACCAAAGCACTACTAAGCACCCAGAGGCATTACAATAATAGTAGATTTAAAATAGTATTGTTATCTCATTTTAAGTAAACATGATGTTCTTATGAGAATAAATGTATTTAAATTGATTTTGGATGCTGAAAATAATTGAGCTTTTCAGTTTATTTTTGCGCGAGCTGTGAGAAGTGAGTTTTTTAGCACTTATATGATTTTGTTTTTTGTTATTTGACTACGTGATTCTATCAACACTTGCGTCTCAATGGATTAATTAAACCTGATATTCCGATTGTGGAATATCAGGTTTATTTAGTCCTATTTAGGACTAAATAAATCAAACAGCTTTAATAAACACTAGCCAACTCTTGGTTCTATTTACGAGAAGACGATTTCATAGATAGTGTAGTTTTTTTTAGAATTTCTAAAAACAAATTCTCGAATATTCTTAGAACGAATAAAATGTACTTTGGTTTGAATGATTTCAAGAATATATCAATAGTGTCAACCCGTAGAGGGTTCTTCTTACTTTAATATAATTTCGTGTATATTCAATTTGTATAAAAC
Organism: Venusia cambrica; assembly: GCA_951394065.1. Classification (NCBI taxonomy): domain Eukaryota; kingdom Metazoa; phylum Arthropoda; class Insecta; order Lepidoptera; family Geometridae; genus Venusia; species Venusia cambrica. The sequence goes on from OX596035.1 coordinate 13,899,681, forward strand.
TGCCCTGACATGTCCCAGGTGCGAAAGTGGACACTGGCCACTAATGTTTTTGCTTGACATTCGATATCATGAGGAGTATCGATGCAGAGCCAATATCGATATTGTTTAGTCTCGATGACAAGAGGCAACGCGCCCAACACCGGGTCACCGGAAGCAATCTGCACAAGCACGTGACTGAAGTATAAGTACCATGATATACAGGGTGGTTCTTTGTTATTGATTCTGAGAAATCAATAAGTATGTGTTATTCATTAAGATTTTTGAGGATCATTTTGAAATGTCAAATCTACCGCCTGTTGGGAATAGCGACCAGCACACAGGAGAAAGGGTAAGTGGGATCTACCTCGTAGTGGTCTAACCTGGGCAACGAAATAATTTGGGTAGTTAGGCGGTTATCGGCTATGGCTGAATGATCAGAACACTAGTGGTAGGACCTGTCAAGATACACCTGGCTAGCGACCGAGTGTTCATGGTGTCATGTTATGATAAGGCTGAATATATGAAAGCGCACTTCACCCGGAATCCCTTACGGACAAATTATCAACCAAGTTATCATGCAATTTTTGAATAGGTCATGGAGACGGAAAAAATAGCCCACTGATTTTAAGTGCGGCTCATGCCAATAACAAAGCCTTAATGCGTAGGTCATATACACAAAGAGCATGACCTACGCTACACTGCATTGCGCTCATCAATTTGAGGCATATATGTGTCTCGTGTACCCGGAATTTCACAAGCTACATACCTACCCTCCAAACCAAAACACAACAATGCTGCTTGGCAGCCGAAGAGGTATGGTGGTAGTACTTCCCCAGACGAGCCCTTTCAAAAGAAACTCTACTACTCTGAAATGAATGAGTTTTTTACTGTTTCTAAACACCCTGTAGGTATATCAGTGAGTGAGCTCAGCACGCGGCGACGTGTGTCGTCGATGGACTATCTCTATCGCATCGATTATGTAGCGATTCGCGCTTGTTAAACCATCACGCTAATTGACAGTCTTTTGTTACAGCACGGGAAGACTTCAATGAAAGGAACAAGCAAAATTACACAGACTTTTTGACAGGGGGATATGTAGTAGAGTAACAATACAAAAAACACGGAACAAAAACTGATGTAACGATAGATAATAATTAAAAAAAAAACAGACCGTGATCCATATTAGTGTTAGTAAATTGGCAATCTTAAGAACTAGGTGTTAGTTACATTTGAAATAACAAGTAGTAGGTACTCGGCGTTCATGTATAGTATTTTTACAGATATGTATGACTCGACATGACAGGGCTTATCTTGAGCTTAATTGAGAGGTGGTCAAGGTCCATACTAGACTGTTATAATGCAATATAATATAATTATTTTAGTTTTTGTTAGTTTTTTTTAAATCATCGTCGCGAAACCACGCGCACTCTTTGAAGATACCCAAAAATGTACAAGTTGGCATATTAAACTTATAAATCGTATACGTTGGTCCACAAAGTGAGGTCTTACAGTTTTATCGCTGGGTATTCGAATTATACGGATCTTACGCGCGCATTTGAAGACGGATATCACGTTCCCACTCGCCCGCGCGTCCCCATGGCTCCACCCCGTACTAAAGCAATGACTGAACCGTGGCGAAGTAGCAGGTTTGGACGACATCCCTGGCCTGGATTGCATTGGATCGCATTGGACGGCCAGGAAACGTGGCAGTCGGCCCAGTGCAAAACATGAACCTCCAAGTTTTGCACACATTTTTTTGTGGGATTCCCATAATTTCCTTTATTATACATAATTTAGGATCGCCAACAGCTTAGTGCATGTATGTATTAGGTGATATTCTGATACATTAGGCCATTTAAAGGCGACCACAACATTGAAACATATTTTGTTCCTATAAAGTAAATTGAATGCATGTCTTTGTCTATCTCGAAACCCAGAAAAGTCGTGCGAACAGCTTGTTCGATTTTCACTCCACCCGCAAAGACTTCCACACTTCGAAACAAAAGTTGTTGTATGAGTCTTTGATTATGTTAGTTACTTTCAATAACAATACAACCTTGTATATGGAAGTGTGTAAAGCTGAAATTCAAACGAGTTATTCGGTCATACGGAGTTATATTATATTTAATCATCATAGTTATCTCTGTGCGTTTTAAAGTATCATTCAACCTATGCAAGTTTAAACCTTATAAGTACCTACTGAATATAGCATTTATTTTCCTATATATTTACTATTTATTTTAGGATACCATTATTTATGTGTTTGTGTTGTTTTGTTATTATTTAATTAGAATAATAAATTGATTGTGTAGTAGGTAGGTTTTACGTACTTGACCTCAACGTTTAAACACTGTAATTAGGTAGGTACCTAAAAATTATGAAGTCTCCGCACACAATGTATTTTGTAATTGGAATAAATTAATTGAATTGAATTATATATTATACAATCATAGCAAAGCAAATCTTAAGCTTCTACTTTTTCATCCAACCATCCAATATGCAAGCCTACCTTCTTAGTGCCCACTGCATTCATTTGGGTCTTCGGCTCAAGTGGCTTACCCACTGCCTTTTGGCCATCACAAGGTTCATGTCCGTTAACATAGGCCTTCCTTATTTAGGTGTTCCTGACATGATCTAGAAGTGAGATAATCCTACATAGCCCTTTAAATCGCCCGCTGAGTGACTTGCAGGGTGCTCATCAGCTTGATGAGCCCCAGGTTTCTGCACCACATACCATGACGGGAAGGAAACATTGTTCTTTAGTGTCTGAGATATTACACTAGTTTCAGTGTAATATCTCAGAAAAAAGTTTTTAATTAACCACTGTTGGCCAAGCAAGAATTTTCTTAAGACTTTATAGTGAATACCATATAATCTCCACGCTTGGTAGACGGGACAATGCTGTCCATTTTCTGGGTGTACTAGTGCACGGATTATAGACGATCGGCCTCAAGGCTAGTATCACTTTTAGCTTTTTTGGACCTCTGTTAATCGAATATAAAACGACTTTGCGCCAAAAAAAAATATTTTAATTAAATCGAACATACCTATACTTAAGCGCTGTGCAAAGACGAAAACGTGAATCATAATAATTGGCTCAATAAAAAAAAAAAAAATGATGACACTAAATCGATATTTAAACGTGTAGAACTGAGAGATTTCTCGTTGAAACCATGTTAAAGTTATTACAAAAGATATGGCTTCTTATTTATTAGGGTTTGCCGAAAACAAATGTTATAATATCGTTATTATTAATCTTCGTGAACAAAAACAAAGTAAATCTAGCCGGTCAAACGCTCGCGACCGGCGGCGGCCAGTGCCTGCCGAGACGTCTTCAAAAAAAGGTCTTGGATTGCCTCGCCTTAAGGACATTTTCCATTTGTACGACACTCGTTTCCGGAAAGTTGCTTCACTACCTTACTAAACATCACTCTCAATTCTGCAAAGCTACACTATCGACATTTAGCTCTCACGTAGTAAGTCTATTGTCAAATAAATGGCTTTTTCGCTATGTACGAGTATGTTATTCAATATCGCTATTGAAGCTAACTATTAAACAATGCGAAAATACGAATAAATTTCCAACGAGTAGATATCAAAATCATGGGCCTGCCAAATCCGGTAGCAGTTTACCAACGACAACGAATAATAAATACACGCTGGGAATTATTTATCAGTGCGAACAAATGTTTGGGCGAAGTTTTACAGCCACCCACAAAGGGTTATCGCGTTAATCCCCCTATTATGGGATGATTATACTCCCTGCGCCCTACCCCGCTCGGGTATTAAGTATTATAGCATTTATACCGCATGTCCATAATATTGTAAGTATTTTAATAGGGATAGGGTTAGGTTGTCTTCGTTGGCCCTGGGAAAGGTGCCGTACAAGGAGACGGAGGTATCAACTTTAGCAAACTCTACGATTACCATGAAAAAAAGTCTCTCTCTCCACGTGACTTTTCTGAAGTTTAAATCCCATACATTGTTTGATGTCGAAAACATTTCGGATTTTTTAATTCTAAGCAAGTTCTGAGTGATCATGATATCACAGTTTACCCCCACCACTTCTATAAACCAAAGCTGATATCTGTAGTTTTGGTAGGTAATCATCATTAAAGCAAAGAAAAGAACGACGAGCTGAAGATTTTATCAACAACTTGGTAGTATCTACAAAAATTATTCATAATAACAAAATGTACACCTAACCCTTCAGTTTATCGCAACAGGAGGCGTGAATTATTATTAATATTCACATCACATGTTACAAGAACAGGTCCGTTTATACTAACAACCATTTTCACCGGCGCTCTGTCAATTTGTATTTGCTTGCGGCTAATCGACGCGTCGACATGACTGTCTGCACCCTTATTCTGTATGACCAATCGTGTCTAAACGCGCCCTGGCTGATCTTTAGACAAAATAATGTTTATTTAAGCGATACGATTAACAAGATAGCATTCGATAGCCGCCAAGTAGCAAGATCTTTGTGATACAGAATTATTACTGAGAGTTATGGTGGAAATACACTATACCATAAATATTGAAAATAAATGTCCGGCCAAGTGCGGACACGCACACAAGGTAAGTCACATTTCGAGGCAAAAAAACACGTTTTTTGTAGACTTCCCTTTTTTTTTTATTGTACGACGGGAAGCACTTGGCCGAAAGTGTAAGCGCACTTCACCCTGAATCCTCAACGGACTGAGGCATCTTACCCTTGAATGCCGCAAGGCAACAATTTAGAATTGTTATTATGGTGACAGACGGATTAATTATTAGCCAAGTGGACTTAGCAAAGTCCACCAACCAAACCAATCACAATATTGTACCCCCCTGGGGATCGAACTCCGAACCTGTGGATCTGGAACCACTAGATCACAGAGACGGGTGTTCAGAGGATTTTCTACTTATATTATTTAGATATATTGTCATAGAAATACACACATAATGCAAATGTCAACTCTTCTCTCTCTATTGTGGTTAAGTTTACCTATTACAGTTCATGAGATGCAGCCTGCTGTCAGACAGACAGACAGACAGACAGACAGACAGACGGACGGATGGATAATGGAGCTTTCGTACTTAGTTGGATTTTATACATTTTTGAATGGAAATAAGAACATGAACTAAGTAGGTACCTACTTACTCCGAAGGAACTCCTCGATATTAATTTCTACAACTTGATTACAAACTTACCTCCTGCTAAGCCTCTTGTAAAACTGGCACTATCTTTAAATCCCGCGAAACGTTTGGCAATCGTCTAGCGCCAGTCGCTTTCAATATCAATTTATCTAACGACCACTCGCTTCAAACTTCGAAATATCCAGTCGAACTTGCAAAAGGCCCAGAGGGGGAGTTGCGTGGAGAATGCTAGTCAAAGCTAACCGGTCGAGGTGTCAGAAGCAATGCGTCAGGGCCGCCAGGGCTGTCCCCCGGGCATCGGGCAGTCTCGCGAATGTACGTGCCCCTAAGGCGAGCGCCTCACGGCCTCATAATGCTACATAATTCAATTGGTTCCCCGACACTACCCGCACGCTTCCTCCTAACTTCGTTTGTACCGTTTTGATATCGGATCCGCCGCTTTGACGGTGCATTTCTTTCCCCTACCACTAAATCAAATAAAAGCTTCAATTTCAACACGTATATTCAACAAAATAAATAGTTTAGGTTAATAAATTAGTGTTGGTAAGACACCGCGGGGGAGGAGAAGGAAACGTGTCCGAGGTTGGAGGCGTACGCGAGCTTGGCCGCTGGGGCAGCGTAGGCAAGCTTGGCTACCGGGGCAGGCGCGTAATGGACGGGGGCAGGTGCGTAATGGGCAGGGGCAGGTGCGTAATGGGCAGGGGCAGGCGCGTAATGTGCGGGGGCAGGCGCGTAATGGACTGGGGCAGGTGCTAAATGGACCGGGGCAGGTGCGTACGCGACCTTAGCGACGGGAGCAGGAGCGTAGGCGAGCTTGGCAATGGGAGCGGCATACTGGATAGGCGCAGCCAAAACCTTGGCGGCATGGGGAGCTTGGATCGGGCTGCCTTCGTAACGGACGTTTGCGTTGAATCCGTTGATCTTGTCAGACGTGTATTCTACAATGCGGTGGACGCCATCGGGCTGAACGAGGGAGTATGAACCGTGCACGGCGTCTCCGGCGCGAGATTCCTTCTGCTGCTTGATGTCTCCGGTTTGGACGTCGTGGACGGAGTATTCGAAGTCGTAGGCGGCGGGTGCTTCGGCTTCAGCGTAGGCGAGTTTGGCAACAGGGGCGGCGTAGGCGAGCTTGGCAATAGGGGCGGCGTATTGGATGGGAGCGGGCGCGTATTGAACGGGGGCAGGCGCGTATTGAACGGGGGCAGGTGCGTATTGTACGGGGGCAGGTGCGTAGGCAACATTGCCTACGGGAACCGCGACGGCAGCCGCGGCCGCGACCAGACAGGAGAGTATGGCGAGCTGTAAAATTATGGCGTTATAGAATTTGTTTCTAAAGTAAGGTACAAAGTTTATCCTGTTCTAACTTGCATCTTCGATCAATATTCGACAATACAGCAGAGCGCTATAAAATCATCTAAATTGATATATTTAGATCAGGTTATCTGACTGACTAGATCAACTGAAGATTTCCTTTAGGTACATGTATTAGGATCTCCGCAAAGATCATTGTTTTTTTTTATTGATTGACTATTGAAGACCAATTGAACCAATTAATTATCCGAAATAGATCAAGCTACTCACTTGGGCTACCATGTTGATTGGTTTGTAAAGACTTAGTATGCTGCCTACTCGGTTTCTCTAAGCTTTTATAGTAGCGAAATAGTTGCGCAGACGCATGTGTCATGTGTCGGAATTCGCCCGCGGGCTAAAGTCAATAACTGTATCACTTATGTAACCCATTGACCAGGTGTATTTTAAAATACATATAAACATGGATAAACTTTGAAGATTTTGGTTGGTGGTAGGATTGTTTAAGTCCGCCAGGCTAGCTACCGCCACCTTACCTAATTCTGTCTCCATAATAACAATTCTTAATTTTTTTTGTTCCGACATTTTGAGGTAAAATAACCAGTTCCTCAGTTTGCAGATTCAAATGGTGGGTGTTTTTTTTTTCACTTTCGCCTTATTAATACTTGAAAATCAGGTGAGATGAAGGCCAAGCACATCCCTGTCGTACAATAAAAAAAAGTATGTAAGTAATCAAATATAGGCTGTTATTTAATGACAATAAAACGCGTTAAAAATGGGGACCTTTAGCACTATAATCACAAACCTAATTTGACGAATGCATTTAATTTGTGCATGCTCGAAGGGGAAGATTCTGAGTCTGATACCAACTGTTACTTTAGTTTGACGATCATATGTATGATCGTGTTGACAATAAAGCTAAAAAAACAGCAAAATTATATCCTGCGACCAGCAGTCAGGTGTATGATTCTTAAGAAAAAAAACAATACCAAGCAACTACTATGTACCTACCTACTACAACGGTGAGAATGATATATTTTCCATTCTTATTTCATTAATACATTAGAAAAGGATTTGTAGCTCTAGAAAAAAATCTACTCACTATCTCTTAACCGAGCTTGATCGATGGGGCGCTAATGGTATATGTTTAGGTAAGAATAATAAATAACCGAATCGCTCTCAATTTCACAAGCCACCGAAATGTATCCAACGACAATAAATCCAGTCGGATATATAAAACTGCCAAACGAACCAATCGAAGATCGATCATCGTGATATAACGATGACACCGATTATCTAATGCCAAAGTAAGGTAGCAAGGCCGTAAGGTTACTAAACATTACCATCTCGGTTGTCTTCTAAAAGAAATGCATCATAATCAAAACAAAACATCAAAAAAATTACCAGCTCGAGTTTCTTGCGTTTCTCCTTGTGTGCTGGTCGCGATTCCGGACAGGCCATAGATTGGACGTTACAAAATCATCCTAAAAAATCTAAATATATAAAAAAAAAAAAAACTTTGACTTTATGCCACAGGGTCAACAGCCTATTGGCGTCCGCTGCTGGACAGATCTCTTTAATTGGAAGGCTTTATCATAATCACTACGCTTGGGAGGCGGATTGTCAGTTAGAGCATTTAGAAGCACAAAGCCTCCCAAGCGTCGTGATTATCACTATATCGTAGACCTCACAATCGCCTAGAGTTTGCTCAGGCAAGCCTCGAGGTCACGAGTCATCCGAGTCAATGGGTATGTCATCGGGAAATCGTGAAAGACGAACAATCAGTGAATCTGACATTCACGGATTACGAAACTCAATTAAGTACTAACACGGAATTAAAACCCTTATTAGTAATCAGTTATGAAACAGTGAAAAATATATTCCTCTATCATAGCTTAATACGAAACCCCAATAAAATACCAGGACTCACATAAAAACGGTTTCGTAATCAGCCTCCGCAATTTCCCTGAAGCCTTGACGGCCACGTAAATTGGTGCGCAGGTACTTAAATTAGTTGTACTTAATTACTTATGAAGGTCTACAAGATCATTATGAATTTATATCGCTTTTCTCACTATTATGGTACCTAGCTAAGTGTAGGCTTGTGGTATTATCAAATGGTAATATAGTGAATCCGCATACAGTGTGGTGTAGACTTGAAAGGAGGTAAGACGTGAGCTAGAGTAAGTCATGCTACGGTTATTAGCGAGGTTCCTCCCCGTGTCTGCTGATCGGGATTCCGAACGAGCGGTTGATTTTACGTTTCAATATGATCCTGAAAAATCTTACGAAATGACGTTTTTTTTTTGACGCTTGTGTTGCCATTTTTCTTCTCAGCCACTTACAACCCTTAGGCCCATTTTCTGAAAATCCTCCAAGCTTGGATTATCCGTCTCTGATTGGTTAAAATCTCGGCAAGTATTTCCACTTGAGCGGCTTTTTAGAAAATGGGCCTAAGAGAGTAGGCTTCCTTCATGTCAAGCCACTTTTGACGGTCTTGTGCAGTCTCAATCCATTTAATGCCAGCTGTTCTCTTGACATCATATTACGTACCAACGCATCTGTGGCCTTCCTGGTGGTCGCTATAACCCCACGGTCGCCACTCGGCCAACGCTTTACACCACGAGCCTTGTTTCCTGGCGATGTGGCCGTTTTTAATACAAATTCGCATGATCAATGTCCTTGGCGACGGAATCTCATGAATCTCTTGGGCACACTCCTCGAACCGAAGTACAACCAACCTGGAGTAGAAAACCAACAAATACGCAAACACCGAGTCTATATAGTGCGGCAAGTTGGTATATGTTATTTTTATACAGAAAGGACTTGTTTTTTTTTTATTGGACGACGGGGATGCACTTTGCCTTCATATCACCTGGTTACAAGTTGAGATAAGGCCGAAGGTGGAAGCGTGATTCACCGGGAATCCTCAACAGTCTGAGGAACTGTCTATCTTACCTCTAAAAGCCGGAACACAACAATTTAGAATTGTTGTTATGGCGACAGAATTAGGTAAGATGGTGGTAATAGATAGCCAGGCGGACGTTAACAAAGTCCTGAAGGTCTGTCTTGTCTACCACCAACCAAATAAAGTACAACATTGTTACGCTTCTGGGAATCGAACCCGGGACCTCTGGACACCGGTTGGCGATTCACTAGACCACAGAGGCGGTTAACAAGATTGACACAATATTGAAGCCCAGGGGATCAATATTGTGCTTGGTTTCGTTGGTGGTAGGATTTTTTTTAAGTCCGCATGGCTAGCTACCACCATTTAACCTAATTCTGTCGCCATAATAACAATTCTCAAGAAAATGTTATGTTCCGGCATTTTGAGGTATAATATAGCCAGTTCCTCAGTTTTATTGAGGATTCCGGGTGAAATGCACTTCCACCTTTGGCCTTTTTTTCGTTTAAATACTGAATTGGATCTCCGCAAAGTAGACGCTTACCTTATACCTAATAAGGAGTTGTCTGGAAGAGACCGAGCTCAAGCGATAAGACTGCCTATTGTAAGAAGGAAGGACTGCTCTCTGGAAGAGACGTTGTGGTTAGGCCCCTGTATTATTTTGGTGTAATAATATTTTTGCATTCATGATATTTATTACATGATAGATGGTATGGACATGTACATAGACGTAATGAAGACCATATTGTGAAAATTGCTCTAAACATGCCTGAGAAATAAAGAGGCAGAGGCCAGCGACCTGCGTCAGAACCTGACCTGCGTTTATTCAAATATAAAAAAGACCTCCAGAAAGCCCAATTGCCTGAACCGACAACGCGGGATAGACTATCCTGGCGCAGAAGTGTGAGGAGATCCGACCCAAAATGACGGGAAAAGGGAACGACAAAGAAGAAGAATATTTTTTCATTCATACATTCATTCGTTCGTTCATTCATTTGTTATTTCATTCGTTCGTTCGTCCATTCATTCGTACATTCATATATTGACTACCCTGTTAAGTATATACTTACTATTCTGTTCCGCTATAGATATTATTTGCATTGGCAATCTGTCCATTTGCTCAACCATCGTGCAAGATCAAGATATATTTGTCACATCGGCAATTAGATTTATTGAAGTCTAATGAGCGGATAGGTTTTCGATGTGATACGCTAATTAATTTTAAGATTGCGTCAATGGACCTAATTGAGGTAGTATATCTGATTGACTTCTGGGTCTTAGCAGAGATGAGGACAGCGATGGACAGAACTTTTCAGAAAAGTCTTGTTTTCCTAGTAGGTATACCTAAACTTTTGAAAATTTCAGGGTCATTAGTGCGAATATATATTTCAACAGCTCATGATTGACCACTGCTATACAGAGCCTCCTTATATTAATTGGAGGGGTTTTCCATAAAACCACGCTTGGTAGGCGGATCGATGATCGCTGTAAAGGTGTTAGATAACACACTCCTTGTGAAATCGCTCAGTCGACTTTTACGATATTCGCGAGCCGTGTTGGAGGGGTTACCGGTACGGTTGGGAAAATTACAGCTGGTATCTTTTTTTTATTGTATGACGGAGAAGCGCTTGGCCTTGATCTCACACGAAGCGGAAAGGAAGCACACTTCACCCGAAATCCTCAATTGCTTGGGGATCTGGCTATCTTACCTCTAAATGCCGGAACACTATTACAATTTAGAATTATTGTCATAGCGACAGACTTAGGAAAGATGGTGTTAGCTAGCCAGTCGGACTTAAACAAAGTCCTACCGACCAAACCAAGCCAATACTGTTCTCCCCTGGGGATCGAACCTAGGACCTCTGGATCTGACACCGGTAGGCGAACCACAGACCTCTGTGGCTTAGTGGTTCTCCTACCGGTATCAGAGGTGGTTTCAATTATATCTTTATAATCCTCATACAAACATACCAACCAAATCGAGCTTATTACCTTGATGGCTGCTATGATACTCCGAGTATTTCAAAATAGCTCATTCAGTTAAGACCAAAAGTACCTTTTTGTATACCGATGGGTTAAATTTTGACCTTGTCTTGTCTCGCTCTACGCCAGAGCAAGAAAAGCCCTGGCTCTCCCGCGCTTCGACGAAACACAGCGAAACCAGCCGTATCAGCAAACGAAGCCAGCGATTCCCTTGCCCAGGGTAGATCACTAGTCAGTAGATCACACCTACTCAAAAATCCTATAAAAAATATATGTATTTTATTGAAGAGACTATGACTGAATCAAGGCCACAGAATAAATTGCATTGACTGTTGAATGGTCCAGTACCATTCAGCACCTAATAATACAATAGATCGTATTACAAGTTCCAATTGAAATGTTTATCTCAATCTCTCTGCAAGGTACATCGCATGTATGAACCACCCACACGATTAATCAATTCTTGTTACACATTACCAATGTACCTATATACGCGCCAACGACATAAATCGCCGTAAATTTATAATATCTACTCGTTTTTTTGTTTCTTTTTGTACGACGGGGAAGCGCTTGGCCTTCATCTTCATCGCACTTTACCCGGAATCCTCAACAAACAGAGGAACTGGCTATCTTCTAATTAACGGAACAATTATTTTTTTTAGATTTGTTGTAATGGTGACAGAATTTATTTATTGGTAAACCAACAGCTCTTAAAGTTAAATTAACAATAGCAATAGAATCAGAAAGATAATAACAAGTTTTAGGTTTCATGAAGTTTCATTGTAATATGATATAATGATATGAAATAATATATAATGATAAATATGTACATATGTAAGGAAAATGTTAGTAGGCACTGTTACTTATTAAATTATTCATTTCAAACACGATTGTTAATTGCACAAAATAAATAATTACTGAAATTCCTACTGAATCCAATAAGGTATATGAGCAAAAAGATCAGTCAATATATATTATTTTTACTTTAAAGCACGAGCAAATAAGGCCTAAGGGCCTATTTACTCAAGTCATGTCCCTTTATACACGACTCTATCTACCTACTTTTATGAAACGGCTACTTTGCCGGTATAGGTGTTCTAGAGACGTGACGTTTTCCATTCGTATACCACCTTAAACCACCATTGAACCACACCCAAGATAAATCGGTCAAGGCCTCGGTCAAAATGGTCACCACGCTACTTTTAATTTCTTTGCCGAAAACCACCAGCATGCCCAGGCCTCTACCACCTCTCTTTACAAGCGTACGGTAATCACATCCGCGAAAGCTCAGAGGTCTGAATAATCTGGTGATGTGTGAACTTGTTTCTCGTTATATCGAATATATCTCGAGATAATGTGTCGGGTTTATTTCGTAATCGAAACGGTAAAATGCTTTTATTACTGACGCTGACATTCAGATTCGCGACGCATCGTTTGTTATGGGAAAGTTCAACTAAAGTTTCATACATCACATCAACACAGTTGGATTGAGGAGGCCTAGGAGGAAAATCTATTGATCTTTCTTCACTGGCTTTAGCTAGGGGTGACGGCTGAATGATATGACTATTGATTAAAGACCCTATCCTTCATGCGTAGGCCTATTGCACAGGTAGTCCTTATGCAAGTATTGAGGTCATTACTCATTTTAATAAAAAAAAGGTCCTCATTCGAAACTGGAGGAGATTTACCATTAACCCACCACGCTTGGTTGGTGATCGCAGTATCGGTGGTACACGTACGAAATCTGGCGAGATTCCTTAGTCAACTTTTAAGAAATTCGTGCCTTCTTTTCTTATTGTATGACAGGTAAGCACTTGGCCTTCATCTCACCTGGTTACAAGTTGAGATAAAGCCGAAGGTGGAGGCGCACTTCACCCGGAATCCTTAACAAGCTGAGGAACTGGCTATTTACCTCTAAATGCCGGAACAAAAATTTTAGAATTGTTATTATGGCGACAGAATTAGGTAAGATGGTGGTAGCTAGCCAGGCGGACTTAATAAAAGTCCTACCACCAACCAAACCAAGCACAATATATTGTACTCCCCATGGGGTTCGAACCCTCTGGACCTCTGGATCTGAAATCGGTGGGTTGAACCACTAGACCACAGAGGCGGTTTACTAGACCACAGATGCCTCAAGCAAAGCTTGTAACATGGGGTCTATAGATTACGACGAATAATACTAATATACTTTTTTTTTATACAACTATGATACAATGGTGTGAGGTCAGTTAAATGGGTTTGGAAATTAGTTCACACTTCATTTCAAACGTATTTGAATGTCTACCACCTACATACAAAGGCGTGCTCAAAAGCTTAACCTTTAGGTGCCTCCGGCTCAAGTGCTAGGTTAAATCCTTGATTATACTAGTCTGATTACTGTCGTGAATTTCAGTATTATGGTTCAGGATGGATTCAGGCGTCACTTTTTGCAGAACTATTTCCATGAAAACCGAAAAAATGTTCTTGACAAATCCGCTAGGTTCCTTGGAAAAATCACATAGACAGAATGCTAAGTATAGCAGCAAGACTACATTTCCTGAGGATACTTCGCGTAGAGCGGAACACGTATCGATTAGATTGAATCAAAGGAACTTCGCGGATTTATCTGTTTTCATTGTGTTAAGAAAACACCACTTGATAAAAGCAAAATAAACACAATTCTATTCTTATTCTGTTCTATTATAGCTACAGGCGATAGATTGACCAATATCAGTCAGATGTATTAAGTAATGTGAATTGAAATTCAAAAGTCATTTCATGATATATCTATACATATTTGCATGAAGTAATTCTCATTTGGTAGTGCAAGTTTAAACTAGTTGAAACTACCTCTACCAAGAATTACCTCATGCATATCGTGACAGGTTAACTGGAAGAATTAGGCAATTCACGGCGTGTCAAGGGTGATAGTGATAGATAAAAATATTTATTGCACTTATACATGTATGTACGTACATGGGCAAACTATGAAGCATTTTAGAACCCTTGTATATGGCCCGGGTGGTGTTATTGAATGGTGATCCCAATTCTAGTCTATCTGATCATGCTAATATAAAGTTAGGGTACAGACATTAGATCGCGCAGAAAGGTGCGGTTGGAGTTTTAACCGCCTTTGTAGTCTAGTGGTTACACACCAGTATCAGACCTAGAGATGACGGATTCGATCCCCAGGGGAGTACAAATTTGTGTTTGGTTTGGTTGGCGATGGGACTTTGCGTGTGCTGATACTGAAAGTGTTTTCCTACAAACAGCCTTTTTCATATATTTTGATTTTAATCGTGTTATTGGAAAAGTAACTAACCACAGACACGGATTATTCCTATTCAATTATACGAGCAAAATTTCATTCGAATCGGACGTATAATAACGATAAACTACGTTTGTACCTAAGTTCTTGCGACAATATTGAAATTCTTGAAAAAAAACTTGAAATGTGGCATGAATGTACTTACTTTCTTACTGTATGCCAGGGAGATCAACACAACATATACTAGGAAGGTATCGGTAAATACTATTAGGTACGAGTTGACGGAATCCTGACAACCTCGCATAACATTATCGCACATCGTACATCAACGGCCCATTAGTGTCCACTGCTGGACAGAGCCTTCCTTCAAAGCTGGAAGGCTATGCCATAACCACCACGCATGGCATGCGGATTAGTGATATCAGTAAAGGTGTAGATAATACACAGAAGGAAGCTGCTGCCCTTCTGGTGAGATGCCTTAGTCGGCTTTTTCGTAAAAGCCGACTAAGGCATCTCACCAGAAGAGAGTTATGGATGTCGTCATCCATTGACTGACTTGGAGGGGTCAAATCTCAAGCCGCGGCCGCCATGGCATCGCACCCTCAATGCCTATATAAAAGGAGATTTCCCATTTGAAAAAAAAGGTAGCTGTACCAATACTATTTATCGTAGGATAGGGTAAAGGTAGCTGGCACTATTTTAGAACGAACTTTTCCAAATGAAAATGGTGCTTACTAACAAGGTGTGATACTATGCTAAATTATAATGAAAAATAATGATTGAGCGTCACCAAGTAATAGTATGGTCATGGCCAACCTTCACCTTTCATTCACGTGTAGCATAATCACTACCAGTTGTGTCACCAGACTTCAGTGATTACAAGTTCAAGTCTTAAAGTATAAAAAGTCGCGTGTGACCCGCAATCTGCACATTCACCTACCTGCATCACTCAATCGCAACAATGGTCGCTAAGGTGAGCTGAATTTCGCAAAATAAATCTTTGCAAAAATAAGTTAAGCCAAAACCTGTCATGCTAGTTTCAAGTGCAACGCGTCAGTATTGAACTGGTCTGGAAGACTTATAGACCGTTTGTAACGGTCCAACGGTCCTTAACCCAACCTTTCCCATTGTACATAAATAGGTAGTGTGTGTGTGTGAAATTAATGTCCTGTAATATTTATTTATTATTTATTTATTTAATTGTACATATTTTTAATAAATGTTAGTCCAGTTAAAGTTAATTTTGTTCTTAGTCATTTCTGAACTTATTTTTGTAAAGTGGTCGAAAATCGACCAGAAAATATATTCATAAAAAATGTTTAGTTTTCTGGAGTTGTTGTCATTCGTTCTATGGAATATGGCGCCGTTTTTTCGTGGTCCTATTATATTTTCCCTTTGGCTCACGAGGGAGAACTATTTCTCGTAGTTCCATTACTATTTATCTACTTACTGTACCCATATAAAAATAAGGATGCGAGGTTTGCTAAAAATATTAATGTTGAAAACATAAATACCATCGGATAAAATACGTTTTTTTTTCTTATTTTGTACAACATGGAATACTTACCTACTTATATTTCACAAATTAATCCGTTGCATCCATTGCCCTACTACGATTATTAAAACGGCCATAGGAAACATATTTTTTATAAACAGTGTTACTTGTCGAATAAGGAAGTATCTTCTTTGATTCGCATGTATAATTAATTGTGCACTCGTATTGTAGGTATTATCTTAAGCCAAATCGCTTTCATAATCAATCTAATAATCTAAACAGTAATATCTAATAATCATAATATCACTCGTGTGCGAATTAATCTTAAAATGGGTCCGAAGTTTTCTCGTAGCGTTTTAAATATTTATTGACCGCGATATTTAAACGCAAAATCTTAACATATAAAAGCTGTCCGCTTGCTTACACAGCTAAGTAAATAAGTATTTACTTCATAAATAGCAATTAAAATAGATTAATGGCACTTAATTTGATAGCAATGTCTTTTATAACGGCATCAGGAACTTGTAGGTACTTAGGTACACATCTCTCAGCACTGATAAGTACAACTTTGGTCAAATTACCTTCGATTGAATGTACATCCGAATCTACTAAAGACATGTGTTAATAGTACCGAGGCCATAACATTGTATGTATTATATGATACGAGATGTACCACATTGGTAGGTATAGATGTAGGTACTAGGTACTAGCCTAAAAAGGACGCTCCTCCATACAAAGAACGTGTATCGACACATGCACATACATATGTTTTTGCTTTGTTATTGAATGTTTAGTCACTGGCCGAACGGCAGGAAGGTCTTTGTCATTGGTTGTTGCTTGCCATTCTCATTCATTAATTAATTTGGTCCCGATGCCGAACACGATTTAACGTTCCGAAAAAAAAAAAAAAATACAGAAATGTTGACTTCGGCTTTGAACAATAATCTAAATAAAATAAATATTACAGGATTAAATTAATATCTATGTTTAACACACAAATTATTGTCCGTGGTATGACTCGAACCTACAGTTTTAAAAGAAATATTAATTTGTATCTACAGTACTTATAGGTAATTAGAAAAAGTTCGTAAAATTCGTAAACTTTGTCCGATTTCGCTTTCTACAACGATTTTTACAAGTGCTTTGAAATGCTAATTTATATATGTTAATTTTGTCCGTGTAGATTTTCGCCGTCCTCGCCCTGGCCTGCGCCGCCGCCGCCATTCCCCTGGAAGCCGTCTACAAATACGAGGCCGAGGCGCCCGCTCACTACGAGTTCGAATACTCCGTCCACGACACCCACACGGGAGACATCAAGCAGCAGAAGGAATCCCGCGCCGGAGACGACGTGCACGGCTCATACTCCCTCGTGCAGCCTGACGGCGTGCACCGCATTGTGGAGTACTCCTCCGACAAGGAACACGGATTCAACGCGAACGTCCGTTACGAGGGACACCCCATCGAAGCCCCCAAGGTGTACGCCGCCGCTCCCGCTAAGATCGCCTATGTTGCCCCGAAAGTAGCGTACGTCGCCCCTCAGATCAGCTACGCTGCCCCGAAAGTAGCGTACGTCGCCCCTCAGATCAGCTACGCTGCCCCGAAAGTTGCCTACGTTGCCCCGAAAGTTGCCTACACTGCCCCCGCCAAGGTCGCGTACGACGGTCCTTCTCTAGCCCACGTCACCTTCTCTTCTCCTGTTGTCTCTTATCACCACTAGACTGATACTGTATATAAACTGCGGACTCTCATTTTGACGATAATCTTATTGCTATGACTGATGATTGAGTTACAATCGTCTTAAATACGGGTGGCGTAA
This sequence comes from Venusia cambrica, assembly GCA_951394065.1. NCBI lineage: Eukaryota > Metazoa > Arthropoda > Insecta > Lepidoptera > Geometridae > Venusia > Venusia cambrica. The sequence goes on from OX596035.1 coordinate 13,917,562, forward strand.
GAATGAGCGTCCGTTCTAGTTATTTTGTTTGGTAAATGAATAGTTGTTATTAAATTATTTATTTGATACTTTATTCCTGTTTCATCATTTTCTATACTCACCTAAACCTGTAACAAAACTAAAACTGCAAAGATATTTTGGTACATACTACTAAAACAATCTGAGCATAAACAACATTCTTCATTTCAGATTTAAATATTTTCTTATATGCTGGCTAAATATATAATTTACAGTTTACCGTTTGGTACCGCAAATAGCCCAAACTACTCATTAGAACCGACGTAAATCAATATAACAAGTCTTACAGTACACACACACACAGAATAAAAAAAAACTTGATATACTCAGGGTATCGCTTAGGGTAAGTACCTAAGTCATTCATTCATGGAAACTGTGTATGATTCTATATTAAGCTTCTTCAAAGCGCCACTAAACTTTCTGCTAGTACATTCAAACAGTATTAAAGAATAGGATAATTAAAAATGCCTACCTACTACAAAATTAGTGACTATATCTACAATAAGAACGCGTGGCCTGATGTTGCTATACCAGTTGACAGCTAAATGGTATTTTTTTATGTTAACTACCGTCGTTAGGTGGTAATCAATGTTTTAAGATGGTATTAAGTATTTAGGTTTATGATGTAGGTACTTATAAATGTTATTAAAATTATTTAAAACTCTGTACCTAAATATCGTATGGGTGATCAAAAAATTAACTAGCCCGAGGTTCTTGTCTTTCTCCTTGTGTGCAAGTCGCGATTCCGAACAGGTGGTAAATTTGACGTTTCAAAAAGATCGTAAATAATTTTAATGAATAAACGCATTCTGATTTTGATTTAATAAGTAACTTATCATTTTCAATTAATATTTATTTTTGATATTTTATTAATAATATTTTTATGATTAAAATTTGTATGACTTTTGACACAGCTCAGTTGGTAGTAGCTCTACTTTCTGCGTTGTAGGTTGTGGTTTTGATTCCCACCCAGGACATACATTTGTGTGATGAAATGTTTGTTCATATTTGGGTGTTATGTTCTATGATAAATATGTGTTAACAAAAAAAATGGGTAGGAAATTAAATATTATTATGCCCGTAATCTAGTTCCCATATTAGTTAGTAGTTAGGACGCTGTGTGAAATGAATTTCCTGTTGTAATGTACCTATTATTTACTGATGGCTACGCGTGAAGCGTTTTTGTTACGCTCGATTTCAGCTATTTCGTCGTAAACGTATTAAAATACGGTTATTGATGGTAAAACCAAACAAGTGAGTAAATAAATCAAAATTTGAATGAAGAAATCCACTTTGAAAGTGTCAAGAGTTTCATTGAAGGCTACGCGCCATGTTCCAATAATGATCAAATTAAATTTAATTTTTAATTGGTGATAGCCAAGCGTTCGACCACCAGCTCACTTGAAAAACAAGGAAATGATGGAGCACGCTTGTCTTAAATGAACCTTTTTACTCTGGACTTTGGACTCCTAGATTATACGAGAAGACAGACAGTTCAAGGAGTTCCATTTTATCAGTATTCATAAAAGGTAGAGTGGAATTGATGTGTTTGGCAGAAATTAAAACTACTTGGTATTGCAACCTGTCGTACTAGTCCGACCGTGGAAAGAGAAATCAGGTCGCTGAAATATGAAATAGTAAGTAGTTGGTTTCAAATCCTGATATTGCATTATTGAATGTAAAGTTTATGTGTGCATTGGACGAAGGTCAAAGTATTCTTTTTAATTCACTATATTTAGGTTGGTCAAATGTAGAGGGAAGAACCATCTTAATTCAATTAAATGTACAATTAAACTAACGATGTACAAAGGAATCAGTTAGCAAGCAGTAGAAAAGTTAATCAAAATCAGAATTTGATACGTGTCACTAAAAATACGAAAATTTATAAAAGCATTTTATTGATTAGCTTCTGTTTATTTTCGAATGTTAAGTTAGTTTCTTCATCTAAGGTAAAGTTATAAATCGCGAGGAAACCAAACGGTCACTGTTAGAGCCACCAATATAAAATACCATCCCTATCCGCATTGGGTCCTCTATGAGGATCAATATTGAAATGAGTTTCTCGAGTGACTTACTTACACTTAGACTATATGTGCTTTTTTTTATTGTTGACAAATGTGCGCCCAACCGCGCGGTAAGGGGCTTGCAACTAACCAACGACCAATAATGACTATATAATCTACACTTTTTAAAGGTTCCGTACCCGAAGAAGCCAACGAGATCCTATCACTAAGCCTCTGCAGTCCGTCCTTCCGTCTGTCTATCAGCGGAATGAATCCTGTGAACCGTATTAGGTAAAAAAATGACATTTTCTCAGTGCCGCTATAACAAATAATAAAAATAAAATACAATTAACTAGAAGTTCGCCCCGAACTGAGATCTCGTGATTTCTGGTTTGAGTTAGGTATTTAACCACGTAGATTATTTCTCAAATAGAACGTAATTAACAAACGGTCGGAGTGTACTTTCATTACACCTTACTTACCCTTTTTCTCAATCTCTCTTTATTCGCCTGAGTATCCGAGACACTCTCTGCTAACTCTAAAATCTACCCTTAATGATCTAATTTACGACATCGCTCTACTACATCCGTGGGCTCGAGCCTACGGAAGTCGTAAAGTCAACCGAGGGGCTTCAACAAAAAGACAACAGCTTTTAAAAACTGTCTGCCAAGCGTGGTGTTTATGGCCAAATCTTACAGTTTTAGAGGAAGTTTTGTTCACATTGTGGTGGACAATAATTTGCTGTTGTTGTGAGATATGCGCAGTCAAACCCCTTGCATGACATCCTATAAGTAATTCTTGGATTTTTTCGACGCCCTTGGTTTGACTACCTACCCCATTGAGAGAATTACAAAAAATAAATATACCAGTTTTCATGAGATTTCGAATAGGTACCTACCCTCTCTTATCTTACAAGACCTGATGATAATCTTTTGCCCCTTCAACTTTAATAACCACCCTTATTAAGGGCAAAAATAAACTAATTTTCAATCTGCAGTCTCAACCCCCATTTTAATTATATTTCAAGTTTTCACACATTTTCATGACTTCAATCTTATTCACCCCTTTTGCAACGCTTAATGTGAATACAGGGGTGGTTTCGGCAAATCAAAAAAACAAGTTAACCCTTTTTAACAGTATATCCTACAAGACATTATTAAGCGTTTTACCTTAATAAACAGCCCCTTTTTTTACAAAAACCACTTAATCTATATTTTATGAATGTGTAGGTAGCTGTTACTCTTTCAAATAATACCCCACATGCCAAAAAACTTCATGTCTCACTTAACACCCCTATTTATCAAAAACAACCCGTGTCAAAAAAATCCTCATACATATTGATGAGTATTAATATAATCTCCGCATATTCAAAATTATGAATTGATGGGATCAGCCATTCAAAAGATATGGGCGAAAACTTGTATTTATTTTCACCCCAATATCTCAAAACCTACCCCATTTTTCAAAAATCCCCCGCGACAACCAAATTCTATTTGCGTTATCTCTTTACAGTTTAAATTTCATGAAAACCGGATAACCCGTTCGAGAGTTATGCCGTCACATACATACATACATACATACATACAGTGCCAGATTTCCTAACTTCACTGAGAGATTCAAGAATTCAAGGGGAATTCCCCTTGAATTCTTGAATTTTACTAAAACTACAGTATACCATACCATTTTTGCCTTGAAACGTGGGTCGGAACCCTCGGTGTGTGGTAAGTCCGCACTTGGCCTGTTTATTTTTCTACATTTTTAATTGCACGAGCGGGAAGCACTTGGCATTCACATGATTTCAAGTTATGATCAGACCGAAGGTGGAAGCGCACTTCACCCGGAATCCTCAAAAGTCTGAGGAACTGGCTATCTTACCACAACACTTTAGAATTGTTGTTATGGCGACAGACTTAGGCAAGATAGTAGCTAGCCAGGCGGATTTAAGCAAAGTCTTAACACCAACCAAACCAAGCACATTGCACATTGTACTACAAACCCGGAATCTCTGGATCTGACACTGGTGGGCGTACCACTAACCCACAGAAGCAGTACCTATATACCTAGCATAGATTACGTTGGCATACCTAGAAGATAAGCCTCAAAGATCCCAAAAACTTACGCACCATCACATCTATTAATCTAATAACTGTTAGACAAAGCCTCGACCAAAACTATAAGAAGAGTTTTGTTATAATCACCACGCTAGGCAGGTGGTCTGGTGATCGCAGTAAAGGCGTTCAAAAACACATCAGAAGGAAGCTCTTCTCTAATACGACAGCCGAGGGCTGAGTTAGAGAGGTCGATTAAAGCCGCGACCTTCACGACAAGTATTGAAATCAATGCTTAATTAATCGGTTAAAAGTATCAGAATGGTATGTCTCTGTGGCCCAAGACCAGGTGGGTCAAGTGCACCGCAAACGGGTTTTCTTGCAAATTCACAATTATCTTACTTAGAGTACAGTTCATAGTTTTGGGCAATAATGTGTTGTATTTGAAATGCCTCCCACATGCATAAGTAGGTAATTAATATTGATAGTGACAGATCGCTACGCGAGGTTAGTAACGATATCAGCGAGTGCCTGTTTTACCTACTGTCAATCACATCAGACCATTACGTGAATTTTGGGTCAACATGTCGAGTATTACATTTTATTAACCCTACGATGATTTAAATGTCAGACGCCTATGTTGGCTGTAAATTATGACGCCAGGGCTGTTTGCCTACAACCGCTCGAAAACCAACGTTACATCAGGCTTTAGCGTTGTTCACAAACTGTTATAATGACTGTTATAATGACACAAAAATTCACAACCCGCGACAGGACTCGAACCCGCATCTATTCCTAAAGCCGGAAACTCTCTTACCAACCGCACTACGAGGGTCCTGACGCAGATTCCGAATTATGTCATATCTCTCAACTTGAGCGCTGATTTAGCCATATTGTTCACATCTATGGTTCGCCCACCGGTTTGATCCTCAGAGGGGTACACATTTTTGTATGGTTTGGTACCACCATCTTACCTAAATCTGTCACCGTACCAACAGTTCTAAATTGTTGTGTTCCTGCAATTAGAGCTAAGATAGCTTAGCCTCATAGTTCCACAAATATTAAGAAGGCCTTATAAAGTAAGTAATCATTCATTGCCTCTTTATGGCAATCTATTTTTTTATCTATGACGGGTGGCTTCTGTTTACTTGCAACATATATACCCTCCGGGTTTTCAAAAACATTGCGGGGCTTTTGATTGAGGCGACACGTGACCCAAGGGCTGGCTCTTATTTAGGCGAGCGAATTAGCATAGCTATTCAGCGTGGCAATGCAGCCAGTGTCTTAGGCACGCTTCCGTCTGGTACTGGTCTGGAACAGTTGAGTTACGTAAGTAAGCTGATCCTTTGTACATAGTTAGTTTAATTGTACTTTTTATTTAATAAATGTATATATTATTAAAAAACATATATACAGTATAACTTACCAACCTCTGAGTTTACCCTTATATAAGCATTATGTGTTCCTGATTATTCAATATATTTTTTCGTTACTTGAATGGTTCTATATCTATACAACATGTTCGTGGAGTAAGTTATACACGAATACCTACTTATTTTTAATTTGTGATATACGAACCTTTGAACACCTGCTCACTTGAAAAACAAGTAATATGTATAATATAGAAACTATTCGCTGGACTTATAACTCCAATATTGCACTTGATATAAAACTCATTTACCATTTGTGAATCGCAGATAATTCTAATTTATTTTAACTTTCGGAAACTGAACACATAATAATAACATTTGGGACATTTGCTATTTCATACATTTTTATTTTTACGATTTTGCTGTGCACTTAATCTTACCAATGTGTGTTCTTACCAATGTGTGCCTAAAATAAGTGACTTATTTTATTTATTAATGCCGGAAAGAGGAACGACCCGGTAAATCATTTAGTATATTGTTACAACAGGCCTTTATAGTTAAAATTGAATTCAACTAGAAATTCCTATTCTTATCATAATTATAGTCTACTATATTTACTAACTATTTGCAGTGTTATACGTTATATAACACTACAAAGCAATACGCTAAGGTCATGGCCATCCATCACCATTCATTCAATTGTAGCATAATTAGCCCGCCCAGTTGTGTCACCAGACTTCAGTTATAACAAGTTCAAATCTTAAAGTATAAAAACTGGTGTGTGACCCGAAATCTGCACATTCAACTATCTGAATCACCAACAAGCAACAATGGTCGCTAAGGTGAGCTGATTTTAAAATATAAATTCGTGCAATAATAAATCGACCAAAGTTTCACGAAAAAAAATCAACGATTATTGAATCATCGTAATAACTCCTGACCGGAACCTACATACACATTTTTATCAGAAACTTCGTTTTTTGTAAGATCCTGAGCAAATTTATGCACGTGTTTTTAAAATGCTAATTTTGTCCGTGTAGATTTTCGCCGTCCTCGCCCTGGCCTGCGCCGCAGCCGCCATTCCCCTGGAAGCCGTCTACAAATACGAGGCCGAGGCGCCCGCTCACTACGAGTTCGAATACTCCGTCCACGACACCCACACGGGAGACATCAAGCAGCAGAAGGAATCCCGCGCCGGAGACGACGTGCACGGCTCATACTCCCTCGTGCAGCCTGACGGCGTGCACCGCATTGTGGAGTACTCCTCCGACAAGGAACACGGATTCAACGCGAACGTCCGTTACGAGGGACACCCCATCGAAGCCCCCAAGGTGTACGCCGCCGCTCCCGCCAAGATCGCCTATGTTGCACCGAAAGTAGCTTACGTCGCCCCTCAGATCAGCTACGCTGCCCCCAAAGTAGCTTACGCCGCCCCTCAGATCAGCTACGCTGCCCCCAAAGTTGCTTACGTCGCCCCTCATATCAGCTACGCTGCCCCGAAAGTTGCCTACACTGCCCCCGCTAAGGTTGCGTACGACGGTTCTTCTCTAGCCCACGTCACCTTCTCTTCCCCCGTTGTCTCTTATCACCACTAAACTGATACTGTATATAAACTGCGGACTCTCATTTTGACGATCTTATTGCTATGTTTGATGGTTGTAATACGGGTAGCGTAAGAATGAGCGTCCGGTCTAGTTATTTTGTTTGCTAAGTGAATAGTTATTATTAAATTATTTATTTGATACTTTATTTCTGGTTCATAATTTTCTACACTTACGTAAACCAACTGCAAATTTATTTTGTTACTGAAAACAAACTGAGCATGGACAACAATCTCAACTAAAGAGTTCCTCTAGTATCTGCCGGCACAAATTAAAATCCTTTTTTATTAGGGGCTAGAAGGCGCTTTGTAAAATTAATGTCCTGTGATATTTGTTTTATTTATTATTTATTTATATATGCTGGCTAAGTTAAAGAAATATAGGTTTTAAGTTTGGTACTGCAAAAAGTCCAAAATACTTATTAGATCACACGTAAATTTATATAAATGCCTCACAGCTCTGTTTTCGGCGATGTAGGTTAAGGGTTCACTTCCCACCCAGGCCAAACTTTGTGTGAGGGACATAAATGTTTGTGAATAAAAAGTGTGCTTTCATTACACTTTCTTAAGTTTTCTCAACATACTTAAGCACTTTTTCCTCGAACTCTCTTCATTCACCTGAGAGTGTTCAACAAGAGAGGCTCTCTCTTGTTGCTAACGTAATGTAACATCCTTACTAACATGGAACAAAGGTTGATGTGGTTTTAAAAAATGCTCTCAAATTCTGTTTCCTTAGGATTAAAAATACCCCTCCAGCCCACGGATGTCGTAAAGTCAACCTAAGCAACTTTTTTCTTTGTGTTAAAGAAACTTTAACTGTACGTACTTTTATTGCAAGTGTTGCAGAAATCTTTACACCATTTACAAAGATTACACACTACCTGCGCTCACCCAAAGATCCACTTGAAAAACCAGGAGTGTATAAGATTGATTGTAGCTGTGGTAGTTCATATATTGGCCAAACAAAGCGCACAATAGCTTGTCGCGTGAAAGAGCACATTAGGGCGGTGACTCTTTTAACTCTTTTAACTACAGACCTTTCCATCTACGGAGAATTCACCGACAATCATATGATAAGCGAAATTAAAAAAAATACACATTCTACAGCTTACTGATTTTAATGAAACTTTTCATAATTAATTACTGATATCATTGGCAAGGATCATGTAAACTTTTCTACCATTACCTATCCGCCCCTCTGAAGGGGCGAATAGGTGTGAAAACGTTTGTACGTACATTTTTACTGGAAATGATTTGGAATAAGAAACTTAGTTTTTTTTATGATAGCAATCCATAATATAACCAACTTCAATTTCTTAAAAATATATCCCGTTTGAGTACTACAAACTAAAGTTTTTTTTAAATAAATTGAATATTTTAGTGTGACTAAATGTTCCTAAAGATACTAAACAAAGTAAATTATGAAATATTTCTTCTACGAGTTCATTGATCATCATCGTTTTAGAGGCTTTAAAATAAACTTACGTAATATATGAGTTTTATGTCTCTGTAGAGTTTAATACGTGCGAGGGGTCTTAGCTGCTCGTTGTGTTTTTTATTTCTCTTTCCATAAATTCAATCCAATTTGATTAGAAACAGGGTATAAATATTAAACTAACTATGTACAAGGATAGCAGTCGGGTTACCTAAGGATCTTTAAGAATGGTCTATAGGTAACTCAACTGTTAGTGACCAATGCCAGAAGGAAGCGTGACCTAGACACTGGTTTCATTGCCACGCTGAATAGCTATTCTAATCAGCTGTTCTCTATTCTCAAACATACGTATAGCCTTATCGGATCGGATTCGGTAGTATCCGATGGACATTCCGGGAACACTATTCTTAACTCCGAAATCTAAAAATATTAACTTCAATCTTATTAGTATTTGAAACTTCCGACAGCAGATTTTCAAAATTGGTATGAGAATAGCGATTCTATGTCAAATGCGACAAAAAGAGATGTTTTCGATCTGAAAACTTTCCGTGTGTTAGAATCGCTACACAGGAATCCAATAAGTAATCATATTGCTTGACTGCCAAAGCAGTTGCTCTATATGATGTTTGGATGTTTGTTACTCAATCTCACAAAAACGGCTGAACGGATTTGAATGAATACGAAAGCTTGTATAATATCATACAACGAATGCGGTGCGTGCTGCGCGTATCTACTTGTGCTGAAAAATGTGTAAACGCCCTTATCAGCAACCTGATAACGACCGAAGACTATGATACTAAACTTTTTGTACCTACACCTACCTTAGATTGACTAAGCCTCTAAGATTAAAAATAATGTTTATTATAAATTTCATGTAAAAAGTACGTAACTACAGCTTCAGAATACCCCTTATTATTAAGCTTGTGTTTTGATTTTCCTTGATAATAGTGTACCTAATAAGGGAACTGAAGTTTAGAACGAAAAGTTCTAAACTTAAATACCACGATTAGATTTATATTAGAATATAAGATAGAGTCCAATTTAAGTTTGATCCGCGAATAATGATATACCAATATACTGTTGAACAGACAGAGCAGCCTCACCTCGCTTGGATGGCGGATTGGTGGTTTCAGTAAAGGTGATCAATAATTCACAGAAATAAGCGGCTGCTCTTCATCAGGTAAGATCCCTGAATCGACTTTTACGATATACACGTGCCGAGTTATTTGTCGTAGCGGTCGCGTGTAAAAATCAACATCGATAATTTACTACAAGGAATGGCTTTCTACTGAACTTGGCACTACCTACAAACCTACTGAAACTGGCAAGTAGGTAAATATAATAATGATTAATCGGCTAAAAGTATTGTGATCGTAAATCTCTGCAGCTGTGTGGTGCATGTTCTAGGCAAATAACGTGTTGAATAATATGCATGTATACCTTACGTATATAAAATGCCTCCTACATGCACTATAGTGACAGGTTGTTACGCAAAGTTAGTTACTTTATCAAACGACTGACCGTTTTACCTACGGCAATTCACAGGAATTCCATTACCACAGAGTAAGATTAAATTTTAGTTTTGGACACAAGCCGAGAATTTCACAAGAAAGATGAAGAAATTATATATAATATATTAATAATTTATTTTTAATCAAGTAAGATTACAAACAATGTAAACAATTAGTATAACTACTCGAAATCCAATAAAGATAACTTTATCTCCGAGTAAATTTGGGAAATCCGGCACTGTATGTATGTGACAATGTTTGTGACGGCAATCGGCATAACTCTCGAACGGATTATCCGATTTTCATAAAATTTAAACTCTAAAGTGATACGGTAAATATAAATTGATAGTCGCGGGGGATTTTCGATAAGTGGCGTAGTTTTTGAGATATTGGGATGAAACACATTTTTCAAGACAAGAAATACATTTTTTCGATCAATTCAAAATTTTGAACATGTAGAGGTTGTAATAATAACCATCAATCGTTACGAGGATTTTTTTGACACTAGGGAAGTTTTTGAGAAATAGGAGTGTTGAGTGAGACAAGAAGATTTTGGCTTGTGGGGTGTCATTTGAAAGAGTATCGGCTGCACATTCATAAAATATATATTTTACTTATAAATAGGGGTTGTTTTCGTAACAAAGGGGTGCTTATTAATTAATTAAAGGGTTAAAACGCTCGGTATGTCTTGTAGGATAGACTATTAAAGGTGGTTAACTTTACAATTAACTTTCTTTTGATTTGCTGAAACCAGGGGTGGTTTCAGCAAATCAAAAGAAAGTTAATTGTAAAGTATTTAAAATTAAGGGTTACAAAAGGGGTGAATAAGATTGAAGTTTTGAAAATGTGTGAAAACATGATATATCATAATGTAATAGGGGTAGACTGCAGATTTCAAAATAAGTTTATTTTTGCCCTTATTAGGGGTAGTTTTTAAGATTAAGGGGGCAAAGGATGATATTTTAGTTATCCACTCAATAGGGAAGGATGCCGATAAAATCCAAGAATTACTTTTGTGGTGTAATGCAAGTGTTTTGACTGCGCATATTCCATATCAACAGTAAATTATTGTCCACCACAATGTGAAAAGAACTCCTATAGTTGTAAGGTTTCGCCATAATCATCACGCTTGGCAGACAGATTGGTGCTTACAGTTAAAGTTTTGTTAACACATAGATATCAAATATGATTTTCCCAGGTCCAATAAGAAAATATCGAATATTCTGATCAAAATGAAACGCAGTGTCTACGACTGATGATAGGGATCATCAATGACTTATGACACTGCGACCTGAATTACCACCTGTAAAAAACCGGAGTCGCAGACAGCGCTCTTTGCCGTGGCTGCTTACAGGAGGAGGAAACACTAGAGCACGTGATCCTACACAGCTTGGCTACAGAATCAGCTAGGGTGAAGGCGCTTAGCCTGGAGCAAGCATCATCGCCCACAACATCAGAATCACTTTCAATGTCGCTGTCGCGAACTCAGGCGCACAACAAGTGTCACCAACAACCCAAAGCCCTGCTCCGGTATTTTAAGGAGCTGGGCCGGCTGAGGTAGGGTTAGTTAACACAATGGGGGACAATGCACAATACACACCACAGCGGAACAGTCAGTGCAGGCCTTGGTCACCCCCACTCAGAATAAGAATAAGAATAAGAATAACACACTGAAAGAAGCTGCTGCCTATTTGGTTGACTTTATGACATCCGTAGGCTGGAGGGGTAGATTTTTAAACCACGACTATTAAGGCAACGTTTGAGAGCACTTTTCAAAACGTCATCAACCTTTATATCATTTAGTAAGGATATTATAGGTTAGCAACAAGAGCTATAATATGATAAGTTAGCCTCGAACACTTAAGGTAAGTAAGGTGCATTGAAAGCATACCTACTGTAATCGTTTGCTAATTACGTTTTATTTGAGAAATAATCTCCGTCACAAGCCAGACATCACGAAATCTCAGTTCGGGGCGAACTAATAGTTTATTAGTATTTTTTTTATTTTACCGGAAAGATGAACGACCCAGAAAATAATCAAGTCTACTACAACTTAACATGGCATATACATGAAATTGAATTTAACTAGAAATGCCTCTACCTACTTATCATAACTATAGTCTACTAATCTTTCTACAGCATCTAAAATAACTATGCTCGGTCATGGCCAACCTTCACCTTTCATACAATTATCGTAGCGTAATTAGCCAGCCCAGTTGTGTCACCAGACTTCAGTGATAACAAGTTCAAGTCTTAAAGTATAAAAACTGGTGTGTGACCCGAAATATGCACATTCAACTATCTGAATCACCAACAAGCAACAATGGTCGCTAAGGTGAGCTGATTTTACAAAATAAATTCGTGCAATAATAAGTCGACCAAAGTTTCAAGAAAAAAAATCAAAGATTATTGAATCATCGTAATAACTCCTGACCGGAACTTACATACACATTTTTATCAGAAACTTCGTTTTTTGTAAGATCCTGAGCAAATTTATGAAAGTGTTTTTAAAATGCTTATTTTGTTCATGTAGATTTTCGCCGTCCTCGCCCTGGCCTGCGCCGCAGCCGCCATTCCCCTGGAAGCCGTCTACAAATACGAGGCCGAGGCGCCCGCTCACTACGAGTTCGAATACTCCGTCCACGACACCCACACGGGAGACATCAAGCAGCAGAAGGAATCCCGCGCCGGAGACGACGTGCACGGCTCATACTCCCTCGTGCAGCCTGACGGCGTGCACCGCATTGTGGAGTACACCTCCGACAAGGAACACGGATTCAACGCGAACGTGCGTTACGAGGGACACCCCATCGAAGCCCCCAAGGTGTACGCCGCCGCTCCCGCCAAGATCGCCTATGTTGCCCCGAAAGTAGCTTACGTCGCCCCCCAGATCAGCTACGCTGCCCCCAAAGTAGCTTACGTCGCCCCTCAGATCAGCTACGCTGCCCCGAAAGTTGCCTACACTGCCCCCGCCAAAGTCGCGTACGACGGTTCTTCTCTAGCCCACGTCACCTTCTCTTCCCCCGTTGTCTCTTACCACCACTAGAAAATACAATAAGTTCTGTGGACTCTCATTCTGTCGATAGTCTTACTGCAGGGGCTTTTGTTTATGCAGGTAGCCTAAAAGCGCCAGAAATAGGTAAGTACGATTAGCGGATAGAGTGAATGTCTACCTACTGTCAAGTTATTTTGTTTGGTAAATGAATAGTTGTAATTAAATTATTTATTTGATACTTTATGTTTTTCATAATTTTAAAACCCGATCCCCAGTAGGTATGCACCATGAATTATTCATTTAAACCGAATTTTCATGAATTCGCTAGCCAAAGCTAAAAATCTACCCAGGCAGGAAACCAATCAAAACAACTTTATTTCAGGTGAAAGTAAATGTTATAGGTACCTACCTAGTTCTAAATCATAGATAGCGTTTATACTTTATTGCACACACATGAATCATAGTACAAGATAACCTAAAATTAAAAAGTACGGCAAAGGCGAGCTTAATTCTAATAAGAGTTTTCTTCCAGCAAACCTAGGTAGAGAGAAACCAGATTTTAAATAATTATTATGGGATCGTCTTAGAAGGTCATAATTTTCTTTATATTCACGTCTGGTAAATTCTGTCGATTACCTACTTTTGTATCCAAGCCTGATAGATAACAGGAATGCTAAATTTATAACAATCTAGGTACCTACTACATATGTTGATACAAAGCCATTAAAAAAAATTACGTGTATATCATTAGATAGATACGTACCTACGTTAAGACTCATACGACTTAAAAGTTTGATTTACCTACTCATTCAGACTAGTCATGCCTGCCTGGCACCAAATAGGCTTTCAATATTGAATCAACATCTATAGACATAGACATTATATCGATATCCGATATTATATTCAAGCTGCGGGGTGGTCGGTCCACCTGAATTATTCATACGGCCGCATAGTGATTTCATCTCATTGAATGGGGCAGAACGACCGGCGTGATTACGTCATCGATACGGGTCCACAATACTGTGGACATGGACAGCAGCTATGCAATCATACAATTCTGCGCCAAAAATTAGAATGCATCGTAATATGACGCTGGACTGGAGTGCAAATTAGAGCTTGAAATTTAGAGCTTCATAGACATACATGGACTCACGCCTGTTTCCCAGAGGGAAGGCCGAGTCAACTGATTTCCATTTACGCTTAATGCACGCCTCTTTTGCCTCATTCGCTCTCATCACGATCTTCATACATGCTCGTCGATATATGGTAGGAACAACCTGTTGGTTAGAGTCCGCCGAGAGCGTCTCATCCCAACTGCACCATTCACAATCGACATATGAGTATGCTTGCTTTGTGAACTTGCTTATATCTACTCTCTCTAAGCCCAAACCATCTTAGCGTTCCATCCTCAACCTATTTTACACCACACCGCTCTCTCAAACTCTGTTTCTTACTCTATTTATCAACACATGCTTCTCATAGCTCTCATCTCCGTGTTCTACTTTCAAACATCTTCTACCACACCCAACTTTCACTTCAGTGTGATGGTTTTCAGAATCCCTTCTGGGTCGACGTCAACCTTTCCCTTGACCAGTTTGTTATAGGACCTAGTTACCGTTTACCGTTTTCTGGCTATGTGACTAAAGAACTCCAGATTTACGAAGGCAGGCTATGGAGGATAGTCTCGTCGCCTTGAGCTCACGTAGGATGGATGCGTTGCGTTGGTGCGGAAGGTAGACCAAGGCATTTGTGAAGTTCTTCCAGCACCAAATTTCGAAAGCATCGAAGTGGATATTATACGCTCAGCCTTATAAGAGTCCATGTTTGTAGGTACGTAATGTGTAAAATGAAGAAGACTAGGGTGTTTACGAATTTCAATATAGTGTTACGTAGGTTAGGTACATTTCATATTTTAATAATCAAATAATATTTATTGCGATTCCACACAGGATATCTTTGACCTAATCCCTCCGATTATCATATATTAGTCTGTGATCCCTCCACCTCTATCCACCACCGGACTAGCAGACGTAGGTACCTACAGGGCGGGTTATAACCCGAGTAATAAACCTGTAAATAAAAAACGATTGTTGAAGCATGACATATTATGTCAGGACATTAAGTCGAGTTTAAATTTCATTTCAATACCTAAATAAATAATACTCGTACTATACATTAAGTCCAGGCTGTCTGAAAAAAATTCTGTGCTAGCTCCGCCCATGCCACCGCAATCCTACCGAGGCGAATATGACGCGTTGACGTTCCTAGAAAATAGATAGCATGGAGACTTATTTTTTGTTTACACAAAAATAATTTGATTTATATTAGTAACTTACCTACCTTTTGTTATAGTTATTGAGATGAAAAAACTAAACTTGCATATATTTTTTAAGTATCGCTCCTTGGATAAATAGTATATTTGGAGTCTGCTTTGTATTATTGTGGTAAAGCTGTTTTTTTATCGTACTACGGGGTTGTGCTTGGCCTTCATCTCATCTGATTTTAAAGTTATGATAAAGGCCGAAGGTAAAAGGGCACTTGACCCGGAATCCTCAATAAACTGAGGAACTTGCGGAACCTTGCTTTGAGGAACCTCCAAATTCCGGAACACAACATTTTTTATTTTTTTATTTATTGTACGACGGGGAAGCGCTTGGCCTTCATCTCACCTGGTAACAAGTTGAGATAAAGCCGAAGGTGGAGGCGCACTTCACCTGGAATCCTCAACAAACTTAGGAACTGGCTATCTTACCTCTGAATGCCGGAACACAACAATTTTAGGATTGTTGTTATGACGACATAATTAGAGGCGGTTAAAATATAATAATAAAAAAAAAAACAGAATAGTTGTTATGGCGACAGAATTAGATAAGATGGTGGTAGGTGATGAAGGTCTATAGTGGTAGCCGGACTTAAACAAAGTCCTACCACAAACCAAACCAAGTACAATATTGTACTACCCTTGGGGATCGAACCCGCGACCTCGGGATCTGACACCGGTAGGCGAACCACTAGACCACAGAGGCGGTTCGAGTAGGTGTGTTTTATATTTGTTTGGTACACAAGCGTACACAATTAGTTTTATCTTTTGTTCGCCTTTAAGTTTTCTTATCAACCTTTTAATTTTTTACATATACAAAATTGACTGACTGACTAACATACTTATTTAACTTTTACTTATTTTTGTAACGGTATCTAACGCGTATTTTACCTGTATTTCTCCCGACGGTTCTGCAGGTTTGCACCAGCCTTAATGAAAATGTTCTAAAATACTTTTTTATTTTAGTATTTACCAATTTAGGTATACCTACTTACCATAAAAAAAATGTCTGCTGTCGGTGCGGAAAATATAAAAATAAAAATATATATTATAGTATAGCTAAGATTAATTTATAACAAGGTAAGTAATAAAAGAAAAACATAAGCAGGTACACAGAATATTAAATAGTTCAAGTTTTTTTTTTTTTTTTATTATTAACAATCTTCTTTTTATAACGGAAGTAATAGATATGTATGTGGAGAGTACAATATTGTGCTTGGTTTGGTTGGTGGTAGGATTTTGTTCAAGTCCGTCTGGCTAGCTACCACCACAGAGTAGTAGAGCCCATTGTGATATAAATAAAGTTACCTACTAACTCATCTTAATCAACCGCTGGAACAGAAACAAAATTAAATAGTTGAGGAAGCGACTCCACTGGATCTCCCTGTTTCGGATGACAAGTCAATCAAAACTTCTTTCTGTCATTTTCGCGCGTGCACGCGAGTTAAAAAAATATAAAACCAGAGCGTGAGGTCTGCTTTCGTCGGCGCATAGCGCTATGCTGACAAATCTCCAGCACGCATTGCCTTTAAAATGTAAACCGGAGCGCTATTAGGTTGAATATCGCTTGCGGGTAAAAAAATAATGTTCTGTAATATTTAAAAGTACCAAATCTAATATCGTTAATTATGAGAATAATTATAGGTCTAGAGAAATCTTGTCTTAGTACTGGAAATTAAAACAAATTTTCTTAGTGTAAGTATTTATTTTAGTCTTTTAACTCGAGTTTTTTCATAGAAAATTGCAAAAAAAGAGCATGATTTAAAAAAGAAAATGTATCGAGAAAAAAACTTTCAATTGTGTAACCATCTTAGTGCTGGACAGATAAAAGTCTGTAAAATAACATGCCTTTAGTTTTACATTCACTGAATATTTGGTTGACTTACCGTGACACGGCAAATCATTACCTACAACATTTAGGGAGCCTCCTCTTAATTTCACACGGCGCCTTCAGCTCCGAACTAAGCAAAGCTTGATATGAGAACTAGATTACAGATACGACATAGGTAGACGACATAGGTACTTACTTATATTTTTTATTGTAATACAATACATCACCTAGTTATAAACAGCGCAGAACGCAGAGCTTAACTACCAACTGAGAAGTTTTACCAACTGAAGATATATTAGGGGCCATTATTACATAGGCCGGAAATTACCTTACCTTTCCCTAATCTGAAATAATTTAGATACCTAGGCAGGTATAAAAAATAACGTTGGTTATTATCAAAGCAATTATTCCAAACAGAAGCCCCCGACCGTCGGAGCCCAGCTCAGGTACCTACCTATCTAAATACGTACAGATTGGTTGTGATCTGCGCAGCAAATTGAATGTAAAGTCGATTTCCCGGCGGACGCGTAATTCCCGCGAATTAAGCCGTCCAATTCACTCGCCGAAGTAAATATTATTGATAAATGCGAGCCTTTTATGTAGCTACCAATTTCGAACAAAGTCAGTGAAAACAATAGATGACTGTGTTTTCAATATGTTTTAATGGATAATTCGCTTAATAACAGATTTTGTTCACGCATATTGATGTACGTACACACTTATTGATGTACCTATACACACATTTATTGTTGTTTTTATTTATCTTTTTTATTCATTTATGGTAATGACGACCATGGGAGGCAGATTTTATGTACGCTCTTTACCTCTACGATGGAGTGAACCAACCCTGATAACCTACCTATTTGAGTGTATGCTGCATTATCTCTCAACTCCCAAGTCTCAACGAGTGTGACTGGGGGATTTGCCATAACCACCACGCTTGACAGGCGAGTTGATGACCACAGTTTTTTTTTTTATTATGTGGTGATAGTCTAGCATTTGACCACCAGCTTATATATAAAACAAGTAAAGTGAAAATCAGCGCCTCTTCACTCCATGGTGGAGTGGCTTTTTGCTGAGGTGGTACCTTTTTGGCCCAGGCCAAAATATATAGGCGCAGCATAATATGTTTACCTACGTACTTACCTACTCATTTTATTTTATTTTTTCTTTACCTATTGTTACTAGATTTAAGTTAGTAACTACCTGTGTGTGTTTATGCGCTGTGTTTGTTCTTGGTGCCAAATAAATATTTTTCTTTCTTTCTTCTTTCTTAAAGATGTGGCCTAAGATGGAACACGCTTGCCTAAAGTATTGGTGCCAGATAGGTTCTTAGATGGATGGAAGCTGCTGCTCGCCCATTGCCTGCTGAAATCCCTCAGTCGATTCGAATTACATCCACGGGTGGCTCAATAAGTCTCTCTGCTTGGGACTATATAAGGTACTTATAAGTAGTCTTTACCGCGCTGCTGCCGCCACGATCTCGAAACTTTGTATTAAGTATACAGGTTGAGTTTTTTTTTCAGGGCCACTGAGGCCAAGTCGGAAACCGTGAAAATTATCGAAGTCATGTTAGGAGTTACGTGCTCGATTTAAAAAAAATAAGTTTTGCATTTGAGATGTATTCAGTATTTCTGAAAAGTGAGTTTTTGAAAAAAAAATTTATAATCAAAAAAATAATGTATGATGATTATGTGCCCAAAGTTGTTGGAACATTTTTAAAATTGAAAATTTGTAAATTCATCTTTATGCATTTAGTAAAGGTTGTACGTTCAGACTATGTAGTACAGACTACTACTACTTCTTTTGCTGTATTGTCTGTTCGCGATGAAATTAAATTTAATCGTCATCGGATAAAAAAATACGAAACCATAAAAAAAAACTATATTTTGTTAATGCAGAACTTATTTTTTTTTAAATCGAGCACGTAACTCCTAACATGACTTTTAGATAACTCTCACGGCTTCGGACTTGGCCTCAGTGGCCCTGGAAAAAAACTCACCTGTATAGGTCATATATAGGTCATGTATAGGACAATATTTAATGTCAGTGATGTAAAATCTCACTTCGTTTTTCTGTGGGGTACGCAGGAGAGATCCAAGTTTATATGAAAAATATGTATATACGGCATCCTATGTTTTGTGCAAGTGAAACTGCACTGATACAGCTAGTACATAATACGTTTTCAAAATAATTACCCTCTTGACTGAGGCAGCCGAGTACAAGCCCCACGGCCAACCAGTTCAGTAATATTAATCCATGTTTTAACTTCAATTGATATTGTACAGAAACAGATTTGTTACCCCAGATACTTAGTACCCAAATCCTAGCGTGCGGAAACCGTAATAGCCCGCAATCCTCTTACACCGAAAATTAATCAAGAAACGGCGGCTTAGCGAGGGGCCGGACTTGGTTCATACAATACGAATACGACAGGACCCTAGCACCTACCAAGAGTTACTATAACAAACTCGCCTGTCTCACGTAGTTACGTCAAGGGCCCTACCGTGAGTTAGTAACTAGTGAGTTAATAACTCACGGTTTTGTATATTAGTAGTCAGAATAGATAAGGTAAGGCCCCCATACAGCAATGTTTTTTTTATTTATATTTTACACAAAGTATTATTTATTATAATAAATAAACTATAAATACAACAGGACAGGACATTAATTTCATACAGCGCCATCTAGCCCAAAACTAAGCATAAGCATACTGTGGGAAGTAGATGACGGATTTCTATACTTACCTACCTACTTCAATACTTTTTATTTCGTAAATAAGTACCTACATACGTACCTACTATATGATACAACACCCAAACACAGAACAAACATCTATATGGAACACACAAATGTTTGTTGCTGGGTGAGAATCGAACCCACAACCTACAGCGCAGATGGCAGTTACTACTAATAGAGCTATGTGAGGTTAGCCTGGCTAACTGCCACCATCTTACCTAACTCTGTCACGATATTAACAATTCTAAAACAAGCCAGTTTCTCGGTCGGTTGAAGGAAGTATGGTGAAGT
The DNA here is from genome assembly GCA_951394065.1 of Venusia cambrica. Lineage (NCBI taxonomy): Eukaryota > Metazoa > Arthropoda > Insecta > Lepidoptera > Geometridae > Venusia > Venusia cambrica. Next base: position 13,937,723 of record OX596035.1, read on the forward strand.
ACTCTTTCACTTACTATTTGACAATACAGACTGCTTAGACCTAACCTGTCAAATCTACCGCCCGTAAGAAGAAATACTCGGGATAGTTTTGTTCATGATACATTCAATATTTAAGTATACAGAGTTTTAGATCATTTAAATAACATTATACCTACCTACCTACCTACGTCTTCCAGAGTTTTTAACCTTCATTATGAGAACGGCTTCACATTTTAAGAGTGTAGGAGTTGCCATAATGCTTTACAACGCCTTTATGCGCAGTAGGCTAGAGTTTAACTCCATAGCTTGGGAACCACAGAGGCCAATTATTTTTTTTGTCCTTTATTTTACTCAACCCCATCTAGCCCCAAACAAAGCATAGCTTGTTTGTTATATGAGAACTAGATTACGGATAGAATACTTAAATACTTTTTGTAAATACATACGGTGTCCGTTATGGTAGCGTACCTACACATAATCGAATTCACGTTCGTGGTTATGCCTAAAAAACTGCGTAAATAGAGCATAATTAGTGCAAAAATAAAATAAATAGTGCCTCAATGGTTTCAGAAATAATGACCATTCTAAGTGGGTACGCCAGCTTAACGACCAAGTTAGCGTACACATGACCGTACTCGAAAACGGCTTATACTATAGCAACGAAGTTTACACACTAAAATAGAGCACAAATACTGCCCGAGCTATACAACATTTCATAATAATTGCTCTTATAGGCACGGAAATATTGAACAAGACTTTTGAATGACATTCCGAGCTGGCGGCGTTCCCATTAAACAACCTAATAGTTCTTATAAAAAACGAGCTTTTCTTATCATAAATGACGTACGTATAAATAGTGTATGAAATAGTGCCTCTGCCAGTAGTCATACTTTATGCAATTTCGTAGTGGAACAATATAAAAAGTCTATGTGAAGATCTAGGAACAAATGCATTGTGGTACAGTCGCACACAAAAAAATATTTGTTAGTGAAATTATACACTGAACAATTTAGGTAGGTAGTAAGAATTAGTAGTTTTGTGTTACTTTATATGAACTCGCTTGAAGAGAAGATGAGCTTTCGTGAGTACTTTTACCCATATTTAGCTACTTATAAAGCAAAGCAGAGCAAATAGTGTAAGTTCATTTTAATTAGAACTAGGTAAGTACTTGTTCAAATATTTTCCTGAAGAGTACTCTACTATGCAGTAGTTTTTGGAATAACAATACATTTTCGAACAGCAGTGTTGCCGCTGTTCTAAAATAATTCTCGTTAATCCAACAAATAACTTAACAAACAACAAATAACTCCTGCAGGTACACAAAAAAAACAAATCATACAATATAACAAGTAAATTCTAAGTTTATTAAAAATAACCTAATTAAGATTCGTATGTTATTTTTCTTTCCCAATTGTTATGTAGTTACAGTGTGATGCAACTATTATTTAATTAATAAATTCAATTAAATTCAATTCAGAGTATAGCGATAGGTTGATTATTTAAGCTATAATGCAACTATTATTTAATAAATAAATTCAATTCAGAGTATAGCGATAGGTTGATTAAGAAAGATTGAAACGACTAATATAGAGATTTTAATTTATTTCGTAGGCTTCGCTTTCAATTCCCCAACTTCATATATATTGATGCTTTGATCTTTGGACACCGACAGCAGCATAGTCTGCCCCGGGCTGAACTGCACACACCAAGCCTGGGAACAGAAATACATTGTTCTAAGCCATTTCTAACCAACTTAAAAAAAAGAGGTACTCAATACGGCAACAATTTATACATTTGATTATTATTTTATTATAACAGATGCTCTTGCCCTTCTGGCTTACCTGGGCAAGGATATCAACGATGAAGCAAACTTTCTAGGCTACTGATAAGAAAAACACTCCAAATTTCAAGGTCTAGTCTGAAACATGTATGAGGTCTACGCTTGTGCGAGCTTCTCCAGGCAGCACTGGCTAACCGGAAAACCGCTTGGCGCCGGACTTCGGTAGTAGGATGGTCGCTAGCTAGATGGGCCTTTACAGGTTCTACCAGTGTTGTGATCATTCAGACGCTACCGCTAGCAAATGAAATCGATTCCGCCCAAACGGACCACATTTTACTGTCGGTGTAGTTTTATTTACTGTAAGGGTTGCTAGGCGTAGTAGGGCCTTTTCACCTGAGGGCAGTATCCGTATAAGTAGGCTCAAGTACATACAAGAAAAGGCGGTTATAGGCTACGTTGTTTTTTTTTACAAAAACTCACCGCGTCAGAATGCTCCTTGAAAATATTGAGCACCTCCAGTTCTATTGATTCTGTCCCAGTCTTGACCTAAAAAGAGATTATGAATCATAAAAACCTTTCATCATAAAATCGGATTGATTGACAGAAAAAATAAACTCTTTTGCATGAATATTGATCATAAATGTGATGTTAGAAAATGTAAAGCGTTTTGGATTGTCACACTATAAATCGCGCACTGTCATATATAAATATTTACGATTAAGACACGTTTCGTATTTCATAACGCGTTATAATTGTAACCTGTATGATCTCCTTCTAAACCTTTAACCGCCTAGTGTGTCTGTACTCCATTGGGCATCCAGCGGAGTACAATATTGTGCTTGGTGTGGTTAGTGGGTGGTAGGACTTTAATTAAGTCTGCCACCAGGTACCACCATCTAACCTAAGTCTGTAGCCATTACAACAATTCTAAAAAAATATTGAGTTTTATTGAGTTCATTTAGAGGTACGATAGCCAGTTCAACAGACCGTTGAGGATTCCGGGTGAAGTGCGCTTCCACCGAACGGCCTTATCATAACTTGTAAACCGGATGAGATGAAGGCCAAGTGCATAACCGTCACAGAATAAAAAATAAAAAGTATTTTATCTCTTTTTTCGCAGGCTAAATCCTATAGTTGTACTGTTGTATATGTTTGTCTCTTTTTAGTGACGCTTTTTCGTTTCATTGAGTTTCAAACCAAAAAGTGTTTAAGTTTCACTTCAAAAATTTGGGTGACAGAATTTTCAAAAATAAGCTGAGTACCTATGCCTATATTGACTATAGTTGTGATCGAAAATATATATATTTTTTACTCTAAATTGTATTAATTAATCTAATGGCGCGATATATTGGTGCTTGAGTACAGGTTGGTTCTATTCTATCTGAAAGTAGACTTAGCATGGTGGTAACACTGTAAAGATTTGGTAGATGTCACTTACGTTGGCAACTTCTATAGTCCTCACATTTCCGTTTGATATTGAGGTCATGGTTGATTGGCTTCCTTCCTAAAAACATTTATATAAAGATTAATAGCAATGCTGTATTTTTTTTTGTTAATTATTGATTCAACGCCATCTACCGTCGCAATTTTTGTAGGAGTTGGCTGTAAACTGTATGTATATATAAAAAATGTGCTATGTGCTTTGTGTCATGGGAAGGAAGATAGATGGCGTTGATTATATCAAGTTTTATTCTCACCTCGACAAAACATGATATTATTATAGATAGTAGTAGACGTTTCGTGCTAATTAGTATGCAGGTAAATATTTTATGCGCAAATTAGTAAAAAAAAACATACTATGCTCAGTTCAGTGCAAACTTACAATGAAACTTTGCTTACTTACTGTCGAAATGCGTTTCCCATAACAAACCACGTTACATATTTTATGGTTGCCTTCAACATCATACCCATCATTCCGCTACTTTGCGGAGCTGGGATGGCTGGAGTCAGGCTACTCTGCCAGTATTGTGCTTGGTTTCGTTGGTGGAGGATTTTGTTGCGCCGCCAGACTAGCTACCACCTTACCAAATTCTCTCATATCTCTATAACAACAATTCCGAAATTTGTGTTCCGGCATTTAAAGTTAACATTCTCAGTTTGTTGAGGATTCCGTGTGAAGTGCGCTTCTTTTTGCCTTATCATAACTTGAAACTCAGATGCGATGAAGGCGAAGCACATCATTGTCGTACAAAAAAAAAGCCAATAGGTTGATGATGAACTTACATTATCGGAGTCTCCATGTGTGTGAGCGAGAGGGCGCGCGCTCGCGACCCTCACGCGGCCCGAGTCATCGGCGGTCGCGATGCGAGCTCCGTTGCGGGAGAAACACACGCTCATCGCCCACGTCTTGTGGTGCAATGTGCCGGTCAAAGTCGCGTTTTTCCTTAAATAAAAGGAGAAAACAAATTTGATTGATTCATGTCGCTTCGCGGAGATGAAATGGATCTCATAATTGACGCCAGCCTATGACACAGAATAAATAATAGCCTACCTTTGGTGACATTTACTGTGTGCCCTCACGTCACGCACAATGGATTACTTAAGGGGGCGAATCGCAAATATACTGTCTTTTTTTTCGGATTTCTCGTAAATGGCATCGATTTTAATTTTGAAAAAAATATATGTCATTTTACACCTTTTAATCATTGCATTTCGGTCAGTCGAAACACGATTACTTATATTTAGCTGCATCGAAAAGACCTGCAAAGATAGGTCTAATTGAAAATGCTTTTCATTTGTTTTATATTACGTTTTGTACAATAAAACTTACACCAAAATAAACCTTGTAAAAGATGTGAAAATATTATTACCCCTTACTACCCTCACGTCACGCACAATGGTGCTGTAAAACACTCACGGTGTGTTACAGAGAGAGCGGGACCGTAGCTGGTGAGCGTTAAAGTGCGGAAACGGAAGTACCTTTTACGCTGTCTACCCCGGCCAAAGGAAAAAATATTAAACTTATCAATATATGTCAAAATTATAAAAACATTAACTAGTATTAACATTAACTACATACAACAACAATTAAGTATAATTGTTACCAGGTATTTTTTTTTTAATGGACCAGAAATACTCGTATACAGTACCTGACACATCACTAATTATTTTCAATTTAAAAGTATAAATAATAATAATAATAAATAATAAATATTACAGGACATGAAATTTACACAGCGCCATCTAGCCCCAAACTAAGCATAGCTTGTAATATGGGAACTAGATTACGGATAAAATACTTAAATACTTTTTGTAAATACATACGTACTATGTATGTTTGTTCTGTGTTTGGGTGTTGTATCATAATACAACACCCAAACACAGAACAAACATCTATATTCATCACACAAATGTTTGTCCTGTGTGGGAATCGAACCCACAGCCTACAGCGCCGAAGGCAGAGTTACTACCAACTGAGCTATGAGGCTTGTCAAGTATGAATTAACGGAGCTATTTTAATTCAGAGGTCGCAAGGGGGAAAAGCCGTAAGTAAATTTTATTATATCATAACCGCTGAGGGGCAAAATATATTTTCCTTCTATAGCAGCATCAGAGAATGTTGTATGTAGATAGTAGTTACCATGCCATTAACTGACGTTATTATAGCGACGCTATCGATAGATAAACGGTGCGTAGACCACACAACAACTCTTTGTAAACTAGGTACATTCATTTTCTCTCCCATAACAGAACACCATAAAACATTGCAATGTGAAAGTAAGTATAATAAACTTCCAATCATATGCCTAGATGGAAGAAATAAGTATGTGTTTGATTGAATACTCACACCTTGTAAATCTTGACCAGCCCATCAGCAGATGCAGTGGCTAGAAACTTCGAATTGGCTGAGAACGCGACTTTCCTGACCGGTTCCTTGTGTGCATTAATAGTGTGCCTCAGGAACCCATTTCTGGACATATCGTAGACCCTGACCACACCATCCACGGAACCGACTGCGAGATATTTACTGTCATGACTCTGGAATTAGACCGGTCATGCAAATCAACTTGTCCTAAGGTTGTTATGTGATTATGAAGTGTTTTGTGAAAAATGATTGTTCCCTGCACATAAATCTTCAAACCAAAATTATTAATTTAAAGTATCTCTGTGGTTTTTAGGGTTCCCTACCCAAAGGGTGTCAATGGGATCCTATTACTAAGCCTCCACTATTCGTCCATCCGTCCATCTATCTGTCATCAGGCTGTATCTCATTAACCATATTAGATAGACAGTTGAAATTTTCAGTTTGTTTTTCTGTTGAAGCTATATCAAATAATCAAAATATATAAATAGTATAAATCATAAAACTAATTAGTGAAAGGTTGGTCGGCCCTTGGTGTGCGTTTCCGCACTTGGCCAGTTTATTCACATAATACTGTTATGTCATAGAAGAGTCAAGAATATGGGTAGTTGTGTTTTAGGTGGTCCGTTTCCTATTGATGTTCCCAAATAAGCAAAAAAATCTAAATTATAATCACATTTTTTTTTATTGTACGACCGCGAAGCGCTTGATCTTCATCTCACCTGGTAACAAGTTGAAATAAGGCCGAAGGTGGCCCCCTTCACCCGAAATCCTCAACAAACTGAGGAACTGGCTATATTACCTCAAAATGCTGGAACGCAACAATTTTAGAATTGTTATTATGGCGACAGAATTAGGTGAGATGGTGGTAGCTAGCCAGGCGGACTAAATAAAGTCCTGCCACTAACCAAACCAAGCACAAGATATTGTATACTCCCCATGGGCATCGAACCCAGGACCTCTGTATCTGAAATCGGTGGGTTGAACCACAGTAGTGGTTAAAATATGTCACTTACCCAATCAACATTTATAATAAATTTCCCGTGAACATTAGCTTTTGTATCTATGATTTGCACTGTGGCCATCTTTGTCATCTGGATAATGACAATCTCGCCAGAATCCCCGGCAACTGCCAGAAACTCTCCATCTGGTGAGAATGCAGCAGTCCAGAATGTGTGGCCTTTGTATTCTTCCTCATGGACTTTGTTGCCAGAAAGGAGCTCCCATATTATGAGGGTGTCATCCATTGATACGCTGGCTATAGCTGTAAATACAAACAGGGCCATGGTGACATGAGGCAAATCTTAATCTGAGTAAAAGTGACTAAGGCAAATCTTAATTTAATTTTACTCTACATTTTATTTTAATTGGATTAGTTTTATATTATATTTGTTTCTTTTCAGTTTAATATCTGTCTCTTTACCGAATTCCATCAAAATATGTTCAGCTATTTAGCTGCAAAACTGTAAAAAATAGACAGAGACACCATCACATGTATAATTTTAGTATGGACTAGTATCTAGTATTTACTCGCGACTTCGTGCACGTATTGGTTTTTTGAAATAGGTGCAAGCATTATATTATAAATATATACATTTGTTGGATATCTGGATAAATTTGACCGATTAGCTCCTACATGGAATCAGACACGCACACCGAGGGTTCTGACCCACATTCCCAGACAAAAAATGCAGGCTTTTTGAAGTCTTCGTGCCGGTTCGAATCACATTTGGCCAGATTTTATTATTCATTTATTTATAACCCACAAGGTAAGCACTATACTCACACCAACTTTGTTATTATACAGGTCGAAAATAACAATTTGTAACAACGTTTCATGCATGGGAACCCCCTATTTTTTTTGTTTATTATTTTTATATTTTTTTAATCAGGTCTGAATATTGGACACCCCACCCTTTATTTCTGAAAATTAAAAAACCGAAAATATGCCATAACTTATTCCTTATGGGCAATCAACATACTAATTTTCAAGTGCCTATCATATATATATAACAGTATGTTTAGTTGTAGCCTATTTATGTAGTGGTTAATTGGATATTGGACAGAGCCTTCTCCAAAAACGGGAGGATTTTGCCATACTCACTACACTTAGCAGGCGGGTTGGTGATCACAGTAAAGGTGTTATGTAACATACAGCAGGAAGCTGCCGCTTCCTCTGGTGAGATCCCTTAAATCGGCTTTTACGACATCCGCGGGCTGAGTTGGAGGGGATCGATTCTTAAGCAGGGACTGCTACGGCCGGGTAAATAAAAAAAAAAATGTTGTTGAATGCCTCGTTATACCGATTTTAAAAAATTATAATCACAACTATTATACCATGCATTATTCACGAGTTACGCTATCATCATCGTAAGACCCTGGTTTACATGGTTCGTAGAAGAGTAAAACACATACAATCATTTTAAATGCGCAACACTCTTAATATGTAGTACTGTTATTTACTGAAAAAACCCCTTTATATTGATTCCACTCCATCATCAGACCTTGGTAGATTTGACATTAACATTTCCTGTTAAATAACTTGTGTCTTTTTACCCTTCAATTATAAAAAAAAACAAAAACCATGAACACATTCTCATCTATTTGATATGAGGAATCTATAATGATAATTTTGACATTTTATCATGCACGGTTTTAGAGTTAGGGCATACTTGCTAGGGAAAACTTTGAACCCCTTAGAGTATGAATATTCACATAAAGACAAATGTACCCTCCGAATTTCATGTCTCTATGATTAGCCATTTAGGCTGTGCGTTGTTATCTGATATATATATATATGAGTCAGTTAGCATTTTATATTAGTATAAGATATAATATTAGTATAAGATAAGATTAACATCTACTGAGCAAGCATACTCACTGTGTCCATCAGGGCTAACCGCAACAGCTACTACTCCCATTTGATGTCCTGCCAATGTATGGATCAAGTCCAATTGGTTGTGCTCAAACTGCCATACCTTCACCAATTTGTCCAATCCTCCAGTCACAATGAATTCACTGTGTAAAATATGTAATGATATCAAGCCTCTGTAAGTAGTCTAATATATGGTAACACTATCAGTGAGCTAACTATGAGCATAAATAAATGGTTAGCTGACTGGTTGGCCGTCTGTTTAATGAGGACATGATCAAAGCCAGAATAAATTTCTATCAGGATAAATATGGGTTGGTGACATATTAAACAGCTGTTTTATGTTATACAATACAATTGAGCTCCTTATTAGGTTTGTCCATTAATAGGTGACTATGTAGATGCCTACAAATTAATGTAGGCTGTCCTATCACTGATAGCTATAATTTCCAGACAACCTTTGTATGGACAGAACCGGGAGGATAATATGACCTGTATGTATAGTGATAGGTACTTACTGTTTCTCGTTTGCTACAGTCATCTGTGTCCAAACTCCACCGTATATGTTATCATTGTGAGCGTTCTCTTTTTTGGCTAATAACACATACTGAAAAGGAAAATTTAGGTACCAACGAATTATTTATATCCCAAAATGCACAAAACAATTTCAAAGGCATGAACGCAACTTACCGCGGAGTTCGTCGACATTTTTTATTGGTAAGCCTAACTTTTTTCACCGCAGTAAATTATTTATCACGTATAAATAATAGATTTTTTTAATTTTAAAGATACCTACCGATTTGAAAACAATGCGATAAAAATAAAAATAATCAACATCAACATTCACCGGCACGTTTTCTCAAAATGAAAACAAAGATTTTGTTCCACGATTTTTCTGATATTATACATTTACTGGGTTGTTTTTATCTCAGTATGACTGAGTGAGAGAAACTGATAAAAAAGTCATTCACATGCAGAGACAAATATATAATGCCATATTTGTTGGTATTAAATGTTCCGTACCTATTCGTTCGGAAACTATGTAGTAGGTACTTACCGTAACTACTCTGTAGAACGATGGTAGAAAATAGTGATTTTATTCTCTGCTCCTATGTCCTGTCATAGCGCATAGCGCGCACCTCCACCTTGTGGAGTACACCGTAATGGTATTCTATGGCCTACATGCATCCGTTAGGATATTAGTGTTCTGTGCACACATGGCTATTACAGTCCACACGCATCCCACCCCCATCGTTTTTTGTTCAGTGTTTTCGCCAAATGATGAACGTAACCTATTACGTTACGTAGGTACATACTATACTATTACCATACGAATGTATTGAGCGAAAACACGTCCATCATTAGAACGAAATGGTACTCTGAATCATCTCAATAATTTCAGCCCATTTACAAGCCTATAATTTAGGCCTCTCCCAATCGACGCCACAGATAGCGATCTGAGCCATCTCCATCTATCGACCACACAAATCTAGGTAGGTAACTAACAGGGGAAACTAAAATAGTATTATTGTTGATGTTATTGATGAAAATGATGTCGGTATACTCACATAAATAGGCCACCTACCTGCATAGGCATCTGTACACTTACTAGGGTAGGCAAAAGTAAAAAAGAATAAGATAGATTTAGTTTACTATTTATTCATAATCCCTTAAAAACTATGAACAGAAATCCTACCTATGATGGGCATTCGAAAACGCATATACTTTTATCTTCTGATACTGATATAATTTGATTACTGTCAGCATTGAACTTCACACCCCATACCTGAAAAATATCTAAGTATAAAATAAAGTCAAGCAATTGTTTATCAAAATCGTGGATGTGGCAGAAAAAGGAATTAACATTTATCTGATCCAATCCAAGGCAAGAAACGTCATCTTTGAAGTTATACGAAGACGAGTTATACTTTATGTATAATCTTGTTTGTAATACTAGTGGGAATTACCTGATCAGCGTGCTCCTTGAAGACATGCTGGCATTCCATAGTGTCTAAATCCCACACCCGTATGGTTCTATCAGCGCTTCCCGACACGAACCTCTTGCCATCAGGCGAGAATGCTACCGAGAGGACCCAGGATGCATGACCTGATAACGTGCCTGCTAAGTTTGCTTGCACTCTAGAATGTGAGAAAACCATTTTTGTAACAAATGTTTAAGTAAAAAATTTTACAGAAGGAGGGTAATGGTTTTTAATGTTTCAACTTGTTAACTTAGTACTTAATTGAAGAAAACCTTTAATTTTGCATCAAGTCTCCAGGTTGAAAAAAACAGAATTCAATTAAAAATCATCTCAACTTCTGTTTTAAACACTAGGTTCTCTTTAACACATAAAGGTATAATTATGTACATACCAATTCTAAAGTAAAAAAGTATATGAACATTTATGAGTAATGATAGACATTCATGCTATCAAGTAAAATAGTTAACCACTAGTATTAACTAAATCGGATAGGAATGCAATTTTAACTTTCCATATTCTTTTCCCATTTAATCTTTATCCAATATCTAAAAAAATATTGTAAGCCTAAAAATTAAATAGATAAAAAAACATAAAAAGCTTTACTCAGTAAAATTTGACATGATTTTACACAGATCAACCATTTGTGTGATGAATATTGATGATTGTTCTGTGTTTGGGATAATATGATAAACTTATCATATTGTACTCCCAAATACTTTTAATTTAATATTAAAAAAAAAAACGTATTAAGTATTATTTTCGTAATCTGGTTCCAATATTACAAGCCTAGTTTAGGCCTAGATGGCGCTGTGTGAAATTAATTTCCTGTAATATTTATAATTCGCCATGAGAAAGAACATACAACACAGGCAACATTTTATCTGGGTATATAAGGCCAAAAACTTGTATTTTTATGCCTACATTTAGACAAATTATTTTGTATTTTTTTCGTAAAATGGTTCGCGTCTCTCGAGTGTCAGTGTCTTACACTTGTCATTTAAATATATTGCATGGAGCAAAAATACTTACACATCGTAAAGCTTCATATGCCCATCATCAGATGCGGTTAACAGCAGTTGGGAGTCAGGGGAAAAACAGAGACTTCTGATCGGCATAGCGTGACCTTCCAATGTGTGAACTAGCTTCCCCTGGGCCACATCGAATATATTTATGATGCCGTCTAACGCTCCACTGGCTATGTATTTTCCATCTGGGCTCTGGGAATAATCAATGTAAACACAAGTTTATGTTTGGCACAAATTCCTGCTGAAGTCAGGTGTCATCTTTTACACAGACTTTTACAGGATTTAGGAGTTACAGAGCTTATTATAAAAGAGTTATTTCGGCTAAATACTATCACCATACGGCATTACTATGTTCCGGTTTAAAGGGTATGGTTATGTTTGGAGGTAAAATTGCGGACTTGTATCAAATTAACACCTTTATTCGCAAATTTACGGGCGCAATGCAGCGGCGCTTTAAAAGCAGATGAGCTGCATTCTGTTTAGAAAAAAACACCCGTTTTTTTTTCCTCATTTGCTTTAGTGACTTCAATATCAACTTTGTCTGTTAAATCAATATCAACTTTGTCTGTCCCATTGGTCTCACAATCGCTCATTCACCCTTGAGTACCATGAATATCGACTTGTTATAACCACCAGTGTCGTGAAAACCGCTAGCAAAAGCAAGCAAACTTGCTGCCTGGGGTAGACCACTAGGAGGTAGATCAGACCTACTACAAAGGTAAATTTAAAAATTTACTTACATAAGCTACACTAAGCGTAAACTTTCCCCTGGTATCTAAAGTCTGCTCTTGCTTGCCAGTTTCCACACTGAATATCAATATTTTTCCAGCATTACTTCCCGAGATCACATGTTTTCCATCAGGTGAGAAGTCTAGTGTCCACACATCATTGATACCTGCTTCGAAGCTCTTTAGTTTGTCGCCGGTTGCTATATCCCAGAGAATAAGGGAGGAGTCTTGAGAACTGCTGGCAAGGGCTGTAAAAATAACTTAAATTAACTAAAATAAAATAAATAAATAAATATTATAGGACATTAATTTTTACACAGCGCCATCTAGCCCCAAACTAAGCATAGCTTGTAATATGGGAACTAGATTACGGATAGAATACTTAAATACTTTTTTTATATACATACTTACTATATGATACAACACCCAAACACAGAACAAACATCTATATTCATCACACAAATGTTTGTCCTGGGTAGGAATCGAACCCACAGCCAACAGCGCAGAAGGCAGAGTTACTACCAACTGAGCCATGAGGCTTGTTTGCTGAACATTTTTATTTTCTATAAAAAACCCATATCCATAATAACTTTAATACGAAAGTTTCTCTGCTTGCATAATTGTAAACTTCTCACAACAAAATGGTTAGATTAATCTTAGTGAAATTTGGCATGGATATATGCCATATCTATGTGAACTTTGGCTGTTGTGTAGCGGTTATGTCGGATGTGTATTAAAAGTGAACATCAACCTACTAGGTGTGGGTATGCTTGCTTTTCTGCCACTCTTTATGGTTAAAAGGCAACAATTTTTTTAGTGATCACAGGCAGACGATTGTGTATAGTACTATCTGCCTCATTATTATTAATTCCTGCTGAATAAAGGGGTGGAGACGGGAAGTAAGGGGAAAGTAAGTAGTACCCCCCCCCCCTGAAATTGATTAGTGCAGAAACTACTTAACTACATGGGAAATTTGTAAGTAACTTGCAATATAGTTATAATTACTAGCTGATTATATTTCCTCTCATATCTTTCAACCCTTGTGGGCACACTTGCTTCTCTTCAATATGAAGCAAGGAATAATTCTTAACCTACCCGAATACTCAGTCAGCAACTTGTATCTGGTCTAGACTTGGTTTTCAAAATATGATATCTTCAAAAGAATTTATTATCATGAGTGCGAAAAAAATTGTTCTTGCTTCATTATATAGGTTTCTAGTGCATAGTATAAAAAATTTAAGCCCCCAACTGGGGGGGACTCTTTGTAAATTTGAACACAAGATATATTAGTAGTATAGGGTTTAGGAGTCATACTTTTCCCATCAGGGCTTACTGCCACTGAGATGACTCCAAGTGAGTGGCCTTCTAATTGTTGTTTCACCACCAGTTTTCCATTTTTTATCTGCCAGATCTTGATAATATCATCCATTCCTCCAGTGATGATAAAATTTTCGGATACTTTTTCAGTAACTTCTGTGTTGGTCTCACTGAAATTTAAGAAATTTGGTCTTTACATGGATAGACAAGGATAGATTCTCGCCAGTTTCCCGAAAGGGTTGACAGGGGGGCCAGGGGCAAATAGTATTTCACGTTAAAAGGTTGAAAATCTTTTCATAGACTAGGTTATTCTCACAGGTTATTTTCTTCATTATTTTCGGTTTCAGGATTTTTGAGATTTTCTGTAGTTATCTGGCTCCAGCCACAGCACCAAATTGAGTCTTCGTGGGCATTTTCGAGCCTGGATTGCAAGTAATACTGGAAAAGTTACATGAAACAGCATCTATGAATAAAAAAAAATCCGACCGGTTTTTTATTGAAAGGTGTACGAATTACTTACCAATGTTGTTATAGACATTTCAGCCTTATCTAAGCTACTACCTGAAAAAGGTGAATCCACAAACTAACTAGATAGTGGTTAAATCTAGAATTTAATAAATAAATTCTGCATTTGTTTGTTTGTTTTGTTAACGCTATTCCACAGATCCATAACTATGTAACCATCATGTTTGTATTCTCGTTATTCGCGTCTCCTCGTCTGATATGATTCTATACTCTTTGATTGATCTGATTCTGATTTATTTGTTGTGATATGCTATAGTCTGTTGTGATTGAAGTAGACAATATTACCATCGTCAACACCTCTACCGTTTCAAGGAGGTGCTGGTAAGGAACAAATCTTGGGCTCTTATTTCTGGCAGCGACGACCGCTGAGTCGCTTGGTTTTGCTTCGAAAGACTTTAGATATGTTGGCCTTTCAGCGGCTTTACGTTGGCCTTGGTGGCTTCGTAAGTCGGCTTCTTCGTGGTTTGGAGTGTGTGCCTCGTATTATTTGTAGTGTTAGTTATAAGTATGTGATACGCTAAAACATGACTTAGATAAGGAACATCAACTACAGGATCTAACTAATTACGAATTATACAAGAAATTTTATTTAATGCTACACAGAGTTATTCGAATAATTAAGTAATTAGGTATGTAACGCTATTTTAGAGATCTATATAACTGGACTCAAGTAAGCTATGAGAACGTAAGAGCTCTCGACGTAATGGCCACCAGATCCGCGCGATCAAACAAACGTCGTGCTAACTTCACCACGAACTCCTCAATACTGGGTATTTGGAGATCGCGGGCAATGACATCATTTCGCATATATCGCTCTGCTCCAGTGCACACCCGCAGGACCATATTTTGTTGGGACTGTAGCTTAGCGAGATTTGTGGCCGAGCACAGTACGTACCATGCTGGCTTGGCGTACGTAAGGTGTGACCGTAGGTACGTTTTGTATACCCCCGTCTTCATCAGTCAGAGTCAGAATATCCGATTCGTACTATTCACAATTACAGATGTCTTTGGAATAAACATTAGCCAATTCACCTGAACTACAAAGCTGAAATAAATACTTTTTGCTTGTTTCGGTCATTTGGGATGTGATCAAATATCAAAATGTAAGCAAAATTTTGTCAAAAAAAAGGGTCCTTGTGATGCAGGCCTTTAAATAGCGTGGAAGGGAGTTTCGAGGGACACTCGTGTTTTGAGAATTGGATAAGTAGTCGTTACGCTGCCTGCCGTTGTGAAGCGGAAGTGCATTTTGGCATACTCTTTTATGACTAAAGGTACTTGTGTTTCAGACTGGTGGTTTAGGTATCTGGTGTAGACTTGCCATGAGGGGTTGCGCAGTTCATAAATTATTTCTATGGATTTGTGAATTTTGTTGACTCTTATTGTTAAACTACTACCGACAGTTTTGGGGGCAAACCAAATTAATTATTTCTATAAATTTAATGCTGATGAATTGTCTTTGGGAACATCGATGCTATAGCAAAGGTGTGGCTTGTGGTTTGAGAATTTATCAGTGTTAGCATTTTGTTTTGAATTTTATGGAGATTAATGACACTATCTCTTGGGTAGGTACTTTAAATTCAGTAAACTCAGGGTGTGCTCAATAAAATATTCGGTGCATTTAATTATCAAAATTAGCTAGGGACCTCCCTTGTGCTTAGTAAGTCCATGGCTTCTCTGCAAGCCATGGCTACGAGAGGAATACTTCTAACGGTGCCAACAAAACTCGTAACCATCTGTGTAGGTGAGCTAGGGCTCGGATATCATTGGAGCAAACTGGGGACCGACTATACCCTTGCATTGGGGTCGGTATGCTCCCTGAATGGTGGTGACTCGGTTTGCTGGGATAGGTAGGGTACCGTCCAAGTGGAACCCGTCCTATTGCTGGGCCTGGAACAGCATTCTGAGAGCGACCAGTTCAGTCTTTATCTATATATTTATATATTTACTAACATATGTCCCTAACTAGTCTCAGTTCACATCCCTGGGCTACGGTCTGTGAGCTGGGGCAATACAAGTATTAGGATATGCCAAACCGAGTCTTACTAGCTCGTTCTTACTAGCAGCTTAGAAGTTCAACAGTACACTGAGTTGAACTGTATTAGCCATCACAACGCACCACGCTATTCCTGATAAATGTGGAGATGTTTCTCCTAGTTTTGTAAACAGCCGTGCTACTCTACAAACCGATTGCGATATATTCGAAACGATACGATAGTCTTCCGAATAATCGGAAACAACGGTACTCTGAAAACATCGAAATCATCGTCTGTCGAAAGTTGTATCGAATGCTCGGAACGAATGACAACAAAATGCATGGCATGGATAAAAATCTTTTGGCACAAATCTCTTTGTTTGATTGTCTAGATCCGTTTTTATGTCAAAGTTTGTTGACTTTGATTTTTTATGTTTCATTTTTTTAGTCACTCATTACGGAGAGGCTAAAGTTATACAAGCCTACTACTTGTTCTCTATGGTCAAATCACCAGCCAGCGCGCGTCACCATTTTGAGCTGCAGTTACCATAGGTAAGTATGTACCGATGGTATTGGTATAGTATACCTGCGTATGCAACATGGTGTAAAATAGGATCGATCGATGGCGCGGAAGTACCTACGGTACCCTTCCCGACATGATAACATGAGCTACACGTCAACGTTTGATCATCAACGTTGAACGTCTTGCTAGATTTATTTGACCCTGCATAGGGATCTAGCAAGGGATCTGCTGATGGCATCCGGCCGCACTATGGCAAGGAGGTTATTGTAAAATTTGACACAACTTCTTAACTCCCTAGTCGGCAGTGATAACACTGTCCAGCAGTAGCAAAAAGTAGGTTGTATGTTACTTACCTACCTATACCTACAAAAAAAAAAACGTCTGCCTACCTACGTAGTTTACATAATATGATAGAAAACATTGTTTGAAACAAATTTCATTTACATTGTGATTGGATTCAATAAACTCACCATCATCTTTAACTTTTGATGTTGTATGTAACCCAAAGCTAACTAGGTAGGTACCTAAGTAGTTAACATAAACACTGTACCTAGGTACCTCCTACAGAAATAATTTGATTGGATTGGAAGTTATAAGTAACCCAAAGTTTATTAGGTAGGTACCTAAGTCAATAAGTCGCACCACACCAGGATTAAATTTTAACAGAGATCTCAAATGTTAGCTTATTGAGCTCTGTTTTATGTTTATGGCAACGAGACCGTGCCCACAGCCGGTGGGTTTTCTTTTTTTCCGTAATTTCTCTTGGATTTCTGCACGGCTCGCGTTTCAGGTCGGTTCGGTTTCCACGCGACAGATCTTCAGATCTGCCTGCGCGGAGCCCCTGTGCATTCTCCAAACAGGGCACAGTCTCCAAATAGGGCCGCCTTTCATCATCCATTGCCTGTCTTACCTTGGCTCGATCAGGTGGCTTGTTTCCTCCGGACATACTTTATCTCAGTCATCTTTATTTAGATTGTTCGTATCTTTCCAAGGCATTCGACTGCGTCAATTACGAAACCTTAAAGAGAGAATACCATTGTTGCGAAAAATCAATAATAATTTTATTTATATTATTTTATTTCCTACATAAATATAATCACTTTATGATACCTACATCTGCGTCAAATTAGATGTCTGTCGATGTATTATCAATGAAGGAAGTATCAGATGGTGCATGGCGCAGCGCTATTTGACTCGCACACATTCACATTTAACGTACACTAAGGTATTTTGTTTTTGTCTTGTCCTCATGACCCCATTGCCAATCTTACTTTAGTTGGAATATTCTAAATCTATGAATACAACAGATACAAGAAAAATAAGTTCCTTCTAGACAAGCGTGCTCCTTATTTTGATACATATTTTCTGGTTTATCACAAAAAAAGAAAAAAATAACAACGAATGGATGTGGAAGGCTCCTAATGCAATGCCCCTCGACCTCGCCTCGAGAGTAGACGCCAGGGCAAATAGCTCCACCTAGAGGCTTGCACCTGCAGCTTCATTTCGCATGGCTGCAGGCTGCAGGCGACACGATTGATTGAATTGAAATCCATTTTTTTCATCTCTTGTCACATTTTTCTACACTGGACTGAAAGTGATAAAGCTAGCTCTATGTAAAAACTAAGGGAGAATACGCAGATTCGGGTTATCTGCAGCTTTCCTTCTCAATTGCTGTTCAAGATATTTGAACACGCAGCAAAACGCATAGTGCATTGTAAGCGTTCACAATGGCAGTTTGCTGCGAATCAAGTAAATCTAAATCAGTTCGCGTCTTACCATCAACCAGAGCGGCTCATAACCATAATTCATTTAGCAGTAATAATTATTTAGAGTGTTAGTGCTAAGTGAATCAAACCAATATAATTTGTCAAAATAGCCAGACTTTTATATACTTACCTATTTATTAAACTCAAGGGATTTGTAGGGGTCTCGCCGACCATAACATCGAGAAGCTAAAATCCTTTTCATGGTCCTTCGACTTATTAATTTCAAAGGAAACCTTTTCATGGTCCTTCGAAAATAAAAATTACCAGTGTCTATCGAGTGTACAGTGCTACAAAGCTGGGGGCTGCAGTACCTGCATCACCAAGAAGAGGGCTGCGGTGACTATCGTTTGGAGCAGACAAGGTCAGAGCGATCCATTTATTATATCTACATTGTTTGTGTATTGTATAGCATACCAGCAACACGATGGACGTAGAAAATCTCTTCATAAACCAGACGGAGATCTACGAAGCTCTGATAAAGTTGTTAACTAATATAAAAAAAGATGGTTCTGAGCGGAAGACCATCGATATTTATAAGCGGAAGGCTGACATGTTGGAAGCTTATTGGAAAGATTACCAAGACAACCATAGTAGATTGTGTGAGTTTGCGTCTCCTAATCACGCGTACTTCGAGAAAGGGTGCTATGACATTGCCCGAGAGGTTTACTTGCGTATTAGAGAGATCATAGATAAAACCTTTGACCAACTAGGTAAAATGAAGCTGTTAGGTGTTAGCCCCCATAAACCAGAAGTGGAGGCACCGCCGCCGCAACAATTACCAAGCATTTACGCGGAGCAGCGCAGCATTATCCTAGGTCAACAGGAGGTGACCCCCCGTCAACCAGGGACGGGGGCACAGCCATTACCATCGCCTAGTCTGTATGCGAGGAACCATCGCATCAGGCAGGATCAACCAGGGGTGAATCTTTGCCAACCAGAGGTAGAGGTGCCACAGCAACCATCAGCAAGTGTCTGCACCAGGCAGCTCAGCGTGAGTCAACGTCAACCAGATACGGAGGCTTCGCGGCCGCACCAAGACACTGCTTCTCGTTATGAGGAAATTTTCCCTTTGCGAGAATCTTCGTCTCCATCAAGGGGAAGAAGTAAACTACATCACTTAATAAGAAAGCAGATTATTAACTTCAAAGCGTTTGAAAGAACTGTAGTTCGGATAGACATAGGCAAGTTCGAAAACAAGTGGCAGTTCGAAAGCGCTCTGAAATCACTGGACAGCCGTTGGAGTGATATCGATAAGCTCCATTGGGAGATCGAAAGTGAGGACGGAGGCTGCGACAGCGCATACCAAGAAGATTTCTGCAAACACGAAAAAACGTACTGTGAGTTGACGGACAGCATCAATACCAAGATGTGGGCAGTAAAGCACCGCGAGAAGTCAGCTCCTCAGATAAATATTCCTGTTTTTAACGGGACCTACAACCATTGGGTCTCTTTTAAAGATTTGTTTAGTGAGGCAATCGATAAGAACCCGGCAATGTCCAACGCGCAAAAGATGCAGTTCTTAAAGAGTAAGGTGACCGGAGAGGCGGAGCGTCTGATACATCATCTGCAGATTAGCTCCGATAATTATCATGTATGTTGGGAAATTTTAAACCACCGCTATGAGAACAAGAAGTTTATTTTTACGTCTCATGTCAACATACTTCTTGGGGTCCCAAGCATGACACAACAGTCGATGCCGACGATAAAAAAGTTGCATGATGTGACGAAAGAAACCCTTCATGCAGTTAAGAACTTGGGCGTCGACGTCGATTCGTGGGATCCACTTTTAATTCATCTTTTAGCACAAAAATTGGATAACGAGACCTTCAAAGAGTATGTAGAGTCTGTGAAAATGCCCAGAGAACTGCCCTCTTTACAGGAGTTCCTGGCATTCCTAGAGATGAAATTTACAGCTTTGGAGGTATCCCGTCGCAAGCAAGAGCCGGTCGCTAACCAAAAAGCTACGCCTCAATCGTCAAAATCAAATTACCGTTACCATAAGAAAAGTTTTCAACAAAACCATTTAGTGAGCAAAGAAAGCTCAAGGCCTAGTTCAAACGCATTTCACGTATCTAGGTCTCCAACCTGCGGAGTGTGCAATGCTGAGCATGGATTATGGCAGTGCCCTGATTTTCACAAGATGACTAATGAGCAAAAATTAAATACAATCAAGCATTTAGATTATTGTAAAAATTGCATGTGTCATCACAAAAAACCGTGTCAATCGTCCAAACGGTGCCGGGTTTGTTTAGGTCCACACAACAGTTTTTTACACGATGCCCTAGTTAATCAAGGTCCATCTCCGTCAGCAAGATCGAAGACGAACACGAGTGGCAAGGAAATGGTGTCAAGAACAACCAACGTGTCTTGGGATGAATCTTCTGAAATACTTCTCGCCACTGCCATAGTTAAAGTCATAGGGGTTGATGGCAGTCAGCATGAGATGAGAGCTCTAGTCGACCAAGGATCTCAAGTATCCTTGATCAGCGAAAAAGCGGCGCAAGTCCTAGGGTTGAAGAGAAACAGTTTTAAAGGTCAAATATTCGGTCTAGGACAGAAGCAAAATAACGCAAAGGGCACACTAGAATTATCGATCCAATCCTGCCACAGTGATTATTCCCTGAACATCAACGCTATCATCGTAAATAATTTGATGAAACAGCTACCAAATAATTCGTTTATCATGCCGGAATCATGGCATCATATCCAGGGTATAAAATTGGCCGATCCAAAGTTCAATGTAAGCAGACCAGTAGATTTACTCTTCGGGGCCGATATATACAGCAAGATTATGTTAGGCGGCATTCTACGAGGAGATAAAGATGATCAACCATTGGCCCAACAGACACTATTAGGATGGCTGCTCTGTGGGTCCACAAAACCACAATACCATTGTAATGTCGTTCTCAATCACACTGAAGATTTATTGAAATATTGGGAAAATGAGGATATAAATCAACAGGTAGAGATGTCAAACGACGACCACGAGTGCCTACAGTATTTTTTAGAAACCACTAAGAGGGTTGAAGGAGGAAAATATGAAGTCCGACTACCATTTAAGCCCTCCATGAAAGAAAAGCTAGGTGTTACTAAGCCGCAAGCTTTGGCTCAATTCCGTAGTATGGAGAGAAAGCTAGAGAAGTGCGCTGAGTTAAAAGTGGATTACCAAAAATTCATGGATGAGTACATCAACCTGAACCACATGAAACCATTAACCAATAACCAGGTGGCTGGGTACTACTTGCCTCATCATGCAGTCACACGAACAGAGTCCACCACCACCAAACTGAGGGTTGTGTTCAACGCATCCGCTAAATCCTCTTCGGGCTACAGTCTTAATGATGTAATGTACAGGGGTCCAAATATACAAAAGGATCTTCAGGAACTTATCCTAAGATGGAGGCAATTTAAATACGTATACACTGCTGACATCGAAAAAATGTACCGCATGATAAGAGTCCACGAAGATGATCAGGACTATCAAAAAATTATATGGAGAGATTCAAACCAGCATATCCGAACTTATCAACTCGTCACGCTTACCTACGGAACCAAACCCGCGGGATTTCTAGCTATGATGTGCTTAAGACAGTTAGCGGCTGATGAAAGACAAAGTTTCCCCGACGCGGCAAAGGAGTTAGAGGAGTGCTTCTATATGGACGACTACTGTGGAGGGCACCATTCCATAGAAAAGGCGAACCAACTGAAGGCCGACCTCATTAAACTGCTAAGGCTAGGTGGATTCAATCTAAGAAAATGGGCCTCAAATAAACCAGAGCTCATGACAGATTTGGAAAAGGAACAATGCAACCAGTCTACGTACGAGTTCAAGCAAACCGATTCTACCAAAACGTTGGGACTCGGCTGGAACCCGCAAAAGGACAAGTTCACATTCAAGTCTACTATTGATCCGCAGTCGCCAATCATAGCCACAAAAAGATCCCTCCTATCCGACATTTCAAAATTATTCGATCCGTTAGGGTGGCTTACCCCCCTTAGCACTACGATGAAGACAATGTTCCAAAAAGTTTGGATGTCAAAGTTAGATTGGGATGCAAAACTACCAGAAGACATCAATTCCGAATGGACCAGTCTCAAGCAAGAGTTACCATTGATTAGCGATATCGAGATAAGTAGATGGCTGGGAATTGAAGAAACCCAAAATATAACATTATGTGGCTATTCCGATGCGAGCCTCAAAAGCTACTCTTGCGTTATCTATTGTAAGACAGTAAAGAACGGGAAAACCACCGTAAGGCTAGTCGCAGGAAAAGCCAGGTTGGCGCCTCTAAACAAAAGTGTGTCTATACCAAGGCTGGAGTTGATGGGGGCACAGCTGTTAACCCAACTGATGCAGAAAGTCCAAAGCTGCTTAGCGGATTATCCGATTGATGTTCACTGCTGGACCGATTCGACCGCGGTGTTAGGATGGTTAAACGGAGATCCTGCTCGCTGGAAGCCATTTGTTGCTAATCGGGTAAAGTTCATCACCAAAACAATACCTGCGGACAGGTGGCGATATGTCAAAACCACAGATAATCCAGCTGATTGCGCAAGCCGCGGATTAACGGTCAAGCAGCTCAAAGATCACACATTGTGGTGGCACGGACCATCGTGGCTACCATCACATACCAATCAGAAAAATCAAACCATTTATGAAACCGAGCTAGAAATAAAAGCGTCGTTTTGCAATATAGTTACTCAAACGGATAACAATGGTGCAAGTGGTAGTGAAATAATAATTGATTTATTGCAAAAATATAGCTGCATAACAAAAATAATTCGCATTATCGCATGGATACTACGAGTGCCAGTTTGCAATAAACGAGGTTACCAAGGCTACCTAGATTCACATGAACTCAATCGCGCAAAAATGCTGATAGTCAAAAGCATACAGTCAGCTGAATTTTTTGATGAAATTAATTCTATAAATAAACGCGGAAATGTAGGTAATAAGAGCAGAATTCTTAATTTGAATCCCACTTTAGGCAAAGATGGGATACTACGCGTCGGAGGTCGATTAAGAAATGCTCATGTAAGTGAAGAGATGAAACATCCGATCATCTTGCCGCATAACCACCGCCTTACCACATTGATGATAGATCAAGCCCACAAATCATCCCTTCATGGAGGAACGCGTCTCACTTTGGCTACTCTCCGCCAGCAGTATTGGATTATCGGGGGATACAGTGCAACAAAAGCGCACGTGAGAAGATGCGTTATATGCAAAAGGCAGGATCCTGGAAAGCAGAACCAGCTTATGGGAGATTTGCCGGAAGCCAGAGTTAATCCTGAACATGCATTTCATCACTGCGGGGTGGACTATACAGGCTTTGTCGAGGTGAAAGCAAACAAAGGGCGTGGGATCAAAACCACAAAGGGTTACATTGCGGTGTTCGTGTGTATGGTTACAAAAGCCGTCCACCTAGAGCTTGTATCAGATATGAGCAGTGCAGTTTTTTTGGCAGCACTAACAAGAATGACAGCCAGGAGAGGAGTCCCACGTCATATTTACAGCGACAACGGAACCAATTTCGTTGGAGCAAACAGAATAATAAAGGAAGAGCACGACCAGCTGATGCAAGTGTTCAGCGAAAGTTGCCTGGTTGAAATAGCAGAAATGGGAATCCAGTGGCATTTCAATGTGCCTAGCTGGCCAAGTGCAGCCGGTCTGTGGGAACGAGCTGTTAGATCACTTAAGGGGCATCTTAGGAGGGCTGTAGGGCAGCAGAAACTAACCTTCGAGGAGTATACCACATTGTTGGCTAGGATAGAAGCATGCCTCAACTCTCGCCCTCTATGTGCCTTGACAGAAGAACCGGACGACCTAGATTTTCTTACGCCAGCACACTTTCTATCAGGAAAACCAGGGACAGTGCTCATAGAAACAGAAAACGATGCCCGAACCAGATGGCATCTGATAAAGAAGTTGTTTCAAGATCTTTGGAAGAGATGGAAGGCTGAGTACTTAGTGCAGCTATCATCCAGAAATAAGTGGCGCAAACCACAGAAAAACATTAGCATCGGTGACTTGGTTGTGATCCATGACGACAATCTACCTCCAGGAAAGTGGGCTCTTGGTCGGGTTATAGACACGCACCCGGGGGATGAAGGTTTAGTCAGGGCTGTTTCGCTAAAAACAAAAAACGGGGTCATGAAACGGCCGATTGTGAAACTTTCTGTGTTACCTCTTAACAACAATGACATACAAACAGAACCAGAACCAAAACCAAAACCAGAATCAAAACCAGAACCAAAACCAGAACCAAAACCAGAACCAAAACGTAAAAGTATAGCAAGATCCACAATGACGACCATCGCAACCACGCTTCTGTGTCTCACCTTGCTATTCACACCAGCTCAAAGTCTGCACGAAATAAAACAACTATCAACCAACCAAACTTTATATTTCGATCCTATATCAAAGTTACATCTAATCAGAGATAAATGGTCCATAGTTGTATACTACGATATGGGACCATACTGGGGAGGCATAAAAACATACAAGCAAATGATGAATTATACAGAAAAACTATGCCAAGTGATTGAAAAAACATCGCAGTGTAATAATATCCTCCAGCAGGCGAACCATGATTTCCAAGAAATGACTTACTACAACGAACTTTTGCTGACACAGCGTTTCAGCGTCCACGCTAGACGGCGGCGGCGTCGCGACACGGCCCAGACAGCGAGGCGCCTCCCGCGGGGAATTATTAATGCTGTCGGCTATCTAGCGAATGATTTGTTTGGAGTTTTAGACTCACGCTTTGCGGAGCAGTATATCAAGGATATTGATATCTTAAAAACTAATGAAAAGCATCTGTCAAACCTGTGGAAAAATCAGACCTCCATAATTGAAGCGGAGTTTAATCTAATGAAGAAGATGGAGACAACTGTAGCGCAACAAAATCAAGAAGCAAACAGAAAACTTCTGGTCTTCCAAAACAATGCCAATGTCGTTCAACGTGAAATTCAAAACATATCGTACATTCAAGACTTCACGTTGTCAGCAATGGCCGCAAATAATCTTCTTCTCGCGCTCAAACGACTACAAGATACTCTGCTGGACACCATCGCTGATATCTATCACGGGCAAATAAGCTTGCATCTGCTAACACCAGCACAACTCAAACGCGAGTTACAAACAATATACGGCAAGATGCCAAGCGAACTCACACTACCAATAAGCGATATAGATACAGATTTTCCCTATATCTACAAAACATTGAAGGTCAAAGCTAGGGCTACCAAAAGGTACGTACTTATCGAAGTCACCTTCCCGCTTATAGGTAGAGAAAGCTTTCAATTATACAAGCTGCTACCTATACCCCAACAAACAAATACCAACATGATCAGAATAATACCAGCATCTGAATACGTAGCGGTAAATCTGCAAAAAGATTCATATTTTTACGTCGCTCCAAACGAGATACTAGGGTGCTTACAGCATGAATCCGCATATCTTTGTCAGCTGGCAAAACCTATCTTTACCATTAAAAATGACGAAAGTTTTTGTGTAATGGACAAATCGAGCAATAAGTGCACAGTAGAGGAACTGACCTGCACCAACATATGGGCAGAGTTACACTTGCACCAGCACTTATTCTTTTGTTGCGATAAATGCACAATCAAAATAATATGTGGGGATCAAATTACACTACAGCAGCTAGAACGAAGTGGGGTCATTGCCACAAGTGAAGATTGCTTAATCAAGGGCAATGATTTCTTGTTATACTCGATCCGCCACCACTCATACTAGAAAACCCTTACACCATCCATCTTCATGCCCGAACTGGATCAGATAAATCATATTATCAACGTGAAAATCCCCAATGACACATCAACCAAAGTAAGCGAGGGATTAAACATATCAATGGCCAGTTTAGGAAGCGCCATAGAAAAGCTGAAACAGAGCAACGCAGATATAGAAGACATATCCGCTCATGACATCCACCACTACGCACTCGGCTATCTAACGCTAGCGGGGGTAGTGTGCATGGGTGCAGCCTGGATATGGAGGAGCGGTCGGTGCCGTCGGCAACGGGTTCTTGCCTACGAGCATCGCGGCGAGGGTCACCGCCGACAGGAGTCTGCGGCGACCCCGCCGTCTCCAAGACCCCGGCGTCGAAGCGAATGTCCCCAACGACAGGAGGCTGTCGGGACAACCGCGCCGCCGGGGCCCACCAGTGCCCACAGTGAAGTGTTAAGTGCAAGTGAACTTAACCATAAAAGTGAGTGTTCGCTTCACAATTATGCCAATCGTTGGCCTAGTGTAGGTTATAGTGCAAGAAAACAAGGCAAAATGGACACGGACATGGACCACAATAATGACGGTTTTACTTTAGAGGAGATAAGTCATAATTAATTAGTAACATAGGCATATAAAGACTTTAATTTTATTTCATAACCATATTGTTTATTCATAATGTCTGTGTTTTATAAGTTATGTTAAGGTTGAACTGTTATACCATAAATTTAAGAAAATTACCATGTTTTGTAAGTAAGGTATTCATCATTCACCAGATGTTAACTCCATCCCACATCTCATTTCGGTCTCGGGAGTATGTTCAAGATATTTGAACACGCAGCAAAACGCATAGTGCATTGTAAGCGTTCACAATGGCAGTTTGCTGCGAATCAAGTAAATCTAAATCAGTTCGCGTCTTACCATCAACCAGAGCGGCTCATAACCATAATTCATTTAGCAGTAATAATTATTTAGAGTGTTAGTGCTAAGTGAATCAAACCAATATAATTTGTCAAAATAGCCAGACTTTTATATACTTACCTATTTATTAAACTCAAGGGATTTGTAGGGGTCTCGCCGACCATAACATCGAGAAGCTAAAATCCTTTTCAATTGCTATTGGCTATAGTTGCGGAAAATAAGTCAATGCAGCTGTTATTGACATTGACAACTCATGTTGTTAGCTTTACTTTATCCATAGACTAGGTTATTTACATCAAAGTAAAAAAAGAAAATGGCGTTGATATTCTAAACTATATTTTTTATAATAGGTTATAGGCAGCCTGTCGCAACTTAAAACAAAAAAAAACATGTACGAATTAAGGCAGAACTTCAATGGCGGATAATGTTATCTCACCATATCCTCAGTGTTTCTAGTTCTGTCAATACCTAGACTGGCATATCAGATCTCTGACTGCCGTTTTTGATGATTTAATTACACAAAAATTGTGGTTACATATTTTTGTAATTAAAGCGATACTAACTAAAGGTGACTGCGTAACAGGTGCTATTGCTGCTGTTGTTTATATTTCCGGCTAAAGTACCTATGATCACGAAAATATGAATTACAGAAATTGTGAAGGGTTCGGCTTTAAATCTGAAAAAATGGATAGTCGCGGAAAATGAGATTTTATGGCCATATATCCTCTGGTTGAAGATTGGTATGTAGATCATTTAACGGTAGGCATTTTTATTTTTAAGGAATGAAAACGTTAAAGTATTTTTCTAGTCTTTCTACCTCCTTCAAATATTGTGCACCCAACAATATTTTCAACACTAATAACCCCGCACTACTCTTCCTTTTTTCATATTAGGTTCCATATATATAATGTCCACCTATGTTCTCAGCTTTATAGGATGTAAAGTATTTTTTTTTTCCACAAAATTAAACCATATTTTCAATTCTATCGACTGGCGTATTAGAAAAAAAAATGGCTTTAGACCTGATCGATACAACGTAAAATTGTAATTATTTAGTCAATCTACTTATACAGTAAACCACTAGTTTTGATACAAAAGACAATACTTTATTACTCGCTTTTTATTTTCTCAGGCGGTCGCACGGTTGTTATTTACTGTGCAAAGTTCGTGGTATTATTCTCACATTTATACTGACACTCGTTCAAGATCAACGGTTGAAAACTTAGAAAGATATCTATCTCTGTCAGTCTTTAATGGTTTGTATATATTTATTTCACTCTACTATCTGCCTCTTTCCTATTTATGTATAAAGTATAAGTATATTATAATAATATTTCCTATAAACAGCCTCCAAAGTATTCTATGCTCCAAGTTGCGCAACATACCAACTTGACATCTCAGCTTAAACATTTAGTAAACTATTTTTTGACTATGGTAGGGAGTCCCGTCTCTTCTTACGCAGTATTGTATTCTCTTTTCACATTCACAGTGCTTCCTGCTTGTGCTTTGTATCTGCTTTTAATGAATTGTTGCTTCCACTGAGCATCTGAGCATAAAAGGTTTCTTCCGTGCTTGCATTAGCTTGTATAAAGTAATACCAAATTGATGCCACGGTGGGCAAAAATACCTGTCGAAAACCATGGCAGTTTCAAAATCAACAAACACGTACAATCGTCAGAATTGGGAAGATGCCGTAAGTATTCATTGTAATCGTTGCTTGTGATATGTTCATATTGTGTTTTATTTAACATGCCATGCTCTATCTACATGCTATAAATTTACATTTATTTCAGGACTTTCCAATTCTCTGTCAAACCTGCCTTGGAGATAACCCCTACATTCGTATGGTAAGTTGGCATAATCCATGGCCTGTTTACATGTCATCAGTAAATAAATAGATTCTTGATAGTATTTATTTCACCATTTCAGACCAAGGATAAGTATGGAAAGGAATGCAAAATATGCTGCCGACCTTTTACTGTGTTCCGCTGGTGCCCCGGCGCAAGAATGCGTTTCAAGAAGACTGAAATCTGTCAAACATGTTCCAAACTGAAAAATGTTTGCCAAACATGCCTTCTAGACCTTGAGTATGGGCTGCCTATCCAAGTTAGGGATGCAGCCATGAAGGTGCAAGACGATCTACCTCGAAATGAAGTGAATAAAGAGTACTATATACAGAATTTAGATAATGAAATATCTAAAAATGATCCTGCTCAACCCAGCAACTCTGCTCTAAAATCTAAAGGAAGTTCCGACTTGTTGCTACGTTTAGCAAGAACTGCACCTTATTACAAGCGTAACAGGCCTCATGTCTGCTCATTTTGGGTGAAAGGGGAGTGTAGGAGAGGGGAAGAGTGTCCCTATCGGCATGAGAAGCCAACAGACCCTGATGATCCATTGGCTGATCAGAATATCAAGGACAGGTTAGTGTATTTTATCTTTTTATCATCTGTTAAAGTTTTGATCGCTTTATTCACACAGGTGCTGGAATAGATAGACACCTGATTAAAAAAACTGTCTAATCATGTAAATATTTATAGTAATATTTTTATTATAGTATTTATAGTAAATATTTAAGCATTTTGATGCAATTGAAATAAACAATCCCTGTAACCATATCATCACTGGAAAGATAATCAAAAAGTAAGATTATACTGTTGGTGGGTTAGCTACAAACTCAATATTCCTAACCATCCCCTGTAAGACGAATGAGCCTTCTTCAAGTCTAAAAAGGTTTTGCCATAATCTACACGAACATCTTTGCACTGCTTCTTATTTGCCAATCCACACAGTTTATAGATGGTCCATTAGTAACCTATAAAGACACCTGTAAGTGAACTAAAGTCCAGAAGATTCTTTGTAAATATAATCAAGTCTACCTGAAGAAATTGTTACTGCCTCCTCTGTAAACAGCTTTAACGGCGGTACCTCAGATTAGCAACTCAACTTTACTCTAGTTTAGAACTAAGATGTACTTAGTTCTAAACTAGAATAATAATAAAGGTGACATTCCTGTGCGCTCAACCACGGCACTTATGACCACCGACAAATGTCTGAAATATGCGCATATTTCTATGTTTTATTTTTTTACTTTAAAACAAATATAAATTTTGAAAATCTTAAACACAGACCGTCTGCTGTATACTGTGTTTATTTACTGTAGAAAGTGTCAAGGCCTAATTGGGCGTATTTATTGAATGGCGAACATTTTTGGTACAAATTAGAGTCAACTTTGGATTTTTTTTCTATCAAAAAAATTATATGTAATCGTGTTTTCGAAACACAATTTTATTTATTTATTTATTTTATTTTACAATTTTACAAGCGTTCTAGTATCAATCCTGAACTATAACATATATTAATTTCAGAGTAAATGCTACAGTATTGTGGAAGATATGATTGCTGAAGCCTAAGCCATTGCACATATCATAGACTCTTAAAAACATACAACTAGTTACAAACCAATAAGTTATTACCTCTAAGGATTAACCAAGTGTAGTGACAATCAATAACCAACACAATTTTGTGAAATAGGCACATCAGCCCCAGTGCTGCTTGCATATTATCAAATAATAATAAATCATTTGTATTCTAATAAAAGTTGATGATTAAGACGGGGAAAAGTATTCTGCACATCAGGGTATTTTGCCCATTACCTGTGAGCTAACCTGACTCCAGCCAGCCCAGCTCCGCAAAGTAGCAGACATGACCATGGGTTGTTGGTAAAATTGCACAGATGAGCTATAGGACTGCAAGCTACACTGTATGGCAACATTGATCACTACTTTAAATCATGCCACCATTAACTGAATCTGGTATTATACATTTGTCAGATACTACGGTGTGAACGACCCCGTAGCCGACAAGCTGATGCGTCGCGCTGCTGCCATGCCGGCTCTCCCGCCGCCTGAAGACAGAACCGTCACCACCCTGTATGTGGGCAACTTGGCAGAGAACTGCACTGAGGAGGAAATGAGGGGACACTTTTATCAGTATGGTGAAATCAGGTATGTTTACTTAAAAGTAAAGCTAAATGTATCTGTTCCACAGCTACCTTACAAACCTAGTGTCTTTAATCACACCACTGGCATTGGGTTTAGGTAGGGCAGAACTGACAGCACCATGAGTAGGTGTGGAAGCTTCTTCTCCTTTTTTTCTTTCTTCTTTTCTTCTTCCCTTCCACTCCCACTTTTTTTTTTTTAAGTGAGGTTGGTTCTTCCTAATTTACTCTATTCTAGACTAGGGGTTTGAAGAGTTAAGGAATATTCTGGGAAGGCTCGCTACATCATAAATGTTATCCTTATCTATGCCGGCTTCAAAGTTCAGAGCTTTTATTATAAGCATGTTAAACTATAGATTAATTTGTTGATGCAATGTGTGTATTTTCCTTATTATTGTGTAATTCATATTCACACTTTCAGCCTAAGGTTAAAGTTGGTTTAATGCAATTGAAGTGGCAATCATATCAGTGGATAGAGGCCCTGTCATTAGACATTTCCTCTTTTTCCAATGGAAAATTATAGTACTTCTGAACAAGTCAAGAGTCTATTTTTTATATACTTTATATGTATTACTTATCTACAGCAAAGGTAATTCTTGATAAAAATATTTATTGAAAATGGTATGTTTCAAAAATTTACAAGAGAAATATTGTGATACCTGCAATGAATATTGACTCACAATTTGTTTTAAATGATAGGTTACATGTTGATCTACATTAAAGGTAAGCTAGTTTTGCTAGTTTGTAAATGTTATTTTAATCATGAATTATTTGGCGCCTTAATGGCGATTAACCCTAAATATGTTACAACATAACTGCATATTCGTTAGTAAGATTCATCTGCCATTGATGAAAGTAATTTATGATTATTATGTGAACGAAATATGTTTTTTTTTTCCACACAACACCATCTAGCCCCAAACTAAGCATAGCTTGTAATATGGGAACTAGAATATGGATTTTGATTGAGGCGACACGTGACCCAAGGGCTGGCTCTCATTTAGGCCAGCAAATTAGCATAGCTATTCAGCATGGCAATGCAGCCAGTGTCTTGGGCACGCTTCCGTCTAGTACTGGTCTGGAACAGTTGTGTTACCTATAGGCCGTTTGTAACGGTCCTTAGGTAATCTGACTGATTCCTTTGTACATAGTTAGTTTAATTGTACTTTTTATTGAAAAAGAAAAGAATATAGATAGAATACTTGTATACTTTTTTTTGTAAATTCAAACACAGAACAAACATCTATATTATAAACAAGCCTCATAGCTCAGTTGGTAGTAGCTCTACCTTCTGCACTGTAGGCTGTGGGTTCGATTCCCACACAGGACAAACATTTGTGTGATGAATATAGATGTTTGTTCTGTGTTTGGGTGTTGTATCATAGTATGTAAGTATATACAAAAAGTATTTAAGTATTCTATCCGTAATCTAGTTCCCATATTACAAGCTATGCTTAGCTTGGGGCTAGGTGGCGCTGTGTAAAATTAATGTCCTGTAATATTTATTTGTATTCATCACACAATTGTTATATATAAATATGTATTTTGTAGGACATTGACCCTGGTGCCTCGTGCGCAATGCGCGTTCGTCCAATACACCACGCGCAGCTCCGCCGAGCACGCGGCAGAGAAGACCTTCAACAGGCTTGTACTCGGAGGGAAACGGCTTACCATCAAGTGGGGCAAATCACAAGGTGAATATCATTGTGTATTTTTTATTTTTATTCAACTGGAGGACAAGCACACCATCGCTTGTCTATAAACAATGCCTTACTGCATAGGTCACATTCACAAATAACATAGCCTACACGGCACTGCATTGCGTAGGCATAGGTATAAACGTTTTAAGCCTCGCGTGCCCGTAATTTCACAGGCATCTATACCCTTCAAACCGGAACACAGTAACGCTGCTTGGCGGGCGAAATAGGTATAGTGGTAGTAATTCTCCGGACGAGCCCTTTCACAAGGGGCTTCTACTACTCGTAAACATACGGAAACTCCATTATCAACTGGCTCTAAAGGTCAATAACCCAGAACCTTTGCTGTGTGCTTTGTTTCCTGTCTGCGTGGGGGTGATCATGGCCTGCACAGTCCCGCTATGGGGTGTATTGTGCATTATCTCCCATGTATTTAACTAACCCTACCTGCTGGCTGGGAGCTCGGCTCATTGAAGTACCTGAGCAGGACATAGGGTTTCTGGTGACGCTTTCCGAATTTTCCGGTCATTTGATTCCTAACCTAATAAATTTTAATTAATAAAAAAAAATGACTTTGACTTGACACTTATTGAGCGCCTGAATTTACTATTGATCATGACGTCTTCTCCCTAGCTGACTCTGTAGAGCGCTAGTAGTCTCTGTAGAGACTACGCGAGCTTGCTTTGCACGAAATTAAATTATGTTTTGAGCTATAAGCTGCCAACGTTGTGATGATCTTGAAGCATGATGTAAAAAGATTTGGAATTCAAAAACAACTAGACCAACACCAAGCAAATAATGTGTAAATCTCAACTCTAAAATTGTATTTTAATTCAAGTACACTTTTCTACCTTTTCATTGTATAACCTCTCTCTCAAAGGTTTGCTGGTAGAAAACTCTTAAAGGGTTAAGCTCGCCACTGTACATATGTTTTCCTATGACATTTTTAAATAATATTTGAGTGAAAACCTTTAATTCGCCTTCTGTGTCATATTATTGTGTCTATTTAATATAAATGTGCTGTTGGTTTTCCTTCAAATAAATAAATAAAGAAAAATTACAAGAACTCTCTCTAACCTTAACCCGTTATAGTTGGCTCCTGAAACACAGCTTGGCTCCTAAAACACAGCTCTGCTAGTTTGGGAGCCTATGTATTCATAAAACACTTTTGTCAAATTATTCACTTCGGCTAGTGTGCTCTCGATAACT
Organism: Venusia cambrica; assembly: GCA_951394065.1. NCBI lineage: Eukaryota > Metazoa > Arthropoda > Insecta > Lepidoptera > Geometridae > Venusia > Venusia cambrica. The sequence continues at coordinate 13,971,568 of OX596035.1, forward strand.
TTGACCTAATCCCTCCATCCCTTTTCCACCACCGGACTAGCAGACGTTCCAGTGCCGAACCCATCGTTTCGCCTCTACCTTTATCATTAATACTGGTAAAGAACGGAATTCCTTGCTTTCGTCTGTTTTTCCGCACGAGTACAATCTTGGAGTCTTCAAGTCCAGAGTAAATAGGTTCCTTTTAGGCAAGCGTGCTCCATCTTAGGCCACTTCTTTACTTGTTTTACATGTAAGCTGGTGGTCAAACGCATAACTATCACCAATAAAAAAAAAGACAAATATACGATTATTATTATTATAATAGTTGAGACTTGGAACATGACTCATGATAGTGACATCATGCATTGCAGGTCGTCAAGGCTTCAACGAGAAGAACGAGTCTCCTCCGATGCTAGAGCCAGTCCCAGGGCTCCCCGGGACGCTACCGCCGCCGCCGGCTTATCTGCATCCGTTCCCGCCGCAGGTATGTGCCGTACGATTTCAATTACTATTTACAGCCCATAAAGAAAAAATAGTATTGAAGTATAAATAAACAATAAATATTACAGGAAATTAATTTTCTAAGCGTAGCTTGTAATATGAGAACTAGATAACGGATAGATTTTCTGTAAATACATACTTATCATAAAAACCTACAGCGCAGAAGGCCGACTGAACTTTAGGTTATGAACTGAGGCCAACTGAGCTATGCGGTTTGTCAAAATGTAAGTAAAGTATTCTATCCATAATCTAGTCCTTATATTACAAGCTTTACTTAGTTTGGGGGGTAGATGGCGCTGTGTACGAAAATGACATCGAGCTATACAAACATTAGGTGATACAGTGAACCTATAATTACAATGGGTGGCCTTATCATATTAAAGCAACATAACTAGGGATAAGTTGGAAGCAAATCAATTCAAATAAAATAAATAAATAAAGACTCACGACTTTTCCGGTTTCGATGATTCACCTCTCATCACTACTCAGAGCATTGATCATTAGGATCACCTACTAACGAGAAATCAGAGGCACGTCCAAACTTACGTTCGGAAACAAAAATAATACAACATTGAAATAATTAGTACACTGGTAAATTTTGCAATACAATTATGTAGTATTATTAGTATCAGAAAGGACCAGGTTGTCGATAATAATCAAATAATAATTAACAAGCCTCATAGCTCAGTTGGTAGTAACTCTGCCTTCGGCGCTGTAGGCTGTGGGTTCGATTCCCACTCAGGACAAACATTTGTGTGATGAATATAGATGTTTGTTCTGTGTTTGGGTGTTGTATCATATAGTACGTATGTATTTACAAAAAGTATTTAAGTATTTTATCCGTAATCTAGTTCCCATATTACAATCTATGCTTAGTTTGGGGCTAGATGGCGCTGTGTAAAATGAATGTCCTGTCCTGTCCTGTAATAATTTACTCATAATACAAATTATACGCTAGTATGATACAAAAATTAAAACATTAAAAATGTATAAATTATCGATTCAAGAAGATATACAATTAGTAAATATACTAGATATTTTGTATCTCTTTCAGATTCTTTTTATGAATTATCTCTCTACATCAGTTCATTAACTTCATAGAATGCCTGACTGATCCGCCATTTTTTCCATAGATGCCGCCTCCACCGAACCGGCCCAACGACTTCTTCAACCTGCACCACTACCCGGGCCCCCCGGGTCCGTGGGGGCCGTGGGGTCCCCCGGGGATCGCCCCGCCCATTCCCCCGCCCCCCGCGCCCATGTCGCTGCACTACCCCAGCCAGGATCCCAGCCGGCTCGGCGCTCATGCGCATTCGCAGGCTCCTCAGACTTAGTGTTTGTTGGTTGTTTGGCTTTCGTGTAGCGTCAGTGTGTTTAGGATAATGTATATTAAGTGATGGAATAAAATCGTCTTATCTAATGTTTTGTTTTATTTTAGTAGATCATTTAATATTAAATAAAAAAATATTACAGGACATTAATTTCACACAGCGCCATCTAGCCCCAAACTAAGCATTGCTTGTTATATGGGAACTAGATTACGGATATAATACTTCTATACTTTTTTTATAAATACATACATATCATACAATACAACACCCAAACACAGAACAAACACTTCAGACACAATTCATCAGACATGTTTGTCCAGGTGGGAATCGAACCCACAACCTACAGCATAATAATAATCAACTAATATTAGAGCCAACTTTTGAAAGTTCGTCCGGGGAAGTACTTCCATAATTGGGTAGAGATTGTCGGACTATTGAGAGTGAAGAATCTTCTCACTATTATGAACACTTTTTATTACCCGACTTAAAAAAAGGAGGTTCTCAATTCGGGTGTTTTTTTTTTCTTGTTACTTGATTTCTACGCCAATTCGAAATAGATTTTGATGATTCTTGTTACGTTTGGTAGGCCATACTCGCGAGGTGGTCCCATAGAAATTTTATCAAAACCGGTTCAGTAGTTTTATTTTTATATCAAAATAACTGGAAAATGTTTGTCATCCAAACGTAAACGATATTGCGTATTCTGCATTCCTGTGGTGTTTACGATCACTAGACCGTAAACACCAAAGACGTTTTGAACCGCTTACCTTCCAGTATCATTATCATCATCAGGGTTTTGCCATAATCACCATGCTTGGCATGTTGTTGATCGCAGTAATTATGATACGTAGTAGTAAGTGGAATTGACTTTGACGCATTCTGGCTATAAATGCTGTATACATGTATCATCATCATCATCATTACAGCCCATAAAAGTCAACTGTATAGGACATGGGCCTCCCACAATGCTTAAGAAAGCAATGAAGGGTTTTGCCATAATACTCACGCTTGGCACGTATGTTGGTGATCGACGACTCTTTAACGACTACTACTGCATTACCTCGGAACTCCGTTATTACTCAACCGATTTGGAAAATATATTTTCATACAAAAAATAACGTATTATTGCACCCTCACACGACTCTTGAATAGTGTGTCGGAGGCGCCGTGGTGTTCGAGACCACGGTTTTACAACGAAAAAAAGGTAAAAATAAACTCTTTTTGGAAAATAATGGAACCGACTTCACCACTAAAAACGTACAAATAACTCTCAGGGTAAGTTCATATAATTTGAAGGCGGTGCCATACTGCGTTGTGCTTGGCAATTCGGCACCAACTTCAGTCACTTAAAAAATAAGATTCGGTCTAAAAGAACTTTACTCTGAAATTTGAAGATAACTGGGCATTCTAGCTACATTCCTCCGCTTGTTAGTAAAACAACCATGTCTGAAACTATATTTATTATAATTAATCATAAGTTTATAACATGACTTAACCGTCACAAAACAGTTTAAACATTTAGGTAAATCTACGTGGCTTCGCTTACCATTATCTGGGTAAGGACGGTTATTACAATAATTTACAGTATGTATACTAGGCCCAGATACTAGAAAATTCCGGTTCAGGGACCAACACATTTAATAAGCATTTTATATTTTAGTCGATTTTCCGAAGCATTTTTTATAGAGCATTTTGTACCATCTGCAGAAAACGGCTATTGGTCGACATTTCTAAATTATTTATTTACTTCGTAGGTTGTAATGTGCATTCACGTTTGGGATTGCCTCGTAAAGTACCTATGCTAATAAAATTGGAATTCCTGTAAAATCAATATATCTACCAAGTATAGAATTTTACCCACTACACCAACTCATACCATGAACATCGAAATGTAAAATATAATTGGATTATACAATCTCCGGGCTATTGGGCTAACATTTATAAGACACCAAAGCATTTAAAATCATGATCTAAACATCTAGAGTACTTTAAGCAACCGCTCTCTCTAACACAAAATGTACGTGTCCGTTATGGTAGCGTACACATAATCGAATTCACGTTCGTGGTTATGCCTAAAAACTCTGCGTAAATAGAGCATAATTAGTGCAATAATAAATTAATAGTGCCTCATTGGTTTAAGAAATAATGACCATTCTTAGTGGGTACGCTGGCGTACCCACTAACATAACGATCAAGCTAGCGTACACATGACCGTACTCGAAAACGACTTATACTATAGTAACGAAGTTTACACACAAAAATAGAGCACAAATACTGCCCGAGCTATACAACATTTCATGATTGCTTTTATAGGCACGGAGATATTGAACAAGACTTTTGAATGACATTCCGAGCTGGCGTTATGGCAGCGTACCCATTAAACAACGTAATAGTTCTTATAGAAAACGAGCTTTTCTTATCATGAATGCTATACGTATAAATACCATAGTACGTACAGTACACACAGTAGTGAAGAGAAGTATAGCTCCTTGTGACAGGGCTTGACCGGGTAAGTACTACCACCGTACCTATTTCAACCGCCAAGCAGTATTACTCAGTTCCGGTTTGATGGGTAAAATAAAGGACACGCGTAACACCTATATGCCGGGTTGACGGGCGCAACGCAGTGCCGCGTAGGTCATGTTCTTTGTGGATGTGACCTATGCAGTAAGGCTTTATGCAAGAGATGCATTCACATCACGTGGGCTGCTTGCTTATTCAATCTCCAAGTAATATAAAAATAAAACACATTGTCCCTGTTAATATTCAGATAATGTTAATGTTCAGATCAGACAATTTTGTGTATAGTTTTCTATTTTGTCTATCATTTTGTTATACAGTCTGTTTATGGTATGAACCAGAGCGGTGTAGGCAAATACCTTAACCAGTCAAATGCGTGCTAATCTCACATAACACAGTACACGCTGCAGATGGTCAAATCGCTTAGTCAATTGACTAGTCATTATATCTTATGCTATTTATACAAGTCTTGTGCATCTCATCGATTGACGTCAATAATTATAATCCAAAGGCAAGAAACAAGAGATGGTCCAATCAAACTACTTACATTAAAAACTTAAACAAGACGTACTTACAACATTTATTACAGGGACTCTGCAACCAATTTACCGATATAGAAAAATCAATTCACAAAAAGCCAGTAACATAAAGTGGTTATCAATGTGTAAGCACAAATTCAACACAGTTTTTATTGGATAAGATTTTATTTACAATTTAGGAATGTTTACATCATTTTAATTGTTATTCAATTGATTTATTTACCTTATGAACCGGGTTATATTACCTTATTCAATGTGTTTGCGTGATAATTTATAACCCTGCGGCTACTTTTGAAACCAAAGAATCGAAACCAGTTTATAAAACAGAATAATATTTATTTTTAGGAAACCTGTTACAATTAAAGAAAAAAAAATCTGTTTTAATAACTGATTTCAAATATAGATTAGAATGTTCTGCCAAAACGAATGTTATAAACTTTATCGTATATATTTTTGTCTGATCTTAAAGCCAGTGTAAGCTCGTATCATAAATAAAAGTTAGAACTAGCAATAACTAAAGTAACTACTCTAAAAATGCGCAAGGTATATGTTATAAGTACTGCGATTATGAGCCAAAGGATAAACGAATTAATAAAATCGATTATAAATAAATCAGCTAAACAAACCGGCCAAACGCAGAGGGTTCCGACCCACATTTCACGACAAAAATAACTTGTTTTTTTTAATCCCCCACTTTTTTACGTTAATATTTTCAACTGTCTATCTAATTACGGTTTATAAGATACAGCGAGCTGTCAGATGGACGTACATAGAGGCTTAGTTCTAGGGTCCCATTGGCAACCTTTGGGTATGGAACCCTAAAACAGAATGAACAAACTAACATATGAAGGATTACTAACACAATTTGCGACTCTCCACAAATGTAAGGTCAATGTAAACGTAGTTTCGTAAAGTAATCTGATAATAATTGTCAAACTAACCACTAACATAACGTGCGATATTGAAACCAACTTAGAAGGCTACAGAAACACAAACATAAAGTAGTTCCAAACTATCACACAGCCCAAACATTTTGGCCGTAAAATTTTAACAGACAACCGAAAAGTAATATAATTTATAGTTTCCAAACTTAACAATGTAAGGCCACTGTTGAAAGTAAATAATACATATATGCAATGTCATTGTTCTGAGAGTTATTTAAAGTTTTACATGATATATATCTATATTCTATATACACACATCTACCAAAATACTGAAAGAATTCCTATGATCATGGTTTTGTGTAATGTGACATTTTGAAACGTTTGAAAAGATGGCAGTCCTATTTCAGCATTATATTAAATTAGAAGTATATTATTTTTCCTATTATATATATTACATTCCGTATCAAATGAATGTGTTATAATCTAGAAAGTTACGAAAAAAAAACTTTGCACATTAATTCTTATTCTACATTTTGTCAATGTATGTCGAACATTGCCAACGAAAATGATCAAACCAATTAAAATATATCTCACCCACTGCAAATAAACATGTTTTTTGGGTAGCTCCTTCTAAACCTCCATGTTTATTATTGAGTGTAATGATTCATTTTCAAATTTGAATGGAGCAGCCGCGAGTCGAGAATATATATCATTCTACTATAATACTGAACAATAAAACATTTAAGGTTAGAAAAGATAAAAAGTGATGAATGTTAAATGTCACGCCATCTGTTAAACATTATGGATAATTTTTTATCGGTTTTGAGCTCGTGGCAAAATGTCTGCTTTTGAACTACGATCAGAAAATAATTTCAAAGTACAGGCATCACGCGAAGCTTGTTATAAATTCGTACATAAAAACAATGGTTATGCACTAAACTTTAGTGTTTACTTTGCTATTTTGTTGTGGTCTAACTAAGCCACAAAATAGCAAAGTATAGGTTACAACAACCTCCTGATCAAACACACTCAACTTACTAAATACATAAAGGTATAGATAGTTTGAATCTGTTACAGCGTTCTATCATCTCGTTACCATTTGTATTGGCGATGCAGACCAAAATCCGGTATATTTATCTGAAAAAAAAAAAACAATATTTTGATATTTGACTGATAGACATACACACACACACTAGTTTAAGCGGTAAACTTTATAGCTAAGTACACTACAGTTTACAGTTTACTGATCAGATTGCGATTGCGGGCCCCTCTGCCTGGCAAACCGGTAAAAAACCTATTTGGTTCTCAAAAATCTACTTCAGGCACCAGCCTCTCATAATGTAATGAGGTGTCTCTGACAGTAATTGATTAAAATTATTCCGTTAAACCAACTTATTTCGTGAGAGAAAATAAACGTTTTATTTATTTATTATATAGATTAATTTAATTTATGATAGAACAGGTGAAACAGACTATGCATTAAAAGAGCTGGATGCGGCGTTCTGCACTTACACAGTGCTAGTACCGCAGTGTCCCTACACTCACATAGTGCTAGTACCGCAGTGTCCCTACACTTACACAGTGCTAGTACCGCAGTGTCCCTACACTTACACAGTACTAGTACCGCAGTGTCCCTACACTTACACAGTGCTAGTACCGCAGTGTCCCTACACTTACACAGTGCTAGTACCGCAGTGTCCCTACACTTACACAGTGCTAGTACCGCAGTGTCCCTACACTTACACAGTGCTAGTACCGCAGTGTCCCTACACTTACACAGTACTAGTACCGCAGTGTCCCTACACTCACACAGTGCTAGTACCGCAGTGTCCCTACACTCACACAGTGCTAGTACCGCAGTGTCCCTACACTTACACAGTACTAGTACCGCAGTGTCCCTACACTCACACAGTGCTAGTACCGCAGTGTCCCTACACTTACACAGTGCTAGTACCGCACTTACACAGTGCTAGTACCGCAGTGTCCCTACACTTACACAGTACTAGTACCGCAGTGTCCCTACACTCACACAGTGCTAGTACCGCAGTGTCCCTACACTCACACAGTGCTAGTACCGCAGTGTCCCTACACTTACACAGTACTAGTACCGCAGTGTCCCTACACTCACACAGTGCTAGTACCGCAGTGTCCCTACACTTACACAGTGCTAGTACCGCAGTGTCCCTACACTTACACAGTGCTAGTACCGCACTTACACAGTGCTAGTACCGCAGTGTCCCTACACTTACACAGTGCTAGTACCGCAGTGTCCCTACACTTACACAGTGCTAGTACCGCAGTGTCCCTACACTTACACAGTACTAGTACCGCAGTGTCCCTACACTTACACAGTGCTAGTACCGCAGTGTCCCTACACTTACACAGTGCTAGTACCGCAGTGTCCCTACACTTACACAGTGCTAGTACCGCAGTGTCCCTACACTTACACAGTACTAGTACCGCAGTGTCCCTACACTTACACAGTGCTAGTACCGCAGTGTCCCTACACTTACACAGTGCTAGTACCGCACTTACACAGTACTAGTACCGCAGTGTCCCTACACTCACACAGTGCTAGTACCGCAGTGTCCCTACACTCACACAGTGCTAGTACCGCAGTGTCCCTACACTCACACAGTGCTAGTACCGCAGTGTCCCTACACTTACACAGTACTAGTACCGCAGTGTCCCTACACTCACACAGTGCTAGTACCGCAGTGTCCCTACACTCACACAGTGCTAGTACCGCAGTGTCCCTACACTTACACAGTGCTAGTACCGCACTTACACAGTGCTAGTACCGCAGTGTCCCTACACTCACACAGTGCTAGTACCGCAGTGTCCCTACACTCACACAGTACTAGTACCGCAGTGTCCCTACACTCACACAGTGCTAGTACCGCAGTGTCCCTATACTCACACAGTGCTAGTACCGCAGTGTCCCTACACTCACACAGTGCTAGTACCGCAGTGTCCCTACACTTACACAGTACTAGTACCGCAGTGTCCCTACACTCACACAGTGCTAGTACCGCAGTGTCCCTACACTTACACAGTGCTAGTACCGCACTTACACAGTGCTAGTACCGCAGTGTCCCTACACTTACACAGTGCTAGTACCGCAGTGTCCCTACACTTACACAGTGCTAGTACCGCAGTGTCCCTACACTCACACAGTGCTAGTACCGCAGTGTCCCTACACTTACACAGTGCTAGTACCGCAGTGTCCCTACACTTACACAGTACTAGTACCGCAGTGTCCCTACACTTACACAGTGCTAGTACCGCAGTGTCCCTACACTTACACAGTGCTAGTACCGCAGTGTCCCTACACTTACACAGTGCTAGTACCGCAGTGTCCCTACACTTACACAGTGCTAGTACCGCAGTGTCCCTACACTTACACAGTGCTAGTACCGCAGTGTCCCTACACTTACACAGTGCTAGTACCGCAGTGTCCCTACACTTACACAGTGCTAGTACCGCAGTGTCCCTACACTTACACAGTGCTAGTACCGCACTTACACAGTGCTAGTACCGCAGTGTCCCTACACTTACACAGTGCTAGTACCGCAGTGTCCCTACACTTACACAGTGCTAGTACCGCAGTGTCCCTACACTTACACAGTGCTAGTACCGCAGTGTCCCTACACTTACACAGTGCTAGTACCGCAGTGTCCCTACACTTACACAGTGCTAGTACCGCAGTGTCCCTACACTTACACAGTGCTAGTACCGCAGTGTCCCTACACTTACACAGTGCTAGTACCGCAGTGTCCCTACACTTACACAGTGCTAGTACCGCAGTGTCCCTACACTTACACAGTGCTAGTACCGCAGTGTCCCTACACTTACACAGTGCTAGTACCGCAGTGTCCCTACACTTACACAGTGCTAGTACCGCAGTGTCCCTACACTTACACAGTGCTAGTACCGCAGTGTCCCTACACTTACACAGTGCTAGTACCGCAGTGTCCCTACACTTACACAGTGCTAGTACCGCAGTGTCCCTACACTTACACAGTACTAGTACCGCAGTGTCCCTACACTCACACAGTGCTAGTACCGCAGTGTCCCTACACTCACACAGTGCTAGTACCGCAGTGTCCCTACACTTACACAGTGCTAGTACCGCACTTACACAGTGCTAGTACCGCAGTGTCCCTACACTCACACAGTGCTAGTACCGCAGTGTCCCTACACTCACACAGTACTAGTACCGCAGTGTCCCTACACTCACACAGTGCTAGTACCGCAGTGTCCCTATACTCACACAGTGCTAGTACCGCAGTGTCCCTACACTCACACAGTGCTAGTACCGCAGTGTCCCTACACTTACACAGTACTAGTACCGCAGTGTCCCTACACTCACACAGTGCTAGTACCGCAGTGTCCCTACACTTACACAGTGCTAGTACCGCAGTGTCCCTACACTTACACAGTGCTAGTACCGCAGTGTCCCTACACTTACACAGTGCTAGTACCGCAGTGTCCCTACACTTACACAGTGCTAGTACCGCAGTGTCCCTACACTTACACAGTGCTAGTACCGCAGTGTCCCTACACTTACACAGTGCTAGTACCGCAGTGTCCCTACACTTACACAGTGCTAGTACCGCAGTGTCCCTACACTCACACAGTGCTAGTACCGCAGTGTCCCTACACTTACACAGTGCTAGTACCGCAGTGTCCCTACAGTTACACAGTGCTAGTACCGCAGTGTCCCTACACTTACACAGTGCTAGTACCGGTTGTCGTTGGCTAGCTGCGCATTAACGGCGGCGGCGGCGGCGCTGGAGGCGGCGGTCTGCACGTGCTGGTTGCGAAGGATTTCCGTCGTGAACTCGGCTTGAGCCTTCGCCATCGACGCGCCCGTAGATCGGTAGATGCGGTGCACCTACATAAAACGATATTACATTGAAACAATACAAACTTTCATAGATGTGTTCTTGTACAATTGACAATATAAAAGAAGAAATTGTTTGGTTGCTACTTATAAATATTACAGGACATTAATTTCACACAGTTCCCATATTACAAGCTATGCTTAGTTTGGGGCTAGATAGCGCTGTGTTAAATTAAAGTCCTGTAATATTTAGCTATGAGGCATATTTTGATCTTTTTTTTTATTGTACGACGGGGAAGCGCTTGGCCTTCATCTCACCTGGTAACATGTTGAGATAAGGCCGAAGGCCGAAGGCGCACTTCACCCGGAATCCTCAACAAACTGAGGAACTAGCTATCTTACCTCTGAATGCTGGGACACAACATTTTTTTTAAGAATTGTTATTATGGCGATAGAATTAGGTAAGATGGTGGTAGCTAGCCAGGCGGACTTAAACAAAGTCCTACCACCAACCAAAAATGAATATCTCATTAAAATGAATACTATCTCATTTAAAGAATGAATTCATCGAAACTGCTACATGTATCCCATTAACCTGAGCCATCAGCATGATGTCAGCGACCACGCAAGTGATGAACCCGATGGTGACTATCAGAGTGATGATCCCGACCGCCACGTTACTTGAAAACGCGTTAATGCTCGTTATAAGCCCGCTGGAACATACAAAAATAGAGACTTAAACATATGTTCTTCTTTATTTTCATCATCAGAAAATAAATAAAACAAATATCGTGAATAAATAAAAATTGCGGGACATAAACAAAACCAAACAAAGCAAAGCTTGTCATGCAGAATAGTTTATTTAGAGTCTTAAACAATATTCACACACAAAATAAATCTAGATCTTACAAATGACAAGAATAAAGAATGCGAACATAGGTGGTGGAAGGGTTGCACATACATTACCAATTTCCCAGATTACGGATTTCTATCCGTTAATTGTAAATACATAATGCTGTGTGATATATATATAACACCCAATCACAGAAAAAACATCTATAGTCATTGCACAAATGTTTTTCCTAGGTTGGAATTGAAACGATTCTTACGGCTCAGAAGGGCAGTTACTACCAACTGAACCTGTTAATCACAATATTGTCATCAAATTGTCACATTTTTTTTTAAATTGAACTATGGGGAAGCGCTTGGCTTCCATCAACAGTCTGACAAACTGGTTATTTACATCTAAATGTCGGAACATATATTGTTTTGAATTGCTGTTATGGCGACAGAATTAGGTAAGATGGTGGTAGCTTCATCTTACCTAATTCTGTCACCATAATAACAATTCTAAAATTGTTGTGTTCCGGCATTTAGAGGTAAGATAGCCAGATCCTCAGATTGTTGAGGATTCCGGGTGAAGTGCGCCTCCACCTTCGGCCTTATATCATCTTGTCACCAGGTGAGATGAAGGCCAAGAGCTTACCCATAGTACAAAAAAAAACAAAAAAAGAGCTAGTCAGACCAAACTAAGCAAAATATTGTACCCCCATGGGAATCGAGCCCGGGGACTCTAGATCAAGTAAAAAACACTCACCACGACCCGCCGTTGCTGAAGCCGATCGACTGAATCAGCGCAATCAGTATTTGTATCAGGAATATGAAGAAGTACACCATGAAATTGAAGGAGGAGTCGCTTCTGAACGCCTTGTAGATCGGCCGGTACCAGCACAGGAAGCTGAAGGGCGTCAGTAACACAAAGTACAGGATCGAGAGGCCGAATGTCGTGAACCCGTTGCCCGAAAACATTAGCGACATAGCTCCTACTATGTTCAACACGAGCACCAACGCGTAAACTGGAAGCAACAAGGAATTATATAATATGACATGGGGCATGTTAATGAAACTGTACGTAAAAGTGTGTAAATCTCGGAAAAAAAAACTGATTCGGAAAAGCTATTTTAAACTACGAAAAAAAATGAATTCGATATGTTCAGAAATGTTTTGACGGAGATTTGCTTGGCCTTCATCTGACCTGGTTACAAGTTAAAAAAAGGCCGAAGGTGGAGGCGCACTTCACCCGGAATCCTCAACAAACTGAGGAACTGGCTATCTTACCTCTAAATGCCGGAACACAACAATTTAAGAATTGTTGTTATGGCGATAGAATTAGGTAAGATGGCGGTGGTAGCTAGCCAGGCGGACTTAAACAAAGTCCTACCACCAAACAAAACTGCAAACTGTATTACACTTTCTGAACTGCTAAATAAAATTTTATATCTGAGCAAATACTCACACATCCACAAGTGATACAAGTGCCGGACGATCCTCTGGAACTCAAGCGGGATGTCCACATTGATGTCCTGGTAGAAGCAGGGCTGCACGGGACAGAAGGCCGGCAAAGGCGGCCAGTTGTTCCGTCTCCCGGCAGATCCGGAACGGAGCTCAGCCTCCCTCCTCGCTAGCTCTTCGGCTTTACGCTCCAGCTCTTCTTGACGCCTCTGGAGATCACGTTCGGAAAGCATTGTCAGTTATCAAGTTCCGACTAACTTGGTGCAACCAGCGGGTATGGGTACGCGATGTATGCTCCGAGTAAGGTGCCGAACGCCTAGTATGTAATTTTTAGAAGATCTGTGCTCTGAGTAGTGTTATCCTCTGGTGAATCCTCGAAGTGAGAAAAGGCTCGACTATCTTAGGTAGATACTGTTGTACTATTAATTTTATATACGATATGCCTACACTATTTGAAAAATTTCAAAGAAATTAACGTTATTTCAAATCAGTTACTCAGCAAGAAGTACACGAATTACGGAATTTATATCGAGAGTTTTATGCTAGGTATGTAATTTTAATGTGAGAGCTTCGATCGAAGGTATTTTTAAGGAACGATTAAAAAAATAATCCGAATAACACATCGCCTGCGTTCAAGAGCGTTTGGCACTGAGATCCAGGGCGGTGACCAATGTTACGTTAATCAAAGGAAATTGAACCCACGCCATACTTCAATTTGTACAATGTACATGTTACATGATAACTAGAAGTACATAGTACCAATTCAACTGTGTCATATCAAAAGCAATTCTCTTTTTTTTTATTTACTGAGTTAATTTGTTAAATCTGACACTATATGTTTTTATGTGGCAATGTTTGTGACGGCATAACTCTCGAACGCGTTATCTTGTTAACGGGGATTTTGGTGAAATTTAAACTACAAAGAGATAACACACATATAATTTTGAAAAGAGAAATAAGATTTCGGTAAATGGGATAGTTTTGAGATTTGAGATGAACAGAAATACAATATTTCATCCATTACTTTTGACTGCTTGATCCGACCAATTAGCAATTTGTATTTGCAGAGATTACCTAATAAATCGGTTGATGGATTTTTTTAAACTAAGGAAGTTTTTGAGGAATAGGGATTTTAAGTGAGAAAAGAAGATCTCTATCTTGTGGGATCTTTTGAAAGAGCATCGATTGCAAATTTCACATTGCACATTTTTGATTGAGGTGGTTTTTGTAACATGGGGGTGCGTTAAGTGGGAATAACGCTTGTTAATTCTGGTAGGAGTAAAGAGGTTGGCTTCACAATTCACTATTTGTGTTTTTTTTTTTTTTTTTTTTTTTTTTTTTTTTTTTTTTTTTTTTTTTTTTTTTTTTTTTTTTTTTTTATATTTAGCGCATATTAATTTAGTATATGCTCTAAAACTATATTACAATCTAGCCTATGTAGGCTAATGAGTAATTTTATGCTAACTTAGTTTTATAAAATTAATTATTTTAAAGAATGTGTCCAATGTCACGTTTCTTACAGTTTCTATTTAAGGGGAGACACTGCGTTATTGTGTTCTTTGAAGTAGCACTATTTGTTTATGTATTTACTGAAACCCTTATAAGACATAGAGGGTTGCAAAGGGTTATCCCCTTGAATTTCTTTTAAATTCTCATTGAAATATTGTTGAATGTCATATGACAGGGTTTAGACAGCAGATTTCAAAATTAGTTTATTGTTTACCTTAGTAGGGTTGGATTTTAAGATAAAAGGTTTTAAATTATGTACATCAGGTCTTGCAAGATAGTAACGTCCGTCAAGTTTTTATTTGGCGTATTTTAATTCAAAGTGGTCCTTTTCTTTTTGCTGGATAATATTGACGCTCTTGGCTTACCACGGGTGTCATTATTATCCAAGAATTAATTGTGGGATGTCATGCAAGGAGTCGCACATCCTACATTACCCATTATTGACTGCCACTATGTAGAAATAACTTCCTCCAAAACTGTAAGGTTTGGCCGTACTCATCACACTTGGCAGACAAATTAGTGTTTGCAGTTAAAGTTTTGTCTATACACAGAAGGAAAGTCGATGGAGTTATTCTCTATTATTTTTTATTGTACGACGAGGAAGTACTTGGCTTTATTTTCAAGGTGTGTCCTCATTAAATGTTTAAGTATTACTTTATAATACTTAACCTGGGGATCGAACCCGGGACCTCTGGATCTGAAATCGTTGGGTTGAACCACTAGACCACAGAGGCGGTGCAAAACTATGTACCTACCATGGGTTTATTATTATTTATGTTTGCGACATTGTTTTTTTTTTATTATTGACGTGTATTTATTTTATTTATACCTATAAATTGAATCTGAATCTGACTTTGTAAGTTGTCGTAGATGACAAGGTTCATTTTTGAATGCCTATTCAATCGACTTCTCGGAATCTTTAAACGCCCCCCAGGCTTAGGTCATCAGACTCGCTACTCATTTACGATTCGATAATAAGTATATTAACTCTATCATAGACGGTATGAAGACGCAATAAATAGGATTTCAATTGGGAACTCTGAAGGCGACGAATCTATTTTTTTAGACATAAATTATACGCGTCTGTGGCGGGGATTTATGGATGGATATTATACCTATCCTTATTTTTTAAGTGAATCAGTCGATGAAGAAAACGTTCCTATATCTCGACTCCATTGTGTGAGAAAGTATATCTAAATGCTGAATGGATCATCAAAAAATTAGCCAGTCCGAGTTTCTTGCCTTTCTCTTTGTAAGCTGGTCGCGCTGGCGCCCTTGGCCTTCATCTCACCTGGTTACAAGTTGAGAGAGGATTATCTACACCTTTACTCCGATCACCAATTCGCCTGCCAAGAGTGGTGATTATAGTAAAACCCAGCTTTGGAGGAGGCTCCGTCCTGCAGAGGACCCTTATGGACTGTTGATGTAAAGTAATTGAGAATGTACATTATCATAATTAACCTATTACAGTCCAACGTAGGTCTCTCGCAAGGTGTCCCCGATCTTCAGCCTTTTGCAGACTCTCTCTTCACCACTGTGAGGAGTTCGCTACTCCATCTAACAGGAGGAACGACCGGCCAATATAAGAAACTAGTAGACTAGACTATAGTAGACTATAAACAAGTGATTACCTTTAACTCCTGTTGTGCATTTTGGAAAAATAAATATGTGCGTTAATGTCATAGCATGCTATTTTAATACACACATGTTTGTTTTGTGGTTCTATTCTAGCTAAAAATTGTGCACTTAATATAAACATATTATTAATATCAATCTAATATTTTTAGTGTTTCAGTGTCCAAATGGTCAAGTGCGTGTTAGATTGGGTTCTAACCTCCCTAGTGTAAAAGGATTTGAAGTTTGAAATTAAATCTGTCATGGTTAAGGCCTTGTTTATCACCCAAGGGCTGGCTTTTATTTAGGCCAGCGAATAAGCATTGCTATTCAGAGTGGCAATGCTGGCTGCATTGCCACACTGAATGTCATGTCATGGGCACGCTTCTGTCTGTTACTGGTCTGCATATACTATTTATGACAGTTCTTAGGTAACCAAATTTCGATCCAATTAAATATCAATTAACATATCAATAAATTTAAAAGTGTGTGAGAGGTAAAACATTATTATCAACATAATTCAAAACAGTTGTTGATATTTCTGAGTCATAAATAACAGCGTGTTATCTTATTGGTGAAATATGACAAATCATTCATTTCAGGATAATTCCTTAGGCTTTTGGTTTTACAACGAAAAAAGCTAAAAATAAGTTATTTTTGAAAAAAACCACAACGTCTACAACACCTGATTTGAGAGTCGAGTGAGAGTGCATTAATACAGGATTCTGAGTAATATCTACGCAATGATGGGAACTAGAAATAAATACAGTTGACCTAAACAAATGTTAAGAATCGGTTCATACTATGGTGCACTAAGCCCGGATAATTCGGAATGTTTTGTCATTCCCATTATCCTGATTTTTTTTTTATAAGAGCCAAACCACTGGACCAATATTGATATAATTTCTATAGGACCAATCTGGAAACTGGTTGAGAAATGACGGGGCTCTGAGGTAAAAAAACTAAAAAAAAAATAACATACAACTAAATAGAGAACCTCCTCCTTTTTTTGAAGTTGGTTAGAAACATTACTAAGGACAGTACCTACCAAGATAAAAAATTCAGCAGTATACAGCAGTTAGCAGGGAAAAACAAGTTTGCCCGCCATTTTGATCACTACACATTTTCATGTCACATAATTTACCTACTCAAAACTAACTTCAATAACAAAAAGGTGTCCAAATATAAAAATGTGTCCTTCTAGTATGTAGCGTGGGCACAACAAAACATTGATTTGCTTCCGCAAATCTCTTACGACTTTTACATCATGGCTTTGCTGCGGTGGATGAGGACAAGTGGTATTGACCGCACCTAGTGTAGATGAATATGAAACACACCTGGAAATCAGCCGTAGTGAAGTTGGGAGGCGGTGCTTGCGATGATTGCGGTGCTGCTGCTGGTCTTGTGTATTGGCCGCTAGTTGGAGGGGATACTGCTTGCATAATTGCTGGCTGAGAGGGCTGTTGTGGTCCCTGTTAATACAAATTTACAGTGAAAAAAGAGGAACAGAAGAAGACATGTAGGTGTACAATCAAACAGCATTTTTTTTTTATGTAACTTGGAGATGGAACAAACAAGTAGCCCACCTGATGTTAAGTGCACTCTTGCCTATAACAATGCCTTACTGCGTACGTCAAATCCATAAAGAATATAGCCTACACAGCACTGCATTGCACCTGTCAACTTGAGTCATAAGAGTGTTAAGCCTCGCATGCCCGTAATTTCACGGGCAACCATACCCTTCAAGCTGGAACACAGCAGTGCTGCTTGGCGGCTGAAATAGGTATGGTGGTAGTACTTCTCCGGATGAGCCCTTTCACTCTACTACTCTTAACATCCAACAAAATGAGCCACAGCACATATATTACAGCTAAATGACAAAATAGATAGAATTATTGATTTTTTATTGTTACTTGTGTACTGTTTTCAAAAAGTATTGTTTAATGGAGTATACTTAGCATCTTCGAGGTTATTATACCTTCTAAAAAACAACAATTTGTAGGGTGGAGGAAAAGTGATCTTCAGGGAAGTCTCGCATTGGGGTGTATTGCCTACAGTTGAGTTACACAATAAAACATCTGTTAGGTACAAATGTTAACCATTGTCATCTTTTATCACTAAAAAGTTATCTCATCTTATCATTCTGCAATCCCACTCTTAGGTACATATTCCAGAAATCAAGTCAAGGTCAAGAGTCCCTTTGCTTTTACCTACTCACAGTTGAATAATTGCTGCTTTACCCATATGCTCAAGCTTGAGCAAGGACCATAGCCATATTAGTTAAATATAAAAAAACTAAATTAATAATAATAAGTTACCTCTGATGTGATCTGTTGAGGAAACAGTCAATTAACTATAATAAAGCAGACACAGTGTCAACAAACTTAGTAAGATTATATGTATATAATCATAAATTGTAGGTATAATAATGTGATACATAGGTGTTGTATGTAGCTACATACATTACATATATTCCTACATAATAATAATAATAATAAATGTTAAATATCACAATACATAGACATGTATGGTGCAAATTTTCTACATATGTTTTACTATTAAGTACTAGTAGTAGATCACCAAGGGAATTAATTGACTTTCTGGCATTAAACAAAACAGTACCTATAAAATAATGATAAGGACTGAAGTACTCAGGTACATTAATAAACATAAGTATATATATTTCTATATACCAGGAAGAGCATAGAAATACAAAGCTTCTAATAGTAATATTGTAGTCTTTATATCAAGAAAACTGGTTATTTTGATATCATTAGTACCGTTGCTCTATTCAAACACCTACAAGAAACATTATAGTGACTAATAAGGTTTACCGTGGCTTGATTTGCATTTTGCTGTCCGTCGAAGGGATTGTAGTCATCCAGCCCCTGTGTAGCATTGTTTGTACTCCTAGCAACCTGCTGTACTGCCGGATCCTAAAATAAACGCCCTTATTCAGACAATATACGAAAAAACTAATAATTTCTACCAGAAGACCATACTACTTACAGCGAATGGGTTGTCAATTCCTTGGTCACTGAATGGATTAACCTCGAATTTCGACATTATCCTTGTTTAGTTTACGCCAGTTTATCAATAATTACGTACAGGAATACACAAAAGAGAGCATTAGAGAACAGTTTCAGTAGAGTAAAACGCGACATCAATCAATCAACCGACACGAAAGTCGTCGAATCGAAAGAAATGACATGACATGAAAGACAGGCCAGCCAGCCAGCGGCCAAATGACATACATGACAGAGACAGATGAAAGATGTTGACATTGACGGTACCAATGGATTTTTTAAGTAATAAGGTAGGAAATGTTGATGTATCCAGGTAACTACTTCCTCTTATCTTATTTGATAAAACAAAGGTACTCTCAATTAATTAGAAATTATATACTATGGGTACTAAGTACATGAGTATACTAAGTACCTATTGATTTATTACGGAAGAGTTCACATTCACACACAGGAACAAGCTCCAGCTCTTCCATCCTACATGTATACATACACTAGCGACCCGGACCCTGTTGTGATTGTGAATATTTCGATTGAAAATAATCTCAATATCCGAAATCCCTGCCAGCGACAATGCATCGTTTGCGAGAAAAACGCGCCGTTATTGTTCAAGAAGTTCGAATACTGATTTTTGGGTAAGCCTCGAGCCCATATTTCATAAAAATATCTAGTATACTTATATGATATAATTATATAGTTTGAAGTGAAAAGCTGATAATATACGTCATGAAATCTAACTTCAACTGACTTTCAATTTGGTTAGTTCCTTTTAGAATGACTTATAGCCACGCACACATAACTGGCCCGATGACTGCCGTCGTCGTCACTGTCACCAACGTGGCTGAGCCAGGACCGTACACTTCAAAACTTTATCAGGACAACTTTATCATTATCGTGCAAAACCTACACTTAGTGACATCGTTTCGAAACTTTAGTAGTTAACAAAGGCACAATATCCTGACACAATACTTCAAAAATGGTTTTATTTCTCCAAAATTTTTTTTGTAAATCGGAGTCCTGACAGCTGCATATCTAATTTATCTCTGTACAAGTGCCGTCGTCTTCGGAACTTATTTTTGTCCCGTATGGCTTCCATGGTTTGAAGACTCGCCATTCTACATAATTAAAAGAGTGCCTACAACATTTATTTTATTATTTAATTTCCTACATAAATATAGGTACATCTGCATCAAATCAAGCGTTATCGATAAAAGTGTTTTGTCTTGTCTATCACTCTGTCTGTTGCCAATATGTCAATCTCACGTTAGTATTTTCTAAATCGATGGTTGAAACGATGTCACTTAGAGAAGGTGTACGTTTTACACGATAATTGTCCCGATAAATCGTTTTGAAGGGTAGAGGTCCCTGGGCTCTAAGAACGTCTAGTCTTCATAGACTAGACTATTTAGAATTGCCATGTCATGACTTTTTATTAATTGATACCAATTCATGTTGATTTCCTATTAACAATTAATAAAAAAAGTGTTCGGGTTTTTTAAGGAATTAAAGATTTATTTAAGAAATATGACTTTTATTATAACTTTCGCTAGCACTCACTGACGCCATTACCTAGACTCTATGACTATAGACAAGTAGGCATCTCTTGGAAAGCCACAGAACATAGGCTATACAATAGTAGGTACTTACTTATATTTTATTGCCTCTTACAAAACATTTTAATACCACCCCTCAAGAAAATATTGAAAAAATGAATACAATAGTATAAACATGTTTGTTTTACATAAACATAACACTACTACTATAAAGAAGTTATACAGGCTCTGATAACTTAACTCTACTACTAAACTAGCACATAAACAGTCTCTCCCTTAATTTTTTAAACAATGTTCCCCCCAATGTCTTAGTAAAAATGTCTCCTACTTGGTTACTTGTATTTATATATTTTAAACAAATGATGCCCTTTTCCACTTTTTCTTTTACAAAACTTTTCTTAATTTCTAAATGCTTTACTCTACCAGTGGTCATATTGGCCATTTTAATAGTGGACTGATTATCTTCAAATAATGTGATCTGACCCACATGAAAATCAAAATCTACCAGCAAGGCTTTGAGCCAACAAGCTTCACTGGTCGCTTGGCTCAATGCCACAAACTCAGCCTCAGTTGAGGACAAAGCGACCGACTGTTGCTTTCTTGTAAACCAAATCACAGAACACCCAAATACCTTAAATATACATCCAGTAGTTGATTTTCTATCAGTACACCCACCCCAGTCACTATCAACAAATTCAATAGCATCATCATCATAATCGTTCCTAAACTTAAGACACAAATGTAATGTCCCCTTAATGTATCTTAGAACATTCAAAAGTAGCTTGTACATAAGTTTACTAGCACATACTTGATATCTACTCAAAATACATACTACAGCACATAGATCTGGCCTGGTTGCAACAACAACATACATTAATTTTCCAATCAATTTTCTACATTTATTTTCAATCTCTTTACTTTCAGGTCCATCTCTTATTAATAATTCAAACTTGAAATTTTTATCAATTGGCAATGACAAGGGTTTGCAATCTGACATGTTGTACAAAGTCAACAGTTCCTTCAAATAATCTTCCTGAGAAAGATAGGTTATCCCTATTTCCTGTCTCACATTTATTCCTAGATATTTGGATATTGTTCCCATTTTCTTCATTTTAAAATTACTACAAAGAGCATTGCTCAGGGACTCACACTCCTCCTTATCATTTCCAAAATACAATATGTCATCAACATACAGTAATAAAAATATTTTCTTATTACCTTTACATTTTGAGTACAAACAGAAATCTTTGTCAGAAGGGTTAAAACCTAAACCTAGCATGACATCATCAAAAGTTTTATTCCAACGCTTGGGGCTCATTTTCAAGCCATAAATTGATTTGTTAAGCTTACAAAATTTAAATTCTGATTTTAATCCTTCTGGCATATGTAAATATACCTCTTCCTGCACTGCACTGTTTAAGAATGCATTACAAACATCCATTTGCTGGACCTCAAGATTCATTTTAGTAGCTACAGCCATAAACACACGAAAAGTATTTAAAGTTGCTACAGGAGCAAACAAATCATAGTCACTAATATACTTTTGTTCAAAACCCCTAGCTACTAGTCTAGCCTTATATTTAATATCATTTTCTTCACTCTTTTTCTTCTTGAGAACCCATTTTGTGCTAATAATTTCTTTCCCTTTGGGCACATTAGACACTAAAGTCCAAGTATTGTTATCCTGAAGCTGCTGAAGCTCAGTTTGCACAGCTGCCTTCCATTGTTCAGCTTCATCGGATATCATCGCATCGGAATAAGTGATACCCTCACTTTCCACGGTCATACCAACTTCATAGTCCTGAAGCGCTAGTGGTTTCTTGACCACTCTTCCACTTCTTGTTTTCTGTTTTATTTCCTTATTCTCTAACACTTCAGGTTCTGGTT
This sequence comes from Venusia cambrica, assembly GCA_951394065.1. Taxonomy (NCBI): domain Eukaryota; kingdom Metazoa; phylum Arthropoda; class Insecta; order Lepidoptera; family Geometridae; genus Venusia; species Venusia cambrica. The sequence goes on from OX596035.1 coordinate 13,994,046, forward strand.
CTGGTTCATCATCTGACACCTCTGGTTCTGGTTCAAGGTCTGATATGTCTGGTTCTGAATCAAGGTCTGGTACCTCTGGTTCCGGTCCATGGTCTGGTACCTCTGGATCCTCACCTGTTACATCTGATTCCTCCTCTGGTAGCTGACATATATTGTCCAACAGAATAACATTCTCTTTCCTTTGTTTCTCTATATTTACCTTTTTACAGTTTTCTGTCTGGAGAAGAACGACATCCCTTCTAACCAGTACCTCATTTCTTTCTTTAATGAAAACTCTGTATCCCTTTGAACTTTCATATCCTACGAAAAGTCCTTTTTCACCCTTAGCATCCCATTTTAACCTCTTTTCTTTTGGAATATGGACATAAAGTTCTGATCCAAACACCAATGTCAGTTTGCTGATATCAAAGTCCTTACCTTCCCAGAGTCGGAACGGAGTTCCACTACTGTATCTGCTTTTAGATGTTCTATTGAGTACATATACCACTGTATTAACAGCTTCTGCCCACAGCTCTTTTGGTAGTTTCTTTGCATTTAACATAGACCTAGCAGCCTCAACCAATGTTCGCATGTCACGTTCAGCCCTACCATTCTGTTGTGGTGTGTATGGTATAGTAGTCTCATGTAGGATACCTTTGCTATGCAAGAACTGTTTCATATCTTTATTTACAAACTCACCCCCATTGTCAGTACGAATTTTCTTAACTACGCACCCGGTGACCTTTTCTGATGCTGCAATAAAGTTTTTCATGTTCTGGAGCACCTCAGACTTCTGCACCATGAAGTAGACCTGCCGATAGTTAGTAAAATCATCCTTGAGAAGTAGAAAATACCGTGACCCACCAATAGAGCTAACCTCCATCGGCCCACATACATCCGCATGTACCAACTCTAGCGGTTTCTCTGTAGCACTCTCACTGTCTTTGAAAGGTAATTTGTGTATTTTCCCTTTCATACATGCTTCACATGTTGTCACACTATCGTCTGTATGCTTGATATTGTTCATTTTTAACACATCTCTTACAAGTCTATAATTCTGATGACAAAGTCTCTCATGCCACACATTTACACTGGCCACAGCAGAAATGTCCTCGAATATGAAGTCCATCACATAAAAGTTACCTTCGCGTACCCCTAATGCACATAAATCATTGTCTTTGTGAACTAAACATTTTTCATCAACAAATGACACTTTGAAACCCTTGTTTGTGATACTAGGCACCGAAAATAAGTTAACTTTCAAGTCCGGTACATACAACACACCATGTAAAGTTGTATTTATGTAAGTTTGTCCATCAAAGGCCTTCAGTTTCACATCACCGACGCCAACAACCGGCAGTCGTCGTCCATCACCAACAATAACGAACCTGTTTGACACTGACAGTTCTTTATAATTTATGAGAAAAGTGCGTTCAGAAATCATATGAGCACTCGCTCCACTATCAACTAACCATTTCCCATTTTGACTGAGATTAGATTCTACATCCAAAATGTCTGTGGAATATGCACCTGCAACAAAAGCATTATTTTTGTTGCCAGAAACATTCTTTGCACTGTTACACTGAGATTTTAGATGTCCAGTTTTATGACACTTGAAGCACTTGCGAGTATCTTTATCACTTTTACATTGTGACATGAAATGTCCGATACGTCCACACTTGAAACATTTTATAATCTTGTTATTGTTATATTTCCCTGGCTGTGCATACAATGCTACACTTTCACCTTCACTGGCTTTTGACTTTATCCTCTCTTCTTCTATGAGTAGCCTTGCAACCAATTCATCGTAGGTTTGCCTGCTCGGCTCGACTGATTCCCATGCAGATATGAAGTGACTTAAAGTTGATGGCAAGGACATTAATACTTTAGTTATCATGAACTTCTCTGATACTTCTTCACCAGCTTGATTCATCTGCGTTTTTAATTCTTGCAGCTTTGCTAGAAACGTTGCCATGTCCGCACCCTCTTCAAATTTAAACTGGAAGAACCGCTGTTGTAAGATATGTAAGCTTGTGCTTGACTTTTGCTCATATACAGAATGGAGCTTTGCCCACATCTCCGCAGCAGTCTTGCATGATAAAATGTGAACCATTACACTCTCACTTAACCTCAAAACAATTTGTGTTTGTGCTTTTGCATCTTTCTTCCTCCACTCTTCACTCCCATCTGTGGGTTTAACTTCTGAGCCTTCTACTATTTTGTAAACATCCATGCCCCTCAGTAGCACTGAGACTTGGAACTTCCATAGATTCCAATTTTTCTGGCCTTGCAGTTTGATGGCCCCCAAGGCCCCCACTCCAACTGCATCCATGATCGTAGGTTATCGTCACGCGCACGCTGATTTATACTTTTGCCTCTGCCTCCCTGGCACCGCAAACCCTCAGCCACCCCGCACGTTGGTTCCTTGCCGCCGGCGAAAAATAAAAGCCCGCCAACCCAACGCCCCTCAACGAACACGCCACGCGGTCGCCGCCGTATCGTTGATCGTTGTTGACCTCTTGACACTTCCAATTCCTTTTATCCACGAAACAGAGTTATGAAGCAGACTGGGCCCATAACCTGTTCGGGTTTTTTAAGGAATTAAAGATTTATTTAAGAAATATGACTTTTATTATAACTTTCGCTAGCACTCACTGACGCCATTACCTAGACTCTATGACTATAGACAAGTAGGCATCTCTTGGAAAGCCACAGAACATAGGCTATACAATAGTAGGTACTTACTTATATTTTATTGCCTCTTACAAAACATTTTAATAAAAAGGAATTAGGAGTTATTATTTAGACGGACGGATATATTGCATTAAGTGTAATACAATATATCCGTCCGTTTAAATAATCCGTCTAGGCTAGGTAGGCTGCAGAGCGTCTAACTACATTGAAGTAAACATACATTCATGTTAGAGTAGAGTCGAGAAAAAGTAAGTTGGTACCTACCTACCTATGTTTAGATTTAGACAAAGGTAGGTACTTACTCTTGATAGGGAGTGGGATGTGAGGGGGAGAGCCACTAAATGATGGGAACGTAGTCCGGGACGCTAAGTATAAAAACTATACTTATTACCGTCTATGATAGGTTAGGTGTAGCAAAACAAAATGTCTTGGTTGCTTTTTCATATCATCAGGCAGTGCAGTGACGTAATTTTTTTCTAAAGGTTGGCATTGGCCGTATGAAAATGAAAGTCGTTTTCGTTTTGCAGTTGGCAGCCGCGAACAAGTGTCAGTTGATTGAATGGTTCTGTCAAAGTAGGTAGTAGCTGTTTACGTTTTGTAGAATTTTGCGATAGTTTTGCAAAACTTTTATTTATCATACTGTTTTTATGTTATCGCTTTTGCAAATACTTCTTTAGTGTGGTATTCACTGTGTTCTTTCGGTACATGATATCGGACCATGTCAGATGTCAAGTGTTGATTAGGTGTTTTGTGTTTTATGTGTGAGTGAGAGTTTTTATTTTGTTTGGGATTTGGAGCGATAAACAAACGGTGAGTATTTCGTCTGCTATTTCTTTAAATATACGAGTCAGCATTGTAGCACATAAGCTGTTACGTGATATTATAATGCTGTAAACAGGTCAGTCGAGGAAGTCGATCGCAGGCCGCGGGCCGAGGAGTTTTTGGTAGGTTTGCGTAATTGCTAATTAGGTTGGTACCAAGGCAGTAAGCACCTTAGTTACCTACCTATTGTAAGAAGATAAGGTTGCAAGCAGAGGTCGCGAGACAGGCCTGGTCATCGAAAGTTGTTTGGTAGCAGGACAAGGAAGTAATGCCAGCTAGAGGAATACTGGTCTTACTACACCCACTTGATTTCACTTGAACCAGTTCCATTGAAATTGAAATTATTTGCAATAAGATTCTTGCACTAACGTTTTTGATTTCATTAAAAATAAGGTTTTCACAGCTGTCTTTTAGTCATTATGATTAATAATTAATTGAATCATAAATGTATCAATTTCATATTTTTTGTAGGTATATAATAATGTAGGTACCTAAATCTTAAAAGATTCTTGTTAGCATATATGCTTTTCATCAAAAACCAATACATTTCAAGTTATTATTCCGAGTAATGATAAATATGTCAAAGATTATCATAAAATTTAAAATAGGTACACAATCATCATTGTTTTGAATTGGCCTTGATTTCCATACTTGTTTAAATACAAGTTTAAATACCCTTTGTTAGCACGAAATTAGCCTAATTTCTAGTTCTCAATATCATTCTAATTCTAATAAATGATGCCTAATATCTATTCCAATTTTGAAGGTGGTGGTAAAAGTGTTCCACACTGAAGTCCCGCTATAGAATGTTAATTGTTCATTACTAGCCTGACCACACTTAGTTTCGCAAATTATTGGAGCAGGACTTTGGGATGATGGCAACATTGCTTCAGAATCCCCAGTGTTGAGCTATGGGATTGTGAGCAACTCTGAATTATCTAACAGTGATGAAGGTCCAATTATCTTTTTAATTTATGACCTGTTACTTTATACCAATAACCAATAGACATGTTAAAGTACCCTTACAAAGAGATTGAGATACAAATTCTAAATTCCTGCAACTTATATACCTATATACCTACAGTATGTTTTTGGTCAGTTGGTACCCATACACATTTCCTTTGTTTCTTCTCATTTGTATGTAAGTACTATGCAGAAGTAATGATGATCATCTAAAATAGCTCTTTGACAGCTACTACCAATATGGCAGTACCTACTATTATTTATTCCATGCCTGAGGCTTAAAGCGAAGCCTAAGGTAAGCTAAGCCTTTTCACATATCATCTTATTCATCAAACAATCGAAGATTTGCCATTTACATGTTTTTAGCATGCTTTGATATCTAACCTTAACTGGAAACAAACCTCTCATTGTGAGTCAGCACAGAATAAACAGTAAGTACTTACTCTCTTTTGGTTATAAGTTGGTAGTACCTATTATAACCCTGATGAATTGATGTTGATACCAATGAACAAGATATTGTTACATAGACACAATGTTTGAAGGTTTGCTTCACATGCTTATCATAACAGGGCAATGTGCAAGAACAGACAATGAATGTTCTAATGAGATTCAAATTAGTCTCTATCTCTATATCGTTAAAGACTGCTTTAGTTATAGCATTACCATTTGCTATGCCATCTGTTCATGAGATTAATATTGATAGCTATGCTGAATTAAATAGGTAGGTATTTACTTAATTTAATTTTGAACATGCAATGTAGTCACAGTGGATCTGTACAGGCATAAATGTTTTAATTTTCTGTTTGCTGACCATATTTTTCACTCCATTTGTAAGCAGGTAGAGGTGTGTAGAGTTAACCCATATTAAAATAATCCAATTGTGCTTTCAAATTAATATCAAATTAACCTAAAAATATCACAATCTGGTGGTGACAACAATCATCTGGGTTATCTATAAAATATTAATCTTATAGATAATCTATTTGATATTTTTAGTTTATGTTAATTTATTCAAATGATTGTATTGTTTTAGTTACCTATTGTTGTAGTAATCTTGTAATGGTATTTAAATTATAATATACTCTTTTATTCTCTATCTATATCTCTATCTCTATCCTATATCTTATTAAGTATTGATACCAACTCCCTGTCTGAGATCATAATGGGTCATTTTGTTATGTGCATTTCAACACAACAACTGATTCTTCTGTTAATTGTGGAGTGGAGATTATGACAAAAGCATTAAGTCTTGAAGAAGCTTTTGAGAAACACTGGTGTGATAATGTGAGATTTATCTCTTGAGGCTTAAAATTCAACCAGCTGATAGATCTGATAGTAGTAATAAATCTCCTTCCCCCACCCATAGTTGTAATGTATAGTCACCTGCAGTTATATGTATACATATAATCATATCATATAATGTGTAAAACACATCATCATTTTCTGAATGATTTTGTATCAACATATCAACTAATTTGGTATCGATACTATCAAGTGTATCAGCAGCCTGAAATACAAGTTATACACAGCCAGACACAAATGCAAAACTATGCTTCAATTTGAAGACTAGAGTCAGCTTCAGATTCATTTGTTGGTATAAAATAAAATACACATCAAAAATCAGAAATAACAATGTCAAAAAAATAAGAAATAATAATGTCCAAAAAAACATAGTTAAAAAGTGTATCATATATTTATTGCAGCTTTTTCAATAAGTTGGATTGTGAAACTAAACTTTTATTTACTTCTTAGGCAAAACTACCTATAAAAAGTGTTGCAGTGATGAAGTACCTCGTTTTACTTTTAGAGCCCCATCTTAAGACAAGACTATACTTACTATTCTGGAGTCTTGAAGCATGTTACTTTTTTATGACCCCTCCCTTATTCAGGACTAGAATAACGAGCAAGTGTAGGATCCCTACATTACAACTTTTTCACGTAAAGGAGACAAAGTCGCAAATATGGCTCAACTGAGGTCAGTTACTAGCACAGTATACTAGTAACACGCCAGTAGAGGCACTCTGCATCACACTTTCTATCTCTATTATTGGGACCAGACCATTTGCCAATTGTACCTTATTCCAAAGTCTGGTTGGTAGGCACGGCACAAAACTATCCTATCTCAACTGTTGAACGCAGTAAAAAGCGCGTGTCGAGACGAGACACTCACACATATAACGTATAATTTATAACATCGATTTATTGCTTAAACAACCATAAAATATGTGAAATATATAAATTAATTTGGAGTTGTCATTATCCAATGATTATATAAACTGATTAGTGTTTGATGATCAATCAGCAGACAGCATCAATCAATCAAACAGTGGATTAGTCATCCTTCGACGTTTGTATGGAAACCTGAGCGTAGGTAGATACCTGTTGTTCAACTTTTTTTTTTATTGTACGACGAGCATGCACTTGGCCTTCATCTCAAGTTGGCCTGGTTACAAGTTGAGATAAGGCCAAAGGTGGAGCGCCCTTCACCCGGAATCCTCAATTAACTGAGGATCTGGCTATCTTACCTCTAAATGCCGGAACACAACAATTTAAGAATTGTGTTATGGCGACAAAATCAGGTAAGATGGTGGTAGCTAGCCAGGCGGACTTAAAAAAAGTCCTACCACCAACCAGATGAAGCACAATATTGTGCTCCCCTGGGGATCGAACCCGGGACCTCTGGATTTGACACCGGTAGGCGAACCACTAGTTCACAGAGGTGGTTAAAAAGGTACATACATAATGGAAGTATGAATTGTCCCCATCTCATCGTTCCGTGCCTATCAGTTAGTAAATGCACATTATGCGCACTGCAAGAACTTGGAATAAATATCTTTGGATTCCAGCGTCTGTTTTTGAAGTAGGTAAACATTTTTATGGGAGGGATTTAAATTCTGATCCACAAACTTTTTGTGTGACGAAAAGTGGATAGGCATTGTGTCGGGTAGAGTGGGAGATAATTAAAATATTTCCCTGTAATGCATAAGTTGCACTTCTATCGTGTGTCTTTACGAAACACCCGGTTTTTTCCGCTGTGTTATGACCCTAATGTCTACATGAAGAGAGTTAATAGGCACCCCCAGGGCAGGCTGGCTCCATCGTAGATCTCATTCTTGTTGTGTAAGTTACATGAGTCGAAAAACCAATTCTAAAAAAAAAATATTGAATCGGTATACCTTTTAGTACAGGTAATGTTTCGGAAAAATAGCGCGCGTTATTTCTGTTTGCGGTATACCGTTCTGTGCGGCACTTTACGGTCCCCGGAACGTAATGAATCGACGCGAAAATGCGTTGTATGTGGGCCGCAGTTACGTAAAGAACCTCGAACTTTCCGGGCGACTGCACTTGTATAGAAGAACTTTGTCGATAAATGGCTGTTCGGCGTCGTCGTGACTGGATCACTGCTTGGGCATGAAACTCGGTTTATGGGTCTGGCTTTGATTGGAGTTTAAGTCGATAACGAAGGCGATGAGTAATTTCACTAGGCAGATATTATTTTTATTTTCTCATGTCTCTTCCCTATATTGTACGACCGATAAAGCACGGCCAATAATTCGAACCGACTTTTTCTATAGCGTATAGCTTAATCGTAGCGAGAAGATAATGTACGACCCGATAATTTGAAGCTAAAAATGTTTAAACTCACGTTACTCTGACCACGTTTCTGAATACACAATAAAAATATTAATAGGTACTTTTTATGCAAAAGAGTTTGCCCATAAATACATTATTTATTTTCAATTTATTTTTATTTGAATTGTGTTTTTGGAATAAATAACACGGTAAAAATCGAGTTTGTCCTTATCCGACGATACCGGCTTTCTTTTGAATTGTATAAAGCCATTTTTAAATGAGCGACAAACGATGTTTGTAATGGAGCGAAAAGCAACGGTACTCTGGGGCCTTAGCAAAGCAATAGATAACTAGTGTTTTGCTAGCCGAAATTTGCACAAAGACAGGCCCTGACAGGTAACTGTCAGGGCCTGTATTTGTGCTATCTTCAGTTTTCTATCTGCTCTGTGCGAATTAATTAATCAAACGAAAAGGAGGTTAATTATAGGCGGCTTTACGTTCAGCACCTCTTACATCAAATTCAATTTCGTACATTACATTACACACACGCACATTACACGTCAGTACGTAACTAGGTAGCCGCGTTATTTGATGATGCCTCCTAAACTGTAGGATTTTGCTATCAATTGCACCACGCGTGGCGGGGTGTTGTAAAAGTTGCAGTTTCTCCTTACTCTTTTACGATAACCACAGAGATGAAGCAGTAGTTTTTTTTTATTTTTTATATACAACTCTGAGACTGAACAGGCAAGCAGCCCACCTGATGTTAAGTCTTTTCTCAGAAATCTCTTGCCTATAACAAAGCCTGCGTAGGCCACATCCACAGATCATCCAAAGCCAAATCCACCCAAAGAACATATATGTAGATAGGCACTGCATTGCGCCTGTCAACTTGAGGCATGGAGGTGTTACAGATATAATACCTACTTAGATACTTTTAATGTTTTATGTTTTTAGAGAGTATGTGTGTATGCATGTCTTTTTCAATAGCACGATCTGCAGCATTACAGTTTTTCCATCTTAAAAAAAAAAACAATTCAAAATATATGCGATGTATGGGGGAACGGTACAACTGGGCCTAAGTCTATACTCAGTAAATGTGTTATTAAAGTTTCTATCCCAAAAGCTAACATCCAATAGCAATTTTCTTCAACGCGGCTTATTGAAGGGTACCTAATCTACAGGGTGCTTGATAAGCTGATTGGAGTTGTTAAGTATCGTCAAATTAGATTTTCGTTTACTATGCCTTGCCAAATTTAATCTAGCTAGACTCTTTTATGTTTAGTAATTTAGTTGGAGTGGCTTTGGATTAGGTGAGTGTCTTTAAAGTGAGTAAAGGTGACCTAGGACTAGTGGAGAATGACGGCTTTGAAGTTTGATTGTTTGTGAAAAGCTTGAAAGATATGTTTGTAATTGGTTTTCCGACCTTGACGGAATAGAATTCAACCTCTTTTCTACTCAAAGGTATCGCACAAATAGACTTTATGTGGCTCAATTACCTACTCATTCTCTGTCACCATTGGTTGGTGGTAGGGTTTTGAAGTCCTTTTGGCTAGCTAAGAGGACTAAGACTTAAGGTAAGATGGTGGTAGCTAGCTACCACGTCGTCATGATTCTAATTGTTGTGTTCCGCCATTCAGAATAGGGTTAGCCAGTTCCTGAGTCTGTTGATTATTATGGATGTAGAGCGCCCAATTTGACCTTAGTATGACTTGAGACCAGGTGAGATAAAAGGTGCTTCCCCGTTATAGATAAAAAATAACGTGTTAAACAATACCCAGATACTTTTAAAATATTTTTCATTTCAGTGAATATTTAAATTTTAAGCAAAGTAGCCTATTCGTTGCCTCTTGCTAAGAATGCGGATACAAAAAAACTTCAAGTAACTCAAGCACCTAGTACCTAGACAGTGAATGGTCGACCTTGTCTGTTGGCTGCTTAGACAGTATTACAGGTACAAGTCGGCACAGTTTACTAAAATAAGTAGCGCAGGTCTACACGCCCTTGACATTTTATGCGTAACACAATGAAACTGAACGATTTGTTACTAGTTTATCATTTGAAGTTGCGGTGGGGAGTCTAGAATCAAAACACCAGCTCCCTCAGCACGGAGCGGGGATATAATTTTTGTCCTCTGTTTTTACCCACCTTGGAGAGCATTTTGTCTCCCGATGGTTGATAAAAACAGACGACAACATTTTCATCCCCTCCCCGTGCTGAGGGGGCAGAATGACAGCACCTTACCTCCTACATCACCAACGTACCAAAGCGACCAAGGCCAACGTAAAGCCGGGCCAGCTTATATGCTAAAGCCTTTCGAAGCAAAACCAAGCGCTGAGACGTTGCTGCCGAAGTTGATGCCGGAAATAAGAGCTGGGTGATTCGCAAAATTCGTGTTTTTGCTATGTCCAGCCTTGCGAACCTATTAAAATGTTCAGTTTTGAGTATTGCTGTATTTTTATTTGGATATAGTATACGAGAACGCTATTATTGCATTCATAATATCCTCTGTTATATACGTAAAAAGTTGTTATTCATTTCTAAAGTCGTAATACCTAAGTTCTTTGGAGTCTCCGCGACACCCGTGTTTGCATTCAATTGCGTATTACGCAATAATTAAATACAAATTGACACTATTTCATTTCGTTACGTTAATATAGATACTTTAAGGTTACCGTGGATCATATTTCACGTGACTTCAACTCCACATCACTGTTTTACAAAGTAAACAAATCTGTCCGAGAAAAAATAATAGTTTCTGTGACGCAACACAAACGCCTATGTTCACTCATATTTTAGAGCTTTAGAATATGTGTGTTGTCAGCTTAGTAATTTTTTCTGTTCATTACTTGGGGTATGCATGTGACACTAAAAAGTATTTATAATATGTTTACCTTTAGATAAAATTAATATTTAATGTGGGTTTCTAATTTCTCTGTCGCTAACTTTAAATTTCTTTGGCCTCTCGTACCAAAGAAATTAGATTTGGCACAAAATAATGAGATAAATCGAAATGTTTTTTATTTTCCAGTCCAAAAGTAGTGGCTATTGTTGTTCCCACTGCCCCACTGCTGGGCCAGGGCCTCCCTAGAGTTTGTAGAAGAAATCCTCAACATGTTGATAATTTTATTTGAGTAGTTTTTAAACATTGCCCATTCTTGTGTTTTTGAATTAGATGTCTATTGTATAAACCTAAGCTATCACCAAGCTCATAAAACGTAATTATTTTTATATCTGCGATCTCTTCCAGGCAATATTTGGATGGAAAGAAAAGACGGACGCAGAAATATGCGGTATATTATATAAATTAATGGAGATTATTTACTATAAAAAAATACTAAATTCACTTAGATACTTAGGTTACTTCTACATCTGTAATATAATACAAAAAAAAATAATTTGTAGCAATGTTATATTGCTACAAAAATAAGAGAAAATGTATTATTATTTGTGTACCCATTACCTTTGGAAGATTTCGCCCCAGGTAAGTAAAGTGGGATAGTCAACCTGTGTTGATTGAGAATGTACTATTTTGTAATTTCTTGATAAATTTCACGTTCTTTGTGTGAAATTCTAATTTATTTGTACAAAATTCTAATTTCCTTGACAATATTACTAATTTCTTAGGACTATTTCTAATTTCTTTGGGCCGAACCTAATTTCATTGGGCTCGAATATATTTATACCACTATAACTTCAAAACGGCTTTATGAAATCAAGGGCGACGATCATTAAAATGAATGTAATTCTGTGTTTATTTAGGTATTATATTGTGAATTGAAAAATAACAAAAAAAAAAATGCACCAATGAAATTATGATTTTTGGACCGCTTTTTGCGAATCACCCAGCCCAAGGCTCGTTTCTTACCCAGGGTAGAGGTGTTGAAGACCAGTGATGACGACCTCCTGTGTATTATCCACATCTAACATCTACTGCCTGCCCTCTAGTTTAAAAGTGATTTATTTTAATTTGAAACTAACATGCCCGCGGCTTTTCCCACGTGGTATAACCGGATAGCAATTAGCCTATTATGTTCTTCCCGTGCCTATTATCTATCTCTTTTCCAAATTTCATTACTATTTCACGTTATTACGTTCAGTCGTATAGCCGTGAAAAAGTAACAACTAAGTAAACAAGTTACTTTCGAATTTACAGTATTGGTACATATTTATGAGTAGGATCTTGACTTCGAAACTTATAGGGTACTACTATATAAACTATGTTCCTTTTTATTTCACCAATCGTGTTTGTAGGGTCCTTTACCTCAAAAGGAAAGGGATCGCTTATAGTATTACTTTGTGGTCCGTCTATCTGTCTGTTAAGATCATTTTTCTCAGAAACGCGTTAAGATATCAAGTTGAATTTTATATCAAATACTAATATAATGTCTCTTTTTTAAACTTTCGCGATTAGAACACATAATTTTAATTCGAGAAACGGGTATTTATCCGGTATTTTACCTCTATAATATAATATTCAGACTCTCTGCCTCTTGGAATCCAGTGGTAGCACGGTGCACTAGGTGTGATCCTAAGAAAAATTGTGTTGATACTGTCAGTGTTGTTTGTCGTGCTAGTGTAAATGTGGCCTATTCTAATAATCAAGACCAAGCTGAGGGTAGTTGTTAAAAACGCCTTCACTTCTCGACGGTGGCTCCAAAGTTCCAGTCTGCCCGCGACCACGGCTGGTGCAACCCTGCCGAAACGTCGGGATAAATATAGAGGTAAAATACGCTATAAATACCCGTTTCTCGAATTAAAATTATAATGTCTCTTTCAGCTGAAACGCAAATTTAATTTTATACTTGTAAGCCAACGCGATCAAAAGATATGACCGTTTATGTACATTAACATAAGTTGCGATTTTACAAGGGAATCTAAACCTATTGGGTACTTCTCGTTGAACTAGAATCATGAAATTTGGCAAGAAGCTATGTCTTACAGCACATAAAGAGAGAAATCTGAAAACCGTAAACGTTAAATAGCGAATTGTCTATTACAAACTTATTATTTGCCGTTGGTGCAATAACCACCCGTGTATAGGGATCGAACGACAAAGTTAAGTTTATCCTTTGTCGAAAAAAATCTTCGATTGGCGAACTATTGAACTTATTATACATAGAAACCTTTACAACTAGTTTGTACGGAACCCTCGTGCGGGAGTTTAAATGGCACACGGCCGGTTTAAAAAAAAAGATATATTTATTTTCTAGTTAAATTAATTCACGTAAGTACAAAAAAATCAAAATCAGTTTTTTTTTGTATAACGGGGAAGCGCTTGGCCTTCATCTCACCTGGTAACAAGTTGAGATAAGGCCGAAGGTGGAGGCGCACTTCACCCGGAATCCTCAGCAAACTGAGGAACTGGCTATCTTACCTCAAAATACCGGAACACAACAATTTTAGAATTGTTGTTATGGCGTCAGAATTAGGTAAGATGGTGGTAGCTAGCCAGGCGTACTCAAACAAAGTCCTACCACCAACTAAACCAAACAATTAAAAAAAAATTGTGTTCCGGCATTTTGAGGTAAGATAGCCAGTTCCTCAGTTTGCTGAGGATTCCGGGTGAAGTGCGCCTCCACCTTCGGCCATATCTCAACTATATCCAGGTGAGATGAAGGCCAAGCGCTTGTCCGTCGTACAAAAAAAAAAAGAAACACCAATATGAAGTTTTTAACGTTTCCAAATGTTGCGGTCGTAGCGTACCGAGGCACTGAAGTGAACGCTTTTTTAGGCCAATTTTCTTTAGTATAGTATTATTTGAGGTGTTCCTTAAAAAACCGATTACCACAGGGAATTGTTCGTAGCTTCAGAGTATATCCCTGAAAAGGAAAGGTTCTCCAAGATTAATCTGAGCGAACAAATCTCGGAATTCGAGCACACAAAAGCCAACCATAAATAGGTCGCTATTTTGCCGAGTCGCTCATATTTAAAGCTTGCTTTATTATTCTAATGCTGCAAAAGAGGTTCTTTGTTATTATCAAGATGGAACCTAGAGACCTGGAAGTTGTTATCCAGACTCATGACTCAATCACTTATTTATTCACATTTTTTTTTTATTGTACGGAGGCACAAAGTACCTTTAGCCCGTCATCCTGGATTTTAGTTATGATAAGGCCGAAAATGGAAGCGCACTTCACTCGGATTAAGATCCGACGCGGAATCCTCAACAAACTGTTGTTGAGGACTCCGCGTGAAGTGCACCTCCAAATGGGTAAGCTCTTGACCTCGATTGGACCTAACCTACCCGTGAATGAGGTCTACCATGGCGCGAACTTTCCCAGAAGTTAAGAATTTGCCTATTAAAGGCACTGGTAGGTACCCGTGCACTGATGAGACACAGCGAAATGCTGGCGCCGGACCTCAGTACAAGTACAAGTCCTCATCCAGCGATGGGTCATTCAGCCGTAGCCGTTGACTAAAAGTCAAGAGGTCAACAGTTCCGTTGCCCGGGGTAGACCACTATTGAGGTAGATACCATCCACGCTAAACTGTAGGTCTAGACAATGAACCAAAATTTTCTTAATAGCGAAGGACTTACGCTCACATGCAAAGGTATATACAGACATTTCAGTCACTGGCTGAACGGCTGCTTTGTAATTGGTTGTTAGTTTTCAGTACACCATTGGTGACTGAACAACCATTGACAAAGCATATAATGTGTATCGCTTCTATACAAATTCTTTGCATCTGAGTGTGATCGCTGTAAAGGGGCGTTAATTTTTAGGCTGGTACATTTATTACAAACACGATTGTGCTTCGTTCAGACACGGACGTTTGTAAAAGCTAGCCGTGACGTGAGTCTGGTCGCACCGTTATAATGGGCAATATCCTTCCGTGAAATCTCTCGGCGGATAATAAATTCGCCGTTGAAGTAACTACATCGTAATAGTGATAAATCGTCTGTCGGTTCGTCATATTTTGGGCTTTTATGTCTATAAAGACGTTTGACTGGCCGCGGGCGTAACCGTCGGTCGTTCTCGTATCTCTTACCGATTTATAGTGTTTTCTGATGACATAACTGCCTCACAGCTCTGTTGGTTGTAGTATTTGACGGACTCGGCACTGAGCAGACCAATATAAATGTTATATTTGTACATATATTTGTTGTAAACTACTTGTTATTTTGATTGAGACTTACTCGTATACTAATCAAATCAAATCATTTATTTCAGACATAATCACAGTCCATATCAATCCTAAACATACAATTATTATAATAAACATAACTACATATCGATATAAATTAGTACCTACTAAAATATGCAATACAAAATTTAAATATGCCTACATGAAAATTGAAATTATAATAAAATAAAATTGCATTACATATCAAAAACATTAATTTACATGCAGACTCTAAACTTTCAGCAATCAGCTTCAAGATTATAATGCACTGTATTGCTTTTTGACAAATAAATGTACCTGTTTCTTTCTTTCTAGTTCTTGCACTAGAAAGAAAGAAATACATTTATTTGCCTTTCGTAATGAGTTGTATGCTCATTCCCAGCACGAATAAGAATTGCGGGATGAGCTTAGAGGCTTTTTGTTCTGTTTATGTTATGTTTTGAAAAAAACATTCCGTAAAAAGCGTGCTAGTAGAATGTGCTAATTAATTGTTTTTTTATAATATTCTTACAATTGATTAGGAAATGTTCTCAGTTTCCAGTCTAATTGCAGTAGGTACTTTAACAAATTACCTATCAAAATTACCGACAGCAAACAAAAGATCTAATGTGGGTAAATCCACAATAGATTGAAGTACGCCCTTGCACTTGTCTGATGTTGATGTCTCCTGCAATAATTATTTACTTCCAAAAACTAAAAACTTACTTTCCACGAAGCATGCTAATCCGACAATTTGAGCGCTCATCACGGCCGCATGTTAGACGCGGTTCCTGAGAATCCACGTTAAAATTCAATAGCATGATTTATTCACCGCATATTTTGACGAATGAACATCGCCCGTAACCTTGTTTTTTTTTAGTCTGCTTTGCTTTCAGTTTCAGTTACTACTCTACAGAGATTGGTATTCTGACCCACTCATCACTACATGCACACACTCACCCAAGCATTTAGAAGAAAGATAGCCAGTTCCTCATACAGTTGAGGATTCCGGGTGAAGTGCGCTTCCACTTTTGTCCTTATCATAACTTAATACCAGATAGAGAATGAGAGAAAGAGATGTATTTTCTAACAAAAAAAAACATACACTTTTTAGAACCAAGCCGCCGATGAATACAATTTTACTTTCTCACACTTTTTCGATGTCTTTTAAATTTTCACATGTTTTCAAACCTTTTTGTTTCTAAATTTATTCCTAATCTGTGTAACTCTAATTTGGCACTATTTTAAACTGGGTTTCATGAATATCGTTATCATATTGCATCGCTGTAGCTTTAGGTTGGTGGTAGGACATTGTTTAAGTCCGCCTGGCTAGCTACCACCATTTTACCTAATTCTGTCGCCATAACAACAATTCTTAAATTGTTGTGTTACGGCATTTAGAGGTAAAGCCAGTACCTCGCTTCCACCTTCGGCGTTATGCTAACATGAAAAACCAGATGAGAGGAAGGCCAAGCTCCACGCGGTAAATAAAAAGAAAAAAAAAGAGTAAATAAAAATAATGATACAGAATTTTGCATGTTTCAGCAGAGTAACTTTTTGGAATTGCAAAGCGGTTTTTCAGCGGAGAACCGTGACAATTCACAATTTTGCCACGTTTTCAAACGTAAATTCCACTAATTCTAGCTTGCTAAAAGGCTTCTATTCTAGCTTAGTATTAAAAAGTCACGGCACTGTAGTTTTCTCGGAAACTTGTATTCTCGGACACAATGAAAAGACTGTCGAGAACTTTACCAAAGTTATTTGTTAAATAACTAAGTAGATACTTAGTTCGTCTTTCACAAAGGGCGGTGTTTAAAGCAAACTCCCTGTAGTGACAAGGTGCTGTTTTCCCTAAAATATTCGTGTTTTATTTAAAGCTTAAAGAGGATTGCTCGTTTTTGTAATGTCGGTCTACAACTCTCATTTGAAGTAACACAGAGGTAGCGATTAGGGCAGTAGGTAGATTAGTCACGCGATTCGGCGCTTAGAGTTTTTCGGTGAATGTTAAGCGAGTATTGTGTCAAATTTTTTTGTAGTTCGGTTTAAATCAGACGTTTGCGTTCAGTATGTTGATCGTAGAGTTTCCTACGTTTTTAAAAAAAATTGGTTAGCTCTTGATATCTAGGCTTCCACAACGACACTTTCACAGAAAGCACTGGCTCTTCCAGGCACCGACCACGGCAAACCAGATCTAGGTATCGGCAGGAGGGTGGTCGGCCTAATTGTATGAAATATTCACGTTACTAGTAAACTTCTAGTAGGTTACCAGTGGTCGACACGGCACAGCTCTGCGTACAGCTTATTAATCTTTAGAATCATGTACTTAAGAAGGTGCTACAAGACTTGACCTATCAGCTTGATTGACCTTCGATAAATTAAATGCTACCTTATCGTTTTTAATAAACCGTCCAAGAGCGAACACGCACCTAATGGTTCCGACTCTTCAAGGCGAAAACACGTTTCTTTGACATGTATCCTTTAAATTTTAATTTATTTATTATTTGTGGTTGAAGCGGAAAAATAATACACACTCTTTCTACCTGTTACGGTTCAAAAGGTACCCGCCGACACGGATGGACGGACAGCGGAGGCTTAATAATAAGGTCCCGATGGCACCGCTTGGGTACAGAACCCTAAAAAGTGATGGCTGTCAAGTCTTATAATAGCCTAGTCTGCTCTAGTAGTGGTAGTCTCTGGTTTCAAGTGCAATTCAATTTGAATATCCACTCTAATTCTACTAACCTCATTTACCGTGAGAATGTCCTTAATGATAATATGACAGTGATTTGTACTTAGTACTAACCTCTTAGGGCTCATCAAGTAAGCTAATCAAGTAATTGTTGGCAAAAACCTATTAATCGTTTGGAACTTCCTTGCTGAGACAGGATCAAATATGGGTAAGGCACTTGACCTGAAAATTAACTATTGTTTTCGTTGCATTTTTCATGCCATCGGATTTATAACATAAATGGACCGACAATTTTTTCTAATAAGGCATGCCAAAAAGGAAAATAGGAAGATTTGAAACAGGAAAATCGGTAATTCATAAATTTACACATAAATCCATTTATAAAATAAAATATAATTAATGTATGTCAGCAAGCATATTGTTTTTTAGCTATGGTCATAAGTTAAACATTAGGTCACCGTATTAATACGCTTTTGCGGTCAGAAAGTAAATAGGTATATTTTAAAGTATGCATATTCTCGATGTATTAAATTGATTTGTAATTTTATTATAAATCCGCGGTGCAACTGCATAAAAACTTTAGTTTTTAACCGACTTTCAAAAAAGGAGGACGTTCTCAATTCGTCGGAATCTTTTTTTTTATGTAGGTATGTTCCCCGATTACTCGAATACGGCTGAACCGATTGGGAAAATTATTTTTTTGTTTGAAAGTGGTCCCATTGACACCAGGTCAGGATCTGATGATGGGACCCTGGAAAAATCGAGGAAACTCTTCAAATGTTATAGGCACACTTGAAGCGCTAGAAGTAAGGATATAGGATATAGGATCACGCGTCTGTCTGTCTGTCTGTCCGTCCATCTGTCATCAAAATAATTGGAAAAATACGTCATACACGAAATTGTATCACATTCTTCATTGAAGTCGGTTTTCTTTTCTAGTTTTTCAAACGTAAAACTATATACATAGCGTTTCATACTGAGGCTATGATTCTATTTATTAACCTTGGACAGCTTAGACTTGCGAACTCACTTACGTTTTTCTTTATAAACATAATTGATTCTAATCTAAACCTAAAACATACAACCTCGCTTGGTGGCTAAAGTTTTATATAATACATTACGCTCTTCTAATATATAATTAAAAAGTATTTTCCAAGGATATCTACTGAGCTACGTTTGCTAGACACGAAGTATTCAGTTCACCAAAACTAGCCGAATTACTAATCTAAATTCTAGTCCAGTTTCGACGTCTATTAGACAGAATATCTAGTAACTTAGTGCAATGCAGTGGTCAGGATTGCTATGTTGTTATTAGTTGGATATTTGAGGTCGGAGGCATGAAATGGTCGCTGTACTCCTGTCCACACAAACCGATCAAGATGTAGCAACGAGCAACGTGCAATGATTATGATGATTATGTTTTGTGATTGTGTTTTTTTATTTTTTATTATTGTACGCCGGTTAAGCACTTGGCCTTCATCTCACATGGTTACAAATTAAGATAAGGCCGAAGTTGGAGGCGCACTTCACCCGGAATCCTCAACAAACTGAGGAGCTGGCTATCTTACCTTTAAATGCCGGAACACAACAATTTGAGAAATGTTGTTAAGGCGACTGAATTAGGTAAGATAGTGGTAGCTAGCCAGGCGGACTTATACAGAGTCCTACAACCAACCAAACCAAGCACAATATTGTACTCCCCTGGGGATCGAACCCGGGACCGCTGGATCTGAAATCGGTGGTTGAACCACTAGACCACAGAGGCGGTTAAAAATCTTCCTGCCCGTTATTCCACACTGAGTAAAGTCGGCACAACATGTCTTCTTCGAATCTTCGAAACGAATCCTTTTCAAACAATTTTGTAGCAGCTCGCAATATTAAATGTATACCTGGCGGTATGTCTGAATGGTTTTTTTTATACAACTTGGAGACGGAACAAGCAACAAATGAAGATGTTATGGATTTGACTTGATGTTTAGTGTATCTCTTGCCTATAACAAAGCCTTACTGCGTCGATCATATCCACAAAGGACATGACTGCATTGCGTCCGTCACTTGAGACATAAAGGCGTAAAGCCTCGAGAGACCGTGATTTCATCGGCAACCGTACCCTTCAAACCGGGACACAGTAATGCTGCTTGGTGGCCGAAACTCGGTGGTAGTTCTTCCCCGGACGAGCCCTTCCACAAAGAGCTCTACTACTCGTAATCCAGTATGGCTGCCAGAATACATTCAAGTCAAGAAAGCCTCGTTAACAACTATGCAATGATCTTTACGCGATCCAGTCAAGCGACATTTACGCAGAGAATCATTATTATTTTTATCGACCGCATTGCATACTTTTTATTGCTCAGACTCCTAACTTTATTGAGACTGCAGTGAGATATTTTGTATTCACGATTTAGTAAGCATCGGAAAGCACTATATCAGCGTTTGCAGTCGAACATGGGGGGTTTTTGCGGAAAACTAACAGTGTTCTGGGTTTAAAGTTATTGTGTAGACAACACGAACTAGATCACCTACCTACCAGTGTTGAGCAAAGCAACCGATTCGACAAAATATTTAAAAGTTTATTGCATTTTTTTTTAAATTAGGTATATTCTAGAATCGTATTTCCTTTGCGACGAAACTAAAAAAAATATGATGAATAGGTAATATTGTAGGGAAATAATAAATAGATATATTTTTATTTCATTCTCTATCTACCTTTTTACTGAATGAATACTATATTATGACAAATAACTAATTTACTAGGTGCTTAACTCACGTTTTTTTTGTTACATCGAAAATGTTGCAATTTGCAAGAAAGGGGGGTCGAAAAGAAAAAAAATTAATTTACATGTGTCAATAAATATGACAAAATAAAGTGGCTAGTGACTAGAAAATGTCGTTATTGTTGTTATGCTTGTCAATTTCTATATTTTTTTTGTCTGCTGCTTTCGATGTAATGCCTTAGTGGCCAACCTCTCCAAATCAGCCCGCGGATATCATACAAGTCGACTAAGGAACAAGAGGAACCAGAAAATGGCTAGCTTTGTGCATTTATTTGCGTACTTTTTATATTGTACGACGGCTAAGCTTACCCTTCATCTGACCTGGTTTCAAGTTATGATAAGGACGAAGTGGAATCTTCAACAGACTGAAGAACTGGCTATCTTACCGGAACAAAACAATTTGAAATTGATATTTTGTTGACAGACTTAGGTAACAAGTTGGTATAAATATAACAGGACATTAATTTTACACAGCGCCATCTATCCCCAAACTGGATAGAATACTTAAATACTTTTTGTTTGTAAATACATACTTATCATACAATACAACACCCAAACACAGAACAAGCAACTATATTCATCACACAAATGTTTGTCCTGGGTGGGAATCGAGCCCACAGCCTACAGCGCAGAAGGCAGAGTTACTACCAACTGAGCTATGAGCCTTGTAAATAGAACAGGTATGGTAGTAAGCCAGTTACGCACCGACCAAACTAAGCACAATATTGTACTACGTATGGGGATCAAACCCGGGACCTCTAGATCTGATACCGGTGGGTACCACTAGACCATAGAGATGATTAAAATATGCTTATACACTGCGAGCACCGCTCCCCCTGCCAAGCGTCAAAACCTCCCGGGTTTGGTCTTCCAATAATCTCTTTCCCTCTTTTTTATAATAGTATAATTAAAACCTAAATCATGAATAAACAATTAATATTAATTTCAAATAACTATATATTAAAATGTATATTATTAATTATTTTTCTATTAAGTTAATGAATTTTAAATATTAATGTATAATTTAAAAAAATAATTAAAATATTTTAATAATCGTCCACTGTCACAGTGGACGCTATGAATGCAGTTGGCTGTTGGTACTTCGATGCTGTGTTGCACTGGACATTGACTGTAACATTAAACAAAATAGTTTTAAAATAAAATAGCTTTGTTCGACAAGCATACCATTGTAGTGCGGAGTGATGTACATCGGATTTCGCTATATTTGGCGTTCTAAATGTGGACCAGCGGTGCTCATTTAACTTTTCACTTTCGTTTCTTTTGTCATTGTGAAAGTACCGTAACTAGCAGGACGTTTGTCCAGCGGTCTAGTCTAGGGCAATTTGAAAGAGCGGGGTAGGGGAGGGGGAGACACGCAATTGTTTTTTTTTTGTTTAATTTTAATATTCATTAGTGTAAGTAATTGGTTTTGGCCGTGCTAATTATTATAAATAAATAAATTAATAAATAAAAGGGGCGCTACACACCTAAATGGGCATTAATCGGCATAGCCTTTGTGTTGGGCCGGCCTTGTCGTTCAATGAATACTGCCGAACCGAACGTACCGACCCGCTCGTACTGTAACGCCTCTAATTATCAATTAACGCACAACCCAAACATTCAGAGTAGCACTCTTATGTAGTGAAGTGGGTGCACTAAGAAAGGAATTTAAGAAATTCATCATTTGAAACCAGGTGAAATTAAGGCCATGAATATCCCTGTCGTACAATAAAAAAAAAACAGTTTGCCTGCCCAGTGCTCATTATTGTTTTCATCAGAGTTGATGATTATGTTTCCAAAGATCATAGCGGGTCCGCTCTTGACCTCAGGCTTGTTTTTATAGGTCTAGGCCAGAACAGAGCTGAGGAACAGACTGGACTAAAACTGAAACGGCATATATTTTGGCACCGGATTTGGGTAGGAGTGGTCGCTAGCTAGGTGGACCATACATGACCTACCACCAGTACTGTGATAATACAGCTGTAACCGGGGTAGACCACTGGGAGGTACATCACATCTATCGCAGTTATCAATAACAACGTAATATTTACAACACTAGCTATCTATATCGTAACCTTATAAGACCTTTCATTGATGCGCAGATAAGATATGAATAGTGCGTGATAAATTACAATTATTAAGAGTAATGGATTACAACTGGGTCGAATCGATAAATTGTTGATTAAATTGTCTCGCAAATAAACCGTAGAATCGTGAATATTATCAACTACGTCGGAGCATCACCAGCTATAATCGGGGTTTTCTAGCTGATCTATAGACACAGTCGGAGCGACGTTTCGGTACATTATGTAAGAAACTTCTAAGCAAAAATGTGTTGTAAATAATAATAATAGTATACCTAATTATTTTTGCAGGTCATCCATAATGTGTTAGTAGCATTAAAATAAGAAGTGAGCGGTACTAATGATAGATCATTGTGGGAATTTACTACCAGGTCATAAAACGGCTTAAGAAACTAAGTATTTCAAATGACAGCGAAAATAACCATAGAAACTAGAACGAAATGTGTAGCATATCATAAATTCTACAGTAGGTATATAAGATTTTCCCGCCGCTAGTTGCCTTACGAGTGAACTTCCTTCCAGCCCGGGAATATGTTCCCTTTGTTTTGTTGTGTTTGCGAGTTAGCAACGGCAAATTGTCGGATTACACAACTCCTAAGTTGCTCGGTCAACATTTCTGTGGAATCTTAAATTCCAGCTACTCGCGCGGTTTTTGTGTTTTGATGCAAACTTCTAATAAGCATAATACGTTCAGACTTCGCGTGTTCCATAATTAAAAACTCCCGCCTCCCACCATTTTGTTGTCCCGAGAATGGAAAGTTTTGCGTCGCAAACAAAGCTTAATTTTCCAAATTGCCTATTAGCGGAAACCTTTGGCGGGAACGAGCTGTTTTTCTGAAATCTGTTTTTCTTTTCCTTAAATAATAGCAAATATAATTTAGGATGTTTGTCATGAATTTGGTGATTTATATTGTTTCCTTTACTGGCCTCTTAGTTTCGTTCGGTTCGCGCGGTTGGGGGGCTGCGTAAATAAGCTTGGAGTTTGTGGGCCAGTTTCGCTGTAAATCGTTTGAGAAAAAATCAAGACTCCCGCTTACCCAGCACATAGCGAGGTCGCTTACATTATACATGAGACTTAAAAAAAGTGTTATTGCTCGCGAGTTACAATGCGACCAGTGGATTATCTTAACATATATTAGCAAAAGTAGTTTAAGTAGTTAGGGGTTCCGTACCCAAAGGGTACTAACGGGGCCCTATTACAAAGCCTTCGTTCCCATCCGCCTGTCTGATGTTTGTCAGCGGGCTGTATTTCATGTACCGTAACAAGAAGACAGTAGACATTTTCAGTGTGTTGCTATTGCAGCTATAAACAACTTGTATATAATTTCTATTACGCTTTCAGCGATAAGGCCGCCCATTTTACTTTATACGGTGTTCCCTAATGTTGGTCTTAACCGCCTCTGTGGTCTAGTGGTTCAACCCATCGATTTCAGATCCAGAGGTCCCCGGATCGGATAGAATATAAAGTAATATATATATTTGATGTCTTTTGTATACAATGAAGCGTTATTCAATTCAATTAGGACCTAGTTCAAGGGACAGAACTCTGTCAAGGTTCACTACAAAAAAATACCATAGTGATAAGATTGTTATTGAAGACTTTAATCTAAGTAAAAAAAAAATTATGAAAAGTAATCAATTATCCTAATCTTTTTTTTTAATTCAACAACAAATAATAAAAAGGGGACCATATCAAAAACGTGATTATTGTCTTGAAAGTGGATTGTAATTTGTTGCAATAAAATTTAATTTAAGTAGTAGTTTATATATATAGGCCGTTTGTAACGGTCCTTAGGTAATCTGACTGATTCCTTTGTACTTAGTTAGTTTAATTTATTGAATAATAGTAGTAGTATTTTTTAATTTTTTTAATATTTACTAATAGTTCAATTTATTTGTTCAGGTAATTTACCAATCCATTGTGTTAGTTGGCTTATAACTAGGGGTCAGTACTTAAAATTAATCAATGTTTTTGTCCTTTTGACCAATTGAAAGAATATAGGACTGTAAATTTTTCAGCTATCACTGTTAGTATGCTGTTGCTGCTCCCACGGGTTCTGTTGATTAGTGAGGCTGACTTTTTTATTGATAGTTGTCAAGCGTTTGACCACCAAAAGTTGTGCGTGGACTTGGCCGGTTTATTATGTTCAAAGCGACAGTTTACTTTTTCTAATGAAAACAGTTGAAGAAGGCTCATTTCCATTTCGCGCTTCGCATCACTTAAAAATGTCTCATCGATGTTTACCTTTAAAATATCCTCGTACAACCCCACCGGGAGTTGCATCCGTTCAACTTCCTTCGCATCCCTCCCCGAGGTAAATAAGCGCCTCCCTTTGTTTGCCGGTTAACGGTTGTAAATTGTACGGTAATAACGGTGCGCTGCGGTTGTGAGACTTGGGTGCCTGTAACGGAAGCAATCCAACTCTTTACCCCGCCGTGCATATTCATAGGGCTGCCGGAAAAATTGCTCTGAACTGGATTGCTTTATATTTTATCACTATCGCCCGCGGCCGGCGAGGAGCTGGCCTTTGAATAATTTTATTGCGACGTTGCTTTGCATCTACTCTGGCAGGCGCACATGTCTACTGGGGATTTATGGTTTACTTAAGCCTATCAAATTCAATGCACACCAGATACAACCCTAGACTAACCATAAAGTATCGCGTTGATACAACAAAATATATTTTTGCCGCATTCACTAATTGTATACTATACTTTCAAGTAAGAGTAAGTTTAAGAGTAGTAGAAGCCCCCTGTGTCAGGGCTCGTCCGGAGAACTACTACCACTATACCTATTTCGACCGTCATGCAGCAATGCTGTGTTCCGGTATGAAGGGTATAGTTGCCGGTGAAATTACGGGCACGCGAGGCTTAACACCTTAATGTCTCCGGTTGACGGGCGCAATGCAGTGCCGTGTAGGCTATGTTCTTTGTGGATATGACCTATGCAGTAAAGCATTGTTATAGGCAAGAGATGCACTTAACACCAGGTGCTGGTCCCGTCTCCTAGTTGTATAAAAAAAAAGTTGAGCTCCACCTGTACTACCACCATACTTACTTCGGCCGCCAAGCAGCATTGCTGTGTTCCGGTTTGAAGGGTATAGTTGCCGATGAAACTACGGGCACGCGAGGCTTGATACCTATATAGCCTCAAGTTGACGGGTGCAATGCAGTGTCGCGTTTGTCTTGTTATTTGTGGATGTGATATACGCAGTAAGGCTTTGTTACAAGCAAGAGATGCACTTAACATCAGGTGGACTGCTTGCTTTTTGTTTGTCTCCTACTTGTGTAAAAAAATTGCAAACGGTCGGCAAATTGTCAACAGCAACTAAAATTTACAATTTTACGCATTATTTCTAGCTTCTCTAGTTCTGCCGCTTGCTTTAGCATAGACACAGACCTGCCTCACTCTCTCCTCAAGAGTTTGTGGTGAGCAAATGGCCTTACAGGAATGTACAATCGAATCCTGTAACGCAAGACTAGTGGTTATCCTTCACGCGGTGCCCCCCTTTCTCGTTCTAGTTCCATCAGAAATAGAGTTAACTGAAACTACAGGACGACTTCTGTCGGGATGGAGAGGTCATGACCCGACGGGTTCATCATCGATCACCATTTTTGCTGACCGTTTACAAATATGCCGAGGCATATTACAAACGGACGGTGCTTATAATCTTATGCTGACACGTGTACAATATGCCGAGGCATATTACAAACGGACGGTGCTTATAATCTAACGTTGACATATATACCACCTTCGGCCATGTATCTTGAAACCAGGTGAGATGAAGGCCGATGAAGCGTTTCCCCGTCGTACTATAAAAAATATGCGTCCTAGCAAAAAAACTTGCGTCAAAGGGACTTCCCTTTGAAGGGAAGAGAAGGGAAAAGTTTGAGCACGGCTACGTCAAAGACGGGGCGATGGGCGTGCAGTCAAAACTTCATTAAAGCCAGTCAGTCGGCCAGTTTGTGGCGGCCGTCGGCGCCGGCCAGTCAGCCTCGTTTCCAACTCTTGTCACGTACGTGCTTGTCACGCTCCCAACTGTTTTTCCGTGGTCAGGAAACTCGGGACTTGGCGGGTCTTCAGATGTTTATCTTCTTGTTCTTATGCAACTGGGACTTAGTTGCGTCGGCATGGCCGTACACTGTAGCTTTTTATGTAACTGTACCGTTTGTCCTGTTTGTCGACGTTGTACTTTCCTTTCCACTTGGAAAATATCTTGAAATCCTTGTTGCTTTTTGAATTGTGTCTGTTCTTGTTACGATGTTAAATCTTTTCCCGCTGAAAGCTTAACGTGGACAAACACATATCGTTCGAGCAATTCTGTTCGCGTCTGATCTCAGAACAACACTCTTGGCACGGGCTCGCTTAACTCAAAAGTTGTTCTGTTCCTAACGGTGATATTTTCGAAACTTTTCGTTTCAATTCAGCTTAGTTGTTCAGACGTCTAATGGGAACGCCGGCTTTGTTGTCTTATGTGAGCATGTGACATAAAATACACATCCATTGGAACGTAATATCCACTAAAAGTAAAATGTTATTTTCCCGTTCGGAGAAAAGCTAGGAGCTACCTATTTGGCTCATGAAAGCATGGACGCGTACAGTGAAATGTATTTTCGTGGATGCTCTACCATCTGCTTGCTCGTAGAATTCTATTCAATAAAGAAAAAAAAATGCCGAGAGAAGAGAAATATAACTTCTAAAGAGAATGGGTAAAGAGAGCGGAGAAGAGAATGGGTCTTTTAATATCTGTACTGTAATTTAGTAAAAAAAAAAATATTTGTACCCAATAATTTTATGACTTCTGTCATATCAAACATGCGTGCTAGTGCATGCAAAACAAGCATTTTCTATCTTAAATATTAAAAGTCGATAGATCAATTTTAATAAAATGTTTTTTTTATTATTAATGTACGACGGGGAAGCGCTTGGCCGTCATCTCACCTAGTGTCAAGTTATGATAATGCCGAATGTGGAAGCGCACTTCACCTGAAATCATCAACAGCCTGAGGAACTGGCTATCTGACCTTAGAATGCAGGAACACAACAATTTAGAATAGTTGTTATGGCGACAGACTTAGATGATTGAACTTATTGGACACTAGCTTTCTTTTCTTATTGAATCAAAATAAATTGTCTGAACTGCTATTCATTGTTAAATAAAAAAATAATATCACAAGACATTAATTTTACACAGCGCACTCTAGTCCCAAACTAAGCAAAGCTTGTATTATGGGAACGAGATTACGGATATAATACCTACTTACATACTTTTTTAATACATACATATCATACAATACAACACCCAAACACAGAACAAACATCTATATTCATCGTACAAATGTGTGTCCTAGGTGGGAATCGAACCCACATCCTTCAGCGCAGAAGGCAGAGCTACTACCAACTGAGCTGTGAGGCTTGCTAATTATTATATATTACGGTATTGCGATGACACAGTATTGGTATGATTACAAAATCTTAGTAGGAAGATAGGTATTATTAATAAATCTTCTTTCATATA
Organism: Venusia cambrica; assembly: GCA_951394065.1. Taxonomy (NCBI): domain Eukaryota; kingdom Metazoa; phylum Arthropoda; class Insecta; order Lepidoptera; family Geometridae; genus Venusia; species Venusia cambrica. Next base: position 14,022,250 of record OX596035.1, read on the forward strand.
TAAGCTCTGTTATCCAGTTTTATTTTTAAGGTGTACAATAAAGTATTTTTCATTCATACATTCATTCTCTGTTGGTTCTGTCCGATAGAACCTTCCAACATCATTATTTCTCGCTTACTTTACTATAGTGTCCTCGGTTTTTACCATCTACAATAAGACAATTCCCCCCAAGGTGGCGTTTACAATGCAGTAACAGTTCTCACTTTATGACGCCGGCGTCTTGGCTTCTGCATACAAATTACTCAATGATACTTTCCAGTTTAACTGCATCGCTAGTTGGGGAGGTAAGCGAGTCTATGTTTAATGTCTATGGTTAATGTGACTATGACTCATGAGTCATAGTCACATGTATTATGATACACCTGATATCTTGTGGTGGGATCTTCAATGGTTCCCGATACGATAAAGATACGGAACCAACTACGGAATATCAACGATACAAAAAAAAGGATAAAGGGCCCCGAATTCCATTCGGGGCCCTTTTTCATAGAATCGATATTAAAATAGTATGTCACATAAATGCCACTATAGGTGCCTTTTAGTATTCTAGTCGCCATTCTGCGTTGGTACCATTGTCATGGTGAGGCGATCGGTTTAGTAGAATCGGAGCCCTGGGCTGTAATGTTTGTAGTGTCATCAATCATTGATAAATCGAGATAAGTCGCTTCGTGTATACTAGACGTCGTCGCCTCTTCAAATTTCAGACCATACAAATCGACAATCTCATGCTTATTAACGGTTCTTATTTGAACAATAAAGATTTTTCTGAGGACTAACGAACTCGACATTTCGACGATGTAATGTTTCCACAATACACCATCTACATTATGATATTGAATAGGACATTTCAAGAATAGGCACCTATGCATTGTACTGATAAATTTAAATACCACTTGCACAATACAGAAATCTGAATGATAATGCCATGCGGTCACCTTCTGTGAACGTGTCTAGAGAATTAGGTGTTTTTTTACAGTATAATGAATAATGTCACTACCTAGGAACCTACATAACTACCTACTGTTTGTACACTCTTGCTAAAGAGATTAGATACATTATTCATTTAGGTCAGTTTAGTAAAAACTTTATAGCTTTGACGTCAGCCTTTTTATTACAATATAGGTACATTAGTCATAATGAAAGAGTTTTGCAACTTTATAACGAGTAAGTTTTTTTTTACTGTTCGACGGGGTAGCGCTTGTCTTTGATCTCACCTTGCAAGTTAAGATAAGGTCGAACGAGGAGAAACTGAGGAACTGGCTATCTTACCTCTCAATGCCGGAACACTAAGATGGTGGAAGCTAGCCAGGCGGACTTAACAAAGTCCTACTACCAACCAACCCAAGCACAATATTGTACTCCCCCTGGGATCGAACCCGGGACCTCTGAATCTGACACCGGTAGGCGAACCAATAGACCACAAAGGCGGTTATGTATTTATGTTTTGTTAATCATTTAAAATGTATCGACTGAGCTGACCTTGGATTGAGAGTAATGTTGTTTGAATTCTTGTCGTCTTATCGTGAGGGTATGACTAGACTAGGAGGTAGACCTAAAGTCTACCCCGGGCATCGAAACTTCTGGCATTTGCTAGCGGTGACGGGTGAATTTTCAAAGCACTGGTGGAGGACCTGTAAAGTTTAGCAATCACCTCCAAAACAACTCCCAAACAACTCCTGCCGTCCTGATATCTATTGTAAACCGTAGATGGATATGGTATTTATATGGTATATATGGTATGAATCACAGCGTTACTTTAACAATATCTGCACCAACGAAACTAGATACGTTGATCGCTCTTTATAAATAAGGCGATCGCGGACTGTGTGATCGCGGACCAGGGCCCCGATTCTACGAAACCAATCGCTTCACTATGACATTTTTTTTACATTGGTGTTAGGCAAGCGTTTGACTACCAAGAAAAAAACAAGAAAAAATGTGGTCAAGGAACCTCTCACTCTGGACTTATATGGGTGATTCGCAAAATTCGTGTATTAAAATTCAGTTTCAGTATTGCTGTATTTTTATTTGGAAAAAGTGTACGAGTACGCTTTTATTGCATTCATAATATTCTCTATTATATACGTAAAAAAGTTGTTATTAATTTCTAAAGTCGTAAAAGCTAAGTTCTTTGGCGTGTCCGCGACACCCATATTTGCATTCAATTGCGTATTACGCAATAATTAAATACAAATAGACACTATTTTATTTCGTTACGTTAATATGATACTTCAAGGTTACCGTGGATCAGAGTTCATGTTACTTTAACTCCACATCACTGTTTTACAAAGTAAACAAATCTGTCCGAAAAAAAAAAGTTTCTGTAGCGCAACAAACGCCTATGTTCACCCATATTTTGGAGCTCTAGAATATGTGTGAGGCCTTTCCCCGCACCATTCTGTAACCCGTCGTCGAGCGACAGGAGCAAAAGAGAGAAAAGCGTCACGGGTTTTTCGAAAAAAAAAACTCCGGACTCAAAAGGCCTTGGTCACGTAAGTATCTAATTTCTTCGGAAGTATTTTTAACGCATTTATTTGTGTTGTCAGCTTAGTATTTTTTTCTGGTTATAACTTGGGTAATTGGGTATGCATGTGACAATAAAAAGTATTTATAATATGTTTACCTTTAAAGAAATTGTAATTTAATGTGGGTTTCTAATTTCTTTGTCGCTAACTTCATTGGATTATTTTGGCCATTTCATATTGGTTGAGAATAGAATGTGTATTTTAGATTGCTCATTTCTAATTTCTTGATAAATTCGACGTTCTTGGTGTGAAATTCTAATTTATTTGGACAAAATTCTAATTTCCTTGGCAATATTTCTAATTTCTTTGGACTATTTCTAATTTCTTTGGGCCGAACCTAATTTCATGGGGCTCGAATACATTTAAACCACTGTAACTTCAAAACGGCTCTATCAAATTGAAAGCGAGTATCATTAAAATGAATATCATCCTATGTTATTTTGAATTGAAAAAAAAAAAAAATGCGCCAATGAAATTACGACGAGGGTAAGGAGTTCCATTCCTTACTCAATGATAAAGATAGAGGCGGATCGATGCGTTCGACATAATGGAACACTACAAGGTACGGGTTGTAGCCTGCCGTACGTCTGCTAGTCCGGTGGTGGAAAGGGGATGAGGACAGTGACCAAAACGCACCTAGTGGCCATTCTGCGACGATACCATTGTCATATTATCATTATCATTATACATATTTTCATTATATAATTGTCATTGTCATAGTTGCAGCGATTGGATTTGTAGAATCGGGGTCCTTGTGATCACTGTTTTCGGAGGCTCACAACAGTAAATATGAAAAGGTCAAAGGTTGTAAAGCTTGGAAATGTTAGAATACAAGCATGATTCAAGCAGCCGCCTAGCGAGGTACTTAAAAATACATTACCAAACGCCAAATTTACCGTCCAATTTCCAAGCAATAGGTTCCACCCGAGAATATCGCCTTTACTCTGCGTTCGAGGCGTTTAATTTGTTAAATTGAAAAGAAACATAGTATTGTTCAAATAAAATTAGGTTTATTTGCGAAACCCATTCGGTCGTAACTGAAGATCCCTTTGAAATAAGTGGATGGAATGAGAGAAATTACCTATAAAGCGGATAGATGTGCCATTTTCAGTGAGGCTTAGATATTTCGCTCGCTTATTTCGTTGGTTATTTCCAAAGAAATAACGCTCAAAGTCATAAGGCTTAATAACATGCGTTTGTCTTGTTAAGGAGGCCTCGGAATAGCGCTTATTTCCGAACTGCCATACAAACGTAGTTTCATATAATAAATATTACAGGACATTAATTTAACACAGCGCCATCTAGCCCCAAACTATGCATAGCTTGTAATATGGTAACTAGATTACGGATAGAATACTGAAATACTTTTTTTTTGTAAATACATTCTTAGCAAACAATATACACCCAAACACAGAACAAACATCTATATTCATGACACTAATGTTTGTGGGTGGGAATCGAACCCACAGTCTACAGCGCAAAAGGCAGAATTACTACCAACTGAGCTGTGAGGCTTGTTAAAAAACTAACTCAGCACAGATTATAAACTTGTCATTTCGAAATTAACGACAAACTTAGTTTGTACTGGATAGCGAAAATCAGCGCCAGTCCGGGGCCTTCGTAAGAGCTTTACCCGGCTTCGTAGATATATAATACATGAGTAGCAGAATGTGACAGGCATGGATGTGAAATAAAAGAAAATTGCTCTATTCTCAGCATCATATAGTGTGTGCGTGTGTTGTTCGTAACAGAGTTTTATTATTAGTGATCATAGTTTACGCTATCATATTTTTGCAATAATGGTGTACTAGCTTCTGCAAGCAGTTTCTCCCGCCAGCCCGGGAGGGGATAAAAATGTTATCCTCTGTTTTTATCCACCATCGGGAGACAAAATGCTCTCGAAAGTGGATAAAAAACAGAGTACAAAAATTTGGTGTTGTATTGTATGATAAGTATGTATTTACAAAAAAAAAGTATTTAAGTATTCTATCCGTAATCTAGTTCCCATATTACAAGCTATGCTTAGTTTGGGGCTAGATGGCGCTGTGTGAAATGAATGTCCCGTAATATCTATTATTATTGATCGTGTGAGCGAAGCGAACGAGATCTCTCAGTTAAGTTGGGAAATCCGGCACTGTATGTATGTATGTGGCTATGTTTGTGACGGCATAACTCTCGAAAGGATTATCCGATTTTCATGAAATTTAAACTGAATAGAGATAACGTAAATATAATTTGATTGTAGCGGGGGATTTTTGATAATAGGGGTAGTTTTTAAGATATTAGGGTAAAATAAATAATAATTTTCGCCCATATCTTTTGAATGGCTTATCCGATCAATTCAACATTTTTGAACATGCATAGATTATATTAATACTCATCAATCGGTACGAGATTTTTTTTGATACTAGGGTAGTTTTTAAGAAGTAGGGGTGGGGGGCGCTTTAAGGGGTTTAAACTCTTGGTATTTCTTGTAGGATAGGCTGCTAAAGGGACTTCACATTAAACTTTCATTTGGTTTTATTATATATAGCCCCGTGCTGAGGGGGCTGGTACACGAACAAAAACCAGGTGTTAACGTCTAAAACAATATTTACTCATAATTTCAGCTCAATCCGTTAAGTAGTTTGCGTGAAAGAGGAACAAGCATTCATACAAACTTGCATCACACTTACTTTATAAAAGCGAATGGTTCTTTGGATGGATATTTTCTCCTCATTCGCACCAAAACTAATGAACGGACTGTTTTTTTTTTTGTTAATTGTACGACAGGGAAGTGCTCGGCCTTTATGTGCTGATTTTTAAGTTATCGCCAACAATCTAAAGTACTGGCTAGTTCAAAGTTAAGTATAAAGTGAATAGGTTCCTTGTGTTGGTCAAACGCTTGGCTATCATCAATAAAAAAATGTGATGGCGTTCCTATTCTAATATTTATCCAACGCAAGACAATTGATCATTGTTATGCTTTTTAATAGACTTACGGCTTTTTCCCCTTCCACCTCTGATCAATACTCAGAGCGAGGATCAGTATTTCAGTATTTATTTATTTCATAAACAATCATCAAAATCGAGTTTGAAAAATATAGGTACCTAATACAAATAATAATTATTACAAATGTTATAATGACACAAAAATATATATAAAAAAAAACACCAATTACGGGGGTAGTCAGAGGCACGTCCAAACTTACGTTCAGCACATGCCCACGATATTCAAGTAGCTAGTATTCAATACGTGACGGGTTAGCCCATCTGCGCTTAGCGGAATACTAGCCAGTGACACATGTCATTCGGATTATTAGTCGTTGGGATATGTCGGTTTCCTCACGATGTGACCTTCACCGTCAGATGAGCGAGTGTCCAATGTATACTTCCGTAAATCCGAAAAGTCCATTGGTGCTTTGTTCTGTCGCTTAGTAGCTGCGGCTGGATGGCGTTGTGTTGTATTGTTGTGCCTATTAATCACAAGGAAAAAGTATAGGACAAAATAAATAAATAATATTTAAAGGGCATTAATTTCCCACAGCGCCATCTCGCCCCATAATAAGATAGCTTGTAATATGGTAACTAGATCACGCATAGTTTTTTTTTTTTTTGAAAATACATATTTAACGTATACCTACTAATACAACACCCAAACACGGAACAATTATCTATATTCATCGCAAAAATGTTTGTCCTGGGTGGTAATCGAAATCGAACATACAGCGCAGAACGCAAAACTACTACCAACTGAGCTATGAGGCTTGTTAAAAACAGTACATGACATTCTACTGGTGTAAGTTGTGTTTTAATCCCAATCAATATCACTCTGTTATACTACGACCATTTGCAGGTGTCACAAGACAAAGGCACATCTCTGGGTTAGTCTCACGGATTAATTACACAGCTAAAACAGTTGCAGAACATACCAAGCCGTGGATTAGATGAGTTTGCAGTGTGATATAATGATACATTGTTGTTTGCCTTCTGTTTGTACTAAAACATACCTGGGAACTATATATTTATAATGACTATTGTGTCCTTTTGCTGCTAATTGTGTGCAGCCTATAGACAAAGCGCTATTATGAAATGAATCAACCATTGACAATTCTTGTGAAATGTCAGGAAATATTCGATAATACCGATAATAAAACGGATTTTAACCCCATTAGATACACAGGAGAGCATTAAGTAAATAGGTTTGTTATGTTTTTATATTGTGATTTATTGTCCACATTACAACTGAGATTGTCATACAAGAAAATCCACTTTTTTATATAGGTATGTATGCGTGTCAAATGTTACGTTTCCCAATTTGAGATTATTTCACTCGGTGTAGGTATCAATACGAATGTTCTTATCTTAGAGTAGTTGTAGGTAGGTGCGATCTTCATGACATTAGAATCGCTGGCTATTTTGATCACAACACTGATGGTAGGATCTGTAAATTTGACCTCCTACTTGCTCTGACCTACACTTAGATCAAGAGGGCAAGAACTAACCCATCATTAATAATTAAAAAGTACAATTTTGTATATCTGAATTACGTTAAGAGTGGCAATTCTATCGCCATAACAACAATTCTAAAAATTGCTGTGCTTCGGCATTTAGAGATGAGATAGCCAGTTCCTCTGACTATTGAGGATTCCTGGTGAAGTGCGCATCCACCTTCGGCCTTATCATAACTTGAAAACCAGGTGAGTTGAAAGCCAAGCATCCCCTTCGTACAAAAAAAACTTTATGTAACAACCCAGTCGTCTTTACATTCTGTTCAATTCTGTCCGTAGAAGAACCAAAGTTACTGACATAGACCTCAGAATTAGCAAACTGAAGCATAGTGGGCATTCCACATAGCTCGCAGAACCGATAACTGCTGGGGATTAGAGGATCTTGCATGGCGACAGACCCCCGACTCGATAGACCGACGACATTTGTGGCGTTGAGGCAGGCCTATGTTCAGCAGTGGACGTGTGTGTCCTGATATGATGATGATGAGTAAGTAGCCGCCTAATTCTGTGTGAAATTATGAACATGACATTCGCCGCGACATCGTTAATCTATGTTGTAATATGTTGTGACACATTTACATAGCACTTTAACAGTTGCGACAAGCCGGCAGAATTTATGATGTTTGATACGTGACGTATTTTGGGGTGAGATAATGTTATTTATTAACAGGGATGAGTTATAGCCGGTTTTGCAGCAGGATTTGCATATTCGCATGTATTGTACGTTTGACCGGCTCGTCCACTTCAATGTTGTCATGTCGCTCTGTGCGCCCTCAGCGACAAACGTACGTTCCGACACGTTGGTTTCAATAGCTACTAAAAATCCCTTGCGATTACACAAAAAAAATGTGTTCGTGCTATGTGCACAGCCTATAGACTGGACTCTTCTGTACATTCAAAGAACTTAGTTTACTAATATTCAACCGCCTCTGTTGTCTAGTGGTTCGCCTACCAGTGTCAGGTCCCGGGTTTGATCCCCAAGAGGAGTACAGTACTGTGTCTGGTTTGGTTGGCGGTAGGACTTTTATTAAGTCCGCCTGACTAGCTGCCGCCATCTTCCCGAATACTGTCGCCATAGCAACAATTCTTAAATTTTCGTGTTCCGGCATTTAGACGTAAGATAGCCAGTTCCTCAGTTTATTGAGGATTCCGGATGAAGTTCGCTTCTTAACTCTTGAAAATCAGGTGAGACGAAGGCCAAGAAGCTCCCCGTCGTACAATATAAAAAAAAAAGATATTTCCTAACAAAACATGCATCAGTTTGCAAAAGCGCAGATGGCTAACGTGTTTGACGCAATTCTCAAAGATTGGAGGAATGATGTCTAAATCGAGAAGTCTGCAGAGAGTGAGGGGGAAGCCTTTGGCCAGCAAAACAGTATAGCAGCATATTTTAGTTAAATGTAAATTTAATATTTTATCACGCCTTTACCAGTTAGAACGTTGTATTACTTCTATAACCTACATAAATGATATTATTTTCACCTTATGTAGAATAATATACAGATTGTTATCGGTAACATTTTCCGTTTCGCTTCACCGCACTGTGCGTACCGAAGTATAATAATTACTACGTTTAACTTGTACACGATACGCTCAGCAAGTTCCGTGCAAGCATCGATTATGTATACCATGTATCTAGATAGCCCCGATACGGGACCGTATGAATATTAAATAATTGAATTAATTCCCGTATTTAAGGCCAAAATACGGCAATTAACCGATGACGTGCCCCTGACGGTTGGTTTACGGGGTGATAAAATTGCCGAATTGCCTCCAATGTATATTACATGCGGAGTGGGGGACGAATGGACTGGTCTGTTGTAGCGTGTCGTTATGGCGCTGCCTTATCTTTATGATTGACTTCCCACTGCCACACTGCAAGGTTTTATGTCCCAACGCTGTAAAATTCAACAATGCCGCAGATTCAGTTACAGCAACATAAATCGCGCTGATGGTATATTTTCACGGCGACTCTGTGCTTTCAATCCTCCGACGGTTTCCAATGTAATTAGCGTTCACATTGTTTTATTGTTGCAGGTACGTAGCGATGCTTCTTCGGTTTAATGAGAGGTCGGGTAAGTTCGTGTTTATACTTCTAATCGCTGGGAAATGTACCGTGAGAGCCTTGACACGATTTTATACGTCCTCTCAATGCACGTATGACAGGGTTTGCCAGTAGCATTACTGCTTAGGAATATCATCTTGGACTGTTTTTGTGTGTTTATATTTTCTACTATATAGGTTGTGGATTTGATTTCCACCCGGGACAAACTTTTTTTTTTGTACGACGGTATAGCGCTTGACCTTCATCTCACCTGGCTTTAAGTTGAGATAAGGCCGAAGGTGGAGGCGCACTTCACCCGGAATTCTCAGCAAACAGAGGAACTAGCTATCTTACCTCTAAATGCCAGAACACAATTTTTTTTTTATGAATTGGTTTTATGGCGACATAATTAAGTAAGATAGTGGTAGCTAGCTGGCCAGGCGGACTTAAACAAAATCGAACACAGGCCCTCTGAATCTGAAACTTTTGTGGGATGAAATGGAAATGGATGCTTGTTCTGTATGACATAGTATGAAATTTATGTACTTATGTACAAAAATACATATGGGTATTATGTAGTAATCCAGTTCTCATATCACAAATGCTTAGTTGGATCTAGATCTAGCCGTGTAAATAATAGTTTGTTGGGTGCTGAGCCCCTAGCTGGCTTATGAAGCACACATCGTGTGTGTTTTATAGCACCCAACGTGTTAAATGTCCCATATTTTTGACAAGTTGGATGACGGCCGAATAGCAGTCCAGTGTTACAAATGGCAACTAAGCTTAATAAGAAGTAAAATATCATCAACGTATTATGTTACATCGTAAAAGTACTAGTAAAGCTCAGAAAGGTTATGCGGTCGTTATAAAAATAGGCATATTTGCATTAACCTAACCAGATAGTTTACCAAGACCTAGAGCAAGATTATCAAGATCTATTTGAATTTCAAATCAGGGAAATAGCGGAGAAAGTATTTTCCTTCCGAAGCTTAGGTAAGAGCATATTCTATGTAGATTAATCCGAGGAACAGAATTGGTGCTGCTTCGAGATTCCTAGTTCACTTGGTTTGAATCCTTTCAAATAAAAGCACAATTTTCTATACATTTTATCAGAGCAAAAGCTACATTGTGGTTAATGTAAGTGCCAATACTGCCAAGCCATTGATTCGATATCACTTCTGCATCTGAAAGGTTAAAAATATTTATGGGAATTTGACATCGAATTCAATTTCAAAATTGCGGTATTCTCGTGGAGTATGTTTCAATTTGTACTATACCTCTCCTATACCTTTGCAATCTTCAATAATATATTGCCCTAAAGAATATACATAGGTCTGTGAACCTTATATAAAATTGTTATGCAGTGTTTTAGGGCTTCGGTCAAAATTGGTTGTACGGAGCACTTACACAAAGGAATACATTTCGCGTATGTATTGTGTCGGTACGGGCGTTTTTTCAGACGAGTTATTGTATTGTACTGGTATATCAACACAAACACGAAATTGCATATTTCATGAATAGCGAAGCACTACAATATCATGTACAACAGGAATTTTGACATGATTGAATGTTCCATTAAATGTGATAGTAAATTTGTAGGCAGTTTCTATGAACGAGGATAGTTTGATCTTAATCATACCTGGTTTAAAGTTATGATAAGGCCGAAGTTGGAAGCGCACTTCAACCGGAATCCTCAACGGCCCGATGAATTGGCTATATTACCTCTAAATGCCGGAACACAGCATTTTGAATTGTTATTATGGCGACAAAAATAGTTCAAGTTAGATAGATCCCATGGAATTACGTGATTGAAATCTCGGACGTTTAGACTTTAAGAAGTCTCCAGAGTACCACTGTAAAATATTGTGCTCGGTTTGGTTGGTGGTAGTATTTTGTTTAAGTCTGCCTGGCTAGCTACCTCCATCTTACCAATTCTGTCGCCATAACAACATTTGTTGTGTTCCAGCATTTATAGAGGTAGGATAGCCAGTTCCTCAGTTGGTTGAGGATTCCGGGTGAAGTGCGCCTCCACCTTCGGCCTTCTCATATCTTGTTACCGGTTGAGATGAAGGCTAAGAGCTTCCCCGTCGTACAATAAAAAAACCCTTAATCTTTAAGTCTCCAGGTCCCTGTCAGTCGTTCAGACAGTCAGCTAACTCGACTATTTCATACAGATAACCGTCAGTTTCGATCACGTTCACGTAAATGCGTATGTCGTCCGAGCTTCACATTGTCAATTGCGACGACCGTCGGAAGCTTGCGTTTTACGTCGGATATGCCCTGTTTGCTGACATTACTGGGTTACTAAGCCACGGCTAGGCCGGAACAAACCTACAGCAGGCGTCCATTCACGGCAAAAACCACCCCCTTTTATAAATAAATGAATAAATATTACAGGACATCAATTTTTACACAGCGTCATCTAGTCCCAAACGTAGCATAGCATGTAACATGGGAACTAGATTACGGATAGAATACTTAAATACTTTTGTAAATACATACGTACTATATGATACAACACCCGAACACAGAACAAAGATCTGTATTCATCACACAAATATTTGTCCTGGATGGAAATCGAAACCACAGCCTACAGCGCAGAAGTCAGAGTTACTACCAACTGAGCTATGAGGTTTGTTCATTTAAGATTGATATAGCTGCTGCAAATCTAACGATGCTTTTAATTGTCATTGACACGTTTACGATCACCAACGCCTGACGTGTATCGATCTGAAATTCTTGCTTTGTTTTAATAAACCGACCAAGTGCACTGCAACAGCCCATTAGTGTCCACTGCTGGACAGAGCCTCGTCCAAAGCTGGAGGGTTTTGTCATAATCACTACACTTGCCAGGCGGCCAATCCACCTGGCAAGCTCCAGGAAGCTCCAAATCCAGGAAGCTGCTCGCCTTCTTCTGGTGAGATCCGTTAGTCGGCTTTTACGACATCCGTGGGCTGAGTTGGCGGGGTCAATCACGAATGGAAAAATCACGTTTCTTGTTCGGCTATAAAATTAAAGGCCCTTAATTTCATTTAATTTTTATTATTCGTTGTTATAGTGGCAATAGAAATACGAAATGAAAAAAGGCTATTACGGTTCAAGAGACCCGCTGACAGGCAGACGGACGTCTGGCGGAGGGTTAGTAATAGGGTCCCGTGGCTACCTATTGGATACGTAACCCTAAAATTTAACTTTTCTTTTATAGTACTGAATACCTAATTTGGCCGTCGAAATTGTTTTCTCTTTACGATTCATCAATTTGAAAGAACAATCAGGCTAAATTGGATTCGTTACGGAAACGGGCCGCAATTGGCACTTTTACATGTCGATTTGAACCTTCTACGACTGATTGTAATGCTTTTTGCTAGTAAACTTTTTAGCTTTATAGGTTTTTTGTTTACAGCTGCCTGAATTATGATTGGATTCCCTTCGGTGTTGAACGTTACAAACGTTCCATGTTTTAGGTTTGTTGCATAGAGATAAACAATTCCCTTTGTGCTGTTGCGATGTCAATGTCTTTACCAGCCAGGGTTGCCGTCACCGGCGCATGGCTCTGACATCGCAACGAGCCCTATTCACAACCCCCGCAATCTTTTGTATACCCAAGACGCTCTTGTAACTATTGTAATAAGGAAGACAATGGCGAGAAACCGTTCGACAGTAACTAGTGTCGATTACGATTTGCTTAGACTTCTCTCTTGTTTATATTGACGGGCTGTAGCTGCAGTAGGCTTACGATCCTAGGCTGTTTATTGTAGAAACATCGTATAGACTTCAGATTTATAAAATAAATTACTGGCATTATTGATTCGGTATTATTTTACGGCGCACATCGTGATTCATCAATCTCATATCAAAAATAGCTTAACGATTAATGTGTTTAGTTAGAAAACATTAATCCATCAAATATCAGCTTGGAGCGAGTCCAATGTGCTCTATGAAAGCTATTTTAGGTTGTTAATCCATCATTATACATATAACAATGTTTCTTTGCCTTTGTATCTTGCATCTGGATCTTAATCAACATTTTAATCAGTGTAATGAGAAGTTTCTTTGACGTCGTTTGTGTCTAATTTCGCTTCAAAATGAAGCACTGCACTGAAACAAACCGAACCGGGGACTCATATTTATCTCGACCGCAGCTCTGTAACGCGCTCTTGTTATTACATATGAAGATACAGACTTCAGGCGAGCAATGTACATTGAGCGAAACGATGCCCTATCGTTGCTTGAACTTTCTACGTCGACGAGCCTGCAGGAACTTCACCGATTAAACAATTGAGGCTGCCCAGCCTGAGGGGGCTGGATATTGCGCTTCTGCTTGCCAAGTGCCAGCAATCGAGCGATCGGCCAATAGCTTCGAGTACCGAATATACCGTGCCCGTGTGCGACAAATCGCTTGTCCGCTGGCATTCTTGTGCTTTTGACTGCCGTATACTCGGCTATTCGGACGCCCAAGTGGGCAATACCGTTTAAATTGAGTAGACGTTGGCATGATGATATTGCGGATAACTGGGAGCCTACTCTTGTTCTTTTACATCCGCCATTGCGACACAGAACGAATTACGATCGCAATACGTATTATGTGCTACTCTACTATAACTATATTATATATACTATAACTGCTCCTGAGCGCCAAATTAGTAATGAAACTTTGGACGCTTGAGAGTTTGAGAGTATTCAGTATCAGATGATATAGATAGACCAACAAACACAATTTGGAAGACCGCATGTGTTCCCGGAATATATTGCGATACAAAAAACGTCTCACGAACGTTTGGTACGTTTACGATACAATGTCGGTCGAGTTTACTAAAATGTCTCTGTGTTTGAACATTGCGCATGCAAATACGAGCTAACTTATCGCATTTGTAAGCGGAACGAAACTTTTTGTTTCGGTTTTGCATATAAGTAACACACACAACAATTCCGTGTCAGTGGTGACGTGACGTGATGAGATGAAAGGACTTTAGAGGGCTGTGAAACGGTATTGTGAACAATACAAGATTGTTAAATAGCTAATTAACGCGAAAATTTTCAAAAAAAGTTCGAGAAAAGCTTTGAAATCTATCGGATCCAAGTCGAATCCGACAAAAAGTGATGTTTCCGATCCGAAAACTTTCTTAATCGCTACACGGGTGTTTGATAAGTAGATAATGAGAATAGAGATGACGTAGGTCAGTTACGTCACATGACCAGTAAACACGTACGTTTACACGTACAAGTACGTTGCTGCTTCCTAGCGGACTTGTACCGGACACCGATCCAGTGCGTAGAGGTTTTGAATATTTATTTACTTACGCAAATAAAGCAGTTTCATTCCATTACGTATGCCGGTTCACTCTCGCGCGCGCATATGTTACTTTCGTTGTTTATTTTTACTACGTAAGAATCATCTGCAAATTCAATAGTACCCACTTCTGGATGAAATCTCCATTAAAAATGGCTTATGTTAAGATATGAATAGCCTACAGCGTACTATGGCCATTCGCATCGCACGAGGGTATCGTACGATATCTTTTGAGGCTGAAACGATCTTGGCGCGGCTTCCGCCCTTTGATGTCTTAGCGGAGATGGATGCACGTGTGTATTTTCGTCGCCGCAGTTATGATGGGAGTGGAACCGCTCCCTCTGAAGTGCGTGTGCAGGAGCGCCGACGTGCGCTCGCGGAGTGGCACGAGCGGTTAGATGAACCGCGAAGCTCGCGTCAACGCGTCGTCGGCGCCATTGCGCCTAACTTCGAAGGCTGGCTGGCAAGGAAGCATGGGCACGTCACCTATAGCCTTACTCAGATGCTCACCGGACATGGCTGCTTCGGGGAGTACCTGAGTAGGATTGGACGCGAACCGACACCACAGTGCCACCATTGTGGGTGTGACCAGGACTCCGCGCAGCACACGCTTGAGCAGTGCTCAGTGTGGAGCGTGGAGCGCGGAATTCCGGTCAACAGGATCGGGCAGAATCTCTCTCCTGCCAATGCTTCAATTTGTTGAGGATACCGGGTGAAGTGCGCCTCCACCTTCGGCCTTATCTCAACTTGTTACCAAGTGAGATGAAGGCCAAGCGCTTCCCCGTCGTACAATAAAAATAAAAAAAAATCCGGTGTCAGATCCAGAGGTCCCGGGGTCGATCCCAGGGGGAGTACAATATTGTGCTTTGTTCGGGTGGCGGTAGACTTTGTTTAGGTTCGTCTGGCTAGCTACCACCTTTCTAAATTCTGTCGCCATAACAACAATTCTCGAATTACAAATGTTATAATGACACAAAAACTCACAACCCGCTTCGGGACTCGAACGCACATCTTTTCCTCAAGCCGGAAACGCTCTAACCAACGGAGCTACGATCCTGACGCAGATTCCGATTTTTTGTGTCATATCTCTAAGCTTAAGCTCTGATTTCCGGGTTCGAGTCCCGTCGCGGGTTGTGAATTATTGTTATAACATTTGTTACTGTTGTGACCACGTGCAATCACTTGAAATACATAAATTTAAAGTCTTGAATTGTTGTGTTCCTGCATTTAGAAGTCAGGTATCCAGTACCTCATTTTATTGAGGGTTCCTGGTGAAATGCCCTTCCACCTTCGGCCTTATCTTGAAAAATCAGGTGAGACGTCGGGGAGGTGATTACCTCGCCGTACAATATAAAATATACATATATACCTGGTGACATTCGCGTGGCCGGTCATAGTGCGTGTGGCGTCTGCGAAGTAATTTTTCTACAGTAATGGGACTCGATCATCTGTGCTACGGAGAAAAACATAAAAACAGGCCGCTTTGTCTCGCCGCTCACTTTTTAGACAGCGTCGTTTAGAATTTGGATTCCGGTCTTTCGTAAATGGGATGTAGTTATGAAATGCTATGCCGTGGAAAAATGAGGCGGCTCACAAAGATATAAAAAAAAACACATTACCTAAATCCACGAGGATAAACATTTAATTGTGTAGGTCAGACATTTTAGGGTGCTGGTGGTTTTGTAAAGATGATGCTTTAATTTCAGAATGTCGCTATAATAACGCGACACGCTGTAACCTTAAGGTCAATAAACCGGTAAGAGAGCAGTGTAGTAGAGCCCTTGTGAAGGTACAGGCTGCTTGTTTGCTCCGTCTCCAAATTGTAAAAAAAAACCGGCTAAGTACGGATACGCACGCCGAGGGTTCTGACCTAATTCAAGGAAATAGCACACTCAAAAAAAGCGCCCAACGATTTCAGATCAAGAGGCCCCGGATTCGATCCCCATGGGGAGTACAATATATTGTGCTTGGTTTGGTTGGTGGTAGGACTTTATTGAAGTCCGCCTGGCTAGCTACCACCATCTTACCTAATTCTGTCGCCATAATAACAATTCTAAAATTGTTTTGTTCCGGCATTTAGAGGTTAGATAGCCAGTTCCTCAGTTTGTTGAGGATTCTGGGTGAAGTGCGCCTCCACCTTCGGCATTATCTCAACTTGTAAACAGGTGAGATGAAGGCAAAGTGCTTACCGTCGGACAAGTAAAAAAAAAAATACATACAATGTGACACGAAAGCAGGCCTTCACTTCCTCGGTGGTCTAGTGGCTCGTCAACCGGTGCCAGATCCACAGGTCACGGGTTCGATCCCCAGGGGAGTACAATATTGTGCTTGGTTTGGTTGGTGGTAGGACTTTGTTTAAGTTCGCCTGGCTAGCTACCACCATCTCACCTAATTCTGTTGCCATAACAACAATTCAAAAATGTTTGTGATCCGACATTTAGAGGTAAGGTTGCCAGTTCCTCAGTTTATTGAGGATTCCGGGTGAAGTGCGCTTCCACCTTCGGCCTTATCGTAACTTGAAAAATCAGGTGAGATATATAAGGCCGAAGCATCTCCCAGTCGTGCAATATTTTTTATTTTTTTTATAGGTCAAACTTCCTCGGGACTGATATGGCATAAATCGTTTGTTGTTATAGCGGAAATAGAAATACACGCTCTGTTAAAAGTCAAATGTCTACCTATTTAACAGATGTTGGAACCCTTTGGGTACGGCACCCTAAAATGTGATCATTAAAATGTGCGCGGGTGTCAACTTCCAAACGTGCAAATTACAGAAAAATACATAAGCCGCTTATAAAAAGAGTTTTCCTATCAGCCTTTCATCTCAGAGTTGCTTTGATGTCTCTCAAAGGATTTTACAAATGAAATGCCATCAAATATGATGATATTTTTTCATTTGCGCTAATGCTATCATTTCGTGAACTGATCTTTAAGTACCTAATGGAACTGTAGACTTGAATTTGGCAAAGTAGATTATTAGCGATTTTATTTAGTTTCTAGGCCTCTGTGGTCTAGAGGGTTGTCCATCCCAGGGGTTCCTGGGTCGGTTCCCAGGGTGTACAAATTTGTGCCTGGTTTGGTTGGTGGTAGGACTTTGTTTAAGTCCGACCTACCACCATCTTACTTAAGTCTCTTGCCATAACATAAATACTTAATTGTTGTATTGCGGCATTAATAGGTAAGATAGACAGTTCCTCAGTCAGTTGAGGATTCCGGGTGAAGTGCGCTTCCACCTTCGGTCTTATCATAACTTGAAATCCAGGTGAGATGAAAGCCAAGCGCTTACTCGTTGTAAGTAATAAAAGTAAGAGTTTTCCCCTGTACCTTACAAACCAGCATTAAATTCTCAGAAGATTGTTTTCGGTTTAATAAGCACCGGTTGCTTATTGCATCGTTTAACTGTTCAATCTTTAGGATCTTCATTCATTGGTTTGGTACTAGTTACTACTTTCTCCCTGACTTCTTATCCTACGGACTTTCGCGATGTTGAATATAAATGTTATAATTAAGTTTTAAAAACTAAAGAGAAAACCGACTTCAATGAAGGTTTTAGGAAGTAAAAAATTGAGGTAATACACCCTAAAAATCCTCAAATAGCTTAAAGTGTGCCTGTAGTATTTGAGTTCCCTCGATTTCTCCAGGATCATCATCAGATCCTGACCTGATGACGATGGACCACCTGGAAAGTATACCCTATCAAACAAAAACAATCCAAATCGGTGCAGGCTTCTTCGAGTAATCGAGGAACATACATAAAAAAAGTGATAATTCATCGGGAATTAAAACTTTCTCCTTTTTTGAATTCGGCTAAAAATAAAAAAATATATACTCAGTGATTGACGTTGTCAAGAATACAGAACAGACGATACATAATGAATGACTGAATGAATGAAAATAATGTATAAATATGAAAAATTTTATATACATACAATGTGGTCTTATCGTTTGGAAGCGGAGCTATTTCTACTGATTTGCTTCCGGACAACCAGATATACCTATATACTTTGAATATGTAAAAATAAGTTTAAGGCTGTGTTTAATCACGCAATAAACGCACACACAGCAAAGAAGCAGAAACCCAAATACTTTCAATTTCAAGACGTTGCCCATCTTGCTATCCAGATTCTGTTATTTGCAAAGTTTTCTCATGATATCAGTTCATCCAAAGCATACTCGAAACTCCACCACACGCTCCGCATATTCCCAAAACACCCGATCAAGCTGGGTACAACCCAATTTAAAGAGTTGAAAACTTCATGATATAGCAAAGTTCCGATGAAGTAAGTCTTGTTTTCCTAGCCTCCGTGACTTGGCCGCGAGGGTTCTTGGCGGCCATCCAACGAACGCCTGGTGACGTGTCCCACACGTTGAATTGATATCGACACTTAGTGCAGCGTTCTGATCATGCTTTAGGGGTGAAATTATCGGACACTCCAATGTTCCAAAGTTTTTAACTATTCATTTTAAGTCACCGTCGTGGTTCTCGATGGCTTTACATTAACCAGAAGCTGGTTATCATCATCCACCATAGTGAACACCGTTCACCACACCCAAGATGACGCCGGGCTTACAGAGATAGTTCCTCAGACTGTTGATTCCGACCGTAGTGCGCTTCCACCTTCGGCCTTATATATATCATAACTTTCACCAAGTGAGATGAAGGCCAAGCTCTTTACCGTCGTACAATAAAAAAAAAAACAAAGCCTCTCAAACGCATCGTCACCAGAACACAAGCAACTCCAATTAGCGTCAGCTCAATGGAAAGTACTTGGCTTATGTAAGTACCGATGCTTAAAGGTCACGGTTCTCGTTGCGCAAGACTGGTTCGCCGGTAATGATGGTAAACTGACAGCGTGATTTGATGGTGAATGAAATGACAGCATAATTGCGATGGTGAATGGTGGATCTGAGATGTTGACCGTGTCAAACTTGTACTAGCGGTGATTTCCGCCTGGGAAACCAATAGAAAAAATGTCCGATGAACTTCTGAGGGCCGTTTATGGGCTGGCTTGTACATCTTTGCCTCGAGGCAAAAGTGACTATTATTTGGCTATTATCTGATTTTTTTTTCAGATTTATCTTCATCGAAAATAATGAGAGGTATATATGAATAGAACATTATTTATTGCACTAATCAAAAGAAGTTTTATAAGCCATACGGCACATCTGGGCTCCAATCTTACTAAACCAATCGCTTTACTATGACAATGGTATCGTTGCAGAATTGCAACTATAAGTGCCAATTGGTATCCTAGTGGCCATTCTGCTATGAAACCATTGGCATAGTGAAGCGATTGGTTTAGTAGAATCGGACCCCTGATTGTGTGTGGTTAACGTTGCATATGGACGCTTGCAATACCAAAAGTCTCGCGCGTTGACGGCTCTTTAAAATATTTAAAAAGTAGCAAAGTAGTAGTTTTAGTACTGTAGCTACTTGGGAAAACCTCGCCAGGAAGACTAATCCACAATTTGAAGGGTATTATGGAGTGGGTGGTAGGCCTACTTGGGTCTTGAAACTCCAATCCATGATCAAAAGTAAATCTATGCATCGAACTAAACCCTGGATACTGAGGGATTGAATTATCAGGCGTCAGCCTTTTTACGGTCGAATGGAGGAATGGTCATCGAAGTGTTATTTGACGAGCTATCGGTTTGGTTACAATACCCTGAAAACTAGCTTGCTGTCGGTATAAAACTTCGCTATCGGTATTAAACTTTGCTGTCGGTATAAATCCATGCTATCGATATAAAACCTTGCGTTGTGCATTTACACATTACAGTACTGGCCATTCATGTAAAGTGCTTATTACACCATCCGATATTAAGGATGCTAGGTCATCTAGCCATCTGTTTTTTTTTTATTGTACGACGGGTAAGCACTTGGCCTTCATGTTAACTGGTTACAAGTTGAGATAAGGCCGAAGGTGGAGGCGCACTTCACCCGGAATCCTCAACAAACTGGAGAAACTGGCTATCTTACCTCTAAATGCCGGAACCCAAAAAAAAATAAGAATTGTAATTATGGCGACAGAATAAGGTAAGATGTTGGTAGCTAGCCAGGCGGACTTAAATAAAGTCCTACCACCAACCAAACCAAGCACAATATATTGTACTCCCCATGGGAATCGAACCCAGGATCTCTGGATCTGAAATCGGTGGTTTGAACCACTAGACGACAGAGGCGGTTATTCATATAAATTAATGCAAGTGTAATAGCACTTATCCACCTAGCATCCGAGCTAGCAAGCAAGTAAGTAATATAAATAAATAAATAAATATTACAGGACATTCATTTTACACAGCGCCATCTAGCCCCAAACTAAGCATAGCTTTGTAATATGGAAACTAGATTACGGATAAAATACTTAAATACTTTTTGTAAATACATACGTACTATATGATACAACACCCAAACACAGAACAAACATCTATATTCATCACACAAATGTTTGTCCTGGGTGGGAATCGAACCCACAGCCTAGAGCGCCGAAGGCAGAGTTACTACCAACTGAGCTATGAGGCTTGTCAAGCTAGGATGGTAGCCACGTTTTTCTTGCTAACTAGAATGCTAGCTGGCCAAAGTGCTTATTACACCATCCGATATTAAGAATGCTAGGTCATCTAGCCATCTGAATTAATGCAAATAGCTTGCATTAATTCAGATGGCTAAAATTAATATCGGGTGGTGTATTTTAGCATTTTAGTGGTAGAGGCAAAATTCAGCCTTCTGAAAAGGTCGTAGGAAGTGAAGTGATTCAGCAAATCGCAAGCGCCTCGCAGATTCAACGAGCAGATGGAGACAGCATCAATATGCTAAACGAGAACCGGCCCGGTCATTAGCGACTTACTAGTTAACTTTTTGATCTTATCAATTAAACTGCCAGTTTCATTAACCGTCCTTCGAGTTTTTACCCTGCTCACGTAAACATTGAAAGATAGTCGGTGGGAAATAATGATGCTATCTCCGCTTTTTTATACATTATAATGATGGCCTGACCTCAAAGCTTGGCTTGCTCTAGGCCAGGGCTAGGACGAGGTACGATGGAGCGAGATTTCCCAGAAGGCACTGCTTCATGCCCACCGACGGAACACTGCACAGCGTTTGGCGCCGGACGTAAGCAGGGAGTGTCGCTAGCTAGGTGGATTTTTACAGGTCCTACCACCAGTGCTATGATCATTCAGCTGTAACTACTAGCAGAGCTAGCGATTCCATTGCCCGGGACTCCACTACTAGGATAACTACCAGCACCCTTAACTCATATTTACTGCTCATCAGATGCATCTCCTTTCACTCTATCAGAGGCGTAAACTTTTACTGCCTTCTTTACCCCTCCTCTCCAACTCCATCCTCTCTTGCCGTCTGTCTTTCCCTTTATGATATTTTCCTGCTATCTTACAAAAATTGCTAACGGTTTTAGTAAATTTGTAAATAGGTATCTTGAAACAGTACCATATAGCCCAATAAGCAAAGCCTAGATATAGAAGTTTTTTTTTATATTTTTCGACCGTTAGGTGCTTGGCCTTCATCTCACCTGTTTTGTCATGTTATGATAAGGCCGAAGGTGGAAGCGCACTTCACCCAGAATCCTCAACAAAATGAGCAACTGGCTATCTTACCTCTGAATACCGGAACACAACAATTTAAGAATTGTTTGCTATTGCGACATAAATAGGTAAGATGGTGGCAGCTAGCCAGGAAGACTTAAGTTCTACCACCAACCAAGCAGAAGAAAGTATCTTAAAAGGGAACTATTACGGAGAATATAATTTAGTTTATTATCCTTTCTCTCTGACTTTTACATTTTGCATTATATACTGGTTATCGTAACAATATATTTTTCTTTCCATACCTATTCCTTTTACAGCATAACGAGTAGAAGAGCCTGTTGGTTTGTACATGGCTTGTTACATTCATGGCTTGATCAACATTCTAATAGAGCAATCTGTTCAAACCTAAAATATATATAAAGGATGAACTTAGACATCTTATCGATTACCTATGTGATCCATTTTTTTTTGACGGTATAGAGTTTCATCTCACCTGGTTTCAAGTTAAGATGAGGCTGAAATTTAAGTTATACTAGAATGTATTTTATGTTTTTTTTTTAATATATATAATATTTATTTTAGTCTTTAGGGACCAAATCCCATAAAATTACAAATAAAATAAAAATAAAAATATCATATAACACCCTAATACAATTTAAAAAAATACCAGTCATAGATTCTAACCCTGCTCTTATCTTCATCCATATGTTTTGTTTGGGGCATTCCAGACACGAAACAATCATCAAAATGCCCGGGTGCAGTTAAGCCAAAGGCTACTCGAGTATACTCTCAAAATATGAACAGGAGGCAAAGGATTGTCAAGCTGGAGTACGCGTAGTTTCGACGAAGTAGTCTTGACGTAATAAAATCGTATTATGCACTTGCCTACCGATCTGGCTCAATAGCTCTGAAAACACTACAGAGAAAATATATTTGAAGATACTTTTGTCGTCGACTGTCCTAGTACTAAATTGATCCTTGAAACGTTCTTCGGCCTTTGATCGCCTTTAAGTTGGAAGTCGTAATTAAATTATCTGGGAATCTGGTACATTTGACGAATTTTCATGTTTATTATATTATCCATAAATATCTGAACATTTATTTTTGATCATCAGTCAGAGTCAATGACAGTAATCATTTACTTATTCGTTTTTTTTTACAACAGAGAAGCGTTTGGAATTAATCACACCTGGTTACAAGTTAAGTTAACGCCGAAGGTGGAGGCGCACTTGACCCGGAATCCTCAACAGTCTGAGGAACTGACCATCTTACGTACATCTAAATGCCGGAAAACAATTTAGAATTTGTTGTTATGGCGACAGACTTAGATTCGATGGTGGTAGCTAGCCAGGCGGACTTAAACAAAGTCCTACCACCAAGCACAATATTATACCCCCCTGGGGATCGAACCCGGGACCTCTAGGTCTGATACCGTGGGCGAACCACTAGACCACAGGGGTGGTTTACATGGACTTCAAGTCGCTGCCTCGACAAAACATCTCTGCTGACCGCTGTACAAAACGGTGCAAAATACAGGTCGATCAAACAGCTCCTAGCGGTTTGCCAGTTAGACTTCGAAGCTATTCAGAACTATAAAGCAATCGAAAGAAAGTTAACGCGAACTGAAACTACCAAACTTCTACAAAGCGTTTAACTTTTACCATCTCTCTCTGAAGTTAATGATGTGAAAATTTCATATTTGGATGCGAAGCGACTTCATCAAGCAGCCTGGCTTTCCTGAATTCGTTTTACACACGGCTGAAATGTGATTCTTGAATCTCGTTTGGGAGGAACGTTTTCTTATCGCGGGGATAAATTCCGGTAGATGGAGCGGCGTGTCCAGCGGTTTGAGGTGACGATCGCTGGCATATTGCCAGGGTCCGGTGCATTGTGGCTATGCGACACGTCACTAAATTAATATTGACTATGAACCCAACTAGTTCCACCTTATCCACCTTCTCGCAACGCTGCCGCAATGTCCATTCCTGCGGTATTGTTTTTTATACGACTTGGAGACGGAAAAGCAAGCAGCTCACTTGATGTTATGTGGAACTCTTGCCTACAATGCCATAGTTCATATCCACAAAGACCGCCTCTGTGGTCTAGTGGTTCAATCCACCGATTTCAGATCCAGAGGTCCCGGGTTCGATCCCCATGGGGAGTACAATATGTTGTGCTTGGTTTGGGTGGTGGTAGGACTTCCGCCTGGCTAGCTATCACCAACTTACCTTATTCTGTCGCCATAACAACAATTCTGAAATTGTTGTGTTCCGGCATTTAGAGGTAGATAGCCAGCTCCTCAGTTTGTTGAGGATTCCGCGTGAAGTGCGCCTCCACCTTCGGCCTTATCTCAACTTTAACCAGATGGGATGAAGGCCAAGCGCTTCCCCGTCGTACAAAAAAAAAGAACTTGACATACGCTGCACTGCATTGCGCCCATCTACTCGAGGTGATAAACCACGTTAACCATTTAGACCGAAACACAGCAATGCTGCTTGGCGACCGAAAAATGTATGGTAGTACTTCCCCGGACGAACCTTTTCAAGAAACTCAACTAGCTTTAGCCCGTGGCTTCACCCGAGTGGTACTCGGATAAATATATATAGTATAATATGTACTCTAACACTATATCCGTTCCACCGTTTGATAACCGCCTAAGAGGTCTTGTGGTTCGCCCACTGGTGCCAGATCCAGAGGTCCCGGGGTCCCCAGGGGAGTACAATATTGTGCTTGGTTTGGTAGGACTGTTTAAGTCCGCCTAGCTAGTTACCACCACCTAACTATATATGTATACCTACCTAAAGACAATTTTATCCTATATTCAAATCATAAGCTTAGAAATGTAATTACTTGCCCTTATTTATATTTATGTTTACAATAGCACATCCTTTTCCTCTTTACTTAGATAGGTCCTTACCTACTTAAAATAATATTAAACCCTAGTTCTTATGTTCTCTAAGCGAATGTTTGTAATTTTTATGAGAATAAATGTCTTAAACCGTAATCTAAGTCTGTCGCTATTCTAAATCGGAACACATCAATTCTAAATTGATGTGTTCCTGCATTAAGAGGAAAGATAGCCGGTTCCTCGGAATGTTGAGGATTCCGGGGGATGTACGCGTCCACCATTTGCCTTATCATAACTTGAAACCAGGTGAGAATAACGCCAAGCGCTTTTCCTTCATAAAAAAATTAAAGTCTTGAAAAGGTTTCAAACAAATATTAACACAAAGAGACGCTTTCGAATTAATTATTATTGTATGGATTTTCTTGACCAATGTATGTTTGAAAATATCCTTTTAACTACACTATAGTGCTATAATACTGCTAAGCAAAAGTTTTCTTCAGATAATTACAAGAACATTTCTATTTTCGGACAAACTAGAAAGAAAAAAAGGAAATTGTTGTGAAAAAATGTTAAGTATCCGAAAAAATGTTCAGTTGGTTCTTTAATGTAACAGTCGCATTTCTTACTTAACTGTTGCTGGTCGGAAGTCATTAAAATAAACATTCCGTTTTATCGGCTTTCTACTATCACCGTGAATCCTTTGTAGGCTGCATAATTTGTTTTTATTCAGGAATTGTTTACAGTTTTGACCGCATCTGATAAAAGTTATTCAAATACTGAAGACAGCAAAATTTCACACAATTTTACTACTCCTTGATTTATTCAGTAATTAAATTGTTTATTTAGAATACTTTGACCCATATGTTAGTAGTCCACAATGTCAATAGGTTAGTACAATACAAATAAATAAATTAGACATTCACGAATTTAAGTACGTAAAGATTATATTGATTATGAGGTCTTTCCCTCATGTTTAAATTCAATAGTCCCTAAGAAAGACTATTCAATCAGAACCTGAACAAAAGATCTCATTACAGGCGAGTCCCAATTGTCCGCTATGACCTGCAGGATGGTGTTGGTGCTGCCTCGTCAGTCAGCTGAGCATCGATGCGGTTTTTTTGCGAGATATTCTTTTTATGAACAAAAACTGAATTCAAAGATTATTTAAATAACGCTTACCGGGAGTCAAATCGACTCTATTGCAAAAATTGAATTTATGCGACGTACGAGGTAAATGACAATAACAAGCTACACAGCACAGTTGGTAGAAGCTCTGTCTTCTGTGTTGTAGGTTGTGGGTTCGATTCCCATCCAGGACCAATATTTGTGTTTATAACTGTTTGTTCTGTGTTTGGGCGTAGTATTGTATGACATGTATGTATTAACAAAAATAAAAGAGTATATAAGTAATATTTCTGTAATAATAGTTCCTATATCACAAGCTTTGCTTAGTTTGGGAGTAGATGTCGCTGTGTGATAATTAATGTCCTGTAATATTTATTTATG
Organism: Venusia cambrica; assembly: GCA_951394065.1. Classification (NCBI taxonomy): domain Eukaryota; kingdom Metazoa; phylum Arthropoda; class Insecta; order Lepidoptera; family Geometridae; genus Venusia; species Venusia cambrica. Next base: position 14,048,501 of record OX596035.1, read on the forward strand.
TGTATATTTATCTAATAAATGGCCTCCTACTGCGGTTTGCTATTCAAATATTTCAAGGTTTGTTTCGTGTACTTGACACGATCTCGCTTAGCATGTCAATTAGTTCTGTAGTGCCTCCTATTTATAAGGGGCTTATTGAATAACAAAGATGTATAGTGCCATGGAAACTAGTAAAATCAATTATATTCTAGAGAATGTCAGGAGGTAAGTTATTATCATAGAAATATTATATAGACTCGCTGCTTTTTGACCTTCGATTCACAACTGATCAATACACATTTGGCAGTTGAGATGAAGGCCTTTTTCATCTCTTGATGATTCGACCGCTTCTCCATCGTCGTGAATAAAACATACTCATGTTGTCATTGGTATAAAGATTTCCCACCCATTGGTCGTAGGAAAAACATACATAAAAAAAAGTATTTTTTGAGTGTAGGTTTGTTTTTTTGTTGTTGTTTTACGTTTTCGTCACGGGAGTGGGGGGAGGCCTTTGCCCAGCTGTGGGACACTGACGGCTTAGTATAGATAATAACTAACGCATCCATGACGCTTCTACGACCAAGAAAAAATGTGTTCAATGACGTTTTTTATGACGTAACTCTTTGTTATAAGACTTGAGAGAACAATGTTGGTACAACTCTGTAAATTATTTTGTTATTCTATCTAGCTATGAACCGTCTGGAGCGTCCTCTTTCCGGCTTAGTCTCCTTAACTTTGGCTTAACTGTCTCGAGAAAGACGTTGCACCGGGTAGGCGAGAGTTGCAGTTTCACCTAGATAACTGCCAAAGGTAAATGAAACATCGTGTTGACACATCTTTTGATGTTTATCCATGACTGTTATATGTCCACTCCTGTATGACTGTACTTAATGGTACTTGTAGTATGAGTAGGTCGTCACGCACAACGGGAGTCTTTTTACATGAGTAGGTTCTTAATCTGGATGAAACGGGTCATGGGTCCGTGTAGAGCATGAGTACCTATAAGTATCCCGAGCTACACTCCGTGCATTTCTTGCAACAAAGCCTTACTGCATCCAAAATGAACATGACCTACGCAGCACTACATTGCGCCCGTCAACTTGAGGCATAAAAGCCTCGCGTGCCGCTGTTTCACCGGCCAGGTATGGACCCTACAAGCAGGAACATAGCAATGCTGCTTGGTGGCCCTTTCACGAGGAACTTAAAACTCTTCTACTTTTAAAAAGTCTACCTCTACTTTACAGCAATTGCAATTAATCCAACCAAATCGCACCGCAGCAATTGCTCAAACCGCAGATACGCATCTCGTATTGTTATTATAATAGACGTGGTCTGTTTACTGTTGTCGGTACAACACGCACACTACCCGGGGTAATTCGATGTCTATCTGATGTCACGTATGCATGTGCATTACGTGATGACGACTCCACAGTGCTGTCTACCTGCGAGGCTCCGTCATCTCTCTGACATACTTATTCACTTCGGAAATAAAACGTTGTGCCTCGCCGCGGACTAAGACTATCCATCCGTTATAGCTCGTTAGTGAGCAGACATTACGACGACTCCACAGTGCTGTCTACCTGCGAGGCTCCGTCATCTCTCTGACATACTTATTCACTTCGGAAATAAAACGTTGTGTCTCGCCGCGGACTAAGACTATCCATCCGTTATAGCTCGTTAGTGAGCAGACATTACGACGACTCCACAGTGCTGTCTACCTGCGAGGCTCCGTCATCTCTCTGACATACTTATTCACTTCGGAAATAAAACGTTGTGCCTCGCCGCGGACTAAGACTATCCATCCGTTATAGCTCGTTAGTGAGCAGACATTACGACAACTCCACAGTGCTGTCTACCTGCGAGGCTCCGTCATCTCTCTGACATACTTATTCACTTCGGAAATAAAACGTTGTGTCTCGCCGCGGACTAAGACTATCCATCCGTTATAGCTCGTTGCTGTAGTAGTTTTGCTCATAGCTGTTAGAGTTCACAGTGATGTCTATCTGCGAGGCTCCGTCATCTTGCTGATATAATTTTTAACTTGGGACATACTCTTGCGTCCAAGTTACTGCAATATCCAACCTGTATGCTTGAAAGAAAAAAAAAGTCTTGAAAGATGCTTATGTCCAATGGTTTCGATCTGTTGACGTGACGTGACATGTTGGAAATTTTGTATCAGATGTGTGTTTTTCTTATGTGTAAGCTACACATAAGAAAAACACACATCTCACACGTGATCTCTATTCACAAAACCATAAAGATTATTTTGGGGGTGTATTAATCAAAAGTAGTTTTTGTAGACCAGATTTCACTTGACTTCCCTCGTGGCGGCGCTGTGACTAACAACGTGCACCACCGTTTTTTCTTCTTGAAAACATCATAGTGAATAACAGCTATGTGGTGTTAAACAGCGCTTAGCGGAATCGAATATTGCACAGGAATTCGCAAATCGCGTCGAGACCCTCGTCCAATCACTTGGTAAGAGCGTTTCCGGCTGATGGGTCTTATCAAAAAGTCTTAAGGGATACTACCTCAAATTAGCAACTCGACGCAACTTTACTCTAGTTTCGAACTTATATATACTTATAATAAAAGTGATATTGCTGTTCGCAGCACCAGATGCCACCACATGACAGAACTATGTTTTTTTTTTTAATCTCAAATGCAGAGCATCTGCTACTGCAACATATACTGTGTTTATTAATTAATGTTGTTAATTTTGGTACAAATTAAGTAGACATTTTTATGTAATCGTGTTTTCGCCACAGCTTTTCTAGTAGATTATAATCTAGCGTTCTAGCATCAATCCTGAACTATAACATATATTGATCTCAATGTAAATGCTTCAGTATAGTGGAAGTTATGATCGCTGGGGCTAAACCATGTCAGGTATGATCGACTCCTAAAGTGAAGCGTTAAAGCTGGCACAAACACAGTTGATAAGGTTTCTCCCATTTGATTAACATTAGATTGTCTTCGAGTAGCCGGCTCTTTATCTTCAAGGCACTTATAATTCAAATCGATAATATTAAACTTTGTCTAATGTTATGACACTGACCTAATGTCTTAACAATGGAACAGACCGCCATTAAGCAGATCAAAACATCGTTTGCTCATTCCAAACTCAGCCGAGACCATATTAAATACACCAACTAACAGCCGTTATCTTCAACAAGTAGGTTTAACCGTACAAGTGGTGAAATCTTCATAGTTTGACAAACTTCGTTGTGGGACTTGTAGTTCGAGTTGTGTTGAACTGTCGGGGAGCAGAATATAGTCGCGTGCATCGCAATTAGAGCGTGAAGCCGTGACGCCCGCCTTTTCAAGGTCGGTTTTGTGTGACAAGAGGTGCAGTGCAGCACATGCCAGGTTAAGTGAGAACACAAACACAGACACTCACGACTTTTTGCTTCTCTGATCACTTTTCAGAGCGTGGATCTTATGAGGATCACCTACTAGAGGGATCATCTAATCAGAGGCACGACCAAACTTACGTTCGGCACATGCCCACGGTTTGGATGTAGTATTCAATACGTGACAGTTTGTAGCCCCATACCGGAATACTAGCCAGAGTCAAATGCCTTTCGGATTTTTGGTACAAAGGACATGCCGTTTTCCTCACGATGTGACCTTCACCGTCAGAGCATATGCATGTGTCTAATGCATACATACATTTCCGAAAACCTAAAGGCCCATTGGTGCTCGACTGATTTGAACCCACAACCTCCGGATCGGAAGGCATGCCCATACCCACTTGAACACACAGCTCTTGAAAGAGATCGAATGTGCAATATATTGCATTCCATATGATTTTTTATACATATCGGTTATTGTCACAACACGACGAGACCACCCGATCACCAGCAGCCCGAACTATGTATGCCAAAGAGTTACTATGGCAGTAATCGTAAACATAAAATGGTCGACGCAGTTGCATTTGCCACGATCACATTTAAAAAGAGGTTTGCAACATCAAAAGTGGAATAATGGCGAAATCTAGAAAATATAGATGTATGATATGATAGATAATATGCATTCATATCTCAAATTCCCATTGAAACGAAGGGTTTTCGTTTCGGAACGTTTTCGCTCGACACAAATATACTGCCAAAAACTTGCATTTTTTTTTTTAAAAAAAAAGGTTGTAAGATCTCGGTACACATCGTTTTAAACATCATTCATGTTATCTGATTCCCTTTCGACAAGAGCAATTACATAATTTCCCCAGAAAATTGTTGATAATAAAATTCAATATTAAGTTGTCGGCCAAAGTGCCCGCAGGAAAGCAATAAAATTGTGAGGAACCTTAAATTTATAAATTTGTCCGTAAATAGAAAAGTTTTAAAAAATTGGGTATGTTCTGGGAATATCATTGATTTCACTATAGTCAGTTTCCAGTAGGCAAATAGAAAGGGTTACACGAAAATTTAAGTTGTAAGGCAGTTTTGCTAAGCAAATTAAAATACTAACTGGTCACATTCACCTACTTTACTTTATAGACATTATGCACAACGCCACACAAACTAAGCAAAGCTTGTAATACGGAGACTAGATTACGGATATAATACATAAATACTTTATTTTGTTACGACATATATTTATAATACAATACCAAAACACAGAACAAACATTCATCACATAAATGTTTGTCCTGGGTGGGAATCGAACCTACAACCTACAGCGCAGAAGGCAGAGTTACTCCCAACTGAGCTATGAGGCTTGTTAAATGTATGGTGAGATCATACTCGTTGAAAGATAACAATCTTATAATCTAGCAGATTCTTACTAGTATGTTATTAATGAATGGCTTATCAATATTCATTAGACATTGTGTAATCGTGAAAACCCAGCTTTAAATTTTTCCTACGTGCTATATACAATATATGGTAGTTATTAGATATCGTCACGATACCGGTAATTTAACCGCCTCTTTGGTCTAGTAGTTCGCCCACCGGTGTAAGATCCAAAGATCCCGGGTTCGATCCCCAGAAATTTTACCGATATAGTCAAGGATTGATTATTCCAGGCATCAAAAGGCAGGCAGGTTTGAATACCAAAACTCTTTTTATTTTTCCACTAACATGACATAATATGTCATGTTAGTGGAGTGCCATTAACGCTCTTTTTAAAGGTGATATTATCACCTTTAAAAAGAGCGTTAATGGCATTTTCTGGGTAGCCATGCCCAGACAAGCTTAAAACCAAAGAGCTAACCGTGCAAAAAAATATTAACAGAACGAATGCGTAGTTTGTAAAATTCAAATTTCGAATGCCCGAAATGCGAGACCGTTTCGCAATAAGTCAAGTCAGGGAAGTAGGTTTATCTGTGGATTAACGTCTTCAGCCCCCTTCACAGATTATTTCCACGTGTTTTAATTTCGCGCGAACGATCAAGTCGAGCCCGCTTTCGTATTCCAGTCGCGTACAAAACTCAGATTCCGATTATTTCTTATCAGAGGCTATTCGAGTTACGAACATTCGGGTGTACGTACCAGTGTAGTATTCTCTGGTTCGGTAAACTTCGCCACATTACTCGATAATTGATAAAGTTTAGCGTGTAATGTGGTCGACACGAGGGCGAAATATGGGTAAAACCATTCACCGAGGGACTTTGGCTTCGGGGGTTTGTGGGTGAACTCACTGGGTTTTATGATGTTCCTCTTTCAAGACTAAGAATTGCAAGTATTCTTTTCTAGCATCTTTCTTCAGGTGTACTTTTTATTTTTTTTATTGTCCGACTGGGAAGCGCTTGGCTTTCATCTCACCTGGTTACATGTTAAGATAAATCTCAAGGTGGAGGCGCACTTCACCCGGAATCCTCAACAAACTGAGAAACTAGCTATCTTACCTGTAAATGCCGAAACACAACAATTTTAGAATTGTTATTATGGCGACAGAATCAGATAAAATGGTGGTAGTGGACAAAGTACTACCACCAACCAAACCAAGCACAATACTGTACCCCGGGGATCTATACTGGGACCTCCGGATCTGAAATCGGTGGGTTGAACCACTAGACCACAGAGGCGTTACTATCCTGGAAATTAAGATTATGGTATATACCTTGCGAGTCTATCCGCGGCGACTTCAACATAGAACATAGGCTCCCCCTATTCATCGCACCCGTGGATGTCGTAACAGTCGACTTAGGGTTCACGATTTTATGTTACCCAGCAGCACTTGACTACCTACACTACCTTAAACTTGTATGTATATTATAAAATGAATGGATTTTCAAATAACTAACCAGCCCGAGGTTCTTGCTTTTCTCCTTGTATGCTGGTCGCGATTTCGTGTTTCTCAAAATATTACGTTTCATAACGATCCTAAAAATCTTACTGAATAAAAAAATCTATTCAATAATAGATTTTTTTTTCTGGCAGACAAACTAGCTACATTCGTACCGGTAAAATTTGCTGATAACACGAATCGTAAACCTAGTTACTCGAATGTAACCTGTATTTCCTGAAGTGCGCTCTGCACTTGATGTTGACTCAGCTGTTTGAACTTTGAGAAAACAATTAAATAATAAATTGCTCGCTAACAAGCTATCGAGATATCCCTGAAAACGCACTTTTATAAAACGCTAAAGGATACAAAACATTAAAAATATAGTATCGTATAACGCATTGTTAAATTTAACCTTTCGAACACTCAATGCTTTCACACTCAAACTTTTCACATTTGATTACTGATATTTTGCCGTCTCTGTGTTCTATTGGTTTGCCAACCGGTGTCAGATCCAGAGGTCCCGGGTTCGATCTCCAGGGGAGGACAATATTGTGCTTGGTTTGGTTGATGGTAGGGTATTAGTCTGCCTGGCTAGCTACCACCATCTGACCTAATTCTGTCGTCATAAATATAATTCTTAAATTGTTGTCTTCCGGCATTTAGAGGTAAGATAGCCAGTTCCTAAGTAAAATATTACAGGACACTAATTTCACATAGCGCCATCTAGTCCCAAACTAAGCATAGCTTGTAATATGGGAACTAGATTACGGATAGAATACATAAATAATTTTGTTTTTGTAAATACATACTTATCATACAATACAACACCCAAACACAGAACAAACATCTATATTCATCACATAAATGTTTGTCCTGGGTGGGAATCGAACCCACAACCTACAGCGCAGAAGGCAGAGCTACTACCAACTGAGCTGTGAGGCTTGTTAAATTGAGAATCCCGGGGAGGAAGGGCGCCTCCACCTTCGGCCTTATCTCAACTTGTAACCAGGTGAGATGAAGGCCAAGTGCTTGCCCGTTGTACAATAAAATAAAATAAAAAATTCAAGAACATCCCCCGTATTCCCGAACATTTTTTTTTTAATACCATTAGCATCTTAACCTATCGCACTCCACTGCTGGACGTAAGTATCTCCCAAGGTGCACCACTGAGCCGTATCTTTGGCCTTTCTCGTCCATTCGCTGCCCGCCAATGTACGGAGGTCGCAGCACCATCTAGCCGGATATCTTACTCAAGAAACATTTATTAAGTTGCTGTTTAGGTGAACATGGGTAAGGTAATTTGAGTAAATTATTCTTAAATCCTGTTTAGATACCGGTTCGAGAATGGCATTGCCTTTGACCCCTTTGGAATTGCGTTCACTACCGAACGAAAGGGCAAATTTCAACACGTTCCGTTCTAGAAACTAGATAGTTAGCCGTTTGATTTTATTGCACGTTTTTTCGAAAGTTGCCGCCGTTGCAATGGCATAAACCGAGAACAAAAAGCCCATCTCCAATTTAGTAACTGTTTACCTTCCACTTTCTCTCTACGACGCGATGACTGCAGACAAAGATGGCACTAAAAGCCCAAAGAAGGCAATTGGAGTACCGCTGATTTTCTGCCTCGTATACAAACGTGGTTGTACTTCATAACGAAATGTCATGTGTGGTAAAACATATTTTTTGTCTGTATAATCGGAAAGGGATCCATAGGTATACAGCGCTTTTTTTGTTTCAAAATTGTTGTATGGTCAATTATTTTGCATAAGATTTATTTTTATCGTGTTTTTAGAAAGTAGAGCAAGAACCTCGGGCTAGCTAGTTTTTGATGATCCATTCAATAATTAGGTTACGTTTGTATGGTAAAGCGAAAATCTGCGGCACGGGAAATACGCAATGTACTATCGCAGGCCGGCCACTGTAACACTTTTTATGCGGAACTCCTTTCACCTTCAATGGAAGGAGTTTAAATAATGTAGAAAATCGGATCACGAATGGATTCACTTTCTCTGTATGTCTGTTATGTAAACACCGACGAAACCACTATCGTTGGTGAATCTACCAGTTTGGTCGGTTCTTGCGAAATCGTTTTATTCTGATGATTCAACTGTGTTTTTTGCCACCACCTAAATAAACCTCATAAATAAATTGTTCATCTCTTCTGTTGTATCTAGAAATGTAGATGTATGTTCTGTGTTTGTGATGTATTGAATGATAAATAGGTTTTTACAAAAACAAAAGTATACAATTACATTTCCGTAATCTAGTTTCCATATTACAAGCTTTAAAATGTCCTGTAATATTTTCATCACAGTTAGAATTGATGATTTGGCGTCATATTTAGATATGATGGTGGTAGCTAACCAGGCGATCTTATCACAAGCCGTACCGCCAACCAAATGAATGAACAGTCCGTTAATTAATCTACGTAATGTCCTCATGAATGCAACAATAGAGAACACTAGGTAAGGACAACACCAGAATACCAACAACCATTAACAACAAATCCCCTTGCGTAAAGATTAGCCCTCAAACCGAAGCTGCCAGGACAATGAATGGACATCGCCGGATCACCTGTCCAAGTGTGTTAAGAAGCCGCGCAATCGTTTGTCAACGTCACCTCTCCGGAGAACGCGGAGGCACCCATTGTCCGCGTGTCTAGTCATCTTCTATTTTCTACCTTTAAAGTTCCTTTGAAATTCCATTTCAGAATTTCCAGCTCGGCTCTGAATCACTGCACATGTTTCTATTGAAACTGATAGGTGATTGGTTCAACTGTAAATACAATAGATTTATATTTATTTGTTCGATTTAATTCCTTGCACCCATCGTTGATCTTACAAAATATATAAGTAGGTATACGCTAAGAGAAAACTTCGGACTCCTTTTTTGGCATATTGCGAGCATGTAATACAAGTTTAAAATAACATTAGACGAGCACTAGTATCAGATTACCAAATTTGTGTGAAGGCGGTGGACATAAGCGCTATTCTACATAACATATCATGCAAAAAACGAAAGGCTGGTTCTCAGTCTACCTCACAGCACGATCTGAAATATTAGTCGAGAATAATGGCCAGGCCTAAGCCACAGCAGGGATAAGGTCCAAGATGGAGCGGGCTTTCCTAGTAGGTATGACAAAAGAAAACAACGATTCCTTACCTATTCTCCTCATCATTTTTTCAAAGAAACCTAAAATTACTTGTATAAGTACATTTCTTCGTGCAGATTTATGTTTATTTTAACAGTAAATGCGTTTGGTTGGATTTTAGCGTCGCCTGCAAGGATTTGCTTAATCTGAAAGGCACACAATACTTGTGAAGAGAAAATGTGTTGCGTTTTAATAAAGTCGGAATCTCTACACGTAAGTACTTCACCGTTGAACGTTCGGCTCATCCTTTGGTGAAAAGGATTTTTAGCAAGTTAATATATTTTTATTTGGTTCGGTTTTTGTTCATTTTGTTGTTAATAAAGTAGAACAACGTTGCGATCGTAAAACACGGAGTGGTTTCCGTGTTAATTAGCTTCATTAAGCTAAGGCGTGTTTTTCTGACAAGATTAGTTTATTAATGCGTTAATTCCGTAGCCTTCATCATACTCGTAATATCGATTACGGATACGAGAGCTGTATACCTATTCTCAAACATGCGGAAAGCCTTATCGATTCGGCAGCTTCCGATGGAGATTCCGTGAACGCTTTTCTTACTACTCACTCTTCTGATTGAAATATTTAAATGTTGACATTAGTATTCATAACTTCCAACAGCAGATTTAAAAAATTGGTATGATAACCGTTGAAACCTACCGGATTCTAAGTCTAATCCGACAAAAACTGATGTTTCCGATCTGAAAACTTTCGTGTTTGTCAATAAAAAAACGTCATAGATTGTTGGCTCATTATCGGATAATATATAGATATATATAGATAATATTATGATGAGTCGTGAACTACCTATGACTAGTCGCTGCTGTAAAAATATACGCCTTGGTATCAACGATTGACAATCCAACGATTAACATACCCTGTGCTTACACACGTTAACGTTAACGAAACTCCCGTCCCCGCATAAGTTTACGTCCTTCAAGTTCGAAACAATTAGTTAGTTAGTTACTTATTGTCCTCATTTAAGTTGTTGCCCGAATAACTTGGCAAGTGCGGCGCGGAATACTGTAACACGGCCTGGGGCACTTCATGCAGGGTCGTAATGGGAAATGTACTTTAGCCCCTTGATTTAAGGAACTATCATTCTCAGTATGTTGCGAGTGATTCAAAGGATGTCATGGACACATGGGCTTCGTGTCACTTGTCGATTAGACATTGAAAAAACTATTCAAACGCCTGAAATATATGCATAAGACAGTGGTGCAACGTAGAATCCTTTATAGGTTAGTTGTTTGCAGTAACTATGTTCTTTGATGAAGTCCAAAGTGATCCTTTTGCGCATTAGTTGGATTGCAACTTCTATTCTCTGTTGTAACTCTGGGAGGACTTGTTTAGAGTGTCAATGGCAGCGGAGCGTTATTCACTCCGCAACTCTAGAACTTTACTGTGCCCTGAATCACAATGGCTGCACTCTCGTATGCAGCCGCCGTCCTACCCTCAAACTTCCCTGTAAGTAGCTGTGCGAGACGTCATGCGGCGTTGCTGACGGTAAGTGAATAACCACATGAAACATGATAAATAGAAAAAGTTTCTTCGGCTCTGAGATGTGAGTAATGTGTTTAATGTGAACTGTGTTTCTGTGCTCGGCTATGATATGAGCTTACCCGGTCGATGAACCTCGTTTGCCTGCCGTCTAATGATAAAATGTTCTATACACATTATCGCATACTAGTAATGTCTAGATAAATTCTCTAGCAGCAGCCCATTTACTACGAGTTTACCTCTTTATATGCCTCTAAGTCATGAAAGTATAAGTTGTGCTGAAGCTTTGAAAGGACTATAGTATCCTCGTTGTGGTGGTGTAACTAGTCCTACCACAATATTGTACTCTCGATCTGACACAGTTAGTCGAGCCACTAGACCACAGTTGTGGTTAAAAATTATTTCTAAAAAAAAAAATCCCTGGCTTTATAGAAGGCCCCGAAGTACCGTAGATTTTCTCTCCTACTTTTTCTGAAAAACGAATACAAACCAAAATAGGTTGAAAAGAGTTTTCCCATACGGACTTGCCATTTCGAAATGAACGAGGAACTGCGTTTGTATGGGAATGCAGTACTACTCACATAAGACAGGGTTCATAAGACGGAGGCCGGTATTGTGCTCCACTCCTTAGCTATTCGCTTAAACTATACAAATTGAGCAGTGCATTAGAATCTTACAGGAATGTTACAAAACATTAATTTCACCCAGCGCCATCTAGCCCTAAACCAAGAATAACTTGTTATATGGGAACAAGATTACGAAATATTCATCACACAAATGTTTGTCCTGTGTGGGAACCGAACCGACAACCTACAACGCAGAAGGCAGAGCTACTACATGTCGCCAGATCTTCAATAACGCTACAAGACGAACACAATGGGCTCTACAGACTTCGATTGTATTACGACAATGCACTCCATCGCAGCAATTACACCGAGCCATTGTAAGGAAATATTGCCGGCTCTTGCGATCTATTATCACTCAGTCGACGGTGAAATGTATGAAGATTGATTCTGCTCGTGTCATTGGAGCCATTGTGTGCAGTCACGGTTAAGTTAATCTTATTTCGGCAGCTTAGCGGAGCGTCCTGAGGAAATTGCATGACATTATCCGCGTATTGGATTACGCGTTAGATGAGGGGTGCTATTGTTTTCTTTCGGAAATTATGCTGGTTGCCTATGCCTGGTTTTTGTAGATTGGATTTATGTACAGTCGCGTGCGCTAATATGTATACACTTTATTACTTTCAAAATCATTTTGTCACATCTGTTAGATACGTTATCAATCAACTGTGCTTGAGTAGAAAAGTGAAAATCAATAAATGAATAAATAGAAAAATATAAGCTTTTTATTTCAGACAACTATGATGCATAGAGGTTGGTAACACATCAAAATATGCTATAATTAGCTTTCTGGCTCTATTACTTTTGTTATTTTTAACTTTAAGAGCTGTTGGTTTTCCAATAAATAAATAAATAAGTAGAAGATGGTTAGCATATAATTAAAAATGCACAAAAGAAAAGACTAGCGCTCTAATTTTAATTCGAGAAACGGGTATTTATCGCGTATTTTACCTACATTTATCCCGACGTTTCGGCAGGGTTGCACCAGCCGTGGTCGCGGGCAGACTGGAACTTTCTCGAATTAAAATTATGTGTTCTAATCGCGAAAGTTTAAAAAAGACTACTAGCGCTCTAGTTCAGAGACTGACCACCAGAGTACAGGGTAGTTTCAGTTTGACAGAATTTACCAGACGTGAATAGGAAAGGCTTAATTTTGATAATTAAGAAGTGTTTTTATATCACTCAGAATTCAAGGCCTTGCTGAAAAATGGAAACGGTATTTACGTAAGTCATAATTATATAATCACTATAGTTTCTTATGAGTACACGTGAAATGTTAGCTATAATTTATTACCGTGACGAAGGCTGGGGAGCGAATTTAAAATTAGCAATGATGATAGCTAGTACCGTTTTCAAAATCAAATTGCTTGCTAACATTTAGTTCTATGGAGTAGTGATTTATCATTCCAGTCTCGCTACTAATCTAAAAGTTTACTTTAACTACAAAAGTGTATTTTACTACTTGATAGTTCTTATTTAATATATCAAGCAGGTGAAGCAAAAGTTCGTTGGTAACTAAAAAGATCAAGAGTATAAAAAAAATCAACATTAAAAGAATACACATACCTAAGTAGTACCGCTCCCCCATACAAACGTAGTTTATGGTTCATTTCGAAATGGCACGTCCGATTAAAATTAAATTATGCATCGAGAAAAGATAATCTGTCTCTGAGGTGCGTTAGTTTTCATAAAAAAAATATAAGAGTTTTCCCATACAAATATTATAGCGAGAGCGAATATCCGCGGTACTCCGGGGCCTTCTTTAATCCGAGAAACAGTAAATATTCACTTACACTTACACTTGTAGTTTAAACGTCACTTATCCCATTCCCTCAATATCCCAATATTCCCGATGAGCCGGTGCCTTCTCTGTAATTGGATTTACCGATACTGTCCTGCTCAATCGTAAAAGGTGCTCTCTCGCAAGTCCCAATTACAGTCTGATTGAGAGCCTTCATCGGAGCCGGTCATTAAACCATCTTTTGTTGCGTAACTCGATTTGGTGTACTTACATTGTGTGTCTGGCTTGCTGAGTGGGCTTAGCTGTGACACGTATAGTTCTGGTAAGTCTTTGTTTATACTCTGCATGAATTGCTTCTCTCTGCAGCGCAATGCATTACGCCGGGTCTTGTTTGTTATTCACCTTGTAAAACTTCGCCTGCAACCTCGCATTATGCAAGTGTCATTCCTCAACTTCGCAACGGGTAAAGTTAAAACTAGTACAACTACACGCTAAGTAAAATGTGCCGTCAAAACTTGCTAACTTCATTTAAGGCTGACTAATGGAAAGTTGGACAAGTGACTTTTTGCGAGCTTAATTTTATCGTGGAACTTAAATTGGTTATGAATCTTTTTTCATTTATTCTCCAGGCAGAGGATGCGGACCGTGCGAATTTTTCACGAAACTAATTGACGAACTTGGCAGATGTTTCTGCTTTAGGTGCTATGGCAACTTGACCTAAAGTCGAATAAGTCATGCTGCATTGCGCTTTTACTTCGATGTTGCGATACTCTTCCACGGAGTTGAATAATTATATGAGAGTGATGACAATATTCATTAAGACTAGAAACCATGCAGCAGTTGAAAAAAGATGTAATTCTCCTCTGTATAAAAAGTTTACACTGATTCTCCTCCGTTTTATACAGAGTGCTATTTTTTAACAATGCCAAATCTCATAATCTTCCGGGCGCGCATTAAGCTTAAAATAGGGTTTTCTCAAAATGTTATGTTTCTAATGTTCCCTATGAATCATAGTTGTCGGAAACTTTTTTTATTTATTGAAAACTTGTTAAGCTTGTAATAATGATTTGTTTTTTTATTTCGTTTTGATAGAGATAAGATATCCAGTTCCAGATTGTTGAGGATTCCGGGTAAGTGCGCTTCCACCTTCGGCCTTATAACCTGAGAATCAGGTGAGATGAAGGACAAGCATTTCCCCGTTGTATTAAAAAAAATGGTAATCTCTGATAATTATTAGTAAAGCAAAGTATTCCTTCTATGCCAAGATAATTATACCGATACCACAAATTGACATGCAATTTGTTCCAAGGTGAAAAAGATCACGCATCTATGCCGATGCCGAAGGTCCACGTAAATTCGCAATTACTTCGCAATTGCTCGTACCCATTAGGCTTAAGTAATCAACTGCGTCCGAGCGACCTACATCCGTCTTATTTAACGAGTGTACCCGTTATTCTGTTCAATCGATAGGAAAATCACTTTAAGTGATTTAGGGGATGGTCCCATTTCCGGCGAGTTCGAGTAGCGATTTGGCAAGTTGTTGAAATACTAAAATGGTCTGATTGTAGACAATGAATACCCAGCTAAGACATTTCTTTCGGAACTGGCGAATGGGTCGCGTAAATTGCGTCTGTTACAATGGCAGAGTCTGAGTCATGTGTTTTACATCTTTCTGTGTATTCAATAGCTTTCAGCTTATATACCTACTGCTGTCAGCGTGTATGATATTTATAAGTATGTAGTGCTTATGTGCATTTCATACATGCTTCTATAACTACTGAAGTCGCGTGTATATTATGTAAAAGTATGTAGTGTTTACTTGTGCATTTCGCACATTATTTTACTATGAAATAAAATCACGCGTAGGTACCATAATATACGTAGTAGCCAGTTCCTCAGAATGTTGAGGATTCAGGGTGAAGTGCGCTTCCGCCTTCTACTTTATCATTACTTAAAAACCAGTTGAGAAGATGGTTAAGCGTTTTCCTGTGAGGTACAATAATAATAAACATCCATCTTTCTACTTAGAGCCCCATATAGTCACTCTCGCTAGTGGAGTACCTACCTAAATAGTACCTAACGCTAGAAATCATCTAATGTTCTGCGATGTTTTCAAATTATCTCGTTGTTGATTAATCCTGAGTATATTTTCAAGTTAGTTAAAGTTTTAATTGTATGACTTGGAAAATATTTTGTGATGCCTTAGGCGTTTACTTCACTATTAACTATAAACTTGACCAAACATTTACCTATACCTACTCGCAACTACCATAGTTTAATAATCAAACGTACTGAAACTTCTGTCGCCGGCACAGCAACTCATAATCAGTAAACATTAAACCGAGCGCCGCTAATCGCTAGCACATAGAACTACCCTCAGGAACTCAAACTGTAGTTAGTTTGAGTTGCGTGTGTTTGCTTTATCGAATTGCTAATTCCATGGCGCAGTGCGAACTTGCCTAAGATTATAGGTATTATGATTATTTACTCATACTTATATAGTTACACTACAAAAATATGCTGAAATACCCAAAACGAGATATTGGCGGTAGTAATGAATACAGGCCCATCCCTATTACCCGTGGATGTTGTAAGCCAAAAATAGTGAGTTGAATGATCCTGTCGCTGGTGGTAGGACCTGTAATGATACGCCTGGCCTTGGTCGCAAACCAGGTGACCTTCCGAAGTCCGGTGCCAAGCAGTTCATTGTGTCCCGTCTGTACGCGGAAGTGCCCAGTGCCTTTGATCCTATCAAGCTTCTGTGAATGCTCGCTCCGTCAAAGACCTGGGGGGTACCACGACCTCTTATAGCATTCTTGTTTTGATATTACTTTACTATT
Source organism: Venusia cambrica (assembly GCA_951394065.1). Classification (NCBI taxonomy): domain Eukaryota; kingdom Metazoa; phylum Arthropoda; class Insecta; order Lepidoptera; family Geometridae; genus Venusia; species Venusia cambrica. Next base: position 14,064,560 of record OX596035.1, read on the forward strand.
GTCACTATCTATCCAGTGTAGAAAAAACGAGACAAAAGTAATGTAGTATCAAAACGATAATGCTATAAGACATTGTGGTTTAGCCCCTGATTCTCGGGCAGTCTTTGGGGACTGCCGATAGAAGTGATAAGTAACTTAAGAATTGTAACGAGCTATGAGATTATTATTTTTGAATTATTTTTGGTTTGCAAATAAGTGTTAATGACCAATTTAAGCTTTAATCCTTGATCATAAACACAATAACTCGAAAATAATAATCTAATAGCTCGACGATACAATTCACAAGAGCGTTCGGTGACGATGACGCGAGTTTCACGCTTTTTGTTCACTCAAAAAGTACATATAATATAAAATATATACACAATATACATATAGCTCATGGAAAGTGTTCGGAGACGATGACGCGAGTTCCATGATTTTTGTTCACCCAAAAAGTGCCTAACGAAGTTTTTCACTTCACTTCAAAAATGAGTAGCAGCATCCACCCGAGTGCCTATCTCCAATACCGCGATCATCGACCCACCTGCCAAGCGTTAAAAATATGGTGAATCTCCCCGCTGCAATTGTAAATTGGGATGCTCCCGAGAAGCCCACGGGCGTGTCCTGCAGTGGACTATTTGCGCCTGTAATAATGAAACCAAAACGTATACATTGTGAACGAAGTTAATACTGGAACATGAAAACAATGTTTCGAATACAAATAAAACGAGTGCTTGCCATTTTACTTGTTAGCTACGTGGGCCTATGTAGGTAACTCATTTGTCAAAATACAAACCAGCTGAAAGTTGCGATCGCGTGTGATATTACAGCGAACGAGTTGAACTTTGATGAATTGAACAGCTGATACGTAATTTGGTTGGTTGGATTACCGCGGTATTAATCAATCACTCAGCAGGTAAACTGCTGAAGTGTCAAAGCTTCCTACGGGAATATCAAAGATACCATTGATATAACCAATAAACCTTCCAACTGGAAGATTTATTGGTTATTTAAACACTCATGATACTGTAGTGGATAGAAAGAAAGGGAAAAGAAAATACATTTGTTTAGGCCACAGATCACATATACCGTAAGAAGTAACTATTTCCAAGGTAAAAATAATAATTCAATAATGTATATATTTTTTTAGTCTAGCGATACCACAGTAATTGGAAAGCATACGTGTTCATATTTGTCTTTGATACATTTTGCCGCCTCTGGGTCTTTTGGTTCGTCCACCGGTATCATAGACCCAGAGATCCTGGGTTCGATCCACTTAGGTAAAAGGACAGCAGGTGAGATGAAGGCCAAGCGCTTCCTCGTCGTGGAAAAATATACAAATTTTAGAATAGAACGTGGTGCAATGACAAGTACAACAAACAAACAAATATTACAGGACATTAATTTTACACAGCGTCATCTAGCCCCAAACTAAGCATAGCTTGTAATAATGGCAACTAGATTACGGATAGAATACTTAAATACTTTTGTAAATATATATACGTACCATATGATACAGCACCCAAGAAGAAATAATCCATAAAAGGTCGCAAACCGGTTGACGTTTGGACCGAAGTAAACGTAAGCCTGTATGAATATAATATGCTATATACTACCTACGATATAGATACCTTGTACGTCCAAAGAAGACGAAGGCAGCAGACACTGCCAAAGTTCTTTTGAATAGTGTTGACAGCATCTAGATGTTGCCATTGATAAAATGTATTAAGTGTGTCAAAGGCCTCTTTAAACGCACAAGGTACGAGTTATATTGTGGCTGCGGTTACATCTAAATCTATTTATCAATATGGAGTTGGTAAAGCGTAGTCCTACGTACAGTCAGATACATAGTTGCTTCACTTTACCCCCAACAAAATCTATAATTATATTTAACTAAAAACTGTTTTTTGTTGTAAATCGATTTTTGTATCAAATGAGTTATTTTGCGTTTCAAAAATGCTGATTTTGTTTAATTATACGACGGGGAAGCCTTAATCTTATCTGGTTATACGTTAAGATTAGGCCGAAGGTGGAGGCACACTTCACCCGGAATCCTCAACAGTCTGAGGAATTTGCTATCTTACTTCTAAATGCCGGAATACAACAATTGATAATTGTTGTCATGGCCACAGGCTAAGGTAAGATGGTGGTAGTTTTTTTTTTTTCTGAAACAAAATTCTACTGTAACGAGATTACATTTTTGTTGGTTGTAAAGACAATTATGTCTTTGACTGTACATGTATGAGCGAAATTGGATGCTTTGCGCTCGTATCATGTTCTGTGATAAATTGAAAGGCTTAATGTATCTGGCATCCAGTCACTACATCGAAATATCGTAAATGCTGTATCGGTTACAAGGCTTATAATGTAACAAGAGAGAAGGGACACTTTAATCGAAGCAAGCTGTGATACAAGGACTTGCAAAGTGAACATTTCCTACTCTCTAAGCAATAAAGGTACCAATGAGCCGAGCTTACTTCTTGCGATCTGATTGTGTGTGTGGTTGATTCGGCTTGAAAGACCAGTTTATCCAGATATCCGGATCAGTTTCATACATTTTAAACTTGAAAGTAATCACTTATGTTTGTTTTTCTTAATTATCGCGACTATCACACATAATTCAAAAGGGATTAAAAGGTATGCGCGATTAGAACTGTCTAGTATGAATTATGTAATCCTGTCGTTTTGAAAGACGAACAGCTAAACAAATCTTGGTAAAGTTTGGCATGGATAGATACAGATACGATATGGATAAGTCACGAGCACAGATACCAGAGTAAGAATTATACCATCTGGGAAGGCTCTCTCCATTGTAGACCTTTTTTTTTGGATTCGCTTTTGTAGACCTTATCATTGTCTGTGCAAGAATAGAGCCCGTTTCAAATTAAAAAAAAATCGGCGAGGAAGGATAATATCAAAATCTTAGAAGCGATCTCATATCATCCTGACAAGTATGTAGATGACCAAACCCCTGGTGGGTTTTGTCATGCTACAGGATGTTCATGTCCATCAGTGAATAGTAACGGGCTGGTGATTTGATTAGAATAATGGTACCCTACGAGTAATCTTGTACGCTGAACTGGTAAGCATTTGATTCATGTGTTGGCACGGAATACTGGACGCGCGCCCGGATATTGTTTCATCATCAAACCATCTACTCGCGTCGTCGGTTGTAAACTAATTTACATACGATGTACAATCTACCTGTGTTCGGGACCTCACGATACAGGCTTGCCCAGCTCAGGTCTGCTGAGTTTAGGTACTTCTTAGCCCGATGCAGCTATCATCTTTATGCCTGTTATCCCATACTAGGAGGGGTCGGCTCAACCTGCCTTCTTCTTCCACTCTCCTCTATCGGACGTCATGTCCTCACTCCGTTCTTGCCCATATAATCCCTCAAATAATCCATCAATCTCTTCTTCGGCCTACCTCTATGTTATCCATCCACACTCTTATTAAAAATGGAATTCATCTCTCTTTCACATATCCATATCATGCTAACCTATCACTTATCCGTAGATGACTGCAATTTTCTGAAACCTTTTACAGTGAAGCCACTGGAATAAGTACTCCAGTTGCAATCATTGTATTTATCACTACAGTGGCATACAATAATCGTCTTCTACCTATAGCTAACTAATGGTGCAACACACTTTTAAGTTGAAAGTTTATAGTATTAGGTCCTTACATATGAAATTGGCGTTTTGTCGTACTGGCCACTTTGATCTTAAATATCTCCTCTTTGGTTAGGAATTCCAAATTCAAATTTAAACAGCTATTTACTCATGCATTTGTGTTTCGAAAACCGTAATTCATTTGTTTTTTTCTCTTTTGCTTTTTTTTTCTGCGTCACTCATTTCACAAAATGGAAAACTTAAAATATCGCATTATTTACGAGTACGAGTTCCACCGTGGCACCAGTGCTGCAGAAACGGCTCGAAGGATTAATGATGTATATGGTGGTGGTGTCGCAAAAGAAAACACGGTGCGTTTTTGGTTTCAACGCTTTCGTTCTGGAAATTTCGACCTGCAGAACAAGCCCCGTGGATGGCCGGAGACCAAGGTCGATAATGATGAATTGAAGGCTATTGTGGAAGCAGATCCATCGCAAACCACATCACAGTTAGCTGCAGGCTGCGGTATTAGTGACAAAACCGTTTTAATCCACTTGAAGCAAATTGGGAAGGTGAAAAAGCTTGAAAGGTGGGTACCTCATGAATTGAGTGAAGCAAACCGACAAACGCGCGTCGACTGCTGCGTTACATTACTCAACCGGCACAATAATGAAGGAATTTTAAATCGGATCATTACATGTGATGAAAAGTGGATCCTGTACGATAATCGTAAACGCTCATCGCAATGGCTGAACCCTGGTGAACCAGCAAAATCTTGCCCCAAGCGAAAATTGACTCAAAAAAAGTTACTTGTAAGCGTTTGGTGGACTAGTGCCGGTGTCGTACACTATAGCTTTCTTAAATCTGGTCAGACGATTACGGCTGATATCTATTGTCAGCAACTGCAAACCATGATGGAAAAGCTCGCTGTTAAACAACCGAGACTTTTCAATCGCTCTACGCCACTGCTGCTTCAAGACAACGCTAGACCACACACGGCCCAACAGACGACTACCAAATTAGAGGAGCTTCAATTGGAATGTCTAAGACATCCACCGTACTCTCCGGACCTTGCTCCAACAGATTACATTTTTTTTCGAAATTTGGATAACTTCTTGCAAGGAAAAAAATTCAATTCCGATGAGGCAGTCCAAACCGCTTTCAAAGATTTCATTGATTCCCGTCCGAATGGTTTTTTTTGTAAAGGGATCAATTAACTACCTATAAGATGGCAAAAGTGTATAGATAGCAATGGTACATACTATGATTAATAAAATATATTTTAATATGAAAAAATTGCCTTTATGTTCCTCCCATACAAAACGCCAATTTCATATGTAAGGACCTAATATTATCTATCAGTTTATTCTTAAATTATAATTTTTATCCTTCATTATTATTATTATCGTGATTATTGTTTCTGTAAGTATTTATATTTTATATTCGTTATTCATATAGTCCGCCATCTTTTCCGGTTGCCCGGAAGAAATCGCTTTCAGCGATAAGGCCGCCCATTGTTTTACCAGTGACGCTTAGATTAAGTTTTCACTATCTGTATTTTGTTATGTTATTTGTAAATGGTGAACAATAAAGAGTTATCTATTTATCTATCTATGGTGAGTGAAAGTCTCTTCCAATGAACGCCATCCTTCTCGATCTTGTGCCCTCTGCATACACTTGGTCCCTGCCACTTTGACCAGATCGTCGGTCCGACTTGTGCGTTGTCAGCCCACATTTCTGTGACTAGTATGACTCCAGAACCCGGTTATATCGGCGAGCGAAGCGAGTCGCTGACCTCTGGAGCATAGCGCAGGTTGAGTGGGTGAAGTGATTCTCAGGGGCAACCAGCGAGCTTTCTGGCGGGAGCTCGTCCCAGAAAACATGCATGCTTGCATGTTGCTTGCACTGAGTGTATTTTAGAATAAATAATATTTATACAACATGACTGCTATGATAAACCCAACTATGGATAAAGTATTTATTTCTTTTTCGTCTTTTGAATATTCGGGAGTATGTCGATTATGACATAACATTTTCGGAATATTATCTCTCGTCAGGTCTGCGGCATATATATGGCCAACCCATGCACTTCCACTTCATAGATAAAATTAAGTTAACCGGCTATAGGCTAGGGATTGTCCAAATTCGTAGAATGTGACAACGCAATGGGAATCGTATTCGGTTCTACCGAACTCCGCACTAACTTGTGATCAGTTTAGACTAGTTGGATTGCGGTTTCAATCCAATTTGATGTTCATGAACTCCGCAGTTGATATAGGGTTCTCTAATACGCGACACAAATAAATGGGACTTCAGAGTTTTGATCTTGATTTGTTGGTGATATAGATTCATTTTATATAGGGTGATTTTTTAAAGGGGGCTGGGGCAATCATCAATAAGCTAACCTGACATTGTTTATTGCCTTTCTCTTTGTGCTGGTCGCAACTCCAAACAGGCAGTAGATTTGACGATTCAAAATGATCCTAAAAAATCGCTGCAACTACGGAAAAACGTTCAATGAAGACTGTCCTTCATTTCAGAAAAAAAACCTAAAATACAGCAATAAGATCACACATTTAATACCTCGTATTGGCCTTGTTCTAAAGAAATCGAACTATAGACATTACAACCTGCATTCATTTGCTTACTCTTATTTATTTTGATTATAATATATAATTATTTACTTTTTATTTCGAGACTTATTTTTTTCTTATTGCTTATCACATCACATCCCAGCCTAAATGATGAAGGGTTTTGAGGGCTAATGTTCAACAGTGACATAATATCTCAAGACTGGGGTTCGGGCTATAATTTTATTAGACTGATGAGATTTAGCTGTCGTGAATGTATTAGTATCGTAACGTGGTTTTTGGTTTATTAATATTTTAATGTTTCGCATCGGATCCGTTAGCTTTGATGCATATCATTTTCATTTTTGCATATTCAAAATTATTCCGTTTGCGTCATTTCGGTTACCACAGGCACCGAACAGTGTAAACAATTTGCAATTTGCTAATAGATCACTGAACAAAATGGTAGTCTGAAAATGGTTGCGGTTTAGTAAAAACATACATTTTTGATTGGGATTTTTTTGCAGTAAAATTCTCAATTCCTCACCGACAAAAGGGCAACAGCATACTTCTGTGTATTATATAAAACTTTCACTGTGGCCACTTACCAAGACCGTCTTATTTTGGAGGTTCAGTAATTGCACATATTAATGTGTTTTGCATGTATTATTATATAATGGTTTGTAATAGTTCCTAGCTGTAAGTTTTCCAAAAAAATTGGTATTCAATTTTTATTTTTGTACGACGGGGAAGCCCTTGGCCTTCATCTCACCTGGTTACAAGTTGAGATAAGGCCGCAGGTGGAGGTCATAATCATTGTGAGTATTATGCTAGAAAAGCGTTGGTAACACACAGTAAAATAGGTACTAAATCTATAAAATCTTGTACCGGGCTAAATCAACGTAGAAAGCTTGAAACTCGGCAAAGCCTACTTTCTGAGTTTCAAGCTTTCGACGTTGAAGAGAAACGAACTAACAAACAGGCCTTGAGCTGTGAAACCTAAGAGGTATGTATATCTTAATATTTTGACTAACAGCGTTTCCTTGTTGTATTTATCAAACTAGTGATAATAATTATTATAATAGTGATTGTGCCCGGGACTTGTTTCTCGACATCCCGTGGGAATTTCCCAAAATACTTTCTTAGTGCACTACAAAAGGGCGTCGATTGAGTCGGTCAACGACATGACGAATTTATATAATGATCTAAATTAATAAATACCCTATAGGCCGTTTGTAACAGCTTTTCAGGTAATCTGACTGATTGATTTGTATACATAGTTTAATTGTACATTTCACTGCATAAATAAATATTAATAGACATATTACACCTAGGGTCCGTTACAAACGGTCTTTAGGTACAGACCAGTACCTATCAGGCGGAAGCGTGCCCAAGAAACTGGCTGCATTGCCACGCTGAATAGCTATGCTAATTCGCTGGCCTAAATTAGAGCCAGTCCTTGGGTCACGTCTCGCCTCAATCAAAAATCCCGCAAGATTTTCAAAAACCCGGAAGGACTAAAGGTCGACCTGATATTATAATAATGGTGATATTCCGAAACCTTATAATAGCTTCCGTATATACCTACCAGAGTAAATTTCTACCCATAATGTAATTAATGTGTACGTAAATGAATGCCTCATGTGAATGTATGGCCCTTTGAATTACGTATAATAACTAAACTTGGTACGCTCTGATCCTGATTCGAATTTTGTGTGTTAAGATTCTATTCAACCTATTTATTGACAAATATTTGATTGCCATCAATATAACCACCAACGGCTTACTATAGATGTTTCTAATTATTACATATACCTAAATTTAGTATCATACTAATATTAAATAAAGATTTGTTTGCATGTTTGTACCACCGTCACTCCAAAACTTCTGAACGGGTTGTATGTAAATCTCAAACCGTCTTAATATATTTATAATGTTGGATTGCTATTATAACCACGAACAGCTTCCTATTGTTTTTTTTTATTGTACGACAGCGAAGCGCTTGGCCTTCGTCTCGCCTTGTTACAAGTTATGATAAGGCCGAAGGTGGAAGCACATTTCACCCGGAATCCTCAACAGACTGAGGTATTCCTCAGTCTCAGTCTCAGGATTCCGAGGGAAATGTGAAATACATATTTACAATAAAAAAGTACATTAGTATTGTTTCCAAATTGAGAATTGAGAATTTAGAATTGTTGCTATGGCGACAGACTTCAACTTCAACTTCTTTGTTTTATGGCAATTAGTGATGGGGGTCACTTTTCTGCCAGTGTCTATGTCATGATAGCTTCATATTCAGATTAAGGGAGTATGTCTAATAATATGGCCGGTACTATAAAATGGTACCACCAAATTGATTTTCTAAAACATGGACAACACAAATAATAAATATGTCAATGTTAGTAAGTATCTATATTATATATATTGTAACTAGTAACTAGTAGTAAGATGCTAACAAGCCAGGCGGGCTTAAACAAAGTCCTACCTACTAATAATAATGATACAAGATATTAATTTCACACAGCGCCACAAACTAAGCAAAGCTTGTAATTTGGCAACGAGATTACGGAAATAATACTTATATGCTTTTATTTTGTAAATATGTACCTACATACGTATCATAGAATACAACACCCAAACACAGAACAATCATCAATTTTCATCACACAAATGTTTGCGCTGGGTGGGAATCGAACCAACTGAGCTGTGAGGCCTGTTATAACTAATCAAACCAAGCATAATATTGTTCACCCCTGGGGATCGAAACCGGGACTTCTGGATCTGTCACCGGAGGGCGAACCGATAGACCACAGAGGTGGTTTTTTTTTTGAATTTATTACACTAAGATACCAACGTTTTGTATTGCTATTGCTGCTCACAAATGCGAAAGTTTGTTGAGATGTTTGGGACTCTGTCACGCCAAAACTAAACGGATTCAGCTGAAATTTATCACAAAATTTATCCTGGTTTAGGAATAACAAAGGCTACTGTTTACCCGGGTAACACCCGGGTGAAGTCGCGAGCGTTACCTTGTAATTGATTTATAATTGGAATTCGGTAGGTAATAATCACTTATGATTGAGTGAAATGTTTTGTTTATATTGGATATTAATTACTATTACCTACATAAACAATAGCCTGATCTAAGTTAGGTATAAAGTATTTATTCAAAACGTACTTTATACTTTATTGCACACACGCATAGAAATAATGATACAAGTTAACTTCAAATTTAGAAGTATGACAAAGGCGAGCTTAACCCTAAGAATTTTCTTCCAGCAAACCTAAGTAGAGACAAACAAGAATTAAAATATTATTGATAAAGTGTACAAGATTAATAAATAACATTAACCATTAACGTTTAGGAATAATAACGTATACAAATAATAAGTATTTAAAAACTTTTTTGGTTCACATGCTACCTACCCAAAGTTTCTTATATTGTATGACTATCACATAAACGGTTAGCTAATTAAATAAGTGGTCAGCTAATTAAAGGGGTTTTGGTCAGCTCCAAAATGAATATTGTCAGATAACAACGTGAATTCAAGTGTTACGTTGCGCAAAAATATAACTTTACAACATAATGACCGTCTACGCCATAAGTTCGAATTATATGCTGTCGAAATAAGAAAAAAATATTATTTTTAAATTATTTTTATCTATGCATTTAATTATTTGCCGTATTGTGTTACATTACAACCAGCACCCTAAATGAACATCCCACATAATAAACGGTACACAGTATAATCGGATTAAGAGACACGCGCAGAAGACCGATGGAGTGGGTTTCGACAAATCGTTGATAAAAAACAATGAAACTGTGGGTTTTTACATGCTGCATAATTTAATCGGCACATTTTCTTTACTACTTGCAGAAGAAAAGCCTAAAACTTGTCCAGTTTTTACCCTGAATGAATATCCTACAGATTTCCATTTGATCTTTTGAAACCTTGAACACAATATAACGTTACACAGTATGATTGGATTTAGATACACGCGCAGGAGGACATATTGATTGAGTTTCGTCAAATCATCGATACACAAACAGTAAAACTGTAGGTTCTTCCGTGTAATTGGCACATTTTGTACTTTACTACTTGCAGGACAAAGGCCTGAAACTTGTCCGGTTTTATGTACCGAAAAATACGATAGGTAATCCGCCAATTTAGTAGCTTGTTGACCCGACCCTGTGCAGTCTTTTACGAGCTATTTATGCTCCGTTTGTTTTTCGATTAAACTCGTCAATCCCGTCATATCCCCTGGCGTCCGGGACACTTTAGGCCTGTGCCACTTTGAATCGAGTTGCAATGCAAAAACAGTTGTAGCGTTACACGTATAAAGTTCTGCCTCAGCAATTGGTACGAAAAATGGTGTTTAGTAATCTGTTGCTTTGAAACACATCGTCATCATCAACAGCCATTAATGTCCACTGCTGCTGGAGGGTTTTGGCTTAGCAATGGCAGTAAAACAGATAGTGGATTAAAACACGTGAAATTCGCCACTTCGTACCCATGAATTTAAGTGTTTCTATTTTCCATACCGGTTTCCTAACCTAAATAAATGTTGCTTGTGAAGTTTCTGTCAGTAAGGAAACCAATTGGAAAATAAAAGTTGATTTTACATAATTTAAGTCACATGTAGCCTGTGCGTAGTGAAAATGTTTACTTTTTGAACATCATGGGTTTGTGTTTTGACACCACAATTTTTCAAAAAACCATTTCATACTTGAGTTATGTACCCAGAGGAGCCTTAAGCTCAAAGACGCACACCACTTGATTTGCTTGATATCATGTTCAGGCAAGCCTCAGGGGCCAAGGACTTATAATATAAGGATAAAGGAGGTATAAGGGTTAAGGGTGTTGATCTTCTTAGTAGTACTTGAATATTTTCTTCAGTGTCCGAATATCCCAACTCATTTTCGAATTTTCCAGTTATTCCTGGGACGTAGTCAACATTGGACGTCCGACCTATTAACTCCCTTCATTTGAATGCGCCACGGCACTTTGTTGATTTATTTGCTTAAATTGAATTATACTAGCTATCTGGCGTCTAATATAATATAATTTGTCTAATATAATACGTTTCACAATGTATCACCCGTTGTTTCCACTTCAATGGATATTGATATTATGAATTATGATGTTATTAGTTACATGGTAAATATGATCTATAATATGTATTCGATAGAATCAAGGTCACAGTTATCTCCATCGAAGATAAAATCAAGTTTTTTTACGTTCTCTCGCTGTTTCCTTCCAACCGTAACCTTGTGCTCAATCTGTTTTCTTCTTGTTTCAGGTACGTAGAGCAGGGTTTTATCAGATTTCGAGACGGGAATGCCGCAACTGGCTGATTCGTCAAATTGAATTCCATCCACTCGCGGCCAATTCCGATGGACTCGGAACACAAACAAAAAGCCTCGCGAAGTGCAATAAGTGCCGCCATCAATGTCGCGTTAGAGCCAACACAATAAAATAGAAAGTCAATTCGAAGTGGGAAAAGTCGAGGAACGCTTGGGAGGTTTCGATGTAACGTCGACTGGATTCCTCGGAGGTATTTTTTCATTGTTTCAACTGCACCCTTCTTTGAGAGAAATCGTTACTGCCGTCTGCTACAGAATTTATATTCGATATCTGACAAACACGTAAGAACAGCTTCGAGATCACATATCTGTTTCTAAAATTTAACCGCTTTGTGTTTTGTAATGATGTTAGTAAAAATATGTTATAAATATATGTCATAAAAGCCGACTCAAGGGATCTCACCAGAAGAAGGACAGCAGCTTCCTTCTGTGTAATATATCTATATAACATTTTATCTTCACTGCGATTACTAATCTGCTTGCCAAGTAGGGTGATTATGACAAACCAACTTTGGAGAAGAGTCTTTCAAACATTTGCGTGATACTTATAACCGAACAACCGCTTTGTTGTGAATTTTTGTATCATTAAACATTAATTTGTAAACCGCTTTATGTTTTGTGTTCCGTAATGTAAGTAGGTAGGAAGAACAGCCGGAGTACAATGAAAGCAAGCAGAAACATTTAATTTTAAACCGTGAAATAACGTTGTAGCAATGATATGCCCTCACGGCAGTATCCTAGGAATGCCTTTATGTGCAACAAATAGTCCGTATCTGGTTCCCAGATTCGCAAAGGTAGCTACAGCTACATGCAAATATGTGCGCTCAACTTGCGCTCCAGTATCGATTCACTTACAAAATTTTGCATAATCGAAATCGCGATGTTGCGACGCAGACATAAAGTTTGCATAATTTTGTCAAACGTGATATAATCTACATGGCGGCAATCCTGTAATTCTTCGTAGCACCGTTTCCAAGTAACGCGCGAAACATGCGTCGGCATATTCGCAATGCTGTCAGATCAGCTGATATAAATGTCATATATTGCCTAGGTATCGAGAGTAGCACGTCTTCAAACACAACACAATAATAAGACGTGTTCAGTTGCTAGTAGTAAAGTAAAAACCCTACAGAGCATGTTTTATGCGGAAAGGTGTGTTTCGTAATCGGACAATTATAATGACAATCACACATAGTGGTGCCACAACAGCCGAGACCTCGAAGAATGCGAAACCGAGAGTGACCGTAGTCGGCAGTAGACCGTTCACTTTCACTGCCACAAAGGCCTTTGCATGTAGTCCCCGTAGCCTGTATTTAGCGTTATCTTATTACCCACGGCTGGCGGGTCTGTTTGTTTTCGGTGCACGTTTTGTAGTGACTGTTTAATCGCGCGTTTCGGACCTGCGGTTTGGTCACATCGCGCGGGCATAACCACATCCGTTCAGAAGTGAGATCAAAGGTGATTTAGATTTTCACGCCTCGATTGGTCGATAACCATCTCACTGGACTTTCCTGTGATATTTGTGCTGTAGTGTGATTCGGATATCGCGTTCAGTTTAGCGGATCGCGCGTCGCTACGTTGTGAGTGTGTGATTTTAAAATCTGTTGTTATTGTGTTGTGGCTCAGGAAAACTGTGGAATTCGTGATCAAAAGGTGTTTTTTTAAAGGTCAGTAATTCGAATTGATTACAAGTGTAACTGCCTAATGTGTAAATATAATGTAAGATGGTAAATTTACTGATGGGTGTAACAATGCTCAGCTCAAACCACTGGACATAGAGACTTGAAATTTTGCACATATATAAGTTTAGGGATCCTGGCGTACCTACACATGTGATGTAACAGGTAATCCTACCTATGAAAGTAAAATCTATTTGCACTGACTTCGAACATATACAATGTAAATTAAACTAGAGACTAGCCAATAAGATGTTATATTAAGAGAACGAATTATAAGTTATTTTTATGAGAAATAAACTCTTTAAACCGATCCTAACTAAGGAAGGATTTTGGAAATGTCATCCCCTAACAGGGGTAAAATAGGGGATGAAAGTTTATATGAAAGTCCGTCAGTTTTGAAGTTAGGATCTTAAAATTTTGGGTTTAGGAGACTGATCATTAAAAATTTATTGATAGATGGTTCAAGTTTCGAAAATTCCACCCCAACGCACTAAATTTACTATTGAGGCCGATGATGGTTAAAAACAAACGCAACGTAGGTGTTGATGGAATTTCACCCTTAAGGAGATGAAAAGGGGGATGAAATTTTGTATTTTAGTTGTTTATTTACAAAATTTTGTATTCAAGTAGAAATGATAGACACGTGTATCGTGTTATTTCTCTTTTTATTTTATATTACATATTTGACTTTTTTATTGACTCTGCTGCCGCCTGTCTTTCCGACTGTCTGTCTGTCTGCCACTTATCTATCTGCAACATTCTGCAGCCTGCCCTCACCTGACATGTTACAAGAGTTGGAGATAAGCTCGGAGGAGTTGGATCACCTGGAAACCTCACTAATTAAATAATAAATATTCCCCAAGATGCGCCATCTAGTCTCAAACCAAGCAAAGCTTGTAACGTGGACACTAGATTACGGATAAGCATAATAGCTTATATACTTTTTTATCATACAATACAACACCCTAACACAGAACAAACATCTACATTAATCACACAAATGTTTGACCTGGGTGGGAATCGAACCCACAACCTACAGCGCAGAAGGCAGAGCAGTTACACGAATTCGATTACGAATTACCGATTCGGAACATGCCAGCGACTACTTCAACAGAATTGACGCTCAGCGCAGATAAAACAATAGAAAATCAGGGCAATAGCTATGCACAAAGCCCTATATTGTTCCAATAATACATATCTAGAAAAATGGAAATACTCTACGCGGACTAAGTCGTGGGCCAAAGCTAAGCTATAATATAATGACCATTGTGTGAAATTTTTCATGTAAACGAAAGTTTCGAACGTTCAAGATCAAAGAGGTCTTTACTGTAAATTATATCCAGCACGCGACACTATAGATACTGCATTAACGCGACTCTATTACGCCGTACTTGCTGCATAAAGGCATCATTGATCCGCTTAACGTTTCAGCGTTCCAAGACCGTCGTACGATACAATAAAAAAAAACTAGTACATTTTACAATTCGAACACCTGATAATAAAATGTGATGTCGGCAATTGTAACGTACATATACGTACCGTTTCGCTCCGGTTGCGGAGTTTTCAATGGTTGCCGATTCAGGTATTTTTTGTACCACAACGTCGTTATTCTGGCGTTATTGCGGTTGTAATTTTATACGTGCACGAAATACAATGTGTGTTCGACTGTACTGTATCTCGATTAATAATTCATTTGGAGAATGAGCGCTAGTTCGTGTTTGATTTATGCTAGGTTCGTAGATGATAAAATACAATGTAACAATTTACAATGGCATGGTAACCCTTTCAGGGCGGGGTCCTTTTGAGAGGCTTACCGATGTACCGTTTATTGGGACGTGAATATTCGTCCTTCAGGATATCACACAATAGTTTCAGGCGTCAGGTAGCCGACACCTTGTTAGCCCGCCCCACTCGAACGTAGCCGTCGTTGCGTAGAGCTGGGTCGCGGGGTACTGTTTCGAATGGGTCGCATTTCTCAAGATGGCTAATTAGTTACCCTTATCATTATCGTATGCAAAAATATCATGTCCTCTACTGAGAAAACTCTCGAGCCAGTTGAATATCTCGGAACCCTATTTGCCGCAAATAATCTAATGAAGAAATTTATTGGAAGAGAAAATGTACGATGGGGGCTTTGCCTTCATCTTACCTGGTGTCAATTAGAGGCCGAAGGTGGAAGCGCACTTCACCCGGAATCCTCAACAATCTGAGATTGCTTATTGATTCAGGTGTTATTTTGCGGAAATCCATTGTTCAATTTAAATTACCTGAAAACAGAAAGATATTCAGTAACAAATCCGATAAATTCGTTTGAAAACAATTCAAATCGACACGTGTTTCGCCTCTACACGAGGCATCCTCAGGAAATATAGTCTTGCTGCTAAGCTGTCGAGCCCTCTGCCGAGGTATTGCCGATCCGAGCGCTGCGATGCAAACGCGTTTGACATACTTTCAAACTAATTTATCGGATTCGTTGCAAAATCTCTCTGTTTTCAGGTTATTTATATTGAATCTGAAATGGACAATTTGATAACAATTCAGAATTGTTATGGCGAACTAGGTAAGATGCTGGTAGTCCAGCCGGACTTCAACAAAGTCCTACCACCTACCAAACCAACTTTTGTACCAACTTTAATATCATCGAGTAATTCACCACGATAAGGTTGAACGATTCTCTAAAAATGTCCTCTCAAGCATGCAGGGAGGTGTCTAACACACTCGGGCCGCCCGTCTATAACTCATGACTGGGCGCTCTCGGCTGCGTCAATCGCTCAGTGTCAATTCGACCTCCGCCGCCGCGATCTTGCACTCTCTACGGCACCTACAAAGAAATGTACGCCATTTTTCTTGGCGAAATGCAATTAGGATGGGTGCATTTCTCTTTCAGGTCTCGTGGTGCTTACAGACAACGCTCTTGGTTGTTTAATTAAACTCTTGTTACTGTCATCGGTTTGTGGGATTTTGAGTCTGTGCGATCTATCGGTATTTTAGACATGTTTTTTCCACTATGATTTCACGCATAGGTACATTAAGTACTACATAATGTCTTCAAGAAGAGAATGATTACACCTTCTGGGTATGCATGTTTCGAGGTACCTCAGTCAGCGTATTTGTACTTTACTGTTTACTCATGTGCCAAATTCTGCAGCACTACTCTCGTCTGGACACTTTATATTCAGACGTTACATCTAAAAAGTGCACCAAACCAGGACTGGTGTTTCTCGGGAGATCCACTCACAACTCATAACACACATGTACTCGTACACACACTGCTAGTATTTTTATATAGCTGTGTAAACCTTTTTTGGTCTTACTTTATTTTTAAAGTTAATCTAACTATACCACACAAATTTTATAAGAACCCTGTTGGTTTACCGAAATAAATAAATAAATATCAATCGAACATTGTGCTGTACTGTAACTGCCTTTGGTGTTTGTAGACGAAATTTTACACTGAGCTATTTTGTTCTTACTTCATATAGAAAAGTAGGTATCCGATCACACACCCTCGGGAAGCATCTGAATAGAATTTGAGCTTATTTAGCGGTTGATAAGCAAAAAGGTGCGCTAAGCGTCGGCGGTCCCAGACGCGAGACTCCAATTTGTTCTTGTATTTGTGTTTCCTCAGAAATTGCTTGGTTTCTTCCGTTTGCATTTCTCCTTGCTCTGTTTACAGTGGTTTCTACATTTTAGTTGTCATTATTTAACTCGCTACAACACTAAGTATTTGTTGTAAAATAATGTCAAAAACATTATGTTTCGAAAGACAGCTTTTAGTTTGTTATAGTTATGGTCGAGGAAGGTTTGACACAATACTTCGATTCAAAGAAGAAGTCACTTATCATTTACTTATCATTGTACGCAAAGCGCACTGCAGGACGTGGTCAATTATCTTCTAGTCTACAAAGGTAACAAATGAATATTATTTGATTTGTATTTATGAATTAATTAAAACGGCCATAAACCATCTTAAATCTATTATAATTATGAATATATTATTATTTAAATCTATTATTAGTAAATGATTAACACCTTGACATTATCAAGTGTTAATTCTGTTCAAAGTTGTAAGTGGTATAACAATGAATATGAGGACCTGCCTCCCTTAGAAAGCGATGGGGGAGTTTGCCATAAACACACAAAAGCTGATTCCGATCAGCGTTTGTGTGATAATAGCAAACTACCCAGTAAAGCTTGAAAGCAGTACATTAAAGCTTGAAAACTTTTTACTTTTTCCATATAGCTATGTGCGTAGCTTCGCTTCACCTGTAGCATTACCATGGGTTACTGCTGTGAAGTCGTTTGACGTGACTATTAAAATTTTGACAGAATTTCCGAAAAATACGGTAAGTCTCACTCGGCTTTCGCTCGTAGAGTGAGCGAGTAGAGTAGAGTGAGTCTGTGCGTGTATAACAATTATTGGTTCAGCGTTGATCGTTTGCGCTGTAGGTAACGTATTCTATCCTATATGAATTTTGACCGCCTCTGCGGTAGTGGTTCGATCCCCAAGAGGAGTAAAATATTGTGCTTGGTTTGGTTGGTGGTAGGACTTTGGTTAACTCTGCCTGGCTAGCTGGCACCATCTTACCAAATTCTGTCGCTATAACAACAATTCTTAAATTGTTGTGTTCCGGCATTTTAGAGGTAAGGTAGCCAGTTCCTCAGTTTGTTGAGGATTCCGGGTGAAGTGCGCTTCCACCTTCGGCCTTATCATAACTTGAAAATCAGTTTAGATGAAGGCCAAGCAACTCCCCTTCGTGCAGTAAAAAAACCATACATTCTTTCTTCCGACGCTAGCGAGTACCCTGTGTAAAAACGCTACATGCTAAATCTGTATTCCACTCTGCATCGTGTAAAATACTTCTAATAGCTTGAAAATCCTGCGAATCGCGCAACGCTCGCAGGCAATATCTCGATGGAATGTAGTTGCGCAAATTTAACGTACACTAAACAATGCTGAGCCCACGAAATTATGCTAGAGTGTAACTAATCACATACAATCATCCGACCGCAAATGCCAAATGACTGTGTTTCTATGCGGGTACTATAATGTTGCATAATCTAGTGCTTCTATAATATGACATCGATGTCTAAAACTACACTCCACTTTCTCTAGAATTAGCATTAATGTCCGCTATTGATCCAGGTGAGAATAACATTATTAATTTTACACAGCGCCATCTAACTAAGCTTAGCTTGTAATATGGAAACTAGATTACTTACGGAAATAATGCTGAAATATTTTTTTTGTTACACCATAATTGCCATATGATGCAACACCCAGACACAGAACAAACATCTATATAGATGTTTGTTATATAAATGAATATATGAATATATATTCATCACACAAATGTATAGCCTTAGTTGGAATCGAGCCCACAACCTACAGATTACATATTATCTCAGTAATATACTAAGGTACTAAAATATTTTGATTGGAATAAACAACGGAAAATTGTACCAGTTTACGTGTTTGAGAACCTGATGATGATAAAGCTTAATCTAGAATCTACTTGCTAATGCGCACAATCATGACAGTAATTTAACAATTTACAAGGGAAACAGTCGGGACCGTTACAAACGGTCTATAAGTAACTCAAATTGTCTACACCAGTACCAGACGGAGGCGCACCCAGAACACTGGCAGCATTGCTACGCAGAATAGCTATGCTAATTCGCTAGCCTAAATATGAGCTAGCCCTTGGGTGATATACAGGGGAGTTTTTTTCCGAGGCCACTGAGGCGAAGTCTGAAACCCTGAGCGTTATCGAAAAGTCATGCAAGGAGTTACGAGCTATATTAAAAAAAAAAAAGTTCTGCACTAAAGAAAAACTTTTTTTAATAGTTTTTCTGCAAAGGTGAGTTGCATGACTTTTCGATAACTCTCACGGTTAAGAATGTTCATTAATTCGTTCATTCATTCTTTCATATTTAGTTCTTCGCACTACTACCTAGTGTATGCTTGTTTGTTTTGTTTTGTTTCTTAAGCGTACATTTGAGATGTTTATCTATATATGAGTTAAAAGCCTCCCATCCTTTCTTTTCTTTATTCCCTAGCCTTCCATCCTATCTTTTATATAACCCATTTAAGAAAGTCGGGTATAAAGTTTTTTTACTTTGCTTTCATCTCATCTGGTAACAAGTTAAGATAAGGCCGAAGATAGAGGCGCACTTCACCCGGAATCCTCAAAAACTGAGGAACTGGATATCTTACTTCTAAACCGGAACACGACAATTTAAGATTTGTTATTATGGCGACAAAATTTGGTAAGATCCTACCACCAACCAAACCGAGCACAATATTGTACTCCCCCTGGGGATTGAACCCGGGACCTCTGAATCTGAAATCGGTGGGTTGAACCACTAGACCACAGAGGCGGTTAAAACCTTTTATTTAGGTTAGATCTCAACACCCACGTGTTGGGTTTTGAAAGAAAACAGCTGGAGTACGTGTACCTCACCAGGAATTCACTTTTTATTGCACCCAGCAGCTAAAAATGGGAATAAGTTGCCATCTATATAGAAATTCAATACAAACGAAGACGAAAACAAGGTGCCTCATCTCGCCGTCATGATACTGTGTGTGCTAAGCGGCCTCTTCAATTAACCTTTGTTATAGTACTGTTTGCATCTCTGTAAAAAAAATAATTATTCAAAATTATTCAGGATCTTGCTAAAAAAAAATCTCATGAGATAAAGGCCAAGCACGTGTCGTGCAATAAAATATAAATTGTCCGAATATTAATTGTAGAGATCTTACATTTTGCAGATCCTGCAGGTATGGATCATATCCGTATGTATACCCGTCGCGGCGATGTTGGAAAAACTTGTTTTCACCGACCGCCAAAGCATCCTCATAGTACTCCCTTGCCGTTTCCCACGAGGTGAAGGCCCAGTACCAATGGCTGCTCAATTCGTCGTATCTACTTTGAAAAGCCCAGTATGCGCGGGTGACGGCTGCCTCATTTGCTGACTCGTTAATCGCTTTTGTTTCCTCGTAATGGTTATTCATGAACTGAAAAAATAGTGGCACTCCACGAGTGCCGACAAAAGTGAAAACTTGATGTTTGTCGATCTTCGGCGAAGAGAACAGCTGAGATTGTTGGTACTTGAATCCACCTTATTAAAGAACTTCCTCATTCAAATTATCATTGAGCAAGAACACGCCACTCAATCCAACATATTAAATTCAAAAGAAACACGGAAAACTTTCAAGTCAGTTCAATCAACTGGTAGTTGGTTGATTGGTTGCAGTTTTTTCCAATCTCAAAAAATGCCCCCCGCGCCTTAAGAAGTTTACACTTCAAATAATGAAGACCACGATTTATTCCTATCTTTTATCGGCTCTTTAGTCGACTGGTCCCGGAAAAAACTGGCCTTACGGGGCCAGTTGACCTAATGCTTTTAATTTATTACTTTCCTTTAGTCGACTGGCCCCATTACATATTTGAATTATTTAAGCTGATCATTTAAGCGTGTGGATCTTATGAGGAGTAGGGAATACAAGTAAAGGGCTATTGTTACTAAATCTGCAAGTCTAGAGTGATATGATTCCTTTTAGACAAGTGTCCTCTATCTTGTGCCACTTCTTAACTTGATTTTCAAGTTAGTGAGGTCAAGAGCTTGACTATGACCAATAAAAAAAAACTTTGAATTTAATATACTGTCAACTTAAACACCAATGATTAAGGGTTTCTGGATCTATGACTTACTTTTATTGCATGTTTCGACTATGTCGCTACTACCTTGCAGAATTAGATTGCTCTGTAAGCTCGGAGCTTTTAAGTCCTTCTATCCGTTTCTATACCACTCCGATAAATTTACCCACTTTAGTTTTTAAATTGTCAAAGGTCTTATATTAATTAAGTGTCATTATCGTGACAATCCATCATGTTTTTTTTACGCCTGCCTGGCGTCAATCCATAGGAATACTATTTTGGTGTACAATAAGAAATTTTCATTACGATACTTCTACAATCGGTCACGTGATGCTTTGGCATTCTAGCTCTCACATTTACCGGTACATACATGGTTAGGTACGTCCCAAAGTAGAATTATAGAAATATCTACGTATCTGAGTCTTAGACAACAGTCGTCAGTTTGAATACTTATATTTACTAACCTGCTCAAGAATATTGTTGTTATCTCCACAAAGTTGCTTTGGGGATATGTAACTTATGGCTGTCCTCTTGGCAGATTCATGCTCTCTTCTTAACACATCTGGAGACAGACAATTCATCTGCCAACTGCTGACCTTTGGGCTGTTGTATTTGAATATGTTTATCGCGGATTGAAGCAGTCCTTTGTTGATCGATGCATTCAGCTGTTTGGCTTGTATGTATAAAATCTCGATACCCTGGAACAATTCGGTTCTCATGTAGCAAAAATAGTATTACATATTACTACCCAGTTGTGGAATACAATAGAATCGTTTATTTCTGCCTTAAACAATATTTACATCAAAATAAATCTAAATCTTACAACAGACTAATATGATAAAGAATGCGAACATAGGTGGCGGAAGGGTTGCACACTAGTCGCAGATTAAATCTAGATACACGTCTAAGTAAGACCATAATGGATTTCCTAGGTCTAACTAGGTATAGATTTGAATGTCGATACGAGGTCTCTAGCTCTGCCTGGTTTTGGCCTTTTGACGTCACTGAACGACTGGGAAGTACTTGGCACGCATCTCACCTGGTTTCAAGTTAAAATAAAGACGAAGGTGGAAGCGTACTTCAACCGGAATCCTCAACAGTCTGACGAATTGGCTATTTTACCTTAAGAGCCTATGATACGTGAAATGGCTTCGCTTCAGCGATCATATTTTCCACAATACTGTAGCATTTACTTTGAAATGAATTTATGTTATAGTTCAGGATTGATGCATACAATTATATAAAAAAAATTCGGTAGAAAAAAAAATCCAAAGTTGACTCTAATTTGTATCAAAAATATGCCGGAACACATGATAATGCTACATTATAGCTACATTATACAATTTATATCGGTTATACCACTAAGTTGGCAGGCATACGGCCCTCATAGAAAGCGGTAACCGTTGCATACAAATTTCAAAACGCCCTTGAAAACCCCGTACTGTAACTAGTAGGGTGGTACCTGCAACATTGATGATTTGTAACTGTCTACTCCGTATGTGCTGGGCCGGTTCCTCCTTGATTCGAATCCGTCCTCCGCTTTTTTCCTCGCCTGCTGGTGATCTTGAGACAACGATAAGCTGCAGTGATTGGGTACGCCGTTGACTATATCCATCATGTGTTCGATGTACTCGGTCTTTAGTTCGCTGACCATCAGCTTATTGTTCTGGCCATTTGTCAACTCCAGTCTCTCATATTTTGCTTTCAAATCCTAAAACCATAGTGACATCCATGTCGTAAGATACATCCAGTACTGCATTCATTTTTAGTCATATAGATGAGGGTTTTTTTAAATATATTATATCGTTTGAAAAATCAGGTGAGATGAAGGCCAAGCAACTCCCCGTTGAAAATGTACGATGGAGATGCGTTTTGCCTTCATCTAACCTAGTTTCATGTTATGATAAGGCCGGAGATGGAAGCGCACTTCACCCGGAATCCTCAAGTGTCTGAGGATATGCTATCTTGCTTAACATCAAAATAAATGATCTTATTTTCGTATTTGTTAACATGATTAACCAAGTCATTCATTCTCTTAACAATAAACATATAGGTAGTAATGATTTCTTAAAACAAGGAACTAATTGCATAATGCGAGTCCTTGGTGGGTACGTAGTTTAAAAAAAGTAGAATTAAAACGAACATTGTTAAATTTGTCTTTATCGGCATCTTGACCATCAGGGCCAGTCTTCCTGTTATTGCTGAACGCGTTCAGAGCAGCTGCTACAGCGTCGTCTTGTATCTTCTGAAGGTCGAGCTCATTGACGCAGAGTGGTTTACCCATCGTTACAGCTTCTATTGCTTGTTCATAAGCTGCATTACCGCGTTCTATAGCGTTGAATGTCTTGAGCCTGTTTATCTCTATGTAACTATTTTCCTTGTCTTTCAGCTCCTGTGAATTTAGACTATTATTTAAGAACTAGTCATATATTGTACTTCGAGCAAAACCGCACGGTTAGCTACAGTAAACCAACAGTAGTTTGTCGTAGTGCGCGTAACAGTTGTACCTATCAGATAATTATATATTATGATACCGCAAAGTTCGGACACGTACACTGATGGATCTGACCCACATTTAAAGAAAAAATAAAGTCATTTTAAGGGTTCACGTTTCATTCAATTAAATTAATGTAAATTTAATTCATTTGTTGTTATAGCAGCACTAAAAATACACACTGAGTGAAATATTCAAATACCTATTACGGTTCATGAGATACAGCCCGTTGATAGTTAGATTGATGGACAGCGGAGGCTGAGAGGGTTCCGTCGGAACCCTTTGGATACGAAATCCTAATAATAGCAAATATCTCAGGTAATAGTTGCTCAAGTTCCCTGACAAAATCCTTTACCGGACCTGCCTAGTTATATGTGAAGTTTTAAGGTGGACAAAAAGGCATAAATGGGTCGATGTCTCGGTAACGAACCTGCATGAACTCTTCGAGCTTTTTGTCAACCGTCTCCTTCTCTCCCAGCAGCCTCTTAGCCTGGAAGGCAGAGCGAGATGAGGCGAGCTCTCGCTGAAGTATGTTGATGACTTCTAGAGCAGGCATGCTCGGCGCATCTGATCCGCACGCTGCCTGCATGCTCTTTTCAAATTGCTCTCGAATTTGTTTCGCGGCTAACAGAAAACCGGCTTCCGATGTTGCCTAGGATTCATAACAGATGGAGTTTTTTAAAAATACTATCAAGTAGTTATTGTACACAAAATAAGAGTTGAGGAAGGTAATTATCCTAAAGATGTACATAGAACTTAAACCTTAATAGAAAGTATTAAGTAAGTATAATAAATATTTAACAGGATAAAATCGTTCTTAGTTCAAAGGAAATCCTACGAATGACAGGAGCAAAATCCCGGGTGGTACACTAGTTGAAACTCCTTCGTTCACGTTTGTAACTAAGATTTAATAACTGGTTATGTATCAGGAATGAAACCGGCTTATAATATACACATATGTAATATATAAAGAGCGTTACAAACGGCCTATAGGAAACTCAACTATTCTGAACCAATACCAGACGGAAGCGTGCCCAAGACACTGGCTTCATTGCCACGCTGAACAGCTATGCTAATTCGCTACTAAATAAGAGCCAGCCCTTTGGTCACGTGTCTCTTCAATCAAAAGTCGCAAGATTTTTAAATTGGACGGCACCGGCTCCCCACGGATCCAAGGTCTCGACCCCAAAAGGCTCAAATAGATAAGCTCTGTCGAGACCACTATACTTGCGCCCTTGGTGATCGTCGACCGAATCAGACGCCCCACCAGCCCTAATTGATGTCCCAGACAGATGAGGTGTCGCAAGAGTGTCGACGCAGGTAGCGTCCCACATCAATGACCTACCACGACGACAATTCCCAAGGGACAAGAGTCATACCGTCGGGCCGCTTACCATCATCACTTTACAGACCATTCTGCTCTAGAACGGCTGGAACATGACACTGGTAAAAGATCGACAGATAGTAGATAGTAAATAGTTTACTGATGAAAATGGTTGAATCACCTGAAAAATAGTCGTTGTGTTCGGTGTGTCTGCACTATTGAACGCGGTCATGTACGTCTTGAAGTAGGTGCACAATTCCTGGCCGGTCACCGGCTCTCCGTTCAGCCGTTTGATGCATAACTTATCTGGGCTAAAGATCGACGACGATAGCTCTTTAAGCACATTGACGAATTCGGGGGTCATGTCTGAAAACGTTGAAACCACAGGTTTAAACCAACTTTTAATGTGAAACTGTTTCTCACGCTACACAATGATTAAATACAATGTAGTCAAACAATATGCCGTGGCGGTTGCGGCTTAAGAATACACCCCTCGAATTCAGCTCATGGATGTCGTAAAAGCCGACTAAAGGATTATATATCATTTTTGATTGTATGGTCCTTTAGTCGGCTTTTACGACATCCAAGAGCTCTCACAACAAAGGCAGCAGTTTCTTTCTGTATATTATATACCTTTACCGCGATCACTCACCCGCTTGCCAAGTGTGGTGATTATAGCAAAACCCTCTACGAGTCAATTTTACGCAATGCGATCTAATAATCAAAGCTTGTAATACGGAAACCGGACTACAGATTGTATCTGTAATCTAACTGAAAAATGGTCGTTGTGTTTGGTGTGTCTGCACTATATCGGAACTGGATAACAAATTGTATCTGTAATCTAGTGCCTAGGTCTAGTAGTTTGCCCACCGGTGTCAAATCCAGATGTCGCGGGTTCGATCCCCACCAATTTGTTCTTGGTTTGGTTGATAGGACTTTGTTCAAATCCACCTGGCTAGCTACCACCATCTTACCTAAAACTGTCGCCATAACAACAATATGAAGTTGTTTGTTCCGGCATTTAGATGTAAGATAGCCAGTTCCTTAATATGTTGAGGGATGAAGTACGCTTGCACCTGCGGCCTTATCATAACTTGGTGAGATGAAGACCAGCGCTTCCCTAGACAATACTATTGAAATACTTTTTTTTGAAAATACGAAGCCGAAGAAAAATAAAAATTCAAATGCACATTAATTATTGCTGTTAATGTTTTCGTGTCTATAAGTATCTGTTCATTATTCAATTCAATTATATCTAAAAAAAATTATAACTAAAATCGGAACATGCAACTTACCGGTAGCTTTGCCCTTGAAATCGGGGCGGGCTACAGCAAGACCTGGATGTGGCATCAGGAAGCAGCTGACCTTTTCGAAGCTAGCTAAAATGTGCTGACGTATATCTCTCAATTCCTGCGGTTGGCTCGGATCGGCCTGGAATATTACATTCTTGCGTATTTCTCGTTGAAAAAAAGATCAAAGAAAAGTACCTTAACTTTTTGTGTGAAATGGTGGGCTGCATATTAAGTAAATGGACAAAGAAAACAAGTAAATCGACTTTTCGCGGTAGGGAAAAGGTAATTATCATGATAATGATATTGTTAGTCTCTATGCAAGATTAGTTCGCGTTTTCATCGTTTACCTTTAACTTTTCCGCTAAATAGGAGCTCCCGCCTGCTTGCCCGTAATCATATTCCCAATTGTTCATCCAATCCCTGATGAGAAACATCAACTCTTGGAATGCTTTTCCATTTTGATCCTTAATCAGTTTCCCGTAGTCTGTAAACAACTGTAAAAAAACATGTTGTCCTCGTCAAAGACAAGACTTCATAGTTGAACAAAATAAGAAAAATGAATGAGCTGGTAGACAAGACAGCTTATGAACCGTTGGATTTCCCAAAATCCTTCCAGTGTAGGAACCAATCATAATTTCATACCTCTGCTGACTTTTGACTTGGGCTTTGCGATTGGGATTTATCACTAATTAAACGAAAAATCGGCCGTGGCGGTCGCGGCTTAAGAACCGACCTGGAGGGGTCTCGATCCGCCTGCCAAGCGCAGTGATCAGCCCATTAGTGTCCAGCAGTGGACAGTGGCGAAACGCCAAATACTTGACACAATTGTGAATCTATTTTTAAACATACTTTATACACAGAATTATTGTGTTTTCGAACTTTACCTGAAGATTTTGAAGATCTTCCTCTGTGACGTTGTGTTTGATATTGTAAACCTGCGTGGACGATATAACACTGGACAGCGCAAAAATTGTCGAATTGTCGCGAACTGTGCTGCTGCTGTCAAAAGTTCCCTGTGTATCCATTAACAGAACTGCTACCTGTAATTTTGCGTACGTGTGTGTTACCTGTGTTTTTATTGTATGATAGATAGATAGATAGATAAACTCTTTATTGTACACCAAAAAACAAAAATAAACAGACAAGCAAGAAATACACTTAAACTAGGTACAATGGGCCTTATCGCTAAAAGCGATCTCTTCCAGGCAACCTTTGGATGGAAAGGATAGTAAAGAGCAGACAAAGCGGTGTACTAAAATAAACATTAATTTATATAGCTACTTATTAATAATAACAAAACATACAATACATTACAAAATATCCAATCATTACTAAAAAAATATACATAAATAGAAACTAAAACAGCAGTAGCGAACGAGACAATTATAAGTTGGTCGAGGAAAAGTAATGACAGCGTATTTTTTTTTTTTAATGTAGATTGTTTTGGAGGATCTGACCAAAACGGGTAGTGAGTTCCACAAGCGCACAGCCTCAACAGTAAACGAATTAGCATAGAACACTGTGGTGTGGTGTATGAAAGGGAAGCGCTCGGAGATGAAGGCATCTCACCTTGTTTCAAGTTATGATAAGGCCGAAGGTGGATGCGCACTTCACCCGGAATCCTCAACTACGTGGGGAACTGGCTATCTTACCTCTAAATGCCGGAACACAACAATTTAAGAATTGTTGTTATGGCGTCATTCTTAGGTAAGATGGTGGTAGCTAGCCAGGTGGACTTGAGCAAAGTCGTACCACCAACCAAACCAAGCACAATATTGTACTCCCCTGGGGATCGAATCCGGAACCTCTAGATCTGACACCGAAGGGTGAATTACTCGACCACAGAGGCGGTAAAAACGAAAATGTGGTTAGTTTGTAATCACACTAATAATAGTACTGGCACTTTACAAAACTTTTAGAAACGTACTTTTTGCTGAGACGGTAATGTGATGATGTACGGTTCCGACCACATGAGGATCCCAGTGGTATTCCTCTGAGAGCCTCCTCGCCAGCTAAACCCGGTGAGCTCCTGGTTGGCATCGCCCTGCCATGAGCCATCGGCGCGGGCTGACGGCTGGAACATTACAATATGTTTTAAGACACTTGGCGTTCATCTCACCTGTGGAAGCGCTTTTCACCCGAAATCCTCATAAGACTAAGGAACTGGCTAACTTACCTCTATATGACGGAACATAACAATTAAAACTCACCGATGCAGAAAGATATCTCAGGAGGAAGTTTAGAAGAAATGATTTCCCGGTGCGGAAGGCTCCGACTACGCTCACCACCGCCACTGGTAGGTTTTTGACATCTTCTCTCAGCAAGATTTTCTCTAGTTCCCTCTCATTCAGCTTGTAGGAGTGGTCTTCTTCCACCGTCACCAACTGAACGCCATGTGGCATCTCCATTGTCCTATAAAATGGATATTAAACCGACTTCTATCGTGATTTCTCTACCTATGCCCGTAAAGTGTTGTTGGTAGGTCTACCGCCCCAGGTGTGGTCAGCACATCATGTTAAATAAATCACGTATCTCATATCACGGCATTCATCGCACTTCCTTCCGTGATCAATACCTGACATCAAGCTAACCTGTTACCTCCTAACTTTTTGCTCACTAGCACGTGACACCACTTGGACCCATCCTCTTTTGTGTGTACCTTAATTCATCCATTTTGGATACACCACATATTGTGTTTGTTTTCATATGAACACAATATAAACTTATTTCAAATTTACATACCACGTGATTGTATGTAAATGACCGCTTCAGACGAACAAACCGGAGTGAGTTCCAAAAAAACATGGTATCAGTATTATATAGGAGTTGTGGTAACTCCAGCTCCTAGATAGTGGTTCCAGATAGTCTTATCGCGGTGACTGTTCTAGTGTGAAAAAAATGATAGAGAAC
Source organism: Venusia cambrica (assembly GCA_951394065.1). Lineage (NCBI taxonomy): Eukaryota > Metazoa > Arthropoda > Insecta > Lepidoptera > Geometridae > Venusia > Venusia cambrica. Next base: position 14,093,448 of record OX596035.1, read on the forward strand.
TTTAACCACAATCAGGTCGGAATCATCATCATTAGCGGTTGGTACTCACTGCTGGGTTCTTATTTAGTACTGTCTATAGGGTTCTTTTGATTCAAATGACTGTAACAATTGAGTTTAGTACCCAAACCCAGTAAGCTCTGAGTCCTAGATACGTCTATTTAATATTATCAAATGACATACCCATATTTTCAAATGACGTCATCCAGTCCACAACTATGTGATGGAAGCAAGCAGATAGCCAGATTTAGTTAGCGGCCATAAAGATAAAGCCCGGAGACAGCCGCTTCTAACATAACCTTCTTACGGCCGGTCAAAAATGGGTAATGAAATACGTGCCGGGTTTCAATAAAGCTTAGTTTCTCTCGCCGGGTAAATTATGACTGACCGATAGACACTTTTGTTCAACGTTCAACCCCTCTGTGGTTCGCCGGACACAATGAATTATGCGGGCATGTGTCATAGGCTCTGTTTTATTCGCGCTGTCGATCCGCGCGGGCGGATATTTTTTACAGGCCATTCATCAAGTGTCGCGCCATTTAATCTAAACATCATGAATTTTTCAAGCTTGACAAGCATATTGTATGAGATACAATTTTATTGCTTATGTTTCACACTTTGTTACAGGATTATGTTGTCAATACGATTGTGATGCAATTTTTGCGGCTATATTTTTGGGGCTTGTCATATTTTTCTTTCATGTTTATGGCTTTTTGCTATTGTGTTGATTGTACCATGTTCGATGATTTGTTTAATATAGTGTGCAGTACATGACCATTATACCAAATGAGTATTGTGTTGGTTATCATTTAATACAATTAAATGATAACCAACTTTTATTTATTTTATTTTAAAGGGATTTTGGTGCACTTTCCCCCCCCCCTCTTACCCCCTCTGTGGTCCGGCGGTTCGATCCCCGGAGAAGCAGAGAAGTACGATTTTGTGCTTGGTTTGGTTGGTGGTAGGACTTTGTTTAAGTCCGTCTGGCTAGCTACCACCATCTTACCTGAGTCTGTCGCCATAACAACAATAAAATTATGAATTGTTGTATTCCTTCATTTAGAGGTAAGATAGTCATTTCCAGGGTGAAGTGCGCTTCCATCTTAGGCCTCATAACTTGATCACAAATGAGATGAAGGCTAAGCGCTTACCCGTCGTATAAATAAAAAAAAAGATTTCATCAGTTGCGCTTTACCGAACCAAAGTAAAGTAAGTTTTTTTTTTATTTACGTTGTGTCGGCTCTTGACCACGAAACTTACTCAGTGAGATCTACGATGGAGCGAGCCTACCCAGAAAGTGCCTATTAACTCTCTTCTTGAAGACATCAGGGTCGTATCACAGCGGAAATATAGACGCTGGGAGCTTATTCCAAGTTCTTGCAGTGCGCACAATAAAAGATTATTTAAAGCGTTTAGTTCTTATGCGTGGGATATCAACCAGGTTGGGACGATAATAGGCTGTGCGTCTGAAATTTCGATTGAAGAACGGCGAAGGCGGTATAAGGTCGTGAAGCTCCTGAGCACACTCACCGAAGTACAATCTGTAAAACACCGACAAACACGCAACCTTGCAACGATGGCTCAGGCTTTCGAGCCTTGCTTTGGCAAGGTACTCTTCACCTATGAGCCTCTTGGCTCTGCGCTCCACCGAGTCAAGTGCGGCAAGTTGATATTTGGCTGAACCAACCTACCGAAGGTGGCTGCAATACTCCATACAGGATCGAACTTGAGCTTTATATAAAGTCAAAAGTTGATCAGGTGTGAAATATCGCTTGACTTTATTTAGAAAGCTGGTCATTCTTTTTGGCCGCAATTTGCGCTTTAGACTCGTTGGAGGTGCCAAAGTTGAGGCTAGCCGTCAACTCCATGCCAAGTAGGGCAAGGCTTAAATACAAAAAGTTTGAAAAAGCAAGGTTTGAATACAATAAAAAACAATAGAAACTTTAGAAAAAATGTTTTGTTCCACGGCAATCGAACCCGCAATCCAAACCACCAAACTAGACATTAGTCGCACGCTATTCGCGTTAGATACTGGTTATTACTGAATTTCCGAGTTCGACCGTATATGTATATCGATGTCCAAATGTAGATCCGGCGTAAACTTCCATTATTCAGATTGGTAATTGGAATTTCCCGCGTGACGTGTTGTAGTTTACCTACATGTTAGGCTATGCACCTGTCTGAATGTTTAACTACTCTATTGATTGGCATACTATTAATTTAACGCAGATTCTATAGTTCCGGTAGAAGCAATTGCAAAGAAAATCCATCAAGCAACACATGTTTTAGTTCTGTGGAATGTCCATAGGATTTACAAGCCTCATGCTCAGTTGAGAGACAAGAGCCGAGAGGGCAGAGAGTCGAGAAAGGCCAAAGATCGGGACCAGTGGCGCACCTTGGGGGAGACCATCCAGCAGTGGACTGTGATAGGATGATGATGATGATGATGATGATGATGCTCAGCTGATTGTAGCTCTGCTTTCTGCGTTGTAGTAGGTTAAGAGTTCGATTCCCGCCCAGACCGAACATTTGTGTGATGAATGTATATATCTGTTTGGTGTTTCGGTGTTGTATCATATCAACTATGTATTTAAAAAATAAATCTTAGCTATGTTTAGTTTGGGGATAGATGAGGTTAGATGGCGCTATCTGAAATTAATGTCCTGGAATATTTATGTATTTATTTGAAATTGGTACAACTTTACAGTATTGACATAGGTTGATATTATAGGAACCGAATTCAATACTGACTACTAGGTTACCTAGTAAAACCGGTCAAGAGTACGTTGGGCACAATCACGAGGGTTCCGATACAACTCAACTTTAGTTTCTTATTTCTCAATTAGTTCGGGATCCTTAGCGCGTCTATCCATTCTGCATAATGCCTGTCTTAGTTTTCAGCTTTTCTGACACCTAGAAAAAATGTGGAATTGAGTAAACTATGGACCTCAAAGATGAATTATTCAATTTCCTTTTACCTTAGCTATAATTGTTTTATGTATCCTTGTGTTTTAATAATAAAATAAATATTAATATACAATGTACCTACATAAAACGAAACAATAGACCTGAGATTCGCCTTGTACCAGTACCTTGTATGAAACGGCCACACAAGGTACTGAGCCAGGGCATAATGTATGCACGAAGTGAACCTCCCTTACATTTAAAATATTAATCTTGGTATGGAAAGAATACATTGTCATCATCATTTCCAACAAAAAACTTTATGCATTAAAGCAAGACATTATGCTAACGGTTGGGCGCTCCGCTGCGCTCCACTTACATTAAATCCATCTGAATTAGCGCAACGACAACGCGAGGACATTACGTAGCTCGTAAGTCCTTGCAGTAAATCAAGCGCACATTGCGGCGGCTAAAGGGGATTGCATCGCGAGAGTCGATACATTCTCAGAAATGTGCGCGGTGCATTGCGAAAATAATGCATTATTGTGTCTGATAAGACAAAGTATTGTGTATTGCATGCTGTTTATCTTATCTGCATTTGGGAAATTGCGTAGTGAGCCCGTATACGGGTGATGGTTTCCAAGTATGCTTATGTAATCGCCATTTTGGATATGTGTATTCTTGACTCGTAATAGTTGAGCTGTGGTTGTGGGGTTCACTATTGACTCAAACGACCAACATCTTTCTAGTGAAGCTTGGAGGGAGAATAGATGAGAAATTACTACTCAGCAATTGGAAGCCCTTGGCCTTCATCTCACTTGGTGTCAAAAATGAGGCCGAAGGTGAAAGCGCACTTCACCCGAAATTCTGAACATACTACTTTCAGTCACTACAAGTTGTTGAGACGATTTGTACCTATCGCTGACTTTCTTAGTACTTTCCTATACGTTATGCCTTCGTGGTGTTGATTATATCTCTCATCTTTGTCCTGTCACTATGCTTACTTTAAATCGTTAACCAGTTCCTTGTAAACGTTCAATTGCCGAACTCATCGTTTCGCTTACCTTTATCATGAATACTGGTAATAACTGGAACTCTCGTCTGTTTACACGCACCAGAGTCTTCAAGCCCAGAGTTAATAGGTTCCTTACGCCACATCTTTCCTTGTTTTGAAGTAAGCTGATGGTCCAGCGCTTGGCTATCATATATATCAATACAAATAAATAGTCGTATCATTGAATCTAATTTCTGACTACAACCTGCGGAATTGGTTTAATCAAATTTGTTTTTATTTGTTGCAGGTAAGTGTATATACGTGAAACATGGCGCAACTTTAGGACACGGAGTTACATAGCAACTACTGTGGTAAGTAAGGGGCCTCTGGCTGGCATGTGTGTCCCTATTCCAGCCTCTTTGAGTCTTCTTTTTACGGTTTAGTGCTACTTTCACTTGCCGAAATTCCTGAAGCGTAGTTCTGACCTCTGAAGCAGTAAAAGTACGTTTTCTTTGAACACTGATTGACAATAAACCGATCGTCCAAGGCTCTTGCGGCCTTGCCCTATACGTCTCATGTACTCACCATTCTGCCGGTATAATCAAACGTTGCGATAAGATCGCAAAGTGCACTGGAAGGAGAGTGGAATCAACTCTTCTTTGTTGAATTCCTCTAATTATGTCCATGAGTGTATTTCAGAGTCTCCATCAAGTCAGCAGTCGGTCAAAGTGACAACTGCGAACAGGAAGCTGTGTCACGCTGCACCATTTTTTTGCGTTCTTGCCCGTGTTTTTCTGGTATCTGCAGTATGACGTATGCCGGGAATAAATATTGCGACAAAAATGGGGGCAGCGTTTTTCATACGAGATACTGTTTGTGTTTGTTTTCTGCGGATAGCGTCGTGCGTCGCGTCATTTGCGTAATCGACTTTTTATTTATTATTTTCCGCGGCAGTATTCCTGTTATCGCGATGTGTCATCGTCATTTTAAACTGCGATCCCTCTTATGTGCGTGATGTAAATTGGTTTGTGGCCGATACATTTCGTCCGAACAAAGCGAGTCGCTTAGCGTAACAGTTTGCAGTTTAGTAATAAACTGCAAATCTGCAACGCGAGTAGACAGCTATCTCTTTTAAAAGTAAAACTCGTTGGTTGCTGTCGCCACGTGTTGTCGTAATTTTAAACTGTGATCCCTCTTGTGTGCGTGGTGTAAATTGCTTTGTGGCCGATGAATTTAGTCCGAACAATGCGAGTCGCTTAGCGTAACGGTTTGCAGTTTAGTTATAAACTGCAACTCTGCAACGTAGGTAGACAGCTAAGATCTCTTTTAAAAGTTAAACTCGTTGGGTGTTGGAGATCGCGCGCGGGTTTTGTCACAATGTTATGATTTCGACCACAGTGGCTATCAGTGGCTATGTTATCTATTCAAACATAAAACAAATTACTTGATGGATGCTGTAAAACACTCACGATGTGTTTTTCATGAGAGCGGGACGCTCAGCACCCAACGATTTCAGTTATAAAGATAATAGTGATGCTTCCCTTTAGTGCGTTCTGATGCGGCTCACTTCTCTTTATCTTGTAAGTAAATGTACAATACGGTGCTAATGTTGTGAAATACAACACTCAACGAGCTAAATATTTTATTGCAACGGAGAAGGCTTTAACTTCAAGTAAAAATATTATTAAGTAAAACCCCGGTTTAATATTTACCTGAAAACGGAGAAACTCCGAATCCTGAGGTATTTGTTTAAATTTATTTACTCTCTGTTTGTGCAAAACAAATGAATACACAATTTTTTTTACATAAAAAGCGTAAGTCTATTCAAGCTTTAACTGTGCGCAAACTAAGTGTAAATATTTGCATTTATTATTAAACAAGTACAGTAAACAGACATGTACGTAATCCGATAAATTGTGAATGATTAAATAGGGACATTAATATGGGTGAAAGCATTGGAGTCGTATAATTTCTACCCATAGTTACAAGGGCTACGTATATAGGTGGTATACACACATCAACAATGTCAAGGGATATAGTATTAATTCCCTCATAACTATTCAATTGAGTTGTTTCTAAAGTTAGTTCTTCAGACAAACTTACTATAGCATATTTTTTAAAATCAAATAAAATGTTATTGTTTCATTAATGTTGACTCTATTTTTCTTTATTTCTAATTATGTGCCATTGGTGTAATGTGAGTAAGAGCTGGAGCCTTATGCGAATAAAAAAAAAAACAATAATAAATCCTGCTGTCGGATGGTTTTTTATTAAATGAGAAGGGCATAAAACAAGCTTTAATTTAATATTTTGTAATTAAATATTCAATTTAAATTTTCTAAAATTAAAATTCACGTTATTTCATAATATCCTTAGACATTGTTGATGTGTGCATGTGTCGTGGCCATATCGTAGATTTGCTTACTTCATGAAATGCGATCATTTCATAATATTCTACACAATATAACCTAATATGACCATATCATTAAATCGTCAACATTTAAAGATTTTGTAATCCTATTTGTAAGATCCGATCCATAAATTCATAGTACTCGAAAACCTTTTCATCGTATACTCTTTTGTTATCAATTTCTTCTTCATTTAATGACAATTAACGCAGAATGGCCGCTAGAATACCAAAAGGTATTTTGCGATAATACCATTGTCTTAGTGAAGCGATTAGTTCACATAAAAAACATGTAAAGATGTGGCCCAAGATGGAGTACGCTTTTCTAAAAGGAACCAGGGCACTATGACAATCGAACGTCATTTTTGCATTAAAAAACGTGCAATCCGACAACAGGTCCTTCATGTTTCGTTTTCCGTAATAGACCTCCAGTTCACTTTGGAATTGACGCTAACATTGTACTGTGGTATTACTCACCATTGTTATAGTAACTTAATATCTGTTGACGTAAAAACATCGTAAAGAGCGTTATCGCGAACGTTCCTGTCGGCTCGTTAATATAAAATTACAGCCGGCCATAATTAGCCGTCGTTAAAATTGAATGAATCGTAAAATACTTAGTTATTGCTCTTAAATAGAGGAAGCAGTTACTGTACCGAATTACGGTTAAAGTAAAGTTTTTTAATCAGGACTTTTATATGTTATTACTCATACATTTGAAACAGAACTATGAACGCCCGCGACAGGGAATGTGTGGGGGCTAGTTTACCACAAAATAATATAATATAGCGTTAATTCTATTATGTAAGCAAATTTATAATTATTATTAGGTACACAAAACATGTGATTAACTATGATAAATATATATGCTGGTTTCATGGCAGCTGGAGGCGAATTCCATGTTTCCACTTATAAGTTACTAATTAGATGAAAAACAAGCCCACCAATAGACCCTACACTGTCATTGGTGCGCAACGAGGAATAAAAAAATAACTTACCTACGAAACCTAAAGCGAACCAAGACGGGTATGTGGAAGTACTTTGGTGCGCTAAATCTCGGGTCGCTTCGTCTGGGTGCGCTACTAGGAATACCTCATTTTGTTTTGAAGACCATGTTGATTGTTACATGATAAATATTTAAATATAAAATAATTTTGTATTAAAACTACATAATAGTGCACGAACTTTACAGCCAACTCAAAAATGCGCTATAAGTAGAGCTTACGACAGCTAACGTGTTAATAATAAAAATGTTTTTTATTTTATTTTATTATCAGCTACCTATACCTGTCCCACTGGGCAAATGCCTCTCCCCACTCCTTGCAGACCTTACTCTGAGTTGTTTTGTTTGAATATAAATATTACAGGACAATAACTCCACACAGCAGCATCTAGTCGAGACTAAGCAAAGCTTGTAATATGGGATCTAGATCTCGGAAATAATACATACCCTAGTACATTTTTTAATAGGATAAGTGAAAAAGGAAAGCATCGGTTATTGCTTGGTTATAAGGGCTCGCGAGGTCTACTATTCTTACAGAACCACTAGTTTACAATGGTGTTAGTGGTATGCAAATTTGAGAACCGTTGTAAACTAAGTTAAATACTTTCCATACGACAACTTTTTTTCTAAAAACATCCTCAAAGTGATGGCGAGAACAATTTAATACTACCTACTTCTATATACTATATACTACTGCTGATTATAAAGTTTCCCTAGCCGAATTGCCTTTTACCAAGCTGTACTCAAGTTCGCGCTACGAATTGCCTTTTACCAAGCAGTACTCAAGTCCGCGCTAACTGTTTAAAACACGCTTGGGATAGAGAACCCTTCGAAAATAAAGCGTTAAGTGACGTAATGAATTCCCGGTTGAATTTTCGTCATAACGAGTGAAAATGTTGGTTTCACGCGTAGTTCAAATAGGATAGCTAGTTTACGAATTAATAATCTCTTGAACTGAATATTCTAAGCACTTGGCGATGTTTCTCTTAATGATGTCCACGTTTTGGTGTTACATTAACTATGTGAAATTCTGTCGCCATAGCAACAATTTTTAAATTGTTGTGCATTTAGAGGTAAGAGGTAAGCAGTTACCTCTTTTACCCGTCGTAAAATAAGACGTAACGCTAACGTAACGCTATAAGACGTTGTGGTTAGGCCCCTGAGATGGAGAACGCTTGTCTAAAATGAACCTATTATCATATTACCTCGATTTTTGATGCATCAGTCAATAGTGTGCAATCTATTTTCTTTCGAGGGTGTCAAATGATTTGTGAACCAGTCAATAAAAAAAAACACGTCCACTTCAATGTCTCAGCTGGTTGATTGTTTTGTTGGCCTAAAAATGTACCTCTGAACAAAAATCGATGTGTCTATCGATGGTCTGTAAGCACTCCGTTGCAGCTTGAGCATTAGATCGGCTGTATTTGGAGTACAGACCCAAAGCTCTTTAACAACCGCAAAATAACGTCTAAACGTTTTAAGAAAGTGCATGAAAGGACCAAAACCAGCAGAGTGATCTTTCACTCCACTGGTTCACATTTTTCAAGGCGACTTCCGAAGAAATACCTCAATCTAATCGATGGTAATGTCCGTGGAAGGAAAGCGTATAATATTTTCACTGTGCACTCTACAGGGAGTGCTCACCTATTTAGTCGGAGTTGAGGTTTATTGTGAGCTCAGGGATGATACTACCACGAGTTACCATAATCAAATCGTTTGACATTACTTCGTCGTAATATTTTTTTTTGTTTGTTATACGAGTAGAATATTTTACCCTCGTAAAGACATTTTACATTTCACTTACATTATAAAACATCTTAATTAAGTTATTACAAATGCTTCGACAGAGAGCGTAGGTAAGTAAAACTAATATTCATAATTAAATAGGTAGTACGAGTAGGTACGGTAGTACGAATTTTATAAATACAAGTAAGTAGGTACTTGATATAAAATATATTAGGTATAGTTAAAATATATATGGAATATCTACATATACTGTACTTACATTTGTGTAAATACTTGCGTTTGTGTAAGCACAGTAGGCATTCCTATCCTAGCCAGCCAAGAAATTTATTTCCGGTTACCCGCAAATACAGTTCGTCTTATTCTCCACTAACCTACGAGTACTATAACAAAAGCTTGTTTGTCATGCCACAGAGTAATGAAAATTATGGTTTCTCAGTTGTCTCATAGCTCAGTTGGTAGTACATCTGCCTTCTGCGCTGTAGGTTGTGGGTTCGATTCCCACCCAGAACAAACATTTGTGTGATGAATATAGATGTTTGTTCTGTGTTTGGGTGTTGTATCATGTAGTACGTATGTATTTACAAAAGTATTTAAGTATTTATCCGTTATCTAGTTCCCATATTACAAGCTATGCTTAGTTTGGGGCTAGATGGCGCTGTGTGAAATTAACGTCCTGTAATATTTAAAATTTAATATTTAAATCAAACTATCTTGTTAAGATGCTTTAAAAGGTTTCTTGGTTTTTAAATTCTATAAAGAACTTTATTTGTTTTAATTTAAATATACATAGTAGGTACCTATTAGATATTCAAAATCATATATGCTTTAGTATATAAGATCTTCGCTTGATTTAATTTTATTCGTATCATATTCACTTTCCTTGTGAACTTGTAGTTTTTTATATATATGTATATCTATAGAAAAAAGTAGCTAGCGAGTACAGTTTTCAAAACTCATGGTAGATGTATTAGTTTTAGTGTGGCGCAACGATTAGAATACGTAAGTGAGGTTATGTATGCGTGTTGTGTTTATGATGCACTAAATAAAGATTGATTCTGGTTACTTGAATAAATCATAAGTAAATAAAGGCCATGCGCATCCCTTATCGTTTCATATCTTGTATATTCATTTGGGTGTTTTATTGTATCGTAAGTAGGTACGTATGATCAATATAACAAGAATATAAGTGTTTGTATTCTCTGGCATCTAGTTCCCATATTACAAGCTATGCTACGTTTGGGGCTAAATTGCATTGTGTAAAATGTCTAGTTACATATATATTTTATATAATATGGTAAACATATTTGTTTATCGTAGGTATCGCATTTGTTACCAAATCGTTACGCTTGACAGAAGCGAAGGCAGGTGTGGCCTGACAACAAGACTCGCATTTTCGCCAATAAATTATTAACATCCTAAAACATACAAACTTTGCTAAAAAAAGAAACAAACCAAGTGACTCGGATTTCTTTTAAATAATTAATCAAGAAGAAAATGAGCATGTTCTGGGTAAGCACGCTCTATCGTAGACCTTATACATGCCTATGCATGTTGAGGTCAAGAGCTAGAAAAAAGTGTACTTACAAGCTTTTGTTATTCTAGTAGCCATTCTGCAATGATACCATGATTATAGAGAAGCGATTGGTTTAGTAGAATAGGGGCCCAGGTTTGTTGGTTGGTCCCGCGTCACCCGTTCGGCGGCTAGACAACCAACCCAGTAAAATCACAAAAGCGACGCAATTCTAGTTTACCTTTTAATTAAGATCCGTTCTCCGACTTAACTAGGGCTTAAACAAGTGGCGAAGCGTGGCTCTTTCTAGCTCAGGTGAGCTTAGCCGAGGGAAATCTATTTAAAACGCCAGCGGATCTATAAAATAAACACCGCGAAGATCCCGAGATAGGTAAGATTGATTGCCTCGTCGAAATGTAAATGTCGAGTGTTCTCATAATAGCGGTTATCATTCATAGATTTCCATCAGGAAATGTTGCTGCTGAAGAGCCGGTATCGTGTACGGAAATGGGAAGTTGCAAAGAAAATAGGCGACATCCGACGAAAACGGTCATTACGTTAATGCGAGACTAAACTTGATGGATGATCTCACGAAAATCGGACCCCAAGGTTAGTTGTCACTCACAACTGTCACTGGTGTAGTTTCCTCATCGAAGATGGAGGGCTGGAGGATTTAATGGGAAAAGCCGCTATTACGATTCCTTCGTGCGTTGTTTTTTACTAGCCACTGCTACCCAACTTACTATGCATAATTAGTAGTGATAATTCAGCGCCTGTGGTCGTTGTTCACCTACCGGTGTCAGATACAGGAGTCCCGGGTTCGATCCTCAGGGGAGTATATTGAGCTTGGTTTGGTGAGTGATAGGACTTTGTTCAAGTCCGGCTAGCTACCACCATCTTTCCTAAGTATGTCGCCATAACAACTATTCTAAATAATGGTGAGCATTTAGAGGTAAGATAAACAGTTTCTCAGACTGTTGAGGATTCCGGCTGAAGTGCGCTTCTACCTTCGGCCTTATCATAACTTGTAAATAATATGAGATGAAGGCCATGCGCTTCCCTGTCATTATTGAATGACAGGGAAGCGCAGAAGAAGATAGAAGAAGAGATATTGTCTCTGTATAAAATTACAGCTAGCAGCAGTAGTTTTGGCGAGAACTTTAAACAAATTTTCAGGGTGTTTTAAATAAAATGGGCCATTTCATTTTCAAATCAATTCAAGTAATATAACTTAAATAAGTACTCTGTGGCCCTCGCTGTAGTTTATACAATTATTTTATAAGGGTTTGAAATAGATATTGTTTCGCAGAAAGCCGGGGACTTTGTCATAACGAGTTTGCGTAGCGACTAAGAAATCATATTATTAGAATTAACAGTTTCAAATTTATGAAGACAGCTCCACAGAAATCGGTTTTACGTGATTCGCATGACAATAATTTACAGAGATTTGAATGATTGTATTTAATTTTGTTGTATTGTAATGTTTCGGGGCAACTCATCATAACCGGAAGGTATCCGACGTAATGATATACGTTTATGTTCCGGTTTGGTACTTTGGCATAACGTGACATTGGTACCTATGTATGACTCAGATGGCCAACAGAGCATTCATAAAATAATACAGTAAAAACAGATTTTATTTCTTTTATTTTCTTATTGTACGACGGGGAAGCGCTTGGCCTTCATCTCACCTGGTTACAAGTTGAGATAGGGCCGAAGGTGGAGGCGCACTTCACCCGTAATCCTCAACGAACTGAGGAACCGGCCATCTTACATCTAACTTAACATAAAGTTTAAGTGGAGGAATCTGGTGAGGCAGGAAGTCTACGACTTTGTGGATAGACGGAAGCGTGGAATAAAAAACGAGAACACCTGTAATCAAACCACCGACTAATATTGATTTTAACATGTCAATGGTGCTCTTACATATGCTGCATGTGCACGTTTGTTAAATAAAAAAATTGCTATATTAGTCATCTCTAAGATGTAAGTTCACCGAAATCGCCACAGATAATGATGATGAATAAATGAATGAAAATACTTTATTGCACACCCTAACTAAAAAAAAAATGTATATACAATGGGCGGTCTTCTCGCTAAGAAGCGATTTATTCCAGACAACCTTTGGACGAAGAGGATTTCATGTTTAAAGAAGTGGTTGGTGGTGTACATATTAATTTGGGATGATGGTGGTCAAACAATGGTGGTATAAAAACAGTACTAGAAACAGATGCTGGCAGATGATTCCAAATGTAGAAATTTGGAATCATCTGCCAGCGTCTGTATTCATATGATAGTAATGATTATTCGACAAGCGAATACCCTGAATATCATCCACACATCAACAATGTCTAGTAATATTATGAACTAACTTGAATTTCAGAAAATATGAAATTAAGAATTTTAAAACTTAATATTTAATTAAAGCTTGTTTTATGCTCTACATACTCGTTTAATTAAAAACCGACGGATTTTTTCACTATCATTTGTGAAAGGCTACAGCTCTTACTTACAGTACACCAAGGACACTTGATTAGGAATCAAGGAAAATAGAGTCAAAATTAACATGTGATTTGATTTAATAAAACATGCGATTGTGAATTTATCTGAAAACTAACTTTATGAACATCAAAACTAACTAGTTATGAGGGAATTTGTACAATATCCCTAGACATTTGTGTATGTGTGTGTGTATGAATATGGAAATGGCAAGGGTCTGAATAATTGCTCCCCGTGTCATGGTGTATTGTGATTGTCTACCTGATGGACCCGGTTTATATGTACTGCTAGGGGCTGAAATACGTTCCACCTCAACCATTCGTTTAAATTGGGCCAAGCGCTTAATACTCTACTTACGACTGGGGTCGTTGTAGTATCTTATGTCTTATCACTGTACCGCGTTTGTATAGATAGCGGGTGAAATCTTTTTTTTTTACTTTTTGTTAAGAACTTCATTCAAAAAAAATATGTTATCTAAAAGCCACGCTGAATATATAACACCTAAAAGAAATAAATGAAAAGTAAAGCCGGCTAAGTGCGAGTTGGGATTCTCATTAAATCGGCAACTTATCACGGTTCAAAAGACATCCCCATAGGTCGGACAGACAGGCAGAAAAATGGACAACGAAGACTTAAGTAATAGGGTCCTGTTGGAACCTTAGAGTACGGAACCCTTAAAGTAGGTTATAAAGATGGTGGGTATTCGGTGCCTTTAATGAATAAGAATACTATTTGAAAATATCGTAGTCGTTTTTTTTACATGCAATTGACCTCAAAACTTGCATAGACAGAGTCTACGATGGAGCTAGCTTACCCAGAGGGCTCACCAACGAAACAGCGAACTCCTTGGCGTTGTACTTCGGAAGGAGGGTGGTTGCTAGCCGGGCGGAAATCTATATACCAACACAGTGGTGATTATTCAGCCGTAACCGCAAACAAAAGCCAGTGTTGCCGGGGTTTCCGTGGATCCACCCCCATCTACCCTCGACCTGGACCCGAGGGTAGATGGGGGATCGGTAAGGTAGGTGGGACGATACAACGTCACTACGCTCATAGTTTTACGTCGTGTATGTGTAGATGTTCTAAGTTTTTACCAAAACGCCCTGTGCATTAATCTACACCGATGGCACTACAAGTCGCACACAGTTCTGGGTTCAACCGTAAATTATGTGCCGGATGTAGGTCAAAACCGTCCAATGTCGCCGAGTCACAATAAAAACGTGCCACTTTACCGCATGCAACCATAGTTCTCAGAGTTATAAGCTTTCTATTGTCTCTGTGCAGATCATGAAGGTGATGAAAGGCGCATTGCCATCAAAGTCTGTCTATGTCTTGGATGTTTGAAGAACGTCACGGGAGTTAAAATTACGCTAATGGGGAAAAAAAACAATCTGAAAACCTGAACAAATGTGTCCTAAATCTTTTATGTTCGTCAGCATCATTACTGTGTTATTCTCTAACCGGGTACCTAGCGCGCAAAGCCGAGGTCAAATTTAGTGGAAACCGGAATGATTCGATTAACACATTTTAGTAAAGCTAGACAAAGGTGCTAGGAATGATTCCTCCTTCCATTGTGAAATTTCGTCAATATGCGTGCGATCCATAATCATAATTACATAACGAAGATAATATGGAACGGTCATTATGGCAAATTTCGCCAGTCTTGTTTCTTTCCTTTGTCCAACATTGGACATTGATGTACTGTTGATGTGTGAGTGATGTAGGCGCTGATAGTATCTGTTTAAGCATGACCACATCCTCAGAAACACGGCAGGTCCATTAACGCATTACGTGTGTGCAGAGTAATTACTATATTGATGGCAATCACGCGTTGCTAGCCAGTACGGTTCAGTAATGTCCTATTAGCTATAGTACCTAGAATTATACTGAAAGCGGTTGATATAGCTAAATGCTATATCACTCGCCTTACATCTTACTCGTATATCACAAAGCTATGATAGGATTGTTCGGGAGGTTAAAAATTGTATAGAACACCGAAGCTATTGACGAATTTAATTAAAAGAACCTGCTACAAAGTCTTTATCAATGATGAGAATGGATGGCCTGAGGTTGCTAAACCAGTTGGCAGCTATGTCAGTGATGATTTCGAAATAAACTGCCCGCTAAGTACCTAGTTAGGAAGTTTCAATCAATATTCTTCAGGCTTATTTAAAAAAAATAGGTTTTAACATAAATCTTTAAATACTAATACTAATCAATGAAATTTAGTAAGGATCATCAAAATAATTTAGTAGTTGTAGTATTATATTTTCTCGTCTTACAGCTCCGTTGGTACTACCAACGGTGCAATCTGCGCTGTAGCTAGTGGGTTCGATTCCCACCCGGAACAAACATTTTTATGATGAATATAAAGTTGTGTAAAAATGTATTAATAAAAAAAAACCTATAAGCATAAGTATTTTATCTAATATATTTTATTTTATAGTAATTTAATCACAATATTATAAGCTTTGCTTAGTTTGGGGCTAGATGGCGCTATGTGAAATTAATGCCCTGAAATATTTATATATTCATTCAGGTAATGACTTTCCAAATATTAGTAATAATGAAAACGGATATAATTCGAGCGTGCCATTAGATTGGTCCCGACAGTTTCGACAGTGTTACAATGGCCGTGGTCTGGGTAGACTACTCGCTGCTATCATCGTCTCTGTAAGGTAGTTTCTGCAACCACTCTATTATATATCTAAATCCAATCAATGTCCCATCCATCAACTCCCCGCGACCTCTATGGATCTATGGCCCATAGAGTATGGTTATAGGTTCTGCGGGCTATGTGACCTAATATTGCTTGCAGCTTTGTAATTTTGTAGAGTTCTTCAACCACCTTCTTCAGTCCACATTTCGGATTTTAAAATTGTGAAACTGCAAGCTATTCTCTATAGAGCTTTCTATAGAGAATAGATATTTAGATTATTTAGCTCTATCGCTATTCGTCTTTGAACTTATTCAAGAGGCCTATAATCAGCGACCACGTCTCCTAAAAGCACTTAGTTGCCTCTCTACAAAATAGAAGCCTTAGATAACATAGTCTCTGCTAGGGCCGCTGCGACCTTACTTACCTACATAACTAACATAACTAACTGATACAGAATATGTGTAGCTTTGCTTAAACCTTTGTGGTTTATTTAAGCTATAGTATGTAATTCTTTTTTGTAAGTGTAGATACAATAAATGATAATCCCGCAATCCAAAATATTCAACAAATGATGTCCAAAATAAAACGTGTGCTCATTTTTAAGAAATGTGCCAATGCAACAAAGTCACAGCTTTTGAAGGCTGTCTTTACCACATGGTATGTCAATTATATAGACTGTCTAGTCTGGCATGAGAAAGTTTTACGTGTCTATCACACGCCATTTGGTGGTTCAACTAACTGACGTAATTATCGAAGTATGAGACGTTTTGTCTTTAATTATGCTTCGATGAATGTTTAAACTAGGAGATACGCTTGTGCGGGATATAATTCAATGGAAATACAGGAAAGTACGCATCATAAATTTAAATTGTATGAAAATCATTTTGCATGGCTAAATCATTGATGTGTCCACACAATAGGTCGATGCTTGATGAAGTTTTACTGTACGCATGTTATTAACAATTCCTTTCTATCTTTGCCGGTGGCGGAGGGGTCAATTTATAGGTTCCTGTGTTATAGGCTTGGCGTACCAGATAAAAAAAGGCTTTGTTCCTCCCCAGGTAACTAACAGAGTAACTTTGAAATGTAAAATATTGGTATGGAGACATGGCTGCTCTATTGATATGATTCGCAAACAAAATATAGAACAAAAGTTCTCTCATATGAAATGCTTCACAATCTCTGTACCGCTAGTGATTTTCCACGTTCCAAAACCTCACAACAATACGTGATATGCCAGAACACAATCTTCGATCCAGAATCCGATGCCTCACTGGAAATATCATCACGAGTGACACGAATGGCGTGTACAACGGTTTCGGAGTCACTTGTCGTCCTTGCTAGAACATGTCGCAATGGTTTGTTGGAGATTGGCATTGTGCTATAAACTTGTGAAGTGAGCGTTAAGAGTTTATGGAATCACATGTTCCGTACCTATGCATTTGTATTGTTTTATTCAACTAGGAGACGGAACAAGCAAGTAACCCATCCGATGTTAAGTGCATTCTTGCCTATAGCAATGCTTTATTGCGTAGGTCACATTCACAAAGAACATAGCCTACACATCACGTGTCTGTAATTTCACCGGTGACTATACTATACCGTTTAAACCGGAACACAACAATGCTGTTTGGCGGCTGAAATTGGTATAACGCTAAACAGAGAAAATATTTTATTCAGAAGAGCTGACCAATTACTTTTTTTTTTATCATATGAGTGGCCAAACAAACCGAGCACACCTACTAAATGGACCAAAATGATGGAGGTTTTTAGTATGACATGTTCCGCTGTGTCCACGTGCAATCACTTGAAATACAAAAAATTTATTAAGTTAACTTGTATTATTAATTCTATGCGTGTGTGCAATAAAGTCTAAATAAATACAAACAAAATAGGCATTTTAAATAAAACGTCGCATTTGAGCTCAACTGAGAACTCAATATAAATTTAAAAAGAAGACTCATTAAAAAAAAATGTTTTCAAATTAAAATCTATAATTGAGGTTTTTTAGACATACACAGAATTTATTTATTTCATGAACAATTTAGAAATATAATTCTTATATACAATAAACATAGAATACCAATATACGTAATAGAAATCCTTGGCACATATCATCAAGACCCGAAAACGTGACCGACAGACATTATAGTGACACTTACGAATTTACCGATACTTGCGTCAAATATCTCTTTCACACAACATTTTCTTCTTTTATACAATCTATCCTTCGACTTTCCTCGGCTCGCATGTCCAACCTTACTGTTTGTGGTATGGTTATATGTTGTGCATATATTATACGCCGCTTTATTACAGTGAACTACTCATATCGAGGCTTGGCAAAGACCAAACCTTTCCATGGAACTGGGGCAGCTCAATAAATTCAATTTTTCTCCGCGTCATAAATAATTTTCCAGATACTCATCTAAAGTGAAGCAATTTAGGTCGGTATTTTAGTGTAAAAGTAACCCATTCATATTTGGACCGGGGCGTAGTATGCTAATTTAATTGAATACCTAATAAAATGCGTTCTACAATTTACCGCATAATAAAGTAATAACACAAATCTTACTTTGATCACAGTTTACGTAGCAGCACTAACGCGCAGAACTTTCATTTTGAGATGCAGAATCTTTATGAGCCTTTTTTATAGCTAGGCAATCATTCTTCCAAATGTATTAGAAAGCTTCAAGTAAATCCTTAGATTATTACAAAAAAATATAGGTACAGTCGCCTGCAAAAATATGTATCATCATCATCATCATCATCTTCATCTTCTTTTTTTGCTTCTTCAATACGACGGGAAAGCGCTTCGCCTTCATCTCACCTGGTTTTTCAAGTTATGATAAGGGCGTAGGTGAAAGTGCAATGCCGGAATTCTCAAGATACTGAGGAACTGGCTATCTTGCCTCTAAATGCCAGAACACGACAATTTAAGAATTGTTTTTAAAGCGACAGAATCAGGTAAGATGGTGGTATTAGCTAGCCAAGCAGACTTGAACAAAGTCCTACCACCAACCAAAACAAGCACAATATTGTACTCCCCCTGGAGATCGAACCCGGGGCCGCTGGATCTGACACCGGTAGGCGAACCACTAGACAACAGAGTAAAAAATCTTCCCGCCCGGTATTACACGCTGAGTAAACTCTGCACAACATATCTTTGTTTTGGCTGAAATTTTAGGATCTGCCTGTCTGACGTCAACCTTTCTTGGGAATACACGGTTGTTTGGGAAAAAGGGATAAGGATATGGATTAGAAAGGATGGATACTAATTATAACAAGCCTCATAGCTCAGTTGGTGGTAACTCTGCCTTCTACATCTTTTGGGGCAAGATGGCGCTGTGTGAAATTAATGTCCTATAATCTTTTATTTATTTAATTTTACTGGAGATTCGTGGGGTGTCGATTGCAGCTAGAGTGGGCCAGATATTGGTAGATATCTGGACCATTTAAACGTAATAATTTACAAAATGGAGCCAATAATTTTATATCCGTGGCTGGTAAATTCTGTCATTACTTTACATTTAAGCCTGATGATGGAACTCATACTTGATTGTCAAATGAATTTACATATCTACCAGATGTGGATACAAAGCATATTTGAAAATTATGAAGTGTAACAAATTAATGTAGACGACTGTACGAGCGAAAGTATTTTGCTCTCTGTATTTGTTTGTTATGTTTTTGATGCAATCAGCCATGCACATCTCGTGATGGATAGTACACATAATGTACTGTACATCACGAGGAAAGCTAGCTTCTTTTTATTCGGAATCCATGCAGGTGAAGTATCGAGCAAAAACCTAGTACTTACTGTTTGCTCTGCGAGCAGCTTCCGCGTGTTGGATCCCGAAGCCTCGAAAGGCCTGCCAGTCCCCGTGCAGGGTGTGATTGATGAATATAGATAATAATACATAAACCTAATAATCTAAACTCACCCGAGCTCGCCAGTTTTTAATTTGGTATACACTGCACCGTGATCACTGTTATTAATTTGGATTCTTATATTATAATTAGCCGAAATTGGCTCCGCACCGCGAGGATATATCTGTTCGTTCCGTTCGTTCAAGTTCAAGTTTTTTCCACTGGTTTTTTTCCGCGCGCCAAAATATTTCTCATATGTCACCTGTTATGTTGACATTGACACTAGCAATGTTTGTACTGATGGCTCTCCCGCAGCCCCGAGTGTACAAGAGGGATAACATACTAATAGACATAAATATTGAGTCATGCATGTGAGTGTGTATGTAATTTCCCTAAAATTAAATTAATTCCCTAAATTCCCTTATAAACTAAACATCCCCCCGCCCGAGAAAGGCTTAAGCCTTTATCTAAATGAAGTTAGTGATACTTATTAATATTTATAAATTAATAGACCACTAAACCGAAAACATACTTATAATTATTTACCTAACCGCAACGAAATTTTATTTTAAATACACATTAAAATAGATTTATAGTTGGAGGACCTATTCCAGCGGTAACCTACAGATCTTGACCACTGGCCTCAAAAAGGTACCTGAAGAAGTCTTCAATCTGACACAACGAATGACCCCATCCCTTCCAGGCAGAAGCTCTATGACCCTACCACGTCTCCATTTAAGACAAGGGAGATTGTCTTCCTTGATTAATACAAGGTCTCCTACTTTAGGTGGATCTGTTGGAGTAGTCCATTTATTCCGATTTTGCAGACAATGAAGATACCGATCACTCCATTGTTTCCAAAATCTTTGTGCAATAGCTTGCACCAAACGAAACCGACTAAGCCGCGTGTCGGGTACACTATCCAGATTATATTCCGGAACCGCAAGAAGTGGTTTTCCCACTAGAAAATGTGCTGGCGTTAGCACTTCAAGGTCCTGAGGATCCTGCGTTAAGGGACAAAGTGGCCGAGAATTAAGAACAGCTTCAACTCTGGCAAAGACCGTCGATAATTCTTCGAAGGTTAACACCTGTTCGCCGATCATCCGCTTCAATAATGCCTTGGAGGACTTTACGGTGGCCTCAAATAAGCCCCCAAAATGAGCCGCCCCCGGTACGTTAAACAACCAAGTTATCCCGCTCTTGGCTGCAACGTCCCCCAGGGTTTTTCCAACCTCTTTATCTAAAAAATATTTATTTACATCATTTAAGTGCCTGTTTGTTCCTACATAATTTGTTCCATTATCGGACCGAATAACGCTCGGAAGACCGCGCCGAGCAGTAAATCGCGATAGAGCTGCTATAAAGGCCTCCGTCGATAGATCGCTGACGACCTCCAAATGAACCGCTTTTGACGAAGAACAGATAAAGACGCACAAGTACGCTTTCAACACTTTAGCATTCCTAAGTCGTGATGACTTTATAGAAAACGGCCCTGCAAAATCAGTTTGTACTGTGTGAAATACCCCAGTGGCGTTGACTCTATCGCTAGGAAGTGCAGACATTAAAGGCTCCACAGACCGCGCCTTTGTTTTAAAACAGGAAATACATTTAAAAATCCTACTCCTAATTGCTTGCCGAGCCGAGAGGATCCAGTAATCTGTTTGCAATATAGCCTGAAGGGCAGTTGGACCAACATGACAGTGCACCCGGTGTGCGTGGTCGATGACTAGGTTTGTCAGGGGATGGGTTTTGGGTAAAATGACCGGATGTTTCGTATTAAAAGGCAACTTCGAATGTTCCAACCTACCCCCGACCCTTAATAGTCCCGTATCGTCTACGAACGGTAACAACCGCCGTAACCGCGTGGAGCACGGTTTATTTTGCTCTAAACATTTTAATTCCGCTTGAAATTCCGCTTGTTGCATTAGTTTAACAAGTCGGTCCATGGCCAACTTGCGCTCCAGTACTGTTAGAACGCCTACCCTTTTATTCGAAAGATTCCTTGCATTGTGCGAGAAACGAAGGCAAAAAGCTGTGACAGCCTGTAATGTCACTAACGAGCTGAACCGATTAAACATGGGGTCCGTATCCGCTATTCCCACATGAGCGTGCACCAGATTCTGGGTTTTCCTTATCCCAGGCAAATCTCCTCCATGCCTTACTCTATCTATCGGCCACGTCGCCGCCTCACCGCAAAGCCATCGAGGTTCCCACCATAAGGTATGATCAAGAAGGACTGAAGCTCGACATCCCCGACTTGCAACATCCGCAGGGTTCATTTCCGATGGTACATGCCGCCATCTTATCTCTAAGCCGCAATTAATTATTTGAGAAACCCGGTTTCCTTCAAATGTTTGTAAAGTATGAGGAGGCATTTGCAACCATGCAAGAACTATTGTGCTATCACACCAACAAACAATTTCATTTATTTTTACCTTATCGCCGATGGATTCGGATACATACTTAACTAGTCGTATTAATAAAGCCGCACCTAGCAATTCCAACTTTGGAATGGTCACTTTCATTTTGGATGGCGCTACGCGTGATTTCCCCATCATTAGTGAGGCCTTCGCGTTGCCGTCTACATCTATGGTTCTCAAGTAAACCACTGCGCTGTAACCGCTCTCAGAAGCATCTGAGAATCCGTGTAATGAACAAGTCTTAATATTATTTCCTCCCAAAACATAACGATCCATTTTCACATTCTCAATTTGGGGTAAATCCGCAACAAAATCTCTCCACTCCGCCACGACATCCGGCGGTGGAGTTTCATCCCACGATAAATTCAATCTCCAAAGTTGCTGCATGAGAACCTTGCCTTGGAAAAGCACCGGTGCAATCCAACCTAGAGGGTCAAAGGTTCTTGCCAGCGTTGAGAGTATTACCCGCTTTGTACAAATGTTAGTTTCCGCAATTTTGCAATGGTACGAGAAGCCATCGTTGTTGGAGTCCCATTCAACTCCTAGGATTTTAAAGAAACCTGGCCCGTCTTCTTTGTCAAAGGTCCTAGGCTTTTCTAAGTCCTCCGCAGGAATGTCTTTAAGTAACAGCTTACTATTCGAGACCCACTTGCTCAACTCGAACCCGCCAGAGCGTAGCAAGCTTGTTAGATCACGCTTTAATTGATTGGCTTCTACCTCCGAATCAGCACCCCCCAAAATGTCATCCATGAAAACAGAAGACCTCAACAGATTGGACGCCGCTGGGAATGCCGCTTCACCATCATCAGCCAACTGCCGCAAAGTCCTTATTGCTAGATACGGACTACACTTCATTCCGTATGTAACAGTATTTAGCTTGTACAGAAGCAGGGGCTGATCCGCAGCCTCTCTCCAAAAGATCAGTTGATACCTTCTATCTTCCTCATGAATTATTATTTGACGAAACATCATCTTTATATCCGTTGTGAAGACGTATTCAGACATCCGAAAACGACATATAATTTCCATAACATCACGCTGTAACTTAGGCCCCGCATGCAGAGTGTCATTTAGCGAAGACCCCGCTGTCGTCCCGCAGCTAGCGTCGAAAACTACCCGAATTTTTTCCGACTCCGCTTTAAATATACCGTGGTGTGGGATTACGTACCCTTGACCACCATTATAGTAGTCCGGATCTCGATCACAGACCGACATATGCCCCATCTGTTCATATTCCCGCATGAACTTAATATATTTTTCCCGCAATGCCTCATTTGAGGATAGCCGCCTTTCCATTGCCAAGAACCGTCGTTTGGCCAATGAAACTGAATCACCTAAGTCAGGTTTCTCATTCACAAATGGTAATCGCACGACATACCTGCCCGACTCATCCCGTTGATGAGTTTCTTGAAAAAACGATTCACATTCCGCATCCTTAGGGTTAACTATCACCGCATCAGGAATGTCCTCAACCTCCCAGAACCTCTCCAGAATCTGGTCAGTAGTGGCGGTGGCATGCGCTGCAAAACTTGATTGTGAATGGTGAGCCGCATATTCACTTATCGAAACAGAAAAGGTTACTGGACCCATGAGGACATGTCCGAACACCGTGTTCATCGCACATGGCAAGAACTCATTAATCTTTACAACTCCACCTATCATTATGTCACCCATTAAATCTGCCCCGATTAATAAGTCAATGGGTCGACTTTCGTAAAATCGTTCATCTGCTAGGTAGATGCCCCTATACCATTCCGCCAAGTTCGGTGATAGCGATGCGCTAGGTAGGTTGTGAGTTATGTTACTCAAGATCGTGGCTGTAGTAACAAGTCGAGGGTTATCCGCGTACCTAGGACTAATTGTCAAATTTACCCCCCCTTTACAGTCACTAACCGGCACCCCCCCTAATCCTGTGAGCGTGACGATCTCCGACCTAAACCTTCTTAAACCTAGCCTGCTAGCGCAATTCTCCGTAATAAATGTGCTCTGACTTCCTCCGTCAAGGAGTGCGCGTACTTCTTGGTATTCACCGCATATATCCATTACACGCACTACCGCAGTCGCCAGCAACACCGTTGTACGCTGACACGTAGTCCGATCCTCAACCTTATTGTAGGAAGTTAAAGCCGCTCCTGTGTCCACTGTAGCTGAACTTCCCCTATTAGGGTTCACGTTAGCTACATCTACCCCACTATTCGGCACGTTTGCCCTATCCGCCGGGAACGCGTTTGACCGATTTGCTATAGGAGCTCGAGGTCCACTAGCCGCTGATGGCTTCCCCGACGCCCCCACAGCTGGCGCTGATTGATGTTGTGACAGATCGAAATGTAAAAGATGATGATGTTTGCCAGATTTACACTTATAGCACACCCAGCTAGATGAGCACCGATTTATAGTATGATCCCCTAGACACCTGAAACACAGCCTATACTCTTTTACTAGCTCTTTCCGCTGACGTGGCTTCAAAGCCAAAAATTGGTCGCACTTAGCTACATGGTGGTTTCCCCTTTTGCAAATCTTGCACCCACTTGTCTCCCCCTGAGACACTACATGGTGTGCCCTTGATGTGGAAGGCTTACTACTACTGTGACTATGACTTTCACCGCTGGATTCTAGAATCCGGACTTCATTTTCCAGAAATTTTATTAAATCTGGAAACCCAGGTAACTCTTTGTCTGTCATTTTATCTTCAAATTGTTTCTTTAAACTGCTGTCTAGTTTTTGAAAGTTTATAAAGAACAGTAGGTAAGACCACTGTCCAACAGGGAAATCCATTTTCTCCAATGCTTTGGTGTTCTCTAGCAAGGTGTTGAGGAAGGGTTTCAGAGAACTTAAATTCTTATTTACATGGACCGTTCCCAACAGATTGTGCAATAATTTATCCGCTAGTAACCGCTTGTTATTGTATCTATTCTTAAGTAGCTCTAGGGCTATAGAATAATTGTCACCAGTGACAGACAAATGTTGGGTGAGTACTTTGGGCTCTCCGGTTAATGACCCAACAAGGTAGTACAATTTTTCTGTGCTGCTCAGTGATGTGTCTTGGCCTACTAGAGACTCAAATAGGTCTATGAAAGACATAAACTCCTCAATTTTCCCTGAGAAGGTTGGCAACTGCACCCTGGGTAGGAATGCCCGCTTGCTCCTACCTGTTCCCTCTGTGGAACATGCAGTACCATAATCCGAGGATTGACAACTAGCTGTTGGTGGAAAGAGCTCTAGGGATTTCTGCTTAATGCTGTAATATATTTTATTGTACTGTACATACATCTCTTTTAATTTCACATGTTCTTCACCTTCCTCCGAACCGGTCAGGAGTTCCAAGTGGTTGGATGTAAATTCCGCATAAATATTTTCTAAATCCCCACACCTGAGCTTGAATTCCTTTCTATTGCTGTCAGATGTTAGGTCATTTGAGATGGCATACAGTAAATCTAAATTTAAAACTGCCATGTCATACCGCACCTTTAATTTGATTTGTTGGGCTTTTACAGTGGGAGGCATTTTGTTAGTAGGTACAAAACACTCAACACCAACAAAATATCACAACTTAATAATACAACTTACAATAAACTCATTAATAAATGAAGACTTCTTCAAGCACAATATAACACAACACAATAATAGCTATAGTACACACCCTTCAGTGATAATAAAACACAAAAATAATACACAATATTAGACACTACATTTACAATACAATATTCCCTGTGTAACCTAAGAACTTATTCTAGGTCTTAGCCTAGATCTAGACTACCTAGACTGTCAGGTTAACTGACACCTAGGTCTTAGAACTGTCTTTTTTAGGGTACCGCTATCACAGGCCTTGCACTATGAATCTATATATAGGACCATATACCAATTGATCAGAGGTACAGTTTACCTATGCAACCAGGATCCCTAACCCTAGATCCGCTAGGTGAGGAATAACTATCTACCGAACTAGCCTCAAAAGGCTCCCCAGCACAAGAATGATAAATATGTGTGTAGTGAGTGTTATTACAAATTCAATATTTAGGGGAATCTACCAATATATGTGTGTATCCCTACCGCAATATTATAAAGTGTGAGTTTCTCTGTGCAGTGTATCTTTGGTAGTCCACCTTACCACCCAGTGGAATCTATGTACCAAGTGTGAGTTGGACTGGAATACCAAAACCGCTAGGTATTTCAGCCCCCGCAGTGTGTGATCCGCACACAACCAGAATGGCGAAAAGAAGATCCGTGCCAAGAACCTCGTAGACCGCCAGAGGACTTGGACACGAGATGTGACCGCGTGTTTGGTGTCCTACACGAGAATGGTGACCCTTTCGATCTTTGGAAATCCGGCTCGATTAGGACCAATGTTTGCTCTGCGAGCAGCTTCCGCGTGTTGGATCCCGAAGCCTCGAAAGGCCTGCCAGTCCCCGTGCAGGGTGTGATTGATGAATATAGATAATAATACATAAACCTAATAATCTAAACTCACCCGAGCTCGCCAGTTTTTAATTTGGTATACACTGCACCGTGATCACTGTTATTAATTTGGATTCTTATATTATAATTAGCCGAAATTGGCTCCGCACCGCGAGGATATATCTGTTCGTTCCGTTCGTTCAAGTTCAAGTTTTTTCCACTGGTTTTTTTCCGCGCGCCAAAATATTTCTCATATGTCACCTGTTATGTTGACATTGACACTAGCAATGTTTGTACTGATGGCTCTCCCGCAGCCCCGAGTGTACAAGAGGGATAACATACTAATAGACATAAATATTGAGTCATGCATGTGAGTGTGTATGTAATTTCCCTAAAATTAAATTAATTCCCTAAATTCCCTTATAAACTAAACACTTACAATTTAAGGTTGTGAAGCTTAAAGCTTTCAAAAGAAAGCTTCATGACTGATGCTTGGATTCGGACTCAATTTTGTATTATAAGATTTAAATATAATAAATTATTCTTAATCTCATAGTTTGCTTATTATTACTGATAGGTTACCGTATCCAGAAGTCTGCATCTCCTTTACCGTAATG
Source organism: Venusia cambrica (assembly GCA_951394065.1). Classification (NCBI taxonomy): domain Eukaryota; kingdom Metazoa; phylum Arthropoda; class Insecta; order Lepidoptera; family Geometridae; genus Venusia; species Venusia cambrica. The sequence goes on from OX596035.1 coordinate 14,120,466, forward strand.
TGTAGACAGTTGATTTTTTTACAATGTGTGTTTATTTCCTTTTCCTCTATAATAGCAAATAAGAGAGACCCCAATACAAGAAACGTCACTTTGAAGAGTTGGTAGGAACCCTAGGTATGCGTGTCCGCATTTGGCTGGTTTAGAGTGCGAGCGAGTTACGTAGACTCCAAGCAGAGCAGGAATAGAAACTTTCTCGCTAAATTAATACAGACAGGTTGAAATTTACATAAAATATTGCGAACTCCACTAGTTTTGCCAACAGCGATAAAAATTAATGATTGCAATCTGTTCATTCTAATTGGCTGTCTATGATTTGGTTCGCTTGGGACCTAGGAGATTACTATTCAAGTATGCACTGGCTCCTTATCTAGACTCAAAATAATATGGCCAGAGCTGTGAACTAAAGCGTGGCCTAAACGAGGCCTATCTTTTATTTTTATTACAAGCTTAAATATCATGTCACCTGGTCTGGTGGAAGGTGGAAAGGTGGAAGCGGAACTGTACTCGGAATACTCAGCAGACTGAAGAACTGGCTATTTTACCTCTTTGACGGGACACAATTGAGAATTGTTGAAGTGTTGGTATGGCAACAGACTTAGGTAAGATGTTGGACTTTAAACAAGTCCTACCAAAAACTAAACCAAGCTCCAATTTGTACTCGCTGCGGAGCTCCAGGTCTAATACTGGTGGGAGGACCACTAGACCACAGAGGCGGTACAAATATTAGTAAGCTCTTGTTCGTTATCGAAACTTTCTAAACAATACCATGGCGAGAATGTAGCTGAGACGAGGCCTAGGTTCTGGGTAATACACTCCGTTTATTCTTTTAGAGCCCCTATATTTTTAAATACTGGACAGCAGACAGAGCTACTACCAACTGAGCTGCGAGGCCAGTAAGTAACTTTATGGCGAATAGCTGTCTTAGATAAGCTATCAAAGCTCGTGTTCATGTCTTAGACTTTGGATCGTGACTTGAAGCGCCTATTACCGCGATATGTTTCAAAGCATCTCGTTACACAAACCAGCCTGGATTCCATTTGCAAACAAAATGGATAATGGATGGAACTTGAGCGAAACGTTTTCGATTGTGCACGGATTGATTTGTTTGCGCAAAAAGTTCGGCGATTGCTTTTCATTTACTCAGCAAAACTCGGCAATTATTTAACCGTTTGTACAGTTTCGAACATCTGTTCGGTTGCAATTGTAGTTTTTTATTGTTCAGCTCACTTGATAAACCAGTAAAGATATGGTCTAAGATGAATCCATTCTCTCTGGACTTGAAGACTCCAAGATAGATATCTTAAGAAAAACGAATATTTATCGCAACGTCTCGTCGGTAACTAACATATAGACCAAGATGGAAGCTACCAGGATCCCCCAGGGGATCCGGGAACTCTGCAGTTCATAATAATGCCCTTAGACGGACTCAGGCGATGCGGGTAATAGGTCATGTAATGAGTAGGTATAAAAGCCATGTAACAGGGAAAGCGTTGATTATGAATGTGGTTGGATATAAGGGCAGTGGTAGACCGAAGAAGTTATGGCTGGATTGTGTGATAAATGACATGCGCTTGTAAGGAGTGAGTGAAGAGATGACGTCCGATAGAGGAGATTGGAGGAAGAAAACATGGCGTGTTGAAGTCACCTAGCGTGGGATAATGGGCAGAAGGATTATGATCCCGAGGTTTCGGTGTGGTTGCACCAACAGTGGTCGCGGGCAGTCTGGAACTTGGGAGATACTGTCGAAAGCGAATGCTTTTTTAACAACTACCCTCAGCTTGGTTTTGTTTATTGGAAATGTTTCTTTGGTATCAAAATAATGAATCATTGAAGGGGCCAAGTCGTGAGCCTGTTACTTTTCTTTTATAAAGTGTTCTTGAAATTTAAAAAGACGACTCTAAGATCGTTCAAACCGTCTCCTAAAGAGATTTCATCGTATTTATCGATATTTCATCGTATTTTACGCCGCGTCGTCATCAGTCTTGCCTTCCGATGCATTGGTATCATGTTTCGTGATGGATTATATTCATTGCAATTTGTTGTTTGACATTTTCAGGATTAGGCTGGCAGGATCATGGTTGATGCTACAAATTTGCTACCAATAGTCTGGTGATTTATATTTCTAATTGCGGATACATAAGTTATTAAAACTATATTTTTAATGAGTAAAGAACTTTATTGAAGTAATAGGTATGTGAATACTATATTATTACTGTACGCAGGGAGACCTGATAGGGGCAACCGACGGTACTTGCTCAGCAGGCCTATTACCTAACTCTGTTTCATTTGGGTTTCAATGGGTTTCAATTAAAATGCCTGCATTTCTGATTGAAACCGATTGAAACAGAGTTAGGTAATAGGCCTGCAGTACTAGTTTAGGAAGGATTGTAACCCGGCTATGATACTATCATAATAATCACTATGTAATAAATGTCCATTTGTGATAAATGGACAGCGAAGTAGCAAAATAAGTTCATAATAAAAAAGGCATATCTCCATACTTTTATAATGATCTTCGGTGCCGTTAAATTTGAAAGAGCTCATAAAATAATCGTAAACTTTATTTATGACTATTTAATACCTCGATGTTATCGATTCTTTCCTACGGTAAAACATATGTGAGTACTTTAAACTACTTTCCGTATGGTTATTTGCGTAATTGTTACTCTTAATTTTATTAGTTATAAGTACCTATTATTATGATACGAAAATTATTTATAACTTGATCTAACTAACTTGAAATAACTACCTATCCCGATGTATCGTTTTTTTTTTGTATCAAAATAATGTGTTCTAGTCGATAAAGAAAAAAGTAAAGATACAGACTCACGCTTTTCTCTCCTTCGAGGGTTTACCTATGATCAAGTTTAAAGTAGACTTATCATACAATATTTTAAAGGCGAAAGCTTGTACTCGTATATGTTTGGCGGTTCTTCACGCCGAAATATTTTTATTCTGTAAAAGTGCAGTGCTCCCGTACGATGACCAAATAATTCATATATGTTTGTCTCTAAAATGCTCAAACGGCTTTGTGAATTTGGATGAAATGTATTACCATGAGAGCTTATAGGTACTTTTGATTAGCGAATAGGCTACTTTTGTCCCGGGAAAGTGAAGTAAGTGTTAAAGTTTTTGGTTATTCCTGCGGCTATACCCACGGGGCACATCATCATCATCATCATCATCATAATCATCATCATCATCATCATCACCATCAACCTATCGCAGTCCACTGCTGGACGTAGATTTCCCCCAAGGTGCGCCACTGAGCCCGATCTTTGGCCTTTCTCATCCACTCTCTGCCCGCCACTGTAAAGAGGTCGTCGCTCCATCTAGCCGGCCACGGGGCAAAGCTAGTAATAAATATCCTTGAATGAATACCACACCTGAAGGTTTATTTCCGATCAAGCATATAATAATAGTGGCAGAACGTGAAGTTAGTAGGTACAATAACAACATCTTGGATAATCTAATACTACCATTTCTAGACTGTTGATCATCCATTGACAGTTGTGTGCTTTATTTGAACGGAATGTTTCAGAATGAATCGTGATGCTATTTATCAGAATTAAAGAATTAGTATTAGAAACAAAATTACGGAATGGTAATGTAACCAAAGAGCAGTAGTTGCAAATCTTTCTAAGAGATGGCGCCACGGGTCGCTAAAATGACTTGCATAGAGCGAGCATTCTTGTTATAAACGGTATTTTTTGACCTGGTCACTAGACTTAGTAAATCGTTTCTGTAGTAAAAGTAACAGACATTTTTAGATGGACGAAATGGAATATCACAAGTGCCAAGATGAATTAAAAAAAGACTGGAGACATGGTTTATTCGTATCTTGCTATACCATAAACTCATTATAATTTTATTCGCTGGCAATTGATTGACGTATACTACGCTAATAAATCCCAGTAAATGATAACCGACAGATCAACCATTAATAACATTTTGCATTTACTTTACACGATTTATAATATGCTATCACAAAATTAAACTTTTAAAATTACGAAAATGTGAAATCAAACTTACTTACTTTCAAATGATGTTTAGCGAATCGCGTATAAATAAAACAACTACAAGAGCTTCCCTGCCCTACTATAAGCTACCATCGCTTACAAAATCCAAGCAAAACTTTAAACTAAATAAGTAAATAATTCTGACTATTTTTACACAGCGCCATCTAGATCCAAACTAAGCAAAGCTTTACGGAAATTATTATTAGTGTTGGTAATAAACCTGAATATTTACGTGAGCCGTAAACTTTACGAAAATTTTACAAAACGAACGTTGGCTGAAAGACAAGGTGCAAATACATTAAATGAACGAGTTTGCGAGCACTTCTTTCGAATACGTGAAGACTCGTATAGTATTGGCAAAAACATGGGGAACTCTAAGTTTATACTGGTGCGGAGAAACAGGGCAACAAGTTGACTACCTTCCCCGGTACTCATGATAATGGTAAATGGTAATTTATGTGTTTTGCCGCTGGTTGCAGGATAAGGAAGGACGAAGGGATCCCAGCGGCGCTCCTTTTAAAATACTTGCTTTCAGCTGTAGACATCGATATGATGGTGAAAGTATTTTTTTATAGTTCGACGGGGAGGTGCTTGGCCTTCATCTCACCTGATTTTTCAATTAATGATAAGGCCGAAGGTGGAAGCGCATTTGACCAACGAGGTTCAAATGCAGACCACAGACGGATACGCTTCAACCTAAAATCAGGTGAAACACTCACAGCAAAATTAAGCGAGCTCCCGGAGGTAAAACCAACCAGGGAATTAACACCACCTGAGATTGAAAAGACACTGACTTCACTGACTAACTGCATTACAATTAGTTACGAAACATCGTGTCCACTCAGGAAAGCAAGCACAAGGATCGCCCACCGCAAAGACAGATGGTGGAACAAAACATTAGACAAACTACGAAAAAAGACACGACATCACTTCAACCATGCGATGAACACAAATCTTACTGCAAACTGGTCAAACTACAAGGTAGCGAGACACAACTTCAAAAAGGAGATCAAACACAGTCGCGAGAAAGCAAATACAACAGCTCGATAGCGTCGCAGATTGAAACTGCGCGGCTGAGTAAAATACTTTCCAAAGATACCAAGAACAAGCTAAGTACTCTTAAGAAGGCGGATGGCTCGTATACCACCACAGAAGAAGAACAATTCGAACTGCTGCTGAAAACGCACTTTCCGGATTGCTCAATAAGAAAAGAAAAAACTGGCCAACGGACCATGGTCAAATGCCAGTTGAAGCAGACTGGGAGCTAGCAGAATCAATAGTCTCTCGTGATACACTCGCAGGAGCTGTTAGAACTTTCGACCCGTACAAAGCTGCAGGTACCGACGGACAGGTCCTAACATAGAAAATACGCTGACTGCCATCTACAGAGGCTGTATAGCCTGGAAATACATTCCACACTCGTGGAGAGAAGTTAAGGTAATATTCCTTCCAAACCCTGGCAAAACGCATTATTCCCAGCCAAAATCATTCAGGCCGATAAGTCTAAGCTCATTTCTGCTCAAAACCTTAGAACCTTAGAAAGACTATGCCACCGACACATACGCAGCGGATCTGCCAACCCGGTCAACAGCAACCAGCATGCCTATCAATCAGGCAATTCAACAGAGACCGCCTTACATCACGTTTTACACAAGATTGAAGGGGTTCTTGCAGACAAACAGTCATGTCCCGTCACATTTATAGATATCGAGGGTGCATTTGACAAAACTACCTTCCCGAGCATTGAAAAAGGTCTAAGAAACATAGGCGTCAACGAATCGCTAAAGGAATGGATACAACAAATGCTGTCGAACAGGGCAGCCATCATAGAAGGTTCGGTGAAGGCCAGGTGTGTGGTAAAAAAAGGATGACCACAATGTGGGGTTCTATCACCTCTACTGTGGGTGCTAGTTGCTAACGAACTCCTGGATCTACTGAACAAAGACGGAGTTCATACAGTAGGACACGCGGACGATCTGGCCATTATGGTGTCAGGTCTGTTTGAATCTTCCCTACGTGACAATATGCAGAAAGCAATGAAGGCGTGGTGTCTCAGACACTGCTTGTCTGTGAATCCCAGCAAAACTGAGGCAGTTCTCTTCACTCGCAAGATAAAGCTGCCAATACTTAAATCATTATTGCTATTTTTAAACCACGGGGGACAATGCACAATACACCCCACAGCGGGACGTCAGTGCAGTCACCCCCACTCAGAATAAGAATAAGAAGGTGGAAGCGCACTTCAACCGGAATCCTCAATGTTATGGCGACAGACTTAGGTAAGATGGATGTAGCTAGCCAGGCGTTAAGTCTTACCAACAACCAAACCAAGCACAATATTGTACTCCCCATGAAGATCGAACCCGGGACCTCTGGATTTGACACCGGTGGTCGAACCACTAGACCACAGAGGCGGTTACCATAACTTGACACTAGATGAGATAAAGGTTAAGCGCTTATCAAAAATCTTTAAAAATACCTTTTAGAAGGTACTACTTGGGAAGGTTCTGAAAAACTGCTCAAGCTTACTAGCATGACGCTGTTTTTACCCACTTATATGGAACTTATAAACGAGGGTGATTACGAGGTACAGAAGTTCAAAATGACATTTTCCCTAAATGAAGGCTAAGTGCTAACAAATGGCCTCCGGCCTGATAGTTTGTTTCGCAACCGCGCTTGGGAAGTTCGGAAGGGTTTTGTTATTTTTATCGGTGTTCTTCTTTCCAATGACTTTCCTGTTACATCTTTATGTGTACTTTTTTATATTCGCACAATAACACGCGAGTACATTCAAATTGAGGATACCCTGAAAAGTGCCAAGAGAAACGAGAGGCACAAACTGGTTCTCTACTACTTTATCTCATTTAAAGTAACGTAAGAAGGCGAATGATTTATTTGAATAATTTTAAATATTCAAACCAAACAACCAAATAGATAAATTCATGAAAATTCCTTATTGTACAACAAAAGAATACAGCGCACAATTTTTGATTGAAAAACGAAAGCTTACACTGTACTATGCGCGGTATTATCGCTTGAGAGCGATCTATTCCGGACAACCTAAGAATGCGAGGAACACGTTTAGTTGGTAGTACGTACCCTCCGTACGTGCAATATTAAACAAAATCGATGGACTACTAGGCAAAATAACGCTTAACGTGTAAATATCCTTAAATATATAGTATGCCCTTAAATCAAACTTCGTATGCCTGTGTTTCTAGATAATGTTGCCCAGTCGTTGTTTACAATGTACCGTGTATAATTCAGAGCTTAGTGCCAAAGGCTAGGAGTGAGGATCACGTTTTAAGCGGTTTACCTACTGAAAATGTGTGCAAATAACACTGGGATAGGGATTTAGTTGTTATGAAAATTGGTATTCCCTAATAATTATAATGTCCTCACACGATTTAGTTTCCCATAACATACGATTAGTTACAATATTTCTCCACTATACCACTACCACCTACTTCATACAACATAGAAAATGCTGCATAGCATTAAGTTCGTCCAAGTACTTCTTTAATTAGTGCAAAACTTATTTTTTTCGTCTATATATATTTGGGTTATACATTATTTTAATGATGTTCGAACGATATTTTATCCAGACGAAGCGTAGTCCAGGTTGCTAACAAATTTTGATTATCAAACATTGTAATTAAAAAAATATATAATTTACATACCCATACATCAAAAAGTTGGAAAAATTCTACTTAGAAACGCTAATGATGTTTTCACGTAGAGAAAATATTCCCCCACCTTAATGAATGAGCACGAATCTCTAAGTTGGAAAGTGCAAAGATAAAATTTCCCTCTGCTTGCAAAATACGTTTATTTTGTGTGCATTCTGGTTGCTATATACATCACTGCCCGGAAATTGGATTATTTCAGACCAAAGCTTTTAATGCGGCTTAAAATTATCGGCTTATATACATACTTCAGGTTGAAAAATTAATATGAATAAGGGGTTACTTTTAGAAAAGGATGAAACGGTGGAGCGCGTGGTTGTGCACTGCGCCGCCACAAGCAAGGCAAGCGTGAAATCTGGTCTACAAAAGCTACTTGACCCACCTGCTGAGGGAAAAGCGGCATCAATCTCAAGTACTCTGGAGCAATGCTGTCAGCATCCCAGGGCTCTTCATGTTACTTCAAGGAGGGTGGGTTGGCTGGGTTCAGCATAGCAGGGGGCAATGCACAATGTATTGTGCATTGCCTACACCCTACTGCGGGTTGTCAGTGCAGAACATCCCTTACCTGATCTAATCAGTTAAATATGTATAACTACTTATTCACATTTGTACAAAAAATAGTTACGATTGTTTTGCATGAGGAGGCTTTCAATGCTGTTTAGCTAAACCTAGTTAACGCGTTAGAGGAATAGGCTCGTGCGTTCCATTCGTCCTACATGTATTTTTTCATCAAACTATTGTAAAGCTTGCATAAATCGGATTTCTTATTCGTAAAACGGAAAGGATGCTCTTCATTCTTGCTGTCATTCAATTAATACCAGACAGACGCCATTTTACAGATACTCTCACGAGTTACGAAGGTGTTTTTATACAGAATGAGTGCCAAAGAGTCTTGGAAAATGTTATCTTGGTGTAACAGGCCGGCGAATATACTAAATTTCTAATTTTTTAAGTCCAAAGAATTCATTTTGCACTCCTATTACGCACAACTCTTTATACTTCACCAGCAGTGCAACAAACGATTGCGAATATAAATAATACAATGGTGTTGTGCTTAACAGATCAGCTGGTCGTTCAAAATGGCCCTAATCACATTTTAACTTCGCTAAATGGCGGCTTTGGGATGTTTGACTTTGACAGTTCACTAAACATAATCAGTGGCCTGATCACTGTTGTGCAAGACGCTAATCGTATTAAAGGAGAATTAAGAGTTTTTGTTTTATATTTTCGTGTTTAAGAATCGTTATGCAAGTCGCTCTTAGAATTAGAAGCAGTTACTTACATACCTCACAAATTGACAAGCGGTGAGTGACCTCGAGAGTTTTATTCGCATACATATCGGGGCTGCCCTTATTTCAATCCCAACTGTGCATATTTTATAAGTTGCCCTGAAACTTTACGATTCTTCTCCAAATTGCGGCCAGTCATCCTTATTTCACTCCATTATGAAATAGTCCGTGTTCGGAATAAGAAAAACAAAAAACTACATTTATAACAAAACCCCTTTCTGGGAGAAGGGTGAATACATAACTTTGGGATGTCCATATTGTGTGACGGCGTATGGCCGGACATACATATTCTAAATGAAGGGACCGACACATAACCCGCACTCCCCCGGACTTTCTTTTAGTCAAATGAGGCATAATAAAATAATGGAAAAAGGTATGAATGGTAGGAAAAAAGGCTCCTCGGAAAAGTTATGAAAGGGAGATCTGAAAGTTTGGACACCCGCCCTTTTAACATTTTATACATTCTAGTCTCTGCCCTTGCGTTATTATTTATGTTACGTTTCGCCCTCAGCCTCCGCGTTGTTAAATAAATGTTACCCATTCCTCGTACCTTTCTAGTGTTACCACAATTATTTTGCCAACCTCATTAAGAAGTTTAATGCCGGTAAGAAAAATATTTACCGCGAGTTCTCGAGTACCCTCGTAGCGGGTATCCCCTTTGAGATATTGTGATACAGTCTCAACAACTTCCGGGTTCTTTTTGTCATCGATCCCTCCGATTCGTTTTGTTTCCTCGCCGATTGATGCTTTGTTTCAAAGTGATTGATACAATTGCTAGGCTTTTGCTGGAACTTTTATTCACAAGTTAACGACTTCAGGTCGCTTTGATTTTCTCTTTCATATTTTATTTTCGAGAGTTATTATCACGCGAACTTGAAATGTCCATTGTTTTCGGTTCGGTATTAATAAAGACATGAAAATAAATGCGTCGATCCGGAGGGCTATAAATCGTGTCACTACAAAACATGTTTATGTATTTACTAGCTGTAACCAACCGCGGTTTCGTTCACGTTGTTTTTGGTTTTAAAAACCATACAAATTATTTCAGAACTGGCAACAATACCACTCGGTGGCAGCTAATTTTAAAACGATAATACCAATAGAGTTTAAAGGAAACCTGATCAACATGCTTACCTTAATGTATGCTTTTTTTATATTTTTATAAGGGACTTTTGCCAAAAATGGCATGACACCTAATAATATTAATCTAAACACAATCGTTATTTAAAACAAATGAATAAGAAATATAGTATCATCATCACTTTTTACTAAATCACGTTAAAATGACTAAAAACTGGCCAAGCGGGAATCTAACCCGCCCTATGCTTTGTTGCCTTGAAACGTGAGTCTGGAGTCTTGGAGTGCGTATACGACTCGTTATTGGCCCATTTATTTTGATTCTGAACTTTTTCAATTTCAGAGATATGCTAAATTTTATTCTTTACTCCATTTTGAACCCTTTAACAGATTCGCGACTTTTTCTCTTTCAATGATTCATCTCTGATTACTATATAAATCCATCCATCGATGCATCCACCATAGTGATCCATTTTATGAGGATCACTGGGTTTGGTAAGTTGTTAGTATTCAATACGTGACAGGTTGCAAGCCCAGAGGCACATGTCACGTCTTACGGATTAAAACCCCTCGCAGGGGGTATTTTGCTTAATACATATCTACAATTTTTTTTATTGTGTACGGGCGGTTGGCCGGAAGGCCTAGCCTTCATCGCAACTGATTTACAAGCTATGATAAGACCGAAGGTGGAAGCGCACTTCACCCGGAACCATTAGCTGTTTTAACTGGCTATCTTACCTTTAATTGCCGGAACAACAATTTAAGAATTGTTGTTATGGCGACAGAATTAGGTAAGATGATTGTAGCTAGTCAGGCGGACTTAAAACAAAATCCTATACTCCACCAGCCAAACCAAGCACAGCGAACCACTAGACTAATCTAGAATAATCTACCTTGAAATTAAGTCTTTACGACCTCTTCTGGTTTGGGCTGTGCGTAAGAGTAGTAGAAGCGCCTAGTGAAAGGGCTCGTCCGGAGAATTACTACCACCATATTTCAGCCGCCAAGCAGCATTGCTGTGTTTCGGTTTGAAGGGTATGGTTGCCGGTGAAATTACGGGTACGTGAGGCTTAACACTGTTATGCCTCAATTTGACGGGCGCAATGCAGTGCCGTGTAGGCTATGTTCTTTGTGGATGTGACATAGGCAAGAGTACACTTAACACCAGGTGCGCTACTTGTTTGTCCCGTCTCCTAGTAGTATAAAAAAATATAGTCGGTCGGTCAGCTTCACGATTTTATATATATAGATGGTGTAAAACACTTATCGGGTGCTCAATAAAATTGTGGAATGAAACATGCGAGGTCCGGTATCAGGGTCGTTAGTGGAACAGTTGCCTCGTTCCGATATTTACCATCGGTCATTCATCATGTTTAATCGCGCCGCGTACGATGGCCGCCGTGTTTTTGCTCTTACATCGATGATAGATTCGAGTGTTCTGCCGCCTGTTACAGACGCTTGCCAAACTTACGATAGACATTTTAACTGCCTCTGTGGACTAGTGGTTCGCCTACCGGTGTCAGATCTAAAGGTCCCGGGTTCGATCCCCAGGAGGAGCAATACTGTTCTTGGTTTGGTTGGTGGTAGGATTTTGTTAAAGTCCGCCTGGCTAGCTACCACTATCTTAACTAATAACAATTCCTAAAAATATTGTTTTGTTTTGGCATTTAGAGGTAAGAGCTCTCCCCTCTTCTCAAGTCTTAATTCGTACCGTTTTTTTTTTGTCGAAATAGGTCTATCTCTCATTATCGTCCCTGAGTAGCGATTCTCAAACACACGGAAAGTTTTCGGAATAGGTCTCTCTCTCATTATCGTCCCTGAGTAGCGATTCTCAAACACACGGAAAGTTTTCGGGTCGGAAACATCACTTTTTATCGGATTTGGAATCCGTGGAACTTGATTTCAACGCTATTCTCAAACCATTAATGAACGTCTTCCGTTACCTAAATAATAATTTTAGATTTCGTAGGAATAGCGTTTTCGGAATCTCCATCGGAATTCGATCCAAGGCTTACAGAATGTTTCAGAGGACCTACGCGGCACTCCATTGCGCCCTTCAGTTTGAGACATAAAGGTGTTAAGCCTCGTATGGTACTTCCCTATACGAGCCGTCTCATTAGGAGCTCTACTACTCTTAAAAATTAAGGCAAAATACGAGTAATATGATTGGTTGATGGGATTGGTAACGTTACAGCGTTTCAGTTGAAATGGTATTCTCCATTAGCCGTTCGGTGCCGTCCGAAGCGAGACACGTGTCGGCGGCGCCGCTACGTTTCGCCGACGTGCCTTGATGGATAGCTTCACAGGGATTTTCTGAGAGAAATTCCCTTTAAAAATAATATTTTCGTATTTCATAGCCGCATCGACACGTACGTCGTTAAACGCCGTTGTATTTCGAACACGATTTCGTATTTTACTACTATCATCACAATTTTGGATGAATTATGTATTTCAGGGATGAATGGTGATATGATTTAATTTGAAAAACGAGCTTCTGAGTCTTTTGTAAGATGAGATGAAGTCTGGAAGATCACGTACGTCCGAACATGTATATTGTGTCAGAGCAGCCTTTGTTACAATTGAGTGAAATTCTGATCAGATTTTTTCTTAGACCGAGGTGAAGCAAGACAGAATCAAGGTTAACCAACTAATAGATTATTCAACAACATCAGATAAGTGATTATTACAGGACATGTATATCTCACAGCGCCACTGCCGCGAACTAAGCAAAGCTTGTAATGTGACAACTAGATTACGGATACATGCTTATCATACAATACAACACATTTATTTTTAAGGTGTGCAATAAAGTATTTTTCATTAATTCATTAATTCATTCGTTAATTCATTAATTCATTCATTCATTCGTTAATTCATTAATTCATTCATTCAAACAAATATTCATCGCACAAATGTTTGTCCTGGGTGGGAATCTCTTAATTTATGTATGTGTTATAAGTAGGTATTTTATCATTTTATTTGATTTATTATTATATTTTTTACTGTAGGTATAAGGTGTAGGTGTAAGTGTATATTTAAGTATTATTAATAAATTATTATATAATATTTTATCCCGTTAAGTAGCACTACCACCCACTCCATACTACACGAGGGTTATCTGGAAGAAGATGCTTCACAGCATTAAGTTCGCCCATGAACTTTTATTTATTCTTGCAATAAAGTATTTTCTGTCTATCTATCTATTATATAAATCAAATGGGAACAATACGCAAGCGTTCGCTCGTGTGCAATAAAAAATGGCAATCGTTACTTCCACCAGTTACAAAGTTTTCTACAATGAAAGCTCAACATCCAAACGGGCCTGACGTGCCGAAAAAGTTGAGCTATAAGGAAATTGCATATCACAGCACTAAAGACACCAGCCCATTCGATGTCGCCTTAATGTGTTAGGGTTCCGTGATTCCGGCAACTAACGGTCGTGGTTGGCGTTTTCTACTGTACCTGCACGACGTCTCAGGTTCTATAAAAAAAAGCAAAACAAAAGTTATTTGGATCTAAATCTAAATTTAGATCTGAAAATATTACACAGCAGTACTTACAATTTTTATAACATTATGTATGTTTTATGATAATATTAGAATGGATTTCCGCTAAAGAACGCCTGAATCAATTATCTATGTAAACCTGTTCCAAAGTACCGGCTTATCTGATTACATAAAAATAGCTATTCAAATTTAGAATAATTTAATTACTAAAATAGCAGCTACACAAATAGCTGGTCATCAACGCGTGGTGTGCTTACACTTCCACCTGTAGAATGTTTGTTGGAAATGCTTAAATTCGTCGAAATAATTGCTCTGTCAGGAAACGGATGTAGCTGGGGTTGTTTAGATAAATATTTAGTTACAGATACATCAGAGCAATTAAATTTGCTTCTCTCCGTAGGTAATGAGTTTGATCGCTGATATTATGAGCAAGAGCGCTTAACGAGGCTGATTGGATAAAGACCCATTAGTCTTTATTCTTTAAAGTGCTTACCCGTAGTACAATAAAAAAAAAAAGTTAATCATATTTTTTTAATAAATATTACCGGACGTTAATTTCACACTGCGCCAAGCATAGCTTGTTATCGGGAACTAGATTACGGATAGAAAACTTAAATACATTTTTTTTTTTTTTTGTAAATACATACGTACTATATAATACAGCACCCAATCACAGAACAAACATCTATATTCATCACACAAATGTTTGTCCTGGGTGGGAATCGAACCCACATCCTACAGCGCAGAACGCTGAGTTACTACCAACAAAGATATGATGCTTGTTACTCATAGATACTTTAGGATTTCGACAATTTACTATAATTATTATTATAATTACATCAGTAGGTATATACAGAGACACATAAAAAACCTATTATAAAACTAAGTAATTTGATAAACATATGCCACAGTGCTCTTGCCCTTGTACGCACAAACTGATTTTTTTAAGTCTAGTTCAGTTAATTACATAGTCTCGACTAAAATAATTCCATAGGTTCTTTGGTCAGCTATTATTATCGTGAAGTTCTGGAATCTCACAAGTGGCTCACTAGCAAAGAAGAAAACAGATAGCCAGCTCCTCAGTTTGTTGAGGATTCCGGGTGAAGTGCGCCTCCACCTTCGGCTTTATCTCAACTTGTTACCAGGTGAGATGAAGGCCAGGAGCTTCCCCGTCGTAGAATAAAAATAAAAAATAAAAAGTTGTATTGTCATTGTAAGGTTGAAAATCGAAATCTAAAGATCTGCTCAAATTTCGTACAGCGAAATTTTGTGCAATATCCCACTTTGCGATTGTGCTCACCATCCACAAAAACATGGCTTTCATCTTGGAGTGTCACGTTTTCAATTAGTGTCTTCAGCGCGAGCGGGTGGATTATATAGGTATCGTTAGTAGTACAGGAGCTTCTGGGTATTTTGATACATTATGAATGAATGAATGAATGAATGAAAAGGTTCCTTTTTCATGGTACGACGGCTTTAACTAGGCATAGAACACACGACAAACGGTATTTTTTAATGCCAAAGTTTTGTTGTTGAAAGTTTGCACTATTTGAACGGAATAGTAAATTTCGTTTTTTTTCTTACAGTAATATAATTAGCTTCCGAGTAACCAGTTAGGTACCCCCCAACACCTTAAAATGAGAGTTAATAGGCATGTTAAGAAAAGGCTAGGCTAAGATAGCCAGTTCCTCAGTTTGAAGAGTTCAGAATCCTCAAGATTCTGGGTGAAGTGCGCCTCCACCTTCGGCCTTATCTTAACTTGTAACCAGGTGAAATGAAGGCCAAGCAAATCCCCGTCGTACGATAAAAAAACACCATCTTCCGGCCTACGCTACCTTGGAGTCGGCACAACATCTAACATCAAGGCCAAGGGAAATTTTAAGGCCGGCTGCCTGCATCACGTCAACCCTCCTTGGGGATTCTTGGTTGTGTGGGATGATGCGGAAGAATAAGAAAGGATGAGGATACTAAAATGTCACGGGAAAATGGTGTGTGTGACACCAGTAACACCAAGCCAGATACAGGACAGATGTCTGGAAAACCACCCCATAGACATTACAAAAAAAATGTAACCACCTCTGGTCTAGTGGTTTACCCACCGGTGTAGGATCCAGAGGTCCCGGGTTCGATCCCCAGGAGAGTATAATATTGTGCTTGGTTTGGTTGGTGGTAAGACTATGTTTAAGTCCGCCTGACTTTCATCTTACCTAAGTCGATTAGCGAGTTCTTCAGACCTTATCTCAAGTTGTTAACAGGTGAGATGAAGGCCAAGCGCTTCCCCGTCGAACAATAAGAAAGCTAAGGAATTTTTGAGAAGTGTTTTGCGCTGCTTAGCTCCTCCGCTATATGGCGTCGAAGCCATTCATCCGGCCATCTGAAGAGATGATCGTGACTATTCGCAGCTTTGAGCGCCCTGAAAGGAAGTAGCAGTTTGCGCTGTCTATACATTCCCGTTACTTATTAATGTGTCGCCCGAACTCTCTCATTTCCCGGCTTCAAGTGAATCGGCTTGAGAGAATAATCGCTCGGCCGTGCGTGAAAAGATCTGTGCATAAATATTTGTGCTCTACGATAATCAGGACGGCAAGGTACGGCGGAATAGTTTTTCTGCTTTACAGACGCGCTGAAGTTTGGTGAGATGAAAGGAAAAATAAAAGTTACGTGGGCGTGATTAAAGGGTCCTTCCTGTATTGCACAAGACGCAAACGAATCGTATCTTGTGTTCTCTGTTTCAAAGTAGGTTTGATCTAGCTAGCTCCTGCTAGCGTTCACGGCTGAATACTCACAACACTGGTGGACAAAATCTATATACTTTTAAATTAAGACTAAAAAGATACCTATTAGGCTGGCAAAAGGAGCAAGAACTTCTAATTCACGATAACTAGCTATTTAAACTGCTATTTAAAATGAACAAATGCCGTATATTTGTATGATGTAAATAATATAACTTATAATAACTCTCATGATGTACCTATTTTATTTGTAATTTATTAGCTAATTTTATTTTATATTTGTTAATATTTCTGTTTCCTCGCTGTGTGTAACATACCTATCGAGTATTTTGTTTTGTTTTGTTAGTATACGTAGGTACCTATTATCCAAATGTTTGTCTACACTTTGTCTACAGTTGGTGTTCACGTCAAATCGACCTCTTGTTGTTTGTACCGGTTTCCAAAGGTCTCAATGGAAGATCAGTGCAGGTTCCCCGAACCTGCTGAGTTGAGACCTTTTTGCAATTCTATGCGAGTTAACTATTTAATTTACATTTTTATTTTTTGTCTCTATTTATTATTATTTTTATGTTGATTTTTGTGTAAGAATTGCAAATGAATATCTTTTTGATTTTGATTTGATTTGATTTGACATGTAAAGGTCCACCTGGCTTACTTGAGGACTCCTAGTGCAGTGCGCTTCCACCATTGGCCTTATCATAACTTGAAAATCAGGTGAGATCAAGGCCAAGCACCTGTACGCCTTACAATAAATAAAAAAACTCCTGCTGAAGTCTGCTGCCGGCTTGACGTGTTTTGTTGCGCGGGAGACCCACTACCTTCTGGGAAAGGTCGCTCCTGCATAGACCTCATCCTTGCTCTGAAGACAAGCCTAGAGGTCAAGATTTAACCCATCACTTTTAATTGCTTCACTGGTATTTATGCTGTTTGTCTTGGCTGTACTAACCGTAGATAACTCACCATTTATAAAAAATCAGAGGCACTCCCGGAGTGACACGACGAAACTTGAAGATTGCCGATCTTCGCCGAAGAGAACAGCTGAGATTGGTGGTACTTGAATCTCAATGTTGTCGCGTTGGGCGCGATATTTATTTATGAGGGTAGTTTTTGCAACACAACTGACACGATGACATCTAAGAACTGACGTTGATAGAGACTGTCACGGCTGTTAACCGTCTGTCTATAGGTAGAGGCAGTCTTCAAACGGTCCACAACCCCTTACCTCTTAGGATCGTAAAGACAACGTCTCGAATGTGTTTAAAGTCAAATGTGTGAAAGGCGGTGTCGGTTCAGTGAAGCCAGTTCAATGTTTTTTTCCCATCTCAAAAAATAAACTGGTGTTATCTCTTGGTCACCTACTGCACCTACGAGTCGATATAAGTCCATTATCAAAACTCTAACAGCCCACTGATAAGTACTTTTACTTAGCTTAGTAATCAAACGCACATATGGTCCGTGCTCCATGCTGTACCAATCCTGTACGCCACTTGTCTCGATCTGTTTAATTATAAACAAACTTAGTGCGGTAGGTAATGGACGGCGCATTGCAAACGGCATACAGACACTGGATTAATATCCTTAATGCACATGTCTGTGTGGGGGGCACAGACAGACATGTGTGTATATCCCCATATAGAATGTGTACAATTAGTATATGTATTATGACAGTTACTAGCAAGAGCAAATTTCCTTATATGGGCAAGGTAGATGATTTCGTTTTCGCCCGAAAACTAAGTTGTTTTCAACTGTCTCTGGTTTAGCGGTTCGCCCACCGGTTTCAGATCCAGAGGTAACAGGTTTGAAAAAAAAAACCATTAATCCTTAATTGTTGTGTTCCGGCATTTAGAGGTTATATAGCCACTCAGACCGTTGAGGATTCCGGGTAAAGTGCGCTTCTACCTTCGGCCTTGTCATACTTGAAACCAGACGAGGTGAAGACCAAGCGCTTCCCCGTCGCACGATAAAAAAAAACCGTATGCACGTAAAAATGCATTGCATGATCCAGATTAAGAGATGAAAAGGTTTTGGAAAACTCAAAAGAAAAGTCAGTATCATCTCAGCAGGACTGCCGTTTACAATTTTACTAAAGCCGTCCAGGTGATCCATCATATCTTGTGATTTATTCAACTTTTCTATTGCTACAAAGTTTCTAGGACTTCTGGTTTGGGCTTTGCGATAGTTGAAAATAAATTTTATGGAACTGTAAAATTTTTACACTAGAATCAAAAGTGCAGGAAAACCACGTTTCTCGGTGAATAGCATAAAACCCCTCATTCCACACCTTTATCTCCGTCTGAATTACACTTCACGTCATAACACCTCGGCGAGAGCTTTCCTTCCTGTCTTCAAGGACCCGTCAGTGCATGAGCTTTTACAGTGCAAGAATGACATCGTCAAAGCCTTTATGGACCAACACTGGATGAAGTTCTGACATTACTGCATGTGACGTGTATATTTTTATGGAGAATGCATTTTATTTATATTTGCAAAGCCTCGCAGTTTAGTTGGTTGATCTGCCTTTTGCGCCGTAGGTTGTGCGTTCGATTCCCACGGACAAGCATTTGTGTGATAAATATAGATGTTTGTTCTGTGTTTGGGTGTTGTATTCTATTGTAAGTATGTATCTACTAAATTAAGTGTAAATACTTATATGTGTATACTCCGTAATCTCGTACCAATATTACAAGCTAAGCTTAGTTTGGGGCTAGATGGCGCTTAGTGAAATTAAAGTCGTGTAATAATATTTATGTAAAACTATTTTTTGGTTATTCGGTAATCCTTCAGCGCTATTATTATGATATAGATATTCATTCAACAAAGATAAAATTAAGGACAGATGAGGTATATACAGAGATTGAATTTGGAACAGCAAGGATTTAAGGTGTATGAAAATTGAGAGGACATTAAAACAGTGTAAACAAAGGTGATCTGACGCCGGCGGGCGAAACACTAGACCACAGATGCGGTTAAAGTATGTCACTCGTGGATCCAGTTATGATTTGAAATAAAACTAAATTTATGAATATATTCTGATTTCCGCAAAAGACGTGAAGCTATACATTGGAAATTACTTCAAATATAATGATTGAGAAATTGTTGATACCGCTGCAATTATGAAAGGCAAATGATAAGTTTTTATTTTTTTCTAGCTATGGCAATCTAACTTATTAGTCGTAAAATGTGAACCTAAATGCTTTAATTATTTTTTACTATACCCATTATCAAGGTAATTATCGCCGTTAGATGTAGGCCCTTAAAAATAATTGAGAAATTCACCTTGACCGAACCTTTTGTTCGGCATTTTTATTGATTTGTAACAGTAAGATGTTGGTAAACATGTTAATAGGCCAGCCTATTGAAACAATTGAATTGACATTGACGTCTACCCCCTAGTGATCCTCAGAAGTTCAACGCTCTGAGTAGTGATCTGAGGTTAATCCTCAAAGGTGAAAAAGTTGTAAGTCTGTTACTTTTACATTTATCAGCACCATTCTGCCTCTAGATCTCCGTGGTCTGGTAATTATTTATTTGAAGGAAAACCAACAGCAAATTTATATTAGATAAAGCAAAATAATAATATATATTTAAGTGAGTAGGTACATTTACATTTTATCATGTTTAAATTATTATTAGGTACGTATTTAACTAGATACGTATAGTTTTGTAAATTAAAATATTTATGTATACTATTATACTATCCTCTCCATCCCAAGGTTGTCTGGAAGAGATCGCTTTAAAGCTATAAGACAGCCTATTGTACTGGTAACTTTAGTTTTAAAATTGTCAATTTTTCTATATGTTTTTGGTGTACATTAAAAAAAATTCATTCATTCATTCATAATGTAACACAGAAGGCCAATTAAATGTTTTCTACTAAAGATAAAGAGTATACATAAAGAGTTTGAACTGGACAGGATAAAATATAAAACAATAGATAAAAAGAGAAAATAGATAAGAAAAAAAAATACCATTGAATAAGATATATCTTAATAATAAACTAGCCTCTAATAATGTTGTCACGCAGAGAAGAAACTCCGCTAAGCCGCTGCCTCAAGGTTTCTACACTAGAGCAGAACAAATGAATATCGTTTTGCTTGTTTAATAGCATATTAAAGTTCCTGCTCGCCAAAGAAAGGAATTCTGCCTGTAGTTTGTTCGGACTACAGAAGCATTTATGAGAGAGTTAAATCTTAATCGTTTTGTCGGGAGCGTTTAGACAAATTTTGTTGAGCAGTTCCGGACAATTAATATGATTGTTAGTTATTATGAACAAAAAAGATATATCACCTATTTTGCGTCTAATTCTGATTGGTATGGTGGTTACTGAGATCGACTGTCGATCCGATCTGGGCCCCGATTCTACTATACCAATAGCTTCATATAACAATGATATCGTCGCAAAATGGCCACCATAAGTGGTTGTAGCTAGCCAGACGGACTAAAACAGAGTCAACACTAACCAAAGATGTTTTTTTTATTTATTTTATTCTGTACGACGGGTAAGCTCTTGGCTTTCATCTCACCTGGTTACATGTTGAGATAAGGCCGAAGGAGGCGCACTTCACCCGGAATCCTCAACAAACTGAGGAACTGGCTATCTTACCTCTAAATGCCGGAACACAACAATTTTACAATTGTTATTATGGCGTCAGAATAAGGTAAGATGGTAGTACCTAGCCAGGCGGATTTAAGCAATTGAGCTTGGTTTAGTTGGTGGTAGGCCACCGACTAAACCAAGCTGTATATTAATACTGTAATCTTCATGGATCGAACCCGTGAACTCTTGATCTGAAATCGGTGGGTTGAACCACTAGACCACAGAGGCGGTTATAATGTTAATATGGGCCTATATCTCTCTGACTTTACCAATATTAGTATATTAGTAATATTAGTATTCCAACGCTAGCTGCAACCGGGTGCTATGATAAAAATAAAGTAATGTACTTCACTGTTCGACAATATCGTTACAGTTTCAGGTAGTTGCGGGTAACCCGATCAGAAATAGTACGGGTAAAGATGATGCCCATATCCGGATTGCCTTTTGAAGTGCCGGCCGGATCCCGAGCACAGTGATTACCCGATGGGGTTTCGAGTGGGCTTTGTAATTAGGCGCACTTCCTCTTGAATTGATGGGTTGCGGTGTCTATTATTATGTGTAGTTACAGAGCTAGAGTTTCGGATCAATTTTGTGGGTCGTCGCTAATTAATCGGGCTAGGTCATGTATGATGAGGGTATGTTGTCTGTCTATTCGTCAGATGGGTGTCTTATAGACTGGTGTGCTACCGTAGGCCACACCATCGCTTCCCGTCAGGATCGAGATTGTGGTCAAACGTAGTTCTTCTTAAAAATAATAGTATCTATCTATTCTTTGGCAAATCATTGGGCTGCTTATGATGGCAAGGATTCAATCCTAATGTCATAATAGATGAGTTTATAGGCCTTCTGGGTAAGCTTGATTGAAGAGCTGACCCGTATTCAATTAAAAAAAGCCGACCTATTTTAAAGAGGAAAAAAATCTCCTATAAGAAATTGAATTCTAATCACTCGGGCTTCTTATATTGATATTGGTCGTCTTTTCATTGTAGGCTTGAAATGGTTAAAGTATGGCTGTCCATGTACTTCTCGATAAAAAATCTTGTCGTTCGTAATTATAATTTTCTTGAAAACATTAACATTAGAAATAGGTACTTACATATAAAAAAAATGGTGCTCATACTACTGAACACATGTCTTGGTTGAAGAATAAGTGTTTGAAGCAACCAAATAATGATTTGCATCGAGTAATGTCATACATCCAATTGACAGAATCAAGATCGCCTATTTATGTCTTAGTAAAGGATACTGTTATTTTTTTTTTATTGATGATAGTCAAGCGGTTGTCATCGAAACTCACTTAAAACGTACAGACACAAGTAAAGATGTGGTCTAAGATGGAGCACGCTTATCTAAAAGGAACCTGTTCACTCTGGACTTGTGTTCAAAGTCAAAGTCAAATATTTTTATTCATTAAGATTTTTAGGATCATTTTGATACGTCAAATCTACCGCCTGTTCGGAATCGCGACCAGCACACAAGGAGAAAGGCAAGAACCTCGGGCTGATTATTAATTTTTATTTTTTGATGATCCATTTAACATTTAGGTACAGTGCTTATAATAATTTAATAACATTACAAGTGTTACCTACATCATAAAACTAAAAACTTAATATTATCTTAAAATATTGATTATTACATAACTGCCTAATGGGCAGTTGGTTAACATTGAGAAATCACCATTTAATTGTCAACTGGTATAGCAACATCGGGCCATGCGTTCTGTGTTTGTTGTGTTTGTCACTTCCTTCCTCCATGCGATCGCAGTAAAGTACAACACATACCTAAGTCCTTCTTGTGTGATCCACCAGTCGGCTTGTAGGGGTTAATTCCTGAGCCACGAAAACCACGGCGATATAAAAGTTTGTTCAACCATCAAACGCATCAGTAACTATAACAAACATAATCCCCGGTAGAAAGCGCGATCAACCAATTATGAACCCTCATCTGAAGGCCTGAGTGGATCCTATCGAGAATATTGCCCTGACGAGGGTTGACATGTGTCCGTTCGAACATAGTTATTGTATAGGTGCCGGCAACGGGACGAGTCTTACAGCAGCATAACATCAAGAGCTCGTATAAGTCCACAGTTAGATAGGGCTTGAAGCATTCTGGCGAAACCATTTTGCCAATATCTTAATGACACAGAACTAGAAATAATAGTAACTAGGGCCTGTTATTTAATTTTTTGTTTAAATTTTGATAAATTAAACGCAAGATACTACAACTTAAATTTCATTCAAATCAGTTCTGGGGCTTAAATTTCATTCAAATCACTTTTGTCTCGTTTATTCTACACTGGAAAAAAATCTCCTATAAAAGTAAAGTAATATCAAAACAAGAATGCTATTAGAGATCATGGTACCACGCCAGGGCCCTGTTTCTACGTAACAAATCGCTTCACTATGACAATGGTATCGTCACAGACTGGCGAATAGAATACCGAAAGGCACCTACCTATTAGTCGGTGATAATACCATTTTTTTTTTATTCTACGACGGGGATGGTCTTGGCCTTCATCTCACCTGGTTACAAGTTGAGATAAATCCATTGTCATAGTGAAGTGATTGGTTAAGTAGAATCGTGGCCCAGCACTTTCGTAGATTAGCGTGGTCAAAGAGACGTTTCGGCGAGACCCGTGTAATGTTTAAATTACACATTATATACGTTAGAAACATTGTCATTTCGCTTCTTTGCTCAAGCAAAACGTTGAGTTGATGATGAGGTTGTAAAATACTCCTTGGAGATTTGAACTTTATATTTTTAATTACTATCCATATAGCTATTTGATTCGTGAGGCGTCAATTTCGGAAATACATTTTAATATGAAAACAGAATAAGTAAGCTTATTAAATGAAAATTTCGCAGCACTGTGCTCGGAGCTACAAAACCTTGCATCTTAGCATTACTTTTCCTGAGGATGTCTTTTTTTAAAGGCGAAATACGTATCGATTTGAATTTTTCAAAAGAACTTACCGGATTTGTATCTTATTCGTTGAAATAGATCTCCGCTAATTGACGCCTGAATCAATTACTCGTAGCTATATCAAGTCTATAGTCAAACAACTCGTTATGATATGGCCCCTCAACATACTGAGGAACTGGCTATCTTAGCTCTAAATGCCGGAACACAACAATTTAAGAATTGTTGTTATGGCGACATAATTAGGTAAGATGGTGGTATCTAGCCAGGCGGACTTAAACAAAGTCCTACCACCAACCAAACCAAGCACAATAGATAGATAGATAGATAGATAGATAGATAGATAGATAGCTCTTTATTGTTCACCATTTACAAATAACATAACAAAACACAGATAGTGGAAACTTAAACTAAGCGTCACTGGTAAAATAATGGACGGCCTTATCGCTGAAAGCGATCTCTACCAGGCAACCGCTGGATGGACAGATAAGATAACGACTTTCAAGGATGGCGGACTATACGAATAACGAATATGAAACAAAATATACATACATAAAATTACATCAATAATAATCATGATGATAATAATAATAATTAAGGAGAAAAATGATAATTTAATAAAATATTAATACACAATATTGTACTCGACCTGAGGATTGTTTGTCAAGATTCGTGGCCAACCTATCCCTTGAAATGCTCCATAGTTGTTTTGTTCAGTTTCCTATTTAAATCCCTAGCAAAATGTTAAAAGTTCATCTGGTGCTTTGTACGGAATAGTGCAATTCCGTCTGGAGTACGATACCAACCGTCCAATCAATGCCTTATTCGAGTGCCTCCATTCAAATGTCACGCACGAATTGCCGCGAATCTGACTAGACATCGTTTAATATCGCCAGGAATGCTACGAATCATTTCGAACCGAGGAAGCTGGAAAGGAATTCTGGTGCTTTAGCAAGCCTTGAGCAACGCCAAATTTTATGTTTTCAATATCAATGTAATTTAATTTCTTTTAAGCCAGCATGGCAATGCATCCATTGTCTTGGGGTCGCTTTCGTCTGGTACTGGTCTGGTACAGTTGAGTTACCTATAGTCCTTTTTTATTATAATGGTCCTTAGGTAACCCGATTGCTTCCTTTTTACATAATATTTTTTATTGTTTGTGAATAAATTTAGTTTCTTGTCTTATAGAAACGAAAGACAACGGGAAAACACCAAGAGATGGGCAGCAAAATCCACCTGTACTTACACTTAACACCGATACTGGTTAGCCATCCGCCTGCCAAGCCGGGTGATTGTGGGTTGTCACATATCGCACTTTTATAAACTCTAATGAATCAGGTGATTGTGAAGCTTAGCTAATTGATTCAGGCGTTATTTTGCAGAGATCCATATATCAAAATAAAATCTGAAAACAGAAAAAATATTTTGTAACAAATCCGCCAAATCTCTAAGAAAAAAATCAATTCGACACGTGTTTCGCCTCTACACGAGGCATCCTCAGGAAATATAGTGCTAAGCTGACGAGCCCTCTGTGGACGTGTTGCCCCGAGCTCTGCGCTGCAAGCAGCAAACGAAACACGTGTCGAATTGATTTTTTCATAGAGATTTGGCGGATTTGTTACTAAATATTTTTTCTGTTTTCAGATTTTATTTTGAAATTGTGAAGCTCTTTAAAGTATTATCTTCCAAAGTTTTTACGCATTACATAGTAATTATGAGATATCAATCAAACCGACCTATGGGGTGATTCTACCAGTCTTTTCAAGTCTTAAAGTTCTGTCCTAGAACTAGAGGTCAAGAGCTAACCACTCTTGTATAAAAATACAGCATATTTTATATATTTGCACAACGCCATTTAGCCATATTATACCTACCTGAACCATATTCTTTTGTTTTGTAACGAGATTGATTCATTTGTCTTCCTTTGCAGGTAAGAGAAAGCCATCGTTAGCAAGATGTCGAGATCACCCAGCAGCCTTTATTGTGTAAGTTTTCCAAACATACATCCCTCGTTACCTGACGAAAATATCATTTTTTTCTGATATAACCCCTGAAGGTAAATCTCTACTCGATAACGTTGCATTAGTTCGAAATTACGGCGAACAAGCCTCCGACTTTGTCGAATTCCATTAACTTTATTTCATATCTGTGCGAGTACACCTTCAGCCTACATTTCCAATTACGTGGCTGCGAAAGGCTGTAATTAATATTGGACTCTAGATCAATAGGCTTAGGGGTGGAAGTAGACTGACGCTCGTATGGCTCAACGTTAGGCCTGATATTTAATCAATGACGTATTCTCGGCCCAGCTTTGGTTGGAAGACGAAAAAATGTGACGTGGAAACAGTATGCACTATATTGTATGGATTGTATTACATATTTTTCATTCTTTTACAACCATAAAAACATTATGATAATCATAATCACAAAACAATAAAATATACAAATAGGTACACATTAAAATAAAATTTAAATAAACTATGACATGACTGGATTTTGAAAACATCTTCGTCCATACCAGAAATAATTTTAGCCTATGTGGCCTAGGATACAATCTATCCCCTTGCCAAATTTCATCAATATCCGTTCGGCCGTTTAGCAGTGAGAACGCAGCAAACTAAAAGAAAATCCTTTGAATTTAATATTACTTTGAATGTATCCAATCCAATTATTTACCCTGATCACGATATTCAAGGAACAATAAGTATTATAAGGCCTTGAATATACTTGCCTGATTCGTTTTAAATTATAATTGTGTTTATGTGAGGTTTCACGTGAGATATTTCTTATTAGGGTTCTTTACCGAAAGGGTGCGCGACCCTATTAATAAGCCAATGCTGTCCGTCCATCTGACTGTCAAAGGGCTGTATCTCATAAACCGTAATAAGTATTTATATTTTAACAGTGTGTGTTTCTTAAAAAAATGGAGCAGCCCCGTTCAAAAAACGTTTTTTTTTGTCTTGAAATGTGGGTGGACCACTTTGGTCGTAGTAATTGTCTTTATTGCTTTAAATGAAGAATAAATCTATAAATATTACATGATATTAATTTCACACGGCGCCATCCAGCCCCAAACTAAGCATAAGCTTGTAATATGGGAACTAAATTACGGAAAGAATACTTAAATACTTTTTTTTCGTAAATACATACTTACTATGTAATACAACACCCGAACACAGAAAAAACATCTATATTCATCACACAAATGTTTGTCCAGGGTGGGAATAGAAAACTGAGCTGTGAGGCTTGTTAATAGAATGACATAGAAAAAGGTGTATTATAATTATTTTTTCTAAATGCTATGATTCATCTAGAAATTTTTCGACATTCCTAGTAAATGTAGACACGTAGGGTCGTCTACAAGCGAATACTGTGACATAATGTATACACTCCAGTCGCTCCCATTACTGTAATGTAGAGCTAAACTTGACTGATCACTGTCCTGCCAGGGAGAATTCTGAGTCACGCCCCGAATGAAATACTACCAAAAAAATACAGATATTTTCTCCAACTTTTTTTTTTATTATTCAATGGGTCAGTCAGGTTGTGGAACTCGCCATGATATGGAGTCCTCACGAGGAAAAATACAGTAATATGGTGTAAAAAATGCAGAACAAATTCATAAGGTTCCTGTACATGGCTCTGTGTAAAATTAATGTCCTGCAATATTTATTTATTTAGTTATATGGATTTTTACCCTTTTTCCCATTAATGTACCCGACACTATTTGTTGCATAATCATAGGCATAATCCACAACCCGCAGGTATTGATGAGCATAGGATTATACTTACCTGATAAGTATGTATACGCACGCCGACGACCTAGGCGACTTGCTATCCCGAGGGCGAAAACTAACCTCCTAAACGAGTCCCCGTTCACTCGGGCCCTTCGTACAATTAACTGTCTTAGCATCGCGGAAGATATTGATATTTTCAATATTACGTTGACGAAATTCACAGAAACTCTTTTGTTATTTTTAAGTAGGACCAATTATTATTGATGGTCATGGAAACTGTTTTAGCTTGTTTTGTGTAATTGTTTGATGTATTTCCTTGTCGCCTTAGTTTTATACTGTAATGGCAATGTAAATATTCAATAAAAAAAAAAAACTCTCTACCCCACAATATCCGCGCTAGTCCCTCGCCAGCTATCTTCAAGAGCTGAGTCCATCTCGCATTTTGCCGTTCGTCTACTCCTCAGTTCGTGCATAATTGGATTTGTCCATTTCGAGGTTCGTCATAACGCAGACCGTCAAGGTAAAATTGATTTGTCAGTTGTAATGTCACCAAATGGACGAACTGCGTAGTGACGAATCTCGAAATGGACGGACTGCATTATGACGAACCTCGAAATGGACAAATCCAATTATGGATGAACTGAGGAGTAGACGAACGGCAAATTGCGAGATGGACTTACTGCTTATTGGACCGACAGCTAACAAATCTATTATATTTATTTCACAAACATAACAAATAATGTGACAATTATACTAACTATGTAAAAACGAAGCAGTCGGATTACCTAAGAGCCGTTACAAACGGCCGACGGAAGCGTGCCCTAGACACATGCACACTGAATAGCTATGCTAATTCACTGGTCCTAATAAGAGCCAGTCCTTGTATCACGTGTCTCCTCAATCAAGAGCCGTAATATTCTTAAGATAATTTCCGACCGCATCAGTGACTTAGCATCCAAAACTAAAAGGATAAGGTTCTATATATCCCCAAAGCTGTTTTATAGTAATATAGGCCGGTCAAAGCATGGATGGAACTCCGGACATTAGCAGCATTAGGGTATTTCCGTGTCCGTGTAATCGAAATTCCTGGTTAAGCGAGCGCGCCGAACCGAGGTATGTTTTTCCTCTCCGCTTGTCTTTATATCTCTTCGAGTGAGAAATCGTTTAATCTCGACGCAGGGACTTGAGAGAACCTTGTCTGAAAGTTCCGAAACATACACAGTTCAGTTGGCATTGGTAATACGGGAACGTCATTATTTTGTTCGTTTCTCAGTACATTACATTTCATATTTCATTTATTTCCGCCATTGGTACACATAAGTTAGACTTGGTGCCGTTCATAATTTTATTACTAATTAGTATAATATATGAGCACAATAAAATTCATATTTTTTTTATGTAAGTTAATATACATAAAAAAATGGATCGGCAATCGCCTCCACTTTCGGCCTTATCATAACTTGTAACCGGTGAGATAAAGGCATGCGCTTTCCCGTCGTACAATAAAAAAAACTAATGCTTTTGGTGATGCTTCAGGAAACGCTTAACATCAGGTACGCCGTAAACCTCTTTGACATTTTATATAAAAAAAAACCTAGGCGCTATACTGGACCTACGGCTTAGCTTGTATTTTGAAGCACCTAGACAGCACCTTATTGAGTGATAAGGTTTGTAATATGCAAGATTACTTTTAAGACTTGTATATGAATACCTAAGAGTCTTAAATACGTTTCCTGTTTCAGGTTTCAAAGAAAAAGTTATTTATATTTAATGTCACGAATTTGCTAATTTATAATGCAACAACGTATATGTATTTATTATTCATGGTTATAGCACACAAAGGTAGACCACCTTTGTGTGTTACAAATGCTTTAGTCATATTATTTTTAATAATTTTAAGTTAAATGGATCTTCCAACGATGCCCGCGAAAGCAAGCAATTTGTTTGGTCTGTCAATGTTTGGCGTTGAGAAGCGGACGGTCTTAGTATTATTTTTGTAATTTTATTAAAAAATTGCCTCAGTCTTATGCATACAAATTTAATATCTGACGGAAGTAGAAAAAAGGGAAATAAGACGTTAATTTGTTGAAGTAGGTACTTAAGAATCATTGACTTATTACGATGAAGCAAATGTACGCGTAGAAACTGTCTTTTTTATTTGTCTGGTTTATTTTGATAATTGAATTTTGAAAAGTAAAGCTACATATACCTTAGGTTTTGATGCGAAGAATCCCTCCATCTTAGATCTCAAACGTAACAAAAAAATAAAATGTATCAGGCAAATTATTTAATGTGTCATCAAACTTGCAAACACAACGATGTCAAAATTGCCGCGTACAAATTGCTCACAAACATTTGAGAGTAACTACTGTATTTATTTATTTACTTCAAAAGCCACGAAGCACAAGTTACATTGTTTTCGCAACTTTTGTTAGGCGGTCATGACATCACGTGAACCGGCAGCTGCTCCATGCTTTTCCTTCCTTCTTGTTCCATTCTCTCAGTTTTCTGGCTCAGTGAACCGCACGTTTTGGATGCCGAGAGCATTTTCTTATTAAGTTCCGATGCGTTCAAGGAACTGTACCATCGTGCAATTACTTACTACGGCTGCAGGTTCATTCCGGCAACTTCGAGATGTGAGATTCGTTTGTCCGTTATTAATAAATTGCTAATATTACAGGACATTATTCGTCGAGCTTTTACCAGTGTCGATGTTACAGCCGTTCTTGAACCAAATGGTCTGTTACGTTTGATGGTAAGCGGCCCGACGATATGACTCTTGACCCTTGAGAAATGGGAAGGCCTTTGGTGTGGGACGCTACCTCCGTCGATACCCTAGTGCCATAGTGCCGCGGTGGCTGATTTGGCCGAGCTTTTTGAGCCTTTTGGGGTCGATATCTTGGGGTCCGTGGGGAGCCGGAGCCCTCTGGGTTTTCAAAAATATTGCGGGGCTTTTGATTGAGGCGACACGTGACCCAAAGCTGGCTCTTATTTATGCCAGCGAATTAGCATACCTATTCAGCGTGACAATGCAGCTAGTGTCTTGGGCACGCTTCCGTCTGGTACTGGTCTGGAACATTTGAGTTACCTATAGGCCATTTGTAAAGGTCCTACGGTCGGTAATCTGACTGATTCTTTTGTAAATAGTTAGTTTAATTTTACATTTTATGTAATAAATATAACATATTCTCATATAATATTTCAGGACATTAATTTCACACAGCGCCATATAGTCCCAAACTAAGCTATATGGGAACGGAGATTACGAACATAATTCTTAAATACTTTTTATTTAGATCTTCTTTTTGAAGTATAAAATAATAAAATTAATATGAACTTATTATTTGACGATCTTCAATTGGATAGTAGCGAAAAAATATACCTACGCGTTATTCTCACGCCCGACTCACCTTCACACTGCTCTTTCACGCTGGTGTTACGGTTAGGAAATAAATTTACTAACCATCACACTGTAAGTCAAGCAGTGGGACAGACAAGAAAACTGTTTCCTAATCTTCACATTAGTGTGAACTATAGGAAACCAATTTCCTCTCTCATCTTAACACTACTTACACGATAATTGTTATGATTTGTAAATTATTTTTAAGCATTTTAAGCTATTTACAATTAAAACCTATTTTCTTCAAGGATAATAAGAAACAAACAGCAAGATAGAGACTATTTTATAATGAACACTCAAACAAATGCAGCTGATACAGTGAACTATTACTATCGGCCACTTTTGGATTTTTTGTTGCTGCAAAACGGAGGATTTCCTAAAATTGCTCAACCCAAGCTAAAAATGAAATATTTTTTGAAATAAATTTAAATAAATTGAACATCAAATAAAAAGAAATATAGGTGAATGAGAACAAATAATAGGTTTGTAAGCTTATGTTAAAATATACTTCCGATGTAATATAATCTGTATAAATATTTTTTTAAGTAGATTTAGTAGTCTACTTTTATGGTATTGTCCGCCGAAACCCTTTCATGTACAAATAAAAGCAATGTGAAGGTTAGTCCATATTAACGGTAGGATGGTTAGCAAAATACACTTAAGTTCAAACAGTGTTAAGGTGAGGAAATTGTTTTTTTATCCTTCACACTAGTGTGACGGTTAATAAATTATTTCCTAACCGTAACACTAGTGTGACAGAGCAGTGTGAAGGTGAGTCGGGCACGGTTATTTTAAACGGTGAATACAAAAATGCCGACTAATCTGCTTGACATATTTATCTAGAACCAAAGCTAGAACCACTGGACCGCTGTGGGGTCATGTACATTTTTTTTTTATGTCAACATACGCCGTTGGTACCACAGTACCCCCAGGGTCGACTGTTCGAAAAAATATTTTATCTGTTACCTGTGGCTCTTGTGTACCTAGTCTATGGTTTAACGGAAGCGGAAATAATGACCGAACAAACTGAACAACGGCGAACAGTGAAATTACAAACAAATTTTGGTCAGTCAAAAAAAATTAAAACTTAAAATAATGCTCAAAACTTGTGAAGGTAGCGCGGCGCTGGCCGTCGGTTGCGCTCAGAAGCAAATGGGCGTAAGTAACCCTAAAATCCGGGAGCGCGCCAGCGTTTTAGTGGATAGGGTTTTATGAAATTAAAGGCCTATGTAAATTTATTTATTAAAAATGTACGTCAATCGGCCTTGTCAATTTCACGAAGATAACTTATCAATTTCGTTTATTTTTATTTTTAAAGTCATGATGTCGTGACGCCTAAGGAATCTCATCGCGAGAACTGCTTCCATCCAAGTCGACGCCAAGCGTTGAGAGACATGTTCAACAGTGTACGGTTGTCTGCAACCGTACACATGTTCTGGGAGGCGTTTATCGAACAGCTTAGGGCAAATTTTCCCCACTTGATATTCTATATTCTGGAATTACCATACCCAAGCAGGGAAACATCAAGTTAATTTACTGCCTGCCTTAAATTACCTTTGAAATTAGATATATTCCGCTGTCGCTACGCATGTAATTTACATTTATTATCTGTTGAATATTCATTATTTGTGCCGCTATTGTTATTGGTCTAAGCGTTATCCACACCTAAAAATAATAATTACCGGGATAAAGAGGCCTCATTAGATACTTAGTTACTTTCTCAAAGTGCTGGTGTCAAGCGCACTTCACCCGGAATTATCAACAGACAGATTCTGACCTCGTAATGATAAGATGAGATTTATTTATTGAAAACGATGACAACAGTTAAATTTTAAAAAAAAAGTTAATGTGACATCAGTGTCGACGCGGTTTAAATCATGTCATGTTAGCGTATCACTGCGATTTGCCGTAAGAGCACTGCGCTGTGAATCATCACATCAACAGCCCATTAGTGTCCACTGCTGGACAGAGCCTCTACAAAGCTGGATGGCTTTTGCCATAATCGCCACGCTTAGCAAGCGGATTGGTGATCGCAGTAAAGGTGTACATAGTAGGAAGGAAGGAAGCTGCTGCCCTTATTCTGGTGAGATCCTGTACGCGGCCGCCTTTGTGGTCTAGTGGTTCAAGCCACCGATTTCAGATCCAGAGGTCCCGGGTTCGATCCCCATGGGGAGTACAATATATTGTGCTTGGTTTGGTTGGTGGTAGGACTTTGTTTATGTCCGCCTGGCTAGCTACCACCATCTTACCTAATTCTGTCGCCATAATAACAATTCAAAAATTGTAGTGTTCCGGCATTCAGAGGTAAGATAGCCAGTTCCTCAGCTTGTTGAGGATTCCGGGTGAAGTGCGCCTCCACCTTCGGCCTTATCTCAACTTGTTACCAGGTGAGATGAAGGCCAAGTGCTTACCCATCGTAAAATTGACATATTTTTTGTAATTTTTTTAATAATTATTTTGACATTTTATTATTCCTTATTGTGTTGTTGTTTGTTTGTTTAATTATCTAAATATTTGACCATTATAAGATTTTATATAATAAATACTATAATATTGTATTGTACCTAATTACTTGCCTTGTATGACATCTATGTTATAATATGGCTAATAAATAAAATCTGAAATCTGAAATCAATGAAAAAAAAAATATGGAGGGGGCGATTCTTCCGCGACCGCCACGGCAAATCATATGTTATGCCGGTATTTACACTATGCAGTGTTGATCTACAGGGTGCTTTGGAGTAAGATCCTTGACGTATAAAATACTTCGTCACCGTGCGGCATGTTGTCGCAAGTTCCGTCACCGCGTGTATAATTTTCATGCGTAACTTCGCTGACATTTACACAAGCGGGTGAAACAACACGCCTAATTCTGTTATCAAGAGTGCGGTATCCATTAATTCCTGCTGAATATTCGCGTCTTCCGTCTCGCGACACAACAATTATACGTACGAAAGGTGACCCGGAATGTGGGTATTGTTCGTGAATTCGTTAGGGATATCGTGTGCACGGGCCAAGAGGATCAAAATTATTATTATTATTCAAAATTAATGAGCAGCTAATGCTGATGTGTCCATATCACAGTGTTGGAATTCTAATATTCATTGTTAATGTTTCAGTCACTTTTTTAAGTTTAGTTATATTAATTAGTTCGTAGCCAGTTGACGAAATTATTTTTGAAGGCGTTTAAAGAGGTTGCAGACACAACCTCCTCCGGGAGGCGGTTCACCAGCGAAGTGGTATGATCTCGCATCATTTGAAGGTGGTGGCGACGGGATGACCTTGGCCCTTCTTCCTGTTAAAAATGTCTTGTATAACTGGAAGGTTATAGTGATTTGTCAGGATTTTATAGGTCTCTATAAGGTCACCACGCAGGCGTCTATCCTCAAGAGTAGTGAGGTTTAGTGCAAGCAGTCTCTCTTCATACGTTTTGCGTCGTAAGGCTTGAGGTATCTTGGTTGGTTTACTCTGAAATGTTTATTTTGGACCCATTGTAGCCTGCCCTTAGTCTCCATAATTGATTGCAAAAGGTGATGGCCACAGCATCAATCCTGAGAAATTAATTTCTTAAGTTCTTAGCTGCTTCTTGCTCTTCTCTCTTTCTTGCTATGGTTTGAGGTTATTAATAAATATCCTGTATACCGAAAGCCGTTTTTCCTTTAATTTAATTTATTTCTTCATTATATTATTAAGAGACACATTATTTTATAAAAATAATGAATGTGACCGATTTTTATTAGTTGTATCAAATCATAAGGGAGAGTACTGTTACATGGACCACAGCTTACGCTACCAAGCAGGGCCCACAATAATTGTAAAAATTATGGCTAACATTTATGAATGAATAAATTATTAATATAAAAATATTTGCATACGTGCGTTGATTGTAAAACTCTATGTAACAGCTGGATCTTACTAATGGATGTAACACTCCGTAGTCTAGTGGTAATGCTGTTATGTTCATTTCAATCGAAACTAATACCTACTGAAATGACGTCACTGTTGAATCGCTATGATTCGAAGCGAAACGAGCTTCGATTTAGGAGCCTGAGTGCCTGCGATCGTATCCCGTTGCCGACATCTCTTTTTGTTTTATTTTTAATCGTAATTCTACCGCTTTGACCAGCCACTGCCGGGTATTATTAATTGATGCAAAAATGTAGGTAAGAAATATATTTGAGAGCCATTCAGCGAGATTCCTTTCAAAGGACAGACGCTCGGTGCACTGTCGTAATTGCTTTTTTTGCTATATGTTGGGCAATATTCAGTTAATTCTGTATTTTTGTGTTGTGTTTGGCTGTATACCGGAGTAAATCCTAGATTTATAGATGTGACGCTGGCGTTGCCAATTATAAAGAAATTAGTATTCCATCTTCTATTTATTTGTATACCTTTGGAAACGCCCTGTCAGTATACCGATGGAATATGAAAATTCAATACCTAAACTCTTCAGCAGCCGGTGCATTTATTAGGACTGGAAGGGATCCTAGGATCTCGCGAGCGCCCTACTTACTAGTTAATTAATACATGTTAATTATGTCCATCCAAGTATTTTATTCACCAACCTAATCCGTAACAATGCGACCGTGGCGCTGGTTTGCAAAGTCTGCACAAAGCATGTTGTTACACAGCCCGCACGAAGAAATAAAAAACCCTACTGCGAACACCAACCCGCCTGAGAAGCGCGGTTAGTGTGGCAAACACTCCATTCTATTGGGGAGGCCCGTGGAGGTGGAGAGGAAAAAATTTTCAGGATTATTCTGTATTTTCATACAGATGATTTTCTGTAATTTATTTTCACACGTGCCACCCTGTACACATAACAATTATAATAACACGACAATTAAAGCGGCCCCCCGACAGTCGGGCCGCGGTTATTGTTTCATGAATGCTCGCTATTATTCCGCATCCATTGAAAGTGAGTATAGATGCGAGCTACTGGGAATGTAGGGGACATTTTTATTATTGAACATATTTAATATTGGTCATTTTTATTATTGGACATTTTTATTATTGAGGATTTTTAATGGTAGAAATTTTTATTTTTGCAAAACATTTTTACTTAAAACGTTTTTTAGGATCCTGTTTATATAAAACATTTGGTAAAAGTCGGTTCTCTGAGTGAACTTTGCTCGTAAAGATTTTTATTTATTTATTTTTTTATTTAATTTAGTCAGCTGAGGACACACACATGGAAAATTCAACATTGAGTTAAAAATATTATTAAATAGGTAATAGGAAGGACTCTTTACGATTCCTCGATAATATTCGACGTTATAATTAATTCCGTTTACGTTCCATGGACGGCTAATTGTCTATTTGATTTCAAAACGGTATTTCGAATGGCTTTTAATTGAATTTATGATACGATGTGCCTTTTCGGTGTTATACCTGAAACTGGGTTAATGTACCCACGAAAGTCGGTTGGCACCATTTGCTTATCAACCATCTTATAAAATGGACCGACGATCGAACTAAACAAGGCTTGCCTTGTAAATTTCCATTAAAAAAATGTGCTTACATTATAAAAATATCTAAAGATATAATATGGGCAGTTTGCTTAAATTGTGAAATCGCCATTTAGCTGCCAATGGGGTTATTTTTATTAAACCTACGACAAATCGGCTTAGTTGTTCGAGATAACAGACAGAATACTCCAAAAGCAATCGAAAACCTCACAGACGCCACAGACAAACAAATCAAATACGCAAATCCGAAGCGCTGTCTCGCGCCCGCATTCCATTATCACAGTATTCACAGTCAGAAACACGCAGCGCTTACGACTTGTGAGCTATCTGTGGCCCTACCACCAGTTACTGTATTCAATAGTTTTAACGTCAGACCGTTGAATAGGTACGTACTGTATTCGTCATGTTTGCAATGGTTCCATAATATGACGCTTAGCTTGTAATCATCCAAATCTGGTTAATATATAATGTATTTTAACTTAGCCCTACTTATAATCATTTATTATGCGAACTGCAAAAATTTTGAATCAGCAGTCAGCGTTCGTTTTTCCGGTGATGTAAATCCCAAGACCTAAAAAAAAAAAAAAGAAAAAAAAGAGTAGAGGTAAAAGGTATTTTCTAGGTAGAGTCGCTCCATCGTAGGTTGAGGTCAAGTGCTAACTCACCGTTACCTAAAAAAAGGGTCTTTTTCACAAATAAAGGCATGAACTGTCACGTTTCCAAGCCAAAAAAGTGTTCAAATGTTGCAGAAAAATACGGTGATGTCAAATCGATCGGTCTCACCCTGGAGTTGCCCATATGCTGCCCGGGCAGCACACGAGTACTTTCGCTTGCGAAGTGAGTTGTCTGTTTACTGCATTATATTTTTAAATCCGTTTCATTTTAGATACTACCATATCTGCTAGAGTCGCTGTAGGTACATGTCTTCATTTCATACTAATGTTTCCCTTGAACGCTAACGTGTATTGAATGTGAACGTGTATTAAAACTCATAGTATACATACAAATGAATATGTATGGCCATAGACTTATTATGTATGGACACGTAATCCTGTGAGTGACGGGGAGGTTCGTGTACCAGGAAGCGTATTTTAGGCATAGATATGTAAGAACTAGTGACTCTGCAAGTCTTATCTATGGTTCATGTGTATATTATTCCATTCGTTTGATTTTTATGAATATAAATTACTTACATGAGTTTGCGAGAGACGGATTTGTATCGCAGAAAGCCTATTGCAGACAGATTCAAATAGGACCAATGAATTTATCTGCCAGCTCAGCTTGTTTTCTCATTTGATTTGTATGAATATGAAGTGTGTGCCATGTGGATCCTAGAAAGGAGTCACGGAGCCGTTGTTTTTCAGGAAGCGTATTGCAAAGCTTTAAATATAACTCTGTGCTTATTGGATTTGTATGAATATCTAAGTTCATGCGTTATGCACGATCTTTTTCTACTTCTTTCTTACTATAGTTTTCGGACGAATATATATATCTGCTTATTACAAGAACTAGTTTTTGCAAGAAGCAAATGTCAAGAATATACTATAATGGCCTGAATCAATATCAATGTCAATACAAGTAAGGGATTGGCGAAAGAGTAGGTTCAATTCAGTGTGAATTTATTTCGGGTAAGTACACCCTTTTTCGGATAGTTTGTGTTTCACGCGTTTTGTCAAGTAGGTACAATGGACCACGTCTCTGGTCTAGTGGTTCACCCACCGGTAACAGATACAGAGATCCTATGTTCGATCCTCAGCGGGGTAGAAAGCAGGGCTCGGTTTGGTTAGCTTGTAAAGTCCTGACGTCATAACACAAATATTTATGTGTATGTAGAGGTAAGCTGGCTTACATTATTTACCTATAGCCTTATTTATAGTCTGTTTTTTTTTATTGTACGACAGGGAAGCGCTTGACCTTCATCTCACCTGGTAACAAGTTAAGATAAGACCGAAGGTGGAGGCGCACTTCACCCGGAATCCTCAACAAACTGAGGAACTGGCTATCTTACCTCTGAATGCCGGAACACAACAATTTTAGAATGGTTATTATGGCGACAGATGAGTGATGAGTGAGGATATCGGCTGGAGTGCGCTTCCATCTTATGCCATGCATGACCAAACGCAACCCTGTCGTAGGAAATATATTTAAAAACAATGTAGTTATTGGTGGAAAAATACTTTACAGCAACCGAGTTATAGGCGAAAACTTTTTAAACCGTTGCTTCTAAAAATACATTCCAAATAAAACAGTACCGGAATAGATCGTAGGATATACTTGTTTACGTTTGTGCAGTTGGGTTTGCCTATCAATAGAGCCACCGCAAACAATGGCCGTGTGTTTCCGACCGGAATTCGTTACATGCAGCCGACGGAGGTGTCACACAACACGTTTCTACGGGTAGCCCGACCACGTTCTGATAAGCCTACGGAGGCCAGTGCGTGGTTGATGGTAGGATTTGGTTTAAGTCCGTGTGGCTAGTTACCACCATCTTACCTAATTCTGTCGCCATAATAACAATTCTTTAAAAGTTATTGCGTTCCGGCATTTCGAGGTAAGATAGCCAGTTCCTCAGTTTGTTGAGGATTCCGGGTGAAGTGCGCCTCCACCTTCGGCCTTATCTCAACTTGTTACAAGGTGAGATGTAGGCCAAGCGCATCCCCGTAGTAAAAAAAAAAAAAACTGTCGCCAAAACAACAATTATGAAATTGTTGAAGGTGAAAGTGCACTTCACCCGGAATTTCCCTTAACAGTCTGATGAACTGGCTATCTTACCTCTAAATGCCGGAACACAACAATTTTGGAATTGTTGTTATGGCGACGCTTCCCCGTCATACAATTAAAAAAAAACATTGTACAGTTATGTATATCCGTTCGACAGAATTAATAAGATATCGAATCGTCAATAAATAAGTAATAGAGGGCATTTATTACAGTTGCATAGCAAGCTTTTATTTTGTGGTGTATAGAGATGAATCTATACACCATTATGAATATACATCCTATAAATCAGAATTCACAATACGCCTGCAAGATTGGTTATGCATCAGGTTCGATTGGCCTGGGGTTTAAATCCACCAATAATGTATAGTCAGTTGGATTGGATTGGAATTTACATCGTATCGGTCATGTGATGGCATGAATGTAGATTAAAACGTACCGGAATCCAGTCACATACCTACGGGTTTCGTCCAAATATATTTGTTGCGAAATTGAGATTCGGAAGCTCGTTCAGGTGGCACTGATATTTATTCCGTAGTTCAGGTCAGTCTAGCCTGAAGAAGTCATGCGTGAGTTATCAGAAATTTTTGATCGCCTTACTGCTTTGACAAAGCACTGTAGCACTAATTCAAGAATTTATATTTGGTTTACGTTTAATGCAAATTGAACTTTGTCTTTTTCTAGTTGTCTTTGTATTGGATATGTATTTAAAATTTTGACGTGCCGGTCGCGGCATCGAATCGGAATCTCACCAGAAGAAAAAAAAAGTAGAAAGTTCCAGTACAACTGAGATTACCAAGCCGCCTGCCAAGCATGGTGATTATTGGGCTGTCATGTGAATTCAAACTTAAATGTGATGTTTATCTAGTTCTTGCTCTAACTCTAGTTCTAACTCTACTAATAAAAAAAAAGTGTTCAAAGCACAGAAGAGATGCATCAGAGCGATGTTTGGTCTAAGTCAGGTTGACACATGCAAAGATGTTTTCAGACAATGGAGAATTTTAACCCTCTCTTCATTATATATCTATGAAGTTGCCACATTTGTACGTTCAAATTGGCAACGTTTTAACCCATTACCAGTTGGCAGTCGGAGGGAGGGCACACTACATCACCATGCCTCACACACAGCTTTATTACGTAATAGTGTGTTCTGTATGGCACCAATCATATATAATCATATTCCCCCCACGATACGTAACGTTCATAATTTTAATGCATTTAAAAATTCGCTTTCCAAGTTTTTAGAAGCAAGGGCTTACTATTCTATTAATGAGTTCCTTAATGACAATTTTTAATATTTGATATTGTTTGTATTATTTGTATTATTTTATTTGGAATTGAATGAGGTGCTTAAATTAAATTAGCATTGACATTTTGAATGAGTAGGTAGTATTTGATTCTGATCTCCGACATTGTTAGTATTAAGTATTATTATTTGACTTTTTTTTTTTTTTATATAGTTAGACACTACCATATTCTTGTTTTTGTTTTTTTGACTACCTGTGATTTATTTTTATTTTCGAGTAAATAATTATGTTTGTAAGCCTGACACGGCAGACTAGAGGGCCAAGATAATTGTTAAGACCAACTGATGTTATTTACCTAGATCTACAAACAATAAATTCATTTCATTTCATTTCATTTCATTTTGCTTTGATCCGGCGTATTCTTTTAGGGCAATTATTTTTAATTCATAATAAATCATTATTTATCAGTTTAATCGAACATGGCACATGGTCATTCCGCCGAATGTTGGTATACATTTTTTGCATACAGTTATTAGTATATCTAAAAAGACGATTATAAATGTTTTAATGACACAAAAATTTACAAAACGCGACGGGATTCGAACCCGAATCTATTTATCAAGCCGGAACGCTCTAGCCAATTGAGCCGGCTTGCTTTGGTGAGGTTTTTTCCTTTCTGCTTGTGAACTGGCTGGACGCGATTTCAAAATGATCCTTAAAAATCTTACGAATTCAAAACACTTTGAATTTTTACCCATTGACATTCTAGCATAATATCGTCGACATTGGTTAGACGTCATCAACTATTTTCCGACCGATCAGCGTTCAATATTAACTATTGTGAACTGGCTGGACGCGATTTCAAAATGATCCTAAAAAATCTTACGAATTCAAAACATTTTGAATTTTTACCCATTGAAATTCTAGTATAATATCGTCGACATTGGTTAGACGTCATCAACTATTTTCCGACCGATCAGCGTTCAATATTAACTATTTTGGGAAACAACTGATTCTCTTTTTCAACGGCACCCTAATTAGTAATTACATTCGTTTGCGATATCTATCTATGTATATATAATATCTATGTATTATTGCCAATATATTAAGCATACAGATTTGCATCCGAGTAATTCATTCAGTACTTGACGTGAAGCAGTAACAAAATCTTGGTACTCAATCAAACATCAAAACAATAATTTCATTACTATGTATGTATGCAAACGAAGTCGCTAGTTACAAGAATATGAGTCTAGTCAAGACGTATGATCTGTTTGTATGTAAAATACAAGTAAGATATGATTTACGTAATCCAGAAGCATACATCACGTATGTGTATCTAAGCAAATCAAGTAGCGACAATCCGTTCTGATTGAACGCGTAGTTTGAGGTAGTGGGGCACTACGTCTTTCAAAACTATCAAAGATACGGAAACGGAACATTTATTGGTATAGACATTTGGCACTTGGCGCTTAGTAGCTTTTGGCACAACCGCCTCCGATTTCAGATCCAGAGGTCGCGGGTTCGATCCGATGAGGGGAAGTACAATATTGTGCTTGGTTTGGGTGGTGGTAGGACTTCCGCCTGGCTAGCTATCTGGTTGGTGGTTGGACTTTGTTAAAGTCCGCCTGGCTCCCATCATGGACCTAATTCTGTCGCCATGACAACAATTCTAAAAATTGTTGTGTTCCGGCATTTAGAGGTAAGATAGCCAGCTCCTCAGTTTGTTGAGGATTCCGCGTGAAGTGCGCCGCGACCTTCGGCCTTATCTCAACTTGTTACCAGGTGAGATGATTGCCAAGCGCTTCCCAGTCGTACAATAAAAAAAAAACATGATTTATTTCTTTTTGTATTTCCAATAAACTTTACCTGCTACTTTTATTGCTTTATTTGACAATCTATTTACGTTTGAATCAATGGAAGTTTGCACATAAATTGAAATCCATTCCGCGCAGGATGGGTCACCGGATCCGGAAATCCACATCACTAGTTCCGAACGCATGACTTTGTGACGACGGCATCGAAACCAATTAGTTGACACTTGTTGTGTTAATTAGTCACAGTTAATGTACCGACACAACTGTGTGATGCTGTATTAATATTGCTTTTAATTGAACAGGGCTGTCCAAATCTAATGAAACTTTGATGTTAACCTGACAATCTGCGGCGGTAACCCACCAAAGCAGCGGGTTTTAGTGAAAAATAATTTAAGCGAGTTTTACAATCTTACATAATATTCATTATAAAAAAACAATATCACTTTCCACCATAATAACCAAGTCTATCGCCATAGCAACAATTGTACATTTTTTTTATTTACTGACGGGAAAGCGCTTGGCCTTCATCTCACCTGGTTACAAGTTAAAATAAGGCCGAAGGTGGAGGCAAACTTAACCCGGAATCCCCGACAAACTGAGGAACTGGCTACCTTACCTCTAAATGCCGGAACACAACTTTTTTTTTTAAATTGTTATTATGGCGACAGAATTAGGTAAGACGGTGGTAGCTTCCCAGGCAAACTTAAACAAAGTCCTACCACCAACCAAACCGAGCACAATATTGTACTCCCCCTGGGGATCGAACCCGGGACCTCTGGATCTGAAATCGGTGGGTTGAACCACTAGACCACAGAGGCGGTTGTACATTGATAGACAGAGGTTGTACATTGTTGTACTTAGACATTTAGAGGTTAGATAGCCAGTTCCACCGTCTTTTGAAGATTCCAGGTGAAGTGCGCTTCCCCGGCATACAATAAAAAAACTTGCGTGTGATGTACATTTTTAAACACGGGTTTTACACACAGTTGATGGAGACACCAACTTTGTTTCGATTCTCCTAGGGAACAATCAACTGGTCTGTGTGATAAAGTCTTCCCGTTCGACGTTCCGCCCATTATCAACTATTGTAT
Source organism: Venusia cambrica (assembly GCA_951394065.1). NCBI lineage: Eukaryota > Metazoa > Arthropoda > Insecta > Lepidoptera > Geometridae > Venusia > Venusia cambrica. The sequence goes on from OX596035.1 coordinate 14,163,770, forward strand.
ATGTCAGCAAGACCCGTGGTTAGAAAATTTAAAACCACAGGTTTGTATCACGTATACGTTTTTTCAAAATCAATTGTTCAACAATATCGTTTATTCAGAAGGATTTTGTAGGATTATTTTGATACGTCAAATCTACCGCCTGTTCAGAATCGGGATTGCTTCAAAGATCAACATGATGCAAAACCTTGTTTAAATTTCAAGTTTCTATTTATAAAAAAAAATCGGGTTTAGAAAGCGATTATGGGTCAAACATAATGCAATACTGCCAGAAACGGACTTTTCACATTAGTATGCTCTTCATACGTGGGTTTCAGATAGCCATAAGTGTTACCGTCTGCCCCCACGTGGGGGTCGTTCGTGGGGGCAGACGGTAACAATTCGTATGTTACGTAGGTGTGATCTACCTTCTTACCTTTGGTGGGTAACGGAATCGCTGTATATTATCTAGCGGTAACGGAATGATCACAACACCTTCACCCGGAATCCTCAACAAACTGAGGAACTGGCTATCTAACCTCTAAATGCCGGAACACAACATTTTTAGAATTGTTATTATGGCGACAGAATTAGGTATGATGGTGGTAGCTAACCACAATTAAACTTTTTACAAATGATATTATGACACAAAAATTCACAACCCAACACGGAACTCGAACCCGCATCTTTTCCTAAAGCCGAAAAAGATGCGGGTTCCGTCGTGGGTTGTGAATTTTTGTGTCATAGTAACATTTATGACCAACTTACTTACTTGAAATACAAAAATTTCATCATAAAACTTATTTTTAACCGCCTCTGTGGTTTAGCACACCGATATCAGATCCACAGGTCCGGGGTACGATCCCCAGGGTGGTGCAGTATTGTGCTTGGTTAGATTGCAACCACCATCTTACCTAAGTCTCTGGCCATAGCAACAGTTCTAAATTGTTGTGTTGCGTTAAGAGGTAAGATGGCCAGTTCCTCTGGCTGTTGTGGATTCCGGGCTAAGTGCGTCTCCACCTTCGGGATTATATTAACTTGTAACCATGTGAGCTGAGGGCCAAGCGCTTCCCAGTCGTACAAGTAAGAGCACTCCACATTCTGTTCAGTATTATGAACAGAATGTGGGGAGCACATAATGTTCCGGGGAACCCTGAACCAGAGCAATCGGTGGAGAAGTAATTACATGTTCATTAGAGTGACTGAAACGACACGCAACATCGCGTGACTACCCACGCGGCACGTCGCGGTACGTGTTGCCAAATAATTATAAACTTGACGTTCGATATGACAGATGTGTCCCTAGGGTTTCCGCGAGACGCGGATACACTGGCGTTGTCTCGCGATTAACGCATCTGCAAGTGACACGCGCAGTGCCCTTATTGTGTAAGTCAATTGGTAATCAACGTCGAATGTCAAATTGACGTTTGACAGGCCTCACAGCTCTGTTGGTAGTAGCTCTGCCTTTGCTGTAGGTTGTGGATTCGATTCCCACCCAGAACAAACATTAGTGTGATGGATATATATGTTTGCTGTGTTTGGGTGTTGCATTGTATGTTTTTACAAATAAAAGAGTAAATATAAATAAGTATTATTTCCGAAATCTAGTTCTCATATTACAAGCTTCGCTTAGTTTGGGCCTAGATGGCGCTGTGTGAAATGATTGTCATGTTATATTTATTAATTTTTTAGAAACCTAGTCTAGGCTTCAACTGTCACTTTGGTCTTTATTTTTGATCGAAACGAATTCTGACTGGGTTTGTCACTGGTAATCCACTTGAAGTTCTTAATGGATTTCAAGCTACACAATTAGACTACAGGTTAAATCTAACCTAGACCAGTATTAATTATAATAATAATATAATAAACATACATTCATACTCTCGAATAACATAAGCCTCCATATGAGGCAGTTGGGTAAAAATTAACCAATCTGGCAGCTGTTTTGTTTATTGAAAAATCGCTTTGCTTATCAAAATGTAAAGTAGCTAAGCTGTAACTCTTGAGATACGAAACAAAACAAAATAATCAGTACACATTCAACTCTCGGGATTCAAACGAAACCCGGCTCGAAAACCTTTTAAAATCCCAAAATATCTCAAGGGGTTAACCGCACATAATTGCCTCACAAAAAAAAGAAAACCTATAACGTTATAGCTCTGAACGAGGGGCTGGAAATACATGCTCTTTACAAATGATGGTATAACCTGAACGGAAGAATGAACGAGAATTGACGTTAGCGTGTGCCGTATGAGGTGATAAGTAAGCCAATATCGTATTTTGGCGAGAATCTGCGTTGCCATAAGTCACAGACGTCTGCAACCTTGCCAAAGCCCTAAATCGGTGAACGTTATGGCTATCTGTCAGCGAAATTGATGGATACGAAAGAATTGAATTAGTATTATTATTAGGTGCTACCGATTCTTCCATATCATTCGGAAAAAGGAATGCTTTTATTTGTTGTGCGTGGTATGCTATCGCGGACTACGTGACGTAGAATTCTAACCATAACTTAAGCGGCAACGCCTTTGTTCTTGATGACTTATGTGTAGTCTACGCGAATTTGCTTCGGCATTCCCATTGAAATTCTCACGAAATATTAATGATCGCTGAAGTCTCGATTGAAATAGAAAACGAACAGTAACAGAACTGTCGCAGCACCCAATACAGTATTTAGCTTTTCTATTTCGAACAGCTGTCGGCGAGATATCGTTGCGGCTATCTGCAGCTTCCTGTGTCGCAGTTGTCTCAACTTCGAGATGCCCTATCAATAATGTACCCTTTCGCACTGAAAATAGAGTGTCAATTCAAACAATGTCCGTTGCGGTGCGTTTATTTATAACTAACTGTTGTAAGGTAAGTGTAGATAATTTGGCGCCCAACGTGGGACTCTGTTTGGAGCGTGGCTGCATTGAGATACAACTCTGTTAGCCGACACCGTTGTACAAAGACGCAATCTACTCGTATTGGTTTAGGTTGGCCATTGGACACTTTAGGCAAACATATCAAGTCATGTTTGGAACCTTGAGGCAGAGTACTATCTAAGCATACTTTGGAATGTAATAACTAAAGCTTGTATCAGTTGCTGGTTATGTTTCCTGTAACTAGTTAATTACAAGTAATTTCTGCCCCGTAATTTAAATGTAATCTACGCCATTCGTTCTAGATAGACTTCAAAATAAGATTTGTGAACGGTATTTTTCTTACTTTATGTACCTTTCAGTACACATTTATTCTGATTTATTACTATTATGTACTTTTTATTATTATCAAATAAAATTTTAAAATAGTAAATTCAATTTCTTAAGAGAAACATCTTTTGCAAGGTACCTAGCCACTACAATTTCCTAATTCTTAGAGCGATGAATTGGTTCTCCTACAGTTTTCCTCGATTTCTACGCATTGGAAGTAATATGTTTGTAACGGAACATAACCTACAGCTTAATCAGTCGAAAATTGGGATCATTCGATCACAGGCCTTACAGTACAACCGATTGTGAGTACCATATGATTGGATTTATAAAGCTATAAAAATAGCAATTTTCGTCCCTTTGAACGTTTCTAGTTCCCGATACAAGTTTGATAGTAAAAAGAAATAGATTGGTTTTATTCCCGGCGCGTGTGTAGTTCGTTCGACACATTCATTCAAACGGGCTTCATGTTTGTGTTATCTGAGACCTTACTATGGAAATCGAACGTCGTCGTTATCCGAAACAACTTTTGACATTTTTTTACTGAAAAAAGTGCAATTCGTCATCGGATCCGTCATGTTTCTTATTTCGTAGTAGACCTCCTGGAGATCTACTACGAAAAACGAAACATGACCTGATATACGGCATCAAGCATACTGACATATCGATCGGAGCTCTCACACGAAATACTTGCTACAAAGTGCTGCCTGGATTGCAAACACTATCTAACTTTATGTATACAGGTTGATGTCGAAACAAAATCGTTTTTTTGTTTTTGCTTGCAAAAGATAATATGTTCACATGTTTGTGCTAAATGTAAAACGCAGTGATGTGTACGGAACGCTATTCAGTGTATTCCCTTAAACTTAGCCTATGCACGTCGTAAAAGGTGGCTGAAAGATTTTTACTAAATTATATGGGCAGCAGCAGTCCTTTGAGTATAAACAGATACAATCACTAAGATTTCCAACCCACGTGCCGAGCATGGATATAAAGGAGGAAAATCATGTTTTGCTGTTGATGTCAAATGTTAGGAAGTTGTCAAGAACTTGGTCATAATGTTAAAATATCAGCAGAACTTAAAGCATAAAGGACAATATTTACCTCTTATTTTTGAGCGCACGTCCTACGTCGACAGTGGTCACAGAGATAAGGAGGGCGCGCGGTGCGCCTGTAGTTTTTCAAATAATTCATGATTAAAATTAATTTTTGACTAAGTATAAAAAACTAGCTTACCTTTAATGTAGATCAACATGTAACCTATCGTTTAGAATAAATCGTAAGTCAATATTCATTGTAGGTATCAAAATTTTTAGCTTGTAAATTTTGAAACGTAGTACAATTTTCAATAAATACAAAAGTATCAGAAAAAAATCTTATTATTTTTATCGAGATTTTTTTCTAATAAGATTTTTTTCTGCTTTTATGTTTTCAGGTTACCTTTAATGTTGATTAAATGTCATGATAATGGGGACCATTTTTCGTTCCCATTGTCCTGGTTCATTATTTAAAAGACAAACTACTGGACCGATTTTGATAAATTTTCTATGGGACCAATCTGGAATCATACCCTATCAAAACAAGAAATATATTTTCAAATCGGCTGAGAAATGACGGAGTTCTGAGATAACAAACATCGATTTGAGAACCTCCTCCTTTTTTTGAGGTCGGTTAAAAATTAGACTCGTGACTTGTTCAGAAGTATTATATTTTTCCATTTAAAAAAGTGGAAACGTCTGACAGTGCCTTAATAATTATATATATTTTAAACTAGGTTTCGCCCGCGGCTCCGCCCTGTGCTCCTTTGTGCCAGGGGAAGACATCCAGGATACAATTAATTTACCAATTTAATTGATTTATATATGCTCAGTTGCGAAGCGCTTCCCTGTCGTAAAATAAAATTAAAAATATAGCTTACAATTAAAACAAATTATAATACAAACGTTTATAAATGTAATTATGATTCTTGCCTAACGCACTTGAAACAATTATAAAATAAATCATGAGAAATAATGTTATTTCGTTAAGATTCAGAATATCTCTAAGATCAAGGAAGTGCTGTAAGAATATGTTTGTAAAATGTTAATTGGAGAACAAAGTTGCTTCTCAGCGAAATTCCTAGTGGTGGAGAATTTACTTTGTTTCCATATTAAAATAATTAGCTTATTCACTCGGCAATTGCGATGTACTGCCGCAAGTTTTCCTCTCAGAAATATTTATGAGCTTCCGCACTATGCCCCGGTAGGCTGTGTGCCTAAGATAAACAGACCCCGGGGCCAAGGAGTTGCCTACTTGCTCACCATCCTCAATGTTTAATTATGTTTTGGGCTTGGGCTCTCTTGAAACAAAAGTCATTGGACTTTAATGTAAGGTATTCTTTCAATCTAAACTAAAACGAATAATATGAAGTGAAAGGTTTCTATTTTTAATTGTACGACGGGAGGTGTTTGACCTCCATCTCACCTAATTATGAGGATATGATAAGGCCGATGGTGGAAACGCACTTCACCCGGAATCCTCAACATATTGAGGAACTGGCTATGTTACCTCTGAATGTCTGAACACAACAATTTAAGAATTGTTGTTATGGCGACAGAATTAGGTAAGATGGTGGTAGCTAGCCAGGTAAACTTAAACAAAGTTCTAGGCCTGGCCTTCATCTCACCTGATTTCCAAGATAAGGTCGGACTTGGAACAAGTCCTTCCATCCAAACCAAGCACAACACGTCATTTTTGCCCAGACAATGCTCAGGTGAGTCCTTGATATCAAGAGGTTCTTACCCATTTCTAATAAAAAAGGTAAATATTTATAATTCTTGTAAGGTTCACGAAAGTTTAATAACAAGCGAGTAATGCACTAAGGTCATATTTCTAAGGTTAAGGCAGTGCAGGCACTTGCAGAACACTATTTCAAAAAATATATAGGTAATATATCTAATGTTATTTTAAATTTATCGCTCACTTTATTAAATTTATCATTCCCAAGTGTTTGTCCGATATTTATTTCAAGTTTGTACTCGAGCTGAAGAGGGCCCTCTTGGCGTTTGTTTTCGATTTATTCACCACCTTCACAGCCTTAGACTTTCAGATAACATTTGGTTTGATAAACGAAAGTTAACAGGTCATGAATTTGTTCATAAAAAAATAACTATGATGAGCTAAACAGGCAGTTTAAGTTATTGGAAAATAAATAAATTAGAGTGGTATCTAATTCACTGTTATCTAATGCTCACTCCATTGTAGATATTACGTCATTCTTGCTCAGTTAATGGAAAAATCTCCAGACAAGACTCGTAGTGGTCTAGTGGTTTGCATAACGGTGTCAGATCCAAAGTTTCGATCCTCAGGAAGGGCTCGTCCGGAGAATGACTACCACCATACTTATTTCGGCCACCAAGCAGCAATGCTGTGTTTCGGTTTGAAGGGTATAGTTGCCGGTGATATTACTAGCGCACGGGTATTAACAATTTTATGCCTCAAATTGTCGCGCGCAATGCAGTGCCGTGTAGGCTATGTTCTTTGAGGATGTAACCTATGCAGTAAGGCTTTGTCATAGGCAAGAGATGCACTTAACACCAGGTGCGCTACTTGCTTGTCCCGTCTCCTAGTAATATACAAAAAAAAAAGTACAATATTGTATGTGTAACATTGCATATGTGTACAATATTGTGTTATCATAACTTGAAAAGCAGGTGAAATGAAGGCCAAGCTCCCCGTCTACAATAAAAAATAAAACGATTATTTTAGTAGTTTCTTTTTACAAAATCACAATCGTGTCAGAGCGACATAGACTGTTTCTGTAATATGCTTTATTTATCGGTTCATATAAATAGAACCAGGCTGAACTATTTCATATTACAGTTGACAAATCCCCCACCGCCGCGCAACATATTGGCAGCACAGCACAATAATGCTCTAACGCCAATAAGTATTTCATATTTGTGCTGTCATTAATCTTGCCTATCGTGGCCTACCCATTCAATTGACTGGTTATTTCCATGGATAAATTATGAAGTTCGATTTTTGTATAGACCGACGATGATAAGGCACAAGCTGGTGAAATATTACCAATAACGAAACGTTTATTTACTCTGAATGGTCGTCGGTCGGCACCGAATTGGTCTTTTTGTGATTACGCGGGTTAATCTGTTCTGGATTATCGGTGTTGAGTGATTTCGCTTAATTATGTGGAAGATTTTATCTTTATGCAGACTTTGCGGGATATTATAAAATAAAATGAAATACCAGCCTCGTTAAATGAGGCTTGCAGCTTAACCTAGTTGTCTGAAAAAGGCGTTGCAACATATTAAAATGTCTCGTTTTAAAGTGATAAATATGGTTTTAACAAATTTATATGTCTCCACGTATGTTACCGCGAGTTTCTCGCATATCATCATTATAAAAGTTCAAAGTTGTGTAATAGTGACGCCCTAGCGGCTAGAAGGCATAATTAAAATTGTCGGCTAGTTTCACCTTAAACTTCTCTCATTAAAACTTACCACCTGAAAGGAACAAACATTCTTGGTACCGCGCCGGTAACAAAACCCCACACCGACGATATAAATCTAACTTTCGCTTTTCTGGGTGCTCTGATTTATTCTGTAGACCCTTTATTACATCAGAAAGATATCATATTTCACGAAAAATCGTATAAAGTTGACACATTAAAATGTTTTAATTTTTTAATGGAAATCCTTTTATTGGTTCTGGGGAAAATGAAACAGTGGAAATTTCATTTACGCCGCGCGGTTATACTGCCTACTCGTACGTAAGTTATTCAAAGGTTACCATTTTTTGCACCAGAAATAGGACAGGAATAATAAAAAAAAAACCGGCTTTATGCGTGTGCATGTACACACTTTGGGGTTCGACCCGCATTTCAAGACAAAAAATGTCGTTTATTGTATGGTCAATAAATGGGTTATTTGTTTTAATTTTGATAATTTTGTATGTTATACCTAGTAATGTTCACAAGATACAGCCGGCTGACAAACGGACTGATATACCATTAGGTATGGAATCCTAAAAACTAGTTTTTGCCCACGGCGTGAGTGACGACCAGGTTCTCGGATAAAAAGTAGCCTGTCCTAAGGTAGTAATAGCGTAGCCTCAGCCGCAGTAAAAGAAGCAGTGAAATCGTAACAGACAGACATACACTTTCAAATTCATAATATAATCCATAGTATGGATTATATAAATAAATTAAATAAATAATAATAAATATTACAGGACATTCATTTTACACAGCGCCATCTAGCCCCAAACTATATCTTGTAATATGGGAACTAAATTACGGATAAAATACTTAAATACTTTTTGTAAATACATACGTACTATATGATACAACACCCAAACACAGAACAAACATCTATATTCATCACACAAATGTTTGTCCTGAGTGGGAATCGAACCCACAGCCTACAGCGCCGAAGGCAGAGTTACTACCAACTGAGCTATGAGGCTTGTTGAAATTAATATCTATTAAATAAATGTAACTAGACATATGACACAACGTCATCTATAGCCCGTCATTTATAAATAAGCAAAGCTTGTAATATGGGAACTAGATTACCGTAAATTTTATACTAATAAACTATTTTGTGTGAATTCATTCTTATGATACAATATAACCAAAAACACAAAGTACAAATAAATAAATATTACTGGACATTAATTTTACTCAGCGCCATCTAGCCCTAAACAAAGCAATGCTTGTAATATGAGAAATTTATTACGGATAGAATACTTAAATACATTTTGTAAATACATACGTACTATATGATAAATATTCATCACAAAATGTTTTTCCCGCATGGGAACCCACAACCTACATCACAGGATTGAGCTACTACCTACTGAGCTGTGAGGCCAGTTAATGTTTTTTTTATTGTATGAAGGGGAAGCGCTTGGCCTTTATCTCACCTGGTTACATGTTAAGATAAGGCCGAAGGTGGAGGCGCACTTCACCCGGAATCCTCAACTAACTGAGGAACTGGCTATCTTACCTCTAAAAGCCGGAACACAACCATTTTAGAATTGTTGTTATGGCGACATAATTAGGTAAGATGGTGGTAGCTAGCCAGGCGGACTTAATCATAGTCCTACCAACTAAACCAAAGCACAATATTTTCAGTATGGATGTTCGTGTGAAATAAGATTAGGTACGTAAAAGACTTTCCAAAAAATATATAAATTAAAGAACTAGCTCCAAACAAACTGCCAGGAGAAATGAATCTAATAGCAAAAGCAGAATCGTACGAAACCCACCAGCGCGTTCAGTATGAAAACTCACTTTGGATCGGGACCACCCCATCCGTGAATTTCTCGGATCCCAGTGGAAACAAACCGTAATGTTACTTTGACGTTGATTCGATGCCAGATTAATTTATTAGATCGGCGGCCAAAAGCAGCTTCGAGTGGACATTGACTTAGTTATTAGTGTCATATTTTCCCCGACACGTGTTCGAAGAGGGTCCACTGTTATAGCGGGTGACTCTTATTGGATAAAATGATAGGTCTGACCTCGGTCACTTTGTATTTTCATAATCGTGTTTAGGTGGTCGGCCGACCCGGCTACCTGACCGCCATTCGCCTACCTGACCGCATTTTAGGGGAAAACTACGAGTTCGAGGTAGCCCATTAAGACTTGATCATTATTATATCACACGTAGGAGAAAATGTAAAAGAAAACAAATTACTAAACACTTTATATATTAAAGAGCTGTGTGGCTAAATGGGTTTGGGCCCACCCCGGCTACCGATCCGAGCATTGTATATTAACGTGATTTAAGCATGTGTTATACAGGTTTTTTTGTGCTTCACGAAATAGAGCCTGTGTAAGGCTAAGTGTGAGGCTTAGTGTGGGCACCAACTGTGTTGGAGTGCTCTTTTTAGTCCCTGATATGAACCATAGCCTGATTACCGTTTATTTTTGATTATTGTATGACGGGGAAGCGCTTGGCCTTTATGTCACCTGGTTCTCTAGTTATGATAAGGCCGCAAGTGGAAGCGCACTTCAAGCCGGAATCCTATCAATAAGCTGAGGAACTGGCTATCTTACCTCTGAATGGCGGAACTTTTTTTTTTGTGAATTGTTGTTATTTTGTCAGAAATTTGGTATGATAGTGGTAGCAGCCTGGCGGACTTAAACAAAGTCATACCACCAACAAAACCAAGCACAGTCGTACTCCCCTTGGTAATCGAAACCAGGACCTCTGGATCTCAAACCGATAGGCGACCCACTAGACCATAGAGGCGCGTTAAAATAAAAAGTTAATTTAGTTTAACATTCTTACTGAATGTCAAGCCTTATCTTACTAGACGACTATCATTGATTTGATCGCAATTTGCCTGCTGTCGCATTTAGTTGACTTTTAAATATTTTAATGATATCGGTAGCTCAATGCCAGCCTTTTGAAACCTCCATAGCTTAAATCGCACTATGCCTACTTTTTATTTTTGTCGCACTTTGCCAACTTTTTACAAAATCGGATCTGATGATAGCATTATACCTACTTTAGTACAGTAGTGTACAAAATATCGAAATATTTTTTTATTTCCTCATATGACTATCATCAATGCTGCAAACTACATCACCTGCTCCCTATCTACTCTACGCTGCTGACCTCTTTATTGCAGGTAGGTACAATAATATACAAACTGAACTGACCTTCTCTTCTTCCTTCCTCTTGACATGTCGCGTCGTAACTTTCCTAAACTTACTCCGAACCGTGTTCGATTAATTATCGACAGAACTCTTATCCGTACTGCTGATCTGTTTAACACATATTATGACCGTGGATATTTTTAAATCAAGACAAAATTTCAAGACACAATTCGCTAAAAAGTTCTTCCAGTTTATACTTTATCATTTATATAGTAACATCGCTATAATTTATAAATGTATAATTTCATGGTTTATAATTTTTGTGAAGCTACTGATATATATTTATTTTAATATTAGTAGTAGCCCTTTGTAATAAGGCTCGTCCAGGGAAGTACTACCACCATACCTATTTCAGCCGCGAAGCAGCATTGCTGTGTTCCGGTTTGAAGGGTATGGCTGCCGGTGAAATTACGGGCACGCGAGGCTTAACAACTTTATGCCTTAAGTTGACGGGCGCAATGCAGTGCCGCGTAGGCTATGTTCGTTGTGACCTACGTAGTAAGGCATTGTTATAGGCAAGATATGCACTTGGCATCAGGTGGACTACTTGTTTGTCCCGTCTACTAGTTGTATATAAAAAAAAACAGATGAATTTGAATATAATAGAAAACCTACCTTGTACGACAACTTGTAAACCACATAAACTAGTAGGCATAATTCTTTCCATTTGCTTTTACCTACTTAATTCATATATAAGCTGCTTGTTTTCCAACACAATATTATAAAGTAAAACATTACAAAAATGACGAGCACGATAGCACTGTATGCAAGCCTCGTTTTGCAAGATTTCTCGCGACACATCAGCATTTTTATGAAACACCCAAACAGAGTACAATCAAGCACGCTCAAAAACCACGCCACGTCCCGCTCGTTACAAATTGCTGGATCCGCCTTATCACATACGAGCTCCAACAATCGGCGCTCACTCCACAAAGGTCGCGGAGTAAAAAAAAAATCAAACGCGCTAAACTGTTTACGGCGGGACGTGATCGAATGTAATCTGGAGCGGCGCTGTGCCGTTTCCTGCCAATTACGTGACTTAGTGACTATCAGGAATATGCCCCGGGAAGCCGGGAACGAACAATGGGGGTTAATTATGTCGTTACTGCGAAAAGATTCGGGTGTTTCAATTTGCTAAGTAAACTGTGTACGTAACGGAATGGCTTTCGGGAAGACGAATCCGGCCGACGGTTATTATGTTGGTATATATACTGTACCGCCATTTCCAAATACCTGATATTTGCTCAGAAAATGGCGCCATTCTCAAACTCACCGCAGCATCTTGTAATTAATAATACTTTGGAAATGTTTGATATCATTTTTGTATTTCAAGTGATCCCACTTGGTCACAACAATTACAAGTGACACAAATATCACAACCAATATCAGTGTTTTTGCTGTGTTGAATATAGCATAAAAAATCGGAAGCTATGTCAGGACCCTCGTTGCTCATTTGGTTAGAGTGTTCCGGCTTGAGGAAAATATGCAAGTTCGAGTCCCGTCGCGGGCTGTGAACTTTTGTGTTATTATAATATATATGTAAACTATTTTTTTAGTCCATATTTATTTACTCTTGTTGCTCAATCAAGAATTTTGTATTGTATTTTCTTTATAAAAATATTGATTAAAATTACAGATACATTTTCTGTTAAATGTTTTTCTTGCTGAAAATTCTAAACCAGACAGAATACCATGTTTCGCTCCCTAACGACTGCAGATTGAGCAAATCTGATTCAATGTTGAACCACATAAACATCAAAGTGACTAAAAGTCCTGTAGCCGTCAGCTTTGAACTCCGCACTCCAACAAACCAGCTGACCGCCGTGTATGTTCACCGGCCGACTGCCGACTCAAGTTCACGCTCTATTTGTCAACGCTCAACTCAGAAAAGCAGATGCATTCGAACTGTATCTGTCGAAGATACTTTGAATGTAAGCTTTGTACAAAACATGTTTATGTTTTAGACATGTGTTTTGTACATAGCTTACAGCAGTTTCTTGAACCGTCATCGCATTTAGACAACAACTACGGCCGTAATTAATGAGGCTAATTTACATAATAGGCTCGCTGCTCCCGCAAAAGCCATTCAAAGGCCAGTTGGTCCCGACTTTCACGCCACTTAAATCACATTCCCGCAAACTAATTCTGTGCGATTAAATTTGTAACGCGACGGACGAGGCGCGGCCGAGTCGCGGAGATAGGCGATATAGTGTGTATTCCGAAGCAGACGAAGCACCATACATCAGAGGCGCTGAGCGCTGCACGCTTTATGAGTGCCGTTGATGTCTCCCCGTTGCATAAATCGTCGCGGATTGTGCCAAAAACAACGTGACCTATAACTCTCGCTTCAGACTAGTTTCGGCCGCTGTCCGAGAGGCGAAAATCCCGCGTGAAATGGAACGCTGAAGTTAGCAAACACGTTCCGTCGCCATCATTCGCGTCGCCCGTCTATGGCAGGAAAGCAAAGATTTACACGCTTTCATGCGTCGGTAAACAACAGCTAGCTGCCAGCTAGTTTCAATAAGTGCGAAACATATTGTAACCGTCGCAACGTAAACGCATAAAACGTAAATTTGGAATTTATATATAACCGTAATATCGTATTTGTATTCTTATTTGCGTCTTAGAAATCGAAAATCCCGGACTAGAGAACCAAAACTCTTCCCGTTTATACCGAACCGCGCACAAAAGTAGGTACGGAAGCTATAAAAATACATAGTTTAAATAAGCCATTGCCTCTGCCCGTTGGTTACGAGACCACCTGTAGCCAGGTATGAATATGAAAACGGTCGGTTCAAAACGTGCCCGAGCACAAAGCGTACCTTTTTACCGACATCGAGACTGAAATTTCGCATTTCCACGCGAAGACAAAGACGCCGCAAAAATGCAAAGAATGGAATCCTACAAAAACCTTCAGTCGACAATGTATAGAGGACAACAGTTTTGCGTTCCGTACCTAAAGGGTGTCGCCTGTACACTATTACTAACTAAGCCTCCGGTGTCCGTCCGTCTGTCCGTACATCTATCTATCAACAGGCTGTACCTATGTCATGAACTGTGTAATAGGTTGACAGTTGAAATTTTCATAATGTATTTCTATTGCCGCTTTAACAAAAAAAAAAAAAGGGCCACCTCCATACAAGAAACGTGATATCGAAATATGGGTCAGAACCCTCGCTATGCGTGCCTTTGGCCGGTTTCTTCATATTAATTTTATTCAGTAGGTAAGCTTGGAGCTGAGTACAAAACTTTTGAAATGAGTCGCTATAAAACAAAAATATGCAGATTTTTATTTTATAGAATCTTTTACAAAAATATATGCAGTTTTTCCTGAGCACAATTTATAAGCGTTCCTATATAGGGGTCAGTTTGACAACGCGACGCGAGGGATAAACCGACCCCATAATTAATGGAACTGATTTCGGGACACGTCTACTGACTACGAGAATATCGGGAATAGATACTAATAATACTCAAAGAAGGAATCGTTTGGTAATGTTCATATCAAGATTATAGTTCCTAGGAAGACTCGTAACTAAATTATCGGCGGCCAAGCGGCTACAGCTGAATGATAGCGGTAGAATATGTAAAGGTCCACCGGGCTACCACCGCCCTGCTAAAGTCCGGCGCCAAACGGTTTCCCGTGTTCAATCGGTGGGCGGGAGAGCCAGTGCCTTCTAGTTAAGCTCGCTCGCTCCATCAGACCTCATCGCTGGGTCTAGAGCTATACAAGCGTAGAGGTCGAGCTAATCCATCACCCATGGCTCAGTTGGTAGTAACTCTGCCTTCTGCGCTGTAGGTTGTGGGTTTGATTCCAACCCAGGACAAACATTTGTATGATGGATATAGATGTTTGTTCTGTTTTTGAGTGTTGTATCATATAGTACGCATGCATTAAAAAAAAAGTATTTAAGTATTTCTATCCGTAACCTAGTTACCATATTACAAGCTATGCTTAGTTTGGAGCTGTGTGAAATTAATTTCTTGTAATATTTATTTATTTATAAAAAAAAACTTGTATGGTATAAACCATTCTAAAAATGAACGCCGTCCACATTGGATACGCTCATATGAAATGAAGGTGTATAGACGGAATACACATAAATATGCTGTACCTACGTTGCTGTTTTTTTGTGAGCGTGGAGGTGCGTTCATTTTTAGAATGGTTTATCTCTAGGTTATGAAATAAGTCCTATTCCGCCGACATCGTATTATCCCAAGAAACAGTTGTGCTTTTTATTTATGGCACTGTGGTCACGGGCGATATAGAAACGAACGCTTTCAAAGAGAAAAAGTTGCGAATAATAGCCACCGATGTAAGAAACGCGATAAGAAAACTCCGAACAAAATAAGCTCTGTATTAGTCGGTCGACATTAATTACTACAGGACTATTCTGTCATTGTACAACTTGTCCAAGCTAAATTAGAAGTAGGACACGTTTTCAGGTGGTTCCATCATAATGTTTTATTTCGGGCCAGCGATAAAAATTTTATCACATTCGGGCCTATTGTTATACGTATAAAAACATTTATTTCGACAATGCCGAGAGGTCGCCAGGGAACTGCAGTATAGAGAGTAGTAGAGCCCCGTGTGAAAGGGCTCGTCCTGGGAAGTACTACCACCATACTATTTCAGCCGGTGAAATTACGGGTACGAGGCTTGACACCTTAATGCCTCAATTTGGCGGGCGCAATGCACTGCTGTGTAGGCTATTCTTTGTGGATGTGACCAACGCAGTAAGGCACTTTTATAGGCAAGAGATGCACTTAACATCAAGTGGGCTACTTGATTGCTCTCCTAGTATGTGTCGCTCAAGAATACGACAATCTGTATCCGTCTGGGAGATGATTCCAAAACCATCGTCTTCAAAATTCGGAAGACACTTCTATTTTTAACAGTTAGGCCTACTACATTCAGAGATATTAATCAAAAATCGCATACATGAGCAAAACCAATGTTTAAATATGTATTATGATAAATACTCCATGCACAAAAAATCCCCCCAAACCTGCCATTTGATTCCCCGAAAACATCCACAAAAACTCATCCGCGAGTTTATTTTGTGCTCCTGTGTCTTTGTGAAAGCGGTAGTTAAAGTTTGCCAACTGCTTTGCGTTCGGTACAATGCGAAAGTTTCACTCGGCGAGAAGAGATTGAAAATGAGACGAAATTGAGCGTGGATTGAGGTGTTCTGAGTACTGATCTAAGCCGTCAAATTTACGGAAAAAATGAGAGAATATGTAACACAGAAGTGAGAGAGCGGTGTGACAAAGATTGGGAAAGGAGCGCTAAGATGATTTGGACATATAGATAGGATGTATGAAACCAGGATGACGAAGCGAGTATATATGTCGAGTGTGAATGGTGCAGTTGGGAGGGAAGTCCTCGGCGGACATTCTCTGACCAACTAGGAGATGTTATCGAGAAAAGCCAGGTCCAAACCCTAAACCGACGAGCAAAGTTTGCAAGGAGCGTAGTAAGTGGAAATCCGCTGTCTCTCTCTGTGAAACAGGCGCAAGTCTATCTATGTACCTATGTTTTTTTATTTTATTTACGACGGGGAAGCGTAAAAATGCCTCCCAAACCCCAAAAAAGGTCTCCTAATAACAGCAATTTAGAATTGTTGTTGAAGACAGACTTAGGGAAGATTGTGGTGTTTAGCCAGGCCACAAGTTCTCACTTGATCCCGAGGCAACGTTTCACCTGGACTGGCTCTAAGCAACAGACATGTGGGCTCCTTATAGTAATTAGCTATCATTCAATTCATTGTAAATAATTATTGTTTTCGAACTATTCACCCGAGTGCTTGCGTTGTGCGCGGCGACTCGACTACTCAAACAACGGTTTCCAGCCGACGAGGATGGCACGATATTTTTAACAAATTATTGATTACATCAAATGTACGATTATACGATACGTCGCCGAGTGTAGTGTGTAGATAGTTACGGTTAGTGTTTTTTTTTTTTATTGTACGACGGAGAAGCACTTGTCGTTTTGCTCACCTGGTTACAATTTGAGATGAGGCCGAAGGTGGAGGCGCACTTCACTCGGAATACCCAAATTAGTTAAGATGGTGGTAGCAAGTCAGGCGGACCCAAACAAAATCCTACCACCAACCAAACCAAGCACAATATATTGTACACCCCATGGGCATCGAACCCGGGACCTCTGGATCTGAAATCGCTGGGTCGAACTACTAGACCACAGAGGCGGTATTTACAATGAATTGAAAGATAAATAATTACTGTAAGGAGCCTACAGACACATTGATAAACTAAATTATCTAGTCTACGTATGACTTTACCAAGATCTCCACGTTATAATATAGTTATAACAAGGTTATATATACTCTACCTAAGGATGATTCAAAAAATGATATACTTATATTCCCCTAAAATGTTCAAGTATTCGTGTATCCTGACGTTTATTGGTATACCGGCTGTTAAGAGTTTCACAGGCTGGATCTAAAAACAAAACGGCGGAAGATGATTAATTGGGGCTTAAGATTCCACTTCGCGCAGCTATCTCCGCGCCTTCATAATGAGGCGAACTCTTTTCTTTATGAATCAGTTCATTACCGGTCGTTATAAATAAGAACTGCCAATAGAAGCAAGAATAAAGATGCGCTGATGACTATTGAAGGAAAATGGGTCAAGAGATTTTATTCTGAGAAACCTAGTGCCATTTTGTTCAGCCTGAAAGGTAGAACAGGCTTACGTGCGTCAACTTCCTAGTTTCAGTGGATGAATAACGACATTTTAAACTATGTATTAAATATTTATTGACCGCAAAAGTCCTCAAAAATTATGTACATTTCAGAGTATGAGTTTTCTGACAGACTCTAGATTGTAGAGAGAAGTTTTTTTATTTTTTATTTAATTGATAATAGTCAAGCGTTTGACCACCAGCTTACATGTAAAACAAGTAAAGATGTGGCCTAAGATAGCACGCTTGCCTAAAAGGAACCTATTTACTCTTGACTTGAAGACTCCAAGATTGTACTCGTGCGGAAAAACAGACGAAGGCAAGGAATTCCATTATATAGGTAGTTTATTCATACTAACGAGATGCTCCCATAGAAATTACATAAAAATCGGTACAGTAGTTTGGTTTTTATATCAAAATAACTGGAAAAAATATGTCATCCAAGTAAACAAAGTTGCGTTTTCTTTCATGTGGTGTTAACGGTCACTAAAGTATTCCTATTGAACTGCTTACCTTCCAGTATCATAATTATCATCATCGTCTGATGATGATGAAGCTAGAAGGTAGACAATTCTCCGAAATTCCGTAAATAAACAATTTATGTTCATCATTACAGCCCTGCATAAAACACAGGCCCTGCAGGACATGGGCCTCTCCCAATGCTAAAGATAGCAATGGAGGGTTTAGCCATAATCACCACGCTTGGAAGGCGTGTTGGTGATCTTAGAAATGATGATACGTAGTAGTCCCACTGATTCGCCTGCCCGCATCCGGTATCATCGTCATCTGATGATGAAAGTCAAAGTCAAAATTTCTTTATTCATTAAGAGTTTTTAGGATTATTTTGAAACGTCAAATCTACCGCCTGTTCGGAATCGCGACCAGCACACTAAGAGAAAGGCACGGCTGGTTATTTTTTTTGATGATCCATTCAACATTTAGAGAAGTATACAGTTTTAAATTATATTTTAAGTAGATACATCATAAACCTAAATACTTTACACTATCTTAAAACATTTGTTATTACCTATCTACCCAATGTGCAGTTTGGTAACATTGAGAAATTACCGTTTAGCTGTCAACTAGTATAAAGTATGAAGCCAAAAGGTTGGTAGTTGAAATTCCGTAAAAAAACAGGACGGTGGTTGCTAGTCAGGTGGACCTACCACCAGTGTTGTGATCATTCAGTTGGAACCGCCAGCAAATGCCAGACATTCCATTGTCCAGGGTAGAACACTTAGAGGTACACACAGATCACACCTACCTCCAACTACTAGTTTCCATTCCACTTACGCAATCCTGAAATCAGTAGTATTAAGTACAAAGTACTGCGAAGATAATCAATAGACCGACATACTCCAATACTAATCACTGCAAATTGGACAGTTGGCTGGTTACATTTGAAATATTAATCGGTCATCTGCACGGGTACGAGAGAACTATGTCATTACGTCCAGCTTACCCTGACCGTCCTATGTGTGAGGAAGCAGAGGGTTGGACGAGGCGTGAGGGTCCACACAACGCTGGTCGAGTTACAGCAATGCCTTCCGCATCAATACAGGCTTCGCTACGACGGTTACTGACATATGAGAATTGCAATTTTCGGATGGCGGGTCGTGGACTGGTCGATTTTAAGATTTGTATTAAATTCGCTATGAAAACACCCAATTCAGGAGTATTGTGGCAAATGTGGGTAGTTGGTTAATTGAGGCGGTTCAAGTTCGCTCTTTGCATCATCATTTTAGGAAAGCCTATATGTGTGTGCCGTGGTGGTTGCGGCTTAAGAATCGACCCCTCCATCCGCCCATGGATGTCGTAAAAGCCGACTAAGGGATCTCATTAGAAGAATGGCAGCAGCTTCCTTCTGTGTATTATTTGTGTGATGAATATAAATGTTTGTTCTGTGTTGTTTTGTATATGTATTAAAAAAAAAAGTATTGTATCCGTAATCTAGTTCCCATATTACAAGCTAAGCATAGCTTGGAATATAGGAACTAGATCACGGATTGAATACTTAATTACTTTTGTAAATACATACGTCAAATATAATACAACACCCAAACACAGAACCAACATAAATATTCTTCACACAAATGTTTGTCCTGGGTGGGAATCGAACCCACAACCGACAGCGCAGAAGGCAGAGTTACTACCAACTGAGCTGTGAGGCTTGTTTATGTCCATGCCGAAGTTCATTTAGATCAGTAGAGCTGTTTAGTCGTGTAACAAACAGAGATACTTTTCGCATTTCTAATAAAGAATGCCCTCAGTATAGTGAAATCTGCAAACACGTTGCGTTTATAAATCAACCAGGGTAGTACACGAGCAATGATTTACAGGCCATTTGCGAGTCCGTCGCTCGCTCAGTTAGCAAGTGAAGCTACTGTGCAATTAAAAAGTGTCAATGGATGTTGACTCGCCGTTCGCTTTGTCTCTCTGTGCCTCCAACTACCGGCGATTGGACTTCCTTTTAGTTAGCCGACGGTATTGGAAGGGAAACTCCGCTCGATTTGATTCCCCTGGGTAAACGTATACGTGTTCGTCTCACATATTTCGAGCGTGAAAGTCGATGAGTAGAGAGATTATTTACACATTCGGATCTCAACATTGGCAGCCGTTAAACTCGTAAATGTGATCGGGAGTTCCGCTCGCGGGAATCCTGGGGGTGTTTGACAAGTTTTCGATTGACGCGATCTTTTTACTTTTCTTTACAATGTGTTTTTGAAAAAAACTGGGTGATTCCTTCCTACCCACGATATATATGGCTAAATGGATATAATGTGGGTAAGGGCCCGCTTTCCGACTGGCTATGAGGGTTTGAATCCAGTCGTGCACCAATGGACTTTTCGGTTTTTCTCTGACGGTGACTGGCTATGAGGGTTTGAATCCAGTCGTGCACCAATGGACTTTTCGGTTTTTCTCTGACGGTGAAGGTCACATAGTCAGGATCAGGAAACCGGCATGTCTCTGGGACTAAAAATCCGAATGACATGTGTCATTAACTTGTATTAACCGCCTCTGTGGTCTAGTGGTTCGCCTACCGGTGTCAGATCCAGAGATCCCGGGTTCGGTCCCCAGGGTGAGTACAATATTGTGCTTGGTTTGGTTGGTGGTAGGACTTTGTATTAGTCCGCCTGGCTAGCAACCACCATATTACCTAATTCTGTCGCCATAATCTTTATTCAAAAAAAATCTTGTGATCCGGCATAGGTAAGATAGCCAGTTCCTCAGTTTGTTGAAGATTCCGGGTGAAGTGCGCTACCTTCGGCCTTATCATAACTTGAAAATCAGGTGAAATGAAGGCCAAGCACATCTCCGTCGTTCAATATTTTTTTTTTTTATATATTATGTAAACTACAAATCCTAGTTTCTGTAGATTAAGGCTAGGATTATACAGTTTGCAGTGAACAATGCTATCCGTTCCGGGATTTTTTGACGGGATGAAGGGAACCTGATATTTCATCAGTGATATAAATACCCAAACAGAAGAACACCTAGAGGTAAATTCATCACACAATTTTTGGTCCCGGATGGGAATCGAAACCACAGCCTAATTAAAACCGAGCTACTACCAACTGAGCTGTGAGTCTACTATGCTTGTAGCTTAGTTAGTTTGCTAGGGATAATTTAACTGGTATTAAAAAAAAAAACATACCCATAACCTAATTGAGAACCTCCTCCTTTTTTTTAAAGCTGGTTAAAAATCAACATAAGGATGTCATTGATAATTAATTCGGGATTAGAAATAATATAAAAATAGGTTAGGGAGATGTTTTCTTCATTGACGACCCACTGGATTTTCCTTGCTCCACATTACTATGGAGCAAGACCCTGGGTTGATGGTAACATTGCTCCAGAGTCCCCACAGGTAAGCTGTGGGACTCCAAGCTGCGTTGAACGAGCTCTTGTCTGATGTCACTGATAATAACGGCTACAAATACCGCTTTGGCGAGAGTGCGCTTGATATCTTCGACCTAATCCCTACTTCCCCTTTCCATCATCGGACTAGCAAACGTACGGCAGGTTACAACCCGTACGTTGCAGATGTTCCATTATGTCGGTCGCATCGATTTGCCTCTATCTTTATTATTCATACTGGTAAGGAATGGAACTCCTTGCCCTCGTCTGTTTTTCCGCACCAATACAATCTTGGAGTCTTCAAGTCCAGAGTGAACAGGTTCCATTAAGACAAGCGTGCTCCATCTTAGGCCACAACTTTACTTGTTTTTCAAGTGAGTTGGTGGTCAATAACTTTGCTATCCTCAATAAATAAAAACATCCAATTTCACTTCGGGTTTTCAATTTCTTTGACTTTCACTTATTTTTTTCACTTCATGACCCTCATAGAATATAATAATATATAATTTGGATTTTTTTTTATTTTTTGATATATTAAACCTTTTGTCTCATTTGGACAACCATCTTTAAATAATAATATAATTAGATACAGCTCGCATTTCCATAAGCCATTCCAATTTTCATAAGCCGAATCGCATAAGCATGTTTCAAGCATTGTCCCGCGTTATTCAATCGAATTTGAAATGCATGGCCGGATGGATTGCAATGCATTCGTGATACGGGCATTGTGTTGCCATCTCCAGACATCCCGCTGTTATCGGCAGTTGCAACGTGACGTGACAGGTGGAGGTGTGTCTGATTACTTAAGCCTCATAGCTCAGTTGGTAGTAACTCTGCCTTCTGCGCTGTAGGTTGTGGAATCGATAACTACCCAGGACAAACATTTGTGAGATGAATATAGATGTTTGTTCTGTGTTTGGGTGTTGTATTATGGGACATTAATTTTTACACAGCGCCATCTAGCCCCAAACTAAGCATGGCTTGTAATATGGGAACTAGATTACGGATAGAATACTTAAATACTTTTTTTAAATACATACTTACTATATGATACATTCACGTATTGTATGATAAGTTTGTTTATACAAAAAAAAAAGTATTTAAGTACTCTATCCGTAATCTAGTTCCCATATTACAAGCTTTGCTTAGTTTGGGGCTAGGTGGCGCTGTGTGAAATAATGTCTTGAAATATTTATTTATTTATTACTCGTTCGCAGCATGCATTTCAATTATGCACATATTCATAGAAATCGAGACGAATCGCCGTAGGTATAACCGCCTCTGTGGTCTAGTGGTTCAACGCACCGATTTCAGATCTAGGAGGTTCCGGGGTCGATCCCCAGGGGAAATACGATATTGTGCTTGGTTTGGTTGGTGGTAGGATGTTTAAGTTTTTTTATTTATTTTTATTGCTCGACGGGGAGGTGCTTGCCTTCATCTCACCTGATTCTTCAAGTTATATTAAAGATGGAAGCGCACTTCAACCGGAATCCTCTAGACACTGAGGAACTGGCTATCTTACCTTTCAATGCCGGAAAACAACAATTCAAGAATAGCTAGCTAGCCAAGCGGACTTAAACAAAGTCCTACCACCAACCAAACCAGTCACTTCTGGAAAAGCTCGCTAGAACTAGCAACGCTTAAAGCTTAAATTGCGATTTCATCAAACATTCTAGATAATTACGTCTACATTTAATTTGAATTCTGTATGCTAGCGAGCCGAATATAATAATCAAACCCATAAAAGTGGGGTATATAAATCTGAAACCGGAAACGCCGAATTTCTGGGCGAAATTCATTTAACTCCACACAAATTTTCGCACAGACATGAACTGTATAACTGGGAGCCGCAATTAAAAGTTTGCTCAGCAAATATACGCCAACATTTTGATTTAAAGTTAGCGGTTTCGGTAGACACCCACACCCGCCGAGGTCCGGAGAGGCTGACGTGAAAAGCACAATTTGAATGCGAGCAAGATCTAACGCTAGACTAGACCAGAAGCGTTTCCTGGCACATTGCATTCAACGCAGAATGAAAGAAGTGGCGACAAGTCTCCGGAACCACAGGTACCCACATATACCACTTAAACTTAAGGGTTATTACAAGACGTTCTGTAGACCTGTCGCGTTGCATGGAACAGAGAGGACTATGAAAAAGATGGATGAGAAGAGAGTGCATCCTACTGAAATGCAAATGCTAAGATCTGTGGGCCAGTGGTATCAGTGGTAGTGGCATGGTAATGGCCACCAGGTTAGATAAGATAAGAGATGAGTGAAGTGCGCGGAAAGCCAGGGCCTTATCGGAACCGTCAAATGTACTGAACGATACTGATGTGTAATGAACGGATAGGTTTCATAACATGTGTACACTTTTGAGATGGGAACGCCATTTCGGATATGACACATACCTAAATCGGTAAAAATCGTTTCTAGTTCTCATGGAGCTAATTTAAAGCCATCAATGGAGATCGGCTTCGCCGTCGGCGGTAGCGTCCCAGGGCCTTCTCGGAAACCTCGCTTCGTTGACTTCATCCTCATTCTAGCTTAGAACTAGACAAGCCTAGAGGTTCAGAGCCGACTTATCATTAAAAAAAATACTGGCACACAATCAACGCATATTACAAAGCAGAGGACTTGGCTTAGGGGTGCCCTTTCACAGTAGGCAATTCCCACAGGATGATTAATTCATAAAATATTTGCTATATGTTGATGTGAATCTCCGTTGTATGCAACTTTCTAGTAAGTACGTTTATGATGTTTTCTTTTCGTGATGTTATTGTTATTATATATTTTTTTTATTGTACGACGGGGAAGCACTTGGCCTTAATTTCGTTTGGTTTCAAGTTATGATAAGCCCGAATTTAAATGCGCACTTCACCCGGAACACAACAATTTAGAATTGTTATTATGGCGACAGACTTTGGTAAGATGGTGGTAGCTAGCCAGGCAGACATAAAGAAAATCCTACCACCAACCGAACCAAGCTGGTAAATATTTCGGTCTGTAAAAAATACCGTTGGCAATATTCAAAAGGAACCGCTACCTCTAAAGGTCAGTGCTATAGTGAGTACAACAAAGATTTCTCGTGAAGGTTTAATAGTTAATGTTCCCCAAATATCGGCATTCTTCGCACGATTCACAAAATGTTTCTTACATACGCTTCTACGTATACATGCGTTGCGAAACCTGGTATAGTTACCGCATGAATATCATAAAAGCTTTCTGGCACTTATCACGCATTGCCTTTTTATTCATAGGCTATCAGAAAATTTAAGCACTTTGTGTTTATATTGTGATGTTGGTTTATTATTATTCATTAAGGCAAACAAAACTGATTTATATTTTATTAAAATAAAAAAAAAACAGTGGCACTCCGGGAGTGCCGACCGGTGTGAAAACTTGGAGTTTGTCGATCTTTGCCGAAGAGAACAGCTAAGATTGTTGGTACTTGAATCTCAATTTTGTCGCGTTGATTGCGATACTTATTAATGAGGATTTTTTGCAACATGACAATCACTTCTAATAACTGACGTTGATAGATACCTGTCTCGGCTGTCAATCGTCTGTCTATAGGTAAAAACAGTCTTCGAACGGCCTTAACCCGTACCTCTGAGCGTCGTAAAGATAACGTGACAAGTCAAATGTGTCAAAAGTGGTGTTGGTAAGGTAACAGCGTCGCGAGTTCAATGGTTTTATCCCATCTACAAAAAAACCGAACGCGCCTAAAGAAGTTTTCACTTCAAAAACAAACATTAATAACAATATAAGAACTAAATTGTTCCTTCATATCTAAGAATGTGGATACAGCATAATTACAGGAAGACATCTTGACAGTTCTGTGTAACAATAAAGCGTATTTCAGACTGGTGCGGCCTGCGGTGGCGGATCTCGCGGCTAAAGCCGTTGCAACAGCACAGCACTGCGGTCACGATAGCGGCCTTTTGCCGTTTTGTGTTAAAATTACCGCCTCATCAGCCAGGCCGATAGGCCGCGTCATGAACGCACGTGTTTGCAAACCTATTCACATTGTAAACGAATACAACTCTCCGCAGCTGCTATCGCGAGCCGTTCGTTGGTTTTTTTATATATTAAACTTGGAGAACTTAGAGGAGCCCTTTCACATGGAACTCTTCTATTCTTCAGCCGTGTGTAGGATTCGCTGTAAGTTTATATTAGGCCACTGGACACTAATATTTATGTACCTATTGACTCGCATTATATCTCGCAAGTTATGATACAGCAGTTATGAATTTGTTTATCACTAAAAGTTAAAATGTAATGGGTGCTTCAATAGTGGCCAAAACTTTCTGAAACAATGAACAAAAGCGATTCAAAGCGAACAACTTAATTAGACGTATAAATAGCCTGCGTCGCGTCTAACGGAGCACAAAGACCGCAAAACAAACCAATAAATAAGTAAAAGAGGGGATTATCCAACTGCAGTAAGTAGAGTACTTCTAAACCGCCATGTCCGAAGGACGGCACGGACATTCTAATAGTTCTCTTTTTCATCGGTACAAACCAACCTATAGGCTTTTCTTGTATCACCTGCATATACTGATGTTTAAATGATCGCCTACATGAGCTGTGTGACCAAGTGGGTACGGGCCGCATTTGGTTGTGGGATCAAATCCTGATTACCGGTGGTCTTTCCGGTTTTTTTCAAGTTGATGTGCGAATTTAACATATGCATATGCTCTAGCTTAGCTAGTTCTTGATTGGTTTATCTCAAAAAAGAAAGAAACAAAATGCAACAGATTCACTTCGCCTAATGTTCATGTCAGCAATGCTAATATCGCTAAATAACGATTCAAAGTTGCAATGGGGTAATCATATTGATACATTAGCTAGCAGGTTAAGCTCGGCAGCTTACGCAGTACTAACAATAAGGACTCTTACTGACGAAGTCACGGCGAGGCTAGTTTATTTTAGTTACTTTCACAGTGTCATATCTTATATCATATTTTTATGGGGAAGTGCAGTACATTTTGAAAGCATTTTTATTCTGCGGATGAGCGAAATATGAGTTTTATGTCTTTCTCCTTGTGTGCTGGTCGCGATTCCGAACAGGCGGTAGATTTGACGTTTCAAAATTACCCTAAAAAAATCTTAATGATTAAAAAAAAAATACTTGAACTATAACTGACGGTGAATGTCACATCGTGAGGAAACCAGCATGTCCCCATGACCAAAAATCCGCATGGCATGTTTCACTGGTAAGCTATACTCCGCTAAGCGGCGATGGGTTTCAACCTCTCATGTGTTGAATGCTAGCTACTTGCAAACCGTGGGCATGTGCTGATCATAAGTTTGGGCGTGCCTTTGAATACGCCCTAGTAGGTTATCCTTGTAAGATCCACGCTCTGAGTAGTGATCAGAGGTCAATTCTCTCAGGGGGGAAAAGTAGTAAGTCTGCTACTTTTGTTTACCTACCTGTACAATGTCCCGCCTTAGATAAGAATACATTACATTCGCTGACAACAATTCTTCATATGTTTCAAATTTAGTTAAATGCGTTAGGTTTTTAACCTCGAGGCTCCTGGGCATTATCATGCTTGGCGCCGGACTTCTGCAGGACGCAAGCTAGATGGACCTTTACAATTTCTACCACCAGCAATATGATTATTCAATTTGATGCGAGTTCCTTGTGCATAGAATATCTTTGGCTGGTTGTGGCATCAGTAATTACATTTCTATTAGTACGCGACAACTTCATTTATTGCCCAAAACGACTGCACTAATTAAGTGTTTGACAACAAAAGCGCAGAGTACTCGGGGGAATTCGCAAACGGGATGAGAGCTCTGAAGTCTGAATGGCAAGCGATACCCTAGCTAATTAAATTACCGCACAGCAATGATTCAATGTTGCGTTAAAAAAATATAATAACTCTCAGATAACTCCTTAAAGTTGGCTTAAGGTTTATTTTATTAAAAAATCCCCTGTAGAAAAGATGATAATCATGATAAAGTTACAATAGTATTTATATTTAAATATATATAAATAGGAATGTTGATAATTTAAGCTGAAAAGTTTAATAAAAATTTGTTATGATTGAACAGCATTACGAACATCGAAGGCTACTCTTTACTCCAATTGCTTTTTGGTCCTGCTCCATTCTATCCTGCTTTATGAGTATTGGCATATATTACCTTCCAAGATCTGCGGCCTTCTAGTCTGCTGTATAAGACACATTTTAGTCTCCTGACGTCCTCCATTCTCTCCAAGTGCCCTGCCCACCGAAGATGGCCCACTTTGGTGAATGTTTTAACGCTTTACAATTTTTGTCAACGATTTATAATTTCATTTTTGTAGAACAAAATTAGCATTTGAAAAAAGTTTGACAGAGCCAAGCCCATTCGGAATTTGTTTGCATTTCCCCTTTTGTCCGGCACAACACAAAATGAAGTTGTTTGTTCTGAAAGTTGGCAACGCGCGGGGCGGGCTCACAAATGGAATGTAAAGTTGCTGGTTATTTTTAATTAATACCTATGGGTCGGATGCTAAAAAGGTGTTGCAGTAGTTATATTTATAAAGACTTAAGAGCTATTAAAAATCATCAATCAGCTCCCAGCATCAGTTTTTCAGTAACGTTTGACCCCAACCTTCAAATAGAGAGTTAATAGGCATTTAGGAAGGCACGTTTTATGGTAGACTTAAGTTTTGCCTAGGCAAGCTTAGTGGTTAAGAGCTAGCTCAACGTAAACTAAAAAGTTGGATATTTGGAACGATGTAAGTAATTTCTACTAATCTTTCTACGCGTTTACAGTTTTTGGTAAAGTGTAGCTCCAAAACATATTGCGGATTAAAAAGTGGAAATTCCCCACTTTACAGACTACATGTTAATAATAACAACAATATTTTTTTATTAAAATTTTAGATTTTCCATTTAGGTTCCCAACAGACTGAATGTTTAAGAGTAAAAACAGCTCAGTTGAGGGAGCTGATATGGAAAATCCAAAAATCCAAATTTTAAAAACATTGTACAGTGTACCTTCTGATAGTGACGAAATCAACTTTTTTGAGCCCACTATGTTTTGAAGCTACAAATATTTCGCGAACATATCCCTGAGAAACTACATAAAAGAGCCCCGTGGCTTTGGATACCCCGCGTGCATTCATCGCGGATTTCCTGTAGATTAAGCCGAGCTAGCGATGATGAGGTAAGCTTATACTCCTTCCAAAACATAGCTTATATCGCGCCTTGTAAATGGATGGTAAGTTTGGCGTGTTTGTATTCTGAAGCAAGGCAAAAGCTGATTGCTAAGCAATTTAGTCGTCGCTTTCTAGGTTATTTAATGTTCATAAACATAAAAACACTAACGAGTGTCTACACTCTGATTTTAGATGCACATAATGGTCTTCGCGCACTAGTCCAGTTCTCCTTAGTTGTTTTCTCTCTTGGGGGAGCGGTCGTGCTCATGGTTCAGGATACTCGGATCGGTAGCACGTTTTACAAACCGCCGCCATTATTTTCTCGCTGCTGTTTGTCTCGTGCACGGTCAGAGGGCGGTCAAGTGCAGCTTTGATCTGCTCCAGCATAATGGCGATCTGCCGCGTGCTCTTGTGCCTTCAATTTTGTCCTGAACTACAAGGCGCTCTAGGAGGCATCAGCTCTGCTTGTTGCAGGTTGTTATTATATTCTCCGACAGAAATTAGTACAGGATACAGTTGAATCACCGTACTCACTATTTGAGCAGCCCGCCTGGGGAAGTACCTCCGCCTTACAGAGTATAGCAACCAAAAACCATCAAATCAAATCTATATGTGTTCCTGCAGTTAATAAGGTCCTTTAATCGAAAGGTAGGGTATAGTAGGGTTCCCAACTCACTATTTGAGCAGCTGGTCTTGGAAAGTATCGATGCCTTACAGAATATTGCTGCCTACTATATGTATGTAGTGCTGTGTTCCTGAGCTGAGTAAGGTCAGAGCTCCTTCAAAAGGGTCGCCAACGCGCAAGTACTGCTTCTAGTGTTGCAAGCGTCCTTAGGCGACGGTAACCGCCTGCAATCAGGTGGACCGTATGCCTGTTTACCAGCTTGCTATAAAAAAGGGAAGCTCTTGCCTTCATCTCACCTGGCCATGATATCCGCATGGAATCATCGTAACGCGGGCGCGCTAAGACACATGTTGACCTGTGTTGTAGTGAGGCAAAACCTTTTGTTTGCTTTCTGTTTTCGTTGTGCTATGTTTGTGTGATATGGTAGTAAATAAATAAATGTCTGTTTATGTCTAACTTCAAATCAAAAACGCTGCTACGGCAACGACAATGTTTGTGGACTTAATTATGAGCTTCAGCGTCTTGGTCGAAGCTACTGAGACCAAAATTTGAGAAAAAAAAGGATTACAAGCAGAGCTGTTCACACATTATTGTAGCCGCTTAGTGCACGAGCTCCCTTACTCTCTCGTTACGAAATGTTCGTCAGTTTCGTCGTCAAAACACCTTCGCTTCAATTAATACGAGCAAACGACCATATTTGGTAACAGATTTCGTAGCTATACGATAGCTTCTACGATTTGCATCGATACATTTTCTAGAATATATTTCAATGTAAGTGCTTCGCAGTTGGTTTACATGCACACGATCTTATCCGATTCTGTCGTAGATTTTCACTCAAATACACTCTGAAATACCATTGAAATCGTTAACATTACCATCTTTATCTATGCTAATTTCTTCTGTATGTTTGTCCTAAGGTGAAGTGAATCCCAAAAATTATGTTTTGACTGTACGGTAAATCTATTTATAGGCAAAAAAATATTTATTTAAAAAAAATCACGACAGTTTAAAAGTTTTAAATTCTAGTTCTTAAGTTGTGGGAGTGGAAACATGACTGACTAACTTTGAGTCGATGCAATAAAATGGCAAATTTCCTCTAAATATTCACTTTTAGAGAGATACTTCTACGAAAAGCAGGGTTTCTTTTTTTTTTATTTGCTACCTATTTAACATTATTTAATGAAATTTCGTCTACGTGTTCCATAAAAAATACTTAGACGAAAAAAAAAAACCTTATAAATAACCGCCAGTGAAATTGCGCGCAGGCCATAACGCCGCTTTGCTTCCATCACCTACGCAGCAACGATCCTACGATTTGTCTGTTTAAGCGAATGGTTCGGTATTATCATTGGACCCGGTAGCTGGCGTTGCGATCTCCACGGGATGACGGGAAGACTCTGGACTCTGGACTACTTCGGTCACATTGCCAGAAAGGACGATGCTAACCTGTAGATGCTCGTAGTCACTGGCAAGGTGAAAGTGAAAAAATCGCGAGGGCCTTGTCATTTTTTTGGTTTTATGGTTGGTCCGATCAGATCCGCATTAAACTTGACACATCCCTCTACGATGCTCTGCATGCAGCAAAAGGTAAGAGTTCGATGGCGCGCTATCATTAAACATCTTTTGTGGAGGTCACGAGCTCAGATATGAGGTTTCCGATGCAAGGAGAGGTTTTTTATGGTGTTTGACTGTGACTATGACGTTCCCAAGTGCATTGTCATTGCCTCCTCTTAGATAAAAAAAAAAACAAAAAATATCGAGCGTCTTAATCTGCAAAAATAGTGGAATATGTAAAAAAAAAAATCTTATTCAAGATAAGGCTTAAAATGCAAAGTAGCCTTCTGTTCGTGACGAAACTGCTGCTCTGATGCGTTGGAGTTTTAGGGAAGAAACATTCGCGCGGATGGTGCTAAATGCTTTTTTTTTTATCTAATTGTCTATCGTGAAAAATAAATAATCTGAAACTGTATATGTCACATTTTCGTTTCATGTCATTTGAAATTAGTTTATGTAGACTTTTTAAATTGATACAATTTGTATCGTGCGGACTTTGATCTTTACGATACATATTGAAGCATTTTTACATGTGAGTAGATCACAGTCAGTCATTTTTGAATCAACTATGGCCGCGGATTGAACAGCCAGTTTAAAACGTCAAGTATAATGAAAAGGTTTAATAACACGATAAATACCCGTAAAAAAAACTGTTCCGGACGTGAATGTTTGAAATTGAAATTTTGAATTTCTGGGTCAAATGCAGCTGAGTGCGTTATGGTCTTCATACTTAGCTGCATTTGCTAGACGGTCTTCTATCGGCCATCTTCCCAAACAAACTTCCAGGTTATTAGGATCGTACCGTGCCGGATCGGATGCAGACGGCTGCCTGAAAGCCGGCTCCAATTAAGCCGTATGCACTAATGAATATTGCTCCGGAGTTTATATTCAGCCATTATTATTTCACTGCGCGCCGGGGAATAAGGCACGCGATAATTGATAGCGAATACTCCCATATGTAATTGGACCGTGTTATGATTGCGGCTAAATTGTAGTGGTATATTTTTGCGGGTATTTTGTGAAGCGTTTTAGATTGCATTTTGCGTAAAGTATAATAAAATGTTATTGTTAAGGATATTTTATGTTTATTCATATAGGTGATAGCTAAGTTTGACCAGCTTAATTGAAAAACAAGTAATGATGTTGCCTAATATGGAGCACGCTTGTGCAATATGTGCGGAATAACAAAGGAGGATTAGCTTGTTAGTTTTATTGCTTAGTTTACTGATGATGACCAAGACAATGTCAGACTAACGCGATGTCTAGTATGGTGTATTCACATCATCCAGGTTTTTTTTTAATTTCTTTAGACTTTTTCTGCGCTACACTCGCTCTTTCGACAGCAATTTTCTTCCCAAAACTGCTTCCTGAACTTGGTTCTTACGAGAGCAGTTCAATATTATGTACAATGATAATTAAGAGAGCATAGAAAAGCCTTAAGACATATTTTTTCAAATAATAGACGGGTTCGCTCTTTACCTAAAGGTTTGTCAGTAGGTTAAAACAAGAATGAGGTCTTACATGGCACACAAATGATGATTTTAACAAGCCTCATAGCTCAGTTGGTTGTAACTCTGCCTTCTACGCTGTAGGCTGTGGGTTCGATTCCCACCCAGAGCAAAACATTTGTGTGATGAATAAAGATGTTTGTTCTGTGTTTGGTTGTTGTATAATATGTATTTATCATTATGTATGTATTTACAAAACGTATTTAAGTATTCTATCCGTAACCAGTTCCCATATTACAAGCTATGCTTAGTTTGGGGCTAGATGGCGCTGTGTAATATTAATGTCCTGTAATATTTATTTATTTTAATGATGATGATGATGATTTTAATTCAAATATTTGTTACAGGTAAGTGAACACCCTCTGCAACTAACCGAACCGCAGTCGGCAAACTTGAGTTCCATTCCCT
The DNA here is from genome assembly GCA_951394065.1 of Venusia cambrica. NCBI lineage: Eukaryota > Metazoa > Arthropoda > Insecta > Lepidoptera > Geometridae > Venusia > Venusia cambrica. The sequence goes on from OX596035.1 coordinate 14,196,415, forward strand.
GAGCGAATTCATTGTTTGATGGCTGCGACGTCTTAGACTCGATTCTGGAGATCCAATTCCTGGTAAATATTTGGTGCTGTGATCCGAATCCATGCAATGCTTTACGGTTGAACGTAATTATAATGTTACCCGGCTATCCTGGCAAATTGTGTTAAAACGGTGTGATCTACAAGCATTGCGGTTTTGGATTGGCCTTCACAATCTTCTGACGCAAACCCAATTGAAAACGTTCGGGCGTTGATGAAGCTTAAGCTTCGAGGGGAAAAAACCCTTACTGCCGTCGAGCTTACTCGTAATTTAAAGGCCATATGGAAGTCATTATCCCGTGAATACGCTCAAAAATATATCGAAAGTATGCCACGAAGATGCCAGGCCATTGTAGATGTCTAGAACTTACTACTGGCGAAGATGCCAGTAGTAAATTCTAGATTTAAGCTTAATTTATTTGTAAATGTGTACAAACGTATAGTTTTATTTTTTATTATAAATAACCCTTGATCTCTTGGCTTGTCTCTAAGCCAGAGACTGAGATGATGATGATGATAACGTACTTCACTTGCTGAACGAAAAGGTAAAGTTTTGTTGAAACTAGTTAGATTTTGCGCTGCACTAATATTCCAAAGTGAGAAGTATGTTACAAGTTCTCTTAATCAGCTGTGGTAGTACAGGTGTAGTGATGTATAAGGTGATGAGGTTATAAAGAAACCGGACAATATCCCTTAAATTCCGATTTTGATTCATGGATTGATAATATGAACTAATTATTCGATTTCAATGGCACAATGACTGTGATTCATCAATCAGTCGATTTTAAAATATTAATATATTTCAAAATATAATGTCTTAATATCGCGATAGCCATATATATACGATCAGGTGGCCCGCATGCCTGTTTGCATTCTTAGTAGTATATTTTTTTTAAAGTAGAATGAAAATGAGGAGTAAAGTTTACATTTTCAGGTCAATTGCGCGTTATTATTTACTAGCTTTTACTCGTGACTTCGTCTGCGTATTGGTTTTTTGAAATAGGTGCAAGTATTATTTAATATATATATATGTATATATATTTGTTGGATATCTGGATAAATTTGACCGGTTAGCTCCTACATGGTGTGCAGACTCGCATGCCGAGGTTTCTGACCCACCCACATTCCCAGCCAAAAAATGCTGGCTTTTTGAAGTCTCATTGACGGTCCGACTCACGTTTGGCCAGATTTTATTATTCATTTATTTATTTACAACAATTTAAGCACTATATACACACACCAACTTTGTTATTATACAGGTCCAAAATAACGATTTATAAAAACGTTTCATGTATGGGAGCTTCCTCCTAAAACGAGAGGGTTTTGCCATAATCACCACACTTGGCAGGCAGGTTGGTGATCACAGTAAAGGTGTTATGTAACATACAGCAGGAAGCTGCCGCTTCCACTGATGAGATCCCTTTAATCGGCTTTTATGACATCCGCTGGCTGAGTTGGAGGGGGTCGATTCTTAAGCCGCGACTGCTACGGCTGGTTAAATTAAAAAAAAACATTTGTCGTTGAATGCCTCGTTATACCGATTTCAAAAAGTATAAGCACGACTATTATACCATGCATTATTCAGGAGTTCCGCTGTCATCATCGTAAGACCCTGGTTTACTGGTTCGTAGAAGAGTATCACACATAAAATCATTTTAAATGCACTACGCTCTTAATATGTATTACTGTTATTTACTGAAAAAACCCCTTTATATTGATTCCACTCCATCATCAGACCTTGGTAGTTTTGACATTAATCCATTGCATAAATAGCACTCAAAATACACCAGTTTATTATAGAAACCACGTATACATCGCGTTTTTTCTGTTAAATAAGAATGTTTTTTGATTTTTTTTCTAATAAAAAAACCCCCTGCCCTTCAAGTATGAAAAAAATAAAAAACTATGAATCACGTTCTTATCTATTTCATATGGGGAATCTATGATGATAATTTTGACCTTTATTATGCACGGTTTCAGAGTTAGGGTATACTTTTAATGAAGACTTTCAACCCCTTTTTGAACCCCTTACGGTACGAATTTTCAAAATCTCCTTCTAAGCACTCATACTCTTCAAATTTCATGTCTCTACGATTAGCCGTTTAGGCTGTACGTTGTTTTATCAGTGAGTCAGTTAGCATTTTATATTAGTGTAAAATTATTTTTATATTTTTTCCTTATTTTTACGTAATGGGTTAGCGTTTGACCTCTTGGTTTGTCTCTAGGCCATAACGAGGCCGAGGTCTACGATAGAGCGAGGTTGACAATGCACTGGCTCTAGACGACAAACCGTTTTGTTAATCGTGTTGACCAGGCGGACCTAGCAACGGTGTTGATACGATATTCAATTTCAAATGAGTGTGAACTATCAATTTATACTACGACAAAACAAATGACAATAATTTTTAGCTCTTCTATTATAATAACCTGAAACATTCTCTTTATTCTTTATTGTACACTTAAATATGATTTCAACATGTCATAGGGAAACATATGTACAGAGCCGAGTCTTTCTACCAGCAAACCTTTGAGAGAGAGAGGTGATACACTGAAAAGGTAGACAAGTGTACTTGAATTATTTTATTTATTGATCTTTGACAAATGAAATATACATACATATATCAAAAGTATACCTACACATAGGTATATGTTTAATACCTACTAAATATATAAGGCAAAAATATTATGTTTTATACATATTATTTTGAAAATATATTTTATAAATACACATAAATAAATAGAATAATAATAAATATACAGGTTAGTTTTTTTTCCAGGGCCACTGAGGCCAAGTCTGAAACCGTGAGAGTTATCGAAAAGTCATGTTAGGAGTTTAACATGACTTTTTGCAGAACTAATTTTTATTGAAACCGAGCACGTAACTCCTAACATAACTTTTCGATATCTCTCACGGTTTCAGACTTTGCCTCAGTTGGCCCTGGAAAAAAACTCACCCTGTATACATATTAAGATGAATTAATATGTGGATGAATACATCAATTATGTTAAGCTATGGATAACAATTTCAATGACAGAAAATACTACTTATTTTCTAATCATATAAATATTTAAAGATTTACATGCACGGATCATATGTGGAATAGAATTCCACAGCCTGACAGGCTGTGCTGTGTACAGTGAACGAGTCACTGTATCTCGTGGAAGAGTGAGAAGGAGTTGCAAGACGGAGAGAGACAAATTATCAAATTATCTCCGGCTTTCTAAACTACTATTACATCACTAGGTACCCGCTGCTTCAGTAGAGTTGCCGCGTGTGGAGTTTTGCAGTTTTTTACCAATTACAGTGTTGCAAAAATTTTTCACGTTCATTTCTGAATTTTTGTTTAAAAATTTTTTGGTGCTATGGGGGAAGGTAGGAGGTCTACATTTTTCGGCACGGTATGTAGCGTAAACGGCTTGAAGGATTTTGACGTGTGATGTGTCGTTTGGTTTGTAGAAATTGTGGAGGGAAGATACGAAATAAAACAGCCAAGTGTGAGTTGGATGCGCACACCGAGGGCGGTGGTCCGCATGTCAAGTGAAAAAGTGGGGGGTTTTTGTATTTCCTTCCCGAGCATCCGTGTGGGTCCGATTCACGCGATTCACCGGTTTTATAGTATTTGTTGTATCTAAGTACATTAAAGTGAGGATTTTCATCAAACCAAGTTTGAACTTTGTAGGTGTTTTTACTATAGAACTAAAATTAAAATCGAAACAGTTATTTGGGCTATTTAGTAAACTGAGGCCGCTCGAACTTATCCGGCGGGATCAGTTGACGTAATGAATATTTTGAATCGGGTAACGGATCCCATTGATACGATTTACGATTTGTATAGACACGTAAAAAAGTTTTATTTTTAAATCATAATTATGTCAAGAAATTTCGGCCCGGCACCCTTTGGGTACACTAAAAATAATGGGTATATTTTTTTCCAAAAATGTATTAAATGATATGTGGTAACATGTTGATTTTAGACTGGTAGGGGTATATTTATTTCATAATACATTATAATGTTGCACAATGCGGTTTGGTTTTAGGTTAAAAACCCTTAAGTTCATATCTATTGTCTTAGTTCAAAAATTCCACGAATGTATTGAAGATATTAACTTCGTACTGTCTTGTAACTTTGCTTTTTTGTGTTGTTATGATAAGGTTGAACAATATTTTTTTCTCATTAATTAATTCAAGTATGATCACAGGCCGTTTCTGATATTTGAAGGTAGTCAGTATGTGCTAGCTTCTGTGTTAATAGGTAATATGTATGTACTGTGCTTACTCAGTTACTGTATTACCATAATGTATTACTATGGCAGGATTAGTAGCTGATGTAGCATGCAAATTAAACTGCCTAGGTGTATTGAGCTACGGCAATATCTACTAGTAAATGCGCTTTAGTACTACAGAGTAACCTATACCTTGAATTCATTAGGTTTATAGCCGTCCTAAAGGTCTAGTGGTTCGCCCACCGGTATCAGATCCAGTGGTCTCAGGTTCAATGCTCAAGTGGGTACAAATTTGTGCTCGGTTCGGTTGGCTAGCTACAAGCTACGATCATCTTACGAGTAACTGAGTATCTGAGTCGCTATTCCAACAATTGTTATTGATGAATTGTAATTGTTGTTTTGTCATTTAGAGGCTAGAGTGCCAGACCTCAGCCTGATGAGAAATCCGAGTGCAGTGCGCTTTCTAGCTTATCAATTTAATACTTGGAGTTTTCGACGACGGTGGTCAACTATGTATAAAAAAATAAACATTGCATTTGCATCAATTTTTTTCTTGACTACATCCCCCAATTTCGAACAAGCGTTGTATTACAGCGCTGTGTTTTACATTTACCCCTGGTAGCCGAGTGCCATATCTTAGGCACACTCGTATTGAATACATATTTCAAAGCGAGGCGGCGGCAGGCGGCTCGATTATGAAACAAGAGTGGCGACACGCCGTCGTAGCTCACCGCTGAATGCACGACTGCAAGTGTTTCTCGCGCACTTCCGTTGAAATATGACCCGTCCGTGTCTATAACCCATCGCGTCTCTCTTCTCACATTACACCCCGCGCGTCTCGCCGCCCGGATTGCGCCAAACAAATCCCACGTGATTCTGTCCCGCTTCGACTTGTTTTCACTGACAAATGTTACCCCACGCCGAGATATCTCAAACTTTTAATTGCTCCCGACCAAGAGGGAATCCTACAAAAACGTTTTTTTGAATAACGAGCTAAGATAAGACCAATATTTTCAACTTAATTTTGCAATTAAAAACAGGCTCGTCACGAAAAAAAACGGGCGAGGCAAACTTTATGTTTGTCGGCGTAATTGAAATAATATTCTTTTGTGCCTGAGCCAAAGGAGATTGAGGGCAGGACGCGGCGTTTTTGTTGTTTTTCCTTCTCGCAGCAAATGAGAAATGCTTCTCCCTTTGTGACATACGACGCCCACCGTCCGAGCAGCTAAGTGGGCAACGGAAAAAGTGGCTACACGTTGCGGCATTCAACTTCTTTCTACCCAGCTAATACTGTGTTTCGTACCTATCTCGCCTCCGCATTGTTCGGAAATACCTCGAGGGGTGATTTAATTAAATTTACGCTATTTAAGCTAGAGAATGTAGCGCAGATTAAACCAAGATTATTTACAGGTCTTCCAAGAGCAGTGAAGCGTCGCGCGACTTAAAGTCGTCAGTATCTACGTTCATAAATACTTTATCAGTCAAGAGGGTGCTCTTGGATAAGTAATCCATTATGCGATTACCTGGTTCTACGTCATTGGGGAAATAAGATGGCGGTTATGATCGCGAAAGGGTTAACTAATCTTGGTAGAACAAACATAAACCCGGTTTCATGAAGAGGAATCAAAGCTCGTCTTAACTGAAACGGAGATTAGTTAATTTGCATAGCAACGTTTAATTAAAATGTGATCAATCAAAGCTTAATATAGTAAAACGTGTGGACCGGAAACATGCTTTGAACTTGATTTCATACTGTTCCGTTACCTAGTCAATTAACAGTCATTTATTGCCGATGAATATAATATATCCGATATGTAACAATTAATAATAATTTGTGAGCCAGTACAAATTAAGATTACAATTTACATGTAGGATAAGTAGGTATATATTAGTATTCATTATCATCATCATCATCATCATCATCCGCAGCCTGCTCCATCTATCATCCGTCCTTCTCGCCAGGTGTCCCGCCCAGCTCCACTTTAGCTCCGTTATACGGTTCCCAATGTCGTTAACCTTCGTTCGTCTTCGGATCTCGACGTTGGGAATACGGTCTATTAGTTTGATGCCGAGCATGGCGCGCTCCATGGCTCTCTGTGCCACTCTCATCCTATACACAGCCTCCTGGGTGAGCGTCCATTATATAAGAGTGTAATTTTCAATTGTTTATTATAATGACAGCTCAAGGTGACATCGCAATTGCTTGTACGACGGAGAAGCGCTTGGCCTTTATCTCACCTGCGGTTACAAGTTGAGATAAGGCCGAAGTTGGAGGCGCACTTCACCCGGAATTCTCAACAATATGAGGAACAGGCTATCTTACCTCTAAATACCGGAAAACAACATTTTTTTAAAGAATTGTGATTATGGCGACAGAATTAGGTAAGATGGTGATAGCTAGCCAGTCGGATATAAAAAAATCCTACCACCAACCAAAGATCTGTTGATGTGTTACTATTATATTATGTATGTTCTTATATTTGTTTGTTAAAAAAACATTTACAAAAGAATGTCGAAATCTATATACAAATACTTTTATTATTATTCGTATGTAGGTATGTCAACATAAGGTAATTGGCATGTACATATCTCTATTATTATAATAGAAAAAAAAAATGTTTAAGTAAATATGCTATATTTTATTGATTGGTTGTTTCATTTTGATTCTTCCGCCCCGGGATTCCGGAGCTCTATCTAGTTCATCATAAATGAATAAGCCCTAGGTCAATTTTATATCTGTGGCTATGTTACCGTATAAGGTGTTTTCGTTATTGTTAACATTTTGAGTGCTTAGGACTGGTATTTCAGTCAAAAATACCGTCGAAAAGAATTCTAAATGTGACATTCTAACTCAGTTACTAATGTATTTCAACGTTAAACTGGTAGTACCTTGTTTCATGTCGATTTACCAGATAACAGAATTCCCAGGCTTGTATGAATCCAGCAGATGTCTAAGCTATGCCGTATTAGGGTAGGGTTAGCGCACCGCGGGCAATATTGCGACAAATGGACCTGGTCACGCCAAACAGATGGTTTATTGCAGAAAGCATTACGGATATGACCCATAGCTTCCCTCTGTGCTATAATTTACGCTATTAACTGGGTTTATTGTGGAGCTAGAGTAAGTACAGTCCGGCTGTTTCGAATCTGGGTAATGTGTACCGTTTATGTCTGAAATTGGAGTACCTAGTGCGATCGTTTGGTTTCAAAACTAGAACGGCTACTAAAGATAATGTGTAAGTCGACCTGTCGACACACCTATTGTCTCGAGATCGTTACGACGGCATGTTTATTCTGTACTACAGATTAAAGCACTCTTCTCTTTTTCGAATCGAAAGATTCAAGTTTCTTATCTGTCTCGACCAGTATGGAGCAACCTTTGAGCCTCTGTTTGTTGCCTCTATCACTGTCGGTGAGCGGTGTTAGCGACCAAAAAAAACAGTGGCACTCCGGAAATCTTTGCCGAAGAGAACAGCTGAGATTTTTGGTACTTTAATCTCTATGTTCCCGATTCCTACCCAGGACAAACATTTGTGTGATGAATATAGATGTTTGTTCTGTGTTTGGGTGTTGTATCATATAGTGCGTATGTATTTACAAAAGTACTTAAGTATTCTATCCGTAATCTAGTTCCCATATTACGAGCTATGCTTAGTTTAGGGCTAGATGGCGCTGTGTAATATTTATTTATTAAAAAAAAGCTAGAGGTAGTTTTCGAACGGTCCTTAGCCGTACGTACGTCTTAGGATCGTAAAGATAACGTGTTCAATGGTTTTTTCTTATCTCAAAAAATGTCTAACGCGCCGAAAGAAGTTTTTACTTCAAAAAAATTGGTACCTAACTTAACCATATCAGAAGTAAGGACAATGCTTATATGCAAATGTATTTGGCTTTCTAGCATTAGACTACACGTTTCTATGATAACATTTATATATCATGTATGGGAACAGGAATACTAAAATGCTAGGTTATGCTTGTTTTTTTTCTTTGATAAAGTTTCGTCTTTTGTTATTTATTTTAACTTAATTAAAAAATTACGGAAGAGCGAGACTCTCTAACACGTAAGGTATCTTCATACTTAAAAGAGGGTCTCAAACCATCAAACATGTATGTTTGTTAGATTAAGTGAAATAAATTATTTGTATATATATTCGTTTCAATTTCAGTTGATTAATTGGTAAATAAAATAATGTTACATTATACAAGGTAAATCAACTTTGATATAAGGTTAGGAATAAATGAATAATTGAATTACTAAATGTTAAGTATGTACCAAACCATAAGCAGTAAGCCCAAGCCGTCAATAAGCTAGTACGAAATAATACGTCTTTGAGTGTGCACGCGCACCTTGTCGCGCGCTCTCATCCAACAAACTTAGCACTAAATTAATGTATATAGTTTAAATAAATCGCTATACCTACGACCACTTATAGCTACCTATAATAGTAAATGTAATGTTAGTTCTTTCATGGCTATTATCGATATCATAGAGTAGCGCTTTGGGGGAAGCCCATGTACTGCAGTAGACTTGTAATGTAATGATGATACAATAATCACAGGATGCTAGCATCAATCATGGTGAAGTCTACGGCACGGCCGAGCGGGTATGTGTCTCTTACGATGTGTCATTTGGGTTGGGAAGATATTTCGTTTTGGGGTAGATGAGAATGCACAGCTAACATTGCAACGTCTCCAGACAAGCCCTCGACGAGATAGCCCGTCAGACACGACGTGCCGCAACGTGCTCGCACATAAATTGTTCCTCTTACAATCCGAAATTGAATTATACGAAAACCCGGATTTTATATCTATTACAGTACGTACGGTCCCCGAGCGAGGATTTAGATACCGATATCTTTCTCATTTCCTGCAGGGACGGACCGTTATATTTAGGCTTATGGTAGTGGCCCAGTGTGTTAGACCAAAATAATGAAACCTACAGCTACGCTCAATATAACGCATTTAAAATTTTGTCGTCGCGTTTTCTTCTCTCTTTTCTATCGATCTCAAAATAGCACGCTACGGTGTGTTATTCCTTTATACAATAGTCTATAGCGTGATAAAAAAGGCTTCGTTTTTTTACACGTGCCTGTAAGTATGGACCGATATAGTAAGCGGATACCTTTGCACGTAAAACTCGATATAAAAACCCGTGTCAATGTTCGACTTTCAATTGGATCATCAATCTTTACCTGACACGGGGATGGACCTTGTACAGGGCTTCTGAGCTCGTATTATCTCATGAACTTTTACACGTACCTACAAAGATAGCTACGTATACGTATACATATATTAAATTCCCGAAAAGTTATTTTTTTAAACTGGTCTTCTTTGAAGCTTGCCTGGGCAAAGGTGAGGTTTACGATGGAACTAACCTTCCCAGAAAATGCCTATTAAAACTATTTTTGAAGGTATTTATTAGGGTCGTACGTAACTGGAACAAATTTAAAGTTGAAAAACTAAAACCGAACTGCAAAATATCACGAGAACACAAAACAATCTATTTAGATGGATACTTATACTATTAAAAGTAATGAAAAAATACTTTATAATTTTTATTATTATATTATTATATTAAGCCGTCAGTGTCCCACTGCTTTATAATATCCTTTTATTTTTTTCGCACCCCCATGTTAATTAAATTATATGTAGCCTATGGCACGCCTTAGTCTGAAATTTAGAGAAACTAAACGTCACCTCAAAATGTTAAAATCATTACAATTAATTACACATAGACATACCTACACTGAAAAACATTACCCTCCTTCCGAGGCAGCCCGGTAAAAACGGTCGCTGGCAGCAGATACCGATCTGAAGTCAAATTTGACAGATTAACAGATTTCAAGTAAAAGCTACATGAGCTTCGCCACAGTGAGTTTAACATACATTCTAAACTTGTATAGGAAATGTCTAAAGATGAGTTTATAGTGAAGCAAGATTTGACCCACAAACATCAGCAAGCTAAGTAAAAACAGGTTGTAAAACACTAGCCCGGAATTTTCCTATCGCTAAAACACCGGCGCACGGTTACATGTCTAAGCATGTTGGTGTAAAGTTCCCCATTACATTAGAGCTGAAACTAGAACAAACGGCCACGCGCGGATATCGTAACTGCTACTATGTATTATTGCAAAGGATGTAACTTTGGATAAATGTCAACTGTTCTCGAATTTAGTGCGCTGCCGCCGACCGAGTCGCGTTTTATTAGCTCGTTTTGCATACATTACATCCGCACCGATACAGTGGGGGATAGCTGATACTAGAGCTTGCTTCGGATTTGTGATTTTCATTGTTTTTGTATTACTAGTATAGTGATGGTCTATCGTTTTTTTTAATCATTAAAACCGACGTTTGGTCACAATCTAGCCTTATATTCCAAATCCTATTGGAAAATACATTGTTTACGCTCTGTATTTTTTATTAAAGGGGTTATATAATGAAACCTTTAAAATACCGAAAAGATAAAAGGTTTTATCACCAAGTTTGCAAAATGGAACTGGCCACTTGCTTTTTACTGAATAAAAATAAAAAGGATAACAAGCAAAAAGTTTTAATGACTGTAACAATTGTTAACAATATAAATTTTAGGTGTAGAATTTGTCACTTTTTTTTCACGTAGGTATAGAATAAAGCACTATGTATCCCTCGGATGAAAGTGCTATTCCCAACTCTAGTGCTTCAAGGCTATAACTACATGCACCCTCGTTGGAATCGGTCACTTTCGCCACTCGGTAAACAATATACGTACTATTTCTCACGGGTCCCCCTTATGTGTTGCGTTCACCTTTAAGTCATTCACCATTCTTGTCACAGTCAGGTGATCAATGGATTTACACTGTTTGCGATCGTCGTACACTGGTTTTTGTCTCGAAACCACCACGGCCAAAGTCGTACCTATTAATAATGTGTAGCTAAGGTAAGGTAAACACAAATTTGCTGAGGGGTGCTCTGGTATGCAGCGTAAACTTTACTGCTCGCGCAAGAATTCACGGCAAGAAGTTTTGAATGCGCAGCAGAATTCATTGACGTGATAATATAATTATGCATAAACATTCATGAAGTGCATTCAAAGGCTTTTGTGGTGCAGCGTGCCGCTCCATTTTGCTAACACTTGATTTTCAATTTCTCTCAAAGCTGAAAGGAGCTAGCGGTGCTTTCGGAATTGAAATTTACCTAGAAGTTTAACTGGACTTTTAGTATTTCCTTTTATTATATTTTTTTTACCAAATCATTCTGAAACTTGATTAATTTAAATAGGGATCGACATGCCCTATGGAGTCGATGAGAACAAAAGTGAATGGATGACAAAAACAAAGAAATTTAATCAAAATTTCTCCTCTGGTCTCAAATTTGTGGTGTTTTAGCAGAAGTTTTGCAATTTTTATGTAATAAATTATATAGCTATAAATAGTACAACGTGACGGTATTGAGCGACGTGGAGGTAAACCTATTCCTCGCTATCGTGTTCAGAAAATCAAAACGCTTTCGATGAAACCGCATCCATTTCCGATTATGTTAACGCATCACTCGATACGCTTTCAATAGATAACTACGTTGAATGATGGTTAGAAATGAAACTCTTGGAATGTGGACTGTTGAACCACTAGTCAGTTGTATTAATTGTAGATTGAGATTGAAGAAATTAACAATGATGAATTACTAATGCTGGAAATGGATTAAAGTTATCTTGAACTTGTATTGAGCACAAGACCCATGCTTCCAGAAGCTTATTTATTATTACCATCGACAGGTGTGGCCTAAGATAACGCTTGTCTAAAAGGAACATTATTCAATCTGGACTTGAAGACTACATGATTATCCATGATAGTCGTAATTTCCTACACAATTGTTCCGGCATTTAGAAGTAAGATAGCCAGTTCCTCAGTTTGTTGAGGATTCCGAGTGAAGTGCGCCTATTTCAACTTGTAACCAGGTGAGATGAAGGACAAGTGCTTACCCGTCGTACAATAAAAATAAAAAATAAAAAAGTGTGGAAAACAACCGAGGGCAAGGAAATTCATTCCTTAACAGAACTAATGATCGAGGTAGAGGCGAATCAATGTGTTCACCGCAACGGAACATCTACTAGGTACGGGTTGTAACCTGCCGTACGTATGATAGTCAGGTTGATGAAAAGGTATGGAGGGTTGTGGTCAAAGATATCGTATCAAAGTCAAAGTCAAAGTCAAATATTTTTATTCAGTAAGATTTTTTAGGATCACTTTGAAACGTCAAATCTACCGCCTGTTCGGAATCGCGACCAGCACACAAGGAGAAAGGCAAGAACCTCGGGCTAGTTTTTTTTTTTTCATGATCCATTACAATAGCTTAAAATTATCTAATACTAATTACAATTTATTCACTGGAGCAAATTCATTTTTTTAATGCCAGGCTTTCTTATCTTCTAGGTAATCTGAAATTTTATAATAAGCTTTCCTGGATAGCTTTTGTTTTACAAAATTTTTGAATTTATTATTTGACAAGCTTAGCACATCACTTGGCAATGTATTATAAAAGCGTACAGTTTGCCCTATGAACGATTTATTAACCTTATGGAGCCTAGTTGTGGGAACAGCGAGTTTATTCTTATTTCTAGTATTATAATTATGTTTATCACAGTTTTTGTCAAATAAGCTTATGTTTTTACGCGCGTACATAATATTTTCATAAATATATTGGCAGGGCATAGTCAATATATTTAATGGGCATAGTCAGTATATAAATAGAGAGTTTCACATCTATACATATGTTCATTGTAAGGTGTAGCGGTTTCATCTCAGATCTTGATTCAACTTGTGCCAACTGGTGGCGCGCTCAAAGGTGCCTGTGTGCCACCGAGGCGACTAATTCAAATTGAACCAGTGCTAGGTAGTGAGGTAGTGAATGATAGCTCTGAGAATTAGCAAGCTGAGGTGGCAGTGGGCGGGCCACATAGCAGAATCGATAACCGCTGGGAGTAAAGGTTCTCGCATGGCGACCACGATTAAACCAGAAACGGACTGTGGGAAGACATCTTACGCGATGGACTGACGACATTGTGGCGGTCGAGGGGAAGGTGGAAGATTGCTATTTGTGATGTCTATTGGGGGAGGCTTGTGTTCAGCAGTGAACGTGTGTTATTGATATGATGAAGAAGTTTGGTACTAAGTATGGAATGTAGGATAGTTAGTAGTAACACACCTGATCGAAACCGCGGCCAGATAATATCGGCTTTGATCGAATTTCTGGTGACCTGGAGTCTTACCTGCAGGTCACCAGAAATTAAGTTTGGACTCCACCAACTGGATTGCCTGCAACAGGAACGAAACGTGACGTATACGATGGCGGATTGTACGTTTTTCAATACAAAAATGAAAGTTGTTTAGGATCCGATAAAGTTTGATTATCGTAGTAAAGCCTCAGGTTTCATCACTCGCAATGTTATCCAAATATCCATCACTGTCCTGCCGCACTGTGTCTCTGAAAGTACTTCTACGAAGAATGTGCTTAATTCATTGAATGCTGAGTCACACATGCGTGTTGCTGTAAATGGATCGCACTCAGTTATGTGGTTATAGGCTTTTTTGCTTAGATTTTTATAAACCCTATAAAAACCCTAACCTAGTAAATTAAACTACCACCAACCAAACCAAGCACAATATTGCTCCCCCTGTTGATGGAACCCGGGATCTCTGGATCTGAAATCGTTGGGTTGAACCACTAGACCACAGAGGCGGTTGTCTGTAAGAAATGGCTTCCACGCGACAATGTCATTCATTGTATATACTGCTAAGTTATCCCGTTTTAGTTATAAGGTGTATTAAATAAGTATTAACGAGTTTTGATGTACGTGCCGATGTGATCGTGTTATAGGAACCACGCAAAGTTTGTATTATAGGAACTAGTTGAGTAGACGAGTACATAATTACTTTAAACTAAGAACAAAGAGCCTTCAATAATAGTAGCTGTTCTGTAGTCGGTACGTATTTCTCTATAACCACGATGTTACAGCACCTTTTACGGCTTAAGGTAAAATAGGTAAACTGGAGTGTAGATAGGGGTCGACTAAAGTGTCGCTTAAGCAGCCGATCCTAAATCTCGCCCATAAACTTTGGAATTCTCGCAACATTCCGTCGCCTTTATCAACTGAATTAACTTTACATAAAACGTAATTTGACTTGGCAGGTATTTTGTCACGGCGCTCTCGCAGATTACACCATAGTTCCTGAGGGCTGAACTTTTACTGCGATAGATTTTTACATCAACATCATTGCCACAAAAACTCCACAACAGATCTTAAAATCCCTCAAAAAGTGCGATGGACCCCATGCCAAAATCACTGCTATGACACACGGTATTCAGGATTTCGTCGCTTATCTTCTAGTTTTATCTGATGACAAACAGGTAGATATAGAGGCATCCAAAGCATATTCTTTGGCAAGGTCAACACGGTCATTAAGCATACGTACAATACGATACAATACCATACACATCCACTGCTGAACATAGGCGTCCTCCAATCTTCGCGACAAATAGCGATCCTGAGCCGTTGACCCTGTGACCGCCACAGTCTTCGGTCTATTGAATTAAGGGGTCTTCCCACACTCCGTATGCGTTTAATGGTAATCGCCATGCGAGAATCCTTAATCCGTAATGCGGTTACCGGCTCTGGGAGCTATGTGGCTCCCATTGCCACTTCAGCTTACTTAATCTGCGAGTACGTATGATACTTGTTTCGAGCTGAATTTTCCCGAGCTCAACATATTTGAAGAGATGTAATGTAATGAGGATGAAAGCAATTCGTGTTTCCATTCAGCCATACAACGATACGTGGATTACCTTACCTCCGCATTGCTGCGATGTTCTTACCTAGTCAGGGCCTTTCAGCCACACATCCTCACCACCATCTCTCACTCATCATGCCACTCGTGACGAGAGTAGGAAAGCAGCCATTTTGCTTCCCTGCCGCCTTCCTCCCTATCTACTTAATAAAATGCTATGTACAGACTGACTGATAGACAAGGCACAGCCTAAACTGATGGTGGAAGTCTGGCTAGCTACCACCATCTCACCTAGTTCTGTCGCCGTAATAACAATTCTTAAAAAAATATTGTGTTCCGGCATTTAGAGGTAAGATAGCCAGTTTGTTGAGGATTCCGGGTGAAGTGCGCCTTCACCTTCGGCCTTATCTCAACTTGTTACCAGGTGAGATGAAGGCCAAGTGCTTTCCCATCGTACAATAAAAAATAAAATGGCACAGGAGTTCTTTTTATAGTGAAAGTGAAATGGTTTAAAGGATTTCAGAATAGTTATACCCTACGGGCGGTAAAACGGGAGATGAAAGTTGCATGGAATTTTGTGATTACGCCGATGGGAAATCCCATCGGGTATATGGCTCGTTGAAAGTAAAATAATTTTATAAATTAGACTGTAAGTGACGGGGCCGAGTATATCGACGCGGGTCGGGACAAATTAGGGCGGAGTCCGGGCGTTGCTGTAATCGCGCCAATTTACGCAAAGATCACGTCAACGTTGTATATTACGGCTAGGCGTTTTAAAAAATGGCCTCCATTTCCCCAGTTTAAGTGCTGGGAATCCTCGTTGGTGCTATTTAGAGTTTCTTGCTAAAAGTTGGTACATTTATGTAAATTCTAGGTCACAACTCGTACCTACTGCGCAACTTTGTTGATATAAAATACGACATTAAGAATTAGAACATTGTCCTTATTTTTTTCCGACTGCCTCAGAAAGAGGGTTATGCTCGTATGTATGTATATGTATGTATGTCATGCTCTGCAACCTGGACGGTTTTTTTTTAAATATTGTATGACGGGAAAGCGCTTGGCCTTCATCTCACCTGGTTACAAGTTGAGTTAAGGCCGAAGGTATAAAGTAGCTGTTTGTTTGACAAGCAGTAGGTATTTAGATATGTTGATACCTTTTACTAGCATCTCATGACAAAATATGCCAATATTTTATCAGTAAGGCGATATCCTTAATTATTTTGTCCAAGCTTATGAGCTCAAACTATGCTAAAAGCTAGATAAGCTCACCAGAATGATCACTAGCAGAACTTGTATTTTGCAAATGAAATAAACAAGCTGCTACGTTACAGCTGTAGCTCATATTGAACTCTTCAAATATTTACTCCACTGAAGCCTTACAGACTTCAGCACTTAAAGCAACAATATAACAAAAGCTGGAGCCATAACCCGCTGATATTTCAGAAATAAACACGAAGCTAAGTCAATATGTTCAATAGCAAACACTATAGCACGGCGAGTAAATAGAGTTCAGTTCAGCGTCCATGCTGCGAGTATTTATTTGCATCCGTATTGCGATTTTTTTCATCCAGATTTTAGCTTGAATTTCTGGCTTTTGATAAGAGATTGCCTTCGCTGATGTTCCTGTTTGCATTTTATATTTTCACTATAAAGCAGTCCTTGCGAAAGCAAGGACTGCTTTCGCAATCCTGTATGAATTCTCGACCACTCAATCGATTTAAACTGAGAGAAGAATAATGGATACCAAATATTATGCTTAAGATGGCCCAGCCCGCTGTCCCGTAGAAATAAATATAGTACAGGACATTAATTAATGTGCAGTTGCATACAGCGCCATCTATCCCCAAACTAAGCAAAGCTTGTTAAATGCATAGTTTTTGTTAACTTATAAATATATATTTGTCACACAAATGTTTGTCCCGAGTAGGAATCGAACCCACAGCCTACATCGCAGAAGCTACTACCAACTAAACTGTGAGTCAAGCGTAATCGGTAGAGACAATCTTTGTCTGTGGTGCATTACTTTTCTAAACACACAATTAAAAAATAATTTCATATATGGTGTTATTAGAAAAGTATATGTATGCGAAATCTCTTTTACAACGAAAATTAGCAGAACTTCGTGGTCTTAAAGATTGATGGACCTTCATTTTGTATGCATATAAGAATGTATGATATCGGTTTGTGCTTGAGTTGAATGTCATTCAATTGGTCAGTCAACATATAACTCGATGGCGTGCATGTAGCATTATAGAACCTTAAACATTTACATACCATCATATTAGTGAAAACTTCATTTATTTTCACAATAATTTTGTGAACCGGCTTGAAGCCAATATTTTATTTTTCAAGTCAATAGGATAAATACTGACCGTCCGTAATTCAAGTTGTACCTTTTTCTAATAATGATAAAAGCGATCGCGAACAAAACGATTGGAGCTTTGTGCCTCGGGCTATGAAAGGAATATTCTGTTACAGAAAAATCAAAGAATATTCCCGGCGTATAATATATTTGATTTTAGTTTCAAATAAAGCTTTGTATCTGATGAACTTGCGGAGTTTAACGTACAGCCTGCCCCTGACAGACTGACGACATTAAGCACAATAATGTGGTTCCATAATTTGCAGGGGTTACGCTGTATATCTGGCTCTCGACTCGAATTTGATGATCCATTTTTTTAGCGGCGGGGAGGGAGCCCTTGTCTTAACCCCTTGCCCTAGTAATTTGTACATGCAAGGTAAGATCTACGATGCAACGAGCTTACCCCGAAAGTGTTTTATTAACTCTCCATTATAACCTGTCAAGTCAAAGCCAAGTCATATATATTTATTCAGTAAGATTTTTTGGGATCACTTCGAAACGTCAAATCTACCACCTGTTTGGAATCGCGACTAGCACACGAGAAGAAAGGCAAGAACCTCGGGCTTGTTTTTTTTTATTATGATCTATTACAATAGCTTAAAATTATCTAATACTAATTACAATTTATTCACTGGAGCTTTAGTTTTACAACATTTTTGAATTTATTATTTGACAAGTTAAGCATATCACTTGGTAGTTTATTACTCGTATAAAAGCATACAGTTTGCCCTATGAACGTTTAATTAACTTGATATGTAATAGTCAGTTGTACTTGGTTTTAATGAGACGCTTAAATGAATTTGACTTGCTGTCAAAATTTTAGCTTAATTGTTTCAGTTGTTTTGACGTAAGAAGAAAGTAAGACGGAAAAAAAACAAATAACATTCGCGTTTATAATAATTGCAGGAAGTGCGACAAGCAATAAAGCTTGTTTTCGTTTACACACCGTTTTTCAATAAAGTATTGAGGTTGGTAAGATCTACGCTCTGAGTGTTGAGCTGAGGTGAATCCTCGAAGGGGAAAAAGTCGTGAGTCTGTTACTTTAGTGATGTTGAAACTTAAGAGTCAATGCTATATCAAGATACAAAATAGTATGCAAAATAGATGTGTCTAATTATTGTATAGTTTGTGTATAATAGGATAACTGTATATACTCGACTCGGTTTTGCGCAAAATGCCCGCGGTTTTTACGAAATCTTGGGCTTGGAATGGAAAAGTTTTGCAATATCGCGTTTCAATATTAATTTTAAATTGAATATAGTGGAGATGTTACAATTTCAATTTTCGCCTCGCGACAAAACGGTGCGATTTGGAAGCATTTATCGAGCTAAGTTAATAAAAATTTATCGTATTGTTTTAGTATATTGGCTTCTTTGAGATACTTTATATTGGAATTGGGTTGAAGATTGATTGGTAACATTTAAATTTCCACAAATTAAAATATTAATTCCAATGTAATGTTTTTCTACATTGGTAGTATAATTTACCGTACAAAGCGAGGATTCATAGTATAATTTACGTTATGGTAATAATTACGTAATTACGTAAGTACGTAATGTTAGTATGTATTTTTTTACGACCGTGAAGCGACCTCGATCTCTCTTGGTCAGGTGGTGATAAGGTCGAAGGTATAACCACCTCTGTTGTCTAGTGGTTCAACCCACCGATTTCAGATCCAGAGGTCCCGGGTTCGATCCCCAGGGGAGCAATATTGTGCTCGGTTTGGTTTGGTGGTAGGATTTTGTTTAAGTCCGTCTGGCTAGCTACCACCATCTTACCTAATTCTGTCGCCATAATAACAATTCTTAAACTGTCGTGTTCCGGCATTTAGAATAAGATAGACAGTTCCTCAGTTAGTTGAGGATTCCGGGTGAAGTGCGCCTCCACCTTCGGCCTTATCTCAACTGAGACGAAGGCCAAGCGCTTCCCCGTCGTATAATAAAAAAAAAAATAGGTGGTGTAGCATTTTACCCCATTTTTCTTAACTGACCGTAGAACTGGCATTATACATCTGAATGTTGGTATTTCAATTGGAATTATTGTTATGGTGACATACCGGGTATGTTGGTGGTAGCTAGCCAGGTGGAATCGAAACAAACCACAAACCAATTCCAAATTCAAACCAAATTTACTCTTAAAACCTAGACTATTTATCAATAAATTGAACTAACAAACCTCGTTTATAGCCACAAACCAGTCTAGACAACTCGTAACTCGTAATTTGTAGTACAAACAAATAGAATAAATTAAAATGTTTCAAAGAAAGTACCTTGTAAATGTCATTTTTGAGTGGAAACAAGTTTAATCGCATATCAGAGGTGGAACCAACCTTTGGGGACTTGTTGAAACATATGTTAAACTATTATTTGCTTTTGACCCGCTGTGGAAATGGTGCCCCCATTTCCACAGCGGGTCAAAAGCAAATAGATGCAAATAGATGAGGTTTATATTTCAAATTGTAAAAACATCGTATTCCATGTATTACGGTAATAATGTATTACCGTGTGTTCATTCGTGGGGGCAGATAGCCATAAGTGTTACTGTCTGCCCCCACGTGGGGGTCGTTCGTGGGGGCAGACTGTACCAATTCCTGTGCCATAAGTGTAGTGTGCTGTTTTCTTTGATGTTTTTACAATTTGAAATATATACCTCATCTAGTATGAGTTAAAAGTTAAGATAATGAATAATATCTGTTTTACTTCTTTTTTTTTTATTGTACGACGAGGAAGCGCTTGGCCTTCATCTCACCTGGTAACAAGTTGAGATAAGGCCGAAGATGGAGGCGCACTTCACCCGGAATCCTCAACAAACTGAGGAACTGGCTATCTTACCTCTGAATGCCGGAACACAAAAAATTTAGAATTGTTAATATGGCGACAGAATTAGGTAAGATGGTGGTAGCGGACTTAAACAAAATCCTACCTCCAACCAAACCAAGCACAATATATTGTACTCAATAGTAGTAGTACTAGTATTTACATGAAAACATCATCGATCGAAAAAAAAGTTTGTAATATGGACGTTAATATAATTCTTATTACTCGCTGACCATATACTTATCATACACTGGCTATTTTTTTTATAGTATGACGGGGACATGCTTGACCTTCATCTCACCTGATTTTCAAGTTATGATGAGGCCAAAGACGCACCCGGAATCCTCAATAAACTGAGGATTTTGAGGATATACTCCAAATTGTTTAATTGGATAAAGGAACTATTATTTCCAATCTGGAATTTGTTTTCTCTGTTTATTTGTTACAAAATTTCATTAGTTCAGCTAGTTTTAAATCAAAATAAATGAGTTTGGAATTTGTCTTCGTAACAGCTTTTGTACCACTTACGAAAAATTTGGAGAAAGATGCCAAGACAAGTTAATGTACGGTTACGTTCAAAGTACTTATTTGAAGAGTAATAGAAATGATCACACAATTGTCAATACTTGAAATGAAAATAAACTTGATGTACCTTAGGTAAAGTAACACTTACTAAATTAAATCATTAATTCTTAGGAATGGTGTGTACGATTCTTCAAGATTCCTTAAATTGCCACAAATCTTTTAGTTTGAAAATTGTATATCAGAAATACTTTAATTGAAAGTGCCTACTACAAAATAAGTGACCATATCTACATTAAGAACGCGCAGCCCGATATTGCGATACCAATTGGCAGCTTAATGGTGATTTCTCAATGTTATTAAACTGCCCATTTGGTAGTAATCAATATTTTACGATGTTTTATGTATTTAGGTTTACAGTGTTACTAACTTTTTAATGGGTCATCAAAAAACTAGCTTATAATTATAAATCTAAAAAAATAGAACAATGTGTTTATAAAACAAAAACAAAGATTGCTTAACTTCTCGCCACGCCACTAAGACACACTATTGTACTGTTACCTACTACACTCGGTACAACTAGGGTTTCAAAATATGGATAAAGTACTCCAAGGTACACCGGTTAGGTAGAATATGTGAGAAAAGAGTCTATTGTGAAGCATGAAGCCTCTCGTCTCTTAAAAAGGCTTCGTATCGAGATTCATCCTTGATGTCCTTCTTACGTCACAAGTACCTTGAACCACAGAGCATATATGTAGAACGTGAAGTCCGTCGTCTCTGCCTTCCCATTAGAGAAGTCTTGAGTCTGTGTCTACTGGTACTTACTATTTAAGTAGGATACATATTTATTATGGTATTCGTGTTGCATTGCAATCCTACGAATGTATAATAAAAAAAAAAATAGTTCATAATAAGAATTTAGAGAGTTGGCACTTAATATCGAAGTGGATATGATACTCTTCTGAAATGTAGGACTTTGGCATCATCTGAACACTTAGCAGCTGATTTTTTTCAAGTTATTATAAGGCCGAAGGCATTTCACCCGGAATCCTCAAAAAATGAGGAACTGGCTATCTAACCTCTGAATACCGGAACACAACAATTTAAGTTTTGTTGTTATGGCGACAGAATTAGGTAAGATGGTGGGAGCTAGCCAGGCGGACTTAAACAAAGTCCTACCACCAACTAAACCATTATTAATATTGTACCCCTTGGGAATCGAACCCGGGACCTCTGGAGACCACTAGACCGCAGAGTCGGTTATAATTAGGTCGGAGATTAGATTATCTGTTATAACCTAAATTAAAATGATTTATTGTGCCGAGGGTAAATCGTAGTAATTTGGCTCTACCTATATCTTTTGTACTGGTAAGGAATGGAACTTGTTGCTCTCGTCTGCTTATCCTTATCTCGGAGTCTTCAAGTCCAAAGTGAATAGGTTCCGTTTCGATAAGCGTTTATTTTAGGGCACATATTTTTTATATTTCTCTTGACCTGGTGGCCAATTACTTACCCATCACAAATAAAAAAAAACTTTCTATGATCTCGTGTCAAAAAATGTGCGAAAATTCATCAAGATAAAGAGTTGAATAATGTGGCATTTTTATTATATAATAAAAGTCAGTTTTAATATTCATCACACGTTTATTAATAACTCGATTTGCATAATCACCGTTACACGTAAATTTTTAACTAGCTTTATATTTTACGTGCTTACGTGGAATGAAAAGTAGTTTAATATTACTTTATGCGGTTTAAATATTACTGTACTGCTAACTAAAGCGTTTCACCACCTTTATATAAAATTGAGTTATTCAAGCTGCGAATATATTTAAAGTGTATAAACAATATTCCGTTCATAAAATTTCAATACGGTAATGTGGAATAAACATTTCCCGGATCAAAAGCGTAATCATTATATTGCATATTAGCACTGTGAATATTCCCGGGAAATGCAGTCAAATAACCTTTATATGTTGAACCGATGGCTGCTGAGAAGTTTGTAGGCTTCCGTAGCTACGCCGTAGAGCTTCGTAGCATTGTGCTACGTCGTAGACCGCAATGACGTGCCCGCGCGTCGTAATAAGCTCGCTAAAGTCTTTGACGCATGTTGCTAGTGGCAATGCCAGTTTGCAGTAGAATTGCTAAGTAACGATTATGTTTTTTATTGTATGACGGGGAAGCAATATTTGATATATTTTTTATCATTAATCAAACGTTATGCCTAACATTTGCTTTATAGTACTGGTGTTACGAAATTATACTTTATTACGATAACGATCTGGGCTCCTATTTGCTATAACATAGGAGATCCCTTGCCGATTACGTTTGACGCCATCATGTGCTTTACACGATGATTCCACGCAGATAATGAGACTTCAAAATCTTTCGATAACGTAGCACGGCGGTCTCAAAGGCACCTCATTCACTCCCGCCTTGAAAAGGACCATGTAATTTTCAAGAAAAACAGACGCAGGCAACATATTCCACTCCTTAACCGTTATGTTTTGATATTCCCTAAAGTTTTGAATTTGCCACCCACGAACAAATGTAAAATTCAATCTGTATGTCCAAACATCTTCGAATAATTTATTTTTTAAATTCCTAGGTATACAAGATTGATTAAAAAGAGACATAATCAGAGAAAGAACCACAACACCACAGAGGTGATTAATAATTATTTTATTAATTTGATGATTGATTCCAAAATCATGAACTAGAACGTCAAATGACGTAAATCGTAAAATGTCAAAAACAAGTTACCGTGGCCAATACTGATCAAGTCTAGTATCATCATAACGTCGTGGTATTTCTTTGGCTTTGTCCAAAAAGTAAAGTCCTTATTTTTTAAATTGTCAAACATTTCGGGTTTATTACCACGGTAATATGTAATTTTACCTCGATATTTATAATATATAATAATATAATAAACCCGAAATGTTTGACAATTTAAATGTAGTGAATAACCACGAAAACCTAAAAACTTATAAAGTCCTTATAATGTTAATTGTTCATACATTTATTTATTGGAAACGAGCTTGCGTTTTTGCGGTTAATTAACGCCGATAAGTTTTTAACGTTTACAACGTTTTTACGGCGCTAAAATTACGTGTTTATGTTGGCTTTATTTTACGCTAGTATTAGTATTTACAAGCCTTACAGCTCAGTTGGTAGTAGTTCTGCCTTCTGCGCCGTATTCCCCGTACGCCTTCGGCCTTATTTCAACTTGTAACCAGGTGAGATGAAGGCCAAGTGCTTACCCGTCGTACAATAAAAAAAAGTACTATGTATGTAATTCAAATACACAATAATCGAATTTTCTTAACTTTTGAGCACAATGTACCAATTTTTATGGGAAATATTATCATGGGAAGCACTCTTTGCCAAAGAACAAGCTTTCTTAGCTTATTTTGGTGACGAGGGCTCAATATTTTTATATCAAAATACAAATATTGAGCCCTCGTCACCAAACGGTACATACAACGGTATGTTTTTTTTTTCAATTACAAAAAAATAAACAATCAAAAATATAAGTTTGGTTTTAGATGGCGCTGTGTGGAATGAATATCCGGTAAACTTTGTTATTGTTAGTATGCTGGGATTTTTTGGAAGATTTCACTTGCGTGCTTTACGCTGTATAGGATTCCGAAACAAACCATTTCAATATCTCATTATATGACCAAGTCCAAAATAGTAACCTGTATAATTTCATACCAAAATATAATTTATCGTGATGATATTTTTTTACAACCTTGGCTAACCCTGTGCAACCTTTATAAATAGGCAAGAACAAAATGGTAAAGCTTTCACAAACCTACACACATACATATATATACCATACATATTATTTCAGAAACAGTCAATGCTCTTTCTAAATGAATAACAAACCATGTTAGTATGAGAATACAAAAATCAGCGGTACTGGGTACCACGACCTCTTAGAGCAATCTTGTTTTGATATTAATAATATTACAATAATATTACAGGACATTAATAATATTACTTTACTTTTGTCACTATCTATCCAGTGTAGAAAAAATGAGACAAAAGTAATGTATTATCAAAACGAGAACGCTATAAGACGTTGTGGCTAGGCCCCTGATCCTTCTTAAGTACATTCATAAACATAATCTAAACTTTCAAATAGTAAACACTGGCACAATTGAGTGAAGAGTTTTCTCGCTATAAACGCGATTATTTCGCTCACTGTTTCCCTTGAGAGTTGTGAACTTTATCGTAGCCGCTCTAACACTTCTGCCGGTGACTGTACTGTGAAATGTATTTTCGTAGCGCCGATACAGAGTTCGATATGTGTAACGGAACGGTGCTACACGGAAACTTTCAAATTAGCGAACTGGCGAAATATATGCTGTGATTGCTACTATGCATATAATCCCATTAGTGTCACGTATGCTAATAAATATTCAACTTGCAAACCGTGGGCAAGTGCCGAACGTGAGTTTGGACGTGCCTCTGACTACCCCAAAGTAGGTGATCCTCAAAAATCCATAGTTTTTCATATCTTGCAGTGAACTTTGGGTTGTGAAAACGGACCTGTATCGATCGAAATCAATCGGACATCAGTTTTAACTGTCCTTGTAACCAGTGAATTCCTTAATCGCTTGATTCAGATTCAGTGAGCAAAGGTCTACGCGCTTAGTTGCTGAGTTGGACGCCAGCTTAGTATATAAGTAGGTACCTGGTTAGTTGTCACGAAATGGTTTTTAAGCGTATGCTATTGTTTTTAATGTATTATGTCCATCTTTCTTATTGCTTGTGTGGTACAACTGTGTTTTTTTTAACTGTTACTATTTACTACTAACACTTTATTGCACACACAATTTGATAAGGAACAACTAAGGAATTGAAAAATGTATGGTAAAGGCGATTTTAACCCTAAAATAAGTTCTCTTCCTTGGTACCTGAACCTAGGTATAGAGAGATACAAGATTCAATAGAAAGGAACCGTGTACAACATTATTAAATAACATTCAACATTCAAACCAAGCCTCATAGCTCAGTTGGCAGTAACTCTGCCTTCTGCACTGTAGGCTGTGGGTTCGATTCCCACCCAGAGCAAACATTTGTGTGATGAACTGTGTTTAGTTGTATCATATATGATACAACACCTAAACACATATTCCTTTTATCCGTTATCTAGTTCCCATATTACAAGCTATGCTTAGTTTGGGGCTAGATGGCGCTGTGTGAAATTAATGTCATATAATATTTATGTTATATATTTATTTCCAATTTAATACATACCTATTACTAGTATATAACATACCATATACCATATGATCTATATGGAGAGGTAGTGCTCTTTGACTCGGCCCTTGAAGATTCCGTTATTTTTTTCTTTCTATTGCGAGACCACATAACCGAATACACGCCTACGCACACGTGATCACGCATTATCCCCGTGTCATAAATTATGTATCACGCTGAAAACTTCAAAACTCACGTATGCGCCGCAACATAACTCACATTATACAAGTTACAAGTTTCTGGGAAGTGCCTTGATACACTGGCGGCGATAACACTTGCGCTCCGTAAATGTTTTATTCATCCCATTCATCTGCGGGAATAACCGGGTGATTATCAAAGTAAAATAACCCAGAATCCTTATTATATTATGTATTACTTTAGTTTAACCGCCTGTGGTCGAGTGGTTTGCCTACCGGTATCAGATCCAGAGGTTCAATCCCTAGGGAGAGTACAATTATGTGCTTGGTTTGGTTGGTAGTAGGACTTTTGTGACTTGTTGTGACCAAGTGCAATCACTTGAAATACAAAAAAAAAAAGAGTAGGACTTTGTTTAAGTCCGCCTGGCTACCTATCACCATCTAACCGAATTCTGTCGCCATAACAACAATTCTAAATTGTTATGCTCCGGCATTAAGAGGTTGTTGAGGATTCCGTCAAGTGCGCCTCCACTTTAAGCGTTATCTTAACTTGTAACCAAGTGAGATGAAGTCGCTTCCCCGTCATACAAAAATAAAAAAATGAGTTCCGGCATTTACAGGTGAGATGTCCCATTTCTCGGTTTGTCGAGGATTCCGGTTATTGATGATCGATAAGTAAAAAAACTGAAAGGAACCTGTTCACTCTGGACTTGAAGACTCCTGTATTGGAGCGGAAAACAGACGATTCCTTACCAATATGAATAATAAAGGTAGGTACAGTAGTAAAAGTGACTGAAACTTCCCAAGCAATCATTGAGAAGCGAAAGCAGTTATAGAACTGCCATCAACTTGGTCTTCATTATCGGAAAAGTCAGTTAAAAATAATGTGTTCTGATTGTGAAAGTATTAGTAAAAAATATTGTTAAACTATTTTTTGAAACGGGTAAGCTCTTCACGGTTAGAGTAAGGGAAAGAGATTCACCAAGTGAAGATGAGGTCTACGATGGAGCGAACTTTCCCAGAAGCACTTCGACGTATTCCGTCTGTTCAGCAGGGGGTGGTCGCAAGGTAGGTGGACCTTTACAGATTCTTCCAGCGATAGGATCAGTAACTGTTGACGAAAGGTCAACGTTTTCGTTGCCACTAGAAGGTTCATTATACCCACCTCTGACGTATTTAAATGGATTGCACAAACTAGTTATAGGACATTTTTACTATAAGTCATTTTTACTATTGGTCATTTTTATTAGAGGATTTTTTATTATGGGACATTTTTACTTTTGGACATTGGCGTTGGACATTTTTCTTTTGTAACATGAGTCGTGCAAATCCCCAAAATTGACAAAATAGAAGTCCATATACGCAGTGGATTGAGATTGTATTTGTTACGTAGGAAGGTAAATTGTTTATGTATGTCAAATGTACTTGTTTTTCATCATTTTAATTATGTGTGTGCATATTGTTACTTAGAATTACGGAGGTGACATAAACATCGATTGTTAAAACTCCCAAGTTGAATAAAGATAAAAAATAAAAGGTACGTTATCGAGTGACGTAGAATTCACAGAGCGCGTTTTTGTAGTAGGCTTATCAATTTGTAAAACCATGATAGCTCAGCACATCAAGATGCTGTGCTGCTATGTAAAATAGGGCTTCAAAACACCGAACATTCTCGGTGCTTGTAATAACTACGCATACAATTTTTAAGTTACACGAAACTTTGGTGTTTTTACTTCAATTGGGTTTCCAGAATCATGTTTGTAGAAAATTTTCTCGATAGAAAAAAAAAAATAAGAAACTGTGATTTGTACAATTTTCTAAATTTATCTCTGAAATGCCGCGGCACTTATGAGCTATTTTTGGTTAAATAGGTAGCTAAGACAAATCTTGATTTGCAACACTTGGAGGAAAAGGCGTGCTCAAAGCCTCATCCCAATTTGGAGTCACTCAAGACATCCTTGATTAAGGCAGCCGCCGATATTGACATGGACCTCGTTCGTGCTGCGAAAGACGACTGGCCGCGCAGATTGAAGGCCTGTATTCAAAATCACGGATGTCATTTTGAATAAACTTTATTGTCATAAGAATCTATGTTTCGTTAAGTTCATTTTGGTATATAAATGGTTACATAATGAATAAACTTGTTTCAATTATTTTATATTAAACTTGTGACAGAATTTATGACCTGACTGTGTACAGTCTGGCTGCCTCTTAAGGCACTTGTACATTGCGATTGGCCCTTAAAAATCATTTATATTTTTCCGAGCATTCCTAAGTTTGAGCACTCAAACAAAGTAAATGCAAACCAAATTAATGATACTCGCAATATTCAGATATTTTAGCATGTTAATTGTAAATATAAATAAAAGCACCGCATCCCCCTCGCCCGTCGCAATTCGTTCGGTTAATAGAATTATCCAAGCTATGGCTTCGAATTAATTTCCCTCCCCCTAATGCCTTTTAATATTACCCAGAGGGGTGGTGAGTGCGTGACACATTAAAAATTATTATGTCCGCGTCGACTTTAAAAGTTTATCTTTAGGTATTTTGGGGTAGGCGATCCCCTTGTTCATTTATATTGCTTGGGAGAGTCGTGTTGTTAAATGTACCAAAAATAAAGATATTTTTATGAAAACACTAACATTTCGAAAACATTCATTCTATTATAGGTTTTTACTAAAATTATGCACACACAATGTAACATAAATACTGTCTTGAGTGTAAATTAGCACTAAAGCAGCGAATTTGTAAAAAATCTTATAGAAATAAAATATTCACCTAGATGATGTATGAGATGTGCGAGTTTAAAAGTGAGCCTACGCTGGAGCGCTATAACAACGTAAGATAGCCAGCTCCTCAGTCTGTTGGAGATTCCGGTAAAGTGCACTTTCACCTTCGGCCATATCATAACTTGAAACCAGATGAGATGATGGCTATAAACTTCCCCGTCATACAATAGATAAATAAATAAGGACATATGATTTTTACGCAGCGCAATCTTGCCCTAAACTAAGCACAGTACTATGTACAACAGCACTTGTAGTATGGGAACTTGATTACGGACAGAATACTTAGATGCCCTTTTTATGTTTCTTAATACACATTTTACAATATAACACCCAAATATATAACAAAAATAAATAAAATCTGCGTTACGAGTTGAAATCTTTTGTTAAAATACATGCGATTTTAATGCCGAGATGTTCTTACGTATGAAACGAAAATAGTATAAAGTTTGTAACAACAATTCAAACTGTAAAGGAACTTGTACTGCTTATTACCCAACAAATGCAAGCTCAACAATACAACCATTGTGTACCTGCTCCACTTGCAACTTAAAGAATACAAAATCACGACGAACAAAAAGTTTAAAACCAACTTATTCATCGCTCCTTCTATGGCTTCTTAGCAAGAGTTCCGTATGTTTACTTTCACAGATCTGCAGTTCGTTCCTAGGAAATGTAAACATTCTTTCTCGACAAAGTTTTATAGCGATCTTGGAACAGGATATTAGATTCCTTGTATCATCTCTGCGGCTGACGCTGTACTTCGTTCTGCGATATATCTCGCAACTCAGTTACACTCGCTGTTTCATATGTTCAAAAGCTTAAAACCTGACAACCTGAAGAAAAATATGATATAAACAGATTTTTTAAGCCCGATCATTCTTGATATTTTTATATAATATAATGTTTATTATTTTATTGCTGGCGTGACGACCTAACTGCATATAATCAGGACTGTTTTTTTTTTACGACGGGATGGACTTTGCCTTCATCTCACCTGTTTTTCATGTTATGAGAAGGCCTAAGGTGGAAGAGCTCTTCACCCGAAATCCTGAAACAAATCAAATAAACTGGCTATCTTACCTGGAAATGCCGGAACATAACATATTAATAATTGTTATTATGGCGTCAGAATTAGGTAAGATGGTGGTAGCTAGCAAGACAGACTTAAACAAAATCCTACTACCAACCAAACCATGCACAATATTGCTCCCACTGGGGATCAAACCCGGGACCTCTGGATCTGAAATCGAAAATCTGAAATCTGAGGCGGTTAAAAAACCAGATGACCGAAAAGCCTGAATCAATATGGGGAAGGCCTTTGTCCTGCTGGGGAAAATGAAGGTTAAAAAAAACGTTACGGTTCCATTTATATTATCTCTTTTTTTTTGCATAATCAAATTACCGCCTGCGGTTTTATGTATCTCACCCTCCCATCGTTCGTTGGATTGATTGATTGGAAAACTGATTATCCCATCTTACATTTGAGGTAAGCCAATACCAATCAACGAATGACACAGTTAAAATACCTCTACTACAAGGGAAATCAATTAAGCAAATGAACGAAATGTGCGCCAAAATGTTTGCTGATGCGGAACTCATTTCGGTATAATGACGAACGGGGATTGCAAGGCAATTGAAAAATATAAAAATCACATTATTGCTCTCTCAAAAGTCCTCCTTACGTTTTGCCTTTCAATTTATTCTTAAAGTTAATATAAAAACTCTTAAGTGTAATCGCAAGTGGACGTTCAAAGAATAAGTAAAGGACGTCAAGCCAGAAAACGTATTAATGTTGGAATAATCGTGAAAAGGTTTTATTTTTATTTTCTCGTCTGGAGTATACGATTATACTCGGCGTATTTTTACATGCACACGCTATTTAAAAACATTACTTACAGTTTTAAAGTAATTACCATAAGCTATGATCATCTCTCGCTTTCGATCCACGTGTTTTAGGCAAAGTCAAAGTCAAAATGCGTTTATTCATTAGCATTTTTTAGGATTATTTTGAAACGTCAAATCTACCGCCTGTCCAGAATCTAGTACAAGGAGAAAGTCAAGAACCTCGGGCTAGCAATTTTTTTGATGATCCATTCAAAGTTTAGGTCTACAGAGTTTTAAATAATTTAAATATCACCATATGGCAGGTACCCATCATAAATCTAAATACTTAATACTATAATACACCTTAAAACATTTATAAGTACCTAATGTGCAGTTTGATTACATTGAGTAATTTTGCTGTCGACTTGTATAGCCACATCGGACCACGTGTTCTTACCGTAGATGCTAGTCACTATTCTGTAGTCGACACTTTTTTTTTTTTTCTTAATATACAATTTGAATTAAACAGCAGAAAGTTTGGTGGTGCTTTGAGGAAGCTTATTATAGGTATCGTACAACGCATCCACCTTCGGCCTTGACATCAGGTGAGATGAAGGCTAAGCACAAAGAAAATGTGCTATTAAAACAATGTACATATATGCCTTCACAATTTATGAAGTGCGCCCGGAAATAAAGCAAGCTGAATAGAGCGCGCACATACAGGATAACTCTTCATTAAAATGTAATATTACCGAAGCACCTTTTGTGTTTGGAGTCCCAAAAAGTTTTTTTTTTAATAAATGTGTGCGTTGTTTCAGGTATCGTGTGATGTTGATGAGCCGCGGGTGAATCGAGATCAACGCAGTCGCGCGCCGGATGCGAGAGTGCGCGTATGCGGTAGTGTTGTGTTATGATGACGTCATGGCGCGGGCTGGCGTTGCTAGCCGCGCTTCACGTGTGCGCCGGCGCACGCGACAGTGTCTACCACAACCAGTTTGCTGTCCACGTGCCCGACGGCGCGCACCACGTGGATGACATCGCTAGGAGGCACGGCTACGTCAATCATGGACAGGTGAGTCGGGTGTCACACTCTTGACATACACTTTTAGGTCTTTTACGTTGTTATGACGTTGGACGGAAGACCAGCGATGCCATCCGGGAATTACACTCACCCTAATTATGGTTCCCTGGGAGAACCGAAACAAAGTTGGTGCCTTCTTCAACATCCAAATTTCATGTAGAAATGAATTGTTATTAAATTCAAATTTCTTTCAAGTCTATTAGATACGACCCCAAGAAAGACCCTTCTACAACAGGTTTTCCAAAACTTAACAGAAGGGTCCTACCCCTAGTTTTTTGATTTGATCAACAATCTAACTATCTTCTACAACTTTGACAGTTAAATGGTGATTTCTCAATGTTAAGAAACTGCCCATTAGGTAGTTATGTAATAATCAATGTTTTAAGATAATATTAAGTTTTTAGTTTTATGATGTATGTAACACTTTAACCGCCTCTGTGGTCTAGTGGTTCAAGCCACCGATTTCAGATCCAGAGGTCCCGGGTTCGATTCCCATGGGGAGTACAATATATTGTGCTTGGTTTGGTTGGTGGTAGGACTTTGTTTAAGTCCGCCTGGCTAGCTACCACCATCTTACCTAATTCTGTCGCCATAATAACAATTCTAAAATTGTTGTGTTCCGGCATTCAGAGGTAAGATAGCCAGTTCCTCAGTTTGTTGAGGATTCCGGGTGAAGTGCGCCTCCACCTTCGGCCTTATCTCAACTTGTTACCAGGTGAGATGAAGGCCAAGTGCTTACCCGTCGTACAATAAATAAAAAAAAAAAACACTTGTAATGTTATCAAATTATTATAAACACTGTACCTAAATGTTAAATGGATCATCAAAAAATTCATCAGCCCGAGGTTTTTGCCTTTCTCCTTGTGTGCTGGTCGCGATTCCGAACAGGCGGTAGATTTGACGTTTCAAAATGATCGTAAAAATCTTAATGAATAAAAATATTTGACTTTGACTTTGACTTTCTATTGCTGGACAGAGCCTCCTCCAAAGCTGGATGGTTTTGCCATAACCACCACGTTTGGCAGGCTGATTGGTGATCACAGTAAAATTAAGGAAGCTGCTGTCCTTATTCTGGTGAAATCCCTTAGTCAGCTTTTACGACATCTATGTGCTGAGTTGGAGGGGTCGATCCTTAAGCCGCGACCGCCACGGCTATCATGTATAACTACAGTGTACATGAGCAAAGCCCATATTTAAAAATGTGTTAATAGCACTGACAGACGGACGTCTATGGGCTAAACATAGGCCAATTACTCGACTGACTCTCGTCAATTTTTGACATCGAACTGTGTTGGATATATTGCTAAGACGGAGGGCGTCCGAATAAAGTCGATCTAATCGCTAACAGTTATCACACAACTTTTTAGCAGGAAACAGCGAGAACGAAACGGTGGTGGACTTTTAAAAACAACTTTCTGGGGATCAATTTCAATATGGTTTTTAACCATAGATTTTAAATATACCTACTATCTATGATGAAAACAGAAGCATATTTAACCAACAAATTCGAAAACTTTTTTTATTATATGTCGGGGAAGTGCTTGGGCGTCGTCTCACCTGATTTTCAAGTTATGAGGCCGAAAGTGGAAAGCGCGCTTAAATGGAATCCTCAACAGACTGAGGAAAACTGGCTATCTTACCTCTGAATGCCGAAACACAAAAAATTAAGAGTTGTTGTTTTGCGACAGAATTAAGTACGATTGTGGTAACTAGCCAGGCGGACTTAAACAAGTCCTACCACCAACAAAACCATGCACAATATTGTACTCCCCCTGGGGATCGAACCCTGGACCTCTGGATCTGACATCGGTGGGTGGACCACTAGACGAAATGAAAAGAATGAAATAAGAATGCTGATTTTGTCAACAAATGTGATTATGATTTATAAACTGGTCTATGTAGAGGCTATTTATAGCCGCATTACTTTCGATTCCGAAACCGGTGCTAAAGGTCACATGACCTCTTGGGTAACTTTGAAAGCGAACGTTTCTTCCATTTAACGAGTCACGCGCCACTTTCCTGTTAATTATACTTTATGTGAGCACCAAAATAAAACAAATAAAAATGTTGCCGCATAAAACCAACTTTAAAAACGTACATACTTTTTATTGATGATAGTTAAAAGTTTGATTACTTACCCGCCCGATGGCCGGCGATGATAGTCTACGAATGACTATTATGTTTAGCTTCCGTCAGCTAAACATAATAGTCATTTCATTTTTGGACATACGGGAATTTCCACGAACCTTATTATTGATGTAAAACACCAACGTTTCGTCCTTGACCGAAGGACATCATCAGGACATCATCATCATCATCATCATTTTACATCAATAATAAGGTTCGTGGAAATTCCCGTATGTCCAAAAATGAATTCGTTGATCCACGATAGTTATGTTAATAAAAAAAAAAAATAGTCATTTATTTCCCACAGTGCCATATAGCGCCAAACTAAGAAAGGTAACGTATTAAATATCCCGTTTTATTGTGAATACTTATCATTCAATACAACACCCAGAGTGTTATGTGTTAGGGGTGTCCTAGGAACCCTAAGTCGCCTCTAACGATATACATGGAAGGGATGGGAGGGGCTCAGATTATTCAGCCACGGCATCACGGCTCAAAACAATTAAAGTAATAAAATATCAACCTGAAACATTTTATTTAATTAATCCATCCATACACGTTTATTTCAGACCAGCAAATAAAACTTACATTATGTCCATATCATAAATACCGTAGAGTCTAACATACAAAATTAACTAATTATTTTCAATGGAGGGATTCCGATCATGAGCCGCCTCCTTATAGCGTCTGTAGACTATACCCGCTGGCCAGAAGTTCGGGTCCCGGAGCATATTCTTGTACTTCGCCAGGACCTGAAGAACATATAACTTGAAGGCAGTGTATCTACTGCTCATCAGCCTCTGAAGATAAATAAATCAATATTACAGGAAATTCATTCTACATAACGCCACAAGATACGGACATATCGGTTCCTGGCACCGCCCCTAGGCTCTTTCTTGAACGAAACGTGAGACATCTTCTACAGATGTCATAGACATAGATGTCCATACCATATCCATACCTACTGCTATATGTACTTCCATATTATCCAGTCATTCCCTACTTACCCATATCTATACAAAAAAATAAATTCGAAAGCGTCTCTGTTTATTTACACTCGTATACCACGCGGTTGAAACTGCTATCAGGAGTTACCCACTCCTGCCACTAGAACCATAATAGTAATGTAACGTATTCAAATTCGATTGACACAACTACAAATTACACCCCATTCCCTCTCAATACCATAAATATTTCACCCCTTAAGTACCCGCTCGCGTGTCTGTAGGCCCAATTTAGTTTTCTCCTGTGATTAATGGACCTAAAACTCCCATACTGTTCCTTTCTGGTATATTTTGTACTTTGAACACCTGACAGTCCACTCACCGCCTTTGAGGCCGAGAATTGTCTAAGCTCACTGAAGTAACAGAGCATGTGAGGCCCTGACAAGTGCACAAACACTTGTCAGGGCCTCACAGGTACTAAAGACCTGTACCTTTGGTGTCCGATGACTTATACCGTCTTATCCCTTTGTATGGAGCAGGCTCGGTCGGAATTGAGAAGTCAAGGGTCCGCTCTGTATTACTAGCCGTGGATGTGTTGAGCTTAAGGCATATCCTGTAAACGATTTTATACAAAGCAGTTTAAATTTAGAAAAGGTTACGGGAATTTAAACCATAATGTTTGCTATTTTAGGTCACACATCAATTATTATATAACCTACTTGGTACGTTTATTACTATAACAAAATAAAAAAATATAAAAGCGGTCGGTGGCTAGGGCTGCAGAGAGAGGCACCTTCTCACGATGCGAACTGTTTCCAGGAGTCGGTATACCGCCTTCTGCATCTGACTCTTGATACAGCTCCTCTTGAGGTGTTTGTTACGTCAAGGTTCTTCGCTATTAGTCCATTCACAGACACGACAATCGATTAGATAATCGTTGAATCCACATGCTTAGTATTATTACCTAGGGGTCTTAACCCTAGGTCTAGGCTATAGCAGGGATGAGTTCTATGATGGAGCGAGCTTTCCCAGGAGACACTGGCTGTTCCTGGCACCGTTTCTCATGAGCCAAGTCTAAGTTTATTAAGTATTCAGTGTTATCTTTAATATGTTTTATTTCGTCTGGTGTCAAGAAAATTCTGTCGCCAGATTGATTGAATGTTATTTTATTCTATTAATTCTCTCATTTGTTGTATTTAGTTGCCATATTATGTCGCATCAATCACGCTTCTCGCTGATTTTTATTACTCATTTACTGTTAGGGAATAAAATGTTATTTTGTTTCCTTCCTTAATTTCCGTTAGCCGTTGTCGTATTACGTAGTTTGGGCGTTGATAAACGATCTTTATAATGGAAGGGTATATGGAATGGATGCGGGTATGTGTGTCGTTTCGAGATACAATTGCCGAAAAATGTTTTCATCAAAGGGTCTCGTGAATATTGTTGATAATGACAGAACCTTCAACTGAACGCCTCAAACGGTTTTTCCTGCAAAGGGGATCATTATAAAAATATAGATCGCAATTCCGATATAATCGAATCCTTGACCCTTCGTTTCTTATCTCGCCTGCTCGCCTTTTCAATACATCTCAGAATAGCAATTTTCATATTTATTTCACGCCAAAATAGGATGGCCGGAAGCTATCCAAAGAGGGTACGAAACTGGCCTTACTCTAAATTGAATTACCTCCTTGAATAAAAGTCTACACTACTTTTCATCTTGACCGAGCGATACACAAAGAATAACTGCTCATGGCAGACTTCGTTATTTTCAAAACTTTCCGCTTGGCTACTTGTCTTACACAATGTTTTGTTTGTTCCAAACATTGAATAACTACAAAGAGCTTCAGGAATAATAAGCCTGAAAACATATTAAACTTTGCCGTTTTCTCCGCGAACCAACTTAAAGTTAAAGTAGGCTGACGATTCAAAGAATTGTTTTCTGATCACAAGATTATGGAGACTGAACAACTTATTTTAAAAGCTCTATACCGAAACCTCGACCGAAAATGTTATAATATATTTTTCACATCACGTTTTTGTTTGAAAAGAAAACCTTTTAGCTGCTAAGTGTTACGATACAAAAAATAAGGAGTCTTGTTAATCCCACCTAAAATCTAGTACCTAAAAGCCTTCATTGCCTTCCATTCTAGAATGTATATAGGATGGAGATGTAATTGTCGTACTAGTTTGTGCTCGCGGCATCGCCTGCGTAGTCTTTTAACCGCCCCTGTGGTCTAGTGGTTCGTCCATCGATGTCAGATTCAGAGGTCCCGGGTTCGATCCCCAAGAGGAGTACAATATTGTGCTTGGTTCGGTTGGTGGTAGGACTTTGTTTAAGTCCGCCTGGCTAGCTTCCAGCGTCTTACTTAATTCTGTCGCCTCAACAACAATTATTTAATGACAATGTTTGAGTTCCCATTTACATGCCACATAAACTAATTAATGCAATAAATAGTAGCCTGTCTCATTACCGGTTCAGCCATATGTGCAAAGTTTCAGCTTAATCATTCCATTAGTTTAAGCAAGAAGAAGGAACATGCACTCATCCAAATATCTAAACAATGTCGCTTTTATAATATTAGTGCGATTCAAGTAGTAAAACTAGCTTCACAGTCGAATAAAGAAACCAATCATTTATATGCGCTGAAAAATTCCCACCATTTTTCGGCAATAGTGTTACACCGTCGCGTCCACGAAATGCCGCGTGCGTCGTCCAAAAAAAGCGTTGACGACAACGTTTCCCGAAATTAGATTTCTATCCGAAACACGGAGCCGATGATCGGAACGAATGGAATTGAATTCGGCCGGGAAATGTGCCGGACGAGGTGAGAGCAGGCCTGGGGTGTTCCAAATCAGCTCTCATTTTAAAATGGATGGAGGAAATCGCTCGGTTATATATTGAGTTGACTCACGCCCTAGTACATTAAATTAAAGTATGTAAAGTAATAGTACTTGTACGGTAGATCAGGAGCCGTGTGACGTACCTGAGTTCTCAGTCAGCAGTCTAGCCGGGCAATCCCGAAATCCGCCATACGCGAAGGTCCACAGGCTGGTCGGGAGTGATGTCTCCAGAAAGGTTTTATCTTCTAGAGGGAATGGTGGTAGCACGACACAACACCGCACTAGTACGAAGTACGGGACGGGGCGCGTGGTAGGTATTAGGCGAATAATGTAAGTATCTCGACACAAACGTGTGCTTCTCTCTCAACGTTAGAAAGTGCAGTGGTTTTGCCGATTCTCGATGGGGTGGCGCTAGGGTTCCTCATCGGTAGGCAGGTGACGTCACTTAGCTAATGACCAATTAGAAAACAGAAAAAGGGATGTTGCTTGATTGGTTCTCAAGATTGTATCTAACTTCAATGTACCCGCGAAATACAAACGAGGTAGGTAAGCCAATAACAAATATGATACATACTCAATTCCGAGACGAAACAGTACTTTATACATATTTTAAAACGAGATATATTTTTTTAGGGTCAAGCTTGCCTTTGCCATACTTTTTTTTATAA
The DNA here is from genome assembly GCA_951394065.1 of Venusia cambrica. Lineage (NCBI taxonomy): Eukaryota > Metazoa > Arthropoda > Insecta > Lepidoptera > Geometridae > Venusia > Venusia cambrica. The sequence continues at coordinate 14,234,810 of OX596035.1, forward strand.
TATAAATAAACAACAAAATGTTTGATTACATATAATAGAATAAGAGGACGAGACACCGATGTCTCATTAACTTTTTCATATAAATGTTGACTATTGTCAATCATTTTAATGAATAAGTAAATATGTTCTCATCTTATCAAGCTTTTGCCCGTGATGGCATTGCCTGCTTGGTACCCGGATAAAAAGGAACCTTTCACATTGGTATCCCAATCCGTGTTCACCCGTATCGGTGTGAAGGAGCGACAAACATACACACAAACTTTCGTTTCAACAAATCCTTTACAATATGAGTGTGATTTATTTAGTAGTTGACCAAGTGACTCTTGTTCAAGGTAAGACTATTAGTGCGTCTGTGGTCGAGGTGCTACTACGGAATTCGCAAAATGCCCAACTGGACGACCGCCCGTTGTTGGAAGTATCCCAAAACCTGGGTGTATTGTGTTGGTTTAATCGTCCATTAAGTCCTAGATGTTGCACTTTAGCAATTAGTTGGTTTAACTTTTGGCAAAGGAAGTAGACCGTTCGAAGCATTACTTTAAATTATTGCTAAGAAGCTCATAAGGTCGGCGTGGAGATCAGACTTACAAAGTCAATACAGCAAACGTTATTTTAACATTTTTGTACTAATCCAAGCTTAAACAAGGGTTTTCGAGTATAGTAATTAGAAGTCGATCTTTGTAGGGAAAAAGTCGTGAGACTATATTTTTTGAGCCATGTAAACACTTTTAACAGTAGAAATTCAATTAGGAATATATATGTTGCTAAAAGAACATTTCTTTGACGAATCTCTAAAACAAGTTGTTGAGCACCCTGTATGCACTCGGGCAGTCACTCAAAACCGGTTAGTAACTTCGCGAGCCAACGATGTGTATGACGAAAGGACTGCTAGATATTTAGTTTCCCGGCTTTTGAATGACTTACCTAACCATGTCAATATAAGGAGCATAAAAAATAAGAAAAAACTAAAAAGAAAAAAAATTGTCTGAACTAAAGTCCTTATTTGTAAATATTATATAAAATTATATACACTTAAGTACCTACCTAATATCTCAAAAACTACCCCACTTATCAAAAATCTCCTGCGACAATCAAATTCTATTTACGTTATCTCAATATAGTTTAATTTTAATTAAAATCGGATAACCCCTTCGAGAGTTATGCCGTCACAAACATTGCCACAAACATAGGTACATACATGCATACACACATACAATACCGGATTTCCCAACTTAACTCGGAGGGGATTAAAACAAAAAAGGTATTTGAAACTATCATCACGCTTGGAAAGCGAGTTGGTGTTAGATGTTCTACCCTTTTTGCTACCCTTCTCCGGGTGAGATCCCTAAGTCGCTTCTTACGACACCCACGGAACATTTTAGGTAACATAATTTTCCGAGGCTGTCCGGATACCCCTTTCTCTGTTTACATGAACTTGATTTTCTTTGTTTTTGTTCGCTTTGGAAATTTTGTTTATACACAGGATTCTTTTAGTTTAGTTATCTAGCTCTCTTAAAGTATCATTTTGATTTCGACGTAGAAAGGAAAATAGACTTGGAAAGTCGAATAAAACAAAAGTTATGTTCGTCTTCGGCAAAATCCCCAACCCCAATGGGACACAAGCAAAAACATCCCCAACACGGCCGATAAGATCTAATTTATTTCGGACATAAGAAAGTCTCTTATGGACCCGCTAACTTGGACATGTCGTTAACGCGACGAAAAACTATCTCGAAACTTTAATTTCTCACATAAAACGTTCTTGATGCGAAAGAAATCGATTTCAATTACGCGCTTTTTTCATCAAACAATTTGTGGATAATAGTTTCAAGATTTTTTTATAAATGATGGCTTAGCTGTTGACCTATATATGCTTGTCTAGCTCAACAAACTGAGGAACTGGCTATCTTACCTGTAAATGCCGGAACACAACAAATTTAGAATTAATGTTATGGCAACAGAATTAGGTTAGATGGTGGTAGCTAGCCAGGCGGACCCTACCACCAACCAAACCAAGCACAATATATTGTACTCCCCATGGGGATCGAACCCGGGACCTCTGGATCTGCAATCGGTGGGTTGAACCACTAGACCACATAGGCCGTTTTAAACATTGTAAATAATAAGAATATATTATTACATTAAGGCACTGTCAGTAGAAGTTTCCTCTTTTTCAAATGGAAAATGTAATACTTCTGAACAAGTCACGGGTCTCTATTTATATATATTACTTCAGGTATTTTTATGTAGATAACATAAAAATATTTACTGAAAATGGTATGTTTCAGAATTTGCAAGCGAAATATTTTAATACCTGCAATGAATTTTAACTTACGATTTATTCTCAATGATAGTTTACATGTTGATCTACATTAAAGGTGAGCTAGTTTTTTGATACGAATTCTAATATATTTTTAATCATGAATTATTTGAAAAAATACAGGCGCACCGTGCACCCGCTCTTCAATCAGTACCTCTGTGAACACTGTCAACGTCGGACGTGTGCTTGTCTTCGTCGCAGCGGTCAGACAACACCTAGACTCTAGAATAAATATTAGACGAATGTAAATAAGTTATTTGTTCTGTGCCAGTAAAGGTACCACATAAAGTCACATTGCCTACCTACATTCTAGCTCACCGATCACAGAATTATCGCATGTCCCTAGAACCATAAATCCGAATGCATGCTATTTGCATTTTAGGTTGCAAGGCCATCCTTGCAACCTGTTATTTATTAAATACTAGCTACTTGCAAACCGTGGACATGTGCCGAACCTAAGTTAGGCGTGCCTTTGACTATCCCCTAGTAGGTGATTTTCATAAGATCCACTTTCTGAGTAGTGATCAGAGGTGACTCCTCAAAGCAGAAAAGGTTATTTACTGCCTCTGTGGTCTAGTGGTTCGCCTACCGGTGTCAGATACAGAGGTCCCAGGTTCTATCCCCAGGGCAGTACAATGTTGCTCTTGGTTTGTTTGGTGGTAGGACTTTGTTCAAGTCTGCCTGGCTAGCTACCACCACCTTACCTAATTATGTCGTGATAGCAACAATTCTAAAGTGTTGTGTTCCGGCATTTTAGAGGTAAGATAGCCAGCTCCTCATGAGGTCTACAGGCTGTTGAGGATTCCGGGTGGCCTTATCATAACCTAAAACTAAGTGAGATGAAGGCTAAGCGCTACCTCGGCAAACACAAAAATTAAATGTCGTGATTCTGATACATCGATTAATACTGAGTTATGAGTTTCTATTGATGCGGCATATCAGGGATTTAGTTGTTTTGAACATTTGTTTTTGTTTTTGTTCAGTTTTTGGTGCGCGCGTCTGCTAAAATCCTTTATTCGCTAATACTTGCGCTAACTTGGAATAAGCTCCCAGCGTCTGTTTTTTCCACTTTGCTACGACCCTAATGTCTTCAAGAAGAGAGTTAATTGGCACTTTCTGGGTAGGCTCGCTCCATCGTAGATCTCATTCTTACCTATGTAAGTTTCGTGGTCAAGAGCCGACCCATCGTAAATAAAAAAAAAAATCTGAGGCAACCTGCGTTGCTGTATGAATTAGTTCAAAAATCATGTCACGTTCAATCAGTACAACAGAATATGTTGAGAGCTTGACTCCTGAAATACCAAGTGATTCACTTAGTTCAGGTGTCAAAGGACCACCCACCTACCTTATTGTGCACAAAATAATATTATTTTGGCTCGGCCTCTTAAATACAAGTTTGCAACTTAGTTTAGAGGTCATACATTTTCAATATTTTATTTCTAGTGCTAAATACATTAAATTCATAAATGATAAATCATTATTACAGGACATGAATTTCACACAGCGCCATCTAGCCCCAAACTAAGCATAGCTTGTAATATGGGAACTAGATTACGGTTGAATACATGATATACGTTACCTACCTATTAGGTTTACCTATTAAGTCATAAGGCTGTACAACTTTTTTGAAAAACAAACGTTTATATTATAGGCTTCACGTGTAGACAGTAGTACCGTACGCCTTCAAAATAACAACTTCAACAGGCGCTGTACTGTACACCATGCAAATCTGCGAGCAAGCATGTTAAACTCACCTCACTGACATCGCACTGACAGAGCCCTACACTCCCTCTGTATGTCTGTTCGTCTGACAAACTCCAATTGTACAAGCTACCGTAAGCTTAGATAAAGCAGAAGCTGTTGTCTGTATCAATCTTTGAACACGCGAGTATGTAAGTAAACCTCCCGGCATGTGCAAACACTGGGTGCTGTTGTGAAGTACCTACTCTAGGTTCCGAGACGGTCGGAGGCTCTGTGTTTGACGTGCTTCACCAAATCGACCTAGAAGTGCTCTCGACATGCTGGAGTACGTGACACTGCTACATCTACTAACATTACTTCACGTTGAAGTTTCATTTTTATTTTACGACGGGTAAGCGCTTGGCCTTCATCTCACCTGGTAACAATTTGAGATAAGGCCGAAGGTGGAGGCGCACTTCACCCGGAATCCTCAACAAACTGAGGAACTGGCTATCTTACCTCAAAATGAACCCGGGACCTCTGGATCTGAAATCGGTGGGTTGAACACCACAGAGGCGGTTAAAATAAATTATTAAAGAAGAGTGGCATTGATCAGAACTGCCTAATATAGAAGTGCCCATATTCGTAATCATCTGCCTGCCTGATTGAGTGGGATCGGCACATTTTTTTTTTATTGTATGACGTGGAAGCAGTTGGATTGTATCTCAATTGCCAACTTATATTATGGCTGAAGGTAAAAGCGCACTTCCCCGGAATCTTCAACAGACTGAGAAAATTGTCTTCTGCCTTCACTCAGTCAATGATCTCTGAGTATTTTTGAATTTTTTGCATGCGTGCTGAGAATGATGATGATGATGATGATGATTACTATGCTTCTATGTACATATCTTGCATTCGAAAGGTTATGCCTTGCTATTTCACGCTTGCAAGTACGTATTTCAAATATCCCAATGTGCGTTCCTATACCTTTTGTAGAGTAAGAATTTAACGATACGGTGACTTATCTCCATATAATCTTTATACTCCCAAACACTATAAATGAGGACCATGAAAAGCGCGCCCCAAATTGCAAAAACAAACTTCAATTTTCTCCCCTTCATATTATTATAGGCACTTATTCGGTTGGATCACACGAGGCTCTCGTAAAGGTATTAAAGTTTGGCGCAAGTATTGAGAGCGAAGATATTATGATTCTTGCTGTACTCCTTTGCCGTGCTAGTAAAGCGGGTGTTAAATTGATTGACGTTATTACTTCCACAAATTTTTATTCATATTTCCCTCATAAAGGACAGGCGCGTATCAACTCGAATGAACAGAATTTGAGGGAAATAAGTATTATCAGATAGTATTTTTTCGTATCACCTGGTGTCAAGCTATGATAAGGCCGTAGATGAAATCGTACTTCATTCGGAATCCTCTCAGACTTAGGTAAGATGGTGGTTGCCAGCCAGGCGGACTTAAGCAAAGTCCTACCACTTACCAAATATTAACTTAAGATACCATTTATACCCGAATACAGAAAGGACTTATATGTTCAATGGAAACGTTTGTCGGGAGGATATTATTTTGGTAAGCAGTTAAGATTTTTTTTTCTATATCCGTTACGATCTCAATTGTAACATGAAAGGACAATTCTACTCACATATCAAATTTTCTCCTCAGAAGATAAATTCCTCTAGATATCTTGTTATCAAGATAGGTTTTCTGGGTGGAACAAAGGCTATGTTTAGGGTAACAGAGGAAACTTGGGTTTCTGTGCTAATTTTGTATTAATGTTCTACTTATGAATGTTTATAAAGGTGTCCTAAATGAGAGCGATTTTAGCTATTAATTAGCCGCCCGTTGTACCTAGTATATGTGTTGGTCTTTGCTTGTTTATTTTGTTCTTTGTATGGTAAGAATTAGAATCAGAATAAAAGAACACAATATTGCACATACAAAAAAAAAATCAAATAATCAATACCAATAGACTTAAAATCGTATATTTTTATAGAAGCCATGGAAAGAAAAAAAAATACAAATAATATTATCATAAATTACAATTAATATCATAAGGTAATATAATTGTGTGCCACAACAGTAAAGACGGTCTCAACTCGGCATGAATGCCTTACTAATGGCGAGTAGGTAGATTCTGGTGTTCTGCAGAACCTCCTTTACGAGAATCACGTTTATCTAATAAATAATATTTTAAGAAATATTACAGGACATTAATTTTACACAGCGCCATCTAGCCCAAAACTAAGCATAGCTTATGATATGGGAACTAGATTACGGATAGAATACTTAAATACTTTTTGTAAATACATGCGTACTTAATGATACAACACCCAAACACAATTATCTATCCGTCGAGCTTTTACCAGTGTCAATGTGCCAGCCGTTCTTGAACCGAATGGTCTGCTACGTGATGATGGTAAGCCGCCCGACGGTATGACTCTTGTCCCTTGGGAAATGGGTAGGCCTTTGGTGTGGGACGCTACCTGCGTCGATACTCTAGCGCCATCTCATCTGCCTGGGACATCAGTTAGGGCTGGTGCGGCGGCTGATTCGGCCGAGGATCACAAAAGGCGCAAATTTAGTGGTCTCAACGTAGTGGTATTTGAGCCTTTTGGGGTGGAGACCTTGGGTCCGTGGGGAGTCGGTGCCCTCCGGGTTTTCAAAAATCTTGCGGGACCTTTGATTGAGGCGACACGTGACCCAAGGGCTGGCTCTTATTTAGGCCAGCGAATTAGCATAGCTATTCAGCTTGGCAATGCAGCCAGTATCTTGGGCACGCTTCCGTCTGATACTGGTCCGGAACAGTTGAGTTAGCTATAGGCCGTTTGTAACGGTCCTTAGGTAATCTGACCGATTCCTTTGTACATAGTTAGTTTAATTGTACTTTTTATTGAATAAAGTTATTATCTATTAATTTGCATCCATGTATTGTCTGTTTTCCCAATTATCATAAAGCTATAATAAAAGAATACTGTTTTTTTACTTGCACCATTTCTGAAACCGCTACTAAATGTCGCCAGTTTAGTTAAGTTTTCGTTTCGCGTCACGTAGGAGCCACTATAGCCACCGGGCAATGGCTCTCAGCGGAGCCCCTTCGCTTCATAAGTATTTACAATAGTAACAAGTTTGTACAATGTTTCGAGTGCCTCAAATAGGCCACTTGTGTTTTCTCTACGAATGTTTTTTGACCGGGTTTTGTTTGCTGAAGGCTTTTTGTGCGGAGGGCTTTCGATTTGAGTGTGAATTCCCACCACTTCAAATGAGTTAGGTGCTGTTAACTCGTTGCCGTACCTACTTTTGAAGTTGCTTAACATATCTCGATGACGTATTTACCAAGACGTTTTTTTTTCTTTGGTAACTGGTAAATAATAAACAACACACGTAAGTAATCAAAATGATGCTTTATCACAAGTAAAATCAAATTTTCAATATTTTATACCCAGAACCTGAAAATCTTTTTATTTTTGACCGTCTCTGTGGTCTAGTGGTTCAACCCACCGAACCCACCGATTTCAGATCCAGAGGTCCCGGGTTCGATCCCCATGGGGAGTACAATATATTGTGCTTGGTTTGGTTGGTGGTAGGACTTTGTTGAAGTCTGCCTGGCTAGCTACCACCATCTTACCTGCCGCCATAATAACAATTCTTAAATTGTTGTGTTCCGGCATTCAGAGGTAAGATAGCCAGTTCCTCAGTTTGTTGAGGATTCCGGGTGAAGTGCGCCTCCACCTTCGGCCTTATCTTAACTTGTTGACAGATGAGATGAAGGCCAAGCGCCTTCTGAATGAAATTGGATTACATGATTTTTCAGAGTTCTGGGAAAGTATTCAGCTATTTCCAGGTAAATATTTTGCTTTTTAAGTGACAGCATGCTTCATGGTTCATGAAACATGTTTGTCATTTAAATGTGATTGGATGATTGACTTTGCAACTTTTGAAATTTGCTTGCCTATGCAAATTCAAAGTCGGTACTAATGAAGCTCATTCAAATCGCTGAGTTTGAGGTGAAATGAAGCTTTACGTAGAACTATGAATATTAATCAGCACGTACAACTTTATTGAGTTGCTTGCCTGCAACATGCAATTCAGTGCTATTAGATCCTATCGCCTTAAATAAACACGTCGTTGTAATTAAGTACACTGATGTGGATTCTCGAACCCATAATGATCACACTTATCTTCTGTTAAACTTTGTGGAGGCCTTAGCCTAACTATGCGACAAAATAGGCGAAATAAGCAAAAATTCTTAGTATTCTTGCAGCCAATTTGAGCTGTTGGGAAAAACTTTTTTTTTGTTGCTGTCTGTAACTGGCCAAAAATTAAAGAGTTGTGCTTGTTTTGGTAGGTGGTAGGACTTGTTTCAAGTACGCCTGGCTAGCTACCACTATCTTACCTAAGTCTGTCGATTTACAATTCTAAATTATTGTAATTCGCCATTTAGATAAGATAGTCAGTTCCTTATTCTTGATGATTCCAGATGGATTTCACTTCCACCTTCGGCATTATCATAACTTGAAACCAGGTGAGATGAAGGCCTGGCGCTTCCCCGTTGTTTAATGAAGAAAAAAAAGCACCAATCCAGTGTAAAGACTACGGAAAACCCTACAGGCAGACAGCAGACAAACACATTAACACAGGCTGTTAATGTGTATATCAGAAATTCTAATAACAAATGACCACACGCATTCGATTACAGCAATCAATTCATTACATGACAAGACCGTGATAGATAACTCCGGCCCCGGGTTGTCAATGTTTAGAATGTCGACATTGTCTGCTATCAAAACACATCTCCGTGTTTGTTATAGAGTATCTATCAATATTACATTTCTAGTAAATGTTTTTTTTTTTATTTTATGACGGAGGAGCGCTTGGCCTTCATCTCACCTGGTTACAAGTTAAGATACGGCGTAAGGTGCAGGCGCACTTCACCCGGATTCCTCAACAAACTGAGGAACCGGCTATCTTACCTCTAGATGCCGGAACACAACAATTTTGGAATTCTTGTTATGGCGCCAGAATTAGGTAAGATCGTGGTAACTAGCCAGGCGGACTTAAAAAGTCCTTCCTCCAACCAAACCAAGAAGCTTGAAAGTAGCGCTAGTGATTAGAAAATGTTGTGGCGTAAAAGCTTATCATTATGTGATGCGGAAACAAGAAAGTCATTTAGGTAACTAGAAGAATGTTAGTTTCGAATGTGTATGGACGTAGGAGAAGGGGTAGATAGGGAAGAATGTCGCCATAGCAACAATTCTTAAATTGTGTTCCGGCATTTAAAATTGACGATATGTATGTGAGAAAGTAGATGCTGAGTTAACGGGTGACAGCGGAGAGTGGAAGATAACTTCGTGCCAACCCCGCTTCAGTGTGGGATTAGGGAAAAAAAAGAAAGCAAAGTGAATCATCGTTTAAGTACAGCAATACACCATACCGATTTCCAATGGCGTTAAATGCATTAAAAGCTTCAATTAAATTGCTGATACAAGAAACGTATTTTAGTATTTATTTATTAAAAACAATACATCTATCATTACATAATTAGAATAAATTACAAACAAATTAAAATTAAATTATTTAAATTTATAAAAAATATACAGTGAAATGTACCAACACGTGTGTAATCATTATGATATTATTTTATATTACATTTAATATTGATAAGGTTCTGCTCGCGGCTTCGCCCTAGTGGTTCACTCTGATAAAAGTAGACTTGATGTTTTGCTAGCCTAGAAAAATACCTGTGCTAAAATAGAGCAACAAAGCTCGAATCAGTTTTGTATGGCGAAGTCCCGTCCCATTACCATCCCAGGAGATTTATAGATTTATGGGAAAAGTAGCCTATGTACGTATGTAAACAAACTCACCTAAGCATTTTTAATAAAAACATTAACTAATGCTTAGGTGTCTCGTAATCGCATTCGAAGAGTACGTTCAATGGTGGTTTGCCCATAACTGGTCACATAAAAGAAGCTGTTGCAATAATTTCGACACAGCGTGCTCGCACAATAGCCATTATGTCGCCATTATCTCTTTACAATCGCATTACCTACCTATCACATTATGTTCGACGTCTCCGTTGAGACTGGCTGACGCTCCATTCAGCGACATAATGTAATATTCCTTATAAAAGGGCGAGTGACAGGTGTGCTTGGCACTCCAAATCTCGCTATGAAAAATGCGTGACTCCGGAATTACATAATGCAGGAATGTGTCAACGCGTCTCCTCGACAGCACAGTTCCCAGATTCTTTGTGCCCGTAATAAGAGTGGTACGCCAGATGCTTCTTAAATTACATATTTCATAGAAGGGGGGCTGTTTATTACGTATGTCGGCTCCGACTCCCTGCTCCGTGCCTGTACCGTTGAATATGATTTTCATTGTGCGTAATAAAGTCATAATAAAGGCCCAGCGTGGCGCGGGACGGAAGGAAACCTCTACCTTTCCTGCGTGCCTCGGGTCGAATATTGTCCGGGGTATGCCGGCTTAAGCACTCAACAGTAACAAAATATATTTATTGAATATTCAAAATATATTAGTGGTGAGAGCGTGGGTGGACATGCGAGTAAGGGAAGGCCGATAAAGAGATGGCTGGATTGTGTGAAAGAGTGAAGATTCAGGGTTGACGGTTGATAGGAGTGAGTGGAAGAAAATAACATGTTGTGCCGACTCCACCCAGCGTGGGATAAGGGCAGGAGAATGATGAGTAGAGATGACAGCTTTGAGAAGCATGTGTGGTTTGAAAAACGTTGTAGTGGCAAAGATTGTTAAAATAATGTTAAGATGGTTTGGGAAAATGGAGAGGATGTGTAAATGGTACAGGGGAAGACAACTTGATGAGAGTGAATGAGGCAAAAGAGGTGTGCAAGGGGTAGTAAATGGAAATACAATGTCTCTGACTATCCCTCTGGGAAACAGGTGTGAGTATACGTATGTTTGCTGAACATTATCTTTGAACGAAGGCTTGCTATTGTTTATACCTGAATATTTTTTTTTATGTTTGTCATTAGTGAGTTGGTGACCTCAGAAATTATTAGATTTCGAAATCTCAGTTGTCTAAAGAGCGCTTAGTTCGGGGCAAACAACTGACTTACCTAGACTTTGACTTGCCGAGGTTATTGGCAGAGATTCGCAATGACAGGTGTCGCCTACGGTTTCACTGAAAAACTAATTTCGAAGTCTATTTAGCATAATTCAATTTACCTGCACAAGTGCCCGTTTCAAAACGAATATTAGATTAAACGTCAAAACAGTTGAAAGGTCTCGGTTGCGGACTGACAATCCGATGGAGTAGTGGATCGGAGCAGCCAGCCCTGGTTGGCCCCACTTTTACCGGGTTACCTGTTTCTTAGTAGCTGCTATATGTTACTGTGAAACGGTGCCATTTATAACGTCCCCTTGAGACTGAAGAGATTTGTACGGAAACTCTATAAAACGGAGCCTGAAGTTATACTCTGCAGGCTGCGGAGGTATTTGAGAAAACAAATTAGCTGCTAAAGCAATCTTACATTCGAAGTTTGAAAATATTGATATATTTATTTCGTTTTGTATTAAGGTGTTTTTTTTTATTGGATGATTCGGGGACTCCTTTATTCAGAGATGGATGTATGTGGGTGATTATGATTAATAACTTAATATTTCTTTCACGTTTGTCTTATTTCGTCGCTGTTATCTAGGTTTACTAACTGTACATCAGTATACCTAGATTTATTTATGTTAGAGACCTATCCTTGGTATTAGAACGTCTGTGTTTTGTTTGGATGATTAATGTCCATTTCCTTTGGAAAGAAAAACTATCGTTCGTAATGACTACCATTAATTCCTCGTTAATCTATACTCTTGTATTTATTTACAGCGATTCGTTTTTAATTGTTGTACATCAGTTCATATAATTTGTTTCAATTATACGTTTTACTGTGGGAAAAGCCAGTTGGATTTTAACATGAACTCTATTTAATATGCAATAATAATTAACTGAAGCTTAGTTAATAATTACTATAAGTTCTAACGTAGACTATAGTGTGAAACCGCACCTAGAACACATTTTTAGAACTACTATCAAGATTGGACTTTGCCATAAAATGCTTGTTAATACGAATGGGATCACGAGCTGGTCTAGTTATTTATTTGCCTAAAATATTGGCAAAACAAAGTGTCTGAGTTACACAGTAATTAAGACACTGTTTTAGTTTCACTAAAGCATAGGCTACAATAAAAAATAGACGCATCGTAACGCGTTGTCAAACATAAATGTACTATATATATGTGTGTTTCTGAATATGGTTATTTTAAAACCCATTTAAAATAAGCACCCTTAGTGCTCAGTTTTCGGTTGCCATTGATTTGACGTGACAAAATCAAACCGACATAGAATTTATGTAGCAACGACGAAACAATTTACGACAGTTTATAGACTGCCACAATTTAATGGGTTAGTCAGTAATTACAATTTCCAAGATTATCAACCAATCGAATGAGCAGTATTTACCGGCGTTCGTGTCAAATTGATCCTGTCACGGAAACGTCAAATTGACATTTGACACGCGATTGTTGTCGCGACAATCGGGTATTAAAACGTCAACTGCTGTAGAATAATGTTTTCCACGAAAATTACTATGCCATTTACAGGTGAGGCAAGCAAGTTTTAGCGCGGTGTAATCTTCACAAATTTCAATTAAGATGTGAAAATATGTCAAATTTATCTTAAAAACACCGATAATTCTTGGTGCTTGTTATAGCTACAGCATCTTATTTTTGTGGTACATGAAACTTTGATGTATTCAATTAATGGGGTTTCAGAAACACGATTAGTGATTTTCTTTTTAAAGAAGACAAACCTGAAACACTATGTTTTGCACATATTTTCAAATATAACTATGAAATGGCGCGATTATTTGGCGTAGTTTTTATTATAAATGGTAGGTATTAAGTGTAGGGTGCATCTCAAGCTGCAGGTTTAATGCAGATAGTTAGGTACCTAATGCGTACATTCTACAACATGGGATGTGGATAGTTTGTGCGGAGGAACAAATTGAATATAATGGAAACCTCTTTAAAAATACTTATGCCAGTTCAAACTGAAAAACCTTTTATCAATCATAAAAATGTGCTACTTCCATTTGCTTTAGATTTTTCATAAAATTTACGGTTGAGTACCGATCTATGAAAAGCTCTCTCCCCCTTGACCTGTTTGAACCCACAGCGAACTGAAACGAGTACCGTTGCCGACGGGTATCGTAATCAATGTATTGAGAGCCACTACTCATCCGAACCAACCGTGGATTACCCGCCGTTATTTTTAACCGTAGAAAATACCAGCTATTTTTCACCAAATGTTTACTATTTACTCTGCACGCACGGGTCTGATCGAATGTATACCCAATGAATATTCAGTATGCACTACCTCTGTATCAAACATTGATGCTTTAGCGAGCCGTTCTCTGTTGACCAAGTAACAAGCCTCGTGGGAAAAGCCATCGCATTCGGCGCGCTAATACAGGTCAAATTAAAAACGGCACCAGGAGAATCAATCATTGCTGCGCGAGCGAGTGTTAAATTGATTTTGTTATTTTTAATCCGAGCACAGCTGAGGGCTCGCTTGTTTGTTGTTAGTTTGATTCAGGCACACTATTTGTTTTTGATTTGGCGTATGCTGCAATACAGGTGCGATCCGAATGTTGTCTTTAAATCAATATTAATGCGAGCCTGTGACACAATAGCGGGTCGTATTTTAGTGTTATGGTGTTTGCTGCACAAGCTCTAGTACGCATGGCTAGTTTTGTAACGCTAAAATTACTCTTCCGGTGCGCAATCGAATAATAAGTAGAAAGGCAGCCTCTTAAAACAACACAAGTCATTATGTTTCGTTGAGGGAAATGCTCCATAATTTAATTCTAGGGACCTTTACTGTAACTTCCAGTTTTGGGTCAATGACATTGAAGTTTCACTGCGGTTCCCTTGGCGTACATATTTTAAATTAGTTAATTTAACTGTTTAAACTTTTACGTTAGTCTCTGTGTTTTCGCTCAGTTGAAACACGCAGCACAAAATTGTAAAATTCCCGCAAGATTCCGGTCCGCTCCTTATCACCGAGGTCAAAACAACGCGGAAATCTTGATGTCTCCCTTGTATACTTCCATTACTGTAAGAGACACTGCCGAGGCCTCACCAGGAGTGCAGGAGCGAATGATGTGATATTCATTTATTTCATTTCCCGGCGGACGGCGCGGCTGTGCTCGGAGGAAACAAAGCCATTTCCGTGACACGGCGACAATCGCGGACGGGAGACGGGGCAATGGCAGACGTGCGACCTTATTCACACTAAAACAATACATTTATCTGATAACTTGAGTTTGTTTAAATTAGAGTCCGAATTAAAATGCAAATTTTCCTAGTGGTAGTGGACTTTGATTAAGTCCGCCATCTTACTTAGATCTGTCGCTATAACAGTAATTCTAAAATTCTTATTCCCGCGACGGGTGTCAGGGCCCTCGTTGCTCAATTGATTATTGCGTTTCCGGCTTTAGGAAAAGCTGCGGGTTGTAAATTTTTGTTTTATTATAATATTTGTAAATTCTAAAATTGTTGTGTTCCGGGATTTAGATGTATGATAGTCATCGATATGATAACTCAGACTGATGAGGATCCCGGGTGAAGTGCGCTTCACCTTCGGCCTTATCATAACTTGAAAACCAGGTGAGATGAAGTCTTGGACTTCATCTCACCTGCTCCTCGCTTCCCCGTTGTACAATAAAAAATAAGAAAACATGTACACATACTTAAATGTACGACGGCTGTTCGTTTACAATGTGTGTGCTACATAAGTAACTTGAATATTAACATTTTATGGAAAAGCCTGCTTCAAATACATGTTAACAAAGAGAAGTACACAAAAAAACAAACTTATAATTACAAGTTACGTAACCACGCAAAGCTTTAACTGTACTTGTACATTGTACTTATTCACTGCTACCTTATGTTTCTATTGCTTGATGACATTTTGTGTACAATAAAGCGTTATTCAATTCAATTCATTTTAACACAGTGTACTGTACGATTTGCATAATTGTAAAATCAAGGGGTTTATACGAAAATAATGATGTATAACAAGCTTACAACCGACGTAACCAAATATGATCACTTGACCAATTTCAAATGAAAAATAAAATCTTTATTTGAAAACAAAGTATTTTATTAATTGAACGAATACATTATTATGAAAATAGTAGTCTCAATTTAAATAATTCCTTTTTTAATATAAAATAGTGTAAATGTCTATGAAGCATAATTCTGTTGTAGGTAGGTAAGGTATGCTTAGATGCCTAATGTATTGCTGTACATGACGTGCCTGGTATGTATATATGAATTTATTTATTTAAAAGTTTACAAACAAACTGAAGACACTAAAAAACCAACATTGGCTTGTGCTAGTGTCCTTAATATAATATATTCTTATAACAATCACTGTAATAAGGCCAAATATATTAAATCTGAATTCGGAAAACAGAAATTAACTGTAAATGGGCGGTTTAGATGTCAGGACAAAAGCGGAATTTAAAATTGTATAAGCCGAAAATACGATAAGTATAAAAAATACCGATCTTCGTAAGAATGTTTATTTATTTTTTGCTTTTGTATGCGATTTTCAGTGTAGTGTCGCGAGCAGCGCATTCTGATCTGCTGGTCTGCATCGCCTCTCATCCCGCTCAGCGTCCCGACGTCTAAGACACGCGTCGATTTACAATTCCGACTGAATTTGACATTCGCAATGTTTATTGCCTTCCCCACACCGTAGGCGCTTTGTGCGAATCTTTTTGCGGCATAATTTATCTAATTTGGAACAAAGCAGATAATGCGAGGAATTGTTCAACTCAATTCACATTAATGCTGCTCTTTTTATCCGGTCTTTTTGCAGATTTTCGTGTGAATAAAATACCTGACGACCGTGTCGGTGATTCGGGAAATGTCGTGAAAACGCTGTGCAGGTTGAAATCGTTAAACGCGACTATGGATAATATCTGTAGAAATCTACATACCTACATACTTTAAGATATTAAAAAGTTTGATAGCTTGTTGAATTGCCTGCTTGTATCGATTTAGCAATGATTGTACTTACAAAAATTGGATCGACGAGGATGGGATTCGAACCCACGCGTGCAGAGCACATTGGATTAGCAGTCCAACGCCTTAACCTCTCGGCCACCTCGTCACGTTGTGCAATAGTGAAATTTTCATTTTCAGCCGTTTATCTTTTGTTGTAGCTCTTTACTTACAATAAAAATGTTCCGATTTGCTTACAATTTGTGTTCGCAATGGTTCATGCTTTTGAGGGAACCAAACCAATGAGTGTAGGTAGCATTAAATTAAGCTGTAGGCCCGGATTTAATTAAAGGAAAACTTTTTGTTTCGAATTTCCATTTGAGGTGTGGATTTTATTCATGGTTTTGTTTTACGGTACCCACTTACTACGCCTACGAATGTTTTATATTATTCGTCTAAAGCAACCTAATTGGAATTTTCGGAGAATTTATCTGTTCAAAGTCTGTGGTAATGGTGTGCCAAGAATAAATGTTTTATTCATAATTAGCTACCTCATCCAATATATATTTAACATCAAATTAAGGTAAGGTGAAATAGGTATTCTAAGAAATAGCTAAAGAAACAAGATCTTCACAAAGCTATATGGTCTAAATATTACATGCTTAGTGAAAAACTTGTTTGTTTTGAAGAATAAATATGTTGCATTACTTTTCTTTGCCAATCTCAATAAAACTCGTGAATATGTTTATTCGTATATATGACAAATTATATTTTACTCCTATTTTATGGTATTCTTGGATGAAACATGAATAACGGGTAAAAATAAACAGAGTTGCCTATTTTTACCCGTTAAAGCATATAATTTTAGAAGGTAACTTAGGACAAACTATTATGAAAGCATTAGTTTGCTAGAAGGGTCTGAGGACTTATTAAAACTTAAACTTACGTCTCAGGGTCGACCCGCGAACAAATTGTGCTCGTCGAATTAATTCAGCTCAGGGCCCAGGCGCACTGCGATGAAGCAAATTACAGTATTATTTTGTTGTTGATTGTTTATTATTATTTTATATTACTGTCCCTTGGAGCTGTGTAAAAATCAAACTTCTAAGCCAACGCAATCAAAAGATACAGCCGTTTATGTCGCAAATTTTCGACACTCGCAAGGAAACAAAATCTACAGGTCAAATTTAAATTCTGAGTTACTCTAAACTTACTCAGTTAATGTTAAAGGTTAGCACATAATTGAAATTTGGCACGAAGCAACGTCTTTTAGCACAGATAAAGGAAAATGTGCGAAAAGCATAAATTTTTAGTTACATATAGTAAAAATATTTATCATAATTTTAAACATACCCCTTTTAAACTACCCATTTCCTCATGAACGCGTATTGGTATTATATTGAAATTCATATCAAATACTCAGGTCTATAATATCTTTAAGCTGTAACAAAATCAAACTTCTATATCAACGCAATCAAAAGAAACAGCAATTTAAGCCGCATATTTTAAAACTCGCAACTACTCGCAAGGGAATTAAAACCTAAAGTATACTTCCAGTAGACCTAGAATCTTGAAATTTGGCATGAAGCAACGTTTTATAGCACACATAAAGGAAAATAAACCTTAAATACATTTTAAAAAAAATCCTTTATATGTAAAATTGGGTGTATTTTTTTTTAAATCCATATTTTTTCCATCCAGAATCCTCAAGTTCCCTCAGTTTGCGGATCAGAATTTCAAAACCCTTTCATCCACTCTACCCGACACAGTGCCCCACCACTTTTCGTCACAATAAAAGGTTCTATGTAGCGTATCAGAAAACCCCTCAGGTAAAATGTTTCACCACAAAAAATCAGGCGATCTCGTTCGCAGTGCAATGTTCCAGCATAGTGGTCGTAACAATAACTAGATATCATTATTATTCGCCAGCGACGGCTCTACCAAATGAATATTCCGCCCCTAATGGACCGGGTGCTTACTTTCTTTCATTAAAACTTACATAATGCGCGAACAGGCTACCCCACTGAATAATTACTAAGTACCTTTGGAACGCTGGTACCGCTTGCCGTTACCTGGGCTTCGAATTTCAATGATCTGAACTGTGGTAAGCATGATTACTTCGAACTGTATCCTACGTATACTAGCATGCGCCTTCTTTCTAATTGTATAACGGGGAAGCGCCGAGCCTTCATCACACCTGGTGTCATGTTTTAGGCCTTAGCCGAAGGTGGAAGCGCACTTCACCCGGAATCTTCAACAGTCTGAGGAACTAGTTATCTTACCTCTAAATACCAATTTCAAATTGGTACCTATGGCGATAGACTAAGGTAAGATGGTGGTAGCTAGGGGGACTCAAACAAAGTCAACCACATACCACCAACCAAACCAATCCTGCCCTCACCTAGGATAGAATCTCATTTCTTAATACGATCGTGAGTTTGCTGTGAGAAAACTCTGCAAGAGTTGCTCCTATACATTTTTTTACAATTAAGAATTAAAATCACCATCAGCCCATAAGTCCACCGCTGGATAGAGCCTACTCCAGGATAGGTGGGCTGTTGTCACTATTACTACGTTTTGCTAGCGGATGGTGGTCGCAGTGTTAGATAATGCTCAGGAAAAAACTGCTGTACTTGAAATCCCATTTTTTTAATTGTTGGCTTTTAGAACATCCGCGGGCCGAGTTCTAGGGTCTATTCCTAAGCCGCAACCGTCATGACGACGCGTACCCACATTTAATCTAAAACCCGCTACCCATAATGGCTTAAACAATCGGCTAAATAATGATAACAATATCTTTTGATAAAAATTGTGTGCGGTATCAAACGCAATCTAGTTGTGCTAATATTTAGTAGCAGTTGGTACAATCGTTTTGGCATCAAACCAGATTAAAACAGATTTTACTCAAATAACATCCCTTTTCAAGCGAGCTTAAACATATTTCTGCGTATTTGCACTTTTCTTGATATATATTGAAATAATACAGAGTGTGGAAAATGATAGACAATCACCAAATTACATTTTATAAAAATGTTTTTATTGCCCGAACGATTTTATTAGGTTTGAAATTTATTTATTTTATATATCTATTTTTTTTTCTAGGAAAACCAACAGCACATACAACATAAATGAAACACAGAAATAATAACATCAGGCCAATAAGAGGTTTTCACGTATAGGAAGCAATATAGATAACATAAAACAGTCAACAAATCAGTATACCTACAATGAAGGAATAGTAGATACTGAATATTTCAAGAATAATAAAAAAGAAAAAATACAGGAAGAATACATACAAGCATTTATCATGTGCCTCCAAAGAGACAAAGTACATACTAAATTCTGTTTTAAAAAATCTAATAAAGTAATCTTATATAAATAAGAAATCGGTAGTTAAACAATCGGGTTGAGTTCTTTTTTACGTGCCGTGGCAAAAACTTCGCGCTTGGTTCACAGCCCGCGGACGCAAACGCACATACACTCGCAGCTCTTCGCAGTAGCGCACTTAACGACAGCATCAGCTCCATAAAAACCGCCTCTATGGTCCAGTAGTTCGCTTACCGGAGGTCCCGGGTTCGATACCCAGAGGAGTACAATATTGTGCTTAGTATGGTTGGTGATAGGACTTTGTTTAAGTCCACCTGGCTACCACCATCTCACGGATTCTGGGTGAAGTGCGCTTCCACCTTTAGCCTTATCATAACAAAGGAAATCCTTGATGCTCGATATTCCCTCCTGCCGAAATCCAGACCATCCGTCAAGTGGTTTACAATTTGCCAGCTCCTTTTGGAAAAGCTCGCTCCTACGTTGACCTCATCCTTGGTAGGCCTACTTGGCCTCTAGACAAGCCTAGAGGCCAAGAGCTAACAATGCCCCTTACTCAGTCTCACAAAAAAAACAGAAAAGAAAGCCAGAGGACGCCCAAAAAATTGCTGACGTCGAAATGAGGAAAGCCGCGAGGGCAAACAGGATAGAAAGAGCCCAAGACGGACCTGCAAAATCTTGTCGGAGGCTTTTACTCGAAAGTGGCCATAACTGAATATCTGTTTCTTATACTTTTACATCTTATAATACGTAACGTCAAGGAATGGAACGCTTTGCCTGAGTCTGTGTTTCACGTACACTACAACATGGAAGTCTTCAAGTCAAGAGTGAATAGTTACCTTCTAGGCAAGCGTGTTCCATCGTAGGCTGCATCATTAATATATATATATATATATATATTTACCTAAAAGTTCTTAGTCTTAACTTAGTCAAGGAAATGAAAAGGCTTTATTATTATTGTAGTGTCTCACTTCACGCAGAAAACATTATTAGATGCCTGCTTAAAATAAATTGAAGTCGATCGTGAAAATTCCCACTAGACCCATACATTACGCTGATTATTTTTTATGTAGGTATTATTTGTGTACGCCTCTGACACATTAGAATCTTACCCCAACCTGTATGAAAAAAGCTATTCAAATAGAAATGAAATATGTGGCTCTGACTTCAGCATAATTCCAACGCCCCAGAAGAGCGTTTTTCTCGGTATTTGTTATGATTTATTCTGAGGAGCGTGAAATATTGGGTATTCCCTATTTTTAATGTTTTATTTAAATTCGAAAGTGGGCTTATGCTAACATTTTTCAGGTTAGGAAACCTTCGTTACAAAAAAAAAATAGCATTGAGAGTGTATGATAGTAAAATAGTGTATGAGAGCAGAGGGTGGATGAGAGGCCCAAAATTGGGCTCAGTGTCGTACCTTGGGAGAGACCTACGTCCATCTGTGGACTGCGATAGATTTATGATGATCATAATGATGATGAAAAGTCAGGACATATTTATCCACATTAACAATGACATAATGGCCTCACAGCTCAGTTGGTAGTATGTCTGCCTTCTGCGCTTTAGATTGTAGATTCGATTCCCACCCGGGACATACGTTTGTGTTTTTGTTTGTTGTACGACGGGGAATCGCTTGGCCTTCATCTCACCTGGTTACAAGTAAAGATAAGGCCGTAGGTGAAGGCGCACTTCACCCGGAATTCTCAACAAACCGAGGAACTGGTACTCTGGTCTTACCTGTAAATTCCGGAACACATTTTTTTTTAGAATTGCTGTTATGGCGAATTAGGGAAGATGGGGTGGTAGCCTGGCTAGCCAGGCGGACTTAGACAAAGTTTATATTTTCAAATTCCATTCTAAACCACGTCACCAACGTTCTATTTTCTATATGTTACTCTGACATGTTTCATAGACGATTTAGGTTATGTCTATATTAACGGTAAAAAACAACCCAGGGACGCGATTGTGCTCTATTGGCTGTCGCAAGGTCGAGTACCTATAGGTAAAAAACTAAGTCGCAATAACTTTCGTACGTAAGCTGTTTAGATTCTAAGAAGACATTTACGAAATACTTGAAAACATTACCGGTAATATTGAAACTTCGGTGTTTTTCTATCACCAACCTGTCAATATACAAATCCCTCATTTGTTGTTATTTCGTTGTTTTTCATAAAACTTCTTAAGCCTTAGAAATGCGATTGTTTTGTGTTGACTCTGGTTTGTTTTTGCACTAGCTTTTGCCTGCGACTTGAGGGTATACTCGGATAAGTAGCCTATGTGCCTCATGGCGTACACTATCAGCATCATCCGCATACAGTTTTCATTAATTGCTGTGTACAGGCCTCATTCTGTGTACAGGTACGTTAGTACTATTAGTTATTCTATGGTACAGGCCTCATTCTATGTACTAAAGTTACGTACAGGAAATTTTCTTCCTAACCGTCACACCAGTGTGATAATTATTATTGTATTCACCTTTAGGTGAACCGTGACCTTCACATATTTGAAAGCGAATAATAAGGTGAACTACCGAGTTTTATTTTTTTCCGCGGTTGCATCATTCTTATACATGTCAAATTTCATTGAGATCCGAGAGTCGTGGAAAGGTAACAAACAAACAGAGACATTTTTGAACGATTGCATGAATGAATGGATGAATTAATCTTTATTGTATACAAAGTACAAAATTAACATTGGTATTATTATTTTCATTTATAATATTAGTATATATTTGGATATTATTAGTATGGATAGACGCTACGTTATTCAGGTATGTGTATAATATTCACGGCGTTACACAAACGGGCATTTATGGGACCATTGACTGTGTTATAGCTGTGGGTTTGAATGGTTGCGTTCTGAAAGTTTACGTTTACCGAACGCAGATTGTATTGAATGGCATATAGCGTGCTAACAGGCTGCGAGTTTTGTGGACTTCTATAGAAACTTCCCACATTCAAATTATAACTTTAGAAAAACCATGTGATTTTAGTATAGTCAAAATGTCATCCCATAGATTTTTATTGACGACAGAATGTCACGTTGTTTTTCTGAAGTTAGATATATAGATAAAATATTTCTTTGACAGAAAAAAAGCACACATGGATAACAATAGAGACACAGGAAAATGAACTGAACAATAAAATGAACAGCATGAGATAGCTTAAAACTAGAATATATGACTAAAACTAAACCAAATATAACAAAACAAAAACACTATGTGTGTTGCAGCACGTCAAAAATGAGAACATTTTTAGTAGCTCAGTGTGTAACAATACCCAGAGAGCAAACACTGATTTTCAGCTACTACCCGTGATGGAAGTGAACGAACTACGCATATATATGGCAGAACAAACAATTATTGTGTGTAGCAAGCAGGTTACAGTAGGCTATTTGAAATGCTAAATAAATAAACATACAAATATTAAGCATGATGTGTCGTATTTAATAAAGTCCAAATCATCCCAATGATTTTTATTGACGAAAGCATGTCACGTTGTTTTTCTAAAGTCAAAATGTCACCCCATATATTATTATAGACGAATGAATGTCACGTTTTTCTAAAGTCCAAATGTCACCCCATATATTTTATATGAATTAATGTCACGTTATTTTCCTAAAGTCCAGTTTTTTTTTATGAAAGGACAATACGCTGGCCTGGTTCTGAACCTGGAGGGCGAAAGCTTTACGCGGACCTGAAACTTTACATGGACCTAAAGTCCAAACGTCACCCCATATATTTTTATAGACGAATTAATGTCACATTGTTTTTCTAAAGTCCAAATGTCACCCCATATATTTTATAGATGAATTAATGTCACGTTATTTTCCTAAAGTCCAGTTTTTTTTATGAAAGGACAATACGCTGGCCTGGTTCTGAACCTGGAGGGCGACAGCTTTACGCGGACCTGAAACTTTACGTGGACCTAAAGTCTAAACGTCACTCCATATATTTTTATAGACGAATTAATGTCACATTGTTTTTCTAAAGTCCAAATGGCATCCCATAAATTTACCAGCTTGTTACTAGCGTTGCATTTGACTAGCCATTCTATAGTAGTTAATTGAACTTATACCATCAAATGGAACCATTTATATAACATCGAGTGAACTTCACTTGATCAGTTCGTTTATCTTCCATAGTAAATTAAAACAAAAAAGTATCTAGAAATCTTCATTCTCTAGTAAACAGTGCTTATATGCTTTTTACTCGAGAAGTTACATATGAATAATTTGGTAGATACATCTTTCTTGGACCGCTCTAGTTTACGGTTGCGCGCTGGCATGCATGTAACTAGATTGGATTTTCTCGAATACTTAATTATAGGCACGTATTTGTTTTTAGCATCGGCACCAAAATAACAATTTCATGGTTCACGATGAAATCCTCTTAAAATATTTTTTTCGAAATATGTTCTTACTTAGTGAACTTAGCGGATTAAGATTCCGCATATATCAGATTTTAATTTTGATATGTTGCTTGTTTCAGGTAAGATACCAATTTGAAACCATCAACACAACCCGAAAATGCTACTGCAGGACATGGTGACCACCGCAGACACAGAGTACACAGACAAAAAAAAAACGAGAGCAATTAGATATCCGCCATTCTCACCGCAAATGGCTGGCGGATCGGTAATCGCAGAGGTTATGCTGCTGCTCATGTCTTGTATGCCCTTATTCGCTTTTCACGACATCCACGAGAGAACAAAAAATATTTTCCGGGGCTGCCTCGGACTATCTTTCGCGCGTAAGTCTGTTTTCGCTGTAATCGGCTTTTGATCTCGAAGCTTGCCTAGACAAAGATAGGGTCTACGATGTTATATGCGCAGTATTGAAGCGCCATTATATTTTTTATTTCCGAAGTAATTACGTAATCTGATCATTTAGATTGGAATATCGGGATACATGAGATTTACAAATTCGTATTACGTAATTTGATTCTTCTCCACATGACGTGGTATTTGGAATGATCGATCCGGTTTGCCGTCACGTCGTCAGTGCCCGCTTACAGCGGCTGATTGCCCTCTCATTTGGCCCGATTGTGCCCCACGAATACATAATTCGTGTTCGCCTCAGTACGCCACCATTAAGATAATCTGCCGGCGATCGACCATGTGGGTCTCCATTGATTACCTGTGTGGCTTCACCACGAGTTTATGTAAACTCGATAGCGCCTTTGCGCAACAGATGTGTTAAAAAATCTATACACACTAAACATATTATGCAAGACCACTCTTTACTTATTAAATAATTGCGTTAAATATGTTTAGTCGACAACATACCTACCTAGTACATACTGTATATTGCTACCTAAGATCATACTGTTCATAAGTAAATGACATGTATTTGTCTTTTTTTTTATGAATATTATATTTTAGTATTAAACCTAAACCTAAACCTATGTGTATGAAAACTTGTACTAGACTAGAGGAACTTAAATCTAATGTTACAGTTACATGTAAGGGTCGATACTACCTCAGGTTCGACCTAACTTCGAACTAACATTTAGCCAGGTCGGTGCTTATTTTTTTATGAAGGTAAAACAAATATTAATATTGAAAATCTAAGGCGCGGAGCACCTGCTTTATAGTTGTTATTATTTACTTAATGGGTAACTTATTTATGGCCACACTACACACTACACACTACACATTTGGTACAAATTAAAGGCAACTTTGTTTTTTTTTATTGAAAAAATTTTATGTACCTAATTGTGTTTTCGCCATACTAGGCGTTCTAGCTTGAGTATTGTGGAAGATATGATCGTTGAAGCTAAACCATTTAAGGTATTATCGACTCATAATGCACGCGCAGATGGGTCATTTCACGGGCAAAGTCAAAGTCAAAATTTCTTTATTCATTAAGATTTTTTAGGATCATTTTGAAACGTCAAATCTACCGTCTGTTCGGAATCGCGACCAGCACACAAGGAAAAAGGCAAGAACCTCGGGCTGGTTAATTTTTTGATGATTCATTCAACTATAAGATACACAATTTTAAATTATATTCTAAGTAAATACATCATAAACCTAAATACTTAAGCTTAAAACATTTGTTATCACCTATCTACCTAATGGGCAGTTTCAGAGAAATCACCATTTTGCTGTCAACTGGTAAAGTAACATCGGGCCACGCGTCATTATCGTCGATATAATCACTAATTTTGTAGTAGGCACTTTTAATTTAATTAATTCTTTATATACAATTTGAATTTACAAGCAGAGAATTAAGTGGCGCTTTGAGGAAGCTTATTATAGAATCTCACACAGTTTCCTAAGAATTAATTATTTACTTTTCCTCAGCGATACCTCGGTATCTCAAGTTTATTTTAATTTCTAGTATTAACACTGTGTACGTCACTTCTTTTACTAAACTCATCAATATTTCTGTGAGCGTGCATTAGATTTTCATAAATGTATTGGGAGCTGACTGTAAGAATACCAATCTTTAAAACGTTCCGTGAGAGAGTCACGAGTTTTAATTTTATAAATTGCCCGTACAGCTCTATCTGTATAGTAAAAATGCTTTCAATATCAGCTCCACTTCCCCTTTAAAATGTGCCATACGACATAATACTGTGAAAGTAACAAAAATAAAATAACCTCACCGGGCGAAAGTATTAATCGAGTGCCGTCAACCGGGAACGGATGGACTCGAAAGTGAGACCAGGTTCTGACTTCACAGTATTCTTTTCTCAACTGTCATGTCAAATTACTTTATTACAGCAACTCGTGGTAGGGTCACTGAACACGACTACCGTTTGTAGGCATGATTAAAACTGGTTGTGCTGTGCGATTGTTCGGAGTGCTAGAACAGGAGAATTTCATTGTACATTGTGGCCATTTGAAGTTAGCGAGACCGTCAAAATCATCGACAATGTAGAAACAGTAGATTAGTAGTTGCATTGTTAGTACATTGTTGCCGATTTGTTTCATTTTTAAGAATGCCTATAAAATTAAATTGAGCTGGCAGTTGCTTAATAGGCTGGACTTGAAGCTTTTACAATACCTACATATTCTTAAGCAGATTATCAGAATGCACAAAATCTTAAAAAAAAACTATTACTATAACTTATATACTTCTTCCTATTTTACTGTTCAAAATTCAAAAAAACAAAACTTTCTTCATATTTTTCTGTGTGAAAAATAAAAAAAAACTTACTTTGCAGCGAGTAAGAACATGAATACAAATATGAATACTCGCTAGAGCTTTCAAATAACATGACCGATAATAACACAAGTACTCTCTTTTTTATATGATGGAAGTTTTTTATAGAGTGACCTCGAAACTTGCCTGATCAAGTTTGTAGATCTCAACGTTGGTACGAGCCTTTTCTAAAGTCTTACTTTTTGTAGGTGTTGTGTCGTACGTCAGTTGATAAACGGAAGCTGATTCCAAATTTCAACAAACTGACTTCAGATTCAGCATCACAAACTGACCTACTATCCTGAGCTCCTGGCAACCGTCTGTCATGATTATTAAACTGGGACGCAGTAACTTAGCACTGGCAGCACCGCTGCGGGATACCTGCGATAACGACTACATTGTTCGGATCGGAGACCAGCCCAGATGTAGCTAAGTGCATATGTATGTTCGGTTCGCACTCGATTTGCTAATAAAGTAGCCTGGCTAGACGGTTCATTGCGGTCAGTGCTTGGAACATATATGCTAAGCTCAATTACCGTTCTTATAATATTCCCACTGCTGGTGAATCCTTCGAAGCGCTTTTTCTGGCTTCGTTTGGTCTGCATTGATTAGGTTTCAAGGTAGGCAGTGCCTTCTGGAAAGCTTGCTGGTAGACCC
The DNA here is from genome assembly GCA_951394065.1 of Venusia cambrica. Classification (NCBI taxonomy): domain Eukaryota; kingdom Metazoa; phylum Arthropoda; class Insecta; order Lepidoptera; family Geometridae; genus Venusia; species Venusia cambrica. The sequence goes on from OX596035.1 coordinate 14,261,997, forward strand.
ATCCTGGCTCTGGTCTTGAGCTAGACAAGCCTTGAGGTCAAGAGCTACCTTTCATTTGCAAATGGAGACGTTTTTATGCTGTTGATTATCAAACCATAGACAATATAATGTCGTGTCTTCATAAAATCAGAATGAAGGTTTGTAAAGATAATTTAACATAGCCCCTCGTATCTTGCACGCTGAGCTGTCGTTCACGCGACTTGTGGTAAATATTACGAATAACATAATTTTGTTGTACACCCTCACTTTCATTTAAATATTTAATAACCTAATGTATATTTTACACCCAGTTCACAATCAGGATATATTAACCTATTTATTATTAGGGCACACAATATAAAAAAGCATACGAAATATTCAAGAAAAAGCTTGAATAATCAGTAATAAAAATAGAAAATTATGACAGTTGGTACCATACGTAGTAGGTACCATTGGTTGGTATTCTGCCGCTACCTAGCTGAATCCCTGTGAAACTAGTAATAACACTTTACTGTTATTGAAGTGTAAAATGTAACGTGTTTTGTGGTGTGGTAGTTAGAGTTATGACTCGAAAAACTGAACTACCCAGCGCTCCAACAAAGCATACCTCGGTAACTTGCACTTCATTCGTACTTTGAGCAATTTTCGGAGCTAACTCGAGACCGCCCGTGTTTAACTTCTAACTGCGCGTTTCTCTAACTGGTTCCCTGAAGTATTGCATGCAAGCTCGGGGCTAACTTCCAAGTGCCAGCTACCATTAAAACTTGATACACTGATACTGGAGGTGGTGAATGGGTGACAGGAACAGCTTCATAGTAATGTTCACGTGTGTTCAGAGTTTAGCGAAGAAGATCTGGTCTTGCATATCAACGAGCACTTTACATGGTTTAAAGTGGTCTTGAAGGGTGCCCTAAGACCGGTATGGTACATCTTAGGCCACATCTTTACTTGCCTTCCAAGTGAGCTGAAGTGAGAGGTGGTCACTGGTCCATCTTAGGCCACATCTTTACTTGCCTTCCAAGTGAGCTGGTGGTCACTTGTTGACTAGCGATAATAAAAAATCAAAATGAGATGATATGAAATGAGATGAGTTCCAAATTAGGGATTTTCTACATTATATATTTTCCAAGTTTTTTGTGATACGTTATCTTACTTGTCGCATTACATTTTGTTAAATATCCAAATGCTTCATTAATTATAAATTGAATAATCTCTGAATTTTCGAACACATACAGCTTGATACATACAGCTAAGAGTGATTATATTAGAACTTAGCACTTATTTTCGTAGTAATGTTAATAGAAATAATAAAAAATCTAAAATGTCTAAAGTTCCTCAGTTTGTTGAGGATTCCGGGTGAAGTGCGCCTCCACATTCGGCCTTATCTCAACTTGTAGCTAGGTGAGATGAAGGCCTTACCCTTCGTACAATAATAAAAAATAAAAAATGAATTTTCTGTGAAACTTTTTAAATACAACATAACAAATGCCTTTAACCAATTCTCACAAAAAAAAATAAAAAAAATTGCACATGTAAATGTATATTTCGAGCACCTTTCGTTGCCCAGAAAACATTTGGATTTTAAATTTTCATTTCAAAAACTCTGCTTTACATTTTAAAAAAGAAACCGTGGCGCAAACTTTTGTTAACCTGTATGTTTGGTCCTAAGAGTACAGGCTCTTCCTAGTGAGGTTATAAAAACATCTGATATAATTATGGTTGTCAACGATAGTTCTAAATTTTCGTTTCCAGTAATTTCAACTTAGTGGTTGGGTATAATGTCCCTGCTGATCCACATAATGCAGTTGCCAGTTTTACAAGCGAAAAAGTTTTTCTAAAAACTTTTCGAACGCGACATTTTATTGTGAAAGTGCTATAAAATCGAACGCGGCGTTCGTAAAGTCCATTCAGTCCTCGTTTAACCTATAGCCCTCACCTCCGATATCCATGTCCATGGATTGCGAATTTGCGTTCACGGAAACAAAGTAACAAAACGGTACCATTCCACGTCCGGGGGAAGTAATGCAGATTGCGTTCAGAAGGTCATATCTAAATCACGGGATAGAGCATAACGTCGGCACTTTATCTTAACTCAACACCTCCCCCCCCCTTCCCCCCTACGCTGGGTTATACACGTTTATCAGCAGTTCTCCTTTTGTTGTTTACGAATGAGTTTTTCCACGTACCTCGGTTTGCCTTCGACACACCTGCTCGCCTCCTGGCGGTATCGGGGTTCGCGTAAACTGGAACCTTTATAATTTGCTGGTTCTGTCGACGGCACGCACTTTATATTCTGATTCGAGATCCGGAGTGCCAATTTATATTTAGGCCGAACATTAATTTAATTCAACTGTAAATAAAATAATTAGTTGTAATCTTTTGCTCTTTGATTACACTATGTTTTTGTGGTATTTGTTATTTAAATGTTTTAATGACATTCGAGTACAGACAGGTTTATATATTAATGGCCAAAAATTAACTTCCATTCATAGCTCCTCGCACACAATGTACCTATTTTTTAAACGGCAAAAAAGAAAATGAATATGAATATTCAGAAATCAGACACAAATTGCCCAGGACTTCGCCTACGTTCGCTTTTTATCCAAGCACGATTACTGGTCTGGAACAGTTGAATTACCTGTAGACCGTTTATAATGGTCCTTTAGTAACCCAACTGCTTCCTTGTAAATTGTTAGTTTAACCTATAACTCGATTTTTTTATTCGTGTTAAGTCGGTAAACAGTGGCGCCTCAAGACTAACAAGAATAAAGGCTGGCGGAGAAAGTTATCATGCTCTTATTCATCGCAGAACCCTTCACCGCACACGGTCCAACGCACACCAGATAACTTTTATTTATGGCACTCATTTCATGTGTATTGTGAGACTTGTCAGGGAATAGTACGCGAGTTGTCGGGAACTTAACGTGCCTAATGTTGCGTTACTTTTTTTACTTGAGATCTTCCTGAGGGGAGAGAAAGTATTTTTACCAAACCTCACCAAATTAATAATCTTTATCTTTAGACTAGACAGGTGAAACTTGACATCCCGTCGCACCTATGTGATTTGAAACTCAATGGAACGAAAAAGCGACACTAAAAAGAGAAAAAAAATTATTAAATCTATAGATAAAAATAGGGGAAAAGGACGGGGTATATTGTCATGTTGGCTTTGTGAATATATATTTTGATAAGCATTTATAAAGTTTCACCTTACTGCGTCTGAACTGTGAAGTTTGAACTATCTTTCTCGAATCTGAACCAGCGCCCGTTTCTAAGGTACAATTAAACAAATTGAATTATGTTTATTTTTTATCATAATAATAATAAATTTAAATATCTTATACTAATATAAAATGCTAACTGACTCACTGATAAAAACGCACAACGCCTAAACGGCTTATCGTACAGACTTGAAATTTCAAGGGCATGTTTGTCTTGGTGTGAGAAACGCCTGCTAAGAAAGGAATTTTGAGAATTCGCACCCTTAGGGTTCTAAATGGGGTTCAAAGTTCGGAGTAAAACGTTGCATATCCCTAAAACCACAAATGATAGGCACTTAAAAATGTGTATGTTGATTGCCCATAAGGAATAAGTTATGGCATATTTTCGCTTTTTAATAATTTTCAGAAATAAAGGGTGGGGTGTCCAATATTCAGACCTGACTAATAATAAACAAAAAAAGGGGTTTCCATACATGAAACGTTTTTGTAAATTGTTATTTTCGACCAATATAATAACAAAGTTGGTTGGTGTGAGTATAGTGCTTACTTTGTGGGAAATAAATAAATGAATAATAAAATCTGGCCAAACGTGAGTCGGACCGGCACTAAGTCTTCAAAAAGCCTGCATTTTTTGTCTGGGAATGTGGGTCAGAACCCACGGCGTGCGTGTGTGCACACCATGTAGGAGCTAATAAGTCAAGTTTAGCCAGATATCCAACAAATATATATTTATAATATAATACTTGCACCTATTTAAAAAAAACAATACGCGGACAAAGTCACGAGTAAAAGCTAGTAAATAATAAAAAAGTAATTATAAACAAAAAAAAAGTAAGTAAGTTAACACCGTACATTCCGTCTCCACGTCTCCAAGATAGGACTTTGGGGGGTGATGTTTTTATTATAAACACGTGTTGGGGCGGGAAATATTTGCGGGTGTTAAGGTAATGTGTTCCGCTGATGTACGCATGTCGTTTACGTTTGAATCGTCTTATTAGAGTTTGTAGCGTCTCGGCCTACGCTGTTTATCATGTTTTTGTTGTTTACATATGTTTGCGATAAAGGGACGAAGAAACATGGAAAAACTAAGAAATGGAAAAAAGGAATTGAAGCAATTATCTGAATAAAGGAGATTTTTAACACCAAAACACATAAAAACCCTTTCTTATTGGACAAGTTCTAAGACCACTGTAGTACAAGTATCGTTCCTGTCGTTTGCTTATTTGTCAATCGCAACGGTCAATAAAATTAACCTAATCGAATAGTTCCTTACGAGTATGGAACTCTAGTCGGTAACTCATATCAATATACATTTTATCAATATACATAAACTTAAATCGGTAACTTTTCTTCATTGTTGATAAAACGATAAATTGTCAAAATACACGACATCAAACGTCAAATAAAAGTTGGTTATCGATAAATTCAATAAAATTTAACGAATGTATACAGGTTTTGACTACTGATCGATAAGGTTAGAACCGTACTCGCAACATAGTTGAAAATCGACTGTTTAAAACTGACAGTTAAAACTGACAGTTGAAAACGGACAGTTGAACACTCACAGTTGAAAACTGACAGTTTAAAACTGACCGAATTGTACTGAGGTCTCGTTACATTTACAGTTATGTTGACTCACTGAGAGTACACTGGCTAAGTTACTCTGCGACGTAACCTCTACGATGGAATCCTTGATGAGGTGATTTCGTAAAGGACCGAAGTTATGCCGGAGAATATCAACTCAATGCAGAGTTGATTTTCTCCCAAAGAGGTAAACTTTATGAAGCTTTGTGTACATGTACAAATTTACTGTAAAATGAAAATTAGCATGTACTCACGACACTTTATACCCATGAAGATAGTCCTCAGAACATTATCAGTGCATGGATCTTTGAGGATCACTTACCAGGAAGAAGTCAGAGGCCGTCGCAACAGGCATATGTCGTTTTAATTTATAATATATTAAATATTAGGTATACATTGCAAATATGTATGTAAGTACTGCCGCTTAAGAATCGACCCCTCCAACTTAGTCCATGGATGTCGTAAAAGCAAGGGCAGCAGTTTCCTTTTGTGTATTATCTACACCTTAACTGCTTACCAATCCGCCTGCCAAGCGTGGTGATTATTGGCAATCCCAATCAAGCTTTATAGGAACGTTTGTCCAGCTGTGGACACGAACGGGCTGTTCATGTGATGAGTGAGTATAATGTGGTGTGTTATTGTGCGTTGGCATGATATGTTTATTTTCTCTCCACGCAATTGAAATGAATGTGCAAATGAGCTGTACGTATTCCCCTGTGTATCGTAATTTGTGGCTTCGGAACTAATGTTTGGACCCGACCGACCCACTGCGGTGAAAGACATCAAAGTTAAATAGCAACTAATTATTGAACACAAACTGATGGCAAATTAATATAAGCGCGTTATTTATCGATCGAAAATGCAATTAAAACTTTATTTAACTGGGCGATGTATAACCACACCCGTTAACCACTTCCCATTATTAGACGCGAAGTGCAATGCTTAGTTTCATATTTGTGTAGGCGCTAGAGTTGGGTGGACTGAACTACCTTTTGAAGTTACCTTTTGTAACCTTTAAACCGCCTCTGGTTCCGGTTCACCCCCGTTTCAGATTCATCCTACCTTCGGTACGGGGTTCGATCCCCAGTGCATGCAGTATTCTGTTTGGTTTGGTTGGTGGTAAGTTTTTTTTAAGTCCGCCTGGCTAGCTACCACCATCTTAACTAAGTCTGTCGCCATAACAACAATGCTAAATTGTTGTGTTCCGGCATTTAGAGGTAAGATCAGTTACTCTAACTGTTAAGGATTCCGGGTGAAGGGCGCTTCCACCTTAGGCCTTATTATAACTTGAAACCAGGTGATATGAAAGCCAAGCGTTTCCCCGTCGTACAATATAAAAATACCTATAAAGGAAGGTGTGTTAATTGTGCCAACCTTTTACATGATCGAAATAGCAGATCCAATGAGCAGGCATTTTATTTACATGTCTGCATTTTTTTGATCCCATCCCGATGTTTGAGATCCTATTCCAATCCTAGGGAAGCCGTTTTTTGAGAAAAAAACGACTATATATTGATCTAGACTGAGAATATCATTCTCAGTCTGGATCAATATATATGTTACTGTCTACATCATTATATATTTGCAAGTGTATAAGTGCTTCTCCGACGCACAATAAAAAAAACAAGAACGAATCTGTTTTTATGGCGATATTTGGCGTCTCATTTCTAGCTGAGAAAAGCGCGTGAAGGCCTTTCTCATCCAGTCTGATCCGCATCGTTTGTTGAAAACATCTCTCCATTTTATTCATGATTTTCTTTGCCTATAAAAAACATACGTGCAAATATCGGCTCAGTCCATTCATTAGTTTCTTGCGTGAAGGTGGAACAAACATCCATGCAAACTTTAGCATTTATAATATTAGTGTGATTTATAGTTTCACAACCCAAACATTGCTCAAACATTTCAACAGCACTTGAAAATTAGCGTTCGCGCTCTGTATTATAGTTTTCAATTCGCTAAGTACCCTGCGTTAAAGTGATATCACTATCCAGTGAGCACTGCCGGAAATGCTAACATGCCACCGTAAAACATTATACGTTTAACCAAAGCGTGGCTGCACTTTTGGCTATAGATAATCCCATTGCGAATTTTTAGTTCTAGTAATTTTTATTTTTTCCGGGAAGCGCTTGGTCTTTATCCCGGTTCAAGTTATGATAAGGCTGAAGGTGGAAGCGCACTTTACCCGGTATGACCGCCTCCGTGGTCTAGTGGTTCAACCCACCGATTTCAGATCCAGAGGTCCCGGGTTCGATCTCCATGGGGATTACAATATATTGTGCTTGGTTTGTTGGTGGTAGGACTTTGTTTAAGTCCGCCTGGCTAGCTTCCACCATCTTACCTAATTCTGTCGCCATAATATAAGAATTTTTCCTGAAATAAAAATTTCTTATTATGTACCTTAACTTATTTGAAACCTATAATTGAGATACAGCGCTTCCGTTTCCGGTTTGACGCAGTTGGGCGCGTCATAGGCTCTCCGCCAATCAGCAACAACTACTCGTTATGCGCTACCTGCGTGGCGGCGGCGGTAGGGGCGAGACTTCGAGGCGCGCGCCGTCCGCCCGAGCTTCAGTTTAGACTCAATTACCATGCAGCACTTACTTAGGTTTCAAATAAGTTAAGGTACATAATAAGAAATTTTTATTTCAGGAAAAATTCTTATATTATGTAGCCTGTAACTTATTTGAAACCTATAATTGAGATGTGTCTATTTTCGCATGGTAGCGCTAAATCCTACGAGAATAGGAAATTAAAGTATGTTATACTTTATACGCCAACGGTGATTAGAAAAAATAAAAAAGTAGTATGTATACAATTTATAACTTCAAATAAAGTATTAATTACAAAATCAAATCAATCATTTACAACATGAGTATAATTACATATATCTTATAATATCCATAATTACATTGGCAAAAAGCTATCATTAAGTGATGGTACATCAGATATTGTTAAAGTTTTAACAGGGCGCCTATAAAATCGAAGTAATGTGTTAGGCGCAGCCCAGTTTCCTCGAGCCAAAATTTCATCTAATGGCATATCATTTATCCAATTGAGAGATGCTACTGCTGATCTAATGGAACCAGGTGAGTCATTAATTCCAGCATCTACTAAAACTGTTTTAACCCACCCTGCAATTACAGTCCTGCTTGCTGGTTTTGGCTCATTTCTGGTTGTTATAAACAAACTCTGTATGTTATTTCCTGAAACTCGCCTAGTTTGGGATACTTTTAATAGCTTATTTACCCAAAACACAGGATCAATTTTTTGGTCTTTACCAGATAATAATTGCCAACCAGATTGTCTATGATTTACCGAGTCAGTCTTAGAACCGTAAATTGGCCAAAATGTAATTGAATTTTCACTAATAATACAATCATTTTCTTTTACAGATAGTAACGTCAGATCATGGACTCGCCTGCCAGAAGCTAACAGGAGCAAAGTAGCACATCTTCTTGATACTTCAAATAAAGTTTCCGATGGAGGTTCGGTTCGCAGGAACCATTGTAGAACGGTTTGCGGGTTCCATACTGGTGGTTTAGAATTAGTTTTGTGCACTGAATTGTTAGCTATGCCTTTGAGAGCTTGTCGAACTAATATGTGTCCACTTAGTTTTGTTTCGGAAGCAGGCTCACAAAAAGAAGACACCACGGACTTGTGCACCAATATAGTTTTATAGCTTAAACCTTCAGCCTTATGTAAATAAATGAGGTATTTTGATAATCCCTGACCTCCTGGTGTTTTGTTATTTACCCCTGAAGATTTACACCATTTGAGCCATCGTAACCAAACCTGCCTGTAAGATTTTAGTGTACTGGGTCTCCAGCTAGATTCAATTACACTGATTTCAGAGGGTGACCAGTCTCCTAAGAGATCATCCCACCCTGACATTTCCATGCCTCCAATACTAGGTCGCTTACCCGCGTTGGAGGAATATTGGTCCTGGTGTCGATCAACACCGACTCCAAGTTCCTTATTGTGAACGGGGGGCTCACAGCACGTCTCTTGAGATCTGCTCTCCAAAAGACATTGTTCCACCTCGGGCAAATTACAATGAAGGTTCCCTGAGCCTGATTCAGTGCAGCTAGAACCCGGTGCATCAGGCATGGTGGTGGAAAGATCCACGCCAGTCTGTGCCTCCATACTCGACTGAATGCATCGTGGTAAAGTGCTTTCTGATCTCTGAGGTCTATAGTCACATACCTTGGTACGACGTGGGCTAGACTGGAGGCCATCAGATCGATGTCCGGTGTCCCCCACCTGCTGAATATCATCTGACAGGCTTGAGGAAGAAGATGCCATTCTGCTAACGTTTTGTACCTGGACAATCCGTCTGCTATACCGTTTAGTGGACCTGGTAGGTAGCTTGTTACCAAGTTGATGCGATAATCTTCTATTTGCCTGTAAATTAATCGCGTTAGTTGCATGAGATTTACTGAGCGAGTCCCGCCTTGATTGCGCAGGTACGCTAGAGCAGTTCGATTGTCGCTCTGGACTAGGACCGACTTCCCGCGACAACGAGCTATTACGTCGCTGATCGTCAACACCTTGTATATTGCCAGAAGTTCTTTCATGTTCGCATGATACTGAAATTCTTCTGGCCTCCACGGACCTTGGACATGGTCGCCGTTGACATAAGCTCCCCATCCAATACCTGATGCGTCTGTGACGATATGAAACGATACCGGAGCCAACCAAATCTCGCTCGTTGCTTGTAACTTCTGCATCCACCAAATGATGTCCTCTCTGGCGCCTGCTGTTAGATGCACCGCCCTTTTTAGCTTCAGAGCTTGATGAAGACAGGCCTGGATCTTCCGGAAGTGGAGCCTTCCAAACTGAACCACGAAGCTCGCGAACTGCAGGGTACCTACAACTTTTTGCAGATGGAGCAACGTAACGGTTTTTGTCTCGAATGCTTGACTTAATCGCGCGGACATCACTGGTATCTTTTTGAGAGGTAGATATTTTTTGTTTAAACGAGTGTCCCAATGAATTCCGAGAAATTCTATTTCTTGAGATGGTACGGTGGACGACTTCTCTTTGTTTATTAACCAGCCGAGGTCTTTGATCAGGTTGAGAGCCACTTGCATCTGTTTGATCAGCATGCGAGGGCATTGATTTACCACAAGAAAGTCGTCGAGATACACCAACACTCGTATGCCTTTCTCGCGAAGCTTTTGCGCCACCCAGTTGGATAGCGTCGCGAACGTCCTCGGGGCGTTGCTAGGCCGAAAGCCAAACAGGTCATTTGGAAGGTTGTGCCGTTGAAAATGAACCTGAGAAAACGGCGGTGAGATTTCACAACTGGTACGTGAAAATATGCTTGATGCAAATCTATTTTCATCATAAAATCGCCGCTTTGTAGAAAACGTGGTACGGTGTGCATGTTTACCAACCTGAACTTTTTTGGTCTCACGTAACGGTTTAGAGCTTTGAGGTTGAGGACAGGTCTTTGCGAGCCATCTGCCTTCCTCACTGGAAACATTGTCGATAAAAAACCTGGGTCTGGTGGTGCTCTTTCTATGACAGACTCTTTCAGCATCTGGTTTATTTCGGTTTCTAAATCTGGAGTAGCCGTGGTTATGAATTGACTTCGGTTCCTGTACAGGCGACAAAGTGGTGGCTTCACCACGAAAGGTATTCGGTAACCTTCTATTATTTTTAGAATGTGTATCAGAGCCCCCATAGATTGCCACATGTCTTGGTGGAGGTGTAATCGCCCGGCTTGAAATGGTATGGCATAGTCATTGTTTCCTATGATCTCGCTGATCTTCCTTTGGCTTCTTGAAGGATTTGTTTTTGGCAGCATAATAGACGGGCTTGCCGGCGATAGACTTTCCTTTTCCAGACGTGGAAGCGTGCTGGAATCTATTTCGGTCATAACCACGAAAGGACACCGCGGGGTTGGTAAACCGCCTTGGTGCGGCCTGAGTGCCCTCGGCAGGCATATACGGCCGGTGATTACCTTGCGCATGTGAAGTCTGGATACCCTCGGCAGGTAAATACGGTCTGCGGAAAATTTTTGCGCCTCCTCCAAGCTTAGACACTGCATCACCGAGCTCCTTTGGTTGGAACAAAAACTCGCAGCTCGGCGGAATTTTCCGAAGAATAGTTTTATTGTATCTATCTTTAACCGCGGCTAGAGCACTGTCTCGGCGATGTTCAATGATATCCGCTCGACGACCGCAAACCACCTGCAAAATGTCTTTCGAAACTGCACTGTAGGGGCACGTGCCCGAGAATAACTCGTGTACTTTAGCTGTTAACGAGGCGTGTGTTAAAGTGGTTTGACTGTCGGAGCTCCACTCTAATAAAGTTTTCAGTGTGGTTTGCAAAGCCTCTTTTTGGGTCAAAACCATGTTTGTCAAGGCTCCAAATGTTTGATCGAGAGATCGATGATAGTTAAATTTGGATTCAAAAGCCAGTAACTCATCATTCATACCCAAGTTAGTGAAAGCAGGGGTTGTTACGTACTTTTTTTGGGCCTCGGTGTATCGAACACTATTCCACTCTGCTGACTCGAAGTGTTGAAGTTTTTTAACATATTTTAGTCTAGCTTCTGAGGTACGCTTCACTGACTCCGACGCTATAGTATCCTCATCCCACTCGAACATTTTTTCAGCAGGTTTCATTAGTTCGGAATAAACCGACGATGCCTCGTCGTTTGCGCGAACCTCAGCAACATTGTCATGGGAATCGGTATGTGGATTCGGATCAACATGGCGATTTCTTGTAAGTAGGTATTTCAGCTCACTAATCTGTTTCTGAAGGTAATCAAACCTTGTCTCCGACCGACTTGCCGCCGAGCGTGCACGTTTTGGCGATAGTGGATAGGTCTCGTCGTCATCGCCTTCATTGTCACTGCTACTATATAACCGCCGTGGCCGCTTGTAATTTATTCTCCTTTCTTCCAACTCGGGAGAGCCTTTTTCCTTGTCTGAACTATTTTCTTCCATTTTTATAACACTTGTATGTTTTGAGTTGCAAATAAAGCTTTACTGAAAGTAAAAATAGCACAAGTTGAAAATAAAATAAGCACTTGAAATTCACAAGTCTTTTTTTTTTTTTTTTTTACGAACGACTCTGTCGTTATTGCACCCAACTTGTCGCAACGAAAAACAAACGCCAACTGAAGCTCGGGCGGACGGCGCGCGCCTCGAAGTCTCGCCCCTACCGCCGCCGCCACGCAGGTAGCGCATAACGAGTAGTTGTTGCTGATTGGCGGAGAGCCTATGACGCGCCCAACTGCGTCAAACCGGAAACGGAAGCGCTGTATCTCAATTATAGGTTTCAAATAAGTTACAGGCTACATAATAACAATTCTAAAATTGTTGTGTTCCGGCATTTAAATGTTCGGAATCGCGACCAGCACACAAGGAGAAAGGCAAGAACCTCGGGCTAGTTTTTTTTTTCGTGTTCCTCTCTGGCCTCGAGGCCACACCAAGAATGAGGTCTACGATGGAAAGAGGTTTCCCAGAAGGCACTGGCTCTTTCACGCACCGAAGGAACACGGAAACCGGTGGCGCCAGACATCACTTCGGTATTGGAGTATCGTATTAACATTGGCCTTTATACAGTCTTTATTAATAGGTAAATAATATAAACATAAACCCAATAACAGATATTCATAGGTAGAAACAGATTAAAAAAATAAATAAAAAGTGAGAGACTGCCTAAGAAAGTAAGTAGAAATAAAAAGAGTTAAATAAAAGATCTCAATTGATCACATTGATCACACACAAACGAATCTTCAAAAAAAAATCATAGTTATTTAAGAAGAGTTGACTGAGCATGTGCCTAACTTTCCTAAGGTCAGTATTAAACCAGATCACACTCAATCTCCTCCATAGCTTATTAAACTGAACGCTTGCACGTAAAATAAATGCATTCTGCCTATAGTTGATTAATGTCAGTGTCACTGAAATCGACAAAATCAGCTAATGTTGCCCGTTTTTTCCCCCGGGCATAGCATACAGCATTTGACGAGTGAATTTAGGAACCAACATGAAAAAAGTACAATTTGTTTTGAAGCTACAATTTCTCGTAAATTATATCACGCGTACATAAACTAACAATGATCTGTGAAAAGTGTTGAAAAAATAAATAGTTTATCCTTTGAAATTTTATAAGAATCGAACGTGGAACGCAATTTGATTATATTTTCAAGTGTATTAATGCAAACGAATTGATATTTATCACAATACATTATTGAGTATTAAACTCGCATGGAATAAAGGAACTGTTAAAATAATTAATTGTTAATAACGATAAAGCAATTAATAAATTTCACGAATGCAGTCTGTGTTTTTGTAAAATGGAGTACTTTAGCTGGCGTTTCCGATGCTATTCATTACGGTAATTGTGTGTCTGTTGGTTGCTGGCAACACTGGACAGCGCCTCATCCAAAGCTGGAGGGTTTTTTTTTTTTTTCATAATCACCACATTTGGCAGGCGATTTGGTGATCGAACTAAAGTTGTACACAGATAAGACAATACAAAGAAAGAAGCTGCTGCCCTGCTTCTGGTGAGATCCCTTAGTCGACATTTACGACATCTATGGGCTGAATTGGAGGGGTCGATTCGTAAGCCTGAGTCGCATATTTTAAGGCATATTCTGCGGAATCTAGTTTCCATGATATTATTAATTTCCATATTTTTATTGTTATTAAGCTTTGTTTAGTTTGGGGTTATATTTATAATTATGTATATAATAAAAATATATTTATTATTCGAAACTAGCTGAACTGTGGTAGCTAGGCGGACTTATACAAAGACCTGCCACCAACCAAACCAAAAAATTGTACTCCTCTTGGGATCGAACCCGGGACCCTTATATGTCTTGATAGCAAAAATTTTACATTATTGTGTTCCAGCATTTATAGGTAAGATAGCCAGTTTCTCAGAGTAGAGAATTCGAGGTGAAGTACGGTTCTACCTTCTGCCTAATCATAACCTGAAAATAAGTGAAATGAAGGAGAAGCGTTTCCCCGTCAGGCAATAAAAAAAAAGATACGTTCACAAATAGAAAGAAGCTTATAGTGCCGCTTTCCCGCAGTGTGGTGTGTTCATAGCTCGTTCGAGGATGTTGGTGCTAATACCTCGACGGCCCCAACATTAAGCCTCCAGATAATCTCTCAGAAGTCCTACCCTACTCTAGTCTGGTCGTGTAGGGCTGCCACGTGTGAAGATATTGCGAAGATACTGAAATGCTCAGATTTACGAGGAAACATGGCTGTAGCTCGCCTATTACCTATTTCTGTTTCATTTGGGTTTTAATAAAAATGGTGGGTTCTCTTCGACTCCTCAATAAATAAATTACAGGACATTAATTTTACACAACGCCATCTAGCCCCAAACTAAGCATAGCTTGTAATATGGGAACTAGATTACGGATATAATACTTAAATACTATTTTTTTTGTAAATACATACTTACCTTATCAATACAACACCCAGACACAGAACAAACATCTATATTCATCACACAAATGTTTGTCCTGGATGGGAATCGAACTCACAACCTACAGCGCAGAAGGCAGAGTTACTACCAACTGAGCTATGAGGCCTGTTAAATGAAACCGATAAATTGTTCAGAAAAAAAGTCGCCATTTTGATATAATCCAAAGTGAAACTGACTCAGGTAATAGGCCAGCTGAACATTTTATTTTGTTAGTCTTTGCATTACATTACATTAAATAACAAGCCTCACAGCTCGGTTGGTAGTAGCTCTGCCTTCTGCGCTGTAGGTTGTGGGTTCGATTCCCACCCAGGACAAACATTTGTATTATGAATATAGATGACACAGATGTTTGGGTGTTGTATTGTATGATAAGTATGTATTTACAAAAAAAAGTATCAAGATTACGGATAGAACCGTAATCTCGTTCCCATATTACAAGCTATGCTTAGTTTGGGACTAGAAAGCGCTGTGTGAAATTAATGGCCTGTAATATTTATTTATTCTGTAATATTTATAATATGCAACAAGTCCCACAGCTCAATTGGTTCCCACCCGAACAAAAATTTGCGTGATTATTATAGATAGAGGTAGATGTTATGTGTTTGGGTGATAGGTATAGTGAGTTTTACGTGTATATTTCAAAATAGTATTCAAGTATTCTAGTTCAAATACTACAATATTTGCTTAGTTTGGGGCTAGATGGTACTGTACTTCTACTAAAATACGTGACTATATCGACGATAAGAACGCGTGGCCCGATGTTGCTATACCAGTTGACAGTTAAATGGTGATTTCTCAATGTTAAGAAACTGCGCACTAGATAGTTATGTAATAATCAATGTTTTAAGATAATATTAAGTTTTTAGTTTTATGGTGTAGGTAACACTTGTAATGTTATTAAATTATTATAAAAACTGTACCTAAATGTTAAATGGATCATCAAAAAATTAATCAGCCCGAGGTTCTTGCCTTTCTCCTTGTGCGCTGGTCGCGATTCCGAACAGGCGGTAGATTTGACGTTTCAAAATTATCCTAAAAATCATAATGAATAAAAATATTTGACTTTGACTTGACTTTGACTTTACTGTGTGAAATTAATGTCTTCTCCTATCTTTTGATCCTTTTTCACTTATGTCGAAAAAGGCGGCTTCTCTATGAACTGTTATAGCGCATCGGGATATCGCGTAAGATCAAAACACACATACACAATACCAGTCCAACTTCGAGGAGTTTACGATGTAGCAAAGTTGTTGTAGTGTGAAATTTAAGTTTGTTACAGCTACAGCTATAAGAAAAGTTTAAAGTCAGTTACACAATTCCACAAGTAATTTCCGCAAACTTTGTTCGGTTCCTAAGCGGTAATTTTTATTCGCTTGCTCAGCTCTCGGGAACTCTAGGGCGCATCGGGTTCTGACTTTAAATGGAGAACATTAGGTCTGACACACACTGAGCCATGAATCCTAAACCATAATACTGCGTCATATTTATGTTACTAATCACATTCGTTCTGGAGCATTCGATGGGGCCCTGGATGGGGCTATGTTGTTATCGTCAGGTGATCGACCATCATTGAAAATTTCAACCAGCTACCGATTTACTTTTCAAAACATGCAGTCCTTGACAGACAGACAGAAAACGTAGACTTAGTAATAGGGTCCAGTCGGCACCCCTTGGGTAGGGAACCTTAAAAATGGGAGGCAAACTATACATTCGTTTGGTAAAAATTGTATAATTTGATTACTGGCGTAGTTGACGCTTCGTGGTTCTGCTACCTTCTCGTAACGCATTTAGTATATTATGTTTTGACCTGCCAGGAAGTTTAAAAACAGTTCCCAAAATATTTTACTTAAAAATCTACTTGAATGTTGTTCTGAAATACGGGCCATGTATTTTCAAACATACGGGTAGCATTATCTGATCGAAGAATGGAGATTATTAATTACATTTTGACATTAGTATTCGGGATTTCCACAGATCGTACAGAGGATTTTTTTTTAAATGGTTTGAGAACATTTGATGGCATTGAAATCTATTGGTTACTAAGTCGAATCCGACAGCAAAAAAAGTTTCCGATCCGAAAACTTTCCGTGTGTTTGAGAATCGCTACACTGGTCTGGGAAATGTATGAGAAATACAAATTTAGCCCTTGCGAGTACGAGTTCTGTTTCGTGTCGAGTCCGTCAAATACCACCTATATCGAAACGAGTATTTTAAAAATAAATATTATTACAGGACATTAATTTCACACAGCGCCATCTAGCCCCAAACTAAGCATAGCTTGTGATATGGGAACTAGTATAGATAGAATACTTATATACTTTTTTTTTGTTAACACATTCTTATCGTACAATACAACACCCAAACACAGAACAAACATCTATATTCATCATACAAATGTTTGTCCTGGGTGAGAATCGAACCCACAACCTACAGCGCAGAAAGCAGTTAGTTACTACCAACTGAGCTATGAGGCTTGTAACTGAGCTGTAGATTTAATTAATAACTAACAAGCCTCGTGCTTGTTAGTTATTAATTAAATCTACATGCACCCTACATAAACCAAATATTCCCTCAGTGTGCGGTGACTTTTCCATCACGCCGGTTGGAGATGGAGCTTTACAGAGCACCTAAATTGTCTTGCAAATAAGGGGTCAAGCTGAAATGCATTTTGCCAATTTGCGTCCGTGGCCATTTCCCGCGTTTTGCGGTCGCCGCGGTTCGCCGAGCGGACGCGCGGGGCAAATCGCTCGCAGGCTCTGGACCACAGGTGGCGTTGGTGAGAAACTGGAATAAGACATTTTATAACGGGAAATTAGTGACCGTTGCATTAATCGAGCCATCAGTCAAAAAAAAAACTTTTTTTTTATTTTCTATGTAAATATTTCTTAGATACTCATACGTAATTCTGACATATAGGAAACGAAAATGAATGATATACAAAAAGATATATGCATCGACCGGGAATCGAACCCGGGCCGCCCGCGTGGCAGGCGAGCATTCTACCACTGAACCATCGATGCTTGATATGATATGTTGAAAATAACCTTTCTAATAAAATTTAACATTTTACATATAACATAAAAATATTTGTATAGTGCTATCGAAATAGGTCTGGTCGTAAGAAACCGAAGACGTTCGATTCACCTTGAACTTGTAATAAGGTGACCGCTTTTCAACAACACTATAAAACGGCTATGAATAAAATATGACCCATTTGACCGTGACGTGGGTCAATATTAGCCGCGTGGGTCAAAAAGAAGATACATTATTTCCTTGTCAATAAATATGCCATCAGTGAGTGTTTGCTGTGTTGTTTCGGTAAATATAACCCTTTCTGTGTACACGGGCCCGACTATAATCATGTTTCGATCCCAAGAGGGTTCAGAAACCGTTATATTCTTTACCGGGTACAGCACAATAGGCTTTGTGTATGTATGAAGGCTCTTGTAGTCGAGAAGGCTCATTCGGACTGTTAACCCCTATTCTGTTGCATCCCTCGGAGGCCGATTGGCGCATCTGTTACACACTGACGTAATTAATAATATACATGTTACATTTATTTTTAAAATCTTCGACGAGGAATCGCTTGAACTTAAGAGCGCGCCCAATGCCAGGAAAAAATCATATTTCACTTGTAGCTGATAATTTCGAGCATTTTAATTAAAAGCATTTTTTTAGTGCAGTATCTATTTATTTTTTTAAAAAGAACTCAGATTTTTTTTCAAAATTCTATTCGATTATTGAAGTACAACAAGGTTTTTCCCAGCTTTTAGTGTTTTTGTTATTGGAATTACTACTTTTGTTACTGTCAAAGAGTGTGTTTCAAAATGCTCCTGTTGCGTAATTTTGGCATTGGGCGCGCTTTTAATCTCATTTACAAGTGACACAACAATTGTAACCCGCGACGGGACTCAGCTTAAATATAGGTAACAACTATAGATAAGTACCATTAAATATAAAAATAATATGACTAGAATATGAATAGCATACAATACAACACCCAAACACAGAACAAACATCAATATTCATCACACAAATGTTTTAAATGATAGATTACATATTTATAGATTGCCAGAGGTTCATAGGTATCCCACTGTCGCGTCTTACGATAATCTATGGCAGGTTTAGGAAATCTATATTATCAACCCAACACAAAAGTATTTATATATTTTTATTTGTACTTTATTGCACACACACACACACAAAAATAAAAGCATAAGATCTTAAGATTATAAAGTATGGCAAAGGCGAGCTTAACCCTAATGAGAGTTTTCTTCCAGCAAACCTAGGTAAAGATAGAAACAAAATTTAAATATAATGGGAAAAGTGTACAACATTAATAAACAACATACATACTCTTAATAATTATGACATAGTTGTAAACGCAATATATTTTTTGTAAGACAAGCTTGACTGCAGAATGCCTCTTCCAGTTCTTCCAGTTCTTCATAGCACAGTGCTAATGTCGAGAGCTCTTCTTACGAGGGTTCCTTTGAACCGTCTCACTCGCCTTTGCGGCTTTGAATGAATGACGCTGTGCATTCGGGAGCCCTGAAGTTCTCGGTACATCGGCGAGGCTGTCTTTTGCAGCGGTCTATTTGAGAGCGATTCCAGAATTCAAGCTAGGAGAAAACCGAAGCATGCAATTAAATAAATATTACAGGACGTTAATTTCACACAGCGCCATCAAGCCCCAAGCTAAGCATAGCTTGTAATATGGGAATTAGATTACGGATAGAATACTTTTTTTTTTGTAAATACATACGTACTGTATTAAGCAACACCCAAACGCAGAACAAACATCTATATTTAACACACAAATGTTTGTCCTGGATGGGAATCGCACAACCTGCAGCTCAGAAGGCAGTGTTACTACCAACTGAGCTATGAGGCTGTGTTAAATACAAATACAGTACAAAGATTTATTTCGATGTCATTTTACCGTATTAATAGTATGGCCTTTTTTAATGAACGACGGGGAAGCGCAGGGAAGCCAAAGACCATGCTTGAATGCCAAGCATTCAAGCATTCAAGCTTTGGCCTGGTTTCAAGCTATGATAAGGCGGTGGAAGCGCACTTCACCTGGAATCCTCAACAGTCTGAGAAACTCACTATATTACTTCTAAATGCCGGAACACAACAATTTGGAATTGTTGTTATGGAGACAGAGTTAGTTAAGACGGTGGCAGCTAGCCAGGTGGACTTAAACAAAGTTCTACCACCAAAAAAACCAAGCAATATATAGTATTTCCCCTGGGGAGTGAACCCGGGAACTGACACCGGTAGGCGAACCACAGACCACAGATGCCGTTGAATGGGTCAGCTCTTTACCTTAAAACTTACGACCTATCCAGAAGTTGCCTATTAACTTTCTTCTTGAAGACAATAGGGTCGTAACACAGTGGATAAACAGACGCTGGGAGCGTATTCCAAGTATTTGCAAGTTCCTTATTTATTTTAATTCATAAAACCTACAGCAGATATTTAATCTCTATCATAAACATAATATAAATAGATTACAGCCAATTACAGGTCTTCACAAATAGCAACAGTATAGATAAAAAATGTGAACACTATAACTCTACGTGTAAATTCATCACTTCAAATAACATTTGGAGATAGGTATAATCATTTGAATCGGACGTGCCAATTTGAAATAGACGACGAACAACGTTCGTATGGAAGAATTGTACTACTGCACTGAGACTTTTTATTTGTTTCATTTCATTTATAAATTTTACTTTAAACAATCAGATTATACAATGATATAGTGTGACAATTTATGGACCAATAGTTATTGATCCATTGATAAAGGTAATTTTTGTGATATTTTTTGTAATGCCGCCGCGTGGCGGATCGTAAAGGTCTGGAGGCCTAGTACGTAATACGAAATATCATTTAGCCGGTGACGATTTGCACACTTTTCGATACACAAAGTTTTTTTTTTGGATGGATCTACGTTTGATTTTTGTAGTTAGGCCTCTGACACTAGCATTGCTATTCTCAATTATATAATATTAAATATACTTCCCGTACGCTTGAGAATAACTACACATGTCAATTCAATACCAGGATGCCTACGGCTTAGCAAGCCTGATCCGAGTTCGATAATCGAATCCAGGCTCTTCCTGGAAGCCAACAACTTAATAAGTACAATCATAAGCTAACCGCCTCTGTGGTCTAGTGGCTCAACCCACCGATTTCAGATTTAAAGGTTCCGGACTCGATCCCCAGGAGCAATATTGTGCTTGGTTTAGTTGGTGGTAGGATTTTGTTTAAGTCCGCCTGGCTAGCTACCACCAACTTACCTAATTCGGTCGCCATAAAAACAATACTTAAAAAAAAAACTGTGCTCCGGCAATTAGATGTAAGATAGCCAGTTCCTCAGTTTGTGGAGGATTCCGTGTGCGATGAATTGGTGGTATGCTAGGGGTGCAAGCCACCTATTTTCGTTTCCCCTTTCAGCTTGATTGGCTCAATCAACCGATCAAATGAGAGCGTCGGCGTTTATTAGGTTCGTAGTAGTTCGTCGAATAGGTGCATTGTTAGCGCTATTTTCGCGGCATTACTGCCAAAACCCTCACAGCTCAGTTGGTAGTAGCCTTCTGCGCTGTAGGTTGTGAGTTCAATTCCCAACCATGACTTGATTTGTGTGATGCTATAGCTATAAACTAAGCTATGCTTAGTTTGGGGCTAGATGGCGCTGTCTGAGATATATTTTATACACAGTGCTAACTGTTCCGTATTGTCGAATTAATTCTAGAATCTCATGAATTTTACTTCATGGGAAAGCATACCTCTCTCAAAGGTAGAAAACTCTTTTAAGGGTTGAGCTTTCTGTCTATACATTTTCCTATGCCATGTTTTATAAGATCTATATCAAGTATTCTATCCGTAATCTAGTTCCCATATAACAAGCTGAGCTTAGTTTGGGGCTAGATGGCGCTGTGTGAACTTAATATCCTGTAATATTTATCTTTAATAAAAAATTACAAGAATTAAGATGGAACTTCTGAGGGTAAGTACGATTTTTGGTAAATCGTGTCATTTAAACACACTGCGGATTCAAAAACGTGTAGGTAACTCGCCACTGCATTGTTAATAACCACAATATTTTTCATAGTTGTTTTTCCATATCGAACCCATTTGGAAAATCGGACAGGCTAAATCTTGAGTAACGTTTTCTCAGTGGGAACCAATTTAGAAAATAAAAACAATGAATATCAAAAATACGGTTCAAATTAGTTTACATGTCGGCGTTGATGAATACACAATGCGTTTTGAACTTTCATTTTGCCATAAATCGTATTTAAATGTGCCCTAAATTAAATATAATCCTTAGCCCGCTTATGATTCTTTTCACAAAACAATTCCAAGTTCATAATCACTTGGCTTTTTCCGCGAACTCTTGAGACCCGACTTAAGGCAAGGTACACATTAAAGAACCGCCTTCATATAAAACCTCATTATCGAGGCCTAATTAGCAATTATCTTCTGGCGTTCCAATTAACTTGCACAAAAGGCAAGTTCATGGTATTTATCAATGGTTTCTGTGCCCGTGACAATTTAAATTTCTCATTTACACGGGCATTGAAATAATATGTAGGTGTTGATTTCGCCCGAGGCAGGGGGAATTACGGAGCGGTTAAAATTACAGTGGCATTAAACCGTTTTCATTTGTAAAATTGGCTCTTGTGTTGTGTATTTTTATGGTATTGCATGCAGAGTTTGCACATTTTTTGTAAAGTAACAGACAAATGACTTTTTTTCCCTTTGTCGATTCTCCTCTGATCAGAGTGGGAATCTTATGAGGATCACATACTAGGGGGTATTCAGAGACGCACAACTTACGTCACAACAAGCGTCATAACTCTGCCTTCTGCGCTGTAGGCTGTGGGTTCGATTCCCACCCAGGACATACATTTGTGTGATGAATATAGGTGTTTGTTCTGTGTTTGGGTGTTGTATCATATATTACGTATGTATTTACAAAAAAGTATTTTATCCGTAATCCAGTTCCCATATTACAAGCTATGCTTAGTTTGGGGCTAGATGGCGCTGTGTAAAATTAATGTCCTGTATTATTATTTTTATTTTTATTTTTTTGCGTTTGACACATGTCCACGGTTTGCAAGTAGACAGTATTCAATACGTGACAGGTTGCAAGCTCATTGCCGCTTATCAGAGTTGCAATTTTTTTGGTGCAAATTAATGAAACAGCAGAAGGTTACCTGTTTGATAAGACAGCAATCTGTACTTCGTATGCGCGTTCGTGATTTTTCGAGAGCTTGCTGACCGCGCGCAATCGCACTTGCGCTATGCTGCCAAAAAAAGAGCTAATCTGAAGAGTGCCTGAAGATTCATTATAATCGTTCCATCTCATTACTATACCTGGAAATCAGGCGTGAAACTTTCATCATTACATGTACTAAGTACCTATGTACTGTACTAGAAGCCAAAACAAATGGCCAAAACGAAATCAAAACAGAAATATATTAGCTCTATTGTATACAACTCAGCGTGTACACAAAGCGTGTATGACAAATATTGAATAGTTTGTAAATAACAATTTAAGATTTACTTACTTATATATTAACTTGTTACCATACCATACCATACCTTCTTTTTTGAGCGTAATTTTTCAGTACCCAGTTAGTCTTAGAACTTATACTCTTTATTAATTTATGTAAAATATGGGTATCAAATGAAAGGTTTCTGATTCTAATAAAGTAACAGTAACATATCACTACTCAATTCTAAATATAATGTAAACATTTTAATAAGACTAAAACCAGCAGACGCTGGTTACAGATAAATCGATTACCAGGGGATATCCCTGGTAATCGAACCTAGGATCTTTTGATCTGATACCAGTAGGCGAACCACTCTCGATTTGCTAGCACCGTGCCACAAGAATGGTGTTCAAGGATGGTAGGAAGTATCGAGTAGTCTTTGCCTACATATCGAAACCATGACTGTGTTAATATTTATCTGTCGAGCTTGAGTGTTGTTTTACGTGACCTTTACCGTTAGCAGTGATTTCATAAAGATAATTCATCACTGCTGCGTGAGCGAAAGTTCAGCTAGATACTCGGGGCGATGAGGAAAGTTGAGCTAGATACTCGGGACGATGAGGAAAGTTCAGCTTGCAGTTCAGCCACCTGCTGCGAGGACGTACACATAAGTCAGGTGGTACATCCCGTGCTCCAGTTACCCTACCTTGATGTACCTAACTTTGTTACGTTAAGCGTATGAAATATGTTTTTTTTTATAATTGTAAGACGGAGTTAGCTTGGCCTTCATCTCACCTGGTTTTTTTTTTCAAGTTATAAGGTTGAAGGTGTAAGCGCATTTCACTCGGAATCATCAGAGGAACTGGCTATCTTACCGCTAAATGCCGGAACACAAAAATTTCATAATTGTTGTTATGACGACAGAATTAGGTAAGATGGTGGTAGCTAGTCAGGCGGACTTAAGCAAGCAGTTTATAAAATGATATAGAAAATATATATATATAACGATAAGGATCGCATAAGTTTATATAACCGCCTCTGGTCTAGTGGTTCGGGCACCGGTGTCAGATCTAGAGGCCCCAGAGGCGGTTCGATCCCCAGGCGAGTACAATATTGTGCTTGGTTTAGTTGGTGGCATAATAGTCATTATAGTCATAATAGTCAATTTATTGGTAAATATAGATTTACAGGTCATAATAATATAAAAAATATCTTATTTTAACAATATTAAAAAATATTGCAGATAAAAAAAAAAAACATTATAAAAATTAAACAATAAAATTAATAAATTAGGTAATTAATTCGTTAAAGTCATAGAATGCCTTCTCCACGAGCCATGACTTGAGCTTTAATTTAAAACTTAAAAGACTAGAAGCGCTTGTTACATGCTCCGGTAGACGATTATAGACGGTAGGTCCCAGCACGTGAATGAGTTTCTCCGATTTGGTAAGTCTGTGCGTGGTGGTAGGACTTTGTTCAAGTCCGCCGGGCTAGCTACCACCATCTTAACTTGACAATAATAATTCATATTCATCGTAATCTACTTCCTATATTACAATCATTGCTTAGTAGTAGTAGTAGTTGTTGTTTTTTTTTAACGTGGGGCGAATTTTTAATTCTTGTAATAACATCATCAGATGGCAGGGGCTAGCTAGAAAAAAAAAAGAACAAGTAGAACAGAAACAAGCTGGCTTGTAGTTTATACACTACGTTTTTTGTACTATTTCGTTTGTTTTGACATATTGTAAATGTCTAAATGTTTACTTTAGTCACTTGACGAAGGTTTGTGTCACGAAGCAAATGTCAAATGTCAACACAAACGTTAATTGGTCTCGTCAAACAAATCATATGCGCCCAGACTAGAGGGGTTTACTGGTCGACACTGAAGAGTTCCACTATCCATCTCCTGGCTCCATCATCAGATCAGCTTCAAGATACCAAATAATAGTTTTGTCATCCGAACTAATACATACAAAGTTTCATTTCGATACGACCATTAGATCTAGATTAAAATTTACTTCTTACATTTTTACATTGTGTTTTAGTTACAAGTAATGTTAAAATGAGGGACCTGTGTTGGTTTTCAGCTACCGTTAATTTAATGAATACAGAAACGAAAACCGCAAATAAGTTCTTTTAATAATAAAATACGAGTAAACAACAAAAACCCCGAAATGAAACTTGAAACACGCCGAAATCATTCACAACCAAGCGAATAACGAACATACAGACAACGGTACATATTAAAGTTTCACATGTCAATACCATTTGCGTTACGAACGTGGGCCGTAAAACAAAATTCGGATCAACGGTTTTTACAATTTACGATTCATGTACGATATTTTTTATTATTTGAAATTAGTCTAGTAATTTAATGATAATCTAAACTTGTATAGGTTTTCAAAGCAAGATTAAACTAAAAATATAATTTGAGTCGTATTGAAACAGTTATTTTGTTCTATGGTTGTATGTATTTATTGCATTCACAGCGCTTCTTTTTTTTTTTTTTTTTATTTGTTTCTTCGCATGCATCTGAATTTATGTTTCAATCAAACTTTGATCGCGGATGATTTATATTCGACTGATGTATTTTTATCTAATTTGATAACAAAAGCAATGAGTATCATTTGCTACTTATGTTTTATGCTACATTTTGAACTTATTATGTTTTCGATGGAAATCTATCGTTTATTATTGCGTATCGTATCGCTCCGTGTAAAGGAATATGCGGTGCAATGCATTTTATATATTGGCAAACAGCTTTTCACGTTGTAGTGAGGTAAGTTGGGTAAGTTTGATGCCCTTACTGAATGTCTGGGAGTCTCTTCAGAACGTGTTCAGACTTCTAGGAGGTAACACGTAGGCTGGACTAGGTCTTTAGGTATAGAATATGAATATACGTTTAAGTACCTTTTGTGCTTTGAAGTGTTTGCATAGCATAGCTTGCTCCATAGTAGACCTCAAACTTACCTACGCAAGATTCCAGGTCAGCAGCTGACCTGTATCAAATAAAGCAAAAATAGCAAGTAAAAAGGTAAATGTATAGTAGAATTATACCAACATAGAGATCCGTGCATTTAGAGTCACGCCTATTTCCCGGTTAAACGTTGAATGTACAATAAACCGACCTAAATACCTTCCAGAATAGGATTTAAGCTTGCACCATCATAGACCTCATAAACGTTATAAATCGACCTTAATGTTTTTAAGAATATTAATAAAATGAAATATATATTAAGAGGACATTAATTTCACACAGCGCCATCTAGCCCCAAACTAAGCATAGCTTGTAATATGGGAACTAGATTACGGATATAATACTTACATAACTTTTTTTTGTAAATACATGCGTACTATATGATAAAACACCCAAACACAGAACAAATATTTATTTTCATCACACAAATGTTTGTGCTGGGTGGGAATCGAACCCACAACCAAAGGCGCAGAAGGCAGAGTTACTACCAACTGAGTTATGAGGCTCGTTTAAATAGGGTTCATAGACACTTTCAAACCTCAACGTTGCCTAGGCAAGTTTCCAGGCCAATAACTGACCCAAATTTAATACAGCAAAAACGTAAATGTACTGTAGAATTATACGTACATAGAGATACCTACATCCGTGTATTTAGAGTCACGTTTCCCGGTGGGGCAGACCAGACAGACACCAGATGTAGAACATTTACATGCGATTCAAATTCAGCAGCGTAAAAACATGCATAATTTATTTCATCAGTCGGGAAACCTCGCGGACTTCTTGATACTATTTCCTGGAGTTGTTTGTAATATAATGTTGACAAACAAACGCCCATGCTCTGAGGGTCTGCAGCAAGTTTGAATAGGATTACTTTCGGTTTTGAAAGAAATTTTGTGTTTATAAGGGTGAAATTCGCGACAGTAACTATACTACTTTAAACTAATTACAACTGTATTTTGGAATTCAAAGGTCTTTAGGTTGCTGAACTACCTAAAGGCTTACGTGATAAATTTTGACAGTGTTTGTTTTGTTTGTGTGTGTAGAAAATGTCTGTCTGTTAGTTTTCGCAAGTTTCACTTTCCAAAAAAATTTAACCTCTTTGTGCTAGTAGTGTGCGAGGCTCTTGAGCCGGAGGTTCTAAGGTTCAAATCCCGGGTGTGGCACATTTTTTTTTCACACATTGTTAGAAGGACATTATACGCTTGAATATCTTGATTGTCGGATAAGTAAGATGATTCAGTGCTTTGAAGGCATGCTAAGCCGTCGGTCCCGGATTTTGCTTAAATTAGTGGTCGCTCCAGAGCCTTGTTAGACGCCAATGGCGGCGGCTTGTAAAGTTTGACACCAATGCTGTTATACAGCCCACATAAAGCAACAAAGCGTCTAGCCTATTCAACTACAATTTACTACAATTCAGCAATCAAACCGGCCAAGTGCGGACACACACTGAAGGTTTCCGAACCTCGTAAAAAAATAAAAAAAAATCTTCGATATGTCGAAAAGTACACTCATAAGGTCCATGAGATTCAACCTGCTAATAGATAGACGGACGGATGGACGGACAGCGGAGGCATAGTGATAGGGTCCCGTCGTCACCCGAAGTGTCGTCACCCGTGGGTACGAAAACACAAAAACAATTGAATGCGGATCTTGCCTAGAACGCCCACCGTAATACTCGTAGCTTCGTACACAAGCACACAAATGAGCATCTGAACTTTTTACTCGACCTAAAGTCGGAGGTTGACCTTAATTATGCTCGTGACCTTTCTGTTTCTTGCTGCCGTTATTAGTGCAAAGGTCGCACGATTATGGTTTTTGTAGTGCTCGCTGCTTATGCTCACCGCAATGTGGGTTTGAGCAGTAAATTGTTGTTTGTAGTTTCTGAAGCACAAAAACATATATCAAGTAATTAATTCAGTGAACTTTGTCTTAAGACGTGTTCTGATAAAAGATGGGGTAATCTACTCCCTGGTGCCCCGGTCACCAGGGTCAGAGGTTACGGCTGAATGACCAACACAACAATGATGATTGAACCACCTGGCTAGCGACCACATTCCAGTTGAAGTAAAGCACCATTCCCGTGGTCTCTCGATACGCAGGAGAGTCAGTGCTTGATCTGGCCTAGAACAAGATAAGCCTAAGTCAAAAGCTAACCCGTCATTTATAAAAAAAAAACGATTTGCTTTAAAAATATACCGACAAAAAAAGCATTGCCATTTCGTTTAACATAATATTAAACGCAGTTCATTCTTATCATCCTCTGGAAATTTTCTAAAATGCATCAAGGTACAAAACAACCAGCGAGTAGGTACAATAGGAAGCTGCCATGGACATTCAACTTCCATACAAACCTTTAGTTTGAGCTGTACCTAGAATGAAAATTTAAATATTTATTTGCCTATATACTCCTTTCATACACAGCCATACACATCATTCATATGGGTAGGATATTAATAGAAGGAAACTTTTAATGGGTAAGGCTATAAGGTTCGCAAGCTGTGCGTATTTAACAAAGCGATGGGTGTTATACTACACTCACGGTGTGTTTTTCATAGAGATCGGTATACTCAGCACCCAACGAGATTTTTATTTTTTTATTCTACGACGAGGATACACTTGGCCTTCATCACACCTGATTTCTAGGTATGATCAGACCGAGGATGGAAGTGCACATTACCCGGAATCCTCAACAGACTGATGAGCTCCAAAAACCTTTAAATGCCGGATCACAACGATAATTTAAAATTGTGATAATGGTGACGATGGCAAAATCTCGTTACCTATTTGGAGCCCTGGTTACGTTATCAAGTATACAAATACAAATAATTTATTTCACTTAATCTAACATAGAAACATGTTTCATGGTTTGAGACTCTCTTTTAAGTATGAAGATACCTGTGTTAGAGTCCCTCTTCCGTAATTTTAAATTAAGTTAAAATAAATAACAAAAAACATGATCAACAAAAATAAAATTATCCAAAGCTAAAACAAGGGAAGTGTTTGGGATTGGATGGAACTAATAAACGAAGACTGTCAGTCAGTCACGACGATATTGTTTTGATAGAACCTAATATATGGGGTAGTCTGAAAACCAGCCCTGCGTAGACCTTTACTAACGCAGAAAAGTGCTGATGGCTACCCCCTTTGCTAATTGTTTAATTGTTGTTGTATGTCTGTTCTTTGTATTTATTTATTTATTTATTTAGCAATCAGTTATTTCTGTATTGTATTGTACTCGTATATAGAATCGGTTTCCAATATCAGTGCACTCTGTATCATGTTCTCCAACATTGTAATGTTATTGCTGGCTGTTTGTTATGCACGGCCACTAAAACTGTTTGATGGCTTGAAAGTGTGCATTTTACACAGCGTTCCTGCAGTTTATTTTTAACGGATTATAAAAAACTAGTAAAACGCGTCTACATCCAGTGTGTCATCAAGTTTACTTTAGACTTGAAACAGTTCCTGCTGAGGGAATGTCACTCAGTTGAGGACTACTTAAATCGCAGTTTCTAGCATCTAAGAAATGATCTTTTTTTTATTGTATGATGGGGAAGCGCTTGGCCTTCATCTGACCTGGTAACGCGTAACTGGTAACAATATTTTTTAGAATTGCTGTTATGGCGACATAATTAGGTAAGATGGTGTTAGCTAGCCAGACGGACTTAAACAAAGTCCTACCACCAACCAAACCAAGCACAATATTGTACTCCCCATGGGGATCGAACCCGGGACCTCTGGATCTGAACTCGGTAGGTTAAACCACTTGACCATAGAGGCGGTTTCTGTACTTGTGTTACTTTTCATCACCAATTTTAAAACCTAACCTAACCCTACCAAGCGGTGATTGGTGATGATGGCAATGCCCATCTATACATACTATCGCGATCGGCGAATTGTCGTTATCACCTTCGGGGAGGCTGTTACGGTTACGTGATCTAGTCGTAAATTATCGATAGCCCACGAGTATATTTATTTATTCATCAAACTAGCAGCTAAAAATATAGTATAAAAACGAATTAAGTTAACGGTGAGCTAATAATAAGTTTTCACGAGTAAAGACATTATAAGAATAATGAATGTAAAATTTAAATGTATCTAATTTTCTTTAGTATTTTAAGTATAAGTAACATTACATTGCAATCATCTTCTCGCCGAAGAACTCCGTTCAGCCGCTGCCCTGCCGAACTGACGCTAGTGCAGAATAAGCCAAGTTCAAATAGCTTAGTTATATTCAGTTATAAACTTATATTTCGGATACTAAAGTGCAATAAGTTCTGACCACCCTAGAAGGAACCACCACTAAAGGAGTTTCACAAAAGTTTTTGGATCTTAATGCTTGTTTCAGGTTCAGATAATATTTATTGCATAATGGGCTTACATTGATCTTAATATAGTCCTCCATATTTAGCAATGCAATAATTAAAAGCACGCAATATAAACCTTAAAAAACTAAAATTATGTGATGTCAAATTATATGAAGTAGATATGTCTAATTAGATACAAGCAATAATTATTATATAATAGATTATAGATTGTTGAAGATGAAGTCATATTTTAATATATTACAATTTGTCATTTAAATAATAATTAATTGTGTATTTTTTATATTTAACTTTTGATTTAAATATGTTATAGTCTAGTTCCGACTCCAATATAACCTTTGGTAAAAGATTGTAAATCCTAGGCGCCATGCAAAATATTATTTGATTTAAGTATGCGGTTTCCATGAGCAATTACGCATGTAACACGTGTTGAGGCTTATCGGGTTATCGTGTTGGCATAAGGATATCATCGTACACTGTTTCCAATTCATTATTATTATACAAAAAAAATCCAATGAATCTGTTTGGCAAACTTGTAAAAATATAAAAGTTAAATAAAAAACAAAACGTCATTGCATCGACCGGGAATCGAACCCGGGCCGCCCGCGTGGCAGGCGAGCATTCTACCACTGAACCATCGATGCTCGTGTTGATGAAGTAGAAATTGTGTATCACAAGGAGTTTCAACAAGATTTTTATTATTACTTCAGTTGTTTAAGGCTAAAGATGACGTCATCATCAGATTCCAATGCGTCTGGTTATTATAGTGTTTGTTAATACATTGTTCCTTGTAAGTTTACAAATGTTATTCTTCATTGCTTCTTTTTTAGTCGGAGGTTAAAAATATCACTTAACATCCTGTAAACTCGATATTTGATTAGAACGTGCAACACTTATGAACAAAAGCCGTGTATTTAATATGTAATCCTGGGACGGGGCAACTTGCGGAAATTATTACTCGCTCGTCTTACAAATTACCGACCCGAGCGGTTCTGTCACTCACAATCTGCTTGCTATATGAAAATGAGCTCTGTTGCTATAACAGTAATATATAGGTCGGGGTAATAATAGTAGGTATGTGGATAAGAAATGCAGATGCGACACTTTTAGCACATCCTCTCTCAGATCAAAATCAAATCAATTGATATGCGTTGCATTGAACCCGTCTTGGCACTTTTGCACCTTACAATATCCTGGTTCTTCCTACGACAGAAAGTCTATAAAAGGCATTGCGAAGAGGTAGGGTATTGTTATGTATATTTGAGATTAAAGCCTCTTACAACTGATAGTTTGACAAAACTCTATAAAAGGCATTTCAAATATATTATATAAAATCGTAGTAGACTGATTGACTGACAATCAAGGCACAGCCCAAACCTGAGGTCCTAGAGACTTGATACTCTCAATGCAGGTTTTTTCGCGCCACTATCTTGGAGTCTTCAAGTCCAGAGTGAGCAAGCGTGCTCCATCTTATAGCACCTCCTTACTTGCTTTTCAAGTAGGTTGGTGGTCAAACGCTTTTCTGTTACGGCGTGCTAAGAAAGGATTTTAGGAAATTTCACTAGTAGGTATCCTATGTATTACACATGTCTTTATAGAGTATCGAATTGTGAAACTGTAGCCGCATATTCATTTATCTGAGCTAATCCTCAAAGTGCCCTAGTACTTAACCCTTACTGTAGATAGACGGGTAAGCAACAAACATAAGTCAGGCGAGGCCTCCACACACAGAGCTTCTATAGTTGGGATGAAAGGCTGACCCTCAAGTTTTCTATCGCTGAAAAGAGGCGTCCATCACATATATCATTCGTGGCGGGTACTTGGCAACCCGGGTACTCGGTAACCCGGGTAACTCGGTTACACGAGCTGCCGTCGGTTAATTTACAGCGCTCCGTACAAATTAATATCTCTGATTTGGACCCTTGTCAGCGGAGGCCGTGAGACCCGACCCCTTCAGGGAAAACGGCTCAAGATATGGATTTACAGCGGGAGCTAGCCTCGTAATCCACCGTGGCTGTGTAATGATCTTATATGATTCTACATTATAGGATTTTTATGTCTTTCTAACCATATAAATACGCAAATAAATATTGAGACAACAGCGGTGTGCAATATGCGTGTGAGTTTTCATGAAGTGCACATATGAAATTTGGTGAAATTATACGCAATTTTATGGAAGATTAATAAATTTGTAATAATTGGTGTTCTTTTTTCATTGAGCTTAGCTTCTTCACTATAGCCACCTTGCACGCTTTGCATAGAAAATGCTTAAATTTTTAACCAATTGGTGTATCTTGTGTCAATAACATTTTGTAAATGTTGTCACCAAGTGCAATCACTTGGTCACTTGGTGTTGGGTGTTGTATTGTATGATCATCAGTTAGGGCTGGTCCGGCGGCTGATTCGGCCGAGGATCACAAAAGGAGCTAATATAGTGGCCGCGACAGACCTTAACTATTTGAGCCTTTTGAGGTCGAGAGGGTCTCCTTGGGTCCGGAGGAGCCCTGGGGGATTTCAAAAATCTTGCGGGGCTTTTGATTAAAACGACACGTGACCCAAGGGCTGGCTCTTATTTGCGCCAGCGAATTAGCATAGCTATTCAGCGTGGCAATGCAGCTAGTGTATTGGGCACGCTTCTGTCTGGTACGGGTCTGAAGCAGTTAAAGTACCTATAGACGGTTTGTAATGGTCCGTAGGTAATCCAAATGCCTTCCTTGTACATATTACAGACATAAATTATAGCAAAAAAACTCTTAAATTACTTAATGCATACAAAAACATTTAAGTACCGAATAAAATGCTAGGTACATTTACAATACACTTATTGCTAGTACAATTATCAGTATTAACATGCATGAGTATAGAAAAACATAACAGTTCTATAATGGTCTCACGTGACCCGTATGCCACCGTACGGTGCGATCGATATAGTCTATATATGTCAGCTTATATATTATTTCTCAGTAGGTAACTACATTATTGTTCTGTACTAGCTTTTGACCGCTTGAAGTAGGAACAAATATGTACACATACTTGCGTTTTTTTTTGTGAGCGTGATGTGATTAATGTGATTTCTAAGAAACATGCATTGTATGGACGTGTGTGAGGGCGCCTGTGTCTTCCATAACTTCAAAAATTACGTTTGTTACCTTAGTTGTACGTTAGTTAGTTTGGTATTACCGTGGTCGCTGAACGATGTCTAAATAGTTTTACAGCGATTATTTAATGAATACATTTATTTTACTCGATTGTCAATAAATAATAATAACGAGAATCATATAACCGCGTATATGTCAATACAAAAAAAAAATTGCTTTTCTACTTCTTAACATTGTTTGATTGTGTTTTTTTTTTAATTAATCAACACAACACGGGCAAAAATAGGTTCAAACATCTTATTTTTGCCTGTTTTAATCACTTTATAAGGTACCTATCTCAACCAGTCATGTTTTTGCACTAAAACTGTATGACTTTTCAAAGTCAATATTTTTCCACCAAATACTTTATCGAACATAATGAAACATTTAAACCTAAAATTCAAGTGATTGACACCCATAACAAAGCATAATTTAGGGGGTGAAAAGAGCCCCGAAACGTAAATTTTATCAAAAAATGTACCTATTAATCTCACGAGCAGCACCCGTCTCTGTCGGACACATAGGGCGGCTGCAGGGAACGCTGAGATACATTTGCTACCTTCAACACGAAAACAGTTTCGGTCTATATTTTTTCCAAATCATAGGGGCTATACGCGTTTGATATCTGCACGTAAATGTTCTTTGGAATCGCTCCTCCTGATCGCTTATTTCCTCCACTTGGGCTCATATGAACAGATGGCGCTGGTCGCATTCTGAAACTAGTGACGACATATTAATCTTTGCTAGCTCTGCCGCTCTATCTATGTCGCATTAGCTATGTTTCATTACTGGTGATATAAGTACAGGGCTCCGATTCTACTTAACCAACCGAAACTGGTGGTTCGCTAACCGGTGTCAGATACAGAGGTCCAGGGTTCGATTCCCAGGGGAGTACAATGTTGTGCTTGGTTTGGTTATGGTAGGACTTTGTTAAAGTCCGCCTGGCTAGCTACCACCATCATACTTAAGTCTGTCGCCATAACAACAATTTTAAATTGTTGTGTCCCGGCATTTAGAGGTAATATAGCCAGTTCCTCAGACTGATGTGGATTCCGGGTAAAATGCGCTTCCACCGTTGGTTTTATAATAACTTGAAAATAAGAGAGATGAAAGCCAAGTGCTTCTCTATCGTATAATGAAATAATTACGTTTCAGTTCAGTTCCGACTTCAATATAGAATATCATATAATTTCGGTTACCTGGATGACGTATTTTTTTCAGATGGACGGACAGACAGATAGACAGATAGATAGAAAGATAGACAGACAGACGCGTGATCCTATAAAGGGTCCGTTTGTTCCTTACTTTTGAGGTAATACACCCAAAACGCTTCAAGTAGGCCTATAATATTTGAAGGGTTCCGTCGATTTTTCCAGGATCATATCATCAGATCCTGACCTGATGACGATGAGATCACCTGGGAAGTATACCGACCCTAAACATTCCAACGAATTGAGATCTTTCTCCTTTTTTAGAAAGTCGGTTAAAAAAAGTAACGAACATGCAAACAAGCTTTCACATTTTATAATGTTATATTACGTTATGAAAGATGTTCGCATCGCTTTGATGTCTCGTAATCTAACCTAAATCCTTTATTGCGTATGTACAGAATACCTATATTACTTTCTAGCGCCCAAGTAACGCTTTGCGAAGATCAAAGCTTTCCAAAGAAAGTTCCACTCGGGAGATGTTTTGTTGGAAAACAATTTGAATTATGCTCAATGACTCGAAATCCTGAGAATGTAATGCGAGTCTCTGGCGGCAGAAACGAAACTTTGACAATTAATTAAAAGTTTTAAGAAACGTCTACCCTTTCGCATCGGTTTCAGTCTTAGAAATGTTCCGGACCGTTCCTTGTAACTGTGAAGTAGGCTGTATCCAGCGAACAATCTATCAACTTGATTCGATACAGTGCTTCGGTTCCGCTCAACTTTGTGAACTTTGTATGTAACTATGACTGCAGCTCGGACTCAACTCACTGTTCTATGATGCTGATAACCTGTTTTCTCGGATTTTCTCTAACACATCAACAGCCCATTAGTGTCCACTGCTGGACAGAGCCTCCTACAAAACTGGAGGGTTTTGCCATCACCTCGCTTGGCAGGCGGATTGCTGATCGCAGTTAAAGTGTAGAGAATACACAGATGGAAGCTCTTCTTCTGGTGAGATCCCTAAGTCGGCTTTTACGAGATCCACGTGCTGAGTTGGGTTGATTCTTAGGATAAAAATGAAAAGAGTCTCCTAGACCTGTGCTACATCGTCGCCACAGTATCGCTTTCCATCAGGTGAAATTTTAGTCAAACGTAAGTTTATCACGTTAAGAGTCTATGATACGTGAAATGGCTAAGCTTCAGCGATCATATCTTCCACAATACTGTAGCATTTACTTTGAAAATAATATCTGTTCAGGATTGATGATAGTACGCTAGTGTTTCGAAAACACGATTACATATAATTTTCTCGAAAAAAAAATCCAAAGTTGACTCTAATTTGTACCAAAAATGTTCGCCATTCAATTAATACGCCCAATTAGGCCTTTTCACTTTGTACACACTTTGTTGTACACACGTTGTAGACACTTTGTACAGTAAATAAACACAGTATACAACCGACGGTCGGTGTTTTAGATTTTCAAAATTCCAAATTCAAAATTTAACGTTTTACCGTAAAAAAAACAAAACGTAGAAATAAGCGCATATTTCTGTCATAAGCGCCGTGGTTGAGCGCACAGCAATGTCACCTTTATTATTACTTGATCTTAGTTCGAAACTAGAGTAAAGTTGCATTGAGTTGCTAATCTGAGGTACTATAGACCGTCAATGAAGAAAAAAAAAACAAATGTAAGTAACTTTATTCATAATATTGGAATATTTTTATTGAATAGTAAAGTCTGAAAGCCAGAAATCCTTATTTATTCGGATGCTCTTTACCAAACGATTGTTGACATAGGCGCGTAATTATTGTTGGAGCACATTTCGGCGAAAACTGATGCTAACTGAATGTTCCAGCAATTACCACATCCTGTAGAGTGAAGTAAGGCGAAACCTTAATTGGACCCATTCAACTGAATTCGTATCTACTCGCGAATTTCATTGCGGTCAGCGAATACGGCTTGATTCGAGGATTTTCAAAACCTGCATCAAAACTAAACACAATAATTAATAAACAGTAGCGAAAATAGTTTGAAATAAAAATTGTGGAAATATAAGGATTGTCTTTGGAAGTGGATCATGTGCGACATTCGGAATTCAAATCTCTATGTTTGTTAGGCTGATGATATTGTATTTATTTAACATAACGTTACATTCATAACAGGCAAGTCAGTAGTTTAAATTTTATATTCTTAGATCTATGCTAGTTTCAATATTTATAAGCTATTGCTAGGACGCTTTGGTAGAACTGGCACGGTCCGCGCTACATAAACTAGCTTTTGCTGGCGGCTTCGTCCCTCGTGGAACCCAGTTTTTTTTTCGTCTATAATCTGCTTATTAGCGACGGCCAATGACAGACGTGTCAATGTTGACAATTTTTATTTTGTTACGACGGGGAAGCGCTTGGCCTTCATCTCACCTGGTTACAAGTTAAGATAAGGCCGTCGGTGGAGGCGTACTTCACCCGGAATCCTCAACAAACTGAGGTACTGGCTATCTTACCTCTAAAAGCTGGAATAGAACAATTTTGGAATTGTTGTTATGGCAATAATATGGTTGTAGCTAGCCAGGCGGATTCCAACAAAGTCCTACCACTAACAAAATTATGCACAATATTGTACTCCCCCTGGGGATCGAACCCGGGACCTGTGGATCTGATACCGTTAGGCGTACCAGAAAAGCGGTTAAAACTACTACACTGCAGGTACGCTGAACATATAACGCAAAAAAGCCGTAAAACGTACAGTTTAAAGTTGAGCGGATAATAACTTAATCTGGGTTCATATATCCTCGGCGTGGTATTCAAGCGGGTACATAAATTGCGGCGTGTGTGAAAAATGTGGCCGTTCCCGGTGAATATATGATCTTGGCTTCAGGAGTAACGCAGCGGACCTTCTTTATCGATGCTCAATTGTAAACTTGTTACTTAGTATCCTTTACGGTGCCTTGTTCACGAACTTTTCAGTTTTTGCGAGAAATTCTGATTCTGTATGTATTTAGTTAGTTATGTATGTATTTTACTTATTTTCGGCCTTCATCTCACCTGGCTTACAAGTTATGATAAGGCCGAAGGTGGAAGCGCACTCCACCCGGAAGCCTCAACAGTCTGGGCAACTGGCTATCTTATCTGTAGGTAAATTGCGGAACACTGCCATTTTAGAATGGTTGTTATGGCGACAGAATTAGGTAAGTAGTAGCTAGCCAGGCGGATTTAAATAAAGTCCTACGATCAACCAAACCAAGCACAATATTGTACTCCCCTCGGTGATCGAACCTGGGACCTCTGGATCTGACACCGATGGGGGAACCACTAACCTCTGTGTTTGGGTGTTGTATCATATAGTACGTATGTATTTACAAATAGTATTTAAGTATTCTATCCGTAATCTAGTTCCCATAATTACAAGCTATGCTTAGTTTGGGGCTAGATGGCGCTGTGTCAAATTAATGTCCTGTCATATGTATTTATATTTATTTATTGTTTCAATGAAACCGATAAAAATGGCGGCTTTTCAGGTGGTCTATTATCTAACTCTGTTTTTCTTTGGTTTTAACAATACTGGCGACCTTACTTTTGAATATTTTATCGGTTTCATTGGAAAGTCTAAGAGAAGCCGCCATGTTTACTGATACCAAAATGAAACGTACTGAAGTAATAGGCCGCCTAAACATTTTATTGTCTTTGCAGTACTGAAATGAAATGAAACCCGAATTACAAGCGTGGCGTGTTTGTGAAAAGTGGGTATCTCCACGGTACTATGGGGGGCACCCATGTCATTCAGTGGACTTTTTTAGGACGTAATGATGATGGTGGTATAGCGGTTACAATACTTTACTATGCTTCATACCACCATCATCATTACGCCCTAAAAAAGTCCACTGAATGACATGGGTGCCCCCCCATAGTACCGTGGAGATACCCACTTTTCACAAACACGCCACGCTTGTAATTCGGGTAATATTTTTTTTAGGATAATATGAAACGTCAAATCTTCCGCCTCCTTCTAATTCACATCTTTCCGCCTGTTCGGAATACAAGTAATAATGCAATAAATGCAGAGTTGCTAATGTGGCACCTCAGGGGCTACATCCTGGGTTCAGAATAAGTTCTCGAGCGCCAGTTGCTCCGTATCCCCAAACGAGACTACTTGTAGGTACAATCTTCTCATCGTAACTGTTATATAATCTGTGACTTTCGTTTAAATATTATAAGTCTATATCGTATGTATTTGTTGTTTGTATGCACCACACCAACACTACAACAGTGCAAATTACCAACCAATACTATAAATATGTGATACAGATGCATTCAAGTTTTTTTTTTTATTGTACGACGGGAAGCGCTTAGTCTTCATCTCACCTGGTTACATGTTGAGATAAGGCCGAAGGTGGAGGCGCACTTCACCTGGAATCTTCAACAAACTGAGGAACTGGCTATCTCTAAATGCCGGAACACCACATTTTTGTTTAGAATTGTTATGGCGACAGAATTAGGTAATATGGTGGTTGCTAGCCAGGCGGACTTAAACAAAGTCCTACCATTAAAAAAAATACACACCTATATACAGTAGGTAGGTACATCCATTATTTACTATGCGTTAGCGTTTCGTCATCAGAATTTTAATGTGTTACGCTGAAGAACTCCGAAACCGCTCATATAGCCCATTTAGATTGTCGCACACTTTACGAGGCCGATAATAAACGTTCCAATATGGTTCATAAAGAATCCAAGACACAGCTATCTGGCAGTAAACGTGGGCCACAAACCGAAGCAGAATTCAAGCCGGAGCAATTAAACGGTTTATCTGTCTGGACAGACTTTAATTACCTATTGTATTTTCTCAGCGTTCTTGTATAAAGCTTTTGTAAGTTTTCTGCACCTATTTCTTTACCCATTGTGTCTTTAACTATTAAATAGTATCATATTATTAACTCTGAATGTGATTACGTTGGCATGTAATGTATCTGTGGCACAAACGGATAATTTCATGCTTAAGCTTAATAATTACGTTTTTAAAACTAAAAAGAAAACCGACTTAATGAAGACTATTATACAATTTTGTTTATCTGGATGACGTGTTTTTTCCAATTACTTTGATGACAGATGGACGGACATATAGACAGACGCGTGATCCTATAAGGGGTCTGTTTTTTTTCTTTTTTTGTGGTAATACACCCTAAAAATGTGCCTATAATATTATTGAAGAGGTCACTCGATTTCTCCTGGATCGCATCATCAGATCCTGACCGTGTACCTGTGAAGTATACCA
Organism: Venusia cambrica; assembly: GCA_951394065.1. NCBI lineage: Eukaryota > Metazoa > Arthropoda > Insecta > Lepidoptera > Geometridae > Venusia > Venusia cambrica. The sequence goes on from OX596035.1 coordinate 14,301,616, forward strand.
CTACTGTACTTGCAAACACTAAAATAACTTTCCAAATCGGTCTAGGCGTCTTCGAGTATTCGGGGAACATACCTACTTAAAAAAAATCGATTCCGACGAATTGAGAACCTCCTCCTTTTTTGATGTTGGTTAAAAATGGCTAATTTAAAATGTGTTCTACAGTTAGAATTATTATTTTAAAATGTATAGTACCACACACGCAAGTTTTGAAAGTGATTATTTTAACGTTGCAATTTGATTGAATGTTTCTTAAAACTATTGCATGTCCAGTTGCGAATGATGCGACAGTAATCCTATAGTAATGAGATATACTATCAATTTGGCACATAAAGTTATTATTACGACGGACATAATCCGTCTTCGGAGAAAGATCTAGACATAAACCGAAGATCATACGATATCATTGTCATTGTGAAGCGATTGGTTTAGTAGAATCGGGGCCCAATTGTGTCGCGCAAAGATTGGCATGCTGGCTTAGACCTCCACGTAGACATGGCGGTGTGTAAAATGAAAACAGTGAAGACGGACCGCGACGTAGGACTTGTGATCTCTCGCTTACTCTCTGTACGATATTACAGTCAGATAAGTCTGATGCATTGTAAAATGTTATTATTAAATCGCCTACTACGCTATATTATTCATAAACACCAACAAATCACCGTGGGAAGTCATCTTTGTAGTCTAAACACATTATATTTTATATAAAAAAAACAGTAGCACTCCGGGATAAGAGTAAACTTGAATTTTGTCGGTCTTTGCCGAAAAGAACAGCTGAGATTGTCGGTACTTGAATCTCAATGTGTGTACCGGGTGTTTACAATAGCGCCATCTATTGTGAGTTAGCAGAACTAATTTTCACATCAAGAGGTGTCGGTAATAGTGTCGTGAGTTCAATGGTTTTTTTCCCATCTCGATAAAAAAAAATGTAGCTAGTAGACACGAACTAACATGCTTGCAGGCCGGTAACATGATACACTACAACTACAAAGTCTCATAGCACAGAAGCCGTGAAATGCTCAAATCCTGCAAAAGAACTAATGGTACAAGGCTATGTGTAGTTTCAGGCAGGTAATGCTATAATAAAACATGCGTATACGAACGTAATTAATCAGTAAGGCAATAAAAATCTTCGCAGGGCTTTAGTAACAGCGTCGAAGGCGCGGTTATGGCCTATAAAGGTAATAAGACGTTGCTTTGTGTGAATTTCAGAGTTCTTGATACGAGTTATCTTAAAGACCTGAAAATTCAAACACAAAACTGACTGGTTTTCTGTTGTTTGATCACCGCTTAATGCCGTTGCTGAATATAAACTATTTGTTTATTTTTGTCCGAATTACACCTAAAGGACTTTAACTTTCTTTATTGTAGGTACATCAATATAATATAATACAATTGATACAAAAGATGATTTCTTACATGTTGGATTAAAATTGATAATCTATTGTAAATGGGAAAAGGAGGGGTTGGAGGGTTGTATGGGTAAGTTCATATATTTTGAAAGGCGGTACATATCGGTATGTGATGAGATTATCTTTTTTTTTGTACGACGGGGAGTTGCTTGGCCTTCATCTCATCTGATTTTCAAGTTATGGTAAGGCCGAAGGAGGAAGCGTACTTCATCCGGAATCCTCAACAAACTGAGGAACTGGCTATCTTACCTCCGAATGCCGGAACACAATTTTTTTTTAAGAATTGTTATTATGGCGACAGAATTAGGTAAGATGGTAGCTAGCCAGGCGGACTTAAACAAAGTCCGATCACCAACCAAACCGAGCACATTGTTAACCCCCTGGGGATCATGAACCCGAGACATCTGTATCTGACACCGGTGGGCGTACCACTACACCACAGAGGCGGTTATCTTACGATAAAGATCCTGTTGTTTAGGATAGTCTTAGCATGTCGTCACCAATTCATCAAAAATATTTATTTATTTATTTATACTTTATTGCACACATAAACATAATAACAAAGAAAAACTTAAAAATTAAAATACATGGCAAAGGCGAGCTTAACCCTAAAAAGAGTTTTCTTCCAGCAAACCAGTGATGTGGAGAGAGAAAAGATAGATAAATATGTTATTATACAATCAACATACCCCTATAATCATTTTCAAGCTTTCCTATTTTTAGGGTTAAACACATACTTAATACAAAAAAAAACAAAGGGTTTTGCACCATCATCTGCCCGAATGTGTTTTACCTAAAACTCCGCCAAAACCCAGAGCAGCCGTTTTCATTCAGTTACTCGTTGTCTGTCAAGGCCATAACAAACAGTAGGTAGCTTACTTTTCATTTGAAGCTTTAATTTCTTAAGTAAGAGTTGCTATTTTTACTCACTTTATACATATTGCATGACGAAATATGAGTTTTTTTTTTATTGTACAACGGGAAAGCACTTGGCCTTCATCTCACCTGGTTACAAGTTGAGATAAGGCCGAAGGTGGAGTATTATATTTTCGCAGTGTAGCAAAACGTGCGATATTCTTTGTTCTTTAATCTAAAGTAAGGCTTCATCGCTATAAATGTCTGTCACGCACTATTATTTTTCAAACTGCTTATCTTAGAGACTTGAAATTTGGCATGGTCTGAGGACCTTTGTACGCGATCATATTTTATTATTCAAAATGATTAAATGTAGATAGTTTATATTTTTAAAAGGGGAAAAGAGATAAAAAAAACTGCCCCATGAACCTTAATAGGTAGACAGCTGTAATTGGCATGGTCTGAGGACCTTTGTACGCGATCATATTTTATTTATCAAAATGATAAAATGTAGATAATTCATATTTTTAAAAGGGGAAAAGAGATAAAAAAAAGTGCCCTAAAAAACTTTACTAGGTAGACAGTTGTAATGTTCAAAGTGTGTATTTCTTTTGCCGCTATAATAACAAAATAATAATATTAAAATATAAGTATATGAAACTTGATTTTTTTGCCTTAAAATGTGTTGTTTTTTTAAATGTGGGTCGGAACCCTTGGAGTGCGAGTCCGCACTTGACCGGTTCGTTTTATACTATATAAAATAACTTTTTTTGAATATTATAATACAAATACAATCAATTATTAAAATATTATAATACAAATAAAAATACATTTTCTTTTGATGAATTACAAATCCCGACATAGGTTGCCGATACACCGCTCACCACGCATTTGTATCAAACAAAACACTTATGGCAATACTTTTATGCGCGTACCATTTTGTTAAATAAAATAGCGTTCAATTTTGCTCTGACCCAGAATACTAAAACCCTTTAGCCGTAGCGTAGGTACTTGCTCGAGCGAGAGCTGCCAAATAACCGAAATATATTCGTCTATTCGAGACCTCGGGTAAAATTTAAATGCTGCGATCTCTTTAAACTTTGGTCTGACCTGTGCGAAAACCACGCGGGATCCATGTCCGGCCCATTGCATTTTGTCACCTACGATGGTTTGTATATTAATGAATCATTATGCATTTTTTTTTAAATATATATTTAGAACAATTGACAACTATAAACCTAAAGTTAACAGTACATTGGGAGGTCTTATCGATTAAAAGTGATAGATCTAGACAAGATTAGGATGGAGAAGATAGTACAAATACTGTTGATAGTAGGAGGGTGTGAATAATAAAAGAGAATAAGCAAACATTTCTATTATCAATACAAAACATATATAAATGAATACGTAATAATTATTTGATGGAATACGTTACAATAGTTTTTAAAATAATTATATGGTATATTTTGGAGTGGTTTGTATAGAAAATGGTTTTATGGTTTGCAGCAAGCCTGACAGTTCAGTTTGTGATGAATATAGATGTCTGTTTTGTTTTGGGTGTCATATTGTATGATAAGTATTTATTAACAAAATTAAAAATGTATAGAAGCATTATTCCCGTAATCTAACTCCCATATAACTTCTAAACTATATCCATTATTTTATATATATATTCTAAATTACTATTTATTCTTTATTATAAACCTATTTTCTTCCATATCCATCTCGGGCTGATCTCGCGTGTGGTTTGCTGCGGTATAACCCCAGCCGTACAGCGGTAAATGCTAAATTAAGCATATGGAGCGTCCATTGTACTCGCATTGCCACTCAACACTGAAATAATTTAGCCAGAATGTGGACTAAATTTCCATTTGACTAATAGAAATTATATTAAGGTATCTTTGTTAGGTACTCGTTTTTGGGGAAGGTACTGCTTAACATTTTTAATTGTATTAAACGAAAACTTATGCTTAAATGCGTATAAAATGTTCTGTGATGTTAATTGATGATTTAGGAGTAGTAGAGCCCCTTGTGAAAGGGCTCGTCCGGGGAAGTACTACCACCATACCTATTTCAGCCGCCAAGAAGCATTGCTGTGTTGCGGTTTGCAGGAGATGCACTTAGCATCAGGTGGGCTACATTCTTGTTCCGTCTCTTAGTTGTATAAAAAAACGAGGTAATTGAGTTTACCAAAAACTTTGAGGGGTTCTGTAGGTCGTTTCGATGGAAAAACATCATTATCGTTCTGTACTTTCAGTAATACTTCTCAAGAACTACGAAAAGCAGAAACTAAATTTGACATGCCTACTGTCCTGCCGCATTGAGGTTTTTAGGTTACAGCTGATTACTATCCCCACCTGGTGGATATTTCATTTGTAGAACTTTCAAAAGTATTTTATTTTATATTTTTATACTTTCCAGCGTTCGTATTTCCGCTGTGCTATGAACCTAATGTATCAAAGAGGAGAGTCGGGCAACTTCTGTGTTGGCTCGCTCCGTTGTAGACCTCATCCTTGCATGAGCTAGTTTCGAGGTCAAGAGCTGGCTCACACTAAATAAAAAAAGAAATTATAATACCATTTTTTTAATTATCGCGATTTTTATACATAATAATTAACAAAAACGGGTCTTCATCGCGTGCCTTGTTGTATTCCCGACGTTACAACGGGAATCTAAAATCAGGAATATAAAAAGGTACGCGATGAACACCTGTTTTTGTTAATAATTAGACATTATAAATAGCCTTTTATTTATGTTTTATAATGATCTTAAATCATAGAAAAAGCAAATAACATAGAAAATATATTAAACAAGGCAATGCAGTCTTGGACACGCTTCCGTCTGGTACTGGTCTGGAAGTCCAGCTAAGTTACATATAGACCGTTTGTAACGGTTCTTAGGTAATCCTTTGTACATAGTTAGTTTAATTGTATTTTTTTAAAATTTATGTTAATTAACGTAAAAACAAAATAAATGTAACCTGAATTTCAAATGAACAATTTCAATAATTTTCAATTTGAATTTCAAGGATCAGTTAACTGCACTATTCACTTTAAGGGCACCTCAGGAGCAAGTACGCATGAGACGTTTTTGGGTGAATTGTACCGTCAAAACACATTGTAGATTCAATAACATGAAATTCGCCAGCACATACTTACTGGTGCCCTAACCGAGCATACCTTGCTTTTTTTACTCAGTTGACCAATGTATACATAGGCACGAACCACATTTCTTTTTTTATTTTCAATAAGTATATACAATTTGTGTAATTATAAATAAATAAATATTACAGGACATTCATTTTACACAGCGCCATCTAGCCCCAAACTAAGCATAGCTTGTAATATGGGAACTAGATTACGGATAGAATACTTAAATACTTTTTGTAAATACATACGTACTATATGATACAACACCCAAACACAGAACAAACATCTATATTCATCACACAAATGTTTGTCCTGGGTGGGAATCGAACCCACAGCCTACAGCGCCGAAGGCAGAGTTACTACCAACTGAGCTATGAGGCTTGTCACGCGACATTGTGGCAGTCAATTGAGGCTAATTTAACTTTTTTATGCTTTGAACTACAATTTACTGAAAACCATATTGTCTACATTTGTTTAATTTGGTGTTCACGTCAAATCGACCTATTCTTTGTTCGTACCGGCACTTAAAGGTCTCAACGGAAGATCAGCGCAGGTTCTTAAACCTGCATTAACGCTGAGTCGAGACCTGTTTGCCTCTCGCATAATCTATTTAATTAACATTTTTATCTATTGTCTCTACAAATATGATAATGTTTATGTTGGTTATGTGTGAGAGTTGCAAATAAATGTCTTTCTGATTTGATTTTGTTTTGATTATTGCACGTACATAGCTCTTAAGGAACCATTTAAACTGCATTATTCACATTAAAAGCCATAAGTAGTAAGTGGCATAAGTAGTACGATAAAATCCAAGTGGAATAAAAATAAGCATTGGAACGGCATGGACGGCGATGGTGCCACCGATATTGCAAGGCTCGCGTGACCTGGGTCTCCGCAGCCACTTATGGCCAGGCTTGTTCCTAACTTCACCAATCCTATCAGTTTTGACGGCTTCTGTGGTCTAGTGGTTCGCCTACCGGTGTGAGATCCAGAAGTCCAGGGTTTGATCCCCAGGGGAGTACAATATTGTGCTTGATTTGGTTGGTGAAGGTCTTTGTTAAAGTCCGCCTGGCTAGCTTCCACCATTTTACCTACTTCTGTCGCCATTACAAAAAATCTTAAATTGATGTATTCCGGCACAAAAAAAACTGAGAACTAAGTAATTTATGAATCGGGTATTGTAGGGAATGAGCCCAAAACCTTGCCAAGAATATGATCAACCTTTATTCGACACCGAAGGTACTAATTTGAGACGGACGCCAATAAAAATAAATTACTAGTGCTAATGTTTTTATAGAGCCTAATGGGAGTTTTATTCAGCGAATAGTAAGTTGGGTGTTTAGGAAAATTATGGCAACATTGTTTCTATTTAATTCAGTAATGACCTTGTTTTGAGATTTGAAAGTCATTGTCATTTTAAGACACGGATTTTACTCATGTATACATGTATGTGGGTACCAATAGTTTCAATTTCACAGGTGAATCATCAAGAAGAGTGCTGATAAACTGGTAATCAACGCTTAGACCGAGCCGGAATATATAGGTTCATAGCAGAACCTAATGTATCAAAGAGGAGAGTCGGGCAACTTCTGTGTTGGCTCGCTCCGTTGTAGACCTCATCCTTGCATGAGCTAGTTTCGAGGTCAAGAGCTGGCTCACACTAAATAAAAAAAGAAATTATAATACCATTTTTTTAATTATCGCGATTTTTATACATAATAATTAACAAAAACGGGTCTTCATCGCGTGCCTTGTTGTATTCCCGACGTTACAACGGGAATCTAAAATCAGGAATATAAAAAGGTACGCGATGAACACCTGTTTTTGTTAATAATTAGACATTATAAATAGCCTTTTATTTATGTTTTATAATGATCTTAAATCATAGAAAAAGCAAATAACATAGAAAATATATTAAACAAGGCAATGCAGTCTTGGACACGCTTCCGTCTGGTACTGGTCTGGAAGTCCAGCTAAGTTACATATAGACCGTTTGTAACGGTTCTTAGGTAATCCTTTGTACATAGTTAGTTTAATTGTATTTTTTTAAAATTTATGTTAATTAACGTAAAAACAAAATAAATGTAACCTGAATTTCAAATGAACAATTTCAATAATTTTCAATTTGAATTTCAAGGATCAGTTAACTGCACTATTCACTTTAAGGGCACCTCAGGAGCAAGTACGCATGAGACGTTTTTGGGTGAATTGTACCGTCAAAACACATTGTAGATTCAATAACATGAAATTCGCCAGCACATACTTACTGGTGCCCTAACCGAGCATACCTTGCTTTTTTTACTCAGTTGACCAATGTATACATAGGCACGAACCACATTTCTTTTTTTATTTTCAATAAGTATATACAATTTGTGTAATTATAAATAAATAAATATTACAGGACATTCATTTTACACAGCGCCATCTAGCCCCAAACTAAGCATAGCTTGTAATATGGGAACTAGATTACGGATAGAATACTTAAATACTTTTTGTAAATACATACGTACTATATGATACAACACCCAAACACAGAACAAACATCTATATTCATCACACAAATGTTTGTCCTGGGTGGGAATCGAACCCACAGCCTACATCGCCGAAGGCAGAGTTACTACCAACTGAGCTATGAGGCTTGTCACGCGACATTGTGGCAGTCAATTGAGGCTAATTTAACTTTTTTATGCTTTGAACTACAATTTACTGAAAACCATATTGTCTACATTTGTTTAATTTGGTGTTCACGTCAAATCGACCTATTCTTTGTTCGTACCGGCACTTAAAGGTCTCAACGGAAGATCAGCGCAGGTTCTTAAACCTGCATTAACGCTGAGTCGAGACCTGTTTGCCTCTCGCATAATCTATTTAATTAACATTTTTATCTATTGTCTCTACAAATATGATAATGTTTATGTTGGTTATGTGTGAGAGTTGCAAATAAATGTCTTTCTGATTTGATTTTGTTTTGATTATTGCGCGTACATAGCTCTTAAGGAACCATTTAAACTGCATTATTCACATTAAAAGCCATAAGTAGTAAGTGGCATAAGTAGTACGATAAAATCCAAGTGGAATAAAAATAAGCATTGGAACGGCATGGACGGCGATGGTGCCACCGATATTGCAAGGCTCGCGTGACCTGGGTCTCCGCAGCCACTTATGGCCAGGCTTGTTCCTAACTTCACCAATCCTATCAGTTTTGACGGCTTCTGTGGTCTAGTGGTTCGCCTACCGGTGTGAGATCCAGAAGTCCAGGGTTTGATCCCCAGGGGAGTACAATATTGTGCTTGATTTGGTTGGTGAAGGTCTTTGTTAAAGTCCGCCTGGCTAGCTTCCACCATTTTACCTACTTCTGTCGCCATTACAAAAAATCTTAAATTGATGTATTCCGGCACAAAAAAAACTGAGAACTAAGTAATTTATGAATCGGGTATTGTAGGGAATGAGCCCAAAACCTTGCCAAGAATATGATCAACCTTTATTCGACACCGAAGGTACTAATTTGAGACGGACGCCAATAAAAATAAATTACTAGTGCTAATGTTTTTATAGAGCCTAATGGGAGTTTTATTCAGCGAATAGTAAGTTGGGTGTTTAGGAAAATTATGGCAACATTGTTTCTATTTAATTCAGTAATGACCTTGTTTTGAGATTTGAAAGTCATTGTCATTTTAAGACACGGATTTTACTCATGTATACATGTATGTGGGTACCAATAGTTTCAATTTCACAGGTGAATCATCAAGAAGAGTGCTGATAAACTGGTAATCAACGCTTAGACCGAGCCGGAAGGTCTGAGAAAAAAAAAAAAATAAAGGATTTTAGTATTCGTAATGATGGGAACAAGACATAGAGTCGGCAATGGGTGTCTACAGATGCACAAGTCGAAGCAGGGCTATAAAACGTTGTGTGACGACCTGGCTGCATTTAACAAGGACTGGTGGCAAACGGCGAATGACCGCAAGTCTTGGAAGGATATGGGGGTGACCTTTGCCCTGCAGTGGGACAGACGGTAAAGGTTAAAAAAAATGGAAGCGAAGTCCCGAGCGTTTCACTTTACCTATACCTACTTCTCTTACACATCTACAACGGACAGCCCCCAATGCAGAGGGTGTCTAACCGAAAAGGAATCAGCTGCCCACGTAGTCCTGGAATGTGTGGGGGTAACAGCACAACGCAAGGAAATCCTCAAGGAGTGACCCGAGGTCACTCTGTGAAGCATGTGAAGACCCCACGAATATTCTGCGCTTCTGGTCGGAGTTAGGCTGGCTATACTAGCCGGACATTCCTCACGCACAATTGACCACTTGGGAGTCTAAGTGCGGAAACGGGAGTCTTTTCACATTATATTACTCACACATCTAACGAGATAGAAAATCAAGTTTCCCCTCAACTTGATCTGCAAAAGTATCGGAAGGAAGCAGTGCAGTATAAAGAGAGCCACTAATGATTTAGTTGCGGGGTGAATCTGGTCGGAATCCATTACACACGGACTAACTCTACGATCTTTGCGCTGTAGTTTCAAAGTTCCGCTGAAGGCCCGGTGTACGTGCGGACTGTGCTACCTACAAACAGCTATACGATATCACAAAGGAAGATATCCCGTGGAACTTATTTACAAAGGTCTTTCGTTTTTGTGCTAATGTTTAAAGGAAAATACGAAAACATAGCTTTAACGAGTACTTGTTTTATTTTTTTATTGTACGACGGGGAAGCGCTTGGCCTTCATGTCACCTGGTTACAAGTTAAGATAAGGCCGCAGGTGAAAGCGCACTTCACCCGGAATCCTTAACAAACTGAGGAACCGGCTGTCTTACCACGAAATGCCGGAACACATCAATTTAAGATCTGTTGTTATGGCGACAGAATTGGATAAGGTGGTGGTAGCTAGCCAGGCGGAAACGAAATCCTTCCAGCAACCAAACCAAACACAATATTGTACTCCCTTGGTGATCAAACCAGGGACCTCTGGATCTGACAACGGTGGGCGGACCGCTAGACCACAGAGGCAGTAAATTGGTATGGTATTTCCATATATGTATCACAGCTTGAGGAATAAAGCTCTTGGATTTGGTTCCGACTTACGAATAGGATGCCTCGTGGTATTTACTGCCTCTCCAACTTAGCCCGTGGAAAAGGTGATCTGTCCAACAGTGGAGTTGATTGTTTGGCTAGTTTAGCATATCACTTGGTTATTGCCGGCAGGACTTCTCGCGAACATTATCCGAAGAGCTTTTATCTATGTGTCATGTTCCATCCGTTGGAGTCGAATGGTCTGTTACGTGATGATGGTAAGCGACCCGAAGGTATGACTCTTGTCCCTTGGGAAATGGGTAGGTCACCCGTGCGCCGATCTTGACTCGACAGAGCTTACTTATTTGAACCTTGGGTCCGTGGGGAGCCCCCCGGGTCCAAAAATATTGTGGTGTTTTTGATTGAGGTGACACGTGACCCAAGGGCTGGCTCTTATTTAGGCCAGCGAATTAGCATTGCTATTCAGCGTGTCAGTGCAGCCAGTGTCTTGGGCATGCTTCCGTCTGGTACTGGTCTGGGACAGTTGAGTTACCTATAGACCGTTTGTAACAGTCTTTAGGTATCCGACTGCTTCCTTAACTTAATAGTTAGTTTCAATGTCCATTTTATTTTTAATTGCTTGGATATTTATACCGATCGAAAACCTATGAACGATTTATTAACTTTATGGAGCTAAGTTGTGGGAACTGCGGGTTTATTCTTATTTCTAGTGTCTTATGTCTATAACAGTTTTTTTAAACAATTTTATGCTCTCGCGATTGTACATAATGTTTTCTTAAATATTATTGGCAGGGCATCGCCATAGATGTATGAAGTGTTGTTTTAGGATAAATTTGAATATCAGAATAATCTGATTTATGGTTTTACCTGTTGGTAGTTTTATCAACAATTAAGGTTGTGTTTCGATTCCAAACATGCATCACAAACAAATATATCCAGGCTTTTATCCATCGGATGCCACTTCAGCCTTGTTTGATTAAAAAGTCTGAGTACCATTCTTAGCACCAATTCAACCTGTATTGGATATTATTTGGATCCTGTAGAAAAATACTGTGCCTTTTAATAACATATTTGATGAGTGGTTTTTTTTACTTTTCTGTGGCTTAAGTTTTTTGATCTAGCCTGATGGTAAAGGGGGATGACGCCTACGATTGAGCACGCTTCGATCAATCTTTCAAGTCTCTCAAGTCCAGAGTGAGACCTTTTAAAAAAATATCTAAAATTTATTATGAAAATTTATTTTAATATTTTTCTTTACTTATTTTTCAAGTAAACTGGTTGTTAAACGCTTGGCTATTTTTTACTAATAAAAAAAACAGCGATGTGTGACCCACACTGCATTTTGATTAGGTCAGTCAATCATCATTGCGATACAGCGATGCAATGCAGAAAATATTTGATTTAAATTTATAAGTGGTTAGCTGTAAGCCATGGCTTAAACCTAGTGGGTTTCACCAGTATGTGATTTAGGGCTGACGTTGAAGTTTTTCGTAAATGCTTTCCTGGCACGATACGAAGCTATAACCAAAGCTTATCCGTAGAATTATGTTGTTCATAGGGCCTACTAACAAAATCGAGCGTTGTATCCGAAAATCCGAAAAAACATCTATCATTTTTGTATCGATAAACGTGCAACGATCAATCGGATACGTCACGTTTAGATTTTCGTAGTAAGCCTCCTTTTATGTGACTTGAAGAGATATATGAGTTATGTTCTTTGTTACAGATTGGTTCCCTGAAGAATTACTATCTTCTATCGCATCACGACATCCACAAGCGGTCTCTGGCGCCGAGCGAAGAGCACAATAAAAAATTAAATGAAGAACCGAAGGTAAGCTCGACATAAACAAAATCTTGGCTTCATTATTCCTGGGCATTCCATATTAATGTTGTATGTTTTATGTTGTAAATTAGCTGATCGGAGTGAAATTTGCCATCGACAAACATAGGCGACATTTTATCCGGTTACCAAGGGGACGAAGTCATAGATAAAATATATAATAATAGAGATCAATATCCAATGGAAAAAAAAACAAATCATTGACAGAAAAACTTTTGAATCACCAAACTCAAACTTGGTTTATTGATAATATCAATGGAAAGATTATAATTTTTGAGGCAAATGTTTTGAAATCCTCCTCCTTGCACCGATACCCTCTCACAGCTGAGACCTTTAGGTAGGACCTTCTAATGCATTTGGTCACTCCTAGCGCATAGGCGCATAGAGGTCCATCCTTGAAATATCGAATCTGAATTCAATACGTATGATCCGCCAATATAATTGAGATACATGATGTCGTAGAAGATTTGCAATGTGGCTATTGGGCCCGCCATCCGATAAGGAAAAGTCAAAGTCAAAAGTCAATGTCAAAGTAATTTATTCATCTCTACACATGATACATGCACTTAGATATGTCAAAAAAACAATAATACACAATGGTAATAAAAAAAGGATAAGCAATAAAAAGAAGTATACACTTTAAAAATACGCAAATTATGGTAGCAACAGTAACTATATACTTATACATTTGTTAAATTTTCACAGAATATTTATATATTTAATAAATATTTATTTATCAGCAAAAGCTTCGTCAATTGTGTAATAACTTTTATTTACTAAATATATTTTAACAAAGTGTAAAAATTCGATGTCCTGTTTGTGTTCAAATCCAGGCGTGCACCAATTAAGATAAGATTTTTGATTTGATCAGAAGATTATATGCGCACACGCTCTGACGGTGCAGAAGCCCTACTACGAATATCTAACGTCGTTGGATCCAAAAAAGCTTCTGTCATTTTTGTATGGAAAAACGTGCAATCCGTCATCGGTTTTTTTTTATTGTTCGACGGGGAAGCGCTTGGCCTTCATCTCACCTGGTAACAAGTTGAGATAAGGCCGAAGGTGGAGGCGCACTTCACCCGGAATCCTCAACAAACTGAGGCACTATCTATCTATCTATCACTATCTTACCTATGAATGCCGGAACACAAACATTTTGTTTAAGAATTGTTATAATGGTGACAGAAATAGGTAAGATGGTGGTAGCTAGCCAGGCGGACTTAAGAAAAGTCCTACCACTAACCAAACCAAGCACAATATATTGTACTTCCCATGGGGATCGAACCCGGGACCTCTGGATCTGAAATCGATGGGTTGAATCACTAGAGCACGACGTGCCCCTGACTATTCCTAGTCCTCAGTAGTGATCAGAGGTGAATCCTCGAAGGATTAAACGTCGTGAGCCTGTGACTGTAACTGTAACCGCAGAAGAGTCTAAATAATGTGTGATCTCGCATATAACATTAATTTGAAGCGAAATAACACCATTTTATTACATTCCCTAATGATCAATCTAAAGTTGCGCGCTCATGATGGGCACTGATATATCAGAGTTTACAAAATGATGTCATTATTTTTACTTGTTCCAACATAACGAGATAACATGGATTATAACGTTTGACAAAGAATGTTGTTGACGTCTTCAAACCTGAGAAGACCTGAAGATTGTATCACGAATCGCATTTATTTGCTGAATATTTTATGAAAGCTCATACATACTCAAACGGTCGCCCCGCGAACTCACAAATTGTATTCCGACTAGGGCTGCGACGGAACTTCTTGCGGGCTAAATAGGTGTTACATACTGGCAATATCCAGACAGTGCTTTTTTTTATTCTACGACGGGGAAGCGCATAGCCTTCATGTCGCCTCGTGTTAACGTGTAAGCTATGATAACGCCGAAGGTGGAGGCGCACTTCACCCGGAATCTTGGACAGACTGGATGTTGTAAACATCTAGTCGAATTGTTGTTATGGCGTCATATCTAAGATGGTGGTAGATAGCCAGGCGGACTTGAAACTAGCCGAACCACATCCCAAGCTGAACACAAATTTTATCAGCCTGTATTTTAACCCCGGGATTTCTGGGTCTGTTGCCGGTAAGCGATTCATTAGACCACAGAGGGGGTTAAGATTTGAGATAGGTAAGCTTTTGTCCTCGTGGCTTACCTAGGTATTACCTTTCCCAGACGCTAATAAAGGCCCTGGTACTCCCGCGCTCAGTCGGAACACAACAAACGCTTGGCTCCGGAATTTGGCGGGTCGCAAGCCTGGCGGCACTTTACAGGTCCTGCCACTTTTAAATATTTTTGTGGTATGTGGGGCCCAATCTTCATCATTATATCATCATAACAGCCCGTAACCGTTCACTGTTGGACATGATCGCAGTATTGGTGTTACGTACTCAGCGTAGCCGGAACCACCTACTAGGAGCTAGTCGGAGGCACGTCCAAACTTACGTTCGGCATATGCCCACGGTTTGCAAATTGCAAGTATTCAATCTGTGACAGGTTGCAAACTTAACCCCGCTTAGCGGAATACTAGCCATTGACACACATGTCATTCGGACTTTTGGTCCTAGGGACACGTCGGTTTCCTCACCATGTGACTTTCACTATCAGAGCATGTGGATGTGTCAAATGCGCATATAAGCCGAAAAGTCCATTGGTGCACAACTGAATTTGAACTCATAACATCGTGATCGGAAGGCGGGCCGATAACCACTTGGCCACACAGCTCCTTATTATTACTTAGTAATTTCTTAAGTAATAATAAAGAGCTGTGTGGCCATCAACTCAAAAACACATTGTTATATTACACAGATACTTGGGTTCATTTTAAATTGAAGAGCAAAATAATTGAAGGTTTTACAGAATGTTTTCAAAAACTCCACACATTTTTTAAATCGGGTATACCCTTAATTTGCGCCGAAAACCGTGCCACAGGCTAGTTGTTATAACTCGCACCTAGTTCGACGTTGGCCGCTTTTTGTACGTGATGCGATAAATTCGAACGTTTTGGAATTTCAACATTTAGGATTTATCAATGAACGACACATATTCGAATAAGTTACTTTAGCGATTTCGTTATCATCGTATCTTCAGCCCGTGACCGTCCAATGTTGGACATGAGCCTTCTCTTATTCCGCATTTATTTAAACTGAGAGTTTAAATAAATGTTTTACTAAAAAGAAGAGTTCACTTTAGATGAGCTTATGGCTATTCGCTACAAATAATGAAAGTTCAATTATGCACGGTATGTATTGAATTGCTCTAGAGATCTTAGGGCATTCTAATATTTTATCTTGTTAGGCAGTTCCTTTTTTATCTTCTATCTTAGTCTGGCAGAGTTCCATATTAATATTTTATTTAAGGCAATAATATAAAAGTTACAGATATTCTACGGCCTAACTTAAATAGACCTCAAGGCGACTTGTGTCATAGTGTATCTAACACTATGACACAAGTCGCCTTGAGGTCTTCACCAAAAACCACGTTTTGAAATATAATTTTAAGGCAAAAAACGTGGAATTTAATGTGTTTTTTTTTGGCAATCATAAGTTTAGGATTCAAGTTAGTAAGTTATTGCAGTCGAAACAGGATTGCCTTAATTTGACTGGATACAAGAAAATCGCAATGCAAAATTTTCATTTTTAGAGAGATAATTCGATGGAAAAAGCATTTTTTTTTGTTGTTATTTAATATTGTTCAATGAAATTTCATCTACGTGTTCCTTAATAAATACTTTACACGATTATGGTGTTATTTAATTGCGAAAGGGTATAACTTTGTAGCAAAAATAAATTTATAAATAACGTCCAGTGAAATTGCGTGCGGGCATTCGCTAACGTCTTCCATCAATCGGCGAACCACGATCCTACTTCGCCTTAAACGACACGAGTTTATTTCCTTTCTCCTTGTTTGCTGGTCGCGATTCCGAACAGGTGTTACATTTGACGTTTCAAAATGATCCTAAATAATCTTACTCAACGTCGAGTCATTACGACGGATAGGTGCCCCGTCGTAATGTAAAAAAAAAGAATCTTTGGCATGAACCGTTTTCGGCAGGGTTTTGACATCTCTATACATCAAGAACTTGGAATAAGATCCCAGCGTCTGTTTTTCCGCTGTGTTACGACCCTAATGTCTTCAAGAAGAGAGTTATTAGGCACTTTATGGGTAGGCTCGTTCCAACGTAGATCTCATTCTTGCCCATAGTAAATAAAAATATAAAAAAAACTCTGCCGAACGTCAAATAATAAGTCAAGTACCTAAGTACTCAGCTGTTTTTTTTTTGTAGTTTTGTTGTATGTTGACGTCACTATGCCATTGCCTCTAATTTGAGCGATGCATAAAGAAAAAGGGCGAAATTACGCCCACGAAAATTCGCCGTACATTGCGAGACGTAAACAAGATAAAGTAAGGTCCCCGTAGTACACTGGGACGACAAAAAGATTAAGTGAGGTCGCGGATTAGAGGGTCGGACGTGCATATGGAACCTTAGCCTGACTACACGAATCATGTGACAGTAATATGGTTGGGAGTAAGGCGCCGGAAAGAAGGATTTTATACATGTTGGTACTCAATGAATAATTATTTAAATCCTTACCATATTCAAAACACAATTTAAAAAAATAATTTTTTGTTGTTTCATTTAGCTTTATGACCGACGAAGCAAAAAGGATGGTTATGATTTTGAACGGTATGTAAGTTCATCTGTACCCTAATAACTTCTAAACTACTTATCAGAATCTGATAAATAAGGTACCTATCATTGGTATCATTGGTAGTCACATTAAATTGTTTTTGGCGCCTCCTTGGGAACATAAAATCATGAACTAAAATATATATGTTATGATGCCGTGTTGGGTATATATCTAATAACAGGGCTTAATAAGCACATAAATATCAAAAAATATATATAATGTTAGCTGATGCGCGCGGATTTGCTTGTATGTATGTATAGGTATTCCCGATAATTGGGAATCATTTCTAAAATAATTTTCTTCATGCAAAAAGTACATTTTTTTTTATTGTACGACTGGGAAGCGCTTAGCCTTCATCTTACCTAGTTGCAAGTCGAGATAAGGCCGAAGGTGCAGGCGCACTTCACCCGGAATCCTCAACTAACTGAGGAACTGGCTATCTTACCTCTAAATGGCGGAACACAACAATTTTTTTTACTGTTATTATGGTGACAGAATCGATCATATTTATTTCCGTCAATCAAAGTAATAGCCCATGCAGTCGACGCATCTTTGCCAGCGCAGTGGCAATTTATCGATGCCCTTCTTGTAAAAGGACGATATGTTCTTCTGCTGGACGGGAGGCAACAAACTCTTCAAATGCATTTTGTACTGCCTCCCGGGTATTGAATTTTTTTCCCGTTAAGAAGTTGTCCAAATTCTGGAAAAAGTAGAAGTCGGTAGGCGCAAGGTCTGGTGAGTACGGCGGATGACGGTTAAACCAATAACAGGTTGTGCGTTCGTTTGTAGTGTTCTCTCCGTATGCGTCGTTAATATTGCGTGCCGTTTTTGCCGCGTTGCTACCCCCGCCGGTAATCATGTTCCATAATTACACGAATTTTTAACGTATCCCTGATGACGAGAAAGACCCAAATGGGATGGAAACATAACGCTAATCAGCAAACAAAAGACTGATTTTTAAAATGGAATGGCATGTTGTAGAAATACAATTAATTTGAAATTAGGATTCATAGACATTCAGAAAAAGTTTTTATTCGAAATGACCGGTACTACAAAACGGCAATTCAGATGAACACCTATTATTTTGTTTATTCTTAGTGATTTCAAACAATAATAGACAAACCAGCTGTAATACAATAGCTTGCATTACCGTGAAACTGCCTCAAGTCAAGTCGTATTTCAGTGTTATTTGAACCAAAACAGAAAATAATGGAACCTTATTTGGAATATTCACAATATCCCGTTTTCTTTTGTTCCTGTTTCATTTAATTAAATCCCCGGGCTGAAATTAGATCATTCTTATTACTTCCATTACCTGTTTGGGTGTATTTATTTGTTTTTTTTTGTAAGATATAATAATTGGTTTGTTTTTTGCTTACCTCTGTTTGTATTACACGTGTAATTAAATTGTGTTTCTGGAAAAATAATAAGTGATTATTTCTATGTCTAGACAACACCCAGTACATAAGTTGCCTTGTAGGGCATTAAGTCGTGAGTTATATACAAGTAAAGCTTCATTTATTCAAAGGTTTGTCTGCATTTATTCATCTATCCAAACGTTGTTTGGAAGTGATTGCTTTAAGCGATAAGGTCGCCCATTACACCTTGTTTAAATATAGTTCTCTCCTTGTATGTTCTGTAAGAGTAAGTAGTAATAGAGTTTAACTATCTAAATACTTACATAGAGATATGGCCTAAGATTTGTTTATCTTGACAAACCTATTCATTTTAGAGGACTCCAACATTGTACTGGTAAATAATTCCGATCATTAACATCAACACAGCCTGAAAATGCCAACTTTTTATTATACGACGGGGAAGCGTGGCCTTCATTTCATTTGGTTACAAGTTATGACAAGGTGGAAGCGCACTTCGACCGGAATCCTCAACAGTCTCAGGAACTGGCTATGTTGCCGCTAAATGCCGGAGCGCAACAATTCAGAATAGTCATTTTGGCGAGCTACTCAAAAGTCCGACCCCCAACCAAACTAAGCACAATATTGTACTCCCCGGGACCTCTCGATCTGACACCGGTGGGAGAGCCACTAGACCACAGAGGCGGTTATACTTACTACAAAACGTGCACGCTTAGCAGTGTAAGCTACCAGGTTGATGTTGCGATCCATATCCCTATATAGTCTCATCTCACAAAATCCCCGGAAAGCTAGGACACTGACAAAATATTTTGGGAATTTCCCTCGAAATTATGGGAATGAAGTTCCAGTTTGATTGTGGTGTACAATTGAAAATATTTAATAATATCTTTTTGCTTCGCATGCTCTCCCCGAGTTTTGGCGCACGACAAATCTTTTATCGCTAGACTCGTAAGTTATTAAGAAAAGTTATCCGACACAGATAACTGGCGATAAACCATCAAGAACTTATTACTTAGCCCGGATTACTGACTTTTTGATGTTGTCCAACTAAATATAAGAACACAGTATGTGCTATACAGTATGTGCATGCATGATTGTAGGTTTTTCAAGTATCTTCAGTTTCTTTATTTTTTTTACATGAAATGCTCTTGACCCCAAAACTTGCACAGACAAGGTCTACTATATAAATGAGGTGACTTCAACAGGAGGTGTCGCTAGCCAGACGTGCTTTTTCGCGTCTTATTAGATTGAGATCTTGAACCGCTAGCGAAGGTAAAGCAAGCTATTCCGTTAGCACTAGGAGACCCCACGGCCCAAACCTATATGAAAATGAAAAACGCTTACAGCGATAAGAACACAGGATAAAACGGTTACCTAACTTACTAGAAAAGCAGAGACGTTAGAGAGGTTAGGTATGAAAAAAAAATGAAAAAATGAAAATGTATTTGGTAATAACAAACATTACAGTAACACATTTAAATTTGACAAAGAAGTGATGTTCCTGATAATACAATTAATCCTTGATGGTGACATTGGTACCCAAACTAGGACAACCTGTGTGATGGCGTACCAATGCCCTCTGCCTAGTGAAGAGATGTAATGAAACGAAAATAAAAAAATTAACAGTGTACACAGTGTAACAGGTATTCCTTTATGCTTAGTGCATTGTTTGTTTTTGCTCTAACATTGCTACCGGTCTTTACACTAGGCACGCCTGTATCGTGAGACCTGGGAGGTAACCACGATCTCTTAAAGCATTTTTGTTTTAATATTACTTTACTTTTGTCACTACCTGTTCAGTGAAGAAAAAACGAGAAAATAGTAATGTAACGACCTGAATGCTTAAAGAGGTAGTAGTTACCCTGAACAGGCTTGACGTACAAATCATATTTGGTTTCGATGATCATAACATTATATTTAATAAGACTTATTTATTACATTTAGGATAGGATAAGAGATATATATAGGATAATGGAAATGGCGTTTCTAAGCCATTTTCAAGTAGTTGTCCGTTTTGCTAGTTAACTGATTAATTTCAATCGTTTCTCAGGTTTGTCTAGTTGTTGAATCACGGAGGGGCTCTCGCAGTTCCACTAGACTTGATTGAGTTTTGTAAAACGAATTCAATTATAAGACAATACCAGCTGGTCTATTAATTCTGTTTCATTTGGGTTTCAATAAACTAGGTATGTTAAAGAATGAGCGGATTCGTCACTAAAAGCGATCTCTCCCAGGCAACCTATCAATGAATAATGTTATTATGTTAACACCCAGGTGTTTGATAACATAATAACAGAGTTGTATTATTGTGGGTGTTCATAATCGACTAGTATTATAAATGACAGCTATTTAATTTATCTGTCAAAGCTTTTTACATCAAATTAGTTTACATACTGTATGTCTTTACATTGTGATCAGATCAAGGGACGAAATATCAGTAATCTACATTGGCCGGGTGACATTGTTTGAGTGTTCGGGATCTTATGGCGGCCAGGGAATCAGGAAACCGTCCATTTTTGTTTTCGCCTATTTGTCGCGAATGAGAATTGTGTATCACAGATAAGAAACTCCGTTGAAAGTGATGACAGAGGATATGAAAGGTTATTGGGGAAGCCTTCGGTTTGGGTGCCTTTGATTTGATGTACCAAATAAAGATGAAATGGAAGATAGAGATAATTCTGTTGAGAGGGATTTCTTAAGAATATTATCCAAACATTATCTTAATATATCGGTCAGCGAAGCGTGATCGGGGTTTTATTTGATGAAGCATATTTTTATATATGAAGAAAGGCTTATTTCCGTGCAACTAGATTTTTAAGCTTGAATAAATACTGAGTAACCAAGGCCTGATATGCTGTAGGGTCTTGGCCAGTGAATAGGATCTCCGGTGTCTTGAAAGTGGATTTAGTGATCTGTTTTTATAAATTATAGGTTAGCTTCTGACCCGGCTTGTCTTACCTTAGGCCACAGCAAGGATGTGGTCTACTATGCATACATATTCATATACATATTCGCACTGTTCCTCCTTTAGGCATCGAATCTATAGTTTTCTTTCTAGAAAAAAAAAATACAAAATTGAGCGAATTATTTATGTAAGTATATTATGTATATGTATGTATGTCTAAGTATCATAAGTATCTAGGTATATAATCTTTTTTTTTTTTTATTGTCGGTTCAAGTAGGTATATATTATGTATTAGTAAGTAGTACTACCACCCACTTCATACTACACAAGGGTTATCTGGAAGAAAATGCTTCGTAGCGTTAAGCTCGCAAATGTACTTTTATTTATTAGTGCAATAAAGTATAACCTGTCTAGATACTAGATACTATGGAGGAAATTTTCCCAGAAGGCTCTGACTCCTACGACATCGACGGACACAGCAAACCGTTTGACGCGGCAGGAAGGTAGTGACCAGCCTAGTGGACAGTTACTCAGCCGCAGTCACAAAAGCCAGCGGATTCGCACACGAGGCTTAACAACTTAATGCTTCAAGTCGCCGGGTGCAATGTATCAGGATAGGTCAGGTTTTTTTGTGGATATGACCTGCGCAGTAAGACCTTGTTATTGGCAAGAGTTCCACTTATCCATCTTAGGATACCAAAAGGCACCTATAGTGGCAGTCCCGCGATGATACCATAGTGAAGCGATCGGTTGAGTAGAATCGGGGCCCAGATGGGCTGCTTGATAGTTCCATGCTCTTTGTCGTATAAAAAAAAGTATGGTGATAACGTCCGTAAATCACGAAGTAGCTATACCGTATTTCTAAATAAAACTGAGATGTCTCACTTGCATGAAAGTAAGTAGTTGAGTCTTAATCGGCCCCACACGTGCTATAGCCGGTGTCTTGTCAACAACTAGCCGTGTAGCTACATTGTTCTCACTTTTTGTTGCAAATTGCATTTCAAGTAAAAACTGCACAAGAATTTCGTACCATTTCTGAAATGTGACATTTATTAGTATCATACTCAAGAGGGTACCGTGATGACGCAACGTCTTTTGATGACAAACCTGCACATTACCATAAGCAGCCGAGCTGTTCCTACAACGCAGGAGAACTACCCTCTGAGAATCAATTTAATAAATCAATAAATATTACAGGATTTCACATAACGTCATCTCGATCCTCAATTGTAGCGAATCTTGCTCGTAAATAGTCAGTTACCAATAAGCCTCTTTTTTTTTTAACCGCCTCTGGTCTAGTGGTGCAACCCACCAATTTCAGATCCAGAGGTTTATGGGTTCGATCCCCTCGGGGAGTTCAATATATTGTGGTTGGTGGTAGGACTTTGTATAGGTCCGCCTGTCTAGCTACCACCATCTTACCTAATTCTGTCGCCATAATAACAATTCTAAAATTGTTGTGTTCCGGCATTTAGAGGTAAGATAGCCTGTTCCTCAGTTTATTGAGGATTCCGGGTGAAGTGCGCCTCCACCTTCGGCCTTATCTCAACTTGTTACCAGTTGAGATGAAAGCCAAGTGCTTAACCATCGTACAAAAATAAAAAAAAAGCTCTTGCCTTTCTCTTTTTGTGTTGGTCGCGATTCCGAACAGGCGGTAGATTTTTTAAATACTTTTAATAGTTATTTTTTAACTTTTATGGAAAATCTAAACACTAATTTGTAAAAACATTGTTGCTTTGGTTATAAGTTAGATGTAGCTACTGGCGAGTTTAACTTATTTTTAATCCGTGATATGTTTTCAAGCTACAATTTGCCAAAAACTTTATAGCGTGTACCTAAAGCTGAGGAATAGCCTCAACATAGATTCTGCGTGAAACTCTTGCTCGGTGTTCTGGCTTCTTCAGGTTTGTGAGCAGCATTAAAAAGGAGTTACGTGAAAATACCGCGAAACAGATTCAAACATTGCGGCTTTTGGCGCAAATACTACTAATATGTCTAGGCAGAATGCAAGCTATCTCGAATTCTAAATGAAGCGCTTTACAGTTCAATTTCTTTTGATATAGTTGTCATATAAACCATTGTAACTAAGGTTTACAATATATAAATTGTATATCATAATTTGACTTGACCAACGTCAAGATTTTTTTTGTAATATGTTTTTAAAATGTAGGCTAAAATGTATCTTAAACGGTACGTGCTACAGTATGTTTTACACTGGAAGCCAGTTGTCAGTGCCTCTGTGCTGACTCTAGTATCGTCTTGCTGGTAGTTATCTTCTAGCCACGTAATATTAAACTTTATTATCATTGAAATAGAGAATGGTTATGTGTTGCGGCGCAAAGTTTTCACGAGTATCCTAACGTTTGCGCTGTACGAAGTATTTTCTAAAATTGTTTCATATGTATGTGTTTCTAGTATTTTTGTAGCATTTCTGTCTTTATCTGTATGTCTTTGATATATATAGATAGATATACTTTATTGTTCACCACTTACAAAAAAAACATTACAAAATACTAATATAAGAAAAACTTAAATAAACGACACTGACTATATGTATATATATATATATATACACATATGTATTGATGATATTAGAAAAATATACTTCTGATTTGGAGATATTGCAGGTGGATTATTGTTCACGTTTAACTTATATATTTTTACGACGGGCTAGCTGGAAGCGCTTATATTTTATATACGAACATATATAAGTATAGGTATTATATAATATTATAAATACATGCTTATCTTATGTTGGTAACTAGCTAGCTGTTGCTTGTGACTTCGTCTGCGTAGTGTTGATAAATAAGTTTGCTAGCTACTGAAACTATCAATACTATTTTATTAATCTATGAAATCCTTTTCATCCACATGTTTTCTCAATAGTAATAGTCATGTTTTATATCTTTATGGTGCGCAAAGTATGTTCATTCATTCGTTTATAGATTATTATCTATGAACGGCGGAATAAATTACAAATTTCATTCAAACGGCATATGGGAATAATACAAAGATTTAGTGATGGAGAGATAACATTCATCATTTTTTTATAATAGCGCCTCAAAAACAAACTAAGACAAACAGACAAACTTTTACCGAGCCATGCCTATATCGTGCTCATCTAATAATATGAACTGGTAGTAGACAATAAGTTTGACGAATGGGCACGTCTGTGTCCGCTGAACCTTACACTGCGTAACCATGAATTTTGAAAATGTTACATATTAGCGCGTCTACGGTAAAAAAACGTTCTACCGTAACTTGTCTTTTCATACATAATGAAATGTCAGCGCCTCTAGCAGATAGTAAGGAACTAAAATGCATTGAATCGAAAATAGTGTTGGACGCATTTATTGTTCATTTCGCGAGTGAAGGGTTTTTATACAACTAGGAGACGGAACAAGCAAGTAGCCCACCTGATGTTAAGTCCAGCTCTTGCCTATAACAATGCCTTACTGTGCAGGTCACATCCTCAAAGAACATAGCCTACACGGCACTGCATTGCGCCCGTCAACTTGAGGCATAAACGTGTGCCTGTAATTTTACCGGCAACCATACTTTTCAAATCGAAACACAGCAATGCTACTTGGCGGCTGGAATAGGTATGGTGGTAGTACTTTCCTGGACAAGCCCTTTTACAAGAGGGGGGCTCTAATACTCTCTCTTAAAAGCAGGTACTCTTGTGCCGCCTGGCACAGATCTTAGTCGAGAGTGAGACAACATGTTAAGTCTTCGTCAAACTACTGTAATCACGTCAGACGATTTTACTGCAGTAACCCATGGTAGGGCCACATGGTTGGGATCGGAATACATGACCGGAAACTTCCAATAGAAACAAAAAGGTTTATTATTGACGATCGATGTCATATTTTTGGGAAATCGTCCGTCGTTATGTACGTTTGAATAAGTTTTTTTTACAGCTGCACAGATATACTAATAGATCGAGCCGAGTGATCTAAAATTATTTTTGAATATATCCCTCCAACTCAGCACGCAGATGTCGTAAAAGTCGACTCCTTTAGTCGTTTAGATCAATCCAGAAAAAGGCAGAAACGTTTTTGAAGAGACGAAATATTTTTATCATAACACGTGTTTGAAAAAACACAATTGTCTTTAAGAATGCGGGAACCAAATTCAAATTTGTTCCAATGGGAGTTTGATATTTCTCTGCTCTGATTGGTCCGCGTTCTGACAGATTAGGTTAGTTATGTTGGAGCCGCTCGCTTGAAGGTTGAAAGTAATTTGTTAATTAAAAGTATGTAGGTAATCGTAGCCTTTTCATTTTCTCATAGGTTGTAATGTGATATGGTTGGTGTCTCTCGGGGTCGAAATATTTATCTGATTCGGCGTATTTTGAAATCCTCGATACGCTCAGTATTTAAATATACGCCCCCGTGGAAAAAAATATAACGGTGCCTATACCGGTATATGTGTAGGTATTAACTAGTAACCTATACGCCAAAATTATGGATCAGATCCGTTCTGTAAATACGAGACTCTAGCTACGTCGTAGCACGTGCGTCTACGTCGTAGCACGTAGCTGCGCGCACGCTTTACTGAGATCGGATTATTCACTTTGCATCTTGCTGATGTTGAAAGCTATGAAACTTCAGAATAAGCGGTTTTTGCTTAACAAATTGCAAATAATATGCTACAAGCATATTATATGCTTTATATTTATATGATAAGGATGTGTTTACACAATAAAAAGTATTACTGAAATACTTTTTATTTTGTAAACACATACTTATATATTTCCGTAATCTAGGTTCCATTTTATAAGCTATGCTTAGTTTGGGCCTAGATGGTGCTTTGATCACCCTTATATACTCTTTTTTTATTTAAAAATCGCGGCTTGACGTTTTTTTTTGTTTGAAGTGACAAAATGTATTCTAAATCAAAATAAATGTTTTAGGGTTATCTTTTTTTAATTTAACAGACACAATAATGGGTGCGAAAGCATCAAATAAGGATGAAATGAGTTTCTAACAAGAACATCGATATTTAAAGTCATGCAAGTAGAAGGCGTTAATTTTGATTTAGAAATTAGACTTGGCTGGCCCTAGTAACTGTAAGGTCCCGGTCACTGTAATTTCTGTCATATTTTTGCCCTCCGGTAAACAAACTGTTGTAATAACGGGATTCTCTTTAGAAATGACCCTTTTAACCTTTTTTCGAGAGGAAATGGTATCATTTGGGAGGCTTACATCGGTATTAGGCTTTGTATGTGTTGCCCTACCCTTAAATCTGACGCGTTATGTCCTCACACAATTCCCCTTAAATATTATTAATACGCGTTCAAAGTATATTTACTTTGTGTTTGTAACTTTTTATATAACATTTCATTTTGTAACGGCTCCGCTGAACAATTTTGCCGGCCCATCCGAGTTTTTATTACGTTTCACTCATAATTTTTAACAAAATACTTTTCGGCTTGTATGTGCGTGTAATTGTGTTATGAATTTTTAATGAAAATATCAAACTTTATTCAAGCAGTAAATAATAAATAAATAAAGTAAATAAATAATATAAATAGTAAATGACAGCGCTGACTGAGGTCTACAGGGGAGATTGTAAACCTTCGCTTAAAACGCTTCACATTATAAGAGGTGTTTATTCATGGTGGCCGCTTTTTTCGCGGCTTTATTGAAAAACGATTGCATTAACTATCATACTAATCTACTAAATTTAACCGCCTCTGTGGTGTAGTGGTTCAACCCACCAATTTCTGATCCAGAGGTCCCGGGTTCGATCCCAATGGGGAGTGCAATATATTGTGACTTGGTTTGGTTGGTGGTAGAACTTTGTTTGGATCCGCCTACCACCATCTTACCCAATTCTGTCGACATAACAACAATTCTAAAAAAAATGTTGTGTTCCGGCATTTACAGGTAAGATAGCCAATTCCTGAGTTTGTTGAGGATACCGGGGGAAGTGCGCCTCCACCTTAGGCCTAATATACCTGAAACCGGGTCAGATGAAGGCTAAGCGCTTCCACGTGATTCAATAAAAAAAGGGAAGGAACGGGATATCTTACCTCACAATCACAATGCCGGAACACAACAATTTGCAATTGTCGTTATGGTGACAGACTTAGATAAGATGGTGGTAGCTAGCCGGGCGGACTTAAATAAAGTCTTACCACCAACCAAACGTAAGTACAATATTGTACTCCCCTGGGAATCGAGCCCGAGACCTCTAGATTTGATAGAACGGCTGGCGGACTACTAACCACATAGGTGGTTAAATGTTCTAATGATGATTTAAATATATTTGTGTAGAGCGGATTTATAGTGCAATCCATTGCAGTGACCAGACCCAAGGGCGATTGTGAAACGCGTGACTACAACGTGCAATTGGCGATTATAGCGTTTCAATTGATTTGACGTAGAAATTTGAAAGCGCTTAATAAATACATCAACTGTGAGAATGTTTACCTTTTCTCACACGATGTGATACATTCGCGATACACCAACTGTTTGTGTATGAGCCGTTGGAATTAGAAACAATGAAAATAAGCATATTGCACTATCAGCCCGTATGTTTACCTAAAACTCCACCAGATAAAAAAATAAATAAATATTACGGAACATTAATTTCACACAGCGCCATCTAGCCCCAAACTAAGCATAGCTGGGAACCAGATGGGAACTGGATATATGGAAACTAGAATGGAAAGAATACTTACAAATATTTTTTTTTGTAAATACCTACTTATCATACAATACAACTCCCAAACACAAAACAAACATCTATATTCATCACACAAATGTTTGTACTGTGTGGAAATCGAACCTACAGCCTACAGCGTAGAAAGCAGAGTTACTACCAACTCAGCTATGAGGCAAAACGTATCGGAGCAGCAGTTTTCACTTAGTTACTCGTTATCTGTTAAGGTTGTAATGAACTAGCTTACATTGCATTTTAAGCCCTAATGTTTTATGTTAGAGCTGCTATTTGTTTCATAAGCAAATTATATATGTTACTATCTTTGACTAGAATCGCATGACAAAATTTGCCACTATTTTATCAGTGAAGACTGACATAGTAAGGCGTGCGATAAGCTTTATTTTTTTAATCTTAGTGTTCAGTAGTTAAACTATCCACAAACTAAGTAAAGCTTTTGTTATAGGATCTAGATGAATACAAGGAGAATATTTATACTTATACATACATATGATATACACTCAAACACAGAACAAACATCTGTATCGATCATACAAATGTTTGATTTAGGAGACGGCCAAGATTCAACATGATTTATTATCACAGTACGATAAAAGTCAACTGTATGACTTCAAAATGAAACCGAACAATTGTTCAGAAGATAAGAGGCTACAAGGTGGCTTTTCTTCTCGCGCGAAACAAAGTAAGGTACTAGACCAGATAGTCCTACTCCAATGTTCCAATGAGTACAATAACAGAATTTGAAATTATCAACCAGCTCAGGTTTTATTCGTTAAAAATATTTACATAAATGGATCTCAAAAACGGTAACTGGTAAGCTTACATGATCAAAATGATGGTCTTCTGGTTAGAGGTATTCATGTATTTTATTTTTAAGTCAGCCTCAAGAAAAGTAAATACTTAATTTATTCTGAACAAAGATCGAAGGGGAAGCTGGGCTAGATTGGACACTGGGCTAATAAAACTCGAAGGCGTGTCGTGGTACACGCCCATCGCCTTTCTCATGGTGATGAGACAAGCGGCGATCACGCAACCTTGTATTGGAATGTTGCCGAAAAACTTAAGATGGTGCTCCTACTTACTCTCGTAAAATCTGTAGATCAATCGAGTCATCATCATCACCTGTTCATTCCACATCAACTACTGAACATATTCCTTCCCAGCTGACACCTGATCGATCAACTCCGCGTGACCTCGACGATAAATATTTCAGGACATCAATTTCACACAGCGCCTATCTAGCCCCAAATTAGGTAATGTTTGTTATATGGGAATAATTTACTAAATAACTTTCCAATCCTTGTTTTTAAGTTTTTTGCTTTTCGAACCATAGCTAAAATAAAAAGGCGAGTATTTGTTGTTTATCGGTCAATATTTCTCAAGCAAAATGGTAATTTTTTCGTTGATTGTCACTTACAGCCCTATCAACTATCATAATTTCATTTCCATTCCGACGTCAAAGTTCCAATGCAAGTCAAATGAAATCGAATTATTTTGTATAATTATCACATTTGTATCGAACTAGGAAGTGACAGCTGTAACACAGGGACTACCCTAGCACAGTTGTTAGAGTGTATTTTGATTTTTAAATTTAATGTACAAACTAGTAGATTAAGTGTTTTTGAAAATAAATAATTATTAACTATTATATCCAAATGTTAGTTCCGGGTAGGAATCGAACCCACAACCTACAAATTGGGAGGCTTATTGTCAACGCTTCGAATGACAGGGTCTTCCCATACTTCTTTCAACGAAAATTATCTGGTTTGCGTCCCGCCGCCTTTTCGCAAAGCGGATAAGCTAAGCTAAATTACGTAGCCAAAAACGCTATCTATTTATTTCCACTTTTATCATGCGAACGGCTAAGGAGTGGAACACGTTGCTCATTCACGTCTGCTTTTCCTGAAAACTACAATGTGTAAAAATTACAAATCTTCAAAGTGAGAATTAATTATATTAGACTGATATGCTCGCTTCCAAACAGGCAAGGTTGTGGTCGAACGTAAATCTCATCTTTATTTAAAACTAGCTGAAAATACCCGTTACGGCAAAATACGAAAAACGGAATGGCTGTTATACCTGGCTATAATATGGGGGGTAAAGAACGACAGGGTTCCTAGTTTCTAAACGGCCCGTCCCGGTAATTCTGAAATATTATGTCCAGATCCTATTAATTGTACTTTTAGGAAGTCTTAATTTATTTTTATCTGAATATCTCAATCTCATTTCATATATTTTATCCGAAGGTCACGGTTTCAAAACCCGTCGTGTACCATTGAACTTTTTGTTGTTTCAATTTGCTTATGTGCGCATTTGATACGTGTAAATTTGATACTTGCCGCATCGTTACTGGGTGTCTAAAATCGACTCCACTCAGAATGCGGTATCCCTTAGCTGGCATAGCCTATCCTGAAATTCATCGTGCAATTACCGGCTGCATTAAAAGAGAGAGTAGGAAACAGACAGTCATCATCCTTTGTACTGGTATCGGCCGTCCCAGCTGGCCACCAGCCCTAAACATGGGCTGTAGTGGCTGGGGCGGAAATCCCTGAACCGACTACGGTCTCCAGATAGCCGCTGCAGTAAAAATCTAGCTAGTCCCATCGGACATAATATACTCCTCGAGCGCACATTGCTAGTGTGGAGCTCCCGTACAGGAAAGTATGGCCCACCTCTTTCCTGCCTGCTATGCCCCGTGGAGCAGTGGAGGTTGCTTTGTACCGATCGAGAAGGTTTTTAATGTTTTGAAAAGTTTGAATTGAGAAGGAGACGAAGACACGAACATTTACTAATGACAATGAAAGCAAAAAACATTTTTTTCTTTAAACCTTTCCCCTTCTGAGGGGACAAATTTCTAAAAAATATAATAATTATTTCTAATATCTAATATTTATCACACATAAATAATTTCAACTTATCTAATTAAACTAAAGATTTTAAATTTCAAGACATTTCTATTTCACCTTTGAGTGTTTGAGAGATTTGTATTATAATGCAATACTATCTGAAATGTTTTTTTCTAAATAAGCATTTTAATTTTAATTAAATTCAACTGGATTGGATCAAATGAAAAGATATCAGCTTACAAAAAGATTTGACCCATGTCACTCTTTTGGAAGAAGAAACTAAAAGATGTTTTTTCATAATTAGCATTTCAAAGTAACTACATATCTACATGCATAATTTCTACTCAATTGTATGAAACTAAATATTTTTAATTTTCAAGAATTGTTTCAGACTTTTCCGCCATTTCACCCTTTTAGAGGAATAATAAGTAATTCAATAGTCTTTGAGACACAAATATGTAGTACATAAAACATTTGAACTAAATCGAATTATAAACATGATAAGTATTTCAATAGTTTTTGAAACACATATGTAGTACATAAAACATTTGAACTAAATCGAATAATAAAGATTTCAGATGCATGTTTGCCCCATTTCACCCTATAATAGTAAGATTTTCTGATACATGTTTTGTAAATAAACAAAATTTCAACTCGATCGGATCCAATAAAAAGATTTTTTAATTTGGAAAGTCTTACCCCGCTTCACCCTTTTATAAGAAGAATCTCTCAAGTCTTTTTATTAATTAGCAGTTATTAGTTATTAGAAATACACGTATACATTTTCAACACAACAGGATTATAAATACAGATTTTGCATACACACTGTTTTGGCCCCCTTCTACCCTTTTAGATTTTCAGTTTGTTTTTAAATATCCATTTGTAAACTATTAATCAACACACGCACTAAATTTCAACTCGATCGGATCATAAATAAAGATTTTGCATAAAAACTATTTCACCCCATTTCACCCCCTTGGGGGAGGAATTTCCTAAAATCCGTTCATAGTGAGCACCTACATGTCACAATAAACACCTTGGCAAAATTTCAAGTCTGTAGGTCTTACAGTTTCGGCGCTAGCTTGATTATACCTACCTATCACGTCAGTGGTAAATCGATTTTACATAATAGAAAGATGAGCAATTTTATTTAAAGTTCCTTCTACAAACCGTTCAACCCTAATCCTTGCCAAACAGACGCCTCTTTGGAATACACATAACGTTCTGTTCATAACGAGAAAGAATTTTAATTAGATTTAAAACAAATACGACCAGCGAAGCGCAAATTGGGTCGCGCAACAAAAGACAAGGGTCAACCGTAGACGGGCGAGAATTTTTTCGGTGTAAATCTGTTTAAACCCGTCTGCTCCGTGGGCCGGCCGCAATAGACCCCCAGCTTATTAGTTTAGGACCCTATTACGTTACGGCGTGTAAGTATAAAGGGTCTTTATTAGAGCTCATCGGGTTACGTCGTATTTTTTGCCGCGTCTCGACTAAGGATAACTATGTTTGGTTGGGCGACATCTGCTGTTTGCTCAGCTGAACGCGAACTAAAAACAATATGGAACCGCGGAGCTCCTAGCGAGAACTGTTTTTGCCGTCTCCTTGCTCTGTATTAGCTAAGCATACCCAATTTGATAAATGCTGTCATGAGAGGGCTGTCTAAAACGCCTAATGTCTTAATCGCAATATACCTGAACAGTAAAACTTAATACTTAGATTGTCTTGGCTATTCAACATCTAAGACGGAATATGCCTAAAAAGCACAATGGCCTAAATTTATATTGCCAAATGAGGTTATAAATTATACAAATTAGGTCTTATTATTTGTGCAACGGGGAAGCGCTTGACTTTCATCTCACCTGTGGCCTAGTTGCATAACATGAAATCTGTGAATTAGAAGCCGATTCACGAGAGAGACAGTTGAAGCCTAGGCTAGGTTTCAAATTTAAAAAATGATGTCGATGTTGACAATAAGCGCACTTCACCCGGCTTCTTCCACATTCTTAACGCAGAAGGCAGAGCTACTACAATATACAACTGAGTTATGAGGCTTCTTAAGGTAGACTACTGCACTATCCACAATCATTAGGTTTATACATAAAAATAAAATAACATGTTACTAAAAGACCTCTAATCAACGAATTGTTACCGTTTGCTCCCACGAACGACCCCCCACTGATGTCAGTGGGGTAAACATGAAATAGGTCTATATTGAGTTAGGCTCCTCAATTATTGTGCAATAGAAAAATAAAAATAAAATAAATTAGCCATCGTAAAGTAAAGTGAAGTAGTTTAGATTCGGATTTAATGGTTATAATGAAGTTCCAGAACATTACTAATAACAGTAAACTGTGTTAACACGCAAACTGAGGGTCCCGACCCATTTTAAGGCATAAAATCTCGTTTCTTGTATTAGTAATCACTTCATAAAGGGGTCCTAAATTATTAATTGAAGTGAAAACTTCTTTAACCGCGTTGAGCAATTTTCGATAGAGGCAAAACTTGAGTTCGCGTCACCGACATGCTAATGTGACGTGTTATGCTAGACTGGCGGCCGGCGTGGTAAAACAGATTTCTGGTTGTTCGATACCATTTTTGTCGGATTTTAAAATAAAAAAATCCATTCAACATCTCATTATAGTTTAGATTCTTAATTCTACCTTAAAAAAAATACTAAATAATTAATAAAATACTTTTTTAAATCCTTTTTTATTTTTGAAATCTATTTTTATCCCAAAGTTTTTTAAGTTTTCATTTCTTTACTTCTTTGAAAGAAGGGAAAATTACAAGTATCTAATGAACATATTACGGTTTATAGTATCGTACCGTTGACGTAAAACAACCTATAAATATAAATTGAGTCACGCTCGCAGTTGCTTTTTAAAACCATGTTGTTTTATTTACGCGCTTTGTTAGATATAAATATTGCATTGTTGTTTCTTCGCGTTTTTCATAATTATGCACTGTGAGAAGGGATATAGAGGGTGCTGTTATTAAATTAGCCAGAGACAGCAACGCTCGGAGGGACTCGCCGTGTTGGTAATTTCTGTTAGAGAATGCATAATAAAACAAGATGTACTCATCTAAAACTGGAAATTCTTGCTTCGTTAGTACGATTACGAATAAACCTGGTTAAAGAAACAAAGTTCGTTTGTTTTACGTAATTAGTAACGATATAGTTTTTGTACTATTTAACCCAAAAAATCGCGATAGTTACATCTCTATATCGAGTCGTATTTTTAGTCAATCCAATCTTCAGAGTGGCATAAACATTGAGCAAAATTAATCTCAAAATGGCCACCGTTGTAACATGATCTGTTTAATGAAGGGAGTCGGAAACAAGATGTCGAAATTTCGAGACGTCTTAAAAGAACTTCGCGATAACACTTTGTAGAGATTAGAGATGAAACATCCCCCCCACCCATCTCGCCTGCTAAAAGCTTTACGTGCTTTATGAACGCCCCCTAGCCAGTGCCACTGTCGCCACAGTTCGGGGATATACAGCTAAGTCACTTGCGAAATACACACAAATAATAAGTGAGTTTAAAACTTCAGTGAAGTGGTTATTGCTGATGTGTGATTGGCAGATTTCGTAAATAGTTACCTAAATTATCATTTTTTTCGTCGTGTTCGACGGAGAAGCGCTTGGCCTTCATCTCACCAGGGCTTCGATTCTACAAAACCAATCGCTTCGCTATGACAATGGTATCATTGCCGAATGGCCACAAGAATACCAAAAGGTACCAATAGTACCTAAGCGATTGGTTTAGTAGAATCAGGGCCCTGGTGTCAAGTTATGATAAGTTTTTGCTTTAAGTTTTCGCTATAAGTACACATCATTATTAAAAGTATGCGCTATAAAAACCCTTGATAATTGAGTGACATAAATAATGGGGTGTTGTTTGGGCTTGAAGAGGTTTGTTTTTATATTTAAGTTTTGACCGTTTACAAATAATAATAAAAAATTGCCTCAAAACAAAAACCTGAAAAACATAGCTGTTGTATTTTTACATAAGTAGATTTGAGTTAATAATAATATTTTATTTATTTATGCAGATATATAATCAAAATGAAATAAAGTTAAGCTACCTATAGACCGTTTGTTACCGTCTTTTTTTTTTTGTTAACCCAACTGCATCCCTTGTACCTTTATATAGTTTGATTCATTGTTCATATCCATATATTTAATTGGCGTTCAGTGATGCATAAATAAATGCATAAATGCAGACAAATATTAAAATATTTGTCTGCATTTATTGTCATGTAAAAATATTTTTATGTACTATATACTAGCTATAAGTTTTCTGAAAATTCTTGAAATAAAATGAAACAAAATAAAATATACATTAGATGGTTTGTGAATAAATAAATGGCTACTATCAAAATATAATTCATGATAACATATGCTGACAAGCGTCATAGCTCAGTTGGTAGTTACTCTGCCTTCTGCGGTTGTGGGTTCGATTCCCACACAGGACAAACATTTGTGTGATGAATATAGATGTTTGTTCTGTGTTTGGGTGGTGTATTGTATGATAAGTATGTATTAAAAAAAAAAAAATACGAGTATTCCATCCGTAATATAGTTCCCATATAACAAGCGATGCTTGTTATATATAGCTTGGGGATCTAAGCGCTGTGTGAAATTAATGTCCTGTAATACTCATTGTTTATTATTTATATTGTGTTCGCAAATGAGTGAGCCAGCTAGTTGTTTTTTAGAGCTACGAGTGGAGCCACTGCTGCTAATGAAATTAGAGTACCTACCGAGCTAAGACAACGCGATATAGCGAGCGGGAATTTTTAAAATATGTTCGCGTCCATCGCTTTTTTGTTCGCCTTTGTTTACAGTGTGGACGAAATTTTGTGCAGGACTTCTGTTCAGTATGAATTTAGAAGTTAGTGCGGTGACCTCGGCGGATACGGCCCGTAATGATGTTAGTGTTGGGAGTGTTTGTAATATTTCAGGATAAAGCGTGGTTTTTTGTTCGGCAGAAGTAAATGGAAAATTTATGGGCAGCTGCGGCTGGATCCGCCTAAAGATGATTCATCTCGTCCGCGCAAGCCTGTTTGTCTTGATCATCAAACATCTGATGAAATATGGGTTTAAGAAACGACCAGTTTATTTTACCTATAGGTATTTACTTGTACACTTACCATTGTTAGCATAACTTTTGGTATGATAGTAACCCTCTCTGTGGTCTAGTGGTTCGCCCACCGTTGTCAGATCCAGAGGTCCCGGATTCGATCCCCAGGAGGAGTATAATAATTGTGCTTGGTTTGGTCGGTGGTAGTACTTTGTTTAAGTCCGCTTGGCTACCACCACCACTTCGTACCAAATTTCAAGATTCTGAGTTCACGAGAAGTACCCTGTACGTTTTGATTCCCTTGCGGCTTAGAAGTTCGATCACAGCTTCAAGGGACAGTAGAGTATTTGAAATGAATTTCAGCTTGATACCTCCACGCGTTCAAAGGGTCTTGACGTAGGTCTTGACAGACAGACGGACAATAATGTACCCAAAATTCTAATAATAACGTTTTAAAAACTAAAAGAAAACCGACTTCAATGAACAATATGATACAATTTCGCATACCTGGATGACGTATTTTTTTCCAATTACTTTGGTGAGAGATGGACGAACCGAAAGACAGACGGTCAGAACAGATTCCGACGAGTTGAGAACCTGCTCCTTTTTTTTAAAGGCGATTAAAAACAAACAAACTCACGACTCAGAGCGTGGATCTTATGAGGATCACCTAAGGGGGTATGATACAATGATGTGTACTCATTGTGATTTTAAGTCAAAGGGACATCCCAGTTTCCTCACAATGTGACCTTCACTGTCAGAGCATGTGCATGTGTCAAATACGCACATAAATGTATGAATAACCGAAAGTCCATAGGTGCACGATTGGATTTGAACCCACAACCTACGGATCGGAAGGTTGGCCCATTTTAATCAATTATTTTGATGACATATGGACGGACAGACAGACACGTGATCCTATTAAGGGTTCCGTTTTTTCCATACTTTTGAGGTAATAAACCCTAAAAATAGGTACCCAAATCGCTTTAAGTCTGCCCATAATATATGTAGAGTTACCTCGATTTCTATAATATGATCGTTAGCTTCTGACCTGATGACGATGGGACCACCTGTGCAATACACCCTTTCAAACAAAAAAATACTTAATTTCCAAATCGGTCCAGGCGTCTTCGAGTAATCGGCGAAAATAGGTACATAAAAAAAAAATCTGACGTATTGAGACTTTTAAATGGAATTCCCGAATCGCATGTTTTTTCCAAATGCTAGTGAATTTGCTGAATGAAGTTTTCTAAACTTAATTCTCGACTTTACTCTGTGTCTGCTGTCTGTTGTGTTTTAACACCTGTGAATTGCATCTACCTAAATTGTTGGAAGTTTAACCTTCGCCAAGGTATGAATGAATGAATGAAAATTCTTTATTGTACACCAAACATATGGGACCATTGACTATTTAAAAACTAAAGTTAACAATACAATGGGCTGTCTTATCGCAAGTAAGTTTGATGGAGGGTTATATTGAGTCTATGATACGTGAAATGGCTTAGCTTCAGAGATCATAATCTTCCACAATACCTACAGTATTTACTTTGAAATAAATATATGTTATATTTCAGGATTGATGCTAGAACGCTAGTGTTTCGAAAACACGATTACATAAAATTTTCTCTATAGAAAAAAATACAAAGTCGACTCTTATTTGTACCAAAAACGTTCGCCAAATAAATACGTCCAATGAGGCCTTGACACTTTGTACAGTAAATAAACACAGTATACAGCAGACGCTCTGTGTTTAAGAATTACAAAATTAATATTCGTTTTACCGTAAAAAAAATAAAAAAATCGCGCAAAGTTTCGTCGTCTGGTAGTCTAAGCGCCGTAGTTGAGCGCACAGCAATGTCACCTTTATTATAACCATATCTTAGTTCGAAACTAGGGTGAAGTTGCGTTGAGTTGCTAATCTGAGGTAGTATAGGCCGTTAACGAAGAAAAAAAAACAACTGTAAGTAACTTTTTTATTAATAATATTGGAATATTTTTATTGAATAGTAAAGTCTGAAAGCCAGAAATCCTTATTTATTCGGATGCTCTTTACCGAACGAAGTGGCCGATTTAACTCGATGGGTGCATAGAGAGCGAGACGCGCAGCACCCAACGAGTTAAATCAAGGTGTTTCCTGTGCGTACTTGACGTATGAAATGGTTTTTGATAAATTGTAAAATTTGCAACTGCGAACAGGCTGCATGGAAACAACAATATTTATTCAAAAGTCAATGTTGATTTTTCCTATATTGGTTTAACCGAGGGACATTTTGAAGCTACATTTTACTAAAAACCTTTTTGCGTGTACCTGAAGCTGGGTTATATTTAGTTTTAGAAATACTTCTGCTTGATTCATAGTTTATAAAGTTATATACAATCTGGTTTTCCACTTATTCAAGATATAAGTGATACATTTGATTGAGACCATTACGCGTTGTTTTTTATTTCTGCTGAATATTCGATTTACTTCGCGATTCTACAGATTTTTTGTATCATAGCACACCTACGGCTGCTTAAATTTCAATTAAAAATTTTCAATTAATTTAAGTTTTACAGAATACATATTAACATGATAAATGTGCGTGCACTAAGACAGAGGTGCAGATGGCATTCTAGAATGAGTATAAAAATTGTTCAAGTAATTTTAACCGCCTTTGTGGTCTAGTGGTTCGATCATGGGTGTCAGATCCAGAGGAACCGGGTTCAATCCTCAGGGGGAATACTATATTGTGTTGGTGGTCTGTCGTAACAACAATTCTTAAAAAAATGTGTTCCGGCATTTAGAGGTAAGATAGCCAGTTCATCAGTTGGTTGAGGATTCCGGGTGAAGTGCGCTTCCACCTTCGGCCTAATCATAACCTAAAAATCAAGTGAGATGAAGGTTCAGCAGCTCACCGTCATCAATAAAACAAAAAAGTGGCTCTACGGGAGTGCCGACAGAAGTGAAAAGTTGAAGTTTGTCGTCTATAAGTAGAGGCAGTCTTTGAACGGAACTTCGGGTAAGTGCCGTTCATAGACTGATAGTATCGTAAAAATAACGCGAGAATACGTTTAAAGTCAAATGTGTCAAAAGTGGTGTCGGTAAGGTGTCGCTTGTTCAATGGTTTTTCCCATCTAAAAAAATGCCTAAAACAGTTATCACTCAAAAAAAAAGTTCTTACATCAATAAGTAGGTACAATAAAAGCGTCTCAGACAGAACTGAGCGACAAACGTCTGTCCAATCGATCACCGCAATCCATTACGAATTTGCACGGCATCAGCACTACTGGATTTAGGAGCTAACCTAGGCTGGGGATGTGAAAAATATTTTGGCGTATACTAATGGTAGGACATTTCTCTTGCTTTAGAGATAAAACGGGGGTTTATAAAGTCAGATGTCTCAGATAAGTGGATTGTTGCGATGCTATAAGTTTTTGAACATATTCATGAACTCTGCGAATGAGTGGAACGCCTTGCCTGAATCCTTGTTTTTTTTTATAACAATATCCTGTCTTTTGACTCTTAATGACACGAGTGATATAGGCTGCATCATCGCTTACCTTGACGCTATATTGCAGTCAAAAGTAAGCCTATAAAAAAACAATGTTTTTTTATAACAAGCCTCATAGCTCAGTTGGTAGTAACTCTGCCTTCTGCACTGTAGGTTGTTCGATTCCCACCCAGCACAAACATTTGAGTGGTGAATATCGGTGTTTGTTCTGTGTTTTGGGTGTTGTATTGTATGATACGTAAGTATGTATTCACAAAAAACAAAAGTATTTAAGTATTATATCCGTAATCCAGTTCCCGCATTACAAGCTTTGCTTAGTTGGGGCTAGATGGCGCTGTGTGAAATGAATGTCCTGTAATATATATTTTTTATTTTATCATACTTATTATAAATATATTTATTAAATTTATTTATTAATTTGAACGATTAATAATAACTAATCATAGCTAAGTTTATTCTCTTGCTGTTACTAATAACTTTAAAAAAATATATACCTAGTAGCTTTTAACTGAGTTATTAAAACTTGTATTTTGTATTCACACGACATCAATGGACTACCGATTAGCATCCTACAAAACATTATACTATTAAACTCGGGATCGTGATATTTGTGGCTTTCGTCAACTAACACTAACAAGGATTTCTGGGCCCATACAGCCGTGTCAATAGCACTAATCTAATAGCACCTAACCTATTCCTACTAAGAGCAATCGACTGTTTCATAATATTGTTACGCCAATCAGAAGGGTTTAGAACATTCACGGGCCTTCACATAGTTCCGCAAAAAATAGAAAAAACCAGCATGTTTACAAATAACACAAAAGGATTGTTTAGGACCGTCGAGAACAATAGAGTCCCAGATTACGCAACAGTTAGCAGCTAGTGCACATACTAGATTAGATTATTCGGTAGAGTTGGATATAAATATGCCGCGATTCGGAAGCAGGGCGGTATTCAATAACGATACAGAGTGATAACATCGAGTGTTATTTAAATGCTATAGCAGTGTTTCGTGATTCGGAAGTATAACTTACCTAGTAGTGTTTAACTGTGTTTGAGAGTAATTAGTTTGGTGCTGAATAAACGTGTCTTATTTTGAGTGATAACCAGTTGCTTTTAATTTTACGAACCTCGGCTCGTAAGAATATATATCCCAGCTTCATAGTAGCGACGCTTACGTAGGGCATCGATAGGGCCCGCTTGCTGGAAGCATTCTTTGTCAGTTGGCGGGAATCCAGCAGATAACAATCTAGTAATTGCATCTTATGGGAGCGCTAATTGTGGGTTCAAGTGATACTCCGTCCTAATAGATGTCATCATTTTTATTTTACTGACAATGAGATTATCCTCGAACCATATACCAGATCCTCTTCCATATATGAATATATTCCTTAGAGGATTCCTATTGGAAAATCCGTCCTAGCTATCCGGCATCACCTGGTTTCAGGTGGTATGTACACTTCACCGGGAATCCTCAACAATCTGAGGAACTGGCCTTTTAGTACGTAGTACCTACCTACAACATATAAATCTAACATGATACGGTTAAGATAGATGCGTGGAATGAGTATATTAACACCCTACCTACCTATCGAAATTTGTACCTACTTATCAAAAATACCAAACCCAACGCAATCGAGCGATCAACAACATATGTAATAATCTACTTTAAGACAAAACATTATTCTCATTTGAGACGAAGAAGTCTTTTATAAGAAAAAAAAATATACAGCATGGAATGGGTCGCTTGCGTGTGCCGTCTCCAAGCTTTTCAAGCTTTATTACAAGCCTCATGTTGGTAGTAGCTCTGCCTTCTGCGCTGTAGGCTGTGGGTTCGATTCCCACCCAGGACAAACATTTGTGTGATGAATATAGATTTTTGTTCTGTGTTTGGGTGTTGTATCATATATATATCATATCATATATAGTACGTATGTATTTACAAAGGTATTTAAGTATTCTATCCGTAATCTAGTTTTCCCATATTACAAGCTATGCATAGTTTGGGGCTAGATGACGCTGTGTAAAAAATAATGTCTTGTAATATTTATTTATTTATTTATTACTATTGATGTGACTTGTCAATCGATTATGTTCTTATCTCACGTTATCATTTGTAAACAGGTGAGATGGTTCGAGCAGCAGCGGGAGAAGCGGAGAGTGAAGCGAGACTTCTCGCCGTACGACAGGGCTGCGTTCTCGCAGCTGTCGAGACGGCTGCCCCCCCATCGGACGCACCACCGCGCGCTCGCTGCCGCTGCCTTCTTCCCCGACCCTCTGTACAAGGAGCAGTGGTACCTGGTGAGGGAAAACGTCACACGTATAGGCTATAACATTCTCGCTCGTTTGATCAGGTCCAGTTTGGTAGGGCTGGTTTCTAGCCCGCCATTTTACCGAAGATAGTTCTTTATTCTTTATTCACACACATCTTATATTAAACAATCTTAAAAAAAATATGAGCATGGCAAAGGCGAGCTTAGCCCTGAAAAGAGTATCTTCCAGAAAACGTTATGAGAGAGTGATTTTTTTAATAATAGCCGGTTCGTGCAAATAACTAAAATAATAGAGAATACGTATATATAACTAAAGAAATGAATACAAATAATATAAATACTTACATAATAACTATACATGTATTAGGTCCTTACATATGAAATTGGCGTTTTGTCGTACTGGTCACTTTGATCTTAAATATCTCCTCTTAGGTTAGGAATTCCAAATTCAAATTTAAACAGCTATTTACTCATGCATTTGTGTTTCGAAAACCGTAATTCATTTGTTTTTTTCTCTTTTGCTTTTTTTTTCTGCGTCACTCATTTCACAAAATGGAAAACTTAAAATATCGCATTATTTACGAGTACGAGTTCCACCGTGGCACCAGTGCTGCAGAAACGGCTCGAAGGATTAATGATGTGTATGGTGGTGGTGTCGCAAAAGAAAACACGGTGCGTTTTTGGTTTCAACGCTTTCGTTCTGGAAATTTCGACCTGCAGAACAAGCCCCGTGGACGGCCGGAGACCAAGGTCGATAATGATGAATTGAAGGCTATTGTGGAAGCAGATCCATCGCAAACCACATCACAGTTAGCTGCAGGCTGCGGTGTTAGTGACAAAACCGTTTTAATCCACTTGAAGCAAATTGGGAAGGTGAAAAAGCTTGAAAGGTGGGTACCTCATGAATTGAGTGAAGCAAACCGACAAACGCGCGTCGACTGCTGCGTTACATTACTCAACCGGCACAATAATGAAGGAATTTTAAATCGGATCATTACATGTGATGAAAAGTGGATCCTGTACGATAATCGTAACCGCTCATCGCAATGGTTGAACCCTGGTGAACCAGCAAAATCTTGCCCCAAGCGAAAATTGACTCAAAAAAAGTTACTTGTAAGCGTTTGGTGGACTAGTGCCGGTGTCGTACACTATAGCTTTCTTAAATCTGGTCAGACGATTACGGCTGATGTCTATTGTCAGCAACTGCAAACCATGATGGAAAAGCTCGCTGTTAAACAATCGAGACTTTTCAATCGCTCTACGCCACTGCTGCTTCAAGACAACGCTAGACCACACACGGCCCAACAGACGACTACCAAATTAGAGGAGCTTCAATTGGAATGTCTAAGACATCCACCGTACTCTCCGGACCTTGCTCCAACAGATTACCATTTTTTTCGAAATTTGGATAACTTCTTGCAAGGAAAAAAATTCAATTCCGATGAGGCAGTCCAAACCGCTTTCAAAGATTTCATTGATTCCCGTCCGAATGGTTTTTTTAGTAAAGGGATCAATGAACTACCTATAAGATGGCAAAAGTGTATAGATAGCAATGGTACATACTTTGATTAATAAAATATATTTTAATATGAAAAAATTGCCTTTATGTTCCTCCCATACAAAACGCCAATTTCATATGTAAGGACCTAATATATATATTTTTTTATACTACTAGTAGGAAAAGCAAGTAGCGCACCCGGTGTTAAGTGTACTCTTGCCTATGACAAAACTTACTGCATAGGTCATATCCACAAAAACATAGCCTACACGGCACTGCATTGCGTCCGTCAACTTGAGGAATAAAGGTGTTAAACCTCGCGTACCCGTAATTTCACCGGCAACCATACCCTTCAAACCGAAACACAGCAATGCTGCTTGGTGGCTGAAATAAGTATGGTGGTAGTAATTTTCCGGTCGAGCCCTTTCACTAGGGTTTTCTACTACTCTTAAAGGTTCTTTGACATTACGTTCGAACGCGCGATATCATGAGGAAGAGCG
Organism: Venusia cambrica; assembly: GCA_951394065.1. Lineage (NCBI taxonomy): Eukaryota > Metazoa > Arthropoda > Insecta > Lepidoptera > Geometridae > Venusia > Venusia cambrica. Next base: position 14,345,276 of record OX596035.1, read on the forward strand.
TTCCAAAGCGACTGCAGGAGTGAGTAGAAAGTAGAAGAATGTCGTTTTTCTTTATTATGATACGATGGGGAAGCTTTTTCTTCGTCTTCATTTCTTCCTGGTTTCATCTTATGGGATATTCACATATTCACAGGTTAATAAAATAAAATAAATGCAAAAGATTATAACGCAGTCAAAGGTTTGGGTTGAAAATAACCTCACATTCATTTACATATTCTAATTCTTAGAGTCACTATAAAAAATATCTCTATCGCCTTCATTGTTAACTGAAACTTTTATTTTCGTGTCCACCCTGAGGTTGCCTGAAAGAGATCGTTTGAATAAGACCGCCAATTGTATTGTAAGCTTTTTGTGAGTTTATCATGAATACAGCAAAAAAAATCAAAAAAATCTCAGATTCTCTTTAAATAGGTACTTGCTTGCATTCCCAAAGTTCCAGACACCTTGTACCATTTTGTGAATGTCTGAAACAGCCAGGTCCAGGCTGTGTGAAATTGCTAATTGAAAACGTAAACTAAACTAAACTAGCGAATCGCGAAACTTTTACGTGGACTCGCATTAAATTGGTTCCTGAATTTCTAACAATGTTTGCCTTCGCGCCATAACAACTGATCAACACGTTTCGTTAAAGTTTGCGTTTGGTTTTCGCTTTACGTTTGCGCAATCTTACTTTTGGTAACATTTAAAAATTCATTAATTCGTTCATAAAGTGTGTTTATGAAGAAAATTAAAGAATGCAGCATTCAAATCGCTCCCCCTAGAGCAAACCCACCAATTGCTCATAATCATAGCCCTATGACCAAAAATATCGGACCTGATATTGTAGTTAAATATAGAAGGCATAGATAAAGCCGAAAGTGCTTATCAGCAAAAGTTCTTGCAGATGGATCTACCCCAGCGCGTAATCTATTGGCTTCAAAACTTGAAAATCGACTTATAATCTACCTATTGACTACCAGAATTATTATTTGATAACTTTACGTCGGCTTATAATCTACCTTATTGACTATCAGAATTATTATTTGATAACTTTACGTCGGCTTATAATCTACCTTATTGACTATCAGAATTATTATTTGATAACTTTACGTCGGCTTATAATCTACCTTATTGACTATCAGAATTATTATTTGATAACTTTACGTCGGCTTATAATCTACCTATTGACTATCAGAATTATTATTTGATAACTTTACGTCGGCTTATAATCTACCTATTGACTATCAGAATTATTATTTGATAACTTTACGTCGGCTTATAATCTACCTATTGACTATCAGAATTATTATTTGATAACTTTACGTCGGCTTATAATCTACCTATTGACTATCAGAATTATTATTTGATAACTTTACGTCGGCTTATAATCTACCTTATTGACTATCAGAATTATTATTTGATAACTTTACGCCTTACGTAATGCCTAACGATTAAATAAATATTTTTTTGAAAAAGAATTTATTTTTCTTTGTTAGTAATGTTGTGGCTGCATTGCGGTAACAACTACCGTTGCCAACGACTTTTTATTTAATCTTACCATAAGCCATAAGTCTGTAAAGTGTCTGCATAATTAAATTATAATACACGAGTCTAGTAACTATATAATTTCCTAAATTAATCTTATTGTCTGTACACTAATGCATTTGAATGTTTTTTCTTTCATTCATATTAATTTAACTTTTTATTATATAAGTCCTTTGTACCGTGATTTCAACAGACAAATAAATAATTTATCGTTATCGTTTTTCACTATTCTGGTATATGTAGGTTAGTCACTAGGTTGATTCTCGCCTCTGTTATCACAATTACTAAGAAAAACACGTTCCCGCTAATGTATTATCATTGCCAACAGAACGGCGGAGCCAAAGACGGCTTGGACATGAACGTAGCACCAGCTTGGCAGAAGGGATACACCGGCAAGGGCGTGGTCGTGTCAATATTAGACGACGGAATCCAAACAAACCACCCCGACTTGGCGCAGAATTATGTGAGTAGAATAAGGTTCCTTGTGTTCTTACCACGAATTTTGCGTGTCTTCTTTAGCGTTTGCGACATATCTATTCAATAATACGTGCAGAGAAAACTTTGGACTACTTTTGAAGCATATTGAGCGACGACATATAATATTTTCAATATTACGTGTAGAGAACACTTTGGACTCCTTTTAAATATATTCAGTGACGACCTATCTATTCAAAAATACGTGTAGAGAAAGCTTAAGTTTCCTTTTTAAGCACATCGAGCGACGACATATTATATATTCAATAATACGTGTAGAGAAAGCTTTGGACTCCTTTCAAGAATACCATACGACGACATATCTATTCAATAATACTTGTAGAGAAAATCGCGTAGAGAACACTTTGGACTCCTTTTTAATCTTATTCAGTGACGACCTATCTATTCAATAATACGTGTAGAAAAAGCTTTGGGCTCCTTTTTAAGAATACTATGCGACGACATATCTATTCAATAATGCGTCATAAATATTAAATATTGGTCTCATTTTAAAGCAGTGAGCTTACGGAGAAATGTAAAATTTGGTATAGTTCAAGTTTATGCGAAAGAAGAGTGCAGAAATATCTGCTTCCATACTATAGTTTAATTTCCACCGCTTCTTATTAAATTTTAAACTACGGATAGTAGACCTCTTACGGATAGTAAGAAACTCACTACGCGAGTTCCGCCAAAAAGGCTTTGACTCGAGGGTCGGCTAGCTAACTACTGTAGTCTTGCTACAACAGTAACCCATGGTTAGGCCACTATTCAAGCAGTGTTACAATCTTGTGATTTTTGCACCGTACGTGATATTTAAAAGCCTGAATAGAAGGGAGGAAAGGTTTTTTGGGTTTGCGTTTTGCTGGATAAATCACTTGTGAAAATATTTTTTGGAGCTGGATGCTAAATAGTAGCTACATCCAAAGACATATTCTCTTGACTCTAAGAAGTATACTGGACAGAGGTCCAAAAGTATATAGCAATAAGATCGCCTATTACAGATTTTTATCATCATCATCTTCCTGCATGTTATCCCACGCTTGGTAGGGTCGGTACAACATGTCTTCTTCAAGACTATGTTGTTTGAGATTTGGCTAAAATCTTAAGACCGCGGCCGCCTGCCTGAAGTCCACCCTCCTCGGGAACACTCGGTTGTGTAAGATGAGAGGATAAGGATTACCCGAACGATTCCGGTCAGATATCTGGAGAACCACCTCTACAGATTTTTATCATCAGTTCTTATGTACCTGGAGGTAAAATATTGTTCAGGTGTAAAATAAATAACTTTTATCTAATAATTGATGAAATGGGTATAATAAACCGGCCAAGTGTGGACACGCACACCGAGGGTTCTGATGACTCACATTTCATGGCAAAAAATCACGTGTCTTGTCCCCCCGTTATTTTTTATTGTAAAAGTGGCACTAGAAATGCAAACTGTGAAAATTACGTAACATGAGCTACAGCCAGTTCATTCCGTACTAAGAGGGTCTGGTTAGCACCCTTTGGGTACGGAACCCTAAGCAGTATCACCAATCTACCAACATGATATTGATTATAATAAATATTCGGGACATATTGTACAACGCCATTATAATCCCAAGCAAAATGAAATTTTCAACAATGCTTGTTCAAAATAAATGTGTGAATTTGAAACACATTTTCTCTCACGTTTTTTGACTACGCAACCGCAACCGGAATTACTCGTACTAACAATGTAACCGCACAGTGCAGGTATCATAGCTTCCGGCTAGTTTTTGCGCAATTTAAACAGTCGAAATAGTAATGCGCTGCGGTACTTTAAATTCAAGTTGTAGTTTTATTCCGCCACAAAGTTAACATTATCTGCACCCTACTTAGTGCTCCGTTTAGTTTGATACAGACCCACGCAACTGGAAAGCGGGATAGTGTCGGGTCTTCTTCAACAGCCCATTAATATCCACAACTGGAGATCATCAGAAATCAGAAATATTTATTAACCATAAATAACTTTAAATGTTACAGGCAAGTCATTATAAATGGGTTTTGCCATAATCACCGCGTTTGGCAGGCGGATTGTTGATCATTTTTCTTTTTTTCTTGCCCAGACAAGTCTCGTTCAAGCGCTGATTCATAGTACAGATAAAAAAAATGGAAAGTTTTACCATATTTTTTTTATTTAAATGGGTAATGACCTCGATGCTCACCTGGTCATGACCTGGGCGAGGTTGAGGTCTACGATAGAGCGAGCTATCCCAAAAGCTGCCAATTGAAGGCACTGGAACATACAACAAAATGAAGAAACCATGAATGTTGACTGTTATTAGTTGGCAGATTTAGCCGTTTCTTTGTAAAATTCCATTTTAATATCAACCAGAAAAATATTCAATAACAAATCACTAGGAATAAATAAATTTAGTAAAAAATATTACCGGGCATTTTAATAATAAACTATGTCATCTGTACCTCGCGGATACTAGATATTTTCTGTTTTCAGGTTAATAATATTTTGAGGTACTTACATCACAATAGACAATAATTATGTTCAGCGAACATTTAATATTTACAAGCCATAAACATACCTACTGAACGTCAAAAAGCTAAATAAATATAAATACTTTCATTCACAAAAAATATTATAACACTATTTTTGAACAATAAATCAAACAGAAAAAAATTGTTTCAAATGCTGGAGATAAAGAAAAGGCTCAAAGTTATTTATGCAATGTGCATGGTATATCCTTACTCTGCTAGCACTCCCGCCGTAAGATCACGTCGGTCTGTCCAAAGCTTTACAAGGGTTCGTTAATATAGATAGGCACCCACCCGCATGTACTGAAAGTTAAGCTTCGAACCAACTATCGGACTTTAATGTGGGAAACTAGGTTCACGATTTAGAATCCTTTCCACGCTGGTTGCCTTAAAAGCTGATACTGTTGAGGTCAGCTTTCAACAAGCTGTTTGTAGATCAACGGATACAACGAATGTTATACTCCAATTCAACATTACAAAGTGGTTCTACCACTATGGAATGTCTTTGTGGTACTACTCATTTTTGGTCTTTGCTTACTCTGTGGTTAACTTTCCTAGATTGCTGCTTGTAGTAAACAAACGAAGACCTCATAACAGCTTGGTTTTTCCCCAAAAATTCAAAATAAGGATTTGAATTATCACCACTTCTATCTGATGTTTAAGTGGCGATTAGAATTTTGTCGATGTGTACTAAAGTGAATACTGAACTCTTAAATCCATTAATCGCCATTTACAATAGGTTGTTCTGTTAGATATTGAGGATGTATCTGTTTTTTTCTGTATGCCACAGGATCCGAACGCATCAACAGATATCAACAGTAACGACGAAGATCCGATGCCCCAAGACAATGGTGATAACAAGCATGGGACCCGCTGCGCTGGCGAGGTCGCAGGAGTTGCCTACAATCAGATCTGTGGAGTAGGGATAGCCTACAACGCCAGTATAGGAGGAGTCAGGATGTTGGATGGAGTTGTGAACGACGCTGTTGAAGCCAGAGCTCTGGGATTGAATCCAGATCATATAGATATTTACAGTGCCTCTTGGGGCCCAGAGGATGACGGCAAAACTGTCGACGGGCCAGGTCCTCTTGCTAGAAGGTAAGCAATATCCTACAAACTTTGAATACCTCGATTCAGTAAACAGAACATTAATTTTGTGCAATTTTCAGGGCGTTCATATATGGAGTAACGAGTGGCCGTCGCGGTAAAGGTTCCATATTTGTATGGGCATCAGGAAACGGTGGCAGACACACAGACTCCTGCAATTGCGACGGGTATACAAATAGTATATTCACGCTCTCCATATCCAGCGCCACACAAGGCGGCTTCAAACCTTGGTATCTTGAAGAATGTTCGTCGACTCTAGCTTCTACCTACAGTTCTGGAACTCCTGGTCATGATAAAAGTGTAGCAACAGTCGACATGGATGGAAGATTACGACCCGACCATATTTGTACAGTAGAACACACAGGAACTTCGGCATCCGCACCCTTGGCAGCTGGTATCTGCGCGTTGGCACTAGAGGCTAACCCTGAGTTAACATGGAGAGATATGCAGTATTTAGTAGTCCTTACCTCTCGATCACAACCTTTAGAAAAAGAAACCGGTTGGATTATGAATGGAGTCAAAAGAAAAATAAGTCACAAGTTCGGATATGGATTGATGGATGCGACGGAAATGGTCAACTTGGCTGAGCAGTGGGTTTCCGTGCCACCACAACACATTTGCAAGTCGCAAGAAATAAATGAAGATAAACAAATAGACTCAACGTTCGGATACACGCTAAATGTTCATATGGACGTCAACGGATGCAGCGGAACGGTTAACGAAGTTAGATACCTCGAGCACGTTCAATGCAAAATATCTCTCAGATTCTTCCCTCGCGGTAACCTTAGAATACTCCTCACTTCACCTATGGGAACCGCATCCACGCTACTGTTTGAACGACCGAGAGATGTTGTCAGTTCCAACTTCGACGACTGGCCATTCCTCAGCGTTCATTTCTGGGGTGAACACGCTGAAGGCAGATGGACCCTCCAAATCGTCAACGGTGGAAACCGCCACGTCAACCAAGCGGGAATACTTAAGAAGTGGCAGCTGATCTTTTACGGAACAGCTGTAGATCCAATCAGATTGCGCTCTAAAAGACCTTCTCCGGGTGTGCCTGCGTTTGCGTACCCCACCGCCGCCGACGGTTTCGAATCTATCGGTGATTCTTTTTACAATACTGACGCGTTTGCCAACTATCAGAACTTCCCAAATCTGTTCGCTGCCGGGTCCGACCCGGAGAAGGCCGTAGCCAGCCTCGACGGACACAACGTCCCCTCGCCGCATGGGGAGAGTGTCCTCGCCGATAGCAATGACAAGCGCGTCATACACGACTGTGATCTCGAATGCGACCCTCAAGGATGCTACGGTAAAGGACCGACGCAGTGTATTTCTTGCAAAAACTACCGTTTAGACGACGCTTGTGTTTCACGATGCCCACCGCGAAGCTACGCGAACCAGGGAGGAGTATGCTGGCCTTGCCACGAGTCTTGCGAAACATGCGTTGGTCCCGGACAAGATTCTTGTCTAACCTGTGCTCCAGCCCATTTGCTAGTCGCAGATTTGGCAGTGTGTTTGCAGCAATGCCCTGACGGCTACTGGGAAGACACGGATTCATCTACTTGCCGTCCTTGCGCGTCTCATTGCGCTACGTGCTCTGAGCGAGCGGATAGTTGCACTTCCTGCGAACACCACTTAGTTCTGCAAGATGGAACTTGCCTTCCATCCTGCCCTCCATCATACTACGAGACGGAAGACTACATGTGCGCTAAGTGCCACAATTCGTGCGACACATGCCAAGGCCCGGCTGAATCCCAGTGTGTGACTTGCCATCCTTCAAACTACGCTGTGGATGGACGATGCGTTTCTACTTGCCCTAGCGGTTACTACATTGATAAGAAGAGGAAAGAATGTATGAGGTTTGTAGACTATTCAGCTGTTTATTTCACTAACAATATACAACCTAAACCTGATGAACCCAAATGACTATGGTGCAGGATATTTTCAGGTTTGCTTTTTTATTCAGTGAATGACTTTTCCAAATTCTAACTTCATGTCAGGGATACAGTCTCGGGCGTTCCACCGGTATTTTCATAAAAACAGTTCAGCTTAAATTCAAATTCAGGTCAACAAGATTCGATATCGGTATCAAAACGAACTTGGAAATAAACGTTCGTTGTTGTAACGAGAATTGAATTGATGCTGTTTGTACATTCAGCTTATCGTTTTTCGGGAATGTTGATAATATTTTTTCATGATATAATATCTGTGCCTTGCTAATTTTGTAATGTTGATGATGATATTCCCAGGTGTCCTGTCGGCTGTGCCACTTGCACTACCACTCTCTGCCTCACCTGCGAGTCAGACTGGGAGCTGAACAAGAAAGACAAGTGCGTTCCCGTCGGCTCCGCGCGCTGTGCAACGGGGGAATTCCCAGAAGGACAACAATGCCGGCCGTGCCGTAGTGAATGCGAGAGCTGTTATGGTGAAGAGGACGGTCATTGCCTAACGTGCCCTTCGCCTAATCTTCTGCAGGAACACAGGTGTGTATGACTTGTAACTGCATAGCTGTGTACGCAAAGGATGTGTAACACATCCTTGGTGTCAGACTTTATTAGTTGCTGCCATAGGTGCCAGACGCTCTTTTACGACTGCTACTATATGCAGTACCCGAGAATTGCCCTTCAAATCTCGCAATCATCTTACTTATCGGTAATTCAGAGACAAGGGTGGATTCCGGTCCATATTCTTTGCTGAGGCAGCCACTGTAAAAGATACACAGCATACAGCTTTAATACCTGTCGTTTGAATAATGTTGTCATTTAAATTAAGATCGTAGATATTATACGTTGTCAAAACGCTGTAAAGATTACTTTTACGAAATTGAAGGGTTGAAAGATCTTAAATATTTGATCGTACCATTTATAATATTGTATCAACAATGAAATGTTTGCAGAGTGGAATGCTGCCGTCGTCTGTATTTGATCTAGACTCGGCCTGCGGCATCCGATTTAGAAATTGATCTGCCTTTGAGAGGGTTCAATCGAGAATAATGGGTATTTTGTATTTGAATAGCATTTTCATATGTTCAAAGAGGGGTTTTACTGACGATCTACTCCATCAAAAGAGGTATCAGATCGGCTAAATGCTAAAAAAATAATCCGACACAGACGTATACATGTATCTCTTTGATATTTAAGCCTAAACTATTTAAGAGCACGATTTTCGGGTTAAACAATCCTTAAAAGTCAACTATCAAAGGGACGTCAGAGAATATCAAAAATATATGTTTCGATCAAAGATTGCGAGACCATCGCTTAACGGAGTTCTACACTTTTAAATTTAAAATAAAGTTAATGGATTTGTACAATGGCTCCATATTATCGAGATTGTCTCTCAAAAGACTATTACCGATAGAAGGCCTGCTAGCTTTTTATAGACTAAATCACAAAAGTCTTTGCACACCTCTAAACTGCACACCTTTACACAGATGCTTGTCAGGGTGCAGTAACGGATACTACCCAGAAGGAGGCCGTTGCATGCGCTGCGTGCATGGCTGTGCAGAGTGCGTGAGCAGGCTGAACTGCACGCTATGTGCAGGCTCGTTGAGGCTACAATCCGGTGCTTGCAGAACCTCTTGTGCTGATGGGTAAGAAAAGTCTTTTAGGAACTTTCAAGCACCCTTGTTATGTATTTGTATTTACCTTTAGTTTGTATCCTTTAGGTACTACGCAGACCGTGGCTCATGTTCGAAATGCTACTTATCGTGCCACACGTGCAGTGGACCAAGAAGAGACCAGTGTGCTTCTTGTCCGTCCGGATGGAGGCTGGCTGCCGGCGAATGCCATCCACAGTGTCCTCAAGGTCAGACTTATTTCTTTTCTTACATCATTTGCGACTTCGTTCTAAGCCGTCGGTAGAAGGTATTAACTAAGTAGTCGTTTCATAGGCCATGTCAGACGCGCTGTGCAAAAAGTCTGACACTGTCTATTGACAGTACAGATTATAATAAAAGAACAAGTCTCGTTGCATGGCAGTGTAAGGTCGCCAAACGTAGTAGTACCACTAACATTTACTTATAAAAGTCTGCTTCTAAAAAAAAAGGCATAAAAATATCAACATTGTTTTTTTTATCTATAATTGTCCGATTCTTATTCTTGTTATTTCGGCGCGTGAGTATATATTCAAAAAATTATAACGATCTATTTTAAGAACTAATCCAGAACTACGTACGTATAAGTTGACGTATTCAACTTCTACGTGTTCTGTCTAAACATTGCTTGTTGTCACGTACTGCACGCTTGCTTATGCATCAAATGATAATTATGCTAAAACAAAGCCTTGAAAAGTCCTCTATGATTTATGATATCCCACAGGTTTCTACCAAACGCACGGCGAATGTCGCCACTGCCACCACTACTGTCGCGAGTGTAGCGGCTCCGGCCCGCTCCACTGTACCTCCTGCCCTCCCCGCTTCATGCTGGACGGAGGGATCTGCATGGAGTGCCTGCGCTCACAGTTCTATTACCAGGGAAACGGGACCTGTGGCACCTGTGACAGTTCTTGTAGAGAGTGCTCTGCCGATGGACCTTTCGGCTGTACAGTATGTTCCAGACCTCTGAGGTTGGATAGGTGAGTGATTCTAATAAATGTCGAAGTAGGGTCAAATGTACCGGAGAGCAAAATAAGTCGATAGAAGGACCTGAATGTGGTGTGTGCCTGTGCTCGCAGTTCAATTACCAGGGATACAGGATCTTGTGAGAGATCATGTAGGAAGTGCTCTGCTGATGTGCTTTTTGGCTGTTCATTGTGTACTAGACCTTTGAGGTTGAACGTGTGAGTTAGAAGGTTGTCCCCAAAGATTGAAGAGAGCAAAATAAGTCGATAGAAGAACCTGCATGGAGTGTCAGCCTTTGCTCACAGTTCAATTACCAGGGACACAGGATCTGTACAGTAGTTCCTCTAAGAGGTCTTGTACGGAGTGCTCTACTGATGAAACTTTTGACTATACTGTGTGTTTCAGTTGTCTGAGTTTGGAAATACCTTCATATGTTACGAATTAGCAGGTGCTTGTTGTACTTTTCAACTCGTATCTGCAAATTGATGATGATTTGACATGAATTGGCATTATTGATTATGTGATTTGCGTGTGATAACTTCGCTCCTGGGACTTAAGGAAGAAACAAGACCCACGCTCTCAAAATGTATGCGTATTTAGATTGAATTTATGACGTTCCCGCTGGAAGACGGCAACAAAATCCCAGGCGTTTATTGGAGAATAAAATGTTTGTCAAAACTTAGGTACCAAGTGAATTGCATTTGGTTCAAACTATCTAGTAGCGTACAAAATATTATCTCACATTTTCTTGATTTCATCACTCTGTATTCTTATAAGCCTTTCAAATAAATTAACTACCCTCACTGCCCTTTAAGTGACAGCCACGAATGCTAAGATGAGGCGTCGAGTTGAAAGGGGCTAGAGTCTAGAGAGCCGCTCACTTCAAGTGGAATCGGCTGTGGAGAGGAAACGTCCTTGTCTATGTCATTCAGTTTCTTATATATTCTGGGTGTGTTTTGCTGATTAGGTACCATTTTTGACGAACATATTAAGATTTTAGTTAATGTTTTTCCAGAGAAAGGAAACTTATCAATTTGAAAGGATCCGAAAACAAGACGTGATACAAATTCTGTGATAAAAAAAAAGTGATAAAGTTTACTATAATAACAATTGCTAAATAATAATGTTATTTTACGAGTAAGTTGTACTGTATGTGTGTGTTGTATGTACCACGGATGTCGAAGCAGTTTCATTTCGGTTTATAAAAAAAAAACTTTTACCAACCTTTTTATTTGCAATTGATTTTTTCATTTACCATTCATTACGACGCATTCACAGATGAAGTAAATAGTACACACGTAGTATACATTAATATTTTATACACCAACATACGGTAAAACACGTTGTGACTGCACTAGCGTAATAAAATAAGTACCTGTCACTTTAATGTACACATGTTCATGCAAATAAATGATCTTAATTTTAATCTGAATGTTGTATGACATATCACTTCAAAGATTCCGACAGGAGTAATAAAACCGCTAAGGTTTTTACAGCAGCAAAATGCAGCAAGTAAAGTGATTCGTATGTATGCTATAATTCCATTATATTTATTTATATGGCCACAGCTCAGTCGGTATTGGTACTAACCTTCAACGCTGTAGGTTGGGGGTTCGATACCCACCCGAGACAAACATTAGTTGAAGAATATAGATAACTGGCATAATATAACTGGTCCCAGCTATCTTTTACTATTCAGGCAACTATACTAATATAATACTATAGCTAATTGATTCAGGTAATATTTTGCGAAGTTCCATATTTCGAAATAAATCTGAACCTGATCAAAACATAATAACAACATGTAAAACATGGATGTTTTATATATTAAATGTTTTATAAAAGTTTTATAAAAGCTTCGCTTCCCATTTTTGATCAGGACCAGTTATATTATACTATAGTATAGTGGCCTAAGTAGTAAAAGTTAACTAGGAACTGTTGTATTGTGCCAGTTATGTATTATTTTGGGTCGTTTGAATTGCCACGAAGTGTACACTATCAATTTCTATTCATGCACAAATCTACTCATATTTAACTACCCTCAATTTCCGACATTAATCAAATGTTGGTTATATAATCAGTTAAGTGAACCATGGTTCTTAAGAGTAATAAAGTTCTTTAAACCGATTTTATATTAGTTGCCTGAATAATAATAGTAAACTAGGGCCATGTTTTAATGAGTAATTATGCAGCGTTTTAGCCAAAAGCCGTAAGCTGACAAAGCACCCGCGATAGCTGATCGCTCATTAGTTCGTAATAACCCGAGGCATTAAACATTGGCTTTGTTTAATGAGCGGATAGACAGGTATCGATTGCAAATATTTGCTGACAATACCCATTTCCGACTAACTTTTTGTTTTACCGTGTAATGGTTCAGATTGGTTGAGATCGCTGGCTTTGTTCAACGATCACATAAATTACAGGTCTGTCCTGTCCACAGGACATTAATTTTACACAGCGCCATCTAGTGTCCTAAAGTAAGCAAAGCTTGTTATGGGAACTAGGTTACGGATATAATACTTACATACTTGTTTTTATAGATACTTTCTTATATACAATACAACACCCAAACATAGAACAAACATCAATGTTCATTACAGAAATGTAATCGAACCCACAACGTACAGCGCAGAAGGCAGAGCTACTACCAACTGAGCTCTGAGGCTTGTTAATATATAGGTACATAGGTATCAATCGCGAATATTTGCTGACTTATATCCATATTCTCCGAATATGTATTGTTTCAAAGTGAAATGGGTCAGATATACATCACATATGGACTCATTTTATGAGACAAAAGTAATGTAATAACAAAACGAGAATGCTTAACCGGCCCATACAACTTTAGCTATTAGCAACTCAACGCAACTTTACTCTAGTTGCGAACTAAGGTACAGTAATAATAAAGGTGATATTGATGTGCGCTCAACCACGGCGCTTATGACCAGGTGACAGAACTACGCGCGAATTTCTACGTTTAATTTTTTTTACAGTGAAGACGAATATTAATTTTGAAAATATAAAACACAGAGCGTCTGCTGTATACTGTGTTTATTTACAGTACAACGTGTCAAGGCCTAATTGGGCGTATTTATTGAATGGCGAACATTTTTGGTACAAATTAGAGTCAACTTTGTTTTTTTTTTCTACAGAAAATATTGTATGTAATCGTGTTTTCGCAAAACTAACGTTCTAGCATCAATCCAGAACTATAACATAATATTAATTTCACAGTAAATGCTACAGTATCGTGGAAGATGTGATCGCTGATGCTAAGCCATTTCTTAAGAATAAATCCTCCTTATTTTATTGAGGAATAACCTCCTTAAAATAATCCATTTAAATAGCCAGTGCCACAGTTTGATGTGGATTCCGGGTGAAGTGCGCTTCCATCTTCGGCCTTATCATAGCTTTAAAATCAGGTGAGACGAAGGCCAAGCAACTCCCTATTTAACAATAAAAAAATACCCCCTAGTAGTGAGTCTTGAAAACAGCACTAGACCCCGATTATACGAAACCAATCGCTTCACTATGGCATCGTTACAGAATGCCCATTAGGATACCAAAACGCCAATAGTGGCCATTTTTGCGCAGTGGATTGGTTTAGTAGATCCCGGCCTACAGAGGTTAATCCAGTAAGTCTATTTCTTTTTTTCTACTCGTAACGTAGGTTATATTATCACTAAAACCGATTAGACCTTTGAAGTGCGAATACCCTTACATTGTACCCTTACATTGAAGATGATTCAAAAGGGTCCTAGCCGCAAGAGCTAGGGTTGAACCCTCGAACACTAATCAGGTATTAGTGACTAGGCGCTTGAATTTACTTAGAAACTCGATTTTATTTAGTTTGATAGACATTTGAGATTCATTCAAGAGTGTATGGATGCCATTGGATTATTCAATATCACTTAAGAAGGGTTTGGTCCATTAGGCACTGATCTCTTGGCATTCTTGTCGCTGAAATTCACTTTAATTTTTATGTCCACTTTTAGAAAAATCTGTACCGAGAATTCGAAATATTTCGCGTAAAGTAAAACCATGCTATTGCGGTTTTGAATAAAATTGTTCCCAAGGCCAATCAGCTCACCTAACGTGGTGATGATGGCAAATACCTGCAGGAACCTCTGTGGTCTAGTGGTTCAACCCACCGATTTCAGATCCAGAGGTCCCGGGTTTGATCCCCAGTGGGAGTACATTATCGTGCTTGGTTTAGTTGCTGGTAGGATTTTGTTTAATGCCGCCTGGCTAGCTAACACCATCTTATCTAATTCTGTCGCCATAACAACAATTCTTAAAATTGTTGTGTTCCGGCATTTCGAGATAAGATAGCCAGTTCCACAGTTAGTTGTGGATTCCGGGTGAAGTGCGCCTCCACTTTCGGCCTTTTCTCAACTTGCTACCAGGTGAGATGAAGGTCAAGCGCTTCCCCGTCGTACAATTAAAAAAAAGGTATCGGTACAAAATTGCATTCACGTGCATGTGCCCATCATCATCATCAATAGCTTATGGTCCTGATCACTTAAGTATACTACTCAATCATGTCTTCTATTAATTTTCAATTAATTAGTAAATACACAATTCAATGCAAAAAACACGTTTCCACCTCTTGTTTACTATTTGTTATTATATTATATTTATTATTAGAAATAGGTACTCACTTAGTGGAAACTTCAAACTTCTACCTATACACTGCAAGACATGCGGACGGATAAAGGAGGCTTAGTAATAGGATTCCGTTGGCAACATTTGCGTATGGAACCCTAAAAACCAGCATGTGTAACTCTTTTGTCTGTTTGTCCCAGGTTGAACAACCAATGCGTGCCGTGCTGCGCCGAGAAGGGCACCAGTGCTAGTACGCAAACTGACAAGAAAGACTGCTGCCACTGCCATTCCGATACAGGTGAGCTCATACCAATGATACATTGCACGAGGCGTCGAGTTCTCACTCTTGTACTGAGAGATGATAATGCTCCACGAATACCTTACATAAAATTATTTAGCGTTTTCGTTTATTCAAATTCATTTTTGCTTTTAATAAAGAGCCTACTTTGATACATTCTTGTGTGATTACTTATTCATCCAAAATTGCTACCAACAGGGGAGTGCATAAACTCATCGGTAGCGGGCAAGCGTCGCATAGCGGAGTCGGGCGCGATTTTCACAGAAACGAGCGCGCGAGCCGCGTCGAGCGCCGCCGCCGTGCTGCTCGCGGTGTGCGCGGTGGCCGCGCTCGTGTTCCTGGCGGCGCTCACTGTGCTACAGGTCAGTGGAACGTACTTACAGTACCGGACTACATTCACACAGAAACGAGCGCGCGAGCCGCGTCGAGCGCCGCCGCCGTGCTGCTCGCGGTGTGCGCGGTGGCCGCGCTCGTGTTCCTAGCGGCGCTCACTGTGCTACAGGTCAGTGGAACGTACTTACAGTACCGGACTACATTCACACAGAAACGAGCGCGCGATCCGCGCCGAGCGTCGCCGCCGTGCTGAGTACACTTAATCAATCGTAGATTGATGTAGGCAAAGACCACGATACCGATATGTGTCATTTTATTTTGTCCGTCACACAAGTAATAAATATATATAAAATCGGAAACGATGTAGCCATACATACACTATCCGTGATTTAATTGGGATAACGAAGAGTCGTTGATTGGTGCGATAGGATAACTCAGGTCTTACAGCAAAAACCAAGAAAACTTTTCATTTTTAAAAGTAATAATTTATGCTCAAATTCCAGCTGATCTTATAGGTGAGCTTTATTATTTTATCAAATAAGTAATAATATTAAATAATACCCGAGCGCAACTGATAATCAAATTTAAGCACGTACTAGGTATATTTAGTACTAGAAATACATATATTTCTATGGAAAAAGAGCATCAGTGTGGCTTCAACTTGAGGTTATTTGGCTTAAACGCGATAAGGTATAATCTGAGGAGTCGGGAGACTAGTTCTGAAGTCCATTGAATTGTAGAGCCACAATCCAATATTGAATCTAACTCTAAAGTAGGGTCAGGCTGGGCCAGTCGTAAAGTTTGGTGGACGGACCCAGGGTCACAATAATGGGGTCAGTTGCTTACTTTGATCCAGCTCTCTCCAGCACTTATTATTCCTATCAGATAATAAGGTCTAATTTACCATTGTACTCTACAGTTGTGGAAATTGGACTCACGATGGATGTAGGCGGCTCAGATCGCTATTTGTGGCGTCGGTTGGGGGGAAGCCTATGTTCAGCATGGGGGCTGAAATTATAAAGACTTGTTGATGCAAACCTCTTTAAAAAAAAATGAGGCATCTAATCTTTTCGACAGTTTTATTGGTGTATCAGTGGTTTCGTCTTCAAAATATGTTAATTTTATGTTTTATGGAGAATGTTTAATATTTTTTCTATGAGTTTGATGTAATTTCATTGCCTAAGTCCGCCCGCAGCCGGAGCAATTAGCTTTAAAATTAATCCCATATTGACGAGGGGCGCGCTCAATCATTTTAATCACAGATTAGCCAAAAGTTTAATTACCGCGCCAAATAATCTGTTAAGCTTTGAATTAACTGTTTAACGTATTCAATTAGAATCTAGTCGAAAATATTTGAATTGCGTTAGCAATAAAACGATATGATATAATGTCTATGACGATTCTTGAACCAAAGATGGCTTGGGATAGTCCGATTTTAGTAGAGAGTCGAGTCTAGTCGCTATTTTTGGCGTCGCTTAGGCATTTGCCCAGTTGCCCCCTCATCACGGGGAGGGGATAAAATTTTTGTCCTCTGTTTTTACCCACCATCGGGAGAAAAAATTTCTCTCGAAGGTGGATAAAAACAAAGGACAACAATTATATCCCCTTCCCGTGCTGAGGGGGCCGAAGGATACTTAGAAGAGAAAACCAGACTTATGAAATTTGTGCTGTGTTCGTTTTTTTTATTATACAACGTGGAAACGCACTTCACCCGGTATCCTCAAAACTGAGGAATTTTCAATTTGGGATAATAAGTACTCAGATCATTATTTTGAATAGGTACTGTTCCTAATATCTTCGCACTTGAAAGCTCAAAGCCTAGTTGTGTTTCGTTAAAACTAGATTGAACTTACAAAATCTGATCTACCAAAAATTTGTGATAATTAAAACTACAGTGGAGTTTTACATCCGTTTTATTGCGTGGAACTGAACGTAATCCTTTAGCAGTGCGAAAAAAAGAACTAACTATTAAGGTATGTCTACTCTGTGGCGCCGCCGGCTGCGGATTTGCACCAAAAATGTTAAACATTTTCACAGTAAAACAAAATAGAGAAAATGTAGATTCGTGATTCGTGTTGCATTATTTTTGCTGCTATACCATTGACTTGACACATTCAGACTAGGACCTGTTTCAAAGTGTAGAAAGCTTAGCTTCTGTTTGGTGTCTACGACGTCATTGTAGTTTTTTGTATAGCAGAGTATTATTTTTTAAAAACAAACCGTTCAAATGCATGCTTCCAGAGGGTTCCGACCCATATTTCAAAGCAAAAAAACACTGTGCTTGTAATATATTTTGGTGGGCCTTTAACTTTAGTTCAACTGTCTACCTATTACGGTTCACGAGATACAGCCCGCTGACAGACATACGGACGAAAATCGGAGGCTTAGTAATAGGTTCCCGTTAACATCCTTAAGTTCCGGACCCTTAAGTGCTCGCTGCCGATGTAGCAATTAAAAGGTTTATTCTAGAAGGGTGAATTGTGGATACTTTGAATGAGCCCCCTGATTATAATGATGACACTGTGATTGCCCTTGTAAATTAATGATTAACAAGTTTATTTTCTTTTCTAGGTCCGCAATACGCGACAGTCACGCGAGAACCCTAAAAGAACCCGCGGTCTGATGTACTCGCCCTTGGCCGACGACGATGACGTCACCGTTCTCCCGCGAAAGGAGCGCTCACGAACGAGCGAGCTCAGCGAGTTTGAGAAACCTCTTCTAGAACATTCCTCATAGAAGCAGTCGAAGATAAGTGGGCATAATTACGTTAGGAATACAGGATGGATACAAGACATCCTTTAAGGAGTTTTGTGGCATAGAAAAATCATTATCTATGGCCAGGCCATATATTTTATGTGAAACCATTACTGTTTAAAAATCTGTTCGGTCTGTTTCGCAACGATTGATTTCTACCAGTATCGAATGGCGAGTAACTGAATGGTGTTTTTTAAATATTTGGTCGTTATGTAAAATCAGGATAAAGTCATTTTGACAGCACACAATTTGAACTTATGGCGGAGTTGGTTGTTCGGTATTTTTAACCCAGATACCCTTCGCTTTCATAATTCACTTTGTTTGCTGACAAAAACACTTTGAAGCTGACCAACAAGTCTTCGATTTGCTGACTATTAATTATTAATTTAATTTTATTGGTTCGCAAAATTGCGGGAAATATTATTGCTGGATTGTTTTACGGACGCAATATTATGCCGCGTAGGACACGTTTGGAGTGTGGCCTACGTGGGTCGTGGCATTACTTGAGACAAATTTCCCGTTAAGGGCTTGGTTATGCAACAGACTTATGAGATACGTATATTACGATTATAAAAGAGTTGCGGTCATGACCTGAGGCCTTAGTATGAGTTTCTGACAGCTAACTGAAACTATTTTTTAGCATAATAAATACATTTGGTTAGCGGAATAGTAAAGCAACTGTAGTTCCTTTCAATGTCCGCTAACCAAATGTATGGAAATAAGCGCCCTGTACGAAAACGAAAATGAAAATAGTTTCAGTTCGCTGTCAGAAACTCATACTAAGGCCTCTGTTTGTTTACCTTTGTTGCTCGCTATCAATTGAAAGCAATTTTTCTCATTCTCTCTTAACAGATAATATGTTATTCCTTACGAGAGCAACAGAGACAAACAATCAAGTAAACCACTGCACTCAAGAAAACCACATGAACATAGAATACAAGAGAATGTTCGGTTCTCTTAGATAATATTATGTCTAAGGCCTGTATTTCCACTTTTTGGAAGCTACCTAAAAGGTGGTTCACTTCGGGGCCATAGATTAAAATGGCTGTTAGTAACATTCGTTCATAATTCCTTCTTAATGAGATATCACTAGTAACATAACTAGTTAATCAATTAAAAAACAAATAATGCCATAAGATGACTATAGATATTTTGTTTAAAAATAAATACAGGCAATAAATAATACTAAATTATCAGCCATAGAGAAAATGAAATTAACTGCGGTACTTTTTATTCGCAATTCAAAACTCTATACATGTTTGAAAATGTCTCTGTCTGTCTATTACGTTTTCACAACTAAACGGCTGAACGGATCTTAATGAAACCTGACCCGGATGAAAACGAAATGGGCTACTTTTTATCCGGGTACAAAGCAACGTGCGAAAGTTAGTCTTCAATAATGATGAAGTCATTAGGAAAGTTGACCGTTTTACCAAGTAAACCTCACATATTTATACGGTAAAATCCCGGTTTATAATGCTAGTACCCGCACTCGTTTCGTATATCGAACGCTGTAAAAGATAATGATCCAGCTGTATACAGATCCGATTCTACGATAAAACGCGATGCAGACGCTGAATATTACAGCTTACATTACAAACGTGAATCACGATAGTATGTTTAACGTAGCTAGTTGAAAATATAATCGTAAAAAAGCTTCTGTGGTTTAGTGGATTTCTAGGGGAGTGATTTGGGCTTGGTTTAGTAGGTGGTAGGGCTTCAAGTCCGCCTGGCTTGCTACCACCATCTTACCTAAGTCTATCGCCAAAACACAATTCGATTGAAAAATTGTTGTTATGGCGACAGAATTAGGTAAGATGGTGGTAGCTAGTCAGGCGGACTTAAAGAAAGTCCTACAACCAACCATATTTTATCTATTCTCAATTAACCGATCTCTATCGTTCAAAAGCATAACATAAACTCGGAAAATTTTAGCCAAACCTATTCTTCATAAAGAATTCCCCGAATAACTTCTCAAACATTTTTAATAACGACTGTAATCATTTGTCGGTTCATCTTTTAGTAATAAAAACTTTATTCCAATTTTTTTATTTTTTTTTGCGAGACGCAAAACTTTATCCTATTTACGCCTATGTAGTTGTATGTCTTTTGATTAGAAATTTTGAAAATGAATTGGCAATACTTAATGTTTAGAACAAATATTTGTACACTGAATACGTTATTATGAAGAAGTTTATTGGACCTAGTAAATTATTTTGGACAAAAAGCGTTTATAAGTGCAAAAAACTATTTTTACTAAATTTTTAAAATGTTTCTTAAATATATTGATTTACTGTGAAGTTATTCGTATTAGCACTTTTAAATTGTATTTTTGCACTTGTTTCCTCATTGCGACTTGTGTTTCTATACGTATGTAGTAAATGTCAAAATTACGTAAATTTACACTTTGGTAGATCAAAATACTTTTTATTAAATGCAATGAACTTTGCTGTTTACATGTGATCTAAGAAGTAAATAACTATGTCACAATGGGTTTTCCAACACGTTTTTTGATGTGAACTTTGTTCGAAAACATATTAATCTGTAGTCTTTTTTAAACTTTCGCGATTAGAACACATAATTTTAATTCGAGAAACGGGTATTTATCACGTATTTTACCTCTATATTTATCCCGACGTTTCGGCAGGGTTGCACCAGCCGTGGTCGCGGGCAGACTGGAACTTTGGAGCCACCGTCGAGAAGTGAAGGCGTTTTTAACAACTACCCTCAGCTTGGTCTTGATTATTAGAATAGGCCACATTTACACTAGCACGACAAACAACACTGACAGTATCAACACAATTTTTCTTAGGATCACACCCAGTGCACCGTGCTACCACTGGATTCCAAGAGGCAGAGAGTCTGAAACCGTCTTCGCGATTAAAATTAGGATATTTTTTAATCTCAATCGCTTCCCGAACCATCCTCTTATAGTAATGCCGTTCATTGGAAATCACTTTCGGGCTATGCAGCTCTATCCAGTGATTAGGACCTGAGTCCACTAAGTGCTCCGCGATAGCTGACTTGTTGACCTGGCGATTTTTCACAGCGGCTATGTGTATAAGATCGATTGTAGCTGTGGTCGTTATTATATAGGACAAACGAAGCGTACTATAGCTGAACGCGTGAAGGAACACATACCCGCTGTGAAAAATCGCCAGGTCAACAAGTCAGCTATCGCGGAGCACTTAGTGGACTCAGGTCCTAATCACTGGATAGAGCTGCATAGCCCTAAAAGTGATTTACAATGAACGGCATTACTATAAGAGGATGGTTCGGGAAGCGATTGAGATTAAAAAATATCCTAATTTTAATCGCGAAGACGGTTTCAGACTCTCTGCCTCTTGGAATCCAGTGGTAGCACGGTGCACTGGGTGTGATCCTAAGAAAAATTGTGTTGATACTGTCAGTGTTGTTTGTCGTGCTAGTGTAAATGTGGCCTATTCTAATAATCAAGACCAAGCTGAGGGTAGTTTTTAAAAACGCCTTCACTTCTCGACGGTGGCTCCAAAGTTCCAGTCTGCCCGCGACCACGGCTGGTGCAACCCTGCCGAAACGTCGGGATAAATTTAGAGGTAAAATACGCGATAAATACCCGTTTCTCGAATTAAAATTATATTAATCTGTTGAAAATATTCTTATGTGATCATCATTGTGTGATATTATTGACCTAAGATAAATGGGACACCGACTCTATAGGTCCTCATTTAGTTGTTTACTGAGAGCGCGAGATTGAAACTCCTACGTAATACATCTACCCTAAAATTATGCTCGGGTTTGTTAGTCTTGAAAGACTGGAACAAGTAATAGCCCATATTACGTATGATTGTTGCAGTCTCTGTCTATAAAATCGATAAAAATGCCGACTGAACATTTTATTTACAACATTTTAAGAAAGCCGCCATTTTAATCGGTTCTATTGAAATGACGAATGCAACCTAAAGTAAATAATTCAGATTCTTGTCACTTTAACACCATTGTATTATCAGATCAAGGATGACTATTTTGTCTTGGTTTATCAAACATTTTATCGCGAAAAAATAAAGTTGTTAGGTACTTACCACGCTGTCCTTCTATGCCTATGTTATGCTGATTGCAACAAAAAGCAAACTTTGCAATTTCAAGACTATTTATATCTAAAAGTCAAAAGAAATGTTCGAATAATCCAATCATGAACATAAAGTTGAAGTAAAAAAAAATAATGTTACTACGTTTTACTATTTTGATACAATATTGCTATCATTATTTATCAGCAAAAGAATACTTAGAAAGTTCTCCATCAATCATATTATTATTTATGCAAACTTATATCGCTCTGGCTTTGGATCGTAATGTAATAAATTTTATCTCGAAATATCTCTTAGAGTTAATGTTTTATGAACCAAACATTAAAACTGTATTACCAGCTTTTTGTGAAAGTTATATTTTAGCCTTAGTCAATGCCATTTGTTTCTTCAGTATCTTTAATACAATTGTATTGGCAAGGCGTTATTTGTCACGATATAGTGTTTAGTTTATTCTGTAGTTAGTCTGTAAGCCGAGAGTTACCGTAGGTTTTTTAATTGTACAATATAAAAAACTTCCATATTATTTTTGCTTTTAACTATATTTGTGTCACTATTGCCCGTAAAAGCATTTTTTTGGAAATGTTTTTATAGTGTCTGCTTTGCACTGTTTGCACACGTTTTAATTCTTATAAATTTGTTGCAATTGATATTTGAATAATGTCTTAAAATTATGTTTAAGGGCCGGGCATATTCAATTTTGTTTATTAATAGGTAGCTTCATTTAAAATTATTTTATGATCATGGAGACATGGTTCTATGAAAATAGAATAGGTTAGGTAATGATAAATTATTGTCACAAATAATATCGATTGTGCTAGTAAATACGATATAAAGTAGAAATCATTGTGATAAAAACTATTCAAATTCATGTTTAGATTATAGTTAAAACACATTAAACAAAATCAACGGAATATTTGCTCATCCACCATCAAATCGTGATTAATATCCCGTAAATATATATTGGTCATTTTGGTTGGTGGTAGGTTTTTGTTTAAGCCTGGCTAGCTACCACCATATTACCTTATTCTGTCTCCATAATAACAATGTTTAAATTGTTGTTTGCGCCATTCAGAGGTAAGATAGCCAGTTCCTCAGTTTGTTGAGGATTCCGGGTGAAGTGCACTCTCAACATCGGCCTAATCATGACTTGAAAAATCAGAAGAGATGAAGTTCAAGCCTGTGGTAAAAAAAAAATGTGGTTTGAAATTAGATACAAGCCTATGTTTTCAAAAATGTGAAAATGGGTCTTACGACGTTTTTATAGGACATGCTCGATAGGTAAAGTCAAAGACAAAATGTTACCAGGATACCGTCACAAAATGTAAATAGATAGTAACAAATTGAATAGTAGCTAGATTGTTGACAAATCCTTAACTGTTAAGAAAATATTATTATTATTACGCAATATGCTTTTGGGGCTTCGTCAATTATTATGTACAGAAACTCATAATTTATGATTAGTTATTGTAATAAAATTATAAACTTTCAATTTATTACTGTAATTAGAATAAGTAGGCATTTTTCTTGACATCTGATGTGAGTAAGGGAAGGTATAGAAATAAATTTGGATTAGAGCGAGACAACACACTAAGTTGATCGGTTTCTTCACAAAGGTTAGAAAGAGATAAAATTAGTGACCACTTTTCGGAAATTTTATTTGATTGTTTCAATGATAACAGTTTTTAAATGTATTACGGTTTTTTAGTTTGTTTTAGTGCGATATTTTTAATTAAAATTTATTTTTGTATGATTCGTATGTGCAATTAATATTTGTAATAAAAAGGAAGTCTTATGTCAAAACATTTGTTTCTTTTACACCCTATACCTATCGAATACACACAACAGAATCACGAATGTTCACTCTTAGAGGATTCAACTCATCACTATTCAGAACGTGGATTTTATTAGATTTGAAAAACCAGAATATATATTTTTTTGGTGCACGGCTGGATTTGAACCCACAACCTCAAGATCGGAGGACAGACCCATACCCAATAGGCCACGCAACTTTAACTTTTTAAATGGTATAAATACATCAATGTGTCTGTGCAATAAAGTTTAAATTAAAGTATTTTAAGAATTTATTTGTGTCAAAAACCTAGTCATATATTATGTGACCCTTAATATATCCACCAAGAAAAGAAAACAGAGAAACGAGACTTGTATAAAGCTAGTCTCATAAGCATAACCTAGGAACACCTAGGTTATGTGACCTTTTTGAACAATATAAGTAAGTAAAAGGTACAACGTAGGAAAATTCCGAGCACAAATCGGCATTTTGCGTGACCCCTGTTATTTCAATTTACCCTAGCAGAGGTAATACTGGTTTTAACATACATTTGATCGAGCAGCTCATTAACATATAGATAGAACCGAAAAAATACCTCTCTTTGTCCTTACAAAGATAAATTAAAGGTTTCCAGGCCGGAATCGTCTTGCTGCGGTTCTGTATACATTGGGGTACTGAACATTTGAATTAACTCTGGTTAATTATGTTGTTGTATGGCAAAATGGGCCTGTAAATTACAGGCTCCTTTGAGCCTTTACAAATAAAAATTCAATGGGGTTGTCAGTTTTTCAAATAAAATAAAGCAGGTTTTTTTTTACTTTTGATTTATGTACTATGTAGGTATATATTTTTTTAAAATATATGCAAGTGAAGCAGTCTGATTACCAAAGGACTGTTACAAGCGGTCCTTTTTTTTTATTGTACACCAGGTAAGCACTCGGCCTTCATCTCACCTGGTTACACAAGTTGAGATAAGGCCGAAGGTGGAGGCGCACTTCATCCGGAATCCTCAACAAACTGAGGAACTGGCTATCTTACCTCTATATGTCGGAACACAACAATTTTGGAATTGTTGTTATGTTCTATAGGTAACTCAACTGTTCCAGACCAGTACCAGTCAAAGCGCGCCCCCAAGACACTGGCTGCATTGCCACGATGAATAGCTATGCTAATTCGCTAGGCTAAATAAGAACCACACTTGTGTCACGGGTCGCCTCAATCAAAAGTCACGCAAGATTTTTGAATACCCGGCTCCCCACGTACCTAAAGTCTCGACCCCAAAAGCCTCAAATAAGTTAGCCCACTATATTTGTGAGATAAGAAAAAAAGAAAAGTTTGCTATAATCACGACGCTTGGAAGGCGGAATGTTTGCAGTAAAGGTATTAGATAATACACAGGAAATGCTGCTGGACCCTTAGTCAGCTTTTACCATACCGTAGGCACACTTGTAAGGGTCGATTCTCATGTATACATGTACTATTGAGCGCCACGGGCTGTCGCTCGCAGTGTCTTCAGGTCTAACATAACTTAGCATTATTCTCCCTGTATTACACCTGACAGTGTAAGAGGGTGCTATTCTATCTTACGCCACAGCTAGCAAGGTAACACACATGTATAAGATCAAGCTGATATGCTACTTTTTTTGACCAATGCCGATCGACTGATCATCAAATCAGCCAACATAAGCCCACTAGGCGTCCAAAGCGTCCTGAGCCGCCTCTGATACTGCGACTGATACATACACCAATTGTCCTGAGCCGCCTCTGATACTGCGACTGATACCTGCACCAATTGTACCCGAAATCGTTGAATAAGTAGTTTAACCGCCTCTGTGGTCTAGTGGTTCGCCTGCCGGTGTCAGATTCAGAGGTCTCGGGTTCGATCCCCAGGGGAAAATAATATTGTGCATGGTTTTGTTGGTGGTAGGACTTTGAACGCCTGGCTAGCTACCACCATCTTACTTAATTCTGTCGCCATAACAACAATACTAAAAATTAATGGGTTCATGCATTTAGAGGTAAGATAGCCAGCTCCACATAAAGTAGAGGATTCCGGGGGAAGTGCGTTCCGTCTTCGGCCTTATTCACCTGAAACCAGATGAAATGTTTCCCAAGCGTTTCCCCGTCATACAGTAAAAAAACAAGTATATCTAAAACACCGAGGGTTATCAAATCAAAACAAAGCCGTCAACTGATTCAATCGAAAGAAAAATATGAAAAACCGTGCACATATTTTTCAAAACATATTTGTACTCGCTGTGCAAATTAATATTAAAATGAAGTCACGCGCGGGCGCTTCCAATCCGATTCAGGAATCAATACCGAATGCGGAATTTATTCAATTAATAACCCCAGCGCCCAGATAAAGTGGATAAGTGTCTAATAAATTAGTTGGTGGGGTGATAATATGTGTTTGAACGGTATGTGGGGAAGTATGGCTGCTGATTACGTTGGGAAAACTTTGTGGGCGATATTGAATAATGTGTTGGCTTTTGAATTTAAGCGGCACCCTTGTGATACTATTCAAAGTCAAAGTCAAATATTTTTATTCAGTAAGATTTTAAGATCACTTTGAAACGTCAAATCGGACACCTGTTCGGAATCGCACAAGGAGAAAGGTAAGAACCTCGGGCTAGTTTTTTTTTTATGATCCATTACAAAAGCTTAAAAATATCTAATACTAATTACAATGTATTCACTGGAGCGATTTTTTTTAATGCCAGACTTTCGTATCTCCTAGTAGGTAATCAGAATTTTTATCATAATCTTTCCTGGACAGCTTTTCAAAACTTTTGCATTTATTATTTTGAGTCCTATTTCAAACTTACCTCTTATCCTATAGAAGCTACAGTATGAGGCTTTTAATGAGGGAATGGGACTTCAGGGCCCCGATTCTACCAAACCAATCGCTTCATTATGACAATGGTATCATCGCAGAATGTCCCGGGTTCGATCCCCAGGGGGAGTACAATATTGTGCTTGGTTTGGTTAGTGGTAGGACTTTATTTAAGTCCGCCTAGCCAGGCGTACTTACTACTTAGGTAAGATAAAGTGCTACTTAGGTAAGACCATCTTATCCAATTCGGTCTCCAAAACAACAATCCAAAAAAAAAATTGCGTTCCTGCATTTTGAGCTAAAGATTCTCAGTTAGTTGAGGATTCCGGGTGAAGTGCGCCTCAACTTGTAATCAGGTGAGATGAAGGCCAAGCGCTTTCCCGTCGTACAAAAAAAATCGGTAGGCTGTATGCCTCTTCCCACCTTAGTGGTATCCTTTACATGGTATGTATAAAAAAAGTATTTAAAATTATTTTGATCATTTTTTTGAAATCAAACTAGTTGTTTGGTTTTTACTTATTTGAAAAACAATAAAATAGTTATTTTAACTTTTTTGGTGAAACGAGAAACTATAAAGACCACACTGAAAACTGTCGAAGCAAACGCGTCTATTCTTACAAAACATGCCTCTTTTGTTTGCAAAGTAAAAACAACAGTTATCGTGCAAAACAACTACAATTATCATGATACGAAAACCAGGGTGGGTTTTCGTATTACGTAATATTATTTTCACGAAGAAAACCGCCTAATTCTCAGAGCGAAACTTTATTCATACTGTTACAATATTGAAAAATATAAGCAAAAAGTTCAAAACAGAATTATGCAGAACGTATGAACCAACATTGTTAAAAAGCTTTCGGATTATTTTGAACCAATTTTGAAAAATAGACAAGGATACACCTATTAAAAAAATTGACAATTGGGATGCGGACTGCCGACAAAAGTGAAAACTTTTTGTTTCACGATTAAGTTATAAAAATCTCAGATAGGTAAGACTATTACAACCAAATTATAATAATACTCCATCACTCCACTGTCAACACAAATATAAAACAAATACATGACACTATCCACCGATATATTATATTTTTACTAGGTCCGAGTTAATCTAGACACAGGGTGCACTACGATGTTAGAGGCGAGACAGGCCCTTCACAACACCCATTTACAAAAACACTAGTGCTTATACACAATATCTATAGAATTAGATAGAACTCTTTCAAAGATACCAATAATCTGGTTTACGAAGGTCGCTAGATGCTCTGCCTCTTGGACGCCAATGTACCTCAGGTACTTATGAGAAGAAGGGTTCAAGCTATTCCTCTCAGCGACACCACGCGCCAGAATAATAATAGGAATAAAGAAATTCGAGGAGGCATAGTACAATACAGTATTATTCAAAGTGTGATATTACATCTTTTGTTTACCTAGAGTAGTTTCGGTCTTTCGGGAATAGCGCTGTCAGAAGCATTGGGATATGGAATATTGATTACAAATATATTTCATGACGGAACACGGTGAACACATGAAGGAAGAAACACAAGGCATAGACTACGCAATAGTACCAGCGCCCAAAACTACGAAATGAAGTTTAGCGATAGGTACCGTAAACGGGGATGAATTGGCACAAAATCGAAATTCACACTTAAATTTCTCGATAATGTGACATAAAATGACATTGTTTGTGAATTATAAATATGTTCTGTAGGTTGAACTGTAAGAAAAGAAGTAAAAACAATCTAATAACATGATAACTTGATACAAGTTATGATATGCATTTCATCCAAACCACTTTTGAGACTCACACACTTTATTTAATAAATAAGGCCACAGATCAATTACTAGGTATGTGAATAAGGCGACAAATGTTTAAGCACACTGGTAAGAGAATATCAATGATCTATTTTCAAAAACATTTTACGTCAAAATGTTAAATGACACTTCGCTGATGCCTCATTAGAATATAAATATAATACTATAAGGCAAAATGGTTCTTAGACACAATTTTTCATCTATTCTACTTCAAATCTCATTCCCACTTTGTCTGTATTCAGATTCTGGAGGTATACGAAAAAAGAAACATGACGGATCCGTTGACAGATTGCACGTTAGACAGAAGTTTTTGCGGATCCGACGACGTTTGATTTTCATAGTAGGGCCAGGGGGGTGTCACTCCTAAGCTTAGGTACGTTTGGCCGGAGCTCCTCCCGGGGAGGTTGACGGCGGCAGGTTGCCACTCGGCTCTCGTCTCGAGTCGCGCGCTAACCGCGTGCGTCGTCGTCACCGTGCGTTATTTTTGTGATTTATGGATCGAACAATTATTATGACTTTGAAACATAATCATTGGTATAAAAGATACTGTTATGTATTGTATACAGGTATAAAATAACAAAAACTAAACTATGAGTAACTACAGTAAAATTTAAAAAAAATCCTATAGATATTGAAAGGTAATTTATATTGAAACCATCACATATAAACCTA
Organism: Venusia cambrica; assembly: GCA_951394065.1. Classification (NCBI taxonomy): domain Eukaryota; kingdom Metazoa; phylum Arthropoda; class Insecta; order Lepidoptera; family Geometridae; genus Venusia; species Venusia cambrica. The sequence goes on from OX596035.1 coordinate 14,374,616, forward strand.
CCTACTCTGTAACTTTATGTAGTACCTACATAATAAGAAATATATTTAGATACACCTAAGCTGTGCCTTGGGCACACTGCTGTCTGGTACTGGTCTAGAACAGTTGAGTTACCTATAGGCCGTTTGTAACGGTCCTTAGTAATCCGACTTTTTACCTTGTACATAGTTTAATTGAAATTTTATTGGATAAAGATGTATACCTAAGTACATATACATTATAGGGTGGCTAAAGGAATGAATAGTTGTGTGAAATATTATTATTTAGATGCCTACCTACTTAGTTAATAGGTTTTTACCTACCTAGTTTCTGATTTATGTTTATTTTCGTATTCCGATCGTTTACAAATAAAATTATATTGATAATTGAATAAATAAGTAACCTACCACCATTTCATTTACCTACGTTTCAAAACGCGCGGATCAACTGAACAGGTCGATACAATCATGTTTGTAGAACTTGAACGCGCTGCCGTACCTAATAGTGGCTCACCCAGTAATACCTAGTTGCCTATGTTTGTAGTTAACTAGCCAACCACCTAAGTATATTTATATCGGCGAGTGAAAACCCTATGCTCTGACCGCGAAACTGGTTACAAGTCAGCGATGCCAAACGATAAGATTCAATTTCGCGTGCAAGTGGTAAGAGTAGGTACATTTTTATACCTAAACATGACTTTTGTTAGAGAGTGATCCTTCTGTACTTAGTACTATTAGTTTTTCTGTGGTAGGGCCCCTGATGCCTATTCATCCCCATTTGCGGTACCTACAGTGCCGTGGATTTATATGACAGCGATTGTTATAAATAAGCAGGGTATTGGTGTCATCTACCTCCTAGTGGCCTGCCGTTGGCAACGGGATCGCTGTTTTTTGCTGGTGGTTACAGCCGAATTATCACAACACTTAGTAGGACTTGTAAAGTTCCACCTGGCTAGCGACCACTCTCCTGCCGAAATCCGTTGCAACAGGTCTACTACGAAAAACAAAACATGACGGATCAGTTGACGGATTGCACGGTTCTCAATACAAAAATGACAAAAGTTCTTTCGGATCCGTCGACGTTCGATTTTCATAGTAGGGCCCCAGGTCCCCGTGCTCCGTTGGTGCACGGGTGAATCAGTGCCTTCTGGGAAAGCTCGCTATATCGTGAACCTCATCATTGCTTTGTCTTAGAGCTAGACAAATTTGAAGGTCAAGAGCTAACCCATTAATAGAAATTAAAGTAGGTACTAACTATTATTTTCGGAGTTATTTCATGAAGGTAAGCTGCTAGCTGTAAAATATAGCGGATAGGTACTCGTCACCGATGTGGACAAGCAACACAGAGTGATCCCAGATAACTGCTCAGTACTCTGGTGATCACTCTGTGAATCAGTGACTCCTTTTATTATTTTAGAAATTTAATTTAATTGTGTCTTACTAACTCCCTTTTCTTTAGTTTTATTTATATGAGCTACTAACCTCTATGGATCTAAGTTGCCCGAGATAAAAAGATTTGTTTTTTGAATTTGAATTTGAATTTGAAAAATATAGCAGGCATAATTAGTAGGTAACACTGCTATGCAGTTATAGTTATTAGTGGTACCACCCATATTGACGTTTTGTACCTTATTTTCTAGAAACACGCTCAAGTGTTTTTTTTATATTGTACGACGGGGAAGCGCTTGGCTTTCATCTTTCCTGGTTGCAATTTAAGATAAGGCCGAGGGTGAAGGCGCACTTCACCCGGAATCCTCAACAAACTGAGGAACTGGCTATCTTACCTCTTAATGCCCGAACACAACAATTTTAGAACTGTTGTTATGGCGACAGAATTAGGGATGATGGTATGGATAGCCAGGCGGACTTGAACAAAGTCTATCACCAACCAAAACCAATAAGGATTTAAACCAATTAGGGACAGATCATCCCTGCGGTTAAGTGTATGCTTAAGCATGAGTGGATTTTAAGAACACGGCCCGCGATTATGCGATTATTATATGTTTATGACGCACTGCTAAATGATCATTCTTAATTTGATGTCCCATTTATTAAAACAATGTGATTTTTTTTATATTTTACTATGCATAAACTTCCAGTGTCTGTTATTCCATTGTGCTACCCTAATCTCATCTAGAAGATAATTATTATAGAGACTTTCTGGGTAGGCTCACTACATTGTAGGCCTCATCCTTGCTTATAAAAACTTGGAGGTCAAAAGTTGACCCATAAAATAAATAGCATAAGAGCCTGCGCCTGGCCATGGCCTTCGTACAGCTTCAAAAAGATGGCTATATACTTTTGCTGGGAAAGTTTGCTCTGTTGTAGATTTCAAGCTTGCTCAAGCAAGCCTCGAGACAGAGAAACCCAAGTAAATAAAAAAAAACAGTGGAATCACGGGAGTTTCGACCGAAGTGAAAAAACTTGAAGTTTGACGATTTTTGCCGAAGAGAACAGATGAGATTCATCGCACTTGAATCTACTTGATTAAATTACTTCCTCATTAAAATTATCAACAAGAGCACGCCACACCACACAACATATTCAATTCAAAACAAACACAGAAAACTGTCAAGACAGGTGAGATGAACGCCAAGTGCTTACCCGTCGTACAATAAAAATAAAAAAGTCGGTTCAATCAACTGTCATAGTTGGTTGATTGGTTGCTAGGCAACACGACAGTCGGGTAACTCAGTTTTCAAATTGAAATCTAATTTACCAGCATCACGAAGTAAGACTATTGAAATTCAATAGTCTAACTTCGTGATGCTGGTAAAGTAGACGTGTGGCGAGTTCAATAGTTTTTTTCCATCTCAAAGATGCCCAACGCGCCTAAAGAAGTAATGTAAACTTCTTTAGGCGCGTTGGGCATCACACTTCAAAAATACAATCTGGGCTAGATAACTAGTTACAGAATAAAACACACTACAGTCAAAGTAACCCACATTGATTCTCAAGATCTGAGAATCGCACCGATTTGGTACAATGAGCTTCGTTTCACGTAATATCGTTAGCCGAAGGCGGTTGCTATACGAATATTTACGCTACCCAAACTTATTTACATGCCCATAAATTTCCACGAAACTTTATCCCGTATCGTATATGTATCTAGGGGATACTTGTACATCTATAAATTGAATTATCAGTACCAGTGGCTGCGCCTGTTGACAGTACCGGGTCTATAGAGCCAAGTTATTGAATTTATTTACATACATACATATTTACAGGCGACAGGGCCGAAATAAAGCTGCAGACCTATTGCGGGATGCTTATGATAGGTCAGCTGCGATTTGAGGATTGAGATGTCGAAAGCGATTCTTTACTTTGATTGAGAAATGGGAACTAGGTGAATATAAGAGAGCTAGGACATTTTAGTCTTGTTGCGGTCAGTTTCTTTTTGGAAAACAAACAGCTCAAGTATAAAACGTATTTATATGATCATTTGAATTTTGCAAAAACATCAAGCAAAAAAATATAAACCCTTAAGGTTTTGATTCCCTTGCGAGTAATTGTGAGTTGTAAATATGCGGCATAAATTGCTCTCTCTTTTGATTGCGTTGACATAGAAGTTTGATTTTGTTACAGCTTAAAGGTATTATATAGACTTGAGTATTTGATATGAATTTAAATCTAATACCAATCACTACGTGTTCATGAGGAAAGGGGTAGTAAGTTTAAAATTATTATTAAAAAAAAAAATGCTTTTCGCAAGTTTTCCTTTGGCAATGCGTTTATAATACGTTGCTTCGTACCAAATTTCAAGATTCAGAGTTCACGGGACCCTGTAGGTTTTGATTTACAATCTTAATCTTAATTTATAGAGTTTATAGATTCAATTTGACGGTTCAACACAACAGTTCACTAGATCAACAAAATTATGAAATCGATGGATCATAAGATCAACAGATTATTGTATCAACTACGTCATCTGTTTAATATCTATAAAATTTGAAATTTGGTCTGTTTGGGTGTTTTTAAAAACTTAAATCACTTTCTGTTTATTTTTCTCGCTAACACCAAAAAATAATAGCTATTTAATTTATCAACCAAACTAAAAATAACATTGGAATTCCTGGAGTATTTCCATTGCTCTATGTAGTATAATTTGACACACAGCGTGTTCAGTAGTTGAACACTGAACAAATTGGCTATCTCCAATAAAAAACACATCATCACCGATAAGCACTACCTATTGGCTATTTTATTGGCTGTTGTGTCTACAAAATAACTGGGTCTATTATTGTTTCCATTGAGATCGGAAGGTGATAGTCCACACGACAACGTAAAAACTGTTTCCAATTATTATTCTGAAAATTGCCTGTTCGTATCTAGCTTTTATTCTGTAATTTTTAACAAACTAGCTTATGGAGGGTCATGTTCAGTCTTTCAGGTCATTTCAGGAGTATGTGTGAGTCTGTTTTATTATTATGCTCTGCAGCCTAAACAGCCTATTGTATTACTTTACAAGGCCGTAGTTTTGTCAAACCATAAAGTTGAATAACATGCAGTTGGATATCTGTTTTTTCAACATTCATCTCAGTTTATTTGCTCATCTAAAAACGTAATAAACCAAATTTCGGTTTAGTTACTAATGTTTACGAAGGCAAAAATTTGCAGAATGAAATATATGTTTGTTATACAAAAATATATATTCATATTAAACAGTACTTACAACTTTAGTGTATTCCTAATTACTGAAACTAAGCTATTTTAGTATGTGCAGTAAGTCAGCACCAACTTCAAAAAATATATGAACTTACATGTTAAGACCTTGCCTAAGGAATTAATTTCTAATTAAATTTATTTTTTTTATATAGAAGAAAAGACTTGGAGTGGTCTGTAGCCATGGCCGCCGTTTCCCATAACAACCAATTGCATTGGCTATATCAATTTTCATAATGTACATAATTACGTTGTTCAAAACATAAAAGAAAACTGGCTTCAATGAAGAATATGATACAATTCAGATCACTTGGATGACGTATATTTTCCAATTATTTTGATGACAGATGGACGGACAGACAGACAGACGCGTGATCCTATAAGGGGTCCGTTTTTTTCTTACCTTTGAGGATACACACTAAAAATACCCAAATCGCTTCAAGTAAGCCTATAATATTAGTAGAATTACCTCGATTTCTCCAGGATCTCATCATCAGATCCTGACCTGATGACAGGGGTCCGTATTTTCCTTACTTTTGAGGTATATAATACACCCTAAAATACCCAAATCTCTCAAGTGTGCCAATAGTATTTGAAGAGTTTCCTCGTTCTTCTTTTCTCTGATATTCCATCATTAGATGCTGACCTGATGACGATGGGAGTATTTGTAAAGTATACCCTCTCCAATAAAAAAATAATTTTCCGAATCGGTCCAGGCGTTTTTGAGTAATCGGGGAACTTACATAAAAAAAAATAAAAAAAAGATTCCGACGAATTGAGAACTTCCTCATTTTTTCTTTATTGTTGGTTAAAAAAATATTATCAATATATTAAAAATGGTAGGTGTTGTATGATATAGACGCAAAGCATTCCAATACAAAAATATATCTCTCCATCTCAGATCGTCTTAATTTTTTTTATTTACGAAAAAACCAAAAGCCGTTCCATAAATTTGAAAAGCGTCGTATGGTATCTATTTCATTGACCTTAAAGTGATATAAATGCGAGTTTTCTGATCTCCGCCCAGAGACCGAAAGAATCATTAACAGACTCGTATAGCTAGAACTGCTCCCTTGATACCTTTGATATAGCAACTACCCATTACGGTACTCTGAGCCAGTGTAGCATAAGTGCATTACAACTTACATCGCATTTGCTAGAAGATATATTATTGTACGACGGGGAAGCGCTTGGATTCATCTCACCTGGTTTCATGTTATTATTTGCTAGTTTTATTGCGGACTTGGAACCCATAGAAATGGATACCTATGAAAGGGGAAAATGGCCGAGGCTGCATCACGAGGCAACGCCTGGAAGTCTGGACCATTGCGATGTAAGATGACAGCTTGACCAAATATTTTGCGCTCTTGCTGCAGTGATTCACAGCAATCAAACACCGGAAGGGTGCAAAAGTATAAATAAAAGCAAAGTAAACAATCACAAAATGCTGAAATATATTAAAAGACGTGCAATAACATAAAAAAATATATAGATTCGCAAGGTGTGATATATAATCGGAAGATATTCGAAATTCCTTACAAAATGATTTCTTTTGCCGCCCAGTCATTGGTCCACTGGTAATATAGGTCTGCTTCGTGTATTTTCCGCCCAGTTTTTCTCTTGACAGAGGTGGATGTATTATTAAGTGCTGATGAGGCAAGCATCACGAAATTAACATAATTTCATTCAGTAAGATTTTTTTAGTATCATTTTGAATCGTCAATTCTACTGCTAGTGTGTTGTTCGAAAATGCGACAAACACAAAAGGAGAAAAGCAAACCTCATTTCGGGCATGGCACAATATAAATGACAATTTTCTTTGCGAGGCAGCCTCAGGGGTCTGGCTCGCTTAGTCTGGACGCACCTTAATTAAGGCGGCTTGTAAATAAACAGACAAGAATCCAAAAACTGCGTCCCAATAATTCTCTTGTAAGTGTTTAATCAGCCGTTAGGTACTCCCGAGGCATCGTTAACAAATCGCAAACTTTGTCCCACAAACGCAAACCAGATGCTTCTAATGGCTTTTTAACCCAATTATGGCCTTGATGGTGCGTTTTGAGACATTGAATGTTTATTAGTATTTATTGCGCGCGGGCGAGTGGGAGGTCCAACTTTTGTATGGGTTATTTTTGGAGTGAACCTTTTTATGGGAGGGTTTTAAAATTCTGTTCCGCAACATTTTTGTGTGACGAAAGTGGTGGTGCACTGTGTTGGGTAGAGTGAGAGATAATTAAAATGTTTGACTGTAATACAAAAGTTTTACTTCTATCGTAGGTCTTCTCTGTGTTTTTTTTCCCCCACGAGATGACGAGAAAGACCCGGGCGTTTTACTGTTTTTAATTCTATGATTTTAATTAAGCAAATGTTTTTTGAGATGGTGTAAAAAAAATCCGCTATACGACGTATTTTTTTTACCTAGATTTTATTACACGATAAAGAGTTGCTAGGTAAAAAAAACCGCTTGATATTCCCCTCAGTGTGGACCAACATTATAAACTTACGGTTAACGGTCTCGCTCGTAAAAAATGTTAACGCCTTTCATAAGTTTAATGTTTACGTGAAATATTATTTTGTCGTTCCATAAAGTGGGCCCCTACTTATTACTCACGGGAATTGGTAGAGAAAGTAAATACTTTTTACTCAAATAACGTAGTCACAAAGACCAGCGATGTGGAAATGAAATTTTATTAATTACAATAAACTTGCAAACAGAACTTCTGAGAATATTTTCAAGCCTACTTGTAATCACACTGGTATTATAAAAACTAAAGATTGTTTGGACGTTTGGATGTCTGTATGTTTGGATGCTTGGATATTAGTTCCTCCTCCGTGTCAAAACCACTGATTGAACCGAAACTTTGCACATATGATCCTTCAGACCGGGAATGAGATAAGCTACTTTTCATCCCATAGGTAAATCAGTTCCGTGGGATGGGAAATGGAATATCAAATAACGCCATACAAAACTAGTTACTCCTACACGCAAAAACGACTTATTGGAGTGAGTTGAACTTTTGCACAGATATTAAATTAATCGAAAATCGAATAACATTATAGACTCCTTTTTATATCCGGGTACCAGTCGGGCGAAGCCGCAAGCACAAACATATGATATTTATGAGGTCATCATTTTTCATAATTTAACTAAACAGAGCTTTGCCGTAGCGGACTGGACCAACCTTTTTAAACCCTCCAACTTACTCGTAGACCACAGACATCGTTAATTTCGTCGTTCAGATCGCCAAACCGATTAATGTTACTAAGCATAACTATGTAAATGCTTGTTAATTTTACTAATATGAGTAATATTAATTACATTGATCCATAATGCAATAAAATAACTTTAAGACAAATGTTGTTACTCACAAATGAAGGATACATTCTTTAGTGCCGTGCCTAAAGTATGTATTATTAGGGAGTACGACATTATTTTACAAAGACAATTAGAAAATCAGTCTATGTTTTGTGAAAAGGTGACACCTATAGAAATTGGTTCAATATGAGAACAGCACAATATATGAATCGGTCCTAACAGACCGGAAGCAATTTAAGAATATAAATCAAAAAATCTAAAACTTAATCAAAGGTAACATATCAATCCTAAACCTACTTCTTAAGTTTGTAATGTATTTTCGGGCAGTGATTTCGTATTAGCATGAAGTTTGAATAATTGCATATTATTTTTTTCCTTTCAACTTCTTGACGTTTTGAATGAACGGTATGGTAAATTCGTTTTTATATGAAACGGTACGACAGGTTTTCATTCAAAACGTTTAGTGGAAAGCCTTGAAATATGATTTTATTTTGATGTTGGAATTTATTTCTCCGGCTATAATGCAACTCTAAGCTGCTTACCTGCTTACCGCCGCACTTAAAAACATCTGATGTAATAAATTATTTATGTACATAAAAAATCGTTGGTTCGTAATCTATAGGATTCCAAGCTAAAATCATTTTCATTTTAGGGTTCCGTCATAGTATCCTTACTTCTTTACTTAGACTTCCTTTCTCATTTGTTATTTTTTAGTATTCAGTAAATACTATGTTAATTTCAAATACGATTCGTGAAACATGCCTCATAGCTCAGTTGGTAGTAACTTTACCTTCTGCGCTGTAGGCGGTGGGTTTGATTCCCACCCACGACAAATATTTGTGTGATTAATATAGATTATTGTTCTGTGTTTGGGTGCTGTATCAACGTATGTATTTAAAAAAAAGTATTAATGTATTCAATCCGTAATCTAGTTCCCATATTACAAGATATGCTTAGTTTGGGGCTAAATGGCGCTGTGTTAAATTAATGTCCTGTAATATCTATTATTATTTATTGTCTATGGTTATTTTTTCTTAAGAGCTACTACTACCTCCTGCTAGTCAGAGGCACGTCGAAAAATTATATTTGGCTCGTGCCCAGCTTGCATGTAGCTAGCATATAGTAACGACGTATACGGTTTATATTGTATCTTCAGACTGCCATAGAACCGGCATACAGGGTGAGTTCTTTTCCAGGGCCACTGAGGCCAAGTCTGAAACCGTGAGAGTTATCGAAAGTCATGTTAGAAGTTACGTGCTCGTTTAAAAAAAAACTAGTTCTGCATTGAAGAAAATTATTATTTATATAGTGTAAAACTTTCTGTAAAAGTGAAGTTTTTAAAAAAAAGGACTTCGAGAAATACTATACAAAAATTGTTTTTCTTTAATATAATAATAATGTAGTTTTATTTCATACAACACTGAATTGGTACATATCTTTAAAACTAATTTACAAGTAATTTACACACTATAATTACAAAAACTGGGACTGGGTGAAAACAAGTATCGAGTGATTATTGAAGGAAATATCTTCCACTAAATATCTTATACTGACGGGCTCAGTAGCATGGTGCTGCTGAGCCCGTCAGTGGGGGGTCTACGAGAGCTGCTCAGAGTTTGTGAGGCTTATGCTATTAAGCATGGACTTATGTACAATGTAAGCAAAACTGAATACATGATCTTTAAGGCCACCGGTAAATGTCCTGATAATACACTTAATTTTACCCTAAATGGCTTGAAAATAAATCGTGTTACTGAATTTAAATATCTGGGACATTACCTCACCGAAGACCTTAAGGACGATGTAGATGTTGAGAGGGAGCGTAGAGCTCTAGCGGTCCGAGGTAACATGTTGGCCCGCAGATTTTCTTGTTGTACTGACCGAGTTAAAATCACACTTTTCAAAGCTTACTGTCAGAGTTTTTACACGGGAGGTCTGTGGCATGTTTCATGTACTCAACCTCTTGTTTGAGAATGACGAACTTTTCTGATGTTGCCATTTTCTCCTCAAGAGCGCTCAGCTGATTCTTCAAGCACAGGATATCTCTCAAAAGTCCCGTTACATTATATGTGCATATTGCATGCTTGTTTTTTTTTAATCGAGCACGTAACTTTTTACATCTATATAATTTACACATTTGGTTTAGGTTAAATTTTAAATCGATTAGCATGCACTTCCAATTTATTAGACATATACCATATATTTCTTCTTATGTTCATTAGAAAACCAACTTAAGGTAATTAACGTAAGAGAGAGCGAATAACCGGTTTTTAAGAAAAATACAGGCTTTTACGAAAATAAATTATTTATTCAGTAATTAAATATTGATAAACTCGCACTTCACTATAGGTAACTCAACTGTTCCAGACCAGTACCAGACGGAAGCGTGCCCATGACACTGGCTGCATTGCCACGCTGAATAGCTATGCTAATTCGCTGACCTAAATAAGAGCCAGCCCTTGGGTCACGTGTCACCTCAATCATAAGCCCCGCAAGGTTTTCGAAACCCTGGAGAGCACCGGCTCCCCACAGTCCCAAGGTCTCGACCCCAAAAGGCTCAAGTAGGTAAGCTCTGTCGAAACCACTAAATTTGCGCCTTTTGAGATCTTTTGAGATGAAGAAAAAAAAATAACTGAAATAAAGATAAACACAAACATTCGTTTAACGTTCTTGGAATTTTCGTGGAAATAATCGTGGTCTCTGAGTGTTACCGTATGTTGTCTCCTAGTCTCCTCAAAGAAACGGAACCAGCGGTATGGAAGAGTCCTGAGTGGAAAACTTAGGGTGCGCTTAAAATTGTTTACAATGATGTAATCAATTTTGAAGTTTCAATTTGCAAGCGCAAGCACTTTACTTTGATACTAATTCAGAGTGTTTTACTGTCATTGCTTATGATATTTGATATTTCTAAGAAAAACTGTGCAAATTTTCTTGACGTTTGTTCGTCCTAGTAAGGTCCTATCTATTAAGGGGTGTGTGGGATCAACCTCCTAGTGGTCTACTTCAGACAATTCATAATTCATTATTCATAATTAATTTATTGTTCGTGAACCTAGGTATACAAATGTCTTAAAGCTTGGTCTATCTGCTAGGTCCTGCTAATTAGCATACAAACATTAAAATTTTTGCACATTTTACATGATATATATCTAATTGTAAATGAATTACATGTCAAAAAATAATAATATATTTAATATAATAAATAAACAACATAATAGCTGACGTTATTTTTTTTCAAAACAATCTTTATTCAATAAAATGTACAATTAAACTAACTATGTACAAAGGAATCAGTCAGATTACCTAAGGACCGTTACAAACGCCCTATAGGTAACTCAACTGTTCCAGACCAGTCCTTAGGTAATCTGACAGATTCCTTTGTAACTTAGTTTAAAAAAACTTAATTCAGTTTAATGTCACATGTTGCAGTATACTGGTACGTACAAATTGTATTTTATCACAGAAAGTAAAATGAAACAAAAATTATGTATATATTATGCTCATAGAATAATCTCTTGGTTTCAAAGTGCTTTTTGGTATTCTGTTGTCTTCGGTAACCCCCCCTTTTAATAAGACCAGCCATAAGATTCTTCGGGGCTTTTGATTCAGGCGACCCATAACTTCTTCTCTAACTTATTTTTTCCTTCAACTGAGGGTTAGCTCTTATTTAGGCCAGCAAATTAACATAGCTTTGCAGCCAGTGTCTTGGGCACGCTTCTGGTACAGGTCTGGTAATTGATTTACCGATAGACCGTTTGTAATGGTCCTTAGGTAAACCGCCTGCTGACATGTTAACTACAAGATAAATAAGTAAATCATTAAGTAAGCTATACCCCAATCAAGCCAAATTACACGTAATTTACCATCTTCATTTTCAATCATAATTTCTATAACGAGACGATCGCAGTTTCGTTATTAAGCAAGACGCGTTGCCTAATAAGATTCCGAGTGATTTATTAAGAGGGGCATATCCGCGGGGCATATCCTGGCAAAGTAGAACCTTCAAGCAGTAGGAGATCTACATGACTAACGCAAATGTTACGATTAACGCGATTAACGATTAACCTGTATTTCAATCGAACAGATTGCATCCTAATATTTTACTGTGAAAATTGTGTTTGTACCTACGTGACCTACTTAATTGTGTTAGATACAGTTCATTTTATTTAACAGGCATCACAGCTCAGTTGATAGTAGCTCTATCTCGTACGCTATAAGTTGTGGGTTCGATTCCCACGTGGGTTTTTTTCTTTCGAAGGTTTTACCTCTTGTCACTCGTGCGTGGATTTTACTAGGATCACCTACGTGAGTGTAATCAAATGCACGTCCAAACTTACGTCGGCACATGCTCACAGGTTGGATGTAGACAAATATTTGTATTACAAATATTCGTGAAATGATTCTCTGATGTTTGTTCTTTGTTTGTATGTAATTAGTATGTACCTATTTACAAAAATAAAAAAAAGTATCATAGCATTATATCAGTAATCTAGTTCCCATATCATTACAAGCTATAGGTACTTAGATGGGGTATGATAATCAAGAAAAAAGAAGAATAATGTGAATTAACCCATTATTTTGTAACAATAGCTATAAAATAATGGGATTAATAGAATTAAGACAAAAAAAATATGAGTCGTTACTGTTGTACATTTTTCTTAAGCTTAATAATATCTTAATAAACATTTCTCGAAATTACCTTGGCTAGCCACTGAAACATAAGACAACTCACAAGATTTTCATTATTGTTGCGATTGATATTCCATCGTAAATTACTACTTACTTGACTTACGTAAATTGCCACCAATAATGTCACAGTAAATGAGTTAGCAACAAACAAAGAGTTGTAATTGACCTACTGATTAATATTTACTATGCCCCAGGATGGATGCCAGTAATCGGCCGCCAAGGTACAAACTTTCTATTAAATTGTATCGGGTACCTGCCAACCTCGGATATTTATGTGGATCACTAAATTAAGATCGTAGATACGTGGGCCCTATGTGCTTCAAAATGATTTGGGGTATAAGGCCAAGCAATACCACTCTTTCATACAAACGTAGTATGTATGTCCTTCACCTCCAAATAGCATTTCCTATTCGGAAAACGGCTGAATGGCAAAACTATTTACCCATACTTTAGAAAAAGTAAAACGATACCTGCCGCGCATCACTGGTTGCCTTATTCTGCCCACTTCCCCTATTTTCTCTGGGGTATAGCTTGCGTGTCTCGAAGACACTCTCTCTACGGGCATCAACTAACAGCAGCTCGGCTCAAAAGCCGAAGGAGATTCATGCAAAATACAGCAGCAATGAAAATCAGTAGCAGTGCTCTGGATGCAAGACGTGAGCTTTGGAAATCTAACTTCCCTACCCCTCCAGACTGAATCGAACCAGTGGAATAACTCCCTCTCGGACATAATCTGATCTGGCCCATTAGGAAAACCCTCAACCGGCTACAAACCCAAGTTGGTCGCTGCCGATCGAAAATAGCCAGATGGGACATAGATCCATATGTCAATGAGCCTAGGGAGCGCCTACTCAGGACACCTCTCATGTCCACTGTGCCTGACATCCTGTACGCTGGAGGACCTGTTGGAGGCAACTGGTACATGGGTAGAGGTGGCGACCAACTGGATTAATATCTAGATCTAGTTCCTGTTAAGCATTGAAATGAAAGAAGAATCGTGGTGGTAAGAGGAAAACCGTCAGTTTTGGGGGTGGTTTGTCTTTGTGCAACAGTGGGCGGTTACTGGGTTGATAATCACAGTAAAACGTTCTAATATTATTTTAAAATTTGTGTGACTGAACTAACATTTTACAGGTTAAAGATACCTATACGAGCGCCAAGTCTTGGCACAAATGGGTTTACGCCGGCTTTAATTAGCCTCTCAGGGTGACCGACGCGGATCAACTTGGCTTATTAGGGTCCGCTAGTCTATTTTCTTTATGTACAAAGCGTTCTCTATTTGAAATTTTCATGTTTAGGAATTGCCTAGGAGTAATTAGTTTGGTGGCCGTAGCCTATTATTTCCCGGCCATAGTGACCTCGGCTGAGAAAAGTGCCTTTACTATCCACACGCGAATGGCGATTTGGGGCCACGATCTACAATTAGGATTAATCGCCTCTGTGGTCTAGTGGTTTATCCATCGATTTCAGATCTAGAGGTCCCGGGTTCGATTCCCATGGAAGGAGTACAATATATTGTGCTTGGTTTGGTTGGTGGTAGAACTTTATTTACGTCCGCCTGGCTAGCTACCACCATCTTACCTAATTATGTCGCCATAATAACAATTCTAAATATTGTTGTGTTCCGGCACTTAGATGTAAGATAGCCAGTTACTCAGTTTGTTGAAGATTCAGGGTGAAGCACAGGTGAGATGAAGGCCAAGTGCTAACCCGTCGTAAAATAAAGAAAAAAATGAGGCTTCATGTATAGTTGTAGACTGTGGGAAAAACCTATAGTCAGTATATCAACTCTATCCATTCTTAATGTCCACTGCTGGAAAATACCTTCTATGAATTAGGGGATCCCACACAATACTACGTTTTAAGTTCTATTAAACATATAAAGTTTCTGAAGACGACATTATTACGGAGTTTCCACATCTCTGTAACCAACAAACATCATCAAGACAGACGTAATCTGCCTCTCGGTTCCATTAAATGACATTCTACATCCCAGTACAAATGCCGAGGTCCTGACAAACCATATATTCTGAACTTTACGGATGACATTCGCTACACCGAGCCTGACGCTCATACCAATAGGAAAAATAATTATTTAGTAATATTATATTCATACAATTATATTACTAAAAGAAATTTTACGGTCCTTAATTGAAAATCAAGTAGGGGTACTCTGTAAAAAAGCGCTTTGAGGATTTCTTCAAGTTTTTGCAGAATCATGTGGGAATAGTAGCTATTTAGGAGCCTGAAAAATAAATTCATAGATGGATATATTTATCGACTTAAGTCACTATACCACAAAATACGACAAGTTATATAAGTTTATTTTATTCAATTGCTTACGATAAAATCTACCTAACTGGATTAATTAAATGGCTACTCTTCGCTTGACTATTTCTGCTGACAATAGGTACCGAATAAACAGTCAATAGGCATTGACGTATGGACGTTAATAATACTCCGTTAGCTCCATTACTGAATAGTGCCAGACATGACCCTGATCAAGATATTAACTGTGCGCCTCAACCAATTTCACTGGCCTTAGCTTGTAATATGGGAACTGGATTACGGATACGGATTACGGAATATTTGTATACCACAATATAACGCAGAACCAAACATTGTATTCATTACACAAATATTTGTCTCGGGTGGGCATCGAACACTCAAATTACAGCACAAAAGGCAGAAATACTAGCAAATGGGCAGTGGGGCTTGTCAATTCAGGTACCTGGTTTTATTTCCCTTTTAGTAGCTCAGTGTGAGCTTGATGGATAGGAAGTCAGCTACGCAAACTTACCATAATCTTGGAAAATTTAATTCAAATTAGCGCTGTTCGCTGTACCACTTTTCAACTTGTGACTCGAGCCTTATCTTGACAAACCCTCGTCTCAGGAATCGCCTCGAGGGATGAAATGCTTTCATTAGTCGGTAGAGATTTTTCTTCATTATTTTGCAGCTTGCGAACTAACTGACCGCGCTCCACTTTTAATTTGTAAAGCACCTGCTTCTTACATCTCTTTAATTTCTTGAAGATTCCCAATAAAATAATACCAAACTCAGTACTTCGATATTAATATAATAAACTAGCTATATCCGCGACGCAGTCTTTGTATTTGTTAATATGAAAAATGCGTTTTACCAAAAAAGGCCAGTGCAGATGTAAAAATGAAGGACCTAGCTACCAAAATGCCTAACCAAATTGCTAGTAATGTCAACACAGATTGTATATAGTTGACAAAGCTTGACGTAGTCAGTACAAAATCAAATGTAGATTTCAAGTATATATTAATTATAAATTTGAAAGTCTATCTTTGATCATTTGATTGTTTTTTTCTTAAGATAAACATATAATTGTATAGTAAACACAAAATCAACTGTTGATTTTGATTTTGATTTTGTGTAAATCCGGGTAGTTACCACGCGGGCAAAAGATAAAATATTGTTCAATGAAAACTTTTATGTATATTCATAAATAATAATAAATACTGCGGGACATTAACACACAGCGCCATCTAGCCTCAATCATACGAAAAAAATATCGTATACGTGACGACTGAGTTGAATACCACTGCCCATCTCCTTAGTCAACTTTTTACTACATCAACGTGACCCATTTTCTAGTGCTGAAATGGATAATCCTAGAAAACAAATAAAACATTATCAAGTATTTTATCTGCTAAGGATCCAGCACTTTGCAGTGGATATTAAAATTCCATTTTCTCAAGCGTTTTATAACAGGGTGTCATTTTCTGAGAACTTGTAGCATTCCTTCCGAGAGGAGAATTATAATAATCTCCTTGTAATATATCCATTAAAAAGCAGCTTCTACTGCGACGATCAAGACCATTAGAGATTTACTGCAGTCGGTTTCATTCAATACCTACTCGTTCTTGTCAACCATTTTTGGCTATTCGATCTTTACTATGTTGTATAAAAGAAGAAGTTCAAAAAACAAAACCGATTACTGATAAATTCTGCTCTAAAATTATGAAACAAGAAAATATTCTCATCTGAAATTGTCATAGAAAAACTTTTTATTATTGATCGTTTATTACCCAAACATACATGTTATATATTTAAATGTATCTGATACATAATTATAGTGGTGTTGTTATAGATGATGTATGTAATAAATACATTAATACATTTAAACGTGTTGGTAAGTTGTTTATTCAATAATTAATAAATGTTAAATAACAATTTCAGGTGACAATATTTGACTATTCAAAATAATATTTTTTTGTTTTATGCTTACTATAATATTATGAATTTGCCCATATCAGAAATTGGGTTGTTAGTTTTTAAATAGATTTTTTAATTATTTTTAAACTAGACCCTGCGCAGTTACACTTGCGCCAAGGTTCTATGTTCATCACTTAGTTTCGGGTCATTATGTGCCCACTGCTGAACAAAGCACTATCTCGGAAAGCTCTTTTCTCAAAAACTTTGTTACTTAAATTTACGTAATTATATTTTTTTATCTATTATTTTATGTAACCTATAACTTTTACTGACAATTGAATTATATTAAATTAAATAGTTATTTATTTAATTTGCATGTCAACACATCACATCTAGAAGGCCGTTCAACTCAGCAAGTCTTGCCTTTTGTATAAATTTGTATGTTGTTTAAAGTTGTAACGTCCAGTTTGTGAACCTATAAAAAAAAGGGTCGCTCAATTGTAGACCTCGTTCTTGCCTAGGCAAGCCTCGAGATCCAAGGCTGACCCTACGTATTGATCTCGTGGGGTTTATTTACGACATCACATACATATCATACACACACATATCAGTGTATCTCTACTATGTTATGCATGTTTTATACATATAAATAACCCTTCCTCTTGAATAACTCTAAATATAAAAAACGCTTCTAAATCCGTTGCGTAGACAGCGGGAAGCGACTTCGTTTTATACTATGTACTGAAATGTAATTTGAGTAGGTTTTTATCTACCCCAATACTTTAATTACATGGTAGGGATTTTTTTGATTAGTTTTTTTTGATTCCAAATTATGTTTATATGCATGTAAGCAAAGCCGCGTGCTATCGGCGGACAATTAAGACGCTTCCAATGATGATACATAATTTCGTAATTATGATTACAGGACATTACAGGACATTTTTTTTTACACAGCGCAATCTAGCCCCAAACTAACCATAGCTTGTAATATGGGAACAAGATTACAGATAAAATACTTAGATACTTTGTAAATACATACGTACTATATGCTACAATACCCAAACACAGAACAAACATCTATATTCATCACACAAACCTACACGCGCCTACAGCGCAGAAGGCAGAGTTACTACTGAGCTACGAGGCTTGTTGAAAGTACCTTATGATAAGTACCTAGTTTAGAAGTTATGAGGGAACAGATACATACATATTTCACTTAAACTGATATAATATCTGTATTTTTTGAAATACTTAGATAATTTAGAATGTTCACTGATACCCTTTTACTGGCAACGTTGTGTGCAAAGCTAGTATTACAAAAACAAGTGAAATAAAGTATATTTCGCAGTCCTATAACATCAATTTAGGTATTTTATTCAAATACCTTCTGGAGAATTACTCGAATTAATAATAAAGTGCGAAATGAAACGCGAATTGCCGTGGGTAAATTACCGAACCATCTGTCGCGGCCAATAATGTTTTACAAAATACAATCGCTCACTTTGGGTGGAGACCGCAAATTGTACCTTGAGAAATTACTGCCACGATAAAGGTGTTTTCAGAATGCTACAGGTTACTTGTTGGTTCAAAACCTAACAATAATTATTTGTAATGCCCATTGGTCGAGATTCCGAAAAGGCGGTAGATTTTATATTCCAAAATGATCATGAAAATTTACTGAAAAAAAACATCAGCTGCAAGCTTGCGTTTTTTCCCTGATGGTATTTTTTTTTATTTTTTTATTGTACGATGGGGAAGCGCTCTTCATCTCACCTGGTTACAAGTTGAGATAAGGCCGAAGCTTGAGGCGCACTTCACCCGGAATCCTCAACAAACTGAGGAACTGGCTATCTTACCTTTGAACGCCGGAACACAACACTTTTTTTTAAAGAATTGTTTTTATTAGCTTTGCCGGATATTGCTTTGAAGAGCTATTGAGTTCTGGCTAGTACAGATTCCCGCTATAGCGACCTCCACCTGTGAAAGTTGGTTCTTTCAAATTCGTACTTTCTAAAATATCACATAAGTTATTTAAATTTACTAAAATAATTATGCAACAACAAGCCTCACAGCACAGTTAGTAGCTCTGCCTTCTGCGCTGTAGGTTGTGGGTTCGATTCCCATCCAGGACAAATATTTGTGTAATGAATTGATGTTTGTTCTGTGCTTGGGTGTTGTATTGTATGATAAGTATATTATTAAAAAAAAATACTATACTTCAAAAAAAAAATATATATGAGTATTATATCCGTAATCTAGTTCCCATATTTTGTTCCAGTTTTGCTTAGTTTGGGACTAGATGGCGCTGTGTGAAATTAATGTCCTGTAATATTTATTTATTGATTTATTATGAAACAAAGAAGCAACTAGTAAATGTGGGGGTGCTTCTAATTGTAATCAAACTCACAGTGTGGCGTTCCCTTATGCAATAAAGGTGTAAGACTGCGAAACATTTATAATACGAGTGATATAGTAGGTTATAAAGCAGTAATTTTGCTGAAATCTTGCCTTAATTTGACGATAGAGGCATACATGTTATTAAATGCGACAGGGGTTCAATTTACCTTAGATTAATTAAAGTATTTAATACTACCAGTCTTCCTGTTTTCCGTCATGCCGGAAAAACAAATAAAAGGGAAAAGTTAACATTATAAATTTCGGTAACATAGCAGTCTTTTTCACTGTAGGTTCGATT
This sequence comes from Venusia cambrica, assembly GCA_951394065.1. Classification (NCBI taxonomy): domain Eukaryota; kingdom Metazoa; phylum Arthropoda; class Insecta; order Lepidoptera; family Geometridae; genus Venusia; species Venusia cambrica. The sequence continues at coordinate 14,394,136 of OX596035.1, forward strand.
CCCATCAAACATTTGCGAGATGAATGTATGTGTATTTTGAGTGTATCATAAGTACCTATGTTATTATAATTGTAAAAAACTGGATGGTGCTTTGTTAAATGCCTAGTATTCTTTTTTATGTCTGATTTTTAAATTTTCCAGGCTGAATGGTTCTTGATGTTTTAGTATGAATATAGTGTACTCCGTGAGAAAGGACATAGACTAATTTTCAACCGGGTACCACGCAGGCGAAGCCGCGGGCAAATGCTAATGTATCAATATACGAGTAATAAGTGAACTGTCTGTCATACGCGACACTAATGGCGGTTTGTATTGATAGACCAACATGGTACCCCCAGCTGCAAACGCGTTATAGAAAGCCATTATCGTTCCTTGTGTACTTTAAGCCATTACGATGAATAAACGATTCCAGAGATATATACATTACGCAGAATTTCTAGGGCTGGCGTTAGTGTGTCTACGACAGGATTACAATAGTTTACTTAAAACTAAACTTATTCACGTCCACTCTAGTTACAATTAATATTCAGACAAAAAAAATGTGAAATTACTTATCTGCAATGTCCGAACAGTCAGTTGTCTGGCTATAGAGTAGATCACCGATCATACCTACCTTGGTATGCTCTTCAGTGGCAGCTTGTAAATAAATAAATATTACAGGACATTAATTTTAACAAGACAAAGCTTGTAATATGGGAACTAGGTTACGGATATAAAACTTTTTTTTTTGTGAATACATACATGTCATACATTTCAACTCCCGAACACAGAACAAACATCAATGTTCATCACACAAATGTTTGTCCTAGGTGGTAATCGAACCCACAACCTACGCGCAGAACGCAGAGCTACTACCAACTGAGCTGTGAGGCTTGTCACATGGGCGCACCCTGTATTATGTATTTAATTAGTGGTTGTGAGTGTGTCAACACGTCAGTATAATTTTATTGATTTGAAACTAAAACAGAGGTACATTTCAAAATTTAAGAAACGATGCCAGATGCAGAAGTATAAAACTGTGTCGCAGTTGAATGATTTGAACTTTTGAAAAAAAAGTGAACTAGGTACTTACTTAAATAAGCTAGTTTTGAATCATATATTCAAAGTGATAATTGATTGTGAATTGTGCAATAGGAATGGACAGCAACATTGATGAACACATATAGAAAGAAAGAAAGAAAGAAAGAAAGAAAGAAAGAATTAAAGAAAGAAAGAAAGAAAGAAAGAAAGAAAGAAAGAAAGAAAGAAAGAAAGAAAGAAAGAAAGAAAGAAGAAAGAAAATCATTTAATTGACACAGGTGCAAAACAAAGCACAGACACAGACGACAGAAAAAAAAAGAAAATGCTAAACACTACAACTTAATATCAAATATAACGTAAGCTAAAAAGTACTAAACAAATAACTAACCTATAAACATATATAAACACAGGTGTCATTTATAGTCATATCATCATTACTGCTAGCATCAACCCACAGAAACGTTTTGATTATGGCAAACGGATTTCCAGGCTGAATTGAACTTAGTGAGTCTGAGTTTTGTTACATAACCGCCTCTGTGGTCTAGTGGATCGCCTACCGGTTTCAGATCCAGAGATCCCAGGTTCAATCCCCAGGGGGAGTACATTATTGTGCTTGGTTTTAATATTTAGCATGCATTTATAATAATAATAATAATAAATAGTACTGGACATTAATTTTACACAGCGCCATCTAGCCCCAAACTAAGCTTGTAATATGGGAACTAGATTACGGATACTTAAATACTTTTTGTAAATATATTTGCGAGTTTCTTGACCTCGTTTCGAGCGTAATTGCATATCTGATTGTACTTTCATTTCTCTCTTCTATGTTCTTCATTTCGGGAGGGAAATTATGAGAAGAGGTGATGGGGAGGCAGGGCCCATCCATCATAGTCAGTTTGACAAGCACATGTGCTCTCTCAATTGAGCTGCTCCGATGTATGTGCTATGAGAATGGTGCTGAGTTACATACTGATGAAGGCTAGTTACATGGGTATTCAGATGCACTGCAAATATTAAGTAGGTGCGTATCATACAATAGCGAGAATTCTGTTGATGTGATATTTTTTCTTTTCATATCTACCTTACTTTGACAGGTCATTAATGTCCACTGCTGGACAGAGCCTCCTCCATTTGAGGGTATTATCTTGCTTGGTAGGTAGATTGGGGTTCGTAGTAAAGGTGTTAATAAAAACAGAAGTTAGCTGGTGACCTTCGTTGAATGATATTCATTTACTTACACTACCTACTATAAATACATATTCATATATTTTTTACCCCGGAATATTAATTGACAAACAAATGGGATTTTTTTTTTATTATTATACGCCGGGGAAGCTCTTGGCCTTCATCTCACCAGGTTACAAGTTGAGATAAGGCACGCACTTCACCCGGAATGCTCAACAAACTGAGGAACTGGCTATCTTACCTCTAAATGCCGGAACACAACAATTTTAGAATTGATGTTATGGCGACAGAATTAGGTAAGATTTTGGTTGCTAGCCAGGCGGACCCAAACAAAGTCCTACCACCAACCAAACCAAGCACAATATATTGTACTCCCCATGGGGATCGAACCCGGGACCTCTGAATCTGAAATCGGTGGGTTGAACCACTAGACCATAGAGGCGGTTAAAAATAATTTTGTTGCCGTCATACATACGACGTAGTCCGCTCCAAACACTATCGCAACCGGTTGCGGTAGCGGATTCATTACTCTTTATACGTAAGTGGTCGCGATGGATGAGCATTTTTCTTGCTCCACAATCAGGATGCGGAAAAGGATATTAAACTTCTAAAAATATGCGTTTCCTATGGATGAATTTAAACTCGTAATTGTCTAACCGGTTGCTCCAGCTTATGGTAGTGATCTACAGCAAGTAAAACCGTCAGTTAACCAACATGGTCTACGCACAGCCTCACAGCTCAGTAGGTTGTAGCTCTGTCATTCCCACCCAGGACAAACATTTGTGTGATGAATATAGATGTTTGTATACATACTTACTTAAGTATTGTATCCGTAATTTATTTTCCATTATTTGTTTATTTTTAAGCGTAGTGTTCGAAGGCCACTTGCTATATGGAAGATCTTCGTTTATGAGTGGATGAGGAAGGCCGAAGATCTGCATATTGGGAGAGACCTTTGACCAGCCGTGGGTTGCAAGTACTATTGGTAATGATTCAAAGTAGCTTATTTACTATATAGATAAGTCGAGGCTGGGCAAGAAGTAGGCATACTTTTATAATTTGTTATTTATTAATGTCCTGTAATTTATTTAAATAAATATATTATATTACGCGTGGGGAGGGTCGAGCGAGCCTTTTCAGAAAATACCTATTAACTCTCCATTTGAAGGTTTTGGGGTCGTACGTAACTGAAAAAACGGACTCTAGCAGACGGGTCCAAATTTTGCAGTGCTGTTATAATAGATTTTTGGCATTACTAAAAACTTCCTTTCGATCTGGTTTCTTGTGAGTTGGGCCACACGCGGTATTATCCCGGTATACACGTTTTGTTTGTCAGTAATCTTTCATCGCTGAAATTTGGTTTTTAATCATGATTCTCACCAAACTCATATCAGGCTGTATCACAAAGACCTGCGAGTGAAGGATTTTTGACTTTCAAATTTTGATGAGATTTTGTACCTCAAAAGTCCCGGAATCCGTAAATCTATAGCGTGGCGCAGTTCTACGCTACCGTGCATTTTTATTAGCACATATTTTTATTGACCCAAGAGCTGGCTCTTATTTTGGCTAGCAAGTTAGCATTGCTGTTTAGCGTAGTAACGCAACCAGTGTCTTGGCACTGATTTGCTTTAGTTTAGTTACACAATAGACTGTACACAGATACTTCCAAGGTCTAGTGGTAGGGCAACTCTCTCGATCTAGAGTTCAAAACCCCTATCGTACATTATTGCTACCGTTTTAATAAATAAAATAGGAAAAAATGCATTATGATATTTGTTAAGAAACTCGTAAAATTAAGGACGCCTTCACATTAGGTCGCGACCGTTGCAGCGCGACTGTCGTGCGACAGTCGCGGTGTTCAGAAGCGGCAGACTTCCACATTAAAATGAGCAGCGCGACAGCCGCGACACGTGATTGTCATAGGGGACGGCAGCGCGGCAGCCGCGTGCGATCAGTCGGCTTCGAGCCAGTGTTGCGAGTATGAGAGAAAGAGTACCGCAGGTAATCTTTTACTAATACAACATTATAATATCAGAATGATAAGGATAATGTGATACTATAAAGGCTAGCTACCAATCAAAGTTTAACAAACATGGCTATATGAGGTATTAAGAAAAAAAAACCGGTCAAGTGCGAGTCGGACTCGCGCAACGAGGGTGCCGTACAAACCTGGTAGGTATATATGTAAAAGTTATGGTATTTTTATTGCCAAATTAAATCCATAACATTGCAACGTGGAAAGCTGGAGGAGCATAAATTTAAGTTTCTTTACCGTTTCTAGTAATTAAAAAAAAATGTGATGTAACAAAAAATTTACGGTTTTCGGATTTTTTCCTTGATGTGTGCTATGAAACGTTGCGTCGTACCAAATTCCAAGATTCTGGGTTCACGGAAAGTATATTATATAATAATTAGAAAATATAACAATCCAATGTACCAATGATGTTTCCTCATTGGAATCCATCATTGAAACTAACTTGCCATCCTAAACTAAACAAGTCGCGCGGCTGTATTTGTTATGTGAAGGCGTCCGCTGCAGTCGCGCGGCTGCCGCGCTGCTGTCGCGTCGCTTGGGACCTAATGTTAAGGCGCTCTAAATTATAACAACGTAGAACATTTTATAAAAACTCGTAGCACTCCGTAGCAGGTACTACGACGAAGCCATTTGCTACGGCGGCACATAGGTTTATAGCACGGATGAATTTTATATGTTACAACAAATAGTGAAGTAAGTAAAGGACAAATAAATAGCATTGAAATGAATACGCATACCAACAAAGAATTAAAAAGTATGGCAAGGCGAGCTTAACCCTAAAAAGAGTTCTCTTTCAGCAAACCTAGGTAGTAATATAAACAGTATTAAATAGTAAAACAAGCTCTTTAGCGCAGCTTTGCTGAAGTTTTTGAAAGTTTATCGCTATCTCGCCCATTTTAGTATTCTGGCAAATGTTTTCTACAGATTGGCAATTGAATATGGAGAACATAGTACGACGTTATAAAACCGATGAGCTATAACAGTGAAAACCCCCATTATGACAATATGCCAACCCTACTCAAAATTGTAAAATAATGTGGCAAAATCAATGAATGAATGAATGAATATACTTTATGAAAAATCCACCTGAAAAATCAAACGGGATTTCTTGCCAAAAACAAAAAAAAAATACAATGGGTATTATCACTTAGAAGAGATTTCTTCCAGGCAACCTTTCAATGTTACATTTTAGTCTGTCTGCTTTATCATTATCACATACCTAACTCATATTACATAAGCATAAGCTCGTAAATGTCAACTGTAGAAAAGGACCTTCCCTAAATTTAGGTATAGATGAATAGTCTAGATGAATAGTCACCAGCCTAGATGAATAGTCACCAGCTCTATCTAGTTCTCACACTCTAGTCTCTTCGGGGCTAATTTTGGGAGTAAATGCGAACGTTTTGTTCCCCATCATTTCCCCACATTCCCTATAATTTCCCCACGTTCATAAATATATTCATAAATAGCTATAAATAAGTCCATAACGGTTCAGTAGGAATAATTTAATTATATTATCATTAGCTTAGGTATAGATAACATTCATAAATAAGGTCAAACGTGAAATGCGTTGAAATAGTCATATTTCAAGTGCTGGTCATTGTGCGCTCATAAAACATGCATGTTACCAATTGATTGGACTATTTTCAATGGTCAATTCACTTTTAAATTAATAATTAAAAATATATATGTTGGTGGGTAACATTAATTTTTTTTAGACATATTACTTCTCAATATTTACGTTATAGTATATACAAGGTTGTTACAAAAGACGTTAAAAATACATAATCGCCAATCGTTTAAAAAACTAAAACCCCTCAACCTTTAGATAAATTGAATAATCGACAAAAACAAGCAAAACTGGAAATGCCGTTATATGCATAAAAGCGTCCTCACATGTAGGAAATTGAATTATCATCGCGGCGCAGAAGAGCAAAACCGAATAGAGTAACAAAACTGGAATGGCTCAGGACACCCACTTATCACCAGCGTCCAGGGACGTTTGGCGCATTATGGTGGTATTCACACACAGACAAATCTCACATAAATATTGTACTTTAAATGCAAGGACTGGCTCTTTAGTATTTTTGTATTTTCGATTGTGACAAACAAGCATACAACCCAACTGATTCGTAAGGCTCTGCTGAAAATCAGCGCTGTCCTGCAAGGGCATTAAACACCAATTTGACGGACTCTGCACAGAGCAGATCCTATACATATATAATTATGTTATACTTGTACCTATTTATGTTTTTAAATTACTTGTGATTGAGATTGTAATATAGTCGTATGTTGCATATAATGCGTAATGCTCTGTATTGTTGTTTGTCAAATAAATGTATTTCTTTCTCTGATTAGATAATTACTATCTGCGGTCAGCGGTGTTACCAATAAATACCTATAACTGGACATTTTACAGAACGCTATCTAGCTCGCATCTAATTAAACCTTGGTACGAAATAACGTAGAAATATTAACTTTTTTTGAGCGCTGAAAGCAGTACTACCAACTGGACTTCGTTGGAGATCAGTCACTTAGAATATTATTTCTGCGTTTCATACATTTGGTTATTTATTTTATGGGCTATAAAATTAACCGGAGAACATTCGTATGATAATTTTTATACCATATATTATTTTATTTGAATATGGTTCGCAATGAAACCTATCCGGATAAAAAGTAGTCTATGTTGTCACCAAGGCAAATACATATTGTATCCATGCCAAATTTTATTTGGATTTATGCAGCCGTGAAAAGGTTACTAACATATATTTTTTTATTGTACGACGGGGAAGCGCTTGGCCTTCATCTCACCTGATTACAAGTTTAGATAAAGCCGAAGGTGGAGGCGCACTTCACCCGCAATACTCAACAAACTGAGGAACTGGCTATCTTACCTCGAAATGCAAACACAACATTTTTTTAAGAAATGTTATATTTATTATTCATAGAAACAAAAAGAGTTAAATACTTTCGAATGTAAATATAAGCATATGTCAAATTATATAATAATTCGTAATCAAAAGTACCAAAGCTGTTGGAAATAAAAGTTTTATAAAACACATGCAAAATATTGTCACCGCCATCTTGGATTTCAAAATTGTATGCTTTTGTAATTACGCTGCACCTACTTCTTTATGACACCCGCATAACCGTGAAATACTTTATTTTAACACAGGAAAAAACGCGAAAGCCCAAAGCAATAAATCGTTATGAATTGTTCGGGTGTCGAATGTAGCATATTGCCAATTACACGCCGCCATTAGCATGTGAGTGCATGATTTAATGGTGCAGTAATTATATTCAATAACACTCGTCGACACCTGATTTAGTGCTTTTGTACTATGCGAATGCCAGAGATATCGTTCATCCCACGGAAATTTATATTTTCCCACGGTACGGTGACATCACCTGGTATCGCGGGCTGAACGGCAGTCTTGTAGCAATCCATTCTAAAGGGTTGCTATCATAAATCGAGCAAGTACCTACCTACCTACAATGCGATACTAAATGTAAATAAAAGCATACAGTTTTTCTCTCGGTTAATTTCATTGCAGTTAGGAGTGAAGGGTGTTCTCCTTTGCTCTGAAGGACGGTCAAGCTAATCAAACAAAAGCAAAGGTAAAATGATATCTAATCTTTCGACCAGGACACCAATAACCTCATCCGATAAAAGAAAACTGTTGCTAGGATAGAAAAGACAAGCTTATAAAGAATCACGCGTTTCCAGTATGGAGTGGCGGAAGCTTGATATCTACATGAGAAGCTACAGATTGACTACATTCAACTAGGAATAGAGATATCAGGAAAGCTTGCCATACAGCGCGGTCTCTTGGGCGCATAAATAGGTACCTACAACTTGCGCTGTAGAGATATTATTATAAACCTACTAAGTACCTACACTTAATCAATAACGCCTTCTTAGCCTTAAAAAACAAGATCTCCGAATAATAGTTGGGACACTGACGGGCCACTGTCCACTGAATAAACACCTTTTTACGATTGGAGTAACGGACAGAAGTTGTCTAAAGAAGAGGAGTCAACTGTTTACGTAGTACTGGAATGCGTGGGAGTCACAGAACAACGCAATAAAACCTTCAAAAACTCGAGTTCATTCCGTTAAGCCTACGAAGACCCAGAAATATTCAGCACTTCTGGAGCTAGGTTAACTATACTAGCCGGACATTCCACACGCATAATGGACCACTATACAGGGCAGTCTATGTACGTAAACGGGAGTATTTTTAACATTTATATTTACATTTTACCCATCATCGTCCAAATATGTACTCACAATGTCAGCTTGTAGCTCATTACGTCCAGCTAGGACAAAAGGCGGCTGATTGTGACTGACGCGTCAATCAGACTTGATTCCGGAAATGCGTCATTGCCTGTCAGGTTTGGTCTAGTGGACATTTAAAAATAATCGATCAGGAACCGCTTTTCAATTACAATGGTAATGTCGCAGAATTGCCACTTTTGGTATTCTAGTAGCCATTCTGTGATGATACCATTGTCATTGAAAAACGGTTGGTTTAGTACACAGAATCAGCCCACATTAAGTTTTGGGAAAGTGTGATTTTTGAAACTCAAACGGACGGTTTCTCATAGATTCAATGTATTCTAAATGCAAATTGTAATAATATTTAAGCACTGTCAGGACTTCTTACTTGCGCTTAGTATTTGGCAAGATTAGGACTGGTAAAAGAACATTTCTTTCATGAGGCAGTAGGGTAAAAACTTCTAAAAATTGAATTAGCGTGTGGTGTGTAATGCCACGAACCACTTGATTTAAACTAGCTAAATACCTTTTAGTTTTGTTTCTACGTTGCTACGCTCTTAACGTTGCTACGTTGCTGTTGTAACGAGTGGCGCCATGTCTCTCTGATTGCCGTTTGCCTGGTGCACTTGTATGAAGGACATCCAGATTTATCCAGTACTGTCTGTTATTTGGTCCATCCATCTCATTGGAGATTTGCCTCATCCTCGCTTTGCCATCGACTTTTACTAGGTACTACAAGGCGTATGGACAGGTGTCTATGGCGTGACACGTGATCAAAGAACGATAGAATTTGAGATTGGAATATTGATCGACATTGCAGCTTGATGCAATGATGAGTGAATTTTTATAAACTACATGCCATGGATGTAACCGGGTAAGAGCTACAATATGTTGATGATTATGTAGTATCGTCTAAAATAGGATATTTTATACAACTAAGAGACAAGCAAGTAGCCCACCTGATGTTAAGTGCACCTCTTTCCTATAACAATGCCATACTGCGTAGGTCGCATCCACAAATAACATAGCCTACGCAGCAATGCAGTGCACCTGTCAACTTAAGGTATAAAGGTGTTAAGCCTCACGTGCCTGTAATTTCAACGGCGATCACACTCTTCAAACCGGAACACAGCAATGCTGCTTGGCGGTTGAATTAGGTATGGTTGTAGTACTTCCCCGGACAAGCCCTTTCACAAGGGGCTTCTACAACTCCTAAAATGTTTAGTTAAAAAATCGACTCTGACACCCCCTTGTAGATGCTCATAAGATCCACGTTCTGAGTAGTGATCAGAGGTGAATCCTTGAAAGGGAATAAGGCGTGAGACTATTTATTAATTTAGTGAAAAAAAATGTTTCGACGTACATACGATAAATAGTAGTTAACTAAATCCTTTTTCCAGGCTTAATATACTTTACCCCGCCTCCGTAAGAAACCGTGAACTCTTCTCATAAAAGTGTTAATATCGACCTCGCACCTACTAGTAAATTGGGGTGAACTCCAAATACACCCGGAGTTGGGAGTCGGCCAATACAATCTCATTGAAACTTCCCCTATTCGAAAAAACCAGAGGCGTTCGCTTCGTGATTCTTCAGAGGAAATTGATTGGCCTCACAGCACAGTTATAACTCTGCCTTCTGCGCAGGTTGTGGGCATGATTCCCATCCGGTTCAAACATTTGTGACATTTTGTTATTGTACGACGGGGAAATGCTTGGTCTTAATCTCACACGGTTTCAAGTTATGATAAGGTTGATGGTGGAAGCTCATTTCATCCGGAATCCTTAACAGTCTGGATACCTCAAAATCTCGGAACAAAGCAATTTTAAATAGTTGTTATGGAGACAGTCTCAGGTAAGAAGGTGGAAGGTAGCCAGTTGACTTCAACAAAGTCCTACCACCAACCAAACCACAGACGCGGTTCACTATATACTTTATAGGATACTTTATGGATTGAGTTGAATCTTTGTACGGATATTTAACTGGGCTTTGAAATGGGTAAGCTCATAACCTTGGCTGTGGATGTGTTCTACGATGGAGCGAGCAATCCCAGAAACTGCCTTTTCAAGGTACTGGACCTCCCAGGTACTGCAGGAACGCAGAAAACGCTTGTCACCGAACTCCGGAAGAAAATTGGTAATCCTGTAAAGGTCGCAGTCCAGGCGGACCTTCGTAGCACCTACCTCCAGCGATCAGCTCAGTAATTTTTTCGTGATTTAATCCTGACTACAAATAGTCTGTTATCTTTGCATAAACACTTTTACTTTAGCTCAAATTAATAAAATCATTCGATTTGAAAACAAAATATTTCAATCATAATTACTTGAAATTTGACTGTTTTCTTTCCGTAAAAAGACTTAATTTACCGTTATTCAAATTAACTTAATCATTTGATTGCTGAACAAAACATTTCAATAAGAATTACTTACAGCTCGGTTAATCCAATTTAAAGTTATAGCTAGCGTCCAAATAAAATACCAGAGAGATTTCTACGAATCAAATTACTCAACAAATGCTTAGCACTAAACCTTTTCTTTGTTCTCATCTAGTTTAATTAATTACGAGTACAATTGATTTGTTCTTCGCGTGACTTGATTCGAAATACTTCCTTTAGAAGTTAACAAAATTTGAAATAAATATTTTTATCTCCATGGAATATAATTGCTGCGTAGCTGATGATACCCTGTGGTAACTATTAAAATAGAGTAGAAACATTAACCCATAAATCACATGGGCAAGTTCAAGGCACCGAATTTTGTAATGGAAAGGCCGCTCCATGTACCTACCAGAAAATGGCGAACAAGATTTAATTGATAATACTAGGTATATAATTGTACCTAGGTACCTACATACAAAGTCAGTAAACTATGTAATGAGTGCATCGGAGTGATTATAACAACATAGTTACTATTTGTCGCACGGCACCCAGCGCTTTCTATTCGGAACAGCGGATTTACCAACCGGTGGTTGTGATTGATAAGTTATATATTAATATATTTAATATTAATTGGGTCCGTGGGGAGCCGGTGCCCTCCGGGTTTTCAAAAATATTGCGGGGCTTTTGATTAAGGCGACACGTAGTTATGATAGAGTTTAAAGACTCTCCACACAAACACAGACATTATACCAGTATACCAACATAACAAAAACATACATAATCAGTGTATGAAGGCGTGTGGACCGCGCGGACCCTATAAGACAACGAAATCATACTTATATATTGTCAGTGTTGCAACGCTTTGACCAAGGTGAGGTCCCAAACAAAACAATACTGGTTGGTGGTAGGACTTTGCTTGGGTCCGCCTGGCTAGCTACCACCATCTTTCCTAATTCTGTCGCCGTAATAACAATTCTAAAATTTGTTGTGTTCCGGCATTTAGAGGTAAGATAGCCAGTTCCTCAGTTTGTTGAGGATTCCGGGTGAAGTGCGCCTCCACCTTTGTCATTATCTCAACTTGAAAACAGGTGAGATAAAGGCCAAGCGCTTCCCCGTCGTTCAATCATAAAAAAATAAAACCTATATCCAAAATTACGTTTGTCAAAATAGTCATTTATTTCCTCTTTAAACATATTACATGCACTTAGATACGTCAAAAACAAAACAAAATAGGTAGGCTAGGCACAGTATACATAAAAATAAATATAACAAAGACAAAGAATAAAAACAATTAAAACAATTAATAGGTACCTTTAGAACCGCACTTAAATTATAAACAAATTTACTAGTTATACTAACTATTATTGTCACAAAATATATACTTGTCGGCCAAAGCTTCGTCAATTGTATAATAACTTTTTCTAATTAATTTAAGTTTAATGTCGATGAAAAATTCAATGTCTGGTTTATTCTTAATGTCAGGTGGTATTTTATTATACATTTTTATTGACAAGCAAAGAAAGCTTTTTAATATCTTTGTGAGTCTTGTTCGAGGAACTTACAATATTACCCTTATTTCTAGTATCATAACTATGAACTTCTGAGTTTCTTACAACACTATCTAGATTTCCTCGTATGTAAACAATATTTTGGTAAATGTACTCGCTTATCATGGTCAAAATGTTCAGCCTTTTAAACATATCTCTACAGGAGTCCCTATATTTTAATCCTAAAATATACCTAATGGATCGCTTTTGTAGTACAAATATCCGATTAGATTCTGCAGCAGTGCCCCAAAAAAATAATCCGTAACTCATAAGTGAGTGGAAGTATGCAAAGTAAGCATCTCTTGCAGCCCTTTCTCCTCCTAGCTCCTTAATTTTTTTAATTGCATAGGTTGCTGAGGTCAGTTTTTTGCTAAGCTCTTCTATATGTACTGCCCATGTTAGCTTAGTATCTAACCACAGGCCTAAAAATTTTATTCGATCCGATTTTGGTAATAAAAGTTCATCTATGGCACATTCAACTAGTGGATCTGGGGATTTGTTAGATACCCCTAAACAAAATTTTAATATGTTTTGTTGTTGTTTTTTATATGTTTGAGGATTAACTTGATCAGAGAATAAAAAGGACTGTAGCAATAATGTTTCGGTATTCTAGATTCAATAGATAAAAATATTATACACGTGAACATTTGCCAACAAAGAGATGAGATCGTACAACCTATCAAAAATGTAAACTTTTGTCGGTTAAAAACACGTAGGCACGTAGTACTACAAAAGTCTGATCCTGTAAAAAACATGTTTTTCCGCTGTTTAAACTCTCTAGTATATTAACGTAGCAACAAAAATTTTGCGATTTTCACTGATCTCGTGTTCACCGATTAACGGATGATTAAAAACAGTTTTCACCATATCACTGGTTTAATTATGTTCACCAAAGCTATAGGTAGTATAGGATATGAAAGTTATCGAGAGTCCAAATATATTTAAAACTAAGCTTAAGAATATTTTGCTGGAGGGGTGTTTTTATTCTGTGGATGAGCTTGGCGCACCCTTGAGAATGCTAATGTTTGTTGTAAATATAATTTGGACAGTTTATTTTCAGGTGTGATTCAGGTTCGTCTTATAAGTATGTAATAAAATGTCGACTAAAGAAAAGCAAACATAAGGGACTTTGTTTGGTTATCGTAGTCACCAAACGAATTATTTATCAAGAGACTGAATGAATTAATGAACATTTTACTGTACACAAACTGATCTGGTTTTGACAAAACGGGTGTTTAAATATTTAACTAGTAGAATGTTGACTCGAGCACATGCTATAACCCAAGAAATATTCAACGAGATGAATCAATGAATTAACATGAAGTGAAGTGACTTCAGTGACTTCAGTTTTGAAGTATCAATCGTCGTACGGTATCCGCTTACCATCAGATATGCCATTCTGTGTATTTAAATAATAGTTTGGTAGTGATTTTAAGTTAAACTAGCCGTTTCATTTTCGTTGGAGACAGGGCTCATGTTCTTTTCAGGTCGTATAACTCTTGTAACCAAAACCCGGCCAAATTGCGTGCATAATTACACCAGTTAAACAGAGGTATAACCGTTAATGTAACTGAAAACGAGTTGAAAGTTTTAAACGTCGCCATGATTGCAAGCTGTTTCTCAATTTCGGTAATTTGGCACAATTTTTACGAAAAGGTTCATGTTTTGCTGTAATTGAAGGTTTTGGTATATTCACCTACACTTCACTCATCAGTACGACTATTATCAAAGAGTACAGGTGAAACATTTTATTGGCTCATAACTTCTATCCCAGTTTTAAAAATTCGTATTAAAAAAAAATTGCCTTCTGACGGATAATTCTCCACATTAATTTTGTCAAATATTAATCCTCCCTACGTGCGATATGCTTAAAAAGGAGTAGATCAGATCAAAAGTCTAAGTATTACCTTATATTCAGATGTGGTGGAACGGGAAACCAACAACTGTTCGGGTATCGAATCTCATACCTTTTGCTAGGCTGTTTTACTTTTGTTCTGTATCTTTTGGTGAACTTAGGTATCATCGTTAAAATAGTCACGCTGATTTAATTTTACATACCGCCTTTTAGCATCTGTTGGGATCTTTTTTTGACAGATGGCAGTCCGAAGTCAGCTGATCAATAAAAAGCCCGCCATTTGCCTCATAGCAAATTTTGTGCGCATTTCTTAGCGGGGTTGTGCTAAATATATACAAGTATTAGGAGTGAGGTTTTTGCTACTCTGTGTGATTGATTAAAATTCGAGATACGTTTTTAAGTACTCGAAAACTATGCTCAGTTTGAGACTAGTTGTCGCTGTGGTTTTTTTTTATATTCATCTATAAAACGGGACAAAGCCCACCTAAATCTTAATCTGAGTAATCAAGTCTCAGTTGAAATTAATTTCGTTTTAAAACTTTCATGGGTTAGAGTTAGTCCGTAAAACACAGCAGTAAATTAAGTAGGTATGCCTTTTATAACATAATATCTGGGGTTTTATGTTTAAGGTCCAAACTTTTTATGTTATCCAGGAAATGAGAGACACCTGATTTAAAGCCAGGTTTATACCATCAAAAGTTTATGCATGTAATTTAATTTCATAAAGCATGAATCTAAAGCAGGTGGAAAGTTTTTACAAGGATAAAAGATGACTTGAAACTTTTAATTACGATTTCAGCTGTGGAATCATTTTTGAGAGCAGTATTGAGAAGCACTTTCTACACAAGTGCTGCCAAACGAACATTTTTACATATATATTTTATGAATAATGGGTAAACTCTTGACCTCTTAGCTTGTCGAGCTCTTGGCCAGAGCAAAGATGAGATCTACAATACACGCAGCGCCATCTAGCCCCAAACTAAGCATAGCTTGTAATGGAAACTAGATTACGGATTGAATACATACTATTTTTTTTTTGTAAAAACATACTTACCATATGATACAACACCTAAACACAAAACGAACATCTACATTCATCACACAAATGTTTGTCCAACCTACAGCGCAGAAGGCAGAGATACTACCACCCGAGCTACGAGGCTTGTTGCTGCATAGCGTTTTAGCTCTGGCCTCTGGCAGGATGCAGGGTGGTCGCAAGCCAGATGAGCCTTGACTGGGTTATGAATGTTGTGATCATTCAATTGAAACCTAGCAAAAGGTGGCTAATCCGTTGCCCGAACACTTTGACCACTAGAAGCTAGATCACAGCTACCCCATTATATCGTCCTTGGTCGATGCCATAGTCAAATGATGATGATGATGATGATGATGATTGAAAGTTATCCTGGTTCAAATCAGTAGTGATCTAAATATTTTTTTCAATTTACAAACAAATTTATTCAATAAAAAGTACAATTAAACTTACTTTGTACAAAGGAATCAGTCAGATTACCTAAGGACCGTTACGAACGGCCTATAGGTAACTCAACTGTTCCAGACCAGTACCAGACGGAAGCGTGCCCAAGACACTGGCTGCATTGCCACGCTGAATAGCTATGCTAATTCGCTGGCCTAAATAAGAGCCAGCCCTTGGGTCACGTGTCAAATCAAAAGCCCGCAATATTTTTGAAAACCTGGAGGGCACTGGCTCCCCACGGACCCAAGGTCTCCACCCCAAAAGGCTCAAATAGGTAAGCTCTGTCGAGACCACTATATTTGCGCCTTTTGTGATCCTCGGCCGAATCAGCCGCCGCACCAGCCCTAACTGATGTCCCAGACAGATGAGATGGCGCTAGGGTGTCGACGCAGGTAGCGTCCCACACCAAAGGCCTACCCATTTCCCAAGGGACAAGAGTCATACCGTCGGGCCGCTTACCATCATCACGTAGCAGACCATTCGGTTCAAGAACAACTGGCACATTGACACTGGTAAAAGCTCGATCTAATTAATAACACGTTCAAGATTTTTTTATGAACTACGTTTTTGTAACGTTACTATGTACGTCAGTTCATTGCTTAAAAAAGCTACGAATCAATTGTGAAAATTGTAAAAAAAATCGGACAAATTAAAAATATAAAAAAAATAAAAAACGAACTCGGAACAATTTTTGGTAGCTGGTCAAAAAGTTGACATAAACGACCTTGGTATTTTTTTTATACGATGGGGAAGCGCTTGGCCTTCATCTCACCTGGTAACAAGTTGAGATAAGGCCGAAGGTGGAGGCGCTCTTCACCCGGAATCCTCAACAAACTGAGGAACTGGCTATCTTGCCTATGAATGCCAGAACACAACATTTTTTTTAAGAATTGTTATTACGGCGACAGACTTAGGTAAGATGGTGGTACTAGCCACTAAAACAAAAAGCGGACTAAAACAAAATCCTACCACCAACCAAACCAAGCACAATATATTGTACTTCCCATGGGGATTGAACCCGGGACCTCTGGATCTGAAATCGGTGGGTTGAACCACTAGACCACAGAGGCGGTTAACATAGGTTGGTAGTACAGAATAGTACAGATCGTCCTAACGCCTTATCTGGAGCCTAGCTACCTATTTAAATTACCAAAGCTTTGTCAAGTTGCCAATAAATGCTTTAAGAAATGTGCCAAAAATGTTTTTACATTTTGGCAAAGGTGGGTTTGTGGCGCGAATCATCCGATAGCCCGCGGAGTTCATAAAACCAGACAACAGCACCCTCCTGTATTATCCGGTATTATTTAAGTTAACTCCTCAATGCGCAACCATGCGTGGTTAACATAACAAAACCCGTCAGTATCGGAGGAGGTTCTGCACAACATTTGATTTTATTGGGCCGTTGTAATGATGTTTTGAAAATTATGAGATGTAAAACGTTGATTGATTTAAACTAACGTATTCTAAAATGTCGAATTACAAATTCCCCGTTGGGCAAACGATATACCCGATCGATGTGCGACAATTGCAGAAGCCAACAAATGCCGGAGCGACTCGTGGTATTGTTGCTGCCTGGGGGTATATCTCTTGTCTTGGTTTAAGTCACAAGAGCATGGCGGCTTATAAAACACAATTATTGATGACTCAGCGATGGTAGATTGAAAGTAGTGGACTGTATTAATGGTGTATTTAAAACTACGTGTGCACTATGTGTGCACTACGTTTGGCATTTGCTAAAAAGGTAATTCGGTAGAATCAAATATGGCGGCTGCAAAGGCTTGCTTGGTGGTCCAAGAGTGGGGGGACTGTGGTTTGATACGTTTTGTCTCCAACACAAACTCATTTACTGAAACTCTAACTGACAAATGAATACAGGTCTTTATCATAGATTCGATTATAGACTTCGATATAGAAATGCATTATAATTAAATTCAAAATTATTTCAAGTCTTATTTAGACTAGTCTAGATAAAACCTAAAGAAAGAGGGGTCACTAGTTTAACTAATTTGATTTTTAAAGAAATAAATACATTTTTGATGTAAAAAAAAAAACATTTCCATTTGTGTCTGTGAGAGAATAAGCAACGAATCACTATACTCCAATTATGGATTTGTTTAATAGCTTGGAGTGGAATACAACTAAATTATGTAACTTTCCTCAACCTAGAGCAGACAATAATAATAAGTTAAAAATGTTAAAAGCTTTTAGTGACAGTAATTTTAAAAGCAGCGTTTTGCTCGAAATAAAATGCATATAAAGTAACAAACGAAAGCTTTATTTGACATGAATATAAAATATAGCCCAGATATAGCCCGTTTTGACCCTGAGAGTTATTAAGGATTGGACGTGTAAAAATAATGTTTTGGAGGTATCTAAACTTACAAATTGTACCTCTATATTATAAGTAATAATTTGTGGATGCACGTTTTGCTGTGACCCCTTTCCTTGCAAATATTGATAGGCCCCGTCTATCTAAACATTATGCATCATTGTAGTAGTGCTTCACCTAGCACAGACTATAAATGACACATGTGTATTCGATATGGTTATAGGTTAGTTATTTTATTTTATATTTGTTAGCATTAGTTATATTTAATACTTAGTTGTAGTGTTCAGTATTTTATTTTTTTCTGTCGTCTGTGTCTGTGCTTTGTTTTGTGCCTGTGTCAATTAAATGATTTTCTTTCTTTCTTGATTTTCTTTCATCATTACGATAATTATGTCAATACAATGTTTCCATGCAGAGTCCTTATTCTGTGTGACCAATCGTGTTTTAACGCGCCCGCGTTACGATATTACGCATGGAATCATCGTATTGACATAACATACTATGGGCTCTGGTGAGATGAACGTCAAGCGTTACCCGTCGTTTAATAAATAAAAATCGGAGTCGCGAAGTAAAATCGAATTTATACCTTCTAAATCGCTCATGACTTAAACCAGTCATCCAGATACCACTGGAAGCGATACCTAACAAGCATTACGAATGCAATAAGCTACCAAATAGCTCGTTGCAAATGCCCATGCATTCTTCCTAAAGAGACACGGGACTCGGTATTACGGGAATCGTGATCTGTTTGTATTGGTAATATTGCGCCACATCGAAGGAGGAAAATCAAGAGTGAAGTATTGTATTACACAAGCCTCATAGCTCAGTTGGCAGTATCTCTGCCTTTTGCGCTGTAGGCTGTGGGTTCGATTCCCATCCAGGACAAACATTTGTGTGGTGAATAAAGATGTTTGTGTTGTGTTCGGGTGCTGTATTGTATGATACAGCACCCAAACACAGTACGTAACAGTAACGTAACTGTACGTAAGTATTAAAAAAAAAGGATTTAAGTATTATTATATCCGTAATCTAGTATACCATATTACAAGCAATGCTTATTTTGGGACTAGATGGCGCTGTGTGAAATTAATGTCCTGTAATATTTATGATTTTTAATTTTAAAGTACCATTAAACTAACTATGTACAAAGGAATCAGTCAGATTACCTAAGGACCGTTACAAACGGCCTATAGGTAACTCAACTGTTCCAGATCAGTACCAGACGGAAGCGTGCTCAAGACACTGGCTTCATTGCCACGCTGAATAGCTATGCTAATTCGCTGGCCTAAATAAGAGCCAGCCAAGGGCTGGCTCACTGGTCACGTGTCGCCTCAATCAAAAGCCCCGCAAGATTTTTGAAAACCCGGAGGATGTTAACAATTTTTTGTGTTTTGAAAATATCTAAAACTATGACAGTAAACTTAACCATACATTATGATGCAGTTGAGGTTTCTGAACTTAGTGAGTAAACTGTTTTTTGTACAGACTGGACGGACGCACTGAAAATGAGACCTTTGCTCAACAGTGGGTCAAAATATCGATGAAATGGTCGGTCGTATGTTTTAAGACCGCCTGTCTTCAACCACTATCTTACCATAGTGGAGACGTCTTACAGATTTAGTTTCTCAGTCTCTTGAAGATTCTGGGTGAAGTGCAGTTCCACCTTCAGCCTTAATTTGACGCCAGGTGAGATGAAGGCTAAGCGCCTCCCAGTTGTATTTTTTTTTTTTACTTATAATACAAACTTTTACTTCAACCGTAACGCGTCCGGCAGATGGGTCCTTTTTTATCTATGCGTGGACAACGTAAAAAACGACGTAGGCAGGTAGGTAGGATCAGCAAATCCTCCTTCCTGGATTATACTCTTTGGAATGCTATGAGGGCTCATATCCTGCATTGGAATTTATTGGGCTATGATAATGATTATGAACTGAAAAATATGAAAAAAGCTACTCATACCCGGGGCTTTACCATTTTTGGGACATATTGGTATATAAAGTAAGCTTTTTGTTGTATCTTGTTAATATTCTGATTTTAACCGCCTCTGTGGTCTAGTAAACTTAAGCCTAGCCTAGCCAGCCTATTCTCCTTCCACTCACCCTTTTTGTTTTTTTCCAGCATCATGTGTAGAATTAAATCCTTAGTATGTCTTTAAAATTTAATAGAAATTCGATGTTAAATAACGTTACGGCAAATTTCCCCTGCTCTGGAAAGCCAGTGCCCTTTGGATCAGCTCACTCCAGCATAGACGACATCCTTGCTTGTGCAAGTGCCAGTGCAAGTTTTGAGGACAAGAGCTTACCTTTTAATGGTAAAAAAATATATAAAGCGTATAAGAACCACCTCTGTAGTCTAGTGGTTCAACCCACCAATTTAGATCCAAAGGTCCCGGGTTCGACCCCCATGGCGATTACAATATATTATGCTTGGATTGGTTGGTAGTAGGACTTTGTTTGGGTCCGCCTGGCTAGCTACCTCCATCTTACCTAATTCTGTCGCCATAGATGCAATTATAAAATTGTTGTGTTCCAGCATTTAGAGGTTGATAGCCAGTTTCTCATTTTGTTGAGGATTCCGGGTGAAGTGCACTACCACTTTCGGTAACCAGGTGAGATGAAGACCAAGCGCTTCCCCGTCGTACAATAAAATAAAAAAAGTCGCAAATATGCAAGCATTCCCCACAATTTAGGACCCCTCACGGTTGATTAATGCATTTTTGTATTGTATTGTATTGTATTTATTTCATAAAATTACAAGGTTATATAAATTTGTACCCTTTAACCTATGCAGGTTAGTCTGGGCACTCACATTCGTCGTAATTACAGTAGGTACAATATACATTACTAATATAGTGGATAGCTACGATAAACATTTACTTAGTATTACATTTAAGTTATTGTAGGTACACAAATTATAACAATAAAGGTCGAGATTAGGCTAGAGTATCCGTAAAAAACAAACAAAGACCATAGGCACAGATATCTGAATACTAACTATAGCCTATTCTGTGCCATAGGTAAGTTTGCACTTCTGCAGTGTGTGTATGTGTGTGTGAGTGCAATTGCAGGTAGCTTGGAGCCAGGTGTCGCGTCGTCGTCGTCGGTCGGTCGCTCTGCGCGAACAGTAAACAAGTTGCTGTAGGTACAGGCTGATTCCAAAAGTTTACTGCATTAATAAATAAATATTATTACACTTTTACACAACGTCATCTAGCCCGAAACTAAGCAAAGCTTGTAATATGGGAACTAGATTACGGAGAATATTAATTCTTAAATACTTATGTTTTGTAAATACATACTTAGGACACTATACAACACCCAAACACAGACCAAACATTTATATTCATCACACAAATGTTTGTCCTGGGTGGGAATCGAACCCACAACCTACAGCGCAGAAGGCGGAGCTACTACCAACTGAGCCGTGAGGCCTGAGTGCAATAAGAATTAGTTTTATTGTCTAATCTGGTAGAATTAAAATGTTAATTTTATGTGATTGTTTTATATTTAGGTAGGCATTTACTAGTAAATAAGAGATGAACATATTTTTTTTATTTTATAACTTGCTAAGATAATACTCTTTGTACTTAGTTTTGTAATTTTTATTGTTTATTGTTGTTCTAATTTTATTCGGGATATCGTTTAGTAGTGTTGGTATTAAGTAATCAATCGTGCGTCTTCCATAGAAATTATTCGTATTAGGTACGTACATTTTATTTTGTATAACTTTTCGGGTAATAATTTTGTGGGTTACTGGTATTAAATTGTCAGGACTGTTGTACTGTTCAATTAATAGGTTTAGTTTAACTCTATCGTGAATTGGTATTGTATTACAGTATTTATATATACCAATTAAATTGTCTTGAAATTGATTTTTGACATCTTTTGGTAAAATTAATTTTAATAGTCGTAATTGAAGTGCAGATATTTGGTCGAGGTACGTCTTAAAGGTTCTTCCATAGCTTGTTATGCCGTAAGATATTATTGATTCTGCTAACGCTGTATAAATATTTAGTAGTATTGTAAAAGGTACATTTGATTTAATGATATAGAACTTAGCCAGTATAGCACGTAGTTTATCGCAGATAGAATTGATATGGTAGGACCAGTTGAATCTATTGTCGACTTCTAATCCTAAATATGTATGATGTGATACTTGGTCAATAGCGGGACATGTACAGTCAGCCTTAGTTAGGTGAAGACACTCATGAGTGTGAGAAATAATCGAAAAGTTATCAGTATGAGGTAAATAAGATGAGTGCACATGTATGATTTTCGTTTTACTAGAATTTATAACTAGGCCAACATCATGAGCCCACTTTGCTACTTGTGTGAAATCATTTTGCATATGTTGAGCAGCAGTAAGTACGTTGTGATGAGAGGCAAGAAGACAGGTGTCATCAGCGTATTGATAAATTGAGCATTCTCTGACTACATTTTCCATATCGTTTACATATGCGAGATAGTGTAATGGGCCAAGAACGGAGCCTTGGGCCGTGCCTTCGGTGACCAGTTGTTTGTCACTTACTTGGTGCGCTAGTTTAACGAAGTAATTTCTCTGATTCAAGTAATCTTTGCACCAATTAAGTAGTGGTCCTCTGATTCCGGAATTATCTAGCTTCTCTATTAGGGTGTTATGTCTCAGGGTGTCAAACGCCTTACTAAAGTCAATAAATAGTAATATTACATGTTTTTTAAGATTGAGTTGAGTGTTGACTTCATTTGTAAATTTTGATAGTAAAATAGATGTAGACTTATTAGGTTGAAATCCAAATTGTGAGTCAGAAATTATATTGTGTGTACCATAGAAATTGTGTATTTGATTACATATGTATTTTTCACATATTTTATCAATTACTGGTAGTATTGTTATGGGCCTATAATTTTGAATATCGTTATGCTTCCCTTTTTTGAAAATTGGCCTTACGATTCCTGTTTTGAGCTCTGCGGGATATTTGGCATGCTTAACGCTCTGATTTATTAACCGCGCAATAACCAAAACTATTTTGTCACTTAGTATTTTAATATCAACACATCGTATCGCATCGAATCCAGCTGATTTTTTAGAGTCTAATGTTTTAATTATACCAGATATTTTGTTTGCTGTCGCTTTTTGAAATCGCAGTGATTTTATTTCGGGAAACATATAATCTGACTCAGAAAGCAGGCGTTTGTCACATTGAGGGATAACCCTTTTAACACTGTTCTTAAATTCTGTTGCGAATTCATTCGCTAATTGTTTCGAGTCGTTTTTATTTTGTCTAAAGGCCTTCATAATAGCGTCATCTATGGAACGCGGAACACGTCCTGATAGATGGTTTATGATCTCCCATAATTTCCTAGGATTCTTTTTGTTTTCTTCTATCTTAGTCTTATAAAAATTATTTCTACATTTATTAATTATTTTTTGGGTTTTATTTCTTTGTTTATTATATTCTAATTTTAATTCCATGTTAAATGGGTCCTTTATCCACTTACTGAACGTTGCATCCTTTTTGTTACACATTCTATTTATTTTATTATTTATCCAAGGGTTTTTGTTTCTCTTGCTTTTATTGTTTATTATTTTTGTATATGTTGCATTTTCATAGCATGTATTAAAGTTATTTTTTATGTATTCATAAATTTTTATAGGACACTCCATATATAATGGTTCATTCCAATCTATTTCATATAATGACTTCAACAATTTAGATTTATCTAGTAATTTTAAACAAATTGGATCCTCCTGTATAGTCTGGATTCCAACGCAGGACAGCGCAGTCAGTCTGTGGTCAGCCATCACCGTGCAAACCGCTGCCGAGTAAAGGTCT
Source organism: Venusia cambrica (assembly GCA_951394065.1). Lineage (NCBI taxonomy): Eukaryota > Metazoa > Arthropoda > Insecta > Lepidoptera > Geometridae > Venusia > Venusia cambrica. The sequence continues at coordinate 14,418,055 of OX596035.1, forward strand.
ACCGTCCGCGATTTCACAAAAATGTGGTCAATACAACTACGAGTTATTTTATTATTTCTAGTTTCTATTCTAGTGTAATCTGAAATCCCAGGCGATAGACCACACTCAGACATGCAATTTACATAGTATTCTCGTACGGCAGTGTTACATTTTAGGTCAATATTTATATCACCCAGAAGGTAAATGTCGTGTTTTTGGAATAGTGGTGTTGAAAACAAATTTTTGAGACCAGTTATGAACGGATGTTTGTTTGTATCGGGTGGTCTGTATACAGCACAAACGTAAGCGACATAATTACTGTGTGGGGTTGATAATTTCCCTATTATGGATTCGCATTGAGGTAGTGATTTATCTAGTTCAATAAAAGTTAGTTGGTTTTGGACATAGATGATAATACCTCCCCCTTTTCTATTTAATCTTAATTTGCTAATCATATTATACCCAGGAATATGAAATAGGGATGTGAGACAGTTTTTAATGCCTACCTCAGTGAGTATTACCATATCTAGGTTGGTATTAGATGTGCTGATTAACTGTTTGACAAGGCAAAAGTTTTTAATTAGAGATCGAATATTGATATGAACTATATTTAATATTTTAGTGTATTTTGGTACTCTAGCCAGAAACTCATTAATATTTATGCAGTTTATTATTTCTGATATTGGGTTAAAAGACATTATTTATTATGAATGAAAAATGTAAAGAGAAAGACTTATGCAGGTGTTATAAAAACCTGTAGATAGGTACGCTCGGGGTTTCCGTATAGGACAATGGGTCGTTTGAACCTTCTAGAACTGGATCTGTGCGAGGTCTTCCTCACACCAAATTGTGATGATTTTTTCCTTGTCTCCTTTGCGGGCCAGGACTTTGCCAGCCTGGAACCACACGTACTTGAATGATGGGCGTAATTTTTGCTGAGCATACCTGTACCATCTTTTTGTTCTTTTATCTGAATTATGAGCGAGTGAAATGTCCGAGCGTTTTTTTTTGTTTCCCGATTGTAAAAGAACATCTGTAATTATTCACGAAGACGGATGTCGTTTGAGATAATACTCCTCACGTAACGGTTTATCTTTTTGACAAATTGCAGGTGGGAGCGCCGCTACACGGTGCGTTGCGATGCTTTTCTAACAATCCGGTAGCCGCCATATTGCGCTGCGCTAATTTGGCTTATTTCCAGAGGTCCATGGTTCTATTTTTTTCTATTTTCCAAAGGGTCCATGAAAATCTTCTTACATTAACTCCCAATAGGTCCATGAGAATTAAACAATGTACAGTCAGTTTAAACAGTACAAGTACTTTTTTGTATTTTCTGCTCCCTAAAAGTAATTTTACTAGCAGACGAATTAAGTATTATTGATTTGCGCACATCGTCAGCCATAGCTATGAACTCATAATGAAATAAACTTCAAACATAAAACTATAATAATTGAAATCAAAAGCATGTCATACAAACTAGGGATACTCATCGTCATCAGGTCTGGATCTGATGATGGGATCTTGGAGAAATCGAGGGAACTCTTCAAATATTATAGCCATTATTGAAGCAATTTGAGTATTTTTAGGGGGTTATTACCTTAGAAGCAAGGAAAAGAGAGACCCCTTATAGGTCACGCGTCTGTCTGTCCGTCCATCTGTCATCAAAATAATTGAAAAAATCACGTCATCCAGGTAAACGAAATTGTATCATATTCTACGTTGAAGTCGGTTTTCTTTTTAACCGACTTCAAAAAGAACGAGGATATTCTCAATTCGTCGGAATCTTTTTTTTTTTTATGTATGTTCATTACTCGAAGACGCCTAGACCTATTTGAAAAAATATTTTTATGTTTGAAAGGGTTTATTTAAAGTTTTATTATACTTCACAGTTGGTTCCATTCCCATTGTCATCAGGTCAGGTCAGGAGATTGAAGCAATTTGATTCTTTGCATTCTTGTTTATACGAAAATGTTACGTTGCCACTAGTTAAGGCAACGTGACGCGCGATGTGGCACCACCTTAAGTACCTTTATAAATTCAGGTACAAAGGTGATGAATAGCCTAATTTAGGTACGACCTCTCCTCTTTTTTAGTCGGGGGATATTTCGCACAGAGTTGTACGCTTGGTAGTAATGAACTGGACTAACTTCTTGGAAAAAGATAACAGACCTCAGCTTCACTTGTCCATTTGACCACGAACTTGGAGACAAGTGTAGTCGAAATGCGTTTACTCTTTAACTCGAAGAGCTGGTACAACACGTTCATAACATAATATATACACCATACATAATATTAACAAGCCTCATAGCTCAGTTGGTAGTAACTCTGCCTTCTGCGCTGTAGGTTGTGGGTTCGATTCCCACCCAGGACAAACATTTGTGTGATGAATATAGATGTTTATTCTGTGTTTGGGTGTTGTATTGTATGATAAGTATGTATTTACAGTAAGAACGTATTTAAGTATTATATCCGTAATCTAATTCCCATATTACAAGCTATGCTTAGTTTGGGGCTAGATGGCGCTGTGTGAAATAATGTCCTGAAATATTTATTTGCTTATTTTATATAGCAAATCACTTGAGATAAATGAAGGGGTCAACCTCGGAATTAAATAATAAGCCGGAAACTCGTATACAAGTTCAATACTAGTTTCTAGGTAATTTTCTGCACAGAATAGGACATATTTAAACTCTTTTAAAGTACACTGCCTCTATGGTCCCATCGTGGCTCACCCATTGATAACTGATCCAGAGGGTTCAATCCCCAGGGGGGTACAATACTTTGAATTGAAAAGTGTATTTTTGTGTTGGGTGTCCATAATCATAATTAATAAAATTATATAATCGAAACACACTGTAAACGTGCCAGCTCTCCTTCACCTTTATATCTATAACTCTCAATAGATCACTCTTAGTGAATTTTTTTGAGGCCCACTTGTTTGATTTGTGCCTTAAAAACACTTCTATCTATGCCTTTTCTACGTATAATAGTTTACCTTTTACGGGTAAAGGATTGGTCACCAGTCAAGTCTGGCTTTGAACCGTCGAATCTACCGCCTGTTCGGAATTGAGACCCTTATTCTGTATGACCAATCCGCGTTACGATATGTCAATACGATGATTCCATGCATATATTCTAACGGCTCAGCACACAAAGGAGAAAAGCAAGAACCTCGAGCTAATTAGCTTTTCCCAGGTGTCAAGATAAAAAAATCTTGACAAAACTCGAAAGTCGTAGGTGGCATTTTGATGCTGTTTAGACGCACATTAATCATAAGCAAAATGACCAGTCGCGAAATGACCAATACGCAAAATGTGTGTATATTCTGAATATGCGCAATAATCTACGTTTTTATGGGAGCGTGAAAATCAGCAGTATAACGTGGATTGCTTTACAGCCCCCGTCATATCACTCACTCCCAGCCGTCAACTATGACAACTGAAGATTAGTTTTATAATCAAAACGAAATTCCGATTGTGGTTGCAAGCGCCGTATTTACAAGGGAAGAAGCTATGAATAAATTTCCGTGAGTTCGTTACGGTTCGGATTGCCTGTACTGACTTGGTAGCCGTGGGATAGATGAAACAATACTGCTTAGAAGTGAAACTTTTTTGACCGCTTCTGTGGTCTAGTGGTTCAACCCACCGATTTTAGATCCAGAGGTCCCGGGTTCGATCCCCATGGGGAGTACAATATATTGTGCTTGGTTTGGTTGGTAGTAGGATTTTGTTTAAGTCCGCCTGGCTAGCTACCACCATCTTACCTAATTATGTCGCCATAATAACTTAAAAAAAAAAAAATGTGTTCCGGCATTCAGAGGTAAGATAGCCAGTTCCTCAGTTTGTTGAGGATTCCGGGTGAAGTGCGCCTCCACCTTCGGCCTTATCTCAATTTGTAACCAGGCTAGATGAAGGCCAAGTGCTTCCCGGACGTACAATAAAAAAAAAACTTTCATCCCATAAGTTTACATAAGTACATATAGTGATCTGATATAGTGATCTATGTAGTGCTAAGGAGATTGGTATGAGATAATGAATTAATTAATCAATATAAATACTTTATTCCACACCTCAAAACTGCAAATATATTCAAAAACTAACTTTTTTAGAAAAATTATAAAGAAATAGATTTTCTTTGATGCAGAATTTTTTTTTTAACGAGCACGTAACTCCTAACATGACTTTTCGATAACTCACGATTACAGGTTTCGCCTCAGTGGCCCTGGAAAAAAACTCACTGCACATGATGTACAGTGGGTGGTAATGTCGCTTCTAAGCGACAGATTTATTCCAGACAACCTTTGGGCGGACAGGATTTTATATCTAAATTCATCTAGCGGAGATGGAGATTTGGAGATCGTGTGTATCGATGATAGTACAATAAAAAAAAATGTTGTTTATATTATGTTGTAAAAATCAAGATTTAATAAAGGCGATAACATAGAGGTATCTATATCTATAATAATGTTAATACATTATAGGAAAACATCTATAATACAGATGAATGATTTTCATTGACATAAGATATAGTACTCTCTTGCGCATCATGCATACCTATGTAATATATGCATGATGATAGATCATGCATATATCACATAGGTATACACATACACACATATAACACATATCCACCCACTAAACTATACAATATCCCCCCACCTGTCATACATACACATCTCTCACTCCCACTCACAATTTTATCTAACTGTTTCAATACTTTATGACTAGATGTGCTTAGTATTATAGTATTATTTAATGTTTTTCTTTTTTCACACAATACTCTAGTAAATTAATATATGTGAAATATTATATGTAATCATAGCTACCATTTCAAATTTGAATAGTACCTACTATGTTAAATGTGACTTGTTCTTAATTTATGTAAATGTAAGTTCTGCGAAATAAATTTATCTTATCTTATCTTATCATCATGCATCAGCTATGATAATGAAATGACTTGCGGAGTTTCACATCTATAGCCAAATTGTTCACCGTCTACCTCTACTTGTTCGGAATGAGCTCGACTGCCAGCGATATTATTTTGTAGGAGCTGCCTATAGTTGGAAATAGATTGGGTTTGGTTGAACGTTACTTTTTAATTTTATCGCTTTAGTTCTACCCATCGACGCTTCTTTTGTATGGTAAGTACTGTGCGATAGGAAGTAGTAAAATAGTCACTACTAAAATAATATCGTGTTCTTTTTTTTTACATTAAGACACAGCGCCATCTAGCCCCAAACTGAGCATAGCTTGTAATATGGGAACTAGATTACGGATAAAATACTTAAATACTTTTGTAAATACATCGCGCCCCCTCGCCCCCTGTTCCTGTCGCCCCCCGCCCGCCCCGATACCGCGCGGTTTCCGCTCACTGATGCACTGAGATCACTGAACACTCTGCTTGCTCAAATACCCGAACTTTTGATATAAATTTTAATCAACATGTGTACATATTTCTTAAGTTATTTACTTTTATAAAAGTCTACAGTTATTTAATTCATAAATGTGTTGGTTACCTTGCTTTAAGTTTATGAACAGAATTAAATAAAAATAAGCGAATCTTTTGTTCAAATTCATAAGAACAGAATAAGAACTGTGGCGTATATAGTATCCACGCACACATAGTGTTTTGACAACGTATTCTGATAAATAATAATTACGTTTCAAAAAACTAAAAAGAAAACCGACTTTTTTTTTTATATTACAGGACATTTTACACAACGCCATCTAGCCCCAAACTAATCATAGCTTGTAATATAGGAACTAGATTACGGATAGAATACTTTTTTTTTTGTTGTAAATACATACTTATCATACAATACAATGAAGAATATGATACAATTTATTTTACCTAGATGACGTATTTTTTCCGTATCTGTCACTGATGACAGATATGGGGTCTGTTTTTTCCTTACTTTTGAGGTAATACACCCAAATCGCTTCAAGTGTGCCTATAACATTGGAAGAGTTTCCTCCATTTCTCCAGGATCCCATCATCAGATCCTGATCTGATGTCAATGGGACCACCTGTGAAGTATACCCTTTCAAACAAAACAGTAATTTTCCAAATCGGTCTAGCTAGGCGTTTTCGAGTAATCGGTTAAAAATCGGTCATGTAGACGCGACTGGAAGATTGAAAGTTTAATCAAAGTTTTGAAACACTTGGATTAAACTTTGAATTCGATTTTTTTGTGAAAATAAATAAAAAAAAACAGGGTGTGTCGTATTACATTAATATGTTAGTTTTACAGGGAAACATTTTAATTTTCCATTAATAGAAGTTTTGAAACACTTTGATTAAACTTTGAACATTTTGATTCTTCCACAATTTTATTTGTCTCTAGTTATTTAACGCTATTTTACGCTAAAATTATATTATTATTTATATTTTACGCTAAACAATGAATTGAGCAGCTAAAACCATATTCCCCCCACAGGAGTCGCATAAGGTATATGTCTGAAGATATTAATGATAACTTAGCACGTAACTTGAATTTGTTTTAACGCAACTTTACTCTAGTTTCGATCTAACATGTATAAATAATAAAGGTGACTTTGCTGTGCGCTCAGCCACGGCGCTTTTGACAGAACTACGCACGAAAGGTCCTACCACCAACCATTACAGTACAACGGTTACAGTTTGTTAGTAACTTAGTCGTTTTCAGTAGGGTTAAAATAAATAATTCAGTAAAACAGTGCAAATGTCGTCTGTTTAATCTCAGTATGTACATAATCGTACATAATTTTACTAAATGTAGGTATAGACCATACATATCACAGGCCTCATAGCTCAGTTGGTATTACTCTGCCTTCTGCGCTGTAAGTTGTGGGTTCGATTCCCACCCAGGACAAACATTTATGTGATGTTTGTTCTGTGGTTGGGTGTTCTATTGTATGATCAGTATGTATTTAAAAAAAACGTATTTAAGTATTCTCTCCGTAATCTAGCTCTCATATTACAAGCTATGCCTTGTTTGGAGCTAGATGGCGCTGTGTGAAATGAATGTCTAGTAATATTTATGATTTATTGTTATACAACCTTACCATACCACAAAATGAGGTTGTGGGTTCAATTCCCACCCAGGACAAACATTTGTGTGATGAATATAGATGTTTGTTCTGTGTTTGATATAGTACGTATGTATATACAAAAAGTATTTAAGTATTCTATCCGTAATCTAGTTCCCATATGTCAAGCTATGCTTAGTTTGGGCTAGATGGCGCTGTGTAAAATTAATGTCCTGTAATGTTTATTTATTTAATTAACAAGCCTCACATCTCAGTTGGTAGTTCTGCCTTCTGTACTGAAGGTTGTGGGTTCGATTCCTACCACGACATGGTGTGTGATAAATATTGATGTTTGTTCTGTATTTGGGTGTTGTACTGTATAAGTGTGGGTAAAAACAATTAATATTTTCAAAAATATTTATTATTATTTTTTGAACAATCGTTTACAAAACTCACGGGTTAAGTACGACCAAAGGTCCATCAATGGCCGTGATATATAAAATGCGAACATTGTGATTATCAAATCGCCTGCCAAGCGTAGAAACAAGTGCAAAAATTATCCAGTCAAAATACCCGTGCTCAATAGTGCACGGCTACGCTGATAATGATGATGACACGCCCGCAGCAAATTTACGTAACCTTACGCAAATAAATTGAAAATTACTTCCCCACCCCAAAACTTCGCACCAAATAAAATTCAAGTTACATTAATTTAAGTTGAGAACTAGGTCGGAGTTGGCCTGGTTAAGTACAAATTACCCAACCATTACACTGTCTCAAGCAAATTATGTACTTGGGTTTGTATTGATTTATGGATTCCAACCGCCTACAGTGGCCTGATTTCCAAGCGCTGTATTGATACAATGGTAGCCATGCATGCCTAGCGTAAATAAAACATGAAAAAGTATGGTATCCGGAATCTCTTTATTCAATAAAATTTACAATTAAACGAACTATGTACAAAGGAATCAGTCAGATTACCTAAGTACCGTAACAAACGGCCTATAGGTAACTCAACTGTTCCAGACAATTACCTGACGGTAGCGTGCCCTAGAGACTGACTGCATTGGCACGCTGAATAGCTATGCTAATTCGCTGGCCTAAATAAAAGCCAGCTCTTGGGTCACGTGTCGCCTCAATCAGAAGCCCCGCAAGATTTTTGACCCAAGATTACCACCCCAAAAGGCTCAAATAGGTTATTCTGTCGAGACCACTATATTTGCGCCTTATGTGATTCTCGGCCGAATTGGCCGCTGCACCAGCCCTAACTGATGTCCCAGGAAGATGAGATGGCGTTAGGGTATTTAATTACACGTAATCTAGTTTACAAATTAAAAAGCTTTGCTTGGTTTGGGACAGGTGGTGTTGTGTGAAATTAATGTCCTGTAATATCTATCAGAACTTGAGACGGGTAACCCATGACAGAAGGCAATGGAAATGTTGGAGGAGGCTTTTGCCAAAAGGGACTCCGAGACCAGATGTATTATTTAGATAACGCTTTTATTGTTGTTATTTTGAAAATATTTGACTCAATAAAGATCTCGGAATAAACGACTTTTTATTTATAAATAATATTTAGAATTGTAATATATATTATTATTGAATTGGGCTGTGCGATTCATTGTTTTTATGAAAAACTAAAACCCGACTGCAAAGATTTAACTTCATGGTTTTACGAAGACACAGCCTTATATTAGTCTATAAATTTCAGATATCGCACTACCTCTTATTTGATGTTTTAATTCGCACCCCCAAAATAAGGTTATATAACCTATGTCACTCGTATAATTTAGACTTACCAATAAGGGTGTAAGGGTGTATAGTTATTTTTTGGGTGTTTTGTATTATAAATGTTATGTATTTACAAAAATACAAAAATAGAGTATTGAAGTATTATTTCCGTAATCTAGTTCCCATATTGGTGGCGCTGTATGAAATTAATGTCCTGTAAAATGTATTTGTTTGTTCTTTATTTTATATTTTGTTAAAGTAGGTAGGTAGGTTATAACAATTATTTATTATTGATTTATTTATGATATTTATAAGATCTAATTGTGTTAAATTTAAGTTTCGGTGCATTATTTTTATTAATATTTTATTGCAAACACCTACCAATTATTTTTTTATTTTGTAACAACTTTATTTTTACAATGCAGAGACACGGAACCCTCGTTACGAGTCTGACTCTTACTGGATCTGTTTTCATGACTTGACTTCAGGAAAGAGTTTTTTTTTTGTACGACGGGGAAGCGCTTGGCCTTCATTTCACCTGGTTACAAGTTGCGGTAAGGCCGAAGGTGGAGGCGCACTTCACCCGGAATCCTCAACTAACTGAGGAACTGGCTATCTTACCTCTAAATGCCGGAACACAACAATTTTTAAGAATGGCCGTTATGGCGACATAATTAGTTAAGATGGTGGTAGCTAGCCAGACGGACCCAAACCAAGTACTACCACCAACCAAACCAAGCACAATTTATAGTACTCTCCATGGGGATCGAACCCGGGACCTCTGGATCTGAAATCGGTGGGTTGAACCACTAGACCACAGAGGCCGTTAGAACTGAAAAAGCTTCAAAAACATAATTTCATACCACATGCAAAGGTAAGGTAAGAATAAATTTCTTCCACGCAGTTACCTATTCAGACATAACAACCCTTTTTATGCAAGTCTAGACACCTTTTACATTTCCTAAGTGGAAATTTGCACATGTATGAAAACGTACTTACCGGGGGTATATACAAAAACGTCATGTTAACAAAAGCGATACTCAACTTATCCAGTATCCCATATATAAGTTATGTCATATAAATTTTAGTATGTAATTTGTTTGCGCATTACAAATGCTGACCCTTTAACATAATTGTACTTGAGGTAATAAAGAGCTACCTCTATACCCAAACGTGGGTAACAGAATTGTAGAAGTAAAATAATAAGATGCACCGTTTACCAATAGACCAAACTGTACCTATTTAGATTACTATTTCCTATTATTAAAATATATGGGTATAATTATAAGTCCTGCGCTATTTAGTGTTTGAGAACCTATTAATAAAACAGAAATTTATGAGTAAATTTAATTATAAGGGTTCCGTTTTTCCTCTATTAAGATCTGGAACCGAAAAAACTGAGAATCTCCAAATTTAGTTTCATTATCGTTAATTCCATAAGCAGTCAGGTATACCTACTAGGCCGTTATGTATTACCCAATTTACGGACCTCCAGAGCGGAACTCCGAAACGCCTCTAAAGAATATGTATGGTTTTATTCACAAGCTTTTGATATTAAAATGTTGAAAGCTTATAAATATTTAATGCAATCTCATTGTAAGAACTCGGTGTGATGTAATTCCAAGAGGGAAACTCGACTCACTTTCTGATAAATACGTTAATAGACGTTCTGAAGGATTCTGATATTGTGAGACAAGAAAGAGTAGCAAGTAGATACGTTTCTTATACCTACTTACTTACTTTGGTAACTAGGCTTGTTTTAAGTCCCGTATTTATTTTTCTTACACGATAGGGAAGCGCTTGGCTTTCTTATCATCTGGCTTCAAGTTACCCGAAGGTGGAAGCGTAATTCACCCGGAATCCTCAACAGTCTGAGAAACTAGCTATCTTACCTCTATATGCCTGGAACACATAAAAAAATATTGTTCTTATGGCGACAGAGTTAGATAAGAAGGTGGTAGCTAGCCCGGTGAACTTAAACAAAGTCCTACCACTAAACCAAGCAAAAACAGTATTATACTCCTCTGGAGGATCGATCCCTGGACCGTGGTATCTGAGACCTGTGGGCACACCACTAGACCACAGAGGCGGTTAAACTATCAGAAATAGGTAACAGACATGTTACCTATTTCTCTGATACCATAATAACATTAAAAAAAAACATTTTTACAGCCGGTTTATCAGTGTGTTGAGGAATCCGGGTGAAGTGCGCTTCAGCTTCCGGCTTATCATCACTTGACACCAGGATGAAAACCAATCGCTTTCCCGTTGTAGAAAAATAAAATTCTGGATGGATATAATTATTAGTATAGATATATTATGTATATTAAATCTATCTCTTACCATGTTGACTATGATGAGATATCTACTCATAATTACCCCTCCGCCATCATATCAATTACACTTATCGTTACTGATATCTGTAACGCAAAATAAGAATAGTAATATGTTCTTCCACCAATACCCATATTTACTGAAGTATGGTTTGTTATTTATACAGTAGCCTTAACATGGGAAGTATAGTGAATTCCTCTGACGTGACCACAGCGGTACAGTATAGCTATTCTTTAACATACAGATAGCCGGTTACGTTAACGTTAACGGTTCGTATCCGGAAGCTTCCGATAGAGATCCCGAGACCGAAAAAAAAATGATACCAGAAATTTAAACTTCCCACAGAAAATAATTGATAAATATAAGTATATAAATGGTTTGAGAATAACCTATTGGATTCTATGTCGAATCGAATAAAAAGTGATGTTTCCTATACGAGAATTGCCGTGTGTTTGAGAATCACTACACAGATATAGTCAACAGTGTATAATAAATTAATTATAACTACCTAATTCAAAATATCGTTTATTCAGTAAGATTTCTTAGGACCATTTAGTATTGTTAAACCTACCGCCTGTTCGGAATAGCGAATAGCACACAAGGAGAAAGGCAACGCATTCTACGCATTTATAGTTCCTAACTATCCGCTAGAGGCGCGTTCAAGTTTTCATACACCTGTATTTTACCGTCCGTTGGTGAGCAGTTTGCAGAACTCGTGGTAAACACCCTGGTCTGAGTGCAGCGATTGTCCACGTGATCTGACTGCTAATGCTGGGATCGAGATGTAACTCCTGATGCGCTGTCTATTCGAATCGCTATTTCTACGATCGTCTTGTGAGAAACGTGAATTTTATACTAGCAGATGGAAAATCATCGTAATGCTACAGATTGAAATCTATATCGTAATGCTAAGTAGACGTTATATTTTCTGGCTTACTGCGAAAGTAAATTGACTTTTGTTACTTCATATGTTTATATATTTATTATTGTTATTTAAAAAAATGTTAACCTTTGAATGATTATTTTTATGTAAATGTCTGTATATAATTATTTAATATTTTTTAATGTAACGCATTGGATGTACATTCTGTAATGATATATTCAAGCATGTCAATAAATAAATATTTACACGTGGAATTCCCAGGAAACTATGCATAAGGTTCCTATCAAGTACCAGGCGACAATTATTTTAATAGATCTGTCGTCCTTGGAATTAGAATTAGCAAGGTCTACGATGATCTTAAGAACAGAAAATGCGCATCCACCTAAGCGTTTAACACAACTTATAAGGATGATCAACCTTACGCAGGTTGGTGCGTGGTTATTATGGGTATACACTACACCCAATACACTTTAGGTGATGCTCATGTTCTGACTGGGACTTTTTCGGGCTGATGAAGATGATAGCTATGTAAAAGTATGAACAGCGTCATTGCTTGTAAAACGTAGTAATTTTTATATCTAAATAATATAGCGTCTTTCATATAAACAAGTACATACATACATACTCTCAAAAATTATAACGATTCTTTAGAGGAAGTCGGGTAACAATAGCGTGGCGTTGGGACGCTTTGACTACGGAACCCTATAACAAAGTAAAATTCTCAAAAAGACATAACAAGAAATCAAAAAAAGACAAGCTCTGCCAATGCCTCAGATTTTGCAGACGACTGTACCGTCCTGAGGCACGTAGCAATAGTTCAGTCACTGAAGGTATTGGAAAATGGACCACTGTTCAGTTGAGAATCTGTTCGTGGCGATAGTTTGTCGTTTTTATTACACTGTATTTTGGATTCAGAGAGAGATGTTGGATGAGGATCCGTCCCGGTGATTATTGATCTGGAACTGTACAGCAAGGTGAAGCTGGTGACAGTGAGAACTCAAACACAGTCATGACAGTTGACATAGATAGGGACTTATGTTGTGGATGATTTCGGAAAAAACGGTGGAGCACGGAATTGTTTACTGCGCCACCACAAGGGAAGGCAGAGTAAAATGTCTGCAAAAACGACATGACCCACCTGCTGAGGAACAAGCGGCATCAACTTGGGATACTCTGGAGCCCTGATGTCAGCATCCCTTCTCAACTTTTTAACTGTAGGCTTGTGGTTATACCACCCTCAGATCCAGAGAACCTGGATTCAATCCCAAGGGGAGTACAACATTGTGGTTGGTGTGGTTGGTGACAGGACTTTGTTTAAGTCCGCCTGGCTAGCTACCACCGTCTAACCTGAGTCTATCGCCATAACAACAAATCTAAATTGCTGTGTGAAGTGCATTCAGATGTAAGATAGCCAGTTCCTTGCTGAAGATTCCGGGTGAAGTGCGCCTCCACCTTTCGCCTTATCATAACTTGAAACCAGGTGAAATGATGTCCAAGCGCTTCTCCGTCGTACAATAAAAAAAAATCCCCGTATTCAATTAGAATGTTTAATTTGAATCAATTATTTCTTAGCTTATAAATCATATCCATGTTAAATCAATCAACCAATTAAAGATTGATATAGCTTATTGGAGACCAAGTTATTACAACTACCTACGTCAGAAATTAAAAATAAAGTGATGACTCTGAGACACCGAATCAAATATTTTTCAAATATTACAAGACCAATATACTGCCAAGGCTAAAAAGCAATGAATTAAAAAAAACATAATTTACTTGAATTTCCCTAGCAACCCAGAAAAGCCAGTTGTATCAACCTCTTACATTTTATACACTGTAATCTACTAAAGTACAATTAGTACTGAAACCAAAAAACAACGAAACAGCTAAAATGCTGATAAATATACCAGAAAAGAGGAATTCAACGACTAAACCGCCCACATTTACCTTTTTTATAGCAGGCTGTAGGATTACAGTGCAACGTGACTCAGAGCAACTTTATGTCCACATTAATCTATAATCTAGTTCCCATATTACAAGCTTATGATTTAAGTTAGTATGGAGCTTGGTTGACGATTTATAAAGCTTGTCGTTCAATATGTTTATCTTTAAGAGTAGTAGAGTTTCTTGTGATACGGCTCGTCTGGGGAAGTAGGAACAACCTATTTCGGCTGCCAAGCAGCATTGCCGTGTTTCGGTTTTTGGCGGGATCTCTTAGTCAAATGATGACATTAGCATCAAATAGCCCGAGAAAGCCTAAAGTCCGTTAAAGAACATGGGCCATATGAACAGACATTATTATATACCCATAAAGGATATGAAAGATCCCAGTTAATGAAAAAGTTGGGGACTTCTCGACCGAGGTTCTAAAAAAATATTGAAATAAATATTGGGTACAAAACATTTGATTTTTGTGTTACTATAACTCTTTTTAGTACCAAACATTAATGATACCTTCACAATAAAAACCGGTTTTCCACCGTTATTTTTTATCGTTCTGTTCTCGAACGAAAATTTTGGCAATTATCATTAGCTGAAACTCACAAATCCGAGTTTAACTTAAGTTGTGCATAATTTCGTTTCCGTGCTCGGGTTTTTACCACAATGTCGTCCTTACGTCAAATATATTTTTAAATACCTCATCACAGCTCGAAAACTCCAATAAAAGGACATAGCAACCTTCTTCCAAAAATGCAATGTATAAATCAGTTAGTATTAGTACAGATAGATACCTATTTCAGATCCAGAGGTCCCGGGTTCGATCCCCAAGAGAAGTATAGTTTTGTGCTTGGTTTGGTTGGTTATAGGACTTTGTTTAAGTCCGCCGGGATAGCTACCACCATCTTAACTAATTCTGTCACCAAAATAAAAAAAAAATGCCATAAAAAATTGTTGTGTTCCGACATTTAGAGGTAAGATAGCCAGTTCCTCAGTTAGTTGAGGATTCCGGGTGAAGTGCATCTCCATCTTCGGCTTTATCTCAACTTGCAACCAGGTGAGATTAAGGCCAAGCATTGCCCCGTCGAACACAAAAAAAAAACTATTGCCTATCCCCCCATATAGGCCCCCAAATTATTCTATAAGTCGCCTCTACCGACCACCTATACGTACGACTACGACCTATAAATTATTATGTCAGTTGGTTATTAAATTACTTCTATCGTTTTTTTACAGTTACTGTGTATAAAAATAGATATCATGACACACTTAAGAATTTTTTATAGGACTTACTTGAGACTGCCGCAATTCAGAATGGATCTAGCTTACCTGCAATGTTTTAATTTCAATGAAAAATTGCTTTCTAATGAGCATGAGATTGAACCGAATCTTTAGTGCTGTAGTTTTTATTACAGGAACCTTAACGAACTTAATTTTATTTACTAAAAATTTGGTATGTTTTAAAAAATATTATGAACAAAATATTCAAAAACAATAAAACAATACATTTTTTTTATTAATTAACATTAACGAATACCAAATGGATTATCTACAAAATGTATAATAGTTCATAGCCCCAAAATTAATGTTACAGATAAGTTTTTATCATTGATTTTGCATACCAAAATATCGTGAAAACTTCGGACGTTACCTAGTAAATTCTTGTTCGTACACATTTCAACATTTTACTGCTACATCTCTCCGTACGTCGCTGAATAACCATCATTAATATATTTTACAGCATACTGAAGTATTTATTTGCCTAATACCCAAATGCATATATGGCATACGTAGAATGGCATTTAAATGGAAGCAAGGAAGTCGGTTTGAGTGGATGTGGTAAGCCCTAGCGCCTGGCTTTCTGGATCCAGGTTGACGTACTTATGGCATTATTTAAGAGTCTATGATACGTGAAATGGCTTAGCTTCAGCAATCACATCTTCAACAATACTGTAGGATTTACGTTAAAATAAATTTGACTCTAATTTGTACCAAAAATGTTCGCCATTCAATAAATACGCCTAATTAGGTCTTGACACTTTGTACAGTAAAAAAAACACAGTATACAGCAGACGGTCTGTGTTTTCGAATTCCAAAATTATTGTTTGTTTTACCGTAAAAGTAGAGACGTAGAGATTCGCGCGTATTTCTGTCATCTGGTGGTCATAAGCGCCGTGGTTGAGCGCACAGCAATGTCACCTTTATTGACTGTATATTAGTTCGAACCTAGAGTGAATGTTGACCGTTGAGTTGCTAATCTGAAGTAGTATAGGCCGTTAAGAGGATCATATTACCGAATACCAGTCCATACAATACAAAATAGCTCTTTTACGCTGTGAATAAGGTCCGAGTTTGGTTATTTCTTTTCATGTAATCATCATCTAGACAATAAGAAAACGACATATTTTTGCCAGTTTTTTAAATCTCTTTAGTACAAAAACATGACTGGTTAAGATACTTGAATCTAAAAAGCAAGATACTTGTTAGATGTCCAACCAGAAACAATGAATCAGTCATGTTTTTGCACTGAAACTATGACTATTAAAAGTCGGTATTATTCCAAAATCAAAACTTTTTCGAATCTAAGTCTAACCTAAAATACATTCTATTCAAGCGATCGACTCCAATAACAAAACATTTCGCTACAATTTAAGGGTGAAAAGAGCTATGCCCCGTAACGTAAATTCAATCAAAAATGTACCAATTAATCTCACAAGCCGAAACTGTCTCTGTCGGACGCGTAGGGCGACTGCGAGGAACGCTGAGATAGCGTTTGCTAAATACCTACAACGCGTAAACAGTTTTGGCATATACATAATATTATATATGATCCTATTTAAACATTTTTTATTGGTTTGGATGATGTTATGATATGATGATGACTTTGATTAAGTCCGCCTGGCTAGCTACTACCAACTTACCTAATTCTGTCGCCATAACTATTCTGAAATTGTTATAAGTAAAGTAAAGTAAAGTTAAGTATTATTTATTGCTCGATATACATGTTTAACATAGGTGGTAGTAATGTCAGGTCAGGCACAATGTATTCTACCGTACAACGGCGTGCAACATTTTATTAAAATTTACATAATACAGTCGGATTAAAATTTAAATTAGTAATTCAGGAAATAAAAATTCAGTAGTTCAGTAGTAGTCAAATATACAAATAATAGGTAATTTATATCGAATGGAACATAACGAACACAAAAACAAGAAATTAAATCAGTCAAATATAATAATAATGTCATTTAAATTGAATAAGAATATTAAGGAAATAAAAATTAGTTTAGTCAAAGATACAAATAATAGGTAATTTAAATCAAATGGAACATAACAAACACAAAAACAAGAAATAAGATCAAATATAATAATAACGTCATTTAAATTGAATAAGAATATTGGGGAAATAAAAATTAGTTCAGTCACGTATACAAATAATAGGTCATTTAAATCGAATAGAACATTACAAACACAAAAACAAGAAATAAGATCAGTCAAATATAATAATAATGTCATTTAAATTGAATAAGATTAAAATGCAGAGACAATAATAAATCAATTTTCAAGAAAATTCCAGTCGTTCATAAATTCTTCTAATTTGTAGTAGCATTTATGGGCAAGTATGGTTTTTAACTTTCCCTGAAACAGAGAAGTTGGTAATTCTCTTAAAGTCTTAGGCAGTTTATTAAGAATAGAGGGACCCATGCAGAAGATACTCTTGCGCTTTAATGTTGTTTTAGATGGTTCCACACAAACTTTGTGTTGATCTCTTCTATTGCGTTATGTTCAGGCACTAACAGGAAGCCGGATATTCCTCATGCACCACTTAAGAGTCACTTAAGTCTAAGTGCCTAGGAGTACCAGGAGTCTTTTTAACCGCCTTCAGGAAAGGAGGAGGTTATCAATTCGTCGGAATCTTATTTTTTTATTTTTTGTGTATGTTCCCCGATTACTCAAGGTCACCTGGACCGATTTGGAAAATTATATTTTTGTTAGAAAGGATACTTCACAGGTGGTCCCATCGTAATCAGGTCATGGTAAGGATCAGATTATGGGATCCTGGAGAAATCGAGGGAACTCTTCAAATATAGGCACACTTGAAGCGATTTGGGTATTTTTAGGGTGTATTACCTCAAAAGTAAGAAAAAAACGGACCCCTTAAAGAATCACTGTCTGTCTGTCCGTCCATCTGTCATCAAAATAATTAGAAAAATACGTCATCCAGGTAAACGAAATCGTATAATATCCTTCATTGAAGTCGGTATTCTTTTAGTTTACAATGTAATCGTTACATTTACATCTGTGATCTAGAGCTAGAAAAGCCTACAAGTCAATAGCTAGCCCATTACTTATAATAAAAAAAGAAAGAAAACGTAGAAATGAACGTGACCAGTCATATCATAGCTCAGATTGACTCAGCAGCCTGAAGATAGAGATGAATCTCTCAAGTTTTCAGTTAAGGCACATGGCCAGCAGTGGGTGGTAAGATGATGATGATGTCTGTGTGTAAGCACAGATAATCCACATATTTCGCGACTCGTTGTCTCCCCAACGTGCTATTGAACACATGGTATAAAACTCTTCAAGTTCTACTAAAATGTTCATGTCCCTATAAAATCCTTGAGACAGTGTTGGCACGTCAAAGTATAATTTAAGAATAAAAGCTTTTCAGTGCTGTTATAAAGCTTTTTACGAGAATATGTCAATGTATGGAGGAGCTTATGCTTAAAGGCCGTGCTTTCAGTGTGTATTAGCTCTTATTCACACTTGGGCACAGCTGGAAGAAATTTAAATGACCAGCCTATCCGTGTTGTCAGGCATTTTTGGTAAACGAAGTATTGCAAACAACATGTACCTTGAATACACTAATATTAATAAGGGAAGCAGTCGGGTTATAAGGACCGTCACAAACGTTCTATACCATATATAACCGGTATATTATGGTTCCAGACAAGTACCAGACGGAATACGATATAGCCCTTGGGTCACGTTTCGTCTTTTAGCCACCATACTGACCATACTGACCATACTGACTCTCTGGTCTCAACAACGTCTCAAAATCAAAAATCAAAAAATCAATCAAAAAGACATTTATTTGCAACTCTTACACAAAAATCAACATAAAAATATTAATAAATAGAGACAAAGAATAAAAAAATAATAATAATAATAGTTAGCATAGAATTGCAAAAAGGTCTCAACTCAGCGTTAATGCAGGTTCGGGGAACCTGCGCTGATCTTCCGTTGAGACCTTTGGAAACCGGTACAAACAACAAGAGGTCGATTTGACGTGAGCACCAGGTGTAGACAAACATTTGGACAATAGGTACCTACGTATACTAACAAAACAAAATACGATATACAGCGAGGAAACAGAGATATTTACAAACATAAAATAAAATTAGCTAATAAATTACAAATAAAATAGGTACATCATGAAAGTTATTATAAGTTATATTATTTACATTATACAGATATACGGCATGTCACGTCGCGTCGTCGGCACGTCTCAAAGAATTTGGGTCAAATAAGTATTTACATAGATAATTAAATTGTAATACACATTAAATATATACCATAGGCCGTTTGTAACGGTCCTCAGGTAAACTGACTGATTCATTTGTACATAGTCAGTTTAATTATAAATTTTATTGAAAAAATATAAAATTATTCCATAAAATTAATTAAACGTTAGTGTCTACTATGAAAAAATCCTTGCGTGCCGCTTGACGTCCAGGAAAAACTACTCAACCAAGACCTTGTTAGATAGATTAGATCTTTGAAGTAATCAATTGGCTGAAAATAATGCTTATATATCGATATCCCAAAGCGGGAATGCCAAATCAACAACTGCCCTTTAAATTAATTGTCAAATCAAGATACCATTCCAAATTAGAAAACGAAATTACGAATGAAAAGGGTTGACAACTTGGAGCCATTTCGCTGTTAGCAGGTATTAAACTTTTAACTCAATCATAAAATCGTGTATTCCAGGCCTACGAGGGCCTTGAAGCCTTCGAGAAAAGGCCCCGACAGCCTATGCGTTGCGGCATCCGCTGATTTGTAATTTTTCAACTTTAGCACACTGGCTATTTTTAAAAATTGTTAAATTTATACCAAATTGATGTTAATTGCTCTTATAAGATTTATTACATTTTTTGTTTATTACATTTACTTGAATATGAACTTATTTTATGATACAAAACCATTTCTGAAGCGTAACATTGTAAGACAATGTAAATAAATAAGAGTTAATAATATCGTAGGTATCTCAACTAATTAAATTTACGATAAGGCCGAAGATGGAAGTGCATTTTTACCAGGAACCAAAAGATTGAGGCACTTTTTGCGGCTTTGAAATTGAGGCTATTTCACCTCTAAATGCTGAAACACAACAGTCTAGAATTGTTGTATTGCAACACACTTACGTAAGATGGTTCATTTAAAAATTATGGAGTGTATACTTATTGTAGGCGGCTGTAAACTTGAGGATAGATTAGACACGTACTCTGAAGGCTGTGAAGTTGGAGGCTAAGTTGAGGTGGGTGAATTACACACAAGTAGATCTTTTATTTTATTTTATTGTTCGACGGGTTAGCACTTGGCCTACATCTCTCCTGGTTACAAGTTGAGACAGGGCCGAAGGTGGAGGCGCACTTCACCCGGCATCCTTAACAAACTGGGAAACTGGCTATCTTACCTGGCGACAGAATTAGGTAAGATGGTGGTAGCTAGCCAGGCGGACTTAAACAAAGTCCTACCACCAACCAAACCAAGCACAATATATTGTACTCCCCATGGGGATCGAACCCTCTGGCTCTGAAATCGGTGGGTTGAAACACTGGACCACAGAGGCAGTTGAATCTATTGATGATATTCGATCATATTCGATGAGATTCAATAGATCGATATTAGATCTAGGTATTGAATCTAGCGCTTACTGAACGTAGCGTGGACCGGACGCACGCACGGTTCATAGAATGTTTTTTTTATTATATCTCGAAACGTACCTAATAAACTGATGAAAATAACCCTTTGGTCGGACGACCGTACAAGTCGTATACTACAAGTGTGTGGACGAAGTAATAGGTTATCGCTGGCTCCAAACTTTTGGGGGATTTTGTATACGCACTTTTGTTGGCTTTTATGGAAAAATCACAACGCAACGGAGACGCACCGCGCCGTGGCATCGCCCTCAATCTCGAAGGTTAATCATATTAGAGGTATTTTGCCCAAAGTTAATCATATTATTTTATTTAAGACAAACTGTTCTTGACGATTAAGTTATATTTGATATCCGATTGCAGTCATAAAATGAAGGCTATAATTTAAATGGTCCAATGTTAATTAAAGGTTCATTAAATGAGGTTTTAATGCTCCGTAATGTAAAATATACGTTAACTTACGTTATGAAAAAACAAATTGCGAATTTTTTAAACCTTAAAAATATCCGCCATAATTTCAAATTATATATTGTTAAAATTACTTTTTGGCAAATAATTAATAAAACATGAAATTATTTGCCTAAATTAGAATAAAGATCATAATCTCCCTGCCCCTGGGTCGGTACATCATGTCTTCTACTTGGTTGTGTGGGATGAGGGGATGATAATTTAGTAATACTTAAACTAATTAAGTGGAATAAGGAGGGATGGGGATGTAAGGACATGTGTTGAGCGTTACTTATAAGCAGTCCGGGATATCAGACCCGTAATAATTCCATTCAGAGCTGACGAACCAGCTTCTGGATTTAAAAAAAATATTCAAAATAAATGAAGTAGGCCGGTACGTACCTAATTCTTTTTGACTTTTGGTAACCTAAACGTTGGCACATTAAGGTTACCTTGGAGATTCAGGTTCAATTTATTGGTATAAATAAAATACACGTCAAGTATATATACAATGCAATGTAAATAAAAAAAAAATAACAATGTTAAAAACATAAATAATAATAATGCTATGTTATGTAGGTACATAGTTTTGGACGTAATACTTAAATGTATAATGAAAATGGTTACATATAGAGTACTGAAGTAACTATTTAGCCAGTGTTTATCTGATCCTATCATAATGTAAGTACTCAAATGAAGAACACCGATTTAGAAAAACAAAAGGTGAAAAATGGAGTGGTAAGTCAAGTGTAAGAAGTCATTACACAGTATGATATAATGTAGGTATAACGAAATGGCTGAAACATTTGCTGAACAAAGCAAGTCGAGCTCCAAAGCTATTAGTATTAACTGGAAAAAGGTAGTCTTTATGCTCTAGTCATCAGTCATAGAAATAAGCGTGTTTTCAAAAGGATTAAAGGCATTCGGTGAACTAGAGTATACCTGTGTGTGATGTAACAAATATAATGCTTCTGCTTGAGATTTAATGTTAATAGTAGCCTATAGAACAAAATTATGCTTATTCATCTATGCCCCCCACTATCCCCACCAGAAGTGCTTCAGCTCAGGTTGACTTGACCCTACACTATGATCATAGCTTCCAAACTTTGAATGAATGAGTGAATGAATGAAAAAATCTTTATTGTATTGGATTACTCACGTAATGTACATACAATGGGCGGTCTTATCGCTTAGAAGCGACAATGTAATATTAATTTGATTGGTAATCGTAGTTCAAGTGTAGATGATACGCAGAAATATGCTGCTGCCTTCTTCTGGTTAGATCGCTTAGTCGGCTTGTACTTGGCTTGAGTTATAGGGGTCGATTCTTGAGCCGTGACCTCTACGCCACACATTTTTTTCCCAGGGAAGTTTGAAAGTAAAATAGGAAAAAATCAGGTGTAAAAGGTTAGCGTGGTATACATGTGACTTTTCTCTAGGGCACTCTGACCAAAATCTAAACGGCTACTGTTATTGAAAAATATTGCTCAATTTTGATAAAACTAAGAACTGCATTAAAAAAAACAGAAAATGATTTTTGTTTAGTACCTTTTTTCTCGAATGTTTCGCAAGAACAAATCAGAAAAAGTTTCAGTTTCATTAAATTAAATATTATGAAACTT
Source organism: Venusia cambrica (assembly GCA_951394065.1). Taxonomy (NCBI): domain Eukaryota; kingdom Metazoa; phylum Arthropoda; class Insecta; order Lepidoptera; family Geometridae; genus Venusia; species Venusia cambrica. The sequence goes on from OX596035.1 coordinate 14,440,940, forward strand.
AATACTTAAGTGATATTCTCTCCACATCAGGCAGAGTTGATGCAGTAAACATGATTTCTTGTCTCTCTGCCCGTGTTATTGCTATATATATGTTTTGCTTTATAATAAACTTACTTTCAAATAACAATAAACTTTTTTTGAAATAAAATGTATCGGACTTTTCCTTAAAAACTTAAAAATAATTCTAAGGGTAAGTTCTTATAATTTGTAGTTGGCGCCGAATTGCCAAGCACAACAACATGTTTATTGTATGGCACCGCCTTCAAATAATATGAACTTACCCTTAGAATTATTTTTAAGTTTTTAGTGGTGATTTTTTTTTTTTTAAAGAATATTTTTTTAAATGTGGTGTGAAGTTGGTTCCATTTTTTCAAAAAAGTTTATTTTTCGTTTTTTTTTTGTTGTAAAATCACGACGTCTCCGACACCCTATTTAAGAGTTTTTATATTTTCAGAGTTTTTTGGATAATGGATAAGCACGTTGGAGACGGAGACGGATGATACGTAGTAGTCCCTACTACGTATCATCATTACTGCTATTGACAAGACGCCTGCCAAGAATGGTGATTATGACAAAACCCTGATAATTATTATGATACCGGAAGGTAAGCAGTTCAGAAGGTGACCTAAACGAAGGGTACTCTAGTGACCGCAAACACCTCAGGAAAGCAAAATACGCAATTTCTTTACGCCTCCACCTTCGTCTTTATCTCAACTTGTTACCAGGTGAGATGAAGACCAAGCGCTTCCCCGTCGTACAATAATAATAAAAAAATACATACTTTTTCCAGTTATTTTGATATAAAAATCAAACTGCTGCACCGATTTCGATGAAATTTCTATAGGATTACCTCGAAAGTATGGACTACCAAACATAACAAGAATTATCAAAATCTATTGGGAATTGGCGGAGAAACCAAGTAACAAACAAAAAAAAACATACCGGCGAATTGAGAACCTCCTCCTTTTTTTGAAGTCGGTTAAAAAACTGATATCATTTATTCTTAAGTTTATTTACGATAATTTTTAAGTTCAGAATCACAACCAGGAAACAAGGAGGAAGGCAAGAACCTCGGGCTAGTTTTTTTGTTTACACTAGGGAAGGGGCACAGCATCTTTGGTGTTCAGTACTGAGCATGCTTAGTACTGAACACCAAAACTACGATAGGTATAAACATTGGCTTCCACAAAGCCACCTTACTGCACAATTGACCCAAAGCCGTCCGCCGCAACCAACACAACAGAATAACCCACATTTTACAGCATTCCCTCTAAAAAGAGCAAACCTATTTTAACCGTAGGTGTTGATAATAGTAACAACTCCCGGGAATCCCGGGATCCGACGCGAGGGCGCGTTTGATCCCCGGGAGCGAGCCAAATCCTGCACACACGGGATCGCAAAATGTCGTTTTAACAATTCCGATGCAATGGAAATAAAAATAGAAAACGTCGAATTTGGGGATTACCGCACCTGGCCGTCGCCTACCGAAAAAAAGCTTGGATAAATCGAATTTTTTGAACAAGCACATATTGTTTACACCTTCGATCTATATGCCAAGCGAGATTATGAAATATCCTTCCCGTCTTTTGATAAGAAGCTAGTATTCTTTATTTATTTATTAAGCATTAAAAATATAATGTTAGTTCCATTAAACTATCTATGTAGGTAGGTACAAAAGGAAGCAGTTACCTAAAGACCGTTACAAACGGCCTATAGATGTACTGTTCCAGATCATTACCAGACGGGAGCGCGCCCAAGACACTGACTGCATTGCAACGCTGAATAGCTATGCTAATTCCCTGGCCTACGTCTATGATACCTGAAATGGCTTAGCTTCAGATCATATCACTACTGTATCATTTACATTGAAATTAATATATGTTATAGTTCTCTGTGGTCTAGTGGTTCAACCCACCGATTTCAAATACAGAGGTCCTGGGTTCGATACCCAAGGGGAGCAATATTGTGCTTTGCTTGGTTTGGTTGGTGGTAGGATTTTGTTTAAGTCCACCTGGCTAGCAACCACCATCTTACCTAATTCTGGCGCAATTCATAACAATTCTTAAAAAAACTGTAGTGTTCCGGCATTTAGAGGTAAGATAGCCGGTTCCACAGTAAGTTGAGGATTCCGGGTGAAGTGCGCCCCACCTTCGGCCTTATCTTAACTTGTAACCAGGTGAGATGATTGGCCTTCATCTCACCTGGTTACTCTTCCCCGTCGTACTATATAAAAAAACTCGATAGAAAAAAAAACAAAGTTGACTCTAATTTGTACCAAAAATCGCTAGTGTTAGAAAAGGATGCACTATGTGTGTGTATTAATACAACTCGACGATATAATTTCCTTCAATTAATTTTATAAGTTAAATTATAATAGAAGTAGATATGATGCTTCCTTAATGTTTTCAGTGTTACTTAAATATAGTTTTACTATTATTTCGGGGATATAGAATAGAAAATCTATCTACTTCTATTATAAGTAACTGTAAAAAAATAAAGCGTGGAAATTCGCGCGTTGTTCTTTTATCTGGTGGTCATAAGCGCCGTGGTTGAGCGCATCACAAAAATTTCAAATGGGCCTACCTGAAATGCGTACCTACCTACACTGCACGATGACATAAAGTGAAACTTCGCCGTCAAAGTAGCGGTTTACGGCCGACGAGAAATCCAATAAAAAATACATGAGACGACCCACATAACTTATTTAGGAATCAATCACCGGATTTTCATTCATTTATTCATAGAATTTTTTATAAATAGATATGAATATAGGTCAAGTTAGTCTAATATTTTGGCTAGATAGTAATGCTATTAGAATTTATTCTATATATGTATCCTAAGAAAAATTAACTAGCCAAGTGCGAGTTGGACACGCACCCGAATTTCAAGGAGGATACATGCAAGTATTTTTTGCATTTCGTTCTGGACCATTCGTGTGGGTCCGACTCACGCTTTGCCGGTCTTTAGTACTTGTTGTCATATCTCAAAGTACAGATTATATTCACACCAACTTAGGGAAAGGTTTTTGAGAAGATATTTACGAGCTTCAAGCTGAAATCAAAATCATTATAAACGATTTGGGGTTGCCAAGCGTTTGACGACTAGATGACTTGAACAAGTAAAGATGTGGCCTAAGATGGATCACGCTTGCTTAAAATAAACCTACACTCTTGACTTAAAGACTCAGAAATTATACTGGTGCGGAAACCAGACAGACGAGGGCAAGAAGTTCCATTCTTTAGCAGTTCTAATGATAAAGGTAAAAGCGAATCAATGTGTTGTAGCCTGCCTTACGTCGTCAAAGATATCGTGCGCACACTCACCACAGTGAAATTTATAGAACACAGACAGTCTAGCAACCCGCTGTCTGTGTTCTAGACTCTGCAAAATGATATCAACATGCAAATCATAACCTAGTAGCACGATGCTCAAACGAGTCCAAAAAAAAGCTGTTATGAAAGTAGAGAAATTATTAGGGTTAATCTTGAGGTTAAGCTTGAGGTTTAAACGCACCACTATTGTCTCTACTACGGTGGCTGAAATTTCGTCCGCAGACGCTTGTAATGTATTACCGTGTGCCTCATTGTTCATACGTGGGGGCAAATAGCCATAAGTGTTACCGTTTGCCACCGCATGGGGGTCGTTTGTGGGGGCAGACGGTAACAATTCACTTGTGCGTGGACGGGAAAAATCCATCTTATCTATATAACAACAACTGTTCAGACATCCGCGTACACATACGTATATACCGGGTATTAGCAGATCATTGATGTGGAACAGGAATAGAGTTGCTGATAGAACAGACCCTTGAGAAAACCCTGCATTGATAGCCAATAGATCGGACGAACAGCCATAATGGCTATGACTATTCAAAACGATCGATCCCTTAAAAATACTGTGATTCATGATAGGGTAATCCTTAAGATGAAAGCTTGCTACTGAGACCCTTGCGCCAAAACCCTATCAAAAGCCTCACATGAACCTGGAAACTGCCATTAGCCTCCCCGTGTTTTTCGATGGCATCGCTCCAGATGTGTGTGGCATACGCTAGAAGATCCCCTGTAGATCGTTTGCGGCGAAAACCGTACTGACGATCACTAAAGAGATAATTCCAGTATAATTAGATACACTAGGAGTTTATTTTTGAGAACGCGCTCAATTGACTTGCAGAGAATTGAGGTGATAGAGATTGGCCGGTAGTTAGCGGAGTCTGCTCGGCTACTTTTTTTGGGACAGGTTGAACATTAGCGAGCTTCCGAGGTGATGGTACCTTACCGTATTCAAAGACACGTTACCTGGGCTGCGATAACCTGCGGCCTGCCAGCTGACAACCGCGTGCTTTGGATACCGCTACCCTCCGCGCCTAGTCTCCCGGTACAACTTAACCTTCGTCAATCCCTTTTCACTCCGACACTGTAGTGCAAGAACTACCCTGACCCGTAGTCACTCGTTTGTTCATGGCAACACCGAACTATGTACCGGAACACAACCAGGTCCGGCACTGCTTCGATCGGTGGGTGGTCGCCGCGGCAAAGCATATCTAATAAGCAATTTTTTATGAACTAATCATTATAGTTATTTATTATCTCTGAAAGATTCAACCAGCTACCTATTACGAATCAGAAGAGAAGGACAGACAGCGTAGGCTTAGTAATAGTGTCCCGTCGACACCCATTGGTTACGGGACCCTAAATAATCACCATATGCAGCTGATTTTTCAGAGAAGAACACGTTTCATAGAAAAATCACCTTTTGATATATCTAAAGGTCTTATTGAAATTTGCAAGCGTCGCATTTCAAAACGAGTCTGCGTGCATTTTATTTGAACTCACTTGGTGTAAGAACTACAATGAAAGACCAACCATAATGCTAGTTTCAGATTCCACACATAAGTATGTAGGTGGAGACTGAGCGTCACTACGTTTGGAAGAATGGAAGAGCGGTGCTTCTGCTTCTGGTGGAACTTCATGGATAAGCACGTTAGAGACGGTTTTGGTAAATTTTTGTATCAACATTTATGGTGGATTCAAGAACGTGAAATTCGCCATCACATACACTACATGTTCCTAACAATGACAATATATTTAAAATTAAAAAAATCAATCATTGATTTTCAGACAGAAGGCAACCAGCTTTCTGTCTGAATCTTTACGAGCAAAGGTTGTTTAGTTATGGAACCAATATGGGAAATCTAAAAATTGGGAAATCTACTTATTGTAGGATTTATTAGAGGCGACACGTGACCCAAGGGCTGGCTCTTATTTAGGCCAGCGAATTAGCATAGCTATTCAGCGTGGCAATGCAGCCAGTGTTTTGGGCACGCTTCCGTCTGGTACTGGTCTGGAACAGTTGAGTTACCTATAGGCCGTTTGTAACGGTCCTTAGGTAATCTGACTGATTCCTTTGTACATAGTTAGTTTAATTGTACTTCTTATTGTATACCTTTATGAAATACGTAGGTAACTACTTACGTGTATTATTAATGTAGCACATCATTAAGTAGTGGCAATTCACGTTTTTCATCCACAATGTGTAAATAACGCATACACACCTAATTTCACATCTCTACGGTGGTATAGTTAAGTCCCACCGTACCCCCCAAAGGTATGGCCAGGTGTATGGTGTGTCCGCAGAGTAAAGTTATATCTCGTAGCAAATAAATAATGAAACCCAATTCTTTGCTTTCGCGGTAGTGCTCAGGAATATGATGCATAAACTCGACAATGAAGTCCAGACGTCGTGATCAAAGGCTTGCACTCGCTGCCATTTTCCAGAAATATATTTTCGAAGTCTTCACACCACGCCGGAGCTTTGAGCACTGAGACGCTCGAAGCCTTTTAACTTTGAACTTATTGCTCTGAGATAACTTTATTGAGCCAGAAACCATCCACATTCTACGTGTAATTGGATAGGGTCTGTTATGATTAAGCATCGTGGTCTCGCCTTGCAATAATCTGTTACACCTGTGATAATGAGTCGGTATACTGTCTTAGCTATTTTTATGTCTGTCTCAGCATTCAATCCCAACAACGTTCACTACAGGACTAAGAATCTTTTTCCCTTTAGAGTACAATGAGGATATGCCATAATTATCACCCATTTCAGGCGGATTGAATTCGATCTCGACGGTTACTGAGACGAGGATAAGGTCTACGTTGAAGCAATTCCCAGAAGTTGCATTTTAAAGCCTCTCCGTTACCCGGGGTAGACCACTCAGAGTTAGATCCCATCCACCCCATAGGCATTACCCCGTATTTGTGGCTTCATGATTCAGACTCACCTGGTTACAAGTTAACATAAGGCCGAAACTGGAGGCGCAATTTCACCCGGAACCCTCAACAAACTGAGGAACTGGCTACCTCTAAACGCTGGAACACAACGATTTTAGAATTGTTGTTATGGCGACAGACTTAGGTAAGATGGTGGTAGCAAGCCAGGCGGACTTAAACAAAGTCCTACCAAGAATCAAATCAAGCACAATATTGTACCCCCCTGGGGGTCGAACCCTGGATCTGATATCGGTGGGCAAACCACTAGATTGCAGAGGCGGTTAAAATCGTAGAGGCTGTAGCATCCCATTTCCGGTCGCCCTTAGCCGCCATTTATGACATCTACGGTAGAATAGGGTGAAAGATATTTTTATTTGCTAAGGCCGCAACCTCAGGCTCATGACCGTCTGACATTAATATTGTGAAAAAATATGAACTAATAGTAATATGTTTTAGTCTATTTACTCGTATTTCGTTCCAAATAAAAGGAGAAGTAAAATTATAGACCCGCTGTGTTCGTAATATAACACAGCAGGTTGACTACTATAACAATTTGTTATCCCAAGACAAGATTATAGACCGCTTCTTCGTAACAAAACTATGGGCGATCTGCAATTTGGCGAATATATAGTTGAACAATTTACCCCAGGAGGTCTTAACGTGATATTTTAAAGCTTTGTTTAATGTTTTCTCATGATCTGTGCGATACTTATATGTTTGATACGCACTGCTTCTCTTTCTAAGGTTGGGCGATTTTAGTGATACTTATTTACTGTGTCACCTAATATTTGTGGTAGTTCTCACTGGTCAATGGTAAGTACCTACAGACTGCACACCTACTCTCGTCCGCGACTCTCGTATCACCGAGACAATGTACTCGTATGTGTTAGCTATCCTGTAATATTTATTAATTATTTATTTTATTGAAAAAAACACTACATTTGTATTATTCAATGTATATTTTTTGTACAGCAATAAAGGGTTTCTTCATTTATTCATTCATACTGCAATGTGTTTCAAATATAACATTTCATGTTACCTTTAACATATTGCCAAATTAAAATGGCATTTTTTATACTACATATAAACTTCATGCAGTATTTCTTGGTAGTAGTTAATATGTTATAAGTACGTGCCAGCTCTCAGTAATGCAACTATGTTTTTTAAACAAGTAGGTAGGTACCACGCTCTCGAAGTTGTATTGGAAGTGTTTTAAGGATTAATAATTTGAAACGTCAAATCTACCGCCTGTTTGGGATCGCGACCTGCAAGAAGGCAAGACCTCGGACGAGTTAATTATTTGATGAATTCCCAGCTAGGCCGGCCTAATCCTGCATTTATTGAATTATTTTGTAAGCAATGTACCTACCTACTACCTACGTTTTTTATGAAGGGTGTGGTTCAACTCACCGATTTCATATCCAGAGGTTCCCCAGCTTGGTTTGGTTGGTGGTAGGATTTTGTTTAAGTCCGCGTGTCTAGCTACCACCGTCTTACTAAATTCTGTCGCCATAGCAATCATTCTAAAAATGTTGTGTTCCGGCAATTGCAGGTAAGATAGCCAGTTCCTCAGATTGTTGACGATTCCGGGTGAAGTGCGCTTCCACCTTCGGCCTTATCATAACTTGAAAAAATCAATTGAGATGAAGGCCAAGCACTTCCCTGTAGCAGTACAATAATAAAAAAAAAGAATACGTTCCAGTGTGTTATTAATATTCTTATGGTTACACAAAATTGAAGTGGTGAAGCCTTGTTTGAGGGGTGTATGGGGCATGCAAATGTCACTTAACTATGTCCTCGGGGTGTGTATAGGTAAATCGGATCGGGATTTTCTGTTATCGGCGGTTAGCGGTTCAATGAGTTTGCATATCCATAATAATTTATTCCGTTTGCGTAGTTAATGCAGTCATTGTTATTGATCAGTATTTGATCGAACCCAACAGTTTTACGTGGATGTTTCTCTCTCGTGGTGAGTAGGTACAATGTAACTGCATTGGCCTCTTTAATAATTGGAGTATAATATTAAGAGTTAGCCATGGCGGTCGTGGCCTGAGAATCGACCGCTCCTACTCAGCCCATGGATGTCGAAAAGCCGACTAAAGGATCTACACCTTAAATGCGACCACCAATCCGCCTACCAAGGGCGGTGATTATGGCAAAACCCAGCTTTGAAAGAGGCTCTGTCCAGCAGTGGATACTAATGGACAATCAATGGTGATGTTACGAATGAAATTTAAGAAGATAATGAAGTCCAAGTTCATGATGAGATTCTATGGTTTTCTGGTTTCCGTACCCAAAGGGTGCTAACGGGACCCTATTATTAAGCCTCCGCTATTCGTCCGTCCGTCTGTTTGTCAGCGGGCTACATCTCATGAACCGTAATTGGTAGATTGGTTTCAACGGCTCAAATGAATGTCAACTGGCGCTTACAAAATATCGCCCTAGTCAAAGTCAAAGTCAAATATATTTTATTCAATAAGATTTTTTAGGTTCAACGTCAAATCTACCGCCTGTTCGGAATCGCAACCAACGCACAAGGAGAAAGGCAAGAACCTCGGGCTAGTTTTTTTTTTCATGATCCATTACAAGAGCTTAAAATTATCTAATACTAATTACAATTTATTCACTGGAGCAAATTAATTTTTTTAATGCCAGGCTTTCTTATCTTCTAGGTAATCTGAAATTTTATAATAAGCTTTTCTGGATAGCTTTTGTTTTACAAAATTTTTGAATTTATTATTTGACAAGCTTAGCACATCACTTGGCAATTTATTATAAAATCGTACAGTTTGCCCTTTGAAGTGTCTGTTAACCTCTTCAAAATTCAACTGGGATTAATCAATGATGCAATGCCACTTGACCACTAGCACAAAATAATGAGGTAAATGGCACGAATAACTTTTATGGTAAGTGCAATGGGTGACTGGAAGTATCATTTCATAGCGCTAGGACCCAACCATTGTAACGTATTACACTGATTTTACAAACAGCTGTAGGTACTCATCTCAGAAACAAGACGTGACTATGTGGTGATCTTTGGACAAAATTATAGTCATCATTGTGATCTACATTTTGGATGACAGCTGTCAAACATACAATACCGGAATTTAAAATAAAAATTAAGAGATAAAAGACACGTTATTTTGGCCGGTTTATAATGTTTTAGTACTATTTTTATTTACAAAAAGGATGTGGTTTTGAAATAATGTGGAACAGAATATATAATAAAATCTCAAGACGATACTAAAAACCATAGATAATTTTGTTCTTGCGCTAAGGAGCCAAGAGCACTGGATTCCCGCGTTGAATGGCGAAATTTTCTGAGCGAGAAATGTCAGCCATCTTGTTTTATATTCAGCGGCTTAAATAAAACTTGTCCTCTAGGCTCATGAAATCATTAGACCTCATCTGTCGCCCTTAACCTTTACACTGCCCGCTTACTAGGCAAGTACTCACTTCATCTTCAATAGATAGGCAAGGTAGTGCGAGAGCTATTCATTAGTCTGTCCTATCGCTAATTATGAGGGATGTGTGCTAAAATAATTACTTGTCTGACCTACGGCCTTTAAAGGTCAGTTTGACAGGTAGACGTGGTCGTTTCGAACGCTTTGATATAAGATACAGAAGAGAAGAGCGAGAAGTAATATTCAAATAAGTCTCCCCCCACCCCCAGGTCCAACAGATAATAGTCTATCTATCATTATTGTCAGTGTTTCAAAAAGTATCTTACCTAATTATTTCGCCATAACAACAATTCTAAATTGTGTTCCGGCATTTAGGGTAATAGGTAAAGTCAATTACTCGGTCTTTTGAGGATTCCAAGTGATGTGCGCTGCCCTTCGCCTTATCATAACTTGAAGGTGTGAGATGAAGGCCAAGCAGTTCACCGTCGTAGAAGAAAATCTACCATAAAATTCCGAAATGGCAATAGGACATAATCAAGTTGTTTAATAGGATCGGACGTTCACAATTGAATTAGCAATCTACTTAACTTAGTTTAGGTAGGTGGGTAGGTACTAAGATAATTACCAGATTGTTGTTTGGAACAGACCATTTTTTATTTTCGCTTCAAAATGAGGAATCCAATCCATCTATCCATAGGTGGTACCCATCCATAATAATAATATCATCCATAATGTAGCTGTTTGTTTGTTTATTACCTTTTTAAGTCAAGCCGGCTGAACGGATCTTGGAAGAGTCAAAATAGATCCGAGACCCTGAAGTGTGATTCTCCCGTCGAGGCCTTCCTCGTAGCGTACTGGTCGCGATTCCGAACTGGCGGTAGACTTGACGTTTCAAAGTGATCCTCGAAAATCTTACTGAATAAATGAATACTTATTTAATTGAATTGAGAAGAATATATGTAAATTCTTTCTCTACGGGTTTTGTATCTTACTGCTAGGCAACCTATGACGTTCAAGGAAGGACCGGCATAGAAAATACTGGCATCTTTTGTATTTTCATTTGATATAGGTAGAGTCTGCCAGCCAAGTTACTCTTGGTTCGTCTGCGGATGTTACCTGGCCCCAATTCTACTTACCTATTTACATACCTGCGATACCATAGTAAAGCAATTGGTTTAGTGGAATTGCGGCCCAGGCTAACACGTGATTGGACAGTCAGATGAGTAAGACGATTTGTCGGTCGGTCGGTCCCGGTGAAAAAGTAAAAGATACTTGTAAAACCTATGGCAGCGGCGGTGGATGCTCTTAAATTGTCTGACACAAGTAATTACACTGCCCACACAAAAAAGAAATACTTACCGAACAAAAGATTATTTTGTAGAAGTGAGAAATAATATCTCCTAAAGGCATGTAGTTTAACATTCAGCTCTGTAACTATATAGGTAGGTACTTACCTAATGATAATGAACTTCCAATTGGTGGATGTAATGAAGGACGCTAGAAGCGGGGTCATTTCGGAGGCGATCGCTCTTAGTAGCTTAACTAGGGGAGTAAGAACAGTCGCTTTGGTGTCATCAGCACACTAAAACGCCGTCAGATAATCCACTTTCACCTCTTCAATGAGGATTAGACCCCACAATGAATAACTAGTGGTGTGGTGTAGGTGTGACAAGAGGGAAGGCTGGCGGTCGACTGCGATCTCTCCAGCGAAGAACGTACTTGCCTGCAATATCTAGCAGCCCAGCTAAACGTGACAATCCCTGATGCTCTACAGCATCATTTAATCTTTCAAATCCTGTATACATAATATACACAAATATGTACACAATAGTCTCTTTACATAATATAGAATTTGATCTTTTTTTTTATTTTTCAAATCATTCTATGTAGAATGATTTTCAAGCCTTTGCAATTGACTAGCAATAGCAATAGAACTAACATTGTGCTTAAGTTTGAGGTCTATGACACCACTCACATTCTCGGTTTTAACAGAATACCAGCGTTGAGAAGGTTACAGTTACCTACCTGTTCGTTATGCTGAGTTGGGACCTTTTTGTTGTGACGGAAGCCTGGTGTTTACCAACGAGTGTTTTTTTTATACAAATAGGAGACGGAACAAGCACGAAGCCCACCTGATGTTAAGTGAACACCTGCCCACATATATAACAATGTTTTACTGCGTAGGTCACATCCACAAAGAACATAGCCTACTCGGCACTGCATTGCGCCCGTCAACTTAAGCATAAAGGTGTTAAGCCTGGCGTGCCCGTCATTTTACCGGCAACCATACCCATTACACCGGAACACAGCAACGCTGCTTGGCGGCTGAAATAGGTATGGTGGTAGTAGGTACCATGGTATATTATGGTGCGTAGGGTAGTTAAATAATTTGTTTTATCGTTTTGCTTACACTTCCTGTAGGTACCAACCTCCTTTTATTTATGTAATTTGTTAATTCTTCCTCGTATGCATTGGTCTTGGTTGTGTTCTTAAACAAATAAATGTTTATATTTCTAGCTACAAGCAAAGCAATTCAAAAAAGCAAATTATCTAACCTGCCTTAAGGTTAAACGACAGGCACACTATATGAGCGAAGTCAGGAACAACTACGGTAGGTAAAGCCAAGCAGCACCTAAACTACATGCTACTCTAGCGAGTAGTGACTAGGGAGTAGTTCGCTCAAAAAAAACAGTTTTAATGATTATCGTATTGCATACAACAGTGGATTAAGAAACGAAATAAGTGTTCATGTTACTGTGCCCCTTTGCCCCCTCACTTAATACGCGCCACCGCAGTCCAGTCCCTAAATAATGTAATTATTTTATTAGTAAGAGACCACGTAGGGAACCCTCGTTCATTGTATGGCCGAGGGACAAAATAAGATTATGCGTATGTAGTTCGCACGTCTCGGTTATATACCAAGTTGTTGTAGTAGCCCCCGGGGTATCTATATCTACGTAATTTTCGGTCGGGTACGACGACGGTAGCTGTTAAAATAATAGTAGTACCTACACAAGTGAAGAGAGCTTAGAGATTTTAATCTAGTATAGAATATTTTGATAAAGAACCTGAAAATTATTTCAGTGTGCCCTTAGAGTAACCAAAAATAATCGACCTCAGTTCAAAAAAGGTTGTAGTGTAAAGGAATAAGTAGAAGACAAGAAAGAAAAAAGAAGCTTCCACACCTACTTGTGGTGTGGTTCAATGATAGCTTTAAGTAATAGAGTTGCTGATAGAACAGCTATCAGCAACTCTATTCCTACTCCACATCAATGATCTGCAAATACCAGGTAGGTATCTATAATAATAAATAAATATTACAGGACATTTTATTTCACACAACGTCATCTAGACCCAAATAAGCTTAGCTTGTTATATGGGAACTAGATTACGGTATGAATACTTAAATACTTTTTTTTTTAATACATACTTATCATAGAATACAACACCCAAACACAGAACAAACATCTATATTCATCACACAAATGTTTGTTCTGTTCACAACCTAGAAGAAGGTAGAGTTACTACCAACTGAGCTATATGAGGCTTGTCTCTATGGGAGCGCAGATGACAGCAAAGTTGTTGATAGATATTTTGCCAGTCCAGGTGCTAGTGCGGACGAAACAGCCTCCTCCATAGGGAGATGTTGGAGCGATTGAACTTCAAGTCTAACTTTGTGTCAGAATGGGGTGACGCAAATCTTGAACGGTTAATCGCTTCCAAAACTCAGGCTTGTGTGTTTTCTGCACAAAAATGAGCCAATTTCACCCTGCACCAATTTTAAGCAGCACTTCGCTTCAGATCAATAATAGTTCGAGCCTTTGTGTTGAACTTCCATCGAGCTGGTACATGGCTCAGCCAAGTACCAGCTTGATGCCTTGGACTCGATTGAGTGTCGTGCTACTAGACTTATACATGATTATACGCTCGTTGAGGCCAATTTGCAGAGCCTAGATCACAGACGACAGGTTGCCAGGTTCCAAATGTGTTATAATACCACTTTGGAGAGTGCGCTCGATATCTTCGAACTTCTTTTTACTTTTTTTATTGTACCGACGGAATCACTGGGCCTTCATCTCACCTGGTTAAAAGTTAAGACAAGGCCGAAGGTGGAGGCGCACTTCACCCGGAATCCTCAACAAAATGAGGAACTGGCTATCTTACGTCTAAATGCCGGAACACGAATTGTTGTTATGGCGACAGAATTAGGTAAGATTATGGTAGCTAGCCAGGCGGACCCAAACAAAGTCCTACCACCAACCAAACCAAGCACAATATATTGTACTCACTATGGGGATCGAACCCGGGACCTCTGAAACTGAAATCGGTGGGTTGAACCACTAGACCACAGAGGCGGTTAAACCTAATCCATCCTTCCCCATTTCCATCATAGATAGATAACTCTTTATTGTTCACCATTTACAAATAACATAACAAAATACAGATAGTGGGAACTTCATCTAAGCGTCACTGGTAAAACAATGGGCGGCCTTATCGCTGAAAGCGATCTCTTCCAGGCAACCGCTGCATCATCAGACTAGCAGTCGTACCCGTACCTTGTAGATGCTCCATTATGTCGAACGCATCGATTTACTTCTACCTTTATTATTCATACTCCTTGCCTTCGTCTGTTTTCCGCACCAATACAATATTGGAGTCTTCAAGTCCTGAGTATACAGGTTCCTTTTAGACAAGCGTGCGCTATCTTAGACCACATCTTCACTTAGTTAAACGAAATGTAATAATCCGGGTAATTTTACGAACTATGGGACGGTTGTAGGGGTAGTAGGGTAGAGATAACTCAAGTAAATTCAAGTTAAAGGGAAGAAAGACTTCTTTATTCATAAATTAAAAGCTAATAATAATACAAATGTCTTTATAACATTCACAGCCATTCCAATGATGAGGAATGTTTACTTATGCTTACATATAATTATAACTTAACTTAAATAGAGTTCTACATCAAGTAGAATAATATTATTTAAATAACTCATAACTTTGTTTAATACTCTTGAATTCTTACAGCCTCATTAAGACTCGTTTTAGACCAAATTGAACAAACAAGTCGAATTAATTGTTACAGTGGAAGCCAATTTTGAAGAACGAAGCTAATATTTTTTACATATATTTAAATTAGTAAGTAAGTAGGTAGGTACTATGTAAACTTGGTGGTACAAAATAAACAGCTGCCGACAAATTAAAGTAACATTTTATACACCGTACGTGTAACAAAATGATAGGCAATTTTTGTTAAAACTTATTAGATCAATTTGAGTAAAGCGAGCCTTATAAAAATAGAGGTAGGTTGTTATTATCTAACTTACTTTATTGTATATTATATCATATTTTGTCAAAGGCACATTGGCATACCATATTTCTTGCCAAATACTTACACCTAGGTACTTATAAAATTGAGAAGAAAAACTGATTTAATATTCGATTTCAGAATACAAAATACATACAGAAAAAAAAATGCTATTTTCAGAATATCTCACGAAATTTGAAACAGATCTAAATACAAAATAATACAAACACACATACAAACGTTACTTTGCGCACAACCAATAATTCATACTGAATGTCAGTTAGCTTGACCTCACGGAACCCACGGGAGGATTTAATAATAATTTTGGGACATCCTATACAACTTACATTGGCATAACACATTAAGAATAACTAACAAAAAGGCAAATTACTGCCAGATTTTGTCACCGTCAAACTGTCCATTCTTGCTAAGTTTTAATAACTAAGACAGCAGGTAGAAATACAAACTAAACAACAAAAGAATCACTAAGTTGCTAAAGTAGAAAGAGAAAAATCCTTGTTTTGATAACATTGTTATAAAATAATTATAATGTAACAATAACAAAAGACATAGACTAACTCACAGAAGGGGCAGGTCATTGAAGATTCTTGTCCCGAAGACTCTGTGCGGCTTGGAATGTGTTGTGCATTAGCATCGTGACTGTCATAGGCCCTACACCTCCGGGTACCGGGGTTATAGCGCCGGCGATTTTGCTTACCTCTGTTTAGAAAAATGATTAATTAGTTGTGGGACTCAATGTTGCTGTAGATGTGGACCTTCTCGACTCCACTGCTGTCATTTACTAAATGACATGCGACTTGAGACTTTTTATTTGGCCCACGATGTCAGAGGTCAACTCTTGACCTAGAAGTTTGGCTGGGCAAGGATGAGATCTATAATCGAGCTAGCTTTCCCAGAAAGTCTATCAACTCCTATTTGGTAGGGCTGTACGTAACTGGAAAGACGGACGCGGTATCTGATTTTTTGCATTGAGCATGATAAATATTTTTTGATAGCTAATCCAATAAAACGGAATTTCAACCAAATGTGAAACATAAGTAGCTGTGCGTCTGAAATTTCTATTATATGTAGGTTTAATAGGTTGTTTATCTTTTATGAAATGTGTTATACTCGTACAATAACATGGTATTACCTAAGTTTTTCATCATTCAAAATGTTTGTCGTATCTATACGATCAGCTATCTACACGTAAGGGCAATGTTATACGGTACCAACTCAGTGCTGCAATTCTAAAGCACATTAAGTGTGTTGTGTAACCCAGATACATGTCCTTTCAGCTCTTTCATTATTCGAACTTTCAAGACCGGGCAGGCATCATCATTCCATATTGTATACACGGCAAGAACCTCGGGTTAGTTAGCCTTTTTGTCAGTCTAACAAATGAGAGGCCTTTCTACATTTTGCCCCGCGTTTGAAGGTATTCGTCATGCGATAAACTACTCCCAGCGGTTATCGGCAGGCATGATCAATTCATAATACAATATAAGGAAACAGTAGTATAAAATTGACCTCGGGTTCAGACTTCAGATATTATCGCCAATATCATGCAATCTTCTCGTTGCTACACAAATTGCTACAATGCTATCGTATTTGAGTTATTGTGGTATGCTTATCTTTCTGAACGGCACTTGGAGGGTATTTCTGTATTGAAACACGTTTGTTTATTTGAATCAGCTTTGTGACGATATTCAAGTTTATTTTTGCGTTATATTATCTCTTATATTGCGTATGATTAATACGAAAATATTTGGTATTGACTGTCTGAAATTTCCATTGACCAGAGATGAACTGTTGCAAATGAGTAGGTACCACCTCAGCAACAACGTTTATTAGGCAATAGTGCGCACTATTTCAAATCGCAGACAGTCAGCGTGTTTTATCGTGATGTTAGATTCATTTTCGCATATTCTTGGCTTAAGCCAAGCCAATCTAATATAGCCGAGTAACCGATCTCGCGTCAATAATGATGAACTTACCATCATAATCCACATCTCCAACTAGTCTAGTCTTTCCGTTCTCATCAGTAATTCTCGAGATGCCCACATCAATTATGGTTGCGCCTGGTTTCACCATGTCTGCTTTTATCAACCTCGGCAAGCCTAAGATAGATAAAAAAATAAGGTCTCTTATCAGTGTTTTTTTTGTATGTCGGAAGCGGTTTCAGGTTATGATAACGCCGAAGGTGGAAGCGCACTTCACCCGGAATCCTCAACTATCTGAGGAACTGGCTATCTTACATCTGAATGCCGAAACACAGCCACTTGAATTTTTGTTCTGGCGACAGACTTAGATAAGATGTTGGAAGCTAGCCAGGCGGACTTAAGCAAAGTCCAACCACCAACCAAACCAAGCATAATATTGTCCCCTGGGAATCGAACCCGGGACCTAAGGATCTGACACCGATAGGGGAACCACAGAGGCGGTTAAAATTATCAATATGATAGCAATATATCTAATATGCAGGTTTATTATTCATTGATGCAAGCAAGTTTAATCATTGCAATTAAGCTTAAAATAACCGTAAAATTATATTAAGGTTGATAATAACTAGATTTTCCAGTCATTAGAAACCGCTATTGTGATTTAGATGGGTTTGATTACTACTCCGAGACCTAAGCTAGAGATCTAAGAATTGTACCTACCTACTTCATTCAGATTAGTCTGTCTAAAGATGTACCAGGCATTAATTCGGTATTGGCGCCGCATGGAGATTTCTGGCAATGTAGAAAAGCATCAACACCTTTCACTTGCCATTGAAGTACTTATGTCTTTAGAGCCGGTCGAGAACTCCGTAGACCAGATAATGGGGAGCAGCATTTATTAATGTTTGATCTCCAACCCGCCTGTCAAGCGAGGAGAACAATGTCCAACTGTGGACGGTTACGAGCCATTGATGACCGACCAAGGTTCATGCATCTGCTAGCATTATAATATTACGACGATTCATTCAAAAAATCTATACTTATATTGGATTTTTGTTGCTTTTTGTGCAAAAAAAAATTACAGGACATTATTTTTTTACACAGCGCTATCTAGTCCCAAACTAAGCATAGCTTGTAATTATGGGAACTAGATTACGGATAGAATAGGTACTTAAATAGGGTGGGAATCGAACCCATAGCCTACAGCGCAGAAGGCAGAGTTACTACCAACTGAGCTATGAGGCTTGTTAAAAATAATAAATTGAGCTGAAATCTTGCACAGTTATGAGCTACTAGCAGAACATAACATAATATACTTTTTTACCAGTTACCACGCGGGCGAAGCCTTTGCTAGTATCGTTTAAGAGTTCAAGTTTTATGAAAGTACCAAATACCTGTAGCGGTGATGATAATATCGGCGTTCCTGCAATAGTACACTAGTTTATCGGCGGGGGTGTGTCTGTGACAAATGGTCACAGTGGCGTCCATACCGAGGCCGCTCTCGTGCCGCCTATCGCTGTGGAGCATCATGGCGATCGGCATACCGACGTTCTTTGACCGGCCGATCACTACCGCGTTCCGTCCGAACGTGTCGATGTTGAATCTAAGGAATGGCTCATCTGTAGTTGGGTAAGGCCGTAGGTATTGCCACTTTTTGTAAAATAAAAATGGCCTAAAGTTTGAATGCATATTAAAAGCAAAGTGCATCGTAAATTGTAATTAAAATATTTTAATAAGATTATATAATTCTTAATCTCTCAGAAAATACTTTTATAATGCATATAATATATATATATATATATATATATACAAAAATACAATTACTTAAATACGACTAAACCCCGAAATTTTGACAAAAACATGGTGTCTTTTTGGTTCCGTCAAACATTTGGCAACCTAAAACTTTTTTTTCTGCTTAAACTCTAATTTATTATAACATTCTGAAATCGGTATAAAATAAGCAGTTACATTCTGGGTTCCATGTGTTCTAATATGCTTTTTTAAATGATTTATAACAATTCTAAATGTTGTCTCTTTCTTTTTGCTTCGAAGTTACTATGTTGTATGTTACCAAAATTGGGCATCTAAATATTCAATATTCTATAATAGTAGTATTTCATAATGTCGCTGGCACTACTAAGAATTATGGCAACGAAATAAAAAATAAAGAAACCATCATTTTGTAGTCTGTGGAGACAATCAAATTGTTGCGTGATCAGCGGATTTTTTTTATGAATTTTGGCGATTTTAAAGGTAAATAACTGTTTTTATTACACACGGCTTACACAGTACTGTACATAAGTGGCTAATAAAGCATGGCGGTGTGTTTTTGAATAAAAATCGTCTCGCATTTGTATATTACTCCATTTTATAACTTCAAAACTTACGCTTTTACGTTACTTTTATGTGACTTCTATGTTACTGGTAACGTTGATAGTTTCGTAGTAACGTTGAAGTGTTGTAAAGGTTAGTGCACAATGTAAAATCATTACCACCATCATCATCTTCATGGAATTATAGAATTAAGTAAATATTCCATTTTAATTATCATTGTTTCAGTTTGCATGTAAAAAAAATATTAAGATCGTACCTTACGTTGATTTAATTATGTTTTGTTCATAGTCCAACGTATACCTGTACAAAAGTATACCTGAGTAATCATTCCGATTATTTTTAATGAAATTGTTTATTATAATTGTTATTGAGACTCCAAGAATTGATATACCGCTTTGTTTAAACTCCTAGCTATCACACAAAACAGCTACCTACCTAGTTACATATTTCTTGAGTTTGAAAGACCAAGCCTTCAACATTTATTTTTATAATAACCTATTTTTCATCACTTAGAAATAGTAATAAATAGTAACTATATTTAACTGTATTTTTTTGTCTTTTGTTGTGAATCTTAATATGTTTGTGATTATAAAAAAACACGTTTTTGAGAAGTTTTTTGGACAGATAACTATGTGATTTTGATTTGTGATTACCAATTCCGGTTGCTAAATATATTTTCTTCGAAATGTGACACTTTACGGGTTTTTGCTTCTTATGATTTCTTGTTTGTTTTAATTTTATGTTGGTACCTACTTAGTTTTGAATTTTGAATGTATGTTTTAAAAACTAGGGTTTGAAAAGAACTTTATTGAAAGATTTTGGTGACACTTTCTTCTTTAATATTATTTATTTATCTTAAGAAACCATTATTATTTATTTATTTGTCTTGTCCTTCTGCATTCATTTGATAAATGGCCAGATTGTAGTGGTTCAAACCACGTTTGTATTAAAGAAATTCAACTGCCAGCTGAATTTATTTGTGATTGGATATAGTTTAAAAAATATATATCCTATCACTGAATTCTCTTTCTTATCTCATCTCGCAATTATCACTTATCATCAAATCTATTATATTAATATATCATAAATATCTTTGTTTTAATTGGATAAAAAAGTAGCACTTTATGTACTCACCCTTACAAAATCTATATGTTACTTTCGCGTTACTTCTAGGTTATGTAACATAGAAGTGCCTATGTTACTCTATGTTACAAAGTGCAAAAATCTATGGCCTTACCCAGTTGTGATCTTTGGCCTTTTGTTATCTTAGCAATTTTTTGCAAATAGCAACATTTTCTGACTGAAACACATTTGATTTTATTTTATTTTTGATTTCACAGGAAGATATACATTGTGATTTTTGTTCATGAAATATGTAGGTAGGTGTTAAATTTAAGGAAGAGTTGATTCAAATATTTTAAAAATAATCTCATTCTAGGATGCATATAGGATGAATAGAGTTTAATTATGATTTAGACTATTATATTAACAGAGTATGATACTGCCCCAGTGTCACCATGAAAGATCACTAACCTCTTAAGCATCTCCACAACAGCCAATGCAGTCGCCGGTACAATAGTAGGCATATCCAAGCACAGCTGTCCAACATTCACAATATGGAACCCATCCACATCTTTCTCGGGAGCCACTGCATTACACACCCTCCTCTCATTCATTGTTTCTGGAACCGGAAGCTGAACCAAGATCCCATCAACATTACTATCTGCATTTAATTCCTGGATTTCTGTGATTAGTTGTTCTTCCGATATGCTGCTATCGTGCTTGATGGTTTTGGCATTGATGCCCACAAATGCTGCAGCTTGAATCTTGTTGTTGACATAAGTGTGGCTGGCTGGGTCATCACCAACTATGATACAGCGTAGAGATGGTGGCCGGTTGCCAAGACTCACCCAATTGGCGATTTTCACTTTCAACTCATTTTTTATTGTGGCTGACAAAGCCTTTCCGTCTAGCACTTGGGCCATTATTCTATGTCAAAAGAAATTGAAATTAAAATAGGTTGGTACCTAATAAATATGATTAAAAACATAGTCTGGAAATAATAGAAAACATACTAGGTTGTGCAAAGGTACCTAATGTAAAATCACAATTAAGTAAGTTTTAAATTTACCACATCAAAAAAAGTAACAACACATAAGAAAAGCAGGTATTAGAAAAAATGTGCTTTAAAATACAACTAACAGCCACAATAGCACACATTTTGAATTAATTACCTGACCGAGCCAGAGGAATCGATATATGTGTGACTTCTCATTTTGGATGTTAGTAGCGAACTGACAATGCGTAGAGAGAAGATTTGCCTCATCACTTACTGTTGACGTACATAGTTCATTAGGTCAAGTAAGTAGGTTAGATTATTTGGTATTATTTTATTTTAGGTACCTATGACAATATTGGGAGTAAATAAAGACCAGACCAAACAAATGTTTTACGGTTCTATAGTATTAACTGTCTCAGGTCAAACAGTTCATTGCATATCACAATTAACTGGTTAAATCTAGGTGAGACCAATTCAAATAAACCTCTCGGTAATAAACAAATTGATACCACTGGCTATAACCAAAAATAGCACAAAGAATAAAAATTCCCACTCACATGTTTTGAAGTTAAAAATGGAATCAAATGAAAAAAATGTTTTGTTTAACTAGGTGGCAGGTACTGGGTTTTTTATATAGGTACCTAGTTTATTACTTGGTTACTTATTATATTTTATTTAATTTCAGGCATTTTTGATGGCAAGAGGAAGTTACAAAATATAATAAGTCCTACCTATGTACCTTTGTTCTGTAGACTGTAGAAATTGACAATGACTGGCTAGTACTTACCAGTAGGCTAAGTACATACAACCAATGTTTTGAAATCGTTCAATTCGATTCAACTTTCATGTTTTCATAACTCATTGCCCTGTTGCCATGAAGCAGTAGCAACTCAACACACTAGGACTGACTTGTAAACTTCTCAATAACCTAAAATATTTCTAGTAGCGATGGTAAATAGTGCTTACGTCTTGAGTATTCTTGAAATGTTGCTGAAATGATCAAACGAATCTCGAATTTGGTTCACTGCCACACACACGTTTGCTTTATAAAACAGAATATGTACATGTAGGTACTTATTCTATAGGAAAGGTTATCCTGACTTGCACACAACACAACACAGTCTCCAGTACTTACGTAGGTACTAATTGTGCACTTCTAATCCAAGGCTGTATACGATACGTATAGGTTAGGTTGGTTATTCAGTTCAGTTTTTATGATCTAAGTATATATTATTTGATTCGAGTTGTTCTGTTTTGTTTGTTGAATTGAAATCGAAATAGAATTAGATTTGATTGATTGATGCTATCTTATTCTTTAACAAGTTGGTTGGTATGTAATTGGTATTCTTGGTTTATAGTCTAATAATTTAATAGATCATTTATTTGACACAAAAACAGAAAAAATAGTGTTACAATTACAACATAAATTACTACTTTTTCTCTCACCTTCCCGCTCCGTCCTTTCGCTTTCTCGCTAACTTTGGTGTCAATGTCAACTGTCAAAATTGTATAAAGTCAAAAGACTGGTGTTCTCAATGATGTGGGTAGGTCTTACTTTTACATAGGTACCTACGACCGGTGGTCTGCATCTGCAGCCATTGCTCATGACTGGCTACAGATGACCCGATTGATAGATAATTTTGTTTGGCAAACCTTTTAGTACCCAAATGGACCGGGACTGATAATAACGAAAAAGGAAGAAGAAAAAATAATTAGAGCCCGTTTTTATTTTTGAAGTAAAAACGTCTATAAGCGTTTATTTATCTATATTTATATTTATAGTATATTTCTGAACGATTAACGTAACGTACCTAAGTGAATCGTCATTCGGATTGGTGACGCTGAATCGGATCTACCTATTATAAATATTTAAGGATAAAAAAATCACACAGTAAGTACCTAGCTGCTAAATGCCGCTTTGCTGTATTCTAGCACCAAACTATGAAAAGCTTAGGGAATCAGATTACGGATAAAATACATGTACTTAGATGGAAAGCAAAAATATCTTTGTCCTCTCCATTCTTTGCCGCGCAACAGCGGTTGTCATTTCACTTCCTGCTAGACACTTCCGTCCCTTTTCACGAATCACTCCCACATATAGCGGGAAAGCGAAAGGAAAGATGTTACACATCTTATGCAACTGATGTAAGGTTCGCTCTTTTTTTTGTGAATACATGTGTAGGTACCTACCTACTTACTTATTACTACTAATACAACTTACTAATACAACACCCAAACACAGAACAAACATCTATATTTTTCACACAAAGCTGGTCCTGGGTAGGAATCGAACCCACAACCTATATAACAGAAGGCAGAGTATGCTAAAGACCTATGTTATAGCATTGGGCAGGTCAATGTAGCACCAAGACATAATATGTTGTAAAAGAGTAATAATAACAAATCCAGGCTAATGCAAGGTGATATAGAGAAAAGTAAGAGCTGTTCAATAATAACAAATAACAAAACAATTTCAGACGGTATTGATAAAACTCGTGGGTGCGGTCCTGACGTAACAAATAAAGTCAGTCAAGTCATTGAGATAAAATGACAATCTCTACATAGATGTCCACATTCGTCCACTGCTGAACACATTCTGTGTGCTGCACATCTAACCGAGTCTTCGAAGAATCTGTTTTACTTGGTTTACCGAGTAACAAGCTGAGGATACTAAGGTAAGTAGTAGGTACCTCTACCTTGCTCTTTTCTCTTCCTGCCCATAACCAACACTTACGCAGTCGGTACCTACATCAGTTCTCGTCTTCCACTCTCCCCTGTCTCCCGTCAACTCAGCATCCACTCCTCTCACATGGATATCGTCACTATGACAATCGAAGAGATTAATGGATCACACTATCCATTAATCTCTTCCTGGGTCGACCCCTACTCCTACGTTCTTTCCTTCCACATTCATACATAACATTATTTTGGTTATGTGGATTTCTTCTCTAAGAATGACGTATTATTATGCATTATAATTTATTTAAAAAATTGCAGCCCTGTAGTACTCAACTGGGTAGATTTACAAGAAATTTTCGAAGTTCGGGGTCCATCAGAGTACCGGTATTGTAAAATGGTTGTGCTTGCAGCCAAAGACCTGATTTCCAACTGCTAAGAGATGAGCACGATCTGTGGAGGCTGAGCACGAATCAGATGGTTCCGTGTCAACTTATACAGAGGCCTGTCCCACTGCCATGGCTGTATGGTGTTTATGGGACCAGTACTACCTATTAGAACTAGCACTACCTACTTACTTAGTATGCATTTCCAAGCATTTCGAGTCTCAAGCCTCGACAAGCAAAACACTCAATATGCCATTTTCAGCGTTTTGCCAGAAGCAGCCGAAATAAATGGTGTTAGAATTTTCTCAACCAAAGAATGTCGGAAGACAACACTCAGTCATTCATTCATTCATTCATTCAGTCCAACAATCACGACATTTGAGAAAAATTGAATTGGAGGAACACTATTATTGATGCTGAAGCCAAAACAATAGTTTTTTTTTCCATAGGTACTTGTCTGTTTGTTATATTACAGTCAAGGA
Source organism: Venusia cambrica (assembly GCA_951394065.1). Lineage (NCBI taxonomy): Eukaryota > Metazoa > Arthropoda > Insecta > Lepidoptera > Geometridae > Venusia > Venusia cambrica. The sequence goes on from OX596035.1 coordinate 14,465,798, forward strand.
TCATTGAACTTTTTTAATCGGTCCAGTAGTTTTTAAGTTTAAAATACAAATATTTTCTCCTTGTTATGTTAGCGTAGGTACCTATATGATTATTATTTTAATTGGTGTTCAACGCTGTGTAAAATGTCCAGTAATGTACTTTTTTTATTGGGTAGTGCTTGTGCCTCATCTTAAGTGATTTTCAAGTTATATTAGGGCCGAAGGTGGAATGTAGGTAAGTAGGTACATCATTTAATCACGTAGAGGTAGATAGGTAAGGCACCTAACCTACTATGTAACAAATCTTAAACATGCTATATTTTGTAAAGACTTTGATAACCAGACAGGTAGGTACCTACCTACTTTTCCGATGATTTACAAGCTTTTTGGAAGCTATAAGTAAGTAGGTATACCTGGAGCAGATAGGTACCTACTAGGTACTATTTAGTGTTCTGCGCTTCTATTCTGCCCAATATAATGTAGCTATGTAGAATTGTACCTAGATATAAAACGGCGAAAATGATAGTGTGGCTTTTCCAACCGTAGTCTTATACAAATAAGCGTCGAGTACCTATTTTGCTGCAGTTTTCTTTTAGCCGAAATTGCCTGCGATATTTTGTTCGGTGCTAAGCGGTTTTTAATGTGTTTCTGTCGGAGAAAATGGTACCCTGCTGTTTCCTGATGGGAAAAGCATGAACCTTACGTACTACACAGGTAAGTTTGCCTAATTATGTAAGAATGTAAGTATGCTATAATTTTATTGAAGAAATGTGAATTTCTAGGGTAGTTGGTATACGGTCAGCTGAAAATTATAACACACAATAACATACTTACAATTATTTATCTCTGTTGATGTAGGATTAAACTATAATACATCTATAAAAATACCTGCTACAATATCTATTTGCGAGGTGCTGGGAAGCGCGTGCTGCGGCCTATCACCAGAAAATGTTGATTTTTGTGGTTTTTTAATAAGGGTAAGATGGGGTACCTACCCTACCTCATACCCATACACCATCTTGTCAAGTTGGGGAACTATCAAAATCACAGTCTGAGGAAAGTACCATAATTCAGTTTTTTTTAATGATACGTGTACAATTTCTGTTTACTCAGTGCACCAACTGATTTGAAACATTGCGGCGCACCACTGTCAAACGTTATGCAATCCTGATTAGTCGATCGGATTGTTGCCGCGCCGCCGCCGCCGCCGCCGATAAGACCGGGTACCCAGTCTTGCCTGCTACACCGTTTTACCCGCTACTCCGTCCTGCCCCACCATCCCCTACTACTCAATACAAGCAAAATAATGTTTTACGGGCTTTGTCGTAACCGCAGCGCTGGTTGATCAACGCTGTAGAGGTAACGCTACACCAGTTACGACGACACAGAATAAAAAAAATGTATCTTAGTGATTCCTACGCATAAGTTACGCAAGATCTGGTTAAATTTAAATTACGACGTTGAGTCAAGGCTACAAACTACGTTGACGCTCTACGACAAGCTACGAGTACCTACGTCATACAATACGTCACGACGCTACATACAATCAATGCAAAGTATGAGATAACGCAGTTAAAATGCACAATAACCTATGAACATTGAATATAATTATTAATAAAATCTACACTTATTCCACTTCAAAGACATATCGCATAAAATTAATAGGTACCTAGCGACCTAGCTACTTCGAAAAAAAACACGAGTGGTACAAGGTGAATTTCTAATGAAATTAATTCATTGACTTCGATAGGTCCTCGACTTTTTTCTTTTTAATTACTTTTCGTGAATTTGCTACCTTCAAAGAGTTTTTTTTTATTAAGTACTAAGGAGTCCGTTATTATGGTTCTCTCATTATCTTTTTTCAAACTTGTTGGTTTTTAATTCGGCCTTTGATAAAACACTGTAGGTTATTTTTAATTAAAGGTTATTAAATTATCTTCTAGCCTCAGAATAATATAAATGTTGTTTGGCGGACGGATAGCCGCTTGAAAAACGTGAACAATGTTTAAATTTTTGTTGGTAAGTTATAGCATTTAGGTAGGTGATCTATATAGGTTGGTAAGTACCTCATAAATATATTTTTAATGAATTACAGAATTCAGTTTGGGGTACCAACACGCTATTCCTAAAGGTTAGCAAGCTCGATTGTAGAAAGTCTGAATAATTGATAGGCTATACCACATTATTTGATAGTACCTACTTACTTCAGAACACGCAAAGGTCTTTGATTGCTGCCTATAAGGTGTTTTGTTTGTATCAGACTACATCTTTTTATTGAAAAAGAAAGAACTTACGTAACGTACATTTACCTATTCCTACTTACATATTAATCAGATAGGTACCTAGGTGTTTCCTTGTGTACAAACATAAACAATAGAAACCTTGAACTATTTCATGTAATATACAATACAATGCAAATAGGAGGTACATAGTTTATATGAGAAAACACACATACGTATAATGTTTGTGCTGTATGTAGAAACCTACCTGTAACATTTTCAAAGAAAATGTAGGATTTTCTTTGAAAATGTTAACAGGCTTTTTATTACCTAAATACGTTCAAAGGGAGGGACGGACGACGGTCGGACGGAAGACCAAATCATATGATCTACAGCCTACCTATCTAAATCTCGGTAAACTACCAGATAATGCCTGTACAATAAAACGCAACAAATAGTCAGTTCCCATGGCGACCTCTCCAACTCAGCCCATGGATGTCGTAAGAGCCGACTAAGGGATTACACTAGAAGGAGGGCCGCAGTTTCCTTCTGTGTTCTACACCTCTACTGCGATCACCAACCCGCGTGCCAAGAGGCAAAATATTTCCAACTATGGAGGAGGCTGAAACGCTTATGCTATTTGCAAATTTGTTTTTTATTATGTTCAATGTAATTTTAAGAAGTAGGTAAGTACCTACCTACCTGCTCACATGCTTTTCTGTGCAACTGTGAAGTAGATTTTTTTTTATTTCTTGGCTCTTGTTATTTTGATGTGGATTTCTCGTAAAATAAATAAATAATTGTTAGGATATTTATTTTTGATATTATCTCTTGAGAACGCTCGATTTCAAATTATTTTTTCTGATCCTTGCAGCAAAATGTCAAATCTTATTATTTAATAACATAACCAATCAATAATGAGACACGTTAATTAAATATTTCAACCCAAGTATCCGACTCGTCCACTTTGGTAATGTTTTTTGTACCGGACATGTAGGTAACAAACTGTAGGTAAACCTACAAGTCCTGTAGTGTCATAAGGCGTCGAACCCGTCAAGCAGAGCTTTTATTATGGGAATTAGATTATGGATACAATTTATTCAATAAAAAGTACAATCAAACTAACTATGTACAAAGGAATCAGTCATATTACCAAAGGACCGTTACAAACGGCCTATAGATAACTCAACTGTTCCAGACGGAAGCGTGCCCAAGACACTGGCTGCATTGCAACGCTGAATAGCTATGCTAATTCGCTGGCCTAAATAAGAGCCAGCTCTTGGGTCACGTGTCGTCTCAATCAAAAGCTCCGAAATATTTTTGAAAACCCGGAGGGCACCGGCTCCCCACGGGCCCAAGGTCTCCACCCCAAAAGGCTCAAATAGGTAAGCTCTGTCGAGACCACTATATTTGCGGCCTATTTTAGATTCAGCCTGATGCGGCATCAGCCGTATCAGGCCGTATCAGCCGCCGCACCAGCCCTAACTGATGTCCCAGGCAGATGAGATGGCGCTAGGGTGTCGACGCAGGTAGCGTCCCACACCAAAGGTCTACCCATTTCCCAAGGGACAAGAGTCATACCGTCGTGCCGCTTACCATCATCACGTAACAGACCATTCGGTTCAAGAACGGCTCGACGGATAATGTCGTTAAGACTTGCGTGGCGCGAAATCCTGCCGGCAGACCTTGTGCACGAAAGTCCGTGAAAACCAAGTAGATTTACAGCCGCACCGCACCGGCACTGGTGAGAGGCGCAGAATCTTGAACCCAACCGAAGACAAGTGGCAATACGGAAAGTTACAGGATCCATTGGTGTACCGGTATTAGTAGTAAGGATTCGCCTTCGAAGGAATCAAAAAAAAAAAAAAAAAAAAAAAAAAAAAAAAAAAAAAAAAAAAAAAAAAAAAAAAAAAAAAAAAAAGTATATCGACCACGCTGAATCGATGTAGCGCATCCATTTTACGCTATTTCAACTCGTTTCGGAGATAGGAATTTATGTTTTAAGCGCCTAGTACCCCTAATTAGCTAATCAGGGATTAACTAATCACCACCAACCTCGCCACGATGCTAATCACCTTGTTGTGAAGGGAAGCAGCATAGCAATAACAACGAACTATTTTTATTATCCTTTATTTCAATTGAACAAGCATTTAAACATATAATATACCAATATATCATTATAAATACTATCGTTTTTGAATAATCCTAGAAATTCACGCAAGGATATACCCTTGAATTTGTGATATATATATACATCAAGCAGTACTCGCCACATACTGAGGTCCAATCATTTTGTACTCTCCTTCTATTGTAACACCATTGTTTTGAGTTCCTTTTTAAAAACCACAGGTCTTAGACTCTATAAGGGTATTGTAATGAATAACACATATTTCTGGTACAATCATTATTTTATTTCAACTCATTGACATTATACAAAAATAAAAAAAATATTTACACAATGAACTACAACTTTAAAATTACCTTAGCAACTAATTATACACATTTATTAAATCTTAGATACTATTTCTTATTCTAAAATGACCCCATGCTAATGTATCAATACTGTTGGGTAAAATATATCTCTTAGTATCGCTGTATGATAAACATGTTTTGTTAATTTTTTGCGTAAAAATTGTATGCTTTATCGACTTAAATCTATACATATCACAAAATTGATTTTTTTTATCAAACAGGCATGATTTGAAATTTTCTATTTTCATCTTTTTTGTAACACATTTATTGACACCTTTTGCTTTAGCTGTAATTTTATTCTCCACTTCAAACGCATACATTTTTGATCGGAGGCCTACAAATTCTTTCATAATTTTACCGTTATTTTCATCTTTGAAAAAACCTAACTTCTTTTTATTGATTCTCGGATAACCAAATATATTATCTACTGGATAATCCGATAATCAAAAGATTAAACTAAGATTTGTAGATTCTATGAAATTTTTATCGTGTAGCCTCGATCAACTAGCAAAAAATCTAAATAACGATCAGTTCAACACCCTCAAATGTTTTTTTCCTAATGATGAAGACTTCAGTCGCCTAAGGAAGAAGGGTATATATCCTTATGAGTTCATGACATCGTTTGAATCCCTAAAATCAACATCTCTCCCTAACCAAAACCAGTTTTACAGTTCTCTTTCCGATTCAAGCATATCAGATGAAGAATACAACCGTGCTCAGGATGTTTGGAAACACTTTAAGTGTCAAAATATGATGGAATATTCTAACTTATACTTAAAAACAGATGTCCTACTACTGACAGATATCTTTGAAAACTTCAGAAACCTTTGTATGATAACATACGATTTAGATCCTGCTCATTATTATACAGCACCAGGGCTAAGCTGGGATGCTATGTTAAAGTATACAAAAATAGAGTTAGAATTATTATCAGATTTCGATCAAATTGCATATATTCGAGCTGGAATACGAGGTGGTGTGTCCCAATGTAGTAATCGATATGCAAAGGCAAATAATGAATTTTTAGAAGACTTTGATAAAAATCAACCTACATCATATCTCACCTATTTAGATGCAAACAATCTATATGGTTGGGCTATGTCTCAGTACCTTCCAAAGGGAGGCTTTGAATGGGTGAGTCCTGACACCAACTTTATGGTTCCTGATAACTCTGAATACGGTTTCATATTAGAAGTTGACTTAGAATACCCCACAGATCTTCATGATCTACATTCAGATCTACCTCTTTGTCCCGAGAATATTTGCATAGGAGGTTCTAAAGAAAAAAAGCTTATTCCTAATCTCAACAATAAAACAAAATATAAAATCCATTACAGAAATCTAAAACAATGTCTTGATATGGGTCTGAAACTAACGAAAGTTCACAGAATTCTTAAATATGATCAAAGTGCTTGGTTGGAAAAGTACATAAATTTAAATACACAATTAAGGACAAAAGCAACTTCAGATTTTGAGAAAGATTTTTACAAATTGATGAATAATTCTGTTTTTGGTAAAACCATGGAAAACATCGAAAAACGTGTAAATGTAAAACTCCTAACGCATTGGGAAAATATAGGAAAATCTCTAGGTGCTCAAGATTTGATTGCTAAACCAGAATTTCATAGTCTATCAATTTTTAAAGAAAGTTTAGTCGCAGTGCAATTAAAAAAAACAAAACTCTACCATGACAAACCAATATATTTAGGGTTTAGTATATTAGATATTTCAAAAACATTAATGTATGATTTTCATTACAACTACATGTTACAGAAATTCCCAAATAAAACAAAACTATTGTATACGGACACCGATAGTTTTATCTATCAAACTTTTGCGGATCATTTTTATGATGATATCAAAACGGACTTATCCTCCAGATTTGATACATCGGATTATCCAGTAGATAATATATTTGGTTATCCGAGAATCAATAAAAAGAAGTTAGGTTTTTTCAAAGATGAAAATAACGGTAAAATTATGAAAGAATTTGTAGGCCTCCGATCAAAAATGTATGCGTTTGAAGTGGAGAATAAAATTACAGCTAAAGCAAAAGGTGTCAATAAATGTGTTACAAAAAAGATGAAAATAGAAAATTTCAAATCATGCCTGTTTGATAAAAAAAATCAATTTTGTGATATGTATAGATTTAAGTCGATAAAGCATACAATTTTTACGCAAAAAATTAACAAAACATGTTTATCATACAGCGATACTAAGAGATATATTTTACCCAACAGTATTGATACATTAGCATGGGGTCATTTTAGAATAAGAAATAGTATCTAAGATTTAATAAATGTGTATAATTAGTTGCTAAGGTAATTTTAAAGTTGTAGTTCATTGTGTAAATATTTTTTTTATTTTTGTATAATGTCAATGAGTTGAAATAAAATAATGATTGTACCAGAAATATGTGTTATTCATTACAATACCCTTATAGAGTCTAAGACCTGTGGTTTTTAAAAAGGAACTCAAAACAATGGTGTTACAATAGAAGGAGAGTACAAAATGATTGGACCTCAGTATGTGGCGAGTACTGCTTGATGTATATATATATCACAAATTCAAGGGTATATCCTTGCGTGAATTTCTAGGATTATTCAAAAACGATAGTATTTATAATGATATATTGGTATATTATATGTTTAAATGCTTGTTCAATTGAAATAAAGGATAATAAAAATAGTTCGTTGTTATTGCTATGCTGCTTCCCTTCACAACAAGGTGATTAGCATCGTGGCGAGGTTGGTGGTGATTAGTTAATCCCTGATTAGCTAATTAGGGGTACTAGGCGCTTAAAACATAAATTCCTATCTCCGAAACGAGTTGAAATAGCGTAAAATGGATGCGCTACATCGATTCAGCGTGGTCGATATACTTTTTTTTTTTTTTTTTTTTTACGGGGTGACAATTTTTTTGAGACACCATTGATCGGCGGGGATTCGTCCGGTTCTGGACCTCGGTCCAGAACCGGCGAATCCTTACTACTGGTATTGTAAGATGGATGTGCTTGCAGCCAAGCGGCTGCAAGGCGGCGATAGGTGGTGCTATGGGTCTTATCCCGCCATCCTTTTTTTTTAAATCACGAAGGTTAGCACCATATAAGATTTCTGCAATCTCGCTGTTGACTCGACCCGACAGCATGAGGTTGATCAATGCCGTCAGTTCTTCAAGAAGCCAGACCTAATAGATAGCAGGTCCTTTAGATGCTGTGGAGACACAGCATCCAGGCAAGCTGCTGAGCCACGCTGAAAGGACATAACGGCAAAGAACATCCTGACTGGTCGCCTTAACAGTGCAATCACTATCTTGAGGTGCGTCGGGGAGGTGGAAATCTGGCCCCTGGGCCGGATGTTTACTTTCAAGAGAAATGAGGGTTTCAACGGAATTTGGAGCTATTGTGTCACTAGAAAAAGGAATACGGAAGGCACCCTTAATATCACCATCGCTAATCTTACTCTCTACAAGTTTGAAGAGAGCAGACTCGGGGGATGGTTTTAATTTAGAATTTCTATTCGGGTCCTGATCATTACATAAAAAGGTGTGCGCTCATCGCGAGCAGTGTACCTTACACAATTTTGCTTTATTCTAAAAGTTAATGATGTTTTTGGATCTAAATCTTTATTTACGTGTAGTACACTATACGGAAATATTAAATACAAATAATGAAGCCACCTTTTCCGTCCTTGGAGGAAGCCGCAGGTCTTGAAAACAAACCCAGACGTCTTCTCTGCCTAGGACTCCCGTTTCGTACCCTCTACAAAGCCGCAGAAAGCGAAGATGTTTTATTTCAGAAATTATAAAAATAAGTAAATATGAGTTCATAGTTTTAGATAGAATAGGTACTATATGTACTTTAATACATTTTTATTTGTAAATACAAATAACGCCCAAACAAGAATAAACATGCATCACACAAATGTTTGTCCTATGTGAGAACCGAACCCACAGCAATAAAAATTAAAACAAAGGCGCAGAAGGCAGAGCTACCAAATGAGCTGTGAGACTTTTTAAATACTTGGATCCGATGTAAAACTCGTTTACAACCAATTCTGCCTAGGTAGGTAGGCTTCGGTCTGAATGTCTGTCTCGTTAGGAACTTGATTTCAGGCAGATATCAAATCAGTGCCGTGTTGGAGCACGCTCGAAATAAACATTCGTTACTTTGTTGTTTCACAGTTTCACTAACGGAGGTATACCTGTATATAGGTAGGTACCTATGTGCATATCTAGGACATACTGAAAGTTTTTGAAGTGAAAACTTCGTTAGGCGCGTTTTTGCTGAGGAATGAACGTAAGTGAACCGTAACGCTCGGATTAGTGACGCTAAATCAGGGTCCCTACCGGGTATTTCGTCGAAGTTCATAGCCATCTTATGATTTCATCTCCATCTTCATCTCTAGATATGTCTGCAATGCTACCGCCATTCTCTAAGAGGTTCTATTCGACGCAACTTTATTTACTTCGTCTTGGCACCGGTTGGGAACTGATCAAAGAGACAGGGATACGGCAGTATCTAATAGGGAATTAAATGTAAGATAAGAAATACACATTTGAGATGTTAATTATTTTTCAGTTGTGTTTTGTAAGTTAGTATTAAATGCTTTTGATGCATCAGAGGCAAAGTTTGGTTTGATAGTCTCTGCACATCCGTACATTTCATATCACATTACACCAATTAGATTGTTTTTGTTACTGTAATAAAACATTCAGACTCATCTTTATGATTGCCATTGGCCATTTACTAGTAAACAACGTTTGATGAACTGTACGAAGACGAGCTCTAACCGTTTTGATGCGAGAAACCGCTTTTCAAAATGGTTTCGACACACAAACGGTTTTCAAAGTTCGCAGTTACTCAAGCTACTACTAAGACTTACTAAGTCCTATCCTATTCTTTGGAAATCTATAAATGATGACTTCCTTTCGTCTGCTTTCACAACTCACAATACCTACAGCACATAATGTTACCTAGGTACTTATGTTGAAAGTGTAATGTTTTATAAGTGGCATTCAGATAATAAATAATAATAAATATTACAAGACAATAATTTTACACAGCGCCATCTAGTCCCAAACTAAACAAAGCTTGTAATATGGGAACTAGATTACGGATATAATACTTATATTGTAAATACTTTTTTTTGTAAATACATACCTACATAATCATACAATACAACAACAGAAAATGAGTGGTACCTAATTATGGATAAGTTACGGAAATTATGAACGTAAAACTTCACTTGACTATTTTTGAAACTGCATTGGCGCAAAACAAAATGACCGATTTTGGTAGCCAAAAAGATTTACGATGTTTTTACGATTCTATATTATGTTCATTAACTCTGATTGCGTGTTGTTCTATACTTCAAAGTGTGTAGGAAGTTTTTTTTTACTTTTGGTTTACCATCACTTTGAGCACTATGAGACGTTGGCACGACGACTTCCAATAGGGCGTGTTTCATCCAGGAACGAGACTCACGAAGGCCATCCATCAACGGCAGTCACCGAAGAGCTGGCTGTGTCGCATCTACATACAAGTCTTCACTTAGTTAGAGCGAGGAACTCCATGTAACGTTTAATCTACTATTGTTGTGCAACCATCCCACCACCTATGTTCGAATTCCTTATTTTAGTAAGATTTAGATTTATTTTGCGCGTAAATATTATTTAAGACTGATAATAAACCATTCTGTTCTATTTTATCAGGCATCTGATTGAGGAGAATTACGTCGGTATAACTTAAAAGGAAGTTAGTCGCGAACTTTGGGGGTTGGCATACCAATCCCCAGTTCGCGAATAACTTCCTTTCTTTTTGACTCATAAGTCAAATTGCATTTTACTTATCTTTTCTAGCTTTAATTTTTACTTCATAAAGTCGAATTCGACTGTCGAAAACATTTGGTCTTCTAGGCACCGAGTAGGAAACTTTTATCTCATTCATTAGATGCTTAGCATATTGTTGCCATATTTTGTGAAGCCTACTTTGAGTTATTTAGATCACTATATACCCTAAAGTACTCTATAGTTCAATGAGTAGCTGCTAGTATGCTATATAGGTAACCAAAACATAGGGTAGATATGCTAATATTGAACGAAAAGACACCACTCATCACGGGTTTGTTAGTTTTCCTACTAACTAGGGATGGGAGTATACTATCCGGTTACTTTTGACATATCTGAATTCTGAGCCGAGAAAAATACGTTCTCTGCTTCTCTACATACCTCAGGAAGAATTACTGTTTCCATCATCGTAACTAGGGATAGCTCAATAGGTAATGGGTTCCCTGGTTAACACCGTACTGGTTATGCATACAAGTGGGGAGCCGCTGTCCAACGGGTTTTCAAATATCTTGCCGGGCTTTTGATTTAGGCGACACGTGAACTGTGGCTGTATCTTATTTTGGTCAGTCAACTAGTATAGCTATCAGCGTGGCAATGCAGGCAGTTTCTTAGACACGCTACCAATGGTTCCATTTGGAATTGGTATTCATGGTCTAGATTAATTAATTGCTTATAGACTGTTGTAGCGGTCCGTTGATTGCTATCCGTGTAATAGTTAGTTTTGTTATAATGTAAATATTTTATTTTTTATCGTTAGATGGGTTATCCCTTGCTTGTCTAAGTTCTTATAATAAAGCTCAGTTTGGTTTGGGGCGAGATATGTAGGTAAGTAGTAATGTAAAATGTCTTGAAACATTATTTTTTTTATGAATTAGCGTCTCTATCTCTATCTGTCTCAGAATACGCACTGGCTTTCCAGCATACGACGGAACACGACGAACCTATTGGTTATATAAACGCTTTTAATCGATATTTTTCAAGATTTACAGCATATGAATCAACATCCGGCTTTCTACCTATCAATTGAGATATTCTCATCTCTTCAGTCTCGAATGGGGCCGAGTTATTAACTCCGGAACATTATTTGTGCACCTCACCATGCAGATGTTCATACACGGTAGATATAGGTATACATTTACATGGTAATGAGTCAGATCATGCTGAGCAAGTCGGGAGGATATGAGGATATATTTCAAGGAAAATGATGGAACAGGGTAAGTTGAAGTAGGTATATACTTACTACACACCGCTAGCATTTCATCAGCATTTATTTTTTTCTAGTATCACATAATACGTGATGAGATGAGACATCGGCTGATTCGTTATTTGTTGCTCGTTCGCGCTAAAACTGATACTGAATGGATTGAGCTGAAATTTTGCTCAGATATTATTCTTTAAAATTACTTACCATAACAACATTTAGGCTACTTTTAATCCGGATACCACGCAGGCCGCGAGTAGAAGCTAGTAGGTAGGTAGTATTTTAAAAAGTATTTTTGGTAGAAACCCAATTTTTCGTCGTCTCGCCTCAATAACAATTCTAAAATTGTTGGGTTCCGGCATTTAGAGGTAAGATAGCTAGTTCCTCAGTTTGTTGCGGATTCCGGGTGAAGTAGGTGGGAAGTAGGAAGGTGGAGGGGCCACCTTCGGCCTTATCTCAACTTGTAGCCAGGTGAGATGAAGGCCAAGCGCTTCCCCGTAGTACAATAAAAAAAAATTGGGCGTCTTTAACCCTCACTGACTGCTTTAAATAGATGAACCAGTCCAGTACCATCTGGCAGTAGGGTCATATGTGGTAACTATAATCACGCTGCAGCATTCTGTTTTGAAATCATCTGCGAGATTGGTGCGTTACGTTCTGAAAGATTACATTGTAAAGGTAACTCGTAACTTGAAACCACCATGCTAAAAATGAAATGAAAACCGCGATATAGTTCAATATTTTACAATGAGCGCTAATAAATCCAGTGAAGTGAACATGATTCGGAACGTATCGTTCACGATTGAATGGTTATTCATTCACCATTCGTTCATTAAATCAGTTTCATCGCGGACGTATCGGTTTATCTGTAACAGTGGAATCGAATTGGTTAATAGGGCGCTTCATATGAATGGGTCCGGCTTACTGTTATTGTGAAGCTGAATTTTTATTGTAATTCAACTAGGTACCTAGTGAAATTAATATTTCACCAGAGGAGTACAAATTTGTGCTTGGTTTGGTTGGAGGTAGAACTGTTTTAAGTACGCCTCACCATAATCGTACATGAGTCTGTCGCTACAACAACGATTCTAAATTGTTGTGTTCCGGCATTCAGGCCAATTTCTCAGTCCAATGAGAGTTCCGGGTGAAGCGCTTCAGTCTCATACATCTGGTGAGATGAAGGCTGGCTTTTTTTTTTTAATAAAAAATGTCTGGGTCATTTTTCCCGAGATCTTGAACTAATAATATAATAATGATATTCATAAATAAATATTACAAGACATTAATTTAACACAGCGCCATCTAGTCTTAAACTAAGCAATAATATAATGGAGAGGAAGGGAAAGGAAAAAATGTGAGAGTGAATTTTTCACGATACGCGCGCATACCGACACCATGAAGTTGGTTGGTAATTGTCACTCAAGTTTTCGTTAGTACTGACAACTACCTACATTCAAGGTAGTTCAAAGAGTGTAACAGTAATGAGAACCACCTCATTACTGTGTATAACCATATTCAAAATGAATATACAATATTCGTTTTATATCAGGGAGTGGAGATAAAAAAAAACATACAATACATGTACTTTTTTGTGATTTTAAATTATATATCATTAATTGATCATTTATTGTGAGTATTCGTGATAAAAGTGTTTTTTTTATCCTATAAACTTTGTGAGGTAGGTTTATATATAGAGTTGAGGTTAACTAAAACGTACCTATGTACCTACCTATTATATTTATTTGTTCACATGATAAATTATCATTATTACATTATAAATAATAATTTTAAAGTTTTTTTGAGAAAGTTTAGTTGAAGCTTAAGAAGTACCTATTACTTCTTACGTGCTTACTTAAGTTAACACACTTTTTATATGTACTTAGATGATTCAGAATGAGTGAAGATCGTCAGTTAGGTGGGCCTACGCTACGCTCCAAACGGCTGGGAACTTCACACTGCCACTGACTGAACTGAGGCGGCCATGGACTGGGAAACCAGATAGTCTCTGGTCAACTCCAACTCAGAGGCCAACATCTACTTTAGGACCTTGCGCCCTATCAGCATTCAGAAGAGATTTTTTAACCTCCTCTGTGGTCTAGTGGTTCGATCCCAAGGGGAGTACAATATTGTTTTTGGTTTGGTTGGTGGTATGACTTTGTTAAAGTCGCCTGGCTAGCTACCACCATCTAACCTAATGCTGTCGCCATCACAACATTTCTTAAATCGTTATGTTCCGGCATTTAGAGGTAAGATAGCCAGTTTCACAGACCGTTGAGTATGCCAAGTGAATTGCGCTTTTACCTTCTACCTTATCATAACTTGTAAACCAGGTGAGAATGAGGCCAAGCGCTTCCCCGTCATACAATAAAAAATTTACAAAACAGTAAAATATTTAACAATACTGACATTCGAAACTGACTTAGCTGCCGTCTTGTAAACAACAACATGAAGGATGGATGCACTGCGCGTTTGGATTGTAATCCCACACTGAACAATTTTTCAAACCCGAGAACTAAGCAGGAATCCTATGAGGTGTCAATTAGGCGAGTTGGCAGACCGGCGTTCCTCGCCGAGCTCGGTGGAAAATTCTTACTTTATAATGCAATCACAGCGAAATCCGCCGGGTAATATATGTGCAATTTGCAGACAGGGCGTTTTGTGAGAAATCTTGTTACAGATATGGGCAAAAAAGTCGATTGGCAAGTAAAGTGCATCAAAATATTGGTTCCGATACTGGTTTTCACAAAAGATATTCATTCATTTCAGGAACCAACCTAGAGAATATGTCACCATTAGCAAAAATATTGTATTTTTTTGTATTTCAAGTGACTGCACTTGGTAATTGAAATAAAAAAAGTTGTTTATCAGTGTGTGCGTTCATGTTTTTTTTCTTTTTTTGAAGCTACACAATTTATACCAAAAATCATCTCACCGCAACCATCAACAAGATATAGTAATAATAGAGGTGATATTGCTGTGCGCAACCACGGCGTTTATGACAACCAGATGACATAAATATGCGCGTATTTCTACGTTTTGATTTTTTTTTTTCGAATTTTGAAAATCTGAAACACAGACTGTCTGCTGTAAACTGTGTTTATTTACTGTGCAAAGTGTCAAGTTCTAATTGGGCGTATTTATTGAATGGCGAACATTTTTGATACAAATTAGTCAAATTTGTTTTTTTTTTTCTATCGAGAAAATTTTACTAGCGTTCTAGCATCAATGCTGAACGATAACAAATATTAATTTAAAAGTAAATGCAACAGTATTGTGGAGGATATGATCGCTGAAGCCATTTCACGTATCATATCATACCATATACTCTTAAGTAGAATGCTGCAACGAGTAGGTAATTGATAGGCGTTGGTTTGACTTTAGCTTTAGTGATCACGAAAAAGAAGTTAGAACTTATGTACCTTTACCTATCATAACAGTGTCCAATACTTTATCTACGTGTTCAATAGGAACGATTGTTTGCTGCCTGACTTTAGTTGTATCATCATCAACTATATGCCATAATTTTTAAACAAGGGCCTCATTAATGACTGAGGGTTTCCCTTTATTGAAGTTAAACTATGGCAGGTTAATAATTACTGCCGTGAGCAGTAAGTACTACTTGCGGAAAAATGCTGGGTTCTACAGTGTGGACCACAGCCGATGAGGCCGTGGAAGATTACTTGTGTTCCCATAGCCTCGGCAACCAAGGCGAGGAAAAGTAATCCATGGGGTTTTAGTCGGTGGGAGTCCAGCATAACCCACTTGATGCCCCCGCACCCAGTGGGTATCCATCCAAAGGATTTCCCCATGTAAAAAAAAAATTAACCTGACCTTTTTTTTATGAAATTTATTAGTGCTTATGTGTTGATTTATGCTGGCAACACCCGAACTCAGTACTATTAAAGCAACAGGGGCGATCTTCTAGTGTGCTGCCTGGCAGATCTGACTGAGAAACTCTTGTCAAATACTCAATAGCATCAGAGTCATACCATTTATAAGTAGCTTAATATGCACCTGCAAACAGTGGGCATGGAACCACAGAATAAATATAATATGTCAAAAATGGTATACCTATTTGCTGTCTGAATGACAATCCACGCACAGCTCAAACGAAAGTTCCTAGAGATTTAACATTTTAAGAGATTTTTAAGGAAGCTCCTGGTTTAATATTAGTGAATGGGTGGACTGAGTTTTTAAGAACTTCCAAATGGTCCCATCACCATTTGGAAGTTCTTAAAAACTCAGTGTGGATGTTCTTTGTGGATGTGACAGCAGTAAGGCTTTGTTTTTATTGTACTACGGGGAATCTCTTGACCTTCATCTCACCTGCATTTCAAGTTATGAGGTCGAAGGTGAAAGCTAATTTCTCCCGGAATCCTCAACAGTCTGTGGATCTGGCTATCTTACTTCTAAAAAAAAAAACATAACCAGAGGTGAATCCTGGAAGTGGAAAAGGTCGTGAGACTGACGTGACGTGAAATGACTTTATATCATAACGTACCTACCGTGCAAAGTGGCGAAAACACCGATAAGAAACAAAAATCGAAATATAAACTTTTATTAGCAATATCCTTCTCTTACACTTAAGTGAAACTAAGAAATTCCAACCTAAGCTCAAGAAGCTGATCTTTAACCGCAGCGCCCCACGTAGCGTAAAACATAATATGTTTTAACGTGGCGTCGTGTGGCGGGTAATTCTAAACTTTTGATAAAAGCATTAGGTACCTACCTACCGCAGAGTGCGCCACGGATCGGGGTCCTCTACAGTGGTTTCATAACAAGGGTATCGCAAGAGCTTTGATTTTATAGTTACGTTTTAAAAACGAAAAAGAAAACCGACTTCAATGAAGAATATGATACGATTTCGTTTACCTGGATGACTTATTTTTACCAATTATTTTGATGACAGATGGACGGACAGATAGACAGACAAACGCGTGACATGGCCCGAAACGAAAGTGGTTAACTTAGGACCTTGGTGCAAGTGTAACTGCGCAGGGTCAGCTAGTGAAAAACAAAATTCTATAAAAAGGATATTACATCAGAAACATGTTGTAGTTTATCAACGGGCAATGGGGCGCAGTATCCTGGGTGTAAAACGCTCATACCGTGTACTCGACACAAACTTGAGCTCGAATCCAAATTACTGGCATAACTCATAACGCGAAGCTCAAAAGAAGCTGGGCTGGTCATGTATGCAGTATGCGCGATGACTTGGGTTGGGGGCCATGACCACTTTTTTTTATTCTTTGTACGATGGGGAAGCGCCTTCATCTCACCTGGTAACAAGTTGAGATAAGGCGGAAGGTGCACTTCACCCGGAATCCTCAATAAACTGAGGAACTGGCTATTTTACCTCTAAATGCTTGAACACAATTTTTTTTTCAGAATTGTTATAATGGCGACAGAATTAGGTAAGATGGTGGTAGCTACGCTGGACTTAAACCTCCTACCACCAACCAAGCCAAGCACAATAATATTTCCACTGGGGATTGAACCCGGAACCTCTGGATCTGAAATCGATGGGTTGACCACACAGGCGGTTAATCACCACCCAATGGAGCCCTGCAAACGCAAAACGCCGCTGCGGTAGACCTAAATATCTAATTGAGACGGTTTATTTATGCTTAGCCATAATTCTTGTATTGGTCCCCAAAAAAAAAAAATCTTTGCAAACTTTTGCCTCCACTTTGGAACGCTGCCACAGAATAGATACACACTATGTCGCACGACAATGTGTTATGATCTACGTTATCTGCTTGGCAGCTCCGCCTTGTCACATTCCTGTCTGCTAAGACGTGGTTTTTGGAGCATCCTGCCAAGACGCTAAAATGTTCATTGCTTGATGGAAGGCTTGGCTTGGAAAGCGTTTCTTGCGATGTTTCGTGAAAAATCCTCCAGTCTAGTAGCCTTGTGTGCTACTACACCGCAGTTTATGAACCTGAGGCACAGAATAAATAACAGTACATTAGGGTAATTCTGTTTGAGTAAGATGTACCTACTACTAGCTACCTTGTGTCAAACACAAAGCCAAACGCAAATAGGCTACCTAATGATAGTTAATTGATAGAAAGTCGATAGAAAAATCAATAGCGATTTCGTACATCACAATATATCCTATATATCCATATATGTAGTATATACTACATGTACATACATTGCACTACATACACTATAATTCAAAGATTTTAAATCTCTGGAACTATATATTTTTTGTCTTGGAGTGGTTTTCTCATGATAAAAAGTTGCAATAAGTAGATGATTATCAGGTTGCATGATAGTGATGTGAGAGTATTTTTCAACTTTTTAAATCTAAAACTGGTCTATTTTCCTTTTGCTTTTATCTCTCTTTGGGTTGGTTGCCAAGCCATGAGTGTCGATAAGATGCAATAACTACTCATACAAAGAGTTTGACTGCGCACATAACACTTAACAACATCACATAATTGTCCACCACAATGTGGCAAGAACTTCCTCCAGAAGTGGAAGGCTTGTGAGGCTTGGCCATTATCACCACGGTTACCAGACAGATTGTTGTTCCATTTTCTTGCGATTGGCTGAGGAGTGGAAAACATTGCCTGCGTCTGTTTTGCATAAAATTAAAATATGGGCCTCTTCAAAGCCAAAGTAAATAGGGGTCCCCTAGACTAGACATAAGTATGTGTGTTACATTGTAGGTCAATTCTTACAAAAAATATGGTCAAACGTAGATAAAAAAAATAAGAAAAAAAAGGTTATGAAAGCACACTTTAACGTTTGTTAATCATCTTCGTGGTTAGATACCTATTACAAACCTATATTGACATCACGTGATCTCATTTTGGGGCAAACTACAAGTTTACAAAGTAATTAGTGCATTCTTGTTAGTCTTACCGACAATCTCTATTCGATTGATCTCAAGGCTCTGCGTAGATTGTAATAGATTATCAGATCTAGAGGCGACTCAACTTCACGCCTCTCCGATGGTAATTGGATCTCGGCATCACCTACAGTTAAAGCCAGGTTTAAGGGGCGGTTCCAAGAAGACTGCATAGCGAAGTGGCCGGCATTAAAAAAGTAAAAATAACAACAGGACATTAATTTTACACAGCGCCGTCTAGCCCCAAACTAAGCATAGTTTGGGAACTAGATTACGGATAGAATACTTAAAATTCTTTTTTGAATACATACATACTATAATGATACAATACCCAAACACAGAACAAACATCTATATTCATCACTCAAATGTTTGTCCTGGGTGGGAATCGAACATTTTTTAAAATACTACGTACAGCAAACTTTACCCCTTGCATTAGTAAGTTAGCAGCTTTTGTTCCTCATAACATTTACGCAGTTTTCAGAGGTGAATCCACGAAGAAGCAAAAATTATCAAATTCTATCCGTCAGAAACAGGGCAGCAGTTTTTTGGTAATCTAACCTTTAATTGCAGAAACGAAGCCAAGATTTCCACAAAATGCCGGCCATCCTGTAATTATACTACGTACTAATTACACTTTACTGGATAAACTGTTTGTGTAGCCCACAATTGGAAGGTACTGTTTGGTGGAATACTGGAATGCTTCTCTGTTGTGGAATAACTATTAGGTAAAAAAAAAGGATATAATACATATAATGAATGAATTTTTTAATGGATTACATTCAAATATTTACAAATGTTATAATGAAACAATGATTTTAAGAAATTCCTACCGGATTCGGGGCATTTCAGTAGCCGATATTACAGCCGAAAATAATCATCTGCAGGAAATTGCGATGATCACCACTCTTGGCAGGCGGGTCATAGTGCTGGTGTTTAGTATTCAGGCTGGCATCTTCATAATCCCTTAGTCAACTCTCACGACATACACAGGAGGAAAGGGGGCGGACGTTTTAACGGCGACTGCCATAGACGGACAATCTACTCTGAGTATAGATATAGATTCTCAGTATTCTACCCAATTTCCCGCTTATCTTGCGAGCCTTTCGAGACAAAATAACCAGATTGATTTCGCATTGGCCAGATCTTGGAAGTTGAAAGGATTTCGAAGTCCCAATACAGGGCGTCACACTACAACAAGACAAATATATATTGTCCAACCGAATAAGACAAAAATCCGCACACCGAGGGTTCCGACCCATAATGCCAAAAATCACGTTTCTTGTATAATTCACGTTTTCACGTTAACAATTAACCCTTTAATTATTAGTGTCATTTAAATACGATAACCTTGAATATAAGTTGCATTTGTGACACTCTGTGGAAATATCAACTGTCTACCTATTATGATTCACGAGACAGCCCATTGACAGACAGATGGACGAATGATCATTTTCATTCAAGTTGTTTCACCTAGTCGGTTAGCAAAGAAATGCTTTTTCTATCTTTTATTTCTATCGAAGTACTTAAAAATAATAGTACAATTATCTTTATTTAATCCAAAACAATAATACAAAATAACAGGAGTAAATACAAATCCAATTTCGTTAATTATAGGAATAATTATAGGTCTAGAGAAATTTCGTCTTAGTACTGGAATTGAAAACAAATTTTCTTACTGTAAGTATTTATTTTAGTCTTCTAACTCGAGTTTTTGCATATAAAATTGCAAAACAAGAGGTAAAAAGAGCCTGATTAAAAAAATAAAATGTATCGAGAAAAATCTTTCAATTGTGTAAACATCTTAGTAACATGCCTTTAGTTTTACATTCATTAAATATTTGGTTTACCGTGGACTTACCGTGACACGGCAAAAATTACAACATTCAGGGAGCCTCCTCTTAATCAGCAATCAATTAATTCATTAACGACATAAAATGCCTTCTCTACGAGTCATGACTGGTTTAAATTTAAATCTCGGGATATGTAAAGTTAAAACTAGTACCTACATAATTATAAGCAGTTCGTATCATAAACCACCGATTTACTGGTTCACCCTCTCCTCCCAGCTATCAGCCAGTCCAGCTCAGTGGCCAGGATAAGTCCTCACTGTGCTTTATGATTTGTGAAATTTCCTCAACAGACACCATATTTATCTTCTTCGACGGATTTTCAGTATTTGGCAACGGGCGCTGCGTTCGACTTGAATACAAAATAGGTCCAAGCTTTGTGTTTTATTTTTACTGGCCAGTGTTATGTATGGCTTACAATGGGCTGGAAAGAAAGAAATACTAACCAAAGTAGCTTGTATCTATCCCGATATTTTTTATATCTTCATTGATCGACAAACAAGGGTAGACTAGAAAATCCTACAACACGTTTATGGATCAATGATAAGTATATCAGCAGTCTAGGGAAGTCGGTGGATACAGGCGGTTCAAGATTACTCTCTATGCCATCGTTTTTTTTTTACGACGGGGAAGCGCTTGGCCTTCATCTCACCTGGTAACAAGTTATAAGTCTAGAAGAGGTCAAAATCGCTTATCACGCTACCTGGTCAACAAGCGGTTTCAATGATGATGTAAGGTAGATTTGGTAAATTGTATCATTAAGAATTTGCCACTATTTACTGGCTACATGTAAACACAATATTATTTCATAAAGAATTTCTATACCTTTAATACTTTTAATATCTGAGCAAACTTTGCCCTTAAAGCTTCAGCCAGTTAAGGAATACATTATTTTACCCACGATATAAAAAAAAATATCATATTCCGCGAATTTATTGCTGACCTAAGCCGTACTACATATTATACAAGTTGCATTATTAACATGCTGTAAAACAATACTTAGTACTACAAAGCCAAAGTTCTTCAATATCCATTTGTTCCTAACTGAGCTCAAGCGATAGTTTCACCTTTACAACGATCGTTGGAGGGTTCTGCATTTAATTTTGTGATGGACTTTACGGAACTCTAAAGATTAGAACAATTAATAGGATAGGTCGTTCAGTTTATGAATAGAGAAATTGAACGCGTTATTAAATGGATAATGCCGAGTTCGATTGTAGCCCTAATTATTGCTAGCGTTACTTGCTACAGAAAAATGTAGGTTCTTAACTATAATGCCTTGCCTGTTCACTCGGAAATAAAATAATGACAAGAAAATAATAACTTTATTTTCAACATTAAATATAATATTTTTAATGAACCTAACTATGTACAAAGGTGCTTCGTTTGGAACGAGGATTAGCTTAGGATTACCTAAGGACCGTTACAAGAAATAATCTGTGTGAAGTGCGCTTCCAATTTCGGCCTTATCATACTTGACTTGTAAAATCAGATGTGATGAAGGCCAAGCAATAAACGTTGTACAATAAAAAAAAAAAAAAAATAGGCCAAGAGAAGGATGGAGTGTAACGCGAGTACGACTCACAGTCGTACTCGCGTATATTGTGTCGTAACAGTAATGTGATGTGCTTGATTGACAATTATTATGTACCTATCTACTTGTATATATTTTTAATCATGATGTATTTATTTAATTCTATTTTGGGTATGAATTATCTACTGTAACATTTTAGTTTCTATTCTATAAGAAATATAAATATATAAAAATACCAGTGTCAATGCTCCAGCTGTTCTTGAACCGAATGGTCTGTTACGTGATGATGGTAAGCGGCCTGACGGTATGACTCTTGTCCCTTGGGAAATGGGTAGGCCTTTGATGTGGGACCAAACCTACGTCGATACCCTAGCGCCATCTCATCTGCCTGGGACATCAGTTAAAGCTGGTGCGGCTCCTGATTCAGCTGAGGATCACAAAAGGCGCAAATAGTCCGTGGGTAGCCGGTGCCCTCCAGGTTTTCAAAAATCTTGCGGGGCTCTTGATTGAGGTGACACGTGACCCCAAGGGCTGGCTCTTATTAAGCCAGCGAATTAGCATAGCTATTCAGCGTGGCAATGCAGCCAGTGTCTTGGGCACGCTTCCGATTGGTACTGGCTGGAACAGTTGAGTTACCTAAAGGCCATTTGTAACGGTCCTTAGGTAATCTGACCGCTTCCTTTGTACTAGTAATTTAGTTTAATTGTACATTTTATTGAATAAAGAATACTATTACATTAATCTATAAAGAAATATATATCGCATGTATTTAGGTGTTTCTTTTTGGCATGTACCACAAAGTGTGTGATCTAGTTTATTTCGTTATGAACCATGATTTCTATTTCTTTATTTCTATAAAGAACAACACATATTTGGTATTATTATTTACATTTTATGTGTGTATCCTCATTGTACGATATGTAGTCATACAAAGCGTTCGTTAATCGTATTCTATCCCATTTTTCTCAACACATAGAAGTCAACTAGTCGATTTGACTTGCCCCGGAGCTACACTCCGATCCCTTGAACTTATCTCAGAGATACAATCGCGATACAACTTTGATTTTATAGTTGCTCGAAGCTAGACAGTTTGCTGTTTTGTTGAAACTTCAACTAAGCTTGGATGTTCATATAAATAGATGGCTTACATTTTAAATACACCAACGATATCTTCATTACAGTCTCAAAGTCAAAAAGTCCATAGTGCAAGTTCAAAAGTCCAGGACATACCTTAGACTTAACCATAATCTGGATATGTATCCAGAAAACAAAATATGCACAAAAAGTCATAGTACATATTACTTTGATTTCTTGTGCATTTTTTTTTACAACAACCATTAAACTAATATACAAAGGAAGCAGTCAGGTTACATAAGGACCACTACAAACGGTCTATAGGTAACTCAAGTGTTCCAGAGCAGTACTAGATGGAAGCGTGCCTAAGACAATGGCCGCATTGCCACGCTGATAGCGGATTCTAATGCGCTGGTTGAAATAAGAGCCAGCCCTTTGGTCACGCGTTGTATCTATCAACAGCTCCGAAGATTTTTAAAACGCGGAGGACACCAGACCCTTGGACATAAACGTAAGATAATTACAAGGAAAAAGAACAGATATGTGGACTTTTTCCTAGTGCTGAACCTGTTATGGGCCCACAAAAGAAGTCTAGCGATGCGGAGGGTTTTATTCAAGTGGTTCGTAAGAAACGAAAGCCCTATAACCGTTATCAGCGCCAACTGGACTAGGCCACTTCGGCTTTGCGGTGCCCGTGACGCTGCTGTAGGTGTCCCGACTTCACCACTCCATAAAGGCTGAAGATGCAGTGGAGTATGAGAGGCAAAAGATGAAGTTCTTACTGGAGATCGAGCAGTTGGAAACTCGCCACAATTATTTTAAATAGTTTGTGTTGCGAGTCCAAACTGAACATCTATCGATCTTCAATGAAGAAGAACTTTGGCCGAAAAGAGTAGTGTTGAAAGTATCGCGTACGATTAATAAATACAACACTAGTAAGTCACGTACCTATACAGACTTTACGTGCCAATAAATAGTTATAGTACCTATAGTTCATTATGTTGAGCGTATGAGCCATACATTTAAAATGCTGATTAACTTGATTATGCTGATAACTCAACCTTAATCTTTTTATCGATTTGACATTTGTAATAGTAATAAGGTAATTAATAAAAAAAAAAGTATTATATTAATTAGGTATTTCGATTCTATTCATTCTGACATTTATATTTTCCTCAATTTATTTATAGGCATTTTAATTTATTTAATTTGTAAGTTATGAACTAAGTAGTCTTAATGTATAGAATTAATCAAATTTCAGACACACTAATTGTAAATTGTTATTGAATAAACTAAATGTTTTTTTTTTATTATATTGTACGACGGGGAAGCGCTTGGCCTTCATCTCACCTGGTAACAAGTTAAGATTAGGCCGAAGGTGGAGGCGCACTTCACCCGGAATCCTCAACAAACTGAGGAACTGGCTATCTTACCTCTAACTATCATTTAATGAAATGAAATGTTAGTTTTTTAAAGCATAATTGTTACTATGGGCCGTAGACTAAGTTAAAATAAGATCTGTATTTTTTTTATTGTTGCCTGAGATCAAATATATTATTAGATATAATGGCTTATTAATTTAATTTGGTTTACGAATTTAACCATATAGACAGATTTTAAATGGTGTCCGGTAAGACGCAGTTAAAATAAAGCCTGTCTCATATCGGAACTAAGTGCGCAAGAGGACAGGCTTTATGTGCACATTTCTATAAAGTATTCCTTCAATAAATACCACTCTTGAGATCGGAACGAACGCCACAGAAAAATAAAGAGAGAATTTTGTTAACATTCACTGAACACATGAATAAAAATAACTGGAAATTTGCGATCCCCAACCCGTCTGACCATTTTGGTTATATTAGAAAATTATTTTCTATTGCCGGTAGTACATATCTTATAACGGATTAGTTCAGACTGTGGTGATGATACACACATACTCTAGTCTTGTAAAGTTCTAGGGGGCGGGGCTTACGTAGCGCTCTTGTGGTAAAGTAGCTACGAGCGTAGACCTATGAAGCTTTCGTAGTAGGTCTACGCCGATTACCTGAAGCGCATTCTGTTTTTTCTGTGATAATCATTTTGAAAGTATTGAGGCACAGTGTGTTTTTAGAACGGTTTCGCATTTCTTTAATATGAAAAAGTAAGGTAAGATAGTTGAGATCTTTCTCCTTGGGAAGTCGGAAAAAACATGGAACAAAGTTGAATAGTGCTAAATTGAAAAGCTAGTATTTTTGCTGTAAAAATTGAACTTTATGATCTGTATACTACAGCTCATATTGCATTAGAAACGGAACGGCAGTGCCAGAGGGTTGCCAGTGTCTTGGAATTTCACTATGCGACAAGATAACATATTGTTTGACGCATTTCTTCAGTCTTGAATAAAATATGTATTTGATGTAAAATAGACGTGATGTAGAGAAATTTTATGTGCTTAGTTTGAATTTTGAAGATCTTGCGGATGATATTTGTATTTGATAATAAAGCCGGCGAATTGCGAACACGCATACCGAGTGATCTGACCTTCAATCTAGGTACAAAAATTACGTTTCTTGAAAGATATTTTCATTATTTGTTGTTGTTGCGGCTATAGTAATACACCGCATCTGTGGTCTAGTGGTTCAACCCTCCAATTTCAGATCCAGAGTTCCCGGGTTCGATCCCCAGGGGGAGTACAATATTGTGCTTTGTTTGGTTGGTGGTAGGACTTGGTTTAAGTCCGCCAGGCTAGCTACCACCATCTTCCCTAATTCTGTCGTCATAACAACAATTCTTAAATTGTTGTACTCCGGCATTTAGAGGTAAGATAGCAAGTTCCTCAGTTTATTGAGGATTCCGGGTGAAGTGCGCTTCCACCTGAAGGTGGAAGCGCACTTCACCCGGAATCTTATCATAACTTGAAAAATAAGGTGAGATGAAGACTATCTACGTATGGTTCATGTGATACAGCTCGCTAACAGACAGACGGACGAATGGACGGACGGACAGCTAAGGCTCAGCAATAGGGTCCCGATGGTACCCTTTGGGTACGGAGCTCAAAAAATAACCGTTTAAAGAAAGAAAGTCTACGAAGTCTTAGCTTTACGATGTCTTTTCTTCGGCCTTTTAGTTCTAGTGTAACTTCTATCACGAAGTATTTTCATAGACCATCATAAAGTTTGAAAGAATCTCGCAACGAGAAGTCGATACAATCACACGTTAAGGATCGCAACCTTCGATTTGAAACTTGCGCTGATATAGTTGTTTGTGCAGTTTGACTTCTTTTGATGTTGCATTAAATTAATAAAAAAATGAAAAAGTTTTTTGAACTAAAAGCGTAATGGGTAGGGTACATGAGAAACAGAGATGACTGCTATTGTTTTATTTTGTTGATTGTTTTTTTAATAAGGCTTCAATGAAATCTAATAACGGCGTTACGACTTTAGAAGCGACCTCTCCAACTAAATCCACGGATGTTCTAAAAGTCGACTAAGGGAGCTTATGAATAAGCAAAGTACAGGAGTCAATTATCTATTGACCTTGGGTCCGTGGGGAGCCGGTGCCCTCCGGGCTTTCAAAAATCTTGCGGGGCTTTTGATTGAGGCGACACGTGACCCAAGGGCTGGCTCTTATTTATTAATTAGCATAGCTATTCAGCGTGGCAATGCAGCCAGTGTCTTGGGTACGCTTCCGTCTGGTACTGGTCTGGAACAGTTGAGTTACCTATAGGCCGTTTGTACGGTCCTTAGGTAATCTGAATGATTCCTTTGTACATAGTTAGTTTAATTGTACTTTTTATTGAATAAATGTTATAAAAAAAATATATATCTACTCATCGATTTATTTTCATGACGTATATTTTTTTTAATCCATCCCCCACATCTTTTATCTACTAAACTAACATATGCGGTTTAGTTTGGTAAGTATGTAGGTCTTTTGAACTTTATCTCAACTCAAACATCCATTACAAAATTTTGCTAGAATTTTATTGAGCGCAGTAAAAGCGTTCCCGTGTATCAAAGTTAGTTGTCTTTTAAACTTCAGATCAGGTGAGACTAGCCTGGCAGATCTTGATTTGTAGCGTAGGGCTGTGTGTGCACTTTTGACTGTTTTCGAATATATTATTTTTGAAATAAAATCTTCATTATGTTGGGCATTTTTTGAGATGGGAAAAAACATTGAACTCGCGAAACCTTACCGACACAATTTTTGACACATTTGACTTTTGACACATTGTCACGTTATCTTTACGATCCTAAAAGGTAGCTACGGGTACCTTTCGAAGAGTTTATGAGATGAATTTATGAGATGGGAAAAAAAACCATTTAACTCGCGACACCTTACTGACACCACTTTTGACACATTCGCATTAAACACGTTGTCACGTTATCTTTACGATCCTAAAAGATACGGGTTAGGACCGTTCGAAGATTGCTAGCCTAAAGTCAGACGTTGAAAGTCGTAGGTAACAAGTATCTATCAACGCCAGTTCTAAGTAGTCATTGTATCAGTTGTGTTACACAAACAACCCTCATTTATAAATATCGCGACCAACGCGACAACATTAAGATTCAAGTACTAATAATCTTAGCTGTTCTCTTCAGCAAAGATCGTCAAACTTCAAGTTTTCACTTTTGTCGGCACTCCCGGAGTGCCACTATTCCATGTCACTCACCCAAAGTACGTATACTTATATAGATATTGCGTGCGAAATTTCAAGTGGCATATTAATCACATCTGAAATCATCTGAAATCTCTGAAAATTTGGTGTTATTCAAATAAATCTAATATTCCAATGGTTTTTAACCGCCTCTGCGGTCTAGTGGTTCAACCCACCGATTTAGATCCAGAGGTCTCGGGTTCGCTTCCAGGGGAGGACAATATACTGGGCTTGTTTTGGTTGGTGGTAGGACTTTATTTAAGTCCGCCCGGCTAGCTACCAAACTTACCTAATTCTGTTGCCATAACAATAATTCTAAAATTGTTGTGTTCCGGCATTTAGAGGAAGGATAGTCAGTTCCTCAGTTTGTTGTGGATTCGGAGTGAAGTGCGCTTCCACCTTCGGCTTTATCATAACTTGAAAATCAGGTGAGATGAAGGTCAAGCACCTCCCCATCGTTCTATTAGAAACAAAAAAATACAATTTTACAGAATCATCATCATTCCGTTCTTTAGAGGGTCTTAGTTCGTGGGTACAACTGCTAGTAGCTGTCATGATAGGGATGTGAGATTATTAGGGCGGCTCATAAAATCTGACTCCAGGCCTGGAGTTACCGGTTCAAACAAAATTGAACCTTTTACAACTTTATTTAAGACTTATGTTTCTACGTAAAGATTTATTAAACAAAATGTACAATTAAACTATCTTTGTCAAAGGAATCAGTCGGGTTACCTGAATACCATTACAAACGGCCTATAGGTAACTCAACTGTTCCAGACCAGTTCCAGACGGAAGGGTGCCCAAAACACTGGCTGCATTGCTACACTGAATAGCTATGCTAATTCACTGGTCTAAATAAGAGCCAGCCCTTGGGTCACGTGTTGCCCCAAAAAGCCCCGCAAGATTTTTTAAACCCCGGAGGGCACCGGCTCCCCACGGACCCAAGGTCTCGACCCCAAAAGGCTCTGTCGAGACCACTATATTTGCGCCTTTTGTGATCCTCCGCCGGATCAGCCACCGCACCAGCCCTAACTGATGTCCCAGTTAGGGCTGATGATGAGATGAGATGGCGCAAGAGTGTCGACGCTGGTAGCGTCCCACACCAAAGGCCATTTCCCAATGCTGTTTGTAACAACAACATAGAATTGACTTGCAAGGTATTGTCTACCGTCATCGAGACCGTCAAGATCGGTTCCAGCTGAAAGGCTTCTGTCAACGTTCATTAAAGTTTCAATTGTTATTCAATTCTGAACGGGACAATTTCAATGAAAATCCAACGGGTCCTTAATTAACTTTCATAATCAATGTCGGCCTAATTTTCAACAGACTGCTGGTGCCTATCGAGAGATTAACATTTCGTGGACCAGCCAAGTTGGATTTCGAATACGAATTTAAAATTCGAAACATAATTTGTTTGTTCTGCGTGTGGGTATTATGTGCGACAAAAAATGTAAACAAGTATTAAATCCGTAATCTTGTTCCCATATTGCTTAGTTTGGGACTAGATGGCGCAGTGTGAAATTAATTTTCTGTAAAATGTATTTATTAATAGTAACTATTAAAGTTTTTTTTTAAAATTTTACGACTGGTAAGCACTTGGCCTACATCTCACCTGGTTAAACAAGTTGAGATAAGGCCGAAGGTGGAGGCGCACGGCACCCGGAAACTATAGTAGGTATAATAAAATATGTGTAGTTCTGACTAATCGATCTGTCTAATAATCAACGCACAGACAAAACTATACTTTTGAGTGTGGGTTGCACTAAGAAAGGATATTGAGATGAATTTCATAGGCCGGCAGGTAAAAGGTTCCGTGGAGTAGTAAGTGCGCGAGGCAGTAACAGCGGCATCCTGCAGATGTTTGTCGCACGAGCGGACTGATGCCCAATCCAAAACAGGTGGAACACAGAAAAAAACAGGTTAATTTTAATTTAGTTTTATCATATATATTTAATTCAATCATGTTCAATTCAAGGCCGTTTGTCACGGTCTTTAGTAATCTGACTGATTCCTTTGTACAGAGTTAGTTTAATCGTACATTTTATTTATTAAATAAATAAATATTTAAAATAAATTATACATATTTAATATATTAGCTAGGTATATATATCAGCAAAACTCCATGACAATAAGTATACGTAAAATACAAAGGCATACATATTTTAACGTCATATGAAATTACAGAGCAGTATACATAGCAGTACCTAGCTATAAGTATGTTATTTCACTAACTTTTAATTCAAATTTAAAGAATACATAAATATTAAAAAAAAATCAGAACATAACCTACCTCTCCCTGGTACCTAAAAACCATGAGTATAGAGTATAGGGCATCTACCGAAAGTAACTCTGACATGTAATTAAATATTTTTTTAATTCTAATGTTAATTTTAATTTTTTTATTAATGTATATCTGATATAAATGATTAAATAATAAAAATAATAATAAAAAGTACATGTTCTGAACATTAATTTGCTTGCACCTTGGTGAAAAGGCCGCCCAGTGTTTTGTGACCAGTGTAGCTTAGATAGTGTTTTGTGTATCTGAATTTTATGGATTTTGTAAGTGGCGAACAATAAAGAGTTATATACCTATCTATCAGTTGCTGCATGCTATAATAACTATTTTCATATTGTTTTCGTGCTCATACTGTTTATATAAAAAAAAGAAAACGCTCAAAACAAAAATCTAATTGAAAGTCCTCTACCGTGGACTGTCGCTAATCTAATCATGCAGCTCGCGGCACTACAAAAAAACTAGTTGTTCATATACAAGCGTTCTTTTCCCTTTTTTTTAACTGTTATGTTTGCGTATATGTCTATGTCAATACATGTGTGATACTTATAATCTAAACGAATAAATATTATTCAGCATGTTATTATAAAATTATGCCAAAATTTCTGAGCGGTTTGGGCTGATAACGTTCAAAACCAGGCATATCAAAATAATATTTTATTATCCGGCAGCAATTTTGATGTAAAATTACTTAGTACAGCGATTCTCATGCAGATTTCGTATTCGAATTCCGATTTATCTGCCGCTACAGCTTAGAAAATGTTTAAGCCGTTTTAGTGAGGAATGTAGCAATGTAAGTTATTCGGATTTAAAATTAAATACCCTCCTATTTCTGCTTAGGACATTTCCTCCATGTGTTGTTCGCTGTATTTCGTTTGTTGTTTGGATTTTAATAAAGCCCCGTCGCCTTTTCTTCTGTTTGTGCTAGGCAGAAATATTTGCTGTGCTCTCTAGAATAATGTATTCACAACATTTCAAATATTTACGTAAGTTTATCAAACTGCAAAATTATTTTTAATCCCAAAAAAAGTCTATTTAATTTTGCAAATAAAGTATAATACATACATACCTAGCCTCATAGCTCAGTTGGTAGTAGCTCTGATTTCGGCGCTGTAGGTTGTGGGTTCGATTCCCACCCAGAACAAACATTTGAGTTATGAATATAGATTGTTCTGTGTTTGGGTGTTGTATTATATGATTAGTATGTATTTACAAAAAAAGTATATAATTATTCTATCCGTAATCTAGTGCCCATATTACAAGCTATGCTTAGTTTGGGGCTAGATGGCGTTGTGTGAAATTAATGTCCTGTAATATTTATACCTTATTTTATATAATTTTGGGAAACGGTAATGGGTTTTCATTTTAATATGATTTGACTGCAAAAGGCAGTGTGGGGTCAGTAAATAATAATACTGAGCGCAGCCGCGTCATATTATCTATTATTGTCATGCTGTGTGATAATGTTAATCGCAGGCTTGTCATAAGTATTATTATGGACGAGTTTTATTATCTTGTAACCTTGCACTCAGATTGTATACCTACTCATACATCGTTTTGTATTAAATGAATATCCAACAGCTTATTTGTTTACTTTACAACCAAACAGTCACCTCCCGTATGGTCTAGTGGCTAGGATACCTGGCTTTCACCCAGGAGGCTCGGGTTCGATTCCCGGTACGGGAAACTTTTTGCTTTTCGGACGAATACATTTTTTTACAAATTAATTTCTTTTAACCATAGATTTAGAATATAAATCTATGCTTTTACCTAAGTTGTTCCGTCATTGTGCTTCTAATAACCAATGCCTAGTGGACCAATTACGGAATTAAGTATCGCGGTTCCGCAACAATAATCCTGATTTTACGACCGCTTCGTGCGTCGACAACAGATTCTAATGTCATAACGATATTTGACGGGATTAAAATCGATGGATCCTGTTGCTACTTTTTGATTTTGAGCAATTCGCATATCGTGCCATTCTGTTTTGTTAATAATGTTTGCAGAAACAGTAGCATACTTAATCAAAAGTTCAAAGTTAAATCTTTCTCTGATTCACGGGTGTTGTATACAGAATGAATACAATCACTCAGTGTGGTTTGGAAAGAGCTCTGCTTGGTGTTTCTCTCAAGGATAAAATGAGGATTGAGGTCATCCGACAGACAACCAAGGTTGTCGACATAGCTCAGAGTTAGCAGGCTGAAGAGAGTGGGCGGGCCATTTTTGTCGAGCGACCGACAACTTAAGAGTATTACAGCCCCTTGTAAAAGGTCTCGTCCGGGAAATCCTACCACCATACCTATTTCAGCCGCCAAGCAGCATTGCTGTGTTCTGGTCTGAAAGGTATGGTTGCTTGCTGGTTAGCGGGAACGCGAGGCATTGCGCCCGTCAACTTTAAACCTCGAGTTGACGGGCGCAATGCAGTACCGTGTATGTTCTTTGTGGATGTGACCTACGGCTTTGTTATAGGCAAGAGATGCACTTAACATTGGGAGGGCTAGAGAGTGCTAGTTGAATAAAAAAAAAACAATGAGTCCTTCAGTGGAGACCACGTGACCTATGGTCATGGAATATATTTAAAATATATGATTATATATTTAATAAGTCCTAATATTTTTATTTACACATTTACATTCTATTAACTTATATTAAATAACAAATTAGTCATTAAATAAAAGTCCTAATATTGAATATTTCATTATAACACAACCAGCTTGAGAGCGATACTAAGTCCTATAGCCACTTGGGCAATCACATTTAGAGGGTTTGTTTGTATTTGTGCCAAAACGTGTATTAGGACGAAGATTTTGAAAATTCAGGTTCAAATTTTTCTTTAAAAATGTGTTGTATCAATCTCTAAAACCGTGTACGATAAATGTTCCAAATGAACAGTAAATAATCCTAAGATAAAGTAAGTAAATACGATGTCATTGATTCATAAAATATTATTGATAGTTTTAATAGCTTATAGCACGCACTAGCTAATTTATTTATCAGCACTACGCGAATGAAGTCACTGGCATGGGCAATATAAACCTCACACATATAAACTCTAGAATAAAAGCCCTTTCGTGCACCGTCTTAGTTACCTTCATGTTTAAATGTAACAAGTACAAAACCAGTTCAAAGGTAAAAAAAACTTGAGTTTATTGTTTTTTTTTATAAGGCCATAAAACCCGTTATGCCTTACCAGGGAGCTGTTAAGTTGATTAAATCACTGTATGCAAGACGGACATTTATTTAAATAATTCGCTCGAATCTAATCAGGCAAGTGTTTTTAAATGCTTACGAGAGTTAGGAGTTGTACTTTGAAGCAGACCAGCGGTTTTATATGTTTTTCAATGATGGGTTGGCTCTTGACCCTTGGGCTTGTCTCGCTCTAGGTCAGAGTAAGGTCAGGACTACGATGGAGTTAGTTTTGCGGGAAAGCACTGGGTCTCCCACGCACTTCGGCAGAAGGGGAGTCGCTAGACAGGTGAACTTTTACAGATCCAACCACCATTGTTGTGATCAATCAGTATCATGTACCTATATCTGCGGAGTGTTGGCACTGGTGTCCTGTAGTACAGGTTCACCACACCTATTTCAGCCGCCAAGCAGCATTGCTGTGTTCCAGGTTGATCTAGTATGGCGGCGAATGAAATTACGGACACGCGAGGCATCTTTATGCCTCAAGCAGACGCAATGCAGTGCCGTGTTGGCTATGTTCTTTGTGGATGAAACCTACGCAGTAAGGCTTTGTTAACGGTAAGAGATGACATCAAGTGGGCTACTTGCTTGTTCCGACTCCAAGTTACCAGGCACCAGTCTCTTCCAAAACAGGTTAGTGACACTACCACCTAACATTGTTGTCATATATGATTTCTTCCATTATTTATTTATTTTAGTTTATTTTTCTTTCTTTGTATGTAATTATTTCGCTACATTTGTTTTATTTGGTTTCAATCGGAAATGCAGGCATTTTAATTGATACCGAACACAACACAACCGAAACAACTCGGGACATCGCGCGCCTATGCGTCGTATGGTCGAGTCCAATAATAATTAATTTGAGATCTAGATATATTTGTATGTTTTATAACTACTTTGTCAAGTTGACCTAAGATAGTTTAATTGTATATTAGGGATAGGCAAGCGTTTGCCCACGAGCTCTCTTGAAAACCAAGTCAAAATGTGACCTAAGATGAAGCACGCTTATCTAAAGTAAACCTATTCATTTGAAGGATTCACTCTGGCAGTGAAACTCCCATGTTGTAGGTGATTGGGCAACACAGACTCAGGCTAAGCGTTCCACGACCTTTCGACAATGAACAAGGAATCGTTGATCGTTGAAGCCTCAACGATCTCAGCATTGCAAATGTTTCTCTTGGCTGTCCTCTCATATTTTTCTAGATTGTGCTGGTGCAGAATAATAATCCAGAAACACAGACGCAGGCAACAAGCTAAACTCCGCGTTTTTAACGCTCGTTCACAACAAACTAATTATTGTTACCAGTTTATAGCCTTCACTACGGAGGACTCGTCGACTGAAATTAATTTGAAGTATAGAAGCCAGAGTGATATTAGCAAGGCCAGAATTACCTTGCTCGCTGTTTAACTGTTTACAGCTGAAAGTCAAACAATTGCTTTGATGGAATTGAGGGATGCAAATAATTACCTACGGACTTATGCGGAACTCTAAAGTTTAATGTTTCTCTTTGCGTTATTGTTTCGGAAACAAAAGTAGTGTATTTCGTACAATATCATGCGACTATTATGTTGACTTTCCAAAATGTTGACCTCCGATTACGTTATTACGTGGACAACCACCACGCTTTAACTGCCTCTATGGTTTAGGGGGTTGCCCACCGATATCAGATCCAGATAGGTGCCGGGTTTGATCCCCAGGAATGTACCACATTGTGCTTGGTTTGGTTGGTGGTAGGATGTTTGTTTAAGTCCACTTGGATAGCTACCATCTTACCTAAGTCTGTCGTCATAACAACAATTTCAAACTGTTGTATTCCGGCATTTAGAGGTAAGATAACCAGTTCCTCGGATTGTTGAAGATTCCGGGTGAAGTGCGCCTCCACCTTCGGCTTTATTTTAACTTGTTCCAGGTGAGATGAAGGCCCAGCGCTTCCCCGTCGTAGAATCAATAATAAATAAGAACGTCGAATTTTTGTACCTTTTGCATTGCGTCGACATCCTATAACGTTGAATTCCTAAAATGTTCAACATTCTGTAACGTTTTTTGTTACATAGTTTTAAATTCTACAACGAGGTAGCGTTTGACCTTCATCATCCATATATTCATCCACTTCATTCCCAACTTAAAGAAAAATCACTTGCCAATTTTTTACAATCTTAACTTAAAAGATGCAGAACAATATTTTAGTATACATTTCAAAATACAACATCCTATTAAAATATGGAGTCGTCTTTCATTTTGCCACTACCTACACACTTTTACTGCGATCACCAATACACCTGCTACAACCTTCCAGTATTGACGCTTCCGAAAGCAACGCAAAAATCATTCATTTTACGAATCCACACATACAAAACTCAAGAACCTTTTCAGAAATAGAACCGCACACAAAGCTCGCTCTGAAATTATTCGACATATTGTCTCACAGCGATATTTACTTCGGGTGAGTGACCAGAACAAGCGGGCACGGTATGTTTATTGCAAACTAGGTATTACTCGCGGCTTCGCCTGGATGGTATACAGATGAAAGGTATACAAATAATACAAATACAAATAATTTATTTCACTTAATCTAACATACATACATGTTTCATGGTTTGATACCCTCTTTTAAGTATGAAAATATCTGTGTTAGAGAGTCCCGCTCTTCCGTAATTTTTAAATTAAGTTAAAATGATAACAAAAGAAAACTTAATCAATGAAAAATACATATATATATATAATATCCAAAGCTTAAAACAAAATATGTGTGTGATGGTGTGTGTGATGGTGTGTGTGTGTGTGTGTGTGTGTGTGTGTGTGTGTGTGGTGTTTATTATGAAATAATTTCCAGGAGTTTTTCAGTTTCCTCGTAGTTATGTGTTAATAGCCATTCAGAGTTTTTTTGCATTTATAATTGTTTAGAGAGTAGATACTTAAAGTTCTATTAATACTGTTGTAGAGGTAAGCAGATTGCGTGGCATACTGCCGCGATGCAAACTGTGACCGAGCAGCTATTGTAAAATGAAAGTTGCCAATTACCTCCTGCCTACATCCAGGGGCCCTAACCACAACGTCTTAGAGCATTCTCGTTTTGATCTTACAGTACATTTGTCTCATTTTTTCTACACCGTGTAGATAGTGACAAAAGTAAAGTAAGACGAGAATGCTATAACAGGTCGTACCCCCTGGTATGCCTGTGGAAAATTCCTTCCCCATTATATTTTTGCACTCTTTTCCTCGCGAAGTGTTTTTTTTACACAACTTGGGGACGAATAAAATGACGCAAAAAGTAAGCAGCCCATCTGATGAGTGCATCTCTTGCCTACGGCAAAGCCTTACTGCGTAGGTCACATCCACAAACGACATGACCTTTTCAGCACTGTATTGCGCCCGTCTACTTGAGACATAAAAGTGTTAAGCCATACACCCGTAATTTCAACGGCTCATCAAACCGGAATGCTGCTTGGCGGCCGAAATAGGTACGATGGTAGTACTTCCACGGACGAGCCCTTTCTAAAAGAGCTCTCTTGAATTGAGTGGAATGCCTACCTGATACATGTTTCCCAGATTTTAGGTACAACAAGGCAGTCTATAAGTCAAGTGTTTATGTCAAGTGTGAAAAGGTTCCTTCTAGGTTCGCGTGCGCTAGGTATTGAACTATAATTAGTGTAGGATGGATCAGTGCTTATTATCAGGTAGGACAGCAGACCTACAGCCTATCTACTAATATAAATATCTCTAAATGCGGGTTTTTTGTGTACCGTTCTAGTGTTTGTGTGGATCCGACTCACACTTGACCGGTTTTTAGTATTTGTTGTCATATGGGTACAGTAAAGACTACAAATTACACAAAGTTATAGTTTTGTAGTTTTCACCATTTAAATAAAACCCAATAATAGTGTACGTTTTCAATAATATAAAAGAATATTAAAAATTAAATTGAAATACAAAAATTACTAATTTATGTATGGTACGTACCTACGGAACTTAAAAAATCAACAACAAAATTCATGTATTCCTTATGGCGTTATTAAGAAGTGACAAACATCCAAACACTCCACATCCGAACATCGTAGGATAAGATTTTAAATTTAAATCCGCTGAATGGGATTCGTCTGGATGCGGTGCGAATGGTCATCTGAGTCCTCGTACTTGGAATAAGTCGACGACTTTTGCGGGTATAAAACTTAATTTTCTTGTGTAAAAGTGTCCAACCCTAATGTCCAACGTTGGACATTAATGGTATGTTGATGTGTGTAAACATTTTTATGATGAATGGATAACATATACGCTAGTAAAAACGGTCTGCTAATTAAAGAGGGCTTGGTCAGTATGCACGAGAACTATCTTGAATTCTTCAAGTCCAGAGTGAATAGGTTCCTCTAGACAAACGTGATCAATGTTAGGCCACATCTTTATTTTTCAAGTCAGCTGGTGGTTAAATGCTTCCCGATAAAAAAAAGTCACAAATGTATTGCCAGCAAACAAAGTGAATTAAAAAGCAAGGTGCTTCGGGGTAAAAAAAAATACTTAACGTGTACTGACGTACTCTGCCAATAGTTCGAGGTAGATGCTGTTAAAATAACTTTAAGCTGATGTTTGTTGCTGGTTGCTTTTACCAAATATTCAAAAACACCCTTAATTACTTACCTTCACAAATAGCAATTTTTTTTAAATAGTAATTAAACTAAAGAAACTAGCAGAAGGTCCTTTTAAATTTACTTTTATATTGTTTCGGCACAAATTTGGTTGGTGGCAGATAGTAATTAAACATTTTTTTATCCAAATAAAATAAAACAATTTTACATCCAAAATATGATTGAGAAAGTTGTGTAAATATACATGGCTGTATTATTTCGTGATTGGAATAAAAATGAACAAGATGGCTGAAATGATGTTGCCAACATGACTACTAGAATCACCTACTTATTATTGGTGTTTCCAACATCACCTACCATTGAAGGGCGATATAGGAACCCAGCGATAGATCATACGATTAAACCTAAACTCAACTAACCCTTTTGATGTTAACTGAGCAATATTTTATTAGATTTGTTGTAAAACTACCTTTAATTTAACATCATATAAGATATAAGATAAGTAGGTATGTCTTTACAAAAATAAGTATTTAAGTATTCTATCCGTAATCTTGTTCCCACATTTCAAGCTATGCTTACTTCGGGGCTAGATGGCGCTGTGTGAAATGAATGTCCTGTAATATTTATTTATTTTATCCTTTGTATTTTCGATACATTTGTTCTCCGATTCCTGTATTTCGTTCATATCTTTGAACGAATTGGTTTATAAATCACAAATAAACCCCTATCTTGGCCCAGTTTCAACGCTCTAACCATGTGATCACAATCACTGGTGTCAAAAGTCTTCGCGGTTTTGCCCATTTGGCACTGCCGATGTTTCCGAAAATCGTATTCAGGAATCACTAGATAAAGAAAAAATGAAAGAAGTGGATACTGCATTGACGGCTCTTAAGTTAATGGACAATAAAATATATTGTGCCGACCTGGAACGAGATTAGATAAAGAAGAAGAGGAAGAAGATGAACAAGATGATTGTGATTCATGAAAAAAAAAATGTTATAATATCTCAATAGAATATTTAAGCTAGCTACACTTCATATTTTGACAGATAAACTAATAATGAGATAAAAATGCTTTTGAATGCAGATACGATTTAACGGATAAGTGAATGGTCAATAAAAACATGTTTTGCCGATCGATAGCGAGATTAAAGATGATGATGATAATGAGTAGATAAGCTAAAAAAAAATATATGCAAGCTTCACTTACCTAAATATTTTCTTATTCACTTTTCATTGCAGTACCTATTCACATACCTATTCAAATAAAACCGGTTTCTTCAGACTGTTTCGTAAAATCCACAGAGAGTCAAGACCAGACTGTTTTTTTGCTGGTTTTACTCCTATTCTTCATATTGTATAATTAGTATGTATTTACAAAAAAAAGTATAATGTATCACAGTATTATTTTGATTGACTAGATGGCGCTGTGTGAAATAAATGACCTGTGTACCTAACTGTATTTTTCAGAAAATTTACTTGTCTTTTGACAATCTTCACTCCTTGAAGAAAACAACTATCCAGAACACCACGCAACAGCTTCGGTGTATAATCGAACACCTTTACTGCGATCTCCAATTCTTCCTATTCTTCTAATCTCTAATCCTCTCTGCAAATTCCTCCACTTTTGGAAGAGGCTCTGTCCAGCAGTGAAATTTAATGGGCTGTTAAAGAAGAAGAATTATAGGTGTCGGATTGAAATAAGTTATCCCACCTGAAATCAGAATTGAAATGTTGGCAGAACTAATTAATCAGCCTCTAAACATAAAAGTTTTCGGCTACGCACTTGGCTGATCCGCATGAAATAGTAGGTAAAGTTTTATTGTTCAAATTTGCAGATGAATCGGGCCTATATTTATCAAAGATCACAGTGCAAGAATTTGTTAAAATAATAAAATCAACTTAAAAAAAATGTTGCTTGATTAAACGGACAAAGCATTGATTCAGTCTCAGGACAATGAAGTTAATGAAGTTATTCACGCATTGAATGTTTGGTTTAAAACAAATTAGAAACGGCTGTTGGCAAGTACCTACTCACAATATAATCTATGATGTTTTTAGCGTACCTACAAGCTACGAGTGTGAACTACAAGTTACGTGTGTAAACTGCAAGTTACGAGTGTAAACTACCTATAAGCTACGAGTGTAAACTACACAAGATTTGAGTGTATTTTTTTTTATTGTACGATGGAGAATTGCTTGGCCTTTATCTCACCTGGTAACAAGTTGAGATAAGGCCGAAGGTGGAGGCGCACTTAACCCGAAATCCTCAATTATTTGAGGAACTGGTTATCGTAACTCTAAATACCGGAACAGAATTAGGTAAGATGGTGGTAGCTAGTCAGGCGGACATAAACAAAATTCTACCACCAACCAAACCAAGCATAATTTTGCTCCCTCTCGGGATCGGGGAAGCTGGGATACCTCTGGATCTGATATCGGTTGGTTGAACCACTAGATCACAGAGGCGGTTAAAGTTAAGAGTGTAAACTACAAGTGGACGAGAGAGTGACTTTTCCCACTCGATGTCGCCTTTGATCACTAATCAGAAATAGTTGATATTTTGATGCTTACTTTCAAGTCTAACAGAAAACATCACAATCCTTTTCAAGCACACTAAGGGAACGGAAGACTTATCAAATTTAGACCACGTATAGGTCCACAAACAGTACAAAGTTACTTAGAAGCCAATTGACCAATTTTCAATCATAGTGAGAGGGAAATTGAAGGTACACCCTAGTAGGTAGGTACATTAGCATGGGTATGACCTACGTGTGTATTTTCGTCTCCGCAGTGATGATGGGAGAGGAACCGCGCCCGCTGAAGTGCGTGTGCAGTAGCACCGACGTGCGCTCGTGGAGTGGCACGAGCGGTTCGATGAATCGCAAAGCTCGCGCCAAAGCGTCGTCACGGCCATTGCACCTAACTTCGAAGCCTGGCTGGAAAAGGAGCACAAAAGGAATAGGCACATCACCTATCGCCGGCGCGGCGCTGGTAAAGGTCGCCCCGCACTGATTGCTTCATGAGGGGCTTGGGCGGTACCCCCTGCCGAACAGGGGCGTTTCGGATCTGCGTGGGTGGTTGGAACGAGGGCTTCGACTGGTCAGTAGCGGACCCCGGGAGGACGGCTGGCACATTGTAGCATGTGCAGCTGTAGCACCACGAGTGCTAGAGGCGACTTTGGGTGCCGTTCCCGGGACGTGCTTTTTAAGGTGATATGCGATGTGCAAATGTTCTACTGAGAGTTGTCGGAGCCCCTTGACATGCATCGAGGCCGGCCACCGGGGTGCTTTTTGTGAGTCGACGAGTCCGTCATCTTCACACTACTCTTTCGCATCCCTCGGTGCGTTAGGGTGTCTGCAAACAGATTTCCCCCCGTTAAAAAACGGGTAAGACCTACGCAGTAAGGCGTTACAGGTATAAACTGGACTCATCAGACTTGCTTGTTCCGTATCCATGTTATTTAAAAACTCGTTTATTTCACCATCTTTCTTGCATAAGGTGAAAAAAAAGCTAGGAATGACAATCTGTATTGTCATTCTTCTTACATTACTGAGCAATATACTTAGGATTTTTTGGTTCGTTTAGGGTAATAAAATAGGAATCATATAGAAGAAGAAATTTAAGTTGTTTTTCTGGTGTTATCTGAGCTAGGCGAATCAAAATACTCAAGTCATTAATAACTGCGTGAGTAATAGACTGGCAGCTTTCTACGCACGTTTTTCATTAAACTCTCAAGAGAGGGGATTTGCACAAATCAATGGCAGCCAGCAATGGAAATTAAGCGCTGAATTATCGCCACTGAGGCTTTTGTAGGGTCGAGGTTACGTTTGTGTTTATTTGAACTAACAAACAATATTTTATTCATACAGAAACATTTGTAACTATTTACAAGGAAAGCAGTTGGATTACCCAAGTTAGAGATAAATGGTCTCTTAGTAGCTGAACTGACCCGGACCAGTTGGATACAGTCTACATAGTCTTTGACTGGAGTACCAGACGTAAGCATGCCCAAAACACTGGCAGCCTTGCCACATTGAATAGCTATGCTGATTTGATGGCCTAAAAAAAGAGCCTACTTGCCACGAAACGTTGGTTTTCGCTCTCCAGTACAAACATAGTTTGACGGCAAATTTAGCGGGAAATTGTTCAAAAACTTCGTTTGTATGGGAGAGCGGCTCTATACCCCCTAGCCCTAAGCAAAAATTCACTTTTCTTTTGTTGTTGACGCCTGCAGAAAGTTATACAGTATTGTTTGTATTTTCTCTGCTATGTAGGAAACGATGAAACAATAGTCTATTCAAATTTCTAAATTAAAAAATGGTGGGGATGGCTTGAATAGGCCATCATAATTTCGGCACATTTCTGGAAAACCAGGGGACAGCGTCACATCATTACTTACCTCCTCATTTCTATGACTATGACATAAATTTATTTATTAACAAGCCTCATAGCTCAGTTGGTAGTAACTCTGCCTTCCATACTGTAGGCTGTGGGTTCGAGTCCCACCCGGGATAAACATTTGTGTGATGAATATAACAACTGGCGTGTACAAGATAGACTGCAGTTGCGGCCGTTCATACATTGGACAAACCAAACGCACTATAGCCGAACGCGTGAAAGAACACATAGCAGCTGTAAAGAACCGCCAGGTGAATAAGTCTGCGATAGCGTAACACCTATTAGTGGACTCAGGGCCAAATCATTGGATCGAACTGCACAAACCCAAGATTCTGTCCAATAAATTATCATAGAAGAATGGTTCGTGAGGCGATTGAGATTAGAAAGTACCCAAATTTCAATCGCGAAGACGGCTATAGACTCTCAGCTTCTTGGAACCCGATCATTAATAGGTGTTTTCGCCGTGACGATACATCGCAGTGCGAGGATGTAGTGAGTGTTGCGTGCCGCAGTGT
Source organism: Venusia cambrica (assembly GCA_951394065.1). Lineage (NCBI taxonomy): Eukaryota > Metazoa > Arthropoda > Insecta > Lepidoptera > Geometridae > Venusia > Venusia cambrica. The sequence continues at coordinate 14,508,449 of OX596035.1, forward strand.
GAACACTGACTCATCTGTTTCCAATAAACAAGTGAGGGTAGTTGGAGAAACTACCTCTCAACGACAACGACAGTAGCAGTACTTCAGTCTACCCGTGACCGCGGCCGTTGTAACACGGTCGAAACTGTCGGGAATATAAAAAGGTACGCGATGAAGACCCGTTTTTGTTCTTAATTATGATGAATATGTCTGTTCTGTGTTTGGGTGTTGTATCATATAGTACGTATGTATTTACAAAAAGTATTTAAGTATTCTATCCGTAATCTAGTTCCCATATTACAAGCTATGCTTAAGCTTGGGGCTAGGTGGCACTGTGGAAAATTAATGTCCTGTAATGTCCTGTCCCATAATATTTATATTTCAAAGACGGAAAATCACGCCACACTGGGTCAATTACCATTTTTTTAAAATATAAATGTAAGCGCCGTGTCGTCTAGATTGACTTGTATAGAATCGATCTTCCTGTAAACTTATAATGCATGAACTATAAAGTCAGGAGATGAGGGCCTGGAGCTTAAGATTCGTAAGAGCAAAACATACGTTTCTTATTTGATGAGGACTCTAAACATTGCGTTTTTAGTATACCTATTTTAGTAGCTAGGTAAACAAGTATATTTAAAAAAAAATACTTTAACTAGCTATAGGGTTACGCTTCGAAATAGACGAATGGTTAACGAAGTTTAAGAACCGTTGCTACCGTTTGGGTACGGGACCCTAAATTCGAATGAAAGGATAGGTTGTGTGAACATTTATTTGCTCCAAATAACAAGCTTTCAAAAAAGGTTTAACAATTTTAACGTGCTGGTACTAAATGACGTTTTGCTTATGACTGTAGACAATAATTATAAAATGTTTTCAAATGGTTTCAGCGAAAGAACGTGTGTCAAAATGACGATCATCCGAACAACGGATCGAACTACGGGCACGTAGGTACATCGTTGAAGGGAAATGTGCGATCCATCACACGTTATTCCGGGCTTCGGTTTTGAAAGTAGACCTCCTGAAATCCTGAATATGATACAGTTTAAAATAGACCAGAACAAATTACAAAGTTCGATGAACATCCATCAACAAATTACAGTAAACAAATTTTAATGGCGAATATTGGTAAGGATGTATTTCTCGCGCTCACGGTGGTTAACGAGCCACAATAAGTTCGGTAATAAATACCCACTATTATATTAGGTCCTTACATATGAAATTGGCGTTTTGTATGGGAGGAACATAAAGGCAATTTTTTCATATTAAAATATATTTTATTAATCAAAGTATGTACCATTGCTATCTATACACTTTTGCCATCTTATAGGTAGTTCATTGATCCCTTTACTAAAAAAACCATTCGGACGGGATCAATGAAATCTTTGAAAGCGGTTTGGACTGCCTCATCGGAATTGAATTTTTTTCCTTGCAAGAAGTTATCCAAATTTCGAAAAAAATGGTAATCTGTTGGAGCAAGGTCCGGAGAGTACGGTGGATGTCTTAGACATTCCAATTGAAGCTCCTCTAATTTGGTAGTCGTCTGTTGGGCCGTGTGTGGTCTAGCGTTGTCTTGAAGCAGCAGTGGCGTAGAGCGATTGAAAAGTCTCGGTTGTTTAATAGCGAGCTTTTCCATCATGGTTTGCAGTTGCTGACAATAGACATCAGCCGTAATCGTCTGACCAGATTTAAGAAAGCTATAGTGTACGACACCGGCACTAGTCCACCAAACGCTTACAAGTAACTTTTTTTGAGTCAATTTTCGCTTGGGGCAAGATTTTGCTGGTTCACCAGGGTTCAGCCATTGCGATGAGCGTTTACGATTATCGTACAGGATCCACTTTTCATCACATGTAATGATCCGATTTAAAATTCCTTCATTATTGTGCCGGTTGAGTAATGTAACGCAGCAGTCGACGCGCGTTTGTCGGTTTGCTTCACTCAATTCATGAGGTACCCACCTTTCAAGCTTTTTCACCTTCCCAATTTGCTTCAAGTGGATTAAAACGGTTTTGTCACTAACACCGCAGCCTGCAACTAACTGTGATGTGGTTTGCGATGGATCTGCTTCCACAATAGCCTTCAATTCATCATTATCGACCTTGGTCTCCGGCCGTCCACGGGGCTTGTTCTGCAGGTCGAAATTTCCAGAACGAAAGCGTTGAAACCAAAAACGCACCGTGTTTTCTTTTGCGACACCACCACCATACACATCATTAATCCTTCGAGCCGTTTCTGCAGCACTGGTGCCACGGTGGAACTCGTACTCGTAAATAATGCGATATTTTAAGTTTTCCATTTTGTGAAATGAGTGACGCAGAAAAAAAAAGCAAAAGAGAAAAAAACAAATTTTCGAAACACAAATGCATGAGTAAATAGCTGTTTAAATTTGAATTTGGAATTCCTAACCAAAGAGGAGATATTTAAGATCAAAGTGGCCAGTACGACAAAACGCCAATTTCATATGTAAGGACCTAATATATTCTGTGTCTAGCCTTGTCTCGACACTCGACCTAAACCTTTAAAGTTTACCTTACTCATTTATTTTAGTTCAACAAATAAGTTAAATAATTCATAAACAGTTTTAGAAACTCTTTAAAAACATCATAAAATATTCATTGAGCCTCTAAGCTGAATTCAATCTTACATTTTTATTGAAAAAATGTTTTTTTCGCAGACTGACGGAATACTGATGGGCTGTTCTGAGCTCTCACCGATTGTAATTAAAAAAGTCTGTTGTAGGGATAAAAAATACAATAATAATAAATCTACACAAACTATGTGTGGATTTTTCCATACATGTAACTGACTGACTGAATGGATTAACGTAAGCCCAAACCTGATATCTCAGATATTTGATATTTTCAGGGTACGTTAGCTTCCTTTGGGGCGTGGCTTGAGTCCTGTACCGTATGTGTGGAACTCTTTATGATAAGAACAAAGGTGGAGGCCTTCACCAGACATTCTCAACATACTGAGAAACTGCTATTATTAACTTGGATCTTTTGAAGTGAAACTTTTTACGGGAGTGTTTTGAAATTCTGATGCGCAACCATTTTGTAGTAGAGATGCACTGTGACGGGTAGATTTGGATATAATTTAAATGCTTTCCTGTAATGCTAATAAATTCTATCAATCGTGTGAAAAAAACCTATTTTTTTAGACCACAGAGATCCATTAAAGGTTAGTAACACATGAAGTAAAATAAGACACGCTAGCCTGCCACACGTGGTGGTCACCGGAGAACCGAGTAATTTTCTGGGTTCTTGCTGCATTTCAGGCTTGCCCACATGGGCGATGCGCATTGTTTTCAGGATGCTGTTATAACCGCCCGAAGTCTGCCGATCAGGGATGCAGGTTTCTGCCAAGCCATCAGTTTGATATTCTGCAAACATGCGAATATTAGAGAGTTCGGATTCACTTTAAGTTCCTCTACAATTGACGTTCGATTTTGCAGTGCAGGTAATCTTTAGCATCCTTCTCCAAAATCACCTCTCAAATGCATTGAAACGTTATTTTAGGAAAACCTACAGTAAACTATACATAAGTAGTAGTAAAATACATGCAGGAAGGTCAATAAAAAAATCCACAGACATATGAAATGAATAGGTAATACATAAACAGACACAGTAGAATGCATGAATTAATTAATGAAAATTCTGTATTCTACATCAAAAATATCTAAAACAATAATATTTGTCAATTTTAAAACTAAAGTAAAAAGAAAATATTGATCGAATAAGAAAAAAAAGTATGCACACACAATACGCATACAAGCACACACAACGAACAAAGATTGAAATATTTCTATCAAAAACTTCTAAAGTCGACGTCTCATAAGGCCTACCACGAAAAACGAAACATGACATCGATGACGGACTGCACGTTTTTTAACACAAAAATGACAGAAGTGCTTTCGGATTCGACGACGTAACATTTTTGTAGTAGGGCCTCAGAGACGTCATGAAAGATAAGGATAAGGAAGAGTAAGTTATGAATCAGTTTGATTTTCTTTTAAATTGTACGGATTCCAACCCCGTAATAACTAAAATCAGAAAAGAGAATTACCACGCTCGAGTAATACCACCTACATACAACAGCTCAAATCAGTAAGCAGTTCGAATGAGAACTAGGAATTAAACATTCCAGGCACATACACAGACAATAGCCTGAAAGTGAACCTGAGAAAACTTACCAAGATTTCTACCGAAGCTCGAACCAACCGCACAGTTCATTCAACCATAGCCTATTATTGCGATGTTGGCTTAAGCTTCTTATGGCTGAATAAACCGCTGAGTTAGAGCTTAGTGTAATAAATAAACACTCAGAAATAACAGTTCGTATGAAGTAGATTCATATGTAGGTATTTACTACGTAGCAAGCAGGTATTTGTGGTAGAATAGTCTATAGTTACTTTATTGCCGGATAGAGATTTTAATTAAAGTACCTACACCCAATCCGATACATACTCGTTATACCTATATGTATTTGTTGAGATACATACGCACTATTGAAATGATAATAACAATATTGTAATTTGAATTTAGATAGCAAATTTCGAATATTAACCATGAGCATCGATGGTTCAGTGGTAGAATGCTCGCCTGCCACGCGGGCGGCCCGGGTTCGATTCCCGGTCGATGCAGTCTTTTTGATTTAGAGTATTACAATATATTCTATTTATCCATTACATAATATATTAGTTGTTCCATTTTTTTTTATATTGTTAGATACTACTGAAAAAAAAAATTGCCTTCAGTGGTATTAGCAACCTTTTTCTGAAACTCTACGAAATATCTACGCTTGAATCTCGATTCACACGTCAGCAAAGTTATAAAATACGAAATCAAGCTAAATAAGGTCAAATCTACATAATACATAATACATAACAGTCTTATTTAATCAAATGTATCATATAGTAAGTATGTATTTAAAAAAAAAGTATTTAATTATTCTATCCGTAATCTAGTTCCCATATTACATGCTTAGTTTGCTATGCTTAGTTTGGGGCTAGATGGCGCTGTGTAAAAAATAATGTCCTGTAATATTTATTTATTTATTTATTAATGGTTCCTAACTTAGGCTGGCGCTTAGAAATTCTAATCCCAATCATGAAATGTTAATAAAAAAAGTTGCTTATAATCGAACCCCCATAGCGATCGGATAGAAAACTTATAATAGTATGAGTAAAAGCTTTTCCGTGTTAGTGAATTAGTCACGTAGCTGACCCCCTGACCTCCCTGGCCCTCCGACCCCCTGATCTATGCTCAGTCTCCATGATTTATGTATCGTGAAGCGATTTGTAGCAACAAAATGAGAGATTGGTATTCACAACTCGATTTCGCTTGGTTTGTGTCGTCTTATTTGCATAGCTGAAGTTTGTGGCTTTGGATTGACATTGGAAAAGAGCGTTTTAGGGCAGTTGGGTAAAATGATATGTTATACGTTCTTCAACCGCCTCTGTGGTCTAGTGGTTCGTCTACTAGCATCAATGTTGTGCTTGTGTTAGTTGGTGGTAGGACTTTGTCCAAGTCCGCCTAGCTAGCTGCTGGTAGCTTACCTATTCAAATCTGTCACCATAGCAACAATTATAAATTGTTGTGTTCAGGCATTTCAGAGATGTAATAGCCAGCTCCTCAGACTATTAAAGATTCCGGGTGAAGAGTGCTTCCACCTTCAGACTAATTATAACGACACCAGGTGAGATGAAGGCCAAGCACTTCCCAGTCAATGAAAAAATGAGGTACCTATAGCTTGAGAAGTTGGTTTCGACTTTTCATAGTTGGAGTTTGTGGTATTGTAAGCAGATATACAATAACATTTTTTTTTCAGAAAACGAAATTCACTTAAGATTCCACGATGTGTTTTCTAGTTACAACTTTTCAAGATCCATTTTCTGAGTATAAATAACTCAAAGGAACACCTTGATGTATGAAGTAGGTAAATTTATATCGGCACAAAAAAATATACATCCGACATCTTTGAACCGGGCAAACAACGGATGGCTGTTTTCGCAAAGAACCCAAGTACTATGTGGCACAATCAGCTGGTTGCATTATGCATGAGAGCGTCTCAAGGCGGCGGAGTTGCTCAACTGATATTATTATTTGTTTGTCAGGTGCATTCTCGGTTCTTTGTTTATTGTTGACTAGGTTCTGCCCATAAAAAAAAATCAAGTTGAAAAAAACTAAAACCCGGCTGCAAAATATTTAATTATGGTATTTGTATAGAGCGACAATCTATATACTTGCTACACAAACACTTTTCTTGCATCATTGGCACATCTCACATCTGGTGGGCAATTCTGCTATTTATTAGGAAATAATCATAGTGGCACCATGCTATTGGTTGATCATTAAGATGGTTGTTATTTTGGTATTCTGCTAAATTTTCAATGACACGGTTCATACAATGACAAATCATTGTCATTGTGAAACAATTGATTTAGCAGAATTGGGCCCCAGATTGAAGAATTTCTCGCAGACATATTATACCGCCATAATAACAATTCTAAAAAAAAAATGTGTCCGGCATGTAGAGGTTAGCCTGTTCCTCAGTTTATTGAGGATTCCGGGTGAAGTGCGCCTCCACCTTCACCCTTATCTCAATTTGTTACCAGTTGAGGTGAAGGCCAAGCGCTTCCATGTCGTACAATAAAAAAAATAAAAAAGACGTTGAAGCTCTGTCAATGACATTGGATCGTAAGGCTTTCTGGAATCCAGGGTACTAATAGCTAACCTACCCGAGGAAGACCTCAAGAAGCTCAGCCTAGTAAAGATACTAGGCTGAGCTACGTACGCTTGACCCTTAGCAAATAAACGTGAGCTGAGGTCCACAACTGCTCGATCGAGTGTGGTACCTTGTATCTAATGTACTGCTACAGCCCAACAGTATTAACTAACATCCTTCGTTCAACTTTGCCTTGTCCCCGAAGTGCATCAAAGTCGATCGTGCTGGGTTCGATCCGTACTCCAGCGCGTGCTAATTTTTCCTGTGGTGACCTTTAGTTATAAATAAATCAATTAGGCGAAATGCTTTTCACAACGCGTGCTAATTTTTCCTGCGACATCTAGTTTTAAATTTCATTTATTAAAAAAAAAGTACAATTAAACTAACTATGTACAAAGGAATCAGTCAGATTACCTAAGGACCGTTACAAACGGCCCATAGGTATTTAACATCAGGTATACGAGATGCCTTACAAATTAAATACAAAACAAATTAATTAATCAATGAATTAGTTAAAATCTAGAAACTTTGTCTTGAATAACAATTTACATAAAATTGCACATAATAATGATAAAAAAATTGTCATTGAGAACCAAAGTACAAAAAAAATCACATAAATAATCAGTTTGATATAATTGTTAAATTCTCCGAGATACATGCTATGATGTTAGCTACGGGGATCTTCGGGTTCGTCTTCAATGAATATTTGTCATTAAACTCAAGTAATAACGTTTATTCTCGTTTTTAAAATTATAAGAAAAAGGTATAACATGTAGGTTATTCTGTGTGTCACCGCAAAACGAATGATTTTATATATCGACAAGTGTATGTAGTTGTAGATGGCAGCACGACTCGTGATGAAGATATATTCCAGTAGTTTTGGAACGCCACCGTGGGTGGTCTGTTCGCTCAAGGCGCGGAGAGATGGCGCTGACCATAAGATCCGCGTAGACATACCGGCCGCCTTGGAATCACCGATTCCAACAGTAGTAATGGCTTACGAGACGGGTTCTCGTTGTATAGGCTCCAAGGGTAGAGGGCATATTTTTGAGAAAGCTCTCCGTATGGTCCCAGCTGCTGTGCGAATCTCGGCGACTCGGGAAACACCATCCGTGCCTGGGAACACCTTCGTAACGCGTCCCAACCGCCATTTCAGAGGTGGCAGGTTATCCTCCTTGATTAGGACAAGGCTGTCGAGCTGGACATCCTGCTGGTGAAACTTCCACTTCGTCCTTTGCTGTAATTCGGATACATATTCCTTGGACCATCGCTGCCAAAAGTGTTGACGTAGCTGTTCGACGCGGTGGTATCGGCTCAGTCGTGACGTCTGGACATCTGTGAGGTCATTGTGCGCTGGAGCAGTCAACGGCCGGCCGATAAGGAAATGGCCAGGAGTCAGTGGGTTATAATCATTAGGATCTGTGGACAGAGGGGACATAGGACGGGAATTGAGGACGGATTCGATTTGTGCCAAAACCGTGCTCAACTCCTCATAAGTAAGTTTCGCGTTACCAACTACGCGCCGTAAATGGTATTTACTGGATCTTATCCCACTTTCCCATAAGCCTGCGAAATGGGGTGAATATGGTGGAATAAAATTAAATTTAATTCCATTATTTGTTGCATAATCGATTATTTGTTCTGAATTAATATTTAAAATCGTATAAAATTCCTTCTCAGCTCCAACAAAGTTTTTACCGTTGTCAGAGTAAATTGATTCAGGTTTACCTCTTCTGCTAATGAAACGTTTTAAAGCTAATATAAAGTCTTCTGTGGATAAACTGGAAACAAGTTCCAAATGAACGGCACGAGTAAGAAAGCAAACGAATAGACATACATACGTTTTTGTGAGCCGTGCCCCTCTTCCCTTTCTATTAAGGACATACAATGGGCCTCCTAAATCCATCCCTGTTCGAATAAACGGAAATCCAGAATCCAATCGTTCGGACGGCAGATTGCCCATAATTGGGGTTAAAGTTTTACCCTTGATTCGCGCGCATGTAACACATTCACGCACTATTTTACGAACTAGATTTCTAGCACTTAGCGGCCACCAGCATTCTCGTAATGTAGCCAATAATTGTTGAGGTCCACAGTGAAGCAAGCGTTCGTGTTCACTTCGCACTACAAGCTTCGTGAAGTGATGTTTACTACACAACAAAATCGGATGTTTCTTTTCATAGCAAAAGTCAGACGAATTTGATAATCTACCACCGACTCTAATTAACTTATCTTGGTCTAGAAATATATTTAGACCGGAAATGCAGTTTGTATATTTACTATTTGTATTAATATGAATATTATTTAAAAGTTTATTGTACGCGTGAGGGAAAGATTGCATCTGTGCCAATCTAACGAGTGTCACTTGCGAAGCGCTCAACTCCGCTGCCGATAAGGAACCGGTTTCATGACTTGAACGCCTCGGGTGCAACTTTGTAATGAATCGTATTACATATGCAACTATACGTTTAAGTTTTATGAATGATGAGACCCTCTCGAATTCAATGAGCTCGCTAGATGAGCTACTCATTAAATTAATTGATTGTGATTTTAATTCGGGTAAATTATTGAGATTAATTGATTCATTACGAGAGTTATCACTTGAAAAATCATGAGAATTATCATGAAGATAAGATGGACCGTTCCACCACAAACGACTATCGATTAATGAATCGAGTGCTAGACCTCTGGACAATAGATCAGCCGGGTTATTAGTGCCACTAACGTGTAACCAGTGCGCGTCATTAGTAAGCTCATTGACCTCAGCTACTCGATTTTGGACAAATGTTTTTAATAAATGTGGTGACATTCGCAGCCAACCCATGACAATTGTTGAATCGGTCCAGAAGAATACGCGAGTAAAAGTTAATCGTAATGAATCTATTATCTTTTTATAAAGTCTCGCACCTACCAGCGCACCACATAATTCCAACCTAGGTATACTGAGAGACTTAAGTGGTGCTACCTTGCTTTTTGCGCACAACAGCCTAACAGTAACCATAGAATTATCATTGTAGGATCGTATGTACGCACAACTACCGTACGCGTTTTGTGACGCGTCAGTAAAAATGTGAAGCTCTTTACATTGCTCGCTATCACCTATTACATGACGAGGGATACGTATATTTTTTAGACAACTTAAAGTACTAATAAAATTGTTCCAAGTCTCCGCTAGATCTTGCGACACCGGTGAATCCCATCCCAACTTGTCGAGCCATAATTTTTGTATCAGTATCTTAGCTATTATAACTACGGGTGAGAGTAGACCTAGTGGGTCGTAAATCTGAGAAATGGTTGACAACATTACTCGTTTAGTTATTTTAGTAGTACCTTCGCTATTGCAATCTATTTTTGTAGTAAAATGTAATTCGTCACAATCGCTCTGCCAACCTATACCTAGCGTTCTATTTTGCGTATGTTCCCCGACAAAGGAATGAACAGAAGCAGCGTTAGTGACATCCGCGTTGAACGTCCATTTGCGGAGAGGAAAGCACCCCGACTGTAAAACTTGAGATGTCTTCTCGCATATAGCTAATAGCTCCTGATAGTCGTTGTGTCCCGTACACAAATCATCAACGAAGAAATCCTGCTTAATAACTCTGGCTATGACGTCATCCTTACACTCCAACGCTAACTGCCGTATACAGCGCATACTTAGGTATGGTGCCGATGCAGTTCCGTAAGTTACTGTATTGAGTTGGTATATGCATAAAGGATCTACAGGCTTCTCGCGCCATAGTACAAGTTGCAACGCTCGCTGATTTAATTGAATTAAAATCTGCCTGAACATTTTTTCTACGTCAGCACAAGCCACGTACTTATACTGCCTAAACCTGAGCAATATTGAAACAATATCATTTTGTAGTGCTGGACCCGGACACTGAATGTCGTTAAGCGATTTATTCGAAGTTGTCACAGCACTAGCATCGAAAACGACGCGTAACTTTGTAGTAGTACTACCTTCCTTAAACACGCCGTGATGCGGTAGAAAGTAGTTAGGTTCTTCAACTTTGTCAACCCGATTCATATGGCCTAAGGCCAAGTACTCACTCATGAAGTCGGAGTACATACGTTTATAGTCAGGCAAACGTTCTAGTTTACGTTCCAAAGAGAGAAACCTATTTTTTGCTAAATCGTATGAATCACCCAAAACGTCAGGTGATTCTTTGAAGGGGATGCGAACAGAAAACCTACCATCAGACTCGCGCTTTGTTGTTGAAGTAAATACATTCTCACAAAATTGTTCATCTTTAGTAAGAATGGTATGTACCTGAGGGACGTCCTCTATCTCCCAGAAACGTTTAAGTTGATCGTTTAACCCTAAGGTTTGATTAAAATTGCAGTAAGCATGATGACTGTTGCCATCGAAATTATTTTGTGTAGTTATAGGACCCGAAAGCAACCATCCTAACTTCGAGTTCTGAAGAAATGGTCCGTTTACCAATCGGATTCTATTTCCGTCTAGTAATTCCCAAAACAAGTCCGCACCTATCAATAAATCAATTTCTGAAGGAATATTGAAGGTAGGATCTGCTAGGCCTACATTATCCGGAATACGTATAAGTTCGGTATCTATGTGTGTCGTGGGTAAACTGGATGTTATACGCTGCAAGACAAAACATTTAACCTTTTTTGAGTAATCGCATAATTTAGAACGTATTAGTAATTCGCATGAATGATTTGATTGTGTCACTGACTGTGCGACACCTGAAATACGTACTGTGGACTGTATCAGAGGCGCATGGATTCGTTTTTGTAACCTTTCCGAAATGAAGCAGTGTTGACTACCACTGTCTAACAGCGCTCGGGCTGTATGAAAACGTTTACTACTATCGGCTACCTCCACTAACGCCGTACTTAACAATACTGGCTGCAATGTGCCGGCACTGGCGGCGGCGCTGGCGCTGGCGGCAGCGCCTTCATCTACACTACCGTGGTAGGTACCTATAGCTATGGAATGCATAGCGGTCGAGGGCGACGCGGCCTGAGTTATGCTATTATCAGCTGGCACCTCATCGTTGATACCAGACGTTGTACAAAGCAAACTATTATGCTTAAGAGGGCACTGCCTACATGGACCGAAAATACAATCGGCCTGTGAGTGACCGAAACGCAAACAGTTCCTACATAGCTGTTTCTCATCTACGAATTTGATTCTATCTAAAATAGACAGATTTAAAAACTTAAAACACGCATAAATTGCATGTGTACCGTTACAAACAAAACACTTGCTGACTTTATTTTTAGGTACGTATTTAGGTACGTTTTTAGCTACAGTTTTAGCTACGGGAGTAGTTAACGCGTAGCTATGTGCAAATGAATTGTGCTTTTGTGAAGTACCTTTTGATAAATTAGGTAAATGTTGAGGTTTATTTTGTGATTTATTTTGATTCGAACTAATTGAATCTAACATGTCTGCCTTTTTTTTAAGAAATGAAAGAATATCATCTAACTTTAACTTTCTATCGGAATTAGCATTAATCGTTCCCTTTTCGATCTCCCACTCACGCTCAGTAGTTGAATCAAGCTTTGATTGAACTAGGTAGATAATTAACGTATCCCATGTTTGGGTCGGTTCGCCTAGTGATGTAAGTGAGCGAATATTTCTCAAAACAGTATCTATTAGCTTCCTAATTTGTGAAGATGATTCTTGTTTTAATGATGTCATATTAAACAATACTTTTATATGATTCTGTACTAAAAGTCTAGTATTGTGAAACCTATTCTCTAATATTTCCCAGGCGTGAATGTAGTTCTCAGGTGTAAATTCAAAGGAACTAATTACCTCTAATGCTGTACCTGTCAATGAGGAACGCAAATAATGGAACTTCTGGATTTCGTCAAGATCTGAACAGTTATGGATCATAGTTACGTATGCATGTTTATACTCAAGCCAATCATCAAACTTTCCACTGAAAGTTGGAAGTTTTATTGTTGGTAAAGAACGAAAACCGTTATTTTTTGTTGCATTTGAACTCTTACTTTCAGTCTCCTCACTGTTAACCAAACTTTGAGCCATTGCTAAAGACGAAAAATACAAGGTTTCATATGACTCAACGTATTCACTGTTAGAATCGATATCTGAATCTGAACTCAATAAATCAATTTTATTTTGAATCTCGTTAAATGTTTTAAAATGATCTTGAGCTGCCTGTAATCTAAACTTTATTTCTGTAATTTGCAGTTTAGATATACGGGTATCCTGAAAGGAATCTAGATATTTCTGAAACTGTGTCAATCTACCTTTCAAGTTTCCACGCTGCCGCCTCAGAACAGTGAGCCCACCATCATCGGTGCGCTCCCTGGTAGGGGAGGCTTGTGGGGTCCTTTTAGGAACGTCTAATTTATCCTCACCAACCATCGTAAAGGCCTATGGTAAAGAATAAGATAAGTACTTACGGTTTTGATGCACTGTTATTTGTAACGGTCACCACGTCACCACGCAATAAAATGAATTGATTAATTCTGTAATTAACGAAAACGACACGATTTTAGCACAAACGAAAAATGGGAAGGGAATAGACGGGATCGAAGACCTGACCGTTTACTAGAGTGTTGGTTCTAATTTGCTGTGTAACGTCTTGATGACTCGCAAATTTCTTCAATGGACGATGGCCGTCAATTGATTCTTCTCCACAGCATACGCAGCGAATCCGGTTCGTAGGTCCAAAATGTTAGCTACGGGGATCTTCGGGTTCGTCTTCAATGAATATTTGTCATTAAACTCAAGTAATAACGTTTATTCTCGTTTTTAAAATTATAAGAAAAAGGTATAACATGTAGGTTATTCTGTGTGTCACCGCAAAACGAATGATTTTATATATCGACAAGTGTATGTAGTTGTAGATGGCAGCACGACTCGTGATGAAGATATATTCCAGTAGTTTTGGAACGCCACCGTGGGTGGTCTGTTCGCTCAAGGCGCGGAGAGATGGCGCTGACCATAAGATCCGCGTAGACACATATCTTATAATATTTATACATAGTCCGTTGGTTTAATTGTAAATTTGGTTTGTGCAAAGAGTAATCTGTTATAAAACAATATAGTATACTGAACAGTTTAAGGTTTAAAAATGTTATGACACAAAAAATCACGACCCGCGATGGGACTCGAAACCGCGTTTTTTCCACAAGCCTAGAATTTCTAGCTGAATTTTATAGGACACAGGAATTCTGAAATCGCGTCAGAACCCTCGTGGCTCAATTGGTTTAGAGCGTTTCCGGCATTACCGGTAGGTAAATGTCGGTAATTTTTTGTGGCATTTTAACATTTGCAAACATTGTGAGCAGGTGCAATGACATGAAAAAAAAAAGATATTTTAATATCATTTATTATCATACTTTTGTATAAGGTAATAGTCATCATACTTGAGTATAACGCTAGAATCATATCAATTCATATCTTTGCTATTCAAACGCCTCCAATCATGTTACCTTGTCACATAATCGGGTTACCATCTCTACTCAAATCATCAATAAACATGTATTATATGAGTGTCGCCGTATAAAAAAATAAACACAACGCTGTGAAATGTCAAAATAAATTCAGTAGCTGCAATCTATGTAATAGTTTTATCTATCTATATCGTTGAGTGTGAAAATGGAATTGTCCAAATTATCCTCAAAAGGATACCGATGTCCATATCTCTGCCAAGTCTACCCTGCGCTCTGTAAATGTCAATTTTGAAAACTGGCCTCGATCTCGTACTCTGAACCAATGGGAGAACCTACCACGAAGCACAGGCAATCAATTTATGGAACACACGAATGCTTTTAGGTAATATGGTATGAACTTGTTTTTATGTGTCGCGACGTGAAGCCAGATTTGGTTCAATCTACGGAATAGCTGTGTCTACACGTATCTAATCCATGGTCGCCACAAACTAATAGCCAGCACTTACTGGAAAACTAAATTAGTATAGAGTTTTGGTCATTATTTACAGACGCATTACAATCAAAAGCTTTTGATTGAATCAATAAAAAATACCGCCTCTGGGGTCTATTGTTTCGCATTTCGGTGTCAGATCAAGCGGTCCGGGTTCGATCCCCAAGGGGAGTACAATATTGTGCTAGGTTTAGTTGGTGGAAGGACTTTGTTTCAGTCCGCCACAAAATCAAGAATTAGTAGCTACCACCATCTTACCTAATTCTGTCACCATAACAAAAAATCTTAAAATTGTTGTATTCCGGCATTCAGAGGTAAGATGGCTCCTAAGATAGTTTCTCAGTTTGTTGAGGATTCCGGGTAAAGTGCGCTCTCTTGTTGCTAACTTATTGTATCCTTACTAACATGAAACAAAGGTGCTAAATGATTTGGGAACGGTGTTGAAGTTTTTAAAAGAAAATTAAAGAATGTTTACTTTAGTAAATTAATTGTAGTTACATTGAGACGTCCGAGACCAAGTTTATTCTCAACACGAATGAATATAATCTTATTTAATAATGCATTGTCGCAACAGTAAAATGCGTGAGCGACATAGATAGCGTCCCGGCCAGACTACCGAGAATGCTAACTTGCAGTTTCAGGAGTATAAGGTGGTTTTCTCCCGTCCGGCTGGTTGCATAACTCCTCCCTCCTCAAGAGCGAAATTATCTGGTCTAGAAGAAGCTTTGAGCCGATCATTTCGTAATTGACTATATAGGTAAACAAAAAATACAAAAGCAATTATTCCTAAAACTAGGTACATAAGTAGAGTTCCTAAACTAACACTGTTTACATTTACGCCACTAGATTGGTTTTCACTTTCACTAAACACTGCATTTTCTTGTAGTTTTTGTGTTAAAATGTGGGAGAAATGTTTCATTTCATCCAGTTTGATGTTTTTTATGTTGACCGTTGCCAATGTTTAGGTATTGATTAATTTCAATTCCGGTAGAGATGCTATTGGTGTTATTTTCAATTGAAGATTATCTGCGAAGGTTCTGCGATAACTTAATTCAAAGTCGTCCAAATAAACCTTACTGTTTTCAGATGTAGTTGGGATGTAAGTATCATAAAGTATCTCTTTGTCTGTTTTCGGGTAAAAGCAATCCAACTCTCTAAGCTGATTCTCTGCACCTTGGTAACTTCAATATCGACAGCGTACGGTACGCACGAAGTAGAGACTACTTGGAACTCCAGTAGCTGCTCCGCGCAAATCATGGCTGTGTACTGAGCCAAGTGATCATCGTTGCAAAGGAAATTGTTATCCGCTGCAATTTTCTCGCATGGCTTGGTGACCGGCCAGTACATTGAATCTTTCACCAATAGGTAAGGGAATTCGGGAAAATATTTGAATCTACAAGAGGGATTTCCAATATGAACGTTATCTGGGCTTCCTTTACATTTAATTTTACAGTTATTAGTCTTTCCAACTTTATCAAATTATTTTCGTCAGCTTTGTAAATTAAACGATGTTGAGCTCTGTATTTTTAAGAATGTGTAATAGCTCTGTAGAGTTCACAATCGACTGATGAAGTACAGATACCTTACTGAATGCCAAAGTCTCTATTTCATTTACCATAACATATTTTTTTTCTGAACATCACTCATAAATGTATCAAACATGCTTAATACATATGTTAAATAGAGGCAAGTATTTTCTTTAAACTGTTTAAATTGAATTAATTCTTCAATAATTTTTAATCGTTTGTCTAAAAATAAGGTATTTTCATGTAAAGTTTCTGTACTGCTTACAAAATTATATATATATTATATATCTTTTTCTCATTGGCCATTTCTCTGGATTTAATTGTTGATATAAGAGAATCATACCGAATTCATTGTTATCTAAGTTCCCTGAGATTGCCTTAACGATTGAACCAAGGGGATCGATCAAACCTCTTTTAACTCTGTATGAGGAACCAACTGTTGTAGTTTCAATAATGACATAACATATATAATCTACTTGGGTCCTTATGCCTACAAATTCATAAACAAAAGGCTCATGACTATCAACTAATCTATTAAACTCGTAATACTTAAGATTATGTAAGTCTAAGTCACTATTCATACCTCTGATATCTTAACTATCGACCACTTATCTTTTTCTTTAAATGCCTGTCCTTCTTAACAGGCAAACTCCCAATATTGTTTTCAATCCATTGAAGATGGAGGAACAGGCTCTGGGGTTACTAGAGCCCCTATGACCAAACACCACCTGTGGAGAGCGTTTCATGTTTTTAATTGGTACCTTAGTCAAAGGTTTACCCATTTCCATTGCAATATTAGCAACGTTTCGCGCTACTCTGCTTTGTACTTTGGCCTTTTGATATCTTGGGTTATCTTTACTCTTACGCATGTTAATATCTTTGGTGTACACAATATCACCCGGTTCTATCTCTACCTGCTCTCCTGTCCTTTTCTCTCTAATGTTCCTTTTTCTTTGCTACTTTTTCAGAAATATATTGATATAATCGTATTGTTCTTTTGGCATGATCATTTAGCAGTTGCTTTATATATGATCTTTCAAAATCACCATCAAATCGTTTACTAGATGTCCAGTATGACCAAAAACTATTTCGAAAGGTGTAAGTTCAGTAGTTGAATGGATGGTATTATTGTATGCCATTATAGAGTATGTCTGAACTGAAGTAGCATCGGTGCATTTTTGTTCGTATTTTGCCAACCGATATATTTATATTAGCGTAGAATGAAATCGCTCGACGATGCTGGTTGAATTTGGATTATTTGGTGTACAGATGTGTAATTTAATTTTATACATTTCTGCGAGCTCTTTCAGTAGTTCATTATTGAATTCTGACCCAGGATCGCAGCTTATTTTTGTAGGGATACCGTACATGGAAAAAATATTTAATCAATGCACGAACAACTTCCGGTGTTGATTTATTTTGTATTTCTAGTGCCTGGCCTAATTTGCTAAATGCGTCTATTATGGTTAGGTAATATTCATTTTAAAATATATCAATAAAAAATTCCTGAAACGGTGCTGTAATTAGACCGAGAATTTTATCGACACCCTTCCCTATTAAGTGAAAAACAATAAATAAATAAATAAATAGACCAGTTTTTATGAAATTTCGAATAACCTCTCTTATCTTATAAGACCTGATCATCCTTTGCCCCCTTCACCTTAAAAACCACCCCATAATAAGGGCAAAAATTAGCTTAAATTAAAATCTGCAATCTTAACCCCTATTTAATATGATATTTCTTATCTTATCTACCCCTTTTTGACCCTAAATGTCAATACAGGGGTGGGTTCAGCAAATCAAAAGAAAGTTAATTGTGAAATCCACCCCTTTAACAGTGTAACTACCAAGCGTTTTACCCCTTAACGCACCCCTTTGCTACGAATACTACCCCTTATAAAAAGTAAAATTTATATTTTATGAATGTGTAGCTAATACTCTTTCAAATGACACCCCAAAAGCCAAAAATCTTCTCGTCTCACTTAACACCCCTATTTCTTAAAAACTACTCTAGTGTCAAAAAAAAACCTCGTATCAATTGATGAGAATTCATATTATCATCTTCGCATGTTCAAAATATTACATTGATCGGATCAGCCATTCAAAAGATATCTGTGAAATTTTGTATTTCATTTCACCCCAGTATCTCAACATCTACTCCACTTATCAAAAATCCCCAGCAACAATAACATTTTATTTAATTTATCTCTATTCAGTTTAAATTCGGTACATGAAAATCGGATAATCCGTTTGAAAGTTATGTTGTCACACACATTGCCACATACATAAATATACATGGATACCTACATACATACATACAGTGTCGGATTTCCCAACTTAACTCGGAGATCTTGTTCGCTTCGCTCACTCGATCAATAAAAGCCTTAACTCAGTTGCATACTATGAATAGGAATATAATCTAAGGTAAGGATAGCGGCGTAAACCCTAAATATTTCATGACAGTTTTCATTAATCTCGGTCTCCCGTCTTTTTACGCGCAACTATTTTTCGAATACCTTAACAAGGTATTCGAATTCGCCTGTTTCTTTTTCGCAGCTTTGACTCCGTTGAACCGGTGTCATTATCTCATAAATATGTAGGATTCCAATGCAGAATATTAGACAAATAAAATTAAGTAACAACCATAATGATATAATGTGATACAGATTATAAGTATGGTTCTAGTATTTAGCATTGAAATGTAGCAAGTACGTGTTGTCACTTAGTAACCGAAAGGACTTGAAATGACGTGTACGCGAACGTGTTAATGCTATAAATTAACACGTTCAAAATTATATTGTTCATTGTTCATTTATATTAAAAATACATGGTTAATGAATACATTAATGAATACATAAAAAGTGTAATCGAAGTCTGGCCACGTGTTCTGTGTGTCGTGTATCGATTTTTGACATTACTCAGATGCAGGCTAAGATTTATACATCACTTTTCAGCCGCCACCGCTTATTAAAGAACGTATAAAATAAATACAGCTGAAACCTTTCCTTTTCAGCCCACGGTAAACTATGATCAGAGTCAGTGCAGAGTATGAGAAAAAAAAATGCGGATTTCAGAGGAATATTTATTATATTTTCGGGTGATCAGGCCTCAGTAATTTTGCGACATGTAAAAGGTGCGACTTAAAATCCTATAGTATTATGTACCCTGAACGACAATGTGTTTTTATTGAAGTCAGCAGGTAAAAATGCATCGCAAAAATATAGAAATGCAAAAAACCTTTGACCAATCAATCGGGCATGTGTACATATCAAAACAAAAGCCTCGGATTAGATTGGTAATCAATTTAGGCCAGTGATTGATGAGCTGGCTGATGACGCGCTGTATTCATCAGGGAATCGTATTAGGCGTGTGCACAGCGCTCTGCATACGGCTGTACCAATTTAATATCATATAAATACCATTTTTACATAAATACCGCCTCTGTGGTCTAGTGGATCGCCAACCGTTATCAGATCTAGAGGTCCTGGATTTGATCTCCAAGGTACAATTTTGTGCTTGGCGGTAGGACTTTGTTTAAGTCCGCCTGGCTAGCTACCACCATCTTACCAAAGTCTGTCGCCATAACAATTTTAAATTGTTGTGTTCCGTTATGAAGAGGTAAGATAGCCAGTTTCACAAACTGTTAGGGTTTCCGGGCTATGTACGCTTCCCCTTGAAACCAGGTGGGTTGAAGGCCAAGCTCTTCCCCGTCGTGCAATAAAAAAGGGAATAACTTTTGGTTCAAAAATAACTTTTCTTTTTCCTACTCTCAAAAAAAAAGGGAATGACTTTTGGTTCAAAAATAACTTTTCTTTTTCCTACCGTCATCCCACATTTAGGCAGAATCAGCACGACGAGAAGTGGAGAACTTCCAGTCTCTCCTGTCTCCCGTCAAGTAGTGTTTTAAGCCTATTTAAGGTTTGACTAAACATCTCATAGAGTTCTCATTGTCTTTTCATTCCAACAGGTTTGCTAATTTTCAGACTACCCCTCATGTACTCATCTGTAATCTTATCCATTCTTGTCACACCACACATATACCTTATCATTCGTCTCAGCCTCAATCACATGCTCTCTCTTTTCATCGATCTTTTTCATTGGCCAATATTCTGATCTATACAAATCGTAGTCTTGTAGACTCTTGTTCAAAACTAACAAAGTTACAATTTCTTAACCCATACTTAATTTATTAGTGCTATTTAAAATATTTGGTCTGCATAAAAAATCTGTCTTAATTAATTTTTTGTTCAAAACTACCAATGCTACAATTTCTGAAAAAAGTACTACATTTTTTAATTTTTATTTTATATATTTGTTCAGCATGAAAAATCAGCCAAAAAGTTATTTCTTGGCAGCATACAATTTGCACGGTGGATTATGTCAGTATCAGTAACAGTTGCACTTAGCAGTTTTTTTGCACCCAGGAACTCCCCTATCTTAATTCACTTTGACCGCTGAAAAAACCTGTTTTAGCTGACCGTTTAAAATATAGCCTTAAATAACATTTCACGATAAAATCGAACACTGAGTGTTAGACTAAGTACTACAACAACAAAAATCAATTTTTTTTTATTTGATCTAAGCAGCAGTCTTCTATAAACAAATTAAATATTTTTACCGCCTGGTCCACGCTTTGCCCTATCACTTTGCTTTTTGTATCAAATCGTATATTTTTCATAGTAGGTGACATCTCTTTAATTATGTTAGTTTACCAGCTGTATTTGATCACCTGTATCACGTGTGTCCATTGCCTATTTCAATATTCGGTTTGTGCAATATATCACATTTTGTATTTGCTATCTCTCTCATTTGGTGTACTTTAGATGTTATTACGTACCTAATTGATTAGGAATCCATATTGATGGAGAAATCCTAAATTACAATAGCATTTGCAAATACAATCATGATATAATTACGTACCTATCTGTTAGCATTGGAACTCGGTATGATATTTATGATCTATAACAATAATAGGAATCTGTCAATCTCTATTTCAATCAAAATCAACGCTCGATTGAAGGGTTGAATCCATTGATTCTCTGATGTGAAATATGATTCTGTGTTTGGAGTGTCGGCTTAAGACTAGACCTCACCTACTAATTGAAAAGGTAAGGATAGCGAACTTACCCAGAGTACAAAGGCTCTCCTGTTCACAACAGAATAAGTATTTAGAACTGTTTAGCGCTGGACTTCCGCTGGAAGGTCGGTAGCTAAGCAGCCTTTGCGTGTCTTCCCATCATGGTTGGATCATTCACTGTAGCCGATAGCTGAAACCAGCGGTTCCGTTGCCCAGGGTAGAGTATTAGTAGGTAGATTCTACCGACTCCACTACATAAAATACGTTTTTATTCTTGTTTATTACGAAATAACACGGAACGCTTAAGACTTTCCTTCGAAAAAATTGAACAGCTAGCATTTTTGCGAGTAAAGACGTTCGACGTTTGATTTTGACAGTCACAAGCGCTGTCAAATATACAAAACGCAGTATCAGCAATGTTATGAAAGTACGAATAGACATTATGTCTTTTACACAAAAGTAAAATTACTGCAACACTACAATATGCAACTGTGATGATAGCATGTACACGACGAGAGAATATTTTTGATGTATAAGTTTTGTAAAACGTTTTTATGCCTGCTAGTAACTTTGATTTAAAAAATCTTCGAATTAAATTAAACTGACCGGGGGCGTCGACAGCAGGTAAGTCGACCAGTTGGGGCCTAGGCCACAAACTCTATACGCCTATGTTAGAAGCTCGCAGGCTACACAGCATTCACATAAATAAGAAGAATATACAGCGACATAACATAATTGCAAGAGCTCAGAAACGTCGCAATCTTAAATCTTACATTCCATACAGTCGAACGTGTACTAACATAAACCAGTAGAAGTAGGTAATATTCCAGAAATAGTGCCTTGAGTGGCCCACGCTTGTCCAATAAACATTTCTTAAGTGCACAACGAGCTTTGCTAATATCTGTACCCGGAATACTTAAACGTTGATATATACCTAATCCCGGAACTGTAAATATATTTGGGACCTTCCAGTGCTCCCACCTTCAGCTGTGTCAGTATAAATACATAACTCTAAACCAGGTGAGATTTTTTCACCAGTAATATTATAATCTGTTTTTTTAGGTTAATGGGACGGTCAGATAACTTGCAAAAGCTTTTTTAACAGTAATTATATTTTAGTTTTTTATTTGCTGGTTATGTCTCTATGTTGTTATCCATAAAAAAAAGAATGAAATCAGTTACAGTCAGGTATAGTCAATCTATTGGTAAAAATAGTTTTACTGGTATACGTAAACAATATAACAAAAAAACATTTAAAAATAAAACTGAAACTTAACAGTTAAATTACTTATCAGTTAAATTTTCCCATTTTTTTCAAACAATATGCTTCCCTTGTAAAAAGTAAGTAAGTTTGGAGGTACATGTACGTGGCCGACTACAGGTAAGGTAGCATCAGCAGACAGCAGCGACAAGTGACGATACTGGTTCTTATACATTGTCTTGTTATGTATTGAATTATATGTCGTAAAAGCTGACTAAGGAATCTCACCAGAAGAAAGGCAGCATCCTGCAAAAAAAGCATTTTCGCTGTCACCTGATGTACATCTTACTTACTTGTACATGCTACTTTTACAAACGGTCGATTAGATGGTTATCCAAGAAATCAGAATCAGAAAACAAAATAGCATTTTTTAAATTATAGCGCTTAATGATTTATCCTTTACTGTTCAAAGCGATTTGGTACACAATTAATAAAACTACAAGATCGAGTAGACATTATTTGGGTATCTAAAACGTACCTAGTTGATACATAGCCTGGGTTGATAGTACTATTGCCATTATACGAGTATATATGCCAGCCAGTGAGGATACCACTTAGCTAATTAACTGTTATGCGATATTATAATAGTTAGTAGTTATTGAGAGGGCGTGACTCGTATGCTGAAAATTGCTTGAGTACATGCATCAGGGTATTATGATTTGGATGACATCATCAACAACAGCTATTAATCGTCTTATTTAGTTTTTTTGAAAAAAAATGGAACCGACTCACAAAATATATGAACTTACCCAAAGAATTATTTTCATGTTTATAGTTAAGATGGTTTATTTGTTTTATACTCTTTTAAATTACAAATCATTTTATCGACAAATAATTTTATCACATTGTACTAGTCATGATTTACGATCAAAAATTCATTGGTGTTCGTCCGGAATCGAACCACCAAATTGATTTAAAACAACAATTTATCTGTAACCAATAAAATATTAACATTGCCTACCGCTACATTTGAAAGCACGGGTTTTACTCACGTATCGTATACGTGAGTAAAACCCTAGAGGTAGGAACTTAACCCCCCCTTACTACCTAGAGGTAGGAAATAATCCGATTTGCAAAATCTGAATGAACAATAGATTGTTCAAAAAAAGATTTTGCAAATCGGTTAATAAATGATGGAGTTCTGAGATAACAAAAACATAACAAAAAACAATTGAATTGATAACCTTTAAAACCTTTCTTTTTTCTTCTTTTAAAACCAAAGGTTTGTGATCTTATATTTATTTAAAAGTATGGATGTTATCCAGCACGATTACAGGTCGTTGACATTTTGACTCGTAAATGCATTTCACTATAATAATAATATCGGCATTGGCTGTCACGGTCAAGAATCGACCCCTTCAACCAAGCCCGCGGATGTCGTAAAAGCTTACGACTTATTACCAGCAGGGCTATTCACAACTTTATCGGATAGATTTCCGTTCTGAACACAATCTCCGTCTTTGTCATCCTGAATGTAGATAACTGAGACGGAAGGCTTTTTCTAAAAGTGGACATAGATGGGATGTTGAAGAAGGAGCTGTAAATGCAGTGTGGTTGTATTATGCATATTACAATACATCGGAATAGCACAAAATGGTTCAAAGCTGACCTAGGTTATAATGCTTTTCATTTATCAGCCTTCTAAATGCTGATCCCTTGTCCTAGGTAAGCGACATAACGCTAGCGTCAAGCTACAATATTACCTACGTGTGTCTGACGTAACAAACACACCTAGTATAATTTCTAATATATTTAAAAAAGGAGTAATAAAATAATATAGTAGGATAATTATTAAAAAAAAATATTAAGGGTAGCAATGCAGTCAAGAGGCTAAGCGTTTGCTCTTAGCCTTTTGGCTTGTCTCGCTATTTCTATTAGTGTTCACACTGTAAATAATTGTGGAAATAATTTCGCATTATAAACTTAAAAGAAAACAGACTTCAATGAAGAATGTGATACAATTTTGATTACCTGGATGACGTATTTTTTCTAATTATTTTAATGACAGATGGACGGACAGACATACAGACGCGTGATCCGTGACCCTAAAAATACCCAAATCGCTTCAAGTGTGCCTATAATATTGATAAATAAATAAATATTACAGGACATTAATTTCTATCTAGTCCCAAAGTAAAGTATTATTGGAAGAATTCCATCGATTTCTCCAGGATTCTATCATCAGATCCTTTCAGACGTTGGAACCACCTGTAAAAAAAACCCTTTCAAACAAAAAAATTGTTTTCCAAATTGGTCTAGGCGTCAAAGTCAAAGTCAAAGTCAAATATTTTTATTCATTAACATTTTTAGGATCATTTTGAAACGTCAAATCTACCGCCTGTTCGGCGTCTTTTCGTAATCAGGGAACATACATAAAAATAAAAAAGATTCCGACGCATTGAGAACTTCCTCCTTTCGTAATCAAATTGTAAAATTTATATTTAGGTTATCATTAGTTCCGATTTCGGCCACGAGGATCCTTGTAGCGCGTCTATAGTGTGGCGCACGCTGCATCGCGCGGCGTTGCTTAGAATCACTCACGTAGGACAAGGGGTTGACATTACAAAAGGTAGGTACTGCTGTTTTCATTATATTGATTGATGAACAGTGATGGTTATTAGCTCCAGCCAGATTGCGTTTGGGACAAATGCCACCGATATGTCGCAATAATGTTGATATTGGATTAACCAAATGGTATTCCATTGATTATGGGTACAACATCATTTTGGAATGGCTGATGATATAACATTCTATTGCTTTGAATGCTAAAAACATTTACTACAACTAACAACAAAATTTGTTTTAAATAAAAATAGTCGCGATAATTTAATGTTTTCATCTCAAATTGTCGCAACTATTCATCATTCATCAAAAGATAATAACCTTCCTAAGAGCGATAGGTATTTGTTGGATGGCGGCTCAGGATCGCTATTTGTGGCGTATATTGGGGGAGGCCTATTTTTTTTTGTTTTTTTATTATACAATGGGGATGTGCTTGGCCTTCATCTCACGTTGTTCAATAGTGGATGTAGGGAAATGCTAAAAATGCTATAAATGGACCAAATTTACGACCTCATAGCTCAAAAAGACAAATGACACAATGAAACCAGTTTTTTTCTTTGTTTTTGTAGTAGGTATATGTGAAATGAAATGAGTGTTAGTGAAATCAGAAATTATTAAAAGTAGGAAATGTTGTAAATGCGAAATTTGTTTGGATGGATGTTTGTTACTCCTTCACATAAAAATTACTTAACGGATTGAGCTAAAATTTCGCAACGTTATGCAATTTATCCAGATACCTAACCGCCTCTGTGGTCTAGTGGTTCACCCACAGGGTCCCGGGTTCGATTCCCAGGGGAGTACAATATTGTGCTTGGTTTGGTTGGTGGCAAGTCTTTGTTTTAGTCCGCCTGGCTAGCTACCACCATCGTACCTAATTCTGTCGCCATAACAACAATTCTTAAAAATTGTTGCATTCAGAGGTAAGATAGCCTGTTCCTAAGACTGTACGTGATTCTGGGTGAAGTGCACTTCTACATTACTTCAATAACCTGATGAAATGAAGATCAAGCGCTTACTAGTAGGATATTAAAAAAAAACATACCACGCCAGCAAAGCCGCGAGCAGAAGCTAATATTTTTTTGTATACAACTAGGAAACGGAACAAGCAAGTAGCCCACCTGATGTTACGTGCTTCGCTTGCCTATAACAATGCCTTACTGCGTAGGTCATATTCACAAAGAGCATAGCCTACATGGCACTGCATTGCGCCCGTCAACTTGAGGCATCACGTGCCTGTAATTTTACCGGCGACCTTTCCCTTCGAACCGAAACTCAGCAATGCTGCTTGGCGGCTGAAATACGTATGGTGGTAGTACTTCCCTGGACGAGCCCTTTCACAATGAGTTCTACTACTCTTAAAATAGCTAATTGATTCAGAACTCTTAACAGTTGAACAGACTCTTAAAATAGTATAATTTCGTTCCTGGTTGTCTTATGTTAAATCTTTAGATTCTTAAACTATTTGAGTGCTGCGGACACACATTGTTTGTGTCGTACCTACTTAGTCAGCCTTGGTGCGAGCACTTAAAGAGTTAAGTCGTTGAAGTGAAAAGCTTGTAATATTTCGTAGGCTTTATCATCCCTAAATCAGGCAGTTAATCCTCTTTTTTATTACTATTTTTTAGCTGCGTGCACATCCATCCTACCTTGAAAATGGAAATTAAAATTGTTTATTTATACACACAAAATTTCATATAAAAGAAAACTGTAGTAAGTACCTAAGGTTAAGGTTCGCAAGCTGAGCGTATTAAGCATCCATGCATGTTTAAGTACTTAGAATGAGTTTAAGTACATAGAATGTCCTATGATAACCTCACTAGATAAAATCTGTATCGTGGGTACAATACCGGTACCCTTAAGGATTCCGTAACTTTCCACATTGCCTTCTTGTTTTCTTGTCTTCGGTTAGGTGCAAGGTGGTGGGCTGTAGATCAACTTAATATATACGGACTCACCGATTTCGCGCCATACAATTCTTGGATCCTTCAGGTTTTAAAAAATCATGCGGGGTTTTTAATTGAGGCGGCGGCCCAAGGGCTGTCTTTTATTTAGGCCAGTGAATTAGCAGAGCTATTCGGCGTGGCAATGCAGCCGTTTGTAACGGTCCTTCGGTAATCCTCCTGCTTCCTTTGTACATAGTTAGTTTCATTGTACATTATTACTTTTTTCTTTAAAAATTCGGAAAATAAAAAAAAAATCTTTAATTACTTGCTGAACTACCTTTGATACCAATAGGAACTCAAAGCTTAAGTTTCAAATTAAAAGAAGAGCGAACCGTAATGATCAAAAACATTAGATGCCCTATTTGAATAAATGAAGGCAATTTGCTTACCAACTGCCCAGAGACTAGTGTATGGTAACCAACAGTTTTGACAATGGTGGGATTAAAAAACAAAATTAAAACAAGACCTCAGATAAGTTTTTTGTTTTCTTGATCTTTTCCATTTATTTAAAATAGAAGAGACTGTGACAAGTTGATAGATAGAATAAGTTAATAATGTTAATCTATGTTAAACCCATGTTCGCAAATCAATGATAACTATTATTAAAAAAAAGTGAATGATGCGAAAATAATTCCAGATGTCCACTCAATTAATAAACGATTTGGTAATCGATCAACCATGTAATCGACTAACGATTTTGCATCTAAGTTAGTAAATTTATTTCCAAAATGAGTCATGCACAGCGAATAAAAATCACAATTATTGGTTGTGACATTTAATCCTCAGACTATTCACACGTAGCGCCCACTTTAAACTAACACCAGACAATCCATACAACAGTTAAATCGTTATCAATAAAAATGGCGGATTTTAATTAACTTTGAAAATTCATAAAACACTGCGCGTCACGGCCGAACGCTCGAGTAAATCCGAATTTATTTTGTAAAAAGTACGATGTATGTGATGGCAGCCAGAGACACAGAGTAGATAACACTATTGAAGGCTTACTTACTGAGGAATAGCCATCCTATTTCTAAATTATTAGAATTGATGTTATTGTGTCAGAATGTGAGATGAATAACCACCTCTCTGGTCTAGAGGTTTGACCAACCGATTTCAGATCCAGAGGTCCCGGGTTCAATACCCAAGGGGAGTACAATATTGTGCTCGGTTTGGTACCACCATCTTACCAAACTCTATCGCTATAATAACAATTATAAAATTGTTGTGTTCCGGCATTTAGAGATAAGATAAACATACATAATTTCTTTGCCCTGACATCGAGGCTACAAACAAATTGATCCTAAATAAGTTTTAATATCAATATACAGCATTCCAGCTATATTTAAAACCCGTAAAAAAATCCTAGTTCAATTTAACCTCATTTCGAGCTTAAAGTTTGTGAATTTTCATTTTACGGTTAGCTTTTTTCTCAGAAAGCCGCAAAACGAAAGTGGGATTGAGCTGGACATGTGTCCCATGGTATGTAGTATGTCTGCGGTCGTAGCGCCGGGCAATACTCATTGAAGTCACCATACTTGGCCCTCTTAATACGCTTATATCATGGTATTACTACTAGGCAGGTATGCACGATTGTAGACAGTAGGAGGCATTAAGCCCGAGATACTCCCAAAAACTACTCAGCCTGAAATATGACAAACTCCAAAGTATAATCGGTATTGTCACAGGTCACTATTATAAGCATTTGGATCAACAACTGGACATTACATACAGCCATGCAGATGGTGCATGGCAGAAGAGGAGACAGCCGCACATGTACTTTTAGAGTGCAGAAGCGTTACGTCTCAACGGCTGCAAAACCTTGGGATACCGAGGACAATCAGGGATGCCTGCTGCGGCATCAGCGAGCTGCTGGCCTTTTTGGAGTACATCGGGTGGCTGGACTAGCAAGAACCCACCCGTCGTGCAAAAAGGACGAAAAGGAGCCCTAGATTCGGGAAACTGTCCGCGCAACAAGTATCAAGTATGTACTGCCATGTAAGATGTGGGCTCATAACGATTATAGTCTCGACCGCCGTGTCTTGGAACGGGTTTATCGTGAAGAGCCTTGACCAACACCTCAGGAGGCTCTCGCTTTGCAGCTGGATCAAGAGCCGGATGCAGAACGCGGTTTTTCTAGAGCACACATCGTGAGTAGGTTCGTTTCTCTGCAGCCCTAGCTTTATGCTTTGACCTTATCCCGCGTAACCGTATTCATATATTCATACTGTAATGTTGTATTTTCAATTATTTTATACTTACCACTATTTTCAAGATACCAGTTACAAAATTTTTCAGCGAATCTCAAAAAAATATTTAATATCAGGTATGGATGGTGACCCTAGTGCGCCACAATTCAATTACTTTGGACTTGGAGCATCAGATTTAATTTAGTTATATTGTTCGTCTACCTGTCTATCATGAACGACGCAGTGATAGGGCGTACTAGCCATGCTACACGTAATTCGGGAATGCTTTGGAATTAATTGTTATGTTAAATAAAAGACTAGAACACCTTTAGATCAATGAAACAATTAATTTCGCGTCCGAATTTGTCTTACCAAAAACTCCACCAAAACGCACCGGACAGCAGTCTTCATTCAGGTACGCGTTGTATGTTAAGGTCGTAACGAACAGTAACTACCTTTACATTTTGAGTCCTAACTTCTTAAGTTAGAGTTCCTTTTTGTTCGAAAAGCAGTCATCAGCATCGCATGACAAAATATGCCACTACTATTTTAGCAGTGCATGGTAAGACGTGCGACATCTTTTGTTTATTTGATCAAAGAGAACACAGTACAAACTTCAAATGTAGAGCTAATTAGCACACTAATATATGAATAGACATTTTACACAACGCCATCTAGCCCAAAACTCAGCCAAGCTTGTTATGTGGGAACGAGATTACGGAAAATAGGATCACATTCATGCTTTTTTGCAACTATACAATCCGAGTTTTTTTTCAGGGCCGCTGAAGCCAAGTCTGAAACCGTGAGAGTAATCGAAAATTCGCTCAATTGAAAAAATAAGCTCTGCATTAAAGAAAATATTTTTTTATAGTATTGCTGGAAAAGTGAGTTATAAAAAAACATTTTTTTTTTGCATTTTTGTGTTCTTTGTTTGATAATAAAAAAAAATGTTATATGTGCCCAAAGTTGTTGGAAAACTTTCAAAATTGAATTTGGAAATTCAACTTTATGAATTTACTTTAAGTACGAGTAGAGATCTTTGTGAAAGGGCTCGTCCAGGAAAGTAGTACTAAACCTTATTCGGCCGCCAAGCAACATAGTTGTATTTCAGTTAAAATGCTGTGTTGCCAGTTAAATGATGGGCACCAGGGGCTATCACCTTCATGCCTCAAGTTGATGGGCACAATCTAGTTCAGTGAAGGTCATGGTTCTTTAATACTCAAAATTTTATTGCCACATGTAAATTAAATTATAATTTTATAACTAACGACCCAGTGGGACTACAGGTTAAGGCTTCTATTATGAGCACTATACCAACATGTACCCTGTCAGGGCATTGCATGGCATACTCTTTGTCAATACCTATGCTGCAATTTAGACTATATACCTTCATCGATTTTCACCCATTTCACAGTCACATAATGATTTGATTCCGCCCTCAACGCAGTGAGATCCAATTACCGCAGCTTTGTTCATGCAATGCTGAATGCATTCGGCATTTCATTGTAAGCTTTTTGACATGCTATCAATGCTCCAGATATGATTTGTAAATAGAGCTAAATCATATTTTCCCGTTTGAGTTATGTTTTTTTTTTATAGTACGACGGGGATGTATTTGACCTTCATCTCTACTGATATTTCAAGTTATGATAAGGCCAAAGGTGAAAGCGTACTTCAACCATCACTCAACCAACTGAGGAACTGGCTATCTTACCTCTAATTTGGAAGTAAGATAAGTTCCTCAGATGTGTTCCGGTATTTAGAGGCTCTAAATACCAGAACGCAACCATTTTTAAGAATTGTTGTTATGGCGATAGACTGAGGTAAGATGGTGGTAGCTACTCAGGCAAACTTAAACAAAGTCCTACCTACAACCAAATCAAGCACAATATTGTATTCCCCATGGGGATTGAACCCGGGACTCTCAGGACCTATCCTAAGATGAAATTCTACAGTTCGCAAGGAACTAGTCAAGCCCGTCCCGCCATGTGCGTTGGTCTGCCGCAACGCCTAATTGCTGGGTCGGGATGTCACTCGGTGAACAACCATGCCCAATGTTGAGTCGGCATGCGTCAGACGTGGCTGGCCCAGCCCCCTCAGCACAGAGAGGGGATAAAAATTTTGTCCTCTGTTTTTATCCACCTTTGGGAGACAAAATGCTCTCGAAGGTGGATGACAAAAATTATATCCCCGCCCCGTGCTGAGGGGCCAGTAGGTCTACAACGAAAAACGAAACATGACGGATCTGATACGGGTAACACGTTTTTAGTTACATAAATGACAGAAGTTCTTTCGGATCTGACAACGTTCAATTTTCACAGTAGGCCCCCAGTTCCACCTTAATCACTTAAACGTGAATTCTTTATTTGTAAATCTGACACATATATTTTCTCATGAAGATATTGTTTATTGCGCTATTTCATGAAACCTTAGTGTAATATACAGAGAAATAACCATGCTATGTCGAGCTGGCAATAGTTGTGAAATTGTAAAATACATCTCTCTAAATGATAGTGTTCATAGCTATTCGTGGTTCCGTTATAGAGGGTTGGCAGGAGATAAGATTTAATTAACTACACTGCAGTTACTCAGTCGCGTCTGGTATAGAGTCTGAGAGAGGGACTGTTAACCAAATGTACTCTCAGATATTTGTTTCTTCTATCGCTTTATCTTTGTTCATATGTCTGCAGATGTAAAATTATTATTTGTTAAAACGCTACCACTAGTACCTGATGTAGCAGTGTTGCTACGCTGTAGCAGTGCCCCTTCGCCGTAGCAGTTACGCTACAGGTGAGCAATTCTGCAATTTTTAGGTAATAATCATAATGGCACCATGCTATTGGTTGATCATTAAGATTGTTGTTATTTTGGTATTCTGCAAAATTTTTGATGACATGGTTTATCTCTGACTATGACTTCCAATTACAATGGTTTGGCCGGTGTAGCCAACGCATCTAAATCGCAATATTACGCGCGAGATGGACTTTATATTACACAGACAAAAGACTTTAAAAAATTAAAGTGTTCTGTGATACCTATGCAAGACAAACAAATATTTTATTTGTTTATTATTTCAACTCTTTTCTCTCGAGAATTCAATATATCTGAAGAACCACAGCTCTACTAAGGCTTACGCATAGTGGAAATTGAAACCTTCTTTGTGTGAAAGTGACCACACAAGAGTTGGCGCTTGGTCACGTCCCCAAGAGCGCAAGGGCCACAATTTCTCAAGTCAGCTTTAGGCAGCTTGAGCTGATACTCCTGACAGACAGGTTCGGTCTACTTAAGAGTATTATGGAGCAAAAGGTTAGTGAGTAAAACATACTTTATTACTTACACACATTTAATAGGTATTTTCTATGCTTTATATAATAAAGATTGCGTAAATAAATAAACTTCTATGATGGTGATGTTATTTATTACTCTCAAGATACATAATTATCTTTTCAGAAACGACAACAATGTCGACGTCGGCGGGTGATATCTACTTCTGACTCCGAATAAAGTCTTCGGAGACGCGACGCGTTGCACAGCATTTCCCTGCAATTATTGTCAATCAAGTTAATTCAAATAACCGTGTTTGTCCGTGCTATGACATTACGATATACAAAGATAATACTAAATACTACGTAAGAAGAGACGAGACCCCATACAAAAAAACCGTGCCTACCTAGAAAGTGAGTGAAATAACAATATTCGCCTTTAAAATTCTGCCTTGTTTCGTACATAATGCTTTGTATGACATCACGATACCCTGCAACAGTATACGAAAAAAGCAACCTTTGCACTCTGATACCATTATGACTAATTCATAGACGAAATTACGATTGGAAGAGTTGTCAAAAAATAGCAGCATACCAAATTTTGCCCACTATCGCTAGCAATTGCTATGCCATTGATCAGCAGAATACGAAAAGTTCAAAAAGACTCTCTTTTTTCAATGATCGTCAAAGTCAATTCTATGACAGTTATAGAAAATAGATTGGGCTAGTAGAATACCAAAACGCATCAATGATGGCCATTCTGTGATGAAATCATTGTCACTGTGAAACAATTGATTTAGTACAATTGGCATGCCGTAAAGTCAAGAAGACACCATCAAAAAAACAAGCATTATAATATTTTTTATAGTAATTAGGTATTATAAAGAACTTCTGAGCATGGACACAACTTCTTTACGGACACAATTTTTTACAAAGATGGAAAGCAACTTCAACCTCAAGTACATAAAACCAGTACTGAAATCTCCAACCCACCAACCGTGGTTTTGGCCAATCTGGGTGGATTGGCCAAAACAATTGTTTTCTATGTGAAAGTTAAGGTAGGTACATGTCCTACAGTGTCATGTTTTAGGTTGTTTGATGGTCTGGAATATTACATTTATATCAGCTCTTGACCTCGAAACTTGCACGGGCATGCTAATCCTTGCCCGTGCTAGTTTCGAGGTCAAGATGGAGTGACCTTATCCAAAAGGTGTCTATCAATTATCTACTTAGAACCAGCGCTGTATTGCATTTCATTATGCCAATGTGTGTTTGTGTATTTTGAAATTACCTCTTTTGCTCAATAATAATACTAAGTTCGCTATGGCGATCGTGGCTTAAGAATCGACCCCCACAACTCAGCCTATGGATGTCGTAAAAGCCGACTATGGGATCTCGTCAGAAGGAGGGCAGCAGCTTCCTACTGTGTATTATCTTACTATTTCTTTTGTACGATGGGAAGCTATTGGCCTTCATCTCACCTGGTAACAAGTTAGGATAAGGCCGACGGTGGAGGCTCACTTCACCTGGAATCCTCAACAAACTGAAAAGCTGGCTATCTTACCTCTGAATGCCGGAACACTACAATTTTAGAATTGTTATTATGGCGACAGAACTAGGTAAGATGGTGGTAGCTAGCCCGGCGGACTTAACAAAGTCCTACCACCAACCAAACCGAGTACAATATTGTACTCCCCCTGAGGCTGTTGCTGATGATCATGATGAATACTAAATAGCTATAATTAAAAGAATGATACCTTCTTTGCTTGGAAATAGCCAACCTATTAACTCAATCCAAAATAGATTTTAAAGTAACAAGCGTGCCAAGACACTGGCTGCATTGCCACGCTGAACAGCAACACTGATTCGCTGACCTAAATAAGCCAGCCCTAGTCCCGCGTCAGCTCAAGCAAAAACCCAAACGGTATTGACAACAGAGTCGTGGTAATATGAAGTAGTTTTTTTTTTCGGGATATTAATTTTTACACAGCGCCATCTAGCCCCAAATTAAGCACAGCTTGTAATGGGAATTAAACTTTTTAGTTTTAGTAAATACATACGTACCATACGATACAACACCCGAATACAGAACAAACTTCTATATTCATCACACAAATGTTCTCTTGGGTGGGAATCAAACCCACAGCCTACAGCGCAGATGAGAGAGCTACTACCAACAGAGCTATGAGGCTTGTTAAAGTAGTTGCGACCATTTAGCTACAAAACTCACCAGCTCGCCGCAAGCTAATAGGTAAAACAGCAATTCTGCTTACTAATATCTAAAACCCAGCATTGCCGTCTTGAAGCCGCTGCCAAAGGACATCGCCTTATTTAACTCCGTCCCCTGCGTCGGACACTGGACCGCCGCTAATTAATTTACGTTCCAAGTTCTACCAAACACTCGCCTGATGAGATTCCCGGCGTTGTTTAGAGCGCCGGCTAACACGAGAATTGTTCATTTAGCGTCGGTACCTGAATACTGTTTGAATATATACGGCTCATGTTACTTATACCTTACGAAAGTCAGTGGGTTTGATTTTCGATATAGAACTTTGGTCGAAATGTGTTGTGTTTAGAAATTATCGTGGACGATTTTTAAACACAGCACAGTAGTAAGTCACGTACAGGCTTTACGTGCCAATAAATTGTTTTAGGTAGTATAGTTAATATGTATGTTAAATTTTAATGTATATATTACTATGGGCCGTAGACTAAATTAGAATTTAAACACAACACAGTAGTAATAGTAAGTCACGTACAGACTTTACGTGCCAATAAATAGTTATAGGTAGTATAGTTAATATGTATGTTAGTTTTTAAGGTATATATTACTATAGGCCGTAGACTAAATTAGAATAAGATCTGTAATTTTTCTATAGTTGCCTGAAATAAAATATTATTATTATTATTTGATTGGTTAATTGATAGGTGCCCTCGAAAATGAGAAACATCTTGAGAATTTCATTTTTGAATTTCAAGTGGTTTGTACTTGGTTACAACATTTACAATTGTTAAAATGGACTCGAACCCATCTTTTTCATGTCCCGGATTATGCATTTTTGTGTCATTATAACATTTTGTAAATCTTAAGAATTGGCATACATTTTAAAAAAATACGTTTACATATTTTTTATCAGTTGATTTACGTATTATAAAATATAACGAATGTTGGTCTGGAAGTGCGTCACCAGCTCGGACATGGTAAATATTAGAAATCAAGCTCTTGTGAGACAGTCTACACGTTTATTACAAAGTCACGATAACAATTTTTAACAAATAACGCAGGATTTTTCTGATTTAAACGGTGGAAACGCGGTGAGTTCAGCACAAAGTAGACACGAGCTACCGTTCAGCTCAACAGTCGGAAATAAAGTGTATCTTACCCGATCGCTTTCCAAAAAATCAAATGCCAACAAACGTACGAACGAATGACCGAATTAATGACAGATCCAAAGTAAATGATCCACAGTTCTAAAGTGCCCTCTGTCTACTTTGCACCGACTACAGTGCAGCTATTTACTTGACTTCGAAATCAATAGTCGATGGGCGGCGCTAAAAACTAAATGTAAATAACACCAACAGATGGCATAAATTAAAATAAATCAACACACATTCGCTTAACACTAGAAGGGCTGCGTCTACCATGCTCTGACAAATATATATTATAAACTCTGACCATAGTTATTTTAGGTTACGGCAACTTTGACCAAGTTAGTCATTCAATACTTCACATAAAAGCCTGCACATAACATTATCACAGTCTGCTGCCGTGGGCTTCAAAATTCACCAACAAAGCAGTCTTCTTTTACGACTTCCTTCCGGCGTCTCACCTTTTTATTATCAAGTTTGGGCACTTCAGGAAAAATCTGAAGCATTGGCAGGAAACTGTCCCGCCTAAATTTAAAAGTATCTCTTAATATTAAAACAGAAAACACTATGAATAAAAAATGTTTTGTAATTCCGTTTTCATCAACGAAAATATACGTAAGCTTGCTGTGTTTTTTTCAGACCAAAGTCCCGAAAATCTAGGTATCTAACGTTGTTGGTTAGCTTATACAAACTTATATTGCTTTTGAATGTAAATATATGGTTTGTATCGAAGATACACAAGAAATATGCTCGAGGAATAGCCTCATTTGTGCCACAGACTGCCCTGGAACGGAGCCAGCACGAAAACTACTTAACTTTTTAAAACTGGGACTACCTGCAACTCATGAATACAAGGGTCATATGTTGCTTAGTATTACATTATAGTATAAGTAAATCTAGTTTTGTCAATACAATTACAAGAGTAGTAATAGAGCACCATGTCAATGAATTCATCCGGGGAAGTCATCTTATTCCTGCCCTTATCCCAAACTTAGACGTGGTCAACACATCACGTATTCTTCTTCCACTATCCCCTGTCTCCCGTCAACTGAGCATCCACTCCTCTCTCATGCACATCACTCACGCAATCTATCCATCTCTTCCACAGGCTTACCCTACTTCTAAGTCCGTCCCCATTCATACCTAACATTCTTATAATTATGTAATTAATAGTGTTCATCAGAATGTTTTTTTTAAGTGAAATTTTCTTTGGGCGCGTTGAGCATTTTTTGGGTGAACAAAAATCTTGGAACTCGCGGCATCATCACAGAACGTTTATCATCAGCTATATGTATACTGTGTATATGTGTACTTTTTGGATGAACAAAAAGCGTGAAACTAAAGTCATCGACCTTGTGTATTGTATTGTCGAGCTATTAGATTACTATTTTCGAATTATATTTGGTTTATATAGAAATCAAGGATTCATGTTTAAATTGGTCATTAACACTTCTTTACATATAAAAAATAATAATCTAAGTAATATGACTGCCGGTCAAATTACGCTCATTAGTGATGAGCGTTATACAGAGCCACGTAGGACATGTACTTGTGTATGCCCTACGCAGTAATGCTTTTTAGATAAAGGTGAGAGAGCTTCCTGCTTATTCTGTCTCCACGAAAGTATATTTATCATTTTACCCAGAAGGAAAAGAACAAGCTTCTGGTAACGAAGAGAAAGTTGCTGATTTTGGGCCAAGAAGTATACTCTGGAGAGTGAGAAAGAATTGGGAGGTTGCGGAGCTAGTGGTTGAGCCTTACATAATTGGCAAAATTATATCACAAAGGCTGCTGGCTGCGCTGGCTTGATCTCGTGATGCGAATGGAAATAGGATTGGGCTAGAAATCGGGGATACCTGGGATTGCCAGCCAACGTCCAGTCTGATGTCCCTGATGCCGGTGGAATGATGGGACTGGCAAGAGGCATAGGGCAGTAGCGTTCGATCGTGTCGGAGGCCAAGACCTCAAGAGGTCGATGCGCCTGGTAAGTAAGCAGTTCTAGATGTATTATGTTTTGCTTTTCACTCTTATTATATCCATTTTAAATCGTAACAAAAAATAAATTGTTTGAAATTGTACCTACAAAATTTCGCAGATTGTACCTAAATGATTTTTGGTAGCGCTTATCCATATATATATATATACCCATGAATAATATTGAATCCTACTCATATTAGCTGAATTCGAGGCACTAACTTAAACTACCCGTTCCTTGTATAATTTTATACCTGGCTTACGAAAACGTATTGCCAGAGAACTTTAGTTATCTTTCGCTGCCAAAATAGCTCTTATAATAATGTAGTCGCGAACATTTAGGGCTCAAAATCGCGTGCCATAAAACAGCACAGCCAAGGCATTTTCGCAATTAGGCAACTTTTTGTTTATTGTTCTTTTATGCGTAATACTTTATGGAAGCGTTTCGTAAAACATTTTCGTAGGCAGTGCTTTGCTGACAGTTTCTGTTTACCTGTTTGAATTACGGGGTGATAAAACTATTAATGTAATGTCGTTTTAGAACTTACAAGCCTTGTAATATCCCGTAAAGGGGTGGGTTTTGTGTGATTGGTAGTTCAGTTTACGTTTGCGCTTTACTACCACCTCTTTATTTATGTTCATTCATTTCATTTCATTCAACAATTAGAATTGTATATGATTTTTTTAATAAATTAAGATAAAATAACCGCCTCTGTGGTCTTGTGGTTCGCCCACTGCTATCAGATCCAGATGTACCGGGTTCAATCCCCAGTGGAGTACAATATCTTGCTTGCTATCTTGCTATCGTGCTTGGTTTGGTTGGTGGTAGCATACATCTACCCCAATGCATACTACCAATTCACTATATTCTGTGATATTACTAGATTGTTTGGATAATCTGGTACATTTTTTATGCAAAATGTGGTTTCACGGTAAGCAGGTAAATTGATTGTCGATAATGTTATTTGAAAAGCGGCTCTAAAGCTCAACTTTGCGGTTAAATAAGTGGCTTACTCATAGCTCGCAGTTTCGTACGTATGAGCTTAAATTATAAATTTATCGCAAGGATAATAGTGGTCAGTTGTAAATTTAAGTAAATATTTTTTTGAATTAACATGTTACCGAATTTTTATTTTATGTCTGTTGTGTAAATTGATAATAATTATGTCCATTTCTGATTAACTCCTGTGTTTTGTAGAATAGTGTTAATGGATCTATTTATTTATCTTTTAGGTAGGTACCTAAGGTATGTTTAGATTAGATGAAGTTGTTTCTTTTTTCCTTATTGTTTTCTGTTATAGACGTGCCTAGTACAACAAACACAGGTGTAATAAGGTCATATAAATGAAATCGGAAATCTGAAAATGATTGACCCAAAAAAAAAATTAAGTTCTTTCAAGCAGAACAAAATCGGACAAAAGCACAATATCGGTCAATTTTTATTATGCAAAATCGAACACCGAGCATATACAGTTACAAACAAACCCACGCTGCCGCAAGAAATGGCCCAAATAAATGTAATCGTGGTCTGAACAATAATCATTTGAATACGAATGTACAGATTTTCTGGGTAACATTTATTTCGAAACCCACCTCTCAATATTAGGTTAGTTTTATAAGCACCCGATCTTACGAGCTCCCGAATTATGGAATTTTAAAGAGTTACTATACGGCCTCTGCAGTCTAGTGGTTCACCCACAGGTATCAGACCCAGAGAGCCCGGGTTACATCCCCAGGGGGTACAAATTAGTGCTTGGTTTGGTTTATGGTAGGACTTTGTTTAAGTCCACCTGTCTATCTCCCACCATATAACCGTATGCTATATGTTCCGAAATGTAGAAGTAAAATGGTCAGTTTTTTAGCATGTTGAGGATTCCGGATGTGTGCGCTTTCACCTTACTGCCTTATCCTCTGATTATTTGTACTCAAAGTGATCCGCAGTTCATTTAATATATATTTATAAAATACATATTATATCACCCAATGGTGCATATTTGGCGGACAGTTAGTAAGGCAGTGCACTCGTTGCCCTAGTCTATTTTCCGCAATAGTACAATCTTGGAGTCTTGAAACCCAGAGTAAACTGGTTCTTTTAAGGGCATGCCTTAAAGGAAAGGTGCTCTATTTTAACCACATATTTACTGGTTTTTCAAGTGGTTGAACGCTTGGATATCACCAATAAAAATGCTGTATCCCTGTTGGTATAACTAGTTATGGGCTTCCTAATTGGTAATGAAATAAACACATAATAATGCCTGTTTATAATTTAGCATAATGAGTACGTAGGTAATTAAATAAAATATATTTATTAATTATTAATGTTTGTGAATGTATTATTATTGTTATTTTCAAGCATAATTTTTGTATTTCTATTTAATATTATTTTATTGTGTTATTATTTATGTTAAGGACCCCCCTCTCGGGTAAACCCCTCCTGCAGCTTTTTCTATCGTCTTTTCCATATCCACCCTTGTATGCCGTAATAGGTGAGATAATGGAAACTTTTTGGTATTTTCCGGGTGCTTACAAGAACGGGTGATCGTGATACTAACCCTCAATATTGGTGGTTTAGCTTTACCCCAGCCTCCACAATAATGCGCAACTTTTACGATTATCTCACCTATTTTGGCGGGATACGAACCATTTTGCTTTTGTAGTTGTTTTGATGTATTCACATCCTAGCATCGAGTGATGGGGTGTCATTCATATCGATTTATGTATGTGAAACGTTATTTAGGGTAATCAGCTGTATGTATGCTAGATATGGTTTACGTCAAGCTTCAAAACACATCGTGGATTCTAAAATGTGAAATTCACTACTACCGGCTTCAGTTAGGTACTAAAGGGGATAATATTTTTGAAATTTATTAGTACATATTTAATTTTAATAAAAGTATCGTCAAATGAGTCAATGTATAAAATTAACCTATTATTATTCTAAAATCGTCCACAGAATAGAAACACTCCTTCAATAAATGTTTTCTAGCTTGTAGAATATATGTGCACTATCCATTTCTTTAATTTTAGTTGATGACGCATAAAATTATTTGTCATTCAAAGTACAATTAAACTAACTATGTACAAAGGAATCAGTCAGATTACCTAAGGACCGTTACAAACGGCCTATAGGTAACTCAACTGTTCCAGACCAGTACCAGACGGAAGCGTTTGTTTTGTCATTCTGTTCAGCGCAATATGAACAATAATGTATTTGCTTGGATAATGTGATTATGTACTATTTTTGAACACGATTTCGAATTGTTCATTTCATCAATTGGTACTGGGCCCTGTTTTTACTAAACTAATCGCCTTAGCATGACACTAGTATCGTCGAAGAATACCCAATTTATGTGCCTTTTGGTATTTCAAAAGGCTATTCTACTAAGATACCATTGTCATAGTGAAGTGTTGTCATTGTGGGTTAGTAGAATGTGGGCTCTGGTCTGAAACAGTTGGGTTACCTATAGATCGTCCTTAGGCAACCTGACTACTGTTGTATCTAGTTAGTTTAATAGAACATATTCTTCACTGTTTGTGAATAAAATAAAAATACGTTTTCGTAAAAAAAATTTCATGAAATTAATTAATACTGAATACCGTGTGTATATTCCATACAACATTTTGAACTCGAAGTATTTTTAATTAATACCGGGTTGCTCTCAAAAAATTCAACATCACACTCATAAATCTAAGCTTTTGGTTTGTTAACTGATATCAGCTTTGTTGAAATTGTTTACAAAAATATGCCGTTCAAAGCGTGACAGATATCAGTTTTATGCGTAAAAAGTTACTTTCATGTTTTAGCAAGCTTGAAACATAAATTTGTATTTTTTAACCCTGATCCTTTTACTAACATTTTTATGCCTGTATTTATCAGAAATAGTGTATGTTGGGTTGTTTTTGAAATGAAAACTTCCTTATACACGTTGAACACTTTTTGGGTCGCCGAATACTTTCCATGAGCTGTAGTCAAAGTCAAAGTCAAATATTTTTATTCATTAAGATTTTTAGGATCATTTTAAAGCGTCAAATCTACCGCCTGTTCGGAATCGCGACCAGCACACAAGGAGAAAGGCAAGAACCTCGGGCTGGTTAAATTGTATGCATACTGTATGTATACTGTGTATATATGTATACTTTTTGGGTAAACAAAACTCGCAAAACGGGTGAAACTCACGTCATAATCACCGCACGCTCTTGTGAATTTTATTGTCGAGCTATTAGACTTTCGAATTATATTTGGTATAAAGAAGTGTTTATGATCAAGGATTGATGTTTAAATTGGTCATTAACACTGCTTTACAAACCAAACATAGTAAATAATAAATAAATAATACAAGTTACTTAGTTTTCACTTCTAATGACAGTCCCCAAATACAGACCCGGATGTTTTTTTTATTGTGCGGCGAGAAAGCCCTTGGTTCTATCTAGGCTTGGTATGGTTCCTTTTGAACATATTTAAAAGAGACACTTTTGAACAGAGGCCCCGGGTTCGATCCCCATGGGAGTACAATATAATGTTAATATAATCTTAAACAAAGTCCTACCACCAACCAGACCAAACGGTTTGGTTGGTGGTAGGACTTTGTTTAAGTCGGCCTGGCTAGCTACCGCCATCTTACCTAATTCTGTCGCCATAATGACATTTCTTAAATTGTTGTGTTCCGGCATTTAGGGGTAAGATAGCCAGTTCCTCAGTTTATTGAGGATTCCGGGTGAAGTGCACCTGCACCTTCGGCCTTATCCCAACTTGTAACCAGGTGAGATGAAGACCAAGTGCTTACCCGTCGTACAAAAAAATAAAATAAAAATAAACCTATTTTAAAGATGGCTCTCCAAAGCGATGCAATATCCTTACTTTACAGGTCGTCTCCATCCTCTCCTCACTCCTCATGGCTATGTCATCAGGTCTTCTCACGTGTAATTATAAATCTGTAAGTACCTTTGTATTTTTGTTTTCTGATACATGTAAACTGTCGAATGCATAATGTAATATTTATTTATTTTTTTTTTTTTTTTTTTCCAACAATGTGGTGCATTAGCAACTAAGTTTTGTAGCAAGTTGTGAAGAAGTCGTTTATTTTCTTTATTGGCAAGTAGTTGCGAATCATGTTAATTACGCTACCGATGGCCAGCTAAGAATGGTTTTTCCGCCATCGCTCGCATTCTTGTTATGCCTGCTAATATACTGCTGCACAAGAAACCTAGCCGTTCTACGCCTACATATCCGACAAGCTAACATCAAATTCACATTACGGCCTCAACAAAGCGTCTAACAAACACTATTACACCCAGTTTGCTTAGGCGACCGCTATTCTTCCATTGTAACAAAGCAGGTTGTGCTCCTATACAAATACTTAAAACAAAATGGTCCTTTACGGTCTCGGTTGCGAAGCGATTTTCATACAACAACTGGTTACACTTTTAAAAAATGTCATTCTTTACCTTTTAAGTTTTAGCTTTTGCCCGCATCTTTTGCGTTATAACCCCGGATATGATTTTCCTCAGGAATCCGTTCAGCCATTTAGCGCCACGGCAGAAGATCACCACCGCATCCTGGGACACACTTAAGCAGTTTTCAACACCGATATTAAGATTACCAACTCATCTGCCAAACGTGGTGGTTATAGAAATATTTTTTTTGCACTCTTTGTGAGAGGCCCTTGTCGTATTATCGATTTGGTATTGGAGTTTGTAATGATGTTAATTGTCATTAACTCGGAGTAAATACAATAATTGAATGAAGGTCTGTTGCATGGAAATGTTTTTCACTTGGGTGTACTATGTAGCCTCTTAAGTC
Organism: Venusia cambrica; assembly: GCA_951394065.1. NCBI lineage: Eukaryota > Metazoa > Arthropoda > Insecta > Lepidoptera > Geometridae > Venusia > Venusia cambrica. Next base: position 14,552,006 of record OX596035.1, read on the forward strand.
AAGAGGAGGTCGGGGTAAAGTGACGAATAAATAAAAGCTTAGTGTAAAGTAACGTTGTTAGCAGCGTCTCAATTTAATGTTAAGAGTACACGACTGAATGTCCGTAATTTATATACGGTCCTAGTGTAGTATGTAGCCTTACAATAGTTATTTAGAGCCTTCAGTTAGTTATGGAGTGCATCATGGAAAGTTTGAAAAGTAAGTAGATATGTACGTATATTAGGTATCACATGGATTGCCGCCAAAATCTTAGTCGCTGGTTATGCACTCGTAAAAAGCATCAAATTGTGGTGTTTTAAGTATCTCTAGTACTTTGTTCGTAGCCGTATTTATTTTATGCTGTAGGTACTGGGCTCAGTTCCCGCCCAAAAAAATGTTTAAAGATGCTTGTTTCAGGTATAATGTGTATATTTGAAGAGTAGCAGAGCCCCTTGTGAAAGGGCTTGCCTAGAGAAGTAATACCACCAATACCTATTTTAGCCGCCAAGCAGCATTGCTTTGTTTCAGTTTGAAGGGTATAGTTGCACGTGAAATTACGGGTACGGGAGACTTGACACTTTTATGCCTCAAGCTGACGGGCGTAATGAGTAGCCGCGTAGGTCATGTTCTTTGTGGATGTGACCTACGCTGTAAGGCTTTGTTGTAGACAAGAAATGCACTTAACATCAGGTGGGCTGCTTATAAAAAGTTTTATAAAAAAAAAAGTTTGTAGCGAAGATTCTGGGTTAAATTCCCACCCGGACAAAAAATTGTAAAAGATGCTTTTATTTGTATACAAAAAATGTATCTAAATGTTTTATGCGAAATCTAGTTCCTGTACTAGCTATCCTTAGATATATATATATTATATATATATATATATATATATATATATATATATATTATATATATAGATATTAGGATTATTAGATAATTATGGAGATATTAGTCTAGATATTATGGCACTATGTAGAATTACATGTTCCATCATTATTAGTTATATTATTAACATCATCATTGATTGACATGGGCCTACCATACCAAAGGGGTTTCTACCATACCAAAGGGGTTTGCAATGATCATGCTCAGCAGCGGATTGGTGATCAATTGATAATGTTAGCTAGCCAGGCGGACTTAAACAAAATCCTGCAACCAACCAAACCAAGCACAATATTGCTCCCCCTAGGGATCGAACCCGGGACCTCTGGATCTGAAATCGGTGGGTTGAACCACTAGACCACAGAGGCGGTTAGTCGAACCTGGTGTCTACGGATTTCTCTTGCAAAGGTGGAGAGGAATGCGTAGTCTGATTAGTAAATGTAGGTATACATTTTCCGTAAAAAAACAAAAATTGAAATCCTACAGTAATCTTCTCCCCTTTTCCCCCTACAATCGCCATTTTTTTCACAACATTTTGTGTAGAATTACTTTTTAGTGTGTCGTTCAAATATAATTGAAATCCGTTGATAAACAACGCTACAGCAAACTTCCCCCCTTTCACCTCTATTTTCCCTCAAGGAACATGTGTGCCAATTTTCATCAAAATACGGTTGAAAAATGCTACCTGCACGCGAGAACAAACTGACAGCCGACAGACAGCGAACAAAAGCATTTTTGGCCAATCTCGAAACTGAGACCCTTCGCTCATTTTGCTCGCTCGGTCAATACAATACACTTCACCATTCTAACCATATCAATAGCATATCTACAGATGTGTTTAATTGTATGAATTTTGTAGTAATTTTTTTTTGTTTTTAATTTAGAATCGAAGTTTATATTTGAAATGAAATCAGTTTTCGAAACTTTGCAATGCGGGATGTCCTTTGCCGCCTCTGTGGTCTAGGGTCAGCCTACCGATGTCAGATCCAGAGGTCCCGGGTTTGATCCCCAGGGAGAGTACAATATTGCGCTTGGTATGGTTAGTAGTAGGACTTTGTTTAAGCCTGAATAATTCTTATATTGTTGAGTTCCAGCATTTAGAGGTAAGATAGCCAGTTCCTCAGTTTATTGAGGATTCCGGGTGAAGTGCGCTTCTACCTTCAGCCTTATCATAACTTTAGAAATCAGGTGAGATAAAGACATAGCACATCCCCGTGGAACAATAAAGTAAAATGTCATTGTAGCCCTTTAAGATCAACAAGCGTTCTGTTCACCACATTCTCTGTTTTCTTTTGCATGCAGATGGTAAAAGCACGAATTATTTTACTTCCTAAAGATGGGATTGTACCTATCTAGTAAAAGAAACACTCATTACCAGCGCTCTTGAGAATATCTTAAGACTCAAATGAAATTCTTTGAAAATTTCAATTTAAATAGTTGCCACAGCACACCATCTAACCAGCCAGCTTTTATCCGCTCAAGTACAGCTTAAAATGCACAGCTAGTAACGTTACACTCTTCCAGGGGACTAACCACAACGTCTAATAGCATTTTCGTTTTGACATAACACTACTTTTGTCTCGTTTTTGCTACACTGGATAGATAGTGACAAAAGTCACTATCAAAACAAGAATGCTATAAGAGGTCGAGGTATCCCCCAGCATGTCATCAAAGTTCACTGAACATCTATAGAGAGTTGGTAATATTTTGCGTTTGACAATTCATGCCTTAATGAGTTAAATGCTTGGTTGTTTCTTGTTATAATGACGGAATGGAATTAAACTTACCCTATTAACTTCACTTACATTCAGATTTTGAGCACTCTTCCTCAGTGGCAATACGTTTTTTATGAGGCCAAGCGTTTTCATTCAGTTCGTTATTATCCTAAACAAACGATTTTGTTAGTTATTTTGTATACAACTTATGATAGAAAGCTGATTTGTTTTGAAAAAGAGGCAACAAACCAACTCATGGGGTGTTGGACCGCCGACTACTGTGATATAAAATAGAAACTAAAATAAAAATATTACCGCTTTACAAAAATCATAAATATACAAACATGATACATTTGTCAAACATTGAAAGTGTCATTTAAAAACTGATCAATTGCATTGTTCAGCGTGTGCGCAACACAGTGCAAACAAAATTATTAGAAAGAAATGCCTTTCGAATATTTCGTTCGCATATTTTTAACTAAGTTCAAATTATTTTCGTCACGTATTGTCTTCTTTTTTTTTGTTATGTAATATAACTAGACTTATGAAATCATCTCCATCCAAAGGTTGTCTACAGAAATTGCTTCTAAGCGATAAGACCGTCAATTGTATATTTATTATCCTGAAATATTTTCTTTATTTATTAAGGTATTTGTTAATATGTCAGATTAATATTAGAGGTATTTAAGGTAATCTTTGCCACGAAGACTTGGGCGGGATTCCGGCGGTAGATTTGACGTTTCAAAATGATCCTAAAAAATATGTCTAAAAAATATCTTTGACTTTGAATTTGACTTTAATACAACTTAATTCCATGTTACTTGTAGCTTTTGAACAAGCCGTTTAAGAGTTAGCTACGCACCACTGCGCCTGTCACCTGACAAGTTCTGAGCGTGTCTTCCATAATTTTCTTTTCTCCTTTATACCGGTGGCCTGCTTGTTATTATCTCTCATCTCGGAATTAAAAGCTTTTGAACCACTGACGCTATTAAAAGATGCCCGATCTTAAAGCTGTTATCTTGTTTATGATAATAGGGAATGTTCTTTATTATTTTGTTTTCTGTTTGCTTTTACGATTGTACTCGGAATTTGGAAAACCATTTAACATTTCAAAATTTATTACTCAATTCTGTTTATTCTTAATACTTGTAAATTATACATTTACTCGTATGATTCGATTACAGATCTCGGAATGTTATATGTACAGTATGTTATATTATATACTGATATTTTTTCCCATTAGACAAAGTTAAAATTAGTATTACTAGACATTTTACACAGCGACATCTAGCCCCAATCAAAGCATAGTTTAAGAGGTCTAGTAGGTAGGAATATAGGAACTAGGATTATTATTTCAATTAACATTTCACCAAAAATTTGGCGTAGCTATTTCTATTAACAAATAATAACATGTGTATTATAGTTATCCGAAAATAGAGGTTATCTATTAAGTTTTGAAAAATTATCATTACAAAAGTTTTTTTTTTATTGTACGACGGGTAAGCACTTGGCCTTCATCTCACCTGGTAAGATAAGGCCGAAGGTGGAGGCGCACTTCACCCGGAATCCTCAACTAACTGAGGAACTGGCTATCTTACCTCTGAATGCCGGAACGCAACATTTTTTAGAATTGTTATTATGGCGACAGAATTAGGTAAGATGGTGGTAGCTAGTCAGGTGGACTTAATCAATGTCCTACCACCAACCAAACCAAGCACAATATTAACCCCTGGGGATCGAACCCGGGACCTCATGATCTGAGACAGAAGGCGAACCACTAGACCACAGACGCGGTAAAATAACGGTTTTATAGTGTTTTTTTTACTGTTTTTCTTAACTCATTGGGACTCGAAAATATGTGCATGTACCCTACCTCTGTATATTGATCGTTTTGCGGTCAGTGTAATAAAATGGAAATCATTATTTACTACATACTTCCGTTAGAAACAGTGCAGTGAGAGTACAGGGAAAGAGGATGTAGTGACAAAGATTGAGAAAGGAATGGTAATATGGTTTGGAAATAAAGAGAGGATGGATGAAATCAGGATTACGTAGCAAGTATACAAGTTGAGTGTGAATAGTGCAGTTGGGAGGGGAAGACCTTGGCGGACATTATCTGACCAAGTCGAAGGTGTTCTCGAGACGAAGGACGTGATAAGAGTGAATGAGACAAAAGTATGCAAGGAGCGTAGGAAGAAGAAATCCGTTGTCTGCCTACCCCACTGGAAAACAGGAGTGGGTCTATGGGTATGAACATCAACTTCAACAGCCAGCATAAGTGTCCACTATTGTACAGAGCCTCCTCCAAAATTTGAGGGTTTAGCCATAATCACCACGCTTGGCAAACGGCTTGGTGATAGCAGTAAAGGTGTTGGGTAGTTAACAGAAGGAAGCTACTGCCCTTCTTCTGATGAAAAATCCCTCAGTCGTCTCTTACGACATCCGCGGGCTGAGTTGGAGGGGTCGAATCTTAAGCCGCGACCGCCACAGCATATGTATATCTATGGGTATATTATTTTTAATTATTTTTGAAAACTTACAGCTAGGAAGTATTACAAATCATTATATAATAATTCAAAACACATTTTATGTACATTTTATGTATGACTAGCTTTAACTCGCTTTTACTCGGCTTCGTCCGCGTATTGATTTTTTGAAATAGGTATAAGTATTCAATTATAAATATATATATTTGTTGGATATTTGGATAAACTTGACTGATTAGCTCCTACATGGTGTGCAGACACGCACACCAAGCTCCACATTCCCAGACAAAAAATGCAGATTTTTTGAAGTCTTAGTGCCGGTCCGACTCACGTTTGGCCAGATTTTATTATTAATTTATTTATTTAGCACAAAGTAAGCACTATACTCACACCAACTTTGTTATTATACTGCTACGGCTGGGTAAATTAAAAAAACATTAGTCATTGAATGCCTCGTTATACCGATTTCATAAAGTATAAGCACGACTATTATACCATGCATTATTTAGGAGTTCCGCTGTCATCATCGTAAGACCCTGGTTTCCATGGTTTGTAGAAGATTATCATACATACAATCATTTTAAATGCGCATCGCTCTTAATATGTATGACTGTTATTTACTGAAAAAACCCCTTTATATTGATTCCACTCCATCATCAGACCTTGGTAGTTTTGACATTCATTCATTGTATAAAGAGCACTCAAAATACACCAGTTTATTATAGAAACCACGTGTAAATTGCGTTTTTTCTGTTTAAATAACAATGTTTTATGATTTTTTTTCTAATAAAAGGACCCCCTGCCTTTCATTTATTAAAATAACAAGAAACCATGAATCACGTTCTTATTTATTTCATATGAGGAATCTGTAATGATATTTTTGACCTTTTACCATGCACGGTTTCAGAGTTAGGGCATACTTTTAATGAAAACATCAACCCCTTTTTGAACCCCTTAAGGTACGAATTTTCACAATCCCCTTCTTAGCGCTCATTTTCGCATCAAGACATACATTCCCTCCAAATTTCATGTCTCTACGATTAGCCGCTTAGGCTGTGCGTTGTTATCAGAGAGTAAGTTAGCATTTTATATTAGTATAAGATATATTATGTATATATTTACATACTTCCTGCGAAAATTATCAATTTCTGAAAATAAAATGTAGCACTGGTGTAATTTTTATCCTACATTTTTGTGTATTAACGCAACATAAAATATAACATGTCAACCGAAAGCAGGCAGTGGAAATTCTCCGCGCATTTAGTGAAGTGACGAGAAGTTTAAGGTTACGGTCGTAGTGATAATTATTGCACCTGTGGCCAGGATTAAATAAATAAGGAGCATGTATAGTCATTAAATAAGTACCTATTCATTTGTACCTAGAACACATGAAATTTTTACTAACAATGCCATATTAGGGTCACAAGTTCTATTGATCGTTTTTTTTTATTAAATTTGACTTTTATCTCAACTGGTTTCAGGTTATGATAAGGCCAAAGGTGGAAGTGCACTACTCCTGGAATCCTCAACACTCTGAGGAACTGGCTGTCTTACCTCTTAAAGCTGGAACACAACTCTCCTCATGTCCTCGCTAACGGATGTAGTTGGCGAAACGGTTTGGTGGAATGATTGAAAGAAAAATCAACCGAACCGTGGGATGGAGACGCTTTGCCACACGAAAAGCATCGCAGCAATTTGCGTCACAGTTTTGTGTAAAAGCCCGCGATTTTATGGATAGACATAATGATGTGACTACAAAGGTGGTTAGACCCCATCGAGCTAGTTAAACTATCTAACATCTTGACAGAGAGAGTTCAGCAAATCGCTGATGAAAGTCACCCGCTATCGCTTCTGAAATGATGTGCCCCGAGTCTCGAGCGGGCGAAGTGAAGTGCCCTCACGGTTGTAGGTCGACCTGGACCTGTTTACACTAATTGCTGCAGACACTACCACTCGCTGTTGTGTCTGAGATTCAACCGTAGCTGTCTGAGCTGGGAGTGACTGTTTTCCTTTTGTCTAGATACAATACAATGAGTCTGGAACAGTTGAGTTACATATAGGCCGTTTGTAACGGTCCTTAGGTAATCTGACTGATTCCTTTGTACATAGTTAGTTTAATTGTACTTTTTATTGAATTTATACAATGAGAAATGCGTAAAAAGTTCAAGTTATCACCTATTTAACCGTACTCTTCTGAGCTGGGAGTGACTGTTTTCCTTATGTCTAGATACAATACAATGAGTCTGGAACAGTTGAGTTACATATAGGCCGTTTGTAACGGTCCTTAGGTAATCTGACTGATTCCTTTGTACATAGTTAGTTTAATTGTACTTTTTATTGAATTTATACAATGAGAAATGTGTAAAATGTTGAAGTTATCACCTATTTATTATAAATATGTACTGTTTTTAATTTATACGAACACAACGTTTAACTGTACGGTAGTATTCTGATATCTGTAACTGTAAACATTCTTTATGTGAGTTTTTCGAAAACTTTTCCTCGCGCAGTAGGTAACCTCTAGTTCGAGGAAACCAAGTTTACCTAGCAAGCTCATTTGAACGCGTTCTTATCTCATATATTTGGTTATGTTACGTGCCAACATTATCCCTCTAGGAGCCATTTACTTTCATTCTGTATGTTTGGTTAGGAACAGATTATACCAGTTTCGACCGTCTTATTTTTAGTAAGTCAACAAGTGTATTTTGGGATCATAATCCAGCTATAATAGCAGGGAAAATATTTACTAGAAAAGAAGGTATCATTCAGTTATTATTAAATTATTGTATTCTTTCATTCCATCCGAAAAGAAATACTTTTTTTTATTAATCGGGGTGTTTGGCGCTTGGCTTTCATTTCACCTGGTTTAGTTTAAGTTAAGATAAGTCCGAAAGTAGAAGCGCACTTCACTCGGATCGGTAGCTAGGCGGACTTAACAAAGTCCTACAAACCAAACCAAGCACAATATTGTAAGTATTGAGGTCACGGACTCTGGATTTAATACCAGAATTCGAACCATTTGACCACAGAGGTGGGTAAAGTGAGAAAGCAAATAAGTGAAAAGGTATAAGTCGATACTATATACGGATGAACGCAAAGTGGTAGGTACATACTTAATCAAGTTTTTTGAGCCAAGCGCATAAAGCATGATTAAGAATCACATCGTAGTCTTATTACACACATAGTTTTATGTGTTATTGTTGCACGCCATCGACAGAGATTCCATCCCCACCACTTAGTAGACTATTTTGCGCGACGTAAGGTTCAAGGGATACTTTCTCTCGTGAACCATACCTACAATTGTGGAATGATCTCCCTGCCGAGGTTTTCCCCACTAACCACAGTATTGGGTTAATCAAAAAGGGTGTTTTTAATTTTTTAACGGGCTAGTACCGCAGATAAGCAACTCAACGCAACTTTACTCTGGTTTCGAAATAAGATATAGTAATAATAAAGGTGACATTGCTGTGCGCTCAACCACGGCGCTTAAGACAACCGGATGACAGAAATATGCGCGAATTTCTACGTTTTTTACTGTAAAACAAACATTAATTTTGAAAATCGAAAACTCAGACCGTCTGTTGTATACTGTGTTTAGTTACTGTACAAAGTTTAAAGTCCTAATTGGGCGTATTTATTGAAAGGCGAACATTTTTGGTACAAATTAGAGTCAACTTAGGATTTTTTTTCTACCGAGAAAATTTTATGTAATCGTGTTTTCAAAACACAATCGTTTTTAGCATCTATCCTGAACTATAAAATATATTAACTTCAAAGTACATCCAACAGTATTTTGGAAAATATGATCGCTGAAGCCATTTCACATATAATAGACTCTTAAGGGTCGGCCCGCTCGAGTGAGGGTTCTGTTACATGCCGGCAACCTTACCATGCGTATGTTTGTTTGCCAACTTAGGTTGAAACAATCGTTTTATTTGATCAACATTTAAAATTATTGGTTTTACTATAGACCTCTTTCGGCATGCAATAAACTGATGTGAAATCACAGCATAAAAAGGCGGGTAATATTTGGTTGAGCTGCCATCTCCATACACCTCAAAGGCTGACACGCTCACAGCAACTGTAAGTTTTAGATTAGTTACCCATTCAGTCTAATTCCCTGACCTGCGATACCAATTAGCCACTCGCCTCAGCTCAGTTGGTGTAGTTCTGCCTGCTACTCTGACGGGAAAGCGTCAGCTTCTAAGGAAATCATCACTTTGTGATATTTGTAGTTCTCTCTGTCTCCGTGTGTCGTATTCTCAAGGCGATCACTACCTCTTTGCATGATCTTTTATCTCTTCATGAAATTTTGCCTCTCAATCTGAAGAGTTATTTAATGATAACGGTATTAAATTATGAAATTTATTTATTCCATCCAACAAAATGTTTTTATGTTATTTAATGTAAGACGGGAGAGCGCATAGCCTTCATCACTCGGAATCTTCAAACAAACTGAGACTATCTCACCTCTGAATGCCGGAACACATTTTTGTAGAATTGTTGTTATAGCGACTAAGCAAGATAGTGGTAGCTAGCCAGGCGGACTTAAACAAAGTCCTACCACCAACCAAACCAAGCACAATATTGTACTCTCCTGGGGATCGAATCCGTTACATCTGGATTTCAAATACTGCCTAACACATTTTAGAATTGTTGTCATGACGACAGACTTAGGTAAATGGTAGTGATTATTGCTTAGTTTGCGGCTAAATGACGTTGCGTAAACATATCTTGTAATAAAAAAAAAACTCTTACTAGCTCAAAGTCATGTAATATTTACTGAAAAAGATTTCTGAGACAGCCTTGGGCATACGAAGACAAAAGCACCGATATATTTTTTTACCCAAGAACTATCTCCAAGAAAAGCTCCGATTTAGGTCGCAGAGTCCCGAAAAGTGGTCGAAAGTAATTTGTCAATGTCACTCAGTTTCTTAACCTACTAGCTAGGTATCACTTTTAAGGTGTTCTTCGGCACGTACGCGTGATATGAATACGGTAAATCACTTCACATCAACAGTTCATTGGTGCCCACTGCTGGACAGAGCCTCCTCTAAAGCTGGAGGGTTTTGCCATAATAACCACGCTTGGCAGGCGGACTGATGATCGCAGTAATGGTGTAGATAATACACAGAAGCTGATGCCCTTCTTCTGGCGAGATACCTTAGTCGGTCTGGGTTGGAGGGGCGATTCAGTCTTCGTCGATTCGATTCGTCACAGCTAAGGTATATGATTGTACTTTAATTACTGGCTCAAGTTTCAAGAAAGCCCCGATTTTTTGCAGATTTCAATACAAACGTAGTTTATTGATTTTTCGAAATACCATGTCCAAGTCAATTAACACTATTAAAATCCAAATATAGGCAAGAGTAAGTTTGTATGCGATTTTTTTTGCATATATTTTGATATCAATCAGTCAGGTCAGGAACTAAAAAAGAACACCCAATCACATTAAACATATTGTTGTTAGTTATTAGAAACATTTTGCAATCTAGTTATTGAAACATATTTCACATTCACATATGCTTCACGTATACACGATACTTTATTTATTTATTTGAAGGAAAACCAACAGCACATTAATATTAGATAGACACAATAATATAGCTCAGGCCAATTAAATGTTTTCACGTATAGATAAATAGTATAGATACATAAAGAGTTTGAACTGGACATGATACAATATAACACAATAGATAAAAAGAAAAAAATAAAACATAGCATCCGTCAAGAATTTATTGAATATAATGATATTAGATGCAGTTGACCGTCCTTTTAGGAAACCATGTTGTACAGAGGAGAAGGATTGATTAGATGCAGCATATACCTGTTTATATGTAGTACATGTAGCAATAAATGTATTGAGTATTGAGTATATAATTTTTTTTCAAAAAGTTTAGCGATTATACACAATTTGGATATAGGTTTATAGTTGCTCACTTCAGACTTAGAGCCCTTTTTGTGAATCGGCGACACGAAAGCAGATTTTCAGATATTTGGGATAAATATCAAATCAATCGGAAACAGATTTTATAAATAATAGAGATATGGGAATAAATACAGATTTTGCAAAGAATTTTAGGAAAACAGGACGGGTAAGATCTGGCCCAGCTGATTTGGTTAGGTCAAGTTCTGTTAACATTTTTTGCACTTCATTGGGATCTATTTCGATGGTAGAAATATCATAAGACTTTGGGAGTATGTCCATATCAGGGTTACCTGAATGAATACTAGAGGGTGCAAGAAACGTGGAGTAAAATTTTGTGGTTATTAACTCACAATTTACCTAGAGAAGCGAGATTGCTCACACGTACTTACCCTATCCCATCCAGCTTAAGCTTTTACTCTTTTGTTAAGCTTTCACGCGTTTCGATGCCTATGATTTCACAGACCACAAACAGAAGAAGAGAAGATTCACAAACCACGGGTGAGACTGGCTAAAGTTCAAAAACAAGGTGATCACAATAAAATACAAATGTTTAATAAATTGCCTACAATTATTACTAACATAGAACATCTGACACTTTTCAAACAAAAAATCAAATATTACCTGGAGAGAAATGCATTTTATAGCTTGAATGAGTTTATGAACGCGAAGATACACGAATCCTCATTTTGTATGACAATGAATAGGTATGACTAATATATAAATAGTAGTGACATTACGCATATGGTAGAAAGTGTAACTTAACTTAATTTATTTTCTTATTTGACATTTTTGTGCTATTTAAAAATCTGTTTTTTTATAATGCTTATTTCCTGAAATTGACATGTTTTTTAAAATTTTTTTACTCATTATTTTGACATTTTATTATTTCTTATTGTGATGTTGTTTGTTTGTTTAATTATCTAATGATCATTATAAGATTTTATATAATAAATACTATAATATTGTATTGTATCTAATGACTTGCCTTGTATGACATCTATGTTATAATATGGCCAATAAATAAAATCTGAAATCTATGCTGGCGAGATCTTGCTGATTAAGACAACAACTAGTAAGCGTCCACTATTGGACACAATCCTCTTCCATTTGGTATTGGAATGTGACACTATTTTCACGCTTGGCAGGCGGGTTGAAGCCCATTATCCACCGGCCTAACGTTTTCAAGCAGTTGCAGTTACATTAACATTTCTAGTATCACAACATCAATCTTGTGTGATGATAAACCCATTTGGCTACGCGCCAAAGGAAAACAATAGGAGCCTTTGAAAAATAAAACTATTGTAAATTAGAGAGAGCCCGTCGAAAACACGAGAGTAGGTTGTTATTGAACGCTCCTTATAGTGAGATATGGTTTTTAGCGTGAAGCACAGAAAAAGCTTTAATACCGGTGAAGCAAACTTAGTTTTTGCCCTGGAAAATTATTTGAAAAATATGTCCATCCAAAGGTTGTTTGGAAATATCTTCTAAGCTATTAAGAGCGCCCTTCATGCTATCCAGTTTTATCTATAGCAGCTTGTTTTTCACCGCGATCGAAAAAAAAATGGTGATGAGCACCCCGTTTGCCGCGAATACACGCAAATCCAATTGTAATTATTTATTTCTCATTGGATCACCTTATTTATTCGGTCTTGTTGGAATGTCAATAAGTTATACATTAATAATCTGTTAATGTTAATAACAACTGCTTCGAATATATTCGAGGACAGTACAATAAAGTTCACAGATAAATATACAAAACAAAAGATACAAAAGAATTATAAGCGACCAGAGACAGCTGGCCATCACAGTTGCCAAGGACAAAAAGGTGTAAATGTGAAACAATAATGTGTTTTTATTAATTTGTTCATTAATTAGACTGGCCTACCTATTACGGCTCAAATGATATAGGCCCTTTAAAGACCTCTCTACTTTATTTCAACAGAAAAGTCTTACTAATAGGGTCCCGTTGGCACGGTTTGGGTACGGAACTCTTAAACGATACTTATCAAATAGGTTTTGAAACCGCCAAAAATGTGCATTGTTATTTCAAGTGGGCTTGGCTTGCTGTTGATAAAATACAGTCGAAACGAAAATCTTTTCTTGTGTAACTTCAATTCTGGTTCTGGTTATCTAGTGGGCGTGCATACGAAATCTGCCAATAAAACAATACAACAAAACAATACAATACAAATCTTTATTTCTTTAACTTTGTGTGTAAGGGTGTGTGAGGTGTATGTGTGCGTGTGTGTGGGGGGGGGGTGATTGAGTGCGCTATGCTGGTGAGTAGTGTGTAACTCCCGAGAACACTAGTTTTGTAAGGATCTGGGCAACGGGATCCCCAGTATGTGTATGTGATAGCAAAATCATCGTGTGTGTATGTGTGTGTGTGTGTGTGTGTGTGTGAGACTGTTAGCGGGATGTATGTCTATGTGTGTTTGAGGGTGTGCATGTATGTCTATGGTTAAAGTGTTTATATGAAATATTTCAGAATAGAAATATTTCACACAAAAACAAAAGAAAATTCCCAAAAACTGTCTATCAAGCAGGCTAAAAGTTATAAACCAGGCAGCCCTAGAGACCCCTGAATTTCTGTCTGTGTTACACAGGAGATAGTTCCCGAGGTGCAATAGGGGTGGCACAAAAATAATGTCGCGAGTACTAATTGTCCCGAGACCAGGGGACCGCGGTCACCGCTCGACCGAGAAATTGTATTAGACTCGCAATAACAGAAGTGTGGACGTACTGAGGAGAGGGGGAAATCATCACTTTGTGATACTTGTAGTTCTCTCTCTTTCTCTACGTATCATATTCTCAGGGCGATTACTACCTCTTTGCGTGATCTATTGGCACCTGTTCCGTACGAACCCAAGGTCTCGACCCCAAAAGGCAGTAATAAGTAAGCTCTGATAAAAATTGATGAACAAATTTAAGAACCACTGTAAGAGACTGCTTTTTTTAATGTATGTTCCCCGATTACTCGAAGACGCCTAGACCGATTTGGAAAATTATTTTGTTAGTTTATTTATCTTAGTGAATTAATTACTTTTAGCCACGGATTTGCCCGCATGGCAGTTATAAAAATACGTCTTTGTTCTTCTTCAGGGTATCTCTTTGGTAAATTGTTTTTTTCTATTTATTTTTTATTATACGATGGGGAAGCGCTTGGCCTTTATCTCACCTGGTAACAAGTTGAGATAAGGCCGAAGGTGGTTGCGCACTTCACCTCATCTTCAACTTCAACTCATCCTCAACCAACTGAGGAACTGGCTTTCTTACCTCTAAATGCCGGAACACAATATTTTTTTAAGAATTGTTATTATGGCGACAGCATTAGGTAAGATGGTGATAGCTAGCCAGGTGGACTTAAACAAAATACTATCACCAACCAAACTAAGCACAATATTGCTCCCCCTGTGGATCGAACTCAGGATCTCTGGATCTGAAATCGGTGAGTTAAACCACAGAGGCGGGTATTAAGATCTATTCAGTCGTTTAGTTGTGTTAGTTGTTGTAACAAATAAGTAAACAGAGATACTTTCAAATGTATTAAACTGGTGTGGATTATATAGGTACTGTTAGCAAAAACGAAGCCCTTTTCAGGTTCCCTAGTTTCGTCTCTGCCCACCAGCCTGCCTCTGGTGTGCGTTCCTAATTTCTGCCAGCGGCGTAGAAAATTGCTAGTTGTAGGTACTCTCTGCAAATATAAACTAAGATTTGCGTGAAAATCAAGTTATTTTAATAACCCACTAAAATTGATTTATACTGAAATGGTTCTCTTGAAAGTTTTAGTTAATATCAATGTTATGATTATTTGGAACTAAAACTCGAAAGCATAATATGCTTTGCATATCAACAGTATTCTGTTGCATGCATGTATTAGCTTTACTGTAAAGTATAAAATGAACTTCTCCCTTCAATAAGCAATGATAGTGTCCATAAATTTGACTAGTTACAAGTATTTATTTATCATCATCATCTCTTATGTTATGTGCAAATATTTTATTGAATACCTAGAATAATCAATTATTTGAAATGCCGAGTACATTTTTCACCGACGCGACGGCAGGAAATGACCGATTAATAACGAGATTTGAGCCTTAATACATTGGGGATGGGAATATAATATTCTTCCGAGGGATACCTAGTTAAAGAACTACGTATCCCTCGGAAGAATAGGTATAGTATAAACTAGTATAAAGATACTAGTTTATACTATACCTAATAGAATAAAAAAGACAAGTTCTTTCAACGAAATTTATAATACTTTTTCTATATTAATGTTTAGAAAAAGCAAATGATGGGAATCATTTTGCAGACTTGGTTTTTTTGGCATCATAAAAGGTGTCACTTTTTATGACCAAAAAAAAAAACGACAGCACGTTAACAGTGAACTTAGATATAATTTTACTATCCACTCATGGCTTATTCACTATAACCAATCGTGTCTTAATGCACCCGCGTTACAATACCTGATTGGAATCATCGTAGCAGATATCGTAATGTGGGCGCGTTAAGATACGATTGGTATATTGAATATGACACTTTCCATGCAGGTATAGCATAAATATTTTTTTTCAAAAGACTGCGGTATATAAGAAGATTGGAATGATTTATGTACCTATTTTCTACCTGTACTACGTAATAGTACCGATAAACCGCGAAAACTAACAAAATATTGAACCTACAAAATAGAAGAGATAAACCACAGCTTATCCGTATTTGAATAAAAAACCCGCCGCAAACAAAACGATGCAATTTTTTACTGAATCAATGTAACGTAACACATTTTGTTGATAAATTATTTCTCGGGTATACGCCCACCTCATTCAATTTACCAAATAAATAGCTTATGCCAGCGGCATTGGGGAAATTATTTATTTCGCTACCTTCTGCCTAGCAACACCTCCATTTCCATTGGTTCAAATCCCTTCGCCTTTCCTGTACCTTCTAAATAATACACATTGATGACTATTATAGGGCAAAGACGCTGATAGATGAAGCAGTTCAGAGTGAATATAATAGGTCCTTTTAGACAAGCGTGCTTTATCTTTCCTCGCTCGTCGCTCCAGTGAAACAAGTTTTAGCTTAATGTAGACACTGGAAGTCAACAAATTTGTATAAACTAGGCTCAAAATTTGTATCGTAATTTAATAATCTGCCTGGAACATCAGTTAGGGCTGGTGCGGCGGCTGATTCGGCCGAGGATCACAAAAGGCGCAAATATAGTGGTCTCGACAGAGCTTACCTATTTGAGCCTTTTGGGGTGGAGACCTTGGGTCCATGGGGAGCCGGCGCCCTCCGGGTTTTCAAAAATATTGCGGGGCTTTTGATTGAGGCGACACGTGACCCAAGGGCTGGCTCTTATTTAGGCCAGCGAATTAGCATAGCTATTCAGCGTGGCAATGCAGCCAGTGTCTTGGGCACGCTTCCGTCTGGTACTGGTCTGGAACAGTTGAGTTACCTATAGGCCGTTTGTAACGGTCCTTAGGTAATCTGACTGATTCCTTTGTACATAGTTAGTTTAATTGTACTTTTTATTGAATAAAATAATGTTAGATATTGTTTGACCTCAGTTTGTTGAGGATTCAGGGTGAAGTGCGCTTCCACCTTCGCTTAGCTTAACTTGAAAAATCAGGTGAGTTGAAGGCCAAGCATCGTAAATTAGGCACCCATCGTAAAATAAAAAAAATAAAAAAAATACTTTTTTTTTAATATTAGGCCTCATCTTGTTTTCAAGTGAGCTAGTGGGAAACTGCTGGGCTACTGAGAGGAAGAAGGAAGGGGAGGGGAAACTGCTATAAATGTATTAAAAAGGATCTAGATGCCTGCACAAGATGTATTTGACATTAGAATTATAATTCAACGATAATTAAACAGTTATAATAATTACAAACTAGAATACACAAAAGGCGCAAATATAGAGATAGTGGTATTGACATAGCTTACTTAATTGAGCACGTTGGGTCTACAGGGTGTTTTTTTTTTTAAATCTTGTGGGGCTTTAGTGGAGCGACGCGTGACCCAAGAGCTGGCTCTCATTTAGGCTAGTGAATAAGCATAGCTAGTCAACATGGCAATGCAGTCAGTATCACGGGTACGCTTTCTGGTACTGGTTAGGAGCAGTTGAGTTACCTATAGACCATTATGTAACGGTCTTTAGGTAACCCGACTGCTCTAGTAGTTAGTTTTATTGTGTACCTACATATATTTTAAGATTAATTGATAATAAAGTTCAAAACATGATATATCTATTTAAAAACATCAAAATATTTGATAAATTTCGATAACTAAATGAAAACAATTAAAAACACAATTTTATATACAACAATGAAAGTGAATATAATATCTGTCCAATATACTAAAACCATAAATAATTAATGTTACTGCTATAAGGACTAGTTGATAACACATAAATAATATTTGATTATATAGTAAAACCCCTTTTATCATATTTTGTATTAGAACCTTAATAAAAAATCGCTCATATACATATAGTCATCTTATCTTATCTTATAATAATATAAAATGCTAACTGACTCACTGATAACAACGCACAGCCTAAACGGCTAATCGTAGAGACATGAAATTTGGAGGGTATGTTTGTCTTGATGCGAAAATGAGCGCTAAGAAGGGTATTTTGAAAATTCGTACCCTAAGGGGTTCAAAAAGGGGTTGATGTTTTCATTAAAAGTATGCCCTAACTCTGAAACCGTGCATTATAAAAGGTCAAAATTATCATTACAGATTCCTCATATGACTATTTTATTTGAGTGATAAGAACGTGATTCATGGTTTTTTGTTATTTTTATAATTGAAGGGTCCTTTTATTAGAAAAAAAAAACAGAAAACATTGTTATTTAACAGAAAAAAACGCGATGTACACGTGGTTTCTATAATAAACTGGTGTATTTCGAGTGCTCTTTATGCAATGGATGAATGTCAAAACTACCAAGGTCTGATGATGGAGTGGAATCAATATAAAGGGGTTTTTTCAGTAAATAACGGTAATAGATTTTTAAAGCGTTGCGCATTTAAAATGATTGTATGTGTGATAGTCTTCTACGAACCATGTAAACCAGGGTCTTACGATGATGACAGCTGAACTCCTGAATAATGCATGGTATAATAGTCGTGCTAATACTTTTTGAAATCGGTATAACGAGGCATTCAATGACAAATGGTTTTTTATAATTTACCCGGCCGTAGCAGTCGCGGCTTAAGAATCGACCCCTCTAACTCAGCCCGCGGATGTCGTAAAAGCCGATTCAAGGGATCTCACCAGAGGAAGCGGCAGCTTCCTGCTATACATTACACCTTTACTGTGATCACCAACCCGCCTGCCAAACGTGGTGATTATGTCAAAACTCTCCCGTTTTTGGAGGAGGCTCTGTCAATTATCCAATTAAACACTACATAAATGGGCTGTTGACTAGACCGTATTTACGACCCTTACGACTACTTGGTACACAGATAATCTTCTAATGCATAAAACAACAAGTGAGGAAGAACCTGAGTGACTGACTGACTGATTCAACAGATGACAGATTCACAGCCTGTAGGAGCTAATCGGTCAAATTTATCCAGAAATCCAAATAATAAAATCCAAATATATATTTATAATATAATACCTATTTCAAAAAACTATACGCGGACGAAGTCGCGAGTAAAAGCTAGTAGTACTATATATTGTCATTATTTTTTCAACCTGGTACAGAATGACCTAGGTGACCTAGTTTCTACGCCACTACGCTCTCACTATAGTTTCTAGGTATCATTCCAAATGGACTTAATGAGGAACTAATGCCTATTAGTGCGATCCGGTTCGGAGCCTAAATTAATTAAGGCTTCATGGCTCATAAATCCTTGATAAGAGTTAACCTATGTAATACTAAATACTGCTCAGTAAATGGATATTCGGAAAATCAATTTTAAAATTGCATAATACCTATGTAGATTATTATTGAGTATCTGTGTATCATGTGATAGTAGCTATCCCATTGATTTGTGGTCTTTATGGTATCTATGTATATTTAAATGAAGTTGTGCGTTGTAGGTTGTGGGTTCAAATCCCACCCTGGGTAAGTATCTATGTGATGAAAATAGATGTATGTGATGATGGTTTGGGAGGAAAATTGTGTGTTAACTGAACAAATAAAATATATGTATTGAAGTACAATATCCGTAATCTAGTTCCCATATCAATACTATTAGGACATTAACTTCAGCGCTATCTGCCCCAAACCAAGCATAGCTTGTAATATGGGAACTAGATTACAGATAGAATACTTAAATAATACTTTTTTTTGTAAGTGAATACGCACTATATGATACAACCCCCAAACACAGAACAAACATCAATATTCATCACACAAATGTTAGTCCTGGCTGGGAATCGAGCCCATAGTCTGCATGTAATACTTAGTTTGCGGCTAGAATGCACTGTTCTTCTTTCAATAAATATGTAGTACATAAAGATCATCTAAAATTGCAATAAGTACCCATTATATTTTAAAGTAAATATTTTCCTAATTTTAATACAAGTTTTAACTGTACAGGAAAGTGACATGGAAAAGCTCTTTTCTTCAAAAGCACAGCCCACAGAATCAAACATGCCCTGAGCTAGTCACATAGGATAGAAATTTACTCTTAAAACTTCCAACCAATATTAATTAGAGATGACCCCAGCTAAAGTTTCTGGATTCATTAAGGTGTCTACACACTTGTTTGTTGTCTGCTTCAGGTTTCTAGTACTTTATATCCTTAGCCCTGGAACCTAACCGTAACGTCTCATAGGATTCTCGTTTTGATATAACATTACTATTGTCTCGTTTTTTCCACACTGTATGAATTGAGTGACTAAAGTAAAGTAATATCAAAATAAGAATGCTAGAGGTTGTGGTACCTCCCCTGGAGGTTAATATCTTTGCAGCGATTTAGTTTCGCTACTGAATAGCTAAAAAGTTACCAGAGAGCAGTATCAACCTTATTCATCATCATCAGCCAGCTGCTCATCAGTGTTCTATTGGCTATTATCAAAGCCTCCTCTAAATCTGGAAGGTTTTGCCGTGATCACTACGCCTGGCAGGCTGATTGGTAATCACAGTAACGGTTCTACATAATATACACGTAAGGAAGCTGCAGCCATATTTCTGGTGAGATCCCTTAATCGGCTTTAACACGGCTTTTTACCGCCTGTGTGGGTTCGATCTCTAAGGAGAGTACAATATTTTGCTTGATTTTATTGGGAGGACTTAACTCCGCCTGGCTAGCTATCACCATCTTACCTAAGACTGTCGGCATAACCACAATTCTTAAATTGTTGTGTTCCGGCATTTAGACGTAAGATAGCCAGTTCACCCTCAGATTGTTAAGGATTCCGTATGAAGCGCACCTCCACCTTCGGCCTTATACTAACTTGTAACCAGGCGAGATAATGGCCAAACGCTTCCCCGCCGAACAATAAAAAAAAGACAGTCTGTCAACTGTTATGATAACTGTCTAAGCTTATGACGTTTTTGATGTTTTGATGTCGGCTGTGACCTAACACATATCGTATCGTACTGTATCGCCGTGAGTCTGTAGGCCACATATGAGCCTCGGTTTGTGCGTCTCGGGAATGTAATTAGAATTGTTCTTCGAAGAATGTTGGCATTTAAGATTGGTCTGAAGACGGACTTGGACAGTTTGGGGTTAAATCGGCCAAAATTGCGAACTTGGGTTATATCAAGTATCCGGAATTCTTAACTTGTTTTTATCGGGAAAAGGTTAGCATTATTAAATTACCCATCAATCTAGAGAGATTAAGATGTGTCATATTTAAAATGGAGACTTAAATTACCGATAATTTATGGTGCTCGAGAAAGCATCGTCCATGCTTTTTCAAGCACCGTAAATTATATTCTCCCTCAGTGCGTTAGGGTGTCTGCGAACACACTTCCCCTCGTAAAAAAAGAAGATATCCGTACTTGTTATACAGGGATAAATGAAATAGTAGAAAATACGCATCCCGCCTTTATTAGCATTGATTTCCATGTTCATGATTGATTACTTTAAACTGATATCCAAAATAATTAGGAGGTTCTCTAGTTGCTGCGTAAGCGCTTGACCACCAGCTTACTCGAAAAACAAGAAAAGATATGGTCTTAGAAGGAGCACGCTTGCCTAAAAGGATGGACTTCAATACTCCAAGATTATACTCGTGCGGAAAAACAAGGAGGGCAAGGATTTCCATTCTTTACCAGTATTCATGAATACCAATTGTGCCGAACTCCTTTATTCTTTATTGCACACACAAAATACAACATATATTATAAACATACTTAAAATTAATGAGCACCTTATGAGAGAGTGAAATTCAAAAATAGTGGGTATGTGCAAATATCTGAATATCAAAGTAAATTATAAGTTATACAACAAAATACAAAAGATACGGACGGTTATGTAATTACAAGCGTACATAATACAATATAACACAACGAATACTTTACTAATTAACAAAATATATATAAGTACATAATCATCGTTTAGCCTCTACCTCTATCATGATAAATAGGCACAATGTAACATTTTCAAGGTACGGATTGTAGCCTGCTAGTCCGGTGATGGAAAGGGGATGGAGGGACTAGGTCAAACATATCGTGAGTACCCTTGAAGTCCGAACGTGTGTAGACTAAAATGAGGTCTAGGTAGACCGCGATCCTAAAACGTCTCTCTATCATAGCATCATGGACCTTCAAGATAATTTGTTTTTTTTTTCATAATGGCGGAGTTATTGGGGCTATAAATGTAAAAAAACATATTTCATCCATTTACCCACCCATAACGAGAAGTTATCAAAATTGTCACAATTGTTACCCTTATTAAGACGTAATTTTTTTGGAGACTACGTTGACCGGTTTAGTCTATTTTCAAGATTTTTTCGGAGCAGTTTGCGCTTTGGAATTTGCCTACCAACCTTGGCTTTTCTATTAAACATGTTTGTCAGCTTTTTGTTTTAGAAGAAGAAAGAAGTTTTGACATCTGTAGGTATCGTGTATGCGCCGTAGTGAACCTTGCCTTCCTTACTATTATTTAAACATTAATCTAAGAAGCTTGGACAGCGTTGGGTCGCGTTTCCATATTAATTGATGTCCGCTAGCTTTTTGTTTTATGTCTAGAAAATCGATAATAATCTTATAATGCAAACAATAATTAATTAAAGAAGCTTTTAGCATACCTAATGGCGCCGCTGTAGAGAGTGCGTGGTGAACATTTATTCAGCTTAAAGCTTTGCATATATTTAATCATGTTTAATGTTTTTTTTTAAACCGGATGTGTGTCAAGGAGGTCGATTTAGCTGAACAAGCCTAGTTTCCGATTTGTGATGGTTGTTCAGCCAAAGACTCAAAGCAGTCTGTACTAAAAAATGAATTCTGTCTGGTATTTAGAAGAACTTAATGGAACTGCTAAAGGAGTAAAATGTCTAAAAGGTATATAAGGGACTTTCAGTATTATATTATGCAGAAGATCGGGATGCAATGCATCTTCTAACGGATAGAGGCAACATTTGGTATTTTCTTCATCTCGTGTAATAGTCATCATCATACAACTTACATCAAATTTAAGTAATCCTAAAACTCTTTGTTGGACTCCTATTCTTTTTATACATTTTAACTGGTCTCGTGGTTCGCCCATCGATATCACATCCAGAGATCCCGGGTTCAATCGCCAGGGGGGTACTATATTGTGCTTGGTTTGGTTGTTGGTAGGACTTTATTTAAGTCCGCCTACCACCATTTTTTATATATTTATTGTACAGCAAGAACTTGGCCTTCATCTTAAATATTAATTATTCCTATTTTTTATTGTACGACGGGGAAGCGCTTGGCGCTCATCTCACCTGGTTATAAGTAGATATGCCCCTCTAAAAAGAAAGTTAATTGTAATGTAGGATAGACTGTTAATGGGGGTTGTTTTAACAGTATATTAAAAAGGAAAATATATATTTTATGCATGTACAGCCGATACTCTTTCAATAATTTGAAAGAGTATCTTTTAGTTTGAAGATTAACAAACTTCTTGTCTCACTTAACACCCCTATTTCTCAACTACCCGAGTATAAAATAATCCTCATACTGATTGATGAGTATTAATAATTATTATCTCATAATTTAAATTTTCAGACATTCAAAAGATTTCGACTACCCCATTCATCAAAAATCCCACGAGACAATCAATTTTTATTTACGTTATCTCTTTACAGTTTTAAATTTCATGAAAACTGAATAATCAGTTCGAGAGTTATGCCGTCACAAACACATACATACACTATACAAACCTACATACACATTTGCTCACTTGGTCAAATATGATTACTATTTCGGTGACTAAGATGGTCTGTCAGAAAGCTTAGATAGTATAAATCGGGATACTATTACATAACAAACCTTTGCATGATGCTGTGCCTGTGAAAATCTATATCGAATTAATTGTTTTTAAGTCGGCAGACGTAAACAAAACCATACCACCAACAAAAATAAGTGCCAAGTACTGAGAAAGACAGAAAGACTATGTAGAAAGACTACATTTATTGTATTAGTACCTGATATTCTGTTTGAAAAAATCCATTTTATCCTTCAGTAAAATAAATGCCAGCCATCTGATCACGTTACCAAAACATCATTACGGCGTCGAAATAAAAACAAAGCCGGATCGGTTACATTTGATATTTTTGTGTGGTATTTCTCTGAATACAGAAACAAGTCCATTTTGTGTATAATATAACAAAGGAATTGAAGTATGTTTTTCTAAATACCCCTTTGTTGCAGTTCATTCACCGCCAGTCTCCATCGGTTTCTCTCTTGTGCCTCATGGAGATCCATGATGATCGGTATCTACAGGTTAAGATCTTGATAGAAGGTTAAGTCAAGACTTTGGAACTGTCCTGGGCATAACCTGGTAGATGAAGATGTCATCGATGGAACAGATTTCCCAGACACTGGCTCTCCTACACACCGACGGAACTCAGCAAACTGCTTGGCACCGGACTTCAGCAGAAGGGTGGTCGATAGCCAAGCGGACCTTGACAGGGTTTACCACTAGAGTTGGAATCAATCAGCCGTGACCGGCTGCAGAAGCCAGCGATTCCGTGGTAGACCACTAGGAAGATCCCACCTACCGTAAATAATAGCCAAGCTACGTAACGTACAGATGCGTTTGAAATGTGATAGCACCGTTTGTTCGAACTTCGGCGACTTTTTCCTTTGTTAAACGTGTTTACCATCATCAGGGACGTATTGTTTCGTTTTTCATGGTGGCCTACGGTTTCATTAAATATTCAGCAGCTAGTCAGCAGATACGTTTAAATATAAAGTTACTTCGCTCCGGAATATGGCCCTGAGTGATAACGCTTATATCGTTATTGTATTCTAACCCAATATCACAGAGCACAAGCACAGATATAAATTATTGTAAACTTTCACCTGATTCCTCTTGGTATAGTGAATTTAACAGATGGCAGTTCTATCTCGACCATCTGCGAACTAAAAGGATAGGAAATTAAGCGTCGTTTTGTCCCATTTTCGTTTCATAGACGTTTGCGCTTTACAACAAAACGGGGTGAAAACTGCAACAGAGGCTTTGTTCAAAAGAATTGAATTAAAAATGGCGGCGCGACGGGGGCATTTTCTGTTTTTCGCGCACGCCCGACTGCCCGCAAATGGACAATTAGCCGGTCCAAGTCGGGCTTATGGCGAGGCTACACGGCATGAGACGTGCGCGTAGCGTTTTTAAGGCCATAGGCGTGATCGTGAGTCAGTACATGTGCAGACGGCGCGATTTAGGATACAGTTTTTTTTTATTTTGAATT
The DNA here is from genome assembly GCA_951394065.1 of Venusia cambrica. Taxonomy (NCBI): domain Eukaryota; kingdom Metazoa; phylum Arthropoda; class Insecta; order Lepidoptera; family Geometridae; genus Venusia; species Venusia cambrica. Next base: position 14,576,840 of record OX596035.1, read on the forward strand.
TGCCAGCTCTTGATTTCCAAACATGCACAGGCAAGAATAAGGTCTACCATTGTAAACCTCATTCTTGCCAATCAGCAAGCCTGGATAGGCTAATATCCAGATTCTATCCAGAAGGTACTAAGGTACAAATTGTAATAATTTTTTTTGTCGTATTCCACTTTTGTCGACAGCAAAAGTAGTGAAATTACTATAGTCATATTTATTTATTGGACATACGTTATCTCTTAACATTTTATATGTTAATGTGTTTTAGTGTTAGTTAATTAGTTTAATTGTATTTTGTATCACTTTTTATATTTAAATTTGCATTGTCGCTTTGGTGCTGCACTGTGATGGCAATGTTAATATGTTACCAAGTAATAAATAAATACAATGAATACATTTTAAATTTCAAATACTTCTATGATATTCTTGCACATGATAAAACGAACGTCACATCATGAGGAACTTAACATTTCTCTTCAGCTTGCTCATGGGCTTGCAGATTGTTAAATATTTAATAGGACCCACTTGCAAACCGCGGGCATGCGCAAAACGTAGTCAAGTCATGGTCAAAGTTGGACAGCCTGGTTGGTCGGATAGTAATAGACGCATATTTTTATTCCTTATGATTTTTAGGATCATTTTGAAACGCCTAAAATCTACCGCCTGTTCGGAATCGCAACCAGCACACAAGGAGAATGGCAAGTTTGGGCATACCTCTGTCTACCCTTTATTAGGAGATTCTCATTAAATCCACGCTTTGAATAGTGACCAAAATGGTAAATCTAAAGGTGAAAGTTGTGTGTCTGTAATGATATTCTTGTCGCACTTACGCACCGAGGCTTTGCGCGCGCGAGTGCCGCGACTTTCAGCAAGCTGCACGCTTGTTCTAGCTGAGCCTTTATCCGTCGCAAGCCAGACGAATAAAACTGCAACTACTTGGTATTGTGGAAAGTAGTAATTTTTCGCGCGTGACATTGTAATCCTACGATTGGACGGCGACCAAACAATGTATTGTACTTTATGTTGCGCGACTTGTAATTTGCTTAACAAGTTGATTAACTTAATAGCTTAGTGCAGTCTGTTGCTGCATGGGTTAGTGAGAAAGTATTCGAATGCTACTAAAGTGATGTTATTAGAGCCTTTATATGTATTCAATAAAAATATTAAAAGTATTTTCGAATTACCTAAGATATCCTAAAGATGCTTTTAGCATATTCTACTCAATAAAAACCACGAAATATATTGGGTAAAGTAATAGTATTACGGTGCAGTTCATAGTCGCAGTTTGAACAATCCCCCAAAATCCTGCACTCAATATACATAAAGGGCCGGCTTGGGTTTTAATTTTCATTTTTGTCTATAACCATTCACTCAATTTGTGGGGCGCTGGTAATGTACCTATTGCCAGTTAATGCACGGCCGCTTATCAGATCGGGATGTGCTTGGGCAATCGTGTTTGCTTTCAAATGCTTGTAAGATTTTAGTAGGTACCTATGTATTATTGTTGAACTGACAATAGACAGTCGTTTTTGCTCAATGAATTCATAAAAAAAAGAAAAATATTCATATAAGTTAGGTATAAGTCATTCATTTTAGTTTGCTAATAATTTTGCTTTGATCCTAGAATACAAGATGAGGACAGAGGTAAAGGTAGATGGTATTTATAAAATCAGATACATACATACATACATCAGATTACTCCTCCATGCGGTGTGCTGATAAAGAAGAAAGTGAAGAACACACAAATTTTATTCCAGTATAGAAGCTTGTTAGCATCCAACGAGTTAACTGGTCCGAAATTTTCGCGTTAAAAGTTAAATTAGTTAAAATATAAGGAAACCTTCAAAAAAAGAGGCTCTGTATCTTTTTTCTTATTTGGGATCTGAGGAATGACATGATCACATGAAATTACTTTGCGTCTCTTTTTAATTAGGGTTCCGTACCCAAAGGGTGCCAACTGGACCCTATTACTAAGCTTCCACTGTCCGTCTATCCGGCCATCCATCTGTCAGCGGACTGTATATGTGAACCTTAATTGATAAAAAGTTGAGAATTTCACAGTGTGTGCCGCCATAACAACATAATATATTAAAAATAATATAGATAATAAGAAACCTTTCCTTGAAATATGGGTCGGAACCCTCTGTGTGCGTGTCCGCGCTTCGCCAGTTTATTTATTGCCATAAATTCTTATTTTTAAGAAGTGTGGCGTTCTGCAACATTTTGTAAGTAATAACTGAAACTACAAATACACAGGATTTATGAGGCGCAGCAAATAATAAAGAAATTCATAAATAACAAATTTACTAACACAAAATGTATTTTTTTAATGTTGTACACTTCTCCCATGATATTTAAAATCCAGTTTCTCTCTACCTAGGTTTGCTGGAAGAAAACTCTTATCAGGGTTAAGCTCGCCATTGCCATACTTTTTAATTTGAAGTGATCTTGTTTAACAAGCCTCATAGCTCAATTGGTTGTAGCTCTGCCTTCTGCGCTGCAGGCTGTGGGTTCGATTCCCACCCAGAACAAACATTTGTGTGATGAATATAGATGTTTGTTCTGTGTTTGGGTGTTTTATCATATAGTACGTATGTATTTACAAAAAGTATTTAAGTATTCTATCCGTAATCTAGTTCCCATATAACAAGCTATGTTTAGTTTGGGGCTAGATGGCGCTGTGTAAAATTAATGTCCTGTAATATTTATTTATTTATTTATTATTGTACGTGTTTATTTCTGTATAATGTTAAACAATAAAAATATCATTATCTGATAGATCGTTCTAGAAAGATAACAGAAATATCCGCAATCACTTTACTGCCTAAAAACTTCCTTTCATCGAGTATAATGGAACATTAACTAAGATAATAGTCTGCAAACAAACAAACTTTTCCACTCTGTTATGTCTATGGAAGTTTTACTTTATTGCGTAGTAATTTCATAACAAGATCGAGCTTACGAATATTTTATTTCAAGGTCGCGTATGAGATAATGCTATTTGAATTATGGCACAGATAAACTATACAAATAAATCAATCAATATTACAGGATATTCATTTCACACAGCGCCATCTAGCCCCAAACTAAGCATAGCTTGTAATATGGGAAGATTACGGCTAGATTTTCTTTTGTAAATACATACTTATTATGCAAAAGATAATTTAGATCAATATAGATATCAGATTATTATTATATTTATTCTTCATCTCACCTGATTTTCAAGTTATGATAAGGCCAAAGGTGGAAGCGCACTGCACCCGGAATCTTCAACATTCTGAGGAATTTAAAAATCTTTTTGATTCACTTATTTTGAGATTTGTAAATCTGATGAGTAAGAAGTAAGAATAAGAATATTATTTCTGCATATTCAAAATTTTGAATTGATCGGATCAGCCATTCAAAAGTTAAGTGCGAAAAATTTAATTATTTTCACCCCAATATCTCAAAAACTACCCCATTTATCAAAAATTACCCGCGACAATCAATTTCTATTCACCCGTTATCTCTTCACAGTTTAAATTTAATAAAAATCGGAAAACCCGTCTGAGAGTTGTGCCGTCACAAACATTGCCACATACATACATACATACATACATTTAAAACGCCACATTTAAAAGTGGCGTGGACTTAGACAAAAAAAATAACAAGCAGAGATGGTAAATTAATGTGTGGGAAAATATTTCGTGAGGGTGACCATACTGTGCCATGCTGTGTATACTTGTATGTTCTAGAATTTAATTTACACTAGATCTGTATCACCAATACTGATTGTGTTATATAAAGAACTTTTGAAATTGAAATTGAATTGACTGTATAACATACATCTAGTTCCTATATTACATGCTTAGTGTGGTACTACATGGCGCGAAATCAATGTGTGAAATTTATGTCCTGTAACATATTTATTATTTTATAGTAACATCTTACAATCTTAAATCCATATTCGTTATTATTATTATTTTTAAACGTGAAATGGGTAAGCTTAAAACTTGCACGTAAAGGCGTAAGGATCTCCTTATCATTAAATTCACAGGTCAAGACAAGACATTAATTTCACACAGCGCCATCTAGCTCCCAACTAAGCATAGCTTGTAATATGGGAACTAGATTACGGATAGAATACTTAAATACTTTAACCCAAATACAGAACACAGAACATATCTTATCATCACACAAATGTTGGTCCTGGGTGGAAATCGAACCCACAACCTACAGCGCAGAAGGCAGAACTACTACCAACTGAGCTATGAGGGTTGTTACAGTTGGGATCATCCGCCTGAACTGCAAGCTAAAGCCATCAGCGGTTACGTGGCCTGGAGGAGATAACTGATAGGCACACACCAATCCCTTACATAGGACTTGCATATTTCATTTACAAGCGTTATGATAACACAATTATTACCAGCGGAGCACGGGACTCGAACCCGCATCTTTTCCTCAAGACCGAAACGTTGTAAATTATATGACTAAGTGCATTCACTTTTTAAGAGTAGTAGAGCCCCTTGTGAAATGGATAATCCGACCACCATACCTATTTTAGCCACCAAGCAGCAATGCTGTGTTCCGGTTTGAAGGTTATGGTTGCCGGTGAAATCACGGGCATGCGAGGCCTTAACACCTCAAGTCGACGGGCGCAATGCAGTGCCGTGTAGGCTATGTTCTTTGTGGCTGTGACCTACGCAGTAAGGCATTGTTATAGGCAAGAGATGCACTTAACATCAGGTGCGACACTTGCCTCGTTTCGACACCTAGTTGTTTTAAAAAACAAAACTTGCAAATTATCCTTTAACTAAACACAAAGATGTATAGTGCTCTTTATCTTGTTACCTATGTGTTATGCTTTTCACGAATCTCTTAGGGCATCAAAAAACTGCAAATATCCCGTTATTTACCATCTCCCGTGAGAGGAGTCGACAGTAACGAAGTTAGCTTACGGAGACTAAACGTCTTCATTAGACCGAGCGCACACTTGGCGACTTACTTTTTTTTAAACTGTGTCGCGAGCCATTAACATTCCTCCGAAGAAACTGTATCCAAAATTCACATATTTAACCGGCTCAGTGGTCTAGTGGTTTGCCCACCGGTATCAGATTCACTTACATTGGCTGAACTTAACAGATAAAGCACAAAATCTAATTGGCACTGCATTTTTAGACACTGTTCAAACGTAACCTAACATAATTACTTTTGATATGGTCTTTCTTACTTTTATCCGTCTATTAGAAACCAGGCTATCCTCATCTTTTACACATTATCGGATGCGCATTCGATTCGGGTATATAAAACATAAGCCTTTTTTGTGATCAGCTGGGCCAACTAAGTTGCTTTGCAGAAGGCGTTGTGTCAATGAACTAAATGACAGCTACTTGAACACAATAACATAAATATCTGCAATATAAGTAAAATGTTCAGAATGACCCATAATGATTATCAGTTTTTCAAACGTTTGAATATCGAATCAATTCATTTTTCTACCAGTTTCATTACAACAACGAATGCAACGAAATATACAAAATTTAGGATCTGGAGTGAAATTATCTAGTCGCAAATATACGCTCGCCTTACCATAAAATACAGGATAGGGAAAAATTAAGCGTCTTACAAGGCTAAATCTAGTTAGCATAATATTTATAAAATTGATAACTCTCTTGGAGAGGCATCCTGGGATAATCTATGTATGCGACGAAGATAATACCTTGTAACTTACTTTATATCTTTTAACGTAAATACATCTTGAAAATTTGAAATCTATCGCCTTTGCTTACTTATTTGTAGGAAGGCTTCCCTAGCACATATATAGAGTAATAGATATAATCCGATGGGTCCGATTTTTTAGTCGGACTTGACATTTCTCGAATAGAGTTAATATTTGTAGCGCTTTGCTTTTTTACAAAGATAAGCACAGAACATACGAGTATACTTATAACATTCAATAATATTAACAATTTATAACATTTCGTCCCGGTTGGGAATCGAACCCACAGCCTACAGCGAAAAAAGCAGAGCTGTAGTGATTTAAACCTATTGAGCTGTAAGTCATGGACAGTCTTATAAATCTTAGACCCAAATGATCTAGAGCAGTTCTAAACGGAAGAATGCCTATGATACTGGTTGCATTGCCACGCTAAATAGCAATACTAATTTGCTGGCCTAAATAAGATGCAGTATTGGGTCACGGGTCCTCAATCAAACGCCCTGCAAGAATCTTGTAATACCCAGAGGGCATCGGCTCCCTACAGATCCAAATGGTCTCAACCATAAAAGGCTCAAATATGTAAGCTCTGTCGAGACCATTATATTTTGGTGATTTAAATGTGTCTCTTTGAGAAAATGAGTATCATACTTAAGTTTTTATTTATTTTTTGTTATTCTTTATTTTTGTTAGTAAATACCCTAGATACAAATTGTGTTGACTATTTTTCAAGTATCTCGAATAATCAATGTCAAATGGTCTATCCCACAGATTCTGATCCAACATATCACATTTGCAATATTTTCTTCAGTATTCATGTGACAGATATCAATATAGATATGAAAAGGGTCGGTCCCCACTTATGCTACACGATTGATATTACCGCGAAAATTGTTATTCAAGAGAATATCAAGTTTTCTACCTCTTGGGCCTTACTATTACATAAATGTATAGTGTTAAAGAATGTCAATGCATGGCACAAGCGTTGTAAAAGTATAAATACTTGGTAATAATCCGCGAAGTTCCTTTAAAAAAAAAATTAAAGGCATCTTTATGAAATATTTAGTCTTGCTGTCTTGTGGACTGTGTCAATTGATTCAATGGAACTTAAAAGATTTATTACAAAATATGTGTCTGTTTTCATATTGAAATGGATCTCCTCAAGGTGACGCAAGAATCAAATAGCTATGTTAGCAAAATTCGTTTTACTAAAATACTTTGCCCAGTACGGGTGGCCTATCACCGAACTCTATTTCATTTGGGTTTCAATCGGTTTCAATTAAATGCCTGCTTATCCGATTAAAACCAATAGAAACCCAAATGAATCAGAGTTAGGAGTTAGGCCAGCGGTTCATTTCAAAATCTTCTTTCGGTTCTTTTCAGGATTCGGTTGGCTGGATCACGATTTATTGTAAAACACATTGATTTTTTGTTAATACACGATATTGTGGCATATAAAATAAGACTTCATCCTTGCTTTTGACCATGAGCTAGACACGCATTGAAGCCAAGATTTAGACCCTCTTTTATTGTATGCTGTGCCGTAACTGATCCTAATCCGAAATAAAAACAATAAATCTTTGTTTTTACTCTCTGATGCCGACTTACTGACTGACTGACTGACTGACTGACTGACAATAGACATACAGCCATCTAGGACTTGATATTTCAGGGTCGCTTTCTGTCGTAGTGAATTGCGCAAGAAATTTACCAAAATACAAAGTACCTGAGTGTTTTGGGCAATTCTCACGCATCGACGGACACAAATTCCCGGAATTTCCACTAGTTATTTATCAAACAGCGCTTGACACAATATTTGAAATACAATAATACCTTATTTAGAATTGAATGTACAAAATCTATTATTTTGTTCACAAGATAATTATTGGTCATAGTATGGCCCTTGTAAGGCTTAAATTTACATGGCATAGTTTTAGCAATAACTCTTATATGTGAGTATATAAGGGCGAGAATGGGGTGCCTATTGGCGCGGGTTAGTGGAGTCCCTAAGGCAATTTTATGGTGTTGGGAATACCGTGTTCATTGGCCATCGGTGTTTTAGTGTAGTGCTTGCTCATTGTGGAGATTACAGGGTGGTTTAATGTAAGTGGTGCTTTTTTGTAATGTTTTAATATTCTTAATGCATGATCTTAGTTCTTTAAGCTTTATTCATTTTATGCAGTGAACTAAATAACAAGCCTCATAACTCAGCTAGTAGTAACTCTGCCTACCGCGCTGTGGGCTGTGGGTTCGATTCCCACCCAGGACAAACATTTGTGTGATGAATATAGATATTTGTTTTGTGTTTGGGTTTTGTATCATATAGTACGTATGTATTCACAAAAGTATTTAAGTTTTCTATGCGTAATGTAGTTCCCATATTACAAGCTATGCTTAGTTTGGGGCAAGATGGCGCTGTGTAAAATGTATGTCCTAACTATACTGAGGTTATGAAGCATTTTACATCATCTTAGCAAAGCTTACGTCTGGCACTGACCTGACACAGTTTAATTACCTGTAGACTGTTTGTAACGGTCCTTAGGTAATCTCACTGCTTCCCATCTGGGTACTAACTATGTACTACATAGGTTAATTGTACATATTTAATAAATATTGAATATCGAAAAGTGATTCAAACCACCGATTTCAGATCCAGAAGCCCCGGGTTCGATTCCCAGGGGGAGTACAATGTTGTGCTTGGTTTGGATGATGGTAGGACTTTGTTTAAGTCCGCCCAGCTACCACCATCTTACCTAATTCTGACGCCATAACAACAATTCTATAATTGTTGTGTTCCGGCATTTAGAATTGGGATAGCCAATTCCTCAGAGCGTTGAGGATTCCGGGTGAAGTGCGCTTCCGCCTCGGTCTTATCATAACTTTTAAACCAGGTGAGATGAAGGCTACTTCGCCATAGTAAAAAAAACAAGAGCTATTAATCTGTTCGTAGATATCTGTCGTCAACGGAAGGGAACTATTTTAAAGTTAGATTGAGTTCACCGAACTGTATCCGAAACATTTTGCATGGCTTTTAGGGTTCTGTAGCGAAGAACTTATAAGCCTTTTAAGCTTACTGCGGCTAAGTTAACAAATGACATCTAACTTTTCAAGATGACTAGTAAAAGTGCGAAAAAAATTAGGTAAGTATTTCGCCTTTAACAAATGTTTGAGGATTAGGTATTTATTTTTTCGATTAAATTTTACAAATTTAATATAACTTAATGCAATAAATGCCACGTTAGGGTGAAATGGGTACCCAAGACTTGTCATGTATTTAGACCAGACCTTTATATATATGCAAAGCACTATTTTGCCAGATACCAACATAGATTGCTGGCAGACAGCTAAATAACTTATTCTAAAAACTTCACTTACCACGCTAATCGTTTTTGTAAAGACATGTGTATATACACACAGCTTCATAATAAAAAAATAAAATAAAATAAATGTCAATACCAAGTATCAAGTATAAGGTCTACGATACCAAGTATTGTAGACCCCATCTTTAGGTTAGTATTGATATCAAGATCAATTGAACATTAGGTAGTCTCTTAGGTAATCCGACTGCTTATTTTGTACATAGTTAGTTAAATGTACAAAGGCATCAGTCAGATTACTAAGGACCGTTACAAACAGCCTGGTAACCCAACTGTTCTTGACCAGTACCAGACAGAAGCGTGCCCAAGACATAAACTGACTGATTCCTTTGTACATAGTTAAATTGTACATTTTATTGAATAAAAAACATTGCTTTTATCCGGGTTGTTAGTATTGTTCATATTATTTTTAATGTTTTAAATTATAGTAAATTTACAGCCATTGAAAATCAATTCGAACAATAACAAAAGAGCTTCTTTATTTCTACTACGGAACCAAAGTGCGTGAAGTCCCGTTTCGCACTTGGCTATTTGCGTGAAGTGCGTAAGATGATTCGGGTAGGGTGAAACACGCTATAAACTTCCGAGGATCCGGGATCGGAATTATTTTTGTTTGAGTAGTTTTGTTTGAGCACCACATAATAGGTTATAGACGGGTAACTTTGTGGAAAGATAATTGCGGCTATAACGCCTCTTTCTCGCGGATACAGACCCTTAAGGTAGCTTTGTACGTCTTTAGTTCTTGTCAAACCTTTTTACAAGCGATTGTAGGCAAAAGCACAAAAAATGTTTATTAAAGTAGATACCTAGTTAGATAGATAAACTCTACATTATACACCAAGAAACAAACAAAACAAACATGGGACAAAACAACACCAAAATGGGCACCATTATCGCTAAAAGCGATCTCATCTAGGCAACCTTTAGTAAGCAAGGGTTGCACTGCATTTTTAGGAAAATGAGGGCCACGGTCTTTTCAAAATAACGGTAAAAATGGGTTTACATTTTGTAGTTGTCTTGGTATTTTTTATTCTGTTGGCTTATTATTCACGACGCGAAATGTGTGTCTCACCTGTGTAGCGTAGCTTAGCACCTAGGTACGAACAATATAAGACAGAACACGTGACCAACACGTGACATTTACATTTTGCGGTGCGTATCTTAAGCGTCTATGATACCTGAAATGGCTTAGCTTCAGCGATCATATCTTCCACAATACTGTAGCGTTTACTTTGAAATTAATATATGTTAAAGTTTAGGATTGATGCTAGAACTCTAGCGTTGCGATAACACGATTACATAAAATTTTCTCGATGGAATAAAAATCCAAAGTTGACTCTAATTTGTACCAAAAATGTTCGCTATTCAATAAATAAGCCCCTATAAATTAGGCCTTACAGCAGACGGTCTGTGTTTCAGATTTTCAAAATTAATATTTGTTTTACCGCAAAAAAATAAAACGTTGAAATTCGTGCGTAGTTCTATCATCTGGTGATCATAAGCGCCGTGGTTACGCGCACAGCAATGTCACCTTTATTATAACTGTAACTTAGTTCGAAACTAGAGTGAAGTTGCGTTGTGTTGCTAATCTGAGGTACTATAAGCCGTTAAGATAAGGTATGTCATATTAGCTTCGTCAAGAACATACAATATTTCGATTCTACTATCAAAGTCGACAAGGAACACACAAAGAGTAAGAAGATATTCCCGTAATAGCATCGCCACCATGAATTTAGAATTGATAATAAATATTTTAATAGTTATCTGTAGAGGGCGATCAAACGTTAGTTCGGCTTTTGTTAGTTCGGTTTTTGCCACATCTAAAGATCTCACAAGTTTGATTTAGATATAATTACGTTTTAAAAACTAAAAGAAAACCACTTAAAAATACCTACCTATATGATACAATTTCGTTTACCTGGTTGGATTTAACCGCCTCTGTAGTCTAGTGGTACAACCCACCGATTTCAGATCCACAGGTCCCGGGTTTGATCCCCATGGGGAGTACAATATATTGTGCTTGGTTTGGTTGGTGGTAGAACTTTGTTGAAGTCCGCCTGGCTAGCTACCACCATCTTACCTAATTCTGTCGCCATAATAACAACTCAAAATTGTTGTGTTCCGGCATTCAGAGGTAAGATAGCCAGTTCCTCAGTTTGTTGAGGATTCCGGGTGAAGTGCGCCTCCACCTTCGACCTTATCTTAACTTGTTACCAGGTGAGATGAAAGTCAAGCGCTTCCTCGTCGAACGGTAAAAAAAAAATTACGTGTTTTTTCCAATTATTTTGATGGCAGATAGACAGAGAGACAGACAGACGCGTAATACTATAAGAGGTCCTTTTTTGCTTACTTTTGAGGTAAAACGTGTTCGTATACGGCCTTAAAAAAAATTCAATCACATATTGCCTTACATGGAATACCTACCCATATTGTAGTACTTATTAAAGAAAAATGTTATTCTCTTAATTTATGAATCGCACTCCCCTAACAAATTTAATAAATAATATTATTAATGTAATAATAATTATATATATTCAGTTTTCGTGTTCTTAGGTATCTTTTTGACTCAAATAATTATAGTAACGTGGTAACGATCTTCAGTACCATTGTATCGCCTGTTCTTGTCCTATTCTTGGCATTCCCAAAATACTTATTTACTAATACTAATAAACTTTTTAAGAAAATATGACATTACTGCCAATAAATTATACACGCAAAGTTAAGTAATAAACCAAATTTCCGTCAGTTCAATATTTTTTTTTATTGTACCTACGTCAGAGAAGCGCGTCCTAACTCACCTGAAAGAATAACTTGGTTTAAGTGAGTGACTGTCATACAACGCATACCCTGAACTTTCTGAAGACTTGAAATTTGTTTCTTGAATGGTACGATGACAGGATTTTTAGAAATACTCACGAGATAATGGGAATGACAACCCAGCCGCTCCACTGGTTAACAAGGATTTTTTACAAATCGGTCGCAGCGTGTAAGTATTTTCGGGCAACTTTCTAAGGCCGAAAATATGGTCTAGAAGTAAATCTCTAGTTGAACGATAAAATCTATGAAAATCGAAGAGCGAACGCTAGTTTGTTCCAATAAACTGGCAAATGAAAAATAGGTCAAAATGTTACAGCATTCTAACGACCTATATCATTTTAGCTACATTTTTATTACGTTCCTATGAAAATTGTTACTGCTTGATAGAATTAACGAATGAATGTTTATTTATTTTAAAATGTCAAGTAAATTTCTAAAAATATTGCACCATTTATTGAACGCTTTTTTATCACATTGTAACAGGCTAGTGTTAGGGCTCAAACTCGTAAACTATACCTACTTAATTTAACTCTAAGCTGTTTTTTTTATCATACGACGGGGAAGCGCTTTACCATCATCTCAGCTGGTTACACCTGTTTTTTAAAGTTATGATAAGGCTGGTGAAGTTCGCCTGCACCTTCGGCCTTATCATAACTTAAAAGATCTAAACACAAGTCTATCTCAGAGTGACAGGCAGATAATTTTATATCAAGTAGTACGAAACTAAAGCCTAATAAAATAGATTTGGAAGAAAATTACTTTTGAAGTCCAATCTTGTAAGTCTCAAAAAGTTGTAGTACCAATCAGAATGATGTAAGAATTTCCGAAAAGCATTTTTATAATACATTGTAAAAATGCAATTACAAAGAGCCTATCAGATCGTTTGATCTTGACAGAGACGTACAAACGCTGGGTGGCTATTGCCAAATAGATTATTCGTATTATTATTATTTTTCTTTTATTTTGTTGACTTGGGTACCTGCCTCCCTTTTTGTATTTTTATTTTTATTATACCTACTCTCCTACCTATGGATCTCGTGTCTGAAAAATAAAGAATTATTATTATATATTATTATTATGTAATATACCCCTAGCTTTGGCAACACACCCTGTGCGTTACACATTCTTAAATTACTATTATAATATTTTGTAACATAGTTAGAGTATAGAAAAATAATCTTGCGTACATTTCAAAGTTAACAAGTTGCCAGTCGGTGTGTTGAAATGTATTTTAATTCATGCTTTAGTAGGTACTACGAAAACTTTCAGAGATTTATGCATTTCAACAAAGAACTTGAGCGTTTTAAACAGAGAGTTAACAGAACCGCAAATATTTAGCATTGTCCTGCCAATCGTTCCCTGAGGTACCCCTGTTCCATGCATAATGCAGACTTTCAATTGTCTGCAGTCGGTACCCGTTTAAAATTCATTCTTGAGCTGCTCGGCTCCTTTCCAAGGGGCCAACGCTTATCGTTTCTTATGTACGACCAGCTGGTGCTGTTTTTCAAACGGAAACTTTACTTCCCTGCGATAAATACAGTTCATTCTTCCAGATAGCTGGTTCCACAGCTCAGTTAGCTCTACCTTCTGAAGTATGTTATGGGATCGATTTTTAAACAAACATTAGTGTGATAATTTAATTAACATTTTTATTTCATTTGGGTTTATTGGAATCATCATCATTATAATATCAACCCACAAACATCCACGTGTTTTTCCTTAAAATACTGAGGAGCTGGCTATTTTAGCTCTAAGTGGAACAAAACTTTTAAGACTGGTATGTAGTTGTGGCGGCAGAATTAGGTAATATGGTGGTAGCTAACCAGGCGAACTTAAACAAAGTCCTACCACCAACCAAAGCAAGCACATAATTGTACTGGGGATCGAACCCGGGACCTCTGGATCTGAAACCGGTAGGCGAACCACTAGACCACAAAGGCGGTCAAAATATTGAACATAGGCCTCCCCCAATCGACACCACAAACAGTTTCCTTCAACGACTCCCCGTGACCGCTACAATATCATCGGTCAATCGAGTGGGTTCTTCCCACACTCTGTTTCGCGTTTAATCGTGTCGTCATGCGAGAACCTTTACTCCCCAGTGGTTATCGGTTCTGCAAGCGTTGTGGCCCGCCCACTGCCCACTTTGGTTGAAGACTGTGGAATTGGCTATTTAACCTACAAATGCCGGATCACATCAATTAAGATTTTTTCATGGCGATAGACTTAACTAAGATGGTGGTAGTTAGCCAGGTGTTCTTAATCAAGTCCTACCACCAACCAAACCAAGCAAATATTTGTATTTGGAGGGGTAATGTTTGATTGTGATCAAATCCAAGACCTCTGGGTCTGATACCAGGTAGACAAAACAATATTAGTTTATGCCGAACTGAGATCTCGTGATGTTGGATTTGTGTAAAGTAATCACGGTTATTATCACACAAAACAAGCTTTCATAATTCAAAATAAATAGCTTTATTAACACGCCGATAAAAATGTGCTTTCATTACACCTTTGTTAAATAACGAAGGTTTTTTTATTTTCTTAAATGGTTTGTTCAAGACTGAACATGTCACACTTTCTCTCAATCTCTCTTTGTTCATCTGAATTTTTGAGGATCACTCTCGTTGCTAACTCTCATTCTATGCAAAGCCAGAATGAGAGCAATAGCAATGCAAGCACGATATCACTGACCGTACGTCATAGTATCGTCATATAAGTAAGTCACTACTTACTAATATGAAAAGGTTGATACTTTTTTTTTTTGTACGGCGGTTGTGTGTATTTATTGATACCTTATGATCATCAAAACTTTCGCAACCCTATATGTTAAAAAACACCATCATTGAGGACTACACAAAATACCTGCTGGCTAGGCCCTGTCATATGACATTTCAAAAAATGTCGACCTTTTATACCCCTATGTTACCATTAACAATAATACAGGAGTATCTTCAGTATATAAATTAACATATAGTGAATTGTGACGAAGACAACCCCTTATTGAGTGAAATTATTTTTTTTTGGAATGTGCGGTCGATATTCTTTTGATCTTCTTGTCTTACTCGAGAGACCTTTTTCTTACTCAAGTTAAAAAATATTAATTCTTCTTCTTAGTCGCTACACTCTTGCCACAGTGGTCGTGGCCATCACGTGTTGGTTTGTAACAAGCTTTAAAATCCGGCGATACTCATCTCTAGCGGCTGCCTTCCTGGTGCACTCGTGCACGGGACCGTTCTGTGCACGACTGCATTGTCATGTGCATGTGTCTTGGTTTGGTCTGTCCATCTCATAGGAGATCTGCCACGGCCTCGCTTGCCATCGACTTTACCCTGTACCACGAAGCGCTCAATGGACAGTTCCCACGGCGTGACACTATCCTAAATCATAAATCCTAACATCATATTTATATTTATGTTAGCTCTTTAATTTAATTAAAATCGTATAAACCGTTCAAGAGTTATGCCGTCACTAACATTACCACATACATACATACAGTGCCGGATTTCCCAACTTAACTCGGAGATCTCGATCGCTTCGCTCACTCGATCAACGACTACCTCAGAGGCGAATACAATATTTTCTACATTGATTGTTATTGAACGACTGACATTATTCGTCTTGTCCACTATTCTATGTTAATTTGCCAAAAACCTTAAACCCAAAATTTAAACCTTCTTAATAAATAATCTTACTAATAAGATGAAAAAGAAAAATATCTTAAAAATATTTTCTCACACCAACTATCTAAATGTTTTTATCAAATTAGTTGTGGAAAATTCATGAGGTTTAATATTTCATCGCCAATTTTATGTGTCTAGATTTTCCAAACAAAAGGCTGATATTATAAAAACTGATAGTATTCTTACGTGATGTGTGTACCAAGTTATAACAATGAATATAATAATAAACAGCATGACATGTGTTTTCTTTAATAAATCCGGATTTAGTACCCTGACGATGAATTTTATAAGCTGTATAAAACATAGATATTAGACATTTGTTTCTGGAGAAAATCCCTCTAATATAAATGCGAAAGTTTATTTGGATTAGTATATCTCCTTCACGCCAAACTAAACAGTTTTTTTGTGAGATGGGAACGTTTGTTTTTCATCTTACCTGGAATCAAGGTTTTGATAAGGCGCAAGTTGGAAGCGCACTTCACCTGAAACAGCTATCATCCTCTAGATGCTGCTATGGCGACAAACAAAAAACAAAGTCCTAACCACCAACCAAATCAAGCATAATATTGTATGGATCTGATATCGTTGCGCGAACAAATATAGACCACAGAGGAGGTTAAAATATTTGTATATACTAATGTACCTATTATAATAGCTATATTAAAAATGTGTTGTATATGTAACTGTCTGATCCATGCTTTGGTTATCCTTTCCCTAATAAACGATGTCTAAAAGTAGTGTTACTAAATGTAAATGAAATAAACTCAAAATAGGTCAAATCGTCACCGATGGAACTTTTGGGCATTTATTTTTTTATTATACGACGGGGAAGCGCTTGACCTTTATCTCACCTGGTAACAAGTTGAGATAAGGCCGAAGGTGGAGGCCCACTTCACCCGGAATCCTCAGCAAACTGAGGAACTGGCTATCTTACCTCTGAATGCCGAAACACAAAATTTTTTTTAAGAATTGTTATTATTGCGACAGAATTAGGTAAGATGGTGGTAGCTAGCCAGGTGGACTTAAACAAAATCCTACCACCAACCAAACCAAGCACAATATTGCCTGGGGATCGAACCCGGGACCTCTGGATCTGAAATCGGTGGTTCCACTAGACCACAGAGGCGGTTCTGTGGCCTTCTTTTTCGAGATTGTCTTTTTACTTGTTGATACGAGCACATCAGATTATATGATATGTTTCCAGCAACATATATTTCCCATCCATTTCCTCAACAAAATGTTGCGTATAACAAGCGTCCTCTCCTGAGAATCCGATGTCAAGGCGCATGATGTTTTCCATTAGAGCGCTGACGGGAATCTTTAGTGCGACTCACAGAGATCCCAGCGGTGATTTGGCCCAAGTATAAAGCGTGAAAAGTTAGAAAATTGTTATTTACGGTATTATGGTGGAAATAGGAAGCTTGGGGATAGTTTATCACCATGAATAAACTGAATAAAAGTTTCACATTTAGGACCTGTGAAGGCCCGCCTGCGTGGCAACCTTATGGCGCCAAATAGCGTTTGAAAAAAGAGTTTCGTCGATGCGCAGTGCTAGTGGCTTTAATAGGCAACTTCTGGTAAAGCTCGGTCTATCGTAGACCTCATACAGGTAATATGCTTAGGTGAACATCGAGAGGCATTCCTCGTAGCACACCCAGGTGAAGCGCACCAAAGTACTTCCACGTAGCGCACCCGTTTGGTGGGCTTCATGCAGTAGGTGTAAATGTTAAGTTTTTATTCCTCGATGCTAGATCTAGATATGGGAGAACCACCTATATGGGAGAGTCAGGGTAGATGGGATTTTTCATATCCCTCTGCCGCCTGATGGAATTGGTCTGAGATTTAGTAAAAGGTGTAGAGTATTTTTTGTTATTTCATATATAATATTCATGAGTAGATTATTATTATATAAGTTACTGTTTTTACATATTATTTCTGTAACCCTATCATATTTTTATATAATAGTCCATTCCATCCAAAGGTTGTCTAGTGGATAGCTATTTAAGCGATAGACCGCCCATTGATACACTATTTTAATTATTCTCCTTGTTTGTTTTTCGTGTTATATTGGTGAACATAAAAAAAACTATATATCTATCTATCTGTAACAAATTATGTACCCGAAACAAAACCTTATCAGCTATTTTTGGAAAAAAAATGGAATTGAC
This sequence comes from Venusia cambrica, assembly GCA_951394065.1. Lineage (NCBI taxonomy): Eukaryota > Metazoa > Arthropoda > Insecta > Lepidoptera > Geometridae > Venusia > Venusia cambrica. The sequence goes on from OX596035.1 coordinate 14,594,565, forward strand.
TTTACGATGAGCTATTTTAAAGATTTTAGTGGTGAAGTCGGTTCAATTTTTATTTGTTGGATTACAAGGAGTGTGAATCAGATACTTACTTATAGTTATAGTACCTATATTGTATAGATTAAATTAAAGATTATTATGGTTCGTGTTAGTTTATAATAAATGTAGTTAAATATATGAATATTTGTATTGATATTTGATTATGTCTATAAAACCATTTGTATTAAAAACCATTTCAACAATGGTAAGATGACTTCAAAGTGACATGTGACTCATCTTGCCGTTGCGGTCGCAGCTTCAAAATCGACCATCCACAAACATCCTCAAAGCATTCAACAATGTGCCTTACATACCGAGAAAACTTGTTCTTGTACGTAATTTATTTTACCACACCAACTTATTTAGCTCTAGTAATAACAGCTGACAGTTTCGATATTGTACTCCCAAACGACACTCAGTAAATAGATAATAAGTTCGTGTCACTGACAAATGCGTAAAGTTTTTCCTCATAGGGGCGAATTCAAGGTTGCTAGTTAATAGTTCGAGAAGGGCTGAGATAGGAGAGTTTACGAATTCCTACGGCTCCTTGTCCACCAAAGTTCCACTAGCTTTTATAATGTTTCACTTCTCATGACAATGCAAGTGTATGCTAGCTAATGCGGACCAAAATGAATGAGATAGTACCTATCTAGAAATCAAAGTAAATGTTTTTAATGTTTTAGTTGTTAATCACAAAATGTACGCTATTTAAAAAGCATGTAGGTATATAATTATTAGGTACGTTAAGTGATTCTGATAAGAGACTCGGCCTTTCGATGTTCCATTTTTGAAATAATTTCTCCGAAATCGACATAACATTTGAACATTCGTTTTTTATTTGAATTTATTTTTGAAAATAGAATTGGAAGCAACCTTCACTACTGCGCAGCGGTTTCAGTGATAAACAAGAACCAATTTGTTTTTTTTTTCATTGAGGATTCACAAAAAAAGGAGATAGCAAAATCTTAAATAATGTTTACTTTGATCAAATTAGTTACTCGTATATATTTTCGCAATTTAAGTGAAATAAACCCATTTAATGATTTAGTCACTTGTTAATTAAGCAATATTTGTGAAAAGCAGTAGCAATAATTATAGTACCACACTTTAAATTGTCACCTCTTTACTGGTCTGCGTATAGAAGGTATACCTTCGCTTCAGTGGATAGAATCCTTCACCTCCCAACTGCCTTAATAGGGCATTTTGTCAATGAAGCCAATTTGGATTAGAATGGATTGGGCGAGTTGGAGTGTTAAGGGTTTCGTGTAGCAGCCGCTCTGGTAATAGTTTTATCTCTCTCGAGAAGCAAACTGTGCTCGAACTTTAGTTCTTGCTTGGATTATTTGTATCTATTTGGCCTAGGTCTTACACGACAGAGACGTAATATCTCAGTACTTTTTAATCTTTCACCTTAGATCACGTAAACAAAATTTCAATACAAAACATTATTTAAGTAACGTAAAAGAAATGTTATTTCTCGAAGTCGGCGATTCTGTGTCTCTTGAAATCCAGTGGTATATGTGCAGTGCTTCTAATAGCCCCAAACTAAGCAGAGCTTGTGATATGGGAACTTAATTATATTTGTTCTGTTTGGGTATGGTATTGTATGATAATGTAGGTATGTATATACAAAAAAATATATTAGTATTATATCCGTAATCTAGTTCCCATAAAACAAGCTTTGCTTAGTTTGGGACTAGATGGCCTTATGTAAAATTAATGTCCTGTATTATTATTTTATTTATGTCTAAAAATCAAGACCATGATGAGGGTAGTTGTTAATAACGCATTTGCTTCTCGACGTTTTCGACTCCAGTTCCAGACAGGCAGCAACCGTGGCTGGTGCAACCCCTCCGAAACATCGGGATACACGATACACAGGTAAAATACAAGATAAATACCTACCCATTTTTCTCATCAAAATAATATTTTAATAATAATAAAAATAATATTTATTTTCAAACGCCTCAAATACTCGCTCAATAGGCTCTCCCATTGGTGTGATGTCTATTGGTAAGTGTAGTTTGTCCAGATTAAGTTTGGTTCCAATAGTTGTCTCGAAGAAATCACTTCTAACCGATAAGACCGCCCATTGTATTTTTTTTATGTTATCCAGTTTTATTTTTAAGTTGCATATTACAGTATTTTCATTCATTCATTCATTCATTCTTTGTCTCATCACGGTGTAAAACAAGTTCAAAGATTAAGCTCGGTTGAATTTCTGATACAATTCGAATTGAGAACCTTCTCCTTTATGGAATGTTGGTTGAAAATGCAACACAACAGTGGAATAAACTTAAGACACGACTGCACTCAGAATATTGGTATTCAGCCTCACGTTTCCTGAGGAGCTACTTATGTGCCGCGCGGGAACATCTTGTCATATTATAATGTTGGGTACAGCCGTAAGCAAAAGCAAAAGTAGATGAAAAGACTTATTCTAGATCATTTTTTAACACGCTTTTATATTATAGCTTCTCTTGTACCTAGCTAAGTTTATAACCGCCTCTGTGGCCTAGTGGATTGCCCATCGATCCAGAGGTCACGGGTTCGATCCCAGGGGGAGTACAATAACCAGGCAAGTGCGGGACACACCGAGGTTTTCGATCCAAATTTTATAGGAAAAAATGTGTTGGAAACATCAAACACCAAGTTTATATTATTAAGGCATTACTGATTTGACGATACAGCAGAAAATTAAATAACTAAAATAAATATCTTTGAAAAAAAAAAATGTAATTAAATTCAAATTTAGAGATATTTTTTCATTGTTATTATAGTGGCAATAGAATAACACGCTTCTTTAAAAAAACTGTTTGCCTATAACGGTTCATAACATACCTATAGCCCGCTGAACTGACGGTCAGCAGAGGCTTAGTACGCAACCCTAAGGGTGCCCAAACTTACGACATTTTAAATTTGTAAGGTTCCATTATATTTTTAGGGTCCTGTATGGTTCTTAGTTTTTTCATCATCACCGCAAGGATAAACATTTTTCTCTCATCCGAGAAATGAGGATGTAGCAAATGAAAATATTATCATTCAAAAGCAAACATGAAACTATGTGAAGTAAATAAGTTCCAACGCGAATATTCAAATAACAACCAACTAACACATGTACTGGGTTCCGAAGTCGTTCTTTTACAATTAGCTTGGAGCATTCAACTTCTGGAAATCAGTGAAGATTTTCTTTATAAATTAATTTACTGAGTACGTATTTGCGTTTGTACAACACATACCTAATTAATCTTGTATTTACATCTACATCTGATTGGTATCTTTGTACTTTTGTTTGTAATGAAAAGCTCTAGGCCAGAGCAAGAGTCTTCTATGACACTAGCTTTTCCAGATGCCCCTAACTTTACCCCACACTGATGGAACCAGGTAAACCGTTTGACGCCGGTTTTTTTCCACCAGCCCAAGTCCGGTTACAGGTTATACCACTGTGGTAATCAATCAGCCGTATCCGCTTTCTTTCTCTACTCAGATGTACACCACACGAACCCTTCACCTACCCCTCTTTATCACTTTCTTACCCTTATTTTGCTATTTGCAGGTTCAACACAAGATCATTTCTCTAACATTAAATTCTTTCAGCTCTCACCACAAAAACTCACCTCATTTTACACATGCACACATAGTTTTTTCGCTGGTCCAACTTGCGACCTCCAAACAGTTTGCTGCGGGTGAGCCAGTGTCTTCAGGGTAAGCTCCATCAGGATATACCTGTAAGTCCCTATGTAAGTTTTGAGGTCATGACTCACCCATTTCAACCGAAGGAAACGTCCAGTAGCGGAACAATCAAGGATCTGAAAGTTCAGAGCGTGCAAAGGAAACAGCCGCAAAAAGTTTGGTCTTTCTCTCAAAGCCGCAAGTTTTTTCATAGTCATAATATCGTGCTCGCAAAAACTTGCTGGATTAAAACTTTGCCCGGCTGTTTATCACTCGTATTTTTCGACTAGTTTTTGGACTTTTTGAAACGAGGACTTGCAAGCGTATCCTTCTATGTTTGCTTATATTTTGTGGTACTACAGTATTTTTTAGGCAGAGGAATATTTATTTCACGAGTCCTCGTCTTACTCAAGATGTAAACGACGTGAGAACCACGAGACACACGCCAAGACTCAATAAAATATTAAATCTGTATTTTAAATCATAATTATAAAAAAAATACAGATAGAAGAAAAATTACTAAGAAGTTGGGCCTAACCTAAAATAAAACCTCGCTATATTGCCATGCTACGATCATTGTATTATCATTGAATTATTTAAACAAGTTTACATTTCATTCATGAAATAGTTTTTTGCAAGGTGTTGTCTTTTTCTCTCCCCAATTTAAAAAAAAAAACTTGCTCTATAGTAACAATTACAAATAGGAATCAAGTTTTTTTTCAATCCAATAGTACATCCTCAATCTCATCAATTTATCCTACATTTATCACTTTATTTAAGACTTTATTTAAGTCCGCCTGGCTAGCTACCACCATCTTACCTAATTCTGCCGCCATTATAACAATTCTAAAATGGTTTTGTTCCGGCATTTAGAAGTAAGATAGACAGTTCCTCAGTTTGTTGAGGATTCCGAGTGTAGTGCGCCTCAACCTTCGGCCTTATTTCAACTTGTAACCAGGTGAAAAGAAGGCCAAGCGCTTACCCGTCGTACAATAAAATTAAAAAAAAAACACCTGGAGATTGAACCCGGAACCTATGGGTCTGAATCCAGCAAACGAACCACTAGACCACAGAGGCGGTTAAATACTAACCACAGCGGTTAAGCACCTTTCAGTCAAAGCTAGGGTTTCAGTCTAGAAGACCATTCGCAATATCTTATGCAACGCTGTTCAAGGGTTAGTTGTCATGGCATTCAATAAGTAGGTACCTATTTAAATTCTAGTACTTGAGAGCTGTCTGGGAATGTTTAATTGTTAATGGTATCAAGTCACTGATTGAGTTAAGTTTGAAGTACGATTACGAATAGTTGCGGATGGAGAGCTGAGAGAACTAAAACTTTGTGATAAGAGTAAGAATAAGAATGTATTACAGACTTTATATAATATACAAGAACACACATAACATAAAAAAATAGCTAGAATACAAATAAATTAAGTTAAATAAAGCTGAGTCCAAGCAGAGTCTCGAGTCCATCCAAAAACCTTACTTGGACGTAGTAAAACAAGCCCAAGCTTAAGTAACCTATATGAAAGCAAATTTAATCTTGATAATGTATAAATTACCTGCTAATTGATTCAGGCGTTATTTTGCGGAGATCCATATTTCAAAATAAAATATGAAAACATACATTTTGGCGGATTTGTAACTAAATATTTTTTCTGTTTTCAGTTTTTTTTTTTAAATAAACCGGCCAACTGCGCGCACGCACAACAAGGGTTTCGGCGTCACGTTTATTTTTTTATTTTTTTATTATACGACGGGGAAGCCTTTGGCCTTCATCTCACCTGGTTACAAGTTGAGATAAGGCCGAAGGTGGAGGCGCACTTCACCCGGAATCCTCAACAAACTGAGGAACTGGCTATCTTACCTCTAAATGCCGGAACACAACAATTTTTAGAATTGTTATTATGGCGACAGAATTAGGTAAGATGGTGGTAGATAGCCAGGCGGACTTAAACAAAGTCCTACCACCAACCAAACCAAGCACAATATATTGTACTCCCTCTGGGATGTAACCCGGGACCTCTGGATCTGAAATCGGTGGGTTGACCACAGATGCGGTTAAAAAGGCGGTTTCTTGATTGTATATGCAGAGGGCCACTTCCACCATCGTCCTTATCATAACTTGTATCCAGGTGAGATGGAGGCATGTGCAGGACGTAGACTGGCACAGGATTAAAACGGTTTGCACAAGCGAGCAAGAAAACCTTATACCCAGTGCGACAAGATCCAGTGCGATCTGCCATCGATGATAGTGTTAAATGTATCGTGAAGTAATTGCTTCTAATATCAGTTCAGTACGTAGCTGTCCCGCCGTTCGAATCAGACTGCATCTAAATATTAATTCAGGGTTCATCAGAGCAATGCACGCGACTTGCATAATATAAACAGGGGCATTGGCATCAGTTCTTAGCATGCATAGTAAGGGACTACTCAGACACTATACTTTTAAAGCAAGCGTTCCCGAGATAGATATTAAATAAAATCGTAGAAAAACAGAGTCTGTCAGAGTAGGTACATTTAATATTTTTAAGAAATAACTATGTAGTAAAAAAAATACGCTACGGTTTTCGTGGTTTTTCGTTTGTTTTGACATTTGAAAATGTCAATATTTTGAAGTACCTAAATTTGTTTGATTCATTGATCTTAAAATATGATATGAGATTAAAGTTTTGAAAATGTGTCCAATCGTGAAATATATGAAATGAAGGCTCAGACTGCAGATTTAAATGATTTTTTTACACTTATTAGGGGCGATTTTTAAGATGAAGAAACAAAGGATCAGGCATTGCAAGATAAGATTTCGTAATCTCATTAAAATTGGTCTATTTATTTTTTGTTATTCACTTACTAGGGTTACCAAGCCAAGGGTGTCGATAAAATCCAAGAATTAATTTTGGAATTTACAAATGTTGTAATGACACAAACATTCTAAACCCGCGACGGGCCCCAAACTGCATCTTATTACCGTCGGTTGTGATTTTTTGTCTCATTATAACATGTGAGACCATGTAAAATCACTTGAAATACAAAAATAATTGTGGAATGTCATGTATTGGGTTTTTACTTCGCAGCTGCAGCATATTATTACAAGCTACGCTTAGTTTGGGGCTAGCTGGTGCTGTGTGAAATTTATGTCCTGTAATTATTTTTTATATGTGTATTTGGTGCAGTCCACCAAAATGTGAAAAAACTTTCTCCAAATCACCACGCTTGACAGACACATTGGTGCTCATAGTTAAAGGGGGGTATAATAATATAATATGTTTTTAACGTAACCGTCGCTACCTGCGCTTTGATAGTTACGGAACTCTCTAAAACTGTCTTGTGAGCGTTTTTTAAAGTGAAAAACGATTGACCACAACTTGAAGACAAGGTATATAATACATAAAATATATTATATGGTCTGTAACAGTTGAGTTACCTATAGGCCGTTTGTTACGGTCCTTAGGTAATCTGACTGATTCCTTTGTACATATTTAGTTTTATTGTACTTTTTATTGAATAAATGTAAATGGATATATGTACATAGTATTTGGTACCTATATGGATGTGATTTAAGATGGAGCGCGCGCTTGGTTTAAAATAAACTTTTTAGTCTCTACCTCTACAAGTTTATGCATGAGATGATGAATATACTCGTAGATGTTTGTCTTGCTTCAAAGTAACCTTGAATCATACGATTTTTTAGATCGATAGATAGTTAGTTTAACTCATTATTGTACACCAAAAAAAAACAAGCCAAGAAAAACACTTAAACCTAGGAACAATGAGCGATCTTATCGCTCAAAACAATCTCTTCCAGACAACATTTATGCATTAGTATGTATTTACAAAAAAAATACAGAAGTACATAATCTGTCCGTCATCTTCATTCCATTCGTCCATCGTAAAGTCCATTGAAATTTATTAATCAATTTATTTACTTACTATCATAACATTTTTAAACGTTCGATTTTGCTTTCTAAACAAGTTAGTTAAAATTCAATGTTATGCAAACCAGCTTAAGTACAAGCAATAGCCCTTATAAAACTGTCAGATGGTAAAAACTTTAAGCGATGGTCTTCTACTGAATACTAATTAAAATCTCCAAGCTCCTCCGACTTGAATGATAGCTTCCATAATATTAAATTTGCCTAATCCTCGTCTTAAATAGTGGGTAGTCGACTAATTGGGGTACTTCATGTTACCAGCTCAGCTATATTTTAGCCAATTGTAGCAGTTTCCAGGCAAAGTCTTCTTCTACGTACAGCCCCTGGCCTATTGCCATCGCTTCATTTGGGTTTCAATCGGTTTCAATAAAAAATCTATGGATTCTCAATGAAACTGATTGAAACCCAATTGAAACACAGTTAGGTAAGGCTAGCTGGTTCAACAGAAGCAGAATCATCTTACAAAAAGGTCGTTAAGTTAACGTCTCTTTCATATCTTAACCAAATTTGGTTGGTGGTTGGACTTATTTATTTCCACCTGGCTAGCTAGCATTTTAGTCTGACGCCATAACAACAATTCTTAATGGTTGCTTACAGGCATTTTGAGGTAAAATAGTCAGTTCCTCAGACTGTTGAGGATTCCGGGTGAAGTGCGCTTCCACCTTTGGAATAACTTGATAGGAACCAGGTGAGATCAAAGCCATGCGTGCAAAAGCATGATACTCGTAACATAGATCAAGAATTGACATGTTTACCTTTCACTGATCCATATTGTTATATTTTAATTATAACCCTAATAATACTCTTTAGATTCTTATATGTATGTAATTTTAGAATAGGGAGTTCATTCCAAAATTGTAAAGCCCATGTCATTCCCACAGTTCATACGTAAGCCTCACACGCCAAATTTAATCAAGCCATGATGCAAAGCTTGCCAATATAAAATACAAATAGTATAATAAAATATAAATCCATGAAAAATGTATGTGGTTTGTTTGGCTTTAAGACCGAAAACACATGATTATAGTATCGCTTTCAATATAGCTATATTTTCACGTTATCTCGGCCTGGTATAGAAATTCACGGTAAAACTACCAAATTATAAATATTTATTTTTTTAGTTTTATTTACACGCCATTTTAGGGTTCCGTTCATCTAAAAATTTAAAGAAACGTGATTTTTGTCTTAAATTTGGAACGTCACCTATGGTGTGCATGTCCACACTTGGCCGGTTTATTAAGTGTTACAGGTGATAAGTTTACTGTTACTGTTTACAAAAATATCAAAAGGTATGCGCGAATAATACCTATGTACATTATTACCTATACTATGAAAAATCGACAATAATACCCGTCTTTATCTTTAATATGAAAATACTTCTATATTATAGCAGCATAGTTAAAGTTATTCATAATAAATAAATAAATACAAAGATTACAGTGTCATCTAGGCCCAAATTAAGCAAAGCTTAGTGGGAACTAGATAACGAAAATAATACAACACCCAAACAGAACAAACACCTATATTAATCACACTATTCATTCAATAAAAAATACAAATAAACTAACTATGTACAAAGGAATCAGTCAGATTACCTTAGGACCGTTACAAAAGGCCTATAGGTAACTCAACTGTTCCAGACCAGACGGAAGCGTGCCCATGACACTGGCTGTATTGCCACGCTGAATAGCTATGAATAGCTAATTCGCTGGCCTAAATAAGAGCTCGCCTCAATCAAGAGCCCGCAAGAATTTTGAAAATCCGGAGGGCACCAGCTTCCCACGGACCCAAGGTCTCGACCCCAAAACACTCAAATAGGTAAGCTCTATCGAGACCACTATATTCTAAAAGAAAGAAAGAAAAATCATTTAATTGACACTTACACATGTGGGCAGCATATAAAAACATAAAAATATATGTATTTAAAAGTAAGAAGAAGTAACCTTTGTACTTAGTGTGTTTTGTGTGAGAAAACACAAACAATAGGATATAATAGGATATATTCATCACACAAATGTTTGTTCTGGGTGGGAATCGAACTTACAACTTACAGCGCAGAAGGCAGAGTTTCTATCAACTGAGCTATGAGGCTGGTCATAATATTAATGCAGTTAAGAAAATACCGTTAAAAATTGCCCTGTAGCTTGGCGTCAGCTGGCAACATCGCCCGTCAGTCAAGTGACATCAGGATTCAGGATAATGAGTTAGCTCGTGGCTCGTCGCAGGAGACGTTTTTGCCCTTTTATAGAGAGCTCCTATTTCCAACGTAATTGGACATGTTTTTTGTTTCGATTCTATTTCAATTTAGCATCATCCTTTAACATTTTTTATTTCAATCCTATTTCATTTTTGCTTCTTCGTAGTCTGTGATGGTAATTAAAACGCGAAGATAAAACTTTGGAACCCTTTCAGCGGACTTTGTGATTTGCCGTAGTTTATGGAGATACAAATTTGCCTTGACGGACGCGGCTTGTGAGAATCTACCACGTAAAATTTTACTAAGAAATTCTTCGATTCGAAGCAATCTTCCGGCGATTACCAATTTGCCAGCCAAGCGTATTGATTATGGCAAAACCCTCACACTTTGATGGAGACCCTATCCAACAGTTGACATTTAAAGAATTATTGAGCTAATGATGATGAAGATCATGAACAACAAAATAAACTTTGCCTTGAGTGAAATATAATGAATCCTTGTACATAAATCAGAGTTCCGCATAGTTTCGCAATGAGAAATCCAATTAGGATAAAGGTCGTGAGCCTTGCCGCCGTACATCACTATTTGCGACCAAGCTTTAAAATCTATTTTCGATGCTTCAACACAGAAATGGATTCAGATATATCCATAATTTTGGTATAGGACATTAATTTTAAATTGCGCCATCGAATCTCAAACTAAAAAAAAAAAAAATGGACAAGCCTCAGTTGGTAGAAACTCATAAACTTAAAATGTTTGTCCTGGGTGGGTATCGAACCCACGACCGCAGAAATACCAATAATACCAACTGAACTGTGATACTTATTAAATCATTCGTAGATGAACGTAGTTTGGTAATCGCAGCAAAGGTGGAAGAAAGCTGCTGAGCTTCTTCTGGTGAGATTGGCTTTTTCGACATACGCGAGCTGAATTGAAGGGGTCGATGAGCTGCAACCACAGTTTTGTCTTGTTTTTTTTAGAAATATTGATATGGCGACGTGACCCCAGGGCCTGGCTCTTATTTCCATTCTCATTCTCCAGAAAATTAGCAGAGCCATTCAGCGTGGCAATGCAGCCAGTGTTTTGGGCACGCTTTTGGCTGGTACTAGTCTGTTACAGTAGAGATACATATAAACCGCCTCTGTGGTCTAATGGTTCAACCCACCGATTTCAGATCCAGAGGTCCCGGGTTCGATCCCCATGGGGAGTACAATATATTGTGCTTGGTATGGTTGGTGGCAGGACTTTGTTGAAGTCCGCCTGGCTAGCTACCACCATCTTACCTAATTCTGTCGCCATAATAACAATTCTAAAATTGTTGTGTTCCGGCATTCAGAGGTAAGATAGCCAGTTCCTCGGTTTGTTGAGGATTTCAGGTGAAATGCGGATCTACCTTCGGCCTTATCTTAACTTGTTACCAGGTGAGATGAAGGCCAAGCGCTTCCCCGTCGTACAATAAAATATACATATATATATATATATATATATATATATATATACCAATAGACCGTTTATAACGTTCTTTAGTATAGTCAGTTTTACCGTTTAATTGTACATAATTGTTTATTATTTCCTACAAGTTTTATTATTTAATTTATAGGTTCAACACTTGCTAAAATGTACTCAAAATTCGAAGCCAATCATGCATTTAATGAAGCACAGTATTAATTTATTGTTTCCAATGGTTCACATTGCGCTAACAATTAGGTTTTATGCTAATAATTATTTCAAACATTGTTTTAAATTCGCTGGCAAAATTGTATTTTATCAGTAATAAGTAATTAAGCTTTTTGACGATGCATCACCGCCGGCTTTGCTTTGCATTTAATTACAAAAACGTTAAGTTAAAAAGCCTTTTTTGTTAAGGCCGAAGATGGAAGCGCACTTCACCCAGAATCCTCATCAAACTGAGGAACTGGCTATCTTTCTTATATTCCTATTCCTAATTAGGCAATGTTATTAAAAATAAATATAGAATTATAATATTATGACGATATGTCCAAATAGATTGTTTATTATACTTATTTTAATTAAAACTTTTTGTGTAAAGCCCTCTCTTGACGTTGCAATACCCTAACAGGGTACATGTACAGTACTATGTAATATTATTAAGAACTATGTAACTAAGTACATGTAGCAATAAATGTATTGAGTATTGAGTATTTCCTCTATGCCGGAACAATTCGGAATCGTTGTTATGGCGACAGTCTTAAATAAAATCCTACCAACCAAACCAAGCACAATATTGTACTTCCCCTGGGGATCGAACCCAGAACCTCTTAATCTGACACCGGTAGGCGAACCACTACACCACAGAGGTTAGTTCGCTTGTGATGTTTAGTGGTTCTTCAAGTGGTCATTTCACGATTTGTGAATACCATGCATGGTATGAGCCAAGGTCGAGAGCGAAATTTTCGCTCTCGACCTTGGCTTGCCTGGGCATTGTCTAGACCAGGAACATAATCTACGATTTAGTGAACATTCCAGAAGCTGCCGACACCGTCGGAACACCTCTTGCGAACTGCGTGGCGTAGCGCATAATTTGGTTTCTTCTTTAGTTAATTCGACTTCTTTAGTACTTTTGGGAAGCTTGCTCCATAGTAGAACTTATCCTTGCCCTGGCTTAGAACTTGACAACGCATAAGGTAAACCATCACTTATCAAAGTCAAAGTCAAAGTCAAATATGTTTATACCGTAAGATTTTTTAGGATCACTTTGAAACGGCAAATCTACCGCCTGTTCGGAATAGTTATCAAAATAATTGCCTTGGCGGACGCATATCTCTAACTCAGCCCGTGGATATCGTAAAAGCCGAATAAGGGATCTCACCACGAGAAGGGCTTTCTTTCTGTGTATTATCTATACATTTATTGCGATCACCAATCTGCCTGCCAAAAAAGACAAAAAGACAGACTATGCTTTTCTGTGGTCCAATCCAACTCTGTCGTAACTCACGAAAATGCTCTTTTTACAAACGGTCGGTCCAGACCTGCCAATTGGATTAATTGGCATCGTTGGTATCACCAATTTTGTTTGCCATATTCAAATAAATCTGATTGGAGGTAAATTTTGATTGTTGGTTCCTCAAAGGGTAGGTATGGAAGCCTAATTAGGCTTTGTCAATATCAAGGCATACTATTATCAACTAACGCTAAATAAAACGTACATAAGTAAAGTAAAGGTATATTTATTGCATTAATACATGTGAAAAATCAAGATTGTAGCAATGTCACAAGGGCATCAATGTACCTTGTAACGGTGTACAATATTTTGTGATTTATATATAGATCAATCAAAAAATCAAAAGAAAATTGACAAAGTCAAAGAAATTACATCAGAACAAAATTATGCATCAGAATTGATTGTGCGATTTTACAATAATATTTATTTATTAGTAGTTCCCTTAATATTTTTGGCAGATTATTATATATTGTGTGGTCTTCGATGAATGTACACATATCTTACTTTGATCTCTTCTATTTCGTATCACGATATCTGAGGGACGAAACAGATCATGATTATTTTTGGAAATATCGCCGTTTAAAAAATTTTAATTTCACTGTTAGGATGTTGAGCTTTCTAAAATAAGGGATACACGAGTCTGTCATTTTGCCATAAAATATGGTCCTTAGAGTACCAAGTGCTGATACACCAGGAGTTCTAAAATTTCACCCAAATTATATCACTTGTATGGGGGATTCTTGTAATATCAATAATATTGGTTTTTATTAGATGTTAAAGCGGCAATAGAAGTATCTCTAAAAAACTAAAATTACAACTTTCTACCTATTATGGTTCATGCGATACAGCCTGCTGACAGACAGACGAACGGACAGTGGCGGCTAAGTATTGGGGTTCCGATTGCTCCCAATTGGGTTCGAACGCTAAGAGTATTTTTAAAATCGATAATTTGATTAATTTTACGTTTACAGATGCTATAATGATACAAAAATCAACCCGCGACGGGACTCAAGTCAGCATGTTTTCCTAAAGCCGGAAACGCTACTCAGCTTGAGCGCTGATTCATTAGTCATTATAACATTTTTAAATTTTACGTTGTCATAAGCAGTAGCCAAAAATTTGCCTACGACATTATAGTTGTTACTTGTGGAGGTGGCTCAGGCAAGGCTTGATAGCGGAGTTTGGAAATGGTGTTTACTTAGGGCTGGACGCCAAGATGACGAATAAAAGGCTATCAAATGTTCGCCATCATGCAATCCTCCACAGTCCAAATCTATTTAATATTCGGAAGTCTTTTAACGGTTTGATCAATCAATTCTAAATCTAACTTCAGCCGGCCAAATCGAATAATTCGATAAACTCTTTTTCAGAAAGTACAATATCAAACAGTAGATAAGGATTTGCAAAACGAAAATAAATATTGCAGTTGCATTTTAGATTTCAAACTTGTTTATCTCAAAACTGAGAAACGTGTTGGTACAGCGTTAGTATCTGTGTATATATATTATCTGTGATCCAGTGTAGGAATTGATCGTATGTTTCCACTTTGTCACGCCCGTCATGTGACACTGTTAACAAACTCGGATGCAACGGAGAATACGCCACGGATAGATCAATTTCCATACAAAATTGCCGTTCTCCTTTAATTTTATAACTCAGTTTGATACAAATTGTGACAAAGCTCAACAGTTATTGCGTCAGCGATAGTACTTCATTCGGCCCTCGATAATGCCAATAACAAATAATAAAATCTTAATTTAAATGCATAACTTGAACCAGGTAAATGAATTAATTAATATTATTAAGTGCTTTTTGGTTTGTCTTTACTGTTTGAATTTGTACTGTGCCTGCTTCGTTATAACAGAGTTAATTCGGAGAGATTTATTAAAAACTGAAATATTCCTCAATTAGTTCGAGCGGAGTTCGAGTTCCTGATTTAATTTATATTGAGTGGTAATTTCCTTTTACTTGAAGCTGTAAATTATTTTATCTCAAGTCGACAAGTATCATTGTATTATTTTATTAAAAAAATATTTTCAACACATAATTTGTTTTTTAAGTTCATCGTCTTAAAACATAGTTTTCAATCACTCATTTATTACGCTAGATCTCACGCTTCTCTCTCTCTATCTCTATAATTGGCGACACAAAAAAGATTTTGCAACAATTAACAGAAATTTTTCGGCAACACAAGAAGGCTATTTCTAGTCGTGCTTTGTCTTTTTTGTGTAAATAAAACATTAATATAATGTAAGAAAAGATACTTAGGTACATATTTGATTAGTAGGTAGGAAATGATTTGACAGAAGTAGAATAGTACGTTTGTTATGCAGGCCCCTCTGCATTTTTTTACGTTTAAAAAGGATTTTCAATTACAAAACCCTGCGTCATGTCTTGCTAAATATAGGGTTCGATTTTTAAAGCTGCAGGGATAACGTCAAACCGTAGTACGTCAGATAAGCGCCGAGTACACCATCTATCTTCCTCCGGCAGACATATGCAAGATACGGGGCACCCACATGATATAATCGAGAATCGCTTACCGAAAGTGTTGCCAGGTCTATGCTCTGAAACATATGGCTCAATAATACGCAATCAATTATATACACAAACATGTTAAATTAGTTAAGGTTGGTTTTTCTTTAGACATTTGAAACTTTTGCTAGGCAATATTATTTTGAATGTGAAAGATTATTGTTCTTAGCAACTCGCGTTATATCCATGATATAACGCCTCATAGCTCAGTTGGTAGTAACTCTGCCTTCTGCGCTGTAGTCTGTGGGTTCGATTCCCACCCAGAGCAAACATTTGTGTGATGAAATAGATGTTTGTTCTGTGGTATCATATAGTACGAATGTATTTACAAAAAAGTATTTAAGCATTCTATGCGTTATCTAGTTCCCATATTACAAGCTATGCTAAGTTTGGGGCTTGATGGCGCTGTGTAAAATCAATGTCCTTTAATATTTATTTATTTATTTATTTATTTATAACAAGTTTGCTAATATTTTTTTTAACTTACTTACTTCTTTTAACAGTACATAAGTAGCAGACTTATTTAAAAAACCTAAAGGTTTTTTTTTAAATAAGTAATAATTTAAAAAACCTAAAGGTTTTTTAAATAAGTCTGGAGATCGGTATCAGCATCTAACTAAGTTCCCAAAACCAATTCTGCGAACAACAATCTACAGAAACTTCATTAATTTGCATGTTAACTGACTGACTTGACTGAATTAATGCCCAAAAGATACAGACCAAACTGGATCCTAATACGCGTAAACAGATATATTATAAAAGACAACATTGACAAACTAGTATCGCAATTATAATCTTTATTTAGACTCTTTGTAAGACCTCAATAATATTTTTCTAAAGTGTCAGATCTAGCAGATTTTTTTCGAGCTGGCATCACAGGCTTTACAGAAATCCATCTACATATTCCTTTTGACAACAGCTGAAATTGGCAAAGAATTTTTATGGGAACTTTTCGTGCAAGTAATTGAATTGTTATCTTAAAGCATGCAGGGGTGGGTCAAAAATTAGTATATAAGGAAGCCTCTGGAGTACGCTCTCCTATACAATCGTAGTTTGCCGTTCAAATTTGCATTTCCCATAAAAAAAACTATGGTTGTAACCTCGGGTTCGTACATTTTTTGTAGTATATTAAATATACAAATGTATGAATAGAGTAAAATAATTTAAATAGCATTTATAAGTACATCATAAACGTAAATACTTAATAAGAATACCAATCTCTTTAAAACGTTCCCTGAGAGAGTCACGAGTTTTCATTTTATAAATTGCCCGTACAGCTCTCTTCTGCAGAATAAAAATGTACGTAACAATGTAGAATTGTTGTTATTACGATAGACTTAGTTAAGATGATAATAGCCAGCCAGGCAAACTTAAATAAACTCCTACCACCAACCAAACCAAGCACAATATTGTACCGCCCTGGGGATCGAACCCAGGTCCTCTGAGAATCCAGGAACCATCCTGCAATGGCAGTAGAGTTTTTCAAATCGACCCCTCCAACTCAGCCTACGGAAAGATCTTACCCGAAAATGGCTAGCAGCTTATTTCTGAGTAGGTATATCGAACACCATTACAGCGATCACCAATCTGCATACCAAGCGTGGTGATTACGACAAAACCCTCAAATTTTGGAAATGCTATTTATAATTTGTCGATTA
The DNA here is from genome assembly GCA_951394065.1 of Venusia cambrica. Taxonomy (NCBI): domain Eukaryota; kingdom Metazoa; phylum Arthropoda; class Insecta; order Lepidoptera; family Geometridae; genus Venusia; species Venusia cambrica. The sequence continues at coordinate 14,611,557 of OX596035.1, forward strand.
ATATCTAGTTATGTGTGTGTGCACCTGCTTAATTGTTTTGTTTTATATACAAGTTACAATTTATACATTTTTAAATTTGAAAGTCTTTCAACGGCTTTGGACACATAAATAGCATACATATTTTTTTATTATATACAAATAACTTAAATATACATTTTTTTTTTTCAAAAACTCATTTTTCCAGAAAAAAATTAGATGTTCTTCATGCAGAACTCTCACGGTTTCAGACTTGGTCTCAGTGGCCATGTAAAAAAACTCACCCTGTAAGACGATATGTCTACCTTATGTTTCTATTCCTATCCATACTTGTTTGTACCTGTGGAAACTTTTAACTGACCTGCCTTGATCTTAGATAAATAACTATTAATTATACACCTGTGAGTTTCCTTATTGTTAAAATAATTTAAATAGATGGGCTGAAGATGCGGGCGAAATTGAGACCAGAAGTTTGTTTGCTACATAATATTTTGAAGGTTGTTTTATCCCGGTACAGGTGTATATACTCGCATCTGACGTGGATTGATGGGGCCAGGATTGACTGCTCCAGGGAAATTACCCAGGGCCCGGAACACGTGCTAGTCCGAATTTGAGTTGTCCGCATATAATTGGTTCGCGAGTTGATTTCGGTTAAATGTTGCTGGATAAAGCACAATATCCATATACACCTACATTTATTCAATAAAGAGTACAGTTAAACTAACTATGTACAAAGGAATCGGTCAGATTACCTAACGACGGTAACTCAACTGTTCCAGACCAGTACCAGACGGAAGCGTGCCCAAGACACTGGCTGCATTGCCACGCTGAATAGCTATGCTAATTCGCTGGCCTAATAAGAGCCAGCCCTTGGGTCACGTGTCGCCTCAATCAAAAGTATACATAATTTATCAAACAAGCCTCACTGCTCAGTTTGTATAGTAGCTCTGCCTTCTGCGCTGTAGATTGTGATTCGATTCCCACCCAGGAAAAACATTTGTGTAATGAATATTGATGTTTGTTTTGTGTTTGAGTGTTGAATCAAATAGTACGTATGCACTTAAAAAAAAAACTAAGCGTTTGACCCTAACTTGAAAAACAAGTAAAGATGTGGCCTAAGATGGAGTATTCTATCCGTAATGTAGTTCCTATATTACAAGCTATGCTTAGTTTGGGGCTAGATGGCGCTATGTGAAATTAATGTACTGATTTTTTTTTTACTTAGTAAATGTACAGCAGAAATCTGATAGAAAATTTTGCTTGCGTAAGTTCCACGAAACCGCGAAGACAGGGGCGGGAAAAAACTCACATTGCGCGTTTTCGAGGAAAGCTAATTCCCCGCGTTACCGCAACAAGTTAAACCAAGATTTATTAGACGTAACGATCCCTGTAAAACGTTTACATAAATCACTAAACGGTTCAAGGAGTCCGGAGGAGATAGAATTTATGAATCGAAGTGTCTGCGAATTGCACTCACGCGTTACAGGGATGGGGTAGTCTTCGATGTTAGGATAGCTAGAAACCAGTGACCTTATTGATATTGGGGTTGTGGGTGGAAAACGCCGCACAAATTACGCAACGACGTTATAAATATTTGGAGTATTTTTTTAATAATCTCTACAAATTTGTATGTAAAACCGGACACACTCGCATTTACTATTAGCGGTTTGCGTCACTTCTGGCTTTTAAAATACTTTTGTCTAAAAACAGCCTTTTTTCAAATTAGAAATGGTATTTTTATATTACTTGGAATTGGTCAGACCTGTAACTTTTTGCACAGGCAAGAATGAGGTCTGGCTATATGGTTGAAAATCGATTGAGAGTTAGTAATAAAACAAATAAAAAATTAACACCACGCCGAGGCGGTCCACGGGGGACAAAATAATCGAACCGCTCACGGAGGTAAGAAGGAGACAGATGATTGTTGATGATATTATATACAAGAGGCGCACGTGTAAATCACAGCGACAACGAATAGGAAGCCATTTTAACTGGGATCGGTTGAAATGTGATCAAACTTGCGTTAGTTTGATCTGTCCATAAAACGATGCACAAATTTTAAGGTTGCTCCAATATATTAAAAAATGCATTACTGTACTGGACTTGAAGGGTGTTGACCGCTTTTTCAGTATAATGTGGTCCATATGCTACTCTACTACTCTACTATGGCATTCTACAATGTAGAAAGTTTGTCAAAAAGATTTAAACAGATTGATTTTGCTTCTTTAGAACATCGTTAGATGTGGATACGTATGTATGTACCCACATCTAGGCTCTCACGGTGAACGCCCTTCGCTATCTCTCCATGTCTAGTTCATCACTAACATTGACACTCACAATATGACCTAGATATTTAAACTGCGCAACTTTCTTCAGCACCAATCCATTCAGCATAACGGTTGGCACCAGTCATGTTTACTCCCTTTGCTGAGAATTATCATAACCTCGCTCTTTTTTACATTCTATTGGAGACCGTGACTCCTAGCATTTTTCAGTGCATTGATAGATAGTGATAGCAGAACCATGTAATCCGCATAACTAAGGTTATTCAGCTAATTAAAGCCAGCCAGCGAATTAACACAGCCAGTGTCTTGGGCATGCTTCCTTCCGGTACTGGTCTGGAAAACTTCAAGACCATAGGTTTTCCGACTGCTTCCTTTGTACATGTTAGCTTAATTAAATAACTAATAATAAATACTACAGGACATTAATTTCACACAACGCCAATTGTACATCAGTAAAAATTTTAATTGATTGTGAACAAATAATAAAAACGTAAAAAAATAAGAAATATAATACATAATATCCTTTTTTTGTTAACATTGTGCTAAATTAATATCCATATATATTATTTAATTAAATAGTCTGTCGTTGATTTTTTTACATTTAAACTCAAGACTTATTTAGTGTAATATTAACGTTCATAAAAGGTAATACAGCCTTAATCGACGCTCTGCTTAGCGTAAACGTATCGTAAATAACGTTACACGCAAAAAAATACAAAAATATTTACATTCAATTTCAGACACGTTTAATCTTTGAAATTAATGTTTGGTGTAATAAATCGTGGTTTGGGCAAAAGCTTGCATGATTGTTACGCGCGGTTGACGTCGAATTTGCTAAAAAAATATGGTTTTTCTATAAAATTATCTCCTTTTTAATTACAATATGATGCATTATCTTATCTGCCTGGGACATCAGTTAAGGATTCGGCCGAGGATTACAAAAGGCGCAAATATAGTGTAGTCTTGACAGAGCTTACTTATGAGCCTTTTGAAGATGATATATTGGGTCCGCGAGAAACTGGTGACCTTCGGGTTTTCATAAATCTTACTGGGCTTTTGATTGAGGTGATGCGCGACCCAAAGCTGGCTCTTATTAGGACAGCAAATTAGCATAGCTATTCAGCGTGGCAATGCAGCTCGTTTGTAACGGTCTGTAGGTTATTATTATTGATACTTTGTATATTTCAATTAAAATAAAGAAAATCATGCGCGACATGCTAGCCTTGACTTACACTCAAGGCAAAAGTGTTCGAGAAAATAATAATACCGGTTTTCACGTGCGGAGCTGAGACCATCACTCACAGAACGATCTGACGAGAGATTCAGAGCGAATAGCCACAAAGATCTATCCATAGAATTCACCTGCAGGATAACAAGCGAAATAATGGATACAGTGGACAATAAAACTAAAAGACGTGGTCCTCGTCATCACCGAGTGAAAGTGGAGGGCAGGGCATGCTGCTAGGCTGGATAAGAAGTCGCTGGGTAAAATTAATCCTTGAATAGAGACCTTGGGTGATCATTAGATCCAGAGGACGCCAATCAAAGACATGGGCTGATAATGACATGGATGCAACAGTCGAATCTGAATCAGAATATAATTTTATGAGATACTTCAAGTATCGATACAAATGTCCACTATGTTCTACCCAGTTTAGACGGACAATAATTATAATTGCATAATCATTTAAATATATATGGAAACGACAATTTATGAGGGACTAAAATCTAAATAAAAGAAACATATATTTTATTCATAGAGCAGTCGGGCAAAGAGATGAAAATGAGATGCAACTGGTTATATTAATTTATAGGATCTAGGTAGAGTAGATCTATTATCTACCTAGATAATATCTAGGTAGGGTTTCTATTATCAATATATTCCCTGATAAATTCCATGTGGATTCAAATATAAATAATTTGCTTTTTCAACAGAATAGATCCTCCAGAGCCCATTAAATCTGTCGTTAATATATTATGCAGCTTAAAGTTTTCCCAATCGCTTCTTGAAAATAACAAAACAAAAGCAAAGGATCGCCACTCATTTAAGGAGATGGGAGAGGGCCACGTTTAGAAAAAGTCACCAAGTGCCTCAAGCTAATGGTTATTATTTCAATCGAGCCCCTTTACGTTCAGCAATATTAAGATATTAAGTATCAACAATTCTCAATCTTTAAATGTGTTTACTTTGTACCGCAAGAACATAGTAATGAAAGAAGGAGGAGAAAGATGACATAACATATTGGTTTTTTGACTTTACATAACGGATATAAAATCGGACCTTTCCGCGCCAGTATAATCGTGTAATCTTTGAGTCCAAAGGTCAAATGTCAATGTCTAAAAGGAACGTATTAAACGTTCCTTTTAGACAAGCGGCCAGCTCATTTACTTGTTTTGAAGTGAACTGATGGTCCAACTCTCAAATTATCAAAAATGAAATATGTTTATCGCATAACCGCCTCTGTGGTCTAGTGGTTCAGCCCACCGATTTCAGGTCCAGAGGTCCCGGGCTCGATCCCCATGGGGAGTACAATATATTGTGCTTGGTTTGGTTGGTGGTGACTTTGTTTAAGTCCATCTGGCCAGCTACCACCATCTTACCGAATTCTGTCGCCATAATAACAATTGTTATGTTCCGGCATTTAGAGATAAGATAGCCAGTTCCTCAGTTTGTTGAGGATTCCGGGTAAAGTGCGCCTCCACCTTCGGGCTTATCTCAACTTGTATCCAGGTGAGATGAAGGCTTGGCCTTCATCTCACCGCTTCCCCGTCGTACAATAAAAATAATAATAAAAACATACTAAAAAAACCCTTTTTTAATAGATTTTAATCAATATGGAGGTATATACTAGTAGCTACTATATATATATTCCACTTACACCTCCTGTATCATCAGATCAGTTGATGAAATACTTATATCGTTATATGGACCCCCATATTTGCAAAGTTTCAAATCGATAAGACACTTAAAAGTAGAATAAAATTGACTTTTTGTTTTTTAACGCTCATTCCTATTAAAATAAGTCTTGGTGCAATATTCGTTCGTCGAAATCACTTGACAAAAGAACTTATACTTACATTACTTTGCCATGTTTACAGTACACAGTGTAATTATATGTGTTACCTAGCGTGTTTCAAAATAGTGATATTATTTCGATAGTTATTTGGATGTTTCATGAATATCATAATTTCATAAAGCACGCTTATCTCTCACAGACACAAGCGCAATGTAAGAATGCTTTCCGTAATGTATGAAACTGTGAAATTAATAATTTAATTCGAATATAATCGACCCGCAGTGAGTTCATAGAAATTTCATGAGCATTCAATAAATATTTACGCAATACCTATTTATTCCTTGTTTTTGCATACAATGAAAACCGCAAACAATAGATCGGTGTACTCCAATTATTATTAAATTCACAATTTATTTGTGTAAATAATAAAATGATGGAATAACATATAGTGCTCAACATTATGTATTTACAGATGCGTTATTGATGTTTTATTTTCAATAATCCTCACATAATTAACACGTATAACAACTCTCACAATTTTGTGGTGAATAGGATCCTAATCCAAGTGTTTTTTTATTAATATTTAATACCTATTAATATTTTTATTTTTATAAATGACGGGGAAGTGCCTGGCCTTTATCTAACCTGATTTTCAAATTATGATAAGGCCGAAGGTGGAAGGGCACTTCGCCCGGTATCCTCAACAATCTTAGCTACTGGCTATTTTACCTCTAAGTGCCGAAACACAACCATTTTTGAATTGTTCTTATTGCGTTGAGTGCGACAGAATCAGGTAAGATGGTGGTAGATAGCCAGACGGACTTAAACAAAGAACTACCACCAACTCAAGTAAGCACAATATTGTGCTCCCCATGGGGATCGAACCCGGGACCCCTGGGTCTGACATCGGTGGGTGAAAAACTAGACCACAGAGGCGGTTAAAGTTTTACCCCGAGCAATGGAACCATTGATCTAGTTGACATAGACAGTTGCGTAAAATGATTTGATTGTATATGTACTGTTGTAATTATGTACTTGTATCCACCTTGCTTGTGACCTGCCGAAGTCCGGCACCAAGCAGTTCACTGTGTTTCGTTGTTGCGCAGGAGAGCCAGTAGACCTCATCTTGCCACGGTGACAACCAGGAGAGCCTCAAGTTCATGAGCTATAAAAAAATACGATAATCTCCCGATCTCAAGGTTGTGGGCTTAAATATGGCCGTGTACTTATCTTCGTATTTCAGAGAGTTTTTTTAACCACATACAAAAACCAGTAAAGTAAACCAGCATGTCCCTTATACCATAAACACGAAGAACCATTGGCTAGGCGCTTGGACTTCTTGATGTCAAGTGATGACTTGGTCGTAGGCGGGAGCGCACTTTACCCGGAATCCTCAACAGACTGAGGAACAAGCTACCTTACCCTTCAATGTTGGAACACATAACAGGTTATTGCAAAATACTAAGGTAAGTTGGTGGTAGTTAGCGAGGAGGACTTTAACAGGCTTACCACCAATCAAACCAAGCACAAAAGACTAAGGTAGCTAGACTTGCCTCTAACTACCTCCTGAAAGGTGATTCTCTAAACGATCTACGCCTTATTCAAATTTCAGAGGTGAATTTCATAAGGAAGAAAAGTTCTGCGTTTAATTTTCATGTCCAACCTTGATAGTCATAAAAGTAATAAACTCAGTCATAACAACCCGTCTTCATACAAAACTTCACACGTTATTTAGTTCTGAGTAATTCAGAGTTCCCCAACGCACAGGAGTTATTGTACGACCGGCCATTTCTAGGGACAGACCGGCGAACATGAGCGTTACGACACCTATGCGGGACCCGACATCAAAAACCGCTTAGCGAGTACTATACCACCTCGGAAATGGAGTTATAGTTTATGTGGCCTAAGCTGTAATATTGTATGCGGTTTTAATGTTTGTTATGTATGATTTTTAGAGTTTTCGAACCATATTACTGAGTCGTCCAGTAAAATAGTGATAGTACTACTTAGAAGAAATCATCAACAAAGTATCTCCCCTTAAATAGAAACGTGACATTGGACACATTTTTAAAAATAATTTCTCTGTTATAATACTAAGTTAGCATAAAATTACTCATTGGCCTACGCAAGCTAGATTGTAATATAGTTTTAGGCCACTATACTTAATGTATTAAAGATTATAAAAAAAACTGTCCTGCGAACTTTTTTTTTACTACATTGAGACGGAATAAGCTAGCAGCCCATCTGATGTTTAATGGAGCCAATAACAAAGCCTTACTGCGCAGGTCATATCCACAAAAAACGAACTTCGCTACACTGCAGCGTTCCTGTGATTTCACCGGCAACCATACCCCTCAAACTGAAACACAGCAATGCTGCTTGGTGGCTGAAATAGGTATGGTGTACTTTCCCGGACGAGCCCTTTCACAAGAACTTTACTACGTCTGTCTGTCAGCAGGTTTTTTTATTGTAGGACGGGTAAGCACTTGGCCTTCATCTAACCTGGTAACAAGTTGAGATAAGGCCGAAGGTGGAGGCGCACTTCTGAGGAACTGGCTGATGTATCTTATGAATCGTAATAGATAGACCTTGTACACTTTTGTTGCCATCTTAACAATACATATTAAAACCTCATAGAAACGCCTTATACGAAAAACGTGTTTTTTTTTCCATTGGAATGTGGGTTGGAACCCAATCAATGTGCGTGTGCACTTGGCCGGTTTTATCAACCTCCTTTCCGTCGCAGATTATAATTTTATACAGCTATTAAAGGTATTATGTTTGACGACCTTCACCTCAAATAGCGCTGTGTAAAATTAATGTCCTATAACATTTATTATTATTATATTATATTTATATTATTGGATGAAGCGAACATAGTCCTGGTGTTTATAGTTTCCCAGTTTGGTACTCTTATTGGTAATTCTTTGCGAGCAATTGTGACGAGTTTGTTCAGTTAGGTAACGAATATAGAAAATCGAAACTTGTGTCGTAACACACACGATAGAAGGTTCGATAGAAGTCAAAATTTTGAATTACAGAGGAACATTTTAAATATCTATCACTCTACCCGACATATTTCTCCACCACGTTTCATTAAGTTGCCGATCAGAATTTCCAAACCCTCCCAAAAAATATTTCACTCCATGCTGTTGTTACTAATTATATTTGGCATGTAAGTAGCAGCGAATTTCACATTTTTTAATCCAATATGTATTTTGAAGTTACAATCTACCAAAAAACGTATTAAGCGTTCATAACACAGCAAAACTCAAGTGGCTTCCAATTCGTCACCGCCGTGTACTCAACAAGCCTCATAGCTCAGTTGGTAGTAACTCTGCCTTCTGCGCTGTGGGTTGTGGGTTTGATTCCCACCCAGGACAAACATTTGTGTGATGAGTATTGATGTTTGTTCTGTGTTAGGGTGTTGTATCATATAGTACGTATGTATTTACAAAAAGTATTTAAGTATTCTATCCGTAATCTAGTTCCCATATTACAAGCTATGCTTAGTTTGGGGCTAGATGGCGCAAAATTGCAAAATTAATGTCCTGTAAAAAAAAAAGAAAATAAAAAAAAAAATCCTGTCTCTCCTCTACAGCATTTCAGAACCCCCTTACACCCTTCTACTTAAATGAGCGCTTTGAGTTCATCAGCGATTCTCATTTACTAACTCTCCGTTCGTCTGAAAATCGTTGAGCATTCCTGCACGTAGAACTAGTTTCTATGACCAATCATTTACAGTTCAGGCTGCAAGACTGTGGAATGCTCTGCCGGTCACAGTAAGGCAAGCTCCATCTATTTTAAATGTTACAGGACATTCATTTTACACAACGCCATCTAGCCCCTAACTAAGCATAGCTTGTAATATGGGAACTAGATTACGGATAGAATACTTTAAATACTTTTTTTTTGTAAATACATACTTATTATACAATACAACACCCAAACACAGAACAAACATCTATATTCATCACACAAATGTTTGTCCTGGGTGGGAATCGAACCCACAACCTACAGCGCAGAAGGAAGAGTTACTACCAACTGAGCTATGAGGCTTGTTAATAGAATTTTCTATAGCTACTTTCAAGAGTCGAGTGAAATCGTTTTATTTGTCAGATTTTTCATGATAATTTATTATTTGTGGTACCGTATTTATGTCCAATATGTATTTATTATAGTGAGTAGTTAATATTATTATTATCCACGTATTAATTTTTCTATTGTAAATATAAATATTTATTGATTCTCTTCTATTATGTATACTCTCCTACCATCAACCGTACTTGTACCACTCTGTGGTCTAATGATTCGCCTACCGGTGTCAGATACAGGGGAGTACAATATTGTACTTGGTTTGGTTAGGAACCACCTTTACCCTTCCGATATGTTTCTGGTATACAATAAATATTTTTTATTCATTCATTTTTAGCTCAGAAGAACTACCTTTACTTTCCGATGTGTTTTTGGTATACAATAAAGAATTTTCAGTCAATCTTTTTCAGGTCAGAGGAACTACCTTTACTCTTCGATATGTTTTTGGTTTACAATAAAGAATTTTCATTCAATCATCTTCAGCTCATAGAACACCTTTATGAGAAACATTGTGATGATCATGATGTGGTGTTTCCAGTAGTTAGTACGGCCCCGTCCATGTGGGCTGTCCGAAGACCGTGATTGGCATCGCTATGGACTTCGCGAGCCATTTAATTCGGAAATCTGATCAATCCCCAGTTAATTCGTTCGGAAATGTTTGCAGTCCCCTCTTTTAATGTAGTTACCGACCGTTTCATTGGCTTGTTGCGAGATTCGATATACGGTTTTTTTCTCTTAGTGTCGGTATTTCGAAAGCAATATTATGAAAGCTAATGTAATCGGTTGGTTTACTCGTCGTGTCCCTTTTGCAGCCTTTGGAAGGACTTTGGTTATTGGATGATTCATAAATATTGGAAATAAAGATATTTGTGAAATTTAGTGGTCTAGTGGTTCGCCGATATTAGATACAGATAACCCAGGTTCAATCCAGGATTCAGATGGCAGGACTTATGTCCACCTGACTGGCTACCACTATTTTACCGAACTCTCTCGCCATAACAACCGTTCAGAATTGTTGTGTTGCGGCATTTAGAGGTAAATTCCTCAATCTGTTGAGGATTCTGGGTGAAATGCGCTTCCCCGTACAAAAAAGTATGTCTGGGGCCGTACCATAAAGTCTTATTGCGATTTAATTGACGACCTAAACTGAGATATATATTATTATAAGATATTATAAGACACTAATTTCACACAGCGCCATCTAGTCCCAAACTAAGCATAGCTTGTAATATGGGAACTAGATCACGGATAGAATACATAGATACTTTTTTTTTTTTTGTAAATACATACTTATCATACAATACAACACCCAAACACAGAACAAACATCTATATTCATCACAAAAATGTTTGTCCTGGGTGGGAATCGAACCCACAACCTACAGCGCAGAAGGCAGAGCTACTACTAACTGAGCTGTGAGGCTTGTTAAGATGAAGATGAATTGCTATTTCGTTCCACGACGTCGCATAAGCATGTTAGTTTAGGTTCAGTTTTAAATGAGCGACTCAGCTAAGGATTTATGCATTTATGTACTTACTTTTCACTAAAAAAGAATATGTAGAAATTAAATAAGTATCCGCAACGTTCCGAAAATACTGCTGATTTAATTTCAGTACGTACCAGAGACAAAATTTATTTCATTCAACGATTCAAACGCTAACCAGCTGTATAGACGTCATGGTACCAAATTGAGCGATTGAGTTTAGGAATCTATACTAAACTGCATCGGAAATGAGTGGCGTCTAATTATGTGATGGTAGGCCACCTGGTGTTGAATAAACAAAAGAACGGCCATGTAAAGTTTTATCACTGGGTAATTTCAGAATCCTTTCCACCGTGTTTACTAACAGACATTAGGATCCACGACCCGTGACATAAACGTAGTAGTATAGTGTGATGATCCTGAGAGCCCGTCGTAGCAGAGGTATTTCAGTCATACCACTGACATGTCTCGTTGAGGTATTATGTGTGCTGGTCCAAATAATAAGATATTTCTCTCCTCCTAGAATATTATTTTTTATTTATTTATACTACTTCATCTCTTGCCTATAACAAAGCCTTACTGCGTAGGTCACATCCACAAAGAACATGACCTACGCACTGCATTGCGTCGTCAACTTCATTCAACGCCGATTTTACCGGGAACCATCCTTAAAACCAGTACACTGAAATGCTGCTTGGAGGCCGATATAGGTATTGTGGTAGTACTTCCATGGTCGAGCTTTTTCACAAGGAGTTCTACTACTTTTAAAACCAAGGTACCCTGCAGTATGGAATCTTTGAAAACGGAGTGAAAATAGTTTGAAGGGTAGCAATATGTACTGATCCCAGGCGTATTTATAGGTAGGATATAGGTACCTATGAACATTATGTAGGTTTGTTCAGAACCTTACCTTAGGATCAAAGTTAATTAAACTTATAGACTTCTGCTTGAGACAAGAGGGTTGAATCATTTATCTGAGAATATCTTTGTTCACTTAATGGTGAATGCAGCCAGTGTTTTTAGGCTCTAAACCGCAAAAACATTTCTTGTGGTTATTATGAACTTAGTATTTTATTTTCTCTACATTAATACTTAAAAACTTATCGTCAAATATTAGGTCTGTCTATGTAGATAGGTACCTATATCAAATTCATGAGTTAAGCTTTATATTTATTACGAAAATCATCTCGTTTGTTAGTCTACGGACTAGAAACTACCCACTGAATGCATTTCAATGCGGTTTTTATCAACAAATACTCGAGAGTTTCCTCTGTAATCCAGCGAAGCTGGACTGGTAAACTTATTAATGTGAGTAAATAAATCTGGGCTAGATTGTAATCAGTTTGCTCCCAAACTGTAGAAAAACTGGAGAAATATATAACAATAAGGTTTCTAGCTTCTAGTTTTCCACTTAAGCCAAGCCCGAAACTTTTACGGGGTTGTCGTAAAGTTAGCGTCGGGGACTCGGACGTGCTACGTCTCGCTATCGTCACTGATGGATTTACGCCCCTCGACGGTTTATGCGAAGTTTTTGTTGTAAAGTAAATGGTTTGAAAAACGTGCTATTGTACATAAAGGTCAGAGAAAAAATGCAGTCTCGCTAGTATACTAGTAGACACAAAATGGTATAGATACACCCAAGCCACTACAGCTTGCTGAGTGGAAAACGGTCTTGGTGCCGTATTTCTTTAATGGACGCTTACCTAAATCATCTTGAAGAGATGTGCAAGGCCTTCGATGATGATATTGATGTAATTAATCACGTGTTTATTTACCCTCTTGAAGTAAAGCGTCACAGACATAGATGTCTCTATCCGGTTATTCCTGCATAATTTAATCTGATGTGACATATCGAAATGACGGATAAACCAAGGTTGTACTGGAGTAAAGAAATCAGTGGTACAACTAGAGCCCTGCGCCGAATACTTCTTTTAGTAAAGTGACCTCTCCACGGATGCTGCCTCGCCTGGGACGCGACTTTTAAGTATGGACCTACTAATACACTTTTAACAATATGGGTATCAATATTTTCTTTTCTATTATAAGTAGGTACCCATTAGTTGCACTCTTTGTTATAATTTCAACTTATATAAGGAGGGTGTTCGCTCTTGGCCAACGAATTATCAACTTTATTATGTACCTACTTTTATATTGCAGCCGTTTGATGTTACCCAAATAAATACAGTAAACAAAATGATTGAATTTGGTGATATGGATAGTGTATAATGTATAAAATATATGGATAAACTTTCATCAACATATTGGTGTACAATAAAAATCATCTATCAATAAAGCTATATATCGTTTAACCGGCTTTAGTTTTCTAGAATTTCAGAGTAGAATTGTCGTAGACGTGATAAGTCGACGCTGTTCGCTGATGGATTTACGCCTCTCGACGGTTTTTGCTGTCTTTGTTAGGCGTATTTGAGTTATGCTGGTGAGTTCGTGCATTGCTTTGGAAATAGAGATGAAAAATTGTCAATGATATTTTGGTATTTTATCAGAATCATAATATTCAATACCTATAGCCGAATTCACGTCAATAACAATATTGTGAAGCCTTTTCAAAAGATTTTTAATATACCTATATTTGATTATCATGTAAAATGATTGATAGCCAAGCGTTTGATTACCAGCTCACTGCCTGTACCATGCCTTACAAGTATTTGAATGCTCTAAATAACAATACTTCTTCTACAAAAATATTATATACTAATAATGTAAATAGGAAGCAGTCGGATACCTAAGGACCATTACAAACGGTCTATAGGTAACTTAGTTGAGTTAGTTTCAGACCAGTACCAGACGGAAGCGTGCCTAATCCACGCTGAATAGCTAAGCTAATTCACTGGCCTAAATAAGAGCCAGTCCTTGGGTCATGTATCGAGTCAATCAAAACCTCCACAATTTATGAAAACCTTCTCAAATCTACATTTCCTTTCATGAAAAATGATTTTATTTCATTATCATGGTTTATCATCATTAGGCAGTTAACGTATGTGGATTTCTGCCCACATACGTCAACTGCCTGAGCTTAGGCCTCCCCTAAAAAAGGCGGCAAATAGCTGTCCTGAAGGACTAGGCCAAATGCAACGATAGGACTTTTGATAAGTTTGAAAAGTTTTCAATTGCAAAATCATTATTGGATGTCATTTTTTGACCTTGAAATAGTCACGTGTTTTTTTTTCTGTTGTACAGTCATCTCACCCGTTGTCAAGTAATAATATTTCTCAATCAAAACGTTTTATTAATTTCGGGAGATAGTTTCCTTGAACGACATCTTGAATAAAGGGGCCTAATATATTATCATAACCACGGATAATTTCAATTTATTGATTCACGAACAATTTCACAAATCGTATTTGAATGTACATGATACTTAAATTACTTAATTTATTATAATTACAAAAAGATCAAAGACAAACATTCAAATTATTAAGAAAATGTCAATAATACTGATCATACGGGTATCATCACCAGTGAAACCAAACTACCCTTTAAAATACCGTTATTCCCAGAGGTCCACTTGCCAAACGGCACCACGGAACTTCTCAACTGCACCGTGTAACTCAAACATTTGGTCACAGAACAAACATGGAAGTCTGCGACTTTGTGCCTTGAAATTCATATTAACTGCTATCTAAGAAGATTACCGTCCCTGTGTGGGTAATTTCGTATGAGTTAGTTTTGTACATAGATGTATGCCTCGGACTGGAAGGGACACAGAGAGGATTTAAAATCTTTAAAAATGACTACCAAATCATTTTTAAACTTCCGCGCTTAGAACACATTTTTAACAAGCCTCATAGCTCAGTTGGTCTAACTCTGCCTTCTGCGCTGTAGGCTGTGGGTTCGATTCCTACCCATGACAATAATTTGTGTGATGAATACAGATGTTTGTTCTGTGTTTGGGTGTTGTATCATATAGTACGTACCTATGTATTTACAAAAGTATTTATGTATTTCTACCGTAATCTAGTTCCCATTTCACAAACTATGCTTAGTTTGGGGCTAGATGGCGCTGTGTAAAATCAATGTCCTGTTACATATTTATTATTATTTACATTACTTTGATTCGAAAAACTTTATATTTACCGCGCATTTTATCTTTATCCCAACGTTTCGTCAATTTAAGTAAAATACGCGATAAATACTGGAAATGGATCATAAGACATTTTTTAAATAGTTTTCACTGCAAATTCACTGTACATTTCTAAAAAAACTATAAAATGTCAGATCTTATCCACCGTCCACCTCCTGAGGCACCTGGGTTACATTGTCACCCATGTAACCCAGGTGCCTCAGGAGGTGGTTACTATGTGGTAATGTCAAACGCATACTATGACATTAAAGACGATCTTCGTTAGTTATTACTATTTTATTGTATATATATAACTTCAAATTATAAGATTTTTTTTTTTCGATGGAGATGTTCTTGCCCTTCATCTCACCTGATTTTCAATTTATGATAAGGCCGAAGGTGGAAACGCACTTCACCTGGAATTCTCAACAGACTGAGGAACTGGCTATCATACCTCTAAATACCGGAACACAATAATTTAAGAATTGTTGGAACTGGTGGTAGACCCTAGCAACCCAGGCACCCAGAGAGTCGGTGCTTTCTGGAAAATGTCACTCATTGTAGACCACTTCATTGAACTGGCCTAGAGCTAGACAAACCTGGAAGTTATTATATAGGTAACCTAACATTTGTAAAAAAAACATACATTTTAGTAAAATAATTACAGTGTACGTTACCCCAAACAGATAATGAATAGTAGATATAGTGATATATATAGATCAAGGGGATAAAGCACTGTTTTATGTCACGGGCGCGATATTGAATTCTGTACGTAACGAAGGACTCCAGATTAAACTCCCGAGCGGAGCGAGGGTGTTATGATTAAATTCCCGAGCAAAACGAAGGAATTAAGACGAGTCCTAAGCGCAGTGAGAGGTTCAAGCGCGCCCAAGACAAAAACAGCTTTATCCCCGAGGAGTGTACTCTACTTTTCTCACCTTTTGCGAGACAATAAATAAGCAAGGCTACTAAAAACAGCGTGTTATTATAGTAAATTAAAATTAAAAGTGATAAATGCTGGAAATTGACTTTGCGAGGGAATTAAGACGAGTCCTAAGCGCAGTGAGGGGTTCAAGCGCGCCCAAGACAAAAACAGCTTTATCCCCGAGGAGGGTACTCTACTTTTCTCACCTTTTGCGAGACAATAAAAAAGCAAGGCTACTAAAAACAGCGTTTTATTATAGTAAATTAAAATTAAAAGTGATAAATGCTGGAAATAGACCAAAAGCACTGATTCAGACACAGACTTTGCACCTTTTGCAGTTTTCCATTTGTCGAAATCGTTGTAGGCTTTCAGGTATTTTTCCTTTGACTTCTCTGGGAGTAGATTATGAACAATGCCTAAGGCATCCAATTTAATGGACTCCGGAGTTAAATCTTTCATCACTCGAAATTTTAACAGAACTTTTCTTCTATTTTGATATATTTTTATTAAATATTTGCAGTTATTACGTATATTATTGCAGCGTCTTACAATACTCGCGGCTTTTGTTTAATTTCAAATGTGTTCCATTCAGCTTGCCGTGGCCAGCTCGATTTTAAAAAATGTTCGATTTTCAAAGTTTGACGCGGCGCCGGCCTCGGCCTTCGAGTATTAGTCTGCTGATCGACGTTAAAATGTCTATATAATACATAGTAGGTATATCGTACGATGGAAATTACGAAATTAGACTTTAAGGCCATTGCAATAAAAACTATAAAAAGTAAAAAATATAAAACCCAGCGGGTTATAATGAGATTAAGTCCAACATTACACCCCGGCTAAAGCCAAGGGCTTTAATGACTTGCTTTACGTAAGGTTGGCATGATATGTAATTTGGCATTGTCGAGCTGGTGGTGTGAGAACATCATTAGCAATATTTATATACTTGCTATTTACATAATAAAAAAAGGCCAAGAGTGATACTTTCTTATTCCTATTTTGAGTGGCAATGACCAAGGCCTGTAGTGACGTCCCCCTGTGGGGTGTATTGTGCATGTCCCCCATGGTTTTAACAAACCCTACCCCAGCCAGCCCCTTAAAATACCGGAGTAGGACTTTGGGTTGCTGGTGACACTTATTTAGCGCCTGAGTCAAGAGTCATGCACATTTTTTTTTTTTACTTAGCTTGTAGACGCTAGTTGCCTAGGTATAGGAGCGTGGTTTGTCGATTCTAGTAGAAATATTTTACGTCAACCCAGCAAGTCCCTTCTAAGCATACAATCTTATTAGATCAGGCCTTAGCTAATGTTTGCTTGGGCTATACAAAGTGCTGAGAATCGATTTCATGTTCAATTCTGGAGTTGACTCACAAGATTTGCCTAAATGGATCCCACTTAGGGTCACCGCATACATATCATAAGGCAGAAAACACAACGCAATTATAGGTATGATACTTTGCAGCAGCAAAAAAAAATACTGGAGTACATGATGATATTTTTTTTAAAACGGCGGTTAAAAAATATCATCATCTAAATATGATATGACTGACTGAATGACTGATGTAACGCTCAGCCCAAACTTAACGTTTTAGAAACTTGTAATAGGTATATATTTTTTTAAAGTAGATATAAATTCATTTATTCAATAAAAAGTACAATTAAACTAACTATGTACAAAGGAATCAGTCAGATTACCTAAGGACCGTTACAAACGGCCTATAGGTAACTCAACTGTTCCAGACCAGTACCAGACGAGAGCGTGCCCAAGACACTGGCTGCATTGCCACGCTGAATAGCTATGCTAATTCGCTATTTTTAATATTTTTTTTTACTTTATTCTATTCTTGTTTTTTTTTTCAAGAGATGTATATGTAATTATACTTACTGTGTTTGTGTAGTGTGCTGTTTTGGGTAAATAAACGTTTTTCTATTCTATTCTATTCTAATATTCAGGGAAGCCTTTTTTTGTACTGTAAAGCTGCACTACGAAAGAATTTCAGGGAAATGCGCAAAGTCAAAGTCAAAGTCAAAATTTCTTTATTCATTAAGATTTTTTAGGATCATTTTGAATCGTCAAATTTACCGCCTGTTCGGAATCGCGACCAGCACACAAGGAGAAAGGCAAGAACCTCGGGCCGGTTAATTTTTTTGATGATCCATTCAACATTTAGATAGGTACACAATTTGTAATTATATTCTAAGTAGATACAACAAAAACCTAAATACTTAATCTTAAAACATTTGTTATTACCTATCTACCTATGGGCAATTTGTTAACATTGAGAAATCACCATTTTGCTGTCAACTGGTATAGCAACATCGGGCCACACGTTCTTATCGTCGATATAATCACTAATTTTGTAGTAGGCACTTTTAATTAAATTATTCTTTATATACAATTTGAATTTACGAGTAGAGAGTTTGGTGGCGCTTTGAGGAAGCTTATTATAAAATCTCACACAGTTTCCTAAGAATGAATTATTTACTTTTCCTAAGCGAAACTTAGGTATCTCAAGTTTATTTTTATTTCTAGTATTAACACGGTGTACATCACTTCTTTTACTAAACTCATCAATGTTTCTGTGAGCGTGCATTAGGTTTTCATAAATGTATTGGGAGCTGACTGTAAGAATACCAATCTCTTTAAAACGTTCCCTAAGAGAGTCACGAGTTTTCATTTTATAAATTGCCCGTATAGCTCTCTTCTGTAGAATAAAAATGCTATCAATATCAGCTGCATTTCCCCATAAAAGTATGCCATAAGACATAATACTATGAAAGTAACTAAAATAAACTAACCTCGCCGTAGCTTCATCAGTAAGATGCCTTATTGTACGTACAGCGTATGCAGCCGAGCTTAATCTGCTAGCTAATGACTCAATATGAATACCCCATTGCAACTTAGCATCAATATTTAAACCTAAGAAAGTAGTTGCTTCAATAAAGTTAAGTATTTCCCCATTTAAGATAATGTTAGCATTGCTGACTTGAACATTAGGCAAGGTGAATCGGATGCATTTTGTTTTTTTCTCATTTAGTAGGAGGTTGTTAACTGTAAACCAATCAAGAACTTTAGCTAGAGAAGCATTTACACAATCATAGTTATCTTTAGCCCTATCGACTCTAAATATTAATGAAGTATCGTCAGCAAACAATACAATGTCACATAGGTCCCCTACATAGGATGGTAGATCATTGACGTAGACTAGAAACAGAAAGGGCCCTAAGATCGATCCTTGTGGTACACCTATGTTAGTGGAGGTTCCCGAAGATCTGATACCGCTAATATCCACTTTTTGAATGCGATTTGATAGGTAACTATGCATGAGGTTTATTGCCTGATTCTGGATGCCGTAGTGTTTAAGCTTTGAGATCAGGGTGTCATGATCTACGCAGTCAAAAGCCTTAGATAGATCACAGAATACTCCAATGGCATCCTGTTTTCCCTCCCAGGCTTTAAAGACGTACTTCAACAGCATAGAACCAGCGTCGGTCGTTGAACGGCCTTTAGTAAACCCAAATTGTTTTTCATGCAAAAGCCTGTTGCAGTTAAAATGTGACTGTAACTGAATAAGAATCAGTTTTTCAAATATTTTACTACATGCAGGCAGAATCGATATTGGTCGATAGTTTGCTGGATCCTTTTCATTACCAGACTTGAATAAAGGGATCAGTTTGCTATGTTTCATCAGATCAGGAAAAATTCCTTCGTCGATGCTTCTATTGAATATGTATGCCAGACATGGTGCAATATCAATTACTATCGTACTTAATATCTTTACGGAAATCCCCCAAAGGTCTTCGGATTTTTTTATATTCATTGACTTAAAAGCTTTTACAATACAGTCAGAGTTGACGTGTCTAAAACTAAAGGAAACATGACACTTTTCAACACTTGTTTCAAGTAGAGCCAACGCACAATCAACAGATGAGTTTAGTGGCCGAGTAACAATATTAGGTATGCTAGAGAAAAAACGGTTAAATTCATTAGCAACTTTTAAATTATCAATTACAATTGTATCATCTACTTTTAAAGCTATTGGTTTTTTTAGAGGTTTTGTTTTACCGGTTTCATTATTAATCATTTTCCAAGTAGCCTTTATTTTATTTGTTGAGTTCTCTATTTTCCTTTTTATTTGCAAAGATTTTGCTGAATGACATACCTGTTTAAAGATTTTAGAGTATTTTTTGACGAAACTAATAAATGGTAGATCATGTAGCCTTAACTCTCTCTCTGCGTAGAGTTCATATAGTCTATTCCTACTTTTATAGATACCGGCTGTAGCCCAGTCTGCAAACACAGAGCCAGATTTACCTTTACACGTTAGTAGTGGGAAAATATCATCGTGTTCTGTATGTATTATGTTAGACAATATGTTATAAAGTTCATTCGGATCATTTAAGCATGGAATAAGGGGAATCATTTTACCAATGTTGGTTTGAAATTTCATGATGCGAAATTCGGTGATTGGCCTGTAAGTGATTTCCGGAAGCTCCTGTTTCGAATTGCAATCAAAAATCACACTCTGACCATAATGGTCTGAGTCAAATTTTTTAAACATATCTTTTTGAAGGGGAGTATCACTACAATATATATTATCAATGCAAGTGGCAGTTGTAAGAGTTACCCTAGTTGATTCATTGAATTGGCGCCTCAAGTTGAAACATTTAAATAAGTTAATTATTTTTTCGCTCAATGGATTATTAGGGATATCAATATTGAAGTCCCCAAGCACTATTATTGATTTATTACGACTGAAAATTTTGGTTAAAACATTTTCCATAGTGGACTCGAATAGCACGTAGTTTGCACGGGGGGGACGATAGACACAAACCACAATGTGTCGCTCCAGTTCAACACATGACAGTTCTATAACTTCTTCAATCGTGAGTTTCACAATATCTTTACGTTCCTTACATTTAAGAGAATTTTTTACAATGATTAAAGACCCACCTTGAGTGGTATTCTTTCGCTTGTATGCGCTAGCAATACAGTAATCTTTATAAAGAGGTAGTAACTTTTGATCCAATACAAAGTGTTCAGTGATGCCCATAACACTGATGTTCATCTTGCTTAAAAATAATTCTACTTCTAAATTTTTGCTGGAAAGGCCTTGAATATTTTGATGGACAATGGGAGGCATGGGATGATTCTGCCGAAGAAATACCGAGTATTCTAGTAGTCACCTCTCAATATAAAAAAAAACAAACACTGATTTCCGACAGAGTTCTGAGTACTAATTACAATAGATTGTAACAAAAATGTATATGCATATTAAACCTGGCACGAGGAGCGAGCCCATAAGGGCACCACTTAGTTACGGACCTTAGCTTGAGCTATTGCCATTTGGTGGGGGAGGATAAGAATGGCCGAAGGCGATACCGAGGGTAACGCTTTGAGGCGGAAAGGTCCATCGACTCCACCGGCGGAGTCGATGCATCTGTATAGTGTTTTCTCTGTGTGACGAGATAGTTAATAAGTGGATGCCTCTACCTCCGGGTTAGCGGTGGTGAGTGGGTCATCCGGGTCTCCGGTTCGTCAAAAACGTGTCTTGGCCTACGGAAGGACCACTGTCCACCATCCGAGTCACGCGGTGGGTATATTTATATAAAACTTTTAATTCATCTAGTATACATGTGTGCGACTATTCGCGGCGCTAACATTAGTTAGCGTCGTAGTAAGCGGTTACAAGCAACCCTTTTGTATTGTTTGTAAACAAGTTGTTTTCGTCTTAGTATTGTGGAACAATGTTCCACAAAATTAGAAGGCCTCTGATGTTTCTTGACCTTTCTGGATTTGGACAATAATCTTCGATGTTAAAAATAATAAATTAATAGAATACATTCATTTTTCACAGGATATCAGCGATCATCAGAAGATCGATATTTTCAAATAATACTATATATTTTCAAATAAAAAGTAGTAACCTACTAGCCGTGGTCGCGGGCCGAAGCGTCGGGATAAATATAGGTAAAATACGTGATAAATACCCGGTTCTCGAATTAAAATAATGTGTTCTAATCGCGAATGTTTAAAAAGACTAATACTACTAGGTATCACTAGCTCAACAGCATTAAAATAATCAAAATATTTTATATGTGGACGGTGGTCTTAAAACCTACAGGTTTCAAAGGGATAATGTTTTTCTAATTAAAATACAAAATTGGCTTTTAAATTCAAAATTTGCTCTTTGTATACGATATCATCAGCTAATAATGTTAACTTATATTGATACTGGGCTATTCACAAATTTGAAGCGAGATTAAAGTATAGATAAAAGGGCAGTACCATGCCCTACCTTTATTTCTTTAAAACAATTAGGATTATTAGGCTAAAAATATTGATTTTACCTATCTTTACGGCGCATAAGTATTTTTAAATAATTCCTAATTCAGAATAGAAATATATTCATTGTTTCTGATCCATGTGGAGTATTGACTTGAATGTTGTAAGCAAAGTAAATTGTGAAACATTTTTAGAACGAGTCATATAGGTATATATAATAGGTCATCATCTTATTTAAGACTTAAAAACAACAACCTTTAACAGAAACCAAGCTCACTGTACTACGAATTGTGTAGTCAATCACAAGGAGTCTTATCTGGTTGCTATATAAATAAATACAAATAAAGAGTACTAAAGTATATATATATAAATCAATTTATATATGTTAATAATATTATATCTAGATAGTTTTATTTTCATAAAAATCGAATAACCCATTCCAGAGTTATGCCGGCACATAGGTACATACAGTATTTAGCACTGTACAGCACTTCCAAATTAAATTCGTAGATATTAAACAAAAAGCCTTGTAGCCCAAAACGCTAACCAAGGTTACGAACAATATGATATATGACTCACATACTTTATTGTAAACATATACTTATATGTAATATCCAAACACAAACAAAACGTCTATATTTAACACAAAAATGTTTGTCCCGGGTGGGTATCGAGCCGACACCCTATGTCGCAGAAGTCAGAGCATTTGTGTTGAATATGTACTTATGTGGTATTAGCATGCTCCAAATTCATGAAATTCCTATATCGAATAACGTGTCGTGAAATAGGGATGCAGGTGCATATCTAACAGACACAAAAGAATTCCGTACACACATTTTCTGTAAATGCAATTTGCCTGCAAGTAGGTACCGCTAAGGACTGGATCCGTCTGCCAACACCTGTGTATCCATTTACCCAAGGCTCAAATACCTCCAAGTAAAAGCATCTTGTGAGAGAGAATTATTAAGACGTTACATTTTATGTTTGGGAATGGCTGGTATAAACCGATTATACTTTTATTTATTTAAGAGCGGCTTTTTAAAAAACGTCGCTTCTTGTGGTCTCGTGGTTCGCCCACCGGTATCAGATCCAGAGGTCCTGGTTCGATTCCCAGGGGTAGTAAAATATTGTGGATAAATATTAGTTTGAATAGGTAGCCATTTTCAGCTCCATTCAAACTTTTGTGATTCCCATGGAGCCATAGCAGAGTTTCTGAGCTTTAATTATGACTATGGGGTCATACATTATAAGACCCCTGTCAAACTCGGCGCCATTGATTTCCCCATAGGATCGTTGCTCAAGTTCTTTCGAGATTTTGACCGTAATCAATAGTATTATCTTGAATATTATAAGTTATTATTTACTGAGTTTTACTTCCGTGAGCTAATATGGAACTATAGCTGATTATGACCAAATTACACGTCTTTAATGTGTACATTTCCACTTATTTCGCACTCATAATTCTGAGTCAGCAAGTGTTACCAACTCAACTCTTATTATTCTACTAGAACCCTATACGAGTGGTGTCACATATGTCGAACTAGTACAGTACGAGTAGGTACTTTTGCTTTTATTGTGTAACTAGGTAAGATGAAGGCCAAATACTAACCGACGCACATAAAAAAAAAAAAAAAATTGGTTTATCAGTCATACATTCAAGCATTATGTCGGTTTGCAAGTAGTTAGCATTTAATACATGCCATGTTGCAAGTTCATCACCACTTAGCGGAAACCAGCAAGTAAAATATCTTTTTTATATGACCTTGGCTCGTGACCTTGACTTGTCAAGCTTTTAACCAGAGAGAGCTTTACCTGAAGAGACTGGTTGTCGCGCGCAACGATGGAATACAAATTGGATGGAAGAAAATTTCCTTGCTTGGGGAAGACCGTTCGGAGTACGATACAAACCTAACCTAACTGCGTTTGATCCGGGCTGTTACAAGAAGTAGATGACTGAAAAACCTGTAAGAATAAAGGGAAAACATTAACCCTGCATTGGGACAGTGTAGGCAAATAATAAAAGCATCCATTCTATTGAGTGATTTCGGCTATATTCTTCAAAATCTATGTTATTCAATTTTTATGATTTCAAGCGCATGCTCACACCATCATACTCAGTGTTCAAGCTGAGTATCAATATGACACAAAAAATTGGAATCTGCGTCAGGACTCTCGTGGCTCAGTTGGTTAAAGCGTTTCCGGCTTTAGGAAAAGATGTGGGTTTGAGCCCCGTCGCGGTTTGTGTCCTTATACAAGGTGAAACAGAATATGTGTACTAAGCAGTGGGGGGGCTTTTCGGACCAGGAAAAGTATGTGTTGTGGTGGGGAGATAATAGTGAATTCCCATTTTCAGTTTCCCATACAAATCTTTTCATTTTCTCAATGACAATAAATAGTGACGACCCTATTCCTTTACCGCACTATGCATGTAGGTAGGTAGGTAGGTATCAGTTGGTGCAATTGTCTGTGTCAAAGAGTATTAAGGACAGATGAACCAATTTTAGTGAGAACTTGGAGTCATCTCGTGAAAGTAGGTTATTAGATAGAACATACACTTTGATAAATTACATAGGCACCTACAGTTACAAAAAGACGATAAATGCGATATTGGACGAACAAAAGTACATTATAGGAACGATTATTTTGTATTTTAGCTAACAGATAGATAAAATTCTTATTGATTTGACAAATTAAACCTTCTAGTAATGGATTGTCTCATTAGCAGCCCAGGCTTTTCGACGATTTTCCTCTGTTAGTGAAAGCGCTTTTCGTTCTTTGTGATTGTGACCTTCTGCTATGTTGCCTCATCTATCTAGAGCTGTGGTCATTGACGCGAGTTAAGAAACAGCTGATTTTAGGGTAGTCTCAACTCAAAAAACCAGCTATTGGTGTCAGAACTTTAATCTTGTTTTACCAAAAACTTTGAACCAAAATTCAAAAAGTCGTAAAACAAACGTTGTTCCACGAGTCGGGTCGGATACCCCGTTTCGGCATAGTACACATATTCTGTTACAGGTTGTATACATTTGTGTATGTTATTTTTTCAAGAGTCGTCTCACTGTAAAACACTATTAATTGCGTTCAATAGCACTTGGAATTTAAAATAATGATCAGTACAAGTGAAAATTAAAACCCATCGACATCTTTCTGAGTTGTGCAAGCACACAGCTCAAAGGAATGATAGCTGGTTCTATGGTTTATCATCGTCATCATCTTCTTGCCTTTTATCACAAACTAGGTGGGGTCGGCACTGCATATCTTTTTCCTTCTACTCTCCTATCAGACGTCATCTGATAGAAGAGACGACTATTACGAGATGCACTATTCCAGTCATTAATCGTCGATATGAAAAAGAGCACTTAAACGATTTATATTGACAATGAGTATTTTGTATCATAGCTCAAGTGCCCTTTATCATTTTTTTTTATTGTACGATGGGTAAGCACTTGGCCTTCATCTCACCTGGCAACAAGTTGAGATAAGACCGAATGTGGAGGAGCACTTCACCCGGAATCCTCAACAAACTGAGGAACTGGCTATCTTACCTCTGAATGGCGGAGCACAACAATTTTAGAATTGTTATTATGGCGACAAAATTAGGTAAGATGGTGGTAGATAGCCATGCGGACTTAAACAAAGACCTACCACCAACCAAACCAAGCACAATATATTGTACTCCCCATGGGGATTGAACCCGGGACCTCTGGATCTGAAATCGGTGGCTGGAACCACTAGACTACAGAGGCGGTTAAAAATATATCGACGATAACGGGCTGTAATAGTGCGTAGCCAAATTAATATTGTTTTCTGCCTTCTCTTAAGTGAGGGTTTAACCAGCCTTTCAAAACTTTTGGCTATAAATCGTCACGCTTGGCAGGTTGGTTGAGAATCGCATTAGTAAAAAAAAATGTGATGCAGTCTTTTATTATTATTATTTAAGTCCATTCATGAATAGATTTTATTAAATTTATTTCCCTCCTCCGATATTGAAAAATTATTTTGTAGTAACGTCTGAGTTGAAGGAGACTTATTCGAAGATGACCTTATTTTACCTTGAATCCGTGTAGGTTAGATGGATATTCGCAATATCCAGATTTTTTCCTGTATGTTTCGAGTAAAAAATATGTTACAATATGCTATAGAGTATTTTATGACTATTGTGACGTTGGAGGCTGGTAATTAAATATAAAAAAAACCAGAATGTCAATCACGTTATTTATTGAGTTCGTGTTAAGCCCTGGTCACTGATTTTACGATGTTGCGTTCGAGAAAGGTGAAGTTAGGTACTCCCCTCGGATGGTCCAGGAATGTGGAGCCGATGGAGATTTCCTTGGATGCTGCAGTTGCCTTGCTCGGTGGGTAGTAGGTACCAGGTAGGTACGTGGATGCGGGTGAAATGCGCGCCACGTAGGTATGACACGAGCAGGTACCAGGCCTCGACCGTAACTACGGACCCCTGGAATTGGACATATAAGGGTGTCACAAAAGCGTCCTGGTTCCACTCCCTCTGATAGTCTCCATCACCGGAGCAAGCAAGACCCAAGCATGATGATGAAGGTGATGCCGGTGATGATGAGGAGAGTACGGATAGTGGTGTATTTTATATGACACTATCAGAGCGGAGTTTACAAAAAAATAATGAAGTAGGTAGGTAGACAAAGCATGAAGTGAGAAGTGAATGATAGGTAGGTACGGCAGGTACCTAGGTATGAAGTACACTGTAGAAAATCTAGTAAACAGTAGATATATACTTTCTACAGTGCGTAGTAAGCATATCAAAAGCAGTAGGCTAAGAAGGAAGAGGAAATAACATAAAATGTACGCTATTGAAAAAACCGTTACAAAACTAAAGTATCTACCTACATTATTTGTGTGAAAAGAAATGTTCAACACTTACCGAATACGGGGTTTTACACTGAATTTAGTATTACTGAGGATTTACTATAAGAAATGTGAGCGAGTGTGTATGTTTAAAATACGTAAACCGGCAAATAATTGTAATAACTTGTGCAAAATGACGTGCCCTCGCTTCCCGAGTATCTGTCCGCGACTGCGACTGCCGGCCTGCCCGCGGTAGGGGCGAGCGGCGGCGGCGCCGGTTCTAGAATCGAACGTAGTAGGCGAGACTAGGTACTTGGAAACCGAGTACTATCACCGAGCTACGTTACACTATAATGACTATACTGTCAGCAAAAGGAAGGTTTGAAGTCCAAGGTTTGGTACCTACCTTATAAATTTGATCATTATTGATAAAATTCCTCTATCGATACCGAAAATAGGTTAGGAAACAGTAACCAAAACAGACGGGAAATAACATTTGTTACGAATAAAGAGGTTTTTTTTTTATAACTGGTTTCAGTACTTTAGATAAGATGGTGGAAATGGTATTTTCGTATCGTTCAATAAATGAGCGCGCCATTTTGGCTGAGCTGCAGCTATAGACAATATTCATTACAGTCTTTACTCGGCCGTAGTGTTTTTAATTAATGAAGTCGTTTCGCAAAATTAATGAGTTCCACGGGTACTACGTGGGATTATAAAGTTATAAGCCTGTTATGAAATGTGAGGGGATAAAAACACCTAAACTGCGAGAAATTTCTAATGTTTTTCATGTTTGTAACACTGTCTTTTTGTTTATTGAATAAAAAATAAAAAAAGCCCATTGTACCTAGTTTAAGTATTTTTCTTGCTTGTTTGTTTATTTTTGTTTTTTGGTGTAAAATAAAGAGTTTATTTATCTATTAAAATAATAATAATTTTATTTGGATCAAAATAACATGATTGTATATATGCAAATATATACAATCGATGATATTTGCAGAAGTAAAAATACTGTGTCGCAGCTACAAACGCCCACCTCTGGAACCAGGATGAATTATTGTTCCTCATTTATATATTTTGATATAAATTATTATGACCATGTTTTTATTGTATAAAAAATATTAATGACCATTATGTATCGATGGCAAAAATGTTACAATTTGAAAATGGGTTATAAAATATATAAGTATATATATATATATATATATATATAAATATATATATATATATATATATATAAATATATATATACTTATATATATATGGGTTATGGAATGCAAGGCTTTTTTATTTATTTTATTTAATGTGTTTTGGTGTACAGTGTAAGTATGTGTGTGATTGTGTCAATAAGACGTGTGGGTTGTGTTTGAACCCCCTGAGAACACCGGTCTCATAAGAGTCCGGGCAACAGGAGTGTAATGTATGTGGGGGAGAATGTATTGTGGTGAGTTGAGGGGAGTCTTGATAACACCTACCTCTTAGGAGTTCGGGTTGCCCGAACTATAGGTATAGACCTAATTTGTAACGAGAAATGGAGTGAAGATGGTGTGAGTGCCTATTTGTTTGTATTACAAAGGAAAACACTAGGTGCTCATGTATACCATAAGTGTTGAAAATCCCACTTCCCCATCAGGAGATGGGTTCAAAATTCTAGTAAAAAGCAACTGCTTAAACTGTTTGGCATGATGAAAGAATGTATAAAAATGATTTAGTGTTCATAAAAAAATAATATACAAAAAAAACACAGTGACATTCCGGTAGTGCCGACAGAAGTGAAAACTTGAAGTTTGCGAATCTTCGCCGAAGTGAACGGCTGAGATGTGGGTCCTTGAATTGCAATGTGTTATACCTACCGGGTGATTACAATAGCGCCATCTATTTAGAGTAAGTGGAACTAATTTTCACTTCAAGCGGTGTCGGTAACAGTGTCGCGCTTTCAATGGTTTATTCCCATCTCAAAAATGCCCAACGCTCTTAAAGATTCACTTCAAAAAAATTGTTAATTAGCTTAACAATTTTTTTGAAGTGTACAATAAGACCGCGACAGCGATAAGACCGCCAATACAATGGGCGGTCTTATCGCTTACGATCTGTTAAAGATAATCTTAGGATGAAGAGGATAGTAAATGTTAGTAGAATAGGGATGGCATTTGGCATAAGGGGTTGAAAGGGCAAAAATACGGCTACAATTCAATACCTAAGTCCGTCTCTAGTGGTTCACCCACTGATATTAGACCCAGAGGGCCAGGGTTCGATCCCCATAAGGGTACAAATTTGTGCTTGTTTTGATTGGTGGTATGACTTTGTTTAAGTCTG
This sequence comes from Venusia cambrica, assembly GCA_951394065.1. NCBI lineage: Eukaryota > Metazoa > Arthropoda > Insecta > Lepidoptera > Geometridae > Venusia > Venusia cambrica. Next base: position 14,640,838 of record OX596035.1, read on the forward strand.
CCTGGCTAGCTCCCATCATCCAACCTCAGTCTGTCGCCATAATAACTATTCTATATTTATGTGTTCCGGCATTTAGAGATAGCCATTTCCTCAGTCTGTCAAAGATTCCAGTTGAAGTGCGCTTTCATCTTCGGCCTTATCATAACTTGACTCCAGGTGAGACGAAGGTCAAACCATTCCCTTTAGTACCTACAGTCAAAAAAATATACCACAAAAAATACGCGGATATAAAGCCTATTTCGCAAAACAATACACAAAGTTCGACGAAATTGCAACACAAGGAGTTTCGAATACAATTGCGAAGTTTTAACAACGGTATGATAACTCTAATGAGTCTTTGAGATGTTTCAATTTATAGGAGTGCGTGTTATATACAGATAAGTTATTTATATAGAAAATGAAACATTTTTTTTTTATATATTATATACACTGAAGGTGACTTAGCAAAAACTTGGGTCAGAGGCCTTATTTTTGACATAAATTTGTATTAAAAACTCTGAAGAATGTGATCGTGACAGAATAAATTATCTGAATTTTTGGCATTTGTAGAACGACTCTGCGTAATTTCCGTGTGTAAATAATACAACCGCCTCTGTGGTCTAGTGGTTCAACCCACCGATTTCAGATCCAGAGGTCCCGGGTTCGATCCCCATGGGGAGTACAATATATTGTGCTTGGTTTGGTTGGTGGTAGGACTTTGTTGAAGTCCGCCTGGCTACCACCATCTTACCTAATTCTGTCGCCATAATAACAATTCTGAAATTGTTGTGTTCCGGCATTCAGAGTTAAGATAGCCAGTTCCTCAGTTTTTTGAGGATTCCGGGTGAAGTGCGCCTCCACCTTCGGCCTTATCTCAACTTGTTACCAGGTGAGATGAAGGCCAAGCGCTTCCCCGTGGTACAATTAAAAAAAAACAAGCAATATTCTTTAGAACTAGAAAAAAATATCACAAAAGAGAGTTCACAAAAGCATGTCAGTCGCGTAGCATTTCCATTTCAATTGAAATTTCAATAAGTGTATAAAAAGCAACTGAACTATTTTCAGAAAACATTTATACTAAATAACACTAATTATATCTACCACTTCATACAAGGGACATCTGGAAGAAAATGCATCATATCATTCACTTTGCCAATGCAGGTACTTCTTGAGATACCAAGCAATTTTTTTTATTATTTACTGTTACACAATAATAACAGCCAGAATAATAAAACTATTGTAATGTATCGATCTGACATTAAGTGCAGTCAGTCTGGGAAGTACCTCTGCCTTACAGGATATCGCAATCAAATAGTGCTACGTTGCAAGGGTCAGTATTTGAGTAGCAAATGAGTTTTTTTTATTGATGGTAGCCAAGCGTTTGACCACCAGCTCACTTGAAAAACAAGTCAAGATGTGGCCTAAGATGGAGCAAGCTTATCCAAAAGAAACCTGTTTACTATGACTAATAAAGATAGAGGCAAATGGATGCGTTCGGCACAATGAAACATCTACAAGGTACGACTGGTGATGGAAACCAAATTTGCTGGTCGCAAGTACTCCATTAAAAGGGTCGGCAACTCACGGCTAAAAAATAAAACTATACCTAAGTAATAAAGTGAAATGTCAACAGATACAAAATATTACGTTCGGAACGGGTGAGTCACAAACGAATATTTCATCAATTTCAATAGAATCTACTGCCCACAAGCTTACTGTCATACCAATAAATGACAAATGGCTTTGAGAAAGGTTGTGCTTGATGTCACGGCTTCATTTATCATGGAGTCTATTCTTGCCTTGCCCATCAAAATGAACATTATTCAATCACAGCTAATATTTTGTGTACTTCGACTTTACCTACAAACTTGTGTTGCTAACTTAGTATCTTACTTAGATGCAAAGGTTTACAAAAGTCACGATACAAAACCGCATATTTTAATCAAGCCGGTAACGCTATAACTAATTGAGCAAGGAGGTTCCTGACGCAGGTTCCGATTTTTTGTGTCATATTCAACTCAGCTTCAGCGCTGATTAACGCCATCGAACAGAGATTCACTAAACTATGTGAAACTGCCATAGTGTCTGAAAATACGTTGATTTTTTTTTCTGGTAGATATCACTATTTAAGAGATACATTGTTTTTTTTTTTTTTTGTGCTTGTGCTTTGTACCATGTAAAATGCTTGTTTCTTATCTAATAAAGTAACATAATCGCCATTTGCGTTAATATTAACGTATCAGGCCTTTTTTATAAAGGAACAAAGAAATTAAAATAAAAGCACAAAAATACACGTTTTCGAAACACTTTTCTTCACCATCTTCGACAATTAAAATTTAATCAAAAGAATGAACCTATAAATAACCTGGCCAAACAAAAGATGATCGAAAAAAACATTGCTTTTACTCCTTGATCAAAAAAACAACGGATAACACGCCTTATAACAGCGGAAACAGTGGCATCTTTTGTCATGCGATGCCAGTATTTTTTATTTTTAAAGCTTTTACCTTCTTCAAAAACACAAAAAAGCTTAACAACTTCGTGGCACTAAAGTTTAACAACTTCGTGGCACTAGAAGCTAAACAGCTTCGTGACACAAACGTCACCGGTGAGTGTTAGCCCTACAATTTTGTTGGGCTCTGATTCCACGTGGAGGGTTTGGATCTTTCTTCCGATCCACAGGTTGTGGGTTCAAATCCCAGTCATCCAGCAATGGAATTTTCGCTTATTTTGAAGTTCATTTGACACATGCACATGCTCTGGGGATAAAGGTCATATTGTGAGGAAACCGGTATGCCCTAGGACCAAAAATACGAATTGCACGTGCTAGTATTCCGCTAAGCGACTATGTGCTTGCACTTGCATCCTGTCACGTCTTGAATGCTAGCTACTTGTAAACCGTTCATAGTCCAAACGTAAGTTATTACGTGCCTCTGACTTCGTTCTATTATGTGATCCTCATAAAATCCACGTAGTAATCAGAGGTTAATCCTCGAAGAGGAAAAAGTAGTAATAACTCTTGCTTTTTTTACTTATAGTTTGTTCCATTGATTGAACAGCAAGAAATTTATAATCTCGTGAACACAGTATTACTTGTCTTTTAAATCTTCTTCTTCTATATCTGTATGAATCCATGTATGACACCCGATATATTTTAAATGGTTTTATATCCCGACTTTAAGCAACATTTACGGTAATACGACCACGAGAAAAAGTTATTAGTATTTTGTATCGCCAAGGATCACTACTCGTCGTAAAAAACTGCGGCGAATAAAAAACACGTTTACTGGAGAAAATTTATTTACAAACTTGTTATAAAGATTGAATCCAATAATACAAAGGAAATTCGATGTTTCCGTTAAACAAGCTATTTACTGAACACAATTCAACTCCGGCAATTGTTGGTGAAGCCCAACAGATATGTGGAACAGAAAACTTTGATAGTGGAAATAAAGCAATAAAAGTTGCCTTTCATATCGACATGTCGCTTCGGAACATTCCTTGCTACCACAATGGGTTGTATCTTTTTAGTTTGAGGCCTTCAGTAGATTGCTCAAAGTTTGTTACAAGAACAAATGCGAAAAGCAACTACCTACTTATATTGAGTTTAAAATTTATTTATTTTTGGATTAATGGACATTTTTATTAATTTAATATTATTCCGTTATTTAAGAGCTACATCTGTATTTTAAAATTTTATGGAAAAAAGCTTTTAGCGATAAAGCCGCCCATTTGACATAAACCACCGCATAGTTCATATCACGTTCATATAAACATTGTGTCGCTTATAGTGCATATATTATTCGATGCTAGTTTAGTGTATCTACCTACAATAAAGTGTTTATATATAGTTCTGGGTTTGATTACCGAGCTCACAAATCCGACTGCCCAGCTTGGAGCTAACGTCCCAACTGAAATCTCGCGTGCTACATTGGACGGCTACCAGCTGCTTATAGCGATAATTTTAACCGCCTCTGTGGTCTAGTGGTCCGCCCACGGGTGTCAAATCCAGAGGTCCCGGGTTTCGTTCCCCAGGGGGAGTACAATATTGTGCTTGGTTTGGTTGGTCACAGGATTTTGTTTTTTGCCTGACTAGCTACCACTAATTTAATCCTATAATTGTTGTGATTGATGCGCTTATTATATGCATACGTTGAAAATCTGGTGAGATCAAGGACGAGCAAAATACTCCGTCGATCATTAAAGAATAATAATAATACGAATGTAATATACAGTAAAGTAAGTGTATAAAGTGTGCACTCACATATTTCTTGAGTGTGCGTTCAAACACCTGTTTAATGAATTCAGTATAATTACCGCGAACAAGGTGGTAGAGAGCATTTCATATAAGATTAAAGAGACCACGCTGTATCGGACGCGACTTTTAGTCTTTGACTATTTTTAGGAGACATGGGCCAATATTCATTATCTATTATATAACTCATTGACTTTAATTATAATAACATGTAATTAATAATAATACACTTTTTAACCGACTAGTTTAAAAAAATAATTATTAAAAAAAGAGCTATAATCTTTTCTAAAATCTTAAACGTCTTCAATAATATTTCCAGATTTAATATTAATTATTGGGCAAGCGTTCTATTTTTAATTTGTTCATTCAATTTAAGAGACTTAGGGTCTGCGGGCAGTTAATACCTTCCGGGTTTTCAAAAACCTTGCACGGCTTTTGGCTTTTTGTTCACGACGCGGGACCCAAGGGTAATACATCCAATGTACAGGGCACGCTTTCGCCTTTTTCTGAAACAGTTGAGTTACCAAGAGTCCGTTTGTAACGGTACTTAGTCCTGAATGCTTTCTTTGTGAATAATTAGTTTTATTGTAGATCGAGTGAGCTGTAATTCATCCTTTGTTTTTTTTTATAAAATAATTAACCGCATTTGTATTCTACTGGTTCAACCCACGGATTTCAGATCTAGAGGTCCTGGGTTCGATACCCAGGGGAGCACCATATTGTGCTCGATTTGGTTGGTAGTAGGACTTAGTTTTATTTTGCCTGGCTAGCTACAACCATCTTACCTAATTCTATCGCCATAATAACAATTCTTAAGAAAATAGTTGTGTTCCGGCATTTAGAGGTAAGATAGCCAGTTCCTCAGTTTGTTGAGGATTCCGGGTGAAGTGCGCCTCCACCTTCGGCCTTATCTTAACTTCTTACCATGATGGAGGCCAAGCACTTCCCCGTCGTACAATTAAAAAAAAAATGCGACTTTTATTCGCAAGTCACAAAAAGTCGCGCCTTATTAACCTTGTAGATTATCAACCTCTGTCGAAGTGGGTACCTCACCATATCAATTATGCGCGCAAAGTACCATAATCCTCAGGTTACTCTGTTACTCAAGATCCCCGTTTTATTAATGGGCTAACGTTTTTAACCAATCCTCCAGGAATTCTTTGGGAAAAAATGTTATATTAACGTAAGATGGGAAAATATTATAATGTAACCAGCCAAGTACGAGTTGGACTCGCACATCGAGGGTTTTATACTGAACTTTTTGTATTGTATGTATAAAATACAAAAAGATCAGAATTAAAAAAAGAAAAATGCTGAAGAATATATACATATATATGATAGAAATATGCTGATTTTTCTATAGGTACTCGTAGGCAACGCAGCAAATAGAAGCAAGTAACCAATGAAAGATATCGGACATCAAATAAGGCAGCTTTGTCAGCTACTGTCGTACCAAGCAATTATTCATGGAGCATTAATTAGGGAGTATCACAAGGATCAAGTCTAGGTCCAAGTTTATTTCTCCAATAAATATAGCAACTAACAAGATATCTTGAGATTTACTCCAGCTCCATCGAGTTAAGGCTTCCATTAATTACAGAACGACACAGATTAAACATTTCTAGGGTACAGAAGTGTCACTTGTACAAAACCAAGAGATCCTAGGAGATATTTCGTGTAACAAATGCGTACAGAATGGACTTAGAAGATATTACAATTCGTAGTATATTGAGGAATAAATATATATTATTGCATACACCTGTTATAATGACACAAAAATTCTAAATAAAATATAATGATAACATTATATTTATGATGATATCATTATATTTTAATGATATCATTATATTTTAATGATATCATAATAAATCATAAATTAATTTAATTTAATAATAATAATTTCAATATTAATTATTGAATTATTAATAATTATTAAAAATAATATGTACAATTAAATTAACTATGTAAAGAAAGCAGTCGGATCACCTAAAGACGGCCAATAGATAATTTATAATTATTCTTAATTGTTGAAAATTTTAAAGTTAAAAGAAAAATAGAGCTACACAATTGTGGGAGCACCTTTTGCTGTTAGAATGGAGAAAAAATGGAATGTTCAATTGCGCGGCAAGTCACGTGACTCAGGCTACCAGCGACTTCGCTCGCATACCTACCGCGTCACCTAAATAAACTACTTACAGATACTAACGGTTACCGGTGACTAGTCGACAGTGCCTAACAGCTCGGAGGTAAAACACTTCTTCTACCTTCCTTTATAATATGCAGTATCATGAAATTGGTTCCCAGCATTTACGTTCCTTACGGTCACCTAGCTAGCTGCTACCATCGTACCTGATTCTGTCGCCATAATAACAATTCTAAAATTGTTCCGGCATCTAATGATAAGATAGCTATTTCCTCAGATTGTTGAGGATTCCGGGTGAAGTGCGCTTCCACCTTCGGCCTTTCATTCCGTTTTAGACCGCATCTTGCCTTCGTAAGCCTAGTAAGTAAAGGGCTAGGCCATATTCGGTATAAGACTTATCTCTTACAATTCCAGTTGTTAGAGAAAAGTCCAAAATAAAAGTCCCAAACACCGTCGGACTTCGGCAGGAGTCTTAGGTGTTTCCTCGGTGTGCTAAAATTATCTTGGCAATATGAAAATAATTTTTGGTAATTCCCACGCGATGTGTAAAAATTCTAAAGACCAAATTATTAAAGTAAATACAATTTTACTATAATAATAATAACACTAGGTACTAATAAACAACAGGTATAACAAACAAAACAGAGAATATACTCTAAATATTATATTCCGTGATTGTCAGTCAGTCAGTTCAAATCTAACCCTTCCATTTCACCCTAAAGTTAGCTCTTATCTTGCGACAATACTTTGGAGTTACAAGCGTCATGAAAGTTATTTGTGAGTTCATCAATCTTCGTCTAAATAAACATTGGAGCAGTTTGTGGCATCCGTCAATCTCCCTTGTTACTCGTACATTACCGAGTTACATTACCAGCAATGTACAAGGAAAAAATAGTCTTCTTACAAAACCGGGTAATGTACTAAGAAACATTCGTTCGGTATGTCTGTCACGAATGTTTACTTTTTGGCTTTTACTATGGATAACAGTGTAATTATAGATTTTACTATCTATAAATATTTTTAACTAATACGATTATTCAATTCAAATTTAAACAAACATTGATCATTTACAAATGTTATAATGACACAAAAGTTACCCGTGACGGGACTCGAATCCGCATTCTCTATTTCTTTTCCTAAAGCCGGAAACATATTACGATTTTGTGGCATATCCAACACAGCATAAAAATAACAAAAATAATATAAAAACCATCTGTAATGAATTTGAGCCTTTTCGAGGTTTGACTAAATTCATAATGACATAGACCGAGCATACAACATATTATTTACATTATCTTTATGACATAATATGATAACATTACTAGCACACATACAAATAATAATGTATATATAATGTTTTCGCTAGGGTTTTTTTCATAGACGGCACGGATCCGGCATGACTACCAACAAGTTTAAATGTATGAAATAATGTTTAATGTATTTAGCACAAACCTTAAGAAAACTCGATCAAAACAAATAATATAATATTACAGGACTGCATAATAAAATACCACTTCTCTGGTCTAGTGGTTCTCTCACCGGTATCAGATCAAGAGATCTCAGGTTTGATTCCCAGGGTGCACATTATTGTGCTTGGTTTGGTTGGTGGTAGGACTTTGCTCAAGTCCGTCCGACTTGCTACAACCATCTTAAGTTTGTCGCCATAACAACAATTATAAATTGTGGTTTTCCGGCATTTAGAGGTAAGATAGTCAGTATATTGAGGATTCCAGGTGAAGTGCACTCCCACTTTCGGCCATTATAGCTTAAAACCAGGTGTGATTCAGGGCAAGTGCTGCCCCATCGTTCAAAAAAAAATCAATCGCTTCCTAGCCTCATACTGAGTATAGATTAATCTTGGGAATTCGTTTACGGATAGTAGTAGTACATACATACATTTGAAGACAATGTAATACGCAGAACAAACATCACACAAATGCTTCCCCTACAACTCAGAAATACTACCAAATCTTTGAGGTCAAATTGCTTGTTTGGTAGCTTTTTCCAATTACGTATGAATATAGTACGCTGCTACGTACACTGGTAAGTAATATAGGCTACTTATTATACGGTTCATGCAAGCGAAACCGAGAGCAAAAGCTAGAACTCCAGCGATAATTCTGCGATCATATTATGCACGGTATCGTGTAACATGAGTCAAATCATCTCTCTTTTTTTAACACCATCCCATAGCACTTAAAACTGATTCCGCCAAAATATCTTCATTAACACTTAAATTTCAGAAAACAAAGACCATTACAAAAACTGTAAATGCACTCGGAAGTAATTTCGGCCGAATAGCCCATTGACATGCTATTTGGCAAATATAATTGGCCGCAGTAGAAACCCAGTTTGTACATTATTTCATTAGTTTGCAAATGATTATGTTGGCACGTAAAGCATGCTTTTTTTTAATTGCTCGGCACTTGCATAGCTTGAATAAGGTTGAGGTTACTATAAATAAATATTACAGGACAATAATACTGGTCATTTTTCACACAGCGCCATCTAGTCCCAAACTAAGCATAGGCACTAGATTACGGATAGTAAACTTAAATATTAATTCATCACACAAATATTTGTACTGGGTGTGAATCGATCCCACAATCGATAAAAGGCAGAGTTACTACCAACTTAGCTATGAGGCATTCTATGGAGACTTTTTTATGGAGAGACTTTTTTTAAACGGGTTAGACCTACGTTCGACCACAATCTCGCCTGATGAGAAGCGAAGATGTAGCCTACAATGTAGCACGTTGGTCTAAAACGAGTATCTTGTATCGTGTAATTCTCAGGAAAAACAGACGCAGGCAATGAGTTCCACTTCTATAGAGGTAATAATGGTAATGTTTCGTGCGTCTGTTATTCTTGTAGTAGAACTTGTGGCCTAATCCAGTGCCAGTAGAAAAAATGTCATAACCACCGCTGTGGTCTATCAATGGGCGAAGAACAATATTGTGCTTGGTACGTTTAATAGTAGGACTTTTTTCAAGTCCACCTGCCTAGCTACCACCATCTTACCTGAGTTTGTCACCATAACAACAATTCCAAATTGTTGTCTGGCACCTTAGTTCACTATATCTATATTTTCATTATCAACGTCTCTTTTTTACGCTTGACTTTCATCTCACCTGGTTTTCAAGCTATGATAAGGCAGAAGAAGAAGACGAAGGTAAGGAATAAGGCCAAACTTCACCCAAATCCTCAAAAATCGGAAGAACTGGCTATTTTACATACCTCTATATGCCTAATTTAAAAGAATTGTTGTTATGGTAACAGAATTAGTTGAGATAGTGGTAGCTCGCTAGGCGAACTTAAACAAAGTCCTACCACCAACCAAACCAAGCACAATATTGTACTCCCATGGTTATCAAGCCTGGATCTGAACCTCTGGATCTGACACCAGTGGACGAACCACAGAGCTGGTTGGATCTGTCAACCATTATGATTATGGATAACGAATTGTCCATTCTAAACCCAGTTGGAGGCCCAGATACTATGGCTGTCATGTTCATTATCATTGATACCATAGAATTTAAAACTGAATGGCTATGAAAACCTAATAATCTTGTGATTGCCAGGTGCCATGCCCCAGTTGTGTTAAACGAGTATTTTCCCAGGCAAGTTATACGGTTTTCATACAAGCTGCGGATTCATAAGCTCGCATATTGAAGGCGGTATATTTAAACATATGTTATTAACTGCGTTTAGTGCAGTACATATTTAGCTAGCTTTTGCTCGCGGCTTCGCGCGTTACCCAAATATAACCTAACATTATGTTTTCTTGGTCTTTTACACAATTAACAGCTCATTAGTGTCCACTGCTGGACAGAGCCTCCTCCAATGCTGGAGCGTTTTGACATATTCACTATGCTTCGCAGGCGGATTGGTTATCGCAGTAAAGGTGTACTTTTTACACGTCCGGGCTTATATCATCAATAAAATTATCAAATTCCATAATGCAAATTTAAGTTAGCATCCGTATCTATATATCTAAAATTACATAAGCCTCTGTTTTAAGTGGTTGTGGCTAAATTAATTACACAAACCTCAGTTCTGTAATCACCGTGACGCGTCCGTACACCAACTTAATATTCAAACCTGCCTGTAACGTTTTTAAAGTACTGATTTAATTTATTCCATTCAAAATTTTAAAGGGTATTAAACAATGTGTATTGCATTATAAAATACCGATGCAATAGAACCAGTCTGTAAATAATAAACATTATGTAAGCACATGTCCGACATAAAATTCTAATTGCTGTGATTTTCTGTTCCTGCCCCCTCAGCATGGGCCGGGGATAAAATTTTTGTCCCCTGTTTTTATCCACCTTCGAGAGATAAAATTATCTTCTCTACCATGCAGAGCACGGCAGCAGAGGAGAAGATAAATTGATCCCCTTTTGACATTTGTGGTGGAAAAAAATACCGTGGATAAAAATAGTCCCCGTTTGACATAAGATAGGAACAGGCTATCCACGACCCTATGAGGTAGGGATTAATTATTGTTTCACGAAAAATATATATCTCGAGCATACTTAATTACCTTTTCACGCGATGAATGCAAATAATGGAGAAAAAAACAGCACCGAAGATATATTATTAGAGATGCCAGCAATTCGTTCGAGCTTTCGGACAACGAATTCCAGCAAATGTTTTGTGTAAATAAGGATATGGCCCTGTATTTAACAAGCCTCACTGCACAGTTGTTAGTAGCTCTGCCTGCTGCGCTGTAGGTTTTGGGTGCAATTCCCACAAAGGACAAACATTTGTGTGATGAATATTGATGTTTATCTGTGTTTGGGCGAGTATTGTATGATAAGTAGGTAGGTATCTATTAAATAAATATAAAAAATAAAGTATATTAGTATTATATCCGTAATCTAGTTCCCATATTACAAGCTTTGCTTAGTTTGGGACTAGATGGCGCTGTGTAAAATTAATGTCCTGTAATTTTTATTTATTTTTTTGAGTAAGGAGCTTAATAGCGCGTTGAAACCGATTAATACTCGGAATGGTTTGCCGGTGCATGTGAAGGTTAGTACCTACCTACCTACCTAGTATTATAACAATTTGTTTAACAGTTAAATTCTAACCTAATTCGTTCCAGCACTTAGTATAATACTAAGTAAATATCTGAGCCAAGTTACTGGTGCCATCGTTAGAATGTAGGTATGTAACTGATTTAGTTATTTATTATCATCAAAATAGACTTCATTAAAAACTGCTTCATTCATTTATACTAGACTCATGCCAAAATGGATTATTTTCCGGGAACGGAGAGTGCAAAGCAGAAGGTATCTCATGGATTCCAACAAAAGCATGGTCTTCCTGATATAGGTAATCGGCGCTATTGACTGCACCCATATCGATATATTTCCTCCGCCTTAAGTATTAATTCAAATTACCACATTACTTACTTCGAAGTACTCATTGTAACACATAATAAAACATACATACATACATACATACATACTATTACTGAATTGAATTCATTGAATTCCTGATCAGTAACATCAACTTCGCCAAAACCAAAACAAAAAAGTTGAAGTCAATAATACAAGACCTCCAGCAGCACTACTAAAATAAAATGTCGCTTTCATGCTTAGAAACTCACATCAATAGCATCATTTTAAATTAGACGTATGATAAAATTTATTGATGATAAAGCAAATGAACGTACGATTATTCAAAATTGAGTGAATGTAATGACATTTTTGTTTAATTTTCTTTGTATGCCAACAACGACGAAGAGAAAGGGTTTCTCCACCATGGATATAATATCCCCAGTCTAGCCCGTGCTCGGAGAGTAGACAATTTTGTCTCAGGGGAATAGATTTTTATCCTCTCCCCGGGGAGAGTTGTCTCCAGTACATGCTTAGCCTGCTGGGTGCACATCCCTGAATAACACTATTTGGCCCATCATCAGGTACACGTCTCTAACGTCGGTGTACCGCAAATAAAGCAAGTGAGTCTATAATTACCATAGACTTGGTTCAAAACTTTTCTAATTACTATGATCTTAATTTAATAATCGATATTTTAAGATAGATCCTAGTTGCTTATGTAAATAGAGCCAGTAATTTGGCCTCTATACGCTGTAGTTAGCCAGTATTTGCACACTGTATCAAAAATCTATCATTTTCTAATTACCATATACTAATTACCATGTTTTCATAATTACCGTTGTATGAGTTTATTACTTCATTGATTCATGATTCAACTTTAAGACATGCTAGTCCATATTAATAATTAAGTAGAATCTTTAAAATAAAGTTAAAGTTGATTTACTGGAATATTTTTATTTAAGCTGATCTTAAGAGTTGTGAGAAGCTGAACTAATTTTACTATTTATGAAGATTTAAAACACTGGTGGTAAGTCCTAAAAAAGTCTGAATTGATTTATATGTAAAGAGGTACGCAGTGATACCAATTTAAGCGGGTCTTAATAGCTGTGACTTGTAAGAAAATTTAAATGTAACGTTACATTATATATGAGATTTTACAAAATATGTTTGTTAGGTTAGGTTATGTCGGTCGACAACTTCGCATGGCGGGATCCAGACACGCTGGTTGTGTTAGAATTGAAGCATCCGGGCCCTTCGCGTCCACTCAGATTTCCTCCTGACTCGGGCTCAACGGTTTCTGCGGTAACAATTACGATAGAGGACGTAATTTTAGCGTTGGGTTCATTAAACACAGTATCAGCGGCGGTCCTGGATAGAATCCGGCCTTCACACAACATCTTAAAGAGTTGACCTCCATGTCAGCGGAAGAGAACGGGAGGCGCCACGTAGGCCTCATATGCAAAAACTTTCTAAGCTAGAAAACTTTCTGCTCAGTGGTAAGTTGAACCCTCTTGTGTGCCCGTATCTGTGCGGGGCTTTCCTTTTTGCTTTGAACAACAAAGATGGTGGTTTACGACCGATAGCGGGGGCAGCGTTTTTCGCTGGCTTGCCGGTCCGTCTAAGAGGAAATGGACAGTTACTTGCAGCTGCACCAACTGGGATTTGGCATACGCCTGGGTTGCGATGCCATCCACGCCACGCGAACCTTTCTCATGAATCCGGAGAACGAAGACTTTATTATGCTTAAACTTGATATTCACTCTTTAACTCAAACTAACTCTTTGGAAAGAGACGTTCTGTTGAGTAAGGTCAAGGATAAAATCCCGGTCAACTACTATCCAGGTCAAGGATAATATCTCTACCCTTTCCTTCATCAAGTCTATAGACTTCCTTCCAACCTTTTCTTCGAGAAAAATCTCATTCTTTCAAAGTGGGAGCTCAGCATGAGACCCAGTCCTCGGTCCGCTTGTGTTTAGCCTGGCTACAAAGCAATCCGTGATCTCAAAACTGCTCTTAACTTAGACGATGACACAATCGGGGGTGAGCCGGAAAACGTGTTTGAGGATCTGGAGACCTTAGCCCCGCCTTAAAGACCTGGGTCTAGAGGCAACCTCTCGAAGTGTGAGTTCTTCTTCTATCCGCTCACGAACGTCTAAAGGGTCTTTCACGTGGCGATTATCTTGTTGCGTATGTGCTTCGCTCTTCCGAAGGTCACATATTTATTGCGGACCACCCCAACTTTCATCAAAGTTTCATCTTTTGATGGTAGCTCAAAATCGGTGGTGTAGTCGGTTCTTGATGTCTCCCTAGATGGGCCCCAGTGGAGTCAGACGGCTCTGCCTGTCGGGTGTGGTGGTCTCGGGATACGGTGCACTCAGGAGGTGGGTCTGCCAGCTTTCCTGGCGTCTGCCCACGTAGTCGTAAGGTGTGTGAACCTCATATATGCACCTGCAATTATATGGTGGAGGCCAATGACTATCACTCTCGGAGTTGTTGGCGGTGCACAAGCCGAAGACGCTTCCTTGGAGCGACTTTATTATTTTGTACCTATAGCAGTAGAGACCTTGGGTAGTTGGAGTGTGGATGCGAAGTGTTTAGTGGGGGAAATAGGCCGTAAACTTAACAAAGTGACGGGGACTCCCCCTCCGGGTCGTTCTTGGTGCAAAGGATTGCCATCGCTATTCAGCGAGGCAATGCTGCAACCATTATGGGTACTTTTGCACCGGGAATGGTCAGGGGTGGGTCATTTAATGACATCGTTAGTGTTTGCTTTGAAGTTACTATATACTTGTGTACAAGTTATTAATGCATACAATTGTAATTTATATCGACTTATTGATATTTTATAATTGCCGTTACATTAAATATTAGATATATCTTATTACCGTACTCTTAAAATGTTTAAGTCTCATTAACTAGAAAACCACTTGTAATGACTATACATAAAATGACTTGTAAAAAGACTTGTCAAATGCCTCATTTATTGTTTAATTCGTATCTTTGATGTGTTTCATATTTTAATGTGTTGTGACAAATAAGCCAAAAATAAAAAAAGGTACGGTAACTAGGCGAAGAACACCTAATGTCAAGAATGACCGAGATAATACACAGAAGGAATCTGCTATCCTTCTTCTGATGTATAATGTGTGAGTACAATATAAATCATATATTATATATGGAAAAGAGTATGGGAATAATATTTTCCATGCATATTAAATACTTATTTAGAAAAAGTAAAGCACTTTTTCATATTTCGGAAATTTTGCAAACAAAATCGAATAGATTATCTCTATTCGATTATTCTTGATAAATATCAATTGAAACGGAAGTGTAATATAAATATAGACGTAAAACTGTATTTGTACTAGATTTAAAATAAGCTGTATTGCGGAGGGCCTTCAAAAACTGCCATTAACATTATTTTATTTCAACTTTTAGGTTTTTAAGGTAACAAAGATAAAATACACAATTCACAAATATATCATGCGATATATTATAGTTATGTAAAGCTACCAACACATAAGTGGAAAAAATCTATTGTAGCAAAATAGATTTCCCCCGAGAACCGCGGCTGACCGCTTCCTGAATTAAATTGAAAACAATACTGGATATACTGCGAAATTGAGGAAGTATGACTAAGAGTAGCGAGTTTGAAGCTGGGACTTAAAATAAGCTTCTAATTCTACAACTATTGTTGCTGTACTTTATTTACCAAAGTAAAAATACATTATATGCCTGAAAGTATTTTTTTTATTATAAGTAATTTGATAAATCTAATTTAATTTCATCTATTCCAATGTAAATTTATTGCGAATGTACCAAATTAGTTTATTTTATAAAATATAATACAATTTAAGTTTAATGCGTTTATCTTTTTTATTATTTTGTGAGTATAATTATTATAATGTTATTTTGGTTTTAATAGACTTAAATAAATTTAATACAGTCAAAATAAATATCAAAAAACACAAAATTACGATAGTACTCGTAGTTTCCGGGTAAACAGTAAGCTTTGCTATAGACAAGATGCACTTAACATCAGGTGGTTTACCTGCTTGGTCTTTCAGTAGTATAAAAAAACAGAGCTGCTGATACGTAGGAATGTAAGCTAAAGTCGAATCCTTCTTGTGATAAACTATTTGAGGGAAGGTGTGGAAAACTCCGAAATAAACATGCGTCAATGTCACGCAGAACTTTTCAGTTTGACTTTTATTTGAATTCTCAACTAACCAAAAGGAAAGCATTCAGAGGCTTACAATGGCCAGATTCGTTGAGCTTTACAGATCATTTGGTTTTGAACGACAACCTCTGGATCTTTTATGCGTACTGACAAAGCTTGGAATTAGATTCCAGTGCGTGTATTTCCGCTGTGTTACAACGCTAACATCTTCAAGAAGAGAGTAAAAAGGCACCTTCTGTCCCCTCAGCACGGGGCGGGGATAAAGATTTTGTCCTCTGTTTTTATCCACCTTCGAGAGCATTTTGTCTCCCGATGTTGGATAAAAACAAAGGACAACATTTGTATCCCCTCCCCGTGCTGAGGAGGCTGGGCTAGCTCCATAATAGACCTTATTTTTGCCTTTGCAAGCTTCGAGGTCAAGAGCCGACCCATTAATAAAAACAACTTGACCTTGACCTTTGTGTATCTTGTTGCCTTCATCATATTTATTTGGACATCCCTTAAGAATATTCGTAGCATGGAGCAATTTCTGTACATTAAAATTGGCAAATGTAAAATAGTAATACTCGTAAAATTCTGATTACTCATAATTACGTGATACAAGAACTGCTTGAGATGAAAAAAATAGCATAGTTTTTTTTTATTTCATAAAATAAAATGAAATTCATCAAACAATAAACGCATTTATATATCGTTAAAAGATAAGAAAAAGAAAAGAAAACAAAGGTATTGTTGGTGGTAAGACTTTGTTCAACCTGTTGTTAATACCTGAACACATTAATTTTAGAATTTTTGTCTTGGCGACAGAACTATGTAAGATGGTAGTTACTAGCCAAGCGGACTTAAATAAAGTTTTTAAATTATTCCTCTTTGGACCATGGATAAAAAAATGGTCACTCAGGTGAGATTATGGTCATATCATGGACTATCAATCATTGAAAAAACAGGGTGAGTCGTAAAACACACGATAGAAGTGAAACTTTTGCATTACAGGGTAACATTTTAGTTTTCTTCCACTCTATGCGAGACAGTTCCCCACCACTTTTCGTCACACAAAAAGTTTGTGGGTCAGAATTCAAAAACCCTCTCATGAAGAAGCAATTAAATTAAAAAATTAAAACAAAAACATGCATTTCAGTTAACCCTGCAATAGTAAGGCCCTTGCCAGTCTCTTACATTCGCGTTTCACTTAACAATGCTTTATTGCGCCGAGTTTTGATAGTACAGGCTGCCACTGTTTACAATCATTCAACCAACACTGTAATTCTGCGAATTCAATCTAGCATATAGTTCTTTAACCGTTTTACATTTTTATTCAGGAGACATACCCAACACTGGCCCTTATTTAGGCCAGTGAATTATCATAGCGACTGATACTAGTATAGAACGGTAAAGTTTTTTTTAGGAATAAAAAATTTATACTTGTTGTAAAAAAACAGATTATTTATTTATATTTTTAAATCAAAATCAGTCAGTCTGTATCTCGTCCGCCTATCGTTATTTAGGACTGTCTTTCTCTCTTGGCCCCTGAGCTTGCGCATGTTGTCACTGGTTCCGTCTATTTTTGTCTCTGATTAGAATATTGTCGGCATTACCACGTTCAATGACAAGACTCAAACGGCCAGCACATTGATCACAAATTAAAAACTGTGACACAGTTTGGTAGGTTGTTTTGTAAGTGAACCTATTATGATAATATACTGCTTTTCTATGCGGTATCGTAAGCGACCTTAGTGTTTCTGGAATCACTTTATCCACATCTGCATACTTGGACGCAAGCCAGCAGACACAATACACAATAACTATGTAGGTATAGAAAATATACATAGGATCTATGATACGAGGCGACGCTGCATAGTGTTCGGTTACATTTAAAGGGTGCCCCTTTAAATGTACACGTGACTCAACGTGACCCGATTAATATGCCTTAACTGTCCGTTGGACTGTCATCAGGCTGTCTTGTGAACCGCAAAAGAAAGATTATTGATTGTTTTACAGTGTATTTTCATTGCTGCATTATATACAATAAAAAATAAAAGGGGGAGGCCCCATTTATTTGAATATTTTGTTAGTATTTAATAACAGTATTTTGTGTTACAAATACATAACCATTGTTCGAATACATTCAATACAATGGTAAAAGTTACTGTTTTTCTGCTCCAAAAATAAAATAGGTATTATAAAAGACAATCCAGTTTTTAAAATAACACAAATCTAACAAAGATTATGAGATGAACCTCTAATCTTTGTATGATAATGTGATATATGTTTATTTAATTAAAAAATGTGTGCGCTTAAAACATCGGGCAATTCTTGAAATTCTTCTTGTGATGTACCTATCTGTCAACCCCGGACAACGAAGTCGCTGGTTCTTGCTGGTTCAATGATCACAACACATATCAAGCCTCACAGCTCAGTTGGTAGCTCTTTCTTTTGCGCTGTAGGTTGTGGGTTCAATTCCCACCAAGTACAAACATTTGTGTTATGAATATTAGGGTTGGATCTGTGTTCAGGTGTTGTATTGTATGATTAGTATGTATTAACAACAAAAAAAGTAGAAGGAACTAGATTACGGATATAAATCTGTAATCTAGTTCCCATATTACAAACTATGCCTGTAATTTATAAATTAACTAGTGTAAAATTTAATAAATGTACGAGTACTTGTTACCTACACCTTCTTTTCTACCTACAAAATGTAAGTATTTACCCGGTAGAGAATGAAATGAAATTTTATTTGCTAACCTGAGGGGATATTTGCTAAAAAACGTTTTCAATAAAAATCAAAGGATTTTTCTGTATTGCTTCTTTGAAACTGGAAATGTGTCGTATATTACTTACTTACAATTTTATGATGTGTACGTTAGTGACTCTTGCTTCTTCGAGCTCTGCCTGAGTCGGCCGTGTTTTCACCACAACCTATTTACAAATAGTAAGAGTAATATTACTCAAATTCAAACAAACTAACTCATATTATACAGGTTTCAAAACATGCTTTTTGTGCTCAGATACAAATTACCAAGTGATGTGCTAATAAATTAAATTTTTTGTAAAGCAGAGCTATCCAGGAAAGCTTATAAAATTTCAGATTTACAAAAATATAAGAAATCCTGGCATTTAAAAAAGAATATATGGCTATGTATAAATGATATATAAATAAATTAGGTGGACTTAAACAAAGTCCTACCACCAACAAAACCAAGCACAATATTGTACTCCCCTGAGGATCGAACCCGACATCTCTAGATCTGACACCGGTAGGCTGGTCCGGTATTTTTAATTTACATAATTTACTTCAGCATTTGTTTATTTATTTGTCATTTTATTGTAATTATGACTCAAACAGAGTGATCGACAATAGCTGTAACTCTTGTACATGAAGGAAATAAATGAATGTAATTATGAATAATATATGTAATACACTATATCCATTTACTGTAATTTATTATTTATTAATCTAACTATGTACTAAAGAAGCAATAGGACCGTTACAAACGGTTCTAAGTTAATCCGAATAGTTAATTCGTATAGGTAACTCAATTGTTCCAGATCATTACCAGGCGGAAGCGTGCCCAACACACTGGCTGCATTTCCATGCTGAATAGCTATGCTAATTCGTTGGCCTAAATAAGAGCCATCCTTTGGGTCACGTGACACCTAAATCAAAAGCCCCGCAAGATTTTTTAAAACCGGCTCCTAAAGACCCCACAGACCCGAGGCGAATCAGCCGCCGCACCAGCCATGTCCCATGGTAGCTGGGATTGCACACCAAAAGCCTACCTACTAAATATTTGGGTGGATGCCTTGGTAAATCACCTCTTACAACATTCACTAGTAGACAAAATACTCTGTGCCGGGGCTTTATGTTCAATATACAACAAAGTGGCTTAAATTTTATAATGGATTTTTTAAAATGCAACGAAAACTCCCCTTCAACGTTGCAATAGCGTTATTCCAAGTTTCGATTGTCGCACACCGCACAGAGACGCCTAAAAGTATCAGGAGCAATCATAATAAAATGCCATGAAACTTTGACTGTTCAAACTTCTGGTGGGAATAGACCGAGAGCTAGTTCCTGATATTCTTACATTGCACTTCACACACACACACACACACACATAACATATTATGTTTTATTGAAATACAAATACAAATACAAAATTTATTTATTAAGTAACAAGAAACATGGTCATCAAAACAAAATAACATACGAAGTAATAATTATAAATTTGCTTACATAATAGGATTAATATTATATTATTTTGTGGTACACTAGCCCCCACACTAGGATTCCCTGTGTCGCGGGTAACTTATTTTATGTATACGATTGTTTAACCGCCTCTTGCGTCTGTGCTCTAGTGGTTCAACCCACCGATTTCAGATCCAGAGGTCCCCAGTTCTAACCCCAGGGGGAGTACAATATTGTGCTTGGTTTGGTTGGTCTTACCTAATTCTGTCACCGTAACAACAATTCTAAAATTGTTGTATTCCGGCATTTAGAGGTAAGTTAGCCAGTTTTTCAGTTGGTTTCCGGGTGAAGTGCGCCTCCACCTTTTGCCTTATCTTAACTTGTAACCAGATGAGATGAGGCAAGCTCATACCCGTCGTAAAAAAAAAATTGTATACGTGATTGTAACTAACTGTAATTACTGTAACTAAGCTCTTAAACGGCTGGACCGATATTCATGTTGTGTGCTTAAGTAGGTCCCTTGATAGTATAGATTCATAATTGGACCTGGTAAGTCTTCCTGAAACATTCCTAACTTTCCTAAATAACTTATTTATGTTAATTTTTTTTTAGTTTTAATTAGCAGATTTTCTACATAAATGTTCACTTATGTAATTAGCATATTACTTAAAAGATCTCTTTTTAATCCTATTGGTAAACTAAATCCTTAAATCTAGTACCTACTTATTTTCTTATTTCTTTTTCTATCGCCTACTTACTTACTTGCCTTTCTCCTTGTGTGCTGGTCGCGATTCCGAACAGGCGGTAGATTTGACGTTTCAAAATGATCCTAAAAATCTTAATGAATAAAAATATTTGACTTTGACTTTACTTTCACATCCGATTTTCTACAAAATATCTATATGTGGAAACTTTTAATTGGCCTTCAGCAGCATCTCATGTATACTTTATGCATGATATCTAAAACATACACCTAATTGTATAAGCCTAGCTGTAAGTTTTCTTAAAATTGTAAAATAAATAAATAAAAGTGGCGCTTGATTGTCATACGATGACAGAAACGAAGTCCAAAACGTGCATTCCACTAGTTTCATAAAAAAAAAAAAATAGACTCACGACTTTATACTCTTCGAGGACTCACCTCCGATCACTTTTCAGAGCGTGGATCTTACGTAGAACACCTACTAAAAAGTCAGAGGCACGTCCAAACTTACGTTAGGTATATGCCTGTGGTTTGCAAGTTGCTAGTATGCAATACGTGACAGGTTGCCAGCCTATCGCGGCTCAGCGGAATACTAGCCGTTGACACATGCCATTCGGACTTTTGGTCCTACGGACATACCGATTTCGTCACGATGTGACCTCCGCCGGCAGAGTATGAGCATTTGTCAAATGCGCATATAAACTAAAATATAAACGAGAGAGATATAAACGAAAAACCGAAAATTCCTCCGGATCGGAAGGTGGGCCCATAGCCACTTGGCCACATAGCTCAGTAGGTTTACATAATATGCATATTACCTTGCTATGAAATAGCCTTGAGGTTCTAGCGTTAGTTAAATAGTCTAAATATTGGTATTTATTGTCTCTTAAAGTCAAACTTAAAGTGGTGAAGGCAACCCTCACATCGTGATTAAACGGTTGTATCCGTAAACCAAAACTTGACAATAGTCTTTTTGACTATTATCAAATTATTGTTAATATTGATTACTACTGATTATTTTTACTTCTAGAAAGTTTGGGACTAGATGGTGCTGTGTAAAATTAATGTAAAAAAAAACGTTTATGAAGCCTGTGCCTTCAAATAAATCCTTGATTAGTAACGTAGCCATCAATACCTGAGCTGCACTGCGTTTGCATAGTTAGTAAGATTCATGTGTCATTTCTTTAAAGTTAATACACTAGCTCTTCCTCTACTATGTACGAGAGAAAATGTTATAGTCAGTTTGAGGAAGCCGCTGTACATTTCAATGTACCATTGTAATTAAATGTAATTGTACAAGTTTTTGAGTGTAAATGAGTTTAGTACAGGGTTTTAAGGCTCCTGCAAAGTGTGTTATGTAATCTCCAATAAAGAAGCTTGAATTTTATGAATTCATAAACTAAAAGTAGACTATAAGAATTTATACTGTTTTAGCTAGAAATATGTGGTTACTGACATCGTTTACACAACGTAACATAATTACGTTTTAAAAACTTAAAAGAAACCTCCTCCTTTTTTTTGAAGTCGATTAAAAAGGCATTCTTAGCTATCATAGTTTTATTCTATGCTAAAGGAAGTGTCTCATACTTGTCCTTTCCAAAGATTTATTTTTATTTACATAATTTTTGAACATAAAGAGACAATCAACGATTTCAACCCAAATCAAAATTCTTCCATTTAACTCTAGCCGGTGCCCTCCGGGTTTTCAAAAATATTGCGGGGCTTTTGATTGAGGCGACACGTGACCCAAGGGCTGGCTCTTATTTAGGCCAGCGAATTAGCATATTAGCATATTAGCATATTCAGCGTGGCAATGCAGCCAGTGTCTTGGGCACGCTTCCGTCTGGTACTGGTCTGGAACAGTTGGGTTACCTATAGGCCGTTTGTAACGGTCCTTAGGTAATCTGACTGATTCCTTTGTACATAGTTAGTTTAATTGTACTTTTTATTGAATAAATGTATATTTTTAACTATAATAATAGATATCATATAGTTATCCATAAGACACGCTACGGGGAGGTGAATGAATAGACTTTATGAGTGAGCTTGTTAGGGATGTCAGTTGGGTTAAGAGACTGAAGCATTGTTGCTTCAGTGCTATTGTTCTAAAAGGGTTCACCTTTTATCCGCCATAGCGGTTCAACCTCTATTTAAAGGACACTGTAAAATACCGCATGTTTTAACTTGTTTTTTTTCAGATCGAAGGTGCTTCCCTAGTAGGTCCAGAATGAGGTGCAGCAGTTATTTGTTGTTTTATTGTTCCTCAGACTCGCGTGATATATTTTTTGGCAAAGTGTAGCTTCTATAAAAGCGTGTTATAATCCACAATTATTCTGTAAATTCTATTAAATTCAATCGATTTTCCTTTTTTTTTCTTTTTATTGTACGACGGGGAAGCGCTTGGCCTTCATCTCACCTGGTAGCAAGTTAAGATAAGGCCGAAGGTGGAGGCGCTCTTCAACTGGAATCCTCAACAAACTGAGGAACTGGCTATCTTACCTAAATACTTGAACATATTTAGATGGTGGTAGCTAGCCAGGCAGCTAAACAAAGTTCTGCCACCAACCAAACCCAAAAAATATAGTACAATAGATCCCCAGTCCCATGGGGATAAAATTCAGATTCAGGTTCAGATTCAGATGGACTCTAGGAAACAGGCGTGAGTCTAGATAGATCTAGACTCACGCCTGTTTCCTAGAGGTTATTCAAAGATAACGGCTACCACCATCTTACAAAATCTGTCGCTGTATCAACCATTCTGAATTGTTATGTTCCATTTAGAGGTAAGATAGCCAGTTCACAGTCTGTTGAGAATTCCGGGTGAAGTGCGCTTCCACTTTCGCATTATCATAACTTACCATCAGGTGAGATGAAGGCCAAGCGCTTCCCCACACCATACAATATACAAATAGGTCCTTTATCAAGAACATATCGGAGTTGATCAAGGAAATATGGTACTATTGTCAAAGCTTGACCTATTTTGTATGAAAAAAAGTTCTTTCTTCATCAATACCGACATTTTCCGCGTGGCACTGACTCCCTTGGGACGGCGGGTCATTAATCACAGATCTCGCCCTCAAAAATTCATCGTCCTTACTATTCTACGGCTTCCCTCGATTGACCAGTCATTGGGGGTCTTAGAATGATTGATACAATCGCCGGGGTTACCGGTAACTTTATTTCTTCATTATTTTTTCTATAACTGTACGACAAGGGAGCGTTTGGCATTTCATCTGGTTTCAAGTGATGATAATAAGGCTGATAGAAGCGCACTTCACTCGGAATCCTCCACAGCCTAATGCGTACACTCGTATCTTACTTCTAAATACTGGAATACAACCACTTAGAATTGTTTTTATGGCGACAGACTTAGGTGCGATGGTGGTAAGCCCGGCGGACTTAAAAAAAGTCCAACCTCCAGCCAAACCAAGCATAATATTGTACTCCCTTGTGGATCGAACCTGGGGCCTATCTATCTGACAACGGTGGGCGAACCACTAAATTACAGAGGTGGTTAAAAAGGCGGATGTGTAACAATTTAATATTTTTGAGTGATATGTACGAGTATTATTAATTGATTTTAGTTTTTTGATGAGAATAAACAGTACCTACCTAAAATCTCAATGACTTTATGAAACCACATAAAATCTATGAACTACTTTAATGGCATATAAAAAGCTGAAAACTTTCTTGAAGTTAATGTTAATGTTCTAAATCATTTGTATTCTCAGTCTTGAGCAATATGCACAGGACTTGCCTTCAACTCTTATCTCAGCTTATCCTCAAAGATTCAGAAATATTATCCATACCTAAACAAAATATCCTCTACTAATACATATCAAAATATATTAAGAGTTAAAGAAATGATCTGCCACAACTTCACAACCGATGAAACCGCAAGATTTTGCGTAAGCACGCGGAATCCCCAACCCCCTTGGAAAGATTTCGAATTTCCAAAGTGCCTAAAAGATTACCCCAACGATCGGAATCATAATCCATTCCAATTGAAAATTCGTCTCAGACCAAACAATAGATTTTGCTTGACATGCTTTCCTTTGGCTTCACTTGCTCGATAAAACATCTGAAAAGACTTAATATATTTTAACACAGGTTTTTGCTCAGTGTCAATACTGCTGGGCGAAGGCCACTCTTCGCTTGTGCCTTTTCAGTCCTGCGCCAGTCTAATGCATAAAAGACGTGCATATTTGATTATGTCGTAGACCATACGTTATAATATTCATAAATATATTGGCAAGACATCTAGATTACCATTCACTCACGCCGAGCAATTATCTTAAATTAAGTTATCTTAGCATATGTTATTTTTTAATGTATTTTTTTTAAATACATACCTACATATCATACGATACGACACTCAAAAACAGAACAAACATCAATATTAATCACACAAATGTTTGTCCTCGGTGGGAATTTAACCTATAACCTACAGCTTAGACGGTAGAGCAACAACCAACTGAGCCGTGAGGCTTATTGATAACCTTAATAATGTTGGTAGATTCAGGTTTATTTATTTGTTTTCATATGACGATAATTTTCTGCCTATAGGCGATCATTATATTGTTTCCATAAAAACTTACAAAGAAAAACATGGAAATTGATCTATCTGCGATCAATTTATAACAGATAAAACCACGAAATGCGTAAATCATCAGTACCAATCGTGTGCTACGTGATCCCTCGCTGAAGGGCAAAATTCCCTGAGAAATAGCCTGTTTTGTTTTAATACCATCGTTATTCTTGATGGCGCCTATTGTTTTGAGTTCGGGGGCGATGGAAAAGGATTATTCATTCCTCAAAAGGCTTCTGAAGTTCCGCCGTCGGGTCTGACGAATGTTAATAAATTCCCTTTGAATGCCGGGAAGCGATTCAATAGTTTGTATTGATCGAGGAGAACAAGGGCTGCAATGTACGGAACGATTATCATCGTAATTTCAGTTTGCAGACTTCACAGCAAAGCTTATCAATACGCCTCACCGCTGACAGTAGCTCTGCTTTCTGAGCTGTACTGTATATGTTGTGAATTATCATCCTACTCAGGTCAAACATTTGTGTGATTACTATAGATATTTGTACTGTGTTTGGGTATTACATTGTGTGATTTGTATGTATTTACATCAAGAACAGTTTTTGTTTAGTTTTTAAATCGTTATCTAGTGCGCTTATTGGTTCTGTATGAAATTAATATATCATGCAAAAGAAAATGAATAAAACTGATGTTACAGCTTACAATAGTATATCGAAAAGTTGCTTGACCTGCCTCTATTCACTTAGTCCCTGCAATCACTGCAATGTAATTGCGCTTGTTACAATAAAAAAACAAAAAATCGTCAGTTAGGTAGCTTTTGATACTTAATCAGTAGTTGTCGATTTCTAGTAGGTTTTCATTTCACGATGTAGTATAAATTAATTCGTATGAACAATTGTTAGATTTGTATTATTTTTGGAGATATATTTAAAAAAATACTGAAATTGATGATTTTTGATAATAGCTGATTCAGCGAGCTGAAATGGCCTTCACACTTCGTAATCCCGACAGCAAAATTCAAAAGATGTAAATGTTAAGATGCAAAATAACATGTGTTTAACCGCCTCTGTGGTCTAGTAGTTCAACCCACCGATTTCAGATCCAGAGGTGCCGGGTTTGATGCCCATGGAGAGTTAATAAATAAAAAAGACGAGTAACATTATCTAAAACTAGTACCTATTTTAAAAGAAGTACCAAAGAAGCCAGTTTCTGACGCTGCTCTGGGAAATATTTCTGATGCTGTCCTGGAAAACCAGAATACCTGACGCTGTCCTGAACTAGGGTTCGGGACAGCGTCAGGTATTCTGGTTTTCCTTGAGGCTCTGCAAGATAGAAATTAACCACTCTTAATTACTCCAGGTCAATAAATCTACTCTCCGCACCTAGCCAGCCTTCATGACAACAGTTCCCGACGCTTCGCAGCTTTGCAATCTCCATCTCCGCTCTCTGCAACACTCCGCACCTAACCGCCTTCACTTCAAGATCTGTATCATTTCTATATAATCTCCATTAGTGTTTTTTTTATTTTCATTCTTGTAATTCTTGTACTAAATATAAATCTGTAAATATAAATTCTTTTCCTTTGGTTGTTTCTTAATTTAATTTATGACCTACGGTTCTCCGTAACGTTACAGAGTACAATATATTGTGCTTGATTTTGTTGATGGTAGGATTTTGTTTGGGTCCACCTGGCTAGCTACCACCATCTTACCTAACTTTGTCGCCATAACAACAATTCTAAAATTCTTGTGTTCCGGTATTTAGAGGTAAGATAGCCAGTTCCTCAGTTTGTTGAGGATTCCGGGTGAAGTGCGTCTCCACCTTCGGCCTTATCTCAACTTTTAACCAGGTGAGATGAAGGCCAAGCGCTTCCCCGTCGTACAATAAAAAAAAAATGTGTTTGACGTGTATCAAAAAACACCACATTTTTCTGCATAATATTGTTAATTATGCTAAAGCTCAATAAACATAAACGTAAAAACGCACAAACGACAACGCTAAATTATTTAGCTCCGAATCAGCATCCCGTAAACAGAACAAAACAAAAGTGATAAAAACGATCATTAAATACAAAATGCCGGATCAGTTTCCTCCGAATGACACATTAATAGATCCCAAGTAACAATAACAGTTAAATGTAGTTATTAAGACGGGGACAATATGGGTACGGGGTTAAGATGCTTACTTTTGCTGCGCCTTATAATTTGCTTTATTTTTAAATGAGGTGTGAATAGTTGACTCCTAGACCATCGAGATACATCATTTATAACTGCCGGGGTCTAGTGGTGAGTGCAATATTGTGCTTGGATTTGTGGTGGGTCTTTGTTTGGTTCCACCTACCACCACCTTACCTATGATTGTCGCTATGTCAACAATTCTAATAATTATTGGCATTTAGAGGTAAGATAGCCAGTTCAGCTTTAGTTTTTGGAGGATTCCGAATGAAGTGAGCTTCTACCTTCGGCCTTATCATAACTTGAAACCGGGTGAGATAGAACCCCCTCAACCCCTGCAGACAGGGGTTGAGGGGGTGAGGACCGGATGAGAAAATCAAAAATCGTATGTCACATCGCCACTTAACAAGTCAAATATGAGGTCAAAAATGGTCTGCGAATCATAAATCCGTTGTCATTTACATTGATATTTTTTTATTGTACGACGGGGAAGCGCTTGACCTTCACCTCATCTGGTTTTAAGTTTTAATATAACTTAAAACCAGATGATATTAAATTCTTAACCGCATCATAAGATTGTTCCTCCCTTAGGGATCGAACTCAGAAGCTCTGGATCTAATACCGGTGGGTCAGCCACTAGATCACAGAGGTGGTCAAAATCTCCTCAAATGTATCTTAAAAAGTGCGATGAGGTATTGGCCATCATTGATGGTGTGTCAATTCTTGAGCTTGAAACTTGCTCTACGCTGTAGGTGCCTATTGAAATTATTCTTGAAGAATATCAATACTTGGCAGGCAGGTAGGTGATAGAAATTAGAATAACAATTGAATAATTGTTGTTAGTTACTCAGGTAGTGGTGTTCATTCGCGTGTAAACATGTAGTCGCATTTTATGATTGGAACACTTTCTGCCTCCTGTGGTAGCATGAAAGTGAAAAAATACTTGAGAAAATAAAATAATCGGCAGTATATTACGGAAACAGTAGTGTTTCGTGTTAGAACCCTATAAATGTAGAGACGTTACGATGTTTCTTGAGATATGAGGTGGTGCTTCGAATAGGAAATTTGCTACAATGTTTTATGATATGGGATCGTACCAAAATAATATAAACATTTACACAACGCCATCATTATGTAACATGGGAACTGTATGAATTTGAATACTGTTAAAGGAATGTAATTACGTTATAAAATCACAACGTATTTACCAAGCGTGGTGGTTATGGCAAATCCCACGTTTAACCGCCTCTGTGTCTAGTGGTTCAAGCCACCGATTTCAGATCCAGAGGTCCCAGGTTCGATCCCCAGGGGGAGTACAATATATTGTGCTTGGTTTGGTTGGTGGTAGGACCTTGTTTAAGTCCGCCTGGCTAGCTACCACCATCCTAGTTCTGTCGCCATAATAACAATTCTAAAATTGTTGTGTTCCGGCATTCAGAGGTAAGATAGTCAGTCCCTCAATTTGTTCAGGATTCCGGGTGAAGTGCGCCTCCACCTTCGGCTTTATCTCAACTTGTTACCAGGTGAGATGAAAGCCAAGTACTTACCAGTCGTACAATAAAAAAAACCCACAATTTACTCTTCCAGGCTATTTTTGTAATGCTTAGCTTAAGTTTATAACCCACATTCTGTATGCAGCGGTCGGGTTAAAATTCGTTTACGGTGTCAGGTAATCGTGGGTTTCGACTTATTTACCTTTACGCCTCAGACCCACGGTCCCATGCAAATTAGGCACGCTGTAGGCACCTATTTATTTCCAAATAACATCGTTAGGAAGGGCTCTTTGACAAGGGTTGGGTATCCATTCCTTTATTCCATATTTCTTCACTTTTTCGTTGATATTTCGTGTGACCTCCATATATTACAGAGCAGAGTGAAATAAGGCGAGTTTCACTGTTTTGGGTATAAATTAAAGTTACCTACTTACTTACTACTACTTACTTACTAATAAAAATATAGAGTTTATCACTCCTCCTAATTGAAACCAAAAATAATTTACTGTTAATGATAAAATTTAATAACTAGCTGTTCGCCCCGAACTGACATCTCGTAATGTCTGGTTTGTAACCGAGATTTTTTTCTATAAGAGAACGTAATTATCAAACGATAAAAGTGTGCTTTCATCACACCTTTCTCTACTTACTTAAGCACTTTTTTCTCGAACTGTAGTTATTCACCTTAGTCATTGAGTTTCTCTCTTGTTGCTGCCGTAATGTATCCTTGCTAACATGAAACAAAGTTTATTGCCGTTTTGAAAAGTGCTCTCAAAACTGTTGCCTTAGTAGTTGTTGTCTCAAAATCTACCCCTCCAGCCCACGAATGTCGTAAAGTCAACTAAAAAGGCAGCAGCTTTTTTCTTTGTGTAAACAAAACTTTAACTGTGAGCACCAATCGGTCTGCTTAGTGTGGTGATAATGGCCGTACAGTACCGTATTGTGTGAACAACAATAGATAAATAGACCAGTTTTAATAAAATTTCGAATACCCTGTCTTATCTTACAAGACCGATGATCATCCTTGCCCCCTTCGTCTAAAAAAAGCACCCCCAATAAGAGCAAAATGAACTTATTTTGAAATCAGTCTCAACCCCTTTTTTCATATGATATTTCATGTTTTAACACATTTTCAAGACTTCAATCGTAATTACCCCATTTGCAACCCTTAATATAAACACAAGGGTGGTTTCAGCAAATCAGAAGAAAGTTAATTGTGAAGTTAACCCCCTCAAACAGTCTATCTTTCAAGACATCCCAAGCATTTTAACCCCTTTGCTAATAAAAATTAAAAATGAAATATATATTTTATGAATGTGCAATATATACTCTTTTAAATGACACCCAAAAGTCAAAAATCAAAGCAAGCCAAAAATCTTCTTGTCTCACTTAATTTAACCCCTAATTCTCAAAAATTACCCTAGTGTAAAAAAAAACTCATACCGATTGATCAGTATTAATATAATCTCTGCATGTTCAACATTTGGAATTGTTCAGATCAGCCATTCAAAAGATATGGGCGAGAAAAGCTACCTTTCCTATCAAAAATCCCCCACGACAATCAAATTATATTTACGTTATCGCTATTCAATTTAAATTTTATGAAAATCGGATGATACGTTCGAGAGTTATGCCGTCACAAACATTGCCATATACATACATACAAACAAACATACAGTGCCGGATTTCCCAACTTAACTCAGAGATTATTTTAATTCGAGAAACGGGTATTTATCGCATATTTTACCTATTCCCGACGTTTCGGCAGGGTTGAACCAGCCGTGTGATAAATATATAAATAAATTAAAATAATGTGTTCTAATCGCGAAAGTTTAAAAAATATTAACATAGAGATACCAATAACTATATAAACAAGCCTCACAGCTCAGTTGGTAGTAGCTCTGCCTTCTGCGCTGTAGGTTGTAAGTTCGATTTCCACCCAGGACAAACATTTGTTTGATGAACTTTGATGTTTGTTCTGTGTTTGGGTGTTGAAAGGTGTTTGATAAGTGTGTATTTACAAAAAAGTATATAAGTATTATATTCGTTCCCATATTACAAGCTTTACTTAGTTTGGGACTAGTTGGCGCTGTGTGAAATTATTGTCCTGTAATATTATTTAATTTATTTATTATCTGATATTTTGCAGTTCACGTTAGGCAAATGTTTATAATAAATTGGCAAACGCTGCAACTTTTTTGAGAACCCAGGATAGACGGTGACGTCTGGATCAGGCGCTCAAGCAATAGCATGACATCGACTACTTCGATTAGGAATGGTAGATGTTTTTTTATTGTACGACGGAGAAGCGTACAATAAAATGCCCTTCATCTGGGTAACATCATAACTTGTAACCAGATGAAAGGCAAGCCTTCATCTGGTTGCAAGTTATTTATGGCCGAATGTGGAAGCGCACTTTACCCGAAATCCTCAACTGTCTGAGGAACTGGTAATATTACCTCTAAACGCCGGAACATAACAATTTAAAATAGTTATACTGGCGACAGGCTAATGTAAGATAGTTGTAGTTAGCCAGACGGACTTAAACAAAGTACTGCCGCCAACCAAACCAAACACAATATTGCACCCCATTCGTGATTAAATCATTAGACCACAGAGGCTTAATATAATGTTCACGAAAAAATGCAATGTGTGGAAAAAAATGGCGGAGACCACCATTTTTTCCATCATTTTGTTACAGTGGGAAACCTACGTTATCTAAAACAATTTTTCCATAATTAGCCAATACTTATTGGTAGCAGAAATAATTAATAAACATGAATAAAGTACGTACACCGTATAAAGTGATTTCGCGCGAACCGTTCCTATCAAAGGATTCAATTTAACAGCATCAAAGCTAAATAATTTCGGTCATGAGCGTTCTACTATGAATCGCATTATTTGCATTCTTTTAAGTTTCCTGATATATGAATAAGAGAGAGAACCATCTAATAAATAATCGCAATTGTCATGCAATCGCAATTATACTAGTATTTTATTCTTGTTATATTAAATGAGATTAAATAGTATTTACAGTTGTACATGACATATGTAAATGTTGAAAATAGCTGCCCATGAGGCAAATACAATTGGTACATTTTGTACATCAATTATAAAATTAATTCAAATGATTGAATAAACTTAACTATATTAAATGATTACGAGTGAAATATTAAATATACTAATTGAATTACATCTATTTAAACATTTAACATGATACTTACAGCTATTTGATACTAATTGTTATTAATAATTATTGATAAGGCCCAATGATAATGTATGTTGTGTGTATGAGTAAGTAAAGATATGCGTTAATGGGTATGGTGGGTCCGTAAATAATTATAAATATATCTTAACTCATACTATTTATACTTGTTATACTAATACTATTCTCCTCTTCAATTAAAGATAAGTATATCAAGCAGTTTAAACGCAAGAATGCAGCCGCAGCCAGTGCTCTTGGCTCTTTGGATGAACAATATATTCATTTTTTTTTATATTTAGTCTCGTTGTTATGTTATTTTATTTTAGTACATAATGTATCTTTGGTTTTCTTTCAAATAAAAAAATATACTTGCGTACAATTTATAAAACATATTTATTTTTATTAAACTTTCAGAGTAGCTTAAAAGCAAAGGGCCTGATAATGACATCACGGAAATGGGTGTAAGTCAGAAACATCCGGCTTATGTTCGTACTTTTACTGACTTATCTAAAAAAACATCGACATGGTTTTAACTCGTTACATGTCTCGTGAAAACACAGAGTGCATTTGTTAATAATAAGTTTACTATTTTTTTATACAACATGGAGATGGAACAAGCTGGCACGACGAAATCACTATTAGCGTTAAGGTCACCTATTGTATTAATACACTGTGTTACCTATTGTTTGCATCATTTGACGTTATTTAGCTTTTTTCAATTTATATAGCCTGATTACAAGTTATGATAAGGCCGAAGATGGAAGTTCACTTCACCCGGGATCCTCAGTCTGAGGAACTGGCTATCTTACCTATAAATGCAACTATTTAGAATTGTTTTTATGGCGACAGACTTAGGTATAATGATAATTACACCTCTTACTTATAAAAAAGCCTATTACTTACTAAATAATAATTATATTTCGGACTTCTTAAGTTTTGAACAGCTGTTATATTACAAAATCTACAGTTCAGAGTGATTTTAACTGAGCCTGTGGGTGCTAAACCAAGAGAAACAATTATCTACTCATGTTCCTCAGGGACTTTGCCACACAAAACAACAGCTATCCAGGAAAGCTTATAATAAAATTTCAGATTACGTAGAAGATAAGAAAGCCCAGCAATAAGAAAATGAATTTGCTTCAGTGAACAAATTGAGAGGATTGAGAGGTTTTGTCTTTTCTCCTTGTGTGCTGGTTGCGATTCCGAACGGGCGGTAGATTTGATGTTTCTTAAAAAAATATGAGATTATAAGTATTTGACATTGAAATGTTATTCAAAAAAAAATGGCGGCCTCCTGTGTTAATGGTATTACCATTAACACAGCTGAAGACTGAACAAACAAGCTACACCTGATGTTAACTGCATCTCTTATCTTTAACAAAGCCTTACTGCGTAGGTCACATCAAACAAACAAAAAGGCCTATGCTGCACTGCATTGGGCCTGTCCAGACGCATAAATGTGTTAATCCTAGCGTACCCGTAATTCCACCGGCAACCATTCCCTTCAAGCCGAAACACAGCAATGCTGCTTGGCGGCCGAAACAGGTATGGTGGTAGTACTTTCCCGGACGAGCCCTTTCACAAGAGGCTTTATTACTCTTAAAGTTAAGTCAGTACTGGAAGTAACGGTTTATCAATCATTACTATCCTCCCCATACAAACGTTGTCTGGTAGAGATTACTGTTTTAGCTATAACACCGCAGAGTGTAAAATATAAGTTTGATTAGTTATAAAATGTATATCAAAGTGTATATAATTGTAAATTCTATCTACGACATTATCGTATAAAATAAAAACGTAACATTTTTATAGATTGATTTTCAGTCTCAATAAACTCGTTTAATTTACTGAGTCACATATTTGAGGACCTCGCACCGTCATGTGATATTAAATTCACTTTGAGATTTGAATAACTTTCAATTGATCTACGGCAATAAATATCAAAAAAAGAGGGATTGATCGACTTTGCAATTATGTTTTACGGTCATGATTCTAATAAATGAAAGTTAAATGGAATTTGAACACGACTCTAAGGTTCGTTTTCTTACCGAATAAATAATCTAGAGAGTTATTGATTGAAGTTAACCATACCATGGGCATAACCATGGGCTCGTAAATCGACTCAACTCAGTCGTAAATCGACTCAACTCAGCCCATGGATGTTGTAAAAGCCTACTAAGGAATCTCACCAGAAGAATAGCAGCAGCTTCTTTCTGCGTATTATCTACACATTTACTGCTATCACCAACCCGCCTGCCAAGCGTGGTGATACTGGCAAACTCTCCAGCTTTGGAGGTAGCTTTGTCCAACTGTGGACACTAATTGGCTGTTGATGTGAATAAATCCATACCATAATATCATGATAAGTCTTATTTTTTTTTGGTCAGCCTTTGCCCAGCCAACCCCAAAGCTTGTACAGGAAGTATGAAGTCTACGGATGCAGCGAGCTTACCCAGAAGGTGTATGGTGAGTAGTGGACCATTTACTCCTTGGTCGTTGGTCAACCTTACTCATTGGAGAACTCCTCAAGAAGAAATCACTACTAGCGACAAGGCCGCCTATTGTATTAATACACTGTTAGGTAACAGTTTGTATTATACGATGTCATTTTGTGCAATAAATAGTGATTCAACAATTAATCATCAGAGAGATAAGCTGTGTTGCCAAGTGGGTATGGGCCCGCCTTTCAATCCGGAGGTTGTGGGTTCAAATCCAGCACCAATGGACTTTTCGGTTTTTCGGAAGTTTATGTATGAATTTGACACATGCACATGATCTGACGGCAAAGGTCACATCGTGAGGAACCGGCATGTCCCTAGGACTTAAAGTCCGAATGACATGTCTAACTGGCTTGGATTCTGCTAAACGGCGGTGGACTTGCAACCTGTCATGAATTGAATAGTCTACTTGCAAATCGTGGGCATGTGCCGAACGTAAGTTTCGACGTGCCTCTGAATATCATACTCTGAATAGAGTAATCCTCATAAGATCCAAGCTCTGAGTAGTGATGAGTAGGTGAATCCTCGGGGAAAAGTCGTGAGTCTATTTATTTTATTTATTTAATCATTTGGCCACTTGGCAGTTACAAATTGCTTGGCATCTACTCTCATCTTATCTTCTAACGGGTCATAAATAAACAGCTCTGATTATAAATTCCAATCTGAAACTCGCACAAACTTGGCCTCAACAAAAACACCCAAACAATACCAAAGAGCAATCCTCACAAAAATTGGACTTCGGAAACTTGAAGATAATAACTCCATTGTCGTTTGGAATCTTTATATTAATTACGAACATAAAAATGATTAATGGAACAAATCTGGAAACAATGCTTAGGATCCGTATTTATTGGACAGGGTCCTCTGATATTTGTCATCATGACAAATTATGGCAGGGTGCTATGGATTTTCATATATACCTACTATATGCAGGTCAAAATTTGACCCTAAATATACAACTTCTTACATATATTATTTTCAAAATAATTACAGAAAATCGCTTTTCAACGGATTATATGTATTTATCAACGGATTTTTGAAAGACACACTATAAATATAGTTCTACACAAAATGTTGTGAAAAAAATAAACACAAAGGGTGAGTGGAGGGGGGAAAGGGGAAAGTTTACTGTAGGATTAAAATTTTAGATTTTTTTTCATTAAATTTATACTCAAGTTTACTTATCAGACTACGCAGTCCTTTCCGCCTTTGCAAGACAAATCCGTGTACACCAGGTTCGATCTCCTCAGACCAAGGGAACGCGAGTAATCGCTTAAACTTATACCCCTATTTGCTCTAATAGGAAAATTCAAACAGGAAAGCATCGGTTATTACATGGTTATAAGGGTTCGCTAGGTCTACTGTACTTACAGAACCACTAGTTATTTTAATTCACAATTGAATTAAAATAAAGTATCAAACAGACTCACGACGTTTTCTCCTTAGATGATTGACCTCTGATCACTACTCAGGCGTGGATCGTATGAGGATCATCTACTAGGGGGTATTAAAAGGCACGTCCAAACTTACTTTCGGCACATGCTCACGGTTTGCAAGTAGCTAGTATTATATACGTGACAGGTTACAAGCTCATTGCCAACAGATGCTGTTCGGGTTTTTGGTCCTATTTTGGTCCTAGGGACATACCGGTTTCCTCACGATGTGACCTTCACCGTCAGAGCATGTGAATGTGTCAAATGCAAATGAAAAACCGAAAAGTAAATTGGTTTACGACAAATAAAAGTAACATTGGATAAAATAATATTACTCATTATAATCTCACCAACACAATATTTTGTGGCAGATAACAGTACAATGATATATTTTGTAAAACCTTGCTATTACTTATGCATTTAGGTTTATTATACGTTTTTTAGGTTCCATATCATTAACACCCTAGCCTTACCAAATCGAAATATAACCCAAATTAATGACAATGTCCGACCACAATAAACAATCGTTACAAT
The DNA here is from genome assembly GCA_951394065.1 of Venusia cambrica. Lineage (NCBI taxonomy): Eukaryota > Metazoa > Arthropoda > Insecta > Lepidoptera > Geometridae > Venusia > Venusia cambrica. The sequence goes on from OX596035.1 coordinate 14,677,518, forward strand.
CTCAAAATACATTCGCATTAAGGCCAGGGTCAACCTTTCGTGACAGACTCGTATTAAGTCCTTACTCCCTTCCTCCCTCTACCAAGAATAATTTGTCAAATTGCATTGCCTTTATAGGAATACCATAGTATATTGGTTTGGGATAAATGTTGACCTTCCTTTGTTTAAACCCGAAAAAATGTTTTAAAGGGAGAATTCCTCTTGGAATTTACCCTTATTTTTTGGTCAACCTTTGATCCTCTTCGGTCTCTAGGGTTGTTCACTTCAAGTTAGGAAATTTGTAGATGCTTTCTGCCTTTTGACCTCTGGCAAATAAATAGACACATCTGTTGGTAATGACCGTTAAGGTTCATCAACAGAATGCACAATTATCGCACGATGACAACTCTTTTAAACTAAACGAACCTGCATACCTTCAATGGCGGGAAACGTATTTGAATGAGAGTTGCTCAAGATCTTTTATTTGTTTTGAAGATTTTTCACCGCCTCTGTAGTCTAGTGGTTCAACCCACCGATTTCAGTTCCAGAGGCCCCGGGTTCGATCCCCAGGGGGAGTACAATATTTTGCATGGTTTGGTTGGTGGTAGGACTTTGTTTAAGTCTGCCTGGATAGCTACCACCATCTTACCTAATTCTGTCGCCATACTAACAATTAAAAAAAATGTTGTATTCCGGCATTCAGAGGTAAGAAAGCCAGTTCCTCAGTTTGTTGAGGTTTCCGGGTGAAGTGCGCCTCCACCTTCGGCCTTATCTTAACTTGTTACCAGGTGAGATGAAGGCCAAGCGCTTCCCGTTGTACAATAAAAAAAGAAAGATCAGGCTCAGCAGCATCATCAGTAGACTGCAAAAATGAAATGATTATTGATGATGTATACAAGGTTTTAAGAAATAACTTTGAAGGATGTCGGATGTTTGTCGTGACATGGCAGCCCTATTCGTTGCTTAGTAACGCCAAACTTGACCCTCCCGGAATGTTTCACTTATTTTACGAGGGAGACACGGGTAAAGAGGGCACAATAAATTGGTCGTTACACGTTTTTTGGACAAAGCAAATCAATAATTCCACACCTGTGGTCCCCTCTTGTCCCTTTTATAAAGTTGAATACGGAGCATCATTGAAAAACATTGTTTTATAAGGACGGGATAACTTTTGTTTCGAAATAGTAGGTATGCAAACTGTGTATTGAAAACTAGGATGTGAATATAAATGCTAGTGAATTATACAGCTTGTGTAGTATTAAACTAAAAAAAAAATCACCATTGATATCAGATAGAGCATGTAAGCCCTTCTTTGGATGGACTAGGGACCTGGAACAAACAAGAAACAGGATCATGGGGAAAATTCCCCCTGATCGAAAATCGTAATGGAATAAAAAAAAAAATCAAGGAGCTTGTGTGCCAATTTTCATTAAAATCGGTTAAAAGATGCGACCTGTAGGCTAGAACAAACCGACCGACAGCCGACAGACAGCGGACAAAAGCATTTATGGCGATTTTGACGCTTCGCTCGCTCGGTCAATTATTCCAACGAGAGTAAGGGGAACTATGCCATCATCACCACGTTTGGCAGGTGGGTTGATAAACATAGCAGGAGATTTTGTTTTTGCATTTGAATATGATGATTCTAAATCATTTATTCATGGGGAGCCGGTGCCCTCCGGGTTTTCAAAAATATTGCGGGGCTTTTGATTGAGGCGACACGTGACCCAAGGGCTGGCTCTTATTTAGGCCAGCGAATTAGCATAGCTATTCAGCGTGGCAATGCAGCCAGTGTCTTGGGCACGCTTCCGTCTGGTACTGGTCTGGAACAATTGAGTTACCTATAGGCCGTTTGTAACGGTCTTTAGGTAATCTGACTGATTCCTTTGTACTTAGTTAGTTTGATTGTACTTTTTATTGAATAAATGTAAATTTATTCATCATCTAATTTTAAAGATTACAAATGTGACGACTTCAGTAAAAGGGCTGTGTTAAGGTTTAGTGGGTGGTCGCGTTTGTGTCTCGCCAAAAGGAATAGTCGATTGTTGAACCAAGCACAAAATGACTCAAAATTCACTTAAAGCGAGGGTTGCAATCTGCTTTTCATTTAAATACAGCTTAAAAAGATGATATAATATAGAACTAGGGTCAAATTTAGCCAAAAATAATTTAAATTGCCGTCAGTTATGCGGCAGGCTAAACATTTAAAACCGCACGCCAAAGAGAATACAATACCACTTACATACCGCTTCGAATTCGAATTCGTTTTGATCACGAAAAGGGTGAGTATACTTACTTAAGGTAAGTATACTCACCCTTTTCGTGATCAATCTTCTGTACAAATGAGTTTGCAAAGACTCCCAACTCCTTGCTATTGTTGATTTTGGTTGGTGTTAGGACTTTGTTACTACCTTTGTGACTACCTAATTCTGTCATCATAACAACAATTCTCAAATCGTTGTGATCCGGCATTCAAAGGGAAGATAGCCTACTCCTCAGTTTGTTGAGGATTCTAGGTGAAGTGCGCTTCCACCTTGAAAAGATGAAAGCTGCTGAAATTCTCATGTAATGTAAATGGTGTAAAATCACGATACGTGCTTCTTAGCGACTGGAGAAATCCAAGTTTGTTTGGAAAACGTTGGCATCCTTTGCAATGTGCATGTTTAATAATAATATGAAATAATTTTTACAGGACATCAATTTTACACAGCGCCATCGAGCCCTCAAATTGACGAGCGCAATGCAATGCAACGTAGGTCATGTTCTTTGTAGATGACCTACGCAGTAAGGCTTTGTAATAGGCCGAAGAGTTCAACTTAACATCGGATGGACTGCCTGCTTTGTTTTATTTCTACGTTGTTTAAAAAAAACAGAATTGAATAGAAGTAAGAGTTTTCTAAAGCCCTATTCCACTAAGTTCAACTCAAATTTTAACTCGTTGTACTAAATGGTATTTTTTTTTTATTATTTCAATTTTGACACTTTTTTAGTGAAAGTTGAAATAAAAGGAATATTTCAGTAAGTTCAATTGAAACAAAATATTGTTAAATATGTATGTGTATATGTATGTTTGCCCGGCCACCAAATTTGAAAATCTTAGTTTAAATAAAAGTTACGAACAAGATCTACATTTTCAATGACAGCTGTCGAAATTACATTGCCATTTGAAATATTTTTCTCTTCAATAGCTTTCATTTGAACTACAAACGGAGAGTCTAGGAGGAGTAGTTTCAGAGATATGGCAAATTGAAGTTTGACAGCTGTCATTGAAAATGTAGATCTTGGTCATAGCTTTTATTTGAACTAAGAACGGAGAGTCTTGGACGATTTGTTTCAGAGTTATGGCCGTTTGAAGTTTGACAGCTGTCATTGAAAATGTAGATCTCGTTCATATTTTTCATTTGTTTTTAAGGGAAGCATTATATATTTCAAACATTATGTATTTTAATTTTTGGTATTTCAAGCGTAGGTATATATTTTGATTATACATATTATGATATGTGTAGTCGTTTCAATTACGGATCATCCCATTCTCGTGAGAATGTCGGGATAAAAATAATGTTATGTCTACATTCCAAATTTGGTGGCCAAACAAACATATCTACACAATATATACACAACTTACCAATATTTTGTTCCTATTGAACTTACTGGTCGAAAATATTCATTTTACTTCAACTTTCCAAAAAAATTACAAAGTTGAAATAATTGGAAAAAAAAAACATTTAGTTCAACGAGTTGAAATTTCAGTTGAACTTAGTTTAATAGGGCTTCTCTAAATACTGCGAATCTCAGTTAGCTTAGTACCAACACCCTGCGAAATTCTGGAGATTCATACAATATAAAAAACATAACGCTGCTGTATCAAACCCACTTCATTAGATAGAGGTGCACCCCCATCAACCAAGTTCTAGATATAAATGTTGCCAGTATAAAGCAGGAAAAACAAAGAAATAATCATAAATTGTCGTTATCAGGTAGCAAACCTTACCACGTTACCGCATATAAAATTTAATTTCTTGAAATTATTCTGAAACGTAAAAAGCTCAGTCGCTTATGATAAGTGACCGTAAAAACAAAGCAGTGGTTCCTTTATTCTGCGGACTTTTTAAAGTACTGAAATGTCAGTTGCACGGTTTTTACATAATTGGCTTTTAAAAGATAAGTGGATCTTGCCTTTATTAGCAGTTTACGTGGAACTGGCATTTTCTGTGCTGTCTATGGTACTGGAGTAGGTTGAATGTTTATGATAATTCTTTATATTTTCTATTGTACCTTGGGTGGGCCTTCATCTCACCTGATATTTCAAGTTATGATAAGGCCCAAGGTGCAAGCGCACTCCACCCAGAATCCTCAACTAATTGAGGAACTGGCTCTTAAATGCCGGAACACAACAATTTGAGACTTGTTGTTATGGCGACAGACTTAGATAGATGGTGGTAGCTAGCTAGGCGGATTTAAACAAAGTCCTACCACCAAATCAAGTACAATAATGTACTCTCCTTGGGGATCGAACCTGGAAATTCTGGATCTGACACTGTTAGGCAAACCACAGGACCATTGAGGCGGTTAAAGGAGTATATCTACTCACAAAGCCCATTGATGACCAATGATGGACTAAGCCTCCTCTCATAATCTGAGCAACCCTTCACTTGCGCTGCGCCGCGCCATTACATTACATTTGCTGATGTGAGTAGTTTCGTCTTCAGCCACGTAAAGTTTGTTACATATTTTTTATTGTTTTTTTTTAAGAATGACCTGAGCTCTTATTCTGTATGACCAATCGTGTCTTGACGCGCCCGCGTTACGATACCTGCATGGAATCATCGTATTGACATATCGTAACGCGGGCGCGTTAAGACACGATTGGTCATACAGAATAAGGGCTCTGACTTACATAAAAGATGCATTGTTGTTCAGTTATTTTGTACGGTCAAGTGTTGGCCCACACAAACCAACGTGGGTTATTGGGGCTCATTCTTATATCAAAAATGTATTTATTTTTTAAGTATATTTTAAATAAAAAACCTAGGGTTTGGCATGAGTGACTGTGCTTGGCAGATGCTTATCGCTGTAAAGATTTTGGATAATTATACATAAAGATAAAGATATAGATTGTTTTGTTCAATTAGTATATCTCACGGAGGAGTTATTTCAAAGTAATAATTGACATATATAATTGGCTAGTTCTATTATAGTTCTATTATTCATACCAAGTAAAAATACATACCAAATCTTTATAGAAAGTACTCATCGACTCTGCTTTTGAAGATATCAAGCGAGGGAAAAGCGCGGATATCGTATGTTTGAGAGTTTCACAACCTGACAGAGTTCAAGGCATGTACAGATTTTTTGTTTATGAGTTTTTTTTTTGTTTCATCCCCAAAAGATGCTAAGGAGACTCAAAAAATAAAGATCTAAAAAACAAAACGGTAGATTTGTAAATCTCCCTGAAGAGACGATTAGAAACCTCCTTACGATGTACCTAGACCTCTATGAGTATTCCACTCACGAGGCTCCCTCTAAGTCCTGAAGGACGCTTCGCATAATGTTTTATGTACGCGTGTAAGAAATATGGTTGTTTTTGGATTCAGTACTGATATTGTAGCTAGGTAATTGAATTTGTGAAACGAGCACGGAACACCAAAATAAAAAAGGAAAATGATTTCATTTTTCTCACCTGCTCCAGTACTATATCACAAATGCTTTGACTTCAATTTTAAAAATACAATTATACAATTTTAACTGTTCACCAAAACCGACGCTGGTTTTTCCCCATACACACGAAAATACTTACTTTTTTATTTTATTTTTTATGTGACGACGGGGAAGCGCTTGGCCATAATCTCACCTTACTATTACTATAACAAGCTTAAAACGTGAGCACTACTTCTACTTCAGCTTATTACCACAGCTGGTGAGAACCGCTCTTAAAAAGCAGTAACTTTCACCTAATTTTAATAACATTGGTAAAGAACCGGCCTTTAAAAGCAGTTACTATCACCTAATCTTAATAATGTTGGTTAAGAACCACCCTTAAAAAGCAGTAACTATCACTTAATCTTAATATAATATAATAATAAATAACTGATAGATTCTTCTTATTAGGACTATCAATTGACTTGAAAAACAAGTAATGATGTGTTCTTAGATGGAACACGTATGTCTAAAATAATAATTACTCTAAGCCTGAGACTCCAATATTATAACTGATGAAGAAATCTAGATTTCCATTCTTTAATGGAAGATTTATAAAATTTAATTATTGCTTTTAATGGAAGAAATATATATTTCCATTATTTAATGGAAATCTATATTTCCATTATTTAATGGAAATCTATATTTCTTCATCAGGTATAACATTGGAGTCTAAAGGTTCAGAGTAATCATTATTTTTTTACCAGTACGAATGATAAACATAGAGACGAATCAATATGTTGAAAATTGAACATCTGTGGTGTAACCAGCCTAACATCTGCTTGTCCGGTAGTGGTATTGGGAAGGAGGGATAAGGTCATGGATATCGTGCAAAGGGGAATATATAGAGCCCTGACAGTCTGCCCGCGGTGTTCAAGACAAGTACCTAGTATGACGTCACCAAAAGATAATGTTTGGGAACTAATAGCTGCAGAAAAATAACAACAACCGCCCATGCATCACAAGCCCACTTCGGCATCGCGCGTTATATACGGAACACTTATCTTATCATATTTATAATATTAAACCTTGCTTTGTTCCGACCAAAATAGCATAGCCAAAATACGTCACAGCTGAAACAGGGCTTACTATTACTTAGATAAAAAAGAAAGGAAATCGCACGCCTTACTTACTCATGCACTGCAAAATGGTGGCATATTTTGTCATGTGATGCTGGTAAAAGATAATAACTTATAATTACTGCTTTTCATACAAATAGCAATTCTAACTTTAGATATACTTAAAGTTAAATAAAAAACGGGTGTTTATTGCATATAATGTTTTTAACTGTATACCGCAGCCGTATGTGTTCTATATGCGAATAGAATACAATATAATTTTATATTCTATTCTTAATGCGAAAAAAACCTGAAACAGATATGTCAGAAAGTGATCGGTACATTAAGTCTCAGTATGTTATATTCTAAGCGGATATAGTGAATGTAGTTATGTTGCTATATCAAGGGTAAGCTGTAGAGATAAGTCAATGCAGGAAACGAAGAGTAATCTTAAGCGTAGCCATGAGTAAAATACACCATTTTTAGGATCACTTTGAAACGTCAAATCAACACAATGAGAAAAGAACCTCGGGCTAGTTTTTTTTATGATCCATTATAATAGCTTAGAATTAACTAATACTAATTACAATTTATTTACTGGAGCAAATTCATTTTTTTAATGCCAGGCTTTCTTATCTTCTAGGTAATCTGAAATTTTATAATAAGCTTTCCTGGATAGCTTTTGTTTAACAACATTTTTGAATTTATTATTTGACAAATTTAGCATATCACTTGGTTGATTATTATAAAAGCGTACAGTTTGCCATATGAACGATTTATTAACTTTATGGAACTTAGTTGTGGGAACAGCGAGTTTATTCTTATTTCTAGTATTATAATTATGTTTATCACAGTTTTTATCAAATAAGCTTATGTTTTTATCCACGTACATAATATTTTTATAAATATATTGGCATAGTCAATATATTTATTTCTTTAAACTTGTCTCTTATTGAATGAAACAGCAGCATTTATCAGAGTATGCTATTGTTGCCACCCATACTATCAGAATTTGTTTATTTTGATATATTGGGTATTTGATATGGTTAAAAATCTATGTAGAAATGGTTACAGGCTGATGGTATATCAAGATGTTGTATAAATAGTATTTATTCGATGAAAATATAAAGAAGAAGACACCAGCTGTTCTCAAAGCTGTGGCAAAGAATTTTCGCTCGGCGACCAGTCGCTTTTATTGCTAGGCCCTTTGTCCAAGGCTCGGTAAATAATAAAAGGGAAGGAATAAAGGAATAACATCCTGCGAGTTAACTTGGAGGTCACTAAATAAATATTACAGGTTTCATTTATTTTTTAAGGTACCACAGTATGTCATAAAGGATCCTTGTATCTTATCATCATCATCTTCTTGTTCGTTATCCCATACTAGGTGGGTTCGACGTGTATTTCAGCTCCACTCTCTTCAATCGGACATGATCCCATCTCTGATTGTTTAAGGTACCACAGTATGTCTTAAAAGATCCTTGTAGGTATCTTATCATCATAATCTTTTTGTCCGTTATCCCATACGAGGTGGGTTCGGTACAACGTGTATTTCAGCTTCACTCTCTTCTATCGGACATGATCCCATCTTTGTTTTTTAAGGTACCACAGTATGTCTTAAAAAATCCTTGTATCTTATCATCATCATCTTTTTGTCTGTTATCGTATACTAGGTGGGCTCGGAGCAACGTGTCTTTTTGCTCCACTCTCCTCTATCGGACATGATCTCATCACTGACTCCTTTCTTGCCCATATCAACATTCATACAATTCAACCATCTCTTCTTCAACCTACCTCTACCTTCATATCCACACTCGTATAGGTACAACTCACATTACTTTGATATTTCATATCAAAGTGTATCAATTTGTAGTTGTATACAAAAATACTAGCGGTCTACTGAGATAAACGAACAGACAGCAGTCCGCTGTAGAACAATTCATCGAAATACACTTATCTTATTTAATTTAACCACCTCTGTGGTCTAGTGGTTCGCCCACCGGTGTCAGATCCAAAGGTCCCAGGTTCGATCCCCAGGGGAATACAATATTTTGCTTGATTTGGTTGGTGGTAGGACTTTGTTTTTTTGTCCACCTTGATAGCTACCACCAAAACCACTTCTTAAATTTGTGTTCCGGCATTTAGTGGTAATATAGCTAGTTCCTTAGATTGTTGAGGATTCCGGGTGAAGTGCGCTTCCGCCTCCAGCATTATAGTAAATTGAAAACTCAGGCGAGATGAAGGCCAAGCATAACACTGTCGTACAATAAAAACAAATTCATCAAAATACACTTATCTTTAATTACCCTTGTTTCAGCCACACGATATCTACTCAATAATTAAGGAGCTCTTGAATTTACTTGACTTTTGTCTCTTTTGTCTCACTTTGATACTGTAAGAAAAACCTATTATATATATATATAGCATTGATTGTCATACCTCTCAGTAAAATACTACATGTGTACACCGAGTAACTAATTAATTCTTGCTTGATTTTATTGTTACTAACACCTAGTTATTAAGATTGCCAATTTACTTACATCAATAGGGATCTAAGTCTGAAATAAATATTTTTTATTTATTGTTGCTGAATCACGTGACACCTTGTCTCTGATGAACTTGGTAAACCGTATGATGACAGACTACGGGAGAAGAGTGGTCGCTATAGGTGGACCTTTACAGACCCTACTATTAATAACTAAAATACTACTATATAATAATTACACGACATTAATTTCTCTCAGCGCCATCTAGTCCCAAACAAAGCAAAGCTTGTAATATGGGAACTAGATTACGGATATTATACTTAGATACTTACTTTTTATTTTTTGGGTACATAGTTATCATAGATATCATAGATTTACAATCATGTCCCGATATCATTTAGGGCCGGAAATAATTTGATTGCATTTAGAAGTAGGTTGACTAAATTATTAGAAGAGAAAGCGTACTATAAGATTGATGAGTTTTGAATGACAAATTTTAATAACTTATATATTTATTGTAAATTTACCTTATTCTTTGACATGTACCTACCTTATTGTTATATTTCTAGTAATTATGTGATGTTTGTAAGCCATAATCGGTTGGGCTACGAGATGCTTAATTTTAAGATCATTTATTTACCTAGTTCTACAAACAAATTCATGTATAATTAGCGAATTAGCATAGCTATTCAGCGTGGCAATGCAGCCAGTGTCTTGGGCACGCTTCCGTCTGGTACTGGTCTGGAACAGTTGAGTTACCTATAGGCCGTTTGTAACGGTCCTTAGGTAATCTGACAGATTCCTTTGTACATAGTTAGTTTAATTGTAATTTTTATAATTTATAGAATACAACACTTAACATATGTGTTTTTTGTATTTGTTATGACAAACATCAATATTCATCACACGAATGTTTGTCCTGGGTGGGAATCGAACCCACAACCTACAGCGCAGAAGGCAGAGTTACTACCAAGTGAGGCAGTGATCCCAGGGTAGACCATTAGGAGGTCATCAGATCACATCATTACATCAACAGCCCATTAGTGTCCAGTGCTGGACAAATCCTCCTACAAACCTAGAGGAATTTGCCATAATCACCACGCTTGTCAGGCGGATTGGTGAAATAAAGCTGCTGTTGCCCTTCTTCTGGTGAGATCCCATAGTCGGCCTTTTAGACATCCATGGGTTGAGTTGAGTCGCATTTGTCCTGTGAACAGAACTAATGGGGAAAAAAAAACCAGTAGTTCTGCCGACAGAACTACTGAACAGAACAGGTGGGAATAGACGGGTTTTAGAATCCGTCTGTTCTCACCTACCGTAACCGCCACGCCACACAGTAATATCAATAAACAAGTGATCAAAACAATTAACTAAGTCTCAACCCGAAGAGCAATAATTTCCTTCTCAATCCAAATGACAGTACTTCCAACCCCTTTATAGGATAAAAGAGATTCGGCCGCTTCGTCTCTGTCCTCACAAATGACGCTGTACCTAGCCCGAAGCAGCGTTAAGGGATGAAATCTTATTCTGGATCTCTATTCTCATCGAAATACTCATTTAACACATTGTGGAGATGCGATAGTGTTGCTGATTGTCCGGATTTTAAATACCGCCGGCTCTTTCCCTTTCGCGATTATCTATTATCTTCAGCAAACGTTCGATATTATGTAATTAGAAATTTTTATTTCGCTTATTGATTCAGGCAATATTTTGGGGAAATCCATTGTTCGATATTAATTAAGAAAAAACAGAAAAATATTTTCGATATATGGAATTTTAATTTTGTTTTCGAAGTAAACAGAACAAATTAATGGAAAACCTTCTTGAGATTAATATGATCATTTAAAATTATAATTGTAACCCACTTATTTTTAATTAAAAATTAAGAATAATCAGTACATAATCTATGTATGATAATGAAATATATGAAATAACTGTAATCAGCTTTTTTGACCTAATTTACCAAAGTGACGCGATGTTCCAAATTCTTTTCATGTTTCATACTGGAACGGAATGTAATTTATCCGGCTATTTCGGTCATCACTATCTAAGCAATAGGAATAAAGGCTTATATCGCAGCATTTGTTCCCTTCCAGAAGATGAATTTCGGATGCGCGACGGTTTATCTTCCGTTAGCTTTTGTGACACACGGTCATTTAGTTACCCTTTTCCATGGACTAAGAGGAGTAGTAACAGTTTTCTTTTTGTTTCGTTTGTACGACGGGGAAATGCTTGGCCTTTATTTCACCTGGTTACAAGTTGAGAAAAGGCCGAAGGTGGAAGCACACTTCACCTGGGATCCTCAACAAAATGAGGAACTGGCTATCTTACCTCTAAATGTCGGAAAATATTTTAAATTTTTAATGTTTTTCAATGTTTAAATTGGCGACCAAATTAGGTAAGATGGTGGTAGCTAGCCTGTCGGCCTTAAGCAAAGTCCGACCACCAACCAATCCAAGTACAATATTGTACTTCCCCTGGGGATCGAACTTAAGACCTCTGGATCTGAAATCGGTGGGTCAAACCACTAGACCACAGAGGCGGTTAAAACGCAGCTTATGGACCTTTTCATCACGACATTCTTCGCAATCACTTTCCAGCGTCTGTATTTCTACTGTGTAATACCTTCAAATATTGATATAGTGTCAATAAGTAGATTAAGCTTGCTATATCGCAAATTTCTTCCTAGCTTGTGCAAGTTATGAAGTCAAGATCAAAAGATCAAAACATCAAAATCAAAATAAAAAATCTTACAAGCAATTTTTAACGGCTACGGTCACATTCGTAAAGCTTTTATTTGACTATCTCTATATTTGGTTAAACCCTTAGGTATAAGGATAAATATGAAATAATAAAGCCAAGTTGAGAACTTCAACCGTTTTGAAATATAAATTCTGAGAAAAAATGTACACCTGCAAGTTTCATGGAAGTTTTTGTTTAATGCTTATTTCTACGAATCCGACAGCTGTGACAAGATGTTTCTTGGATTATAGCAGACATTACTTGTGTATTTGTTACCTTATAAACCGTAGGTTTTGTTCATCTATAGATAATTCACTCTACTTCACTAAACACGCGAAAGTAACCTTAAAAACAATAAAACATTGTCTTTGTTTATTTTATATATTTTTTAAGTGAAAACTTCATTAGCGTTGAGCTATTTTTAGCAGCAAAAATTATGGGTCACCGACAAGTTAATGTGCCGTGTTACGCCAGACTGACGACCGGCGTGGTAAAACATATTTACAAATATTTTTTTTATAAAATTGTGTTCAAACATACTTTCTCAACATTATTGTTTATTGGCTTCAATTATCAGAACTAATATACTTGTTTTGTTTCCGTTTTAAAAAAAATTAAAAGAAATTAAAGATATCTTCAGTCGGTGGTACAATAATTATTCCCAAGCATATTATATATATTTATTCTAGGGTTTTATGGCAACTGTTCCAGACCAGTACCAGTCGGAAGCGCGCCCAAGACACGTGCGTGTGTATCGCATGGGTGTCGACGCAAGAGCGTCCCACACCAAAGGCCCACCCAAAGGTTTTCCTAAGGGACAAGAGTCATACCATCGGGCTTACCATTATCACGAAACAAACCATTGGTCTCGAGAATGGTTGCAAAGTTTCACTTCTGTCGCTAGTCCATGACTGCCGATTTTAAAATAATTTAACTTTAGCAAACCTCATAAAATTATGTGTTTCATCCGAGAATCGAACCCAGAGCTTTCGGATCAAGTGTCGTAGACGTGGGTCTACGACACTTGATCCGAAAGACACTATATCAATATTATTGACACTATATCAATATTCCGCAGGTGGTTGCCCGGGGTAGACCTTGGTCAATATACACGTACACACTATCCCTTTGTGTGGACAAAGGGATAGTGTGTACGTGTATATTGACCAAGGTCTACCCCGGGCAACCACCTGCGGAAACAGCACAAGTAGGTCGCTGAGTTACGATGGTGCACGATAGACCCTCTGGGTATGATTGCTCCATTGTAGGCCATATCCTTGCGTGTACAAACGCCTGTAAAAGTTTTAAAGGCAAGCTTACCCATCATGTAAAAAAGTTCCTAGGTCAAGGTGAAATAATAAAACCACAAATATCCGTCATAAAAACCATCAATTTATTTACACTTGCATCTTTTTACATATATACAAAAGTTAAACAGTATGTACATCAGAACCGAGATCGCGATATGAATATTAACTCTGATTAATAAATAAATTAGCAACATATTTGTGAAATAAAGTAAACAGGGTCCCTAAAATGGTCCATTATATGAATAGTAGCAATATTTACTCAAAGTCAGAATCACACAGTTCTTAAAATTAAGTATTTACTAAAAACTGCATAGGTTCGCCAGTTAACAATAAGCTTACATATTCAAAGATGTATTCAATATTAGTTGAGACTATGCCTATATAATTAAAAATATTAAAACTAACAGGAAAACATAAGTTTACTACACGATAGCATCCATTTCTATTTAATTTTATAATTTGGTAATTTTTTAAACTTTATCTCATGCCTGAAGTCAACATGTAATAAATTACAAAAAACATTTTTTGAGGAAGCATTTCATGGTTCCGAAAAAAATAACGCATTATCTTAAATACCAACAATTTTAATAGAAACAAAAAAGTTTAGTACTTCAGTTTAAATAAGGTTCTAAAATACGAATCCCGAATTTTAATTTCAACTGAATCGACACTCATTTCTTACATATTTTTCCCTGAGCCTTCGAAATAAACGTTGCCTAAGTACACGCTAGATCACATTTATGGGATGCGGGTTTTTTTAATTTATATTTTATTTTTACATTGTAAGTACCTAGTCCTTGACAGTAATTGTATTTGATGATTATAGGTAATTCAATTCAATTTCATAATATTCTAATGGAAATTCAGACAATAAAAATTACGAGTAAGTATAATTTCACTAAAACTAGCATCTGACATGGAGCAGTCACTGTTTTCATAAATAATGAAACAATATTCCAACGTCATAATAAAGACGCCACTTCTTTATTTATTTATTTTTCTAACTAAAGACGCTACAAGAGAAAACATTTTTCTCCTTTTTACCTTTTGCTTGTAAAAATAATTGCAATGTAACGCAGTTGCCTTCAGCCAACACGCGCATTTATGAACTAGAGAATAAATCACATAAAAATCTATTTTACCACCTCTTGTCGTTTTAAATTAGCCCAGGATTTGCGACAAATACCATTATTTATATGTTTCAGCATGTACGCTCTTAAGACAAACCGTTTTAAAAAAAAAAACATTAAAACCAAAATTTGTCAAAATTAAATTACGTCGAGAATTAACATGTCATATCTTAACAAATGCGCTACATTTTGCCAAAAATGTCATCTAACGCTGGAAAACTAAGTTAGATTACCTCTTTAACAGGCAACAATGAACAATAATAAAATTATCTTTTTCAAATTTTACATCAAACTATTTTTGTATCCATAGAAAATATCAAACAGAGATGGGAAAATAGATATTTTTACATATTTACAAATCCATTCAAAACATCTAAATATCAGTCTGCAGTGTAAACATTACCTAATTACATTGACTTTAAGGTATAAAATACTATGTTGGTTCGAGTTCATTATATAAAGGGGTCTTATCAGTTGGTGACGTGGCGAGAGCCGTCATCGGTAGTAAATCTTCGTCAAGCGCTAGTTGTGAGTACTGGGTTCTCGGGAATAAGGGGTATTTTCGACGTGTTTTTAGCTGTGGAAATAAAACATACATAGAATTCGAATCCCAAAACATTTATCACACATGCGAGACTCACAGCTCAGTTGATAGTAGCTCTGCCTTCTGTGTAGATTACAGGTTCATTTTTCACCCAGGACACACATTTTAGTAATGAATCTATAGGTTTGTTCTACAGAATACATTTGGGTGTTGTTTTGTATGAAAAGTATGTTTTTACAAAAAAAAGGTAAATAAGTATTTTATCCGTAAACTAGTTCTTATACAAGCTTTGATTAGTTTGGGGCTAGATGGCGCTGTGTGAAATGAATTTACTATACTCTCCTGTCCTGTAACACACTTATTGTTATGCAGCTATATATTTATTAACAGTAATATAATGTGCGATTTCCTAAACACTAGCTTTAATTGTCTTTTATATATTGAAAACATCTGCCCTCAGTACAACAGTTAAACATACATAGGTATCTAGAAATTATCAATAGATTATCTGTAAAATAACTAACAACCAGTCTCCCTAGAGATAAACATACTCTAAAAACCCGAACTCGAAAAAAATTCAAAATGTGTTAATCTTTTTTGTTTTTTTTTGAGTTGTACATACTTTCACTGCTACTCCAATGGCGAGCACCGCTAGTACAGTCGCGGCCACACCCCACGCCACAAGTAAATTCCTGTCCAGGTTGTCAACAGGAGCTTTAGGCTTCTCTACGTAGATGGACGGTGTAACTCCCGTTTTTATGTTTTCCGAGATACGACGCTTACCGGCAGATGACGTGTTTAGGCAGCCACCTTTATAGGGTACAGAAAATGTTACTTTAAAAATTTTTAACGCACAAACACATTTAAAGAGTAGTAGCGATCTTCTGTTGCCTACCTAGTAGGATTATTTGAAAAAAGCGATCTTCTGTTGGTCGCTATTTTCAAATAATCCTATATCTCATGTTTTTTTTTATTGTACTACGGGGAAGCGCTTGGCCTTCATATCTCCTGGTAACAAGTTGAGATAAGGCCGAAGGTGGAGGCGCACTTCACCCGGAATCCTCAAAAAACTGAGGAACTGGCCATCTTTCTCTTTAGCCATGAAATCCTCTCCATCCAAAGGTTGTCTGGAAGAAATCGCTTCTTAGCGATAAGACCGCCCATTGTACTTTTATTTTTAAGTTATCCAGTTTTCATTTCTAAGGTGTGCAATAAAGTATTTTTCATTCATTCATTCATTCATCTTATACCTCTAAATGCCGGAACACAACTTTTTTTTAAGAATTGTTACTATCGCGAATGTGATCATGAAACTCACATTACATTACAGTTCCTTGAAAGAGCTCGCCTGGGGAAGTACTACTCAAGTTTAAAGGTTTTTTTTTTAATTGTATGACGAGGAAGCGCTTGGCCTTCATTTCTCCTGGTTAGGCACAAGTTAAGATAAGGCAAAAGGTGGAAACGCCCGTCACCTGGAATCCTCAACAAACGGAGGAACTGGCTATACCTCTAAATGCCGGAACACAATATTTTTATTAGAATGTTATGGCGACAGAGTTAGGTAAGATGGTGGTAGCTAGACAGGCGGACAAAGTCCTACCACCAACCAAACCAAGCACAATATTCGTACTCCCCTGGGGACCCGAGACCTCAGGATCTGACGTCGGTGGGCGAAACACTAGACCACAGAGGCGGTTAAAATATAAGGGTATGGTGAAATAATGGGCACACATCAGCAGCCTATTAGTGTCCACTGCTGGACAGAGCCTCTCCGAAGCTCGAGAGTTATTGCCATAATCACCTAGCGTGGCAGGCAGTATCGCAGTAGTTATGTACATAATAGAAGAAGGGAGCTGCAGTCCTTCTTCTGGTATGTTGGTAGTTAGCTAAGGCTGAGTTGGAGGGTTCGATTCTTAAGCCGCGACCGCCACGGCAAAACAAGAATACAAATCACAAAACAAGGAAAAAAAAATTAGATATAAATTAAAAATTAATGCAAATATGTTCCTCACCCATATTCTTATCACAATGGCAGCAGTCGGTTGTTCGGTTGGTACCTAACATATAAGATACCACGCTTTCAGTGCAGCACGGCATACATTTGTGGTTTATTCTGTAAAAAAACTCATATATACATAACTTAATTAAATATATTAAGTCATTTACGTCAATTGAGAACTGTATCTGTCGACGATATTATGACCAAATCGAAATCGAATACAATATAATTATCGCTCGTAGAGGGTCTACGGTGCGGCCTACGCCGTAGACACAACACTACGAGATTTTCATTAAATTAGTTTTCTGCGAAAGGGACAGGACAAATGAAGGTCTCTTGGGCAGCTTATTAATGTTCACAGTAAAACAGAGCTCCATTAACAATTGGAGGTTTGCAAAGGTGTCAGATAATGCACACAAAGATGTTGCTGCCCTCCTTTAATTGAAAACTTCAGTCGGCTTTAAATACTATTTCTAATGGAGGGGTCGCTTTCTAAGCAGAAACTGCTATGGCAGTCTACAAGATACGCTAAATAACCCCTCTAGGAAACCGACGTGAGTCTATACTCAACCCTGATTCCTAGGTCCTGTCTTCTTTTCATCATCGCACTGCTCGCTATCGACAAATATTCCAACCCCGCACTTTGGAGACTATGAGTTCAAGAGAGATGAGGGTTAGTGATGCGCGATTATAGACGCTTACCATCAGGTAGGATGTATGCCTATTTGCCACTTTAGTAGTATAAAATAAAAAACAAGTTATAAAAACACACAATAGAAGTAGAAGTGCTAGCAAACATTATGAATTATCTTGCTCACTTTACGGCGTTAAAGAGAAAGTGAGAAAGTGGCTCCTCACCCTTGATTATGATGATAAAGAGAGACTTTTAGCAATCCTGACGTGAATCCCAATAACTTTGCTCTTTGTTTCCCATCCGTGTTCCTTACTCCTACTTATCCAAATAACGCATGCACACTCTAATATACACACACACACCCCTTTTCACTGTCATACTCAGTAATTCTGTTTTTTGTTTTTAATTTAATTTGGTTTTGCCCTGTTAGTAGCACAAGTCTTTTGGTAATTCCTTAAATAGACTCCCGCGGCACAGGCTAGCCCTAGTGTGGGGTCCTCTGGTAATTTTATAATTGATTTAAACTTATTGGCAGTAAATTAATTTGTATTTGAATTTTAATTTGAAAGTAACTTTTGTATTACAGGAACACCTTTTAATTATCTCTTTTTGTCACACAAAAAGGTTGCGGATCAGAATTTCAAAAACGTCCCATAAAAAGTTTCACTTCAAAAATAAACTAGCTCTTACCTATCTAATCGTAACGGATAAGCACAGGTGACACAACCAGTCACTTCAGGTCCAGAACAAGAGCGACACGAGTCGTGGCAAGGCTTGCAGCTCCTCGACCTCGGTTCGTAGTACTGGGAGCTAAGGCACTCGACACACAGGCCGTCTTCGAGGCTGAAGTGAGGGGGGCATGACGTACACTTCTGTGGACCGGCGCCTGCACAGTCTTGGCAGTAGTGGTGGCAGCGGCGGCAGCTTTCCTGCAAATAATCGATCAGCTAATCCCTAGAGCAGACGGAGAGAACTGCGAAGTACATCTTCAACAACGTACGTGGGAAAAAAACACGTTGCAAGGAAAATGTTGAGTATGATTGTGGAAGTCTATAGGAGTTAAGGAAGACTGCAAAAGAGATTTAATTTAATTTAAATTTAATAGATTACGTAAAAGAAGATATGCGTGTGTGAGGAGTGGATGAAGGGAAGCACATGTGGTGTTGACTGGGCCTATTGGGATAAGACTGAAAGAGATTATGATGATCACACGATCGACTAACACAAGCTAAAACATTTAGTAACTGTTAGAGGATCTTTCAATTTTTTGTCATGTTGCGTTAAAGCTGTGCAAGATTAGTCCAGTATATCTCAAACAAAACGACCTGCTTAATGTTTATAAATAAATATAAATAAATATAACAGGACATTCATTTTACACAGCGCCATCTAGCCCCAAACTAAGCATAGCTTGTAATATGGGAACTAGATTACGGATAAAATACTTAAATACTTTTTGTAAATACATACGCACTATATGATACAACACCCAAACACAGAACAAACATCTATATTCATCACACAAATGTTTGTCCTGGGTGGGAATCGAACCCACAGCCTACAGCGCCGAAGAATGTGGATTATATATTCAATAAACTTAGATATCATAAGCACTAACCTTCCAAGGAAAGAAATTCTGCGGACATTCCGGCTTGCACTCGCCAGCTGCCAGCCGCCAGTTCGGCGGGCACGAAGCGCACTGATCTCTCCTGGGGCCCGTGCACGTTTCGCACGACAGATAGCACTTGGAGCAGGTCCCCTCGTCACCGTAGTACCCTGGAGCGCACGTGGACCGACACGTGCCGGACTGGAGCCTCAACGCACCGGCACACGCGGTGCAATTCAGACGAGACACGCAACTCACGCAAGTATGGAGACAGCGAGAGCATTTGCCTGCGGTTTGGTAGTAGCCCAGTGAACATTCAGCCACACACCTGATGGAACATTTTCTTGTTATAATTTATTTATTTTAGGAAAACTTACAGCTAAACATACATAGTAGTCAATTAAATAGTGTATGTAGCCATAGATGCTACATGCAAGAAGGCCAATTAAAAATTTCCACATATAGATAAATGAAGTGAATTTGTAATAAAATAAACAGACAGTAGACGACAGATATAAAAGAATAAGTTATACTAATGAAAATAAAAACAATAAATTAAAGTATGCACATACATAAAAAACACACACAACACAGATGGGCCTCTAATCTTATGCGTTAAAGTATCTATTTCATATTTCATTTTGCGAAACATGGGTTAATTGCAGATTAGATCTAGCCATGTCCAGCCTTTCGGCGTGCAGTTTAAATAATTGTCATCAAATAAATGGTAAAAATCAATATTATACAGAAGAATAAATATCACAAGCTAACATGAACCGTGTTAATGAAAGTCACAGAAAACTTACAGCTAAGTACACAAAGCATGATTAGCTATTACAAAATTTAAATAATTAACATAAAATTACTAAAGGTACGAACTGCGGGTTCAAATCCCGTCGCGGTTTGTGAATTTTTGTGTCATTATAACATTGTCAACATTTAGAATAGTAGTAATGTATTGTAAACATTTAGAATAGTTATTATGGCGACAGACTTAAAAATAATAAAGTTCCAAAATTGATATAAATTGTAATGAATAATGTGTTTAATATCGAATAAAATTTCGTAAAAACCATTCTAGCAGTAAACAAGGCTACATAGTCACCTGGAGCCCTGTAATAGCAGCGGGTTTGGACAAGACAAACAGTCCCACTCGTTCGTTCCGCTACATTTCTCACAAGTTGAATGGCAGTTCTTACACCGACCGCCTTCGTGGTATTCGCCTGTAAAACAAACCATACATTACTCACGAAAATCAGAAAACCCATATTGTACACTGCTGGATAGAACATTCAAGGGTTTTGACATCACACGAAGCAGAGAGATTGATGATGATAGTAAAGTTACACATAAGTAAAAACCTCTTTTACTTGAAAAAAAATACATTTTAAAACAGATCGATCGATCAATTTAATTAAATGGTCTAACCACGTGAACACAGCTTATTGGATACTGATCAAAAGCTAGTGGCAGGTAAAATAATGAATTCATAAAAACATATCTAGTTTCACCACGATTAAACGCAAAACAAAGTATGGGAAGTCCCTCCCACTCAATGGACCGACGACATTGTGGCGGTCGCGAAAAATCAGTGGATGGTGGTGGCTATAGACAATTATTAACGTCGTTTAAGAGAGTATGTTCAGCAGTAGATGTATTTAGGCTGAATTTATGATATTGACGAATAATTGCGATTTGAATATTGTTCGGTCCTATCACAATTCAAATGCTGACTAACAGTACCCAAAACTTTATTCGAGAACCACAGCATAGATCTAAGCCCATTTTACATATCACTCCAATACGGTTCACATTTCATAAAACGAAACAGCTGTAAAATACGGGAGCCAAGAAACTACTAACTTGTATCGCATTTTTCATTCCCATCTGGCAAACACTTGCTCTTAGCCAGAATCCAATTCTTTTTGCAGACCGAGCAAGCGCCATACGGACAGACCAAACAACCTATAGGGCACCTAAAAAACATGAAAAAACATTACGTAAAAATATTTTTCCACAATACATTATCATAATGAATACTGATAAATTAAAACACATGTCCTCCATGATTTTGAGATCATAATTTACGATCTTTAAAAAATAATACGGGAACTATAGCCCAATGCAATAGTAAAAACTTGCCAGCATATTTTTTGAGATTAAATAATGTATAGATTATCATTTTTACCAAAAAATGATAATCCACTTATTAAAAGCCACTTGACTTTTTGAGGTCGAAATATCAACATGTACATTTTACGGTTTTAAATAAATGAAATGACATTTTGACCTTAAAAACCTCACGTGACTTTTCTATGGTTAAAATCATCCAATACATTAATTGCTGACAGCATCTATTAAATTAATAAATAAATATTCCAGGTCAGTTATTTCACACAGCATAGTAAAGCTGTAGCCGCTAACTTAGTAAACCTAAGTAATAATTACAGGACAGGACATTACAGGACAGGACATTAATTTCACACAGCGCCATCTAGTCCCAAACTAAGCATAGCTTGTAATATGGGAACTAGATTACGGATAGAATACATAAATACTTTTTTTTTTTTTGTAAATACATACTTATCATACAATACAACACCCAAACACAGAACAAACATCTACATTCATCACATAAATGTTTGTCCTGGGTGGGAATCGAACCCACAACCTACAGCACAGAAGGCAGAGCTACTACCAACTGAGCTGTGAGGCTTGTTTAAAATGTAGTAATGGATATAATGTTGTAATTTTTTTTACAAATACAACACCCAAACATAGAACAAACATACTTTTGTTCCGGGTGGGAATTGAACTCCATTCTACGGCGCAGAAGGCAGAAATACTGGAAACTGAGCTGTGCATAGCTTTTTGAAGAGCTTGTTGCGAGTGATGTTGCTTGTATTCGAAAGTATCTATTTGGCAAATTTGGAAATCAATATGGCAAAAAGAACTTCTACTTAATTGTAGCAGTGCTACAATGATGAATACAAGATAAAGCATACCATACTATGAATCTACAGATTTCGATTCCAGATTCAAATGGTGCATATTGATTTTAAACGAACAATCTCAAACAAGCTGTAAGTAAACGTTCCAATACAAGCTCAACAACACAACTATGTTGACATAGTAAATAGTAACATAAGCAGATTCAAGGCATAATCGTGTATCAAAACCCGTATGTGGCGTTGAATAATGCGAAGATATTATAATAACAATAACACTCACGTCAAGCATTCCCTTCTTTGTGTATCTGCGTAATGCCCTGTGGGGCATTTAGCGAGGCAGCGGCTGTTGTGAGCGAAATCACCGACATTACACGATACACATTCAGTTGCGTTGGGGCCGCGACAGGAATCGCACGTTTCATGACACTTCATGCAGCCGAAGTCATCTCGCTGATAAGTGCCCGGAGGGCAAGTTGCCAAACATGACCCATTATATAAAACGTATCTATGGGCGCAGGACGAGCACATATCAGCCTTCTCGGTACATGTTTCGCAATGCTCAGCGCAAGGGAAGCAAGAATACGCGTCCGGGTCCTCATAGTAACCGTCTGGGCATTGTTGCAGACAAACTGCTAAATCGACCACGAGCAGGTGAGCTGGAGCGCATGTAAGACAAGAGTCCTGCCCCGCCCCGGCACATGTTTCGCAAGACTCATGGCAAGGCCAACACACTCCGCCCTGATTCACAAAACTCCTCGGAGGGCAACGTGATACGCACGAATTATCCAGCCGATAATGTTTGCAAGCTACGCACTGAGTCGGCCCTTTTCCGTAACAGCCTTGGGAATCGCACTCGGGGTCGCACAATCGCTGTACTTGCTTGTCGTTCGCGTCTGCTAAAACATTTTTCCGCTGCGCTGAAGGAATGTTTTTGGGGTAACTGTGTTGGTCCGAAACACCGAGCTCGATTTCGTTGAGGAACTGAGAGTATTCGGACGCGTCGTAAACATCGTTGATGAGATAAGAGTTTTTATCTTGATAGACGTTTTTCGTGTTGTAATATCCTTTGCTGCGTAGTCTCACGGGGTCAATGGCGGTGCCGTAGAATATCAACTGCCATTTCTGTAATATTCCAGGCTGTGTAGCTCGATTGCTGCCGGCGTTAAATATCTGAAGGGTCCATCGGCCCTCTGCGTTCTCGCCCCAAAAATGCACGCTCAGAAACGGCCAATCGGTGAAACTGGAACTAGTCGCGTCGTGTGTTCTCTCCAACAAAAGAGTGGATGTGGTACCCATTGGCGACGTTAGCAATATCCGTAAATTCCCTCTAGGGAAAAAGCTAAGTGAAATTTTACATTGAACGTGTTCCAAAAACCTGACCTCATTTGCCGTGCCGCTGCACCCATTCACGTCCATGTGGACGGAAATAGTGTACCCGAGGGATGTTTCAATGGACTTGTCCTCGTTTATCTCGTGGGATTTACAGATGTGTTGCGGTGGCGTCTGCGTCCATTGCTCTGCTAAGGTGACCATCTCAGCAGCGTCCATCAACCCGTAGCCGAACTTATGGCTGACTTTTCTTTTGACGCCGTTAACTATCCACCCTCCTTCTTTCTCCAATGGCGCGGATCTCGATGTTATAACGATGAGATGTTGGATGTCTCTCCAGGTGAGAAGTGGGTTTGCTTCTAAAGCTAGCGCGCAGATCCCAGCCGCTATCGGAGCGGACGCTGAAGTTCCTGTGTGTTCCAATGTACAAATATGCGAAGGCCTTAAGCGCAGATCCATGTCAACAGTGGCTACGCTTTTATCTTTACCGGGAGTACCAGAACTATAGGTAGTGGCTATTGTTGATGAACATTCCTCCAAGTACCAAGGCTTCAGCCCCTTTTGTGTAGCACTTGATATAGAAATCGTAAAAATGCTATTTGCATAACCATCGCAGTTGCAGGAATCTGTGTGCTTGCCGCCGTTCCCCGATGCCCATATGAAAATAGAGCCTTTTCCCCCTCTTCCGTTCGTAACTCCGTTGATAAACGCTCTAGAACAATAGTTTTTAATGAGCTTTGGAACTAGAAATCTACCTTTAATGTCTATGAGTATTCAGCCCGCAGTTCTATTGAATTGGAAACTGCCTTCTAAAGAAGGAAGTCACATTGTGCTTTTGTCAATGCCTGCGGCTATCCAAAGTTTATTAAGGCCTAAGGAAGCAAATTAAATCAACTTTAGCAGGTCAATGAGTAAGAAAACAAGGTTTACCAATTAAATGCTAGTCAATCGACGACTGTCTGCTCCCAGAGAATCTATTATGTACGGCTTAAGGTAGGCCCAAGGATTATAACTGTAGAATTGAGAAACATTACAGGCGGTCCATTCAGTTCAACCAAAGCTAGAGTAAATGAAACCAAATAGCTTTGTGTTGTGTTGAACATTAGGTTTGGACGTGCCTCCGACTAATTCCGTAAAAATAATACGTAGGTACTCAAAAACAAATAAAAACCTTTTTCCTCGTTCGTAACTGAACAAGAAATGAACCTATCTTGCTTTGAAACAAGGCTTAAAATATTTTTTTAAGATGATTCAATTAATTACTATAAATCTTCTAAATTATAATAAGGTACGTCTTGAAAATATATTACACTAGCGGCATAACCCTCGTGGTACTCAGGTAAGGAAATTCATTCTGCAGTAAGAGTTGTACAAGCAAACAAATAAACAGAGTTTGATTTCAGTGCGGTCAAATATCAGAAAAACATAAAAAAATATTAAAATAAATGTGACCGAATTTGAGAAAATTTTCAAGCAATCTTAAATTAACAGAACGGGTGATCCTGCAAAGTTTTTTATATCGGATCAACAGAATTGTTATTATTTAATTATTTGACCACTTTGCGCAAGTTTAACTGCATGGGATCAGCTAGTTCTAATTAACTTACTTTTTAGCCAAAGGCCCTGGTCCATCCACAGTTTTCCCATCGTCGTCCGGCCCCCAGGATGCACTATAGATATCTATATGGTGCATATTAAACCCTAGAGCTTGAGCTTCCACCGCATCATTGACATTCCCATCCAGCATTCTAATACCACCTATGCTTGCGTTGTAAGCTATACCAACGCCACAAAACCTGTAAAAGTATAGGTGTATTACGACGAGCTGGCACGTAGAAAACATTCATACATTTTGCTTCTTGTTGTTGAGTGACTGTGAGTAAACGCGTTTTAGTTATATTGTTTATGATAAAATTGTATTTTTTAAACACTCTGTACGATTAAATATCATTGGTATGAGTGTTGTAACGGTCCAGCTTTGGATAACCTACCTATAAAGTGTTTATCCATTGCTAATCGATTTTTATTTGTAATATAGGTTTATAAGTGATTTAATAGGCCAAGCGTTGTACCATCAGCTAACTAGAAAATAGCAAGTTAAGATGTGGTCTAAGATGGAGCACTGGACTTTAAGACTTCTGGTTTATAAGTTAATAAGTTTTATGGCATGGCCATGCTATATAAAAAAAATAACTCGGACGACATACATAGTACCTAAATAAGTAACAAAGTTATATAAGTATTAGGGGGATTCCTATGTAAGAAACATGTATATGCCCTATAAAGCCTTTATTCTATTGCCTATAGAATAAAGGCTTTATAGGGTTGCGTGCACGAGAAGTACCGATGACAGGACCCAATTACTAAGCCGACGCTGTCTGTCTGTCCAACTTAAAAGCACTCTACCTTTTGATTCGAAATAGGTAGCATATTGTAATATTCAGATAGAACGTGTAATTAGGGCAGATTACCTGACAAATTAAAAAATTAAAAGAGATTCCATAGAAACGTACTTTTTTAAAAGATAAAATTTGGTTTCAGCCAGTATAGTATATACCATGTGCATATGCACTGCATTGCGCCCATCAAGAAAAAGTTTTTAAGCCCGTTTGCCCGTAATTTCACCAGCAACCAGACCCTTACAACTTGAACAGCAATGATGCTTGGCGGGCCAGCTCTTTCACATGAAACTCTACTACTCATAATGAAATGAACATGTATATAAACGTGTTTATTTACTCATTATATGCTGTAGCTGCGATTTCCCCGGCACACCTCGTCCCGTGCTTATTGTCGCCGTCGTCTTGCGGCGTCGGATCCGTGTCGTTACCGTTGATGTCTGTTGAAGCGGTGGGGTCCTACAAAACATTTTTACAATCAACGATTAGAGTTCACGAAGTTGGTGAATGAATTTATGGAAATTGTTTATAGGAAAATCAGTTTACAGAACGATAGATAGTTATAGGAGCTAACAATACTACAATGGACGGTCTTGATCACTTGAAAGCGATCATGCAGAAAATCGTATCATGGGGAGGATAGTAGATTATTAGAGGCACTGGCATGACGGAACATAGCAAACTTGGCGCAGGAATTTACTTTGACTTTTTTTTTCTTAAATTAGAGCTGCTATTTATTTGAAAACATTGTTAGTGGCGTCATAAGTCTAGAACGGATAATTCGATTTTGATTAAATTTAAATATTAAGGAGATTACATAATTAAAATTGATTGTCGTGGGGGATTTTTGACGACTGGGGTAGTGAGATTTAAACCTTAAATTTAATTTAGAGACTTTAATCCACGACTACCACGGCAACTATTTGAGAACAAAAACATTTTGCGTAAAACAGATAGGTATTCCTTTACCAATTTTGGTATACCTTTTCATATTAGTAAGGGGTAACTTATTAATTTATTGTACTCTGCCCACGTACTTTGACATACGGTCAGTGTAATGGTAATTTGTTCTCATTCCGGCTTTGTATAAAATGGAAGTTAGTATTGTTAGAGAACCTCGAACAAACAGATAAATAAAGAAAGATTAAGAAAAACTGTGCACAGAAAAGGTGTTATGCAAGCACACTTTATCATAGAGTAAATAGCTCTCTTTTTGTATGATAATCTTTTAAATAATTCTATATCAAAATAACTTAACCACCTCCGTGGTGTTGTGGTTCTCCCAGCTGTGTCAAATCCAGAGGTCCGGACGGACCAAAGGCCTACCACCAGCCAAACCAAGCACAATATTGTACTCCCCCCGAGGATCGAACGCGGGACCTCTGGATCTGACAGAGGCTCTGTCGCCATAACAACAATTATTTAATTGTTGTGTTGAATAAAAAAAATCTCAGTATCTTATACTAGCATCGCATGACAATATATGCCACTATTTTTGCAGTGTAGTAAAGCGTGCGATATCCTGTTCTTTTTTATGTAAGTAAGGTATATATAGAATGATACAAACCTGGAGGCCTACTACGACGGAGACTCCCGTATTTATTACCGTAGTTAGGCCTCTGATACGTATCATTCTGTAGCACATTTATGGAGTGTTTATATAGCATGTGTTCTCAGTCGCCTGACGCTAAGCTGTAATAATGGCGGACGTAAAACATGCGATCGCAATTACACAAACACCTGGAAGTAACGTTTATCAACGTAACGGGCTTTTAATTGTATTTTCTTGCTATTTACGTAGTACGTTGGAGTAACCTATCCACTCGGTTCGCAGAAAACGTTATTAAAAATAATTTGAGCCGACTTCTCTATAAACTTGAAAATATATGAGGTCCAAGTTATTTTTTTTTATTGGTAGCCAAACAAAGAGAGAGAAAATAACTACCAACGTTATGTAGGTGTAATGGATCATAATAAAAACTAGCCCGAGGTTCTTGCCTTTCTCCTTGTGTGCTGGTCGCGATTCCGAACCGAAGTAGATTTGATGTTTCAAAGTGATCCTAAAAAATCTTACTGAATAAAAATATTTGACTTTGACTATGGTGATTCGGTGTTCAATAACAAAAGGAAATTCAGGGTAAAAATTTTAATTTCTTTTTTTTTGATCCAGCATCAACATCGCCCTGTGTTACTGTAGAAAAATTAGAAAAACAGCTTTTTCCCCTTCGAGGATTAATCTCTGATCACTGGTTTTAGCGAGTACCACTTCTTATACGTAAGAAGCACGTCCAAAATACGTTCAGCACATGCTTACAGGATGCAAGTATCTGGTATTCAATACGTGATAAGTCGCAAGCCCATCGCTGATTAGCGGAATTAGCCAGTGACAAATGCCGTTCGGATATTTGTTTCTAAGAACATGGCGGTTTCCTCACGATGTGGCCTTCACCGTCGGACAAAGAAAAGAAAGCAAACCTTGTAACGTACAAAACTACAGAGAATATGAACCGATATAACCATATTCCTTATTTTGTGAATGTATAGCTACCTACTGACTTTTAATAGAATATAACACCCGAACATAGAACAAACATCTCTGATTCATTCTCATCAGACAAATGTTTGTGTATCAGAAAAAACCTACGCATAAGGCAACCAACTTTAGTTGTACCCAACGGAACTTTCATTTACAATAAATGATGACATTAAAAATAAATCTTGAGGCTTTGAATATTAACACTTTTCCCTAAAAATCGGTAAATACATCGCAAACTTACATAATTTTGTATGAGATCCGGATGATTTGGTTGCAGTCCGTCGTCCAAAATAGTAATAACTACTCCCTTCCCTGTGTAGCCTTTCTGCCAGGCGTACCCCACATTCATGTCCAGACCATCTGCCGCGCCGCCATTCTGCGAAACATGGAGATTTTAAAGGTAACCAACAGGGAAACAGCCCCTTGTGAAAGGGCTCGTCCGGGGAAGTACTACCACCATACGTATTTCAACCACCAAGCAGCATTGATGTGTTGCCGGTGAAATTACGGGCACGGGAGGCTTAACACCTTTATGCCTCAAGTAGACGGGCGCAATGCAATGCCGTGTAGGCTATGTTATTTGAGGATTTGACTTACGCAGTATGCCATTGTTATAGACAAGAGTGCATTTAAAATCAGGTGGATTACTTGCTTGTTCCGTCTCCTAGTTGTATAATATATAATTACTATAGTAAACATTCATCATTCTCCTGCCCTAATCGGCACAACATGTTCTTCCACTCACTCCTATCAACCGCCAACCCTGCATCTACACCTTTCATACCCATGTCCTCTTTCACACAATCCATCCATTTCTTTTTCGGCCTTCCCTTGCTCGAATTTCCAACCACGCTCATATTCCCTAATGATCGAATGACTATCATCCCTCCTCATTACATGCTCATACCATGCCAACCTCCTCATATTTTTTACAACTAGCGCCACTTTCAAACTTCCTCCTATAAACTCATTTCTTATCCTATCTAACCTTGTCACATCCATCTTAATATTCGCATCTCAGTTACACGCTCTTTCGTCTCATTCGTCTTTCTTCTTCATACCCCAATACTCTGATCCTTGCATGACAGGCCTGATTATACATGATTCTATACACATTACATATACAGATTGCTTGCTGAACCTCGATACCAAACGGTGGCGCGTGTTCAGCCTCTCGCACCCTACGCTCCCCTATCGGTACCTACCACCCGGCTGGATGCACATTACACATTTTGATATGTCTGTAGAAGGCAACCATGATGAGAGAGTAAATACTGCTTTGAGTAAAATACTGTGACATCTGTCACTCTGGAACTCTGGAACAGTTGAGTTATTTAGACTGTTGGTAACGGTCGTTAGGTAACACGACTGACCCAAGGACTCCTGGAGGCTCAAATAAATTAGGGCTGTCGAGACCACTATATTTGCACCTTTTGTGATTCTTGACTGAATCAGCCACCGCACAAACTCTAAGGTTCCAGACAGTCCAGTACCTACAATACCTATTTAGGTAAGCACAATAACTCAAATAACATGATTATAATATTATTTCCATTGAAATGTTCCACAGTCACGAATTAAAACACGATTTAGATCCTGAACTATTGAATTAGTAATTCAACTTGAGAGTTCTTTGAATAAATTTCACTCCGAAGAGAAAAGCTTGGATAATCTTTTACAATATAAATGTACGTGATGATAGAACTGAAACCAATTAAAAAAATATTTTTAAAGAACCGTGATGAGGAGACTTGGGAGACTTTTGAAATATAGGTTTTATAAAAAAACAGTTGATATTTTATATGAATATATTGATCTAGTGAGCGAAGGGATCGAGATGTCCCAGTTAAGAATGGAAATCCGGTTCTGTATGCATGTATGTGGCAATGTTTGTGACGGCGTTACTTTCGAATGGATGATCCGATTAGAATTTAATTTAATGTTACTAACATTAATATAAATTAATTGTCGCGGGGAATTATCTTATACTGGGGTTATTTTGAAAGCCTATATATTACAACCATATCTTTATATATGAAAATATAATAAATTCACTGGTACTGGTCTGGAATAGTTGAGTCTCCTATAGTCCGTTTGTTACGGTTCTTAGGTAATCCGACTGCTTCATAGTTAGTTGAATTGTACATTTTTTTATGTTTGTTAATTATTATTCAATTTACTGGTAAAGTAAAACATCATAAACAGATACATATCGTAAGTATACTTTTTCAAAATTTTAGAGATTCCCTTCGACGCATAGTTTTCCCTAGTTATTAGTTTGAATTTCACTTCTATCCTTCATTTATCCCCTATTATTGGATCGGATATTACTTGACTGATATAAGTAACTGATAAATGTTAACCTATAGTTGGAATACTATTTCAAAGTTTGTGTTTCCCTTTTACACACTGTTATCCCTAGTTATTAGTTTGAGTTCCACTTCTATCCTTCTGTTATCCCCTAGTATTAGTTCAGATATACTTGTCTGATATAGGTCGTTACCCCGCAATTCTCCACCCAAGTTACTACGACCAGCTAAGTTATTCGTACCATCTGGTCATATTTCAACTTTTGTATACTTAGCAAAGTTTAAAGGTACAAGTGAAATTTTGATTAGGAATGGTCTATTAAATAGGTCTTACATAATACGAATCGCAACAAACATTCATCAACATTATCAATATCTATACTATTGGACAGGGTACTCGAAACTGAAGGGTTTTACCGTTATCATCACGCTTGGCAGACTGGTGATCGCAGTCGAGGTATGGAATAATATTACATGATACATAGTGGGAGTCTGCTTATCATACGGAAATGCAAAAAATCTATGAGGCAATGTCCCTCGAAACGCGAATAGTAGGTACCTTAGTGAGGACTTGGAGCCATGCTTCACGTTTTAAATAGAAGAAAAATTAACTCTAATTAACAAGAGTGGCAATAGGCATTTATGCAGAACTACCTTTGCCCGCGGTTTCGCTAGTTTGGTATATGAATAAAAGTAGCCTTATTGTTTCCCATGTTCAGCCGTTTACTCACGACAAGGTTAGAAACAAACAGATTTACGAGTATTTAGTGGCATTGATGGCATTATATACCCTGTTATATATTATCTTACCTTTGTATGCGACTCAATCATTATAATTTCAGTGACATATATCCTTTGCTGAATATAGGCCTCCCAAATCGAGACCGCAAATAGCGACTTAAGCCGCCTCCATCGACTCCTCGCGACCACCACAATGTTGTCCCATTCAATAGCCAATATTTTTGTGGAATTTATATTAACGGTATGGTTAGAAATCAGCTGTTTTATATAATTGATCAGCAATAAAGATATTATAAAAAGTTTCTTTGACAGCAGTAGGTTGTTTGGTTTCTTTGTGCACCCAGAAACAGCATGCTCTTTTATTGCCTTTTGTTTGCCGACAAAATACATACCATACATTGACAAATACATTTGCAGACCAAAATCTCTTTGATTAGCTGACCATTGCCTTGTTTTGATAGGATTTTGTGAGTGGTGAACGATACAAATTATCTTTTATTTTTATGCAACTTGGAGACGAAACCAGCAAGCAGCTTACGTCAGCTATGAAAGCAGCCTGCTCTTAAAACCGGAACACAGCAGTACTGCTTGGTGGCCGATAAAGGTAAGATGGTAGTACTTCCCCGGACGAACCATTCATAATGGTTCTCTTTCTACTTATAACTTCCCACACTCCGTTTCGCGTTTATATGCGACTACTAAGTAAAATAGTGAAATGATTGCACGTACCACACTTACCAGATACCACTGCTCTATGAACAGAGGATCGGGGAAGGCTGGCATCTCGGTCTGCCTCCTCACGTAATGATTGCTTTCGTAGTCTCTCTTCGTTCTGCGCAACTCTCTCTGCTGCATCGCCCATTTTACCTGGGGAGAAAATACTGTCATTATCACGGTCAATTCAGCTGGACATTTGGAAATTGGGAACTAGCTGCAACCGTCCGTATTTCCAGTTATTTAAAGGTTGCCTTTAAAAGGAGAGTTAATATGATTTTTCCCTTTGGTTCATTTTCGTAACCGAGGTTTCATAACCAGCTACAAAAATGGAATTTTACTATTCCTTTCATAACCGTTTCGTAGCTTGTTACGAAACTCAGCTACGAAAGTGGAAAAATATTTCTTATTCAATAACCGGTTACGAAAGAAAGAGTAAAATGCCATTTTGGTAGCTGGTCATGAAATCTCGGTTACAAAAATGGACCAAAGGGTCTTTTCTGGGAATTATCCTTGTCTAGGTCAAGCTCGAGTTTAAGAGCTGACCCTTAGTATATTTATATATACATATGTGACAAAGATAGTAAATCGTAGATGAAGCAATAACAGGTAATCATATTTTTGAATTTCAAGTGATTTCATTTAGTCACAAAATGATCAGCCCTCAAGCTGAGAATGGATATGACATAAAAATTCGAAATCTGTCAGGACCCTCTTGCTCAATTGGTTAGAGCGCCGGCTTGAGGAAAGATGCGGGTTCGAGTCCCATCGCGTGTTGTTAATTTTTGTGGCATTATAACGTTTGTACCTATAGCTCATAATAATTGCCTATGAAATAGCTTTTTGGTACATAAAAGTTAGGAGTGCAGTGGCAATTTATGGAAATTCAAACTCTTCAAAGGAATTTTGTGCTGCCTTTCGGGTATTGTATTTTTTTCCTGCCAAGTAGTAGTCTAAATATAAGAAGAAAACCTATGATTGTAAGGTCTCTTAGCTTTTTTGTACAAAACGACAATTTCATATTATGTAAATACCTTTTGGTAATAAACCTGACAAAAACTTGTTTCAGTTTGGGCACAGATAATAAAATGCTGATTGGGTACACGACCTACGTACGTACATAAACAGGTAAGCGCAGAGAATCATCTTACTTCTCGTACAAACAGGTAAATCAAACCCAGACTACCCTGAACAAACGGCAACGTATACAATGTCATCGGTACATCGAATGGCCTATCTTCCAATACTCGGTTCCGTCACCTTTACGTGTCTTTAACGGCCTATAGTAACTCAGATTAGCAACTCAACGCAACTTTACTCTAGTTTCGAACTAAGATAAAGTAATAATAAAGGTGACATTGCTGTGCGCTCAACCACAGCGCTTATGCCCACCAGATGACAGAAATATGCGCGTATTTCTACGTTATTATTGTTTTTTTACGGTAGAACAAATATGAATTTTGAAAATCTAAAACACAGACCGTCTGCTGTGTATAAGTTATTAATTTGCACTGGTGAAGTCGGATCTGTTTTTAAGTGAAACTTTTGTGGGAGGGTTTTGAAATTCTGATCCGCAACATTTTTGTGTGGCGAAACTGGTGAGGCACTGTGTTAGAGTGGGAGATATTTAAAATGTTTCCCTATATTACAAAAGTTTCACTTCTATCGTGTGTCTTCACGATATACCCTGTCTTTTTTAAACCACTGTGAACCATTTTCACTAAGAATGTATCGATATCTGTACGTCAGTCAGTGTAACGATCAATAAACTTACGTAGCTTGTGGTTAGGCCACAGCGCATTATTTCCCTTGGGCTATCGTAGAAGTTGAAGCGGTCGGTTATCAAATTATTCATTAGTGTAATCCGCAGAGCCATCGAATAACGGGTAGGTATAAGAGGATTCAAATAATTGATTCCAACTCAATAGTATCTCAAAGGGTCCGGCACTTATTGTAGATGTAATATCGAATGACACAAATCTTGGAAGTCTTGTTATGAATACGTTCTACGGCAAATACCCTTGATCTATTCTAGCTTCAAAAGACATCGTATGATAGTGATTTTGGGGTAGGAGTGATCTATATTTTTAACAGACTTCAAAAAAAGGAGGAGGTTCTAAATTCGGCTGTATGTATTTTTTTTTGTTTGTTACTCGATTACACCACCAATTTTAACAGGAAATATAGCCTTGCTGCTAAGCTGACGAGCTCACTGCCGACGTGTTGCCGATCCGAGAGCTGCGCTGTAAGCAATCTTTATACTAGCGGTTACCGTTTTATGATCACTAAACTGGATCTGGACCCCAATTCTAAACCAATCGCTTCAGCGGCTTCAGCATTAGTGGCCATTCTGCGACGATACGATGGTCATAGTGAAGCTATTGGTTTATTAGAATCGGGACCCTGTAAAGGTCGTTCTAGCTCGCGACCACCATCGAAGTCCTTCCCAAATGACTTCTCATGCTCTGTCAGTACGCGAGAGAACCATTTCATTCTGGGCTCGTTCCATCATAGACCTCAATCTAGGTATTCTAGCTATTCCACCATTCAAATCAAAATGGAAATTCATGTTTTTTTTTTTTTTGTACTACGGGGCATTCGCGAGTGCTTGGCCTTCGTGTCACTTGGTAACAAGTTAAGATGAAGCCGAAGGCCTACTTCATCCGGAATCCTCATCAACCTGAGGACATATAACTAGATATTTGATATTCAATAGATAGCTATTGAATATCAAGTATATATTATATGTATATGTATAGTTATATTTGTAATTATGTTCTAAGAAGATATACATTTATTCAGTAAAAAGTACAATTAAACTAACTATGTACAAAGGAATCAGTCAGATTACCTAAAGACCGTTACAAACGGCCTATAGGTAACTCAACTGTTCCAGACCAGTACCAGTAGGAAGCGTGCCCAAGACACTGGCTGCATTGCCACGCTGAATAGCTATGCTAATTCGCTGGCCTAAATAATATGTATAGTTATATGTGGATATAAACTATACTTGTATTTTCAGTTCGAAAGTACTAATATGTATGTTACAAATCTTCTTTTTTTTGTTCGACGGGTAAGCACTTGGCCTTCATCTCACCTGGTTACAAGTTGAGATAAGGCCGAAAGTGGAGGCGCACTTCACCCGCAATCCTCAACAAACTGAGGAACTGGCTATCTTACCTATAAATGCCGGAAGACAACAATTTTAGAATTGTTATTATGGCGACAGAAATGTCATACAAAACAACAATAATTTAACCGCCTCTGTGGTCTAGTGGTTCAACCCACCGATTTCAGATCCAGAGGTCCCGGGTTCGATCCCCATGGGGAGTACAATATATTGTGCTTGGTTTGGTTGGTGGTAGGACTTTGTTGAATTCCGCCTGGCTAGCTACCACCATCTTACCTAATTATGTCGCCATAATAACAATTCAAAAATTTTTTGTGTTTCGGCATTCAGAGGTAAGATAGCCAGTTCCTCAGTTTGTTGAGGATTCCGGGTGAAGTGCGCCTCCACCTTCGGCCTTATCTTAACTTGTTACCAGGTGAGATCAAGGCCAAGCGCTTCCCCGTCGTACAATAAAAAAAAAAAAAAAAAGGATTTCCGTAG
Organism: Venusia cambrica; assembly: GCA_951394065.1. Classification (NCBI taxonomy): domain Eukaryota; kingdom Metazoa; phylum Arthropoda; class Insecta; order Lepidoptera; family Geometridae; genus Venusia; species Venusia cambrica. The sequence goes on from OX596035.1 coordinate 14,713,292, forward strand.
TACTGTCCATGATTTAACTTTTTCTGTGTACCCCAGAATCTTTGAGAAGTAGGATTAATCCACCTATTAAAGTGGGTTTTGATTTGGTCTCAGTTTCACAAGGCTTAGATTAACTCAAATGAATGGTTAAAACGTGATCAGTAGGATAGTGCTTACATATCTTACTAGCATTCATCCGGGGTGATGCATGAGACGATTTTTTAGTATCTTCAAAAAACATCGTGGATCAAAAATCGTGAAATTCGCCACTATTCAGGATATGCTTAGTTTGAGGCCAGATGGGCGATGTGTAACATTAATATCCTGAAAAAAAAAAAAAAAAAACTAACAACAATATTTTTAAATAATAATCAGCGCTATAGCTGAGAGATATGTCACAAAAATGTGGAATCTGCGTCGGTACTCCCGTAGCTCAGTTTTCCGGCTTTAGGAATAGATGCGGGTTTGAGTCCCGTCGTGGGTTGTGAATTTTTGTGACAATAACATTAGTAAATATTTTTTAAATTTAATGCTTCGGTTTATCAAGTTCCCTGACTAAATCTTAACGAAGTTAAGTTTGCCAATAATTATGGAAAGTCTAAACATTGAATATCAAAAATTCTGTTGTTATTACAGCCTAAGTGTAGAGGCAAATTTATCGTCTACAGTTTTTGAATCTACAGTGAGTTTTGAAGCAAACATTTTCTAAAAACCAAATAACACCTGCCTATAGCTAAGGCCTAACGTTATTAACAGAATTCAAAAACCTCAAAAGTAAAAAAAAACACGGATCCCATATTGCGTTACGCGTTTGTCTGTCTGTCTGTGTGTCCGTCCATCTGTCATCAAAATAATTGGAAAAAATACGTCATCCAGGTAAACGAAATTGTATCATATTCTTTATTGAGGTCGGTTTTTTCAAATTTTTTCAGTTTTTAAAACGTTATTATTTTGATAGTTATATTTTGAACAAAACAAAAATGAATGAAACTTCCACGCACGTAATTAAAGAATAATAAAAAATATGTTTTAACAAATAATATGCTTATAAAAAAATCTGTCACTTTTAGGCTAAATAGCGCTACTTTTAGTTTAATTGAATATTAATATTACTTACATTTCTACTGTACTGTGAAAACCTATAAACGGTACGAAAAATGTTTAACATAAATTACTTCTTTTCATTTTACAAACTAGAGATACGGTAAATTAACTTTCTTAATTAAAAATTTTGGCCCTCAATACTGCTAAGATTATCAGAGATTGTAAAAAAAGATTTTCGGGTGAATTTTTTCGTCCTTTCCTGAATGGGGTAGGTGCTTATAAAAATATACAGCGCAACCCCGTCCCAAGTCGCATTAATAAGTGACTGTGTACTTCCTGCTTCTAAATCATGTTATGTTATTACTTTTGTACATACAACCATAGCTTTTTTTGTATTAGATAATACAAAAAAATGCCTCTAAAATCTTAATGTCACCATGTTCTGGTGTCATCTAGATTTTTCTAGAACATAAATTATACCATCAGTAATGCTTTTTTTATTTTAGGTTAGAAGTCGTTTTTTTCATATCGTACTGTTATACGGGGTCTTGAGAATCACTTTTAAAAAAAAGAGTATTTTTCTTACACGAACTTATTTTATTTTATTTAGGATTTAGTAGAACTTAAATTAGAAATTGATTTAGAATAAACGATTTAGAAATGAATACGGATTTAGAAAAGACAAGTATCTGGGTTAGCTGCCAGTAATGGAGTGTGGGAGTCCATTGTCTAGAATGATTACTCGCAATATAAAAGTAGCAAGGGTTGCACTATTCGGCTTAATCCTATACAGTAGTTAGGGGTATAACAACCCCCACGTTAAGAGGAAACTTACAGAAAAGTAAGTTTTCGTAAAGGTTATTGTTTAACCTATGCGTAATTGAGGTTGATCTAATTCTATTTCATGATCCGAGTTTTCATCTTTGTTGATAATTATTTTGTTAGAATTTCTGCATAATTTTCCGAAATACTTGCCCTTTTTACACAAATATAAAATTAAGCAAAGACACAATATAAAAGATGTTATAGTCTTTTTTAAACTTTCGCGATTAGAACACATAATTTTAATTCGAGAAACGGGTATTTATCGCGTATTTTACCTCTGCAGTCAGTGGTATCATCCCTCGTGAACAGAGCCTACGACCTTTGTGACCCTGAACATTTGCAACTGGAGTTAAAACATATTCAGGAGGTACTTAAACGTAATGGCTATGAACCGCGTAGGTGGAAAAATAACCATGGACGCAAAAATAAACTGACTGAGGCTAGTAGGCAACCAGCGTTTTTGCCTTATGTGAAAGGGGTGACGGATAAAATTGGAAACATCCTAAAGAGATTTTCAATTAAGTCGGTGTACACCCCACTCACTAAGGTTGCTAAGCAGCTACGGACACCGAAGGATGTTATGCCCTTGCAAGTACCTGGTGTGTATAAGATAGATTGTAGCTGTGGTCGTTCTTATATAGGACAAACGAAGCGTACTATAGCTGAACGCGTGAAGGAACACATAGCCGCTGTGAAAAATCGCCAGGTCAACAAGTCAGCTATCGCGGAGCACTTAGTGGACTCAGGTCCTAATCACTGGATAGAGCTGCATAGCCCGAAAGTAATTTCCAATGAACGGCATTACTATAAGAGGATGGTTCGGGAAGCGATTGAGATTAAAAAATATCCTAATTTTAATCGCGAAGACGGTTTCAGACTCTCTGCCTCTTGGAATCCAGTGGTAGCACGGTGCACTAGGTTTGATCCTAAGAAAAATTGTTTTGATACTGTCAGTGTTGTTTGTCGTGCTGGTGTAAATGTGGCCTATTCTAATAATCAAGACCAAGCTGAGGGTAGTTGTTAAAAACGCCTTCACTTCTCGACGGTGGCTCCAAAGTTCCAGTCTGCCCGCGACCACGGCTGGTGCAACCCTGCCGAAACGTCGGGATAAATATAGAGGTAAAATACGCGATAAATACCCGTTTCTCGAATTAAAATTATAAAAGATGTTATACTTAAAATAGGAAAGCTAACATGATTATGATTCCAATTGTTAGGAGATTGGACAGAATCTAAGTCTTTAATGATTTGATTTGATTCTACACTCAAAGCTCTTAAATTATCCAAATTAATATTTTGTAACCTGGAAGTTGGTAGACTTAGTTCTTTAGCATTGTTTATATTACAGCAACTATCATTAAGAATATTAAAACGTGGCGTAATGTTAGGAATACTTATACTAGACGAAATCTTTCTTACAAATCTATAATTCTTATGGTAGGCTACACAAGCTAAAGGAATATCAAGTACACCTGTACCGGATATGACAAGTTCAGTAATGTCATTGTTCTTACATTCAACTGAGAGTTTATCAGGTTTTGATTGAACAAATATCCATTTTCCATTATTTAATTTATGCCAAATGTCTACATCACCACGCAGGATTTTGTATTGACAAGAATCAGTTAACTTTGTTACAGCTTTTGTGATTATTTCAATTTCACAAGATGGATTTCCAGGTACAGTATACACATCAGTCATTTCACAAAGGTAAGTTTTAGTAGCAATAATATTTTTGCAGGCGCTTAAGTTTTGAAGATAACTAAACGACGATTTGTCCTTACTCAGAGCAATATATTGTTCAGAGGGTTGAATCATTACAAATGTATTATTAGTAGCATGTGGGGTTGGCAAAGGTATACTTTTATATAAATTATATTATAAGACACTTACTAAAGGTATTTTCATTACGAAAATTAACTTATTATCTAGATAATAGCATACTAAATCAGCGACATTTAGAAGAATGTGAATATTATTTAATTCTAGGCTTACTGGAAAATCTCTATACTTAGGAACTACCTTAAGATTACTAACAATGTCATTATACAATTGTTTAGGCGTCAACACAGACGGGTGTAGTATATTCGCTTTTACAAATAGGATAGAATTTAGAATATCTTCGATTTTGAACGAAAGTGTCAACAGATTTGATTGTAAGATGTTTGAAATTGAATTAAGAGAGATTTGGAAGTTCTCAGCTTGTACTACTTGGGATATGTTATTCACAACTGTGGAAATTTTATCTAAAGCATCGTTCAACTTGTCTTGGTTAACGTCGATTTCATGTAAAGATTGATTTATATTGGATATTGCCATTTGAGATACAATTATGCTTTTCTTAGTGGCGTCTGATAAAACTTTGTCATTGCTGTACAAAGCTTGGATGGCTTTGTCATAGTGGTTTGCATCATCTTCATCCATGGTACCGAAAATATGTTTGAATACACTGCCTACACCAGCAAACCATGCAGCTCGTTTGTTTACACTGTTAGATATGATATGAGAAATAGAATCGAAGTCACGCAAAATATCGTTGTATAGTGAATCTAAAGGTTGTAATATGTTTTGACACTTAACATAATCAGTGTTTTCTCGACATTGAAACCGAATGGTATTGAATACGTTTTGAATATTTTCAATGTAGGTTTTGTATGGGGCTATGTCCATAGGAATAATAATATGAAATTGGTCATTAATGTTTTTTAGAGTGCCGATAGGGTCGAAGAGTATGCCAGGACTCTTAGTGGTGAATTCCACAAATTGGTTGTCGTCTGTTGCCAGGGCGGAGTTACAGTGAGCGGTGATGATTCTGTAAATCATAACAATTGAGCTAGATTGTTAAATATTTACTGCCTACATAAAAGATTTTGTAAATGTATATTGTATAATGGTAGAGTTTGTAAATCACTTAGATGCTAGGTATTTAATTAGTTAATCAATTTGACTTGCAGGTTTTACTTCATCGAAGTGATGGGTGATATGACGTCGATTTATAAGCAGAGTCAGGGTATTGTTGTTGTTGTTGACTTTTACGATTTTATATGGACCTTTCCATAGTGGAGATAGGGCTTTTCGGAGTCTCAAATGATTTTTTAAATATACGTATTCGCCAACTTTATATTCAACAGTGCGACTGTGTTTGTCATAGTAGTTTTTCGATCTTTCTTTAGAGGCTTGAATGTTTTGTAGAGCTTTTTCACGAGATATTTTGAGCCGGTGATGAAGCATTTTGATATATTCGGGGTATGTTAGATCAGCGCGGAGTTCAAAAATGGAATCTGGGATATACGGCTTATGCCCGAATACAAGTTCATACGGAGTGAAGCGCGTTGTACTGTGGACAGTGCTGTTATAAGTTAACATGGCGGTATACACAAATTTGTGCCAGTTGGACTGGTTTTCATTTACATAGGACTTCAGATATTCTTTTAATGTTGAGTGACTCCTTTCAAGTGCACCTTGTGTTTGTGGGTGATAAGGAGAAGACCATATTTGTTTAATTTTCAGAAATTCGCAGGTTTTTTTGAATAGGTCAGCGGTGAAATTAGTACCTTGATGAGTGAGAATAGATTTAGGAATGCCAAAGAGGGTGACGAAATGAACTAAGCATTCGCAAGATTCTTCTGCTGTTGCATTTGAGATAGGATAGGCGATAGAATATTTAGTCAGATCGTCTTGTAGAGTAAGTATGTATTTTAACTTGGGAATTCCAGCTTCGGGTAATGGACCAACAATATCAAGACTAATCCTTTCAAAGGGACGAGTGGAAGTGGTAGTTATTTGCATGGGGGATCTATTAATTTTACGAAGGGCTTTATTAGACTGACATAATTTACAATTCTTTACGTATTCCTCTATTTCGGAACGCATATTTTTCCAATAGTAGCGCTCTTTTATTCTGTCGTACATTCTGTTAGAGCCTAAGTGTCCGGCAATTGGGATATCGTGGTTTTCTTTTAAAATCTTTGCTATTTCAGAAGGAACAGGATATATGACTGTGTTATGGTGAATGTTGATCGTTATATTCGTATTGTTGAATAAGTACATGATCATGCCGTAAATTTTGACAAAAGAGTTTTGTTCGAATGGATTTTTAAAATCGGATATCGCTATTTCATTTATGTCACCGGTAAGTAAGACATCGTCTCTAGCTGACTTCAGTGTTTTGAAGATATCAGGATAAGAGCAAGTGTCGAAGTAGTAGACTTTGGTGAAGAGGAGATAGTAAGTTTTGCCTTTGACAATAACCTTTTTAAAAGAATGAAGTTCGCGCTCACCATCGTGGATTGAGTCATCGGCATTTGAGATTATGTCTTGAAGATAAGGATTTGAATCGTCAAAGTCAATGGATACAGGGATGAGTATTGATTTAGAAGGGCTTTTAAACAGGCTTTCGTTATGTTCTTTTATATAAGTATTGAATGTTTCATTTTTGTTAGAAAATGATTTAAGAAATTCGGAATATTCTTTATTGGAACTGGTAGGTGTTTCGTCAGTGTGTCTGTTTAAGTCAGCGGGAGAATATGGTGAAATAGAAGGAATCGGTTGAGGAAAAGGTGCTGGGGGAGAAACAGTGATCTCAAGAGGAGAAGGATCCAGCGGAGAGAAGTCAATGTTTTGTCCGTCGAGTGGGCTAATTCCCAAATCACCTAGATCGATTAAGTCCTCAAGTATATCTTGAGGAACTTCGGCGTCATCAGCGAGTTGATGTCCAGATAAACCTGATGTTGAAGGTTGCGGATTGACATGATCTTGTATAATTGGATTTACTGGATAACGCGATAATGTATCAGCGTTGCTGTTAACTTTTCCCTTTTTATAAATAACGTCATAGTCATATTCTTCCAATTTGAGTCTCCATCTAACTAATTTTGACCCAGGGTCTTTGCAATTAAATAGCCACTTTAGAGGTCGGTGATCAGTTACAATAGTAAACTGGTGGCCATACAGATATGGTCTAAACATTTTTGTGCCAAAAATGATGGCCAGGCATTCTTTTTCAGTTACGCTGTAATTGCATTCGGCTTTATTTAAAGTTCGGGATGCATATGCGATAGGACGGTCACTACCGACGGGGCCTTGAGACAAAATAGCAGAGATAGCATAGTTTGATGCGTCACATGTTAGAAGAAATGGTTTGGTAAAATCTGGATATGCTAGAATCGGTGCAGAGGTAAGCGCATTTTTAAGGTTTTCGAAAGCTAACTGTTGTTCGTTATTCCAGATAAAAGGAACATCTTTCTTTAAAAGGTGTGTGAGTGGTTTGGCAATCTTGGATAGGTCTGGAATGAAACGTCTGTAATAAGACACTAGTCCCATGAATGATTTGATGTCCTTAGGACATTTAGGGACTGGAAATTTTTCTACGGCTTTCGTCTTTTCAGGGTTTGGTTTGACACCATCGTCAGTGATTATGTGACCAAGATACGACACTTCTTTGCGAAGAAACTCGCACTTGTCTGGCTGTAATTTAAGGTTGTAATTTCGGAGTCTGTCGAAGACGTTGGACAATTTTTTGATATGAGTATTAAGGTCATGCGAATAGATAACGATATCATCGAGGTACACAAAGCATTGGATTCCTTGAAGGCCAGAGAGTGCAGTGTTCATCAGTCTTTGGAAAGTAGCTGGTGCGTTTTTTAAGCCAAATGGCATGCGGGTGAATTCAAAATGTCCTTCAGGTACGGAAAATGCAGATTTCGCTGCGTCTTCTTTGGAAATTTTGATTTGGTGAAATCCAGAAGCAAGATCAAGGGTACTGAAATATTTAGATTGCCCGAGCTGATCTAATATTTCAGAAATGTTGGGAATAGGATAAGAGTCACCAACTGTAATGTCGTTTAACTTGCGGTAGTCTATAACGATACGCCATTTTCGTTGACCAGAAGCATCGGCTTTTTTCGGAACGATCCAGATTGGGGATGACCATGGTGATGTAGAAGGTTTAATAATTTCATCATCAAGCATTTTATTTATTTGGGATTGAACTTCTTGCTTGTGGATTTCAGGGAAACGGTAAGATTTAGTATTTATTGGAATAGAAGAGGAAGTAGTTATTTCATGCTGTAAAGCGTCAGTATACGTCAGGTTATCACCAGGGAGATGGAAGATATCCGAGAATTTGGAACATAGATCATATAATATTTCTGATTCTTCATCGTTTAGATGGGAAACCCGTAGGAGATTTAGTACCTTTTCAGTTCTGGTATGAGTGTTATGAGCATTGGAATGAGACATGTGGAGAATTTGTTTATGGTCAGTATTTTCTAGAGGAAAAATTTCGAATTTGAAACTAGAATCTATCTGGATTGGGGATTCAGATATGTTGACTACTGAGATGTTGATCCGGCCATTTGCTTTTGTTTTCACTATGCAGTTCGCCACGAGGAGAGAGTCGCTTGGGCTTTGGTCAAAAATGATACCCTCATTAATTTCAGGATTTACTACAGCACATTCAATTATTGTTTCAGTCCGAGGGGGAATAGTAAAGGTTGGTTCTGTAAATTTAAGATATAGTTTGGTTTTGTCAACAGTGAGTACTCCTTCAAAATAGTCGATTTTGCAATTATGTTTAGAAAGAAAGTCATTGCCAATAATGCCGTCATATGGAAAATCTAGATTTGGTATAATGTGGAAGTAGTTCTTCAATGAGTTGAAATTTACTTGTATGTGTCCGAGTGATTTCATTGTGCCGTTGGTTATTCCACTGATACTTATAACATGTTTTATTATTTCAGGCATTTTTTCTGCGGCATTAACTTTCAGGATACTGATGGATGCGCCGCTATCAACTAAAAGTTTTAAAGGCTTGGAGGAAACAGAGGTCTGAACTTCAACGAAAGGTAAGTATTTTTTAATTGGGTTTGTCATAATATTATATGTTTTTAATACGTTTTTTCCTGTTTCACATGAAAATGGGCACAATTTGGAAGTTGTAGATTCGACGTTATTGATAGATGGATCACATCTAAGTTGATCAGAGGTAGGATACTGCGGTTTTTCTTTACTATTAACGTTCTTTTGCAGGATGCTAGATGTATGATCGGGATCGGAAACAGCGGCAGATGTACTTTCTTGGTGAGTGGTATGAAGTTGGTGATTATTATTATATGATTCAGTTAAATTCGGAGATGATTTAGTAAGAGTCACTGTCGGTTTAGTAGGAGTTAGTAACGATATAGCAGGATTCAGTGACGATATAGTAGGATTTGGTAACGATATAGTAGGATTCAGTGACGATATAGTAGGATTTGGTAACGATATAGTAGGATTCAGTGACGATATAGTAGGATTCAGTGGAGATTTGGTAGGATTCAGTGGCGATTTAGTAGGATTCAGTGGTGATTTGGTAGGATTCAGTGGGGAATTAGTAGGATTCAGTGTTGATTTAGTAGAATTCAGTGGTGAATTAGTAGGATTCAGTGTTGATTTAGTAGGATTCAGTGGTGTATTTGTACCAACTTGCCTTTTTAATATTCCCGCACGGTACTGAACGGGAAGGCCTGTTCGTTTAAATCGCGATTATCAGAATCAGTGCCCTCGGCATTGAGCGAGGTTACAGCGTGTATGGGCTGCCGACGTTGGAAGTTGTTCGAGGATTGGCCTGGATTTGAGTTTGGCGAGCCCTGATTATAATTGGATCTCTTATTATTATTGTTGTATTCGCGTTTTCGGCAATTTTCGATAGTATGCCCTATGTTTTTGCAATACCTACAAACAGGGGCATTGGGATTTGGTCTGAACTGCGATTGGCCTTGAGGATGTGGCCTCGAATTAGAAGCAGTGTTATTATTTGGCCGGCGATAGTCAGAATTATTGACATTATAAGTATTTGTAGATAGTCCTGAATATTTTCTGGTTATGCCTACAATTTTTTCTTCGGCTGTGGCGAGGTTAATGCCCTCGTTAAGAGTACTGGGGTCCCTACATCTGACAACAGTTGACAACGCCGGGTGGAGTCCGATCATGAAGACATTTAAGGCTAGGTCTTGCATTGCCGCTACACGACCAGCTAATTCATCTTTCTTTTTGGTGGGAATTGAAATGTTTATTTCAGTTAGCAGTTTAGCTAAACAGGACTCAATTCGTAAAGAATATTGGCCGACCGTCTCATTACGGCCCTGTCTGCACTCTTGTAGGTCGGATAGGAGGTAGGCATAATGTTTAATATCGCCGAATTGTGTTTTCAGAAATTCTTCTAATTGTGACCATTTATTAAACTCTTTTACGGCACAAGCCGTTTCGGCTTTGCCTTCTAGACGGCTGAGGATATATTTTAGTAGAATTTCCGTTTGGGAGGTCGATGCAAGGCCAATTGCATTGCGACAATTATTTATAAATGGATTTAATTTTTCACGGGAACCATCGAAAGTTCCTATGAATTTAATTAGGACATTTAGATCTATATCTGACATTTTTTCTTGTTGTGATTCGTCTTTTACCTCTTTTTTACTTGACATGAAAGTAGATTACCTATAATAATAGTAACTAATGCTAGGGTAATGTGTCCGTAGTACAAATACAAAGTGAGAAGGTTATAACACAGTAAAATAAACTTATTTAAAAATGGTACAGAGTCTCGAGTGCGAGACACAGTTATCAGTTCCTAGAAATGCAGCAATGTACCTATGGACGGGACGGGACGCGTTCAGCACTTAGTAACACAATAGAATATAGTTTTTTATGATGTAACGACGACTTCCAGGTCTAGTTCAATTAACACACACAGAATCACTTTATCACGGAGTAGTAGTTATAAGTCACAAAAAGGTAGGTAATAAGGTAACTCACAGGATTAGCAGGAACATAGCGTATTTTCACCAGGATACAGCTAACCGAAGGTAAATGGACCTCAACCTTGAGAATCCAGGATCCAGTGTTGGATGTTGACCGGGTTTAGTACGTCCAGGATAACCAGGACACGGTGAGTTGATGCTTTCTTCCTCAGCGGAAGACTGCGGAGACTTTGATGGGAAAGGATGCCAGGTCTTCTGGCATCGGTGATGGTAGATGATGGTAAATTATGTATCACTTTTATCACTGATTTGGATACCGGGGATATTTAAAATCCCTTTACGCTGCCACCAATGTTATACGGGGTCTTGAGAATCACTTTTTAAAAAAAGAGTATTTTTCTTACACGAACTTATTTTATTTTATTTAGGATTTAGTAGAACTTAAATTAGAAATTGATTTAGAATAAACGATTTAGAAATGAATACGGATTTAGAAAAGACAAGTATCTGGGTTAGCTGCCAGTAATGGAGTGTGGGAGTCCATTGTCTAGAATGATTACTCGCAATATAAAAGTAGCAAGGGTTGCACTATTCGGCTTAATCCTATACAGTAGTTAGGGGTATAACAGTACGACGGGGAAGCGCTTGGCCTTCATCTCACCTGATTTAACAAGTTATGATAAGGCCCAAGGTATGCGCACGTCCCCCGGAATCCTCAATGCTCTGAGGAACGAGAACTGGCTATCTTACTTTTCAATGCTGGAACACAACAATTTTAGAAATGTTGTTGTTCGACAGAATTAGGTAAAATGGCGGACTTGAATAAAGTGCCTTCTGAGAAAGAGTCGGTCCAAAACTTCCTTAGAAGGTACTGGCTCTCCCGCGCAGCGATGGAACCCGGCAACCGTTTGGCGTCGGACTTTGGCAGGACTAGCCGGATGGATAGGTCCAGACCCTAGCGGTTGAGATGTAATCGGTGAAGTTATATCAAAGGTCTCTCACCTGTGGGTCATTCTTGAGTTTGGTAACGTGGTCGTGACTTGCATTCGCTGATCGCTTACTGACGTGCGGGTGTGAATACAAGTAGTAATTCTTGAGATTTCCAATCTGAAAATAAGAAAACCATTATCTTTATTAATTTCAAATTAAAAATAAATAATATGGGACATGTTTACACAAAGCCTTCTTTATGCGTCAAATAAAATAAAAATTACAGGACATTAATTTTTACACAGCGCCTTCTAGCCCCAAACTAAGCATAGCTTGTAATATGGGAGCTAGATTACGGATATAATACTTTTGTAAATACATACGTACTATATGATACAACACCCAAACACAGAACAAGCATCTATATTCATCACTTAAATGTTGGTCCTGGGTGGGAATCGAACCCACAGCCTACAGCGCAGAGGTCAGAGCTACTACCAACTGTTATGAGGAGCTGTTAAACTTACGATGGGGTTATGCTTGGCCTTCATCTCACCAAATTTTTCGAGTTCTGATGCGGCCGAATGTAGAAGCGCACTTCACCCGGAATCCTCAACAAACTGAGGAACTGCCTATCTTACCTCTAAATGCCGGAATACAACAATTTGAGAATTGTTGTTATGGCGACAGACTTCAGATGGTGCTATTCAAAAGAAAAAATCTACATTCATCGCAAAAATGTTAGTTCCGGGTTAAAATCGAACGCACAACCTACAGCGCAGAAGAGTTAACCAACTGAGCTATGAGTCTTGTATTTGACTGACTTATTGTCAAGAAAATAATAAGGCAATTGTAAATAATAAAAAAATAAGATATTTGGCCAGCAAGATATACTTTTTCGCTAAAAAGCTCTTTTGACAGCAAATTAGAGGTATAATTTGAACTTTTTGCGGATTATAACATGTTGTTTTTTACCCAGAAATGCATTCATTGCTTTGAAATCGCTTTGTTCAAAAACAAAATCTGTTCAAGATGTTTGTTCTGTGTTTGGGTGTTGTATCATATATTACAAATACCGAAACTTCAGTTTAGACGTGCCTTTGACTACCCCCTAGTTGGTGATCCACATAAAACCCACGCTCTTAGTTGTGAAATTAAATCAGAGGTGAATACTTGTTGGGGAAAAAGTCTGAGTCTGTTTGTTTGTCTTTGTGAGAGATGTGTGGATGGCTGCTACCATAGATATGAATCACTTACATACTGCGAGGGAGATCATGAACATGACTCGACAGTGGTAGTGAGGTTGAACAAAAGCCAACATAATTGAAATCCCGCACGAGCGCCCGCTTAATTAATGCTATGTATGCTTCTGTAAGCATTGTCTCCTGGGATATGACACGAATGACACTGGGTTCTTGGAATCCATCATCATTTGAGCTCGATTGAGCGTCGTTCTAGGCTCATTAGTTATGAATCGCTTGCTGAGGGCATAGCTTTGAACACCGACAACCCTACACAACCTTTTAGGTTGGTGGTAGGATTTTGTTTACGTCCGCCTGGCTAGCTATATCTATCGCCATAACAACAGTTCAAAAATGTGTTGTGTTCCGATATTTAGAGGTAAGATCAGTTCCTCAGTAAGTTGAGGATTCCTGGTGAAATGCGTTGCCACCTTCGGCCTTATCTCAACTTGTAACCAGATGAGATGAAAGCCAAGCACTTCTACGTCGTAAACTAAAAAAAAAACTATAGGAAAACTCCACTTTGGTGACTGTGCGCAAGATATCTTTGACCTATCGCTCGTTCCCTTTCCCCTACTTTTATAACAAACATACAGCACGTTACCTTGTAGATTTTCCATTGTGCCGAACACATAGATTCGCCTCTATCTATATCACTGTAACTACCGTAGTTATAGTAACTAGTACTGGGTAAGGAATAGATAATCCTTGCTCTCGTCTTCTCCGCAATAGTTTAATCACAGATAATAAAATACTAACGTAAAATGTTGGTTTTCGAAGTCATTTTACTTTAGTTTGTCGCGATACCACTTTTTTGTACAAATTATATCAACGTTTTTATACACGTATACGTCTGTGTCAAAGAATACTAAGGACGAAACGGTTTTAGTGAGAACTTGGAGTCGAAAGTAGGTTATTATTAGTTGCGTAGGCAACTACAGTTACAAATAGACGATGAATGCGATATTAGACGAACAATATTACATTATAGGAAAGATTATTTTAGCTAAGAGATACATAAAATTCTTATTGATTTGATAAATTAAAACTTCTCGTAATGGATTGTCTCATTAGCCCATGCTTTTCGCCAATTTTCCTCTGTTAGTGAAAGCGCTTTTCGTTCTTTGTGATTGTGACCTTCTGCTATGTTGCCTCATCTGTGTCGAGAGCTGAGGTTATTGTCGAGAGTTAAGAAACAGCTGATTTTAGGGTAGTCTCAACTCAAAAAGCCAGCTGTTGGTATCAAAGCTTTGATCCTGTTTTTTGAATGATACCAACCAAAATTCAAAAAGTCATACAACAAACGTTGTTCTGCAAGTCGGGTCGAATAATCGCGTTTCGGCATAGTACACATATTCTGTTATACCGTGTATAATACATATATATTTTTTTGTAAATACATACTTAACATACAATACAACACCCAAACACAGAACAATCATCAATATACATAACACAAAAGTTTTTCCTGGGTGGGAATCGAACCCACAACCTACAGCGCATAAGGTAGAGCAACTTCCAACTTAGCTGTGCGGCTTGTTATTAGCTGATAACTTGCAGATCATGATGAGCAAGATCACTGAGAAAACACATGTTAAACTTATTGTAAAAGGGTTTTAACAAATTCATAAACAACTTTATAACATTTAGGTAACCTAACTTATAACAAAATATAAAGTAAGTACAAATTTTCTAAGTACCTATTTTCACAACACTTCAAGGCGATCATAAACCTACCAACTGAAAGTACCGATATAAAACATCAAAGCCTTCAATCGTTGCGGATATCAAACGCCTTTACAAAAATACTTTCGGGCTTTCTATTCAGAAGGTGAATCATAAATTTTCTATTAAAAAGTTTACAAAGGCCTCGGTCGCGACGCGCTGCGCCATCTGTTGGCGTGCTTGTGGAACAAGGGAATGAATTCAGGATTTTATTTCCCCACTGCCCTAGGAGGGTAATTTTTTAAAAGAGTATGCATAAATGTATGTGAGCAATACAGGAATTATGAATTACGTATGCATGTCTATTTAAATATAACGATCTGCTGGCTGTGCTTTGGCTCGATGACATGTAAGCCTTCGTCTGGTTCCTCTAAATACCTTGCAATGTACCTACATCTGTTAAAGTAACTGACGATCTTACACATCTTTGCATGGACTTTACGGCTAGTTGGGATGGTTCCCACAAATAATAACTTGCCGTGCTTAACTTGGTGGAGCGCAGAGCCAAGAGGATCATAGGCGAAGAGAACCTTGCCAAAACAATACTCGTCAGCTTGAGCCATCGACACAAGGTTGCGTGTTTGTCAGTATTTTACAGATTGTATTTCGGGGACTTACCTAATTCTGTCGCCATAGTAAAAAAAGAGGGGTAAGATAGCCAGTTTCTCAGTTTGATTCCGAGTGAAGTGCGCCTCCACCTTAGATGAAGGCCAAGTGACAAGAAAAAAAAAGTGTGCTCAAGAGGAGCTTCACCACCATATACCGCCTTCGCCGTTCTTTATTAAAATTTCAGACGCGAAACCTATGATCATCCCTTGGTTGATATCCCACATATAAGAAATAAGCGCTTTCAAGGCGCTTTTATATTTTATTGTGCTCACTGCAAGAACTTGGAATAAGCTCCCAGCGTCTGTTTTTTTACTGTGTTATGGCCCTAATTTATAATAAGAGAGTTAATTGGCACCTTCTAGGTAGGCTCGCTCCATCAAATATGGAGCCTGTTTCTGCCGTTGAGCCGTTATTTCTGGTGAAAAAAACGTTTTTCACCAGAAAAACGTTGCTGTTACTTTTATGCAGGTTAAATCTATAAGGAAGAAGCATCGACAAATACATTTTCTAAACAATTCTAGATAGCTAATATACCGTTTTAATAACATTTAAATAACGTAAGTATATAGAACATATTCAAATCAAGGTGACTAGATCTATGAAGTAAAAAACCATTTTCAAGGTCGCTCATAGTTTTGAGTAGGCGACGTTTAATTAAAACGGAACATGGACACAAGGTCTATGATACCAAAATATCAGGGATATTTTGCATTTTAAAATATAGGTACGGTACTGGTTTCAGCCATAATTAAATCTGAAATGGTCATTCCAGTACTAGATCCCTCCCTGTCCATAACTACAGTTCGATAGGGAAAATTCAAATGAAACTCTTTAGCCGGCCTATTTTTTCGCCCGCTTTGCATCATTTTCGCATTGAGTGAGCCTTGTGTAATGAAATTAGTAACATAAGCTACCTTTCCGCAGCTTTTAACTGCATTACTAAAGTTGGGCAAAAGTTGAATCAAGAAAAGTTTGGTTTGTTATAGCACAACGGAAAACTGCGATTAAGGTTGTTTCTAAGGCCAGTATTCATTTATTTTTATTTACTTCAATTTACGCTCGCTTTGTTCGATACAAATTAGTTCGTTCGGTTAGTTTATAAAAAAAGTTTGGTTTCCTGTTTCGTCCCGTTGATTTTGGTTCTGGTTTAGTTTTGACACGGATTATTCAATTTTCATTCCTGTTTTGTGCTAACATCCAAACCTTTTTTTGATAATAATAACACATTTTATTTGAATTTTAGACATTGACATATTAACAGGAATTGACTTTAGTAGATGACTACAGTCAATTCACATTATTATGTCGTAGGCAAAGTGCGATCAAATGATTAAGTCATGTAATATTCAATTTGACTGTTTCGAATAAAACTAGGTCTTTTGGATTATTTCTAATAATAATGATGAAAAGATAAAATTGATGTTATTACATGTTATTTCTGAGTTGATATTATTATATCAAAGAGTAAAAGTGAACCATAGATCATAAAGTTGCCACAGTGTTTGCGCGCGAACAATGACTTATGTCACATATACAACGGCAATATTAAATAAGCCGGCCAAGTGCGAAATAGACACTCATCCTGAGGGTCAACCCTAACTGGTTCAAAAATGTGCACCTAAAAATCCAGACAGATTTCTAGATACTTTTAAAAAGAAATCTAGTTCCCATAAAATAATAAGATCAGAAACACCCGGAAATAGTTCTGATTACAAGGAGTTTTCCTCATCGCTTTTCACAGTTGACTCGAGAGGGCTCGACAGCACTTCAAGGTATTAACAGGCCAGTAGGATAAAGCTCACAATACAAACAAATAATACCGAAATATTGGAAGAAAATGATAAGTACCCCTATCTAAATATATTAGATTGTCGTATAGCTATCTGATTGACTTACAATAAAAAGAACAGCACCATATAGTCCTAAACTAAGCAAAGCTTGGTAACTAGATTACGGATATAATACGTATAGGTATACATTTTTATCATACAATATAAAATACCAAACACAGACCGACATTTTTTTTTCAACAAATTACAGGACATTAATTTTACACAGCGCCATCTAGCCCCAAACTAACCATAGATTGTAATATGGGAACGGATACGGATAGAATACTTAAATACTTTTTGTAAATACATACTGACTATATGATACAACACCTAAACACGGAACAAACATATTCATCACACGAATGTTTGTGTTTCAACGTATAAATATTTGTCCTAGGTGGGAATCGAACCCACAACCTACAGCGCAAAAGGCTGAGCTAATACTAACTGAGCTGTGAGGCTTGTATCATAACGAATAAGTTCAGGGTAACTTTATTAGACCTTTTGTATAATATGAGTGTTAAAAAGTTTCAAGAAATTTACATGGGAAGATGAGAACGGTGCGTTTTGCTAGTATTTTGACTTCAGACATTCATACATTTTTTAATGCAACTGTTTGGCAGGAACAGAGCTTTGTAACTCAGCTCATTTCATAAAAGTTAACTTAATGGATTTGCTCTCATAGCTTGAATTGTTTGAAACCTGATCCTTGTAATTCTTTATTTTTACACCTATAAATGATTTCAAAATGTCATAGGAAAACATATGTATAGAGGCGAGCTTAACCCTCAAAGAGTTTTCTACCAGGAAACCTATGCGAGAGAGAGGTGATACACTGATAAGGTAGAAAAGTGTTCTTGAATTATAAGTAATACAATTTTAATAGACAAATGAAATATTACAAACATATATATGTTTATCACCTACTAAATATATATATATATATATATATATAAGGCAAAATTATTATATGTATTAACAATATTTTATACATATACCTACAAATTAAGATGAATTAATATATGGATCAGTACATAAATTATGTTAAGCTATGGATAACAAACTACAAAGACAGAATTTAACCTTAATCTTAATATTTAAAGATTTAGATGCACGGATCATATTATGTGGAATAGAATTCCACAGCAGCAGTTTGTGCAGTGACCGAGTCACTGTAACGCGTGGAAGAGTGAGAAGGAGTTGCAAGACAGAGAGAGACAATCGATCATTTTTGTTGAATACCTTTTTTAAAAGCCACACTTCATATTATATTTTTTCAAATCATTCACAAACATTTTTAATTGCTTATATATTTTTTATAAGATATCGTGAATATTTGTTTATCAAAAAAATAATATTATTTACTTGATGGAAAAAATATGTTTTGAAATCTAAGTGTCTCTGTATGTTTATGGTTGGTTACTTATCTTCCATGATTAAATGACTGTATGGATCTTAATACACTTGGCATGGTATAGGTAATGCATATGAAGGGTTCAACCAAATCAAAAATCATCAGTCAACCAAAATCTAATATTAGGATATATATATATATTTCTCAAATAGTAACCCAGCCAGTAACCCACCTGATGTTAAGTGCATCTCTTGCCAATAACGATGCCTTACTGTGTAGGTCACATCCACAAAGAGCATAGCCTACACAGCACTGCATTGCGCCCGTCAACTTGAGGTATAAAGGTGTTAACCCTCACTGTCTATAATTTCACCGGCGACCAAACCCTTTAAACCGGAACACAGCAATGCTGCTTGGCGGCTGAAATAAGTATGGTGGTAGTATTTCCCTGGACGAGCCCTTTCACAAGGGGCTCTACTACTCTTCATCTGCCCAATTAAAATTTACTTCCGTATATACACACACATGTCTGTGTACAAGTGGTTATTCTACGTTCTGTGATTATATTTTCCTCGATATACCTTCAATAAATAATAATCAAGAAGTGAAAAATATAGCCAGCGTGATGAGTGGATTGAATAACAGGAAAACGGAAAAGCGTAAATTATGGACGAAAACATAAAACAGGTAAGCCCTCTTTACTAGGAAGTTCACGAAATATAATTCGGTGAAAATAATAAATTCATTTACTAAGGTCTAACCTTGTTGCTGATGAAAAACAATGTTTTACTTAACCGCCTCTGTGGTCTAGTGGTTCAAACCACCAATTTCCGATCCAGAGGTCCCGGGTTCGATCCCCAGGGGGAGCAATATTGTGCTTGGTTTGGTTGGTGGTAGGATTTTGTTTAGCCTGGCTAGCTACCATCATCTTACCTAATTCTTTCGCCATAATAACAATTCATAATAAAATGTTGTGTTCCGGCATTTATAGGTAAGATAGCCAGTTCCTTAGTTTGTTGAGGACTCTGGGTGAAGTGCGTTACATGTGACGTTACATGTTGAGATAAGGCTGAAGGCTGCGCCTTTAGCCTTATCTCAACATGTAACCAGGTGAGATGAAGGACAATCTCCATCCCCTGTACACTTTGGCGAGTACCTGCACACGATATATTTAATCTAAGCCCTTCTTCCCATTTCCCCCCCTGAACTAGCAGACGTCGGCAGGATACAACCCGTACCCTGTAGATGTTCCATTATGCCGAACCCATCAATCCGTCTTTACTTCTCAATTTGGTCGGTAGTAGGACTTTGTTCATGTTCGCCTATCTTGCTACCACCATCTTACCCAAGTCTGTCGCCATAATAACATTATAGCCAGCCATATGTTTTATATGATAGCCAGTTCCCCAGACTGTTATGGACTCCGGGTGAAATGCGTTTCCAACTTCGGCTTTATTATTACTTACAAGTAATTGGTTAACAAACCAGGTGAAATGAAGTCCAAGCGCTTCCCCATCGTATATGTATATCCCAATAAAAAAAAATACCAATAAGGAATGGAACTCTTTGCCCTCGTACTTTTTTACCTGCGTCAGGTACTTTTAATTTGGTTTAGGGCTAGGTGGCGCTGTATAAATGTCTTGTAATATTGTTATTTGTTTTTAGGGTAGTTTTAGGGAGCTTTAGGGTAAATATTGGTCGTCCAGTTGTGGTCGAAATTAAACCGCATTTTTTTATGTAATTTTGTTTTTGCTCTCTGCACTCTCAATTCCAAAATATTCTCTAACTATACGTAATCTCACACTGCTCTGAAGTTTATTATTAACGTATTATAAATACGTACATGTTTTGAGAATCACATACGTTACACAGCCTCATAATCCTCTCCTCCTAAGTTCTCTGTTTGGCTGAGCCACTGTCAAAAAACTGGAGTGATTCAGTTTTTTTTTTATTGTACGATTGCGAAGAAGCGCTTGGCCTTCATCTCCTGGTTACAAATTGAGATAAGGCCGAAAGTGGTAGCGCACTTCACCCGGAATCCTCAACAAAGGAACTGGCTATCTTACCTCTAAATGCCGGGACACAACAATTTTATAATTGTTGTTATGGCGACAGAATTAGGTAAGATGGTGGTAGCTAGCCAGGCAGAAAACAAAGTCCTACCACCAACCAAACCAAGCACAATATATTGTACTCCCCATGGGGATCGAACCCAGGACCTCTGCATCTGAAATCGGTGGGTTGAACCACTAGACCACAGAGGCGGTTGAAATTTAGGATAATTCTCAACTTGTGGATGAGTATCATTCAAGGTAACTCTCGGTCACCGGAAATTAATATTTCCGCTGAATTCAGTTTTATTTCGCAGGAAACTGGATTTGGGAAAATGTAAAGGTTTTTCAGTTTGTAATTCAGTCTGAAATGAAAGTGTAATAAGATTTTTCAGCTAACACAATCTAAGAATCTGTGATATATAATATATATGTATATAACGACATAAATTAAGACAGGAATGCTAAGATGCTAAATATATCTCGTTTATGTACGAGTATATTTTGGTTTTGTACGAGTATAATTCTGTATGTTATGGATACCAAAGAAAAAAAAAAAGAAATAATTACTATAGTTTGAGAAATTTTATAGTATGTTATATGACATGTTTTCCCAGCTATTTAATCTGGTTTCCGTCTTCATTTAGGTTTGCTGTAACCTTTTGCAGAGTTAATCTCGCTTACATCATGCTTTTTATTTCAAATTATCATAGTTGTTTTTTTGTTCTTGTCGTACAAACTTTTTTTTTGTAATACTAAATGCCCTACTTAGATGATCAAACTATCGCACTTTGATGTTAAAAACAAATCTATGGTATCATTAGTTGTACTTGAAGAGAAAACCATTTTGTAAGTATATAGCATGCACTGAGCAGAGTGAGTTTTGGTAGATACCTTAGATAAAAAACAAAGGATATTGCACGCACTTGCACTGCGAAAATAGAATTGCATATTTTTTACTACACACTATCTATACTACATCTGTGTACATAAATTTTAACACCTTGACCACAAATATCAGATTTGACAGACGAGTAACTGAATTCATGCTTTATTTATGTTGATGATTATGTACGCAGAACACAAGAATTCATAAAAAGTAGCTGCTCATAATTTATTTAAAGGCAGTTTGTTACGTAGAGAGAAACTATTCGAACTTTGAACCTATACTTATCTACTATCATCAACATAAATGCGCACTAAGCATCGTAAAAGCCAAGCCTTTTCCAAGAGGGCTTGCAATAATAATTATGGCAAAACCCAATTGATCCATTTTGATTGACAACATTATTCATTATTCATTTCAATGTCTATGTCATTGTCTATGCCACAAAAAAATCGGTGGGATTTTCATAAAGACAGTACGCTTAAAAAAAATGATCCGAATGCCAACCTACCGAATGTATGAGATCCAAGAGTCACTCACCTACTGAATGTATGAAAAATTGTTGATTATCTTTCTATTTTAACAGACTTTCTTCTGACGGAATCTTTTTTTAGCAACAAAATGAACGATCGAGTGTAATTGTCGAGAATTTCACAACAGATTTTATAAACTTTTTTTAGAAGCAACACCGATTAAAATTCTATAAGAGCATCGTACCTTTATAACCACAATGTTACTCTAAAATTCTCCATGTTCAATGGAATGAAAAAGATAGTCGCGCTGCCGTTTCTCCTTCGACTATAAACATCTGATCACTTATTTAGAGCGTGGATAATATGAAAAAAAGTTGTTAAGAAAACATTTCTTTTTCATCTTTTCACCCTCGTAAAAACTAAATGATCTTTCAATAATTTCGATTAATGAAATATGGTTGCGCACAAAAGATCTAGATCACCATGCTTACAAGTCTCTAAGCTACGTAGTCTGTAATAAAAAGGTCTGCAACATACTTTTAATGTCATCTTGTAAGAAGACTATCCCTAAAAAGAGTATCTTGACTTTTTCCCCCTTTGAGGATTCATTCTGATCACAACTTAGTTTGGGAGTACTTTGTTTGTTAGATGATGAATTCGACCAATACCCACACGGTTTTTTTTCGTATAGTTAGACTTCGTACTCCGAAGATCGGAAGAAATTTCGAATAGTTTTTCGTTTCTTTTAATAGGATGACCTTAGCTCTAGTTCTCGAAATGTGTCTAGGCGATGATGAGCTCTGCGCTTGATAGAGCTTATCTTCAAGATTCCTATAAACTTCTTGAAGACTTAAGGGATCTAGTATGATTATTCCTCACATCCCATCCCACCAATGTTATAGGTAAATACGACATTTTGTTTGATTGCTTGTTCTGCCAAAACTACTCAACTTATTGAGCTGAAATTTTGCAGATAGGTTGTTCCAGACCAGGTATAGGATATAGGCTACTTTTATCCGACTACCACACTTTTTTATCTGAGTACCACGCAGGCAGATCCGCGGGCAAAAACTAGCACAGCTCCATGGTCTTACCTCTCCATGATTAATAAATCCATGTCTATGTGCAATCTCATGAGCCTTCTCCAGGCCACCAGGGACGTGCACTGCAAACTGGTGGTGGTATAACGGTACACTCACGTGCAGAACTGTCAATAGCACCACTAGCACGTACATTATACTCGTGCATCTCACATTACTATCTGAGCAACTTCAACATTACTCGGCGACACACGCGATCGGCAGACGCGGCCGGAAATAAGAAACGTCTGTTCGGCGCGACGTGCTCGCGGAGACTGACCGTTTTAGACTGAGGTTCCTGAGGGTAGGACGACGCATGCGTCAGAGTTGGCGCCTTTTCTTCAAGACTACCGTATTGTGGGCCGCGACAATTGACTCGAATTCCTAATTGGTTATCGATGGTTGTTGCTTGGTTGTTGTTTTGTTTAAGCGTTTTGCTACTTACAATCATTCTGCCGCTTTCATCTTTTTTTACTTATATTACTGGTGCTGACACAAGCAAATGACGAACCTAAATAAGTGGCCGGCACAACATGTTCAATCTAAGATACTTTTTTATAGGGTCAGCTCTTTACCCCGAAAGTTGAGCAGGAAGGATGAGGTCTATGATGGAGCGATCTTAGCAGCATTACGGTAGAGTTAATAGGCCCCGAATACCTTTGTATTAAGAGCACATTAACTCTCTTCATGGAGATATGAGTATCGTAGGACAGTGCGTGTCATGAAATATTTTAGAATAGGCTAGGAAGGCAAGGAGTAAAGTCACAGACAATAAGTACAAGAACCAATTACAAACGCTCTGAATTGTTTCACATAAAGTATATGTAAAATCAATATATACATATGGTCTTCAAACCATTTCTATTTATACCACTTTTACTTAAAAACCCAAAAAAATGCCTTTAACCTTTAACCGCCTCTGTGGTCTAGTGGTTCAAGCCACCGATTTCAGATCCAGAGGTCCCGGGTTCGATCCCCAGGGGGTACAATATCTTGCTTGGTATGGTTGGTGGTAGGACTTTGTTTAAGTCCGCCTGGCTAGCTACCACCATCTTACCTAATTCTGTTACCATAACAACAATTCTAAAATTGTTTTGTCCCGGCATTTAGAGGTAAGATAGCCAGTTCCTCAGTTTGTTGAGGATTAATGGAGGAATAACTTGTAACCAGATGAGATAAAGGCCATGGGCTTCCCCGTCGTACAATAATATTATATAGATAGTATCTCAAAGTACCTCATAATACATCACCGTTAAAAATACCGATAAAACCTTTGAAAATCGATTTCGTCGGTATGTATATCTACTGAACCAACCAATATTGCGTTTCAAGAAGGTAATAATAAAATGGGGCAGATATTTACCCACTAATTTGTCAACTTAAAATCTCGTAAATCACCGTTCGGATTCCCAAAATTCCCATTAAATCAGCAAGAATGGGATTCCAAAGAGGGTCAGGTGGAGATAAAATCAGTTCCAAATAATGGATGACTTTCGACAAAGCCTGTGCTACCGGGATTGTTTCCCTAAGCCCTGATAGAAAACCATGGGGCTTTACCGGTAACTATATTAGACATATACCTTCTTACAGACCTGGCTTTTGTGTGGGTACTTTCGTCCTCTCTTCGAAACCAATTCTATTATATGTCTGTATATATCTAGATGTTTGTTCCGTGTATTTAATATGTAAGTAGCTGTAACTTACTCAACGCTGGTATTCTGTTGGAACCGAGAACGCGATTGGTGTTACAGACGTCAAACTTAGAACTAGCAGTTCTATTATTCTATTACTATAGCTAGGTGTGTTTTTGAAAGGTTTAAAAGATTAATCAAATAATCTAGGAACATGATGATTGAAATAATAATAATAAATTATTAAATGAGCCTTGACAGTGAGGACAAAGCTAACAATCATATAATTAATGTATAGAATAAAAGCCTTTTGGGGTTTCGACCTTGGATGCGTAGGGAGCCGGTGCCCTCCGGGTTTAAAAAATATCTCGGAGAGTACTCTTATATCATAAGGTACCTACAACATTTTATTTTCTATTTTAACCGACTTTATATATATACAATATATTTATTGATTTATTATAATTTAACTATTGGAACTCCTGGGGTCTTAGCTGCCGTCATAACATGGGAATTTACAAAAAGTTTTAGTACTCTACACCTTTGAACACACACTCCAAATTTCAAGTCGCTTGGACTAACGGTATATATACTTTGCGACGTTTGTCAGTATTAGGTATAACAAAGGCTAAGTGGTATATATTTTTATATTTACCTTAAACCTTAACCTTATATATAGATTTACTTCCATTTTATTAAAAAAGGTTAACACAAAGTGTTTCAATTGATTGGTTCAATAATTAAAAGATTTAAAATTGATTCATTATTTCACCAACAGAATAACTTCTAATTACTGAACCGTAGCAAATGAAATGAAATGAAAATACTGAATTGTACACCATATAAACTAGTAGTTCGCCCCGAACTGAGATCTGATGATGCTTGTTTAAAATATAAAGAAAGTCATTGACAAACAATAAAAGTGTGCTTTCATTACACCTTACTTCAGCAACTCTTTTTCTCAATCTCTCTTTATGAGAGATTGAGCAACTCATTATATTATGTAAAGCCAGAATGAGAGCCACCAAACTACCGACTGCACGTCATAGTAGGTGGGCAGAAAACATTAAGTGAATAAGTCACCCCTTACTAACATGATAAAATTTACATCTTTTTAAAACGTGCTTTCAAAACCGTTGCCTTAATTGTCAACCAAGGGGCCTCAACAAAAAGGCAGCAGCTTCTTTCTACGTGTAAACAAAACTAAAAGATGTAGACACACTAACTTTTAAGAGGCTTAATAATAGACCCCTCTCTATCTCTACCTCGATCTCATGGATTTCGTAAAAGCTGACTAAGAGACCCCACCAAAAGAAGGCAGCAGCTTCTTTTAGTGTTATCTACAACTTTACTGCGATCACCAATACGCCTACCAAGCTTGTTAATCATGGCAAACTCCTCCAGCTTGAGAGGAGGCTCTGTCCAGGAGTGGACACTAATGGGCTGTTGATGTGTGCTGGATATATCTCTAAACGGTTTCAAGATTACCTGGAGAAAACCGCTTTAGCGATAGTTGACCGATATAAATAAATAAATATTACAGGACATTAATTTTACACAGCGCCATCTAGCCCCAAATTATAGCTTGTAATATGGGAACTAGATTACGGATAGAATACTTCAATTCTTTTTGTTCATCTATATTCATCACACAAATGTTTGTCATGGGTGGGAATCGAATCCACAGCCCACAGCGCAGAAGCCAGAGCTACTATATACCAACTGAGCTATGGGGTCAAAGTCAAAGTCAAAGTCAAATATTTTTATTCATTAAGATTTTTAGGATCATTTTGAAACGTCAAATCTACCGCCTGTTCGGAATCGCGACCAGCACACAAGGAGAAAGGCAACCTCGGGCTGATTAATTTTTAATATACTTCACAGTGTATATATATATATAGGTTTATGTATATGTTTGTAATTTCGACAAAATGTCTGTGTACCTACTATATTCATCTTAAAATGATCTATGGATGAGAAAAAATCCAACTTCAAGAAAAAGCCAGGAGCCATTATCTTCATGCAAGATCTGTATGACAGCGAAAAGTACTTCATACAATACAAAAATGTGCCCACAGGCGTTGCTACCCATAGCAAATATATTTTCATCACAGTGACAAGAGGAAGACATGGTAAGACAAACCGTTACTTTACGAACAATAATTAACCTAGACTCACAGCTCAGTTGGTAGTAGTTCTGCCTTCTGTGCTGTGGGTTTTGAGCTTGATTCCCGCCCAGGACAAACATTTGTGTGATGAATATTGATGTTTGTTATGTGTTGAATTGAAATGTATGATTAGTATGTATGTATTATTTCCGTTATCTAGTTCCCATATTAAAAGCTTAGTTTGGGACGAGATGGCGCTGTCTGAAATTAATGTTCTGTTATATTTATTTTATTGAAAAAAAATCAATTCCTGCCCACTTAATATAATTTATATATTTTATGTAGATTTATGATTATTATATTTTGTATTTAAATGATTATTTCAATTTTGCTACTAAAATCAATTTCATATTTTTTAATGAATGATCCTCTTTCTCTGCGACATAAAATATATCAAATAAAGCGATATTTCAATCTGTTTTGAACTACTAATAATGGGTAAAACCTGTTCGCTCAGTACAGTCTCACTTTACCCATTGGAAGTCAAAAAGCAAAGTACCTATTTCTGGGTTGAAAAAACATAGCAACCCATTCACGTACCTATTATATGTAACCTATTCACGTACTCCGGGCGCTTTATTTAAACAGCAGTAATTTGAAAAGTTTTATATTATTATTTAAAAAAAACGTGTTTACTTAAAGGAAACCAGGTTTCGTAGAAAGAAACTTGTAGTGAGTTACAATTAAAAAAAAATGACATGGTTTTATAAATAAAAAGTTCTTAACCTCGAATATGATGGTATTCATATTGTGCAAGAAATCCCTACATTCGAAAGTATTCAAACGGGACTATATAACCAACGAAACAAAGTAGGTACTCGGAGCCCCAAGCATGCACTTTTATTCATCAAAAGAAGTTAAGCTACCTAAAATATTCCAGAAGAATCTTCTGGCACAATATGAAGATAATGACGACGAAAGTAACATTCTTTTATTTTGTAACGACAATGGTAGTCAATAGTTCAGAGAGTTAAGCGTATATTGGGAGATGGCACTTTTAACTCGTGCCCATTTGGGCACTAATTGCACAATAACACAATTGAATGAAGATAAAATAACGTCCACTGCATCTAAATCATATCTCCGTTTTATTTCAAGATTTAATTCAAATTAATATCATAGTTATGTTCTGTTACTTTTTTTAGTTTTTACCAAATGCGAGGATATTTTTTAATTTCATTAAAATTAGTATAAAGTTTTGCCAAAACATAAATATGGTCTTTTAATACTCGAAAGATAAACGAGCGCCGATACTACTTAATGAATGAGACATACTAGTATTACCTCTACAAATAGATGATATCATTTTTTTTTATTAACAATTCCGTTGTCCATGTAGATACGTACAACTAAAGATTATTCGTTCGCTGTAACTGGTTACGAATTCAAAACATAGTTTCCTGTGAGTAAAAATACGTGTTTTCTAGTAACTGGTATCGTACCAGGATGCATTTTGTTCAGTTCGTAACTGGTTACGAAGCTCCGGTTTCGTAGACGGCCTAAGGGGTTTGAACACACACGTAAGAAGTTATACTTCTGTAGCGTAACAAAATAAAAATAACTTAATAATGTTATCCTGAGAAAGCGCTGTGCATCACTACTAAAACGCTTGCGTGGAAGCGCCAACATCATGCTGAGCACGCTATCGGATAGGTGGGACTCGTCATTGCTGGAGCAGTGGATACGCCTTCACACGATGGCATAGCCACGGTACCAGCTGTAATTTTATTTTATTGTTTGTATTTTAGTCCATTGATTTTTGATTTTAATTTTGTGTGTTGTGTATTTTCTTTTATGTACATTATCTCTATATGAGCTTAAAATTGCACGAAATAAACGATTTTTATTTATTTATTTATTTATTTAATGTATTATGTCAACAAATAAAAAGAGAGATACATACCGGTGAGTTAACCTCAAATCTCTAAACCTTTAAATACTTGTGGTTCTATAAGAACAGTAGACTTCGCGAGCCCTTATAACCATGCAATATAACCCATGCTTTCCTCTTTCACTTTTTTGACTTTTGAGCAAATATAGGGATGCGCTTTAATGATTACTCATTTTATTTTTATGATATATTTATTAATGTCTTCTATTCTATGCGTAGCCTGATATTGATACCAGCGAGCATAAGTCAAAAATACACGATCTAACGATCTAACTAGAAAAGCACTTATTCACGAGACAACATTCACCATAGACAATTTACAAAACGCAACGATAGCGCCTTCTAATTTTCTCTATGCTGCCATCTAGTGACACAAGAATTTACCGGCCTGGCAATTCAAGATGGAACGCGGCCAATCCTTATCCTTACCGTAAAAACTAAATAAAAGTAAATTTAGTGTTTTTACTTAGAAGCCTTAAAATTCAAAAAAGCTACGCCAAAATAAGCTAAGAAAGCTTGTTCCTTGGCAAAGAGTGCTTCCCATAATGATATGGCAAATAAAAAGTGGTACATTGTGCTCAAAAATTAACAAATTTTGATTATTGAGTAAGATTAATTTGATATAGTTGAAATGAAAATTATAAAATAAATGTACATAATAATAATAATAACAACAAATTTAAATTAATGAATTAATTATTAAAAAATTATAATGATAGAGCTACTCAGAGCTATATTCATAATTATTGATATTAATATTAATAATAATAAGGCCCATTTGATAATGTGTGTTTTGTGTGTGAGTGAGTGAAGATGTGCGTGTGTGGTGTGAGTAGTATAAGTTGATTTATGTCACAAATCAGGGTATCTTGCTTTTTAAAACCCCTTGATTCGCGTGATGAGGTAGCTAATTTACTCGTATGTCTTAGGTAGATAGTATGATGGGCAGGGATGAATCAAAATTGTTGTGATGATGGAAGAATTGCGGAAGATGAATCGTGATAGCAGAAAAACTACTTCCACTTCGCCCTGAACTGAGACCACGTGATGCCTGGTTTGTGTTAGGTATTTAACCACGAGGATTATTTCTCAAAAATAACGTAATTAGAATACTATAAATCAAAAATTTCAAAAATGTTTTATCATGTGTTTCCTTCTCCAGTTCGGATCCGCTGCCATTTTCAGGTCACCTTCCCATCGCAGCTTCTCTGATTCCTCAGTAAGCCAAGCAGTCATATTAATTTCACTTTATAATAATACTTGGTGCAGCCATAGTTTTGAGATCTTGGTGGTATACCTAGTGATTTCACCTTTCAATGCTTCAGAATCAGAACAGTGAGTTAGCCATAGGTATTCAATTCTATGCAGTAGCAGTTCATCTGTTACTTTGAGCGGGCAACTTTGAACAAACAGACGATTTGAATACCCCTGCCTTTGAATTGCACCCATGCAGTAATAGCAGTCATGCTTTAAAAGCTAGTCCGCAAGTTAAGTTAGCTTTGCAGTGAGTTTGTGAGTTTGAGATTTTATTGAGACTTCGATTCACGTAGTTCTTGCTAAGACAACCATGAGAGGCAAAGATTTTTGTGTGATAGTTGTCACAGTTCTTTTGCCTACATTTTGATAGTAAAGTTTAAAACTTAAATGTATAGAACTTGTTGCCTTCCTCTTTTTGTTAATCTTGGATGTTTCAAATCAGGAGTGAAAAGGTTCCTTTAAGATATCCGTGCTCATTTCACTATCACCATATAAAAAAAAATTTTTTTGTTGGAACTATATCAAAAGATTTGAAATATCTTATAATATTATTCTTGGTCAATGGTCTTCAAATAACAAAAAATGACAATGCCTTTCGACATACCAATGATAAAAAAAACGATTTATTTTTTTCCAACACTAATTACAATGACCTACAACAAACATTATGAACGTAATTAAATATAATAAATAAAATCCAATAAACAGACTTACTCGTATCATCCTAAACAGCCATGGCTAACTGAATATGCCTAAATATTGTGCAAAAAGAAAACTACGGGCTACGAAGCGGCTACTCGTTACGAAATATTCGTAGCAGAAATACACTTTCAGTACCACTGGCGCCATCTACTGGCCGCGGTTAGAAACATATCGTGCCAGAGACATCTGCGGTAGGTATAGTTGTGATCTGTGACTGGGAGTTTTGAGGCTTCGTAAAATTTTTCAAGAATTTTTATATTTACGTAAAATGTATGTTACGACTTCCTTGAATTCTTAGGCTACATCAGCAGCCCAATAATGTCCACTGTTGGACAGAGCCTCCGCCAAATCCATATTAATTATGATATCCATGCTCAGATTGATTACAGATTTTTTCATAAGCAACCCTATTAGGCAGGTGGATGTGTTGTACAGTAACGGTGCATAGAGGTATGATAATACATAGAAAGAAGATCCAGGATTAACGATCCAAAAGCTAAGGATTTTTACATGTGGTGATTATAGTAGTATTAAATAACCCTTACGGCCTTACATACGCGCTTAATTGAACTTCATATTATACCTGATCGTATAGATAAGGTAGATCACTTAATCGAAATTTAATTGAGACCCAGTGCTATTGTAAACCATATACTATCCTAAGGTAAATGAGACTATTATGGGTCTCCCAACACAATGGCGCGTCTTTGAATGGCATTATAATGAATTGATGTAGAATCCACACGCTAAGGAGAAGAGGGCTAAAGTCTTGTTTTGAAAAATAAATAAAAGATTAGAAAAAGATAAAAATATTGAATATTATTTATAGAAAGAGTTTTTACTTGGTAATAATGAGGTAATGGGACTCTAATTTTAATTTGACTATAACATCTTAGAAACGTTATGATGGTATATTTCGTTTAACTTACATTTGAAGGGTTAATACCTAAAGAAGTTTTGGCTAGGTAACACCAGCCGTGATCGTGGGCAGACTTGACCTATCGTTTTTGACCTATCGTCAAAAAGCAAAGAAGATAAAGTAATAAAATAATAAAACCGATGAAATTCAGACGCGCACACCGAGGGTTCGACCTACAATTTTCTTTGATATTTTTTAAACTAACTATTATTATGATGACAAGATAAAAAAAAATGAAAATTGAAATTAATGTACCTAATTGAAAAAGGAAAAGGGTAGTTTTGTTTAGCATCAGATGTCTATGCCAGACTAAGCCGTAATAGCCATAATAGTAGTTAATTTATTAATTATTTTTAGTATGCATGTAATGTTTGTAAGTCGTATATGGTGAGACTAGAGATACCTATTTAGATACTTATAATACCGTTATTACCTACCTAGTTCTACAGACAGCAAATACATGTTATATACACAAATACACCTTTATCACATTTCAAGGCAAAAATCACGTTTCGTGTATAGGGGCACCCATAAATTTTTATTTTATTTATGTTATTATAGCGGCAATAGAAATAAAGCGGACGGACAACGAAGACTTAGTAATGGGTTCCTTTTGGCACTCTTTGAGTATTTGGAACAGAAAAATATTTTTTTATTGTGCGACAGGGAGTTGCTTGGCCAGAAGATCTGACGCCTATTGGCGAAACACTAGACCACAGAGGTGGTTCAAACGATACCATAAAACGATTTCGACCGTAAGAAACATTGATAAAAACAGTATTTCACTAGGCGCTTTGTAAAACAGATTATTAAGTGATCTGAAAATGATTACTTATGTATTTTACTTATGCCACTTTCCATGAAGCGTTTGATACGGTTCCACTAAGAAATCCCAGTGAATAAGGCACCTACGTCTTGAATAGATGCGAGATCCGCGGGCTGGCATTGTTACCTTGAATAGCCGTCATTATCGAAATTTATCCACTCCAGTTTTTATTATTTGAATAAATTTTATTTTTGATGTATTCGCAACGTACAATGTTTATATTTATCAGAATTACAGCGCCTGACGGACATTTATTTGGATGTGACCTACGCAGTAAAGCATTGTTACAGGTAAGAGATGCACTTAACATCAGATGGGCTACTTGCTTGTTCCGTCTCCTAGATATATAAAAAAAACACTAGGTACCCTCCTGCCATAGTCCGGCGCTACACAGTTTGCGAGTCTCCTTCGATGCGCAGGAGTGGCTTTCTGAGAAACCTCGATCCAGCGTTGGGAATCCTTGCTCAAGCCTAGAATTAAACAGGCCTAGGGTAAAAAGCTATCCTTCATCTTAGACATCCTCATCCAGGACTTGACCTCGCCAAGCGACGAGGTCAAGTGCGTATACCCATTTAGTATAAAAAAATTGTTTCTGAATAAATGTTATATCCCATTCAATTTCGCACTTAGAGCCTAAACGTGGCTATAAAACTAAGGCGAATTTGTCGGTTTGCGAATCGCGGAATTTTTGCCCTCACTCATACCGACGCAATAAAATTCTCCGGGAAGGTCATTACAGCGTATTTGTCCCTTGATTTATGTTATGACATTCTCTGTTGTTATATTTCTAGGGAAACGATTGTTGGACGTGTTAATTGGCAATGATGTCATCACAACGAAGGCTTCTTTTGAGGGTTTGTACCCAAAGGCTGCCAACGGGACCCAAAGTCAAAATTTCTGTATTTGTTTTAGGATCATTTTGATACGTCAAATCTACCGCCTGGTTCGGAATCGCGACTAGCACACAAGACAAAAAAAGGCAAGATACTCCGGCCGGTTTTAATTTTTTGATGTTCCATTCAACATTTAGATATAAACAGTTTTAAATATCGTTCTAAGGACCCTATTACTAAGACTCCGCTGTCCGTTCGTCCGTCTTTCTGTCAGCGGGCTGTATCTCAGTAACCGTAAGTGATCGGTGGACAGTTGAAATTTTCACAGAGTGTGTATTATTACTATTCCATAGTAGCAAATAATAAAAATTAAATAAATCCTTGGAAGAAATGTATTTTTTGCCTTGAAATGTGGGTCGGGAGCTTCGACGTGCTTGTCCGTACTCGGGCTGTTTCATTTGTTTTTATTTTAAATAGATCAGCTCTTAATGGCATTATCCGTCGAGCTTTTACCAGGTGTCAATGTTCCAGCCGTTCCCGAGCCGAATGGTCTGTTACGTGATGATGGTAAGCGGCCTAACGGTATGACTCTTATCCTTTGGGAAATGGGTAGGCTATGAGCTTACCTATAAAAATCTATTTAGGCTTTTGGGGCGAGACCTTGGGTCCATGGGGAACTGGTGCCCTTATGATTTTAAAATATCTTTCAAGGCTTTTGATTGAGGTGACAAGGGACCTAAGGGCTGGCTCTTATTTATGCCAGCGAATTAGCATAGCTATTCAGCGTGACACTGCAGCCAGTGTCTTGGGCACGCTTGCGTCTGATACCAGTTTGGAACAGTTGAGTTACCTATAGAGCGTTTGAAACCGTCCTTAGTTAATCCAACTGCCTCGATTGTACATAGTTAGTTTAATTGTACATTATATTTTATTTGTAATTGTTTGTGAATAAATATTAACCTGGTCATCTCTTTTTGGCGTGGAGCTAGTTTGCCCAGAACGTGCCTATTGGTTAGGATCATGCCGTAAGACAGTGTTAAAACTAGCACGGAGGGTATGGTTTTGTAGCTCGCTAAATAGATCTACATAAATTACAAGTAATTAGCTTAGTTAGTTACATAATTTATTGTGCCATTTATTTCTGAGAATAAATTTATCTTTATCATTAGTCACTAGAAATACAGACGCTAGTAGATGATTAAATTTTTTTACAACAAAACTGGACAAATTGGTATAGGGAACCCTTGAATATTGTTATTGGACAACACAACACATCACACCACACATTTTTTTGGATAAATTATGGATTATCCTTTGTGTACACTATGAAATAAATTTAGGAAATTCCTACAAGATGATGGTAGCAAATGCCCAAAGTTGCACAATTTCAGGCACGCATTCAAAAGCAAAACTCATCTTCCGTTCAGGATTTCAACACTAAGCTACCATGGTGCTTGTATTGGAACTTTAGATTAACTGCGTTTCATCGCACTAAAAGTCTTTTATTGAGCCATAAAATCCGGTTCATTAAGTCCAACGATAGAAAAGATTGCCGTGGTTGTGGCCAAGAATCGACCCCTCGAAGTCGTCCTGTGGATGTCGTAAAGCTCAACTAAGGGGTCTTCTGTATATTTTAACCAGGGACGCTACCGCCGACGGCGAAGCCGATCTCCATTGATGGCTTTAAATTAGCTCCATGAGAACTAGAAACGATTTTTACCGATTTATGTATGTGTCATATCCGAAATGGCGTTTCCCATCTCAAAAGTGTACACATGTTATGAAACCTATCCGTTCAGTACATTTGACGGTAAAAATCGTTTCTGGTTCTCATGAAGCTAATTTAAAGCCATCAATGGAGATCGGCGTCGCCGTCGGCAGTAGCGTCCCAGTTCTGTAGTTTAGTGGTTCGCCTACTGGTATCATCTAGACTCGAGTTCAATCCCCAGGGGGGCTTAACTCGTTGGGTGCTGGTCGTCTCGCTCTCCTTGTAAAACACACCGTGAGTGTTTTACAGCACCCGTCGAGTTAATGCTTCGTTTATTTTTGGTTGGTGGAAGGACTTAACCACTATCTTACCTAAGTCTGTCGACATTACAACAATTCGAAATTGTTGTTTTTATTTAGAGGTAGGATAACCAGATTTTTGAGTACTGGGTTCTAGTTTTTGAACTTACTTTATAACAACTCTTTATATAATACTAGGTTTCTTGTTATTTTTACATTGGCTACCTATTACCTATCACCTTCGGCCTTATCATAACTTGAAATCAGGTTAGATGGAGGCAAAGCGCTACGCCGTAGTACAGTAAGGATTGAGTAGAATACTATAGGTACTTTTTATGTGTATCTAATTATTATAAGCAAGTAGGTACTTTCGATGTTTTTCAAATAAAACGGTAATTGTATTAATACTACTCTCCCTTATCTTTTTTGATAAGCTACAGTAAAACAAAACATACATTCATGATTAAATAATACATGACGTAATCAGCACAAGATAAATACCAAACCGTCTTACTTATTCAGGTTTATTTGGTTTTAACCGCCTCTGTGGTCTAGTGGTAGTAATGCTGATGTCTAGTGATAGTAGTGCTTTGTTTGGTTGATGGAAGGTCTTAGTTTCAGTCCGTCTGGCTAGCTACCACCATCTTACTTAAGTCTGTCGCCATAACAATTTATTATTGTGTTCCAGTATATAGGGGTAACCAGTATATAGGGATAACCAGTATATAGGGGTAACCAGTATATAGGGGTAACCAGTATATAGGGGTAAGATAGCCAGTTCCTTAGACTGTTGAATATATAGACGGATTGACTCGGAAATTGCTATAAATACTAAAACAGCCTCCACCGGTCTTATCTCAACTTGTAACCAGGTGAGATGAAAGCCAAGCGCTACCCGTCGTAAAATAAAAAAAAAACTTTTCTCCATGTATTAATAGTGTAGATATTATGTACCTGAATGATATAGGTACAGGTGATGAGATTCAGATCGTAAACAAGTAGTTACCTCTATATTTATTTTTCAATGTATGAATTCCTTACTTTATACCTACCCTTACTAATGTAATTTAAAAAAAATCTCATTTAATTAACAAACTTATTCGGCCTTCTGCTGAATAAAACCAATATCTACAATCAACCAAATACCTGTAATATTAGGTCATAAATAAGTGGCCCGCCCACGGATTTCGGATAGGGGTTTCCGATGTATCGGGAAAGCAATAGCTTTAGATAGGAGTTGTCAGAGTACTGGTGAGGAGGAGTCATCGACGCTGAACACTTCACGGCTGTCCTCTATATCTCATTATGAATATTTAAATATATAACGTGTGAGTTGTTCATAACGCATGACAAATATTGAATACTGTTGAAATGTAACATAAAAGTTTCAGATGAGATTGTTTTCGTGTGTCAAAATATTTTCTTGTCTTAACCGCTTCTGTAGTGTGCCGGTTCGCCCACTGGTATCAGATCCAGAGGTCCCAGGTTCGATCCCCAGGGATACAATATTGTGCTTTGTTTAGTTGGTGGTTGGACTTTGTTTAAGTCCACCTAGCTAGCTACCACTATCTTACCTAAGTCCACCGCCATAACACTTCGAAATTGTTGTTTTTATTTAGAGGTAGGATAGCCAGATGTTTGAGTACTCGGGTTCTATCTTAATGCTAGGTTTCTTGTTATTTTTACATTGGCTACCCATTACGGTTTAAAAGACGAAGCCTGGCCACAAAGTTTTATTAAACCCAAAAATACTACGTACAATTTAAAGTAAAACAATTCTATTATTAACCTTTTATTTCAAAATAAAATCTGAAAACAGAAAAAAAAAATAGTAATAAATCCGCCAAATCTCTCTGAAAAACTCTCAATTGCTGCGCAGAGCTCGGAGCGACAACACGTCCTCAGAGGGCAAGTCGGTTAGCAGCAAGACTATATTTCCTGAGGATGCCTCGTGTTGAGGCGAAACACGTGTCGATTAGATTTTTCACAGAGATTTGGCGGATTTACAACTATTTTTTTTTTCTGTTTTCAGATTTTATTTTGAAATATGGATCTCCGCAAATTAACGCCTGAATCAATTTGCTAAACTTTAATTTCCTTCAATTACACATAATAATTACTGACATAACATATACAGCGTAATATCTCTGGATACTTATTAAGTAATATTAATATCTCTTATCGTAATCATTTAGATACCCTCATAACAAATAAAATCTGCTTACTATCTATTGTCATGTTGATTATAATGTTGTAACCGGGGAGTGACAAAGTGTACCTACTTATGTAAGATACCTAAATTATTTAAGTTTATTTAAGGCACTAATTATAAGACTTATAATATTAAGTTTCCAGGAATTGTACCTACATCTTAGTCAAACCTGTAAAGGTTTAATAGGTGTATTCCATTAGTTAAGTAAACATTTTGTACATACGAAATAAATAAATAAAAAAAATATGTGAGAAATGTTCTTGAGTTAATCTACACTTAAAAACTCATGAACATTGTAATAAATAATAACAATTTCGTATTCCATTTCCATTTCACCTAAAATAGGTCTTAAACTACTGCTTGAGCGAATTGACCGTCTACCTTTCAAAACATAGCTGTAACCGAGATTCATGATATAATAAATAAATAATAAATAATAAATGTTACAGGACATTCATTTTACACAGCGCCATCTAGCCCCAAACTAAGCATAGCTTGTAATATGGGAACTAGATTACGGATAAAATACTTAAATACTTTTTGTAAATACATACGTACTATATGATACAACACCCAAACACAGAACAAACATCTATATTCATCACACAAATGTTTGTCCTGGGTGGGAATCGAACCCACAGCCTACAGCGCCGAAGGCAGAGTTACTACCAACTGAGCTATGAGGCTTGTCAATACTATTAAGATTCTTTTTTTGTATACAATACTATTAAGATTCTTAAGCTTATTTCTATAAAATAAAGCACTTTATCATCTCTATTTTCCCAATCCAGCTGAGCTGGATTTATTGAATTATGATTGTTTGCATTTAATTGTAAAGATAATTTATTTCTTCTCGTACAGCATCTATCGTTTCTTGAATCATAGTTTTAATTTCTTCAATAATGTTGAAAGACTCTCCGTCACTTGGTTCATTTGTAATGTTTTGAAAATGTTCATGTTTACAATGGGAAATTTTTGTTTTGTTCGTAGCCGTCTTTTCAATTATGTTTTCCAGGTTGATTTTGATGACATTTGTATTATTGTTCAGATGTTTTATAAATTCGTTATTATCTAACTGAGTTTTATTTAAAATATCCACTAAAGATTGTACAGAATTGGCAATTGATGCCATGTCAAACTTCATTTGTTTCGTTTTTTCAGGCATTGTATTATTTCCAACAACGTCAATTGATGAACGTAACATCTCAATCGCATCCGCAAATTGAACAAACATGCGGTTAACTTCATAGCTAGTATAATTTGGGACAGGTGAAACTATACCATTACCTTGATCAACACCTCGACAAGATATTCCATCCACATTTTCCGTATGAAAGACTTGTGAAGCTGTTGTAACAACTCTGTCATAATTATAATAATTTAATGTTTTCATTTCAACTAAAGCTTTACATAAGATTTGATTACCACCAAACTAAGAATATTAATTTTACTGTCAGAAAAAAAATCTGAAATTTAAATCTTTGATACCATTATTATCTCATGCTATTGTATTTGCAGCAGGTATAAGTTGGATGTCAAAGCTCTGTAGCACATTGCTTGTTAAGTTTACAAAGTTCAAGTATTTCATGCCGTCAAATACGCCCAACTGTAATACTTGTAAATTATTTCCAAATAAACTCAAACATATAACTCAAAGTTTGAAGACTATTTACGTGATTAAATGACCCTGGTTGAATATAGGATATTCTTTTTGAGTTTAAATCTAAATATTCCAGAAACGACATAATTTGGAAAAAAAAAATATCAATATTTATTTATCATTATCTCGTTAGCATTAAGGTCTAATACACACAGTTGATTTACTCTGAAAATGTGAAGCTTATTAAAATTTCTAATATAACATTTGCATTTTCAAAGGTTAATTTAGTTTTCACATTATTCATCTTAACTTGATATAAATTTGTCTCACTCAAATTTAACTAAGAGACATATATTCCCTTTAAAGTATTTTTATCAATATTTGCTATGGTATTACCTTGTATGTCAAATGTGGCTATGTCTTTACCATTAAAAGCACCATCTTCGATATATTTAATCATATTATTTGAAAGAATAATTGATTGCAATTTTTTTTTCCAATTTTTTTTTATTGTATCGAGTGTATTATTACTCAAATTTAAATACTCAAACTGTAAAAGGCTTTTGAACGTATCATTTTCAACAAAACTAAGGTTATTTGTAGATACATTTATGATCTTGAGATCGTTCAAATTATTACAATTGTAATTTGTAAGTTTTTTGAGATTGTTGTTTTGTAGATAGCATTTGTTAAGTTTAAAACATCTAGACAACGTGTTTACGATTTCAAGAAGTGAATTATATGATATATCCAACGTTCGTAGCTCCAAAACTCCATCAAACGTAAGAATGTCAAAGCTCTGAATCCGATTGTATGAATGGTTCAAGTGGCTCATAAAAAATTGAATAACTGGTTTTTGGGATCGATGTCAACTCATTATAGCTTAGATCAATAATTTCTAAATTTCTACTTGGCGTAGATGCTAATTCTGTATCCATTTCAAAATTATTTATTTTGTTATTGTGTAAATCCAGTTTTGATAACAGGTTCATAACATTAAAACTGCTTAAGTCGACAGATGTGAGATGATTGTTTGATATTTCTAGTTCAGTTAATGCACTTAATCGGTTAACCTGTTTTGGCACATAGGAAATAGAACCATCAGTTATCTGCAATGTTTTAATATTTGAATGTATATAATGCATATTTTCAAATATATCATGTTCATCATCCTTAACCACTGCACCGCGACCGCGATGACATCCAAACCGCTCATCGCTAATGAGCTACTGGCGTTCATCCAGAACGCCATCGACACCATGGACGAAGTCAGCATTTTGCAGATCTGCAAATCCAATTTTCAGGAAGAAGATGTTTGCAGTGGCAAGGCGCTACTTTTCCAGGCGCTCGGCAAGACGGCCCAAATGCCTTCCCGACGTAGGGACGGAGGTGAGAAGAGTCTCCAGGACATTATCACCTTGTTCAAGGAGACAGATCCAGACGACGTGCCGGATTTTGTCGCTAGGCAGCTTCACAAACTGCCTCCAGTAACATTCGATCCCGTCGACGTGACCAAACTGCTGAAAGACATAACGTCTCTGAAGGCAGGTCTGGTTGAAGTAAAGTTGAAGTTGGAGGAGTCTCAAATCACCATCGGTGAACTACATTCCAAAGTAGCATCGCTTCGTGCCGCCGCCCGGTAATTAGGTCACCTGAGGCTACTTACAATATTAACACGCGTCGAGGAGCGCACAACGTGTCGGTGTCGTCTTTCCAGTCAGCAACATTAGATGCGTCACCGCGCTCCCCTGCCCCGCCCCCCGCCACCCCGCGCCAGGGGCCGACACGTGCGTCCGCGCCTTCCCCGCCGCGCGCGTACGCCACCGTTGCAGCCGCAACCAGTCCCGCACCCACTGCCCGACACCAGCCTGCGGCCTGCATTAAGAAGAAGTGAAAGAGTACCTCCGAGTGAAGACCGGGTTCGAACTGAGGGTCGTGAAGTTGTATTCTAACCATAATGTGAGTTTTAACTCATTTATGGTGCGAGTTCCGACAAAACATCTATCGACCTTCATGAACGAAGGGCTTTGGCCGAAGGGTGTCAAATTCCTATGTTTCGCGGGGCGACTGCAACGTGAGTCCGCGCATCGTACGCCACCAGACACCGAGATTGCGTCACACGTCGCCGCCTCGAATCGTGTGTTTAGTAATTAAGTTTTTATAGTATATGTATGCTAGTTTTAAGGTATATATTGCTATGGGCCGTAGAATATGTTTAATAAGATCTTTTACTTGTCTATTTTTGCCTGAAATAAAATATTATTATTATATTATTATTAACGCTTACATCAAGCTCGTAATCGCTGGCATATTGTTCTTTTGGGCGAAATCTATCGTAATAATACATTGATTCTCGTTCATCGGTAATAATACATCGAAACAAATCTATATCAAAATCGATTTCTGTATAACATATAACATAGGACTGACCGACGGCAAACGTTGGATTTGGGCAGCTCGTCAAAAATGCAATACTCTTTTATATACGTTGCTAAATGCAAATAATTGCCAGCAGAAATTCTGAAACCAACAAATTAAGCTTTGAAATTATTGTTTTTTTTTTAGTTTGTATCAGCTCTTGACTTTTAAATTTGTTCATGCAAGGATAAGGTCTACCATGGAGCGAGCCTATCTAGATAATGCCTATTTACTCTTTTCTTGGATGCTGCAAGCTGCAAGCTTATTTAAGTTTTTGCATAGTAAAATATTTTACAAGCTGACAAATCTGGTTGATATTCCATTTATTAGGACTATTTATATAATTATTAGGAGCCCTAATAAATGGATTATCAACCAGATTTGTCAGCTTTTTGATTTGTCAGCTTTGTATTTTTATAATAAAACAAATTATAACTAAACAAATTACATAATCAATAAAACTAACATATTGTTTTTTTGTTAAAAAATATAAACATTAGAGTTATTATCATATTAGCTTCTGCCTGCGACTTCATCCAAATTCATTAAATTTTTCGATAACTTCGTTAACAGCTTGCAAATGGTCAGTTGTGGATAAACCTCGACGAAAACCTGCCTTTTCTGCAGGTTGCTCTGAATCTAGTTGCGCTGAAATACGATTCTCAATAACTTTATAAACTATTTATATATATATGAGACACAAGGCTAGTACGACGGTATTTGTTAATATCAGATTTGTCTCCTTTTTTGTGTAATAATACTATATTTGAGTAACAGAAACGGTCCTGACCGTTTCTGTTACTCTAATATATAGTAGTCACCTGTTTTCAGAATAGTGTTGAATAAATTTGTTAAATGGGGTAATAATGACATTTTTCTTCGTTTTTGTCTATTTAATGTTGTTGCAAGTGTAAGCTTTCTGAATACAGTTTTTTATGTTATTAAATTACAATTGGACGATATATATTTCGATGATTATTATATTTATTATCGTTATTATTTATTATTATTATTATTATATAATTGGATGTCTAATAAATTGAAATTATTTGTGAATGCTAAATTAAAATATTTTTTGCAAACAATGAGTTCATCTTTCGGGATTCGTTTAATGTTGCTCCTGATCATTTTTAGACGATTTATTTTAAAAACTTAATGGTGGCACGAATAGGTCTGTGGTCGGAGCTGAATTTGATTCTATTAAGAGGCTGGGACATTGGTAATGGTGGTTTGTTTTGGGGATAAGACAAAATCAATTTCATTTTTGTAGCGCGCTCCCGGTGAAACCCATGTCCAGTGTCTTTCTGTTTTTTTTTTTAAATAAAAAGTGTTGTTGATTTTTAGGTTTTGGCCGAAAGCAAATTGTATGAGACGTTCTCCTCGTTCGTTCCTATCACCTAGCCCGTATGGTCCTAAAACAGTTACATCTTTTTGATCCTGACGTGTGCCAATTTTAGCATTGAAGTCGCCTATGATCATATTCCATGTGCCGCGATGTTCATTGCATGCCCTATTTAGATGGTTGTAAAAATCTTCAACTTCGTCATTTTAATGTTGTGATGTCGGAGCATACACTTGAATGACAGTCAAAAATTAGCCTATCCGTGATTTATTATCGTTGTCCAAATACGCCAAGAATTCCTTAATATGATTTT
Source organism: Venusia cambrica (assembly GCA_951394065.1). Classification (NCBI taxonomy): domain Eukaryota; kingdom Metazoa; phylum Arthropoda; class Insecta; order Lepidoptera; family Geometridae; genus Venusia; species Venusia cambrica. The sequence goes on from OX596035.1 coordinate 14,756,177, forward strand.
TCCATTTTTTAACAAGAAAACCTACTCCGCTAGTACGTCTTTGTCCGCAGTAGTAGAACATGTTTTTCTCGCGCTCTATAGTGTCTTCACCTTTTCTCCGTACTTCTGATAATCCCATTACATCCCAATTTATGTCATCCAAAGCATTTTCTAATTCTACTAGTTTGACTCATTAACGACTACTAGCATTACCTCAGAACTCCGTTATTACTCAACCGATTTGAAAATATTTTTTTTGTAAAGATAATTCCAAACCAATCTGGAATCATATATTTTCATACGAAATAAAATCAAATCGGTTGAGTTGAGTTGAGAGACAAATACCATAGAAATTTTATCAAAATTAGTCAAGTAGTTTGGCTTTTAAATCAAAATACAGGATAATGCACCCCCACACTGCACTATAGTAGGGACCGATTTTTAACATTTGTGTAGGTCATCTGTATTTATTTTCGTAACCATCATTGCGAAGATATTTCCCAGAATCCCGTATTATTGCACCCTCACACGACTCTTAAATAGGGTAGGAGACGTCGTGGTATCATATCCATTTTTGTGTAATAATACTAACAGAAACGGTCCTTCTGTTACTCTAATTATTTATTGTCTGATGAGAAAGTTTTTAGCCTTGATCTCATCTGGTTTCAAATGATGATAAGACAGAAAATGGAAGCGTACTTTACCCGCAATCCTCAACAGTCTGAGGAACTGGCTATCTTACCTAAATGCCGGCACACAACAATTTAGAATTGTTGTTATCGTGATAGACTTAGCTATGATATTGTTTATTACTCCCTGGGGATCGAACCCGGGACCTTGGTGGCTAGGCGGTTGCGCATATTCTTGGTCACCACTATCACTAGGTACTAAGTATATGAACAACAAATGCTTATACTATATACTACCTAGTTGTTTAGCAGTGTGAAAATGCCTAGGCAATATGCTCACCATTTGTAATATTTTTCTTAACGGCCTATAGTACCTCTGATTAGGAACTCAACGCAACTTTACTCTAGTTTCGAACAAGATATAGCAATAATAAAGGTGACATTGCTGTGCGCTCAACCAACTTATGACCACCAGATGACAGAAATATGCGCGTATTTCTACGTTTTGTTTTTTTTAAACAAATAAGAAAATCTAAAACACAGACCGTATGCTGTATACTATGTTTATTTACTGAACAAATTGTCAAGGCCTAATTGGGCGTATTTATTGAATGGCGAACATTTTTGGTAGAAATGAGAGTCAACTTAGGATTTTTTTTCGATCAAGAAAATTTAATTTAATCGTATTTTCAAAACACTAGCGTTCTAGCATCAATCCTGAACTATAACATATATTAACTTCAATGTAAATGCTACAGTATTGTGGAAGATGTGATCGCTGAAGCTAAGCCATTTCACGTATCAAAGACTCTTTAAGTTTTTTTGTTTTCAAAAAAGGGTGAAATAAATATATTATTATTTACATCACTGGGTAGGTATGACGGAAACATCTACGTTACATACTAGCATTTATTTATTAATAAGAAAAAGTTCTAAATTATCATCAACAACATGGTAGTTTAATCTTAATTATTACTCTTGATTATACATGAATAACATCTACCTAATGATATTAAAAATAGATCATGAAAAACAGCGTGGCAACGCAGCCAGTGTCTTGGGCTTCTACCAATATCAAACATATTGGTCTGGCACAGTTCAGTTACCTATAGACCGTTTGCAACGGTCTCCAGGTAAGACTACTTCCCTTCTAAATACATAGATGAATTTTACATTATTGTTTAAATACATGCTAGACGTAAGTATAATATGAAAAAAAATGTGTTACAAAAAATATTTTATCAGTTATGAAATTAACAAAAATGTGCGAAGTAAATGTAGTGTAAAAATGTGATCTAACTTAAAATATATTAATATAATTTTGTACTACGAAGAAGTTCTTGGCCTTCATCTGACCTGGTTTCATGTTATGATAAAACCGAAGGTGGTAGCCCACTTCACCCGGAATCCTCAACAGTCTAAGGAACTGGCTATCCCACCAAAATGCAAAATATCCTACAAAAAAGAACACAACAATTTAGAATTGTTGTTATGGCAACATACTTAGGTAAGATGGTGGTAGTCAATAGGTAGTATAGGGGTCCTACCACCAACCATACCAACCACAATATTATACTCCCCTGGGGATCAAACGGTATCGTTATTATAGTGGATTCATGTTATGGCTCTATGGAACTGTTTTTGGTGATAATTAACAGGCTGCTCGTGTAGAAGCAGTAGACTTGGAATAAACAGATTTTTACGTCCATTGAGCAACGAGCAAACCTGCAGGCAATCATGTTCGCTCTCAAAACGCCCTCCGCTCCCTCTAAATGTCAATATCGTGTTTTAGGTCCGAGGTAATCCAATGTCCTAGGTATATAAATCTTTCAACTCGCTTAATCGGCTTACCATACAATTTAAAGGTAGATAGCCCAAAAGGCCATGCATTCACTCTTCTGTACTTGTTATTGTAAGCCAAGAAGGCGAGCATAACTTTCACAAATGCCTAGTAGCTTCCTAAAATAATGGGAAAATATAAAAAAATTAAAAATATTGTTTCTGGTGACTATTAGTTTAGTTTATAGATTGTCGTAGTTGCCGTTATTATTGTACGTTTTTATAATAAACAAATAAATATTTTTCTATGTTAGTATTTTTGTAATCTATCAATCTTGCAATTTATTCCATTTCCATCTCACCAGCAATAGGTCTAGTACTACTTCTCCGACTGTTTAATCTGCAACCCTTCATTACAAAGGCGAATCCAAGGTTAATGACATACAATATTATTATGAACCCTAAGCTAATAGCTATAAAAGAAAGCACCTTTTCGTCTCTGCTTTCCTTGTTTTCACTTTGATATGATTGATTACTGTTTTTACTATTTTTTAATGAATTTCTCATTTCTTCTTGTAAATCATATAGATCTTCTTTGATCGATTTAATATCTGAACGAATCTCAAGAGAACTTTCAACGTTTGAATTATCTGTTGCGGCATGAACATAGTCGTTATTTAATCTGAAGTATTGTGCTTTATTTGTAATGTTAGCCAACGTTCCATTGATATTTTCAAGAAAATCTTTAGTCCAGTTTGTATTATCTTTAACATGTTTTATAAAAGCATCATTACTTGTCAGAGTGTTGTTAAGAATATCAACTAAAGTTTGCACAGAATTGACAAGCTGAGCTACGTCCGATTTCATTTGATTTTTTTTTTCAAGCGAAGAGTTTTTTTCCACAATCACAATTGACGAACGCAGCATTTCTATGGCATTCGTTAATTGTGTGAACATGGGTCGTATATCGTAGCTGATATTATTATTTATAGGGAATGCTATTCCATTTTTTTGTACATCACCTTGACATGATATTCCATCCACATTTTCTGTATGAAAATCTAAAGTAGCTGTTGTGATAACTTCTTCAAATTTATTTGAATAATTTGAAGTTTTCATATTAATTAGAACTTTACACGAAATTGGATTACCGCCAATGCTTAGTTTGTTAATGTCACTATCAAAAAAATCTTTAAAATTTAAATAACTGATATCATTATTATCTAATGCTATTGTCTTTGCGGCAGGTATCAATTTAATATCCAAGCTCTGAAGCGCATTGCTAGATAGGTTTACAAAATGCAAGTTTTTCATTCCATCAAACACGCCAAACTGTAATGCTTGCAAATTGTTTTCAAATAAACTTATTTTTTTAAGCCCATTAACGTGTTTAAATGAGCCCGGTTGTATAAATGATATTATATTTGAACTAAGATCTAAATCTACAAGAAAAAACATACTCTGAAAGGATAATTTATCTATCGTCATTATGTCGTTCGCACTAAGATCTAATACACGCAGTTGTTTAACTTTGAAAATGTTAAGCCTATTTAGATCTCTGATTGCACAAGATTTCAAATTTAAGTTTTGAATAGTTGTAACATTTGTGCTTGCAAAAGTAAATCTTGTTTTTACATTATCCATCTTTACTTGGTTTAAGTTTGTCAGGTTTTCGAATGGATTACCTTTAATTTCCATTTGCGTGTTTGAAGAGAAAAACAAAATATTAAGTTCGCCTAAATTTGTAAACGCATGAGCCTCCACCTTTTTGATGTCATTATCGACTAAATTTAAAACACGCAATAGTTTTAATCCAGAAAACGTATAATTCGTAATGTGCGTCAAAGCATTATTATTCAAATATAATTCTTGAATCGATTTTATTGTAGTTGTATTGATATGAAACGTTTCTAGCAAATTATGAGAAAATTCTAATGTTTCTAATGATCCTGTTTGAGTAAATGCATTAAAAGCGACAAAAGATAGCTGGCCGAAAGATGAGTATATTTTCCTTAAAGATTGTAGCCCAGAAAAAGATTTATTTTCGTAGGTTGTTGTTCTGATGTATGATAAGTCTATATTTTCCAAAGCAAACAAACCCTGAAATGTATCATCTTCTAAGGTATTCACGAAAGGATTGTTACCTACCATCAAGGTCTTAACATTTTTCAAAGCCACAAAAGAATGCGCTTCAATTTTACTTATTTTGTTAAATGACAAATCAAGTATATCTAGAGAATCTAGTTCTTGAAACGTTTGATTGGTAATGACGCAAATCACATTATGGCTAAGATTAAATTTTTTTAGTTCTTTAAGATCGCTTGTTTCAAAGTTCAATACTTTTAAATTGTTATATGACAGATCCAATAAAGACAAAAACTTTAAGCCGGAAAACGCTGAGTTTGATATAAAACTAATGTTATTAAAGCTCATATTCAGCGAAGTTAAGTCTTCAAACATGTACTTGAAGCTTTCATTGCCTAATGAATTTAATCTTCCTTCACTCAAGTCTAAATTATTGACATAAATTCCCTTAAAAGTATCTCTACTAATAGATCCTGTAATTTGGTTACCTTTCATTTCAAATTCAGTTACATTTTTACCGTCAAAAGCACATTCTTCAAAGTGCTTTATATTGTTATCTGAAATTATTAGTGATTTTAACTTCATATTTCTTTCAAAATATTGTGATTTTATTGCATCCAACGAATTATTGCGCAAATCTAAATATTCTATATCTAGTAGGCTTTTAAACGTATTATTTTCAATCACGCTTAGTGTGTTTGAAGACAAGTTCAATCTTTTAAGGCTCTCTAGTGAATTGAAATTGTAATCTTTAAGGTGTGTGACTTTGTTGTTTTGAAGATACAACTCATTAAGCTTTAGAAATCTAGACAATGAGCTTCCAATTTCAAATAATAAGTTGTATGAAACATCTAATGTTCTGAGCTCCAAGATGCCTTCAAAGGTGAGAATGTCAAGGCTCTGGATTCTATTTTGCGACAGATTTAAATGGTGTAGTTCGGGAAAATGAGAAAAACATGTATTCGGGATCGATGTCAATTCATTTATGCTTAGATCTACAGTCTTTATGGATAAAGTCGCAGATTTTGATTGCGTATCCATTTTCAAATTATTTATTGTGTTATTGTGCAAATCGATTTTTGTTAGTGAGGTCATGACAATAAAACTGTTCAAGTTGACAGATGTAACTTGATTATTCGATATTTCTATTTCTATTGCATTAGATAATTGGTAAACCTGTTCTGGGACGTCTGAAATTGAACCATGGTTTATGTGCAACGTTTTGATATTTGACATTTCAATGGCGACAGTCTGAAAAATGTTGTGTTCGTCATCAACATTTTTGACGTTCACATGCAGCATGTAATCTTTAGCGTATACTGTCCTTTGAACATAACGTGGGTTACCATAATAATCATAATCAATATTCTGTTCTTCAGATTTGATGCAATCCCAGGTTTTGGTATTCACTTGTATCACTTGATTGCAGATAAGCTTTGCATAGCACACGTCAGATTTAGCCATCTCAGTCATCTCGCAGGATCCTTTTGCATATCGCACGGAATGGAGAATTATTGTCAGCAATATATCTGAAAAAGAAATAACAATTAAATAGGTATTACATGAGAATTTATTTATTTATTTAATTTTGGGAAAACCTACAGCTAGGTATAAGAGACAAATGAAGATAATAGAACATGAACCTGGTTAGACAGAGTATGTTTGTTGGCGGCTAATTACAAGTTTCCGCAGACAAGTTATACTTAAGAATATCATGATATAAAGCAAGTTGACGACCTATTGGAAGTAACATAAACAATACAATAATAGAAAAATAATGGAAAACCACGAAAAAATCAAATTAAATAGGTAGCTTACATAACTCACTAAATAAGCGTTTAAGCTTACTTGGTTTGTCCCTAGGAGTAAAATTTCCAATAGCAGTCGCCTCTGTGTTCTAGTGGTTCAACCCACCGATTTCAAATCCAGAGGTCCCGGGTTCGATCCCCATGGGGAGTACAATATATTATGCTTGGTTTGGTTGGTGATAGGATTTTGTTTAAGTCCGCCTGGCTAGCTACCACCATCTTACCTAATTCTGTCGCCATAATAACAATTCTTAAAAAAATGTTATGTTCTGGCATTCGAGAGAGGTAAGATAGCCAGTTCCTCAATTTTTTGAGGATTCCGGGTGAAGTGCGCCTCCTCCTTCGGCCTTATCTCAACTTGTCACCAGGTGAGATGAAGGCCAAGCGCTTCCCCGTCGCACAAAAAAAAAATGTGTCACTGGCTAGAATCCGTTAAACTCTCTCGCTCTCAAAGCCTTTGCCTTAGTAGTAATGGTTTAAAAAGATGTTGTAAAAGTCAGCAGGGGCTTCACGAAAAAGGCAGCTGCTTACTTCTGTTGTATAAATAAATAAATATTACAGGACATTAATTTCACACAGCGCCATCTAGCCCCAAACTAACCATAGCTTGTAATATTGGATTGAGGTTACGGATTTAATACTTATGTACTTTTTTATGAAAACTTTCTTAGGCGCATTGAGCACTTTTTGGGTGAACAGAATCATGGAACTTGCGTCATCGTCACCGAACGCTTTTCATGAGCTATATGTATAGGTACTGTGTATATATGTGTACTTTTTGGGTGAAAAAAAGCGTGAAACTCGCGTCATCATCACCGCACGCATAGCACTGTATACAATTCACAAGTTACTCAGTTTTCACTTCTATCGGCAGTCCCCAAAGACTGCCCCGCACACCGAAACACAAAACAAACACCTATATTCTGAGCTATGAGACTTGTTAGTGTGAACATAACGTTAACTGTGAACACCAACCTCACTGCCAAGCGTGGTGACTATAGCCAAACCTTACAGTTTTGGAGAAAGTGCTTTTTTCATTTTGGTAGCACGTGACCGGTCACACGTCGCGGCTAATTCGTCTGCTAAGTGTAGACCGTATTTAAAAAATAAGATATTTTGAATAAAACTCAGATAAAAAAATGGATGCTACCTACTTAAAACACGCAGCTGAGCATAAAAATACAGTTTTTAGAATATTTTTTTGTTTGTTTGTGCACGCGTTTTTCCGGAACGGTTTATCCGATTTGATTGTTTTCAATGATGATTAAAATTTAATCGTGACCTTGAACCATCAAGGTGGAAAAAACATATACCTGCATAAAAAAGTTGGATTGACTTTTTTATGCAAATCATGACATCAACGAGCGAGTCACTAAGTCCTTCTGCTAGGGATTTATATAAAGTATATATATATATTTATATATGGTTAATTTACTTGCGCTCCTACCGCCACGAACTTGAAACTTTGCATTAGATAGCTAATATTTAATGTCAGTGATGTAAAATATCGCTTCGTTTTTCTGTGGGGTAGGCAGGAGATTTTATATTTATATTTATATTCTTAGCGTTTATATTTTTTTATGAAATTAATGTCCTGTAATATTTGTAATTTGTAATATGGAAACATTGTATTTACGGACAATTTTTGACGGACAATTTTTTAGGATCGTTTTGAAACGTCAAATCTACCGCCTGTTCGGAATCGCGACCAGCACACAAGGAGGCAAAGGCAAGAAACTCGAGCTGGTTATATTTTTTAGGATTCTTTCAACATTTAGGTACCTATACAGAATTTATAATAATATAAATAACATAACAAGTAGGTACGCCATAAGCCTAAATACTTAATACTATCTTAAAACATGTATTATTACCTAACAACCTAATGGGCAGTTTGTTAACATTAAGAAATCACCATTTAGCTGTCAACTAGTATAGCAACATCGGGCACTAGACACTTATTTTGTTGTAGGCACTTTTAATTAAATTATTCTTAATATACGATTTGAATTTACGAGCAGAGAGTTTGGTGACGCTTTGAGGAAGCTTATTATAGAATCGTACACATTTTCCTAAACATGAATGATTTACTTTTCCTAAGCGATACTTAGTATAATATATCGAGTTTATTTTTATTTCTAGTTTACATCACTTTTTTTACTAATCTCATCAATGTTCCTGTGAGCGTGCATTAGATTTTCATAAATGTATTGGGAGCTGACTGTATATATACCAATCTCTTTAAAACGTTCCCTGAGAGAGTCACGAGTTTTAATTTTATAAATTGCCCGAACAGCTCTTTTCTGCAGAGTAAAAATACAATTCAATATCTGCTGCACTTCCCCATAAAAATATACCACAAGGCATAACACTGTGAAAGTAACTAAAATAAACTAACCTCGCCGCGGCTTCATCGATAAGATGCCTTATGGTACGTACTGCGTAAGCTGCCAAATAAAAATTAAATTGCACCATCGTAGACCTGCCTAGCCCTGAGCAAATTTCGAGGTTTTTTATTTAGAATGTGTAACTTTTTTAATTACAGCTAGGAAAATGGTACAAGCAAAGATGGATGTCTGTGATGGAGCGAGTCTAACCAGAAAATACAACGGAATTATAGACGCTGGAATCTGATTCCAATTTTTTTAAAGGTGGCCAGTTTTTAGGGTTACCAGGTGGCGGTAAGAATTTAATGTGCGTCTTAAGGCGGAATAAGGTTATGCTCCTCGGCACACACACCGAAGTACATTCTATAAAAAACTGATAAACACGACACTTCGCGAAAATACTGGCTCAGGTTATTGAATCTTTTGCTTTTGTGCGTTTGCAAGATACTCTTTACATATGGCCTTACGCTCCACCGAGTCAAGCGCGGCAAGTTGATATTTGGCGGAACCTTCCCAAAAGTGGCAGCAATACAAGATCCAACTTTAGCTTGAGTCAAACGCTGAATCGTGTTTGAATTATCTTTTGACCTTCGTAGACTCAAATAGCCAAATAAAATTACTATTTCCTTCTTGCGGCTTTGTCCACACGGTATCCGGGTATCTCAAGAACAATATCTGTGCAAAATTTCAGTACAATCCGTGGAGTAGTTGAGTATAGGATCGACAATTATCCAAACCAACATTCGCATTTAAAATATTAGTTGCACAAAAAATACACACATACTTACAAAATATTTTGTCTCGGTCGATGCCCATGTTGTAAGCAATTCAAAAAATTACATAAGATTTCTCCTGTTACAACGGAGCTTGGTTTTGTCACGGCAATGGGACGTTAAAGGCATTGACTAAACGTTAACTTGTTATAACTGTCCCTTTTAGAATAACATTTATAACCAACAGAAATAAATTGTCAAACACATTGATAACGCTTATCGATCGAGTGAGCGAAGCGAGCGATATCTTTGACTCATGTTTGGGTATCCGGCGCTGTTTGTATGTGCGAGTATTTGACAATGTTTGTAGCAGCGTAACTCTCGAACGAGATACCTATCCAATTTTCATCAAATAAAAAAATATAAGAGACTGTAGCTAGCACTGCAACTAAATGGGTTTTAGAGTGTGTATTGAGACGGGGTGCCTGATTACTGGGATACGTTTCAAGGGGTTACGAAATAATCAAGGTTTTTTTATTGTAATATGGGGATATATGGTGATATATGTAAAAAAACATGTTTTTTTTTATTGTACGACGGGGAACTGCTTGACCTTCATCTCACCTGAATACAAGTTAAGATAAGGCCGAAGGTGGAGGCGTACTTCACCCGGAATCCTAAACTAACTGAGGAACTGGCTATCTTACGGCCTTATCTCAACTTGTTACCAGGTGAGATGAAGGCCAAGCGCTTGTCGTACAATAAAAAAAAAACCTCAAACTAACTTAAAAATCCTATAATGCGACACGCACACACCGACACCTCTAATCGACATCATGAAGTTGTTAGCGTTTTGGAGTGAACCTATTATGATGCGCGCGCACACCGGGACATAAGACCTTCATGAAGTTGGTTGGTAATTGTCTCTCAACTTTTCGACCGTCGTCGGTATGTACCTATTGTTTTTATTTGTTTACATGATAAATTGTTATTATTACATTTTTTTTTATTACGCTAAAGAAGTATAACTTCTTACGTGTATGCATAAGTACACACGTTTCTTTTTGTGCCATCGCTTATCAAATCAAAATCAAAAAGACATTTATTTGCAACTCTTACACAAAAATCAACATGAAAATAATAATAAAAAGAGACAAAAATAAAAATGTAAATTAAATAGTTAACTCGCATAGAATTGCAAAAAGGTCTCAACTCAGCGTTAATGCAGGTTCGGGGAACCTGCACTGATCTTCCGTTGAGACCTTTGGAAACCGGTACAAACAACAAGAGGTCGATTTGACGTGAACACCAACTGTAGACAAAGTGTAGACAAACATTTGGATAATAGGTACCTACGTATACTAACAAAACAAAACAAAATACTCGATAGGTAGTTATGTATAGGCCTCCACCTTCTGCTTTAGATTAATGTACTTTATAGTTTTTGCTTGTTCATGCACTTTTGTATTTCTTAGTAACATAGCGCTGATACAGCTTTCATCGAACTCTGCAATCTGTATCCGCCCTCTGTTGTGACTTGTGACTGTTAGAATTAATTCAGAATAGATTGAGCCTCCAAATCGGCAACACCTATTTTCATTTAGTTTTATTTTAATTTAATTTCCAAATTGCTTTTTTTAAAATACCCGTCAACGTTCCCAAAACAAGAGTGGCGCAGCCGCAGCGGATTACACTCAATTTTCCGGGTTTTCTCGCGTTTTTCCGACGTCCGAATCCGTCAGGAAGCGTAAAACCAAAGTGAAATTTAACGAAAAAGTGAAGTCCGTTCGAACCAAACAAATTTTCTCTTAACGGGTATCGATAAAGTGAGCATGGAAATTACGGTTGGGTGGTGAGTCAAACTTTTCGCCAAAAATCCTTCCTTTCCTCTCCTTTTACCATATACGGTGTTTTATTAAACTAATTTAATTGTTATATCTGAGATCAAACCTTGCTCATTATAACGCAGGGCACAGTCCTAACAATATAATCTTGTGACCGTGACCCATATTCTATAAATAGAATACCATAGATATATAACCTTTATAAATAGGACATTTTCTTAAAATTTAGAAATTGTTCTGTAATTGTAAAAATAAGGTAAAATAGTGTTAATTGATCTCCACATTGATCATTAACTTAATTTAATTTAAATAAAATAAAAACAATTGTAATTTTATAATAAGAAATCCACATTTTTCATTTTAGCTACTGCTTAACTTTTATTTTGTATTAATTGTGTGTATTTTACCGTGTGATTTTATTGTGTTTTATTTTGTGTATTTTTAGATTGTGTGTGTATTAAAAAAAAAAAAAATTGTGTACAGTTGTAAATCAAATAATTAAAAATGATGGAAGAATCTGTAAATCTGTCTGTCATACCAAAAGAATTAATTCAATTAATTCCCCTTTTCAAAGGCGACAAGAGGCAATTAAATTTATACTTGCGAAAATCCCAATACATTATTGATCACTACAGCAGTAATAATGCTGAACAAAATCTGTATGTCTTCAACACAATCACCAGCAGGTTGGCAGACAATGCTGCCGCACTTCTTTCAGAGCGGGAGGACATAGTAACTTGGTCCGCATTTAAAGCCTTGCTTATTCAACATTTTGGTGATCCGCGAAGTGAAGCTTGCATTAACATTGAATTAGCACACAAACGCAAGACTCCCCTTTTCAGGAGATTTTCATTGACCTTTTCAGCATTGAAGGACAAACTTATCTGACACTTATTGACGCCTTCAGTAAATTAGGACAAGCCATTAGTATTCAAAGTAAATCCACACCTGAGGTGATCAGAGCATTATTAAAGTATTTCTCTTTTTATGGTATCCCAAAAAAGATAAGTTCAGATCCGGGAAGTGAATTCAATAACGAGTTGATGAAGGAGTTTTTAAGTTTACATAAAGTAGAACTCCATATTGGAACCCCCAATAACCCTAACTCAATGGGTCTTATTGAACGATTCCACTCGACAATTATCGAAATTTATAGATTGGCAAAATACGAAAAACGATGTACTGACGCTGCATCAACTATGACATATTCTGTCATGGCGTACAATCATACTATTCATTCTGTTACTGAACTCACTCCTTTTGAAGTTGTTTTCGGACACACTGACTCAAGCAGCCCTTATGGCATTGAATTTGAAAAACGTTATTTTCAAAAAATAGTTAAAGATCATGCAAAACGAACAAAAGTTTTATACGAACATTTAACAGAAAAAATATTAGCCTTAAAAGAAATCAACAGAGCAAAGAAAGGTGGTGAAAAAGAAATAGAATTTCCTAAAGGAAAAACGATCTTTGCTAAAGAAATTAACAAACGGAAGAGCAAAGATAAACCCCGATATGTTAAAGCAAAAGTTATAGGTGAAGTAGAAAGAAGGTCAAGCATACTTTCAAATAGATCACTGGATTATAGTTAAAGTCTTAAGTTTAGAAAAGATCTACAATGATTTAAATTATCTATGTATTAATTTTGAACTACTATGTCAATCAATTAATTGGAATTTAACATATTCTCAAGATTTTATAAATGCAAAAGTACATACAGAGTTCATACGCGACTTAACTAAAGATAAGTATCAACAACTTGTTCCGCTAAAGCGTTTCAAAAGAGGTCTTGTAAATCCATTGGGTTCACTAATTAAAATTATCACAGGAAACCTCGATCATGAAGATGCTATTAGGTTTGATAAAATTACATCAGAACTAAATCAGGATCAAATCATTATTTCAAAGAAATTAACCCTAGTCTCTAAAATGTTTGACAGCTTTCTAAATGCAACAGAAACCATTAACCAGAATACTGTAAATCTTGACAATCGTTTAAAAAAGGTAGAAATTATAATTAAAGATTTGTCTAATAAGGATAAGAATGTAATATTTTATGCATACATATCTGGATTGTTCAACATATATATAAGTAGTTTTAGAACTATTTTTATCCGACTTAGCGAGATTGAAACAGCTCTAGCTTTGAGTAGAGTATCTATATTACATCAGTCTATTGTAAACTCTACCGAATTATTGTACCATTTAAAATTAATTTCTGAATCGGAAAGCTTAGTTTATATACCTAATGAAGATAATTTGTTAAAATTAGAAGAAACAATTGTTGTTAAATCTTACATTAAGAATAATCATGTCACGTTTATTATGGAAATTCCTATTACTGATAATTGTACTTATAACTACTATAAAATGTACTCCTTACCTATTTTCCACCCATCTGAAAATAAAACCTTATCTATTTTTCCTAAATACCCCTACCTTTTGGCGAAAGGAATAAAATACTTACCGATTATAAAACCGTGCCGCCCGTTATCGACTGGCGAACATTATCTCTGTACTTCAGAAAACAGAGTTTTGTATCATGAGATTACCTGCATAGAGCAATTAATGAAATTCGATGAAAACCCTACTCATTGTAAACAACATGAAGTGGAAGTCGAACCAATCAAGATCCAGCAAATTGGTGCTCACAATTGGATCCTTTTCAGCAGAACACATACATTGTTATCGAAATATTGTGATAATGACATCAGCAAGCAGCCAATATTTGGCACTTTCCTTGTAACCATCGACGATTCATGCCAGTTGGAGATTAATGGAATTCGTATTTCCCATCACACATTTACAGAATCGGATAATATACATCCTATTCAACTAATCGCTTTACCACAAATACGTAACAATACGTCACTATCCAGTGCACGAGCACTCAACATGATTGGAGTCAACTTAGATGAACTTAAAAGTATGGCGTTTTCGTTAAAACATAGTGAAGTGATTAAAGGTGTTTTACAAGAAAATAATAGTAACTTCAGTGAAAATTTAGGATACACGTCTCTAGGATTAATTGTTTTCAGTTTTATTATATTACTCTTTTATGTGTTTCGTGTAAAATTATTAAAAATGTTATTTTCTAAGAAAAATTATCGTCACGAATCTAAAATCGATTCTACCGATAATTTTCCTCTTAAGGAGGGAGGAGTTATGTATAGGCCTCCACCTTCTGCTTTAGATTAATGTACTTTATAGTTTTTGCTTGTTCATGCACTTTTGTATTTCTTAGTAACATAGCGCTGATACAGCTTTCATCGAACTCTGCAATCTGTATCCGCCCTCTGTTGTGACTTGTGACTGTTAGAATTAATTCAGAATAGATTGAGCCTCCAAATCGGCAACACCTATTTTCATTTAGTTTTATTTTAATTTAATTTCCAAATTGCTTTTTTTAAAATACCCGTCAACGTTCCCAAAACAAGAGTAGGTATGTTACACACAGCGAGGAAATAGAAATATTTACAAACATCAAATAAAATTAGTTAATAATTTACAAATAAAATAGGTACATCATGAGATTATTAGTATTGAGACTTATTAGTGTCCATCACACGGAATTCACATTTTAAGGGGAATACCCAGAAATAAACGAGAAGTGATAACAATAATTAGTAAAACAGTGTTTACATTGTGCCTTATCAGTGGGCAACAGTGCATCCTTTGATTAGGATACTGGTCGTTGTTGACTCATTTTAGAGTCACGTTTCTCTACAGTACACGTAACCACAGCTCGTGCGGACTTTTAGAGAGAGCTTCATCCGAAACGGGAGGGTTTTTCCATAATCACCACGCTCAACTGGAGATTTGGTGATCGCAATATTGTTTTTTAATATTCATGACGGTGCGTTGCCCATCTCTGAACTAATTCACTAAATTGACCTCATTTATTAATTTATTATCTTTTATAATAAGTTATGAAAGATAATATGTAGTGTACATTGAACAAAATATGTACAAGGGAAGCAGTCGGGCTACCCAAGGACCGTTAAAAACGAACCTGTAGTCAACTGTCAACTGTTCCAGACCAGTATCAGACGTAAGCCGTAAGACACTGGCTGCATTGCCACGCTGAATAGTTATGCTAATTTGCTGACCTAAAAAAGTAGTGGCGTGGTTTCTTTATAGATTGGTTTTAATGCCTATATAACGATGTTACATATGTTTCATCATTTAATTTGCTATACATGCTATTAATAGCAACATTCGAGTCAATCCAATATATTAAAAAAAAAATTGCAACCCTGTAGTTGGTAGTGGTGGTTCAATTTATTGAATTCTTTGAGCTTTTTTTTATTATCGTTTACCATAAAAAATATTTTCACGAAGTTCCATGCAAATCATTTCTTTTTAAAATGCGTTTTTTTACCCCATGTCATCCCTTTAGAGAGGATGAGGGGATGATATAATTTCATGATCCTTACTAAGAATATCAGTTATAATAGAACAAAGTTTCATTCAAATCCATTCTTTAGTTTCAGCTTTATATGCGTTCATGTAACAGACAGACAGACAGAAAAAAACAATTGCTTTGGCTTCAGTATCAAAATGTTTCCTCTACTTTAAATTTTCTAAACATATTGGATGTGCGGATTTTGACCTCTTTGACTTTTAGTACGAATATATTCTTGTATTCTTGTGATTCTTTATTGTACACATAAATGATTTTAACATATCATAGGTAAACATACGTACAGGCGAGCTTAACCCTTAAATAGTTTTCTACCAGCAAACCTTTGAGAGAGAGGGAGGTGATACACTGAAAAGGTAGAAAAGTGTACTTGAATTAAAATAAAATATTAATAGACAAATTAAATATACATACATATATCAAAAGTATATACCTACACAAATATGTTTATTCTGTGGGTGTTGTAGGTAGAGTATGATAAGAATGTATTTACAAAAATATCCTTTATCTAGTTCCCATATTAAAAGCTTAGCTTAGTTTGGGACTAGATGGTGCTGTGTAAAATTAATACACTGCAATATGAAAAAAAACAGTCGAGGTTTAACATCCCCTTTCCATCCCACGGGAATTGATTCATGGTATAATGAAGCTTAGGTGTATAAACTAATTTCATCCAAATCCGTTCAGCCGTTCGGTTTGATGGAACTGCTCCAAACATACACACATACAAACCTTCATACATAGCTACACTTTTGAATAAATGCATGTGAAAGTATATACGGTACCTACATATAGCAAAAATCATATTTTTATGTGTCTTTCTATTTTTCCGGCTATTCTGCGAAACGGTCCGAATTTCACAGAATATACACTCGCGGATAGCTGATGTTATTTTATAAAAATAATTAACATGAAATCCGATATTAGAGGTTAGTACTAGCTTTCATCTGCGGCTTTGCCGATGAATAATACCTAGCCAGAAAAAGTAGTATATGTTCTTCTCCAGGATATAATCTAATTCCATGCCAAATTTCATCAAGATCCGTTAAGCCGTTAAGCTGTGAAAACGTAACAAACAAACAGATACTTTTAAATGTATGTATTACTTTATCTCCTGCCATTCCACGCACGACTGCTAGAGCCCCAACCCTGCAACCGCCACCATCATTTCTGATGTTTATGTAATACCTAATTGTTCACTATCTCAAAAACTATGCGTCCAAATTGCATGATGTAAATGTCCAATATTATCTGAGTAAAATTTCCTCAGTGGGAATGCAATCTGTGCATCTAAAGAACGTCTCATAAGTTGTATTAGACCCTATTTTACCCCCTTCGGATGATATAGCAAAATACGTTGAAACACATATTTTTTTGAACCGCCTCTGTGGTCTAGTTGTTCAACCCACCGATTTCAGATCCAGAGGTCCCGGGTTCGATCCCCATGGGGAGTACAATATATTGTGCTTGGTTTGGTTGGTGGTAGGACTTTGTTTAAGTCTGCCTGGCTAGCTACCACCATCTAACCTAATTCTGTCGCCATAATAACAATTCTAAAATTGTTGTGTTCAGGCATTCAGAGGTAAGATAGCCAGTTCCTCAGTTTGTTGAGGATTCCGGGTGAAGTGCGCCTCCACTTTCGGCCTTATCTTAACTTGGTACCATTTGAGATGAAGGCAAAGCGCTTCCCCGTCGTACAATAAAAAAAAATCTTACCAATATATGAATTGTCAGATAACAGTCTCTAACTTAAGGAAAAATGAGTTTGTATTTTACCCCCTTTGAGGTTATTTTTCGAGGTAAAAAGTAGCTTATATTCTCTCATCTTCTTAACAAAATTGTATCAAGATCCGTTCAGCCGTTTAGACGTGAAAACGTTACAAACATACAAACAAACAGACAAAGAAACTTTCAAATTTATAATATTAGAATGGATGGATACTAGAGATGTTTGGAGTAGTTTCGTGGTATGTAAGCATAACGTATGAGGCATGACGGAAACAAAGTCCCAGGCGCTTACTAGTTTTTGGGTAAATATATAAAGGCAGGAATATAAATAAATGTTATTCCAGCCCCAACCCTTTAATAAGGCACTCCCTATTTCACGGTGAGTTTCCCTAATACCCTTCAGGCGTTATCAAAATATTAGCCGCACCGTGAAATGTCATCAGCGAGCATCGGGGTAAAGGGAAATGACAACTGGATCTCGCTCAACAATTAGAGGTGCATTGCACCGCAGCTGTTTGCCAGCTCTAATCAGTCTAGCACATGATGTTATCGAACTACTGTACAAAAGAAAGCAGCTAGATAAAATCAGACAGTCCTGGGTTCGATCCCAAGGGGAGCACAATATTGTGCTTGGCTTGGTTGGTGGTAGGACTCTGTTTAAGTCCGCCTGGCTAGCTACCACCTACTTACCTTATTCAAACTTATTAACAACAATTCTTAAATTGGTGAGTTCCAGTAATTAAGAGGTAAGATTCTTCCTCAGTTTGTTGAAGATTTCGGGTGAAGTGCGCTTCCATAACTTGAAAATCAGGTGAGATAAAGGCCATGGACCTCCCCGCCGGCTTCGGGCACTAAAAATAAAATTAAAAAAGTAATTCCACTCCGTCCAACTGAATGTAACAACTATTAGTTGTAGGAAATGGCACGATGAAGCCAATCCAATTCAACAAGTTCCAATCAAATCAACTGGTCATTCAGATACTTATTGTGGTCAAATTTTGTTCCTTGCGATCCAACGGGTTAATGTTAATTAGCTAACGTTCTTTATAACACTATTTAAAATTTATAAATACTTTTAATGTTTCAATTAACTTATCCTACCGTTGTGAATTTTGTAGAGCGTTTCGTTTTGAGATTTCATTAGTGTTATTAGAGAAAGATATTAACCTTTTATGTATGCAGGGCACAGTGCAATATCAAACTCGCAATGTAAGTTCCTTGTAAACGTCTAGCCCTGGCATTTGTATTTTATCATATGAAAAAAAAAATGTCGTAGCTTATCTGTTACTATTTTGCACTACAGCAAATATTAAGGGCCTTGTGTGCACCGAAAACTCCGTGCGATATCGGTAATCTCCATGGAACCTCATTTTTTTTAATAAACAGTATTTACTCATTATTATTATCTAATCACAAGTGGCCATGGCCAGTCGTCTTTATTGAATATACAACAAGAACCAGTCAGAATAAGAATTCAAGTTAAAAAAGTCCTTCGAACCTACCAATAGTTGGTTCGGTGAGAAAGAAAATTTGTTGATCCGTTCAGTTGGTCTGAGTACACACTCTGTAAAAAATTCCAACTGTCTGCATATTACGGTCCATGAGATATAGCCCGCTGAAACAGACGGACGGATGGACAGCGGAGGCTTAGCAATGGTGTCCCGTTAGCACCCTCTGGGTATGGAAACCTAAAAACGCCATCCAACCAATAATTTTACATGCCACTTCCATACGTTAGTAATAATATGTCACTGTCAGCGCGTACGCTATGCTTCATCTTGTTAGTTCCAAATTTGAATATCGGCCAATCAACGCGCTCCTATCGTAAGGTTGGCGCGACCCCTTCGCGATTCGATTATGGTTTTCGCTGCACGTAAAAAACTGTTGTGGAGAAAAATGTGTACAGCTTTTTCAAGCTTCATTGCCTATCTAGCTAACACGTGTGCGGGTAAAATGAATATTTGAGTATGCGTTTCGTATGAAGTTACGCCTTTTATATACTTCTACGCATAATCGGGTTACGATGAACCATGGTATATGTTTAATTTTGATCTAGTTGTTTACTAGTCAATTAAAGATTTTTCTCAAACTTACTTGAAAATTTGATCATGATTGTGACGACCTCAGAGAATCTTATACATGCGAGTTTACTCCAAAACATGGCAACCAATGAGGTAAACTATAAAAGGCTTTATTAAAATTTCGAACTGGCCTGCAAATAGAAAACTGTTCAATGAAAAGTTAAAAACAAATGAGCACTCAAACAAAATTGTTGCGCGGGAAAAAAATGTCGTTCCTTGTTCGTCATTGATTTTGAAAAGTTATTGTATTTTCATATAAAAAGCTCTGCCTGGGTACAACTTAGTTTTAATTTACGCGCATTATTTGAGGAAAGTACTATACAAGCCTTGGCCACAATTAGGCATTGATAGACAAGACATACATATGGCTGTTTGCCTCGGCTTTGCCTCGGCCCATATTTACACGTTCGTCCATTAAAACCTCTTTTACTTTCACCACAGCCCGTAGATGTCGTAAAGGGCGACTAAGGGATCTCACCAGACCAAGGCAGTTTTTGGGGATGTCCAGCTGTTCTGTATATGGATTAAGACTGTAGTTGAGCGAGAATATAAGAATCATCTCATGCCGGGCATAACTATATTCACCATCATCTTCCTGCTCTATATCCCACAATAAATAGATGGGGTCGGCATAATATGTTTTCTTCCTCTATTCTTCTCTATCAGACGTCAACATATCACTCACTCTTTTCTTACCCTTAAGAGATAAGATAAGATAAGATTTATTTATTGAAAAAGATGACAACAGTTAACATTTTTATAAAAAGTTAATGTGACATCAGTGTCTCGTCAACTTATTCTATTACATTATGTAAAATATAAATATGATAGATAGTACACTATTTCAAATACCAATGCACATTTAACATTTAATTTTAGTCAAATAATATTTTTATTTTTAATTACCATTCCACACACAATCCACCCATATAGTAGAACTTATCGTCTTCTTCCTTTCCTCTCATTCTTCCAAAAATTCTTCCAAAAGTCCAAATTTAACACAGAAGCCCGACCAACGCGAGCCGAAGGCTCGCGCCGCACAGAAACTAGTAATATAATATATACTCGTATATGTTTTAGGGTGAACATTTATTCAGTTTTATGCTATGTAAAGACAGACTCTACGAAACAGACAGAGGGCTACGGCTCACAGAGCCACTAGTATAATTTATTGCACACACACGTTTTACTAAAGTATAAGTACATCAAAATAATGGCAAAAGCGAGCTTAACCATAAAAAACCAAGGTAGAGAGAGAAACAAGACTAAATAGAAGAGGAAAGTGTGCAACATTAATATGTAACATGCCTAACATAGGAATATGACGATAAACTACAATGTATAATAAATATAATTATATAGTACATTTATTCAATAAAAAGTACAATTAAACTAACTATGTACAAAGGAATCAGTCAGATTACCTAAGGACCGTTACAAACGGCCTATAGGTAACTCAACTGTTCCAGACCAGTACCACTGGCTAGACACTGGCTGCATTGCCACGCTGAATAGCTATGCTAATTCGCTGGCCTAAATAAGAGCCAGCCCTTGGGTCACGTGTCGCCTCAATCAAAAGCCCCGCAATATTTTTGAAAACCCGGAGGGCACCGGCTCCCCACGGACCCAAGGTCTCCAAAAGGCTCAAATAGGTAAGCTCTGTCGAGACCACTATATTTGCGCCTTTTGTGATCCTCGGATATTATATAGTATATTATATAGTATTGTATATTATATATTATTTTGTGATATTATATAGTTGATATAATATATACATGTCTCTTTATTTTTTTATTGTATGACGGGAAACGTGCTTGGAAATTGTCTCACCTGATTTTCTTTTTATGATTAGGCCGAAGGTGGAAGCGCACTTCACCCGGAATCTTCAACAGTCTCAGGAGCTGACTATCTAACCTCTAAATGGAATACAAATCAAGAATTTGTTGTTTTGACGACAGATTTATGTAATAAGATGGTGGAAGCTAGCCAGGCGAACTTAAACGAAGTCATACCAAAACAACAACAATATTGTACGCAAGCCTGGGGATCGAACCCGTGACCTCTGTATCTGATATCGATGGGCAAACCACAGAGGCGGTTGAAAATACTTACGAAAAACGAAACACATGCACTCGAGACAGCTAGGCGTTTTTTTGAACAATAAATAAAGAAAGAAATCACTATTCAGCTGGCTTTGAGTCTATCCTGAGATATTGCTCGCTATTCAAGAAGCGAAGCTATGAGGCTGATGCGTTCCGAATCAGTAGATAAAAGAATTGATTTTCGGTTTTCGAGATTACTCACTTGATTTATCCGCGACCCTCTGTTTAGACGATTTACAACCTATGCTCGGGATCGCCGCAATTTTTTATCGTCTGCTTACAAATCTTGTGGTTATTTGTGACATTTCTCCATCGGCTGTCCGAGGAGCCCATCTTATACATCATATCCAAGGATAAATAAAAATTATCAAAGACGTGTCTAGGACACGCTTCCGTCTGGTATTGGTCTGGAACAGTTGAATTACCTACAGCCCGTTTGTAACGGTCCTTAGGTATCCGACTGCTTCCTTTGTCCATAGTTAGTTTAATTGGAGGTAGGTACATATTATTTTTAATTATTGTTGTTAAGACTGGTTTTCAAACGAAATCACCAAAAATTGTTTTTTTTAATTTATGTTCGTTATGAGCCAGGAGCACTGGCTATATTCCCGCGTTGAATTAATGAATAATAAGGTGTTTAAGTACCCTTTAACCCTTTGTAGTTAAAAGTTATGTACCTTTAAGTATTTTCATTCGTTCATTCAAAGATGTTTTTTTTTATAGCACGACTGGGAGGTACCCCTGGTACCTTCATCTCACCTGATTTTTCAATTTATGATAAGGCCGAAGGTGGAAGCGCACTTCAGCCGAAATCGTCAGTCAACTGAGGAACTGGCTATCTTACCTCTCACTAACTTGGTTATTCCGGAATTCTAGAGTCAATTTTTAACCGCCCCTGTGGTCTTGAGGAGTACAATATTGTGCATGTTTTGGTTGGTGGTAGGACTTTGTTCAAGTCCACCTGGCTAGCTACCATCATCTTACCCAAAATTTGTCGCCATCTTGCCCTAACAACGATTCTTAATTGATGTGTTCCGGCATTCAAAGGTAAGATCAATCAGTTCCTCAGACTTTTGAGGATTCTGAACTTGAAGCCCGGTGAGGGTGACAGAATGAGTGCTTCCCCGAAGTACAATAAAAAAAACTGCATGTAAATAGCGCCCTATTTCTTGATCAACGATTAACAACGGTCAGCCTCAAAAACATGATAAAAATAAACATTAGTCAAACATTACTTTGAGTGTAAGTCTACTGTGTGAACTCCACATAGTAACATTATTAGCCAAATAAGTTCATACACCAACTACGGAAATAAAAGTCCCGATAACTACATTTATGTTGGATTTACAAACAGACACATTTTGGGAGGGATAGAGTTACATAAGACGGTACCATCTTTGGTGTAAAGTTAAAGATAACAATGTCTTAAATCGAGTTTCCTATAGAAACCAATGTCGAGTAAAACTTGTAACAAACTGTTGGAATTATTGAACCCGTTGTCAATTATTTCGAAATAGCATGTCAGGTACAAATAACATTTTCGGAAGGTCTAGGTTTGAAGAGAAAAAAAAATTCGTCTTTGTTCATCACACCTGTTCTAAAAACGACAATTAGCTGTATAAGAAAGCGGGAACCATATTTAAATTTGTTTCCATGACAAGAGCAAACCCATCATTTCTAAAAATACGCAAAATTTCCTCCGATCTTGGTTAAGGACTCATAATTGACGGATACAGGCTTTTGTCAATGACTTTTCTTGATAACTTTCTTGCTCAAAGTTCTATGTCAAACAGGCTATACCTTAATACCACCCTATGATACCCCCTTGTTACAAGTTCCCTCATTATATAGGGTGCATCGGAGGATAAGGACCGTAGATATTTGATAACTCTTTGAGACAATGCCCATCAGCAGTGTTGTTTTTCATTTTTTTTATATCTATTATCAAAGAAGAATTATTCAATAAAAAGTACAATTAAACTAACTAAGTACAAAGGAATCAGTCAGATTACCTAAGGACCGTTACAAACGGCCTATAGGTAACTCAACTGTTCCAGACCAGTACCAGACGGAAGCGTGCCCAAGACACTGGCTGCATTGCCACGCTGAATAGCTATGCTAATTCGCTGGCCTAAATAAGAGCCAGCCCTTGGGTCACGTGTCGCCTCAATCAAATAATAATATCCGATAGCAATTCCAATATATATATTTTTTTAATGGGTAGATGGGCTCGCTTTTGATATCAATGCTTGCCTGGGCATGGATGTGGTCAACGATAAAGCGAACTTACTTAAACATACCAATTTTGAAAATTTATTTTTTTACTGTACGACGGAGCAGTACTTGGATCGTACCTGGTTTCAGGTTATGATAATGCCGAAGGAGGAAACGCACTTCACCCGGAATCCTCAACAGACGGAGGAACTGGCTATCTTACCTCTAAATGCAGAAACACAACAATTTATATATTGCTGTTATGACGACATACTTAGATAAGATGGTACTTCATGGAAGGTCACATAGGTAACTCAACAGAACAGACGAAGCACGCCCAATACACTGGCTGCATCTCCACACTGAATAGATATATGCTAGTTAACTGGCCTAACTATGAGCCAGTCCATTTCAACAGTGAATAATATTAATTAAATAAATATAACAGGACTTCAATTTAATATAGCACCATCTGTCACAAAACTGAGAAAAGCTTGTAATGTGGAAACTAGATTACGTATACCCACTCAGGCGATGCGGGCTGCACATTGATACCCGACGCGCATGTGCCAAAGCGATGCGGGCTCGGATACGTGCCCACTGCTGATTCGGATACTAGTGGTTGAAAAATGTTTTCCATTCGATTTTAAGGATTGACACTATCTTTCATTCAATTGAAATGGTTTTTGTTGCACATCTCTATTGCTGAGAAGCAACAACCAGCAATAGTGCCGTAAAGTTTTGCGAAAGTTTGTTGTGTACGCGTGGACTGGGATCTAGAAAGAATTTTATTTTATTTTTTCTACCGGACATTTATTTTTTATCATTATTTGATTACATTGATTATTTACGGTCTTAAATAATACGAAACCTACCAATTTTGTTGTTTGTATTCGGAAACAATGAATGAATGAGCAAGTGAATTAAATATTTACAATACTTTTAACTTAAGGCGCTTCCCTGAGCCAATTTTGATCATAAGCTGATTTTCCCAATCCCTCGGTAAATAAAGCATGTAGAAAGTAACTGAAAAGTCCACACATATCTTACACATTTTAGCTTCAAATTCTCCAATTAAAAAGTTTAATAGAGAAAATACCTCTTAAATAGAAATAAATGTCTATATCTCCTCTTAAAGTTTGTTTTTTTTTTTTGGTTTACACCAATGAATAGATTAATTATTGATTAAATTATTCCCCAATTCATTTGAGACAATATATGGGCTAAGATTTTTTTATAAATAATAATATAATTAATCTGTGCGTATCTAGCCGTTCGATTCGGGGCTAGAGTAGAGTGGCGTGGCGAGGGCGGTCAGGGCGGCCAGTGTGCCGCTGACTCTCGTACGGCGAACCCGTGTCGCTCGTCGTCTTGCGGTGCATGACTGTGCAAGCTAATATTTTCAGTGGAGTATACCTACTTAGACAGTAGAGGGACTAATTGCGAAAGGACGCTCTGATATTATTGTTATTTTGAAAAAAGACGCTTTTTTATGTAGGTACTTCTATTGAGTTGCGAGAGGACACCATTATTCTTATTTGTTTAGTATTATTGAGTAAATACACGGTATAACAGAATATATGTACTAAGCATTGGGGGGGGGGAGGGGGTTTTCGGACCAGAAAAAGTATTTGTTGTGGTGGGGAGATAATAGTGAATTTTCAGTTTACCAGACAAATCTTTTCATTTTCTCAATGACAATAAATAGTGACGACCCTATTCCTTTACCTCACTATGCATGTAGGTAGGTATCAGCTGGTCGGAAGATTACATGTTTATTTTAAATTCGCACAAATTTACTACCTACTTATGTTTTATGTTTTGTACGTACCTTGTTTAGGTAGGTATCAGCTGGTCGGAAGATCACTAGACGATTTCAAGCACGCACAAATTCACTATGTTGTTTCCGTCGGAAAGAGTCTTCCTACGAGCTCACTAAAGCAACGGTAAGAGGGTAGCGGCCTTTCCGGGTGTCTCTCTTGGTAGAGCCTCCGCACTGTCGCCGTCAGCTCATTATTTGGAGCTTCACCAACACACAACATCATATTGTAATATTCTCTCCATTTTTTCATTTTTTTTAATTCGATTGTGTTTTTTTAACACACGGTAATCCGAAAAATTGCTCACAGGCCAACCCAAACCGCTAACGAAACGACACTAAAGTACTTTCGGTTCGGCTAGCTAGTGTTGTGGTAGGTACCTATTTGATTTTTGTGGAAAAATTTTAGGGCTCTTTTACACTACCTACGAAAAATAAAAACGGAAGCTGCAGTCAAATGGGCCATCATGCACCTATTACTTTACTTTCATGTGTCAATAAGTAGTCCAAGGTATTCCACACCTTGCACTACCTACCTAGCCTACACATCTCCAAATATTGCGTGCATGCAGCTAGTTCCATAGTGAAGCTTGAGACAAAGATTGTACCTAGAAAGACCTATTAGTGTAGGTAAGCACGGTGCGAATCACTAATTACGTTATTATTATTATCTAAATATAGGTATCTAGCTTTTAGTAATGATAATGAGTTTTGTAGCCAAGTGACCGTAGATAAAACTTTTAAAAAGTTCTACTTGTAATAATAATAATAATAATAATAAAACGTTTATTTCAGACCATTGATCCATATTATACTATACCTATGTTAGTAACAATTAACAATTAAAATATTAAAATATTATAATTGTAATGATCTGAGTTCGAACTGAAAAAAGTCGTAGGTCGTACCTAAGTAAATTTTTTTTAGGTAGATTAGTACTTTTTATTTTAGCATCTGCACGAAAAGAAGAAAATACAGATTCTATGTTCTGTATACACAACATTTGTAAAATGTGTTTTAGATAAAAAAATGAAGGGAACCTTTTTTTTTTTTATTGTACGACGAGGAAGCGCTTGGCCTTCATCTCACCTGGTAACAAGTTGAGATAAGGCCGAAGATGGAGGCACGCTTCACCCGGAATCCTCAATAAACTGAGGACTGGCTATCTTACCTCTGAATGCCGGAACACAACATTTTTTTTATGATTTTTTTTTATGTCAACGGATCCATGATGTTTAGTTTTTCTTAGTAGACCTACAGACGTTCAAGACACTGGCTGCATTACCACGCTGAATAGCTGGAGCCAGAGCCAACTATTGAGTCACGTGTTGCCTCAATCAAAGGAACTACAAGATTTTTTAAAACATGGGGGTAACGGCTCCCCACGGACCCAACCCCAAAAAACTCAAACAGGTAAGTTCTGTCTGACCTTTCGTGATTCTCAGCCGAATCTACTACTAATTATATACAGTACCTCTATTTATATAGATATATATATCTAGTTATATAGATATTTTATTAATAGATATAATAGATGATACATATTTTTTTATATATTAATACAACTTATCACACATTTTTTTTATATATAGTTCTCATTTTGATTTTAAAATTTTCACCTGATAAAATTTGCCTAAGACATAGATTGTATCTACGGAAACAACATAGCTTACTTTTTATCTACTTACAATGCAGACGAAGCCAAGTGGTAAAAGCTATTACAATATATTTTTTAAATACCTTACGATTTTCTGTAGCAGAGCAGCTGAAAGATTGTTACAATAATTACCTGTGCTTCATTGCAATTTTAAGAACACTTATAACATTTTATTTTAACTTTTACAACATATAACCTTAAAAAAAATGTTTACGTCCAGTTTTGGACTTCAGCCTCCTCCATTGGCTTGTTTACATGAGCTTGTCAATAATACGAAAGACCGACTGTCATATCTTTATTTTATTTGGAAACATACAGATAATATACATAGTAAGGAAATACGTTACTACATATTTAGATAATTATGATAGCACTAGCTTTTTTCCCGGCTTCGCCCACGTGGAACTGAATAAAAAGTAGCGTTTTGCTAGCCTTGCTCTAAGCAAATTATATCTGTGCAAAAGTTTTTGCGTGAAGGAGCAAAATAAAACGAATCAGCTTTGTATAGGTTTAACGTCCTATTCCCATCTCACGGGAACTGATTCATGGGTTGAAAAGTTGCCTTAGTCTTTCCGGTCTACAGCAACATATGTGCAAAGTTTCAGCTCAATCTGTCGAGTAAAAGTAATGGCGTAAAAGCGTCACAAACAAACAAAATCACATTTACATTTACAATACTATTTAGGTAATTATCTTAGGAAGTGTTCGTGATTGTCTTATTTCCATTTGAACGCCAAGAATGTGATTTCAAACAGGGTGTACTCTGGAAATGGGTAGGACCTAGGTATAATAACATTTTAAGATATAAAAAAAATACTCGACTTTTCCCTTCGAGGACTTACCGTTTGTGGATCGTTGCCTTAGGGGGTGGGTAAGAACATGTCCAAACTGCCGTGTGCCACATTTCCACGTTTTGAAAAATAATTAATCAATGTTCAGTAAGATTTTTTAGGATCATTTAGAAAGTTTTTTTTTTTGTACGACGGGGAAGAGCTTGGCCTTAATCTCATCTGGTAAAAAGTTAAGGTAAGGCCAAAGGTGGAGGTGCATTTCACCCGAAATCCTCAACAAACTAAGGAACTGGCTACCTTACCTCTAAATGCCGGAACACAGCAATTTTAGAATTGTTATTATGGCGACAGAATTAGGTAAGACGGTGGTAGCTAGCCAAGCAGACTTAAACAAAGTCCTACCACCAACCAAACCGAGCACAATATTGTACTCCCCTTTTTTTTTTTATTTACGAGTAACAAAGTTCGTATATGCTATGCTAGTTTTAAGGTATAGAACAAGTTAAATAAGATCTTATATTTGTCTATTGTTGCCATTTTATTATTGTTATTATAATTAAAAAATATATATATGCTAATTATATATAATAATTTTATGCTATTCAGCATGCCAAAGCAGCCAGTGTCTTCGGCACGCTTCCGTCTGGTACTGGTCTGGAACAGTTGAGTTAGGTCCTTTAGTAATCTGGCTGCTTCCCTTGTACATAGTTTAATTGTACATATTATTTTTAATGTTTCGAATAAATGTATAAATGAATAAATGTATAATTTTTTTTTGTTATCCATTCACTGACCATAATAGAGTAGGTATTTACAAGGCAAGTGCCAGTAGCTATTCAATACGTGACAGGTCGCTCCCATCGCCGCTTAGCGGAATAATAGCCAATGACAGTTATTATAATAGTAATAGTTATTGTATGATCAAAAATCAGAAGATTTCCAATGATGCACGACAGTTGTTAAACACACACAATGTCCTAACAGGAAAGCATGACCTACACTTGACCACAAAGCTCATTTTATGACTCACACAGAATAAAGACATAACATTGTTTTAATTTTAAATAACAGCGACAATAACAGTGTACAGACGAGATATTGATGAATTTTGGCATCATTTGCCAAAATTCATGAAATTGATGAATGTTAAAATGTTTAAATTTTATTCATTTATTCAATAACATTAATTATTTCATCCGTTCATTAATTAATTGATTTCGTTCAGCAATTTATTAATTCATACATTTCATTACTTCATTCATTCAGTAATCTAATTCATTCATTAATTTATTATTATTAATTTGAATTTATTTACAGCATGTAACTGTAATTCAAAATTAGACCTCAAAAGATTGTGTGAATGACATTAAGGGACAAGCGGGATACCAGTGGATAGGGCGGGCATGGAAGGAGATAGGAGAGGCCTACGTTCATACATGAGCGCTGAGTGGCTAAAGATGATGATGAATTCAAAACTACATAAAACTCATACTAAAGGAAAAAAACAGTAGAATATAAAAACAACATTTAAAAGCTTACTTTTACCTTTAAAGATTATGAACAACTATCGTGGAATATGTTCACATGCTGGAGCTCTTGTAAGAAATCATTTAAGATTTCGTTCAATGCAATTTTAGCATGTCACGTTCGAGTATATATTCAGATCAACTAAATACGACCCTGCCTCCATGTGTGATGTGACAATCAGAGCCCAAACTGCCGCGAACTTTATCTGCCCTTAGGCACGCGCACTGTATGAAATTATATCGTAATCTCAAGCAGGTGTTTGATCTTTAGAATGTTTGACATAATTGAACAAACTTCTCTCCCAGCTCTACCTACTGAAGCGTAACATCTTGATTACAGGGGAATATATATAATATGGTTAGTATGCAGTGTTCGAGGTATAAAGCCGCACATGGAGATGTGCGTTGCGTTGGGTTATTTTTCTTATCTACATTGTTTCTGTCAGAATATGTCAAAATAGCGTAACAATTTACATTACGTAGTTATGATCTAAGATTTAGTAAGGGAAGTATTGTTAAAAGAACGTATCTTCAAAAAAAAATAACTATGAATAACTAAGAAAATCACACTTACCCCAGCAGTATTTGTTTCGTAGTCTTGCATTATCCAACAGTTATCTGATCAAGAAAACCCCGTCCCAATGACTTCTAATTCACCTGCCTTTGCTGCGTTGCAAGTTGCATGAAAATTGCACAAAGATCAAAAATTCGAAAGATTCCAGTGTGCGAGTTTGAAGTGATTAAACTAAGCTGTAACGTAGCCGCCTAGCGTTTAAGACTAGAACTTTTTGAAAGCCGTGTGATAAATCGTTAAGTTTCGCTCGCGTTGGCAAGACTTGCTACGAAACTATAAGAGGACTGGATGTGGCATAGACAGATGTATCATCATTATCTCAGGCTGTTTGTATTAAATATGAAAAATAAAAACATTTAGGTATTACAAATCCACAAGGATTCTTTAAAAAAATCTGATCATCCTCAGGAAATATAGTCTTGCTTCTAAGCCGATTCGCGCATGCAATGTTGCTCTAAATGCTGCACTTATATAAATTTCATTATGTCACTTTCAGTTTGGACTATCACTTCTGGGCCTCTCTATGACGTCTTCCATTACAATCAAGCTGGCGACAAAAATGTATAATTATTAGACGACATAAATTTCACACAGCGCCATCTAGCCTCAAATAAAACTTGTAATATGGAAACTAGAATTCGCTGTTTCGCCGAAATGCAGCAAAGTTGTATATATCCCTTTTGTCTTATTATTGTTCCTATCAATTTTTGCCAATAAATAATAAACCAATAAATAAATAAAAATACTTATAATATGAGGCCTTATAAACCTTAAGCCCAAGTAGGTACCTAACGTGTATGTAAGCCATTTTCTGTTTTTAGGTTGTATAAAAAACGAAATGTAGGTAAGTAATAGTAGGTGTTTATAATGTGACGTGCCATCGATGGTTTTTTGATGCAAAAGACAGGTTATGAATCGACTTCGTATAATAACTTGATTACAGGAAAATACAATTATTTATTTTATTTTATTTTATTTATTTGGCACACAAAACAGAACACAATCATAACATGATAAAACTAGGTAATACAACAATAATTATAAGATAGATCGCGTTCCAAAGCATGTGTAAACAACGTGATTAAAAAGAGAGCAGCATATGCGTACAATGAGTGAGATAAGTAAACAAACAATAAATACTTAAAAAATAGAAAAACATAAGCAAACTACTAAAAATATTAAAATGAATATACAATAGTACAATTGCAAAATGTTATTCTCCAGCGCACTCTGATACAAGAGTGGCTAAAGCGACCTTTTTAAACTTAGGTAGACTGCTTGTGAAGTGTACAATTGCAAATTAACGTGTCTTATAAATTATTCCCAAACGATGAATGCTAGAGTCGGGTGATGGCCGCTGGTGATTGCGCTCAGCGCTACTCGCTGTATCTGTTCATAGCGTAGTTATAAGTAGTCTGTGGCCTTAATAGTAGGTCCAATGTAAACAGAATTAAACTGTGATTTTGTGTCTCAGCAATAGGTACGCGTGATATCACTCTCGACAAGGTTTAGCATCATTAGCTTCAAACAAATAAAAGAAGTTAAATGCGTAAGAACGCTACAATGTCAACTGCAAAGAACAGCAACAATAAATATTAGGTACTGGACATCAATTTCACACAGCGCCATCTAGCCCCAAACTAAGCATAGCTTGTAATATGGGAACTAAGATTACGGATAGAATACTTAAATACTGTTTGTAAATACATACATACTATTTGATACAATACCCAAACATAGAACAAACATCTAAATTCATCACAGAAATGTTTGTCCTGGGTAAGAATCGAACCCACAGCCTACAGCGCAGAAGGCAGAGTTACTACCAACTGAGCTATGAGGCTTGTCAAATTTATTCTTGTCAAAAATATTGTCAAGGACAATATTTTGAAGGACACTGTTTATTTTTTCCGTATCGGTTCCTCAACCCCAACACTAGTGTAGTGGTTCAGTTAAAAAGTTACCAGTAAAATTACAATCCAGGCACTTCCAGTAAGATCTATATCAAACTACGCTGTCTTGTACTACCTTATGACTTAGCAGCGGCATAAATTAAGCTGGAGGACATAATGGGGTAATATCAGAGACAAGCATGCTTTATTACCATACTTCGTCTGCAGTTCTGAACGTGTCCTTGATATCATGTACTGCGAACTTTAAACATGTTCCAAAGTACCCACCCGCATGTGGGTGAATAGCGGGGTTTATGCTTCGCGTGTTGGACATACGAACAGAGCAAGGCCGAAAAATTAATGAAATAATAATAATAAAACAGGACATTAATTTCTCACAGCGCCATCTAGCCCCAAACTAAGGGTAGCTTGTAATATGGGAACTAGATTACGGACAGAATACTATTTTTTTTTGTGTGGATGCAGTGTTGGCGGTTTATCAGCCATTTGAGTTGAAGAGAGCTTGTTGCGACCCCACCTAACGTGGCTTCAGTTTTTGATAGAACTAAGTAAAATATATAAATATTACAGGGACATAAATTTTACACAGCGCTATCGTCCCAAACTAAGCAAAGCTTAATAATATGAGAACTTGATTGCGGAAATAATACTTGTTCTCTTTTTTTTTTGTAATAATCATACAATACAACGCAAACATCAATACTCGTCACACAAATGTTTGTCCTGGGTGGGAATCGAACCCACAACCTATAGCGCAGATGACAGAGCTACTCCCAAACCCAATTGGGAACAAAGCGCAGCGAGGGTCCCGCAGTAATATAATAAATGTCTAAAATATATACTAAATTCTCATATTTTTACCGTGAGTTACCAGTTTACTCAACAAAAACTGAAAGGATATATATATATATATATATATATATATATATATATATATATTATTGCACGACAGGTAAGCACTTGGCCTTCATCTCACCTGGTTACAAGTTGAGATAAGGCCGAAGGTGGTAGCGCACTTCACCCGGAATCCTCAACAAACTGAGGAACTGGATATTTTACCTCTAAATGACGGAATACAACCATTTTTAGAATTGTTCTTATGGCGACAGAATTAGGTAAGATGGTGATATAGCTAGTCAGACGGACTTAAATAAAGTCCTACCACCAACCAAACCAAGCACAATATATTGTACTCCCCATGGAGATCGAACCCGGGACCTCTGAATCTGAAATTAAATAAAATTAAAAAAAATGATTACTGCACGTGTATTTTACGAGTATTTAGGTATATTTTACAGGAATCTTATCAAGCGTACTTCAACCTACGCTTCGTGTGATGAGATGGCTCGCTCGATCCCTCAGTTTAAAATCATGATAAATTTAATAAATCTCGCAGGAGGGTATTGCAGCTTATTAAATTACATTAGCCGCTATTTTACAATGTCTGTGTACCGCTACTTGGCAATAAAAATTCATACCCTCACTATCTGTTTACATGCCAAATAGAAAACTATTTTTTTATTGTACGATGGGGAAGCCCTTGTATTTTATCTTTCGGGTAATGCTACTCAGAGATCGTGAAATAAGCGAGTCTCATAATCTAGTAATATAAAATGTACAATTAAACCAACTATAAATATACAAGGGAAGCAGTCGGGTTACCAAGAACCGTTACTAACGGTCTTTATGTAACTCAACCAGGAAGCGTGCCCAAGACACGGGCTACATTGCCACGCTGAATAGCTATGCTAATTCGCTGGCCTAAATAAGAGCCAGCCCTTGGGTCACATGTCGCCTTAATCGAAAGCTTCGCAAGATTTTCAAAAATACTTACGGAGGGCACTTACTCCCCACGGACCGAAGGTCTCGACGTCAAAAGGCACAAATTTAATACTATGATTAATACTTCTGTCGACGGCTATCGTTTATGATTATAGGTATATT
This sequence comes from Venusia cambrica, assembly GCA_951394065.1. Lineage (NCBI taxonomy): Eukaryota > Metazoa > Arthropoda > Insecta > Lepidoptera > Geometridae > Venusia > Venusia cambrica. Next base: position 14,790,173 of record OX596035.1, read on the forward strand.
GTCATAATCCCCACTAAACTATCCCCACCAGATGATTTATTCACGTGATTAAGACAATTTGCAAAAAAATATTGGCGTTTTTCCAACTAATATTTTTAATCCTTGTTGGTGGGGATTATTATCTCATTATTGTTTTCTACAGCATCTGTTCGCGGTTTCACTCGCATGGTACCCGAGATAAAAAGTAGTATATATTTTCCTAATCTAGGACAATTTCTAAACGACATTTCTGCTCAATCTGTGAACAGATTATTGAAATAAGTTTTGCGAGAAAGAGCAAAAACGGATTTATCAAAATTCGAATATTAAAAAATGACCAAATGGCTGGAGCTGAAATTTTACACATAATATTGTTCTAAACTTGAAAAATCACACAGGTTTTTGATCGCATGAATCAGTTCCCGTGAGTTAGGAATGTTCTTATGTTAGGATTGTTGAAATTCCCATCTCACATTATGTGCAAAATTTCAGGTCCAACCATTTGGTCATTTTTGCGTGAAAAGCAACAAGAAGCCAATAGGTATTGTATATTTATATATATATTAGGGTATAAGAATATTTGTACCAAATTTCATTAAAATCAGTTCAGCCATAAAAAACAAACATAGAAATACTAGTGTGATGTAACCTTATTATTTGGCTGATATAACGTCACATCCTTTCAATTTCATTCTTCAATACACCTGGCAAATAGCAGTAGTACTTGACATAGTTGACATATATGACACCACTCAAAGGTTCCAGGGCTGGGTTCAGTTCGATCGCCCGCCGACGCCGGCTCATCACTGACAGCAGGAAAGAAAATACAAATTGGACGTGTGCAAAAGAGATGTCATGAACGCCGGTCGACGGCGGGTGATCAAACTGAACCCAGCCCAGCAGTATACTCAACGCTGCATACTCAGCATTATACTGTCAGAACCTTTTTGTCGCGACAGAAGCCTTACTTACAAATGAGGTACACTTTACAACTAACACCTGTTTTAATATATATATTTTTATTTTATTTTATAATGTTTTAATTGTGTACAAATATTAATAACAATATTGCAGGACATTCATTTCAGCAATTTTCATAAATAATACAAAGAAACATAATAAGTACGTAAGAATAACGCTACAACCAGCGAAGCTTCCACAGATTAAGGTAGGTACACCATATAAAAACAGACAAAGATTAGTTGGCTGTTGGGATGGTATTGTGCGTTGTGAGTATTCATTTCTTTACTATATTTAATTTTGTTTTATCCTTTGTTTATATTTTTCTAATACCTACATATGTAATTTGTAACCTTTCATGTCTTATTTCTTCCTCTCATGTATTTATCTTGCTTGTTTCGTGTTTACATTTTTGCTTTTATATTTCATCAAACATTATGTAATTATAGATACCCATTCATTAGGCACAAGCACCATTCAAATCTATAATTATAACACTCAACATCCTAGCACAGGGACTTGAACCAAATTAATTAGCTTCGTAGGATCGTTGAGGCCTGAAATCCAGGGATAACAGCTGATCCCACAATTAATATTGACTTAATTTAAGTATTTTACCGATACATATCTTGTATCGTGTTATACATTTTACTGTGATTTATTATATTTGCCCGCGACCACGGTTTGTTTGTGAAAGTCTGCAGGCACCGACATAATTTTAACATTGTTAAGAAAAAGAAAATAATATTTTTTTTTTCAAGTTTTTTTTCATTATATATAAATTTAAACCTACTTGAAAATTTTGATTACCGAAATCTAGAAATTAAGCATAAAAATTGTTACTTGAAAACGTATTCTTCCTCATCAACTTGACTTGTTTTTAAAGGTTTAAGGCTTTTAGTTTAGGGTTTGAGCATGGTAACGCCTTATTATTACAAAATGTTACAAAATAACGAGTTGTCCACTCTTCGAAAGCTAACACAATAATGCCTCGAGATAGAGCTTTTTTTTAAAGGACAACGCTGACTTGTTTCTGAACCGGGAGACAGCTTTGCGCTGATCTGCGAGACAATAGCGAGCGCGGTTTTTAAAGGTTTGTTGACTTCTATTATAATCAGAATACATTCAAATAATTGCACTGTACTCATTTTAGTTCTTATATCATTTTATTGGCAAAAAGGATCCTCAGCTTTATCCAGTATCAAGCTAATCACAAGATACTGCGTTCATTTTCAGATAGGTCACTAAAAAAACTTAGGGTACCTTGGTACCATTATCATAAATTCGAAGATACACATAAAACTAAACTTTCAAGACTTAACGGCTGAATAGATCTAAAATTTGGAACAGATATAGTGTAGGTCATGTGTAACAATAAAGGCTACTTTTTACCCGGGTTCGTACCCGGATAAAAAGTTGCCGAATCCGCGGGATAAAGCTAGTTTTAAACCAATGTTTTGGTTTTACTACGGCGACAGCTTTCGGTGAAATAAGGGTTCATTCACCGACAAATCAATTACAAAAACAACACCAAATCCCATGCCCATTACTGAAACAAAGGGTTTGCATTCGATTGTATTGAAAAATTAATATCCAAACACCCTGCAGAACCCGAATTTGACCCCCGAATAGCATTTTAAGCAAACCTATGCGATCAAAACCACCGTTCTGAATGAAAGTGGATACATCATAAGCCGATTGACAGATAGTTGTAATAAATTTTGGCAAAAAAAAAAAAAAAAACATGGATTGATTACATCTCCTTGTGATCCTGATTACACCCTATCGCCCCATAGTAGGTGATCCTCATAACATCCACTCTCTGAGCAGTGATGAAGGAAAAAGTCACGTGTCTATTTTTTTAACAATATCCGGTCAGCAAGAAACATCTGCCTAAAAGTTATTTTAACAGCAGAAAAGTTATTAGATAATTCTAACTCATAGAATACTGGTATCATCAGTAGGTTGTTCGGATTTTATTGCACTCTGAAACACCCTGCTTTTATAATAACTTTGTTATTCGAAAAAATACATGTCCGATCTGAGCAACACCTCTATTAAAGAGGCTAATAAATAAGCTAGCCGTTTAAATTACAGCCATATTTGTGCCATGTTACAGATTACAATAATATACAAATGTACCCATGTCACCAATGTAAAATATTTTGTTAATTTTCAAATAATTCTGGGTTTTTGTCATTTTACTTGTTTTCTCTTTGGTTTAGCTATGTCCTATAAATAGGACAGCGCCTCGTAAAATCTGACATCAGCATTGTTATTAGATACAGGGTATTGCTTTGCTCGATACGGTTAAAATAAATCAGCTCTTTATTCTAATGTGTGCTCAAGTTTGTCAGTCACAACGCACAACCTTTCAAAATCACTCCGTCACATTTTCAATTTATTTGAAAAGCGAAAGTTAATTAACTATAGTTCAAGCGGATTTACCAAGTTTTATTCTTATCAGTGCGAACAAAAGCTCACTTTAAAATTTAATTAACAGATCTCCTAAGGGAGGCCCACTATGCCACCTGAGTATAAATCTCGGGGCAAATTCTTATTTAATGGGAAGTCAACAATGTTATCACGAAAATTTAATAAAATGAATACAAGAAGGGTTTTGGACATACGGCCGTTTTGTGCTTAAAACAGTTTTGGTCGAGCATGTATGTTGCTTACTTATTTTTTGTTATTTTTATTCATCAAGAAAAGTGAGCTTAAAAGTTATTTTGATAGCATATACATAATCAAAACTTATGAGTACGTCAGTAGGCTTAGGTTTTTTGTTTGGACCTAGAAACGCCTTGCTTCTATAATTCACTTAGTTTGCTGATTATATACATTTTGGAGCCGACCATAAACTCTTAGTTTATCGTTTATTTAATACGATGACCGTTAAAATGTCCCCATTTGAAACTTTTTTGTATTAGTTCATATCACTATAGCAGAAGGCGCAAATGTGAAGCTCAATAAAGGATGAAGGTTTTCTTGGAATATGGATGAGCTAAATAATGACCGGGCGAGACTGGTTTCGATAGTTTTCCCGGGCCGGTTGTTTTTTTTTATTTTTATTTATAAAGATGTTTATTTAATTAACTTAGTGATGACCCATCTCTTAACCTCAAACCTAGCGGCAAACATGAGGTATACGATAATAGAGCGAGCGTTAGAAAGAGCCAACACTCTTAAAGACATTAGGATCGTAGCGTATATCTGCAAAAATACAGATGCTGTAAGCTGATTCCCAGTTTTTGCAGTGCGCAGTTTTTTGAAAGCGCTTAGTCTTAATAAATGGAATATCAACCAGGTGGAGATGATAACTAGGTCAGCCTGAAATACCGATTAAGTAACGATGAAGACGTTATAAGGTCGTAAAGCTCCTGAAAAATCTCATCAAAGAAAGTTCTGAAAAAAAATCGGCAAACACGGCCACCTTGCGTCGAAGGCTCAGCCTGTCAAGCCTTATACTTACAAGCAAGATACTCTTCATTTATGAGCCGCTACTGAACATCTGACATTTATGGTATGAGATACAATCTTGGTCAGCTGGTTAATATAGGTAACCCATTTTAGACCGTATTTATTTATTTGCCTGAACTATTAGTTAAACATTTTTTGGAAACACAAGCTTTTGATCGAGTGAGCTAAGCGAACGATGTTTTAGAGTTTTGTTAGGAAATCCGGCATTTTATGTAGCATAACTGTTGAACGGTTTATCCGATTTTAATGAAATTGAACTTGTAATGAATTGACATAAATAGGAATTGATTGCCGCGGGGGATTTTTGATAAGTTTTATAGTTTTAGAGGTATCGGGTGGACAGAAATACTATTTTTCACCTATATCTTTTGAATGGCTGTTTTGATTAATTCAACATTTTTAAAATGCAGAGATTATATAAATACTCATAGTTTTTGAGAAATAGCGTTTTAAAGTGAGACAAGAAAATTTTTGTCTTGTGGGGTGTTTGAAAGAGTATCGGCGGCACATTCATAAAATGTATATTTTACTTTTGAATAGGGGTAGTTTTCGTAAAAAACAGGCGCGTTAAAGGGTTAAAACGCTTGGTATGTCTTGTAGGATAGACTGTTAAACGGGGTTGACTTCACAATTAACTTACTTTTGATTTTCTGAAATCACCGTTGTATTTTAATTAAGGGTTGCAAAAAAGGGTTACTAAGATTGATGCCTTGAAAATGTTCGAAAACATGAAATATCGTATGTAATAGTGGTTAAGGTTGCAGATTTCAAAATAAGTTTATTTTGCCCTTATTAGGGGAGTTTTTAAAATAATGGTATTGTAAGATAAAATAGGGTATTCGGAATCTGATTAAAACTGTTTTATTTATTTTTTGTTATTCATTCAATAGGAAAGGGTGTCAATAAAATCCACGAATTACTTTTAGGGTGTCATGCATGGGTTTTGACAGCGCTTATTCCATATCAAAAATACATTATTGTCCACCACAATGTAGAAAGAACTTCCTCTATAACTGTAACGTTTGGCCGAATTCACCAAGCTTGGCAGACAGATTGACAGGTGCTCATAGTCAAAGCTTTGTTTACACAGAAAAAAGCTGCTGACTTTTTGGTTGACTTTATGACATCCGTAATGGTAATTTAAACGACTATTAAGGCAACAGTTTTGAGAGCACGGTTCTCAAAACGTCGTCAACCTTTGTTTCATGTTAGTAAGGATATTATAATATTTTGGCAACGATAGCGCCTCGAACCCTCAGGTGAATAAATAAAGAGAGAATAAAGGTGTAATGAAAGCACACTTTTATCGTTTGTTAATTACGTTCTATTTAAGAAATAGTCTCCGAAACAAGCCAGACATCACGAGATCTCATTTCGGGGCAAACTACTAGTTTATGAGAAAACAACTCTAAACTGGAAAATGCTTGACTATCAGCAATAAAAGATAAAAGAAGTTAAATTCGTAGATCGCGAAGTATCCTGTTCAATATGCCTGCGTGTTCCCAAAGGGCTCCATATATCTAATTAAGTGCTCATTTTGACGACGCACACGAGCCACAACAATGAGACGGGATTGTTTAATTAAGCTCAGGTTACGTGTGCGTGGGCCCAAAGCCTCAAACATAACTTATTTTAGAGGAAAGTTGAGGAAGAGACACGGTGAAAATATTTCACGTACAAATTTGTACACAAAGCTAAGGTCCTACACACCTGCATGTCTTTTTTATTAGCAGAGACGTGACAAGGAAATGACAGTTTGACCAAAAACTTTTCGCGCATTTATTTCACAGCAGTTCATTACCTCCCAGCGAAGGGCACGAAAATAAATAATTATTTCAAAATGCTGGTTTAAAGTCGTACAAAAAATATACATTTATTATTATTTTGCGGGGAAGCCTTCATCTTACCTGATTTTTAATGTTAAGTTGATAAAAACGAAGGAAGCGTATGTGTGGGTGGCATAGTTAAAAGAAGAAATAAATAAAGAAAAGAGTTTTACTTACCAAATAAAAAAAAACTAAACTTAGCTTAAACTAACATAATCAAAGCTCGACGAACACAATTATTAAAATCTAACAACATTTAAATTTGGGTAGTTAAATACCCTTACTCAGTTTTATTGCAGCATCGAGCATAATGCAACGATGATGGTCTGGTTTTCAGCCAGGTACATATGCTAATATGGACCGTCAAGTGGCGTCACGGCAAACAATTTACAGATCATGTATATTATAGGAATACATTTTTCAGGTAGGTACCAATTACAGAATACATATATATTTAACGGTATACAAAATACATGAGTCAATACAAAACGTTCAAAAAAACAAGCAACTCGACGCGCATAGCACATAAATGACATCAAATCTGTCAAAGTCAATAAAATCACAATGGTATTAGTAAAGGTGGACCTTTACTGGTACTACCATCAATTGTGTTGCTATCATTCATCCTTAACCGCTTGAAAAGGCCAGTAATTACGTTTCTCGGAACAGTCGTTCAGTTTTTCGACTTTTATGAACCGCCATAAGCGTCTGACATAGCTCATAACCCTGACATTTGAATATATGCAGCAAATTACGTATTATTATTGATGAATTTACATTGTTTTAGATTACAATTTTATTTATTGCATGCATGTAACGCTGAAAATGGTGACACAATATTATTATTAGTTTAAGACCTACATAATGTACCTACCCATTTATCGCAATAAATAATTTGAATTTGAATTTGAAATTTGAGCTCATGTATCGACAACCTACCAAGAACCGATGATTTAATGCCCCATAAGCACGAAACATTTCTACCTTATAAAATGAAGCCACATTAAACGATGAACCGGATATAATATTAACCGGCTGTACCGAATTCTCTTTGGCGGTCCGTTGTGTATACAACTCATTAATTTATAATGGAATCGGTGTTGCAGTCAATTCAGTTTGCCGACAAAATACATCTTGCAGCTGACCAAAACCTCTGCAATTAGCTAAACTTTTTTGAATTTTTAGCAGACCGTTGAAACGAAATCCGTTTGAAAAATTGTTGTATTTTGTATATATCGCTTTCTTATAAGGTATATTGGTGTATTTATTGTGTGCTCCGTTATTCGAAGTCATATTGAATACTATGAGAGAGAGGTTTCCTTCCGTTTCGTGCCGTGCTACAACTTGACTTCCTATCAGTAGTAGTTCGTAGTTCCTCTACCGGCTACAAGGGTGCGCCACCTATTTCCGTCCGCCATGTTCACCAGTTTGTCACGAGCGCATTTTCAACTCATTGGATGGCGTCCTGAATTTCGTGCCGTGACGTATACGCTTAAACGCAAAAAATAAAATTCTATATAAAAATATAATTCGGGCCTAACCTATTGTGCTATTAAGGGTAGGCTAGGCATTGTCGAAGTTATTTAAAGTTTGATTATAACGCTGTTAGCGTTCGAAAAAATTTAGTTTAGTTGTTTTTTTTTTTAAAGTACAATTAAACTAACTATGTACAAAGGAATCAGTCAGATTACCTAAGGACCGTTACAAACGGCCTATAGGTAACTCAACTGTTCCAGACCAGTACCAGACGGAAGCGTGCCCAAGACACTGGCTGCATTGCCACGCTGAATAGCTATGCTAATTCGCTGGCCTAAATAAGAGCCAGCCCTTGGGTCACGTGTCGCCTCAATCAAAAGCCCCGCAATATTTTTGAAAACCCGGAGGGCGCCGGCTTCCCACGGACCCAAGGTCTCCACCCCAAAAGGCTCAAATAGGTAAGCTCTGTCGAGACCACTGTATTTGCGCCTTTTGTGATCCTCGGCCGAATCAGCCGCCGCACCAGCCCTAACTGATGTCCCAGGCAGATGAGATGGCGCAAGGGTGTCGACGCAGGTAGCTACCCACACCAAAGGCCTACCCATTTCCCAAGGGACAAGAGTCATACCGTCGGGCCGCTTACCATCATCACGTATCAGACCATTCGGTTCAAGAACGGCTGGCACATTGACACTGGTAAACGCTCGACGGATAATGTCATTAAGACTAGCGTGGCGCGAAATCCTGCCGGCAGACCTTGCACACGAAAGTCCGTGAAAACCAAATTGATCTACGGCCGCAATTTTTTTTTAAATAATGTAGTTTGTAGAAAATGTCAAACAATAATCGTAGTAATGAAAACGTGCGCGATCCAGACAGTACCGCGTCTCGTAGTGATAGTGACACTAGTAGTGATGGTGATGCTGACCGCGTGGACTTGTCTAGCTGGAAAAGGCGCAAGCTGACAAGCAGCGGCGGCGCTCGCAAGAAAAGATCGCGTAAAGAGGGTAAGGCATTGAAACGCCTTGCCAAACAAGTAAGTGGGATTGAAGATTTTTTATCGGGATTATCCTACCCACACCCACCTATGGGTTGGTATCCCCCGGAATTTATGCCCACACCGAGTGTCGCTGAGGTGCAAAGTGAGGATCCCACCGAACCGGCTCTTAAGTCCAATTTTGATCTTGCCACAAGTTTAAAAGAACCGGCTGTGCCAAATGCCTCAGCTGAGCATTTGAATGTTTTAAATTCGCATTTTTAAAAGGAAAATTGGACAAACGCCCGCTATACTGATATCCAAAAATCTTATAATGCAAGACCAGGGTTTGTTAATTTGGAGGTGAACGATGAGGTTAAGCAATTGGAAAAACCAAGCAGCTTAACTGCAACCAATAAATCGGTGTTATCACCCGGGCAGTCATTTTGCAAAGTGATTCCTTAAAAAAGGGAGTCTCTGAGTTGCTGCAATGGACTCAAGAGGCAAGTGCCCTAAATAATGAATCCTTGGCTTCCAAGATTTAAGAAATATTTTCTGGGGATTTTCATAAAATATCGCTTGATTGCTTACAATTACTGTGCGGCCGCAGGGCCGAACAACGACGCGACGCGTTTGTTAATTTAGTTAGAGAAAAGCATTTGAAAGCCGCTCTTAAAAGATAGAAGAAGGCGGTTCTTGCGAGTACCTATTTGATCAACCAGCTCTTATAACAAGACCGGTCACTTCAATGCACCGTTTTAGATGAATAGGTACCCACCACCGCAAGGTGTGGGGCCAACCTATCCGTATTCCTTCAGCTCTAACAATGAGTATCCCGCTTTTGCTAACAATGAGCGGTACTTTCGGTCTCACTACAAACCTCAATCGTTTGCCTCGCGTCAGCAAGCCCCGGAAAGTCATAGAAAACCTTTTTAATCGACAAGGTGGGTTTAGTCAGTCCCAGGGTCGAGGTAAATAAAAAAAGGGAAATAAAAAATATTGACATCATACAGGCGTTTTGGGGTGGCAGGTTGGAGCAGTTTATCGATGTATGGAAAATGTGAGGTGCACCGACAACACTAATAAAAATAATATCCGGTTACAAAATTCAATTTCTAGCGAAGCCACCGTTGATCCTACCTCGGCTCTCAGGCACTTGTTTCGAAACTGTCCCATCTTCCCAGATGGACTAGTTGATAGACAACTTGGTAGAGGAAAGGATCGTGGAGCTTGCCCTCGAAACGCCCAGCTTCCTATCAACCCTATTTTGACACCAAAATGCGATGGCTTAATGAGAGTTATTTTCAATTAAGAACGTTTAAATCGCTTTTTTTCAAAATTACAAAACTCAGACTGATCTCTATCCACCGTAAGTATACCTGAGTTCCTCCAACCAAACGACTGGTTGATAAAAATCGATTTAACACAAGCTTACTACCATGTTCCCGTTTCTCTGAGTCACCGCTGCTTCCTTCGTCTCGTTTACAGAGGTCAGCTGCTGTGAATGACTTGTTTGCTATTTGGCCTAGCGACAGCTCCAAAAACTTTCGCAGCCCTTTCGAATTGGACGGCAGAGACTCTCAGAGAAAAGGGTATACGAATCGTAGTGTTCTTGGACGACTTTTTAGTTGTCTGCCCAGACAGGTCACGACTATTAGAACAGACCAAAACGATTCATCAAACCAGGATTTGTTGGTTTGATGTCAAGTTAGGTTGGAAAGGGAACAACGACAAATCGATACTTGTTCCACAAAAATCGCTGGAGTATTTAAGTTCAATGTGGGACACGTGGCAAAACAAAAAAAATCTTCCAAAGAAGAAAATTCAGGGACTGCAGAAGGTTATTTCGCGATTATTTCATCAAAAGAAGGGGTCTTTGCACGAGATTCAGAGTATTGTAGGAAGCCTAAACTTTGCTCGATTGGCTGTTCCACAGGGTCGTCTAAAGTTTCGCTGTCTTCTAGCTCATTGCAACAGCTTACTCCAGATGCAGCTGGAGAAGCCATATTCTCTTCAGTTGCAGGCAATCGAGGAGCTCGAGTCTTTTGCTTTGAGCTTGGAAACTGAACTGTCACAAAACGTCTATACTTCACCCTCCGAACAAAACACATTCTCTGACGACAGATGCAACCGATTCGGGTTGGGGGGCAGAGCTGAATGGAATACGAATCTGGGGCGATTGGATAGGCGAAGAAGGGTTATTTCATTCGATCACTAAGAAATGTTGACTATTCAGAAATGTTTGTTCGAATTCGGTCCTTCTCTGAATCATTCGTCAGCTCTGTTGCAGTGCGATAACCGCTCCGTCGTAGCATATCTGAGGAACGAGGGGAGCAGTCGATCGGCGGCACTGATGAAACTGACCTACCTGATTTTCAAAATACTTGATCGTTATGACATTCACTTAGTAGCCCACCATTTACCAGGCAGGTACAATGGCGTAGCCGATCGTCTTTCCCAGAAAACGAAATTCCCTGAATGGCATCTTCTTCCCCCATTAACGGCAGGGTGTTTGCGAAATGGGGTCTTTCAGAGATAGATCTCTTTGCAAAGTCAAAGTCAAAGTCAAATATTTTTATTCATTAAGATTTTTAGGATCATTTTGAAACGTCAAATCTACCGCCTGTTCGGAATCGCGACCAGCACACAAGGAGAAAGGCAAGAACCTCGGGCTGATTAATTTTTTTGAAAATCCATTTAACATTTAGGTACATTGTTTAGAATAATTTAATAACATTACAAGTGTTACCTACATCATAAAACTAAAAACTTAATATTATCTTAAAACATTGATTACTACATAACTATCTAATGGGCAGTTTCTTGACATTGAAAAACACCATTTAACTGTCAACTGGTATAGCAACATCGGGCCACGCGTTCTTATCGTCGATATAGTCACTTATTTTGTAGTAGGCTCTTTTAATTAAATTATTCTTTATATACAATTTGAATTTACGAGCAGAGAGTTTGGTGGCGCTTTGAGGAAGCTTATTATAGAATCGTACACAGTTTCCTAAGAATGAATTATTTACTTTTCCTAAGCGATACCTAGGTATGTCAAGTTTATTTTTATTTCTAGTATTAACACTGTGTACATCACTTCTTTTAACAAACTCATCAATGTTCCTGTGTGCGTGCATTAGGTTTTCATAAATATATTGGGAGCTGACTGTCATAATACCAATCTCTTTAAAACGTTCCCTGAGAGAGTCACGAGTTTTCAATTTATAAATTGCCCGTACAGCTCTCTTTTGCAGGATAAAAATGCTTTCAATATCTGCTGCATTTCCCCATAAAAATATGCCATAGGACATAACGCTGTGAAAGTAACTAAAATAAACTAACCTCGCCGTGGTTTCATCAGTAAGATGCCTTATGGTACGTACTGCGTAAGCTGCCGAGCTTAGCCGGCTAGCTAATGTATTAATATGAATACCCCATTGCAACTTTGCATCGATATTTAAACCCAAGAAAGTAGTTGCTTCCATAAAGTTAAGTATTTCCCCATTTAAGATAATGTTAGCATTGCTGACTTGAACGTTAGGCAAGGTGAATCTAATGCATTTCGTTTTTTTCTCATTTAATAAGAGGTTATTTACCGTAAACCAATCAAGAACTCTAGCTAGAGAAGCATTTACACAATCATAATTATCTTTAGCTCTATCAACTCTAAATATTAATGAAGTATCGTCTGCAAACAATACAATATCACATAAATCCCCTACACAGGAAGGCAGATCATTGACATAGACTAGAAACAAGAAAGGCCCCAAGATTGACCCTTGTGGTACACCGATGTTAGTGGATGTTCCCGAAGATTTGCTACCGTTAATGTCTACTTTTTGAATGCGATTCGATAGGTAGCTACGCATGAGGCTTATTGCCTGATTCTGAATGCCATAGTGTTTTAGCTTTGAGATTAAGGTGTCATGATCTACGCAATCGAAAGCCTTAGATAAATCACAGAATACTCCTATGGCATCCTGTTTTCCTTCCCAGGCTTTAAAAACGTACTTCAACAGCATGGCACCAGCGTCAGTGGTTGAACGACCTTTAGTAAACCCAAATTGTTTTTCATGAAGTAGCCTGTTACAGTTAAAATGTGACAACAACTGGTTAAGAATAAGTTTTTCAAATATTTTACTACATGCTGGCAGAATTGAGATTGGTCGATAATTTCCTGGATCCTTTTCATTTCCAGATTTGAATAAAGGAATCAACTTGCTATATTTCATAAGATCTGGAAAGATTCCTTCGTCGATGCTTCTATTAAATATATATGCTAGACATGGTGCTATTTCAAAAACAATCGTGCTTAAGATCTTTACGGACATCCCCCAGAGATCTTCAGTATTTTTAATATTTATTGACTTAAAAGTTTTTAGAATACAATCAGCATTGACGTGTCTGAAGCTAAAAGAAGCATTACACCTTTCAACACTTGTTTCAAGAAAGGCTAAAGCACAATCAACAGAGGAGTTTAATGGTCGAGTAACAATTTTTGGTACACAAGAGAAGAAACGGTTAAATTCATTAGCAACTTCATAGTTATCAGTCAAAATTCTATCGTCAACTTTTAAGTTTATCTGCTTTTTCAAATGTTTTGCTTTACCTGTTTGATTATTTATCATTTTCCAGGTAGCCTTTATTTTATTTGATGACTGCTCAATTTTCCTTTTTATTTGCAATGATTTCGCAGCATGACATACTTTTTTAAAGACTTTTGAGTAGTTTTTGACAAAAGAAACAAATGATAAATCGTGTAGCCTTGACTCTCTTTCTGCATAAAGTTCATACAATCTACTCCTACTTTTATAGATACCGGCTGTTGCCCAATCTGCAAACATGGAACCAGATTTAGCTTTGCACGTTTTTTGTGGAAACGTATACTCGTGTTCTTTATGTATTAGATTAGACAATATATTATAAAGCTCATTTGGATCATTCAAGCATGGGATCAGGGAAATCTTTTGACTTATGTTATTTTGGAATTTTATGATGCTAGCTTCGGTAATTGGTCTGCATGTGATTTCCGGTAGCTCTTGTTGTAAGTTACAATCAAATAAAACATATTGACCATAATGGTCTGAATCAAATTTTTTAAACACGTCTTTTTCAAGGGGAATATCACTACAATATACATTATCTATGCAAGTGGCAGTTGTTAGAGTTACCCTAGTTGGTTTATCGAATTGGTGCTTAAGGTTGAAACATTTAAACAAGTTAATGATTTTTTCAGTTAGAGGATTTACAGGTATATCAATATTGAAGTCACCGAGCACTATTATTGATTTATTACGACTGAATATTTTGCTTAGTACATTTTCCATAGTGGACTCAAATAGCGCGTAATTTGCTTGGGGAGGACGATAGACACATACCACTATGTGCTGCTCCAGTTCAACACATGACAGCTCTATAACTTCTTCAATGGTGAGTTTCACAATATCTTTACGCTCCTTACATTTGAGAGTTTTCTTTACAATAATGCATCAGAACGAGCTCATGTCGTTCCGAAATATGTAGGTTTAGACCAACGAGATCGCGCAGCATGGAAATACAATGCCCTAGCTTGGGATTGGGAATTCGAACTAGCTTGGGTGTTTCCACCTCCGAATCTGATGCCGAGAGTTCTTATGCACCTAAATCGAGCAAAAGGTACGTATCTAATAGTAGCACTGAAATGGCCTCAGGCGTTCTGGAGGGCGGATCTGAAAACTTGAGCGAAAGCTCCACCGTTCACGATACATCGGTTGGAAACTGTTCTAGTAGATCTGTCAACAGGACGTCCCCCACCCAAGGTCCAGGATCTTCAGTTAGAGGTTTGTAAATGTGGGGGTGGTCTCGGGCTAATACCTAGTTAATACCTATAAACCGGCCTGGGAGCGATGGGTAAGGTGGTGCAAAAGCTCAGGTGTGCTTGTTACAAACCCTTCAGGTGCTGAACTGGCAAGGTTCCTGACCAATTTACATTTGAATGAGAAGTTTGCAGCTATGTCATATTAAAGACATTACTAGATTGGGTTTGTGTAGGTATGTTAGGTAGACCGATATTTTGTACCTCATTTAATTATTGATTCGAATTGGTAAATAGAATAAGGAATTGTTTAAAATTGTGTTATTTAAGACATATGAAAAATTTATTCAATAAAAAGTACAATTAAACTAACTATGTACAAAGGAATCAGTCAGATTACCTAAGGACCGTTACAAACGGCCTATAGGTAACTCAACTGTTCCAGACCAGTACCAGACGGAAGTTTAATTGTACTTTTTATTGAATATTTCTTTCTTATTTAAGACATATGTATTAAAATACACTGAAAATCATTGTATACCTAAATAATTTGTTATCACATTGGCGCCCTGTTCACCAGCGAGAATAAACATGGTCTCATAGTAGTCAATATGACTTCGAATAACGGAGGACACAATAGCAGAGTTTTACATACCAATAAAACTCTTTTTGTGTCCGGAGCCTTATTCGAAGTCATACAATAAGTTCTGCCTGGTGTTAGACTTAAGTATAAGAGACTGAGACCCGCAATGAGTTGAAAATGCACTTACGACAAACTGGTGAACATGGCGGACGGAAATCAGTGGCGCCCCCTTGTGGCTGAACTACGAACTACTACAGATAGGAAGTCAAGTTGTAGCACGGCACGAAACGGAAGGAAACCTCTCTCTCATAATAGTCAATATGACTTTGAATAAGGCTCCGGACACAATAAGAGTTTTATTGGTAGGTAAAACTCTGCTATTATGTGTGTAAATAAATTTTGATCCTGAAGTTCCTTGAATATAAACTGAATGCGCCCACATATCAATACTCACGTCACAGAATAAATAAGAGTACCACGTACCCAGGTGCATTTATCAGAAACAATTAGTGTTATTGCCGAGAGCGGTCCCAACAGGTCATTTGCATTATTTGTATTGAGCTGGGATTATCTGTGTGGATTCGAAATAATTGCACCGTGTGTTTCTGATCAGCCAAAATGTTTTTAACCAACTATCTCAGAAGGAGGGTTATGTTTATTAAGAGTATAAATGTTCATTTAATTAACATCCTAAACGGGGGAATAATTTGAACGTTTGGTTCGACCCTGATCTTATACTCCTTATACCCCACAAGGATAAAAATATGCATTACTTAAAAATGGGTAAGTATTCAAATACAAGGAATAATATGCCAATTCTAAATATCACATCAACAGCCCATTTGTGCCCACTGCTGGACAGAGCCTCCTCCAAAGCTGGAGGGTTTGGCCATAATCACCGCGCTTGGCAGGCGGATTGGTAATCGCGTAAATAAAAGTAAATATGTATAAATTACACCACAAGGAAGCTGCTGCCCTTTTTCTGGTGAGATCACTTAGTCAGCTTTTACGACATCCATCGCCGAGCTGGAGGGGTCAATTCTTAAGCCGCGACCGCCATGGCAAATATATATATTGATCATAATACTTTTTATGGACGGGTTTTTGTGAAACTATGGAGATACATTTTGCAGTCTCATAGTTTAGGGTTTCAAAACCTGGATGGCGACAAGATCACTTTATAAAAGGCTGTATTTATTGAACCGTAATAAGTACTCAGTAAGTTTTTACAGGGCCTGAGAGACTCAAATCTATCGAAACTGTTTGATTAGATATAAAAAAGAGCTGAGGAAGCTTGATTTTTTTTTAAAAGACATGCTTACTTTGATTTGCTGTATTTTGGACAGCTATTGTTCTATACCAGGAATAGCATAGGGCTATTCTTCATCCGGGTGCAGGCGAAACTGTGACCAAGAAAACCTTTTAAAACTCAATTTAGTTAAAATCGGATCTTGGCTCTTCGCAGCGAACCTAACTCAACGAGTGATTCCAATTCCAGATAAGTAGATTTGACCTCTATACTAAAGGTTTACGTTGCTAGGTAGTGTATTTGATAAACAGAATGAACATTTGTACAAATTACACATGACTCTATACCGATAAGAAGTAAACTTACTACCTTCGTCAGTCTCCAGACCAGTACACAAAATCTTTGAGAGAAACATGATTTGTAAGTTTGTCCTTATTTATTAGAAGCGAACACCTAGGCCTTATAACATCAGCTATCGGGCAGTTAAAGTCCCATTATAATTGATTCAGCCTTTTAGAACAAACAAGACATATTATAGACATGTTATGGTTTAAAAGAAAAATCTATCACATTAATTTACAAACAATAAAAATAATTATGAACATTTAAAGTAATTATGTACAAAGGTAGCAGTCAGATTACCCAAGGACCGTTACAAGCGGCCTATAGGTAACTCAACTGTTCCAGACCAGTACCAGACGGGAGCGTGCCCAAGACACTGGCTCAAAGTCAAAGTCAAGGTCAAATATTTTTATTCATTAAGATTTTTAGGATCATTTTGATGTCTAATATACCGCCTGTTCGGAATCGCGACCAGCACACAAGGAGAAAGGCAATAACCTCAGGCTGGTTAATTTTTTGATGATCCATTTAACATTTAGGTAGGTATACCGAGTTTATAATAATTTGATAACATTACAAGTTATTATTTTATTTATTTGGTAACATATTAACATCGCCATCACAGTGCAGCACCAAAGCAAATTTAAATATAAAAAGTGATACAAAATACAATTAAACTAATTAACTAACTTACACTAAAACACATTAACATTAATAAAATTACTCCAACAACCCACTATATAAAATAATAACAACAGCTTACAATAAATAATTTTACACATTCCTATAGGTAAGTCCTATCCAAAAATTGTAAAACCGCATCTCTGAACTTGGGCAAGGTCATGTAAAATATATCAACATCCTTATCTTCACATAAACTATTAATAGCGCGAAGGGCCCGAGTAAAAGGGGACTTGCTCAGGAGGTTAGTTTTTGCTCTCGGAATTGCAAGTAGCCTAGGTCTTCGGCGCGCGTATAACCATTGAAAACCCAGAGGGCACCGTTTTCCCACGGACCCAATCACGACCCCAAAAGGCTCAAATAGGTAAGCTCTGTCAAGACCACTATATTTGCGCCTTTTGTACTCCTCGGCCGACTCAGCCGCCGCACCAGCCCTAACTGATATCAGGGACATCTCTTGCAGATGAGACGGGAGATGTTATGGTTTTAACCACCTCTGTGGTTAGTGGTTTGCTCACGGGTAATTAATCTAGAATTTGGTTTATGTTTTGGAGAACTGTTTGGTTTGGTTGGTTGTAGGACTTTGTGTAAATCCACCACCATCTTAGCCGGAGGTGGAAGCGCTCTTCACCCGGAATCCTCGATAAACTGAGCAACTGGCTATCGTGCCTCGAAATGGTGGTTGCTAGCCAGTCGGTCTGAAACAAAGTCCTACCAGCAACCATCTCAATCAAAGTCTCAGAATGCATCTAGTTCAGAATCGCTTTGGAACAAACAAGAGGGCTGATTAACATAATGTTTATGACTTTTCGTAAGTCACTATAACCGTAACTAAACAAATACAATAATCATAGCTCAGTTGGTAGTAACTCTGCCTTCTGCGCTGTAGGCTGTGGGTTCGATTCCCACCCAGGACAAACATTTGTGTGATGAATATAGATGTTTGTTCTGTGTTTGGGTGTTGTTTCATATAGTAAGTATGTATTTTAAAAAAAGTATATAAGTATTCTATCCGTAATCTAGTTCCCATATTACAAGCTATGCTTAGTTTGGGGCTAGATGGCGCTGTGTAAAAATTAATGTCCTATCCTATTACTTATTATTATTATTATAATAATCGAGTTTTACATCAACCATATAGGTCGCTTTAAAAAGTTAATCGCCCTACATCCTGCATAAGATGAGTCAGCTCTTCTTCCACTTTTACATCATTAATATCGACATCTACACAACTATGATATAATATATTTAGGCCAGCGAATTAGCATAGCTATTCAGCGTGGCAATGCAGCCAGTGTCTTGGGCACGCTTCCGTCTGGTACTGGTCTGGAACAGTTGAGTTACCTATATGCCGTTTGTAACGGTCCTTAGGTAATCTGACTGATTCCTTTGTACATAGTTAGTTTAATTGTACTTTTTATTGATATAATCAAAGAACAACAACTATTGTGATTAGCTTTAAAAATATTATATTGTTATTTATCTCGGAACCGAAAGCCACCGTATATGTATGTACTAAGATTTCCGTGAAAACGCAACTTTTCCTTTCGCTTTGCAATATTTTTTCTTGTTTATCCCCAAAGAATACGGTGACGGGCTTGTCCTTTGTGTAATAAAACCTCGGAAAGGCGACCGTCCATCGCAGCCCCTTTAGGGCAGTAACTTCTTACTTGTCACCAGTGTTTTATTCCCCTGTAATTCTGGGCTAGTAGCATCCCGTAGGTACCCGTTTTTATGAGCACCCGCATAAATTATTTATTCAGTTAAAAAGGTAAGATATTAACAAAAATACTCATCAAACCAAAATCGATGTATTACAAATAAATAACAGATTTTTTTTTTTTTTAAATACAAAAATACACAACGCGATTGTGTCATCATAATTAGGAAAGTAACTAAATTCGTCTTAATATAATCAAAATGAATATCAATTACTACGATGGTCAGTCGTACATATCTCTCTCAAATATGAATAAGATAAAAATATATTATGAATTATATTTTTATTTTAATAGACCTGCAATTTACCACTATTTTACATGATGGAAAGCCTTCTTCTTCTTCTTCTTTTTTCTCGGCGTGGGTTAAACTACGATTAGTAAATAGTTCCAAAATGTCATTACATACTATTGTCGTCACCTGTATCGATTTCATATACGGTACCTATTTGGTATACATTTCGAGTGCTCGTAAGAGTGGGTGCTCGCAATAACGGGTGCTCGTTAACACCCGTAATTCAAAGGATAGAAAGAAAATGCTTTGTTTCATTAAATTCTGAGTATCGTACGTTTTATAGTGAACATCGTTTCGGGTTTGGTATATTACGTTGTTTTCGGCTGGAAATAGCGTGTGTAAATCTCGATACAAGACCTTATTTGTTAGTCTGTTGAGCCTTGGAAATTATAAATTGTTCCAGGTATGTCCTTTACCCGTTTTGTCTTTCCGCGGATTACATAGTTAGAGAGAAAATAATTAAACAAGCCGCACAACTCAGTTAGTAGACATTCGGCCTTCTGCGCTGTAGGCTGTGGGTTCGATTCCCACCCAGGACATTTGTGTGATGAACATAATGTTTGTTCTGTGTTTGGGTGTTGTATTGTATGATAATTATGTATTTACAAAAAAAAAAGTATTTAAGTATCACATCCGTAATCTAGTTCCCATAGCTATGCTTAGTTTGGGCCTAGATGGCTCTGTGTGAAATTAATGTACTGAAGTATTTAATTCAAACCGCGCTTTTACTCAGATTCCACTACGTCTTCACAAAACGCACGAATAAAAGTTATAATCTATTTTTTTACCAATTAACCTTGATTTACGGCCCAAAATGATCACTACGCTTTGGGGATGTATAGCGATATTACACAGTGGAGTGTTAGTGCAAACTATAATGTATGAAAGCAAAAGTTGGGTGTGGCAGAAGAATAATGAAAGAAGAATAAATACAGTGGAGATTAGAGCATTGAGAAGCATCTGTGGGGTCGCTTTAATGGATAGAGTAGGAAACAGTGTAGTGAGAGAACAGTGTGGTGTGAAAGTCGATGTAGTGACAAAGATAGGGAAAGGAATGCTGACATGGTTTGGGCATATAGAGAGGATGGATGAAAGCAGGTGGACTATTCACGTACATATGTCGAGTGTGAATGGTGCAGATGGGAGGGAAAGACCTCGGCGGACTTTCTCTGATCAAATTTAGATGTTCTTGAGAAAGGCTATGTCAGAGGTATCCTAAACCGATGAGCATGTATGAAGTAGGTACGTGATGAGAGTGAATGAGGCAAAAGAAGTGCAAGAAGCGTAGTAAATGAAAATTAGGTAATTTTAATTTACTACGCTTCTTGCACTTCTTTTGAGGCAGGTGCCTCTGCCTACCCCTTTGGGAAACAGGCGTGAGCCTATGTATGTATGTAAGCAGGCAATAGAGGATAAAACAGTAAATAATAAAGAAGAGAAGGAATATGGAGTAGTGGAATAATGTTGAACAAAACAAAATTAACATGAACTTGCGCATAGATAAGAAAACATATTCTATGATCACAATAATCAAACGATGGTTCAACACATTTATTCTTATTAGAATTACAAATATTCGTATTTGTATTGGAGATTATTGCAACATTTTTTCTCTTAAAAGTACCCGAACAATTAACTTTTCAATCCATTTTTTTAGTTTCATAATATATTGTTCTTTTTTCGTTTTTTAATTGGTGTACAATACCTACATATATTATATCTAATGGCAGTGGGCAGGCCGTACATAGCGAGCAGAACCGAAAATCGCTGTCGAATTAAGGTTCTTGCATGCAAACCGCCATTAAACGTGAAGCGGAGTATGGGAAGACATTGTGGCAGTCGCGGGGAATCGATGGATGAAGGAGGCTCAAGGGGAGGCGAATATTTATCAGTGAGCGTGTATGGGCTGATGTGATGATGATATTTTAGACTTCGGAGCTTGCCTAAGGCAATGATGAGGTCTACAATAGAGCTAGTTTTCACAGATAATGACTATTTTGCAAAACTTAAGAGAGTATGATGATTTTTTTTTGTTGATGAAGACACCAACTTTGTTTCGGCTCGCTCAAAGAACCTTCGTCAGGGTGAATGTGATTCCCGGATGAGATCGCGGAACTATCGCATACGTGAGTAAAACCCGTGTTTTTAAATGAATAACTCTCTTTATGAACGTTAGTTACTTTATTAAAAACACCAGGGTCCAACAAACGCTTAACGAGTTATCAAAAACTAACTCAACGAAGATTAATGATGCATAGATCTTAAAAAAAACATTTATAATCGCGAAGAAGGAAGAAGTTGGTACGAACTTTGTAACAACACTTCAAACTAAAAACACTTAACTTTTAGTTCCGCTAAACCAAACGTTCGACGTGATCCCCGGAGCGCGGATTTAACGGGGAATATAACCGCCGACGTCATCATTCTTGGGATGTATATATTTTTTATTGTACGTCGAGGAAGCGCTTTGCCTTCGTTTCACATGGTTACAAGATAAGGCCGAAGGTTGAAGCGCACGTCACCCGGAATCCTCAATAGTCTGAGGAACTGGCCATCATACCTTTGGATGCCGGAACACAACTTGGGTAGGTTGTGTAGTTGTTCGCCCACCGGTGCCAGATCTTGAGATCCCGGTTCGTATCCCTGGGGAGGACAATATTGTGCATGGTTTGGTTGGTGATGGTCTTTGTCTCAGCTCACTTGGCGATCTACCACCATATTTCCTAAGTCTGTCGTCATAACAACAATTTTAAATTGTTGTGTACCTAACGGGTTTTAGAGGTAAGAGCTAAGACCTAAGAGCTGTTTTATAATTATTTTAGAGTTCCTCAGGCTGTTGAGGATTCCAGATGAAGTGCGCTTCCACCATCGGCCTTATCATAACTTAAAGCCAGGTGAGATGAAGGCCAAGCGCTTTCTAAATCGTACCTAAAAAACCACCAGACACTATTTAAAGACCAGACATTTAAAACTACTAATTACGATCTTATTTAAATTCTAAACCCTTAACCATTATCCGCTCATCTGATTTTACATGGTTTATGTATATTATGGTTTGTATACTAATTCATTTTATCGTATCAACTGTGCGTATGCTTGACGTAGGCGTGTATACTGAGTTCTTAAGAAAATTTAATTAACTTGAGCCATAAGACTATTATGTACTCTGTGCCATAAGTTCAATTTATTATCGTCCATAAAATCTTAAGTAATAGCGATAAAACAAACCGACAGTATCGCCACTTTTGGGGTCATAGTAAACTTGACTATTACTACTTTATTGCTTATCCCCAAAAATATGTTGAAATTTCGGAAGTCAAAGGTTACTAAGTCTCTAAGGTGTTACTTCCCGGGCTAGTTATTACTTATCACAAACAATATAGGAACTATTCATCTATTCATTATATAATTATATTTGCACTATTGGCATGAAACAATTCTGAGGACAAGAGACATCATCCTTACCCTGACCTAGACAAGCTATGGGTCAAGACAAGAGCTAATCCATTGTATATAAACAAATATTAAGTTTTATAAACTAAAAAGAAACCCGACTTCTATGAAGAATATGATATAATTTCGTTTACCTGGATGACGTATTTTTTCCAAATATTTTGATGACCGATGGACAGACAGGCGTGATCCTTTATGGGGCTAATTTTTTACTTATTTTTGAGGTAAATACACCCTAAAATACCCAAATCGCTTCAAGCTTCATGTTCCTATAATATTTGAAGAGTTCCCTCGATTTCTCCAGGACCAGAACCTGATGACGATGGGACCACCTGTGAAGTATAAAAAAAAAAAAACAAATCAGGTGTCTTCGATCAATCGGGAAACATACATAAAAAAAAAGATTCCGACGATTTGAGAACTTGCTCCTTTTTTTGCAGTCGTTTAATAAATATTTTTGTTTGTATGGCATGGTATCCGGTAGTTATCACAGAACAATAATTCACGTGATTCATGAAGAGCTGAAATTAATTTCACTTTTATGAATCCACAGTTTGTTTTGTTATCTTGCTCATAACCCAGAACATTGACCTAACCTTGAATGTAAATAACACGTTCGTTATGTTGAAACATTTCACTTTTTTTATGTAAAAAAAAGCCTCCGCAGCGACATGACCGCCTCTGTGGTCTAGTGGTTCAACCCACCGATTTCAGATCTAGAGGTACCGAGTTCGATCCCCAAGGTGAGTACGATATTGTGCTCAATTTGGTTGGTGGTAGGACTTTGTTTAAGTCTGCCTGGCTACCACCATGTTACTTAATTCTGTCGCCATAATAACAATTCTAAAATTGTTGTGTTCCATCATTTAGAAGTAAAATAGCCAATTCCTCAGTTTGTTGAGGATTCCGTTTGATTCCGCCTCCACCTTTGGTCTTATCTTAACTTGTTACCAGGTGAGATGAAGGCCAAGCGCTTCCCCGTCGTACAATAAAAAGAAACAAAAAGTTACGTAACATACATTACTTTTTGCAGAGGGTGTCTAGCCGAAAAGAAAATACCGCTCAAGGATCTCACTGGCCTATTATTTTATATTTACATTATACTGGTATATTTTTCCGCTCTACAATCTTGGATTCTTCAAGTCCAGAGTGAATAAGTTCGTTTACACGAGCGTCGCCACGCAACATCTTTAATTGTATTTCAAGAGAGCTGGTGGTCAAAACCATTAAAAACTCAAGAAACGCAACATCTACTTCGTCTATAGAAATTGATACCGAAACTAAATTTTAATTTTCTTGATATATTTTCGTATCAATTTAAATATTTGACACAGCAAAAGCCGAGTTAGCCGGTTTATGTACAATCGGCTCAGAAAGTTAGGTCACAAATTGTTCGATAAAAATATGGTTTAATTTTGCTATCACTTTATCTGTTTTCGACTACCCTCTTTGGCAATCGGCGAAGGAAGCTGCCTCATCTAGTTGGCTTCGGTACTCCTTCGATGAAAGTAGCGTCCGTTCTCCTACATTCGGACATTGGAACCACCAAGTTAGCTCATTGACTGCCGTGCAGTAATGCTAGACGTTCTCGCGAGTTCTGTTGTAATGATAGCTTTATAAACATTTTGTGAATACCATCTGCGCAACGCCAGGATACCCAGACCATCAAGCTGAATTCGCTGACGGGGCGAGATAACAGATCAGGTTGGTGGTAGTTTCATTTATTCCACCGTGTGTTGAGCAGTTTTCATCTTTATTCAAAGTCAAATGCATGGGTTCAGCTATATATTGATGGTCCTTCGATATAATTATTAAAAGAAATCAAAGCCAGCCCCCTATAACATCATACCACGCAAATTGTAAAATATGCTGTGAACCATTTTTTTTATGATCAATGTATCAAAGAGTAAAAGTAGCTATGTAGAAACGTCCTGTTTTCTAACATAGGATCCACACACAAGTTCGCAGGGTCTCGGGATGTCGTTTTGTCTTTGAGGTAAGTGGGATCTACCTCCTAGTCCATCCAAAGCGGAATCTCTGACTTTAACTTGCGGTAACGGCTGAATGATCACAAGACTGGTGGCTGTAAAGGTCCTGGCTAGCGACTTCTGACCTGCCGAAGTCTGGCACCGCACGCTTTACCGTATTCCGTCGGTCCGCGGGCGATCTAATGCTTGTGGTAGAACTTTGTTTAAGTCCGCCTGGCTGCCACCATCTTAACTAATTCTGTTGCCATAACAACAATTCTTTTATTGTTGTGTTTCGGCATTTAGAAGTGAGTTAGTCAGATCCTTAGTGTGATGAGGATTCCGGGTGCGGTGCGTTTCGACCTTATCATAACTTGAAAATCATGTGAGATGAAGGCCAAGCATCTGCCCGTCGTACACAAAAAAATCTGGGAAAGCTAAAACTCTCAACAACATCTTTGGTAAGGTCACTCATAGATAATACTTGTTCTAAATAACAAGATACTTTGTTGCATGCCTATACATATATCTTAATTCGTCAGCTGACTGTACATCCGACCCAGGATTAATGGTTCAGTCTTCTTTTCCTAGACGTAAAAACGTTCCCGAAACTTTGTCTCCTTAATAATTTATTGTGGAGTCCCTTTTTACTCCCTCTTTCTAATTTTTACATGAGATAGAAGGTCTTTTTATTTCGTTCTTGGCGGTTGACATTTAAGTACTTGGAGATAAATTGCCTTTTATTGTGCGGTATCTAATGAAACGGGGACGTTTTGTTCAAATCTTCCGCTAAATGTTGTGATGAGATGGATTAGTTAAATAAAAAATATTACTAGGCATTTTACACAACGCCATCTAGAGCAATAATATAAGCAAAGTTTGTTATATAGGTACTATATTACGGAGAATTTGAGTAGGTACTTAAATACTTTTTAAAAACGTACTTAAGATACAACGTTTGGGTTGTACCAAACACGGAACAAACATCTATGATGGTCCCGGTGAGGAATGGAACCCTCAACCTTTTTTTTTATTGTACGAAGGGAAGTGCTTGGCCTTCATCGCATCTGATTTTCTAGTCACAACTAGTTTTTTTTTTTTTACCACGAAACTTACACAGGTAAGAATGACATCTACGATGGAGCGAGCCTACCCAGTTTTTTCAAGGTTATATTACATTAATTATTCAAACGCAACGATATAAAAACTAGCAGCAAAATCATAACATATTGAAACACAAGTCATTTGATGCAGTCTGTACTAAGTCAAAACTGATTTCCTTATATTTTTACAGTAAATATATATGTATACACAAGGTCATAAAACACAATCATAATCAAATCTGAGGCTCAAAAGTTTTCAGCAATCCTTGCGCTGTATGTAATTTGTTACTTGTAACAATAACTTGATCATCATATAATAACATGTGATGTTTATATTCGTTCATAAGTCAGATTGTTCGTTCTACTATATTAAAAAGATCGGTTCTTACTAAAATAATCGTATTAACATTTTTTATTCGAAATGCGTAAACGCCGGGCAATCATTGGCTGATACTATCATGTCCACTTAAGGGACAACCCACCCTACATTTATTAATTCATCTAAGGAACGCCTTCGTGGTCTAGTGGTTCGTCTACCGGTGTCAGATCCAGAGGTCACGTGATAGGACTTTGTTTAAGTCCATCTAGGTAGCTACCACCATCTTACCTAATTCTATCGTAAAAAAGTACTAAAGAGACTCTTTCGTCCAATAAAAAGCCTTTCAAGTAACTGATGAGTAAACCAAAGACGCTTCAAGAGCAAATCGTGTGCTTAGAGTAGAGACATGAGATAAGCAGCACCAGCAAAACGAAATCTCTACTATAAAAGCTAACTATGCAACGTTACACTGCAATTTGAAGGAGTAATGGTGTAAGTAATTCTGAAACCCTAGCATGAATACTATGAACAGGATAACTTACGTTATCGATGGTTTGTGTCAGTTATTTTGCAACATTTTATCAATTGTTTGACGGACTCTCAAAACTCAGGTTTGTGTGATTGTACTGAGAACGGAATGCATGGGAACTAAAAAAAAATATATAGCTGACGGAGATTTAGTGTGACGCCATCTTCGTTGACTTTACGGGTATTGTTTCTTTGAAACTGGTGGTAGTGGTAGACCAAAAGCAGACTCCCAGTATTATCCATCTTTCGGTCGGGCAGCAACGCAGTTAAACGCCAAGTAGATTGCGATCTCATTTATTTTACAAACGGATCGAGTGACAACGTTGTTATTGTAGGTGTTAACAGTCCGACGGCTCGAGCAAGAATGTCTCGAGGTTTTTTTTTTATGAAAGGACAATACGCTGGCCTGGCTCTGAACCTGGAGGGCGACAGCTTTGCGCGAACCTAATGTCTCGAGCTCGTTCGTCATCAAATATTTATAGCACGTTTTGGTTTTTTGCACAGAACAACATTTTGCACAGATTGTTAAATAGTTTTGTGACAGAGCCTCATTACTTTCACTAAAGTTAGGTGGTAAATTCATTCATAAGAAG